>OY728131.1:1370121687-1374921687 GCA_963277665.1 Viscum album | reverse complement strand
TCAATAGGGTACCCAAACTTTGTCATATTTTCTCAGATATTAAATAATTAGTTTACCCATAAAATGTGAGATCCTTGGTCACATGGGAGCATCCCGATAACTTCTTTTACATATAGATTTAATTGGGGATAGTTGGTAACTAAATTTGTTTTATATATGATTTTTGATGCTCATAAGAACCTCTAATGATCTTGAAAAAAATATTGTGAGATTTATGTGGTCTGAATCCTATTATACATCCTTAACATAGCTAAAAGGGAGATTGAATTCAATGTTGATCCTGATTCTTCTTAAGCAGGGCAAAATCTATACCGTATATTGTGATGTTTCATGTTTTGGGATATGAAAAGTTCTAATGAAGGATGATAGAGTCATTGAATATGGGTCATGGAAGTTAAGGCCCGATGAGCATAATTTCCCAATGCATGATCTTGAGTTAGCAGTTTTTGTACACACCTTGGGATTTTTTATACATTACCAGTTAGGAGATCTTTTTGTTGTTTTTACGGACCACATGATACATGTGTATATATTTACACTTTGAGACACGAATCATCGGTAGTGATGATGGGTTGAATATTATAGTCCTTTAACATTGAACTAGCCTATATTCTTTGTAAGGGAAATGATGTTTCTTATTCTCAGAGAAGGAGGACTCATACATAATAAGTTCAAGAGGCTAGCAGTAAATGGAAGTTTATAGATATATTTTTGGAATATCCTATATAGGTTATGTATCTTTATGGAAATTATGTACTCGCATCACTATCAATGACCTCTTCACTTGTGACAAAGTTAAAGATGATGTAGTTTTCAGATCTTGAGGTATTGGTCCTATGACAGAGCACTACTAGTGAGGACCCACCTTGAGATTAGACTATCGATGATGACAACATCCTACATATATATGGGTGTCTCTGGGTCCCCATATATATCAGGGAGGAGATGATTCATGAGTCAAATTATTTATAGTGTTATGTTCACTGAGTTATATCTAAGATATATTTTGACATGCACTGAAAATAATTGTCTCTCAGGATGAAGTATCAGATTGATGGTTTTGTCACAATGTTTTCCACTTATAAATAGGTGAAGGTGGAGAACCAATGACCTGTTGGCTTTCTACATCCATTACCAGTCCCTAAATGGAAATGGGATGATGTTTTAATAGACTTTTTCATCATCTTTCCAAGGAAATAATGAGGTTATGAAGTAGTTTCGGTAGTCATGGATCGACTGATGACAGTAGCTTAGTCCCATTAAATCTAGGAGACTTTCTTAGATGATGATATGTGAAGATTGTATGTTCTTGAAATTAGATAATGACATGAAGTACCTCGTAGTATCATTTTCAATAGGGATTCTCACTTTACATTTTCATTCAGGTAGGGTTTGTAGAAGGCTATGACATAATGGGTTATTTTGACCGTATCCTTTTTCCCTCAAACTGATGGCTATTATAATGGTCTAAACAAGGGTGTGATTATAAGCTCCTAGAATGTATCCTTGATGTTATTATTTCTTGGGATAATTGTATCTCCCTTATCAAGTCCACCTAAAATAATATATATATATATATATAAGATTTAGATCGCTTCATATGAGGCCCAATATGGTAATGATAGTGAATCGATATAATGGAATATCATGGATGGTTCCCTTGAAAATTATAAAAAATTGACTTGATTGTGAGTAGGATGACCATGTCACCATTCTAAATTTCTACTCCCTTGTTATAATGAAACATAAAAAGTTGTGAAGCCTATTTAACCATTGTTAATTTATAATCTAAATGGGTTTTATGAACTTTTTTAATTATGGTAAATTGGAACAGTGACCCTTATACATGTTGAATATAATTGGGCATGACGTCCCTTCTTCTTTATAAAAAATGTCCATGATGACCCTTATTAATTATAATATATGGGAATGATGAACCTTGATATATCTAAATGGGATTGATTATTGTAGTGATTATATAAATATATAATAATTGTATCCCTATACTTTGATATTGGGCATCGTGTCACTATACTGTGATATTGGGCATGGTGTCCCCAATATTGTGATACAAGTAATGGAACCCCTATTAAGTGATACTGATCATGGAATCCCTTATAAATGTGATAACGGGCATTAAATCCCCTACTATTTTGATATTATGAATGGAATCCATGTAATTTGATTTTAGGAATTGTGGCCTTTGTAACATGTTTAGAAATATTATGGAATGGGATGGAGTAGGTAGTATCAACCTAGTTTCGTTCAGGAACCAAAGGCAACCCATTTAAAATTGGTATTACTTATTTATGTCATTATACCAACACATGTCCATTTAGTACATAAATATTGTATATATGAAGACATCGTTGGTGGTGGCCTACTGAGTTTATCTGACACCCTATTTAGGCTACTATTTTCTCCTAAGAAAAATATATGCTTAAAGGTGTATATAAGGGGAAGCATCCTATCACATATGTGTGACTTCGTGCTTGTATTATTATGTTATATTGTTACCAGGTTACCGAGCATGATTTGAGGTTTCTTGAATAGAATTTTGTATTTTTTTTAGTTTGTAACATGTATTGTATTTATTGATACCATGTATACTTTCTTTCCATCTTTCTATATACATGACATATATTATTATCCATTGTACATTATTTTGTTTACTACTCTTGATTATTATTTAGTGATTGATTATTTATTTTTTCTTTTTCTATGGTGGGTTACTGGTCCAGTGTCGTAGTGTCTAATTTTCTTGGTCAATCGTTTTATATATGATTCCTATATTTATCAATAATTTCATATATAATATTCTTCACTCTAGTAAATATTTCATAGTCTCTCACCATGGACACACCAAAGGCCTTTGTTGTTATTCAGAAACCTCTTCTGTTAGAGGAGATATAATTGAGGTCGTGGCACCAACTGGGCTCAGACCTCAATTCAGTTGCAAACGAGTCAGGGATCGCTCAGTATAGAACTGTATAATGGTCATCAAGAAATTATAATATATTCAATTACATAAGAAAGTAAAACCATGGGAAAATAATCATTATCCATGGTAAATTTAATCATGGATTAGAAACAAATATTGGGATATGAAATAAAAAATGTGTAAATCCAACATCCCCATTCTATCGTAACAAGGTGAACATAGAAAACCATGTCATGTTAATGAATAACATTCTTAATATAGCTAAAAATATCATCTCCTTGCATAACATTGTAAACACATCCAACCTAATTATTTCTATGCATAACATAATGATATCATATGATGAAAATGTTTTCAAAATGCATTAGAACTTTATAAAATTCTAGGGACACCGATCACAAAAGGATAAATTGTCTATATCATTTGAACATGATTTAAAAAATTCATTATATCATGGTGTCCAAATTGAAATAAAATGAATAATTAATTTTTTTAAAATGTATCACATAACATGTCATTGTGAATTGGATCTGATAATACCCACTAATCAATCATCCAAAACAAGCTCAATGTAAACTAAATATGTGACTAATACGTGAAATAAAACTCAATTTATGTTAGATATTCTAAATATATAGAAAATAATAATAATAAATTCAAAATATTTTTGTTTACATTTTCATAACATTGTCATAAAAATGATTTAACTTCCAATAAAAACACTATTGAAAGATTGAAAAATAATATTACAAATGTATTTTATAAATAAAATACTAGAAAATGGATCCATTAAAAGTATCAAATTTAAATTAAAAAAATAGAATATATGATACCTAATGGAAATAATGTTGAATGAAATACATTTCAATTATTCTGAATGGTTTTGAAGTAACCCAAGTTGATAAAAGTGTAATAAGGCGTCCTTTTATAAAGAGATAAATATAAATATGAAAGGAACAAAAGACAATGTATATTTTAATTCATAAATTATGAATAAGTTTTTTGGTAAAAATTAACAAGAAGGTAGAATTTTAATAGTCAAAACATGGAGAAAAAACTTTTTAATAAATTTTTTTATTTTATAGAGTATAGGTAGAGCCAAAAACAATTTATAACTCAATAAATGGTGACTGTGTAAACTAAAAACATTTTTTATTTGGTACCAAAATAATCAAAATAAAATTTCGGAGAGTATATAACATGTAATTTTAAAGTAAAATTAAACAATATTATAAAATTATTAAATGGGGAAGTATGTATCACACTATAATTTAATATACATTCATAATATAATATATGTATGAAAAAATGAAAATTGACAGAAAACTCCAAAATTATATTCCAATCAACTAAAATGTACATTAACTCTATTTATAATGAAAATTTGTATATTATTTATTTTTTAGAAGATTATTTACATTTATTTTTCCAAATAAAAATCAATAATATATTTTTACAACACATTTTTTAATCATTAATAGAAAATATTAATATACATGTGTTAAGTGTTCTATTTGTTCTATGTTTGTTTTAGTGTATAAATTTATATTTCGTTCTCTATTATTGTGATTTTATAAGATTTGAAATGGTTTTTGAGATAATATATGTGTGTTTTATAGTGTTTTGGAGTCCAATTAATATTTCAAAGATGTTATGGTAACATTTCATAAAGGATTGTTATAAATTATCCCTATTGAAAATATTTAATTAATAAAGTTAATTGAATTTATAATTTAATATACTTATCTATATTAGAAAATTTGTTTTAGGAACATCTCTATAATTCTAATATACTAAAATATATTAAAATACTTTTGCTTTGTTGAATATTTATAAGGAAAATATTATTCCATCGTTCATGTTTATGGCTAAATTGACCCAAAAGAGAACATGATATAATTTAATAGATTGGTATGATATTATTCCTTTATAGTATGATTTTAATAGAAAAAAAATTTATTATATAGATAATATTATGATAAAAATAGTATAATATATATGTTAGAATGATATGATAAAAGGGACATAGGAAACAGATTTGTTTACTTCTTAGGTCGAAACTTTAACTCCTTTAGAAATTATCCTCTATTTTAAAGGAATTATGAACCCTTGTTGATATCAGAGGATACCAAAAGAGATAATTTCATGATATAGAGGTAAATTAAAAAGATTATATATATATAACTGAATTAATTCGATAGTTTGGATTTAGTAGAGGAGGGTTTTTTTTAGATTTTAGTTTCAGAAGAATTTATAGAGTTGCCCACTCTTATTTTATAAAGAATTTAGTTTCTCGTTGGAAGTCTCTTGAAAATACAGAATTATGGGGAAGGATAATTGATTCAATCATAAGAAAATATTTATTTAAATATATTTTTTAGATTTACTCCTTAATTTAACCTCTTACATAATTTTACTAATTACAACTATACCACCATGACGGTTTCTAAACTATTTTTTCATATTAATTTAATATTTTTTTGGATATTTTTCATTTCATGCATCATTGAATATAGATTGTTTTATATGAAAAAACAAATTTATTCTTGACTTGTACTATCTACACCATATTAATATTTAATACTATGATATCCCAATATAATTTTTTTCTATATGCAACACCGAATTGTCTTGTGCTACGCACAATACCGTCTTGGCGTGTGTTACATGCAACACTAAGTTTCAAAAAAACATCATTTAATTATAATAATTATATAAAAAATATATTTATAACCAATCAATTAAATTTATTATTTTTAATATTCATAATTAATTTCAAATATTATTGATAATTGTGTTAATGAAAAATATTTTTTTTCCTAAAGTCATCCAATGTTTAAAATTACCATTTTCTCGAAAGAAATTATTTTTATGTACTTCTCTGAATAAGACAAGAAATAATTTTAGAACACTTTAGGAATTTAATTTTATAAAATATGTATCAATTCTTAACTCATCATGTTAAAATTTTATTAGGGTATATTTTTGGTATTTTTCTGAGAAACATCATTTTTGAATGAATAATGAAAAATACAAAATTTTAATTCAAGAGTGGATTTTTATATAATTTATTTACATAAAAAATATATTTTAATTTTCTAAGTCAAATTAGAACAAATAGACATATATTAATTATAGATACTTGAAGCTTGATGTACATGGACATTACATTACATTTGCAGAATACTTAATACATAACAAAAATCAACACTCAAGGAACGTAATAGTTTAGTGTCTTTGGAAACTCGGAAAAAATAATCTTCTAATCATGGTGAAAGATCTTCAATATCTCCCATAAAGATATTCCCCTTTTTTTCTTACCTAAAAGCTTTCTTTATATCATGGGGAAAAGAAAACATATAAAGGGTGAGCTCAAATGCTCATTAAGGGTAAGCATAGATAAAATAAAACAAATCATATACATTTGAACTTAAAAACATGAACATAATGTTTCAACAACAAAATCATGAGCATTGACATAAAACCTAGAAGAACATAAGGCATAGATCCTAAAGAAATATTAATCATGATAAAATAGCATGGGAATAAAACATGTGATTGTTTCAACCATTAAAGACATGATATTATTTCCATAGTAGCCAAGGCATTGCTTCCAAGACCATCATAGTGGACAAAGTCCCTTTCTGAATCGAGTTCACTCCACGTTCCAGTCCGGTAATACTGAACCGGATTAACTTACCATTCCATCCATGTCTATCTCATGAGATATAAATCTTTACCCAATGCATTTGAGGGAGATATAGGTCCCACCAATCTCATAATGATATCATTCTAATGTGTGCCACAAAATCATACACCATACATCATATCATAACCCATGTAATAAAAATGGGATTCTTAAACATCGTGACATCATAAAACAATTCATATAAAATAAATGAATTCATAAAAATAATTCCACCACAACATAATCAAATCAATGTAATAATATGGATAGAAACAGAACCCTATATTATCTTAGATGGAAAATAATTTTGATAAAACACTTGAACTCCATTCTTGAGGAAAATATCCTTTCTACTTCAAAAACATTTTCTTTTCTTAACATGTCATATAATTTTAAACTAAAAGAATTTGATTCAAAATAAACTTGAAAACTTGTAAAGGAATATTCTTGGAATTAATGTTTTAAAAATCCATTCATTCCATATAAGTTAAAAAACATTCATCACGTACTTTGGCCGGAAAAGTCAAAAAGTGCCTCGTACGAAAAACGACAAAAGATTCCTTTCATATATTTTACTAAAAACTCACCGAAGGGTAAAATTGGATTTAAAAAATTGTATGTGGATGGAAATAATATTACATATTGAGGAACCATGGATGTGGATGATAAATATTCCCCAATAAATTCTGGATTATAAACAATCTCGGATAAAAAATGAGATTGTGAGATTTTCCCTTACCTTAGGTCCGATATGCTTTGTATGGATCTGAAACTCTTGTATAATGATTTAAATAATGACATTGACTTATTAAAAAATCATATTCATTGTTATGATATCATATATGTTTCACTTATAACATTATATTACCCATTATTTTGTAAATTCCATTTTAAAGTTTTGTTTTGGGTAAATTCATTTCATTTATCGTATGTGTTTTGACTTGTAGTTCTGGATATTATTACTTATATCCTGATTTAAATAATTACAGAGTTTAAAATTTGATTTATATATAATAAATATTTATCATATACATATATATTATAGATCTATAAAAATAAATGAAATACACCATTAATGGAGAAGGTAGGTCGTACGTATGCATGAATGATGTTTTCATTTCCTTATTGAATTGAATGAAATTAAATAGATGACATTAATATATATACATAAATAAAGTAGCATTATTATTTCATATATTTCATTATTATTCATTATATATACTTTATAATCATTTTTGAATGGTTAATCATGGAAAATGAATCTCATCGCGTTCGTGGAGACGGTAGTCCGTACGTACACACGAGTGATGATATCATTCCCATGATCGTGGAATTGTGTTAAAGTGTATGTATAATATTACAGAATAAATATCACTTTAAAATAATCATATATATTCATTACTTTCACAATTATACTCATCCATGTAAGTTAGCGGTGGAAAATAGATTACACCACATCGTTGAGACGGTATTCCGTACGTACGCACACGCGGTGATTTCGTTTTCCGTATGATGGATAGATAGTGAAATAAGGTAGTTTCATAATTATAATAACATATCAGTATATAAGTGATACTGATTTTATTACTTTATATGAGTGATACTGATGTTATTACTTCATAATTAAACAACTAAAGAAGAAGAACTGGAAGAAGAAATAAAGTTGAAATAATCGGTAACAGACATTACCTCTTCTTTGAAGCGCCTCTTTGAGACCTCCTCTTAGGGCACTAAAATTGCTCTTTGAAGATGAAAAGGACCTCTAGGATGTTTCTAGGGAAGTTGAGAAGATAATTTGGTAGTGTTTGGCCATGATTGAAGGCTCAAAGTGGTGTGAGAAATAGAGGAAGGAGGTTCCCCTTTTTAAGGGAGGAGAGGGGCACCTTTGGAAAAACTAAAAATATTATTTTATTATAAATCCATATTCGGTTTTAAATATCTACAAATTGATTTATTTAGAAGCTAATGTGGGTATGGGTAGAAATAATTTCATCCAATATAATTTATACAAGTTTAGGTTTCTATTTTAACCTTATCATTTAGATTTAACTTTAAGTTAAATAATTTTACTTTTACAGTGTCTTCTTGTTTTCTTACACTATAAGGTTAATAAACATACTATAAAAATACAATAGAACCCCAAGTGGTTTATTATGAATATATATAACCTTATCCATGTTATTTGGCCGAACCTTATATTTTTAGGAATAAAATAACAATTAATAATATAATATTTGTTTTAAAAACTATTTTATGTCATTTTTGACACTATTTGGTAATTGATTTTTGTGAAACTTCTAACAGAATGATTAGTTCTAAAAAAGTTAACTAAATCAATAATAACATGTCATATTAACATATAAAATTATTTTAATTCATAAAAAGTCTCAAATTACATTTATTTGCGTATTTATAACATCAATTATGTCAATATTTCATTAATAAGATAATTACTGCATCATCATTGTGTCATAAATAAATTAAATTATTTAATGTCTAAAAATTAAAAATAAAATATCATTATTTAGGAAATTTTATTATCTTTCTAATGAATATTTACAGTCGAATTTATCTTATTTATAACCCTATATTAAAAATTATTTAGTTATTAAACATTGATTTTAAGTATTTTAACCCTTCTTTAAATAAATTAATATTAAATGTCCTAATCTAATCCATGTGGGCCAAAATGGTCATATTTTATTCCTAAGTTTGTTTTTGGTCGAATAACACTTATCCAATAAATTAGGACATGTGTTAGGGTAATAATAATATCATTTTTACCCTCAATTACTCTATTTACTTTTAACTGTGGTAAAAAAAGTAAAAAGTTACTATTCGCCATAAATTATTTTCATCTCATTGAACAACATTTTACTTACTGACATCAACTATGTCACACGGATTTTTTAAATTCCATTCACAAAAGCTGTAAAGTTATGTTTTATGTAAATTTACAAATTCTCCTAGTAGGTTGGTAAAAGACGGTCAAAAGTTCAATAAAATTTATATATATATAAAATTATTATAAAATGACTCCAATGAATTACATTGAACTTATATAGGTATTATGTATCAATTTTGACCTAAAATAAATTTAAATAAAATAATTAACTATTTAAATAAAAAGTCGGTTTTTAAATAGTAATAGAGTGTTTTCACTATTCATCAAAAATTGAAAGTTTTCAGAAAAATACCCAAATTTCACCCTAGGCTAATTTTGATATTCCGAATCCAAAAATGAAGTCCATTTTGAAAGATGAAATTTAAAAAATTTCAAAAAGTCGTTATTATTATTCATAACGGCTAGTTTTAATAATATTTTAATAGCATATCGTTGTTTAGTGAAACTCGGTATTGCGTACAACACACGCTATCGAGGAAGGTCATGATTGCGTGTAATGCAGCCAAGTTAGGGTTGTGTGTTTTTCAAGACTCCTTTGTTGTATCATACAACACAATACATCAATAAAATTAAAAAGAATATTTTTCATAAAATCTCGAGGTGTTACATTCTACCCCCCTTAAAATGAATTTCACCCTTCAAATTCGTCAGGGTTATAAATGCTTTACTACTCGAAATTTTCTTTAATATAAACCCACATCGTAAAAAGGAATACCAAAACCAATCTTTAAAAACTAATGTATGAAACATAACGGTTACCCAAATTAACTAATCACTGGGTTTCCACATAGGAGAACATAGGTGAAAATATGGATATAGAAGAGAAACCTAACAATCATGTTCTGATGGAGAGTGGTAGATAACATGGCTATGAAAAATCCAACAATCACAAAGCTATAGATTTGTGATGATCTATGGTACCATCTAATTCATCAGATATAGGGGAACTAGGACAACATTTTTGGTTTTCAAGATCATTTCCCCAAAGATGATGAATTAAAAGAAATACTTACATGATTTTGGTACAATATAACTGTTGTTCGTGAATTGAACAATTTACACTTCATCCCTTAAAGAAATGAAGTTGAATTTGTTATTCGTGATGTGTTAGCAGATCATGTGATAGAATGATGGGTCATTCCATCTATTTCAAACAAAAGGTTATCAAAAGTTATAAGTCCATATTATGGTTAGATTAATCGTATATGGTTCCAAAAATGAACTAACCCTGTAGGCTAGTGGTAGCGATAAAGGCCTGTCGCACTTCAGTTGTGGGTTCAATTCCCACATCCTTGTCCAATGCGATGGGCTGTCGCCCGTCCTGCAGGTTGTCCTTTTTCTAAAACTACATTACTATAACATCCAATAAATAATATCGAAAAAACTTCTATCCTTAAACAATACTAACTTATGTCCAACAAAATCCATTCCAATATTTAGGCTTATCCATAATACTGCAGTCCACTCTCATAATATAGTGAAAACGATTACCAGAGATTTCATATAACAAGCATGTTAATACCATCGTTGATCCCCATATATCATAAGATATGTCTTGTTGGTCACATTCCAAATATTCGAAGGCCGTAATCATGTATTCTCTTGAAAAATGAATATCCATTGAACCTTAGTGAAAATATAAATGCAGTTAAAAGTTAACACTTTCCACATACCAAAATCCCACAAATTCTGTATACTCAAACCATGATATAACTTAGTCCTTATAACAATCATGAGCTCATGAATACAATCAAACATCTCATTGTATTTTTATCCATTCATTATGTGCATATCATCTACTTTCCAAAATATTTGAATCAATTTTCATGGTTACCAGTACCATAAAATTATTGAAAACCACAATAACTAATACAAAAATATTCTAATACACCATAAAATTACATCAACAACATTATTCTTGAAGACCAATACATAAACACTTCAATCCATCCCCTTCAATGATTGTCCTGGAATAATTCCTTCCTTGATTTAGAAGTAAATTTTTAGGTCAGGGCATTGAGTTGGGTAATGCCCAAGTTCTCCACAAATAAGACATTAACCTCCATAACAGTCTGTCACTCTATGACCCTTTTCTCCACATAAATAACATATGTCCCTCCATTTGAGGTATTCCTCAAGGTTCTTCTTCCCTTCTTTATAAATCTCAATCTTATTTTCTTTATTCTCCTCAACATGCGAACATGCATAAAAGTCTACCGACCTCTTATTTGATGAATTAGGCATACCACTAAATTTCACCTTGTTAATCATATATCGCGATGGCTGATTCAGCATAATCACAATATCCTTCTATCTAGGATTTACACAATTTTATTGCTCATAGTCACCAATTTTTCCATTAGATTCAATGTTAACTGAATTCCGTCTGGTTCCCTCCATTGACTAACACACAAAAAGAATTCTGTGAGAGGAAAAAATCATGATAGGGAAAAAAACATAATAAAGGGGGAGTACTATCAATATCTAACATCTTAGGTTAAATTCTAAGATTGTTACCGTAGTTCTAGGACTATATCCTATACATATACTTATCCTTAGGGACATCCCTAGACATACCTGATAAATATCTCTAGGGATCTCACTAACATTTTCCCATCCTAGTTTCCAAAGGTTGACTAAACCATTCCTTTGAATCCAACTGTAGAGACCTGAAGCTTGAAGTACATGGACATTACATTACATTTGTGGAATACTCAATACATAACAAAAACCAACGCTCAAGGACCGTAATAGTTTAGTGTCTTTGGAAACTCAGAAAAAATAATCTTCTAATCGTGGTGAAAGATCTTCAACATCTCCCATAAAGATCTTCCCCTTTTTTTCTCACCTAAAACCTTTCTTTATATCCAGGGGAAAATAAAACATATAAAGTGTGAGCTCAAATGCTCAGTAAGGGTATGCATGGATAAAATAAAACAAATCATATACATTTGAACTTAAAAACATGAACATAATGTTTAAACAATATAATCTTGAGCAATGACATAAAACATGGAAGAACATAAGGCATAGAACATAAAGAAACATTAATCATGATAAAATAGAATGGGAATAAAACATGTGATTGTGGCAACCATTAATCACATGATATTATTTCCATAGTAGCCAAGGCATTGCTTCCAAGACCATCTTAGTGGAAAAAGTTCCTTTCTGAATCGAGTTCACTCCTCAGTCCAATCCTGTAATACTGATCTGGATTAACTTACCATACCAGCCATGTCTATCTCATGAGATATAAATCTTTACCCAATGCATTGGAGGGAGATATAGTTCCCACCCATCTCATAATGATACCATTCTTATGTGTGCCATAAAATCATAAACCATACATCATTTCATAACCCATGTAATAAAAATGGGATTCTCAAACATCATGACATCATAAAAAAATTCATATAAGATAAATGAATTCATAAAAATAATTCCATCACAACATAATCAAATCAATTTAATAATAGGGATAGAAATAGAGCTCTATATTATCTTAGATGGAAAATAATTTTGATAAAACACTTGAACTCCATTCTTGAGGAAAATATCCTTTCTTCTTCAAAAACATTTTCTATTCTTAACATGTCATATAATTTTAAACTAAAAGAAGTTGATTAAAAATAATATTTAAAACATGTAAAGGAATATTAATGGAAATAATGTTTTAAAAATACATTCATGCCATATAATTTAAAAAAAACATTATTTCCGTACTTTGGCCAGAAAAGTCAAAAAGTACCTCGTACGAAAAACGAAAAAGATTACTTTCATATATTTTACTAAAAACTTGACGAAGGGTAAGATTGTATTTAAACAATTATATGTGGATTGAAATAATATTACATATTGAGCAAACATGGATGTTGATGATAAATATTCACCAGTAAATTCTGAATTATAAACAATCTCGGATAAAAATGAGATTGTGAGATTTTCCCTTACCTTAGGTCCGATATGCTTCGTATGGACCCCAACCTCCTGTATAATGATTTAAATAATGTCATTGACTTATTAGATAATCACATTCATTGTTATTATATCATATATGTTTCACTTATGACTTTATATAACACGTTATTTTGTAAATTTAATGTTAAAGTAGCGTTTTGGGTAAAATCATTTCATTTATCGTATGTGTTTTGACTTGTCGTTCTTGATATTATTACTTATATCCTGATTTACATAATTAAAGAGTGTAAAACATGATTTATATATAATATAATTAATCATATACATATATATTATAGATCTATAAAAAGAAAGGAAATACACCGTTCATGGAGACGGTAGGTCGTACGTACGCATGAACGATGTTTTCGTTTCCTTATTGAATTGAACGAAATTAAATTGATGAAATCCATATATAAAAATAAATCCAATAGCATTATAATGTCATATATTTCATTATTATTCATTATATATACTTTATAATCATTTTGGAATGGTTAATCATGGAAAATGAATCTCATCGCGTTCGTGGAGACGGTAGTCCGTACGTACGCACGAGTGATGATATCATTCCCATGATCGTGGAATTTAATTAAAGTGTATGTATAATATTAAAGAATCAATTAGAACGTTACAATAATCATATATATTCATTACTTTCACCATTATACTCATCCAAGTAAGGTGGTGGTGGAAAATAGATTACACCACGGCGTGGAGACGGTATTCCGTACGTACGCACGCGCGGTGATTTCGTTTTCCATAGGATGGATAGATGGTGAAATATGGTTGTTTAATACATATAATAACATATAAGTATATTAGTGATACTTATTTTATTACTTAATAATGAAACAACTAAATAAGAAGAAGTGGAAGAAGAAATAAAGTTGAAAGAATCGGTAACAGACATTACCTCTTCTTTGAAGCGCTGCTTTGAGTCCACCTATTAGGGCACTAAAATTGCTCTTTGAAGATGACCAGGACCTCTAGGGTGTTTCTAGGGAAGTGTAGAAGATAATTTGGCAGGGTTTTTCCGAGCTTTTATGATCAAAGTGGTGTGAGGAAGAGAGGGAGGAGGTGCCCTTTTATAAGGGAGGAGAGAGGCACCTTTGGAAAACTAAAAATATTATTTTCTTATAAAGACATATTTGGTTTTAAATAGCTCCAAATTGATTTATTTAGAAGCTATTGTGGGGATGGGTCGAAATAAATTCATCCAATAGAATTTAGACAAGTTTAGGTTTCTATTTTAACCTTATAATTTAGATTTAACTTTAAGTTAAATAATATTACTTTTATAGTGTTTTCTTGTTTTCTTACACTATAAGGTTAATAAAATTACCATAAAAATACAAACTAACCCCAAGTTGTTTATTATTAATATATATAACCTTATCTAAGTTATTTGGCTGAACCTTATATTTATAGGAATAAAATATAAATTAATAATATAATATTTGTTTTAAAAACTATTTTATGTCAATTTTGACACTATTTGGTAATTGATTTTTGTGAAAATCCTACCCGAATTATTAGTTCAAAAAAAGTTAACTAAATCAATACTAACATGTCATATTAACATAGAAAATTATTTTAATTCATAAAATGTCTCATATTACATTTATTTGGGTATTTATAACATCAATTATGTCAACATTTTATTAATAAGATAATTACTGCATCATCAATGTGGCATAAATAAATTAAATTATTTAATGTCTAAACATTAAAAATAAAATATCGTTATGTAGGAAATATATTTATCTTTCTAATTAATATTTATAGTCGACTTTATCTTATGTATAACCCTATATTTAAAATGATTTATTTATTAAACGTTGATTTTAACTATTTTAACCCTTCTTTAAATAAATTAATATTAAATGTCCTAATCTAATCCAAGTGGGCCAAAATGGTCATAGTTTATTCCTAAGGTTGTTTTTTGTCTAATTACACTTATCCAATAGAATTAGGACATTTTTTATGGTAATAATAATATCATTCTTACCCTTAATTACCCTATTTACTTTTAACCGTGCTAAAAAAAGTAAAAAGATACTATTCACCAAAAATTATTTTCATCTCATTGAACCACATTTTACTTACTGACATCAACCGTGTCTCTTGGATTTTTGAAATTCCATTCACAAAATCGGTAAAATTAAGTTTTATTTAATTTTCAAATTCTCTTAGAAGGTGGGTAAAAGACGGTCAAAAGTTCAATAAAATTTTTATATATCTAAAATTATTATAAAATGACTCTAGTGAATTACATTGAACATATATAGGTATTATGTATCAATTTTAACCTAAAATAAATTGAAATAAAATAAATAATTATTTAAATAAAAAGTCGGTTTTTAAATAGTAACCGAGTGTTTTCACTATTCATAAAAAATTGAATGTTTTCAGAAAAATACGAAAATTTCACCCTCGGATAATTTTGATATTCAGAATCCAAAAATGAAGTCCATTTTGAACGGTTAAATTTAAAAAATTTCAAAAAGTGGTTATTACTATTCATAACCGCTAGTTTTAATAATATTATAATAGCATATCGTTGTTTAGTGAAACTCGGTATTGCGTACAACACACGCTATCAAGGAAGGTCGTGATTGTGTGTAATGCAGCCAAGTTAGGGTTATGTGTTGTGCAAGACTGCTTTGTTTTATCGTACAACACAATTCATCAATAAAATTAAAAAGAATATTTTCCATAAAATCTCAGGGTGTTACATTAATCCAATTTAGGTCATTGGAAACTTTTTATGATGAATTTTGATGTAAAATCTTAATGAAATTTTGAACACTTCTACTTTAATACCCCACTTTCTTGCCACCTCAGCGTGATTATAATTAAAATTAAGTGTTATAATTTTGTGAATTTAATTTTAAAAAATGTATATACGTGGTTTTAATATGTATTATATTTATATTATAATAATATCAAATTTAATTTTTGACCAAATATATTTGTGAAAGTGATTAAAATTAATTACAATGATTAAGGTAAAATTAAGCTTAATAAGGGAATACTAATTAAAATTAATGGCCCAAATGGACTAGACACATGACCAACATGCATTTTTTGGGCCTATTGAGTCTATAATACTCTAATTATATGGTTTATTGGTTTTGGGTTAATTCATTTAAGTAAAAACACGGTTACACCTAATTGTTTTCAAAAATGTCAAGTGTGTCCCCTCCCTTCCATATAGGAGTCGACCACCTATCCCCATTATTCACACCTATAAAAACACTGTGTTTAGTCCAATATCTACACAGTAAACATACTAGAATCCCTCTATTCCTCCTTGAATCAGCCCTTTTTAAAAAATCCTACCGAAGAATCCCTTTGGTGAAAACCAAAAAAAGTTACTCAAAGAAGATGTAACATCCTTCCTCAATCTCCATTCCATTATTTTCTTTCTCCACCACCTCAATTATTATTATTCCAATCTCATATAAAAAAGAAAGTATCCAAAATTTTATGATATTTTTTTATTCTAATGTATTTATCTACACATTCACACACTTTTATCTAATGGGTAACAAACTTACCATTCTTGTGTACAGGGAACTATCGCCTCACGAAACGATGTGGTCTGTTATACCATTACCACCTCTCACGGTTGGAAATTTTGATGGAAAATTAATTTTAATATTATATATATGATATTTATTAGGCATTTTTACTTTTTTATTTATTATATAAATCGTACATTCATTATTTCCATTTTGGGTAAATAAAATAATTTCTTTGGGGGAAGTGTGGACTACCACCCCTCCAAATGATTTGATTCATTCACACACTACATTGAATGTATTAATGATGGGATTAGTGGACATATATGATACATATGGAATAATAATTCTAATTTAAGGATATTATATATATATATATATTCCATTTAATTTCATTCTTTCAATATTATAAACAAGAAGAGAAACATTGTTCACACATATTTAAGGTCGACCGTCTCCATGAACGGTATATTCCGTTTTTATATTTCAGTATTCTATAGATTTTTATAAATACATATATAATGATTATACGAGATATTTATAACATGATTTAAATTTTGGAAATCATGACATATGTATGAGAAACAACAATATATTAAATTAAGACACATGCAAAAAAAACAAAGCGGATATTACCCAAAGAGAAAACTTAACTTGGAATTGTTAATAATAGAGAAATATAAAGTAATAATAAAATTATATATTTTATTAGATATAATAATATTTTTATTTAAAATATGAATAATAAACTTATATTTAATATACATGAGGTCTGTATGAGTGCAATGTGAGTCAAGAAATAAGGTAAATAAGTTTCATCAAACCATTTATTTTTGTGAGGTACATGTCTTATTCAACTCTCATTTATTTTGTTTGGTGTTTATACATCCAATTGATGTATTCTATGATTATTATAAATAAATTTATTTTCATTTAAATTTCTATTTGATGATATTCCTTCTATGTGGTTCATAAATCTCCTTCTTTTCATGATATGTTAAGCTTTACTTAATGGTATCATTTCCATTGTGTTATGATTCAATTTTACAAATTGGTAATGGTTTATAGATATAATATCAAAGTTTAACAAAATTGTAGATTATTATTCTCCCATTGATGTAATCATATGATCTATACCTCTATAACACATAGGAGTTTTCTTACACTATGGTTATTCATGTTATATCCCTGTAATGGCACCATTTTTTCACTATTCGGTACATAAGATGATAAACAATTTTTATTAAGAAATTAAAACCATACCTCTCTCTCCGGTAAGAAATATGTGTTCTCTCAAAACCATGTTTTCTAAAAAGGGTTTTGAAAAATATTCTACAATTATTATATGATCTTTAAAAGGCATTTTTACCCATGTTTTAATTTTTTAACAGAAATGGTTTTATAATGGAATATTCCTGTCATTTTCTGATTGAGGAACTTTCCTAAAATTTTTAATATGTAAAAAGACTTTTATGAATGTATTTATTTACCCACTATCATTACCTAATTCCCCATAATGCTTCATTTATAATATTACAAAGTTAATTTTTGTTAAATGAAAATATTTTCTTAATATTATAAAAATCATTAGGGTTTAAAGTGGTTTTCAATGAATTTTTTTAAATAATATTTTATGGTTTAAGAATATTTTAAATGATTTTAAATCCCCAATTTATAATTTTTCAAAATTTTATTTTGAAAAAATAGTATTTAACTAATTTTGATTCTACTATTATACGTTTACAAAGTATTTTCAAAAGAAATTTTTTTCAAAATTCCTTCAATATTATCTTATATTATTTTAAGGGAAAATGTTTTTTAAATGATTTCAAGATTTTTTTCTACGTTCTGAAATAATTTTTAATGAAAATGGGTTTCAAACATTTTTTTCATAAAGACACTTTTTCAAAGAAGAAGTGATAATTTCTTAAAGAATTGTTTCTAAAATATATTTCAAAATTATTTTCTATCTATGAAGGAATGTGTTGATGTTACTCATTCTCTTATATTAAGTGATCTAAAGGTTTAATTCATATTATTTATTTAATGGTTTATGTTTTGATGGAATCATTCTTATGACACTCATTTCCCTTTCATGGGTTATATACTTTGGAAACATGCTTCTTTTCACACAATATTCTTTAATTAAATTATTATAAAACATTTTAATTTTTCATAGGTTATGATGTGATGAAAGTTTAATGATACCAATTTCATTAAATAATTTATGATTTTATTTTTATAAAATACATATTTGTTAGTGGTTCATGAAATGTAGAATTTTTTGTTATCATGTGGCACATGTATGTATGATTTTATTATATGATAGGGGGGACATGTTTCTACCTATAATACATTAGGTAATGATTAATGTTTTTTGATCTCAAGATGGTACACTAGAGGATATCCATGTCCTAAAATAAGAGGGAATCCCAATCCCAAAACAAGAGGGTAAATGGAAGGTTATCCAAAGCCCGAAATAAGAGGGTAAATGTGAGGTCATCCCATGCCCAAAACAAGAGGGTATATAGGGGGAATCCCATTACCCAAACCAGAGGGTACACAAGTGGGAATCACAAGCCAATAGCAGGTACACCGGTTATCATCCCAAGTATAACATGTTATGAATTTATTGGTAGGTATCCTTTACATAGGATTTTATATGCTTATATATATAACAAAATTATATGTATTATTCGTATTTTATTCTATCATAGATTATTTTCATTATTTCCTTATGATTCATGACTTATGAACTATTAAAATGTATTCAATGATTCAGTTTTATAAACTTTGAAATATAGGGTATCATCAACTAATGTTATGATAATGCTCTCAAACTCTTATGCTCATGTTTGTTCTTACATATATCCCATATTTTCCGTTTCTAGTAATCTAATATCACACCTTTTAGGTTTATTACCCCATGTTATAATGATATATTTAGTGTGTGATATGTATGTGGAGGATTCTAATCATGGAGAACCTAGTGGGCGATAATGCAGATCACTCATGTACAAGAGTTTGTGTTTCTATGATTACAAAGGAACTGAACAAATAAGGTCTTTGGGAGAAGGTTTGTGTAATGTTTTAAGTATTTCACATAAGTGATGTAATTTACATGTATGTTAATAATGGGTTGTTATAGTTGGAATCGAAGTGAAGGTTTAGTCATCCTTTAAAAACTATGAGGATAAAATTTTAGTCAGTTCCCTAGGAATATTTCTACGGATATTTCAAGATATTTCTCTAAGGTTGGGAATAAGGATGAGGAAAAGTTTAGTATAATTTAATTCAATATTTTTAATGGACAGATTGAGTGGTTTCCTAGAAATACATCCCTATATAGATACTACAAGTGGATGTATATTTTACCCAAATGTACCGAGGACTAACAACTCTATCATGGTTTGTTGGGCCTCACTCGACAAAACCTGGTACAGGACAATGGGCCTTTCTAGACACCTTTTTTGACACTCGTAGGGGATACTAATTGTGAATTAACAAAATATTAATGAACTATCATGAAGGATTTAAAAATATGATGGATATGAACAACCTAGGATAAACATAATATGTCATATATTAAAGAATATTTTGTAATTTAAATATCCTATAAGTGTTTTTCATGATTATGTGGTTCCAAAATATAAGAACTATTTCTTACTATATTATTTTTTGTCTAAATGAATGGAGGGAACTAGAAGGAACTATTTTAGTGATTAATGTGACAAAAAAAATTTTGATGATCATTTAAATGGGATGATAACTTGAGTGATGGGCATTGAAATCATGCCTAATTAGTTTTCATGGAATATGATAAAAAATGTTTACCTTAACAAACTATCAGACACAAAAAATAAAAAAGAAGAAAATATCACTTAGATTTTGGGTAATTGATACCATCAATGAATGAAAATTTATTTTCCAACATTCCAAGAATGTGGGAAGAAATAGAAAATTGGATGTCTTAGAGGAATATGATGATGTTTTGACTGTGGAAAAGAATATTACAAAGCAGGTAACTACAAAGGGAAAATGAAAGATCATCTAATGAAATGGATGTGAATGTTTTCCTACATAAGTTATTATACATTGATGAATTCATTAAATGTGGAAAGTATTGGACTTGTGAAAATCAATTCGCTATACAGAAGTCTTACAAATAAAACAATCAAGACGGTACAATTAATGGTTTTTCTTCAGATGATGAAGAAATCATGAATTAAATATGAAATTTATATGATGTTCTGATAGTATTGTTGATAAGAATTATTTAATTGATTTTGATAAATATTAATACATAATTAAAATTTCATATTCTAAAAAAGTGGTATTAAGGAATAAGTTAATAAAACCTCAGTAATTATTTATGAATAAAGTTGGATGACTGAAGTATATATGTTATGAAATTCAAGTATTATATTATAAGAATAATGAAATATATATATTTTTTAGTATAAGTTATTCATTTAGGATTTTAATGGATATATTGAATTGTGCTGGTTACATTAAAAAGTGATTTCATGGAAGGGTGGAATTTTGATTAAGGGAAGATAACCCTTAATTTATTCATAATGTAATGATAATGATGTTTGGATAATGATATGATGGACATGAATAAGTAAATTCGAAAGTAATAATTACCTCAAAATGGTAAAGGATTTTTGGAAAAGGTGGTTTGTATTATCATAGATAAAGTTGACAAATTCATGTATTTAAGGAATATATCAAGAAATCAACCGAATAAAAAACAATTCTTTTTTTTCATGAGGATTTATTGTAATTATGTTTATTAACATGTTTGAGGATAACATATTATGAGGGAATTAACTTGTTTAGACTATGACAATAAAGTGTTACTTTATAATATATGGGGGTTAATATTAAGAAAATTTAGGGATCTTGATTCTGATGCTTTTAATTTTAAACTTTAATAAGGGTTATAAGGTTAACCATTGATGGAATGTTTAAGTTAAACTTTGGATGAATTTTGTGAAATTAATCTACTATCACACCCCATGAAGATTAATTAATAGTGGATAACTTTATATAACTACCTTTTATTTATGGTAACTAAAGAGAGATGGGATGAGTTATCATAAATCTCAAGATTAGTTTGTGCTTTATGCATGAAAATTAGAATAAAATCATATAAATAGCCCTTCTTATGAAAATTCATCAACACTAGGGAAATAATCTTGAATCTGAAAAGGTTATCCTAGTACCTTCTTTTTTGATGAATCAAATGGCCCCTTAGAAAATCATGGATTTATGTCTTTCTGGTTGTTAACTTTATCATTACCATGTTCTCTATCACTCTCATCTAGAAGAAGATGATTATATTTCTCGTCCATTTACATGTTTTCACTTCCCATCTACATTTTCAAATGTGAAAAAACCTAGTTATGTGTTTTTTTGGGAGACTGTTATGTATCAAAATTTTTCATAAAGAATTTTTTAGTTTTAATTTTTATGATGTGGGTTTCAATTAATGGGACTTTAAATTATCAAAACGTTGGTAAACCATATTAATTTTGATGATTAAATTCATTTTAAGGGGGTTATAATGTAACACCCTATGTTCTTGTGTTTTTTTTTCAGATTAATATAATCTTTTTTAGATACTTTTACTTTCATGTAACACTAAATATAGCTTGTGTTGTATGAAAACAAAAATTTATAATTTCTTTTTATTATACAACATTTGAATATTTCATTATAATATACCCCAATATATGTTTTATTCTACCTCAAAAACCCACTTGCCTTGTAATACATGCAACATCGAGTTGGCTTGTGTTACCTGCAACACTGATTTTCTATAGAATATAATTTTATTATTTTAATTATTTAAAATATGTAATTATAACATATCCATTAAATTTATGCATATTAATATTTATAACTACTTTTCAAATATTATTCATAATGGTGGTAAGGAAAAATATATTTTTTGTGAAGCCTTTAGATGTCTAATAATGATATTCTCTCAACAGAACTACTTTTTTATGTCCATCTATAAAAATTAAGAAAATTAATTTTATGCATTGTTATAAATTTAATTTGATAAAATATAAATCATTTTTGGATTCAAAATTTTTTTATTTTCTTATCATTATAATATTGTATTTTTCTAAGAAACAACATTTTTTGGATAAATATTAAAAAATACTGATTTAATTAAAAACTGGTTTTTATTCTAATTTATTTATATAGTTAAATTATATTTTACGTTTATTAAGTAATATTAGAAAAATAAATCATCTATTAATTCAATTTAGGTAGTTTTAATCTTTTTATATTGAATTTAGATATAAAATCTTAATTATCTTTTGAACATTCTAACATTAAAAACCTACTTTCTTGCCACGCCTACGAGATTAGAATTAAACTTAATTTTATTTTTACTTTTGTGATTTTAATTTTTAAAAAACATAAATAAATTATTTTCATAATTATGATATTTCTATTCTAAAAATATCAACCTAATTTTTTACAAAAAAAATATTAGTGAACGTGATTAAGATTAATTACAACAATTGAGGTAAAATTATATTTAATAAGAGAATAAACCTTAAACTTAGGGGTCCAAAAGGATGATCCACTTGAAAAACACCCATTTCCATGGAATATTTATTCTAGAAACCTTTAATTACTATTTTTTGTGGGTTTCAGAATAATGTTTTTGGTATAAAATTGGGTACACAGAACTTTTTTAAAGAAAAATAACTGTGTCCCCTTCCTTCCAAATAGAAGCCTACCACCTCTGCACCTTCTTCAAACCTCTCAAAACTCAAAGGTTGGTTCCTAGTATTCCAAATAAACTTCGCAAAATCACTCCCTTACTCCTTTAGTTATCTATATGTTCATAAATTCTACCAATAAATCTCTTTTCTCCAAACTAAAAGGGGTTTCTCAATGAAGAGCTAGCATCCATCCTCAAGCCGCTTTACTTTATTTTCTTTCTCCACCACCACAATTATTATTATTCCAGGATAATATAATATCACCATTATAACCAATATTCTGATATTTTTTATTCTAATGGTTTTACCTATGTTTACACACACCTTCATCAAATGGTTAGTGAACTTACAATTCTTGTGCATGGCGAACTAGCGCCTCAAAAAATAATGTTTTTTAGTTTTATATTTACCGCCTCTAAGGGTATGTAATTTTTATGTAAACAATATTTTTATATGATATGTATGATATTAATGATGTATTTATACTTATTTATTTATTATTTAAATCCTATCTTCAGTCATTCTATTTTTTTAAAATATGATAATTCTGTTTGGGGAAGTGTGGATTACTGCCCCCTCAAAGTGATGTAATTCATTCCCATAAAACAATGAATGTTTTAAGGAGGGGTTTAGTGAATTTATATGATGAATATGAAATAATAATTCTACTAAAATATTATTATAGATATATATCATTTACTTTATTTAATTCAATATTATAAAGGCAAACGAGCATATCATTTATGCATTTGTATGGCCTACCGTCTCCATAAACGATGTATTCAATTTAAATATATATATATATTCCATAGATTATTATAAAAACATATATAATGATTATAAGTTATATTTATATCATGTTTTACATTCTAGAAATCATGATATATGTATGAGGACATAAAATATAAAAAATTATGACACGTGTGAAAAACAATGCGAATATTACCCGAAGTGAAACCTTAACATGGCAATGTTTATAAGATGAAAATATTCAGAAATAATAAAACCATAAATAGTATTATATATAAGAATATTTTTCATTAAAATATGTATACTAAACTTATATTTAGTATACATGAGGTTTTTATGAGTTTGAAGAGATTCAAGACATAAGGTTAGGGAATTTCATCTCACTTTTTATTTCCATGAGATACATATATTATTCACCACTCATTTATTTTGTGTGGTGTATATACTAATATTGTATATATTAAATGATTCTTATAAATAAATTCATGGAAATTTTCTTATACATTTTATTATCTTCCTTTCATGGGGATTATCATTCCAAAGTTACCAAATCAGTAGATTGATTTTTTCTCCATTTTCCTTCTTTAAGACACATGCCATACTATGCAACTATAGTTTTTCAAAACATGTATATACTAACATTGTAATTTTATTTCATAAATATCATTATTTTAATTACATTTCAGGCTTCAGGAAATTTTATCCCTTCCATTGTGTTATTATTGAATGGTACTAGAATGGTATTTTTTATAGCTAAAATCTCACCCTTTATCAAGATTATTTATGATTATGCTCCCATTGATGAAATAATTGGAGCCATATTTCAATAACTCTTAGGTGTTTTATTACCCTTTGGCTTTTCATGTAATATCCAAGTAATGATATAATTTTTCAACACTTTGGTACATAATATTCTCAAGAATCTATTTTTATGAATGTTGGATGTTACCTTTCCCTTCGGTCAGAAATATGTGTTTCTTCAAACCCATGATTTATAAAAGAGTTTCCAAAAATTCTAAAATATTATCCTATGATCATTAAACGAAATTTTTTCCCATGTTTAATATTTTGAACAAAAAAGTTTTTAAAAAGTAATATTCTTGATATTTTTTGGTCATGGAACTTTTCATCACATTTTACATTGTAAAAGTAATGTTTAGTATATATGGATTTACCTAATGTGATGATCATCATTCCCTTGAATCTTCCTTTACAAGATAAGAAAAAAAAAATTTAAAAACCAAATATTATGTAAATTCGTTGGTTTTAGAGTGGTTTCAATGAAAAGTGTTTTCAAAAATGTATTTTTTTTAAAGTACATTAAATGATTTTAAAATCATCTTTTATATGTTTTCAAAAGTTAGTTTTCAAAGAAAATTATTTCAATGGTTTTGAAGATTATTTTATACAATTTCAGAGTATTTTCATAGAAAAATATTTTTAAAATTTTCTTCAATATTATATTATATGTTTTCAAGGGAAAATGATCTACAAATGTATTTTATATTTTTCAATAAATTTTTATAGTATTTTATTTGAAAATGGTTCTCAAAATGTTTTCTGTTTAAATTTATTTTTTCAAATAAGAAAGGATATTTTCATCAAGAAGTTTTTTTTAAAAGATATTTCAAAATTATTCTCGGTCTATGATGAAATCCATTGATGTTACTCGTTCCCTTATATGAAATTATCTAAAGGATCTCATTCATATTACTTCTTTAATGGTGTATGTTTTTATGGAACGATTATTGTGACACCCATTTATCGTCCATGGGTTATATTCTTTTGAAACCCAATCCTTCTCATGAGTTATGATTTAATAAAAAGATTAATAAAACTTTCTATTTTCCATAGGTTATGATGTGATAAAATTTTAATGGTAACAATTTCATTTCATGGGTTTTGATTTTATGTTTATAAAACCAATATTTTTTCATGGGTCATGATAAGATGGATATTTTGGTATCCTATAGAACATGTATATAAGATTTTATTATGTGATGGGTGGGACATATTTCTCCCTCTAATTCATTGGGTAATGATAAATGTTTTATGAGATCAAGATGGTACATGTGATGACATCCCAAGATTGAAACTAGAAGGAATCCCAAGACAAAAACAAGAGGGTAAATGGGAGTGAATCCCAATCCTAAAACAAGATGGTAAATGGAAGGGAATCCCAAGACTAAAAGAAGAGGCTTTATGGGAGGGTATCCCAACCCCAAAATAAGAGGGTACATAGGGGGAATCCCAAGTCCAAAATAAGTGTGTACAAGGGAGGGCATCCCAATACCCATATAAGAGGGTACACGGGAGGGCATCACAAGCCTAAAGTAGCAACATGGGTTATTATCCCTATCCTAACATGTTACAAAGGTCTTGGCAGATAAAATTGACATAGTATTTTCTATGTTTATGTTTATACCACAATAACTATGTCTTTTTACTATATTATTATTTCATGTATTGTAATCTTTATTTCCTTCAGATTCATGACTTATGAACAACTAATGTTTATGTCATGATTCAAGTTTATGAACTTTGATATGAATAATATGATCATCTAATGTTATGGCCACATTATAATAAACTTGTATTCATGCTTATTCTTACATACCACCCTTATTTACCCTTACTGAGCATCTAATCTCACCCCTTTTTATGTTTCCTTCCCTAGGTTATGGAAATATATTTAGTGTATGATATGTATAAGAAGGGTGAAACCCTTGGAGAACCTACTAGGAGATAATTTATCTCACTCATGTACCATTTTTTATGTTTCCACATTTCAAAATGCACTAAACTAATTTGGCCTTTGGGCATTTTTTGTAATTTTTTAATTATTCATCAAAACTGATGTAATTTTCATGTTTGTTATGAATATGTTGTGATAACAATGGTAACACATTTATGAATATGGTAATTTTTTATTTAAAAAATTAAATTTACCTATTACCAAATAAATAAAGGATAATTATCAACATGAACCGAATTTTATTAAATTCAAATTCTAAAAATAACAAACATTATTATTAAAATAATTAAACATAATAATTAAAAATATTAATTTATAAAAATGTAATTTAAATTATTAAATGATTTTATTTATATTTTACACATATTAATAATCTTTTAAATAATGATAATTTATATATATATATATAATATTTTTTATAAAATTCATTCATTAAAAGTGTAATAATAAATTTTTTGAAAAAAATCACATGATATTTTAAAATATATATTTTGATAAGTTACTAGTATTTTTACAAATGTGTTATATTTTATTTTTTTTAAATTAATTATTTATCATTTATAAATTTCATTAATAATATATTATTTGTAAAAAATATATGTGTTTGTAATATAATTTTAGATTCTTAAATATATCTATTGGATATATGTATTCATAATGACAAAATATCCAATGAATATATATCTGACAACTATATATATGTTTGAAGACCATACACAAATTATATTACCCTTTTATATTCCAATATACGTAATCTAACATATGTTTCTAAAATTATTCATCTTACTTGGTTTTAAAAAATCTCTATAATATCACAAATTTGATTCATTATAGTAATAATTACACTTAGTGGTATGATTTTTAAAGGTGAGTGTGATGATGAATTTTCGAACTTATAGTATAGATGTTTACTTTTTTTTATTCCAATAGTAATTTTACTGATCATAATTCATTTGTCTCTCAAGTACTATTTTCTTATTTATTTAATTTACAAATATAAAGGATTATAGCATTGAAAATTTTATTTGGGGATACCTATAAGATATGATATCTGACATATGGGATAAAGGGTATTTAATACCTGTAATATGGTTTATGCAATTATTTTTTATATATGTTTCCAAGGATTTATTTTTTAGTGTTTTTTAATCATTGATAATTGATTTCAGTGTTTTTCTATTCAATTATTTCTTCCAAAATATTTTTCTGCCCTATTTTTTCATCATGTTTAATAGTATTAGATTCTATTAATAATTATCATGAAGGTTTTTTTAATTCATTCTTTCTTTATTAATTCATAATTCATAAAATTATATTCCAATATTGATTGAAGATCATTAAATCAATAGTGGGTAATATCATATGATATAAGGATTTAATATTAGATGAATTAGAACATAATTTATTTTATAAAATTCAATTACAAGGTTGATTTTATTAAGAATCATCTTGGGACCTAATTATAAAAATATTTAATAGTTTTTGTAGGAAAATTGTCATTATTTTATGATATATAGAATTTTTGAGTGGATAAATTTATTAATAAAAGTTTAAATTTTTCTTTTATAAATTATTTCAACATTTAATGAACATATTTATATTTATATTATCTATTAATAGAGATAAGTTAATATAAGTATAATTGTTGAATTTTATCAAATTATAATCAATAACTTTCTAAAAACATTACGACAAATTGATTCAGTAGATTTTTTAATTAATGGAATACCAAATGTTTATTGAAAAATATACCATTGAAATTGATATTATTTTTATTTTCATATTGATATTTTTTAATGAATTTTTTCTTCATTATATTTAGTTTGATTATGATATTTTTTAAGATAAGTATAAAGGATAACAGTTGGTAGGAAAAAATATTCAAAGAAAAAAAATTGTTATACGAGTAATATGATACTTGAACTACAGCACTCCATTATAGTATTATTTTGAAGGAGAAAATTATATATTCTAATATGTGACTCTCATTGGAATTAGATATGATATTTACCATGAAAATATCAATATCATACAGAATTATTCTCTCACTATGTTAATATCACATGAAAATAATCAATCATGAATTTGTGTTACATATCAATCCCAACCCAATAATTCAATTCATGATTTTCAATAAAATTTAATTATTTAATAACCCATGCTTCCAAATTATCCCACACCCAAATCAACCCATGTAGAAAACATATCTTTACGCTTACAAAAACACACAATTAATAAAATATAATGGAATGAATTTTCAACCCAAATAATTTTTGAAACCAATTGTAAATTTTATAAAATATTGGCTTATAAAAATATTTGTTTCCAATTTATATTTAGTTTTAACATCACTGATTTTTTTCTATTTTTAGAACTTTTTTATTTAATTTTAAAATTCAGGTTATTATATTTAAAGTACTCCACAATTGCTATGTTTTTTCAATATTATTGATATTCATGGTATTTTGTATTTTTTTAATTAAATAATAATAGTTTTAAAATAATGTACAAAATATTATTTCATGAAGAATAAAATTTTTATTTATAGAATAATGCATAATATATCCCCGAATAGTAGAACACATAAAGGAATTTCGTAATTTTTTTGTTATAAAATTATAATGAAAATAAAATTTGATTATATTAGATATACAAAGTAAATGGATCAAATATGCTGAATATAATGAAATTTAAATGATAGAAAATATCCCACTATATGAAATTAAAGCACAAAACATTATCTATTTGACTAAAGAGAATCAAAATAGAAGATTATATTTATTAAAACATATATAATTCAAATTATTTATTGTACATAAGTATTAGATAAAACATACAATTTTAGATACAAAATCTTACTGAAACATTATTAGATATACATAGTCCAATCATATTTTACTTTACTTAACCATTAATAAAAATGACATAATGTATTTTAGTAATATATAGAAAATATATTATTAAATATATATCAATTATATTAACAATATACATGTTCTTCCATGATGATGGGTTTCTCTACTATATATAATTCATTAAATATTTTTTATCAAAAAAATTATGGATTATTTTTCTTTCCAATTATTACATTGTAAATATTAGTTTATAATCATGACATGTTTACTTAATGAGTTAATTTTGGATCTGAATCATGAAATATTTTCTATAAATTAATTTATAAAAATGGAGATATATTGTTTACAATATCCTTGAACTATTATTTTTTATAAAAAACTATGGACTTTTTTCGAGTGATTTCTGATGTTTTTGATGTTATCAAAGTTGTTTAGATGGTTAGTTTGAATAAAAACAAATATTAAAAAATTGATACTACTTATAAGGGTTTTTTTAATAATATTTGAAAATTATGACTTAAAAATTTTTATAATTGAAATAACATGATGTGATATTTCTAAATTAATTTATGATTATGTTGGGAAAAATATTTTTTTATTCAATGTGAAAATTTCATACTATATAACAATGAACTTGTGATGGTTTGAGCACTAAAAAAATCTTTTGTCTTATGAAGATTATATGTTAAACCAAGATAAAATAAAATATTAATAGAAAACATTATTGGTTTTATTATTAAATATAACTACCATATAATAACGTCTATATTATTTATATAATAAATATAAAAAACAATTTGATGATAAAATATTTTAAGAATCAAACATATTTTAAACATGTATTTTTCTTTAAATTATTTTTTCTAATATATATTTCATGATGATCAATAATTTCAATTTCAGTCTATATTTTATTAATTTTCCCAGTTTGTGATATTAAATTTATTCAAATATAATTTTATAGAGTTTGTTTTCAATTGAAAGAAAACATTGGAAACCAGAATTTAAATTTAATCACATAAAAATAGGCTATATCATATAAAAATTAAGACCCTTGGAATATGAATTATGCATAAAATATAAGACTTAAACAGGGATCTTATTATTGATGAGGGACACATGATTTTTCTTTTTAGTCTTATGAATCATACATTGATTATTCATTATTTTTGGGTGTGTGGAGACCTTTATCTATGGAAGTTTAAATCCAATATAGATGATGATTTGTTTGAGAAATTATAGAGGGATACATTTTATTGAAATATATACATATATGGTTGTTATATCAACTACAGGATAGAGGAAAGATATATTTGTGGCCACATACAATTTACTCATATATACATTGTTATAATCCCCCTGACTTTGTTCCTTGGTATAGAGGATGTCATATGTGATGTGACAATGTTCATTTTAGGAACCCATTAACATTTTAGCAAAAAAATTAGGGGATTTTTCACACAAAATATCCAATAATAAACAAATTCATAATATTCCCAAATAAGAAGTTTTAGAAAAAATATTATTGTTTATGATACATTAATCTATTAGGGATCCATCTACAAAAAATTCCATTATGTTAATCCTATATTAAAATATGAAAGGAAGGACACACCCTTGTAAAATTTTGATGACCATGTCTCCTATATATAATAATTTAGCAGTATTATCATTACAAAACTATTTATAAAAGGTACCCTATAAAACATTCATTGAAAGATACCAATCACATAAAACATATTTGTTATCTAACTATAAACCACTATAATGTTATTTGGAAAAAAAAAATATTCTTATAAACCCAGAGTTCTGTTTAAATTTTTTGTTTCCTAAAGTACCATTTCATATATTTTTATTGCTATAACATCTTCTAATATTTTACCTACGATAATAATAATTATGTAAGAGTGTATTTATGGGTATTCAAGAATACTAAATTTCCCAAATAAAGATGTTGTGACCCACATGTCTATGTCAAAACCTTGAAAAACTTATTCATTCTGGGCCCCCTCTAAGGCATCATGATTTACCTAACTGAATATTAATCACCTTACATGTAGGTACATAAAAAAATTATTATTATAAAAATGGGAATAAACCATCCGTTAATAAATATATAACCACTTTATCCTCCTTATAGATAATATCCTCATTGAATGATTGATCAATTATTTTATTGATAAGGAGGATCCTAATCCTTTGGGTGAAAATGGAACCATTTTTAACCTGAGACACTCATCTTAGCCTCTCATATCTAAACTTCATATAAATTTCTATATCATTTTATCTCACTTGGTCTGTTTAGTGATCTATGAATGTCAACGGGCTACCAATCTAGTATGATTCCCAAAATTATTTGACTGGTTCACATCAACTATATATCAAGTTATCCTTCCATCTCAAGTTACAAATGAATATGTGATAAAACTAAATTTCCTCTAACCATTTGTAAAATACATTATAAATTTTTGGATACCATATTTTTTTCCAAATTAAAAAGGATTTCTCATCAATTAGTCCCATACAAAAAAATTTATAGGAACCAGTTCCTTGAATTCCATTCAACATGAAATTAATGTGTTGAAAAGTATTATTGGTCATACGGTTTAAAACATCTTGTCATAATTTTATTACATGAATTCCCAAAAAGAGATTTCATTAGTTCTTAAAGAACAACCTAAAAAACCACTTTATTGGTCCCATATGCATAAAATAAAAATTATATTTTCTGATACCGGATACATTACCTCAAAATCAACCACATATAGACCTTGATACAAAAACATAAAAGGAATGATTTCCCTCATAAAATGGAACTAAAATATTATAGTATTGAATAAGTTCATAGGGAATCATATGAAAACATTCTAACAGGGGAAATCTCAAATCTAGAATAGAAAATACATCCATGTATGGAGAGAAGTTTTATGGAAACAAAATATATAACATTAATATACATTAAAACTAATCATATAGCCAATTAATTTTAAAATGGATATCCAATTATAAATACATGTAGAGGAAATCCTATATTTATTCCTCCTGAAAGAATGGTATGATTCGATCACTTCTAAGAAATGTGGACGTGGTATTATTAATAGAAGGAATTTAATGAACAAATTTTTTTATATATAATAGATTATTATATTAATAATTAATACCATTCAAGGGATGAGTCTACCTCACATCCTCCCAATTTCGATGTGTAATTAAAATCCTTCAAATCACAAAATAATAAACAAATATATTTGGAAAATGATATTCATAAGATCAATGTGGATATGAATTCACTAGAAATAAATATGGTGAACATTAAGTGATGTAATTTACATGTGGAAGATATTTATTGACCCTGAACACTAAAAAGTGATGGTGTACTGAGGGGTTCCTTTCTAGTGGTTTATTTCTTAGATTTATGGAAAAATAAAAAATGTGTCATCACTCAACATCAATTTTGGTTTTAAATCACCCTTTTAACAATATTCATAAAATGACTCGAGTGTATGGACTTTGTCAATAGATAACCCCTACACAAGTACTTCCATGGAAATTACTACTGAGTTTCTATATTCCTAATTTATACATTCTTAAAAACGTTCCTTCAAAACCATGTGGTAAATACCTAGTTTCATGAGTATTAGAATAATGGAGTTATCATGAACTAAGAAACAATATGTTCTAGATTTTTTACATCAATCCATGGAACTCATCACATTAATGGAACATTAATATGGTGGAAATGACTATAATAACATCCTTAAACACATTTAGAGCTTATTCTCTTTTCAACTAAATATTTACCTCAAAATAACATATTGGGGTGGTGGAAAAAGTTAATTACAAATTTATGGTCACTCATGATCCTCCAAGGTGGGATAACCTTATCTTTGGATATCCTCATAATCATGAATCCTTAAATCTTAATTTGGTTTAAGATGAAACTATTATATATCTAGTTTTCCAAAATATTTCATTGAGAAGAAGGACCTACCATTGGTCGCAATCTTTAAAGGGATAAATAAAGGTCCCTAAATCATATTCTGATATCATCTCAAAAACCCCATCTGAATATTTCAATTATATATCATAGATCATTTCATGCCATCATTAGTATAAAGCTTCATATTTTTTACATGTAATTATTGATGGGTGTTTAATAGGTATGTCTCTATAATGGGAGGAAAAAACTACTATATATATCCCCTATGTTGTAACATAGTGAATATCCATATAGTTTATCCCTAGAGAACTCATGGAATTGGTACTCTCGATAGTAGTGGAAATACTAATAAAAAGTTACCCTTGTGGTAATAAACAAAAAATCAATAACCATGGAGGTTTCACCCATGTTCACACACATGAATGATACACTAATGTTCCACCATAGTGTAACCATTTTAAAGGTACTCCTAATAAAAATACTATTCACATCAATGGAGAAACTCTCCATAGACCAATATTACAAAAAATCATGATTTTATTCCAGATAAAGTTAGTTTTGGAGGTCAACAATGATTTATTTAGTCAATAACGTGGCCCTCAATTTTTAATTCACATAATAATTAGTTTCTTCATTTGTCCCCCCCCCAGGGTACCAACTGGAGAGATAAATCCCAAGATAATATCCAAAAAAAGTGGAGTTTCTAACCTTATAAAAAATCAAAAGAGAAATTAACATAAAGGTTCTCCCTAAGGAGATCATAAAAATAGGTGAAATGGAGGTCCTTCCTATGATAAAAAATCAATGACTAATCGCCATGAACACCCTCCACAAGGGATAAAATTTAAAAATTTCCCTCGCATGATTTTATATATTATTGATATAAAATTCTACTATATATTATAGTTGTAATAATGTTTTATTTTTCACTGAGAGGCACTTAAAAACCTAAAAATATATGCACTATGTATGAATTTATCAAATAGTTTTGTTTCATCTTAGATAATGTGATAGTCATGGTACAAATCATAATTATTATTTCTAAAATATTTAACCATGAAATCATTGAAGGCATCAGAAATGATTTCACTAAACTTGAAAAAATTAAATGAAATTTACATTTCTAATCAGAACATATTGATGAACCCATGGTATATGATCTAAAAAAATACATCATCATGTGGTGAGAACTAAATAATGATAATATTAAAGTCATGTTGTTATTTCCTAAACATGGATGCCACATATAGGTTTCCTGAGCTCCTTTCGACACATGGCCTCAAGTGCATCTCCCCAAATGCTAGGGGCTACTGACTGGTAGTGAGGGCTTGTGGAGTGTCTATTGTGTGAATATTACCTCATTACTTGAGTGTTTCACAGTGGATATATATAATATAATAATAAAATATGGAAAGTAGAAAATGTAATTTAATTGCATAGCAGAATCAGAAAAAGAATAAAAGCACAATAGGTGTAAATTGATATAAATATAAAAAAGGTAGTGATGATATTTCATGAATCTATAATGCTAGAAAACATGGATATAGAATTTAAGACACTAAATGATATACAAAAAATAAAAAGTTAATATAGATACTATTCTCATTGTCTTGAGAACCAGCTAGGTCATCTTCCAGTTCCTCTATCCTATGTAAGAAAGCATTCAAGTGACCAAATCAACATGCTTTTTTTCTTCAACACCTTCATACATAGAGTCTTAATGTGTGCCAATGGATTCCATGATAGGGTGTTAGATAAATATCAGTATTCCACTACAAATGGGTTATATGACATCTTATTCGTGTATTATAAACTGAAATAGTGTGCAGGAATGAATAAATTAAATTATAGTAGTATAGGAATGTAAATACCCATGTACCTACTTCATCCATTGGCTTTTGTCTAGACTTATAACTAGTTAATTTATTAATTAAGTTCTACATTATATAATTATGTCATTTAAGGAATAACGATCACTAAAGTCTCATCATGATAGTAATCCTATAGGTTTGAAGATGAAACAAGGAATCAAGAATTGATATTAATAATAAGTGGCATATAATGTAATAACCAAGGAATACAAAACCTCATGAGTCTCCAAATCAGTAGTAGCTACAACATGGCTCAGGGGTAAGAGTGTTATCCAAGGATCATTATACAATTCATTCCACAATATTGTGATATAATCAGGTCTTATGAATACATCCAAGTAGGAAAAGGATAAGAAATGTCCACACCCAAGGATTTTATAAAGGAATATAACGTCCATAGAATCCACACTAGATCTAAGGAGTGTATCCAAGGAATATTTTAATAGTTGAGGGTTTCTACGGTGTCATACCGCTCACCCACTAATACACTAGGATTTGGCTCCAATGTGTGTTTCATCCAAGTAAACTAGTATCCTTGAATCGGAATGGAATCTATAAGTGCTCAAGTAATTCCCTTAGGAATCAAAAATCTAACTCCATTCTGACCATTCAAATGTTAAACTCAACATCCATATGTAATTTACATCCATAAAATTTATTCATTCAATAATTAAGGTCATATAATTAATCATACCTTTTATTAAGTTAACTTGGTTTAATCCTTTACATTAATGAGTAGGACAAGAATAATGTCCATTCAACCATTAAATTTGTGTCATATTTAAGTAAATGATTATATCATTTACCTTACATACCATGAAAAGGATGGGCTAAGGATGACTGAACATATGAAAATCATTTAATATACACTAGTCCAAATCATATATATACAATATAATTTACTATTTACTATTTATCATTGATTAGTCAGGTTGAAGCACTGATCTTAAGCTGGTCAACTGATTAAATATATTGTACTTTACATTTCAATTTAATAAGGATTTAACAAGGAAGTATTCCCTTTAGAAAAATCATCCTTAAGAACATATGATAGTGGAATAGACAAACAATTCAACCACTAAAACTAAATTATGGATAACACCCTTCTTAGGGTGGTCAAAACTATAGACATAACCACCAGTGAGAAATAACATATATGGAATGGGTCTTAGAACATCGTTCTACAGACTATTAGAAATACATATAAATTAAACATATGACACTCAATTAAATCGGTGTGCACACATGAAAATTTGCATAATGATGAATCTTGAGGAGTGAGTTATAATACACCTACCTCATACTCTAACAACTCTTCTCATCTAGTATCGACTTCTAATTTATAATGGACTGTAAGAGGTTGGAAAAAAGGATCAAAACCCAGAAAATAGGGCTTATTATTTTGTATCTGAATAGAATCATTGATAGACAGACTAATGAATGAAGACTAAAAAGTAATCAAGATCTTACCAGCATGAATCCAATGAGAATAAAGATAATAAAATCATACTCCAAATGGACACCTGATCTCAAATAAAATATTTAGCCTTCAAAATCTCAAAAATACAATTAAATAGAGGGGATTATCACTAGAAATGAAATAGTTAAATAGAGTTTGTTTTAAAAATTAACTTAACGGAAAATTTTAAATTCACCTGACTGTATATTTCACATGGTTTGGCTGCACAGCTTTCCAAACCATGGACCAACTATGCACAGTCAGCTGTAAGATGGGGGAAACTGCATGGTTAGTCTACATGATTATGGAAACCTTACACCAACAATGAAAAACACCACTTCATTTTTTTGGTTTTTTTCATAACTGTGCGTACCATGCCGTATAGTAAGGAAAAACTATGTACCCTATACCATCCCATTTTATAGCCTTGCATAGTTCGATCTAACCATTCAACCTTCCCTGAATGGTTTATTCTGACCATGCAACATGCCATTTTCTCCTAAGAAGAAGGTTTTTGGGCTCTAAACAAGCCCCTGACACCCCTTATACCTTCAAAAACACATTAGGAATCCATATTAGGTCCATAAAAGAAACATAGACCAAAATTAAAAGGATCTATACCTGAGTGAAAAAACATGTTCTTAAAGTATTCCCCCTTTAAGGAACTTGTATTTGAGTTTACCTCCCAAGGGTGGTGAAACACTATATGAGAACAACACTAGCCACAGGGAAAATCTGTCGGGCTCCCACTCCCAAATATCTTCATGTGTGTAGATTTTCTACCACATCACCCATACTAAAGGGACAAACCAGACTATAAAGGCCTTGATGTTTTAGTGGACTATGCGTATAGGATACTCCTCAATGGATGCATCAATGTCAAACACAACTTCCTTAGGATCAAAATCTTGATATGGGTCGGCATGATACTGGTGAAGCTATGAAATGTGGAAGACTTTGTGGAAGTAATGGTACCTCTAATGAAATATCAACTGATTTTCTATCAGACCAAATTTCTCTAGAATCTCAAAAATCCCTATATAACAAGGTGACAACTTCCCTTTCCTAGGAATCCATCTATGACCTCTCAAGAGCGATACCTATAGGAAAAAATGATCCAGACATTTAAATATAGAGATTGATGATGGCGATCGGCATACTATTTCTATCTAGACCGAGCAGTATAAATATGCCTCATAATCTGCTAAAACTTCTTGGAATTATCCTAAATGAGGTGATGACCTAATAAGGATACCTCTCCTACCAATATCTAGTATAGGGGTAAATGACACATCCTAGCTTATAAGGAAACTCAATATATAGCTCAAAGAATAGGGATGTTAATTGCCATTCATCAGTGGATTCCCATAAGGCATGGGCCTATGTTTTTCCACATTTCGCATATTCTATTGAATTGGTCATTCCAGGCATATAGGAAAGCTCAAAATTGAAGGACTAATTATATTCAACCTATCTTCACTATCTATGATTCAATTCATGTTTTGAAAAGATATATAAAAGGCTCTTGTGATCCATATACACCACAAAGAACTCACCCATTATATAATATCTCCCTCAATGTAAGGAATGTAAAAGTTATGCTAGATTAAGGTTATGTGTTGGGTAATTTCTCTCCTGAGGCCCTAGCTTCTTAGATCCATTGGTAATGACTCTACCCTTTCACATCAGGACTTATCCTAGTCAAATTCCAAATACATCATATAACACTATATACCCTCTACCTATAATTGGAAGAATCATAATAGGGGTTGAGAACATCTTCCCTTTACGTCCTAAAATTATTTTTCACATGATTCTAACCATAGAAACTTGACACCATTATTTTTAAGACTATTAAGAGGTGAGTCAATACATGAGAAGTCCTATTTGAAACACCTATAATTCATCCATACCCAAGAAACTCTATATATTGAACATGTTCTTGGGATTATCTTAGGAAACTATATAACTAACATTCCCTAGCTTAATAGGGACTCCTGATTATGATACAATATAACCCATGAAGTGAAAATTTTTGATCCATAAGTGGAACTTATAAATCTTGGAATAAAGTAGATTCTCTCTCAGTGTACTCATAATGATCTCAATAAGCTTAGCATGGTCGTTGTGAGAGTGAAAATACACCAAGATTTCATCCACAAATACTATAAAAAAGAAATCGAAATAGGTTTGGAACACCGAATTCATTAGATCCAAGAAAATTGAGGACGCATTCTTAATAACGATTGGCATAATGGGGTACTCATACAGACCACACCTGTTATGGAATGAGATATGAGGTATTTCTAATAGACTAACCCACACATGTTGATATCCTGATCTCAAGTCAGTCATAGAGAAGACCAAAAATCATTAGATTTTGTTAAAAAGATCATCTATTCAGGTTAGTGTATATTTGTTCTTTAGAGTAATATGGTTCAATCATATATGATCTATGCATAGTTGAACTGTCCTATCTTCCTTCTTGGAAAAATATATGGGAGAACCCTATGAAGATGTTCTAGGCTATATAAAACCTTTTTCCTAAATGTCCTCTAACTGCCTCTTAAGCTCCTGGATCCCAGTAGATGCCATTTGGCACGTATGAATGGACACTGGTGCTACACCTAGAACATGATCAAACCTAAATTCTACATCTCTGTCTCTAGACATAAACTAGAAAAATCATCTAAAAAGATGTCCCAAAATTGAACTAATAGTGAAGGGAATTAATCCTAAGGTAAACCCTAATACACTATGAAGATATTAGAAATATGGGTAGTCACACCACATAACCCATGATGCCCTCATACAACTATGATAGGTTTTACATCTCACTCACCCTTATGTATATAACTGCTACCCTATAGTGTTGTAAACGAAACTCTATAGTGATAGAAATATACAAAGGCATGATACATAAACAACCAATCCTTCCCGAGAATGAAATATAATCCCATCATGTTGATAACAAAGAGTTACCATAAGAAAGGGTAACTATCTAATTCAAGTAGAAAGTCCCAATATTTTTATATTCCATCAGATCATACTCACAATGGTGTATCTGGGGTCATTACACAGTAAAAATATTGTATTACCATCATAATACATTCCAAGATATATAAAGTGACGAAGGAGTATTAAACACCTATATCAAATAAATAAGACTCTATAGTAGAGGATACTAGAATAGTACCTCATACTATAGATGGTTCCATAGCCCGGTCCTCAAGTATCGACTGTAGTGCATGCAACTGACCCGATCCATGACCTTATGCAATAGCCAAACTACGAAGAATAAAACTCCTCTTCTAGCACAGCTAGTGATCAGGGTTCTGGATACCATGTCCATGAAATCCTCCTCAGCCTTTCCAATTGGTGCAACTCTAACTCCCCACTTGATGTGGTGTAAACGAACCATCCCTTCATGGTGGAGTTAGTGCAGATTTTCTTCCACTAGAAGATGGTGGAATTTTCTAACAGAATCTCAGAATATTTCCCATATGACTACAAGATCTAAGCTACAGAGGATCTCTATCACACTAAGGCTTCAGCTTCCCCTATAATCCACACTAGTGAAACACCATAGAGCTATCAGTACAAGTACCTTGTATGCCACTACCCAAATGAGAATCCTTGGGGGATTGCTTTCTACTATAAGAGGAACTATTGGCCTACCTTATCCCTGGTCCTCTATTCTTGGTAAAACCATCTTCCATCAGTTTGTGCTCAGTGATAAGATTGTGATTAACTATTTCAAAAATGGTTGGTAGGAAAAATAAACTTACATGAGTATGGATGGAATAATTAATCCCATCATAATACCTGATAGATCATCACTGGCTAGAAGAGGTGAAAAGCTCTGTAACTCAATGAAACACACTGAATACTCCATATCTAACGTAAAACCCTACTCAAGATGCATAAAATCTCTAGTTCTAGAAGCTCCCAACATACGATGAAGGAACTGATCATAGAAATAAATATGGAAACCAGCCCATACTATGCCCTGATGGAGACCAGCCTGGGTAATCACATCCCACCAGTACATGGCCGAATCCCATAACATGTAAGCAGAAAGATTGACCTAGTGTTATAGTGGTTTCTCTAGAGGCTCAAAGATATATATAGTGGCATATATAAAAGACTCAATAGCATGTGGACTTCCATCCACTAAGAAGGTAAGAGTATGTTGTGGTTTTAACTCATGGTTCAGATCATCAATCATAGGTGCAGGACATGAATCACATTGCAAGGGCTACATAAGACATTGAAAACTATCATGAAACTGGGAATTAAAGCCCCAATCGGGTACCAAAGGGGGAGCCTCATGTATTAAACTTATCATTAATACTAGAAGCTCATGGCCCCCCATTACTGAAGCATGGTCATATATACCCTCCAGGCACACTACATGAGGATGTTGTGGTGGCATTGGTCTACAAATACAAAGCACATGCCTCAGAGCGTGCTACAAGTAGATAGATAAAAATACTATTAGAATATGAATATAAGAAAGTTTCACTACCCAAGGAATATTACCCCAAATACATGGTTAGAAGGTGAGGTACTGGTAAGTTCTCAAGTATATGTTTTAGGGGTTCTAATGGATGATAGGTCAAAAGTACATATCTTCATAATTTACTAGAAACCATTTAATTTTAATATGTCAAGTTTCACTTTTAAATTTTCATTTTCATATTTCCATATATAATAATTCATCTATAATGGATAATCATTATAATGTAATTAGGCCCCATACTACTTATCAATAAAAAAGTGCCGATTTTATTTTAATCAAGTTAACAGGCTTAGTAAATTACCAATTCCAACCCACGAGGTACTATAAAACCTCATGAATTGAAACTATAAATAACTCAATCACATCATAGAGAATAAAAATTAAAGTATAAAATATGGATCACTCAATAATAATAGGAATATAAAGCAATCCGAGGAGTGAAATGCACCAATATGTCATGGAAATATACATGGCGTGTGAATTCTATGTGCATATGATTATGCTTGTAAAATGAACATTTCCCTCATATCATCAGACAAAGGATGAAATAAGATCATCAAAAATAATAATAATAAACAAAACCATGTAGCATGTGTTTCCTCCAATGCTGAAATCATATGGACACTAACAAGCATAAACATAAAAAAATTGCAATTCAGGAAACCTGTCATTCTCCACTAACATTGGTTCATGGTATTGAAGAGTGGCTTATAACCAAGACCCATGTTTTCATACTCTCTAATATATTTTAGTAAATATAAAATTAGGAATTTAACCACTCTAATACCACTATGGGATGTCATGAACCCAGATTCATCATAGAGATGCCCGAAGCCTGGTAGTCTAAATGGCCTCAAGCACATCTCCCTGAATGATAGAGGCTAACGACTAGTGGAGAGGGCTTGTGTTGTGACTGTAGGGAGACTATTCCATCAATACCAAAGTGTATAATAGAATATAGATAAAATATCATAAGGTAAATAGAGGTTGTGGTAAAAGTAAACTGATAGAACAATATAATCATACATAAATGACAATACCATTGGAGAAATGATATAAATATAAAAATTCTAGTGATAATATTTCATGCATCTATAAAGCTGAAAAACCTGAATAAAAAGAAAAAGAGAATACATGATATAATAAAGTTTCAGAAGTGAATCCAAAAACATTCTCCAGCATTTTTAGCTTTATCCCAATCATCTTCCATAATCTGTATTCTAATAAAGCAATCAATCATGTGTCCAAAGTTATATACTTCCCTTTGTCTACATCTACATACATAGAGTCTACCTGGGTGTCAATGGAGGCCTAGATAGCATGTGATACAAATATTAGTAGGCCACCCCCAATGGTGTCTATAACATAATTTCATTTTAATATAAACTAAAATAGTGTGAAATCATTCATATATAAAGGTAAAGTGTTTAATAATGCAAATAATTAAGTAAATTCTTCATCCCTTGGCTAGTGTCTGAACATGTAACCAGTTAATTTGTTAATTAACTCCCATTTTATATAATTGATTAACAGGAGGCATATTAGGAACCAACCCCACCTCATGATAATAGTAGTATCGGTTCCAATATTCAATAAGGAAACCTATATTGATATTAAAATAAAAGGGATCCCAGGTAATAACCAATGAAATAAACATCTTCAAATCAGAAAGGAATCCATGAGTTATCAAGTCATTCCATCAAGAATCCAAAATCTAACTTGGTTATAACCATTACTATAATGATTTCAAGGTCCATATGTAATTAGGTGCCTTAAAATTTATTCATTTAACAATTAAGACCATATAATTAATCAAAAAATTTATTAAGTTGACATGGTTCAATCCTTGCATTTCAACAGTGTGAAATGTCCATAGGTCATGTAACCATCTAATTCATTTCATATTTAATTACTTGGTTCTCTCTTTTAACTTTCATAAAATTAAATGGTTGGTATAAAGATGATAAACCATATAAAGATCATTTAATATAAACTAGACCAAGTCATATATAAAAAATATACTTTCCAATTAACCATTTAACATTAATTAATCAAGATTAAGAACTTAAATTAGCATGTTAATGTGATTATTATTCATGGTAAATTCCATTTAAATTTAATATGGATTTATCAAGGAAGGATTAAAATTATCATGGTCAAGAAAAAGCACACCTAATGGTGGAACCAACACACATGTTAAGATCTAAAACTCGAATATAGTTAAGACCATACTTGAGGTGGTCAGTGTTGTTGATGTAACCATCAGTGATGAATAACATATATGAAATGGGTCTTAGAAAAAAATTCTAATGACTAGAAGAAAGAAAAAGAATTAAATAGACAATGGATGATGAAATCATTGCATTCCCTAGACAATTTATAAAATGATAAATCTTGAGTAGTGAGTTATACACCACCTACCTCATTCTCAAAAAACTCGACTCATACAATATCAGCCTCTAATTTTTCCTAGATTGGAAGAGATATAAAGAATGTATCAATGCCCTAAATATAGATCATATGACCCTGCATTTAAATAGTGGTGTTCTTAGAAAAAAGAATGTCTAATGATTGAAAAGGATTCAAGATCTTCACAGTGTGGATCCAATGAGGTGATGGTGAGCTAACCGGGCGCTAGAGGGATGCTTTATCTCAAATCCAATATTAGGCCTTTAAATATTTCAAAAGAGTAGAAAATTGAGGGTTTATGTGGTGAAAAAAATATGGAAAGTGATAGTTTTTAAAAAAAATAACTGTAGGGAAAAATATTATATTCACATAAAATTATCCATCACATGGTCTCGAACACACTTTTTCAAATTGTGGGCCAACCGGGAATGGTCAACTCTAGGAAGGTAGGTACCCACTTGGTTAGGCCTCACAGTTTGGGAGGCTATGTGCCAACCATGTGAAACACCTCTATAATTTTGTATTTACTTTTGGCATGGTCATGCATCCCCTAGAACATGGTTATGAAAAAATATGTGCCTTATACCTCCCCATTTTCCATATTCTCACAATTAGATCTTACCATGTATCACGTCCCATGTGATTTGTTCTAAATTTGAAAAATTCCATGTTCTCTCAAAAATCATGGTTTTGGGCTTTGAACAATCCCCAAAAACCATCAGATCTTCATAAACCCAGGATGAATCCATATTATGTTCACAAAATAAAATTAGAACAAAATTAAAAGAAACCATACTTGAGTGAAAAAATGGGTTCTTTCACATGTTGTTTCAAATTACCACCCTGCAGTTTAAACATAAAAAGCCTTTTGAGAGGAAATGTAAGACTCATTTCAGATGAAATGTCTGGGAAACATTTTATGTAAATAAGTAACCTACCTTATATAGGACATGTCTATAGTTTGATGGTGATCAATGAGAAATTCCATAAAATGGTTCTATAAACCTTCTCAGTAGATTAAAAAAAAACATGATTGCAACATGGGAATCACCATAAATTATTTCTTTATAGTCTAAGGGAACTCTTCCAAATGATTCAAGATGTTTTTCACATTATGTTGATCCCCAAATATGGTGAATATGGAGATTTATTTCTCACACAGATAACTAGATGTATGTTTCTTCCCATCAGGGATTCATCAAGTAGTGTTATTTCATTTAATTAGGTTACCTAATAATTCAACATTCTAGGTTGTTATTAGAAACAAATACAATACTTTGAGGGTGTATAAAATATAAAAATATCGAGGGTGAATAGTTTATATATATTTCATCATGAAAATAGAAAAATAAAAAATAAATTCCTTTTCTAGTTGATAAATGATACTAAAACATGTCCACTACCAATGGTAGGTACCTCTCATCCATATAACCCAAAATAGAAACTCCACCCAAATAATTTATGAGTGTAATCTTATAATGGAGAAAAAGTTTTTAAAAATGGCGTGATATCATAAGTGTAGCATCAGCTGACAAGTCTACTGTCATTTTTGCAACCTATACCAACTATAGAGTAGATAAACCTATAAAGGGTTGTAACCATTTACATAAAACAACACATGGAACCCTAAACCACATTTATGGAGATTTTTTAATGAAAATTTTAATGAGAAAATAATTATATATTCTAGGTTCCATATTTTAATAAGATCCCCCATGGTCAATTTTTTTAGCATTTGATTATTTGACACCTTTATCATGGACATGTTCAATAGAAGAAATAAGGTATTCTCTCAGAATCATAGTCTACAAAATATATGTTATATAATCATGAGGATATAACTAAAAAAATAATCACAAGACTTATATAGGATATAAATAAAAAATAACTTATAAGAAATAAAATTAGAAGAGTATTATGATCTATATAGTGAATAGAATACCTAAGATTAAAATATGTCAATTTAAGTGTTATTTATTCGCATTTATATTAAATATAATTGAATATACTGAAATTAATATCATATATAATTATCAAAAAAATAATATTAATAAATGAATATTAATTTTACAGATATGTTTAAAAATAATAATTAGATTTTCAATAATAAGTTTATTTTAAAAAATAGAGCACTAAATTCTTAATATTGAGTACACTAGTGTTTTTAATAAATAATTAAAATTCACATTGATAGAGGTTTATTTTTATAAAAATGGTATTAAATTCTGAATTATCATATTATAATTAATTTAGGGTGATGTTTTGGTAAATTTTTTTGAAATAGTTTATTTTTTAGGGATTAGTAAAAAATTACAATATTAAAGGATATTGTAACTTTTATGAAATCTGCATGATATAGGTATATAAAAAATATTTGTGAACAATTTTGTTAATAAAAAAGTAAATTTAAGGATTAAAATAACATATTTAAAAAATATTATGTTTAATTTTGAAAAATATATTTGACATTTTAAACCCTATATTAAATTTTATCCTAGTAGATAATATTTTTGGATTGTTTCATTTAACGGAGTGGTTGGAAGGCTCCACTCAGTCGAAGTGTCATTTAAATGTTTAAAAATTCACCATTTTCTAATAGTTTACCAACCAATTGTATTGGAGTAAATTCCATTCCAAATTAGTTTAGATAAATATAAATATCAATATTTTTAAAAAAAAATACACATATCTTCTTAATGTATAAATACCCACCCATTAACCGATTTATCTTCACTCTAAATACATTGAGTATGAATTTCCTCTAATTTTATCTCTCATGTTTATTTTATTAGATTTTTGAAGGTTTTATATTATTTTTATCAAGATTTAAGAAGATACTTTTCAAGTTAAGGGGTCTTAACCTCTTCTCTACCTTTAATTTTCTAATCATTCCAATTTGATTTCTTTTTCGAAGAGAAATGTTATTATTCTTCAACAATATAAAATACACATCTTCTATAAATGTATAAATACCCACCCATTAACTAATTAATCTACACTATAAACTCATTGACTATGAATTACCTATTACATTCCTTCTACATAGTATTTTCACATTGTTTTGAAGGTTTTATGTGGTTTCTCTCATGCTTTAATAAGTTACTTTTCAGGGTAAGAGTTATTAACCTTTCCTATACCATTAATTATGTAATAATCCCAATTTTATTTCTTTTTCACATATAATGGTTATTATTATTCAATGTTAAAAATTTAGTGTTATATTTTATGTGAGATATAACCATTTCCACTCATTATACTACATTTATAATCGATTATAATTCTCAAACACTATATTATCTAGAAATAAATCCTATATTTTTTTTGAAAAATAAGAAGTGATTTGTTTTATAGATATGAAATCCTTGAATCTAAATAACTAAATGATTACAATATCTAAACTAGATTCACCCAATGGTAATATGTATGAAAATGGTTAGTTCATTATTAACTAGGACTTGAATTCATGAACATCTAAGGGGCCTAACTGCAACCTAGCTTTTTCATTCCTAGGGGTATGATTAGGATGATTCAAAAATTCATTATTTATCATAATAATATATTATCTTCTATTGGTATCCTTAATCATGAAATTAATATTCACTAATACCATTTTTATCACTTTTTTAAATAATATAAGGACCCATCTATAAGATAACCATATTATAGTTCCTTTGAGATAGAATTTATTTTCAACCAATCCAAAGATTATTTTTCTTTTAAATTTTAAGAGTATTAGGAAAAAATATTACATAATAAACACATAAAATATAGGTGGACACTTATACTTATTACCCATTTTCCCACAAATCAAAATATTTTAAAATTAAATATTCTTTATTTTTTGGATAAATATTCACAATTTCATCTGGAACTCATCCTTATCCCAAATCTTCCATAAACCATATGAAAATAATTTTAAAAAAAATTGGTATGGTCAGTAAATTCTCAACAAGGTACATAAAAATAATAAATTTTTAGTCCTATGAAAAACATGAAAATTGATGTAATTTTTACCATTATCTTCAATGTTATTTGATCATATGAAATACAATTTTTTTAAATGAAAAATACATACACTCTTTTTTCTCAAATAAAACCCCTAAACCCCAAATAAATAAAATATAAAACCTTTTTTGGAATTTAAATCATGAAATTCATAAAACTCTTTCAATTCCATTGAAATTCAAATATACAACCTGTATATTTCCATTATATTTCTTTGGAGAACTTAATAATTAACCTATAAATTGTAGATCTGAAAAGGCTCTCACCCTTTTATAAAATTCAATGAGCTCACCCATGAGTTATAATGGGGATAAAACCTTCATATTTGTTGTATCAGGATCACCTATGATCTAAAATGGAGGCTCAACCCATCGTATCAGCTGTATCGGGCCCACTAATGAGCAATAATGGGGCTCGAAACATTGAATAAGTTACATCGGGCTCACCAACTAGGTATAATTATCAAGTATCATATCTTGAATAAAAAAATTATGATTTCACCTTTTCATCATAAAACCTTTTAAAAACACAATTAAATGGAAATAATTACACATTCGGCTATCAAAATACACTTTTCTTTTATAAAAAAAATTAACATTGAAAAACAGCACATGTAAAAAAGAAATAATTTTCATTGAAATTAACCATTGAAAAACATAATGTAAACATCAAATAATTGAGGCATTATGATTTTCCAAAAAAATCATTATATATAACTTAAAAAAATACAATCCTTTAGACTTATTTAAAAAAGTGCTGAATGATGATCTTTAAAATATGGTTTTTAAATGAAATTCTCTTAAATTAATTCTAACATGTCATATAGGTCCATTATATTCCTAAATAATAAAAATATTTTTATTATTTAATTTCATAAGAACATTTCTTAGGTTTATTATTTATTTTATATCAATTATTACCTCATTATAACAATTACTTAATTATTATGGTTCACATCGGATGCTTTCATGATATTTAGTTAACAAGTCCAAAATGAATTTGGTAATTTAATTTTAGTCAAAAGGTCAGAATTACATCATATATATAATAATAATAATTAAATTATTATAAATTTTATACATCAATTATTCTTTTTATACAACTTTGAAATATGGTTACGAAAAATTAATTACATTACAATCAAGGGGACGGTAGGTTGTACATATGCTTGAGTAACATTTCTATTTTTCAAATATCATTAGGGAATGAAGGTACGTATTATTTAATTTTTTTAGAATGATCATAATATCATAAATATAATATTATATCTTTAAATATACATATATATGTATGCATATGATGTGGTGATAAAAAATGAACCACATCACTTCTTGGAGGTGGTAGTCCACACATACGAATGAATGACATGATAATTTTTTTATTCAGGGTAAAATCAGAATTTAAATGATATAAAATATTTTAATAATTATAAATATGACATGATTATAATATATAACCCTTAATTACATATTTATAACTTTTCATGAGAGATGGTAATGGAAAAAAATTACATCAGTTCGTGAGGGGGTAATCTACCGTACACAAGAACAATGAATTCATTTACCATTTGACAATATATGAGATAAATATAGGTAATTACACCAACAAAATAACATCTATTTATTTCTACAATAATAGATTTATTATTCTATCATGTTTCACGGAATTTTTGAGGTATTTGGAAGAAGAAAAAAAATATAATATTCAGATTAGAATTGTACCTCTTTTTAGGAAAAAAACTCTTTCATAACACCTTGTGACATCTATGGATGGTGTTATACCTAAAAAATTCATCTATAATGGTGATATGTATTATATTAAGGTATGTTAATTGGTATTTTCTATACCAAATTTGTTTTTAAGTGTTAAGAATATAGAATAATAGGTACCATTTTATAAGAGAGGGAACATACACTCTTGGAATTCCACAAATTATTAAATAAATTTGAATTAATGCTCAATTAAAAAAGGCTTCAGAGTGATTTATTTATATAATAAAATTATATGGTATAAATAAACTCATCCAAGAAAAATTTTAGTAATTTTTACTATGTTTATATCCATTTTTTCTGGTTTCAACCCTTTTTTATCCCCTTTAACTATTATAGTGCCAACATGGATTTTTACTCAATGAGGGTTAATATAGTTACTACGAAATAACAGACTACTGATAAATAGACCATGGATGATATTTAAATATTTATCCAAATAATCTGGTTAAATTTATGATTTTTATTGTGTTCATATATTTTAATAAATTATTATTTACTATAAAATATTTATAATGTTAGTTTTAAGAACATTTATTTACATTGACATTAATAATATCAATATAACACTTAAATTATATATAATTATTTTAAAATACACATAACATATAAAAGTAATCTATAAAATTTTTTTATCGCATTATTTTCCTCAAATTATATTTATTCTAATATTTCTAATATCATTTATTTGATTTTTCAATTAATTTATTAACTAATGCATCATCTTTGTGGAATAAGTTAACATAATTATTTCATTACTAAAAAATTAAAATTAAATTACCATGGTGAATATAAATTTTTTATCCTTAGAAATACTATTTATAGTATAACATATATTCTAGGTGACACTGTATTAAAGATATTACACATATTAAAAATAAGATTATGACATGTTTGACTTTTCATTAAAGAAAATACTATAATGTTATTAATATATTCCAAGTGGACCCAAAAGGTAATAAATTCAACTTTGATGATTATGGCCAAGATATTCTCATAAAAGAACATTTAGGTATTTTTTGGGTAATTTAATAGTTCTTATAATTTTATTTTGACCTAAATAACCTGATTAACCCTTTACCATGGAATAAGAATTACTACAGTTACTATTAATCTTTTCCAAAATATATATATATATATTATAAGAACCAGATTTTTGAATCATGTATGGAATCTTGAAAATTTAGTCTAATTATTTATTTTGGACATCATATAGATTCCCAATGAGTTAGTAAAGGTATCGGGGGTTTCAGGGGATTGTTTGAAGCTTGGATCCTTGGTCGATGAGAGAAAAAGGGTTGTCGCATAGTTGCATTAAATTTTTCAAGGTAGGACAAATAATTAGTTTAAGCCATGTTGGGAGAGACAGTGAGCAGTAGGATGGAACACTATCATCCCAAACTGTGTGACTTAAATTGAAAAGCCATGTGAGAATGTCTAAAAAAAATTTGTGGCACTTCGCATGGTTGGTGCATGGTTTCCCTAACAGTACACCATAACCGTGAAGGTTATGCATTCATATTATAGATCATGCATGGATTCTGCTCTATTTTAAAAACATTTCAGCCAAACCATGTGAAAGAAGGTTTTGGGAAAAACTGCCATTTTCTCCTCAAAAAATATAAAAAAATTAAATCCCTTCTCTCTATTAGTTTTTCAAAAGAAAGAACACCAAATACTATCTTTTTAAAGCTGAAACCTATCTATTCAATATTTTGATCTCGATCGTCCATATGGAATCCTAATCGACCACTATTCCTCTCATTGGATTGGTGTTGGTACATTTTTTGTTCATTTTTAATCTATCTTCCTTCTTATTCTAAAAAATGATGCTATTTAGACTCAAGCTAATATGTACCATTTTTATTGAATTGATTTATTCATCAGTTCTAATCCAATTCAGGGTGAACTAGAGGCCGATACTGGACAAGGAGATTAGTATGATCCTACGGTAGTTGGTATATAACTCATCACTCAATTTCCATCATTCTGTAAATTTCAAGATCATTGTTCTGATTTAATCAGGTGTCATATATTGAATTTATATTTCATTATTGTAGTAGTTATGACCATGTTCTATGACCCATTCCTTATATTTCATTCAATGTTGGGGGTTACATCCAAAACGTCAACCACTCCATGCAGTGTGATTTACTATAACTATGTATCTAGTGTTTTGACACCTTTGGGCCACTATAAAGGTGTTCTTAAGAATGAACATTATAAAGGTAAGAAATACCTATATTAAATGTATATTAAATGGTAAAATTGATAGTAACATGGTTTCCTAACACTTTAACTACCTAAGTTAAGTGCTTCAATTTAATTTCCAAAAAGTTAAAATTGTAAATTAGAAAGTGAATTTTATATATAAATTGGCCTAGTCATTATTAATTGATTTATAGTGGTTTCTCATACTTATCACATCCTTTTAATGTTATGAAGGGTAAATTAGAGAACCAAGTAATTAAATATGAAATGGCATAAAAGGTTTCATGTCCTTTGGCCTTATCACATTAATGAAAGGCAAGGCTTGAATCTATTGAATCTATTGAATATTAAGTGGTATGACCTTCACTTGGATTTAATTATCAAATGAAAAAAATGAATGGTGCATATTTATATATATATATGGACCTTGAAATTCATACTGGGATAGTCAGACTTGAGATAGTTCCTAGATTCCTAAGGAAATTTCATTGAGTTCTCGGGGATGTCATTTTTATTCATGGGTGTAGTTTTCCTTGGATGAGACCCACCTTGGAACCTGATCCGTTCATTTCATTGGATTTTGAGTTTGACACTATATTATTCCTCCTTTACTATTATAGGATGACTTGGATACACTCCTTGGATCTAGCATGGCTTTTACTAACATGAGGGGACTTGGTTATATACTTGGTCATGTCCATTGGTTATCTTGTTTTAGCTTGGATGTATTCCTGGGACTAGGTTAGGTCATATTATTATAGAATACCTTGGATGGTGCTCCTTATATTACACTATTAACCATATAGTAAGGCTATATTTACTATTGAGATGGAAACCCTTAAGGTCTCGGTTTTCTTATTCATTACCATGGAAACCTTTTATCATTAATTTTAAAAGGTTTCATTATTACATCTTGGAACCAATACTATTAATATAATTGGGTGATGTCAGTGTGGTATTTTCCTCATGTGACATAAATATATATACTAAAATTAATTAACTAATTAATTGGTTACATGTTCATACACTATCTGAGGGCTGAATAAGATACTTGGTTATTTAGATTAATTTACTTATTTACTATTATATATGCATGTATTCATACTATTACAATTTTTGTGACACGGGCATGATGTTATTGAAACCATTGGCGGTGGACTACTAAGATTTATCTCACACCCTACCGAGATCACCATTGGTGCTTGGGAAGATTACCTATTAGTATGTTTTGATAAAGGTAAAGGAATCACTTCAAAAATATGACTTCTTACTGCATAGGATAGAGCTAGTAGTATATGGCTGAGCTAGAGTTCATGATGTTTGAGATATAGTTTGTATTACTTTTCCAACTTTTTTATATAATTCTTGTATTCTTTTTTGTATCCATGATTTTCAACTTATTAGACACATGACATATCATCATCAATTTTTTAATGAGTATTAGTTGTTTAGATATTTATTTCTCTAATCTATTTGTACTATGCATTATGGATGTTCTCATATTTCATCCATTATTTAATATTTGTTACTTATTTATCCAGTGTATGAAACTCTAGTAATGATGGAATAGTATACCCATGGACAAACCCTATTTCTACACTACTATTTTTAATACATTGGTGCTTGGGAATACGAGCTTGAGGCAATGTGGCCAACCGGTCTTGGGGTACCTTAAATGGAATCCTGGTCCCGGATGTCACAATGTGGTATTAGTGGATTCTTTTCTTGGTTTACTATTTTGAGACAATAGTTAAAAGATTAGGAACTCTTGAAACTTGGACATAAGTTCTACTTGGTTGTCATTCACCTATGTCCTAGTTAAAGTCTTTATTGCCTAAATTACAATTGTTGTTTTAATTTTTTTCAAATACAGTAGATATCATCTCACTGTTGGGTGCATCATATGTTATGTGGTGTTTTTATTATTATTCTGATTGAGATTTCATTTTGACTTTGGACAATTGATATAAGGGAAAGAATTATTGTTACAAGAATCATTATTGGAACCTAGAATTACCATTTCAAGAATAATTTCATTCAATATAGGTGCATTTCACTCTTTGCGTTTCTTGATATGCCTATTATTGTTGAGTGATGCTATGGAAGTTATATTATACAGGTCCATTTCCCTGTCTATGACTAAATGGTTTCTCATTTCAATTCATGAGGTGTTATAGTCCCCTATGGGTTCGAATTGGTAATTTATTAAGACAATCCATTATATTAAAATCAAATGGGTGCCATTTTCAATGATAAAGTTTATGGCCCCGGATTCACTGGTAATTATAAACCATTTTAACTAGACTTTGGTCTAACATATATCAAAATGAAAACAAAAAATAGAATCATGGAGTATAAAAAGTATTTGTTTCATGTCCTTATCCCACCTTTCATGTTTATGAAAGGTAATGTAGTAAAACTTATTAATTAAATATGAAATGAAAGAAATGGTTTTCAAAAAATGATGAGGCAAGGTGCAATTAAACCTTCATCTACTGGAACCCCTGAGACTAACACTTGATAACTTACCAATACCTGGAATTATATGGGGGAAGTTGGGGTAGTATACCATGGGTAGTGATCCTTAATTACATTAAAATTATTCTAGTGTCTCTATCTATCTACTTAAGATTTTTCTGAAGTGTGTTTATAGAATTTTTAGACCAAAACGGCCATGAAATCCTAGTGTTCTATGGATGGAGGGAGATGAAAACCTTTCTCTAGATTTGGTGGGCCCTAAAATTCCAGTATTACCACCTGAAATACCAACAAGGCACCACCTACTATACCTGATTTGGGAACTAACAGTTGATTTTGAGATAGTTTCCTACATCATATGAGATCCATGTCTGTTGCTACATGTCGTTCACCTACGATGGATGATCTGACTCATGAGTTCTAGAAATATCATTCTATTACCTTCTCTGGGGATCGAAGTCCATAGGATGATAAATCTTGGATAGAGTAAAACGTTTCTATGTCTGAGCATATAGAGATTCCACCATATAAGAGGGTCAATCTTTCTTCATACATGCTACATGATTTGGCTAATCACTTGTGGTATGTAGTTACCATGAATGGTTGTCATCAGGGCATGGCATTGGATTATTTCCAAACCACATTCTATGATTTGTTCTTTCACCAGACACAGATATATAAATGTGTAAGATATTTCATGCATCTCGAATAGGTTTGTATGTCATCTATGAAATATTAATCGTGTTTTGCTGACTTATATTGATTTTCACTGCTTCTAGCCAGTGGTGAGATTTTGTGTTCTAGGTGTTTTGAGACTAGAATCATGTATTCCATCCATACTCGGGTGAATGTATTTCACATACCTTCCTTTTCACAAACAGTAAATTAGAATATTATCACTGAAAAAAATCTTAAGGGATAGTGACAGTATCGAGCACAATGTATTAGTGTCGAGGTAGGCCAGAATTTTCTTCGATAACATGAAGCGATCTCTTGAGTTTTTCATCTGGGAAGTGGAAGCTAGAGTACTCTTACTAGTATATATATGTTGTTTCACCTGTGTGGATGACCGGGGAACCTAAAGCCACACTGTGATAGGGACCCTTTGGAGTGTCATTCTTGTGGATGTTTGGGGCACTTGCAGATATTCCATCAAAACATTCCATTGGAATCTATTGGAAAAGGTTCTACACCATCTACACCATTAGGGGCATGTTCTTTTACACTATTTCTGGTGACGAATTAGAGTATCACCAGTAGGAATGGATGAGGGGGAGGTTTTGGCTTCATTAGAAAAACTCCCAGTCACAAGTAGTTTCAGTGTAGTAGTTTAGATCATGGTAGTCTAATTATTTCATAGGGTCATAGATCAGACCAGTTTCATGATTTATAGCCAATAACAAATGATCATGTTTTCAAACCATCTACAGTCTGAGGTATTATTATTGAATCCTCTAATATAGTATCTTATTTATTTGATATAGGTTTTTCACACTCCTTTACCTATATATCATTCAAGAAGAGTCTAGGGATGAAAATACTATATTACTTTGGTGTAATGACCCTAGATACATTGTTGGGAGTTTGGTCATAGTGAATATGCCAATGTAGGGATTTACCCCTTGAGATAGGTCATCACCTGTTCTTATGGGACATTTTTTTATTGAGGTTATGGGATTTTATTTCATTATTAGGATGAATTGGTTGGTCCTATATCATGCCTTTGTAGACTACTGTCGTCGTATGGGTGTCGATTGCATAACCAGAAGGATGTAGTTATCTACACAAGCATAAGTGTGTTGTCCAGTCTAGAAGAGTTGGATGAGAGAATCATGGGATAAGTGGAGTGATCGCCAATATTGATAATCTCTTCATGGTGGATCATGGACTACTATAGGTTGAATTCTCTCTAATAGTAGATCATTTTAGGGATGTATCCCTCGATGACTTTTCTAGCATACCCTAGGATAGGGAGGTAGAGTTTATGATTGAGAATGTTCTTGGAGTAGCTCCAATGTCCATTCCACCATGCAAGTGGGCACCTACTGATTTCAAAGATCTCTAGTGTTATTTAGATGACTTTCAGGCAAAAGTTTCTATATGTCATAACACTTCATCATGGGATTCTCATGTGATTTTTCTAAGAAATAAGATTGGACCCTTCATCTAAGTGTTGATTATAGATGGTTAAACCATCTTATGATCAATAAATAGTATCCACTACCTCAAATAGATTATATCTTTGACCATATATGAGAATCTGGAATATTTTTTATGATTGACCTCATATCAGGCTATTAATAGGTTCAAGTCAGGCCATCAATCTTACCTTGTACAAAGTTCCATAGTAATTATGGTCTATATGAGTACATTATTATGGCGTTCAGTATCATGATTGTGTCATCCATTTTTATGTAGTTTATGAATAGGCTTTGCACCCATATCAGGATTCATTTTTCATAGTATTTTTGGATGAAATCTCAGTGTATTCTCACACTCATAGAAATAGAGGTAATTAACTTGAATTAATTATTGAGTACATTGAAAGAGAATTAGGTTTATTCCAATCCTTATAAGTGGAACTTATAGATTGAAAATGATCAATTATTAAGTCATATTATCTCATAATCAAGAGTCTTTGTTGACCTAGAGAAGGTTAATGATGTGGTTTACTCAGAGAATCCCAAGAAAAGTTTTGATATATAGAGTTTATTGGGGATGGATAGTTACCAAATTCATTTAATAAAATACTTATCATGACATGATTCACTAATTACTTCTCTTACAAATATGGGTGTTAAGTTCCTATGGTTAGAAGGGTGTGAGAAAGCCCTTCCAAAGCTGAAAGGTAGGCTTGTCTATCCACTTATTCAGATTCTTCCAGAGCTAGGAATATGTTATATTTTCTTTTCTGATGCATTAGGAATCATCCTAGGAGTATTATTGATACAATAATATAGAGTATTTACATACATATCTTGATAATTGAGGCCTCGTGAGAGATATTTCCCAATATAGAACATTGAGCTAGTTGTAGTTGTCTATGCCTTACATTCCTGGAGAAACTATCTATTGGTTGAGATCTTCGAGGTGTATTTGGACCACAAGGATGAAAACTATATTTTTCCACATCATAACTTGAATATAAAGAAGCATTTATGGGTTGAATAACTTCATTCCTTTAATTTAAAACTTGCCTATATTCCTAGAAAGGGAATGTCGTTGCTAATTTACTGAGTTAAAAAACATGGGTGTAGACCATGTGGGAGGCTAGTGATGAGTGGAAATTAATGGCCCTATTTTATGAGCTACCTAAAGAGTTTCATAGAAGTAACATGAAGTACAATATCTCATCCTTCATAGTTACCTATACTCTCATTAAGAGGGAGAATGGTAGGTAATTTCTAGTTCCTGGGGGCTTGGTTCTCTATTAGAGTATTTTGGAAGATGACATGCCTTTGAATTTGTTTTTGGATTGAAAAAATGTCCTTCTTAAGCATGGATATAACTAGGTTCCTATATATATAAGAGACACATTGATGTGATATTCCCATGCTTCTCTATGGGTAGTTTATCTTGGAATCTCCATGATGTACTGAGATATGTGATGCCAGTTTTCGTGGTAAAGGATGAAGCATCAGACATAAGGCTTTATCACTAGGTGTTCCACCTATAAGTTGGTGAAAGTGGAGAACCAAAGATTTTGAGGCTTGTTACATCAACTTATATCCCTATAATGGAAATGGAAAGATTTTTACATGGACTTTTAATCCATATTACCTATGTATCCTAGAGGAAGTTACATTGTATGGGTAGTTATTGACTAACTAACGAATGTATCCCACTTACATCCTATCCAAGAGGCTTTCTAGGTTGGTGAGATGAGAGGATTATATGTCTTTGAGATAATTGGAATAAATGAGGTCAATTATGCTATCATTTTATATCAGGATTCTGGTTTCACATTGCAGTTCTGAAAGAAGTTATAGAATGATAGGTGTACATAGGTTCTTCAGAGTATAGCATTCCACGCTTAAACCAATGGACAGTTGGAACAGGTGACACAGGTTCTAGAGGACATGCTTCGATCATGTGTTCTTTTTTCTAAGTTTCTTAGTATATGAATATACCTATTTTCAAGTTCTCCTATAAAAATATAATCAATGAGACATTACAAATGGATCCTTTTGAGGCCTTGTATTGTAGGTCGTGTCGTTTACCCTTGTGCTGGTAAAGGATGGTGAGGAATCCCAAATAGGTCCTCATCTCATGAAGGATACTTTTGAGAAGGTTTATTAGATCAAAAAGAATATGAATACTTCTTAGTCTAGATAGAAATTGTATGTTGATCTTCGTCAATGACCTATGGAGTTCGAGGTTGGGAATCATGTTTTCCCTTAGGTATCGGCAAGGCTATGGTATAGATGAATATGGAGGAAAGGGAAGTTGTCATCATGAATTTTTGGGCCTCCTGAGATAATTGAGAGAGTTGATCCAGTATCCTATTATTTTCTACTACCTCATATGTACCATACATGCACGATGTATTCCATCTTTCATAGATTTTTGTTATCATGCTAACCTATCTCATATTTTTTATCCTGAAAAAGTTGACGTCGATGTTGATGATTCTTTTGAGGAGTATCATATAAAAATTAATGACCAGACCATGAAGGATCTCCAAGGATGGTATATTTCTATAGTATGGGTTCTACAGAAACACAGTTATGTTGAGGATGAGACTTGGGAGCTGGTGGTCTGCGTACATGCCTTGTGGCCAGAGTTGTTCTTAGGTAGTATTTCACTACCCTTTGAAGGTGAACTTGGGGATGTGTTTCTTTATGGGGGGGAAGATAGTTAGAACTCAGTTTTTTGACTCTAGTATAGATCCTTTAAATTTTGGCCTAATTCTTTATTTTCGACCTCATACAGATTTCTAATGAGTTATTAAAGGTCTCAGGGTTTCTAGGGAATGTTTGAATTGTATAAACCCAGCCATTGGGAGAAAATGGATTAATACATGGTTATTTTTAACCAGGCCAAGAAGGGAGAATGGTTAGTTTAAACCATGTGGGGATGGACAATGAGCTGTAGGAGGATGCATGGTTATCCCAAATTGTGCTATTTTAGCTACACAACCATGAGAGATTGCATTCAATTTTTACCATGGAATTTAACACTGTTGGTGCATGGTTTCCCTAACTGTCCACCTACCCCAAATTATATCATGCTATTCATGGTTGGAGAACGGTTTGGAAAACCATGGGGAAAAACCATGAGAATGACATTTTTGGGAAAAATTGAAATTTTGTATTTAAAAAATAATTAAATGTAATACATTCTCCCTTTTTGTTTTACAATGTAAAGAACACCAAAATCCTTTATTTTTAAAGATGAATCCCATCTATTCTAGATTTTGAGCTCGATCGTCCTTCTAGAGTTTGAATCCACCATTTATTGTCATATTAGATTTGTGTTGGTATCTTCTCTGTTCATTTTTAGTATTTCATCATTATTATTCATATCGACAATGATATTTAGATGCAAGACCATATCCCCCAATTTTATGGCATCGATCTATTCTTCAGATCTACTCTAATCCAGGATAAACTATAAGCTGATACTGGATGAGGAGAGTTATAAGAGCCCAATTTGAAGTTTTTGGGCACAGCGGAAGCGTGGTTGGAACGACACCCAACATCAATTTTTACCATGATTAATGATTATTCCAAGATAAATATGACGATTAATTCTAGTCCTCATGGACTATAATCAAAGATTTAGATAAAGAAGAAAGAGGATTGAAACTTTTTGAGAGGATCTTTCGCATCATGTTTATAATTAATTTAATTAATCTGATAAAAAAATACTGGGATATTTGGTATTTTTCATTGTTGGTGATCTTGATCATCCATAATTACCCTTCTGGATTGTCTCATTTCACTTGTAAGGATCCAAACTAGAATCCCTCTAGCGGGGATCCACGCGTGCTCTAACGGCCTTTGATCGACACAGCTCATTCTCCGGGCGCTAGTGCGGTGAAGCGAGTGTCTTGTGTCGGCCGGTCTTGATCGCTTCTTATTTGGACTTGAAGAACATCTCTCATTGTTTATAGGGGAGATAAGAGGCTTCAAGAGAGAAATTTTTTGGCTCAAGATATCTCAATTCACCAGGCATGTGGTGTGGTCTATGGAAGAATTGGCCAACTTTTCTATTTATATACATGGAATTTCAATTAAAATATTTATTTTCTTAGAAACAATTATATACATTAATTAACTTAGAGAAAACACTTTCTCATAATAATAATACAAAATCATTATTCATGGTACACCAACTTTTTTAAAATGAAATTATAAAATAAAATTCCACATCACAAAATAATAGCATCATAATTATTATTTTAACTTGTGCCAACTAGTTAAATAATTATTTTCCATCGTGAAAATAATTATTTTACTACTAGATTGACCTTGGTCCGCTCAAACTCCACTTACATTTATTGAACACCTAAATAAATAAATAAATAATTTATTCTATTAAAAAAATATTTTATTTAAAAACTTGTAAATAAATATTTATTAAAAGTTCAATAAAATAAAAAAATATATTTTACTTAATTTATGAGATCATTTTAAGTTGAATGAAATTATTCCACAATCTTGAGAATAGTATTTATTTCATTAATTAAATTCAAATAGAATTTAACCGAGACCACAAAAAACACTTAGTGTGTAATGCTCTTGGATTCATTGTCATTAGTAGTAGGTGGGTTTTCCTAAAGTCCAAGAGTATTGTCTAGAAACCATTCAAGGAACCCAAGAGAAAGAACATAAAGTCACAACAACAACATCCACATATGAATGATCACTGTGTAATATAATCCATTTGTCACAATATCTCATCAAGCAGGTTTCATGATAGTGTCATGAAATTTTATGCTTGATACGTTTTTCTTTGACAACCTGAAATAAACTAATCGTTACACCATGGACATGGAATTTCACATGAAGGATCTATTTCAATCAAAGGGCCAAGGTATTAACTTCCATAAATGGAAGGGACAAATCCTTCATCGACTTATCCATTAATATCATGCCACTCATGACACACCCAACATACCTAACTTCCCTCCAACTATCTGCATAATGGTTTTCATCAATAAATTATTTTGTGTGAGTCCTAACATGAATTAATAATAATATTAAATTCTAATGATCATTACACATGCTCAAAGATAGAAATATCCAATGACACCAAAACATGCAGAATTCTTACTAGCGGGTCTGTTCTCATAATCTCCTATCTTGGATATTACCACATGCGAATTCCGGAAAGAAATTCTCATCTTCTTATGAGTACTCATACTTGACAGTCTTCATGCTATGTGTCCCATTAGAGTATGTCATCTAACTGAAGAACTATATTTATGAATATTGTAATAGCATTTAAATGTTCTCATCATAGCGGGGAACTGCCATGATCATATTAATGCAACAAATACTATAGGACATTATTACATCATAGTCATGTAGAACAATGAACAATATCTAATAATACATTAAATATCCATGTAATCAAATAAAAACCAGTTGGTTCTATGACACCAACTCTTAAAAATTCCCACATGGACTAGATCCAACTACCTATGACTTTCAGTCCTATAGACCTCACATGGTGATCATGGTTTTACTGAGTCAAGGCTTTACTAAATGGGTCTACCACATTGTCTTCCACGGAAATACTGCTCACTGCAACTTCACCTCTCTGAGAAAAATCCCTCAAGAGATGATACATCGAAATTATGAGCTTCATCCAGTGATGTGACCTTTGATATTTTGTGAGAGCCACCATTGTAGTATTATCACAGTACAGTGTGATGGGATATTTACTCCTAGATATCATATCTAGCTCCTGGACCAAGAATCGCATGCAAACTTTTTCTTTAGCCACCTCAGAAGCTGCGATATACTCAAAGCCTATTGTAGAATCTATGACCACACTTTTCAAGGATCTCTTCCAACTCACTACACCTCCATTCAAAGTGATGATGTATCTCATTTGCAACTTCATGTCATCTTGATCGGTCTGGAAACTAGCATATGCATATCCTCTGATGAATAGTTCCTCATCTCCTCCATAAACTAGAAACATATCCTTAGTATGCCTCAGATGCTTTAGAATAGCCTTGAATTCCATCCAATGGCATTCACTAGGGTCAGCTTGATATCTTCCTACCGCACTCAATGCGTTGGTGACATCCAGCCCAGTAAATAGCATGACATACATGAATGACCCAATATCTAATTTGTATGGAGTCCTTTCCATTATCTTTCCTTCCTCATGTGTCTGAGGACACATTTTCTTAGAAATATGAATGCCATGTGACACTGGAAACAATCCCCTCTTCAATTGTTCTATACTGAATTTTTTCAGTATCTTATCAATGTATATACTTTGACTTAGGACTAGTAATATCTTTGATCTATCATGATGAATCTTGATCCCAAGAATATATGAAACCTCACCCAATTCCTTCATGGAGAAGCATTGATTCAACAATGCTCTAAAAGACTGTAAGATTGGTATCTCATTTCCAATAAGTAATTTCTCATCATCATATACTATTAGGAAAATAACAGCACTCCTACTAAACCATTTGTAGGAACAAGGTTCACATTCATTCTTTCTAAAACCAAATTCATTTAAGGATTCATCAAAGTGAATCTTCCATGACCTGGATTCTTACATTAATCCATAGATGCATTTATGAAACTTGCAGACCTTATTGGCATCCTTTGGAGTCACATACCCTACCCGTTGTGTCATGTAGACATCTTCCTGAAGATTCCCATTAAGGAATGTTGTTTTGACATCCATTTTCTAAATCTCATAGTCATGGTAAGCCGCAATGAAAATTTGAATTCTGATTGATTTCAACATTGAAACAGGTGAGAAGGTTTCATCATAGTAAATTCCTTAATGTTGGTAAAACCCTTTTGGAACTAGTGGTGCCTTATAGGTACTGAATTGTCCTTCCATATCCATTTTTTTCTTGGTTACCCATTTTCAACCAACAAACTTTACATCAACTGGAGGATCTACCAAAATCTAGAATTGGTTTTGGTATATGGAATCCATTTCTGAATTCATGGCTACTTTCCACTTGGCAATGTTTGTGCCACTTACAACTTCCTTGTAGGTTAGAGGGTCAATATTATCAACTAACAATGAGTCACCATCCTCAGTAACTAGAAAACCATATTATTCAGGTTCTCTAACCTCTCTTGTACTCCTACGTAGTACTTGTCTCTCTACAACAAATTCTTCTTCCACAGGGCTTTGTGGAATCTGTTCCTATACCAACTCTTGTGTTCCTTGAGCCTCGACTTAATGGAAGTATATCTTTCTACCACTATCTCTTCTGGAGATGTGCTCCCTCTTATATAATTTGTCATCTCTTTACGATATAATATTTTTTTCTTAATGTTTTTATAGGTAATATCCTCTTATTTCCTTTGGGTATCCTTTAAAGGTACACTTTGTGACTCATGGTGCAAGTTTTCAAGATGAAGAGGCCTTAAAAATTGCTTCGCTACCCCACACTTGTAAATTAGATAACACTGATTTTCTTCCACTTCATAACTCTTATAGAATACCATTTATCTATTTAGTTGACACTTGGTTTAGTATGTCGGCCTCTATTTGTAACGTTTACCCCCAAAATAATAATGTAAGACTTACATGACTCATCATTGATCTCACTATGTCCAACAAGTTTTAGTTCCTCCTTTCACTTAACAAATTCCATTGAGGTGTGTAAAGAGGAGTGAGTTGGGATTTGATCCCAAGCTCTAGTAAGTAATCAATGAAGTAATGATTAAGGTATTACCCACCTCGATCTAAGTTGAGTTTCTTAATCTTCTTACCAAGATGGTACTCAAATTCATTGTTGTATTCCTTGAAAATATCATAGGAATCCGACTTATACCTCATTAAGTAGATATATGCATATCTACTAAAATCATCAGTAAAAGTTTTGAAGTATGAGTACCCACCCCTTGCTTTAACTCGAAATGATCCAAACACATCAGTATGAACCAATTCAAGAAGCTCTTTAGCCCTTTCAACTTTCCAACCAAATGGGGATTTAGTCATTTTTGTTTGAAAACATGCATGACATATGCCAAGTGGTTTTATTTCAAAAGAATTTAAATATCCATCTTGATGTCACTTTGTTAAGTGTTTCTCAGTTACATGACCTAGACAGTGATTCCAATGTTAGGTGTGGTATCAGTCCGGTGATATATCTTTTCCATTGATGGCCATTACTTGGTTCGTGTAATCTGTCACATAAAGACCATTGTATATATGTTCCCTACCAAAACAAATGTTATCTTTATAAAATAAGAAACATTCATTTAAAAACTTGAAAACAAATCCATCTACATATAGTCTAGATATAGAAATTATGTTTTTTGTTTGAGAAGGTACATAAAAACAACCCTTTAACGCCAATATCATCTCGATTGGCAACGTGAGGTGGTATTCCCCAACGGCTACTGCAGCAAGTCTGGATCTATTGGCTACTTGTATATATAACTCCCCTTGATCAATCTTACTAAATATACTTTGTTCCTATATTTGGATACATATGTGACCACCAAATAGCTATAACTAATACCCAATTTATAGAAATAGTTAGATTTCATTAGAAAACAAACACACCTGAATCTTCCCCTTTCTTCTTAGACTGGGTGTAGCTCTTCTTCTAGTGGCCCTTCTTTCCAAAAGTGAAACAAACAGCCTCCTATTCCATTTCATCCCCATTGATATTCCTTTTCTTGTAAGGTCGTGAAGAAGCATTGTCCTTAAATCTCTTGGAATTCCCTTTCCTCTTATTCACCATAAGGACAGAAGGATTTGCGTGCTTCATATCATTATCCACTTGGAGAATGAGTATAAGAAGATCAGATAGATACTTCTCAATGTTGTTCTTATTGAAATGGAAAACAATGTTAGAGAAGTTCTGAGAGTGTAATGTGAGAATGATATTAATTCCCAGTTATTTGGGGAGTTGAAACCCTAGAACCTCTAGGCACTTAATGTATCCAATGAGTGTGACTACATGAGGCCCAGCTGGGGCACCTTCTCCATGCTTACCTTGAAAGAGTGCCTTAGATATCTCAAACCTTTCATGTATTGTTTTCTCCTAGTAAAGACCATAGAGGTGCTCGATCATGCTATAAGAATCTGTGTTTTTATGTGACTTCATGAACTTACTAGACACTGATGATAAACTAAAACATTGAATGTAGATCACATCGTTCATATATTTCTCATAGACTCGGAAATCCTCATCAATTTTCTCCATGGAAGGTGGATTAGGTAATTCTTACTCTATCACGTAAGACTTCCGTTCATGGAGTACGATAACCCAATGGTGTATAAACCATTCCCGGAAGTTAATGTCTGTGTTGATGTTGTCTTAATCAAGAATATATCGAAGGGATAGTGTGGTTTATGAGCTTGTCATTTAAATTTTACAATTAAAAGAGCATATCATTAGTACTTTCTTGATAAAATTTTACGAGAAATAATAAATTTTATTAAGTCACCCACTATTTTATCAAGTCCCAATGGCCCTCACCATTGAACTCAGAATGTCCATTTTCCATGAAATTATATTAGAAAGGTTCCATATTCCCCTTCGCATTACCCCAACAAGGGTTGGTCAAGCTATTAGAAGGTATTTAGGTATTTATATCTTTGCCAACTATGGGCTTGCAGTTCCATGATCTATTGAGTGGACTCCTCAATCCTGAAATCATGACATTGGATTTCCTCAACTCTTGCCTACAATATTACACCTAGTCTAGAAAGGGATACTCCTCTTGATATTTTATGGTTAATTCAACCTGAAACCTTTCATAACGGCTTTCTATATAAAATTAAGTGTCCCAACAAGGGTTGTTCAAAGACATAGTTTTATTGAGTTTTTTCCTTAATCATGTAATGAAAGTCTTGGTGTGACTTAATATTTTATTTGAAGGATTTTTATCTCTTATGGGTGAATCAATTATTATCATGTTCTTGTTAATATTAAGTGGAACTTACTTAAATGATTAACCATGTATTGATAATATTCACTCATAAGTCTGGTTTATTTTAGTTCCATCTTGCATGCTTTTTTAATTCATTAATTATGTGATCATAACAACACATACATAATGATAAACCATGCAAATGATAGAAATAAAATAAATTAAATTACATGATCATGATCTTTCCTAATGGTTAGTTTATCTATATGTTGATAAAATAACCATGGACTAGGAGAAAATCACCTTAAACCTTTTGGGTTCGTGTTTATAGCTTACACTTGTCCACCTCTGTATCTCCTGGGATTGGTTTTGTTTCGGCTCTATCTTGAACCGCCTCTACTAGCTTGGGAGTTCCATACATTACAAATGCCCTTTTTTAACTCACGTGTAAGAGAGGGGTAAAAGGGGGTTTTACATAAAGGAAGCCTTAGAAAAGTAGGCCCTACTTATTAATGTGGAGAAGGATCGCATGCCAAAAAATTTAATTGAAATAAATAAATTAAAAGAAACCATCCACATACAAAGGACTTGGTATAGCTCATGATCACCCATACATGCAACGATATTTACACATAAATAAAACTAGCATTCAATTATTTAATAATTCTTGTTTATAATAAATCTTGCTCGAATAAATTATTTATCATCTTTAATTAATCAATCCTTTTATCTAAAATCCTTTTCTGAATTTCCTTTATATTCTCATCCATCATAATTTTAAACCAATAAATTCATTTAAAATTATCTTACTATGTAACATGTACCTTGGAAGAAGCTCGATAAATTCCTATTCATAAGTACCGAATGAGTAGAAATGAACATTACATAGATTTTAAATTAAACACACATATATAAAACACATATCACATGTTGTACCTAATCTTTACGCTCGCATGATTGTACACATCTCAAGGGTTTGTATAATATAATAAAAAAATTTAATAAATCTATGTAATTTGGATGAGTATATGAAATGTAGCTCCAACCAAACAGTGTGTACTATTGTTCACCATCCATCAGAAGTACACGCCTGGGGAAACGATGTGTGTGTGTACTTCGGAAATCTTCAAATTACATGGCATGTCTAGTTAGCCACATGTTGTGTAGTTTCTCGTTACACAGTCTCCATCTGGGCTAGTGGTGTATGGGGAACACAGTCTAACCCTAACCCGAAGGGACTACACGTCGTGTCTATGGGGCCGCATGGAGTGTAATCTGGAAACCACATGCCACCAGTTCCTGGTCAACTCATGGATTCCTTTAAGACTTATAAAGACTCTAACACATGGCTTTGTTTGGCGGAATGGTATGATTCATTGAATATTGACTACACAATGTGTACTAGAGAATACACATCGTGTGTTATGGTGTTGTACGGCCAGGATGCTTTGGCACCTCCAGATGAGATCCTCTATTTTAATTTAATCAAAATTATAAAAAAAAAGTGCATTTATGTAAGGTGAATGAGAAATGAAAGAGGAGGAATAGATCTCGAGATTTAGATTTATATAACGATTAACTTGAGTTGAAACAACTAAATTATTAAATGCATAAGTCATCAATGAAATATTTAAATAATTATAAACTATGATGTAACCCCTTTGATACCACTTGAAGGATCCGGGCGTAGGGGAAGCGTGGGTGGGACAGCAACCAACTTTGATTTTTTAAATTGATCAATGATTATTCCAAGATCAATACGACGATGAATGCTAGTCTCCATATAATATAATAAATGATTTAGATAAACAAGAAAGAGGCCTGAACCATTAGAGAGTATCTTGCACATCATTTTTATAATTAATTTAATTAATTTCATAAAGATAAATAATACCTGGATCTTTGGTATTTTTCTACGTTGATGATGTTGATCATCTGGAATGACCCTTCTGGATTATCTTGTTATGCTTGTAAGGATCCAAACTAGAATCCCTCTAGCATTGATCGACATGTGCTCTGATGGCCTCCAATCGACACCACTCGTTCTCCGAGTGCTAGCGCGCTGAAGTGAGTGTCTTTGTTTCGATCATTCTTGATCACTTATTCTTTGGCCTTGAAGAACATCTCTCATTTTTTAGAGGGGAGAGAGAAGGATTCGAGAGAGAAATTGTTTATCTGAACAATTCTCAATTCACTAGGCGTGTGGTGTGGTCTATGGAACAATAGGCCTACTTTTCTATTTATATACATGGAATTGCAGTTACAATATTTAATTGCATAGAAAAAATTAAATACATTCACGAAAATAGTGAAAACCCATGCTCATAATAATAATATCATGTAATTATTCATGGTGTGCCAACTTGCGCAAAACAGAATTATAAAATAAAATTCCGCGTCACAAAATAATTGCACTGTCACTATTATTTTAACTTGTGCCAACTAGTTAAATAATTATTTAAGATATTGAAAATAATTATTTTACTACCAGACCAACCTTCGTCCGCTAGAAATCCACATCCAATTATTGAAAAACTAAATAAATAATTTATTTATTTATTCTCATAAAGAAATATTTTATTTAAAAACTAGTAAATAAATATTTATTAAATGTTCAAAAAATTAAATAAATATACTTCATTTAATTTATGATATCATTTTAACTTGAATAAAATTATTCCATAGTCTTGAGAATAACATTTATTTCATTAATTAAATTTAAATAGAATTTAACAAAGACCACCAAAAACACTTTGTGTGTGCCCCTCTAGTATTATTTGTCGTTTGCATTATCTGGGCATACCAAAAGTCCAAGAGTAGTGCCTTGCAATGGGTCGAGGCACCCAAGATAAAGAACGTAAAGTCACAACAATGACGTCCACATAAAAATAATCACTATATAATATAATCCCATTGTCACAATATCTCATAAAGAAGGTTTCAGAATAAATTCATCAACATTTAGGCTTGATACGTCACTCTTTGACTACCTGAAATAAACTCATCATTACACCATAACCATGGAATATCACACGATAGTTCTATTTCAATAAAATGGTCGAGATATCAACATCCATAAATGGAAGGGAAAAATTCTTCCTCGACTTATCCATTAATAACATGCCACCCATGAAGGACCAAATATACCCTACTTCCCTCCAACTATCTGTGTGAATATTTTGGTTATTAAATCAAAGTGCACGAGTCGTGAAACATATGTATGATAATCTTAATGTCTAAGGACCATTAAACATGCTCACATATAGAAATATATGATTTCACCAAAACATGCAGAATTCCTACCAGTGGGTCTGTTTTCATAATCTCTTATCGTGGAGATTACCAAGTGCGAACTTCATGAGAGGAAGTCTCATCTTCTTATGAGTACTCGCACCTGAAGGTATGTATGCTATGTGTCTCATCATAGTATGTCATCCAACCACAGAACTATATTTAAGAATATTGTTATAGCATTTCAGGGTTCTCATCAGAGTGGGGAACTACCATGGCCTTATCAATGCAACAAATACTCTAGGACATTATTATATCATAGTCATGCAGAACAATGAACAATATGTAATAATACATTAAATATCCATGTAATCAAAGTAAAACCAGTAGGTTCTTGGACACCAACTCTTACATAGGTTAGATAGACTATACCTCATCCCTCAATTTATGTTTATTTATAAGATCTTGTATTGTCACATTGATTTAAAGGGTGTCATCTGTTCAATTTATATTTCATTCTTATAGTTATTTGGATTGTGTTTTAGGACCCATGCCATATGTATCATTCAATGTTGGTGTTTACATCCACAACGTGAACCACCCCATGTTGGTTAATTTAATATAATTGAGTTTTTAATGTTTTGACACCTTTGGGTCACTGTTCAGGTGTGCTTGTGATTTACCATTCTAATGGTAAGACCTCCTTATATTAAATATATAGAACAATGGTTTTCTAACACTTGACATGTCTAGTGTATGTTCTTTAACATAATTTCATAAAAGTTAAAATGGTAAATTGAGATGTATATTGTATATATATTAATTGGAATAATTTATATTAATGGATTGGTAGAGTTTTCTCATAATTAGCATAACCATGTCATGTTATTAAAGGTAAAGGAGAGAACCATGTAATTAAATGTGGAATTATATTAAAGGTTTGTGTCCCTTGGTCTTGTCACACTAATAAAAGACAAGGATTGAATATCCTGACTCTAAAATGGTATTACCATCGCTTTTCTTTAATGATCATGTAAAACAAATGTAAGGTTACTATTTATATATAAATAGGGACCATGACATACTTAAAGGGATAGTCAGACTCAAGATAATTCAGGATTTACATTGGAATGCCTTGATCACTCATGGACACCATTCTGATTTAGGGAAGCTCGTTTCCTTGGATGAGACCCACTATTGGAACCAAATCACTATCTATCAGTGGATTCCTGGTATGACACCATAGGATCCCTCCTTTACTGTTATAGGAAGACTCAGATACACTCAATGGATCTAGAATGGCTTCTATAGACATGAGGTGTCTTTGTTACATCCTTGGGCCTGACTATTTCTTATAATGTTTTACATTCGATATATACCTTGGACTTAGTTATATCATTTTATTTTGAACTTACATGGGTGATGCTCCTTGGATTACACTCTTACCCCTATAGCCAGGTTGGAGTTACTACTGAGTTGGTGAGCCCTATGGTCTCGGTTTTCATGGCCATTACCTTGGAACCCCTTTGTCTGTAATATTAAAAGGTTTCCTTATTACATATTTGAACCTATATTATTACCATCACAAGGAGATGTTTGTGTTGTTTTTCCCTCATGTGACATAAATATATGAACTGATGATAATTAAATATTGAAATGGTTACATATTGAAACAAAAGTAGATGGTTGAAGCTAGTACTTGGGTATTTATATTACTGCACTAAATTACTTTTATATGTGCATGTTTGCACACTGTTTCAGATTATATTTTGTGGACAAGATGTTGTAGACACTGTTGGTAGTGGATTTTTGAGATTTATATCACAGCCTATCAAGGCATCCATTAGTAACAAGGTAGATTACATGTATGCAGGTGTTCATAATGATAAGTGTATAATTTTAGACACTTGATTTCTTCCTATAAAAGATGGAGCTATTAGTATATATCCAAGATATAACCTAGGATGACTGGGACAAATTTTCTCTTTCTTTTTTATATTTTTTAATATATTTCTTGTATAATATTTAGTATCCATGCTCTCCAGCTTTTTGGAAAAATAGAAGATCATCATCATGTTTATTTATGAGTATTATTTGTTCAATAGATTATTACTCTTGTATGTTTCTTCTTTGTGTTATGGATTTTCCATACTACTTATAATATTTATTATATGTTTTTTATCTATATTATATGATACAGTATGGTAATAAGGACATTCAATTCCCACGGACACACCCTAGGTCCTTACTACTAGTCGGTAAACTCTATCATTTAGGGAGATGTGCTTGAGATCATGTGGCCAACTAGGCTTGGGGCACCATCAATTCCATCCCGGTTCAGGATGTCACAAATATTTACAAAGTTAGGACCTAATAATTACAAATATGGAATATTGTTTTAAAAATTTAAAATATAGGAATATCAAAATATAATAAAAACCTAAATTGGAAAAAGGAAACAAAAAATATTTTTTCAAAAGAATCCCTTTTCAAATATAAAAGGTTACTGCACAAAATTCAAATGTAAAATCCTTTTCAAAACCACAATTGGATTATTTTTAAAAATAATTGTCCAATGAAAATATAAAACTAGTCCGAAAAATTATTTTAACTAATAAATATCTTAAAATAAAATTTATTTGTCAATAAATATTAGTATTTTTATTATTCTTTGAAAAATTAATATTTTAAAAATATTGTGAAAATTTTATCCTTAGATGTTTTTTCAATGATGAATTTTAAGATTATTTTCATTATTTCAAATTAAAATTTTTTAACATTTAAAATTAATCTTTTAAATAAAGGATTATAATAAGTGAGTTTAATAAATATATTTCATTTTTTATTTTAATAGTTATGTATTTTATTTATGATGAATATAAATACAAAATTTTGTAATAGTAATAAATATTAAAATGATGTATTCTTTCATTACCTGAGTTGTTAAATTCTAACCCATTTTGTAAAATTTGCGCTCATAATTTTTATCATGTGCTTCGTCGCTAGGGTCTGACTTCTCAAAATTCCCTTGTTGAAAACCTGCTTTTTAAATAGGGTCAAATTAATAGCTAGTTTAAAAGAGTAAAATAGAATTATGAAAGTCATCTTTAATAACACATACAAGGATTCCTTATAGGAATAATTTTGTGGGAAGTGAAAATATTGATATGTAATTGAAAAGTATCTCTCATGGTCTGATAGAGAGTTATAAAGAATATAGTCATGATAATGTTAACCATCACAAAATTGTAAATCTATAATGGGTTAAATAACATTAATCACTCTTAAAGTATCATAACAATATGTAATAGGCCTAATTAGAAAATGGTTAATAATATATAATATAATTCCCAAAATGAATAAAACATCAAATGAAGAAAAACTACTTTAATATTAAAAATTCAACAGTAATACCAAAAACTCAATATAGAACATTTAAAAAATAATTACCCTTAAAATTCCACAAATATATTCCATATAAATACTGAAACCTAACAATAAAAATTATTTGACTACACAGTCTTCCATGATTAATTATATAATTAATATTTAAATAACATTAATCACTCTTAAAGTATCATAACAATATGTAATAGGCCTAATTAGAAAATCGCTATGACATTCTAATCATTACTAAAAATGACCATCATCATAATAAATCCACTATAAAACCATATGTGATTTTAAAATATAATTCAAACTATATTCCTCAAATAAAATCACATAGTGTTTCATATACCTTAATCATGTAATTATCCCCAAAATTATATTGATCTTATTTATAAACTATATTAGTCACTAAATCAATTTCCAACCACATCATTGTCAATTGGATAAAATATATGTTACCTAAATGAACTTAACCTTTATCCTTAAAATTTTTAAGATAAAGGAAAAAAATTTCTTTCTAATCAATACATCACATGGGATAGTGATCTAAAATTCACCCTTTAAACCCTTATTTTTTTGGGCTTAGACTTTCCATCCTTGCTGGATGCGACAGGTTTTCTCTCAACATAAAGGATTTCCTTTTTATAAAACAATAATAATATTGTAATTTTAAAATTCCATATATGTGAGAAACATCTATAAAATTAAACAAAAGATATACAACATTAATAAAACCTTCTAAAATCAATGTTTGTCTCATAATTTTCATTTTTCATTCAAAAATTTAATAAACAAAAATTACCTCAAATATAAATGTCTCCAAAAATACCAACTTTCACATAGAAATTTAATGACATAAATCCACAATTGTTTTTTATAAGAAATTTAAAATATGATCAATTATAAAATTACAAAGTAAATATGTTATGAATCAATATTAAGAAAACATTTTATGAAAGAATCCTAATATCCATAGATTTCAAAACCCTCATTTGATACCAACTATAAGGACCCATCCTTAAGCATACCATATTTTTGTGACCTTGAGCTAGAATTAAATTAAATATATTTCTCATAATCATTTTAGTTTCTAGTTTTATAGAATTAGGAAAAACTCATAGATAGAAAATCTATACAATACAAGTGGACACTTATACTCAGTATTCATTTTTCAAGCAACATCTTTTTAAATAAAACATAGTTTCTTTTCAGGATTAATCATTTGAATTTTCATCTTGACTACATACATTCCCCAGTTATTACATAAAACATATGAAAAAAATATTATAATTGTGGTATGAGCATAGAACTATCAATAAGGGACATAAAAATATAATTATGTTATTCTAGTGAAAACCCGAAAAACCCATGTAATATTTAACTTTATCTTCAACGTTCTTTGAGAATATGAAATAAATAACTTCCATATAAAAAATAGGGACATTTTTTCTTTCTAAAATAAAACATTTAAAAATCATTGGAATCAAATAAACACCTTCATTATAAACTTCTATTATCACATTCATAAAACTCTTTCAAAACCCTTGAAATTGTAATAACCATAAGGCATACTTCAAATATAATTCTTGAGAGGACATAATCATTACCAAATGAATTATAGATCTATAATGGGGATATAACATCTTATAAGCTATATCAATCTCACTTTTGAGATATTATTGGGATAAAACATTTTTATAAGTTGTATTTGGGTCACCCTTGAGTTAAAATGGGGTTCAACCCATTATATAAGATGTATTGGCTCACCCATGAGCTCTAGTGGGGATCAACCTGTTATATAAACTATATCAGGAAAACCAATGATCTATTATACTCAAGTAACATATATTAAATAAAATATTTTATTCTTGTACCTTTAAATCATATAAAAACATTAAAAACACTTTTAAACCCAAATAAAAACTTTTGGGATATCAATGGGCCCTTTTAACCACTTTTAAAATCTAAAAAATTTGCACGTAATAAATGAAAAAATGTATTTGAAAAGAACTATGGAAAATTAAAATTTAAACATAAAATAATTGAGTTGTTATGATGGAGATAAAATTCAATCATTATATATAAGATAAGAAAATAAATTCCTCTTGACATTTCTAAAAAGAGTTGAAAGAGAAACATTAAATGAGGGGTCTTAAAAGAGAGACCCTTACCCCGAGTCTTACACATCACTTACATTATTTAACTTCTTTAATAATAAACCTATGTTGATTATTTACATTATTTAGAATAATTTAAACGTTCATTGTTCCTTTAATATCACTTATTTCCATGTTAAAATAATTACTTAATTATTTAAGTTCATGTCAAATTTTTTGAAGATATTCCAATCACAAGTCCACAAAGAATTCGATAATTCTACTATTGTCAAAAAGGTTATCAAAAAATTATGTCAATAATAATAATAATAATGAAATAATTATTAATTTTATAAATAAATTATACTTTTAAATCCAAACATGAAATATGGTAGGGTAAACTGAACGATGTTACAATTATAGAGATAGTAGGTCGTACATCTGCATGAGTGATATTTCCATTTTTCAATGATCATTATGGAAAAAAGGTAAGTATTATTTTATCATTTTATAATTATCATTATAATACATTGAAAATTATTGAAGAATAAAATTTTATTCTATATCTTATGTTATAGCAATACTGATTTATCTTGGAATGCAAGAAAAAAAGAGTTTCATCAATATCTTGGGTTGCATACAAGGCCGAGTTTTACTAAATGACAATATACTCTTAATAAAATTATTTAATAAGATATTTATCACCTATAAAATGAAATGGATAGTATAAATATGTTTAAATTAATTATAATAATAAATTTATTACACATTTTTATTAGTTATCTATTTATTATAAAAAAAATAATTATTAATAAAAATAAATATAAATTTTTATTAAAAAAATTAATTTTTCTAAAAGATGGTTTAATCATTCCTGGAAAAAATATTATAAAATTATATTCCACAACTTTTATAATTTTTATATGAAAAATAATCTTCATCTTTGAAATAATAATATCAATATTATCTTAGCTTTATTTTCATATATTATATTTGAATATCATAATTTTTATGAATTGTGAATAATATTTTATTTTAATTGTAAACCATATTTTTTCCTAAATCATTTAAAAAGTTAAATTATATTTTAAATTTGGTTAAAATTTTAATTAGTTAATTTATAAAAAACAATATATTTATGGTCATTGTAATAATTTTCATGCTGAGTTCTTATATAAAAACATTGTGAACATTGAACCTTTTTATTTGAAAACATGGTTTCTCGTAACGTTAACTGGTTTAATTTAAATTTAAATTATTCCACTTATATTAATTGAATTTGAAAATATATATTTAAAATTTCTTATTATAAGAATTTATATTATCTAATAATTTCAAATTAGTTTTTTACCATAATTATTAGTGAAAATAGTAGAAATTAATTAAAGTGATTATGGAAAAAACAAGAAAACATAGTTGTTATACTTATAATATAAGTTGAAAAATTCCCTAAAAACAGAAACAACACCCATTTTATGGAAATATTTTGACCCTTATAACCATGTAAACTATTTTGATATTATTAAATTAAATTTACATAAATAATATGTTATGTAAAGAAAAATATAAAAAGATAACCTTCCTTGATTTTAATATTTGTATATCATTGGAATGGGGACAAAAACAAAAAATGGTTTAGTTATACATGTTATTTTTAAATATAAATGAATTTTTGTTATCACAATAATTTTTAATTGATTTTTAATGATGAATTATTTACATAAAATGCTTAATAAATTCAAACAGAAGAATTATTTCGTTAATAATTCACTAAAATAATGATACAAAAAATATTAAAAGAAAATTAAATTGAATGAATTAATTTCATGAATTAATTTTTATATGTATTTACCATGTTTCATTGGTCTTAAATTTATATATTAAAATTCAATAGTTTTATTTATATTCTTAATTTAAAATTAAATAAATAATGTACAAATTGACTATATTTTAGTTTTATAATTAATGATATATTATTAAATGATTTAAAATTAAAAAAAAATATTCTATTATTACAACGGTTTTTAAAGTGTAAATGAATATAAAATTTATTGCATACGTGGAAAATTTTATATATTATAATGGAAATATTGATCTCTAGATAGTAAAAACATTGTTAGTACAGTTTGGTTTAAAGTGGTGTTTTTTCGCATTACATGTGCTTCAATTAAAATTAATTTACAACACACGTGGTATTTTTATCTTATAAATTATATATCATATTTATAATAATATTTTATAAAGTTTAAAATAATTATCACTTTAATTCAGTCTAAAATTATAAATTAACATGGTTTGAAAACTAGTTATCATGGTAAAAATAAAAAGGGTAAAATTGAGTAAACATAAAGGATAAAGATAAAAATAATAAAAATGCTTTCATTTTTTTGGGATGAATGTTTTAATATACCATATAATCCATTAAATACATTATTTTTATATTTTTTAAGTACATGTGGAAACGGATACCTCCCAATAGTGAATACTTTTGAGTATTTACAAAAACTCCACTACTCCTCAACTATAAAAGGTTACCCAATCTCCCCACTTATACAAAATTATCAGGTCATTTTTATCTAAAAAACCTACCAAAAGCACTCCAAAACTTCCATTACATCATCTTAAAAGCATTATTTAGATAATAACCCCACCTGACTAATGATTTTGTTAAAACTAAAGAACATACTCGAAGAAGAGGTAATGATATTCAAGAAGCATCATTATTTGCTTTCCTTCTCCACCTCCTTCAATTATTATTTTACCTTGATGATATAAAAACCACAGTATATTCCATATGATGATATGTTTTCATTTTAGGTTTTTTACCTAATGCAGGACACACTCACATAAATTTGGTTATGAAATCATCGTTCGTGTTTACAGAAGACTATTGCCTCACAAAACGATCTTATTCATTTTTTCATTACCAGATCTCATTGCTGGTTATAATGATGGTTATAAATTGTACTTATAATATTTATAAAATAAATATACCAATGGATTCATTATATAATATATACCCTTTTATATTCCAATATCTAAGTTATATGATAACATCATTCGTGTGTACAGTGGACTACCACCTCACGAAGCGATCTGATTCATTTTCACGAACGTGTTACATGGAAGGTAATAAGGGTAATGATAATGAATATATGTGATATAAATGAAATATTATGATATTAATGACATATTAAAAAATATTTATGTATAATATAACATTTTATTTCGAACCTTCTCACTCAATAAAAAAGTGATAACATCGTTCATGGATGTTTGTACTAAGGCTTCCTCAACACGGTGTAACTCCACTTTTTCATCAACACTTCACTTGAATGTTATATATAATCATATATAATTAAATATAATTGTATTTATGATATACTTATCATTTTTGAGGATAAATTATACTTACTTGCTTTCCATAATGATCATTTAAAAATGGAAATGTCACTCATGCGTTTGTTTGACCTACCATCCCATGATCCTAACGTTAGTTTACTTTTCAGAACCATCTTCCATTATTTCTTTTAAAAGTATAATTGGTGTATAATTATGATTATTATTACATTATTATAATCATTTATATGTTTAAATAGAGACAAATTTGAACATAGTCATCCTACAAAATTCATTTTTGACATATAAACTGAATATAGTAAAAACATTAGACTTAAAATTAATTGATTAAGTAATTGAATATAACTTGTTTATAATTGATATAAAAGTAATAATAATAATTAAAAGGGTTATAAGTCATCTAAATTATTATCATAATATTATTATTCAAGAAGATAATGACTCATGTGATGAATCAAACTCAGGGTAAGGGATATCATCCCCATTTCTTTTTGTTGGGGCATATATTGATGTTAGGAACCTTTATTATTTTATATAGTGTATATACAGATCCATTGAAATTTTATATCATGAATTCATATATTCTAATGGTATTCATATATTTATATAATTTTATACTTTAATTGGTATTATGATTCAAATATTTCCAATGTGGTAATTGAATTTTCTTAAAAAAACACTCTTTTATTTTTCCCTTAAAACCACTTTTCCATGTCCATGTTTTTAAAATAAATTTTTTGGAATTAAAATATTTATAAGTTAAATTTTATGTGTCTATTAAATTTATTTTCAAATCATTTTAAAAATTTATATTTTTACATTTTTATATGGAATTGTTTAGAAAATGATAAAAGGGTTTTTCTATTCTTAACATGCATAGTGATAATGACTTTTCCCCCACAGTGGCCAATATTTGATTTATTGATTCCATTGAAAGCATTATTGTTTTATTCAATTTAAAACCATATTTCTATTTTTTGGTATTCCAATATTCGAAAAATATTTTAAAATGAAATTTACTTTTTATCTAAAAGTTTTTTCTATATGGGTTCAAAATATTTATCAAACGGTTTTATGATGAAGGTATTTTATTCATGATATGCTACATAAGAATTACATGAAATTGGAAATATCAATATAGATTATAAGAAGTTTTGAGCTCCATAATATATTGGAGGAGGGACCAATATAATTTATATAAAGGGTTGAGACACATTATAGCTCAGGAAAAGTGTGGGGGTGATATTGCTTATATGAGGGGTTGAGCCCCATTATAGCTCGTGGGTGAGCCCAACATATCATATACGATGGTTGAGAAACATTATAGCTCTTAATAAATTTTAGAATCATTATACTGGAATTAATCAAAACATTAATTATAATTAAAACGGGTTTGAAATGGTTTTAAGAGTATGATTCTCTAAGACACCAAAAAGTGTTTTTAATGGCTTAATTTGGGATTTAATGATTTTATTTGACCAAAATGGTGTGTATGTTTTTCATGTAAAAATGATTTATTTAATTTTACTGGTGAATATTGAATATAAATTAAATGTTATGTAATTTTTCATTATTACACAATACTAATAGTTTTTCCTTCTTTCTGTGTCCCTTACTAATCATTTGTGCCCATACCACATTTTTAAGGGTTCTTCGTGGGATTGGTAATGGAATAGATGAAGTTAAGTTGATTTTCATATATATTTTCCATGAAAATAAGTGAAGGTTTATTTTAAAAGTTATATATGGTTGAAAGATTGATGCTGACCAAAATTTTCAGCTTTGTATTATATGTTTATTAATGTATGATTTATGACCTAATTCTCTAAAACTCTAAACCAGAAAAGACCATCAAAGAGAAAAAACTAAATTCTTAACTAAAACTCAATATTATGTATTTGATATGGTCAGGGAGTTATACTCATAATCTCTTAAATAAATTATTAATTCGTTATATATACCTATATATATCATTCATATGATTTGGTGATAAAAATGAATCACATCTCTTCATGGAGGTGGTTGTGCACACATATATAGGAATGAAATTATCAATTTTATTTACATAGAATGGTAGAAGATAAATGATATATAATTTTTTTTAATAATGATAAATATTTCATGAATATAATATATAAACATAAATTCAATAAATTTAACCTATCTTGAGGTATGGTAATGGATAATAAATTACATCAGTTCTTGAGGTCGTAATCCTCTGTACACAAGAACAATAAATTATTTTCCCTTTTTCTAAAGGATTTTGATATAGTTTATGAAATAAAAAAATAACATATCAGTATATTAATATTACTATAGGTTTAATTATATCATGGTTTACAATGGTATGATAGATTTGTAATAAGAAACATAACTGAAAATAGTAAGTAAAAACTATATCTCTTCTTTGGAAAACCTCCTTTTTTTTAATGCCTTAAGACAACAATGGATGTTGTTGAGCATCAAAAAATACCTATATAAAAATGTAATGTAATATAGTAAGGTATTGGGGAAGTAATGTCCCAAACAAATATTTTTTTTAATTTGTTAAGAAATGAGATGAAAAGGTTCCCTTTTATAAGGGGTTATGGGAACTCATGGAATTCCTCAAAATATTAATTTATTATAAATTAAAATTCAATTAAAAGTAGTTATAAAGACTTTTATTTATAACATAATAGGGTAATGTTCCTAAAAAGAATTATATAATAAATTATATATTTTTGTTCTATATTTCTATCCTTATCTTTTGGTTTTATCCCTTATTTAAACCCTCTAACTCTTACCATGACTACATTGATGTTTAACCATTGAAGGTTAATATAGGTACTATAAAATAAAAAATGACCCATAAAAGAACCTTGGAAAATAATTTCCACATTATAAAAATATCTTTGATGAATATATGATTTTTTGTAATTTTATATCATTTAATAAAATATTATCTACTATAAAATATCCATAATGTAAATTATAAGAACTTTTCATTACATTGACATTAAAAATATCAATATAACACTTAAATACAAAAAAAAATTAAAAAATACATTATATGTAAAATTAATCTTTAAATTTATTCAATAAAATCATCTATCATAAATCAAATTTATTATAATATTTTTAATATAATATATTTAATTTTTCAACTATTTAAAGAATTATTTTCATCAGTGTTGTAAAAGTATTTAAGGTAATTAGTTTTATACTAAATATTAAAAATAAATTAATTTGATGAAGATACATCTTCTAGATTTAGAAATACTATCTATAGTCTATCATATCCTCTAGATAACACCAAATTAAAAATATGACACTTATAAACAAAAAAAGTGTGACACATTTGAATTTTCAATAATCAAATACTATAAAGGGAATAATCTAATGAAAGTGGCCCCAAAAGGCTATAAATTTGACCTTTGGATTATTATTATAGATATATTTTCATAATAAAGGATTTTGATAAGTTTTTGGGTAATATTATAGGTCTTATTATTTTACATTTTACCTAAATTACCTAATTTACACTTTATAATTGCAATGAAACTTACTAAGGTTTTTATTCATCTTCTCCAAAAAGAAAATGAAAGAATTTAATAAATTTGGCCCCAATATTTTAAAATATGTAATCTATTTTAAAAAAAAATTAAAATCATATAATTTGAAGAATTTAATTAAAAATTAAATCAAACAATCCCAACAAAAATGTTTTTTGAAAAAATGCATGTTTTAAACATAAGTTTTTTAATAAATTCATGTTTAAAACACATTTAAAAACCCATAATTGTTTTTTCAAATTAAATTCCACTAAATATAATTTCAAAATAATCAAAAACATATGTTAACATTATAAATAGTTTAAAATAAAATACTTTTTTGTTAAAATCAATATTTTTAACTATTCCATGAAATAATCAATATTTTTTGAAAATTATCAAAACATAAGGCTAAGATAATTTTGACATGATTAATTAAAAAATAAAATTATTATTTTTTAATTAAAATTCTCTAATTTTATAATTAAACATTAAAATATAATATTATAAGAAATTAAATTAATAAAATATTTTCATTTTTGATTTTGAGAGTTATGTAATGTTTTTATAATGAATATAACTACACAATTCATGAATACTAATTAATATTAAAATTATTTTATTAGGTTGTTAAACATTATTTTTCATAATGATAAATTATAAATAATTAAAATCTCTAAATAAAAATAAAAGGATTTAATTAAATATAATACATGTTTTAAAATAATTTTGTCTTTAAATGAAAAAAATATATATAAATTAAAATGACTCTAACTAATTAATAATGAAAGTGGGAATATAATTTTATTAGATAGTAATTTTTTATCAAATATATTTTTATTATATAGGAGGTCCAAATGTGATGGAATTAAATAGGATCTAATGTAAGGGTTCTTTATATCAATTTCAATTTATTGAGACATATTTCATAGTCTTCACATATTTAATGTGATATGGTGTAAGTAGTAATCTATTTAATTCATATATCATAAATCATTTATTACTATATATGTTTTTATTTTCATTTATTCTCTCCTTATTCCTTGTACTTTGATTTATAAATTAATTGTGTTGGAAGAGTAATTTTCATCTTAATTTACTTTCTTTGAGTTATAATAATTATTACTGAACTTAATCTGTATATGGTTGGTATTCTTAAACCATTTGATTATATTTTGTTTTATTCCATAATTAATTTTTTGGGGATTATAGGTCTTCATGACATTAAAATTCCATTTGGTTTACATTTAAACTAAAAAAAATCTTGTATGTGCACTCAAACTTTTGCCTTTTTTATGATCAATAATATTTCACCTCAATGACCATATTCAATATATTGTTTCAATAATATTATTCTCTATAATTCAATGGGTTTTTATGTTCATATTCAACTATCTATGAATTTCAATTAAACCAATTAAAATGAATCTTTTTAACATTTTCCACATGGTTAATTTTTGGATTTGTCTATAAAAGTGTGAAAAGAAAATTAGTTTTTAAGTTAGGTGATGGGTAAAGAAGGAATAAAAATAGTATTGTGTTACTTAGGTAATGAAATATTACTAAGATATATGGGATTTAATTCATAATGTAACAATGATCTTCAAGAATGATTTTTCATCGTTTTAATTATCAAAACATTTCCCCCTTCATGTTTCTCTTTTTTACCCCTCGTTACATTGTTCAAATATATACCACAGTAATTATGTTTTACTAAAATAATAAAATAACATATTATAATCAATTTTGGAATGGGGATTTCATATTTTGGATCAATTTATTCTAATTAAATTTACATCTATGATAAAATCAACTTATAAATTAAAACATAATATTTACCAAAAATTGATTCTATAGAACAAAAATATAAATATTGAATGTTATTATTAAAACATACTATAAATTAATAATTAAATTTGTGATAATATATATATATAAAATAAATTTTATTTATCATTTAATAATGATACTTTTTTAGGTATGGTTATAAAACAATTTTAAAAATATTTTCTTAAAATAAAATTTTTACATTTACTATGGAAAGTAAATTTTACCTCATCATCTTATTGTTTTTTTAAATTAAAACATTAACTTATTATATAATATAAAAATTTTGATTAATAATTTGAATTTTAATTAATTTTATTCATTTTATAAATATTATAAAATTCATTTTTTTAAATGAAAACTCATAAAATATTTTTTCGAAAAATAAATAATTTAGTATAAAAGGGATTTTTTCATATTCAATGATAAGTATAAATCTATAGATTTATGTTTATTATAATCTCAATATATTTATATTTAAAACAAATAAATTTGTTTAATTAGATTTTTTATTCTATAGTTGAATTTATAAAAATGATTAAGGCATATATATACACATAATAATAAAATTATATGTAATATTTATTAAAAATTGCATATTTATATCTTTTTATCAACTGTGTAAAAGTCCCATTATGAAATATAAATATAAGTTAAGGGAATAATAAGAAAAATTGGCATTCATTTTTTGTGATTCTTTTTGCACAGATCTCGTAGCTATTTCAATGAGAAATGTCATCTCCCATAGTAATTTTCCCTCAGGACATACTTATTAAAGTTTATCTTGGATTTATGTAAGGGACAAATAGTGACCCTACCTTTATTCTTACATCATAAAAATGTGCCTGATAAGATATAATTATAGCACTTGATTCTATTTATTTTCCATTCTACAGATATTTCATAATATTGTTACTTATAATTATACATGCCAATTAAATAGCTATGTTTCAACTGTAAAATTTTAATAATTTATATCTTTAGTTATTCAAATATCTCATGATGATAACAATATTTGTATAAGCCTAATGAAAAAATAATCCCAACAATATTATATTCCCACTGAATATATAAGCCTAAAAATAATATATTATTAATAACCCTATAATATCAATGACCATATATATCCAATGATCATATATTTTCATATATATAACATTACATTCATTACCATTAATTCTATTTATTTAGATAACATTAAAAATATCTATTATATTTCTAACTCTATATGTAAATTTACTAATTTTTATCAAGGTCTGATCATAATATAAAATAGTGACTCTAAATATTATATGATCATGGAACTATTAATATCTTATAGACTTATTCCGCTTCTAATACTCTTAACTAGGTTTTATATTTTATTCTTATAACGTACTATAATTTATCTTTATTGGATATGTTCTATATAAATAAAATGTATTTTTATTCATTTTAGTTTATTTTTGTGTAAAAAAATATTCAACATAATATTTATTTAATTGAAAAATATATTTTAAAATAATGGGGTGATAAATTTTACCCCCTAAATTGAATTTGTCCATCAAAATTTTATTTCTCAATTAAGAATAAATTATGGTAATTTTCTCCTGTCATATTTTTCAATTCACACTTAAATTTATTAATATTATTATTTCCCTATGGAACCTTCACTATATGGGTTCTCTTGTTTCATAGAAAGTTATATGTTCGATTGAAAATCTCAATTGGTTGTTCTTAAAAAGAGATATCATGTTACAAATACAAGGCTACTGATTTCAATATATGAGATGTATCTAGTATATACTCCCTCAAAAGTGATGCATGAAAAAAATCATCTACAAGATTGTATAGAGACCTATACTATTCATATATAAATATTACAACATCTTAGATGAATAATAAATACATGTCACAAATAATCCCTTAAGAAAAATTAATATTTATTATCTTTTGATACTAGATAATTAATATTTCTATTTATTTAATGATATTCAATATCTAGATAATGATCTTCTTAAATTGAACTCTTCTTATATGTAGCCTATATTAATTATATATTCATAATTGATAGAAATGTATCATAAGAAAGGTAGAGATCATATACTTAGTAAATGTTAACAAGGGAGATGTCAATGATCATATAAGAATAGCATGAGTTTATATGTATGAGATCATGGGCTTAACATTTTAAAACATTAATCTACATAATAAATATCATAATATTTAGTGATGAAATAAATCTCAGTATTTTATAAGATATGAATCATAAATAAATATAAGAAAATAAACCATGAGTTCATAACATATATATAGGAATTTGGAAGACATAATCTTATAAAATTTTGATGATGTATAAACATAATTATGTCCCCTCATTTTGTTAAGTACATGAGTCAAATCCCTCACATAAATATATGGAAATGAAACCATGCCCAAAAATAACATTATAGTCATGAAAATCAGGTCCAAAAATAAAATTAATTACATGAAAATATGGTCCACACTAAACATTATGGACTTGAAACCAGGTTCAGACATACACTAATTAACTTATGTGTTATCCTTATTTACCTAATTTATTGAAGAGGTATAATGGGATCACTCATCATTAGTTTATAATAGAACAACCTGTTGTTGTTTTATAACATAACATCGCATTATTGGTTTATAATAAAACCACCCATCACATAAATAAAACCATATATATTTTTTCCACATGACTATAAAATATTTATCCTATCATCAATTTGTAACACATTAAAAGAAAATGGGTTTCATATAAATGTTATTAAGTCATTGTTTCCTAAACAAAGTAAATAAATGGTTTTTATAGAAATATAATCACTATAATTATAAAACAACTACTAAAAGATTCAGGATGGTATAATTCGATCATATCCTCTTTAATATCAAGATTAACACCAATGGTTGTTGTCATTAATTAATATAAATTACATAAAAATATTATTATAACATTCTTCAGTAAAATATCTATTCCATATTGAAAAAACATATTTAAAAAATAGATATTTCCCAAATACTAATGAAAACAGTTTCATTCAAAGTAACATATGAAACATGTAATGTACATTTTATATACATGAATGTTCCTAACATCGAGAAATAATTTTATTTCCATAATTGTTAAAAAGTAGTTTCTTTTAACAGTTTTAGTAAAAAAACAAAACGCCATTATTTGTAATATGATAAGATGATTCCTTTTAAACTGTTTTTATTAAATGTTAAAAATTGGTAAAAATGACCATAAAAATCATATACATTTATTAAAATATTTTTAATTAAACATGAACATATAATAATAAAAATTTGACCAAAGATAGAAATAAAGTTTAATTTATATAAAAAATTTATCCAGGCCCACTGAGTATAAAGGGTGATGAATATGAATGAAGAAATTTATATTAAATAAATAAATAGTGGATAATAAAATTCACTATTTTCTTGGGAGATAGACTATAATATTTCTTTAACATAATCATAATCATAAGAATACTAATGAACAATGAAATTTTAACATAATAACCCTAAAAATTTTATTTTTATTGAATAATAAGCCCTAATAAATAAATAATGTTATATGGAGATATATATATATATATATATTAATTTATAATAAAAAAATCATAAAATGCATTCATGGGTAGTATATACAATATACAAAAGGAATAATTATTGTATAAGGCATGTGTATCACTCTAATATAAGTGAGATAAAAATATCTTACCACCCTGGTAACATTTGAATCATAATCCCCAATAAAGAATCAAATCAAATGAAATTTTATATGTCATGAAAGGAATTATATTCATCAAATAACATGGTAAGGGGGTAATATCTACACTCAAAAATAATTTTGGTGAATATGGAAAACATTTTGTAGGAATAAAAGGGACCCTTGAAATCCCATACAAAGATCGTATCATTCATGTCAAGAAAAAAAAATTATGTTATTGTATATGTAAAAATTAAGTACACATAAAAAATTTGGAAATAAAACAAAAAATAATCAATGGTTAGAAAAACCATAATCTTATTAAATCAAAGGAAATGATGAATAAATTCAATACAATGAATAGAAATTAAGTTATAAAATCTTGTACCACATTAAGAAGCATTTTAATTGTAATCCCAATTAAATAAAAAAATAAATTGAAATAGTAAAAATAATGAAAATAACGATATTATGTTATTACTTGTCTATGAACATTATATACAACACATAATTGAAATAATTTGTGAATAATGCATATATCTCCTAGAAATAAAAGAAAGAATTGAAATCTCATACCATAAGTCTTAACATCCCTCGTGCATGTTAGAAAAACATGTGTAATAAATATGGAATTATTATAAATTTATTTTATAACCATAATCATATATATCATGTATGATTTACTTAGAACCTTTTAACACCTTTTTATTAATAATTCTTTATTAAAATCATAGTTTTAGGTGAAATCTGCTTTTTTTATGTATGTTTTAGTTTGGTAGTTTTGTTCTGTGAAAATTTATCATATTTAAATAATATAAATTTTATTAATAATTAAATAAATATAAAAAATATTTTTTATATAAGTATTTATCGTATTTTATTAATTTCATAGAAATAAAACGAATTACATTGTTCATGGAGATGGTGGGTCATATATACACAAGAATGTTTTTTCCATTTTGTTGATGGATGGAATGAAAGATATTTAAATGGTATATAAAAATTATTGAATAATTTATATATAATATATATCTTATATATTCATTAAATATTCCATTATTACCATCCAAGTTAATATAAAGCGAATAACATTTCACATCGCTTTGTGGTAGTGGTAATCTATATGTATACACGAGTGATGTTATCACTTCCTGATGGATAGAAAAGTAAAATTTTATATGTGATATTATAATTTAAAATGTAAGATTATTTCATAAATATAATATAAAAAAATTTAATCTTGTATTATCTCTAGCTATGATAGGTGGTAATGGAATATGAATTACACCAGTTTTCAAAGAGGTATTCCACTATAAACAAGATAAAGAATTATTTTTTCCATTTTATTAAAGAGAATATGGATGTCGGTTATATCACTAAAATAAGAAAATATATTTATACTAGATATAAATATGTTGTTATATTAGTGAATTTTAGGATATTTTAAATAAAGTTGAAGAAAAATTAAAATAACAACTCTCGGTTATGAATGACGCATCTTCTTCAGTAAACCTTTTTAGGGTAACTCCAAAATCCTTCATATATGGTTTCATAAAAAAAATAAGGTCTCAAAAATGATGGGATGATGTTATGTAAGTTATTTGGTTTGGTGTTTTTTTATCCAAAAGGATTTGATAGTTTGTAGAGTTGATGAGAGGGGATGGACTTATGTAAGTGGGGCTGAGGATACACTTTGATTTTTGAAAAGAAAAAGCTATACCCAATTTTTTTAAATTCCAAGTATCACTAAAATAGATCATTTTCAAAGCATAGACGATATATTTTATAAATAAGTAAATATAATAGGTATTTTATATTTTCTTAATTCATTAAAAATTTAAATTTTTTATCATCTATTAATCCCATTTTAATATTAAACTTTAAAACTATTTATTACAATTTTTACAGTTAATTATAAAAGAAAATTAAGTTGAAATTTTTATATGATATTAATTATTTTCATTAAAAATATTTAATACATGTTTCAAAATTTCATTTATATAATTTACTGAATTTAATTTAAAATTAATCCCAGAGAAGCGATGAAAAAATAGTTTCTCAAAAAAACATTCAAAAGTATAAAAAATACATAAAAATATTACATACAATAGATTAAAATTGACCAAATTGGATTAAAAATAATATAATTGAACTAATTTTAGTATTAAATAATTTTAAAACAAGATGTATATTTTTAAGCACTTTAAAAAAGAAGTAAATGTTTTATTAAAATAAGTCTCGTTCCAAAATAAATGGAAATATTTACCATTTCAAAAAATTATAAAAAATTCATTATAAGTTTCCAACCTTCCTGGATAAGTATCATTCTCAAATTTAGGTTTTATTTTAACTTCTTTTATTACAACTTGTTTGGGTATTTTTTTGGGTTTTATCTGAGTTAATTTGTAATATTTTGGATACCGATGTGGTTGTGAATGATTAGCACGCGGTTAGGGGAAACCATGCAGATTTACCTATGAAACCTTGTGCCACTTTGATAGCCACTATAAGGGGGTGAATTATTTTACCAAACTATATAGACTCTATCCCCATTTAGGGGATGGTTTATAAAACCATATCCCTAACTAGGAGTAATATCACACCATAGATAGTAGGGTTGTGTGGTTTGGGTGCACAATTTTTCAAACCGTGTGCTTGTCCTAGGAAACCATGCATATGAGATTTTTAACCACTAAAAATTTATTTAAAATTTCAAAAAACTCCGTTTTATATCCCAAATCACCCAATTTAAACATGATATAAGTCATATAATTTTTTTGTGCTCCCGAAATGATTCTAAGGCTCCAAAATCCACTTTTGGGGAGAATCGAATATTTGATTGATAAAATTTTTCCATCTATCATATGTAATTTATTACTCATTTATAATACCTTATCTTTGACCATTCTTCCCTTTAAGAGGGATTAATTGCTCTATTTTCAATTATTTAAATCTAGGTATTAATGGATCTCTTTTCTTTTCATATTCATCCTAGGTTGTGATCCAAGAATTCCCTTTTTATTATGAATCTGATCATTCTGTATGGAATTGTTGATTATAGTTTGGATGAAATTCATAAAAGATCATGAAGTAGGTTGCATAATTATGAATCCCATAATATTAATATTTAACATATGTTGTAGTTTTATTAATGCATTTACATGATTTTTAAATTTCATTTAAATTAGAAAAGTGGATTAAATTTTCTTTAAATTGTGGGACCCTTCATGGATCCCATTGGTATATTGAATATTATGATTTGAGGTTCATGGGTACCCATGGGTAGTACCAATATTTCTTTTAAATGATGTTAATGAAATTTAGAAAAGGAGAATTTTGGGTTTATCAAAAGGAACAAAATCATTATTGTATGGTTGATAATAGGATTCAAAGGATTAAATGGGTTAACTCGAAGGGTTTCTAATATATGATTAATTGATGATAAATAGATAAATGGGGATTTTATCATGTTATTCACCATGATTAAGGTAAATAGACTTAGGTATGATTGATAAATTAAATGATGCACTATGATATGAATGATTCATAAGTTGAACCTTGATATGTATGTGATATTTCAAATTGATTGATCAATGAGTTTTCGGTCGGGGATGGATGCTTAAAATACCCATGGTGTGTACGGTTTCTACTATAGGACCATGATGCATGCCTGTGAAAAATGAATTTTTTTAGGAGATAATTTCCCAAATACCCATGAGGTTATAGACTAATGCTTTAGCCCCCAGAGATATTGGCATTGGAATGATGTTCTATGTGATGAGATATTGGTACTTGGACTGAGTCTCCAATGTACCAGAAATGAAATTAGAATGAAATTAATATTTAATTCATGTGATTTAATGATTGATATATCCCTTTGGTGTATAGTTCAGAATCTGGAATTGGAAGAATAATACAGGATTAGTTCAGGTGTCACTATAAACCCGGGGGCCTATATAGTTGATTGAAGAATTATAAATGTGATTTCTATTTACTTTTTCCATTTTTTCTATATTCTTTACACAATTTCATACACTATTATAGAATGGATTATTCTTTAGACATTTTTGGTGTTAGTCTACTTAGTTGTAATAAAACCTTACTCAGGCCTCCTGATTTCTACCTGAATAGACTTCTTTTTTTCATGAAAGGGAAATGGAAAGAGCCCTATGTTATAAGGTTGAGTTGGGATTCTGGTTAGAATATGGATGAGGGAATTGTACATGACGTCAGTTCCCACATGGGAGTTTTCATTGTGTCATTATTTTTTGTTTTAAATATAAAATTGACACTTATATGGAATAAAATGTTTACTACTTTGGTTTTGGTTTTTGGTTACATATTTTGTATTCATCATGATATGTTTGGTCATATATTTATTAATATTTATTATTGGGAATTATATTATCTTATTGATTTTTGTATTGAGTGTTGTTGTTGCGATGCTTGGATAAAGAGGGTATAGTCTCCCTACATTACATATTAAACTTTCATTGCTTATTGGTAGCATGTAGCATATAGAGAGTCATTCCAAGAGTCGTGTAATGAACTGACTCAGGGAACCGATATGTGGAACCCGATTCGGTAAATTAGAATGTGGTATCAAAGTAGTATTATTTTCTATCCATTTTTCTTATTATTTGGGAAAGGTAGATAAGAGAATACGATGATTCGAGCATTGGTCATGATCTCCTTCAACAGAGTAGTTAATCCATGCGTGGGGGGAAACCTAGGTACCAAGGTAGGGATTCATGTTCGTTATTTTTTACATTATATTTGGATATTATTTCACATTGGTTGATGCACATGTTGTGTGATGTTATCGTTTTTTGAGATTTTACATATGGCTCGATGTGGAACATGAGTTGAGTAAACATTCATCATTTTCGGAACTCAGGATATAATGTGACATGCATCGTTTTAGTCACCTATGTAAAAACAGATTTTAGATGAGTTATTGGAATGAAAATGATTTTCTATACTAGTTTAACATATAATAAATGTTTCCCAATGATGATAAATGTGGTAATTATAAATGTATAAAATGGTTTTCTAATGATAAACAATGAAATATGATTGTTTTTACCCTATGTTATCCCGGACCCAGGTTAAGGATGGTTTATGGTGGTTCTAGTACCTCAGTTTTGATAGTGTGGTGGTGTATGAGGCATAACTTGTTATAGACTTATGTTAACCTAAATTTCAACTATTTTAGTTATGTGTTATATGTCATAATGCATATATTTCTTATTGTAGTGAAATTCCTCTATGATGAAATTTTTTAGTAGAATTACAGGAGGAAAATTGTTGGTAATGATCCTTCCACAGTAGAAGTAGAGGTCCTAATATTTCTAGGTGAAGGTCTATGAGAGAATTTACATGAAAATTTCTTTCAATTTATATAGTGTGTGGAAAGGGACCCGTGTAGAATTGTAAGAAATTCATCTCATTTTCAATGGAGTTCCAACTGTACCACCCTCCAACCATAACCAAAGAGGGTTGTCCAGAGGCAGTTGATTTATGGATCTAGTCTATCTAGAAAATTCATAACCATTTATTCATTCATTTTTAAAATATATTTAATTCAGAAACAAATATGTTGCACAAATACATGAATCACTGGTTGGATATCTATATTTGGTATGAACATCTAGATAACATAGTATGGAAGGATTTCAAGGAGATATTCATGGAACACTTTTACTGAGAGAATATGAGGTAGGATAAAGTAGAAGAGTTTATATGGTTGACCCATAGAAGCATGTTTGCAATAGAATGTGATGTTCACTTAATTTATTTATATTGTTTTATTCTAGTGATGGTTGGATATGAGGAAACTATAGAGACACACTTCCATGAGGGACTTAAATGTTAGATTAATTCCCAAGTTAATATCATCTTATATTAGATTTTTTTTCTGATGTACAGAATCACGCTCTCATTTCTACGGGGAATTTGAATGAGGCTTCTAATGGAGGACATGTGTTATCTGTTGGATTACCATGATGTACATATTTCAAAGTTAGGTAGTGTCACTATAATAATGTCAACTAGATTAGTGGAAAGACGTGTATCCAAGGAGAAGGATCAGTTGCCCATTGAAAAACTCTAGGGATTATCCCTCAGTGTGGTAGGCCAGACCACATTCATAATCAGTGTCCCCGACCACTGGTAGAGTTCCAAGATTTTAGCAGGATAAAAAAACTACATCTATTCTATATGAACCCATGACATATGGGTATTTATGGGAGAGATAAACCAAACCAAAGTACACGAATTGGGTATTCCAGACCGTACCAGTATGGTAGTTGGTGTACAACGGGTCATGGTGGTCAAAGTGATGGACATCGTACTATAGAGAAAGAGTTCCCATATCAGCATAGTATTTTGACAGAGGGGACTCAGACTGTATCATAGCATAGGGAGATAGTATAGTTTCATGTAGTTCATCCTTCAATTATTGATAGTTAGGATGGGATATCTGTATTCAAAGGTACTATTCTTGTAGATTATATAGTTTTTAGCAGTTTATTTATTGTATGAGACTCACATTATTTTATATTAGTGAAACTTTTAAGTCATTTTCATTTGATAGTGGAGTTTGTGAGTTATATTTTTTCAATTGAAACACCACTAGGTGTATGGTAAAAGGAAATATATCTATGAAAGGGGTGTTCTGTCGAGTTTGGTGAGTATCATTTCCTTTGAGATCAAAACATACCTTACTTGATGGGTTTTTACATGATTTTGGGTATTGATTGGTCAGTACCATACCAAGCCCACATATATTGTAATTGTTGGAGAGTAACATTTATATCACCTTAGGGTAATAGTTAAATTCATCATTGAGAATTGGATATCTAGGAAGTCCATGTTGTGATGGTTTATCAGCAACTATGAGAGCTCAGTGCCTAGGATTCAATTACTTTTTTGAATGATAGGGTGTAAGGCATGATGTATACTAGTTTCAAGACATGTTTCTTGAGGATATCTCATGGTTTCCACATAATACAGATGTTGAGTTCATAATTTATCTAATGTTTGGAGCTAAAGTGGTTTCTATTTTTCCTTACCAAATAGAACCAACAGGGCTTTAATATCTTAAGACTAAGATGGAAGAGTTGATGGATAAGGGATTTATCCATCTGAGTATGTCACCATGGAGTTCTCTATTTTTCTCTGCTAATAAGGATAACATGATATTGTGATTTTATTTCAATTACAATTAGTTGATTCATATGACACTAAAAACCCAATATCATATTCATTGTATCGATGATCTCTTTGAACAATTGAGTAGAGTGTGTGCATTATCAAAGATTGACTTGAGTTTGGGGGATCATCAGTTGAGTTTTGGACCTTATAATATACCATGAACAACCTTCATAAGTAGGTATAATCCATTAGAGTTTGTTTTGATGTCACTCAGGATATAGAATACTCTGAATATTTTTATGTACATGATAAACCAAATATTTTACCAAAAAATGGAGTTGTTTTGGGTAGTTTTTTAGGGAAACAAGGTGTACTTTAAGACTCATTACAATCATGACTAACATCTAGATATTTTCATGAGTACAATGAGGGATAATTTACTATATTCCAAGCACTCTAAGTGCCAATTATAATTTTGCAAGGTATATTTATTGGGGCACATCATCTCCAAGGAAGGTGTGTTAGTGGACCTAGATATAGTTCTAGGAATTCTCTATTTTTATCAACCCAATAATGTTGATGATATCCATTGATTTTTGGGATTACTAGGATATTATAAGAGATTCATCCCAAAATTTTTCTATTTTATAGAACCACTTTGATTCTTAACCCGAAAGGAGATCATTTTTAAATGGTCTTGATCTTGTGATAATGATTTCCAAAACATGAATAAACATTTCACTACCACACCAAATTTGACCCCATATGAATCGGTTGAGGAGTATACCTTGTTTTTTTTATGTATTCAATATCATACATGCAGATGTTTTAATGGAGGTTGATCGAGTCATGGAATTTGGATCAAGAAATTTGAGTCCATGTGAATGGAATTTTCCAACGCTAGTTTCTAGTTATCCTTGGTGGTTTATCCATTAAAGTATTAGTGGAATTATTGGTTGGGAAAATAGTATTTTGTGTATATCATCCACAAAAGCATAAAGTATATATTTTTATAGAGATATTTGAACCTCCTGTAATAGATATGGATTGAGTGTATGTATTCTTTGGATTTTGAGGCAACCTAAAAATCAAGTAAGGGATAATGTGTCATTGATTATTCATGCTATAAGACATAGAATCAGGATATGTAGTAGTCTAGATCTAAGTGGTAGATGATGTCTTGGCTAGATAAGATGCACATTGAGGTTCAGGAGGGAAAAGAGAAGTGACCCTCATATTCTTATCAGTGTATTCCATACTTCTGAGCTAGATCCATGAGATAAAGTATAAGGATCTATAGTTTTCACCTTGAGAGAAATCCTTGAGGGTGGGGAGTCACCTTCTAACTGGGCTACATAGGAGGATGAGATCATATGAGTTTGGGTCTATCTCGTTTCTCCCACATGTTTACATGAGGAGCTAATGCATGTGTCACATTCCTTGAAATTGGAGGTGCATCCATGTTTGAACATAATGTACTATTACCAATGTATACAATATTGGTGGAAGGCCATGAAAATGTAAATTTTAGGATTCTTCAAATGATATTAGACTTATCATCATGTGAACCCTGAGAATCAATTACTTGGTGATTTTTTGTGGATTTTCCCTGCTTTGGAATTTATCTGGGAAGATGCCTCTATAGAATTTTTGGTGAGACATCCAAGGACGCCAAAGAAAAATGATGTGATATGGGTGATTGTGGACCAGATAAAAATAGTAACCCATTTCTTTCATATCTAGGAAACTTTTAATGTCGATCATTTAGCATATATGTATGTTCAGAAGATATTCCATTTATACGAGTTACCATAGATAATAGTTTCAAATAATTATTCATGTTTTACTTGATCCTTCTAGAAAGGATTACAGAAGGCATTGGTTACTGAATTGTTTTTTACGACTTCATTTTAGCCACAAATAGATAGGAAAAAATAATGCTTTTCAAGTTCTAGAAGATATAATATGGGAATTCATCCATGAATTTGGGTGATCTTGGTACAATCACACAACATTCGTTGAGGTTTCCTATAAGAATTGTTATCGTGAATCATTTCAGATGGCTCTATATGAGGTGCTCTATAGTAGGCGAAACAAATCACCTTTATTCTAGATAAAGGTTGGTGATTTAGAGTTTTTGGGACCATGTATCATGTTGGATATGTTGGAATAAGTTTATTTTATTTGAATATGTTTGGATAAATCTCATAGTAATAAAATGTTGTACGCTCATAGTCACCATCGAGATCAAGATTTTATAGTGGGGGATCGTGTATTCCTTCTGGTGTTACTGAGATTGGGTCAATGTAGGATTCTTAGGTAGGGAAAGTTGACATCCAGTTTTTTTGGACCATTTTATATTGGGGAGTGAATCAGACCGGTGACATATTGATAGGTTCCTTCATATAGGTATTGTGTTATGCATTATGATTTTCATGAAACACAACTTTTACAAGATCACCACGACCCTTATCATGTGATCAATGTTGATGATTTTGATCTTGAGGTTGATGCTTCCTTTAAGTATCATCTAATTTCTTATGTTTATTATAGAGAGAATGTGTTGTGCAAAAATTCTATGATGATATTCCAAGTTTTTTTTGAAGCATGGATTGTTCAAGAGGAAACATGGGAGAGAGAATTAGAAATGTGGTCCTAGTGGAATGACCTTTTTACCTCAAAATCTCAGTTATTCTTGGGATTATATCTTGTGTTTGAGATTTTATTAGGTGGGGAGATTGTAAGATCCTAGCCTTTTGGAGATTTCTCAATGTCATTTTCAAATATTCTTTTACCCTTTTTTGTTCATACATTATATGGATCTTGGATTTATTTTATGACAAGTTAATTGGATAATTATGGAACCCCTGAGGTTCTTTATACTTGGTTCATGGTTAGATAAAATTATTTGGTTTTCACTGGGAAACTGTGTGCCTCTTAGTGAACAACTGGAAGGGGGTGAACGGTTTGACCAAACTATGAATCCTCCCTCCCAAAACCATGAACCATCATAGAGCGGGAGTTTTAATGGTTGGTGCATGGTTTAGAAAACTATTCATCCACCTAGGATTATCTGTGCACTCCAAATAGTAGGAGCACACAGTTAGGGTGTATGGTTTGAAAAACCACGAGCCTCTCCTAGAAAAGCATGCACATGGGAATTTATGCCCTTAAAATTCATTTATAATTTCCCAAACCCAATTTTTATATCATTAATCACACTATTTAAACATCATATGATTTCCATCATTTTGCAGGCTCTTGAGAGGATTCTAATGCTCCATAAACATCTTCTTGTGTGAATCAAAGATCTGGTGAATGAGATAAAACACTTTATGGTATGAAATATCTCCCTTATTTTGATTCTTTAAAATGTCATATTTATTCCCCTTGGAGAGGGATGAATTAATTCATTTTGGATGGTTTAGATCGCAGTTTTAATGGATCTAATTCCCTTAGATTGTGATCCTTGGATTGGATCAAATATTTCCTTCATCATTGTGAATCTGTTCGTCATACATTAAATTGAGGATTACAATTTGGAAATAATTCTTCAAAAATCATATTTTAGGTGGTAAAATTGATATATCACAAATACTAAATACTGATCTAGTTTTGTATTTTAATTACTGAATTACCATGATGTGAGATTTCATTGATATTAGAAAAGTGAAATTAATTCCCTTGATATTGTGTGACCCTTCACGGTTCCCATTGGACTATTGAAGAGTGTGATATCATCTTGATGGAAACCCTTGTGGTGTATCAATTGTTACATGAAATGTTATTTTTGAAATATATAAATGGGAATTTTGGGTTTATATAATTGAACTGAAACCTAATTTCATGGTTGATAATGAGATTAATAAGATTAAATGGATTATTATGAAGGGTTAATGAGATATGATTAATTGATGATAAATGTATAAACAGTTGTTTAATTATTTTATTCCTTGTGATAAAATTAATAAACTGTGGTTTTGATTGATAAATGAAATGGTGATTCATGGTGTGACTGATTTATAACAAGGATAGTGTTATTGAACCTAGATATGTATGTTATATATGTGATATTTTTAATTGATTGATCAATGAGTTGTGGGTCAGGGATTGATGCTCCAAATATACAGGGGCTTCTAGATAGGTGGTCTAGGCCCTTGATGTATTCATTTGAACAATGATTTGTGGGTCGGGGACTTATGCTACAAATACCCATGGGGTTCCAGATTGATTCTCTAGGACCTTGAGTTATTGGGAATGGATTGATGTACCCAGTGTTGAGATATTTGTACCTAGACTGATACTCCATGGTATTTGAAAGAAAATTGGAATTAAATGAAGAATGAAAGACAATGAAAGAATTAATTAAGATATCCTTAAGTTGTATGGTTCATAATATGACTTAGGATGAACCAGGTATTATTGGTTTGGGTGTCACCGTGAACCCATGTGCTTATATAATTGATTAGAGAATAATAAATTTGAATCCTATTTACTTTTTCCATTTTTTATTCATTACTTATACAATTGCATGAACTATTATAGACTAAATATGTATATATACGCCATTGATGATGCACTACTTTGTTGAACTAACACCCTACATTGGCTGCCTGATTTGTACCCAAAAAGACTTCCTCTTTGTATGAGATGATAAGGGAAAAAGTCGTATGTTGGATGACTGAGTTATGATTAATGATGGAGAATGGATTAGGGAACCAAAAATGATTTCAAGACCATCTGGGGAGTTTCCAGTGCATCTTTATTTGGGTTTTACATTAAAAAATTGACAATTAAAGAGTGATAGAGAAAATGGTATAAAGAAAGATAAAACCACAAAACCATAAATATATGATGTGTGAAATGTCCTTTCATTCATAAAAAATGAGGTAAATTTATACCATTTTTATTTTAAGATACTTTTTATAATGTTGAGTATTTTTCATTGTAAGATATACTTACTGTATTTCATTTAATATTATAAGGCCAAATTAATCCATTAGTTATTCTTCGACAAATTTCAACTTCATATCTTTCTGTAATAAATTAAGATAAATTTTCTATGCTTAAAGAAATATCGGATCATATGATCCATAAAATAAGGATATGTTAATCTTTATATGTCTATTTATTATCAAAACCAAAATGGTTAGTATATGTTATAAAATATTCAAAAATATATGTATGTTTAAATAATACATTAATCTCTAAAATGTCATCCAAACTTCAACTAAAACCATTCAATAAATGGTTAACATTAAGACCCTTCCAAATTAGAATTTTTAAAATTGTCACATATTTTCCAAAAATCAATATAACATTAATCCTTCAAATATTATAAATATATTCTTATTTGTCACATATTAAATTTGAGGACACATTGGTCGTGAATTCTTCTAAAGTAGGGTTACAACCAGAATTACCATATAACCTCAATGAAAACATATATGATTCATCCTTACTTAAAAAACCACATCTCATAGAATATATTCCACAAATTAAAACAATGAGTAAACTCTATTATTGACAATATACAAAAATGTTTAAAAAAGTATTTAATTAGTTCCAAGGTAATCATTACCAATTAATTAACATTATCCATATCAATCATCTATTTATCTTGAATAAACAAAATTTTCTAAACATTAGGAATATATTAAGGGTTCTCATCCATTAATCATGTTATCTTTGTAAAATAACACCTTTCCATTAAATTAATTTTTTGGTCACCACTACCATTTAACATATTCCAGAACATACTTAATAAAAATCATCAAAAGAAAAATCTTTATATATTTCATGGTTCATATAACTTAAATTATAAATTCTAATATATAAAAACTGCAATCATTCCACTTTATTTTTAAACTATTAACATGGATTCACCATATTATTCCTTAATACCTATTACTTTTTCATTCAATTAATCATAAATAAAAAAACATTACTCATGAAACCTTTCATATCCCCTTCTAGATCGTTCTACCTAGGACATAAATTTTTATAAATCTACTAAATTCTAAATTTAAAATATTCAATCATTGATGATTCAATATGTAAATAATTATTCTAAACCATTGTGTTAACAAAAAAATCATTTTCCTTTGAAATTACTTACACTTTTCCCTTTATCTACAAATACTAAACATATTTTGATCACTTTGATACAATCCTTTATATTCCATTTCCATTATAATCTAAATATATGAAACTGAATATTTTTTCCTATATTATCTCTAACACTCGAGCTCTCATGAAACTCTATTCCTCTCTTCATTGCTGATTGTGAGATTTTTTAAAGGTGCATGTTGTAAATCATATTTCATGATAATTGATTTGGAATAATCACAATTTTCATCACTCAAGTCATCATCTCATTTGGTTTCTCATCAATATATTTTCCATCACATTCAATTTTACTATAGACCCTTCTGGTTCCTACCTCTAACTAAAACCAAAAGCACTATGTGATCATCAATAATCATAGTTCTAAACTACATAACCATGAAAATTCTTTTATAGGATTTATAAATCTTTTCATATTCTATTAAATCAATTTAAACTTAGGTTTAATGTATTTTAGACATTTTTATCATCTATTAAAATCCTTTATGATGGTTTGTAAGGATTTTGTGAGTTTCCAAAACAAGTCCCTTGGGATTCTCAAACCAGGCATGAAAAAAGGACTATTTTCATGCACCCGGCGATGATCGAGTCAGAGTCCAATGGAAAATTTTCATTGTTGTTTCCCAAGGTAAAATAATACTATATACAAATTTACAATTATTATCCATATAAGTATTTAATTTATTGGAAACCAATCTCTCAATCCTACACAAAAATAATCTAGGACATTTTCCTATAATTTCATTTATACTTTGACTTATCCCCAGGGGTTTCACCAAATTACTCTAACCCAAATCTCCAAATATTTAATAAACCAATAATATGATACCAAATATTGAAAAAAATGCCTTTTATATAAAAATATTTCATTATTTAGATGAATATTCAATAAGTCTCACAAATACATGCCTAAAGACTGTAAAGGTTCACTATCTTTAGAGACATAAACATAATCTACTTTTTTCCTAAAAGATAATAAAAAACACCCATAAATATCATACAATATATTAATACTCTTAGAGATATCCTATATAAAACGTTTCATCATAACATAGGGAAAGGAAGAGTATTGATGGTTGTGCTCAGATGCTTAGTAAAGGTCCAAAAGGGAGTGATTAGTGATCGCATACCGAAAATATTAGAATAAGTGCATGATAACATGAGCTTATCATTTGAAAAATATACCCTACATAAAAAATATCATCATATTAAATCATAAAAAAACTCATTGATTTTCATATGACATGAATCACAATGTAATCAGAGAATAGAGCTCATGGGGGAATAACATAGACATCAGAATGTGGAAAAACATAATCTTACAACATTGTGAAAATTCATAAATATAATAATTTGCACTCATTATGTTAAGGACATGAAGATAGGCACTTGAATAATATTATGAACAGGAATCAAGGTCAACACACAACCTTATTAACAAGAAAACTACGTCCACACATAACCTTATGGATATGAAAAATAGATCCACAATTAACATTATGAAAATGAAATTTGGTTCATGTAAATCATAATTAAGTCATGAATTATCCCTCTTTACCCAATGCATTGGAGAGATATAATGTTCTCTTCCAACCTTGGTTTATAACGGAACCACACTTCCTCAATTTATAATTGAACCATCCATAATTTTATTATAATATATTCAATCATTCTGAAAAAACCATATATATGTGTGTCATAAGATCATAAAACATTCATCATATCATCACATTAAATCCCTTGAAAATAAAATTAGTTTTAGTCAAATTTGATCATGTAATTATATAATAACCCAGGAAAATGAATGGGTATCATAAAAATACAATCATCATAATCATAATTTATCTAGAGAAACAATAAGTATGGAACTGTTGGATCATATTCTCATAAAAAATATAATTATCACTAAAGTTATTTGTCATTGTGGAATATAAATTTCATAAAAACTACATTAAAATATTCTTGTGGAAAATATAATACCAATTTTATAATCATATATTTAAAATCAATATATTTTCCAAATATTAAAGAAAAAAGTTTCTTTAAAAATAAACTCAAGAATATGTAATTTTATTTTTAAATAATTGAGTAGTTATAAGGGTATAAAATATCATTTAGTACATTCATGTAAAAATGATGAATCCATTATCATTTTTGGTAAAAGCTAAAAGGTATATCTTTAGAAAATGAAAAAACTATTCCTTTTAAATACTTTTGTAAAAAATAAAATAGGGGTGAAAATGAATTCAAACAATAATATAGGTATATGAAATCATTCAAGAAATCATTTCTAGAAAACATGGATATGGAAGAAAAAGAGTTTTCTTTCGAAGAGAAAAATAATGTAGATTTTTTGAAAAAATTTTATTTCATTATCTTGGCTATTTAAGGCGAGGAAAATGAATAGAAAAATATTATTATATAGAATTTACTTTAATATAATAAAATTAAAGAGTTTATTGATAGATATATCATAATATTTCATCATCAAAAACTTATCCATAAACAATCCTAATAATCAATGATATTCAAATGTAAAACCCTTACTACTTCGGTAGCTTATGAATTATAAGACCCATAAAAAAATAACCTTACATGGATATTTATATCCAAAAGTTTTCCTAAGAATAATCATAAAATACATTTATAGGTAACATATAAACCACACAAAATACAATCGGTTGAAAGGAATGTGTCCCACTGAAATAAAAGTGAGACAAAAATTATATACCACCTTGGAAACATTTAAATTTTATCCCCCAAAAAATAATAACAAAAAATGAAACTAAAATTATCGTTAAAATAATAAAATTAATAATATAACATTTAAAATAGGTAGTATATACTCCATTTGAAATAAATTAGTGGGGAATATGACATATGTCTCCATGAGATAAAAGTGAGACTTGAGATCCCTTACAAATACTGTATCATTTAACTAATTATAAATAAATTAAATTATTCTGTGTGTCAAATTTAAATATACATAAACAAATATAAATACTAAATAATAAATAATAATCAAATTTCATTTAACACACAATCTAATCATTTCAAATACAATGAATACGTAATTTATGAAAATGAAAATAAATTGAGTTACATAATCCCTAAACACTTTAGAAACATTTGAATCAAAAGAATCATTAAATAAAAAAATAAAACATTAAATATACTGAAATAAATAATTCATGATATGAAGTTTTAAAATGGTTTTATATAAACCACACAAAATAATTGATTGTTTAATATGGAATATGAATTCAAGAAATAAAAGAGAGACTAGAAATCTCATACCTTAAGTCATAAAATCATTCATTCATGTTTGAAACTCATGTATAAAAATAGATGTTTATTATTAATCAATTATTTAAAAATAATGATATAAATCATATGACATATTATTTACATACAAGGTTTTAAAATCCATTTATTAATAACTATTTATTAAAATCATTGTTTTAATTGATAACCACTTTTTTCAAGTATATTTTGGTTCGGTAGTTTTGGTCCTTGTATGATGATCACTATTACACAACATAAAATATTTTAAACATGATGTGAATATCATATATATTCAATAAATGTTTATTTATAGTATTAGATAAATGTTATAGATAGAAAATGAATTACATCACTCATAGTGATGGTAGGTCATATGTACACATGAACGTTTTTTTCATTTTCTCAACAGATGGAATGAAAGATAGAAAAACTCTATTTCACATTTAAATCATCATTTTTATTCACATAGATAATATATATATTCTTAAAATCTATCCTTTTTCTAAATGAAAAAGAAAAATTCATTACATCACTTCATGAAGGCGCTAGTCCACATGTACGAATGAGCGATGTTAACATTTTTAAATGGATTAGAAGGTAAATAAGGTAGATAAGACTTGAAATTTAAGTAAGTATAAAAATTCAACAATTTTAACATATAAACATTAAATACATCGTTATATCTATCTGTGATAGGTGGTGATGGATGATGAATTACATGTGTTCTCCAAGTAGTAGTTCAACGTACACATGATCGATGGTTTCATTATCCATTTTATAGAAGAGAAGAGGGATGTTAGATATTATAAAAATAATATTTACTATTAATATTTTTGATAATTATTTTATTTTATCATAATTATTTAATAATATTTGACATTGGACGAAAAAAAAAGCTCAGTTGAGGAAGATACCTCTTATTTGGACAACCTCCTCAGGATAGAATCAACAGCCTTGTTATGAGGTCTTTCTAATAAATATATATTCTCTAAGAAGTGTAAATAAAAGTATAGAATGTATTTTGGAATTTATTCGCACAATCAAAAGTGTTTGGGAGTGTAAATAAGATTTTAGAGGGACTTCCCTTATACATGTGGGTGAGAGAATACACTCGGAAGTTTTGAAAAGAATAAGGTATACCAATGTTTTAAAAATGAAAAAAGGCACCCAAATGGATCCTTTTATAACATTAAATTATATAAATCATAAATAGTTCCCCAAAATGATAATTTTACATGTATTTAGGTAATTTAAACTTTATTATTTAATGTTTAACCCTCAGTAAGCCTCTTTTAACCTTAATTATGTTAAATAATTTTTATTGTTTCTATTTTCAATTATGAAAAACATTAATTTGGCCATATTATAAAATATTAATTATCCTTATTCATAATATTTTATCCATTTTTACAAATTTAATAGACCATAGTGGTATTATTTAATTTAAAATTAAATAATTAGAGTTTATGAAAAAATGGGTTTCCAAAGAAAAAATATTAAAATTGGTAAAATGTTTTAACATTAAAAATCAAACAAAAATTGATTATAATGGAATAAATTGTATTAATAATAATATAATTGAATTAATTTTAATTTTAAACTATTTTATAATAATATTTATCTTTTTAACACTTTATATGAAAAGGTAGTTTTTAATAAAATGCAGTATTTTTTCACTATTCCTCAAAAAATTATCCACTTCAAAAATTTCATCAAAATTCACTAAAATAAAATATTGACAGGCTGATTTAAAACATTATTTCCATTTTCCTAAAATAAAATTCAATATTTAAAAAAATTATTATAAGTGTGTGACAGAACCACTTTATAGAAAAATAATGTTTTTAAGCATAAAACTGTGATTTTTCTTATCCCAATATTAGAAAAAAAATATTAAATGAATGAAAAAATATATTCTAATATATAATATATATAATTAATTATAATTATTCATAAATATTGGATAATTTAATTTATCAATATATAAACACATTGTGTTCCAAAGACGGTTTTCCAGAAAACATTTATATTACTTTCAAATGAATTTTTTATTTTCATTTCTAGTCAATTTATTGGAAGTTATTTTATTTAATACATGTTTAGAACAAATAATTTTCATAATTTATCTAGTGATATTCAAACCCTCTATTTTAAAATCAATGTCAAAATGGTCATGTTAAAATATTTTTAGAGTATATTAGGGATCATATAAACTGAGTGTTGCATGTAACACGTGATATTTAAGAAATTAAATTTCTTTTAAAAAAGAATATTCATAAAATTTCATGGTTTTATAAAGATATGTTTGGTATAAGTGAAAATTGATATTATATATACCCAATATTATAATTAATCTTGAAGGGAATTATTTATATAAGGCACAACATTAACATATTAAAAAAATAGAATTACCCTCTTCTATAGAGATCTTCAAAATAATACATGGTCGCCATCTTCCATTTGTATATCTCATCAACAGTTATCAGTGAATTTATTATATCCAATATTTACAACATTGATATTATGTTAACTGGATTTAACAATTTCTGTCATTTCTTATATAGTATTGGGCCTTGATAGAATCTTTTCCACAAATATTTACTAGTATATCAGAGTTGTAACTCATATATCATATTGAGAATAATATGGTTCTATTTGGATTGTAGAGTGAAAAATTATTTTATATAATAATTCAACCAAATAAATATATTAATCCCAAATACCTTTGAAATACATCAATCTATAAACATAATATATTTTAAAATGTTGATATGGTTTATTCTGATGAAACCACATTTGGAGGATGATAATCAATGCTAAATCCCAGCTCTATGTCTAATTCTTAATGAAGACTTCCAAAAAATAATGTGCACCATGGCTGTTTATCAAATATAAAAAATGGGGCACTCCTTGAAAATTTATTTAGGGTTAAAAACTCTTAAATAATAATTATGTCTGATGAATTTTTAAGATGATACAGTACTAAAAAAATTAATTATTATCTTTTGAAGTATTCGGGTGATAGGTCATTAAGTAAATTATGATTTTCACTTATTTTTATACTATTATAGTAAATAGTTTTGTAATCCCCAAATACATCTATCATCTTCTTTAACATACTATAATTTTAAGGATTGAGATACATATTCTATAATATATATTTTCATGTTGTCCCACCAGAATTGTTTCCTATGATCTCTCTACGTATTGATTCACACATGATATGTAGAGAATGATGAGATTTGTGTATCATCCAATAACTCTATCATCAATTACCATATTTAAGGGAAATATATTCATTTTAAAAAACTAAAACTTTAATAATATCATTGATGAACGTTAGGATACGTCGTACCATTTTGTGTATCGTTGTATCATCTTTTTGGAACTCCTTAGTATTCATATAAATTGATGTTTATGAATTAATTAAGGAAAGGTTGTATTTAATCCCTCTACAAATGATTTATTCAGAATTAATTTGAATTTTTGTGAATATTGGGTTCCTTTCAATCCACAAAAAGGATATTGTAACATGATCCTTTTTGAAATAGATAAACTACAACCCTTTTTTCCTTTCTCATATTGTAGTGGGTTGAGAAATTACTTTATTTTATTTACTCTAACCATCTTAATTAGTGCATGTTCAACACCTTTAATGTGAATATATAATTTATTATTTTTGGATTCGTATATGTATATATACATATTTTCACCAAGGAGGTAATTCTACAAAATCATTAACACAAATTTAACAGTTTTTATCTCCATATCAAATATTGGGTAATTTTTCTTATAGTCTGTCAATTGAAATTATGTATAATTAATTAACTTTTCATTTTTCATCATGATAAATCCTGAGACCTTATTTTAAGTATTAGTGTATATCAAACACCTTTTTAATGTATGTTAATCTAATTATAGGAGTAGTAAACAGAATATTCTTTTCTCCTTGAATCATTCTTCTTATTCTTGTATTAAGAGGGAAAACACTTTCATATATGTTAACTATGAAACTGGATTTGAAAATCATGAAAATTTTCTCAAAAAGAATCGGTTTTATCTTTTTAATCTAATAAAACTAAACATAACTATCATAGTGGTCGTTCTAGAAAATTATTCATTCATATTTATCTTTATAGGATATATATATATATATAACCATTATTGTAATTAAATTACCTATCGCTATAAAAACACTAATTGACGACATACTTTTTGGTGATAGAGAAATTTTAAAACATTTTTAATTCATTTATCAATGTTTCTCCAAAACAAAACTAAATGAGGTATCTCAAAATTATTGAAATTTTATAGCTTCACTAATTTAGAAACAATTTAAAATGTCGATAGTTAATAATGCTTATAAACAACACAAATTTAAGACACCTCATTTTTTGAGGTTTTCTAGAAATGTTGGTAAATAAACATCTCTAAATTAGAGATGTTTAAAGGTGTCTCTAATTAGTGACACCACATTTGATGAAATTTTCTTGAATCATCAGTAATTAAACATTGATAAATGAGCAGCTCTTATTGATGTTTCCAAACATCGGTAATTTTTTATTTTGTTTTTGAAATGAATAAAATGTTATATATATATATATATGTGTGTGTATATATGAATATTTTAATATATGTATATATATATTGACATGGGTGTTTTTACCCTCTCCACCTCCAGTACCTTCCATCTCACCCTTACCCAGCCATCTCGCATCACCCCTCCCGTGCCCCTACCTCACCTATCACATTCCTATGCTACATCCTCCACCCATGCATCTAGTACCATCCCATCATGGCTTACAACCCCCTCCCCTGCATCACATCCATCCAATACTGGGCCTCACCCATCCCACGTCCAGTTACCTGCTTCGTCACCATTCCAATACCCTCCCCGCCCCCAACCTAGAAAAAATTAAACCCATAGGAGTTGAACAAGTGACATGTTGGCTATCAGGAAATGATGCTACCAACACATCCATTTGATTTTCTATTAAATAATTGTATTTTCTTATATATATACATATATATAGATTTTAGTATTTAAAAAATTAATATATATATATATATATGTTTTTATTTTGTGTATATATATCACTCTTTTTATATTATATATGTATTATATATTTATATTAATATGTGTGTATATGTGTGCACGTATATAATTATCCACTTTTTAAAACGTCGGTACAAATGTCACTAAAATAAGTACGTTTTCTTTAAAACATGACTAAATTTAAAATATTTAATTGTATTACGTTATATGTGTGTGTGTGTGTGTGCATTTCAATTTTTAAAATTTAATAATATATATATATATACATATATTAAGATATATATGTGTGTGTTTATGTTTTATATTTTATATCTATATATATATTTATATAATATTATATATATGTGTGTCTGTGTGTGTTTATATTATATATATGTGTGTGTGTGTGTATGCGTGTTTGTGTGCTTTATTTTATGTATATATGTATATGTTCATATATATATTTATGTTTTATATTATATATATTTTTCTATATTTTATGTTTATATAATATTTATATATTTATATATATGTTTATGTTTTAGGTTAATGTATATATTTATATTATATTATATATATGAGTGTGTTTATATTATATATGTGTTTATATTACATATATATGTTTATATTATTTATATATATATATATCAGTGTGTGTGTTTGTGTTTATATTATATATATATATATATGTTCATAAATATTTTTATGTTTATATTTCATATACATTATATAATTATATTAATATGTGTGTATGTGTGTGTGTGTTAATTTGTGGGTGTGTGAATATATATGTGTATGTATACATATATATAATTATATATATATATATAATTATCTACAAATTAAAACACTGGTAAAAAGGTCACTAAAATTGCCACATTTTCTTCATAAAAAGACTAAATTTAAAACATATGTTCTTTTTTGTATATAAATATATGTGTATATATATATATATTTATATGTGTCTGTGTTTAAATATATATATATATACAAGTGTTAGTGTTTATATATATTAATATATATATATGTGTGTAACGTCGCTAAATTAGTGACGTTTTTCTAGACACGTTGCTAATTTAGCAAGGTTTTCACGAAACATCATTAATTTAGTGATGTTTTTCATGAAACATCACTAATTTAGAAATGTGTTTCATGAAACATTGTCTATTTAGTTACTTTTTCAAGAAACATAGATAATTGAGTGACATTTTTCACAAAATTTCGCTGAGTGAGTGATGTTTTTTAGGAAAAGAAACTGATTTAGCAATGTTTTTCACAAAACATTGCTCAATGAGTGATGTTTTTCATGAAACGTCACTAAATTAGTGATTTGTTTTAGGAAACATTGATTATTTTGCAATTGATTCATGAAATTTCACTAATTTGGTTATATTTTTTTTAAACGTCGCTAATTTAGATATTTGTTTCAAAAAATGTAACTAATTTAGAGACGTTTCCGAAAAAAAAAGATAAATTTAAAAATTATCGATGTTTTTTAAAAATGACACTGAATGATTGCTTTTGTAGTGTATATGTACTTTTTTTCTAGGTAAAATTCACAATTTCTAAACATGTCACACAATTTTTCATTTAGTAATGTCTTTAAAACAATCCACAAATGGTCCTCACACTCCTCCTAACCCTTAGAATACAAGTAAATTCCATTAAAAAGATTACCATGAATTTTTCAATCTTATCCTTGTTGTCTCATTTCATTGAGCGACTAAGTAGGTATTTTGGAAATACATAAATATACATACATATAATTGTAATGCCTCCAATTATTAATTCCCCCCTAACCATTTGATCTAAATGTCCATCATTATTTGGTATCAAGACCCACAATATAGTATTTTCTTCCAAAAGGATTTTATAATCATCATTTCATTGATATTTGATATGGGGACTATTTGGCATATGAAATGATATTTCATTATCCCAAAAAATTGATATGAACTTTATGTAAATAGAAACAATCCATTCCCAATATCACATCAAATTATACTAAGGGAATAAAAAAATATTTTCATGAATTATATTTCTAAATAACATGATATGAGAAGAGTTATTATCATTTATAAAATCAGTTCACCCTCTATGTTTTCCTTGATGATTAAATATTCAATGTTTATGTGGGGAGTCTGAATTCTTAGAAAACTTCCATGATATAGAAGAATATGAAGAATAAGAATCATATTTGGAATTTACAGATCTAGATTAGAGGAAAACATTATCATCAACCACATAATTATAATTGCTTACTTTTGTGGTGGTGATTTCATTGACCCTTCCTTGTCACCATGGTATCAAATATTATTGACGTCTATTATCCTTTTTTTACTCTGGATTGGGGAATTATTTTTTATAATTCTTAAATATTTATAATTTTAACTATTTAATTAGGTTGATTCATTCACTGGTAGCTTCTTATACTTATTGGTATTTATTGGATTCTTTGTCCTCCTTTGATAATCAGGAACTTGATGACCAACCTATACACACTAGATGTACTTTATAATCCCTCTCATGAAACATCCATGGATCTTCATGCCACATTTGTGGTATGTAGCTGGTTGAATTTTCTTCCATCGTTGTGATTTTTCATTTGATTTTATATGAAATTATATTTCTATTTTATGTTTCCAAATGCACAAGAATGATGAGAGTCTACTTTTTTAGTTTCCACCAAAATTGAATATCAAAAAATATCCTCATAGCCACTAAATTTACTTATATCTAATTTATTCTGAAGACGTATATTTAGGAAACTAACGAATTGAATAATATTTTTTTTATTATGATTAATAAAACATGAAGTACCACTAGTGAGTCTCATGATTTTTTCTTCATAAGTTCCAATGGACAAATTATCGTATTCAGCTCTTGGAATTCTCTCTCCATTTTCATGTGAAGAGTTCAGGGATCATATTTTATTATGGTTGTTTTCTCAATCTCCTCCCACTCTATAGAATAATTTTTTTTCATATGCTTCATGAGGGTCCACCATTATTCTACCTCTCCCTATAATTTATAGACAACTAGAAAATCATTCTCAAGGACTGAGCATAGAGAAAATAATATAACATCTTGATTTCATTCATCCCTTTCTAAGAAATTACTTTATTGGAAGGTCCACAATTGATGAGAAAACATTTTCACATAGAAGACACAATTGAAAGGTTTTACTTCCATGGTGTGTTCATAAAGTCAATTTTTTTTATTATTCATTTCATGATAAATTATTGTGAGAATTATTATGAGATATTGTAGTTAGGCCCATTCATTTTCACTGAGTGAATAACAATTTAATACCCAACCGACATTTTCAATGGTTATTACCCGTAGGGGCATCTAATCCGAATAAAGCATCCACTAATTTGAATCTTAATATAGATTACATTTATTAGGAATCACATTGTATATAATTAAACAAAACTATCAAATTTTTTATTATATTTTTTCTTATCAGTAGTGTCTCAAATTATGAATGATCCTAGATAACCAAACTATTTAGAAACTCATTCCAACTGTAACATGACCCAAAGGGAATTCCCAATCCCCATGGGATAGAGACTATAATTTGGGTCTCATAAAATACCTTTGGGAATGATTTCCCTTTAAAAGGTCAAAAACCAATATGATCAATAAGAATAGAATATCGGTATGCCAATACTATTCAACAACAATAAAATACACATAGAGAAGGAAAATATTGTTTCCAAAATCATCATCCAGAACAAGTTACAAAGTAATAACACAAACCCACCTCAATTTTACATGTAGTCACTAATAAACTCTAACATTGTTCAAATATATAAAACCCCATCAAATCAATGGTTCTTTTTCTTAACCAACTCTAGATAAAATGAGATCTACATCCACCCAAAGTTGTATCTAGGGTGTGTGAAAAAAAATCCCAATAGGAACCCATAAAATATTTTACACCAACTTGTTATGATAAAAAACAATTATAATCAAATTAATAAAGACAATGAATGTGAAATAATTTTCAAATTTTTTATCAAAAAAATTAAAATCATCCCTTATTAACCACATATATAACATTACCCAAATTAATGAGTTTCCAAGTCATTTCAATATTTAATTTTTTATCAAAGAATCTAAAATTAACATTATAATTATTACATAGGGGTATCTTAGATTCAAGTTATAGAGGATCCTCCGATGAATTATGTGATCAAAGAACACATGGTGTGCACTTTTCCCTAGAATAATGGCCCTAAGGGTATGAGATCACTCTCAAGAGTGTCTCTCTACCATAACAACCTCGAGTCACATTGTGCACACACTTCCCTAGTATGAAAGGACTAAGGGTATTAATATATTCTAAAAATGCCTCCCTACCATAATAATGGCTATAGTTAGCTGACAATTTTCACAAAAAAATCATTCAAATTATGTTTCTCATAATATAACACATGAATACTTTGAAATAGTAAAAAATATTCATTGAAATAAAATTTAAAAAAATGATAAAGGGAATATCTATTTTATTATCTTCTCAAAAAACAACCATATTTTCCCTAATTGTTTAATTAAATCCATTTGAAAACCCATTTTTATGATAAATCCATAAATCTAAAAGAAAATATCATACATTAAACGAATTTTAGAAACCAATTTAAAGGATAATTGAATAATGGTTTGTTAAACCAAACGATTTCATGAAACCACCTACCATGAAAATGATGAAATTTTAGCTACTAGAAGGGATACACATGATGCATAGAAAGAATCCATAAAGATTACTATTTAAGATCCTTATAACCACATTTAACAATAATAAAACCATGTATCATGAGTTCCCATGGTTTTCATGACTAATTAAAAGAATGTACACTGATGAGTTTAATGAATAATATAATCTAAGAGTAAATAAAAGTTAGACACACCAAAAGGGGACCACTAATTTGATAAACTATTTAATCCTCAAAGGATTCAAGATGGGATAGCCAAATTTTTACATATAAGGAAACCAAAATTGTATGGGCTGAGTATAGCTAGAGGGAGTTGGAAAAAGGAATAAAATAGATATTTAGATGTGTAAATACAATAAGGTCATTACTTTTACTAGTTGGATCTATGTCTCTAATGGGCTAGTAGACTACAATGGATGGTTGGTGACTTCATCATCCAGCCTCTTATTGTATGTATAATTCCCAAAAAGAAAAAATTTCCACCTTATGGATAGTGGCTGATCCCCAACCAGTCAGTGGACGTATTTTATCTTTGATCAGCAAAGATCATCCAAACTACTAGGCAATTCCCCACACTGGATCACCTATGGACCTCCTATACCATTTTCAGCTACATGATCAAGTCCACACCTACACCAACTATCAAGAGAATCCCATAACCCTAGAAAATGGATGAAAATAAACTGAAATAATAAGTAATTATCATAAAACGTATGTAAAAATATAGGATTATGGTCATACCCAAGAGGCATATTGAGGTGTGAAAATTATCCCCACAATAATTTTATTATCTCTTAAAAAGTTGAGTTAAAAGGTTAATACCTAAATATATTATTCCATTTCTCACTCAAAAAATAACCCCACTCCCACATCACATTGGTATCTGATCCAAACATCCTCAGATTTCAGAACAAAAGTAAATACCACCTATTTATAATCATTAATTGAGAGATGACAATTCAAAATTGTTTATTAGTTACTGATATATAAATCTCTAAGTCGATATTTTCCATATTAATAACTTGAGATGGATCATTTTAATACTTATTTGGTTGAGATACATGATGAAATTTTAGGATCAAATTAATTTTAAGAGGTAATTCTATGTGATATTCCACATATTGAATGCATTCATTTACATAAAAAGTTCCTACAAATATAATATACACATTCTATTGATTGTTGTGTTCTCATGGACCCAACTAAGGTGATACATTCTTGAACACATATTAACTGACTAGAAACTAAATATTGATAGAGAATATACCCATATGATTTGTACCAGCTTTGATATATCTCTTAATGTTTAATAAACTTATGGATCATTGTTTTTTCTTGTTGGTACCAAGCTTGGTCCTCTCAAGGAAGATTCACTAACCTCGCACCAATATAGTGGTTAATTATAGGGTCATCCATATAATTCTTAAAAACATTATTTATTACATTAATAATAGTATCCATTATTATTAGAAAGTTCAAACATCCAAAAATGGCTATCCCATGAACCATCAAAGTCCATTAAGTAGGAACAAAGCATGTCTTACAAAAAATTAAACATCATGTTCTGTTTTCCCAATCATCAGAGGATGGTATTTTGTGATAAACATAACATGAGATCTCATTGCCTCGTAATGTCCCTTCCAAAATAAGATGTAAAATTAGGATATATGTATGATATAATGCATATTTTAGTCTCAGTCCACTATAAAATATCATTAACAAACAAATTCCCCATGTCCCCTACTATTGTTTTGTCATAGATCTGTATGAAATGATCCGACCTGGTTAACCAGTTAGTCACCACCCATATATAATTCTAACCTCATGGATTTTTTGGTAATCAAATAATTAAATCCACTAATAACATGTTCCATTTTAATTTAATAATAATGTTAAACTTAAGAAAAGCCAAAAAATTGTTAGTGATCAGTGTTAACTAGTTGGAAAGAATAACATAAAGACATGATGTTGGCTTTTTCATGTTTCATACCAAACTAATATTACCAACACATAATGCCATAAAACATGTTTTTCTTTAAATTTCTTAAAACCCAAAATGAATTATGAAAACATTCCATCACATACTTTCTCATTATTAATGGACTGATATAACGGTTCCTAAAATGAAACACCATCTAATGAGAGAGATTATTTACAAAAGGTATCCAAATCATATAAATAATCTACGATATTCCAAAACTCTTTATATTGTTTTTTATCCTTGTGAATCATCTTATGAATTTAAGATGTAAATGAACACTATTTAGAACACTACATGACTCTTCCTCCCTAACACACAAGTTTATCCATGCATAATGTCCCATGAACAACTTCACCCCTTTGTATTTGAGAGCATTAAAATGTGAGATATATTTTATGAAATCCATTATAAACTTCATATAATACCCCTCTATACTTATGAATATTAAAATGTCAAATATATTTTGTTTTTTTCCCAATACATTATAGTCATCACTTTTTTACGATCAAATGAGATACCATGTTCCAATATCAAATATCCCATGAACTTTACTTATTATATCCAGAAAAGGAATTTTTATAATTTATATATATCAAAGATAACTTATGTTTCCAAAAATATGTGTTACATGATGTACATGATCTTATTTCTTATTTGAGTAAACATGAACATCACACATGAATACCACAGAAAAGGTGTCAAGATACTATGGGGAATATCTTGTTAATAAGCACCATGAAAATTGTATGGGTGCTTTTCGGTCCAAATGACATTAAAAGGTTCTCAAGTTTGACATACTTTATAATAAATTTGGCCTTCATAATATTAGACTCTTTCGTTTTTATCTGTTCATAACTAGATAAGATCAATTTTTTTGAACAACATTTCTCTATTCAATTGTTCAAAAAATCATAAATGAAGGGGAAAGGATATTTATTCCTAAATTTTACTCAATTGAGCTTTCTAAAATCAACACATAAGAAAATATTTCAATATAACCTATTTTTGGTGAGTATAGGGGACACCTAAGGTGAAAAACTTGGTGTATGAATCCAAGGATCTAAAATAATTCCAAAATAAGTTATCCTCTTTCAACATAATAGGATCCATTTAGTAATATGAATTTTAAATCATTTTAGTTCCTGAAACTAATTTAATAATGAACTCTACTTGCTTCAACACAAGAAAATCATAAAATTCATTAGAAAATAGCATAAGAAATTCATTGACTACTAGAGGTATATAAAAACTAGAAAACTATTTTCCTAATTTTATATTAAACAAACATATCAACTAAATATACTCTAGAAGATGACATCATGTTTAATTGGACCTTATTCTAGATTCTCCTTCAATTAAATGAGACATCCCATTAGTGTAAGTAAAGTTCACTCACCGATGATAGCAATTGATATGATCTTTGTGAGAAATCAAGCAATCCAACTAGATTATAACATTAAAGATAATGAAATCATAGACCAGGAAAATCTAAAATAGCTCACTGACACACTTAAACAAAAAGAATGAGGGGCATGAAGAACCCTTCTCTATTATAAGATGTGTCTTCATGTCCATATAAAATATAATGATATCTATTTGATGTTTTATAATATACCCAATATTTGATGATATGAATGAGTCAGTGAAACCTATGATGAATAAATTATTGTTTTTGGTCAATGAAATAGAAATTCAACCTCTCAAAGTCATAAGACAAACAACAATGGCCATTTGAGACACTTTTGCTACGTACTATTGCTTCATTCTAGGGGTTTCTGTGTGGAACAATATTTTCCTTCAAGAATATTACTGCACCAAATATCCTCTAGGTTTTGATGATCTTATAAATTTCATGGAATATAAATGGTCAGATAGAACTTCTAGAAGTGACTATGATATCTCCACATGTAACAACCCTGGTACATACAAAACAATTAATTTTTATTCTAGAATTTTATAGGTAAATTCATTTTTAATGTATAATGAAATAAGTGGTATTTATAGAAATTAATGAACCTATTCTATTATAATTATAACATCACCTTTGAATGTATAAAAAAATTATGTATCTTATATTTAAAATATGATAATTTTTTTTCACATAATAAGTAAATAAATATTTTGAAAATGATAAATTAATTGTTCATATTTTTGTAAAATATAAATGATTATTTAAAATTTTATAATTAATTTGATAATTAAAAATATCAATTATTTTTATTAAATAGTTTCATAAATTAATATTTTATTTTATTATGATTATATGATAATTTTTTGAGACCTTAATTAATTTTTCAAAGTGTTATAAAATTAGTTATAGTTTTAAAATTAGTTTTTTAAATAAAAAAGGATTTTAATTATAAATTAAATTTCTCATATTTAAAAAATTATTTTCAAAAAATAGATTTCAATTTTGAATTCAAAATATTTTAAATTTATTATGGGGAATTTTTGGGATTTTTTAAAATTAACTGAATTTTTGTGAATAGTGAAATATGGTAATTTGCAGTATAAGTTAAATATGTGAATTATAAAGTCATGGATGATGTATATTTTATATAATCCCATAATATAAAACTATCCATAATTATTTTAATATATTTATTGATAATTCGAAATATATTCATAGTATTGAGCCAAAATAATAAACTAGTGAATAAAATAAAAAACAAATCCTCTCCACCACTATAAATACAACCGCTTCTCCTCACACCTAAAATATTTGTAGCTTGTTTAATTTATACTAAATTCCATTACCATGAATATTCCTCACATATGATACCTATTGTTCTATCAAAAGGTCCAAAACGAAGTGCCTTAAATAGCTTCTCAAGGAGAAGAAATCAAGAGGTAAACTCCTCTTTCATTTTCTTTTATTTTCTTTTCAATTTCTTTTCTTTTCTTATTATCTCTTCACCACCCCTTATCTAAGTGGAATAAAAACTCCAGTATATTATTTATACTATAATTTATCATTTTTATTCCAAAATTAATCATCAAAATCCTTCTCCTCTACTATTTATTCTAAAAATGAGAACATCGGTCGTGATGTGTCGATTTACTACCATCATGGACGTTACAGTTTCATTTTCCATTACTGAATTAAATGATGGTTAAAAAATCATTATTATGGATAAATAAAACTATATTATACATATTATAGTTTATATAATTTTTTAAAACCAATATATAAATATTATATTAAATAAAATGGTATAATTTCATGATCGTAAAAACCGCCAAAATAAACTAAATTATTTTCATTAAATTCGAATATATTAATTCGTCCTAATATTAAAAAAATATTTTATGAAATAATTTATAATTATAGGAACATATTAATTCCTTTTCTTTTAACTTATGGAGTTTTTCATCCATTCGAACAGAAAATCCATAAACAATCGACCAAGGAATCCATGAAAAGAACGCACCCAAAACCATGGAAATAACAAAATATTATTGATAAATGGGTGGAAATTTGTTATAATAAAGACATATATGGTAGTATTAACATGGTTATATTTCATCGATAAATTAATAACACTCTTTATACCATTATAAATGAGGTTTTAACTCGTTTTAAGTAAGATGAACCCGTGGTAGGGATTTTTCTTCAAAAATTCTCTTTTAAATTTCTATTTTTAAAAAATTCCCAATGAATGTTTTTATGATGCGGGTATTATTGGTTAATTATTATTGTATGGTTATTAGGAATTATGTTTGGTTAATGGTGTTACCTATATCTCCCTTAAATGCATTTGGTATTTTTATGTTGGTGGTCGACCCTAATGGTTACTCCATGTGTAAATGTGATGGTTACACCATAATGTAGTCATGGGGGTCACATTATAAGGTTTTTGTGAGGGTTAAATTTTAAGGTAGGCATGACGGTTAAAAATATTAGGGTATCCATGAGGGTTAAAATCATAAGTAATTAGTTCACCAAGTTAACTATATGTTTCTATTTATGTCTTCTATGTTATATGGAAATATAATGTTTTCACAAAGTATATAATACTTTAAGGGTGAAAAGTTTATATTGTGAAAATGATTTCATATGTTTATAAGAATTCATGGAATAATGTTTACTTTCTCTTTAATTTCAATTACTATGATTTTTTTATCATCCCATGTTTGTAAATGGTTTTCATAGGGCTTATGTATTGGTAGGATAAAAGAACAAGCCAAGATGAACATCGTGAAAACACTCATAAAAAGAACTCATTCTTTATTAAAAATTTTGTATTATGGAATAAATGGATTCTTTTTGGTATTATACACTTTTTATTCTTTTGTATTGATATGTATTATATCCTAATTCTCTAAAACTCTAAACATAAAACGTCTTTGGTAATGTGATAAGTGTATTTTAGTTTAATTAACTAAATTATGTAATGATTAAGGTCGGGACCTTATAATTGATATCATAACACGGTTTAGATAAATTTAGTGGTCACTATTATGTTAATAGAATACAATAAATTATTTTTACTCTGATGTTAATTTGAAATGATATAGAATTTGATTATTACCATGTTTCTTATTCTAAGATATGCCTGTTCAGAATGGTTTTCCCCAAAAAACATGGAAGCTAAAGTAGGAAGGCACAGAGAGGATGATATCTTTCTAAATCTACAACCCATAATTTGGGGAAATTGAACCAATAATTTTATGATAGTAATGGATCAGTTGATTCCGGATATAAATGGTTTGAACATCCATGAAAGATAATATCGAATACTACAACAAAAGAACTTGATGATAGTGGAATATTTTATGATTCAAAACCCCCTAGTTTCAGTGGATCATCGAACCCAGTGGTGGATGAAGGGTGTATTAAATCCCTTGAAATGATATTTAACTTCATGGGTTGTTTATATAATCATAATGGCATTCATTCTATTTACTATTTTGAAGGTGAAGCTGGCTAGTGGTGGTCAATAATCAATAATATCAATGATATCTAGGAGATTAATGCCTTGAAATGGGATGAATTAAATAATATTTTATTGAAATATATTTTTCTAAGGGGGTTAGACATAAGATAGAAGAGAAATTCAGTGAATTGAAACAAAATGAGGAAGATTCAGTGGTTGTTTATGAAGTAAATTTCACTCAATTGGCCAATTAAGCTCCAAATTTAATTTGGGATCTAGATAGTAAAATCAATCATTTTTACTCATGAGTGAAGCCATGATTCTAAATTTATTTAGCCTCCCATGTATTCAAAAGTTATGATAATCGTGTTCAATGTGGATAGAGGTTATAAGTGAAGTTTTCTATGATCATTTAAACTTTAATGACAAGTAGAAGAATATGATCAGATTAAAATTGATGGGTAATAGTTAGTTAAATAAATCCGATGGTAAGAAAAATCAGTTTCTAGTTTTTGGGATGGGTGGTAAAATGAATCATAGGGAATTCCTTAACAAATTTGGGAAGTGTTTCTGATGTGTTAAGTTTTGACATATACCCCAAGATTTCAATGAAAAATATCTTATTGATTGTATGTTTAATTGTGATAAGAATACTATAAAGTTTTTTAAATTATGTGAGATGGGTCATTATGAAAATACCTTCCCAAAGAAATATTTTAATGATGGTAAGAATACAAATTTTAAACATAAAGGTGAATTGAAATCCTTTGTGACTACTTTAAAAGATGTTTGTCCATCCAATTAAGTGGTATCAGGTATATTCTTTGTTTACATGTGTTTTTCTAATGTCTTGTTCGATATTGGGTCTACACTTTCCATTATTTTTTAAGAAGTTTCAGAAAAATTTGAAATTTCATCTCATGAAATGATGCAATATATTATGGTTAAAACACAAAGAAGAAATATTAAGTTAGTATGAAATTATAAAAATAATACGATTTTTGTCTATGTAAATACATTACTAGGCAACCTTTTTTATGTTATGTAGTGTTTTATGTTATTCTAAGAGTAGAATGGATTTAGTTTTATAATTATAAGATTTATTATGGTGACAAAGAAGTTTTGTTTCAGAAATATTTTCAGTTTGTATACAAAAATAATTCTATACCAATGATAACATATAAAGAAGCTGATAAACTATTAGAATATGAAAATAAAAGTTATCTTGCACATATTTTTGAAAAAAATATAATTTTCAGATTAATTTTGTTCTATTGGTAAATGATATTTTTATATATTTTTTTAATGAGTTTCTTGGTGTAAAACCAAATCAGAAAGTCGAACTTATTATAGAATAAGTTCATAATGCTAAGACAATTTCAAAACCACATTATTGAATGGCTCAATTGGAACTTCTAGAATTTAAAAATCAGTAGTAGTATTTTTTTTGATAAAGGTTTCATTCGACCTAGCACTTCACCATGGGGTGCTCCTATTTTCTTTGTTGAAAATAAATATGTATCAATGAGGTTTTTCATTGATTATAGATATTTTCATAACATTTCTATTAAGAATTAGTATTAATTTCCTCATATAGATGACTGTTTTTAACATGTCTACGGAGCTTTGTATCTTTCCAAGAATACCATGAGAACCAGGTACCATATGTTGAAGATGAAGGAGGATGACATTCTGAAAAAAATCATTCCTAACTAGATGTGGGAATTATGAGTTTGTTTTTATTCCCTTTGGTTTAAAAAATTTCTCTACTGTATTTATGGAACATATAAATAGAATATTCCTTGAATATTTGGATATATTTATTTTTCTTTTTATTGATGACATTTTGGTGTTTTAAAAAGATATTAGGATCATGAAAAACATATAAGGATTTTTCTGTAAACACTTAAAGAAAATAAGTTATAAATAAAATTTAGGAAATGTTATTTTTGGTAAAAATAGATTTCTTTTCTTGGGAACATTTTAAATAAGGATGGAATAACAGTTGATGTGGCCAAAAGTTGTTGATGAAAGAAAAAGACCGACAGATGTTACTGAGAATCATAGTTTTCTTGTATTAGTAGGCTATTACAGATGGGGGGCTTAAGAACCATTCATTGTTGTTGAGCCTATTAAATTTGTTAACATGAAAATGGATTTAATTTATTTGGAATGAAGAATTTAATTATTATTTTCAGTTACTAAAGATGATATTAGCGAATTGTCTATTTTTGGCCATGCCTTCCATAAAAAGTGAATTTTTCAGCTATAGTGATGCTTCTTTGAAGGGTCTTGGTTATGTTATAATGCACAATGGTCATATAATTGATTATGCTTCAAGACAACGGAAATATCATGAGTTAAGTTATCGTACCCATGAAATGGAATTATATTTTGTTGTCTTTGCATTAAAAATTTCAAGGTGTCATTTATATGGATCCAAATGTGAAGTATATACTAAACATAAAATATTTATGTATATATTTACATAGAAATAATTGAACATGAGGAAATAACGATGGTTATAATTGATAAAGGATTATTATTGGATGATCAATTGTAATCCTAGAGAAGAAAAAAAGTGTAGTATTCCATGAGTTGAAAACATCATGCAACAATAACCATGTTATGTCTAGAACATGACTCCTTCGTTAATGACTTTATAAAATTTGTCTTGGAAGTTTTTGGTGTAGGAAATTCTCCTATTTTGTTTTAGCTGTCTATGTAGTCATCTCCCTCAGAAAAAATTAAGAAAGCATAGAAGGAAGACCAGGAGTTACATAAAAATTTAGAATTGGGGAAAAAGTGTATGTTTTCAGAATTTAACATTAATAAAGATTGTGTTTTTAGATTTGAAAAGAGATTATTTCCTCCTTGTGATTCATAGCTAAATAAATCGATATTAAGTGAAGATTGAAGTTCTATACTTTTAGTTCATCTAGATAGAACAAAGTAGTATAGGGACCTTCAAGTTTATTACTGGTGGATGGAATGAAAAGATATATTTTTTATTTTACCATGAAATGTTTGAATTTGTAATTGGTTAAAGTAGAGTGACAACTACCAAAGGGGGTTATTTAACTTCTTCTATTTCCAAATTAAGAATTGGACAATATATCCATGTACTTTGTGTTGGGACTACAAAATAATTCTATAGGTAATAATGTGAATTGAGTTACTATTGATTGACTGACTAAATATACACATTTTATTCCAATTATAGATGTTATGTATTTAGATCATCTTTCTCCGTTGTACCTCTATGATATAGTTAGGTTAAATGATGTTCCTCAATCCATTTTATTTTACTTTGAACCCATGTTCGGATGTCATTGGGAACTAAATTTAGTTTCTACACATCCTTTCATCCTCAATCTGATAGACAGTCAGAGTGAATTATTCAAACATTTGAGGATATTCTTCTATCTAGTTAAATGGATTACCATGGATTTTGTGATCAATATAATTCACTAGTTGAGTTTACTTATAATAAATGACTTCATTCTAGAATACAGATGGAACCTTTTGAGAAATTGTATGGAAATTGGTGTCGAACTACATCATTTTGTGTTGAATTCATGGAATGTAAGTTGATGGGACTAAAATTAATATAGGAAGTGGTTAAGAAAGTAAATATGATACTGAAACACATGAGGAAATCTTAGAGACGATAGAAATGTTATACATATAACTATTTAAAGGGTATTTCTTTTGATGTAGGTGATCTTGTCTTTCTCAAAGTTTTTCCACGGAAAAGTGTGATCAATTTTGGATATAAGGGAATGTTGAGTCCACAGTTTATTGGACACTATGAAATCCTTGAGAAATTTGGACCAGTTTCCTACTGGGTAGATTTACCTTCAATGTTATCTCATGTACACATTGTTTTTCATATTTTTCTGTTGAGAAAGTATGTGATAGATTCATATCATGTTTTGAGACCAAAATTATTTCAGTTTGAAGTAAACCTTTCTTTTGAAGAAAATTCTATTTAGATTCTAGATTGTAGAGAGAGATTATTGTGGAATAAGGTAATTAAATAGGTTAAGATTTTGTGGAGATACCACATGGTTGAAGAATAATCATGGGAATTTGAAAATTCTATGAGGTAAAGGTATCCCCACTTGTTTAATAAGTGAATAAAGAAATTATGAGGACGCAATTTCCAAAAGGGAGTGGGGAGAATTTCACAACCCATGTACTTACAAAATAAATTGTTTCCATTCAAGAATTAATTATTTAAATTCATTATAAATGTATAATTAAATAAGTTGTATTTATAGTAATTATGGAATATATAAAAATAAAATAATAACCCATTTGATTAATTTATAAATAAAATTTATATATCTTATAAGTAAAAAATATTATATATTTATATCATGGAATAAGTAAATAAGTTTTTTGAAAATGTCAAATTAATTGTTGGTATTTTTTTTAAAACATAAATGTTTATTTATAATTATCTAATTAATTTAATTATTTTAAAGAAATTTTATTTTTATAAAATATAATCATAAAAAAATATTTTGATCTTTTTTTATTATAATATAATTTTATGATAACTTAATTAATTTTTCAAAGTGTTATAAAATCAGTTATAGTGATTAAATTCGTATTTTTTTGAATAAATTATGATTTCTATTAATATATAAATTTATAATATTTATAAAATTATTTTTTTAAAATAGATTTTATTTTAAAATTATAAACATCTACAAATGGTTAGGGTGATGTTTTTTGGATTTTTCTAAAATACTTGAATTTTGTGAATAGTGAAATACGGTAATTTAAAGTATAAGATAAATACATAAATTACTAATTTAGGGATGATTTATGGATCATGTATGTCATGACCCGTCCTCAGGGCTCATGTTGTGACTTCCTCATGTCCGCCTTCCATAGGCCAGGGGCTGGCGACTAGCACCAAAGGCATAATCCTTATAAAAAGGGAAGGCATTGCCTTTAACCTGTACACACACATAGCCTGAACACAAGCAGCAGAGTACACAACTGGAAGTAAACCCTATGTAAAACTGTATACAAAAGATAGTTCTGAAAGGAAAGGGGCCAAAAATACAAGCCTAATAGTAATTTACAACAACTGTAAAGCTAGTACAACTACTGAAAAGTAAATAGCAACTACTGAGTCATCCTCCGGGAATCCCACCAAAAGGGTGGGTACAGATGGCCTCCTCAGCACTCCATGTCCGTCTGTCCACTCCGTCCACATCTCGCCAAATGGTCCACCTCTGGGTATCATCTAGCTCTACAACTCTCTTCCTCGATCAGTGTTTTCCGTTGTCTGCAACCAACACAATGATGTGCGGTCATAGCCAGTGTAGGGGTGAGTATAACGATAATCAGTAAGGGACCCCGAGACCCCCGAATGTCACCCAGAATTCACGGAGGATAAACCACAGATGTAAGATAAAATCACGAAGTGTCCACCAACCCTACTTAGGTATATGCCCATACATATACCTAAGTTACCAGTCATAGTCCAGCTCCAACTCTCGAGCCCAAGCACAACCCTGTCCACACATGAAGTAAAGTCAATCACATCGATGATAATGATTGAAAGACAAGACTCATCTCACACAGGTATACATCTTTCGTATAGAGATACAGATGATCAGATGTAGTCACTGATTCATCTAAGTTTTCGGACCCACACAGGATACATGACCTGCTAAGCTATCGGACCCACAAAGGATACCAGACCATTTATTCTGTCCGACCCACATAGGATACGAGAACAAAAGTCAGAACTGTTGGACCCATGGAGGTTCCCGGTACAATAGTCATCGTTGTCAAACCCATGGAGGATTCCGGTTAAGTAGTCATCGCTGTCGAACCCACATAGGATTCTGGTACACTAGTCGTCGCAACCGAACCCACGTAGGATTCTGGTACAATAGTCATCGCAGTCGAACCAACGTAGGATTCTGGTACAATAGTCATAGCATCCAGCTCTAAGGTTCCGGCACACAGTACACTCGATCCTAGGATGTTTCACTCCAAGAGCCAAGTGTCTATAAATCAACTATCAAGAAATTGAACCCTACGCGACAGACAACACATCAATCGGACGCCCGGTTTGAAATTTATTGCCAATTCCGTTCTAGGGGCTCAGTTGGATTTACGCTCGATCCAAACCCAGTTTTTTTTTCCAAATTTGGCCAAAAATCTCTTAGATTATCGCAAAATTACAGAATCGTCATGAGGGTCCCAGCGCCACAGACAGCACGTCGATTGGATTCGCGGTCTAGGAGATATTCATATTTAAGCGAAGTCGGGCTCGACTCATCAATCACAGTGGGCTGGCGGGTCAGCCCGGCCCAGCTCGATGGGTCTGACCCGGCTGGGGGGTCAGCCCGGCTTGGTGGGGCGCGGCCCACCTGCAGACCTGGCCCGAATTATGGGTCGGTCCGATTCACCCGGCGGCGCCATACGGCGCCGCCTCTCCCCCACCCGTACGACCATAGCCGGTCGGTTCTTCTCGGTGCGTGTAGCCCGCATAGCGGGCCATGGTTTCTCCCATGTGATTCTTGTAGGCACCGCGGTCTTTCATCCTGGCCTGCAGGCGGCCGACCGGTTCACCCAGCAGTGCAGCCCGCGGAAGCGAGCCGCGGATCCTCCGTGTGGCGCTTGTGGGTGCCACAATTTTCGAGCTCGGCTGGTAGGCGGTTGTCCGGTTCGGTTCGGCCGAGTGGCACGCAGATGCGGGCCGCATCCTCCTCCAAGCGGCCGGCATGATAGTGCCAGTCTTCCACTACTGTGGCACGGCCTGGCCGTAGCCTTCGACTCTACAGCACGACACGACAGCGCTGCGCCTTTTTTTCCACCACGGCCCTCCCGGTCGCGGTTCCTCTTCCGTCCACCATGGTCCTTCTGACCACGATTATTCTCTGATGCGGTGCAATGGAATCGGGCCCTTTCGGCTCTATCTCCGATGTCATCAAATTGAAACAACAACGGGGAGGGTCAAGTTGTGTTCGTGCGGTCCGAACCCTCCTCATAATTTGATAAAATTTGGTTTTCCAAACCATAATGTTAAACAATGAAGAATTAAGGTGAAATCTCATATTTAAAATTTATAAAAAATTTCCCTACCTTGATTTTGATGTTCACTTGATAGTGTCGCGGAAATATGGCATCATTCTATTCATGTCAGAAGGAGATGATGTTGTCGTTGGCGACGTTCTTCATGGGCGGCATCTACTCCTATATCGCGGATGGAGGATGTTGAAGATGTCCTTTGTGTTCTTCGTGTTCTTCATGGAAAGATTGATTTCTTTCAAATTCTCCAAAGCCTCCCAAGGAATTATGTCCAACCAACATAAAATAACAACACAACACTTATTAAATGGATGGCTTAGTGAATTCATAGATATTCAAATTCATTATGTCACATTCGTTCATTAAAAAGTGGGTTGGATCATTATATCGGGGGAGGAGACGAAGAGGCTCCAAATTAAATAAAGGTAGTTTCATCCTCCATAATTGGGGGTTCAAGGATTTAAAGGGGGTTTAAAGAGTTTTAACTCATGTGGGCCCCACCACATAATATCCTCCCATGGGAGGTTATGTGGGGGTGGTCCCCACTACCAACCTCCCTTTGTAGGTTTTAACTACCATCCAAATAAAATTATACAACACATAATTTTCTTTAAATTTTACTTAGATTCCCCAAAAATTAACTACCATTCCCGATAAAACACAACTGCGGTAAAGGTCTCCATAAGAGAATATCGGCACTGCGAGTTCATCGGTGTCCTTGGATTTCAATTCTGAGTACCGGTTCAAAAGATAGAAAAAACCCACACGTAAGTTTACTGAACGTACCCAAACAAAACTTTAGAAATTTATTTCGGGCACATCGGGCCTTGGAATCAGGCACCGTCAGAAACCGCGGACTCGTAAAATTTCCATGTATTTAAGAAAAAAAATTACATAGGATTTTCGGGTCTTTACATTCTCCCCACCTCAGGGTTTTACGTCCCAAAATCTACAACACACACTAAGGGAACAAATGGGGGTACTGAGTACGCATCTGAGCCTCCCGCTCCCATGTGCTCTCCTAGATGTTCCTGTGCTGCCAGCGAATGCACATAAGAGGAATCATCCATCCACGTAGGACTGGCTCCTATTAATCCTCAATCTCCACTGGAACCTCCATGAATGTCACCTGGTCATCTATGTCCAGGTCCCCATGGTCGATGATGTGGGATGGGCCGTGCACGTATCTCCTCAGCTGAGATACGTGGAAGATGTCATGCACCCAGTGCAACTGAGGTAGAAGGGCCAGGCGGTAAGCCACCTCACCTACTCTTCCGAGAACCTGGAATGGACCAATGAATTGCGGAGATAACTTGTCACCTCAGACAAATTTCTATAGACCTCATCGAGATAAGACCCGTAGAAAGACGTGGTCAGCATCCTCGAACTCCAATGGTCTATGTCTCGTATCAGCATAGGACTTATGTCTTCTCTGTGCAGTCCTCATCTGCTCCAAGATGATCTGCACCTTCTCTATTATAGACTACCCCATCTTTGGTCCTACAAGTGCTGACTCCTCTTTGTCAATCTAGCACAGAGGCAACCTGTATGGTCGGTCGTACAGTGCCTTGTAAGGTGCCATCCCGATAGTAGAGTGGTAGATATTGTTATAAGACAACGCTACCAAGGGAAAGTGATCCTCCCAATTGCAACCAAAGTCGAGGACGTATGCACAAAGCATGTCCTGAAGTGTATCAATGGTCCTCTTAGTCTGGCCATTTTTCTGTGGGTGGAAAGCGATACTCAAGCGAAGCTACGTCCCAAAAGCTTCCTGCAACCCCTTCCGTAGCTGAGAAGTGAAACATGTATCTCGATCGGAGACGATCGTCAATGGCACACCATGAAGCCGTACAATATCTTGTACGTAGAGGCGTCCCAATCTCTCTACTAACCCATGCCCTCTGATATGTAGGAAGTGGGCCGACTTGGTGAGTCAGTCGACAATCACCCAGATACAGTCATGTCCTCCGTATGTACATGGGAGTACCATCACGAAATCCATGGATATCTCGTCCCACTTCCACTCTGGGACCTCTAAGGGCTAAACCAAGCCTGCTGGAACTTGGTGTTCTGCCTTTACTTGCTAACAAGTGAGGCATCGTGAGACAAACTCTACTACAACCTTCTTCATACCCGGCCACTAGTGTTGTCATCTGAGGTCCTGATACATCTTCTCCACTCCTGGATGTACCACTAGAGGGGAAGTGTGAAACTCCCTCAACACCTCCTCCTGTAGTGATACTAGTACCATGGTACATCCTCTGAAGAGGATGACGTGCTCCCCACCTTCAGAAACCCCATCAGGTGCCTGCCCTGAAGATATCTAAGCACATCACGTCTCATAGTCAACAGCCCCATGTTGTGGCTCTCTAACTCACTGAAGAAGCGGAGGTGTGACTGTGAGAAACTATAGAAATGATGCTCCATCTCTATCCACAAAGGATATCTGCAATGCGTCCAGCTGCTCTGTTGCATCTCTATACAGCTAAATACCTGATCTCCTACTGAGAGAGTTTGCTACAACATTCCCCTTTCCAGAAGTATAGACTATCTCAAAGTCATTTTTATGGCGGAACTCGAGCCATCGTTGTTGTCTCAGGTTCAGGTCCTTCTATGTGAAGATGTACCTAAGGCTCTGGTGGTTAGAGTAGACTGTAAAACGCTCTCCCATAAGACAATTCCTCCACATCTTCAAGGCAAAGACCACTACTGCTACCTCCAGGTCATGGGTAGCATAGTTATGCTCGTATTGTCTCAAATGCGGAGAACCATACGTGATAATTTCTTGATCTAGCATCAGGACACACCCGAGTCCAGTCCTAGATGAGTCGTAATAAAAAATATACCTTACGACCTCCTCCGGTAGCCTCAAGATGGGCGCACTGGTCAATCTCTGCCTCATCTCTTGAAAGCTCTGCCGGCATCTCTCTGACCACACTAAGGGTTTCCCCTTCTTCGTCAATGCTGAAAGCGGTGCTACAACTATGGAAGAAGTCTATCACAAATCTCTGATAGTACCAATCCATACCTAGAAAAATCATCACCTCCATCACACTCCTGGGTGGCTCCCAAGAAATTATTGCCTCGATCTTCGCTGGGTCTACTGCAAATCCAACCTCTGAGATGAAGTGTCCCAAAAATTGAACCTCTAGAATCCATAACGTGGACTTTTAGAGTTTATAATATATCTGGTTCTCTCAGAGTGTATCTAGTACTCCTCGAAAATGGTATGTATTCTTTTACTTAATAGTCGAGTAAATCAGTATGTCTTCGATGAAGACTATGATAAAGCGATCGAGGTAAGGCTAGAAGATTCTATTCATGAGACTATTGAATATTTTTGGAGCGTTACATACACCGAAGGGCATAACCAAGAACTCGTAGTGGCCATACCAAAACCTGAAGGCCATCTTCTGCACATCCTCGTCCTGAAATCTAAGATGGTGATAGCCTAACCTGAGGTCTATCTTAGAGAACCATCGTGATCCCTTGAGCTAATCAAAGAGGTCTTCAATCCTCGAGAGTGGGTACTTGTTCTTTATAGTCACCTAATTAAAGAGACAGTAGTCATCACATAGTCGCAAGCTCCCATCCTCCTTCTTGGCGAAAAAAATCAGAGATGCTCAGGGTGAAACACTGGGTCGGATAAATCCCTTCCCCTGTAAGTCCTCTAGATGGACCCGCAGCTCACGAAGCTTGGCGGGAGCATTCTGATATGCTGGAGTAGATATCGGTGTTGTCCTGGGGTATAGGTCAATATAGAAGTCTACCTCTCTATGAGGAGGTAGTCATGGAACGTCGTTAGGGAAATCATCGGCATACTGATCCACCACAACCAGAAAACTTGGACTCCACACATCAACCACTTCGATGATGATACTAGAAAACTGATGTGTGTTCGGATGCCCCCTCCTCTGCAGAAGTCCATCCTGTGCTGAAAAGGCTCCCTTCTCGCTGGTGAAGGTAAGACTGGTCCCATCCGTGTGGATATACCGCACTTTTCACCTAATACAGTCAATCTGAGCATGAACTGTGGATAATCAGTCCATACCCAAGATGACGTCGTAAGGCCTCGACGTCTCTACAAGAAGATCCCAGCCGATGCTCTCACCTCCTAGAGTAAGATCACACTGCCGGAACCAGTGTGTAATCGTCGAGTCTGATCCCATCAGAGTCTCTAGACATAAGGATCGAGCCAACGGCTCTATCAAAATCTCCGAACTCTGAACGAGATCAGTTGTAAAAAAAGAATGACTCGCACATGTGTCTATATGTACTGCAGCAAGGGTGAAGTAGACACAGATAGTACCTAGAATCATCTCAGGTGCTCCGTGGTCGTAGGCCTCACCTTCCTGGAGCTAAGCCCACCTATTTCTTCCATCTCCCTGTGGTCAGGGTGGACCTCCTAGTGGTGGTGGTGGTAGAGCCTCAAAACGTCGTCCACCACCCGCTGCTCAGCCAGCTCCTCTGCCACGTCCTCCTGCTCCCGGCGGACCACCACGGTTGAACCTATGCCTATGCCTGGGAGGTCCCTCTACTGACTGCTTCTCATCTGCATGGAGGGTTAGGCAGTCACGAGCCATGTCGCCCCGCCCGCCGCATGCATAGAACTTCCTGCTCCTCGTATATCTGGATCTGTCTCGTGTGCCCTGCACAACCAAAACTATATCCTGGGGTTTCCTAGCTGATAGCCTGGTCCTCTTAGACCTCTACGTCATCTATATACTTTCAGCTGTAGAAGTAACCACTACGTGTCTCCCTATGGTGTGTCTCACCACCGGTGACTGCTTAGTGAGAAAACTCTCCACTAGAAGGGCTCGCTCCAGCACCCCTTCCTGCGTCAGAATGCTGAGGGGAATCGTCGAAGCCCTGATCTCATGCCTAAGTCCCTGCTCAAAGGACTGGGCCCTGAAGAATATGTCATGTACCATATCCGTGGAGTATCGTGAGAGGTTGGTGAACCTCGTTGAGTACTGAGCTACTGTCATGCTGCCCTGCTGTAGATGAAGTAACTCCTGAATCCGCACTACATGAAGGGTGGTTGGAACAAATTCTAAGCAAAAGAGACTCTCGAAGTCTATCCGTAGTAATAATGCCTTGTCATGCACCTGGAGAATCATGCTCCACTATTTCCCTACTGCTACAAGAAGGATACTCGTGGCAAGGATCACCATGAGGTCGGATGGTGTCCCTACCAATCTGAAAACTCTCACGGCAGCCTCCAGCCAACCCTCAACTGCCTGTGGGTCTGTCTCTCCCTGGAACCTAGGAAGCCTCTGGCACTAGAACTCGTTCAACGAACTCAGGTGGAGTGCACTCTCTACTACTGGAGCGGGTGGAATCGGTGGCCCAGCAGGTAGTGATACCGCTGGTTCCTCCAATGTGATGGGGCCCTACACTGAGGCCTCGTCGCTCGGTGGGCTACCATCTCGTATGAAACTTGGAAGCCTAGCTGGCTGCCTTCGTGGGGACATCCTGAAAAGAAACAGGCATGCCATGGTTAAAATAGTATACCTGGTGAGTTGAAATAAAGTAATCATTAAGAAAACTTTTTCAAAGAAATAACACATGCAATTAGTGTTTTCATGCACTGAGTCGGAGATCAAAAGTCAGAGTCCTAGTGTATGGATACATCGGCCACCGCTCCAACACCGGTTTCCCTAAACTAATAGCCATGCCCAAAATAATTTACACTTTTGCGAGTAAAATAATCAAAGTCCAAGTTTTGCAGTAGAACCGACTCCTCTGATACCAATTATTCATGACCCGTCCTCGGGGCCCGTGTCGTGACTACCCCAAGCCCACCTTCCATAGACCCGGGGCCGGTGAATATCACCAAAGGCATAATCCATATAAAAAGGGAAGGCATTTCCTTTAACCTATACACACACACAGCCTGAACACATGAAATAGTGTACGAAACTGGAAGTAAACACTAATTAAAAATATATACAAAAGATAGTGCTGAAAGGAAAGGGGCTGGAAATACAATCCCAACAAGAAATAACAACAATAGTAAAGCTAGTACAACTACTGAATGGTAAACATCAACTAATGAGTCATCCTCCTAGAATCCCGCCTAAAGGGGGGTATATATGGCCTCCTCAGCATCCCAGTTCCATCCGTCTACTTCGTGTACGTCTCACCAAATGGTCCACCTCCAGGTACCATCATGCTCTACAACTCTCCGCCTCAAGAAGTGTTGTCCGTCATCTGAAACCAACAAAATGATGTGCATGCATAGCCTGTGCGGGGGTGAGTATAAGGATACTCAGTCAGGGACCCCAAGACCCCCGAAGTTCTACCAAAATCCACACAGGATAAATCATAGAAGTGAGATACAATCACGAAGTGTCAACCAACCCTACTTAGGTATATTTCCATACATATACCTCAGTAGCCAGTCATAGTCCGACTCCAACTCTCGAGCCCAAGCACAACCCAGTCCACACGGGAAGTAATGTCAATCACATTGATGATAATGATTGAAAGACAAGACTCATCTCACACAGGTATACATATATCATATAGAGATAGAGATGATCAGATTTAGTCACTGATTCATCTAAGATGTCGGACCCACACAGGATACAAGACAAGATAAGCTGTTGGATCCACACAGGATAGAGGACCAGCTATTCTATTGGAGCCACATAGGATACATGAACAGAAGTCAGAACTGTCGGACCCACGGAGGTTCCTGGTACAGTAGTCATCGATGTCGAACCCACAGAGGATTCCAGTTCAGTAGTCATCACTGTCGAACCCACGTAGGATACCGTTACAATAGTCATCGCAGTAGAAATCACATCTGATTCTAGAACAATATTCATTGTAGTCAAACCCATGTAGGATTCTGGTACAATAGTCATCGTAACCAGCTCTAGGGTTCCCGCACACAGAATGCTCGATTCCAGGAGGGTCTACTCCACGAGCCAAGTGTCGATACATAAACTATCACTATGTCTCAAGTTGAGGTATCTCTTAGTTCTGTCTCATCAAAAGGAACCTTATGGGATAGACGGCGCGTCAATCGGACGCCCGGTCTGAGAGTTATTGGCATTTCCGTTTTAGGGGCCCAGTTGGATTTACCCTCGATCCAAACCCGGCCATTTTCCAAATTTGACCAAAACTCACTTATAGTATCCCAAAAGGACCGCCTTGTCGCGGGTGTCCCATTTCCATAGACAGCGTGTCGATCAGACGTGCAGTCTAGGAGATATTCGTATTTAAGCGAAGTCGGGCCCAACCCGTCAAGCCCAGTGGGTTGGCGGGTTGGCCCGACCCGGCTAGGCTAGTCCGACCCGACTGGGGGGTCATCCCATCCTGGCATGGGGGGTCCGACCCGGCTAGGTGGTCGGCCTGGCCCGGTGGGGCGCGACCCACATGCGGACCCGTCTTGTGCAGCGGGCCGGTCAGATTCGCCCGGCAGTGCCAAGCAGTGTGGCCTCTCTTGTGCCCGGCCGGCCATAGTCGGTCGGTTCTGCTCAGCGCACACAGCCCACACAGCAGGCCGCAGTTTCTCTCACATGGTGCCTGCGGGCACCGCGATCTTCCAGCCCGGCCGGCAGGCGGCCGACCAGTTTTCCCAATAGAGCGACATGTGGAAGTGGGTCGTGACCCCTCTGCCCGGCGCCTGCGGGCGCTGCTATTTTACAGCCCGGCAGGCAGGCAGCCGGCCGGTTCAATTCGGCCGAGTGACCCACAGATGAGGGCCGCATCCTCCTCCACGCGACCGGCATGACAGCACTGGTCCTCCATCGCTGCGGCCTAGCCTGGCCGCGGCCTTCGGCTCCACAACGCTGCGTGACGATGCTGCGTCTCTTCATCCGCCATGGCCCTCCCAGCCGCAGTTCCTCTTCCTCCGCTACAGTCCTCCTGGCCGCAGTTATTCTCTGGTAGGTAGCGACATCACCATACCCTTTCGACTCCGTCTCCATTGTCATCAAATGGAAACAACAAAGCGGAGGGTCGGGCCATGTTCGTGCGGTCCGAACCCTCCTCGTCATTTGATAACATTTGGTTTTCCAAACCAAAATTTTATACGATGAAGAACGAAGGTGTAATATCATATTTAAAATTAATATAAAATTCCCCTACCTTGATTTCGATGTTCGCTTGACGGTGTCTCGGAAAGACAGAATCTTTCCATTGACATCGGTAGGAGATGATGTCGTCGTTGGCGACATTCTTCGTAGGAGGCGTCTACTCGTCTATCATGGATGGATGATGTTGAAGATTTCCTTCGTGTTCTTCATGGAAAGAATGCTTTCTTTCAAATTCTCCAAAGCCTCCCAAGGTATTATTTCCAACCAACATAAAATAAAAACACACCACTTATTAAAAGGATGGCTTAATGAATTCAAATAGATTCAAATTCATTATGTCACATCCATTAATTAAAAAGTGGGTTGGCTCATTAAATGGGAGGGAGGAGATGAAGAGGCTCCCCATTAAATAAAGGGAGTTTCATCCTCCTTAATTGGGGGTTCAAGGAGTTAAAGGGGATTTTAATATTTTGAACTCGTGTGGGCCCCATCACATAATATCCTCCCATGGGAGGTCATGTGGGGGTGGGCCCAACCACCAACCTCCCTTTGGGGGTTTTAACTACCATCCAAATAAAATTACGCAACACATAATTGTAATTAAATTTTACTTTGAAACCCCAAAAATTAACTACCACTCCTGATAAAACGCAACTGCGGTAAAGTTATCATTAAGAAAATACCAGCTCTGTGAGTTAATCAGTGTCCTCATATTTCAATTCCGATCACCATTTCAAAAGATATAAAAACCAGCATGGACGTTTACTGAACGTACCCGAAAAAAACTTCAGAAATTTATTCCGGGCACACTGGGCCTCGGAATCAGGCGCTGTTAGAAACCGCGGACTCGTAAAATTTCCATGTATTTAAGAAAAAAATTTCCATAGGATTTTTAGGTCTTTAAATTGTATGTAAATTATATCAATCTATCCTTCATTTTTTTTAGTGTTAGTTTTTAAACTCTTCATATTCTTGAGCCCAAAATAATAAACTAATGGATAAAATAATCAAAAAACACTCCTCTCCACAACTATAAACACCGCCTCTTCTTCTCACACCTCAATGCCATGCAGCTTATTTGAATTCTTTCCAACTATATTCCCAATCCTCTTCCCCACATTTAAGACACGTTTTTCATTGAAAATATCAAAACCAAGTTCCCTAATGAGGTTCTATATAAGAATAATTCAAGTGGTAAAATCATCTTTCATTTTCTTTTATTTCCTTTTCAATTTCATTACTTTTCATATTATATCCCCACCTACACTTATCCAAATAGAATAGAAACTCTACTATATTATATATACTTGAATTTAATCATTTTTAAAGTAAAATTCACCATTAAACTCTTTCTCCTCTCCTTTTTATTCTCAAAATGAGAACATCATTTTTGTTGTGTCGATTTACCGCCATCATGGATGATACACTTTCATTTACCATAATCTCCTTCAAGGAAGTTAATAAAACCATTATTACTGTTAAAAAATATTTTATTATTGATATTATAAGTTACATAATGTTTTGTAACCAATATATAAATATGATATTAAATAAAATGACATAATTTCATAATGTTCGTAAAACCCACCAAAATAAACTAAAACATTTTCATTAATGTTTTATCTAAGGATTCATCCTCATATCAGAAAAAAATGATATATGGTATGATTTAAAATTATGGGAACATATTAATAAAAATTTCTTCCACTTGTGGATTTTTTCTTCCATTTGAAAAAAAAAATCTATAACAAACCGCCCATGGAAACAATGAAAATAACGCACTCGAAACAATGTAAAAACAAGATTTTATTAATAAATGGGTGGAAATTTGTTATAATATGGTCATAAAAGGTATTATAAACATGAGTATAGTTCTATAATAAATTAATAAGACAATTTAAACCATTATACATGATTTTTTGACTCTTTTTATGTAATGTAACCCACGGTGAGGGACTTTTCTTTAAAAATTACCTTTTAAATTTCAGTTTTTTCAAAATTCAAAAGGAATGTTTTTATGATTCAAGTTATATTTTTTTTTGTTTTTTCTTTCATTATTGGTATTTTTTATAATTAATGGTGGGACCTATATCTCCAAAAACATCATTGGGTATGTTTATGTTGGAAGTCAATCGTAATGGTTACTCCAGGTGTAACTGTAATGGTTACACTATAAGGTAGTTGTGAGGGTTACATTATAAGGTAGATGTGGGGGTTACATTTTAAGTTAGCCTTGAGGGATACAAATCATATGGTATCTATGAGGGTTAAAATCTTGTGTAATTAATTCCCCATGTTACTTATATTGTTTTATTTATGTTCCCTTTATTTTATAGAAATCTCTTGTTTTCACAAAGTAAGAATATGATACTTTATGGGTAAGAAGTATATTGTTAGGTACACTAGGTGAAATACCCTAAGAGTGGTGGTGAATCAAGGTATGAGAGATTAGAACCACTTCCCCTATAGATTTTTTTCATTGTTAAAAAACATAATTCTCTCTTTCTCCCATTTCAATATATGAATAGAAATAAAATCCTATACAGGACACTGTGATTTTACGTGGTTCACCATCACTGGGATACCTCTAAAGAGCACACAACGGTGAAGTGCCGATGTACCAAATCCACTAAAGATCACAGATAATTACAAGGTTTATGCTAGATAAATTATATTCCCAATCTCACCACCTTTATAAGATTTTTGGTCTCTCACTGCATTTCCAAGGGTCACTACCTGTGTCTCTTTTTTTGGCTCACTACTAGTGGAAAGGATCACCATCCTATTGCATTTCTCACTACACTTGGAAGGGATCCACTAATTATTTATGGACTTTTAGGTCCATTAATTTTCATTAAATCGTGCATCCTTTCCTATAGAAGGATGTTGTGTTGAAGTTTCTTTTTTACCCATAGATGAAATCTAGTTTTCCATGTATTGTTAGTTAGTAGAAGTTTCTTCCACGTACCATCCCTATTCTGCCTAATATGCCTACTTCTGTATATTGTCTTCACATCCATGTACCTCATACATGTACCACCTCCACCTAATGCCTCAATGAATTGCCTCTGCATATTTCCTCTGCTTCTATGGAATTTCTTCTTCCATGGACTTCTCCTTCTGCAGACTGCTTCTTCTCCATAGATTGCTATTTCTTCGTAGACTGATTCTCCTCTAAAAACTACATTACGTTGTGGACTACATGGACCTTAATAAACACATTCATAGATTATTCCCCTAAACTACATCACCCATCGTGGAATACTCCCTCACGAACCGCTTTCAGAATTTTCTTAATTTCTTCCCAATGAAAAATAAATCATTATTGAAAATAACACTTTGTAATAATGGGATTATCATTCCTTATATAGGAGAATAGATCTGAATATATAACAAATATGATCTCCAAAAATCTTCGATGTGGTACAGATTTCCCACATACTGCTTCTCTTGTAAACCACAATCATCCGGGAAACCATTTTCCCTACGTGGTCCGCGTAGTGCCATTGTTCCTTCCTCGGAGTGGTTGATTCCTTCCCAAAACGAAAACCTTTATAGCAACATAAATAATTATCTCATTTTCATGAATGGTGATACATCTGGTATACTTAAATACTTCCATGAACTATAGGACTTCCTAAGAACCATCTTCACTTTGTGAACCATTCCTCATATGCGGTCTATGTACCATGATTTGCGGTCCGCATAGCGCTATTATGTACAATCCTTTTTTTTATTTCCCAAATCCATTATGTAGACCCCCTTTTTCATTCCAAAAATAATGGTTTATAGTTCAAGTAATTTTTAGTCCCACGTAGAAATATTCCTTTTCCAATAATAAACACTTTATTTGGATGCCCAAAGATTTGGCAAACAATGGTAAATAATGACACCTTTAAAACCTACTTCTGAAACATCGACCAAACTCATTCGTGATCATCTATATTTTTCAACAAAAAAATCAAACCCAAAAACACCGAGAGGATTCATTGAAAGATTTTTTTCCCAACAATATCCCCCTTTGGGTTTGTTGACAATTGTTCTCAATTTGATACATCATTAAAGATCCATCCATCTTCTACTGGAATTAGCTTATTACAATTGAGATAGAAATCAATGATTTACTCAACACATACTCTAAGCCCACATAATCCATGATTGGTGTGAGAAATAAGAGTATAATGCAATGTTTGTCAATGATTTACTTTATTTCATTCCAAAACCACTCTTTTTATTTCATCATGAGCCTCAATTTTCATGATATGTATCCTTCGATTGATCACTTATAACATTGTCATATTTAATACTCCCCTTACATTACAACTCCCCAAAATAGCTTCAACTACCCCTATATCACTACTCCACATAATAGATTCTCCCCGTGTCTTGATTAATACATACGAGTATAATGAACATTTCATCAATGAATCAATTTATTTACTTCCAAAACCACTCTTTTTCTTTCATCACGATCCTCAGATCTTGTGATATGTATCCTTGGATTGATCACATTTAGCATCATCAGATTTAATACTCACCTTACATTACTACTCAACCTAGCAACTCCAACTCCCCCTAAATAAACTTCCCAGCATAACAACATCTCCTCATGTCTTGATTAAGACATTTTCTCCCTTTTATAGCAATAATATCTCCCCCTTTGTTAATGATCCCAAAGGTCACTACTTTTTGATCTACCAGATGGTATATAATATAGATTATCACATTATGGAAAAACACACCACACCTTCGGGAGAGGGGTTCCCACATCCACACTTTTTGTGTGTGGGGAGTCAGCTAAACTCCCAAATACATTCAATTCCTTTCAAATGCCTCTTTAATTAAGGCCTTTGTTAGAATATTTTCCACTTGATGTTCTCTAGGTACATACTCAAACTTCACAAGTCCTTCCTACACCTTATCCTTGATAAAATATTATTTTATTTCAAATTTCTTTGTCCTTGAGTGATGGACTGTATTTTTGATATGATTTATAGAACTCAAATTATCAAAATGGATTCTAATCGGAGACTTCACATAAACTCCCATATCATCAAGATGTTGCTCCATACACAATAGTTGTGTGAACGATTGAGTTGCCGCAATATAATCATCTTATATAGTGATCAATTAAATGAAATATTGTTTCTTTCTTATCCAAGAAATATATAGTCCATAACTCTAACATTGAATAAACTATCATCTGATAATCCAGCCTAATTGTATTTGTATAGCCCAACAACTAATGCTGAGATTTTGAATTGTATAGCAAGCCAAAATCCAGCATAACCCTGATATACCAAATTATTATTTTTATAGAAATCGACAAGAGTTCTTTTTGATTTATTTTATGTCGTGCTTCTTAACATGTGGAAAAAACAAAATCTAATTGTGTCATTGTCAAGTACAACAAGCTTCAAATTATCGACCTATATTTCATGACATTAACTAATTTTCTTTGATCATACAAAGATAATTTCATCTATGAAGCTACTAGAATTTTCATCTCCTTGTAAATGTATATTACAAATCTTCTCAAAACCTCATTGTAATATTTTTATTGATAAATGAATGTTCCATTATTTCCTTCTGTCACCTGTAACCCAGGAAAAATATCAGTTCACTGATCATTGACTTTTCAAACTCACTTTTCATGAATCTATAAAACCATCTTCACTATAAGTATTATAATACATAGAATATATATGTCATAAACATGAAGCAGAACAGTCATCCTTTGATTGCTATCATTATTGACATACAAATTGTAATCAACTCTACCACGTTGAAAGATGAACTTCTTCAAAAATTGATCTAGCCTTGATATCATGCTCTTGGTTTTTCTTCAAACCATATAAATCCTTCTTCAGCCACAAAACTATATTTTCATCTTTATTAATGATAAAACCATTGGATTCTACATATCAACTTCTTCTTCTAGAACCCCATTTAAAAATTCTAACTTGACATCCATATTGAAAACCTTAAACTTCCTTTTCACTAATATGTCCAAAAATAGTATGATTATCTCTAGCCTTGCAATAGGTTAAAATGTTTCATCAACATCAATAACCTCTATCTAAGAGTACCCTTTTCACACTAGTTGTTCTTTATTTCTAATCACAACACCATCTTCATTCAACTTGTTAAGAAAGATCCATTTCATCCAAATGAAATTCTTGTCATTTGGTCTCGAAACAATATCCCATTTTTTATTCTTCTCAATTTTTTCAAGATATTCATTCATATCCTAAACCCAATTCTTGTCACCATATACTTCACCAAAAAAATTTAGGCTCTACCAATGATAAGTATAATGCTTTATGTAGAGTCTTTATTCTCATTATCTACACTAGTGTTGTCTGATCACCAATTATGTTTTATCTATCAATTTCATCTCTTCTATCATGTCTTTGTTTATATAATGAGTTTTACACATCATTTTCATTATATAAATAATCTTTTGAATAAACCTCTAGAACCAAAGAATCCCTTGATCTGCTGGTATGTTCATCACTATCCTCCTGAGACTGGTCATGAATTTGCTGAAGATTCATCTCATTATTTAATATAGTTACATTGTGAATTCAAACTACCTTTCCTAGCCACTTGTTGAAGAACTTGTATTCTTTTCTTTTACATGAATTTCCATGAAATATCCCTTCATATTCATGGTATTCCAACCTCCTATGTTTCTCATTATTGAGAATGAAATACTTACTTTTGAAGACTTGAAAGTATATTAATGATAGATTCTTTCCATACCATAGCTCATACATATTCTTCTCTTCTATCAGACATAGAAATGCTCTATTTGATGTGTAGACTAATTTCATCACTACTTGTTTCTAAAATTTATCTATAAGGTCATTCTCAAAAAGTATTATTCTATCCATGTTGTTGACAGTCTGATTTCTTCTCTCAACTACTCCATTCTATTGTAGTGTTCTCAATGCTGAAACTCGCTGACTTATCCCATGTTTCTAGAGATAATCCTCCACATGGATGTTTGGGAACTATGTTCCATTATTTGTTCGGATCTTCTATATTTTCTAACCTAGCATATTTTCAACTTCTTCTCAAAAAGTATTATTATATCCATGTTTTTGACAATCTGATTTCTTCTCTCAACTACTCCATTCTATTGTGGTGTTCTCAATGATGAAACCTGGTGCCGTATCCCATGATTCTTGAGATAATCCTCCACATGTATATTTTTGAACTATGTTCCGTTGTCTGTTCGGATCTTCTATATTTTCTAACCTATCATATTTTCAACTTCCCATTGATATATTGTAATTCAACTGAATACCTCATACTTCTGGGTAATGATTGATAGCCATGAAATTCTGCTATAATCATCAATGAAGAGAAAATAATATCTCTTCCCACCAAGAGCTCTCAGTGAAATCATCCACCCCACATCAATATCAACCAACTCAATAAATCTTTTTTACCTTTGATCTTTTTTCTTATATATATTAGAAATGATCTTCCCTTCTTGGAAGTCAACACACATATGTGTACGATCATGTGATAATATAGGGAGGTCTCAAGTAGTAACATATTTCACCAGATCTTCTAAGGGTGTTTGACTCACATGGCCAAGACATTTATCCCACATCTTCTTTTCTTATTACTTGGAATGAAATCACATATGTCCTTCTCCATTCACGAGGTAGATATTTCTTTTTGTACAATTTCCTTGCAATACAATTTCACCATATTTTTTCTTCATGACCCATAATTTCAAGGAAAATCTTATGGCTTGTCCTGAGTCACACAATTTACTTACACTTAATAAGTTGTGACTAAGACCTTCAATAACCAAGAAATCTTCAAGTCTCATGTCTTTTCCCCCAAACATTGCTTTCTGATAGCCAATAATTTTCAACCTTTCATCATTACCAAAACATACGATGCCTTCTTTATCATACCTAATTCCCATCACCTGGTCTATGTTTCCTGTTATATGGGATATGTATCCACTGTCAATTATCTATATCCTAGTGCAATATTATTCCTTGAATCCATTTTTTTCAACCACTTCCTACTCAGATATTTTCTTTTATATCCATGTTTTTGATGTCTTATCGAGTATGGATTGATACTCTTGTCATTATTCATAATATGATGGACTCGATTCATTTATAGAGATAAAAATAATTTTTTCATTTTTATATCATTTGATGATACATTTATTTGAATCTTATAACTAACTTCAGTTTGCTTTGGCACATTCCTCTATGTTGTTGATGAGAAATATCTTGCATGTGTCCAAATCCTCCATACCTGAAATAGTGAACATCAAATGATGAATTGTAAAAATTTTCTCTGTATGGTTGCCTATGTTGGTCATGTTCCCTTCAAGACCTATTTTCTATGGAACAAACATTTTTGTGAGTGTCATATATTTCAACAATAATAGTATCTTATATTGGGTACATTCATGTGTGGCAATATTTTAAAACTGATTATCCCTTGGGTTATCATAATCTTCTAATTCTTATTTGTACCCAAATAATTACTCAATCTTAGAGTGGGTTCTTATGGTGTTACATCACCATTATTTCTTTTAGTTTTCAATCAATCCACGTACTATCCTTATCATTTGGATTTGACTATTGCTTCTAGTTTTTAGGACAACTATGATCCACATTAATCCTTTTTGTCTCTTGTGTTATCTATTTTCTTGATGATGTTTTATGAGTCAATAATTTTTCTTGATCCATAACACTTCATTGTAGACCACTGAATTCATCTTAACGTTCTTCGATACATTTGATTTGATCATTTCCAGTTTCATTAAAACTATAGATTTCTCTTTTATATTCTTCAATTTAGAGCCTATAATCAACCATCTAAACTGAGCTTTGTGGCATTAAAGACATTAGATTTTAAATTTATTCATTCATTACAGACTTCTCTTATTCATACTATTTCATGTAATGTTTAACATCGTGAACCACATTGTTGTCTTTCTTTAGTTTATCACACCAAAAATCAATTTCATCAAGATTATATTATAATTCAACAAGAAGTTCAACTCTTCCTTCAACTTCTCATTCATCATTGTCAGTTTCTTCATTTATTTTGAAATTTCCAAAAACATCGACCAATTCATCTAATTTATGATCCTTATATTCCTCTAACTCTTCTACCTCAGATTTTTCTAAATATTCATCTTCTTTTGAAATCATATTCTTCTTCTTGAATAACTTTCACTTAGCACTTATCATACCTTTCACAATGGATTAATAATTTATTTGTATAATTTCATCATTGTTTTTAATTTCATATTCAATCCTTATAGGATACTTTTCTTAAAATTTCTAATCTTTCCACATTGAAAGCATGTAGGTTGAAGTTTACCTTTAAACTTTCCTCTTTAGATTTTCAAATTTGAGGAAAGAAATGACCTGACTTCATCCAATTTTTCATCCTCCTAACTATCTTCAATAAAGATCTTCTATATCACCTTAAATACCACTTTGTTGGTCAGAGTGGACACTCAAGAGGGGGGGGGGGGGGGGGTTAATTGAGTTCCAATTAAAATTTCTGTTAAAAATATTTCTCTTAAAATCCCCCTATTTAAAAACAAAGTTAAACTGTAGTGAATTTATACAGAGTGTAAATGATCATTTAGTTTCTCAAAGATTGATTATGTCTCAGTTAATGTAATATGAAGATTAAATTGACTTTTGAAACTAACTTACTGATTTACAATAAGTATAAACACTTGCTAATTTAACTATCAAAGTATCTTTAAAATAGTTTTGTATTTCAATGTAATAGTAGTGGAATATGAAATATATATAATGTACTTATGACATAAACTAAAATTCACAGTAGATATAATCAAGAGGTTCAGTCTCAAACTGAGACTTAGTACTCTGAAACAATTTATATAAATTGATCCACACCCTGGATCGGGGTAAACAACAGTACAATATTGTCCAAGTCCAAAGACCTCTACCACAGTTCTATGTTGGAAAACAAAGACAATATCTCACAGTTGTCCAGGTCTTACTCAACCCCCCACTATCCACAGTGGGATACAAAGGAGTTATAGATTTTGAATAAAGATTTAAGAATCTTCCAGCTTAGCTCAGGAGACCGTGTGTGTGTAAAATAAACAGGGTGACCACACTACTAGAAATGTAAATGAAAGAATAAATAAAGTGAGAATGAGTTTTAGAAAATCTTTAGTGATTGGCAGTGCAGCTCTGGACTCATTTGATTTGTCAGAAAAGCTTCTGAGTCCTACTCTGGTTTTTGTTTGGAAAAAACAGAGTATCGTTTTCTTCCTTGCTTCCAAGTTCAGCTTATCAGCCTGAGTGCATGAAGTGTTTGTTATACTTCTTCACTCAAGATGCAGCTTGTGTTCTACTCTAGAATTAGTAGCTTTTTGTATGTCCAGTGTTCCTGGAGTATGGATATAGCCTTGTGTGAATGCACCACGTCTGAATGTTGTTGAGCCTTTTTCTTTTTCACCCTTCATGTGCCTTCTGAGTTCCTTGATTCTCTCTCTTTCATTCGATCTCTTTGTTCACTTATTTCCTCTCTTCTCCATCTAGGTATTAATATTCCCTTTTATATATTTCATCTTCGGCCAAAAGGAATGATTACTTTTTGCATGGGTACTAGGTACGGTCCCCTCACATGCCAACAGATATCATTAAATAACATTAACTGCATTAAAAACATCAAATGTAACCATTAGCTTAATAAATAAATAGTATTTAGAGTATAGAGTTTGATTGGTTAGTCAATCATCAGTAGAATCCTGTTGGTAGATGTGTATAGTGGATTTTTTGTAATAGTGACCTTCCATTGGTATCTCTTTGAACTTGTATCGATAGCTCTTGATATCGGTAGATCTTGATATCAGTGGCTCTTACTCTGTGTATCGGTAGACTTACTCTATCGGTAGCTCGGTACACTTTTTCTATAGGTAGTTGAATTCTTTCGGTAACTATCTGTATTAGTCGCTCTTGGTCTATCGGTAGCTCTGGTCTATCGGTAGCTCTTGCTTAGTTCCAGTGATTGTGTGTATCGGTAGACTTATGCACATCAGTATCTCCATTCTGTACTATTGGAGAACTTTTCTATTGATAACTCTGTATCGGTAGCTTGTTATATGCTTACCAGTGGACTTGTACATATCGGTAGCTCTGTGTATTGGTGACCTTAGCTTATCGGTGACTCTGTCTATCGGTAGACTAAGTCTATCGGTAGACTATGTACCGGTAGTTCTGTATCAGTAGCTATATTCATATCAGTGACAAAACATTATCTGTTTTATGAAAAACATATCTGATTGGGTTAGAATTACTTCAGAAATCATACAAACATGGATAAACATTGATTAACATATCTCAAGGATTATTTTAATATTATTATCATCTTGATAATAGAATATCATAGATTGTGCGAATTAGAATATAGATAAATATTAATTGGTATTATCAAATTATGTGAATGCATAATTGGGATTATCAAAACAGGTGAGGTCAATAATCTCCCCCTTTTTGATAATCACAAATTATGATATTATAGTTTTAAAACAATGATTAATTGTATCAGAGGATATATCATTAAATTCGATTATCTTAGAGAAAATAGTATGTTATAGAACATAATGTATCAGAGGTAGAATTAAATTCAATGATATCAGAAGGGAAAAGTATGATAGCTCTTCTTTAGATAATATTTCCCCCCCTTTGAGAATATTTATCCCTCTTTGATACTTAGATAATTTTTCTCCTTCTTTCTGATAATCAAAAAGTGGAAAACAATAAAAAGAAGAGGGAAAATAAGAACGATAAGAAATCCAATATTATTATATGTTATAAAAAGGTACATAGATAGAAAAAAATACAAGGGATTCCTATCAAACATCGTAGCCACTTGTTCAATCCACATCCTCAATGTGTGATTTTCTCTTTGGATCAGAAGAGGATTCAGACTATGTGGATGTTGGTGAAGGCTTAGGAATTCCAGAGATGATAATAGGAGGTTGAGAGACTGAAACTATTCCTTGTCTATACTGAGGAGTTATTTGAGTGATCATAGGTGTAAGGCTTCGAATGGCTTGGGAAGGAGTCATCTGAACAGGATCAGTAGAGGTAAGGGAAGGTAAATCTAGAGGTACAATCACTGGCCTAGCATCAACATGCAGGAAAGGCAGCAAAAGATTTATGAAATCCTTAATTATTCCTCCTCCTCTCTCCATAGCAGATATGAAATCATCCTTGTTCTCCATGAATTTGTCCAGGGCTGGAGTTAATTCCCTTAGTTTGCTGACTTGCTCTCTGAAGGCTTTATTGACAGGAGGTAACTTCAGGTTTTCCAACAGAAGTTTGAAGTGATTGTTGAGTTGATTCTTGGTGTAAATCTTTTGTAAATAGGAGTCCACCTTATCTTTCACTTGTTTCTGAGAGAAAGAAGATTCTCTCATATAGTCTTGGACTATCTTCAATATTTCTCTAGCTGAATCTCTAGTAGAAATCACAACTTTTCTCAGGTTAGATGAGTCCACAAAGACACTGGTTGATGCAGAACCAAGCTCCTCCTTCATCACAGCTCGAAACTGATTCAAATCCACTGAGGGTTTAGAAGAAACAGAACCAATAGAGACGGTTACTGTTTCCATGAAGTTTTTTGGTTAACCCACTGATCATATTTTGAACTAGGGAATCCTAGGATTTAACATGATCTTTAATGGTGGTTTTAAAACCTTCAGACACTAAAACAATCTAGCTTACAACACTTTTGACATAGGCTAAGTCCTTGTCTTCTTGGGATTTTGAGCTCATGTAAGAGTCTAATGATATAACATATTTCTTTAGTGCTTCAACATCAGCTTCCAGTCTAGAAACGTGAGTCTGGTAGTCTGTAACTTCTTCCGCTATTTCTGCCACAAAGGTTGACAAATTAAAACTGAGAGAGAGTTCAAAAGATTTTCCCAAATTACTCAACTCTTCAATAAAGCAGTTCTTCAACTCAGAAACAGAATCACTAAAGGACTCCTTCATCTTATCCTTTAAGGATTCAAGTTCAGACCTGGTGATCATATCAACAGGTGCAATCACAACAGGTGATATTTTAGTTGCTATGCTGGCCACTGAGTCAGTCACAAACGATTGGATTGATGACAGCAGTGAAGCTTCCATCGTTCTTGTCTCTTCAACAAAACTGTCATTAAGATTTTTCTTCAAAGTATCCAGGTCATGCATTCTGACCACATATTCAGGTAGTAACTCAATTTCAACATGATAAATGATTTTTGGTCTATTTAGGGATGCCACATTATCATAATTAGGAGAATATAATCCAAAAACCGCAAAACCTAGGTATTCTACCCAGTCCTCAATATCAACATCCACTGTCACACTTCCAAACTTGGTTTGATGATCCCCCTCAATGGGTGCAGTTTCCTGTACAACAAGGGCATTCTCAGTGGGTCTTTCTTCCTAAGGAGAATCTTCTACAATCAATTCCATCTCTACAACAGCTAAAGGGTCCTTTGGATTAGGTACAACTTCTTCCATTTGTCCTTCCACATCCTCAGTAGGCACAACTAAGCTTCCAATTAATGGACTCATACTTAAGAATACAAAATTAGAGGCTTTAGATTCATTCTCCTTTTCTTCCTTATGCTCAGGGGCTGGCTGGTCTTCCTTATTAGCAGTTGTCTCTTCTTATACTAAGGCCTCCTTTCTAGAAGATACAATTTTAGCAGTAGGACTTGAAGGCAAGTCTGGATCTCTTCCATCATTCATAGAAGTCATTTCTTATTCAGTCACATCACTGTACTTAGGTTCTTCTTCATCAAGTCCTAGACCTAGATCCCTCACATCCTTAGGTCTTGAAGGATGATTCATAGGATTGAATTTATCATAAACCTTATGGTCATCATTATCCCACTCTCCTCTCCATGGTTTCCAATTTATCTTCATGTATTTTCAAACTGTGGTTGTTATACAACAGTTATTCCTTACTACCACTCTCTCATCTTGAGACTCAGCTAAACCTTTCACTTTGATCATCACTGAGATCAACTTGGAAAATAATAGGGCATTAGTCTTTAATTTTTGCCTTGTCATGTCCTCCATTTGAATCATCAGCAATCTACACAGATTCACTTTTACACAATTTCTCAACAGATGTTGGACATAGATATCCTGATATCTTAAATTCGAAAAGTCTCCTCTCCTTGGTATTAAGACATGCTAAACAAATTTTAACAGCAATCTGTTCTCTCCATCCATTTCATCAGCCACTACTTTTCTTTGATTTCCATCACCAGTGAGATCCTCCAAGGAAGTCTCATAATCGAATATATCACTTGTAGGTGGCATAGACTTCGAGAAATATCCAGATACACCTTCATGTGGAACCGTCAGGCATTCATCCCACTCAACAGATAAAAAAGACATCTCCTTTCCATTCACAAAAGAAGTCACTCAGTTCTCATCTTCTGATTTCCCAAAACCTATAATCTCATAAAATTGTTTCACTACCTTTGGATAGTATAGGCCATTGTTGTTTGAAAAGTAATCTACCCACTTTTATTCTTCCAGCACTTCGATCACTAACGACTTGCTAGGAAGAAACCATTCAACGTACATCTCTTTTTCAATCACAATAACTCTATTCTGCAAATGAGGATTCACTGGTCGCCTACCCGACCTAGTTCTACCAACACTACCACTTTCTTCTGGCTCGGACTTCTGCTTATTTTCACTCAACTCATCAGTGTCATCTCTGATGGTAGGAATTTTGGTTTTTTCCATCACTGATTCATGGGATTTAGGGTTCTCGAGAGATTCGGGAGATACGGTTTAAGGGTAAGGGTTTGAGGCTCGTTGGATTGATAAGTATCTAGGGCTTTGTTTTTTTCATTTAGGAATCATAAAATAATTAAATAAAATGAAATAAAGTAAAAATTATTCAAATTATGGCGATAGAAAGAAGTTTAAAAAAGTGCACTCATCGGTAGGGTTTATCGGTGAGAATTCATATCACTGAGTTCCATCGGTGTGGTTCCATCGGTGAGGTTTCACATCGGTGAGGTTACATCGGTGAGGTATCTACATTGGTGAGGTAGCTACCGATGAAGGTTAATCATTCCCAACTCATTCCTAATGTAACTTATCCTATCTGAACTCAAAGGTTTGGTGAAAATGTCAGCTAATTGATGTTCAGTACCTATAAATTCAAGAGTAATATCACCCTTTTGGTAATGATCTCTCAAACAATGGTGCCTTACATCAATGTGTTTAGTCCTAGAGTGAGATACATGGTTCTTTGAAATGTTAATTGCACTAGTGTTTTCACAATTGATTGAAACATGCTTAAAATCATATCCATAGTCCAAAAGAGTGTGTTTCATCCACATAATTTGTGCACAGCAACTACCAGTAGCTATATACTCTGCTTCGGCAGTGGAAAAAGCTACTGAATTATGATTCTTACTAAACCATGATACTAAGGATTTTCCCAATAAATGACATGTTCCAAATGTGCTTTTTCTATCCAACTTGCAACCAGCAAAGTCAGCGTCTGAATAACTCATAAACTCAAAGGATTTTCTTTTTGGGTAAAACAAACCTATGTTTACAGTGTGTTTAAGATACTTAAAAATTCTTTTAACAACAACTAAATGATATTCTTTTGGATTAGCTTTAAATCTTGAACACATACATACACTAAACATAATATCTGGTCGACTAGCAGAAAGGTAAAGTAAGCATTAAATCATACCTCTGTAATTGGTTTGATCCACTGGTTTCCCAGCTTCATCTGTATCCAATTTACATACTGTACTCATAGGAGTATCACTTTCCTTAATACTATCCAAAAAAACGTTTTAAAAGATCCTTTTTATATTTACTTTGATTCAAAATAATACCATTTTCATTTTAAAAAACGTGAAATCCAAGAAAATATTTATGTTCTCCCATTAAACTCGTTTCAAATTCACTTTGCATACTCTTTAAAAAATTAGTACATAAGTAATGTTTAGAAGATCCAAAAATAATATCATCAACATAGATTTGTACTATTAAAACATCTTTATAAATTATTTTAATAAAAAGAGTTGGATCAGCAATCCCTTTAGTAAAACTTTTTGAAATAAGAAAATTACTAAGTCTATGATACCAATCTCTTGGAGCTTGTTTTAAACCATATAAAGCTTTTGAAAGTTTATAAACATGATTTGTAAAATGGGGATTAGTAAATCCAGGTGTTTGTACAACAATAATGTCTTCAATTATAAAACCATTTATAAAAGCACTTTTAACATCCATTTGATATAACTTAAAATTCAGATGAGCAGCATAGGAAAGTAAGATCCAAATGGATTCTAATATTTATACATGTGAAAAGGTTTCCTCATAATCTATACCTTCCTCTTGAATATATCCTTGTGAAACTAGCCAAGCTTTTTTACTAACTATATTTCCATATTCATCAACTTTGTCTCTAAAATCCCATTTAGTGTCTATTGTCAAAGTGTCATTGGGTCTGTCAACTAATTCCCATACTTTTTTTCATTCAAATTGATTTAACTCTTCTTGCATATAAATTACCCAAAATTCATCATTAATAGCATCATCAATGTTTTTAGGTTCACGATGTGACAAGAAGGCTTGATGTTCAACCTCATTTCTAAGAGAAGATCTAGTCGGTCTCCCTCTATCAAGATTTCCAACAACAGCATCTAAAAGATGATTCTTTTGAATCCTAGTTGATCTAGTAAAGGTAGGGCTAGAAAGTTTAGGTTCATCTCTAAGTTCGGGTTCAACAGAAGCAGATTCTGAAATATGTCCAGAACTGGATATTTTTACAGTAGGTTCTTTAGTTTTATCATTAAGTTCCAGAACAGTCAAATCTTCTTCAAGATTTTCAAGAGAGGTTTTAGGCTCATGTGGATTAGTTTCATAAAACTTGATGTGAACATATTCTTCCACACATTTGGTCCTTTTATTAAAGACTCTATAGGCTTTTCTAGTTAAATAATAACCAAGAAAAATTCTTTCATCACTCTTAGAAGAAAACTTTTCCAGATTATCCTTTGTATTGGGAATAAAAACTTTTTAGCCAAAGACTCTAAAGTAACTAGCTTTGGGTTTTCTATTATTCCATAGTTCATATGGGGTCTTCTTGATAATAGGTCTAATCAATACACTATTAATAATATAACAAGTTGTATTCATAGCTTCAGCCCAAAAATAAATAGACAGGTCATACTCATTAAGTATAGTTCTTGAAAATTCTTAAAGGGTTCTATTTCTTCTTTCTACTACACCATTCTGCTGAGGTTTCCTAGGAGCAGAAAAGTTGTGACTATAGCCATTGTGTGAGCAATAAGATTCAAACACATGATTTTCAAACTGACAGCCATGATCACTTCTCAGGGTTTTAATCCTAAGTCCATTAAAGTTTTCTACAGACTTGGAGTATTTAATAAAGTAATAACAAGCTTCACTTTTGTGAGACAAGAAGTATAACCAAGTATATCAAGAAAATTCATCCACTAAGACATAGACATAGTGATTCCCATTTAAACTAGAAACTCTAGGAGGTCCAAACAAGTCCATGTGAACCAACTCGAGAGGTTGATAAGTTGAAACCTCTTTCGTTGATTTAAAAGAAATTTTATATTGGTTTCCCTTTTGACAGGGATTGCAATATTTTTCATTTTGGAATTAATGTTTGGGTAGGACTCTAACTAAGTTCATCCTAGTCAATTTTCTAAGTTAATAGATATTGCAGTGTCCTAATATTCTTGTGCCAAAGCCAATACTCTTTATGAGAAGCATTTAAACAAGTAACATTTTTCTTAGCTAAAGAATTTAAATCAATAGCATAAACATTTTCATTTCTTAAATCAAAAAATACTAAAACATTTTTAGAGTTAAAAACATTGCAAGAATTATTTTCAAACTTCACATTAAATCCATCATCACATAATTGAGTGATACATAACAGGTTATACTTAAGCCCATCTACAAATAAAACTTTAGAAATTAAAATTGAATCAGTGTTACCAATCTGGCCTTGGCCGATGATTTTTCCATTAGTATTATCCCCAAAGGTGACATGGCCTACACCAACTTTGATTATACTCTTGAAGCATGAGTAATCTCCAGACATGTTTATCAAACATCCACTGTTCAAATACCATGTCTTCTTGTGGGAACTCTTCAAACTGGTTTCCTACAAAACTGATTTAGATAGGAAATGACTTTGGTACCCAGATCTTCTTGGGTCCAGAGAGGTTAGAAATCAATTATTTTGGTACCCAAATTTGTTATATTGGTCTCATATATTTTATAGAATAAAAATATTTTGAAGTATAAACTCTATTTGATCTATAACTATGTGAATAACTAGTTAAAGCATATGAATTTCTAGAACTAGATCTAGCAGAATTTTGTCCCGATTTAGGAATGAATCTAGTTTTAGGGGACAATATTTTTCCGGGATGGTATCCCAAACCGGTAGTATACTTTGGTGAAACTTGAATTCCTAGAATTTTAGTTTGAGTATATTTTCTATTTCTAAACTTTTCTAAGTCCTTTCTAAGTTTCTCATTAGACAGTTTCAGTTCTGTATTTTCCTTGAACATTTTAGCATTATTTTTTTCTATATTAAGGGCGGATTTAACATTTTCTGTGAGAGAATGATGTTTCTTTAATGACTTATATTTGTCTTTAAGTTAATTTCAGGTTTCTTACAGCATGTTACAATATTCAAACAATTCATCCTTAGTCAGGTCTTCAGAATCACAATCAGATTCTGCATCATCTCCAGAATAATAGGAATTTGAAATAGGAGTTTCTAAGGTTACCTCGGATGTGTTGGTCATGAAACACATGTTGGCACGATTCTTTTCAGAATCAGAAATTTCATATTCACTTGTGCTGTCTTCTGAAGCACTCCAAGTAGCTATCATATCTTTCTTGTAATTTTTGTCCTTATAATCATGTTTCTTTGTGAATTATAATTTTGGACAATCAGCCTTGATGTGTCCTTTCATTTTGCATTCATAGCAGATTATATCGTCTTCCTTATCAGATTTCTTCCAATCCTTCTTCTAGTGACCCTTATTGTCATACTTTCCTTTGTATTTGATTTTCTAACCAATTTCTTCTTCCTTCAGAACTTCTTAAATCTCCTGGTTGTTTGTGGGATTTCTTCATCACTGTTAGAATCTGAATCTTCACTTGTTGAACTTTCAGTTTGTATTTGAACTTTTCCTTTGTCCTTGCTCTTTGAAGTAGTATAATTAAAGGCTACAGAATTCCTTTTAGGTTCATCATCATCCTCCTTATTCACCTTGAGTTCTTCCTCATACATCATTAATTTTCCAATAATCTCTTTTACAGGGATAACACCAATGTCCATGATTCTCTGATTTAAATAGAAGTGCCCCTCCATCGGTCTGGTAGACATATCAAGATTATCATGATTTGTTCCTTTGCTAGAACATCCTTTCTAAGTGAACTCATTGTATTGAATATCTCATTGAACATGAGATACATATCAGAAATAGGTTCATCAGTTTTCATTTTAAAATTATCATATTTAATAGTGTAAGTATTTAATCTCATTTCTTTAACATTAGTTGTTCCCTCATGAGAAACACCTAAAGTATCCCATATTTCATAAGCTATTTTACAGGAAGATATTCTATTGAATTACTCATATCCTAATTCACAATACAAAGCATTAATAGCTTTACATTTATTATTATAAGCTACTTTAGTAGGTTCATCCCATGTATTTCTTTCAGTTTCTGGAATTTTATATTGAGATTCTATAGCAGTCCAGATATCAAAACCCATACTTTCTAAATGAATTTTCATTTTAAGTTTCCATTGAGCATAGTTTGTACCATTTAATAAAGGTGTCTGGTTGGTAGCCACACCCTGAAGTCTATTGTCCATAGCAAGATTTTAGAAAAGATATTTAAAGAGATAAAATTTAGATCTAACAGAAATTTATGATATTTAAAGATGCAACTAAAATCACAGTTGAAAAACAGAGTGTTTTGAAAACTTTTATTAATAAAAAAACCTCTGATACAAAATGTTGGTCAGAGTGGACACTCAAGAGGGGGGTGAATTGAGTTCCAATTAAAAATTCTGTTAAAAATATTTCTCTTAAAGTACCCCTATTTAAAAACATATTTAAACTATAGTGAATTTATACAGAGTGTAAATGTCCAATTAGTTTCTCAAAGATTGATTAGGTCTCAGTTAATTTAATCTAAAGATTACATTGACTTTTGAAACTAACTTACTGATTTACAATAAGTATAAAAACTTGCTAATTTAACTATAAAAGTAACATTAAAATAGTTTTGTATTTCAATGTAATATCAGCAGAATATGAAATATATATAGTGTACTGATGACTTAAACTAAAATGCATAGTATATGTAATCAAGATGTTCAATCTCAAGCAGAGACATAGTCCTCTCAAAAAATTTATATAAATTGAAACACACCCTAGATTGGGGTAAACAACAGTACAATATTGTCCAGGTCCAAAGACCTCTTCCATAGTTCGATGTGTGAAAACAAAGACAACAGCTCACAGCTATCCAGGTCTTAATCAACCTCTACCACTATCCATAGTGGGATACAAAGGAGTTATAGTGTTTGAATGAGGATTTAAGAATCCTATAGCTTAGCTCAAGAGACATTGTGTGTGTAAAATAAACAGGGTACACACACTGCTCGAAATGTAAAAGAAATAATAACTAAAGTAAGTGAGAATGAGTTTTAGAAAAGATTTAGTGATTGTAAGTGCAGCTCTAGACTCATTTGATTTGTCATAAAAGCTTCTGATTCCTTCTATAGTTTTTGTTCTGAAAAACAAAGTGTCTTTTTCTTCCTTTCTTCCAGGTTCATCTTATCTTCCTGAGTGCATGAAGTGTTTGTTGTAGTTATTCACTCAAGATTCAGCTTGTGTTCTCCTCTAGAATGAGTAGCTTCATGTATGTCCAGTGTTATTGGACTATGGATGTAGCCTTGTGTGAATGCCCCAATTTTGAATGATGTTGATCCTTTTTATTTTTCACCCTTCGTATGCCTTCTGAGTTCCTTGATTATCTCTCTTTCATTTGATCTATGTGTTCACTTCTTTCCTCTCTTCTCCAGCAAGGTCTTTATCTTCCCTTTTATATCTTTCAGCTTCAGCAAAAATGAATGATTACTTTTTGCATGGGTACTAGGTATGATTCCCTTACATGCCAAAAGATATAATTAAATAACATTAACTGCATTAAAAACATCAAATGTAACTAATAGCTTAATAAATAAATATTATTGAGAGTATAGAGTTTGAATGGTTGGTCAATCATTAGTAGCTTCATGTTGGTAGATGTGTACGGTGGATCTTGTGTAATAGTGACCTTCCATCAGTAGTGCTTTGATCTTTTGTCGGTAGCTCTTGATATCAGTAGATCTTGATATCGGTAGCTCTTACTCTATGTATCGGTAGACTTACTCTATCAGTATCTCGGTAGACTTGTTCTATCGGTAGCTCAATTCTGTCAGTAACTGTCTGTATCGGTCGCTCTTGGTCTATCAGTAGCTCTGGTCTATTGGTAGCTCTAGTCTATATGTAGCTCTTGCTTAGTTCCAGTGATTGTGTGTATCAGTAGACTTATGCACATCAGTAGATCCATTTTGTACTATCGGAGAACTTGTTCTATTGATAACTCTATATCGGTAGCATGTACTATGCTTACCGGTGGACTTGTACATATCTGTAGCTCTGCGTATCGGTGACCTTAGATTATCGGTGACTTTGTCTATCGGTAGACTAAGTCTATCAGTAGACTAAGTACTGGTAGCTCTGTATCAGTATCTATATGAAGATTAGTGACGAACACTTATCTGTTTTATGCAAAACATATCTGATTGGGTTAGAATTACTTCAGAACACATACAAACTTGGATAAAAATTTATTAACATATTTCAAGGATTATTTTAATATTATTATCATCTTGATAATAGAGTATCATAGATTGAGTGAATTAGAATATAGATAAAAATTAATTGGGATTATCAAAGTATGTGAAAGCATAATTCGGATTATCAAAATAGGTGAGGTCAACACACTTATTTGGACTTTAACATTTCCATCACATTGTTATCATAATTTCTAATTTCATATGAAATGACAGTACTATGCAAGTTATCTAATGTCAGCTTTTTCAGATCCTTGTCTTCCAATGAAGAAACATTCGGATGAAAACAAAGTGGTTGTTTTCTCATGATTTGCTTGAAAATATTTATATATTTAATGATTTATCCAAGATATTTCATTTCTTCCATGAAAACATTCACCCCATAAAATAATGTTTCAACAGACTCATTAGGGTGCATTCTGAGATCCTCATATTTTTTCCATAGAACTTTCATATTTTCTTCTATAACTTTTGAGTCTCCCTCGCATATATTTAGAAACGTTTCCCACATAGAGTGTGATAAAATTCATGGAATCAATATCATATAAATTTCATTTGATAGGGATCCCACTAAAGCATTTGTCTCTTTAGAATTAGCATCCAGTTCCCTTAGGTCAGTTTTTGATAAAGCACCATGGTAGATATTGGCTGATATTCCATTCATAGTTACTATAAATACATCCATTTATAATTATTGAATATTGTGTTGTATCTTATTCTTCTATAGATTAAAATTGTTTCCATCAAATATCAGAATCCCTTTGTGATTGAGAACCTCCATTTATTCTAATAAGAGAGAATCGTTGACCATCTAAATTTCCCTCTGATAGGAATTGTTAGGACCACTAGGTCAAATACCCTAATAGGGGGTAAATTAAGGTATGATAGATTAAAACTACAGCCCCATCAGATCTTGTTTTATTTTTAAACAAAACACAGTTCTCGCTTTCTCTTATAGAAATATATGAACACAAATGAAATCATGCATAGGACACATTGATTTTACTTGGTTTACCCTAACTGTGATATGTCCAAATAATATAAAAAATGATATTCTCAAGTAACAAATACATTTAAGATCACTTTCAATTACAAGGTTTGGGATAGATAACTTATACGCCCATGCTCACTGCCTTTTCAAGATTTAGGGTCTCCTCACATCATTCCCAAGGCTCACTTTCTATGTCTCTTTCTCTGGCTCACTTGTGGTGGAAAGGATCATTGTATTCCTCTTCCATTGATCACATCTCATATATGGGATACAATAATAGTTTATGAAATTGTATGTAACTTCTTTTTTCATGAAAGTGTGCATCTATAACTATAGATCAATGACCTATTGAGGTTTCTTTTTCACCCATAGATAAAATCCACTTTTTCTTGTACTATTAGTTAGTAGAAATTTCTTATGTGTACCATACCTTGTTTTTCTTACTTTCCATAATTTCAAATAATATCTTCACTTCTGTGTACTACCTCTATGTACCACCTCTGTAAACCACCTCCGCGTACTACCTTTGCTTTTGCGGAATTCCATCTTTTATGGACTGCTTCTTCCACAGACCGATTCTACTCGGTGGACCGCTAATTCTTTAGAGATCACTTCCCATATATGAACCATTTTACTTTGTGGGATATATATCCCCAAAGAATAACATTCGCAAACTATTCCTATGAACTACTTCACCCTTTACAGAATCTTCTCTCATGAACCACTTTCAAACATTGCTGAATTTCTTCTCGGATAAAATCTTTTCTATATTGAAAAACACTCTGTGTATTAATGGGATTAGCACTCCTTATATAATAAAATAGATCCAAAAAAATTACTAATAAAATATCCTAGAATCTTCGATGTGGTACATCCATCACTGCATATCGGTTTTCCTACGAACCGAAATCATCACGTGAACCATTTTCCATATGTGGTCTACACATCGCCTTTGTTCCTTACTCATATTGGTTGATTACTTCCACAAACAAACCCCTTTGTGGCTCTATAAATAACCAACTCATTTTTATGAATGATTAGTCCTCCTATATATTCAAGCCTTCTATGAACTGTAGGGATTCCCATGAATCATCTTCACTCTATGAGCTCCTCTTCCAATGCAGTCTGTGTACTGTGCTTTGCGGTGTGTATTGTGCTGCTATGCGGAATCCTTTATTTTTTGATATCCCAAATCCATTCTGCATACCACCATTTTCATTCTACAAATTATGGTTTGTGGTGTATGTATTGTGTACTCCTACACATAAATATTACTTTTCCAAATACAAACTCCTGATTCTGTGTCCCAAAATTTTTTCTAACACTGGGAAACAATGCCACCTTAAAAACCTCCTTCGACACATCAAACACACTAATTTTCAGACATTTGGCTTTGCGAAAAAACAAAATAACACCCAAAAACACTGAGAGGATTCCATAAAGTATTTTTCCCAAAATATATCTTGTGAAAATTATTTCAAATGTTTATAATCATTCGTGAACTAACAAATCATTTCTATTTTATATCCTTTAGTGATATTTTTTATTCTCATCCCAATTTTTTAAATGTTTTTCACAGGGATTATGGATTTTTACGATTATAGAATAATTAAAGCATAATTTCATGATAAATATTCATTAAAATAACTCTTTATTTATTAAAATATTTTTTATTATGAATGAAATGGTTAGTTTTTAGTAGTATTCACTTTTATTGCTTATGGATTGACATGTATTATGTCTTAATTCATTAAATCTCTAAACTGGACAGTGTTATGGAAATGTAATAAGTGTATTCTATTTAAATTAAATAGATTATGTATTGTTTAATTTTTGGTCCTTATAACCCAAGTTGTAGATTTTTGGAAGTACAAGGAATAATCTCTTTGCATTCCATTTTTGGACACACTAGTAAGAACTCAAAACACTAACAAAAGGAGATGGTGCATAATTAGATTCAGTGAAGAACCACCAGAATTTCCTCTTTGAAACTTTATTATTTTCCACTTCCACTTAATATAACCATTTTATCAACCACTGGAGGTATTAGGATGTTCATACATTTTGAAAATTGAATCCAAATCAAAGTATTCTATCAATTCACTTGTCACGACCCATCCTCGGGGCCCGTGTCGTGACTACCCCAAGCCCGCCTTCCATAGGCCAGGGGCTGGCGACTAGCACCATGGCGTAAATCCCGATAAACAGGGAAGGCATTGCCTTTGTAAAGTAAAAAACCATCACAGAGTAAGCAAGCAGAAAGAGTAAACACTAAGTAAAAACTGTAACAAGTTGTGCTCAAAGTAAAAAGGGGCCGGAAATACAGGCCCAACTGTAAAGTACAACTGAAAGGGGAAAACAGCAACTGAAAAGAAAAGCCGCAGCATCGAGCCATCCTCCGGAAGTCCCACCTGAAGGGCGAGCACAGATAGCCTCCACAGCTCCTCGGTCCAGTCGTCCGCTCCAAGTACGTCCCGCCCAGTGGTCCACCTCCAGGTACAGTCCTGCTCCGCAAGTCTCCACCACGATCAGTGTTGTCCATCATCTGCAACCAACACAACGAAGTGCGGGCATAGCCCGTGCAGGGGTGAGTATAAGATACTCAGTAGAGACCCCGAGACCCCCGAAGGTCTCCCGAAATCCACAAAGGATAAACCACAAAGGAAAGATACAATCACAAAGTAACAACCGACACTGCTTAGGTATATTCCCATACATATACCTAAGTCATCAATTCCTGTTCGGCTCCAACATCCGAGCCCAAGCACAACCCAGTCCACACAGGAAAGCAAAACGTATACTCACACAGAATAGCACAACACAATCCACGAAGAAGAGAAAAAGTAATCCACAAATGATAACTCAACACAATCCACAAAGGAAAGTAAACAGTAAATCCACACAGGATAGTTCAACACAATCCACCAAGGGGAGTAAACAGTAAATCCACATAGGATAGTTTAGCACAATCCACAAAGGAGAGTAACACATGATTCAGCTCAAACAGGTATACTTCGTCGAAAAGGTAAAAGGGATGATCCGATATAGATACTGAATCATCTAAGCTAGGACCCACTGAGAATACAAGACCAGCTGTCTTCATTGATTCATCTATGCTGGGACCCACATAGGATACAAGACCAGCATTAAATCATCTAAGCTAGGAACCACATAGGATACAAGACCAGCACAGTTGGGACCCACATAGGATACAATACCAGCACTCTTCATTGATGCATCTATGCTGGGACCCACATAGGATACAAGATCAGCACTGAATCATATATGCTGGGACCCACATAGGATACAAGACCAGTATGGCTGGGACCCACATAGGATACAAGACCAGCACTCTTCATTGATTCATCTATGCTGGGACCCACATAGGATACAAGACCAGCACTGAATCATCTAAGATAGGACCCACATAGGATACAAGACCAGCACTCTTCATCGTCGCAGTCCACTGAGGATCTCTGCACAGTCATCGTCGTCGAAGTCGCAGCCAGCACTAGGGTTCCTGCACACAGCAAGCTCGTTCGGGAGGGTCTGCTCCACGAGCCGAGAGTCTGATACATCAGCTGACACAAAGTCTAGAGTTGATGTATCCAAAAGTTCCGTATCGTCAACAGGAACTCAACGTCGCAGACGGCGTGTCAATCGGACGCCTGGTTTGAGAGATATTGGCTTCTTCGTCCCGGGGGCACGGTTGGTTTTTAATGGAAAACCAACCCGACCATACTCCACCTACGTCCAAACCTCGGACGGAGTATACCAAAAGTTCCGTCTCACTTAGAGGAATTCAACGAAGTCGACGGCACGTCGATCAGACGTCTGAAGCTCAAGATATGAGTGTTTCCTCTCCGAGGGCCCGGTTGGTTTCGTGTACGAACCAACCCGGCCGAACTCAAAGTATTCTGAAACCTTGAGTGTGACATACCAAACCGCCTGTCTCGTTCCAAGGATCGCTACGCAACTGACGGTGCATCGATCGGAGGTCTGTAGCCCAAGATATGGGCATTTGACCAAAAGAAGTCTGAAATTAAGGGGTATGGGCCCAGCCCGCCCTGACATAGTACCCCTGGGTCTGCCGAACCGGGTCAACCCGGCCCGGACGGCGACCCAGACCGACGACCCGGCCCGGCCCGGAAGCGCGGCCCGGCGCGGTGGCGCAGCCAGCGCGGCCAGTGTGCCGCGTGAGCGCGCCCAAGGGAGGGGCTACACCCCTCCTTTATTTCAAAACGGCGGCCCCCTTTAAGGGGTCGCGCCATGTATGCAACCCGGAGGGTGTAACCCCCCGGCTTTTCCCCTGTAATGGTCGTCCAGGGCAGGGCTGGCCGGTTTCTCGCCACGGGACCCTGTGGTCCCGCGCCTTCCATTCGCCTTCTTCGAATTCTCCGGTGGGTGGTTTTTCCGACCGCTACTTCCAGGATGGCTACAAATTTGTCCGACGCGGCGTGACGACGCCGCGGCCTGACTCCAGCTGTCGCCTCGTTTGTACCCTTGACGCAGCGCTATGGCGTCGTGTTTCTTCGTCGTGGCCCGCATCGTTCACGTCTCCTTTCACTCAAGCGCGGTGCAACGATGCATTACAGTCTTCGCTAATCAAATCGAAGAATAGCAAAAAGGGGGGAGGGGTATCGGCCGTGTTTGTGCGGACCGATCCCCTCCCGTTATCTCGATAGAAGTTTGCCGAAACATAAAACATTTAACCTTCACAATTTTTTATTTAAATACAAATTGGAACGTGGCCGTCAGATTTATTTTTCTTATTCGAAGGAAAGAAATCACAAACTTAAAAAGATTCAAACCCCTACCTCGGTTCAGGAACAGTGCATGTCAATCGAGCCGTGGAAGACAAGCGTCGCGGAGGTCGGGCGTCGCGGGAAACGAACATCGATTCTATTGTCGTCGAGGTGCGTTCGAAGAGGAAACATCGTTGGAAGTAGACATCACGTTCTTCGGTGGAGATGTTCTTCGTTGAAGAACGGTGTTCTTCGCGTTCTTCGTCGAAGTTGAAGAAGAAGACTTCCTTTAGCTTTCTCTCCAAAAGCTCTCAAACAACCCAAAAATAACCCAAATAAAATAAGTTCCCAACTTATTTTATTATCACAAAAGGCTTTTGAAAATTTAAGAGTTTGAAAATAAAAACCCACACTTAACTCACTCAAGTTATTAACATGAGTTGTAAAAAATAAATGAGGAGTTAAGTTGGCAACACTTAAATGGGGGGGTTAAGGAGTTTAAAGGGGGAAGGTGAAAGGTTGGGGCTCGTTTGGGCCACACACTTTCAATTATCCACACATGGGAAGTTGGGTGGATGTGGGCCCCACCACCAACTTCCCATGGGAGAAATTAACCACCTTGATATAAAATATAATTGATCCAACAATTTTATTCACTTCTTAATTAAACCCCATTAATTAACTTCTTCTTCCGCACAAACCCAACTACGGTAAAGGTTTTCTTAAGTGATTACTGGCGTTGTGAGTTCATCGGTGCCATCGGATTTCAATTCTGAGCACCGGTTCAAAAGATAGGAAAACCCGCTCGTTCCTTCACTGAACGTACCCGAGCCAAACTTCGGAAATTGATTCCGGGAACTCCGGGCCTCGGAATCAAGTGCCGTTAGAAACCGCGTTCTTGTAAAATTCCAAATAAAATTAAGAAAAAATTTACCTTGAATTTTACGGGTCTTTACATTACTCCCACCTCAGGGTTTTACGTCCCCATAAAGATACATCAAAACTAGGGAAACAAATGAGGGTACTGAGCACGCATCTGAGCCTCCCGCTCCCAAGTGCTCTCCTGGAGGTTTCTGTGCTGCCATCTGATGCGCACTAGAGGAATCGACCGTCCACATAGGACCCGCTCCGGTCGATCCTCGATCTCCACCGGGACTTCAGTAAAAGTCGCTCCATCATCGACGCCAAGCTCCCCATGGTCAATGATATGCGTGGTGTCGTGCACGTATCCCCTAAGCTGATATACGTGGAAAACGCCATGCACCCTGTGCAACTGAGGTGGTAGAGCCAGACGATAAGCCACCTCGCCAATCCTGCTGAGGACCTGGAAGGGTCCGATGAAGCGCGGAGATAACTTGCCGCCTCGGCCAAATCTCTGTAATCCACGTCGAGGTGAGACACGCAAGAAGATGTGGTCGCCATTATCGAACTCTAGTGGCCTCCGCCTCCTGTCAGCGTATGACTTCTGCTGGCTCTGAGCTGTCCTAATCCGCTCTTGGATGACCTGGACCTTCTCTGATCCCACAAGAACTGCTAAGATTTCTTCTTTGCCGATAAGAGAAATCTGGTCTCATCCCTTGGATGAACCACTTCCTTTACCTAATACAGTAAATCCCGACATGGATGTTACTAATCCATACCAAAGATGACGTCGTAAGGCCTCGACACTACTACCAAGAGATCCAACTGTTACTCTCGCCTCCAAGGGTTGAGTCACGCTGTCGGCATCAGTGTGTGGTAACTGGGTCTCCTCCAGTACATTTCTCACAAGTGAGGGTCAAGTCAACATTCTAAACTGGAACCTCTTAGTAACAACACAAAAGAGGACAGCAGTGAAAACATCACAAAGGTAAGTGTCTTTTACTATTGTAGCTCATAATACAAAGAAACTACACAACAACAACAAGGAACTAGAAGTACAAAAGACGTATCCACTAGTTCCGCTCCTGTCCATCTGCTCCTAGATCTCCATGATCGAAGGCCTCAGCTGCCTGAGGCTGAGCTCTCGCATGTCCACCAACTCCCTGCGGTCGGGGTGGACCTCCTGGTGGTGGTGGTGGAAACACCTCGAAGTGTCGCCTACCATCTGCTACTCGGCCAGCTCCTCTACCTCGTCCGCCTGCACCCTGTGGACCACCGTGGCCGAGCCTCTGTCTGGGAGGTCCCTCTACCACCTGCTGCTCATCTATAAGACGAGTCGGGTAGTCTCGAGCCATGTGACCTCGCCCGCAGCATGCGTAGCAATGCTTTCCCCTCGTGTAGCTGGCTCTCCTTCGGGTGCCCCGCACAACTGAATCTTCATCCTGAGACTGCCCATCTGATGGTCTGGCCCGTCTTGACCTCTGCGTTACCTGTCTACTTCCAGCTGCAGAAGACCCTACTACGGGCCGTCCTGCGGAGGGCCCTGTCACTGGAGCCTTCTCATCGAGAAAACTCTTCACTAGAAGGGCTCTGTCCAACACCTCTACCTATGTCGGAATGTTGAGGGAGATCATCGAAGCCCTGATCTCGTGCCTCAGTCCCGGCTCGAAGGTCTGGGCCCGAAAGAACGGGTCTCATACCATATCTGTGGAGTAGCGCGAGAGATCAGTAAATCTCGCCGAGTACTGGGCCACTGTCATGCTTCCCTGCCGTAGTTGTAGCAGCTCTTGGATGTGCACCACACGGAGGGTGGTTGGGACAAACTCTGAGCGGAAGAAGCTCTCAAAGTCTGTCCAGAGTAGAGATGCCTCATCGTGCACCTGGAGCATCAAGCTCCACCATCGGCATGCTGCCCCGTGCAGTAGGCTCGCTGCGAGGATCACCATGAGGTCTGCTGGTGTCCTCACAAATTGAAAAACTCTCACTACTGCCTTTAGCCAGTCCTCGGCTGCCTGGGGGTCCGTCTCCCCGCAGAACCTAGGCGGTCACAGGCACTGGAACTCATGCAGTGCACTGAGGCGACGTGCATCGTCAGTAGCTGGTGATGGAAGCATCAGTGGCTTGGCGGGTAGAGCTCCCACCGGTGCCACTGCTGACAAAGGGACCTCCACCAAGGCCTCGTCGCTCGGTGGGCTGTCGTCACGCTCGACTCTCGGAACCCTAACTGGATGTCGTCGTGGGGCCATCCTGAAAAGGAAACAGGTGCGCCACGGTCAGAATAGTATACTTGGTGAGCTGACACAAGTAATCACAAAGAAAACTTGAACACACATGCAATCAATGTTTTCGTGCATTAAGTCAGAAATCATAAGTTAGGGTCCTGGTGTATGGATACGTCGGCCGCCGCACAAACACTGGACTCTCTGGACTGATAACCACACCCAATACGCTGAACACTATTGCTTTACACAGAAGAAAGATCAGAGTCTGCAGTAGAACCGAACTCCTCTGATACCAATTTATCACGACCCGTCCTCGGGGCCCATGTCGTGACTACCCCAAGCCCGCCTTCCATAGGCCAGGGGCTGGCGACTAGCACCAAGGCGTAAATCCCGATAAATAGGGAAGGCATTGCCTTTGTAAAGTAAACAACCATCACAGAGTAAGCAAGTGGAAAGAGTAAACACTAAGTAAAAACTGTAACAAGCTGTGCTAAAAGTAAAAAGGGGCCGGAAATACAAGCCTAACTGTAAAGTACAACTGAAAGGGGAAAACAAAAACTGAAAATAAAAGCCGCAGCGTCGAGCCGTCCTCTGGAAGTCCCACCTTAAGGGCGAGCACAGATAGCCTCAACAGCTCCTCGGTCCAGCCGTCCGCTCCGAGTACGTCCCGCCCAGTGGTCCACCTCCAGGTACCGTCCTGCTCCGCAAGTCTCAACAACGGTCAGTGTTGTCCGTCATCTGCAACCAACACAACGAAGTGTGGACATAGCCCGTGCAGGGGTGAGTATAAGCTACTCAATAGGGACCCTGAGACCCCCGAAGGCCTCCCGAAATCCACAAAGGATAAACCACAAAGGAAAGATACAATCACGACGTAACAGCCGACACTGCTTTGGTATATGCCCATACATATACCTAAGTCATCAATTCTCATTCGGCTCCAACATCTGAGCCCAACCACAACCCAGTCCACACAGTAAAGAAAAATGTATACTCACACAGAATAGCACAACACAATCCACGAAGGAGAGCAAAAGTAATCCACAAAGGATAGCTCAACACAATCCACAAAGGAAAGTAAATAGTAAATCCACACAGGATAGTTCAACACAATCCACAAAGGAGAGTAAACAGTAAATTCACATAGGATAGTTCAGCACAATCCCCAAAGGAGAGTGACATAGGATTCAGATCACACATGTATACTTCGTCGAAAAGGTGAAAGGGATGATCAGATATAGATACTGAATAATCTAAGTTGGGACCCACTGAGGATACAAGACTGGTTGTCTTCATTAATTCATCTATGCTGGGACCCACATAGGATACAAGACCAGCGCAGCTGGGACCCACATAGGATACAAGACCAGCACTCTTCATTGATTCATCTATGCCGGGACCCACATAGGATACAAGACCAGCACAGCTGGGACCCACATAGGATACAAGACCAGCACTCTTCATTGATTCATCTATGCTGGGACCCACATAGGATACACGACCAACACTGAATCATCTAAGCTGGGACCCAAATAGGATACAAGACTAGCATGGCTGGGACCCACATAGGATACAGGACCAGCACTCTTCATCGTCGTAGTCCACTGAGGATCTCTGCACAGTTGTCGTCATCGAAGTCGCAGTCAGCACTAGGGTTCCTGCACACAGCAAGCTCGTTCGCGAGGGTCCGCTCCACGAACCGAGAGGATGATACATCAACTGACAGAAAGTCAAGAGTTGATGTATCCAAAACTTCCGTATCGTCAACAGGAACTCAACGTCGCAGATGGCGCGTCAATCGGACGCCTGGTCTGAGAGTTATTGGCTTTTTCGTCCTAGGGGCCCGGTTGGTTTTTAAGGCAAAACCAACCCGACCATACTCCACCTGTGTCCAAACCTCGGGTGGAGTATACCAAAAGTTTCGTCTCACTTAGAGGAATTCAACGAAGTCGACGGAACGTCGATCGGACGTCCGAAGGTCAAGATATGAGTGTTTCCGCTCCGTGGGCCCGGTTGGTTTCGTGTACAAACCACCCGGCCGAACTCAAAGTATTCCTAAACCTTGAGTGTGATATACCGAAACGACCGTCTCGTTACAAGGATCGCTACGCAACTGACAGTGCGTCGATCAGAGGTCTGTATCCCAAGATATGGGCATTTGAACAAAAGTAGTCCGAAATTAGGGGTCTGGGCCCGGCCCGGCCCGACCCAGTACCCCTGGGTCAGCCGAACCGGGTCAACCCGTCCCGGGCGGCGACCCGTCATGACGACCCGACCCGGCCCGGAAGCCCGGCCCGGCCGGCAGCGCGGCGGCGCAGCCAGCGTGCCGTGCGAGCGCGCCCAAGGGAGGGGCTACGCCCCTCCTTTATTTCAAAACGGCGGCCCACTTTATGGGGCTGCACCACGTATGTAATCCGGGGGTGTAACCCCCCAGCTTTTCCCCTGTAACGATCGGCAAGCGCAGGGCCGACCGGTTTCTCTCTGCAGGACCCTGTGGTCCCGTGCCTTCCGGCGCCGGCTGCCGGAGTTCCGGCCACCTTCTTCGAATTCTCCGGTGGGTGGTTTTTCCGACCGCTACTTCCAGGATGGCTGCAAATTCGTCCGACACGGCGTGACGATGCCGCGTCCTTCCGCCGCGGCTCGACTCCGGCTGCGGCATCATTCGTACCCTTGACGCAGCGCGACGGCGTCACGTTTCTTCGTCGTGGCCGGCATCGTTCACGTCTCCTTTCGCTCAAGTGTGGTGCAACGATGCATTACCGTCTTCGCTAATCAAAACAAATAATAGCAAAAAGGGGGGGAGGGGTATCAGCCGTGTTTGTGCGGACCGATCCCCTCCCATTATCTCGATAGCAGTTGGCCGAAACGTAAAACATTTAACCTTCACAATTATTAATTTAAATAAAAATTGGAACATGGCCGTCAGATTTATCTTTCTTATTCGAAGGAAAGAAATCACCAACTTAAAAAGATTCAAACCCCTACCTCGGTTCAGGAACGGTGCACGTCAATCGAGCCTCCGAAAACGAGCATCGCAGAGGTCGGGCGTCGCGGGAAACGAACGTTGATTCTGTTGTCGTCAAGGTGCGTTCGAAGAGGAAACATCATTAGAAGTAGACGTCGCTTTCTTCGGCGGAGATGTTCTTCGTTGAAGAACAGTGTTCTTCACGTTCTTCATCGAAGTTGAAGAAGAAGAAGACTTCCTTTAGCTTTCTCTCCAAAAGCTCTCAAACAACCCAAAACTAACCCAAATAAAATAAGTTCCCAACTTATTTTATTATCACAAAAGGATTTTGAAAATTTAAGAGTTTGAAAATAAAAACCCACACTTAACTCACTCAAGTTATTAACATGAGTTGTAAAAAATAAATGAGGAGTTAAGTTGGCAAGACTTGAATGGGGGGGTTAAGTAGTTTAAAGGGGGAAGGTGAAAGGTTGGGGCTCGTGTGGGCCCCACCCTTTCAATTATCCACACACGGGAAGTTGGGTGGATATGGGCCCCACCACCAACTTCCCATGGGAGAAATTAAACACCTTGATATAAAATAAAATTGATCCAACAATTTTATTCACTTCTTAATTAAACCCCATTAATTAACTTCTTCTTCCGCACAAACTCAACTACAGTAAAGGTTCCCTTAAGCGATTACTGGCCTTGTGAGTTTATCGGTGCCATCAGATTTCAATTCCGAGCACCGTTTCAAAAGATAGGAAAACCCGCTCGTTCATTCCCTGAACGTACCCGAGCCAAACTTCGGAAATTGATTTCGGGCACTCCGGGCCTCGGAATCAAGTGCCGTCAGAATCCTCGTTCTTGTAAAATTCCAATGAAAATTAAGAAAAAATTTCCTTTGAATTTTACGGGTCTTTACATCACTATCCACAAAATCATCATAGTAAGAAATTTTTAACATGAAATAATGATACTATATATTTAGTTGAAGGGGCATATTAAACCATAGAGACTTAATCTTGTCATTTGGCACAACCTTTGGTTAATTTAGTGTGTTCTCATCATTTTGATTAGCATACACCATCACTTTGTAATTCTCATTCCCAAGAGTGTTAAACTAAATTATTTTTCTAAAGGTCATATAAAGTTGGTATAATAGTTTAGTGAATATGTTCTGGATGTATTTACACTATAATACCTCATAATTATTTCCCAGAACTAATAAAAACCACAAAATTCTACTTGGTACTTTGTTCATGAAGATAACACACCTCACCTTAACAGAATAAGAGGACTCCATGAATTCCAAGAGTCCCTCAATATTTTTTTGACCAATATTTTGCATCCTAGGATCATGTATCTCATGGAAAGATTATTTAATTTATAAATAAATTTCTATGATAGATTTATGTCCTTTTCCTATCTATATTTCAGGTATCTTGAACTTACAAGAGCATGTGCCTCAACTTATTCCATAGCTCAGACTATACACACAATTATTTCTATGATATTATAATAAAGTGGAGGTGTTACCTACAAAGGTTCATTTGTAGAACCCTAACACGGATTAAATGAAATTATTTTGGGGGATGGTACTATAAAATAGAAGACACAGAGATATAAGAACATAATACCAAAGAACCAATCCTAACATGAGATAAAAAATGTATTTGGAATTATAAAGTTACAAGGAAAAGGAGACTATGATTAATTCAATCTTTATATAAAAAGACTCTTTTCTAGACCACACATCATTAATTAGGTCTCATCAGGATTATATTTATTTAAGAACTCATTCATAACCTACCCCTTATATCCCAATAATCTTATCTCTTATCTACCAAAAAAAATTAAGATGTATACTAACAATGAAAAAAGACGAACCACCTTTGAAACTAGTTTTTCATGAATCAACCTAGATAATCCATATATCTAGGAAAATGATCTAGTCCTAAAATATCTATAAGGGTGTTCCTAATCCCCATGGGCTGTGGAAAAACTCATTAAGATAAATAATGAGTTTTTAGAATGAGTTTTTTTACCAAAAGGTGGTAAATAAATGTGAAAATTTTTAAGGGAATGTCAATATTCCAATTAAAGTCAACAATAATGAAGATACATATAAATGGAAAATGTAGTTTTAAAATGATTAACTATAACAAGGTTAATAATAATAATAATAACACATATCTATATGACACATAGTCAACAATAAAATAACACACACTACTAACAAATAAAATCACTTCCACTATGAGGTTGCTTTCCTTTAATAGCATCAAATAAAACAAGATCTTTGTACAACAAATGTTTTATGAAGGGTTTGATAAAAACAATACTAAATGGATTCCACAATGTGTTTCATAACAATCATTTATAATATATACTAATTTGGCTCAAATTAATAAATATATGGAATAAGAAAAAAAATCATAATATGTTTAACCAATTATAATACATTGCACAAAAAATAAATTTTTTGGTCATTTCCATAATATGTTAGCATATAAAGTAATTTCAAAAAACATTCCAATGATTTCCCATGGGAAACTTTTGTATGGGTTTCTGAGGATCCTCATGTGATTTCTGTTATCAAATTATACATGGGGAAAACCTTACCATATAAAAATAGGACAATGGGGTTAGAGTTCACTCCTAAAAGTGACTCTCTACTAAAAATATCTCGGACCCCTGTGTGCACACGCTAACCAAGAACGATGGTCATAGGGGGTAAGAGTCCATTCATGAGAATGGGGACCCATATAAACAATGACCACACATAGATTACCATTTTTAAAAATAAATCTATTGAGAGGGAATTTCATCTAAATACAATCACGCTAAATTTTTAACTGTAAAAAATCCTTTGAAACCTATTTATCAACAATTCTATAGGGAAAGCCCACTTCATAATTTTTCTATATAATAACCATATTTTCCCAAATCAATCCATAAATAATATTCCGAAAAAAATTTCTAAGATAAATCCATAAATCTCCAAAACATATTTTATACCATAAAATAATTTTAAAAAAATACAATAGAAAGAATGAATGTTTTGTAGAAAAAACCTATTAACCAAAAAACATACCTCAAAACATTTAGAATTTCTTGTACCTTAGGGGATACACAAGATAGAGATAAATAATGCTTAATGAAGAAAGATAAAGATACCTATAATAAAAATTACCAATTAAAAAATTGAATCTAATGATTTCATATGGTTTTCAAAGTCAATCCAAGTAAAGAATCAAGATCAATATAAAGAATAAGAGGACCCAATATTGAATCAGAGATAGATATACAAAAAGTGGATCATGTGTTTGATCATGACTTTAATCTGTAAAGGATTCAAGTTGGGAGGGAAAAATTTGTCCAATGATATCTCTAAAAAATGTATTTTTCTTTTTTCGGTTGGTAGAAGAGGAATAAGAAAAAAAGGTGGTTCTAGTGTGAACCTACAATAAGTAAATTACTTTTCTTGACAAGAATGACATCACTAGAAAGTAGGTTGATCACACTAGATGGATAGTTGATGGTCTTCAATGAGCTAGTGGTAGTATTTAGAACACCTCCATATAAATATTCTTCATTGGCTAGCCAGTGGCTATTGAATGGCTAGTTGATAGACCATATATAGCTTGGGTTAACCTATGTCAGTACATTAGCTGGTCAGTGGCCCTCACTTGTGTTTGTTGACCACTTACAGCTTTTCCCGCTATATGATCTTGTATAAACATACATTGAGTTAGAGATGACATTTTTGAACCTCATAAAGGGTAGAAATAAACTAGAAACTATCATTAATTGATAAAAACATATGGTGAAAACCCCATAGATTCGTATTATCTAAAATAAAATACATAGCATTCCATTTTAACTAATGTTTTATAATCCTAATCTGTTATGACACACCCCAATGGGGCACGTTCTGTGACTCCCTATACCAGACTAAAATAGAAAAGGGACTAGTGACTAGTGTTGAGTAGAAATATCACTTACATGGGAGGCCTTAACCTAATTTATATGAACACACACACACATCTCCAAGAACATAAAATACCAAATCATAAATAAATATATAAACCATGAATGTATACATTTAAATACCATAAATAGAGTACACCAATACACACTGGAAATAAAACAGATCCGAGTAAAATATGAGCACAATGAGTCTAGAAACAAGTACAACCTAAAAGTAAAGATTGGTACTACTGTGAAGATATCTCAGGAACACACCTCAGTATATCCGAATCACTAAGAACAACCTAGTCCTTGTCCCTCTAGGACTCCATCAATAGGTCAATAATTTGTATGAGACATGACATGTGTGGGAAAAAACCATTTAGGGGTGAGTATAACATTACCTAGTAGGAAACCCCAAAACCATAAAGTATATAATAGAAAGAATAACAGTCATCTCTACATAGGTATATGTCAATAACACATATAACAATAATATATAAATATACTCAGTAAAGATACAAAGTCTAAAGGTAAAGTCACAAAAATCGTGATAGTTTATGATTCCTGCTCAAAGGTTCCATGAAGAAATATTCTGGAATAACACACTCCAGGATTAAGATATTATTGATGGCATTTTTCTAAGATATATATCTCATCAGACCTCTCTATAAGAATTTTACATAGGATGTTTTATTAGATAAAATACACATATAAGAATCACACCCATGTCCATGGATTGTACCAAAAAATCAATCTCAAATAACCCACCATGTATTGGATCAAATCCCATGTAGTTTTGGTCATTACGATGCCAAGAACACCACCTAGGGCATGAAGATGATATACGATCTCACCCCATGCCCCACGAAAGGATTCCAAAAACTCTACCCAAGAATTCATGTTGAAGGGATCATTATCCTATATTTATATCATGATTCCATACTAACCATCAGATAATGGATACATGTAATGAATCCTAAAGAAATATTTCAAAGATACTGGGGAAAAGGTCTGCCGGCCATCATGAAAGGAGTACACAGTATGTAACTTAGTGTGTCCCTTTGAGACCATGTTCATCCGATGTAAAAAACCTGTTTTCATGTATATAACAAAGTATATGGTATTCCAAAGACCATTTATTTATACCTATTCTCATGTACATGGCTATTCATGTGTACACCTGAACTTGTCAGGTCTATGTGGGAGTACACGATGTGTTTGTGACATTGTACTGTTGGTTTCATTAGTGTACTCTTAAAGGTACATTCCGAGAAAACCAGGAAGAGTCACACATCATATGATAGGGTCACAGTCCATGTGATACTTAACTTCAACTAAAATCTCAATCTATCATTTGGAGGGTTTCCCATGGTGTGTGTTTTTAGAATACACTCTGGTTGTATCAGGATTTTCTAGAATCTCACTATTCTTCTTGTGTTATCTCTTCACGCCACCATATTTACCTTAAATTTATAATTTGGAATGTATATTTGGGTAAGAAAGGGATAATAATCATTGAATATATGATTTTTGGATTCCCCATTTATTCATGAATCATCATGAACATCCACTTTCATCATGCATCCTAGAACCACGCCCATACATGCTCGATCTAGTCTGATATGATTCCAATTCCATATACCTCGATCTCATCATAAATCTGAGCCTAGATTTGTCATATCAATCTATTTCACTATGAAAAAAGAGTTCAATTCTGAACTTATAGGTATTTTTCAAACCACGGGATAGGGTATTTTCCTACTATGATTAAAGAAATGGGAAAATGAAATCATAAATAACAACCATAAGGAACAGTTCTTAGTTGATGTTCATGTTGAACTCAATTATTTTCTATGAGAAAAATGAACAATGATATGTAAAATAATAATTATGAAATTCCATATCTTGAATCATTATTATCTCATACCCGCAATATGCATGATCTGCAAATCAATTCACTATTTTATTGCTTTTAGTTCATAATATGAATCATAAACAAGGAAAAATACAAGTAAAACAAATTTCAAACCTTGTTTAGGACTTATAGTTGATGAAGAAATAAGTTTTTTCATGTTCATTGGTGAGATACTTGGATTTTTTTGTGCACCAATCATTAAAATATGATCTAGTTATTGTTGGTCTAAGAGAGATCCTCTGACGGTCTCTCCAATAGATCTCCAATATCTCTATGGTAATACAAATAACCCTAATAATTATGCATGATTGTATACTTATATAAGAAACTAGGTTACCACATGAATGATTAAATAAATTAATTGATTTGATTTTTTTAATTTATTATTACGTCCATGGTGAGTTTTTCACAGACGCCCCCATTCGTAAAATATTATTTCATGCCTAATTTAAAACCTACATTCTAAACTCAATGGTTAACTCAAATTTATGAATTGGGATATATTTTATTATTTAATCCAATTTTTTAGGAAAAATTCATGTATATGATATTTAATATATTTAATATACAATAAACATTTATTATAGGCACAATATGTCTTAGAATCCCATGAATTATGAGTTCATGGTCTCGAAAATAATCCATACAATATAAAAAATAATACATGGAAAAGCATATCCTTTTCATTCTCCCCACCAAGGGGTTTAACTTCCTAAAGATATCAAAACATGTGGCTACAAAATGAGATGTGGGTACTCAGAACAAATCCAAGCCTCCCACTGTTAGGTGATCTCCAGATGATCCTTGTACTTTCATCAGACACACATAAAATAAATCTCCCTCCCCTCAAGGATCATATCCTTAAAATCATCAATCTCTACCTGGTAATCAACAAAGGTATCTTCATCCTCTAGGAAAAGTTTGTTGCAGTTGATAACATGTGAAAAATCATGCACATGGCTACTTATTTCTGACCCATGGAAAACGTTGTGTAACCAGTCTAACAAAGGTGGTGGAGATAAATGGTACCCCACCTCTCTAACTCAACACATTATCTAAAAATGGCCAATTATTCTCAAAGATTCTTGTCACCTTGTCTAATCCTCTATAATTCTCATGGAGGAGAAACATGTATGAACTCATTGTCTCCCTCCATAAAATATAATGGGCACTTTAGTCTATCTGTATAGGTCTTATGAAGGCTATGTGCGGACCTCATCCACTCATGGATGATCTTCTCCTTCATTGTAGTATCTCACACCAACTCTATGCCCATAAGTGTTGACTCTCCTAGTTCATTCCAACAAAGTGGCGACATACAGGGTTTCATGTAAAAGGCGTTGAATTATGCCATACCGATGGTGGTATGGTAGTTTTTGTAGTATGAAAAATCAACCAATGGTAGGTGATCCTCCCAAATATGTACAAAGTATAATGTGAAAGCTCATAGCATGTCCTCTATAACCTAAAAGCTATGCTCAATACGGCTGATATGCTAGGGATGAAAATCTATTCTTAAATATACTTTAGTCCCATAGGCCTCCTGCAATCCCTACAATAACCAAGATGTGAATTCATCATCATGGTCAAAAATTATCGTCAAGGGAACTCCATGGAGTTAGATGATCTCCTGAACATATATGTGTTCTAAACAGTCTAGTGGACTCTACTCTCGGATAGAATAGAAGTTGGATGACATAGTGAGTTGGTCTACGATTAACCATATGACATAATTTTCCCTAGATGTTTGTGTTAAAACTATCAAGATTTCCAAGGATATATCATCCCACTTCTACTATGGAACCTCAAGGGTTTGAGATAAACCTATTTTAACTTGGTGTTCATCCTTCACTTTCGGAAATGTAAGGCATCAATAGACCATCTCTATAACCCCTTACTCATTCTAGGCCACCGAAACTAATTTCAAATGTCCTAGTTCATCTTTTAAACACCTTTATGTACCATCAATGTAGGTGTATGTAACTCTCTTAGAACCTCCTCCCATAACATCAATGGTACCATCATGCATCCTATGAAAAAATGACATGCTATCCACCTTCCAAAAATCCACCAGAAGCATGTCTAGTAGATATTAGAGTATATAGGATGTGATAGTCATCATCCAAAACCTATGAATCCTTTGATCGATGAAAAATTTGTGGGGTAATAACAAGTTACTAGAGGAAATATTCTCTATCACCATCCACAAAGGATAACGATAATGAGGCTAACTACTTTGACACCTCACTCAAAAATTGGGAACAACATCCCCTAATGAGAGAATCTTCTACCACGTTACCCTTACCCAAAGATTAGACAACATCAAATTCATAATCCTAGAGGAACTCTAGTGATCACCTATACCTCAAGTTAAGATCCTCCTAAGAGAATATATAATTGAGAATTTTGTGTTTATAATGGATGATAAACTTTTATCCTATCCGGTAGTGTCTCAATATCATTAATACAAAGAGTAATGCCTCTAACACAAGATTATGGGTTACGTAGTTCAAATAATGTGGTCTCAACTAACGTGAACCATAGGCAATCACCACCTATATCTTCATCATAACATAACCAATACCGGTTCCTGATGCATCCCAAAACACTACATACTCGACACCCTCCTCTAGTAATCTAAAGAAGACATAACTCATCAATATCTTACTCAACTCCTAAAAAGCCTAATGAAACCTCTCCATCCAAAAAAAATTATTCCCCTTTTAGGTAAAATAATTCAATGGTATTGAAATCCTATAGAAATCAGGTATGAATCTATATTAGTAGCATGCCATCTTAAGGAATCACTGCACCTCTATCACAATATTGGTTGTCCCCTAAGCTGAAACTACATTGGCCTTTTCTGGGTCCACTACTACATCATTCATTGAAATAACATGTCTTAGAATTTAGACCTCGTTAATCTAAAACTGACACTTCAAGATCTTCCTATAATGTTATTTTTCTATGAGTTCATCTAGAACCATTCTCTAGTATCTTGTGTACTCCTCCATGGATATCGAGTACACTAGAATGTCATTGATGCAGACAAAAAATAACCTATCTAAGAAAGAATTATTATTCTAGTTATTATTTTCATGGAGAACTACTAGAGAATATATCATTCCCAAGTGAATCATAAGGTATTCATAGTGACCATAGAGATGCATGAATTATATATTTGGTGAATCCTCGTCCTGTACTCGCAACTAGTGATAGCCTGATCTGAGGTCAATCTTTGATAACCATTGGCCCTCTTTCAACTGATCAAAGATAACATCGATCCTCAATAGTGGATACATGTAATTTTTGTTCACCTAGTTAAATCATCAGTAGTCCACACTTAACATCAAATTCTCATCAGCCTTCTTAGAGAATAAAACTTGGGTCGCCAAGGGTGAAATACTTGGTCTAACAAATACCTTTTTCTGGAAGTCCTCTAACTAAACTGTAATGGCCCAGACCACTTTAGTCAATTAATTTGTGAAAATATAGTGTTTGAATTGTATTGAGAGATCATGGCATCTCATTTCAAGATATTTTCAAAATCCAGTTTTTTTAACGGTGAGTCAGGACCTGTAGGTGGAGACGTTAGTTCACGACGGTGAGTCATGACAGTGACTTGTAATGGTGAGAACCAACGGCATCTCATAACGGTGAGTTGAAATGGTAGGAATCTCATAGTGACTCAGGAAAATGACTTTCCTTGAGGTAATGCATAATAATAGGTTTCCAACAGTGACTCACAATGGTGACTCATCCAACAGTAACCCATCCAACGGTGACCCATCCAACAGTGACTCATCCAATGATGAATCTTCGAATGGTGACTCATCCAATGGTGACTCATCCAATAACGAGCCATCTAATGGTGACTCATCCAATGGTGATTCATCCAATGATAGGTCACCTAACAATGAGTTGTCTAATGGTAGGTCATCCACCAGTGATTCATTTCCATAATTTATCAAATTTCCAATTTTTCCTACTTTTTCTAGATTTCCCATTTAATATTTCATTTGACATAAAATGAATTTAAAACCATATTTTAGTGATTTTAAGCTATTTAAAAGTAAATAATAATATCATGAAATCCTTAACACCCTAGAGGCTCATAATTGGTAAAGTCAAGTGTTCTGTGTCAAGATATGCCTTCAATGTCTTTTGAAACCATTTCTTCCATTGATATTGGATCTGGAATTTCTAAATTCTAGATCCTTTCTTCAATGTATGTTTACATTTACTCTTGATACCGGGAATCCCCAAACCTTTCTTCCCTGATCAATTATACATTGTGTTGTGGACTTCAGATCACGTTTCCCTATAGGCTTTTTCTTGTTGTAAGTTCACCCCCTGTTTTGGGTTTAAGTAGGAGTTGATTATCATATGTTCTTCGAGGTAGGGATATCTTCATCCCTATTTTAATTGTGTGTCAGGTGGGGAGGGTGTGTGAATATCCTCTTGGGATGATAACCAAATTCCAATTAAGTAAAGGAAATTGAATCGATTTAACGATTAACATACGAGGTAGTGGAAAGTAAATTTTGTTATTCTTTGTTATCTATTGATAATGTGATCTATATGGTCTATATGCCTACTAAATATCATGGTCATTGGTCATCTTTTTTTACGTAATTGTGATGACTTGTGAATGGATTTTCCTAGCCTTTTGTTGAATGACTATATATATATATATATATATAGTTGATTAACCACATATATTCGGTTAAATAAATAGATTCTCCACACTCAAACTTGTTTTGTGATCACCCCTGAATTTAAAAATTATACATAACGAACATGATCCTTGTTAAATCTGGAAGTTGTGCCTTGTTTGCGTGTGTGGGGCTACTATTGAGGGTATAGTTGTGTGTGGGGTGGTTAGGTTGGTGTAATGGAATCTCAGGTTGAGATATTGATTGAATGTGGAATGGATGAGTAGTGTTATGTAGTGGTACTACAACTGGGCTATGTTTTTTATGTTGATGGGTGTAGTAAGTTTGTGCAGCGGGGATGCTGATGGTTTTGATAAGGGGGTTTATGGGAGTTGATGGGATTTGGTTCTTGTTTTTTTGTGGTTGAGAAGCTGGATTTGGGAAGAGTGAATTTGAATAATTATAATGGAATTGGTTGGTATGGGTGTTAAATAGAGCATAAATATGATGTGAGTTGATTTATTGTGGTTCTTTTCCTATGGGTGGTTTATGTTGTGTGTCTTGTTTCATGGTGTGATTGGTAGTTGCCCGGGTAGGGATGGAATGAAGAAATTGAACTCTAAATAATGAATGATAATTTGTCAAATTATTTCTAGGGGGTTATGAATATAATTTTGGGTTTTTGTGTAGTTGTGCATTAAGAGGTAGCAACAAAGGCGGTTTTTTGGGAAAGTTGGTTATTTGAAAAACCCCATAGGTTGGGATGAGTGTTTGTTACCTATATATAAATATATACTTGTACTTCCTTATGAATTTTATATGAACCCCATCCTGGTTGAGAACTATGTGTCGAACACCCCCATTGTCATGGGGGAGGGTGTATTTTCCAAACATCCTGGTGGGAGGATGGATGGATGGTTTTTGGATCTTCCTTGATCCCTCATCTAGGAATTGGTAGCCCAAGATACTTCGGGTAGGTAGTGGTGCGATTGTGAGGACCAGGTGTATGTGGGTGAGGTTTTCATTCCCATCTGTCTTCGGGATGAGGTATAGATATGGCCCACGTTTCTATGGGTGGGATGTGATACGGTTATGGCCCTGGATTCATTGGGTGGGATTTGGTGATCTTCATTTTCCCCAGTTGTGAGACTAGCTCTGAGGCCTAGGTGATTGTGGGTGGGATGTGACATGCATATTGTGAAAGAGTTTGGAAGTTCTAGGACGTTTTCCATTATAGTATGGATATTTAACCAATTCAAAGTTGTTCAAGGTACCCAAATAATCTATGTGATTACTATATTACTTTACATGACCATCCTTATTTGGTGAGTGTTCCATGGTGAGGTTGGAATGGATAGTTTTCTTTGTTCGGTGTTATTGGTTTCTGTTTGTTTTCTTACAGGGGAATTAGTATGCTTCTCCCACTTTTTTGTGAGAGACCATGGTTTTCTTGACTGAGTATACTTGTATTCTCACCCTATGTATATAAAACTACTTTTAGGTTTTTTGGAGGACTACATGGATTTTGTTGGGCATTACTAGCTCGGACACGGGTAAAGTTTTTGTGTCACTACTTTTCTTTGTTCTTTTGGTACATACCTTTTCATTTTATTGTATTTATAGTAATTTTTTTTAAAAACATTCATGTGGTATGGATTTTGGTTTTACATTACATATATAGTGCACATAGTTGTTTTGGGATGGACCATATTATCTCCCAACCTTATTTTCATTAAAAATGTCAATGCCTCCCATTTTTGTGGGAATATATTCCTACCCTTAGTTCTAGTCACCCCCCAGGTCCTATTGGAGGTGGGACTTGGGGGGTCATTATCTCTATTTCTCGATTTCCATCTCAGGAGGGGAACCTTAAGAGTAATGGTGTCATGAAAAAATGGTATTAGAGGTGATGGTTGAGAGATAGGATAGATTTTGGAGTTAGGAACAGTTAGGATTGCATGGGTTTGTAGGGAAACAAGTTCAAGTGTTCTTAGTGTGTGAAATAGACTACGTAAGATGAGCCAGGACATGGGATTTTAGGGCCCCCCCTGATATGATGTAAGGACTCTAAGCCTACCAAATGACCAAGTGAGGCTACACTATTTATAGATTAGAGACCCTAGGAATGGTCCATCCATCATAATGAATCTTTTAAAATTTTAATTGGGTGTCTTGTGAAATTGGAAATAAGTAGTAAGATAAAACGAGTTAAAACGAATCTTAAGTAAAATTTCATACTACTTAGGAATATGAGTTCCTTGTTTACCTTTTGAGCTATGAAACTCGATATTTGTACATTTTTAGTGCAGGTAGTAAAGTGTCGAGAGGCTAATCTGGTTTATCAAAGGACCATTTCTAGAGTAGAGGAGGAGGATCAGTGGAAGAAGATGCTATGTGATTTCCAACAGTAGGCTCTAGGAATGTGTGAGGAAATCATTTTAGACATAAAGATGGAGAGTTATCATGAGAATATTTTGATCACCATCAACTTGATCCGGGATCTGACGGAGTATTGGGTACCTTTGGTAGTGAACCATATGATGGGAGTTGCATGTTAGTGGTGGACATTGTACCTAGGGGAGAGGTAGGAGTCTAACATTTTGTGGGTCAATTTTGAGAAGGTGTTAGGAGCAGAATTTTTTTTTTCAACCATAAGGGCTGAGAAGAGGTAGGAGTTACTCCCCCTCCAACATGGGAGTACATCGATACGATAACTTGGGATTATGTTCAATGATATCCTTTTATTTACTCCTGATCTCTTTCTGGAATAAAAGTCTCATGCAAGATGTCTAGAGGATGTACTTATCCCTTCTCTATAGTAAACAGTTACTCCCTTCACATTTTTGATGTACTTGGAGGTCCAGAAGAAGGTAGAGATAGTTGACCAGATGCACATCCATGGAGATCATCATTGAGAGGGAAGTTAGTATAGTTCATTGAAGGGAAAGGGTACCAGTATCATGTCTTAAGTTCCAGGGTCAGCGAGGTTTCATTCCATAGGGATTCGACCATAGAATTTATCGTTATGATGTTCAAGACCTCCTGTTGATCCAGTGAACTTGGTACCAAGAGATTTCTCTTTTGGATCATGTGTTCATCTTCATATTCAACTAGTGGTCATTAGATCTCATTATGGTGGAGGATGTTAGGTTCAGCACCCTACTCAGTAGAAGTCGGTGGCTAGGTTGTTTCAGTAGTAGGGACAGCAGGCTCCTACTCCTCCAATGAGAGATGGGGTAGGTGAAGACGAACCTCAGGGTGTTCCTTTGAGACCTCGACCTAGGCATGGTCAGGGATGTGATCATCAAAAAAGGGGAAGAGGAGCTAGGTTTGGTCAGTTGCACACATTAGAGGCAGCAGTTCCAACATGGCTAGAGATCGTTCAAGGTATGATCTGTTTGTTTAGTACCCTTTCTTGTTCTATTTTTCATTCAAGAGATTCTCACTCATTTTTTACACCTGGTCTAGCCTATACATTGGAACTAGATAAAGATAGGATTTCTTTGCCCCTGTTGTTGAGTACACCGGTAGGATGTCAGACCTTCTTGTTTGATGTATGGCAAGGATGTAGACCGATGATGGGACCAAATCATCCCTCTGGGGTTCTTTTAATGCTAAAGAGGTATCCATACAATATAATCCTTGGAATCGAATAGTTTTATTTTGTTCATGTTATTATCAGCTAATTCTACAGGGGAGTCATGATTTCAAACATGGACTTCTAGTGTGTGGCTTTTGTTGGAAATCAGAATCATGAAATGGGATTTTGGCATGTGCAGCCTCTTCTTTCATTGTTTACCAAGATGTCAGTGGGATCAATGGATGCTAAGATAGTGGAAATTATTAGAGTTTTTGGTATGTTCTTGGAAGTTTTCCGTGAGTATTTTGTAACTCTACCCCCTATATGTGATGATGAGTTATGGATAGACCTATATCCCGATTCTTTTCCGATTTCAATGGCTCTTTATCAGATGGAACCTTTTGGGTTGTAGGAACAAAAAATTATGATTGATGACCTGATGGAGAAGGAATTTATCAGGAATAGTTCTCCATTGTGGGATGCTCCATTCTTGTTTTCAAAGAAGGAAGATGTTGTTCTGAGGTTGTGAATAGACTACTAGAGGTTGAATCGGGTTATTATCAAGAACATTTACCCTTTCCTAAGGATATATGATCTTTTCATCCATCTATTGGGAGCAAGTTGGTTTTCTATGATCTATATGTGGTCTGTATATCACCAGGTGAGGGTGAAGGAGGGAGATATCCTAAAGACTAATTCCATGTTCAAGTATAGGCACTTTGAGTTTATAGTTGTTTCGTTCATTGTCAAGACCTCACCAGCCATGTTCATTGGATTATGAACTCCATATTCTGTGACTTCTTGGACTAGTTCATCATCGTATTCATCAATGACATCTCTGTCTACTCTAAGTCATATGAGGAGTATACTGAGAATCTCTAGATTTCTTTAAAGTCCCTTAAATGACACCAGCTCTACGGAAATTTGTCGTAGTGCAATTTTTAGATATGGGAGATACATTTTTTGGGAATATGGTGTCACATCAGGTGTAGATGTGAACCCATCAAAAGTCTAGGTAATTTTTTCTTGGGAAGAAACAAAGTAGGTTGCAGAGGTTCACAGTTTTATTGGTGTAGTGGGATATTATTGGAGATTTTTAACCTATTTATCTCGAGTTGTATATCCATTGAAATCTATTACAAGAAAGTACCAGGCTTTTCTATGGAGTAAGCAATGCTATGCAGCGTTCGCGTATCTGAAGGGGAAGTTGGTCAGTGCTCTGGTGCTCTAGTTTCCATAGGAATGGGTGATGTTTGAGTTTTTTTGTGATCATTCATGTCTAGTCTTGGGATGCATATTGGTGCAACCTTGGGAAGTGATCTCTTATGGTTATAGGCAGTTACCTCTCCATGAACATAACTATACCACCCATGATCATGAGTTAGTAGTGTTCATGTTTGTACTAAATTTTTAGAGACATTACATCATTGGGTAGTGCTTTTTGTCTTCATAGATCATAAGAGATTGAGGTATATCTTTTCCCCAAAAGAACAGAACTTGAAACGGTGATGGTGGATGGAGTTTCTTTAGGATTACGACTTTGAGTTCTCTTACACCTTAGGAAAGGGAAATGTTGTGTAGATTCTCTGAGCATGATGTCTCAGAATGAGGTTGTTAGGGAATCTACAGAAGCTTAAAGTTGATGGAGGTGTTGGACACCTTTCACCATGATTCTAGAATAGATGGTGGAAGTGGTTTCCTATTTTAGATCAAATTGAATTCGTATCTAATTTTGTAGGTGGAGGAGTCTCAGTGGGGATACTCAATGGAAAAGGTGATTTGTGATCGCACTGACTAGGGTGATTCTACCGAGAGATGGTGAGATGATGGTTAGTATCAGATGTTATTTTATGGAATTTTTTTTTGTTCCAATGACGATGTGTGATGGTGTTCTCTATGAGTATCAAATATCTCCTTTAGTGGTACACCCAAGAGTTTACAAGATGTACCACAACTTGAGGATGAAGTTTTGGTGGCCCAAAATGAAGCGGTCAGTGGAGTTTGTGGAATGTTTCCCAGTGTACCTGAAGGTGAACGTTGAGAACCATGATCCAAGTGGTTTTTCAAAACACATAAATGTCCCAAAGTGGAAGTCGGATGACATATCAATGGATTTCATCATAGAGTAACACAGAGATTAGGTAGGATGTGATGCAATCTGGTTAGTAGAAGATTGGATGTCAAAATTATCCCACTTCTTAGTCATTATGTTTTTGGGTGCAGTGGATGCCTAGTCCATAAGGTATGTAGATGAGGTGGTGGTGTGGCATGGAGTTCAAATATCATCTTAGATTAGGTTCCATGGTTTAATTGATGATTTTGGTGGGGATTATAACATGCTTTTGGAACTCGGTTATGCCTCTACACTGCCTTCCACCCTCAGATAGATGGGAAGATAGAGCAGACCATCCAGAAACTTGAGGACATGTTGTGGGAATGTACCTTGAACTTTTTTGTATCTTGGGTTTGACACTTGACCTTGGTATAGTTTTCATACAACAATAGCTATCACTCTTCGATTTTCATGGCTCCATTTAAATCATTATACGGAACACCATGTCTCTCAACTTTATGGTGAATAGAGGTTGTGGAGACAACTGTTCTTGGTCCTATGGATGTGAAGAGCATGATAGAGAAGGTTCAAATTGTTTGTGAGAGGATAAAGGTAGCACCAGACCAGAATAATTCATATATCGATCGCAGGAGGAGGCCCTTGGATTTTGAGGTTGGTGACGATGTTTTCTTCAAGGTTTCCCCTCGACGTGGGTAGTGGAGGTTCAACAGTGGAAGCAATATTTATCCTAGGTTCATCAGACCCTTCGAGGTGTTGAGACGAGTTGGCGAGGTGGCATACTAGTAACCACTTCTACCACAATTGGAAAGGATCCATGACATCATCCACATATCTCAAATATCTCAATATATTCATTATGACTCCCATGTCATTGACTAGGGAGAGTTGGATATCGAAAACAATGCGCCATTCATGGAGTAGCCAGTAGAGATCCAGGATCATTAGGAGAAGGTGCCTTTTGGGCGGACCATTCCTTTGGTTCACATAGTGTGGAGGAATGGTGGCCTGGAAAAGAGTAATTTGGAGCGAGAAGTATAGATGAATTCCTAATACCTAGGGTTATTTTGAGTTTTTCCCTGTTCTATTTTTCTTTGAAATGTAATGTTTGGACCATGTTTATTATGAGATAGGTTGTTTCCTTGTTCTTTGATGTTTGATAATGTCTTGACATGTGAAAAGGGAAAGACCAAATTTCTAATTGAGATGAATTAATTGAGATGCAATTAGACCTATACGAGTGAGTCAATGCCACCTATAGATGATTGTATCTTGAAATGGAGGAAGGAATTCCTTGATTCATATGTCAAGATAGTGTGGATTTTGGTTCTTGTATGTTGTGTCTTTTTTTCTGTTGGGGTAGTGGATGTAGTCGGAGGTATTCATGGATGTTTAGGTTTCACCCCATCTTTCATACAAAAAATAGTGGTTTATCACTGGACCTTGGGGTTTCCAAACCATAGCGATGTTTCAATTATATCAAAATCCTTAATAGGTATATTATGGGGTGGTTTTTCAAACCCCTCTTTCATTGGAGTTTTGTTTTGAATTCTCAAGGGCGGGAATGATCTGAGAGTTATCAGATGTAAGAGATCGTACCTCTCCAGTACATTAATTTGTGAAAATCTAGTGTTTGTGGAGTCCATGGAGGTCACAGTAGCTCATTTCGAGAGTTTTTTAAAATCCAATTTTTCCAATGGTGAGTTAGGACCGATAGCTAGTGATGATAGGTTGTGACATTGAGTCGCAATGGTGACTCACAACAGTGATTAATCCACCGGTAGCTCAGAATGGTGAGTTAAATGGTAGGTCCTAGTGGTGACTCATGATGATGAATCATTTATTAGTAACTCGCAATGAAAGGTTGCCAATGGTGACTTAAGACAGTGACTCTTTTAGTGGTGACATGTGCAATAGTGACTCTTCCAATGGTGAATCTTATAATGTTGAATCGTCCAACAGTGAGTCATAAAATGGTAACTCATTGAATGATGAGTTTTCCAATGGTAGGTCACCTAATGGTGATTCTTCTAACATTAGGTCATCCACTAGTGATTCATTTCCACTGTTTTTCAAATTTCCTGTTTTTCACATTTTTTCCAGTTTCACCCCTTTAACATTTTATATGACATAAAATGAATTTAAAACCAGATTTAGGTGATTTTAAAGTTTTTTTAAAGGATATAAATTATATATTTAAATTTTATAACATCATTGAGGATCCAAAATTTCAAATATGTGTGGTCTTCGTCAAGATCCTTCCTTAATGGGTTTTGAAACAATTTCTTTCGTTCATATAGAATCTGGACCTTGTAAAGATGAGATGCATTCTTCCTTGTATGTTCCCCATACTCTTGATACCGATAATCTGAAAAACATTCTTCCTCAATCAATCATGTTCTGTGTTGTGGTCTTCGGATCGTGTTTCCCAGGAGTCTTTTCCTTGCTACAAATGCACCCCCTATTTTGGGTTCAAGTAGAAGTTGTTTATCGTCTATTCTTAGAGTCCAGGATCCATTAGTCTGTCTTTTAATTGTGTTTCATGATGGGTGGGTGTATAAATTTACTCTTGTAAAGATAGAATTATTATAATTAAGTAAATGAAATTGAATCGGTTTAAATATTAACATGTGGGGGCTGGGGAAAAGTGACTTGTGTCCTCTTTTTTTATCTATTGATTTTGTGATATGTATGGGCTATATGCCTATTGAAAATCATGGCCATTGGAGGTATTTATGTGTGCACATGTGATGACTTTTGAATGACTATTTCAGTCTTATTTTGAATGATTTTATATTTATTCAATTGATTAACCACTTTTATTTGGTAAAATACATGGATTCCCTAGGAACAAACTTGTTTTGTGATCACTCCTAAATTTGAAAAAAGGAATTAACAAATGGGAGCCTTGTTAAATCTGTAAGTTGTGCCTTGTATGGTTGTATGGTTCTTCTTTTTTGGGTATGGATATGTGTGGGTGGTTTGGGTGGAGTAATGGAACCTTAGGTTGAGAGATCGATTGATTGTGGAATGGATGAGCAGTGTTGTGTAGTGGGACTGTAACTAGGTTGTGTTTTTTTATGTTGTTGGGTGTGGTGTGTTTGTGTAGTTGGGTTGCTGATGGTTGTGATAAGGGGAGTTGATGGGAGTGGTTGTGATTTGGTTGTCATTTTTTTAGTTGAGATGGTGGATTGGGTGAAATCAATTTTCAAAATGATAATGGAAGGGGTTCATATGGGTTTTAAACGGAGTATAAATATGATGTGACTTACTATAATGTGGTTTTTTCCTCTATGTGGTTTATTCTGTGTGGATTTTTGGGTGGTGTGGATAGTAGTTTCCTAGGTATGTATGGAATGAATAAATGGACATGTTAATAAAAATATGATAATTTTTTAAATGAGTTTTATGTGGTTATTAATTTTAATTGTGGCTGGTTATGTAGTTGTGCTTTTAGAGGTAGCAGCAAAGGTTGTGTTGTGTGTTGGTTGGATGTTTGGAAAAACCCATAGGTTGGCTTGAGAGTTTTATACCTATATACATACTTTTACTTACTTTTGAATTTTATATGAACCCCACCCTAGTTGATCACTATGTGCCGAACACCCCCATTGTCATGGGGGGGGGGGTTTATTTTCCTAACATCTCTGTGGGAGGATGGATGGCTAGTTATTGGCTCTTCCCTACTCCCTCTTCTAGGCACTGGTATCCCAAGACTCTCTGGGTAGGTGGTGGTGTAGTTGTGATGCTTAGGTTTCTATGAGAGATGTTTGATTTCCTAGGTCTCTTTGGGATGAGGTATGGTTGTGAACGAGGTGTCTGCAACTGAGATGTGGTATGGTTATGGGCCAGGTGTCTGTGGGTAGGACATGGTGAGATTTGTTTTCCCAGGTAGCAAGACAAGATTTGAGGCACAGGAGTGTGTGGGTAGGTTCTAACATCGGGCTTCTTGAAGAGTTTGGAAGCACGAGGATGTTTTTTTAAGGTATTACTTGTTAACCATTAGAAAGTGGGACAGGGTGACTAAATCATTGATGTTCTTACTATATTACTTTACATGACCTACATTATTTAGTGCTCATTCCTTGGTGAGGATGGGATGGTTAGTATTCTTTGTTATGTGCCGTTGGTTTTTTATATTTTCTCACAGGGGAATTAGTTTTCTTCTCCCTCTTTAGCATGAGATACCTTGATTTTTCCTACTGAGTATACTTTTATGATCACCCTATGTATACAAAACTACATTCAGGTTTCTAGGAGAACTACGAGGATAGTGTTGGGCATTACTTGCTCAGACGTGTAGATAGTTGTCATGTCACTGCTTAGCTTTGTTCTTTTGGTACATACTTTGGTGTTTTATTGTATTTCTAGTAGTTTTATTTTAAAACATGCATGTGGATGGATTTTGGTTTTAAATTATATATATAGTGCTTGGAGTGGTTTTGGGATGTCCATTTTGCCTCCCAATCTTATTTTCTTTAAAAAGGGAAATGCCGTTCATTTTTCTAAGAATATATTCCTACCCTTGGCTCTAGTCTCCACCCCGGGGCCTATTAGAGGCTAGACTCAAGGTTCATTATCTCTTTTTCTCTATTCCCATATTAGGAGGGGCATCTTTTGAGGGAGGGGGTCATGACATGCACCCTCATCCCACAATTCTCTATGGGATTTATCGATATACTAGTGTAGATATCATGATCTTCTTAGGGTGTAGATCACTATAGAAGTCTATTTATCTGTGGGATGGTAATCTTGGAACATCATTAATTAAGATGGCCCCATACTCTTACCTGACTATAGGGAATTGAAAACTAATAACATCCACTATAACAAGGGAAATTCTAGCCTACTTTTGAGTAATAGACTTCACCCATCTATTCATGAGTCCATCATACAAAATCTGGGATTCTTTTTTTACCCATAATGAAAAACCTTATCCCATAAATGCAGACATACCACATACTCTACATAAAATAGTCAATCCATGCACTAATAGGAGATAACTAGTCCATACCTAAGATGAAATCATAGTTCCTAATCACTGATACAAAGAGATCTCAATGGAACATCTCTTATCTTAATGTCAATTCACACAATCAGCATAAGTGTGTGACCACTGAGTCAGCTTTAGTAGGATTATCCAAGAGAAACAGTAAAGAAAAGGGCTCAACTTGAATCTCTATGTCTCAAACAAGATATGTGGAAATAAAGGAATGAATCACCCTTATATCTTTTAGTGATAAAGATAGTGTATAAAACACACTGATTGTGCCTTGTGTCATTTTTCAAGCCTCTGGGTCATATTCCACAACCACCATCATTCTTCCCCATCTATGTCCACCATCTCCCTATGCCCGGTGTGGACCACCATGGGGTTGTGGTGGTAATAATTCAAAGCCACTACCATCTCCCTATTCTCTCCCAAATATTCTTCCATGTATTCCTCTATGAATAAATATCTACTCCTACTATAGATTCTCCCTTAGAGACCCATCCACAATCTCTCTATTGGTCATACGACGAGTCATAAAATATCATGCAAGATGTCTCATATCATCATATGAGTAGAACCACCCCTCTCTAGGATGACTATACCCATCCTATGAGTCCTAATCCATATAACCTCTATCTTAGGACATCCTCATGAAAACAATCGCATATATAGGTCCTTGATACTGATGTCAGATCCCTATTGTAATATTATCTACTCTCGTGTTCCCACTGATGACAACTATTTTCCACGTCTTCTCAACCATGTAACTCTAAAATACCATAGATCAATCTATAACCCAAACGTAAGTAGAAATTCCCAGATTTATCACACTGGGATGAATGTCTCTATATAGTCCTCACTCGGAGGCCCTAGCTCAAATTAACTAATACTGAACTATATCTATCGAGTACGAGGAGAGGTTGGTAAACCATGAGGAATACTTAGCAGTGTCACGATTCTCTACTAAAGTTGTAGAAGCTTCAAGAAGCGTACATCCATCAGCATAGCTGGAAAGAACATCTCTCTGAAAATTTTCTCAAACTATGAACATGATAGATTCACCTATTTATAATAATATGTCACGAAACCCCACCATATTCTTGCTAATTCATGTATAAGGCTCATCTCCAGGACCACCATATGATCTATCAGTGTCCAAAAAATACTAAAAACTCAAATCACCACCTCGATCAGATCCTGATCTGCCTATGGTTTATAGCTTCCTTGGATCCTGAGGGGTCACTATCATTGTAACTAGTGTATCGCACTCATGTTGCACACCTCATCTACTAGTACTTGTGGGTATATTATGCTTCTCTACAAGTGGTGGTGTAACTGGTGCACCACATTGAGGTAACACCTAGGAAACATGCCCATGTTTCGATGCCTCGTCACTAAGGGGATCATCCTCGTGATCCTGATGTTGAATCCTAGCTAACGTAAATCACATAGTCATCCTGAAATAAGAAAGATTTATCAAGGCCAATGAGTTTACCTGGAGAGATGACATAAGGACATATAAACCACATTCTATTTCTATATGATTCATGGACCATTTTTTCCCTTTAACAGGTGTTCTCATGTACTGAGTTGAAAGGCTGGTGATCAAAGTTTGAGTATATGGATAAACCAGTTGGCACACTAAAATTGGAGTCCGTTGACTAAATGTTGATATCAAAACACTTAACATAGTTTCCCCAAACCAATCTCACGGTATCCAATACAAAGGTATAACAAACTTCTCTAATAACACTTTTTCATGACCCATCCCAATGGGTCTCATGCCATGAATCCCCAAGACCACCTCCAATAGTCCAAGGGCTGGTGACTATTGTCGAGTAGGCATATCACTAACATGGGAGGCCTTAGACTAAAGAACCTACACACACACACATCTCCTATCCCATACAATGTTGAAATGTAAAAAAAGAAAACTCATTCATGAATTCATCTAAATCCCATAACTGGAGTATGAAAAGAAGCACTGGAATGTTAATAGGGCCAAATAAAAGCCCACCAAAAATATGTTAAAACAAGTCCATCTTGAATGTAAATATGTGGAATGCTATTGGGACACCATAGGAACACACATAGGTCTATCCAGGTCACTAAGAACCTCCTAGTCTTTGTCCCTCTAGGACTCTGTCAAAATTTCAATCATCTACCTAAGAAATAAAACATGCACACAAAGCCCATGTCTGTTTCTATTTCAAAGTACATGGCATGCCCATTAATGTCTACTTATTCCCATTTCCAAGTACACATATATGCTCATGTACACTAGGTATGATCATTTCCAAGTGGGAGTGAAAGATGTGTTCGTGACCATGTACTCATGTTCATGTCTGTATACCCTCTGAGGTACACATTGATCCAACTGGAAAGAGTCGCACATAGTGTGATAGTGTCACATATTATGTGATACTTAACATCACCTGGAAACCCTAACCACCACTAGGAGGGTCCCACATCGTATGTGTTCCCAAAATACATGTCGTGTGTAAATGGATTTTCTAGAATCATGCTATTCATTACATTTTTTCTCTTTATGATGCTAGATCCACTACAAATTGATATCATGGGTTGTGGATCTAGTTCAACCAAGGCTGATCATCACCATATATATGATTTATAGCCACCTCATTTTTTCAGGAATCATCTCAAACCTCCACCATCTTCCTAAATCCAAGAAATACACTCGTGTAAGCCTAATCCGGTCTAATCTATTATTATTTCTGTTGTTTCTCAATATCATCATCGATCATAGACTGAATATATGATATTGATCTATTTATCTAAGAAATGGTTCCATAATATTTTTTTACCAATATTTTTTGAACCATAGGCAATTGGATTTTCCAATGATGAACAAAGAAATAGGAAAGGGAATTCACAAATAATAACCATAAGGAATGGACCTTGATTGATGTTCATGTGGACCATAATTTGTTATCATTAGAACTATGAATTAAGATATGTAAAATAATCAACAAGAAGTTCTAGATCTTGAATCAATACTATCCCATACCTACACCACACACAATCCAAATATCATTTCCAAGGTTGATTTATTATCATTCCACAAAGCACTCCTAAAAAATTCTAAATCCATGTAAAAAAATCCTACCTCAATTTGGATTGATTTATGATTAATAATTATTCTACGAAGTTGTTGTTTCTAAGATCCCTGAATCTCGTTGTGAACAAATCATCAAAATAAGATCTTTCTATCACTTGTTTGAGAAATAGCCTCCAATGCTCTCTCTAATGATTCTACAATGGTTCCACAGTTATGTGGAAATCCCTGATAAGTTTTCATAACCATATAGTTATAAAATATACTATTACATTTTTTCAATGAACAAGAAAATTAATTTATTTCATTCATTTCATTCATTTCATTCATTTCATTCATTTCATTCATTTCATTCATTTTTATGCCTATAGTGACTTTTTCACAAATTCCACATGCTGAAAAATATTATGTCACACCTAAGGTAAAAATAATATCATGGACTCAATGGTGCCATCATATTTCTGATCCCATCCCCCATATAGAATTTATTTAACATTTTCGGAAAAATGTGGGCATGTGTAATTTAATATACATGATATATTTCAAACATTTATTCCTAGTAAACATGGTCTCAGGATCGCATGTCATCTCAACACAAGGTCTCAAAAAGAATCAATACAATATAAAAAAATATGGAAAATTCAATTCTCTACCTAATGCCCAAGAATAACTAATCCTGGAGTAGAAACTAATTTAAATGGTCCAATATAAAAATTCATATATTTTACATCATTTTAATAGTTTAAATGAAATATATCCTATGTAATCCCACAATACCTGAATATAATGGTTTTTTTATACTATCTATATAAAAATATTATTACGCATTATTGATTCATTTTGTACCAAAAAGGTGTCTATATATGAAATCATTCTCTATATTATTCTATATATAATTCACTCGGAAATGAGAAACAAAAGAAGGTGTGAGATAAAATCCTAAATAAGGGTAAGAATATCTTGTATTCATAATAGTTTATATTTGTATCATGTTTGAAAATATGGACATGAGAGAAATTTCTAATTAAAAATTATATAACACCCTAGATTATACCATAAGGTTTGAGATGAAGAGTCACATGACCTCATGCATGCTTCCCTATATGTAAGTCACAATCAACTAGCAGTGAGGGCTTGAACAATTTTAGTGGTGAGACAATGCACTCATTATAATATACTTATTGAAATAATACAATAAAATAATATAATAATCAGAGTACATGTAGAAACTAAATCATCATAATATCTGGTTCAACACATGCCATTCATATGAATTAAAAACATTATTCTTTTCTAGAAATCCAAAATATCTTAGTAATTTGAGTAGAATAAAATAATTAAATAAAATATTTTAGAATCCTATAAAATCTATCATGATTTGTTAACCAGATCCATTATTAATGCTAAACCATTTATTATGATCCCCAATACCTTAATCAGTTCGTTATACATGAATTCAGTAAATGCATCGAGATTCCCATGGAGGGTTTGGGTAATAAATCATAGTAGGGAACCATCAGAGAATACATAATAAATTAAAACATGAATAATAGTTTCATTCCATGATAAAAATAAATATTTAAGAAAATAAAAAGGCATACAATCATGTACTAAGCATTCATGTCCTAACCATGCCACCAAAAACCACTATCTAGGCTTGCTATAGCTCAATACCGGATAAATGACTAGTGGTCATCATAAAAAATTAGTAACTACCGACATAGCTATCTATATACTACTTGGTTTCTGTATGAAATCAAGACTTGATTATGTACCCAAGAACAACTAATGATGATTTGCTCGTTATTTGAATGGTATTTAGTTCCTCCAAGTCTACTCAGTATTCATAAGAAATCAAATCCCAAGCTAAGGATCATGGATATAATTCTCAAATATAGTGTGTAAATCCTCCATTGTCTTCACTATATATGTGAAATTCACCTCTATGGGTAGACATACAATGATGGGTTTTCTATCAGAAATTATAATATTAACCCCCAATGGAATGGTAACACACATCACAGGGAATATCATAATATAGAAATATTTTCATAACATCATGGGATGTATAGTTGCATCATGTATCAATATGTGATTAGTATGAATCATGGTAAAAATTACTATAACAAATATAATGGATACAAGGATCATATATGGGTATCAGGACAATGTACACACCAAAAAACAATCACCATCAATCAATAACAAGATGAAATTCGAACATAACATCAATGAAGGAAACAACAGTATACAAGAGATCCAAATACTAAGGAACATCCTACCTCTAGGTTGTCGATGTCAATGTCAATGTTCAATAATGAATCATCACCGGAATTATATCCATATACTTAATTATTAAATTTTATTTAAAAAGGGATCCTATAATTTATTCCAAATATTTTATTTCTATAATAAATATAAACACTATAATTTATAATAATTATATCTATCACATGATAACATAACCCTAAATGATAATTAATTATGATTCTTTTTTATAATTGCATATTTTTATCATTCATGTATTATTTATAATATCTACATAAATCTTCATAAATCTAAACTTAAAAAATCTTCTTGAAAAAAGGAATACACATATAATAAAAACCCTATTCAAGAATTTTCCTTTTAAAATATTCTCCAAATAAAAGTGGAGAGAGTAGGTTAGGGTTTTTAATATCATGGAAACCGTATCAAGATCATTTTTTGATAAATTAAGTCTTCACGGATCATGGAATTTTCAACTATAAGCTTCCCAGAATCATGAAGAGATCAAAAATAAAGGGCAACATGTTTTTTTATATTTTAAAAGAAATAATTCCATGTTCTGTTTCATGGTAATAAAATCCCCAAATTAAATTTATCATTTAATTTTTCCATTAATTGTTTCCAAAATGATGATTTTTGAATTCTAACCTAATAATATTGATGAACATTAATCGGTTCAATGAATTTAATTTAATGAATTTAGGATTCCAAAAATCATTAAAAACAAGATTTATGTTTGTTTTGGGGAACAAAAAAATTAAAAGATTTTTTTAAATTATTTTTTTCCAAAATGATAGTTGTGTAAGGGTAACTAGGAATTACCATTATGAAAACATTGAATCCAATTATATACCCTTATTCATGCTGGGTTACATATAAATAGACTTTAAAAACTAGGATCTACCCTTACGCATCAAGATAATCCATTATCCAACCCTTACCTATCTTAGCCCTTACACTTTCACAGCCTATAAAAACTAAGATATATCATTTTAAAAGACATATAAACTTTAAATAACCATAATTCCATGCTATAGGTACCTTTACACATACTTTAAAAATATGGAGATAATTTACACAATCTATATAAACTCTAACATACCTTTACAAAACTATTGTGAAAACACTCTACCTTTACACATGGTCTTAAAACTCATCTTACCCTTAAATAAACCCTATATATCAAATTTTACCTTCACAAAAACTCAAAAATAAACTTTTAAGTATAATATTTTCTAAAAATATTATATTTTAACATAAAAAGACTCTTAAATAATATTCAAAACAGGTTCTTAAGAACATTTAAACAATTGATAATTTTGCAGTTCTCCATCTCAAATAACATATTATACCCTAGAAGTCTTTCTATTGGAAAATCTAAAACAAATCAGGCCACAAATATCAATAATCAGAGTCCAAATCCTAAGGTTTCTCCATGAGCTATCCATGGTTCCATATGATTCATAAAAGTTGAATCGTCTTCCCTCATAGGATTTTATCACACCTATATGTAATATGCACCAGGTATTCCCCATATAATTCTAAACCTCTAGCTCAATATCCTCACAGTCGATGACATATATAGGACCATGCATGTAACTCTAGATATGAGAGACATGAAACATTTAATTCTTACCTTGGTATAAATTAGTTAGATCCAATGGATACACCATTATGTTAACCCTCTCAATTATCCAAAAGGGTCTAAAAATATACAGGGATACCATCCCTTTATTACTCTAACATTAATAGAATAAATGAGGAATCACTATTAATAAAACCATTCACCAATAAAAAACTTGGAAGGTATCATCCTATAGTTGTCATAAAATCTATGATTTCATTGAGTTTTGATCAATATTTTTTGTATCAGATCCTCTCTATAAGAGGTATCTTGAAAAAAAAATCCCATACCCACTACCTCACCTACCTTGTTCCAATAAAATAGTTAATGACATAAACTCTATATAGAACATCATATGGTTATATCTAAATCAAATCCTTTAAAGGGTTCTTAAATACAATATCTAGTAGTGCTATTTGATCATAACTTACATCATTGAAGTCTAAGACATAGGCTTGAAGAATATCCTATAGTATGTGTACTATATAATCTGATTTTAAGTCTTACTTTTTAAAATATACTATTTTCAATAATTTATAATTCCCTAATTCCTTAAGCAAGACCTACCAAAATTGGGATATAGAATATTCATCTCTATCAGATATGATGCTCAAGGGAACTCCGTGAAATCATATTATCCCATAAGCATACATCTTGACCATCTCATATACTCTATGAGTTTATTGGATGTGTAATAAAATAGAAACTCTTGTTATCTTATAAATAATCTCCCAAAAAATTTCATGGCTCATCAGAGTCATGGGTAACCCCATCACAAAGTACATCATTTAATCCTCACATTTCCATAGGTGAACTAGAATTTTCTAGTGAAATATACTAGGATACTAGTTCTTAGACTTTATCCATTGGTAGGTAAGTCATCTAAAAACTAGTCCAACAATGTGCTATTTCATATCCATCCACTAAAACTATTGTCTAAAGTCATCAAGCATATTTCTCACTCAATGATGAACATCGTATTTTGAGGTATGTAAGTATCTCATAACCTCTTCCCTAATGAATGTATGGATCAAAACACACTATTGTACTAGGATCACATAATCATTGTTTAATTACCACCCCAGAAAAGTGTGACATAAAATGATAAATGTTTATACCCATGTTAATAATGTGAACATTCCAATTCAAAATCCTAGTTGATTAGAACTCTGAAGTTAAATGTTCTTGGCCTATATTAGTGTCAGAATGGGTGAACTCCTTGGAAGTTTCCTAGGATCTATTTGAGTGAGGGAAAAGAACACTGAAAGAAAATGTGTTTTCCTATGTGGAAATTAATTTTTCTAATACGTAATCCCATGAGTTAATAAACTACCACTACAGAAAAAAGACCATTTCCTAGGGGTTTTTTTTAAATGGTTGCAGTCTAAACCACTGCCATATATTTCTAGGGATGTTTATTGAAACTCTCACTAAAGTGTGTGTCGGCATACAATACATAGTGGTTTCCTATATTTAGTGGTGGTTTATAGTAACCGTCCTGGTAGTTGTATTTCCTGGTGGTTTTAATGGTTTTAGTGGCTGTTTGCCTAAGAAAAATTGATATATTTTATTAGCTGTTATAACTGCCACTACAAAATTCACTTTCCCCAGGGAAAACCCCCTCCCCCTAAAACAATTAAAACTACTGTGATATAATAAATGAATATGAAAGCTGTTTAGTGGTGTTTATAACCGCCACTAAAAATAGTAGTTTCTCCAGGGAATGCCACCACTAAAACTATTAAAAATACCACGATATAATAAATTAATATGAAAACAATTTTGAAGCTATTAAAACAGCCACTAAATATATTATATTTATTTTTCATCAATTAAAATTGTTGCTAAATCCATATTTATAAAAAAATGAAGCTGATACTGAGGTCCCATTAACAATTCCCTGTAAAAAAGACCATTAAAATTGATATAACATATAACACATCATAACCACAACACATCGCAACCACCCTGCATCACAACCACCCCACATCTCCAACACCACACATCATAACCACTACACATCACAACCACCATGCATAATTTAGTTTCAAAATGGCTTTTTATCATAATTACTAAATTATTATGAAGGTAATTCACACAAAAAATCAATATTGTATGGGAAACCAATTTAATAGTTTGATATATATTCATAGTAATTTTTATATGTGGTGAGGTTATACAAACATACATATAAATTTTTATAAAAACCAAAAGAAAACACACTATCTCAAAATAATTCATAATTGGAAAACCATGTCAGTGTTGACATATAATAATAAATAATAAGAATAAGTAAAAATCATGTGATTTCTCCCTTCTCCTTTTAATTAAATTAAAATTTTTTATTATTTATTAAGATGACATACCATTTAACCAACGATATGCAAAATAATGATATTTCCAAATGTATATATAAACAAGGGGAGATGAAGGATCCCCAACCTTGAATGAATCTTCATGGAGAAATGAACAAGAACCAAGGATAAACCACCACTGATCTCAAGTGAATCACTATTGAATTCAATGAATAATAAGACTCCATAAAAACCCACCCAAACAAGAGGATAATTACCACCATAATGAATTCTTGAATATAATATAAATATAATAAGGAGTAATTGGAAAATATAGGGATACCATGAATCAAATAACTTCAATCTAAATGATCCAATGTGATCGAAGTAGTTTGGAACACCAAGGGAGGTAACTGGAGAAGGGTAGGATGAGTAAGGGGCAACCAATAATTAAGGTAAAGTCTGAAATTTAAAACAAGGTGGTAATAAAACACTTATTTATAAGTGAATCATACTGGACTCTTCCAAAAGATGGTTAATATCAAAAACTCATGCCGTGGGTTTGGTAAAAGAGTGATCTTGAACCCTCGTTGTCTATATATCTTTTCCCCATTTTGAAATGGAATCTCGCCTCCCAAAAATCTTAGAACATTGAGTGGTCTAAGACATAGTGGTTCTTCTATATTCTTCCATGTAAAAAATACCATACCAAGATCCCATTTCCCAAAAATTTTACCCTCACCATGCCCAAGGCTACAATGTGGTGAGCTTGGGTTTCCTATTTTGGACAGGTGGTCCTCCAATATTCCATTCCCACCTAAGGGAATTTCAATATTCTCATTGTGTATAGTAAAATCACGAGGACAACATGCATAAAAAACGTCATCTCCAATTCATGGTTATATATCCAATTTTACAAAAGAGTACTCCGAATATAAATCTACCTCCTTTATATCTAGACAAGTGATTGCACAAGCCATGGTGGCCTTAAAAAGGCTAAAACACCACCTCAAACCTCAAAATCGCCACAAAACTCTCCCTAAACATCCCCAAGACTTGATAATTCCCAAAGGGGATTTCATAAAGGTTAGGCACTACTACACTCATTCTATTTATTTTGGTTTCCCTATTATTTCACAATTATAAGTCAAGGTGATCATATTTTCCCAAAAATTATAAGAACTATGTGTGGATTGATTCCTATTTCCATGGGATACATAGATATTCCTATATCTCCTATCTCAAACCCAAAAAAAATAGATATCAAATCCCCCACTTTATCTTAGTGACTGGGTTTCTTCATTCACATTGGTTTTCCATCCATAGGGTTGGCATCAAGACAAGTTCATTTCATTTTACACATCATTTTAAACTACATTAAACCTCATATAATAAGTTATTTTTCATATGATCTTAAACTATTGATTATTTTAGTCATTTTCACACGATGTTGAACTATGTGATGCATGGTCCATCTTGTAAGACTTGAAACTTCATAGAGTATTCTACCTAGTAAGACATGTCTTCCTCTATATATTATCCAAACCTATATAAGGCTCCTTAGCATGTGGTTCTTTATCCATAAACCTATGTTATGAAAAAAATTACTCTTAATATATGAAAGATTTTAATATTCATAGGGGTATTATATAAAAACTATATATGGATTTATTCATGATGTTTTAATATATGTAATGATGTTGGGATATTCTATAATAGGCATTGGTGAAAATTATAATCACTCGCGTTATACCCTAAAGGTGAGACCCATCCTCATTCATGTCAATTTGTTTATTTATTTCTCACATAATGGTTCCCATACATCTCATCCTTCTCCTCCTATACACGAGACAAATTTTTATAGAGGAACTTTTTCCAAGATCTATGAATGGATTGAGTCCTTTTACTATAGGATATGTTTTTTATCATTCATCCTTGGGTAAAAAACCTAATAAATTTAGGAAAAATTAATCATAAATCATGAATTAGGAAAAAAATCATATATGGTGCATACCACACTCAAGAAATCGATACATAAAATAAAACGTCAAAAATAAATAAAATACATAAAATGAAACATGAGAAATCAAGAAAATGTTAGGTCATTAAATTTTTTGATGGAAAATATGTGCCACACATGATACATTTACAAACTGATTGTTACCATATTTTTCCAACATATCAACAAAACAACTAATCATGGTCTGATGATGAACAAATATCGTCACCCTCTCTGCCTCCATCTCTTCTTCCTACTACCACCTGAAAGTACATTATATTGAAAATTAAATACTGTTGTATATTTATATTTAAACATAAAACCAATAATGTTTGAAAACTAAATGATTTTTAATTTTTTGATTTACTTTCTCACCAAAAGTTGATACAATATCACTAGGGTCAGATTCAGTTATCTTCTGATATAAATCAATCAACACTTTCTAAAAAGAGGATATTTGAGACCCATGGTCGTGAACTATGTTTCCTTGAGAAACAATATCTCTCTGAGTATATCAGGGTATGAACTAACTACAACTAGTAGTTTATATAGTTGAATTCCACAGTGGCCTACCAAATACCTTAGATGGTATGGGTCCAAAACCTATCCCACACACTCTACCAAGATGATCCTTCCTAAGGAATTTAGCAACCTGGTCATCATGGGAGACTGTGTAGGACTGCATTGGATTGGCATCCCACAGTTCTTTAATTTTTACATATAAATAAAAAAGCAGTCATATTAGAGGAAATTATTATTAACATAGTAAAAACTAAAAATTAGTTATTATAATTAAAATGAGTTCGTACCCCAACTTCTTTGGTAGGCCCATTAATAAAACTTCCATCATATTTTTGGTAAACATTTAACCACAATTCTATTCAGAATGCTTCATACCCTAAACTCAGTGACTGCATTAAAAAAACATAAATCAAAAATTTAATATATTAAACAAATAATATTGTCTTATAACTATTTAAACTAATGAAAAGATTACTAGAGCAGATCGGCTTCTAGAAAAACTCTTTGACCCCGTAGTGTGAGTGATGAACTATTTAGCCCAGCATGATGCGTTCTTTCTTGAAAGATCACAAAATAAATAAAATGAAATTTAATAGTAATGTATTCAATTTCATCTACTCTTAATACACATGTATAAATGTAAAATGATATTATAATAGTAATATATATTTAAATACCATCTACTTCTCATCACAATGTCTATCATCAAAAACATTCCATTTCACTTTGGGTATCCCATCATTAGCCTATAATACATTTGTTGGGCAGTCAACAGAGTATCATTAACATCACCCCACAATCTCCATTTAAATTCCTTCCATTTTTTGCCAAGATTTTTCAATGTCCACTTTCATGCTATCACATCAGCATCCATAATGTGGAAAAATATTTCTACACAAAAATTAATTTTGAAAATATTAATAATATAACATTCAATTACACCATAATGTATTAAAGTTACCTTTATTTGGAAATCAAAAACTTCATTTTCCAACTTTTAGGCATATATCTCCACTCATCATATAAAATAGGAAGGGAAACGGGCTCTATGTCCAGCTGGCCTAAAATATGGCCTAGTAATCCTATGGTGTCATCCATAGGGACACCATATGAATCAAATGGGACAACTACCTTCTCTCCAGTCAGAATCCATATATATGAACTTTTTATATTTTTCTCTATAGTTTTGTTGTTTTCAAATTTAATGAACAAATATTTAGTATAAAAAAGTGCTAAAATTTATTCATATTAAAAAATTTACCTATAAGAGTCACCCTCCAGTATCCCCATGAAGAACTAGAAGTGGTGCGCTTCTCCCCCACTACTGAGGCCACTGAAGCGGGAGGCGGTGACTGAGCTGCTGAAGGGATGCTCAAAAAGGTTGTGAGAGATGGTGTAGGGGGAGATGGTGTAGGGGGAAAGTGGATGGTGGCTCAGATGTCGTAGGGGGGGATATAGATGAATAATCATCTATCACAGTGGTCTATTAAACATTATATAGCTTCCTCCTTGGAATTACTTTCATTTAATCAAATAAAATTAAGTTCAAAACATATATATCAAAAAAATTATGCAGAAACTTTTTTTAAAAAAGATAACATATGCACTGTACTAACAAACAAAATATACATAACAATAATAATGAATGATTACACAAATGAAATAAGTGGTTGCTAAATGAATGAGAAATTATACATACAATCATTTTCTCCATTAATCATGTCTTTTTCCTACTTTATTACTTCATCAAATTCATTCATCATTTCTAGACTAATATTTTCAATATCATGGTGGAAAAATAAATTTGATTATTTTTGTTGATGAGATTCAATATCAGAGGTCAAATATTCTACTTCATCACCCATATCATACAAATCGCTTTACTTTACGTGAGATACTACACTCCACCCTTCATACAAAACATCATTCACATAATATACCATTTTCATCCTGCGATGATAAGATATATGGATCATACAGTTCAGGATCACCAAAATTTATCAAGAGAGAGAAGTTCATAGAGGTAAATTTCAATGAATCTCTTTTAACATATCTGATAATATCGACCCAAATGTATTTGAATAAAACAACTGAAAAATTGCTCTATTAGTTTAATTAAATAATATCAGTTAGATTTCCATAGTATCCCACTTCAAAAAAATTAAATATACCATTATTCTATGCTTTAAAACCCTCTTCTTGATCAACTGTATGAAATCTAAATCCATTCATATTGTAAGAGTCGAACTTTATAACTTGTTTTAGAGGAACTCGAGAAAAAAACTTCAAATATTATGACAACTCTTCTCGAGTATTATTATTCATGATCTAAAAAATGAAATATACTTTATTAGAATTAAAAAATACATGTTTCAACCTAATATTCATATTTATTTAAATATTTATGAACTTACACATCGTGAAAACCGTTCTACAGGAACTTTATTAACATATTTTGTTATATATTTCTCCTTTCATGTTCATCCTCTCATTCATATCTTTGTTTGTATCCTCAACTCTTCAATAAATGGATCTAAAATTTCATAATTCAGCAGCACATATCTATGTCCCTGTAAAAATTTCATTTCTATTAGTGTAACATTTGAGGTCCTCCTAACATATTGTCCAATAGCAGGAAATGTTTTTTATTTCCTATTTATTTGAGAATTAGTTGATGTGTCATCAACACTTCCAACTCGATTAAATCTTCTCTTAATATCATCCAGGTATTTAGAACAAAAGGTAAGACACTCTTCTGCCAAATAGGCTTCAGTAATAGAGCCTTCTGTTTGAGCTTTATTTCTCTTGTATGATTTCGAATGCCTAAAATATCTATGAAATAAAAAAACATGATTATGCATTTAATTAAGTTCCAAATATTGTTTAATTAACTGAAAAAATATAAATAATGCAACTCTCAATTGGATACATCCATCAATAATGAACAGGGACTCATAATTTAGCTTCCTCAACCAAATTCACTGTTAAATGCATCATAAGAGTAAAAACAACGGAGGAAATATCATCACCATTGAACAAAGTGTCCATAAAAACCTCTCCTTATGGTTGCTGAGATCAAATGGATGTAGATATTTCTGAAATAGTTACCTAAAAAATGTGCAAAATTGGAGTACAACAGCAATAACGTTTTCAGGTAATAATGTACGCAATGCCAATGGTAGTAACTGCTATAACAAAATATGTGAATTGTGACTTTTCAATCCATGTAAATTACGATTATTTAAGTCAACACACCTCTATATGTTACTTGAATAACCATATGATACTTTCAAATGCTTTAAAATTATAAGGAATGTATCTGTTTTCCTATTTTTCATTGCAAAAAATGTCAGAGCATACTTTTCATTCTCATCTAGCCAGAGATCACGTTTTATGTTCATTACTTGTAAATATTTCCGAGCATTGAGATGATCCTTTGACTTTCAATGATAATTAAGAAATGTGAAGATCAAATTTTCAAAGTCATTTTTCTCAATATGCATCACATCAAAATTATGCTACAACAAATTAAATTCTCAATACAAAATTTTAATGAATATACTTTTTTCTTCTAATGATGCATTCTGATTTCAGTTGACGATGCACTTAAAACCCATTTACCACTATCATTCAACTGATAACCCTTCCCAAATTCTATTTCAACTTTTTCGAGTTGGGTCAATATTTCAGAACTAGTTTATAACATAGGAGGTGGTCACTGGTTAAGGAAACTATTAAATTTTGATCTGTTCATCTGAAATCTATGAGATGCATCGATAAATATTCAATGGCACAAGAAGTACCATTTTCTTCTATGAGGTATCCATTTGGGATCAAAATCTATTTTACAAATAGGACAATCCAAATCTTTGTAAGTGTTCCAACCATATAAATTCCCAAGCCCAGTGAAGTCACTAGTGGTGCACATTAAAGCAGCAAGCATTTTGAACATTGTTTTAGAAGAAGCATCAAATATCTCAACACTATTGCTCCATAACTCCTATAATTTTTAAATTAAAGGCTATAAGTATTCATCAATATCATTTCCAAGAATTTGTTTTCCAGGAATAATCAACTAAATGATAAAATATTTTTATTGCATACACATCCACAGAGGCAGATTGTAAGGGATCAAAACAAATGGCCAAATGCTATAAGTGGAACTCAAAGTCCCAAATGGGTTGAATCCATCGATAGCCAATCCTAATCGAAAATTCATAGGATTAACTACAAAATCTAGATTTAATTAATCAAATTTTTTCCACAATTGTGAATCTCATGGATGTCACATTAACTCATCGTTGTTTTTATCTATAGAATTCTACTTCATGTGTCTGGTGATTTTAGATGACATGAATAATCTTTATAATAGAGGCTTTAAAGTAAAGTAATGAAAAACCTTTTAAAGTGAGTTCCTTTTCATCTTCTTCATGGTATTATGTTGATTCAGACTTCCAACATCACCCATTGACTGCCATATAGAAGAATAACATTTTTTTCAATCCTGTCTACTTGAATCCTCAAACAAATAAAGAATACAGTCATTGGGACACAGATGTATTTTTTGTATAATTCAAACCAAGACTGTTAAAAACTTTTTTCATATCATAAAAATACTTGGGGATGTTTTCTTCAAGAAATGCATCATGCAAAAATTCTAATATCAAGGGCATTGCCTTATTTGTAATTCAACATAGACATTTGATATGGTACAACTTCAGCAAAAAAGAAAGTTTTGAATATTTCCAACATCAACTATACAACTCTTGATTTTCGTCATCAACTAAATAAGGAAACATATTTTCCTCATTTATTTTTTCTCTTACATTAGTCTCCACATAATCAAGAAGAGGATCTACTAATATGGTACAATCTTCATCTGGTTGTCCTAAAATCTCAAAAACATCACTTGTGACATTTCTATGTGTAGCACCATTATCTGGTTGTTATGATATGTTTTGATGTTGATGGAATTGTCTTGCAATTCCAAATTCATCATTTATAAGGTTTTTCATTTCATTACCAATTTTCGATGAAGTTGGGATCTCATTTTATGGATTGACATCAGCGCTAAACCTTTCTGTAACATTCAATTCTATGTGCCAAATCCAACATAAATATTGACTAGGTAATTGCTTCAATATTAAATGTTCATAAACATAATATCTCTTCAACCATTTTATAAATTTACATTTTGGACATGGATATCTTATTCATCCTTCAATAGATCAATTGGAAATTGAAAAATCTAAAAACTCCTCCAAACCCTTAACATAATGAGGTGTGTTCCTTGGCAATGTGATCCAGCTTTTATCCATGTGTATCACAATGTGCCTACACAATATTAAAAAAAATTAAAACACATAACTATTAATAAATAGGGAAATAGATTCATATATACTAGTAGAAAAAATATATAAATATGTTAATTATTTGGAAAAATTCTTGGATTAGATAAAAAAATCCTCAAATACACTTTTTCCCAATATGCCATGGTAACTTAAGGCACTTTATGATTACATCTGGCCAATAAATTTCTCATAATCTACCTATTAAGTGTCAAAAATACTATCTCATGTCTACCAAGACATCCCAAACTATATAGCAGTTTCAAAGAAGAGGCATGAATGCCTTTGATACCAATTTGTCAGAATCCAACGTAGATAACCTATCTAAGCGACATATTATAGTGTTTCTATGTAGATCATAGATTTCATGGATGTATAGATACATAAAAAGAAATAAGAATGAGGGGGAGAAAATAGAGTCATATTATATTTTTGAAGATATGCATGTGGGATAAAGGATAGAGATGGATGAATCATGGAGGAAGGGAAATAGATGTTGGGATGATGGGAAAGTGGAAAAGGTGGAGCTAGTGGAATAGACACTGGGAGAAAGATATAGAATATTTTTTCATATGTTAGAAAAATCACCCAATTAAAATTATATATTTGTAAATGCACATTATATTAATTATGTAAGAATGAAACCAAAACCAAATGTATTGATCCATTCCTAGTAAGGATAATTTATATTATCATGGGGTTATAAAGAAAATTTTAGGTTAAAATAACCATTTTATAACTAGAGTAATATCAATCAAAATACATGGTTCATTATAGACGTTCAAATTGTGTATTTATAAGTTTGAGATGTCCATTTTGGGTAGTATACTCAGTAGGGAAATTTTTGTTTATTTAATGTAGTTTGTATAAAATGCCTAAAAAAATAACATTAAATGATTTGATGATTATATTTTATATGTTATTTGAGTGGAGAAATATATCCATTCAATAAAAATACCCAAGGAAATTTACTATGATCAGAGGTTATAAAAATGTAATTATAGAGAGACACATACTGTATAAGAAAGATAAAACTAACATGATATGGTTTTATATTCAGAACATATGTTAAATTTTATTATTTTAGAATATAAAATTAATATCCTATATAGAGTAATATGTTTCAACTATTCATGATTAACCACTCCATATGAATTCAATAAAGGATTCCAAATTAAGAGATTTACTTCTTTTTTTTTTTCTTATCAAATTGATGAATTATTATTTGTGGGTATTCAAGATAACCTATTCATGGGTGAATAAAAGTGGTAATAATAAGGAATTTTTTTATACCATTTCATGATGCATTAATTTATTGATAGATCAAAATTTCATTTCTCACTTCTGAGTAGAGGAAGAAAAATATTGGTCACAATTGACCATAATATAAATACCATCATAAAATCCATGGCCATGGTAGAGGCTATGCTAATCTATAATAAATAAAGAATTCATTCTTGATATCAGAATGTATGGATCCTAATTTCTTATAATTTCATGATATAAATTGACAATAGTACAGATGGAATTTTTATAGGATTTATCCCGTATTGTCACCTGATCTGGAACTCTCTCATGTAGTGAAATCAAGTCACTTATGGGATGTCAATCGTGCCTCCTCATATTACATAGGAATCTAACTAGATGCAAGGGTGTGATTATATATAATGGATACTCTACCCCTTTATTTATAGTTACAATATAGTGGAAATAAATAATATAAGTAAATATCATTTTAATGGAAATGGATGAAAGAGTACGATATACTACTTGGAAGAAAAAGGATGAACCAATAAGCAATTAATAATCAATCATTTAATCGCATGATAAAATTTATCATAATGGAAAACTAAAGGTAATAAAAATAAAATAACCATCTAAAAAATATCCTTGAGAAAGTATGAATGTCATTCCAACCATCACCATAGAACCATCAAATGATAAAATGACTGGGAAAACACCATTGTATATTCATTTCAACATCATGTCTAATACCTCTAGATAATCATTTCACCACCCTGAACATATCCATCTCTATAAGAAGTATGGTATCTAGTCATATCCCATTATATAATCATTACTATAAGAAATTCATCTAATCCCCCTATATATTTATTACAACATTAAATTGATCCAATATCTCTATACATGCATTAAAGGGTGAATTTTTTCCTTTACTTCTATATAATAATTATAACATAAAACTCAAAATATGTCACAACAGTAAGCATATCACAATATTATATCATAAGACTCAATGATTAATTCTAAAAATTAACATATTTTATCCAATTTAATATTCATTTTCATAAAAAATTATTTCTAATAATTTATATTAACAATAATCAATTATGAAATTCGTGTGATATTTTTAAATCACCTAGGTTTTTATATCATAATAAACACACTTTAATCTTTTTTTCAATTCATTATTAATCAATGATATCCATATCCATGAGTAGCCACAAGTTCATCCACAATAGCATTTAATCTAGAGGTATCCAAGGAATAATCCCACCCAAGATTTATAAACATTAATAATTCAATTAATTAATGCCAACATTGTTATGGAAAATTTGTTATACTACACATTATTAATAATTAAACATACCATTAGGATTGGTGGATTGGTTTCAAATAAATTTTAAGGATAAAGGACTACCTAAGATGAGAATCAGTGAGGTGGAAAGGTGGTGAGGTTGTGAGGGGCGAGGTAGTGAGGCGGCGAGATGACAAGGCGGAGAGGTAGCGAGTCTGCGAGGTGGTGAGGGGTAGGGTTCCGGGGGTTGTTGGGGGGTCTCGCGGGGGTCAGGGAGAGAAGGGGGTTCTAGGAGGTGGGGGATGTTTTGGGATTGAAAAAAAAGTATTAGCAGTGGTATATAACAACCACCATGAAATAATTAAACAAAAAATTAACATCAGTTTAGTAAACCGCCGCTAAAAAACGCTGCAAAAAGATGTTAATGTTGTAGTGTAAAATGTACAACGAAGGTAAACACGAAATTATTAGAGACACAAGGTGTTAGATGACCAGGTTCATGGCCTAGGGAGGCCATTCTCATGAAAAATTTCATGGAATCATAAGGTATCATCATGAGTAAATATTGAAAATCATCAATCAAGGAACAAGATCAATAGACCATACAAGGGTCATCAAGAAAACAAAAAAATATTTTCCATGGCTTAGAATCCTATGAAAATAATCATATCTGTGGAAAAATTATACAGGAATGTGGAATAATAAAAGAATGTAGAAAAACCTTAAGAATAGAAAATCAGAACATTATGAACCTTGATAACTATAATTATGTCCATATATAACATTGAGAACCTAGCTAACCCCAATCTAGTCCATGGATAAAGTTGTGATCATAGCTAACATCAATCGTACCTATGCCAAAAAAAATTATCCCATCCAATATAATAAATTACCAAAATATTGGATGGATATATAGGACCCCACCCATCACATTATTATAAAAAAAATATTTTTATTCCATATTATATTAATAATTCTTCATATCATGGAAGCCCGTGGATTAAATTTTGGTTTTAAATGACACCACATAAACTATCTTTAAGAGTAGATCAGTTGATTCAAAAATTTAAAATCCCAAATGAATTATTTAAATAAATAATATTTTGTTTGATCATGAAAATCACTCCATGAGGGAGATAACATTTGGAGATAGAGTTAATTTTAAATTAACTCATAAAAATTGCTTTCATAAATATAGTTTTATCATTATCGTAAAAGTGAATGTTAGGAATCACCATCACTAAAACATTTCAAGGATGGTTAGAGAAATAATTCTGAAATAATAACTTAAGAATAATCCCCATATTATAAAATTAAGAGGAATTAAAATTTATTTAATTAATTATAGATTGAAATATGAAAATCAATGAACATAGAATAAATTTATTTTTTTTATTTTTAGGGAAGTTAAAAGAAAATCCCACATCATAGAAAGAGTTAATTTTTTCCCTTCAACAAAAAATTATTAAGAGATATGAAAATTAAAATAAAATTATATATAAATATATTTCTGAATATTAAAATCAAAATTTATCATAAGAATAATATGAACATGGAAGTGAAATAACAATTAGAAATGATTAAAATTATTCTTAATATTTCTATATTTTTGTGAAGAAGGAATCCATCGAAGAAGAAGATTTAGATATAAATATGTACATTTACTTTAGATTAATAAAACAATCTTGTCAATTAAGGAAATCATATAATATATAAAAAATATCATTTTTTAGTTAAGGAAAAATATTTGTAACCCAAAAGTAAATTGATTTGACAACACCCTTACAACATTAGTATTATTTGAAATAAAATAACATAAAATATAGGTTAGGAAATAAACATTTAAATGACATTATTATAAGTGATTTGTGATAGCATTATTCAATGAGGTATTAATCACACGATGTCAATGATGAATAGGTTCATAATATGAAATTATTCATCAATAATGCAAAGTTGAGGAAAAACCCATATATTAGGTTCTCTCTAGGTTAGATGTACTGTAATATTATTTACAATAAACAAAACCATATTAGTCACTTATTTTAGAACCTTATTCATGACTTTGACCTTTTATTCTCCCCATTTATTATCATTTACTACACACATATTAGCTAGTTATAATTTATTGTCATTATGATATGTTTTTATTTTATTTTGTTTTGTACATGTTTTTAATGGTGATGAGGGTTCTCCATTTTTTATAACAATTTCTTCATTCTAAAATTAATAAAGGGAATATAATAAATATGTTATAATGACTTATATAGTCTTATTTTAACATTATTTGTTTCATGGTAATTATTTGTGAAAATGGATGTCAAGATAAACTTATGCCATGTAATTTATTGATAATAAAGAGTTTTTCATATATAACATTCATTTTTTTGTTACCATTATAAAATGATAATCATTAAATAATTCTCAATTTAATATATTATATAAAAAAGTATTATGTTTCCATAGTTATCTATTATAGAATTTTTTTTTCATTATTCATCTAGGTGGTTAAACCAAACAAACCAAGAACATGTTATAATATATTGGTGAGTATGAGTATGAAATTTATTCTTTTATAATAATAAAATAATTATTTAACTATAATTATATTTTCTAGGTGTTATTATAGTGATGAATTTTATTGGAGGAGATTTGGATGAAAGATATAGAGAATAAAAGTTTAGAGATAGGATAATAGTCCCATTAAAGGATTGATTCTACACTTATAGGGCCTCTTAGAAATGGAAGAAATTTGAAACACTCAATAATATCATAATATTTTACAAGAAAACTATTTTTTATATTTTATAGGATAAAGAACACTAAGTTTAAATGAATCATGATATAGTATTAAAGTATCATTATTTAAGGAATCATTTATCTCATAGACATTGAATTTTTAGGAATGAATAGTATTAAATGAAGCAATACATATATATAAATGATTTAAACAATACAAATTGGTTGATTAATTTCTAAGGAAATAATTATTGAAGTTACAATAATGTAACTTTATGCTTTATAAATATGTTTTCTTCAAAAATGTTTTCCAATACTTTTTTGGAGAAAATATTATAAAATATTTTAAACATATATAAATAGTATTTTATAAAAATAATATATCATTTTAAATCATCATATCAAAATAATATTATGGTTTAATTTTTTTATTTTTTGAAAAAAATAGATTTTTCTGTGAAAAGTGAAAAATAAATATTTTTATTTAAAACTGTATTTCTATTTAAAGAATTTATAGTGTTTAGTTTCATTTTAAAATTATTTAAAAATAAAATAGTTTTTTTCTATTATTACTAATTAAATTTAGTTCATTATAATCAATTTTATGATGGAATTTGGTATAAAAACATTGGTATATATAAAAATGCATTTTTCTGAAAAACTATTTTTTTCATTGCATTTTGTTTTAATTTGAAATTAATTACAACCAATTATCAAATTTAATTATAAAAAAATTATTAAATATTATAAATAATGAGGTAAAAAAATTTATATTGGCCTTTTATATCATTGTAAATAGTAACCAAACTAAACAATTGTCACCGCTGTAAGGGTAAATCAAGTAATTATAGATAAAAATAATATGTTAAGGATTCGAAAATGACCATAACACAATAATTAATTTAATTGGATGAACCAAGTTTTTCTATAATGAAACAATATTTAAATATATGGCATTTTTATCCATTTTTTAGTGATTTTTACCGTTATATTATTTTATTTAAAGACAAGTTAAAAAAATCACATTGTCTTTATTTAATTATCATTAAATTTTATACATAAGGATTGAAAGAGGATATATTATAATATAAATATTTATTTTAAATATAAATAATTAAATAAACATTGTAATTTATTTCTAATTTTTAGTGATGAATTAATTATCTTAAATTCTTATTCCAAACTCACAAATTGACGATTAAATTAATTCAAGAATAAAATAAATGATTTTAAATCATTAAAAGAGAAATAATTTTAATTAATTAATTTTTCACAATAATTATATATATATTTAAAATATTTTTTATTTTTTAAGGGATTATATTAGAATCCGCATTTTGTATTAATGTATTTAATGTCATATTAATTGAATAGTGTCAAAAAGACATTAATGATATTTTATAATAAATAATATATAAATAAATGATTTAAAATCATAAAAATATTAAACTCATCCAAATGAATGGGATAAGGTTTAAAAAATCAACTATTTTCAATTTGTGGGTTGTTTTTTCTTTTATGGTAATATTATTTACCCTTAAAGGCTAGAAAATTTTAATATTTATGGTAATTGACAAAAGGGTCAACAGGGTTTTGAAACTAAAATAGAAGGGTTCAAATATAACAAAAAAAAATTAGAATTTTATTTTATGATATTATTTATACTCATACTCATATTACCATCGAATTATATCAATTTGGATCACTTTATACATGATAAATAATTTATATTAATTTGTACTTCATGAAATTCCCTAAATGCTCCACCCCACACATACATAAGGTCGCCCTTACTCTATTTTCATTACATAACATTGAGAAAACTAGATCAACCAAGTCCTACCCAATTATGTTTTCAAAATCCTTATTTAAACTCTAGAGGATATGATCTTTCAAAATACCAACCCTTGGTACCTTAAGAGGATATCTAATGGAGGTCTCTTTAAGAAGTCTTAATCATCTTACCTAGCCTTTTTCAATTTAATTATTCTTATACCTAATCTAAATATGATTTATTTATCATAAAATAATAAAATTGGTATCCTAAATATTCTTAAATTCTATTATGTTCAAGAAAGAACCATTATCCACCTTATTTTACATCAAAGGTGAAGTTAAAGTATATTTAGTGTGTACGTATGACTTACCATCTCCACGTAGCGATACAATCCATTTTCATCACAATATTTTATGAATATGTAATGTGATGGGTTTAGTGTTTATATATTTTATTAAAAACATAATTAATCTTATTTATTTATAATATCATATATATCTTCATATATTCTAATACATTGGAAATGAATAATGTCGCTCATGTGTATATGTGCACTACCACTACCGCAAAAAGACCTGAGTTATTTTTCGTTTATTCTTTACATGGAGGGTAATAAATATCTATTTAGAGATTAAATATTATATATATATTATAAAAATGATTCTATAAATGTTAATTATTATTTCACTTTCTTTGGTACCATCCATCAAAAAGTAAAAACAATGTTCATGTGTACATATGTCCTACCATCTCCACAAATGGTGTACTTAATTTTTATAACTATAACTCTTATAGATGACTCTAAATATAAACATAATTTTTAGATATATGATAATTAAATTATAAATTTAATTATATATATGATTTAACCATCATTAAAGTACATTGACTAAAACTACCAAACCAAAATAGACATGAAAAACATAGTTATAACTTGAAATAGTGATCTTAAAAAAGAATTTTTATAAATTGATGATAAAACCATAAAATTAAATCATATATGGTATGATATATGTATAAATATAATTGAGTATGGTTATTTAATATATATATATAAAGTCAATTTATTATATAGGATTTTCAAACACATATGAAGGAATTTGGACATGAGGTAAGGGTTTAATGTATCACTTTTACTAATGTGAGAATTATTTCATACTAACCACTTATTTATTTTCTGTGGTGTGTATACATAAGATTAATTATTTATATCATGATTCAATTATATTTTTTTTATTTAATGATTCATTTTAATTTATTATTTCATTGATATTATGTTTAAAAACTTACCAAAGCATTAAGGGTTTTTTCAAAATCACTTTTTTGTTCTAGATTTATTTTGTTTAAGTCATTGTTTGGGGAATTATTTGGTCCTTATATATATGACCCAATATAGTTTATTATCTTATTATTATTTCTATAAAATATATTTTTTCCTTTCATTTTCATCTCTTTATCTATTCAATGTGGATAAATAATTTTTTTAAGTAAGACAAATAGTATTTTTGTAATTAGTCGCCCATGTTTTTCTTTCATATATATATATATATATATTTAAAATATTATGAAGAATATTTTAGCTATTATAAAATGATTTATTAAATAAATTATTAAACATTTTTAAAATTTAAATTATGGTTTAAGAGGAATATTCTATTAATTTTTTAGATGAGTTACTTTTTAAATTTTCTTACAAAATCGTGAGTGGAATGTTTTTTAGCATATAAAGTAGAAACATAATTTCCCATTATCAAGACCACTAATTAATATGAATATTACTTTATAGTTTTAAATGGTTATTTTAAATGAAATTTTTTTCCTTAATATTTTAGAAAAAAATTAAAAAAAAAAGATGATTTTAAAATGAGAAGGGTATTTACCTCAAGAATGTATTTAATGGACATATTATTGTATCAATACTCATTAATGAAAACCCCACTTTTCTACTTATAATATAATGGGGATATATTGTAATTTCACCATCAATATTATTTATATTTATGTTTTATGATCAATGTTACTAGGAAAATATTAACATTTCATATGCTAGTTTTTCAATACGAATGTTTATGTTTATTATGTATTTAATTTTTATTCTCCCCTTTCATATGATGAATACATTTGAAATAATAAGTGATGTGCGGGGATAGAAATATACCCTAAATTTATCATTATATCTCATGATACAAACTAGTTTGGGTATTTGTATGATTAAAAACTTGTTTAAATAAGATATATTGTCATGGGGAATTGATAAAATGTTTAAGATGTCCAACATTATGAATTATATCATTATGAGATTATTTATTTTGGTCAAAATGATTATTTGAAAAGTTATGATATCAATGGATTTGTTTTAAGCTCTTGTGATTAGTTATCTGAAATTATTTTATCATTATTATCCTCTCATATTACCCTTTGTGCTCATGTTATTGATTAAATGACATGTGTTTTCATATATTTAACATTTAATATTGATTATTCCTTAATTACTCATGATATATTCCTCTATATATAACCCTTAATGAGTATCTTATATAGCCCTTATTTTGCTTCATTTCCATGGATATGAAGTACCAATCCCTGAATGAGCTCAAGGAAGCGTAATACTAACTTTCATTATGTTATGTATTTTATGTTTGAAAATATAATTTCAGACTTATATATATATATAATTAACTAATACTATTAAACAATGTAGTCCTCAAGTATGAAATTATATTTATTTTATTCCAATATATAATATAAACAACAAATCAGCGATATTGGAGTGAGGGTGTTATAATTGGTTTTAGAGGAAGTTTAGTAGAAACCATGAGAACTGGATTTGTGAAAATATATATTAGAGAATATTACCATGTGATTGAATTTGAGAATAATTCAATGTTACAGATAACATTATAATGTTTTATTAAGGTAGATATATTATGGTTTTCTAATAAATACATCAATTTTTGGATACTATATGGGGACATGGTTTTTAAATTGATAAATTTATGGGTAATCACCCTAAAATGAGTTGGTTGAATATATCTAAATCATTATTCTGATGCACAGTGATAGTGACCTTAATGTGCACATGTTTCTACAATCTCATGTAATTTTATTAAGTTAACTTACATTTTCTTTATGATCCATTATAAGGTACTTGAATAGATAATATAAATTGATGTACTAGGTTAAAAACGAGTTCCCATATAATAAAAATAAGGATTAATTAATTATCTAACCTATGAATGATAGTGAATTATTTCCTATTATTAATATTATTTCTCATACTAGGATTTTTAGTTTCAGTCAAGGGACATAACCAAAAATAAACATGTTAATATAGAATGTGATGGACAATGTAGTGATCGTGAGAAACCAAATCAGATGATAAAAAGATTAAATGATATTGTGATAATTAATAATTACTTATCAATATATTTATGAATAATGAAATTCAACTTAACTAACACTCAATATCACTAGTGAATACGAGGATAGATTTCACTAAGATCACAGGTGGTGGTGATCATGGAGGAAATAAGGTTCAATTTCCTTCATGTAAAAAATATGTAAAGATAAACCTCAAGTAATATCATAAAGGAATGGTAAAATGTTTTATGTGTTCAAAAGATGGGATTAGATCAAAAAATATCAAGATATAATTAAGAGTACAATGCAAGGAAGTAAATTTCATCATAGGACACCATTTTTTCAACAATGTATTATGTGAGGAGAAGATAGATATTATCTGATTCAATTCCCTAATCAAAAAGGTTAACTCCTAGACCAAGGAATATAAAATTACATGACAATAATTAAACTGGATATATTAACATGTTTAAGTATTGGGAATTGTGAATTATGTTGTTAATGTGTTATATCAACAGTTTTATGGATATAATAATCATGAAACATATAAGGATTGCACTATTGTAGTTTTAATGATATGAAAACATATGGTATGAATTCTGAATAACATTGTTTTAGTGGTTAGGTGATAATTTTAATTGATGATGTAAATGAGATAGTATTGGTGACCTAGAAATTGGTTAGTGATTTGATGAAAAAGTTATTAAAGTCATCTTTGATGAAGTTCATTACATTTTTTTTATCGAAATAGTCTATGATTTTATTAGAGGAATTTTGATTATGTTTAGAAAATATTTTTTTATAGGTATAACATATATTTTATTTATTCTATAATGGGGTAAAAAGTTTTAGGTTTTCATTAGTTCAAAAGAATAGATACCCCTTTGGAGGATTTATGTGATGGTATTTTGAGGTGATTTGAAACCGTTTCTGGGTTTTAAGAAGAATAATAAATTGAGGTTTTAAAAATATTTTTTGTTACTATATTATATTATTTTATTTAAATTATTCTATATTGGAAATTTAGATATAGATAATCATGATGGTGAAAAGTGATTCATTAACAATGTTATATTTTCAAAAATACTTATGGTCATGCTAAGGATTACATTTTAGGTAAGTATTTGACTCCTGATATTTTGTTATAGTTCACTAAATTTTATGATTATACCTTGATTTATCAAGGGGATTAATGTTATTTTGTGGATGCATAATTGGTTTCAGTTATATGTAACATTTAGGTTGAATATATGGTTTAACATTGACAATTAATTTTGAATAATGTACTTAAATTTAAATGGATTTTGTTAAAAATATATGATATCTCATTATTTGATCCCATTATATAATATTTAATTTATTCCATCGAATTGGATTGTATGGTTATTTATTTGTGTAATAATCAATTTTTAACCTTTTGTGTTATTTTGGAAATTTTTAGTAAATATATATTATATCTTCATATAAAGGTAAATACATTTTAGATAATATCCTACATTATAGAAACCATGTTTTTTATAATATTTTATGATATTTGAAATATAATTTTATCATTTTTTGGATTATTTGATTTGTTTGAAGTTTATTATGATACTTTAGGTATTACATATTTATCAGAATACTCGTCATTTGTGGAAAATGATGTGATTGTGGTGAAAATTGATTAACGAATTAAATTATATGATTCAAGTACATATATTTACTTTTATTATTCATTTAAATGGTAAGGTAATCCCACATCCTTTGTAATATATTATTGAAATAAAAAATTTATCAGTTTACTTTTATTTCAGATGAAATGATGGTCTCTTCCCCCTCACTATTTTAGAGTTTTGTCATCATTATCATTATCTTGAATCTAATTATATATTAGTCCGTGGATGTTATACTTCACATACATGTCTAAATTTTTAATAAATAAAAATTTTATCCATATATGGGAATTTGAATACGTTATATTTAATGTAACCTTCATGTTTCTCACTCTTTTTCTTAAAAAACATTATTACCCCTTTGTAAGATGTGGGTTTTCAAAAAACGTTAATTCATTGATGACCATAATAAAATTGAAAGAGAATACTTTATTTATGGTTATAGAATATAAGATCCCATCATTTTAAAGGAAGACAATTTTTTATATCATATAGGATACACACCATAGATTTTAGGCGAATCTTGATATACTATTAAAATATTATTATTTAATGTAACAGTTATTCCATAACCATTGAATTGAAATGTATGAATAGTATCAACTGAATTATGAGATATATATAGATTAAATACTCAAAAATAATCATTCATTAATTACAAGAAAATAAGTACTCAATTTTCAATAAAGTTGTTTTATGCATCGAAAATTTGTTTTTTTTATATTTTTTATTCATTTCATGAGAAACTATTATAATTAATTTATGGAACTTCAATAAAATTTATTTTATAAAAATAAAATCCTTTTTGAAATCAACATATGAAAAATATATTAGGGCAATTTTTTTGTTTTTTTCCTGAAAATATTGATTTTTTAGTGAATAGTGACAAATGCATAATTTTATTGAAAAATGTGTTTTCGTTTAAATAATTAAAATTTTTTCCTTTGGTTTTAAATTTATTTAAAAATAAAATTATTTCTATTATATAATTAATATTTCAAATATTTTCTTCAGAATAAATTTTATTATTGAATTTTTTATAAACAAATTTTTTACAGAAAAATGTGTTTTTTTTTAAAAACTCTTTTTCCATTATGTTTTTTTATTTTATTTTAAATTATTTATTAACACTAATAGAAAATTAATATTGAAAAAAAAACCATATTATTAATAATGTGGTAAAAATATGGTAAATACCCCTCCTTTTATTTATAATCATTATGAATAATAATCATGTAAATAGTTGTCACCATGAGAAGGGTAAATTCATTATTTAAAGATAAAAAATAAAATTACGTGGACTTGAAAATTACACTAAAAATGAATTAATTTCATTTTATGAATCTATTTCATCAAGAATCATCCAATATTCTATTATATGGAATTTTTTCTATTTGGATTTGAATTTGACCTTAATATTATTTTATTTAAAGAATTTTCAAAAATGTCATTCTCTTTATAGTATTATATTTATTTTTAAAAAAAAATAAATATAATTAGTGGCCATGTGAGGTTATAAATAGTTTATTTAAAGATAAATAATTTTTTATTTATTTAATATATTTCTTATTTTTAGTTATTAAATAATGACATTTAATTCTTACATAATATTGACATATTATTTCTTCAATAAATAAAAAAATAAAATAAATGATTTTAAAATATTAAGAGTTATATAATTTTAATGAATTAATATATCACACAAATTTTCTATATCTATGTGACATTTTAGGGAAGTGTAAAAGAATTTAAAATGAATATCTCATTTTCTATGATTTTAATAAAGTCATAATAAATGAATGTTTTCAAAAATGGAAATAAAAATATTTTATAAAAAATAAAACTTTATTAAATTTTTTATATTTCAAATAAATTTTAAATTCCTAAAAATTATTGGTTTCAGGTTTAAAACATCAACCATGGTTGATTGATGCGGTTGTCATCCTTTTTTTGTAACAGTCTTGAATCTTACTGGGTAGAAAATTTTAATAGTGCATTAATTGTCAAAAGGGTTCATGTGGGTAAAAAATATAAGATATTGGTGAAAAAATAACCAAAAAATGTTCAAATTTTATTAGATTAGGTAATTTCAACTCATAATAAAAATTAATTTTTAAATTACATCAATTTGGAAGCATTTATATATGAAAAATAATTTATATTAATTTCATACATTATGAAATTCCATGAATTCCCCTCCCCACACTTATAAAATTAAAACATTTATCTCTGATCCTTTCACCTATTTCAGATACCTTTCATGATAAAACCCTAAGAATTACCTTATAAACCATAATAACCATGCTTTAGATATTTTTTCCCTTTATGTGTCTAACCCTAGTTCCCATTGTAGGAGATCTAATAGAGGTCTCTGAAAAAAGTGGTATTCCTCTTACCTAACCCCATTCAATTTATTTCTTCTTATACCTCCTCTAAATATATGTTAATTATCATAAAATAATAACTTCATTATTCATAATACTCTAAAATTTAATTATTATTATCAAACCACCCTTATCCATCATATTTTCTATAAAAATGGAAACTAAAATTATCTTTAGTGTGTATGTACGACTTATTATCTCTATATAGGGATGTAATTCATTTTCCCATAGAATAATTTTTTGGATGGGTATTATTATGGGTTTAATGTTTATATATGAAATTCATAGCATAATTATTAATATATATTTATAAAATCATAACTTCTTTCATTCCTTCAATACATTAAAAAATGATAATGTCATTCATGCATAAGTGGGGACTACTACCTCTATGAAATGATGTGATTTTTTTTTTCTATTTGCATAGATGGTAAATTGAATTGATATAATGAATATTTCTGAAATATTGGATATAGAAATTAATCTGGAAAGTAAACATAGTTGTTATCTTTATTTATTATCATCCATCGAAAAGCTAAAATAGAGTTCATGAGTACGTAAAACCTACCATCTCCATGAACAGTACAATCCATTTATTTATCTCTATTTTTTATAAATGGATAAAAATATAAATATATTAGATATATATAGATATTATATTTATATCATAAATATAATTTTTTATATGATGTAACCATGATAAAAATACATGGAAATACCTATTAATCTAAAACATAAATAAATAATGGACCAGTTACCATATGAAAAAGATATTCTAACAAAAAAAATTTAATAAATGAGTGATAAAATATTTAATGGAAATAATATATGGTATGATATATATGATAATATATCTTTAATATAGGTGTAATATATGTGTATTTATTATAAATAGTGTTCAAACACATATGATGGAAGTCATCCCTGAGGTAATCGTTTGTCTTTTCAGTTTTACATCAGTGAGACACATGTCCTACACACCAATTATTTATTTTTTGCAGTTTATTTATATTTATTTGGTAATTTATATCACAAATCATTTTTATTAATGGTATTTATTTTTTCTTTTTAATTTATTCTTTTATGTGGATACGGATTCAAATGTTACCAAATCCATACGGATTTATTACAAAAAATCATCATTGTTCTGGTTTGTTTAGGTTTAGGTATCCTTTTTGTTATTTATTTAATATATCTATATATGAACCTATATATTTTATTATACAATTTTTATTTCAATAAAATAGAAGTTTTCCTTTCTTTTTCCTCTCTATATGTACTAAAATACTGATGTTTTGTTTTTAAGGGAAATCTAACTTTGTTTTTCTACAAAGTCTAGAGTGCTCTTCATCCATATCAATATTTTATTTAAAATGAATTAAAAAACATTTTTTTATTGTAAAATGATTTTTAATTACATTCTTAACGATCATTGATGTTTAGAAATGGTTTAAAATAAATATTCCTATTTTTTCAAAATGAGGTACTTTTTGAATTTTCTTACAAAAGTGAAAAATGAATGTTTATTAATATAAATAGTTTGAATAGAATTTATTGTCATCAATAATGCTTACTGACTTGAATCATACTTTATATTATTATAATTTTATTTAAAATTAATATTTTTTTCTCTAATATTAATTATTTTTTAAAAAAGTGGATTATAGTATGAAAAAGTAATTTCTCAAAATAATGATTTTAATGATCAATTTAGGGTATCTCTACACATAAAAAAATATAACATTAGTATACTTATACTCTCTTGTGGATGTGTTGAAATAATACAAAAACTATTCTTTCCTTATATAGTTTATGATTATTTTTACTAGGTAAATATAAACATTCCATATGCTTGTTTATTAATATGAATTTTTATATAGGTTATGTATTGAAATATTGTTCTCCACTATCATATTTTGAATACATTAGTCCTAGTAAGTGATGTTTGGGGCCTGTTATATCCTCATTATTTCTTGGTATGTCTCATGAGACAAACTAGTTTGGGTTTTTGGATGAGGTCTTACCCATTTATGTATTATGTCTTGGCATGAGACCTCAAAGGTATGTTTAATATTTTCTCCATTATGCATTACATCATTATGAGATTAGTTAATAAATTCCATGTTATTATAAGAAATTTTATGATATCCCTATATTTGTTTCAAACTAATATGATTATTTATATATAATTATTTGATCATTATTTATTCATACAGTATTATTCTTTGTGAAAACGTTATTGATTGAATTGAATTTGTTTCCAGTTATTTACCTTATAATATTGGTTATACCTAATTTAATCATGATAGATTCTATTATACCTAACCCTTACTTATCATTTGAGCACACCCTTACTAAGTTTCCTTGACCCAGTATATAAATAAAAAATCATTGAATGAGTTCAAGGATATATAATATTTACCATAACTATTTTATATATTTTATGATTGAAAATTTAATTTGAGATTCAATTATGTTTATAGGTTACCAAATGTACTAATCAATTTAGTCATTCTGGAAGTGATTCCTTATTTCCTTTTCATAATTGTAATATAAACATTTTCTCTAGGATATAGGGGTTGGGGTGTTACACCTTCAATTTACCAGGTTCTAGAAGGTTGAAGAGGGATTTAGAAGAATAAAAAAATAGTCGATTAACGAGGAATATGATAGAAAATATTAGTTTTGAATGGGTAGTGGAGACCTCATTTTAATGTTTAAAATATAAGACATTTCATAGAAAACATAAGATATGTGAAAGGTTATGATTCAATTCAATGGGGGTTAGGTTATTTAGGTTAAATAATTAAGGAGATTTGTGTTATTGATAAAAAAACATAAAAAATGTATTATAATTTTTTTTTATTGTCTTAATTTTAAAAAAATCAATCCACTTTCCCATACCCCATTTACCCATTTTTATATTGTTTAAATATTTACCATGGTAATAATTTTTCTACAAAAAATATCTGATGAACTCATAATTTTTTTAAATGATATTTTGACCCCATTCAGTATTATTAAATGTCAAGATATGTGAAAAACAACATTTTAATTAAAAATATGATTTATAGAAAAAATAGCCTTTATAGATAAATGATTATTTAAATATTAACTATTTGTATCAGTATATAAAATAAATTAATAATTAAAAAAGTTTTAGTCTATAAAAACATTAAATTATATTCATTATTTAAAATATATAAATTTATTTTATTTAGATATGAATTGAACAAACTTATAAAAATAATTCCTTCAAAAGATCCCTTTTACCTCTATTATGGTGACTAACATTTACTATAGAAGCTTATTTTTATGTAATAAAGGTAGAATTACTTCCTAATATTAAAATTATTTTTCCACATATGAATTATAATTAATTTCATTTTATTTATAAAATTTTTAAAATATTTTTTTAAATAATACATAAAAATAGAATTTTGATAAATAATTTTTTATAATAAATTTAGTTTTCTGTTATTCCATGGAAAGTAAGAATCTTTATTTTTATATTATGAATATATTTTTTTTATAAAAAAATTCTGTAATTATATTCATTTTGTAATTTAATTTAGGAAAAAATGGTTGATGAATATAAATAAATTTAATAATGAAAATATATGTACAATTTAATAATAATAATTTGTTCATATCATTTAAAATAGTCATAAAACCCCCGGAAGACCATTACATATGACCTAAGGGTAAGTTAATGAATTATGGCAGTCATAGGTTAATATTTTTATAGAATAGATGTCCTAGATATTTTGATGAGTTTGAACTTCTCCCATAGATGATATCTCTCAAGCCATACTTGTTGAAGTCCAAAATTAGCTTTCTCTATGGAAACCCCTACTGAAAGTATCTATTTTCCATGAATAGAAAAAATATCCTTGTAAGGAATACATCTACAACTTTATTCCATTTCTAATCCCTTCGATATATATTGTTCAATGTGGTTAAATGTATTCTTACACTCCAATTCAAAACCTATGTTATTATGATAACATGTTAATAATTTATCTATTTGTTATGTTCACTAGATCGAATACCCGAAGAGGTGGTAAATAAAGGTATGACAGATTAAAACTTTCACCCTCCAGACCTTGTTTTGTTGTTAGAAAAAACACAATTCTCTCTTCCACCCATAGTAATATAAAAGTAGATATGAAATCATGCACTATACTGAACGATTTTCACTTGGTTCACCCTCACTGGGTTATGTCTAAGGAGTATAAAATGGCAATTTCCTGATGTACCAAATTCACTAAGGCTCGCTGCCAGTAATGAATACAATTTTCGGGCTAGATCTTCTATGACCATGCTCACTTCCTTTACAAGTTTTAGGGTCTGATCATTATATTCCCAAGAGTCACTCCCTGTGACTCTTTCTTTGGCTCACTTCTAGTGGAAAGGGTTACTGTCTTACTCTTCCTTAGCTCACTGCTCTTGGAAAGAAATCAACTCACAGTTTATCGATGTGTAGTTCAATCATTGTTTATAGACATGTAGGTCCCTTCATTTTCATGAAATCCTGTATCCTCAACTATAGGTAGATTCTCTATTGAAGACATGTTTTCACCTATAGATGAAGTCCACCATCCCGGATAGTACTAGGTACCGAAAAATACTTTCGCAAACTAATGTGAAGCTTTCACAATCTTCCTTGTGAAAATCGCGAACCACTTGCTCCTCCAGTGTACTGTGTTCATGGTTTGGTATGTGGTAACCTCCTCCATGTACTGCTGCCTCCAATGCCGCAAACCACCCTTCGTCCAAGGAGTGCCTCCTCCTTCACGATCATGTACCACTTTCGTGTACCAATTTTGCGAACCTCCTCTATGAATCACCCTCTATTTGTGAACTGTTCTCTTTTCACAGACTACATTCTCTTTCGCATACTGGACCTCCCCCTCCACATACCACTTGCGGATTTCTTCCTCTCGCATATCAGAGATTACTCCTCCACAAACCAAGACACCTCCTTCCATGTAATAGACTTCATCCTCTGTGTACCAGATTTCCTTTTCGGGTTAATGATCCCCATAAAAACCTTTAATGCAAACCACTTTCACCTTCACCAACCACTTCGGCCTTCGTGAACTTCCTTCATCCATTATCGAAATCCTAGAGAAAAATATGTTCTATATAATATTCAATCTCCATAGTAATCATTGGGATTAGAGATTCTTATATTGGTAAAGATTCCTACTTAATCTGTTGAATGAAGATTCACCAAATCTTGATTCGATATAGCCCCCACCGCGTACCGAATCATCAGCCTCTGTGAACTGTAAGCCATCTAAGAACCATTTTCTTATGCACTCCACATACTGTTCCTAGAACATGGTATGCAGACAATGTATTATGGTACGCAATTCTCATCCTTTTTCAATTTTATTTAACGTTTTTCATACAATTCACTCCTATGAAGAAATCCTTCCTTTTCCAATATCAAACTCCTGATTTTGAGGCCCTAAAATTTGCAAAACACTAGGAAACTGTGCCACCTTAAAAACCTATCTTCAAGGAACACCAAACATACTTATTTGAGGTCATATGGCTTTGTCACCAAACACAACTACACCCAAAACATACTAATATTATTTGTTGAGATATCTTTTTCAACAAATATCCCCCTTTGGTTTTTTTGACAACTCTTCTCATACCAAGGCTGCACATTACGATACCTCATTAATAATCCTTCCAAATTCCACCACCATTTGCTTCTTGCGATTAAGATAGCGATCAAGGATTTACTCAACACATACTCTAATCCCACATGAGCCATGCTTAGTGTGAGAAACAATAGTATAAAGAAAACTTAATCAATTATTCACTTTATTTTTGACACCATGTTTTGAAACCACACTGATACCAACTAAATGATTTCATCACGAAACTCAACTACCATGATATCTAATCATTGATCGGTCACTTCTAGAATCATCTGATTTAATGCTCCATCTATTAAACAGCTCCTCCAAATAGATTCAACTATGCTTTAACTCCCCCTATCTCGCTGCTACACTTAGCATCTTCTCCTAGTGTCTCTTCTCCCCCTGAAATAGTCACACTTTCTCCCCCTTTGTCAATGAACCTGAAGGGCACTTCACATTTGTCTGCAATTGGGTAAATAACACATGTAATTACATTAGGGAAAGACACATCATACCTCAGGGATAGGGGAACCCATATCTACACTTTTTCAAGTGTAGGGATTCGACTAGACTCCAAAATCCAGTCTATGCCTTTCAAACCCTTCTTTAGGTAAGTCCTTCGTAAGAATATCCGCAACTTGTTTTTATGTAAGCACACACTCCAACTTCACATAACCTTTCTCCACTTTATCCTTGATAAAATGATATTTGATTTCAATTTTCTTTGTAATTGAGTTATGAACATGATTTTTTATCATATTTGTAGCACTTGAATTATCACAATAGATTCCGATGGGATATTTCACTTCAATTCCCATATCTTCATATTGTTTTCTCATTCACAATAGTTATGTGCAAGCTTGAGTAACTGTAATGTATTCAAATTATGTAGTGCTCAACGAAATGAAATCTTGTTTCATTCCAATCCAAGAAATACCCAATCTTCCAAGGTAAAAGGCACCTCCTGATTTTGATTTCCTATCATTTTCTAAACCAACCCAATCTACAACTGTATATCCCAATAACTCTAGCTGAGATTTTTCATTATATATTAAGCCTAAATCTGTTGTTTCCCTTGATATAATGAAAAATTATTTTTACTGTAGTCATGTGTCTCTCCATGGGACTACTTTGATACCCCGCTTCTTGGCATGTGGAAAATAAAATATCAGGCCTTGTCAATGTCAAATATAAGAGACATCTAATAATTTGCCTATTTTCCATGATATTAACTACCTTTCCTTCATCATCCTGTGATAGTTTCAGCGATCAGCAATAGGATTCTTCATCTCTTTGGAATTATCCATTCGAAATATTCTAAAAACTTATTTGGAATATTTTTATTTAGAAATAAAAGTGTCATTCTTTCCTTTCATTACCTATAAGCCAAGTAAAAATATCATCCCGCAAATTATTGATATTTCAAACTCACATTTCATGAACTCAAAAAACTGTCTACATTGTGATTCATCTGATCCACCAAAGATTATGTCATCAACATAAACCATCACCATGATCCTTTTACTAATACCATTATTGAAATACAAATTGTAATCAACTCCACCGTACTAAAAACCCAGCATCCTTAGAAATCGATCAGTCCTCGAATATAATGCTCTTGGTGCTTCATTCAAACCATATAAATACTTCTTCAACTAAAAAACCATGTTCCCATATTCATGAATGAGAAAACTCTCAAGTTTATAAATGTAGACTTCTTCTTCTAGAACTCCATTCAGAAATTCTAACTTGACATCCGTTTAGAAAAACTTAAAATTTCTATGTGTTGTTATGGACATGAATAATCTGATTGTCTCCATCCTTGAAATAGGTGAAAATGTCTCATAAACATCAATACCCTCTATTTGAGAGTACCCTTTGCACACTAAGCGTGTCGTGTTTTGAATTATAACACCATCCTCATTCATTTTGTTGAAAAAAATTGACTTTTTTCTGATAATGTTCTTGTCTGCTGGTCTCAAAACAATTTCCAATGTCTCATTCATCTCGATTTGGTCAAACTCTTCATTCAGTGATTGAACCTAATTCTCATTTGAAGCAGGTTAATCAAATAATTCAGGTTGAACTGGTGAAAAGTATGGTGCTTTCTATATAGTCTTCATCCTCCTTATCTACACTGGTGATGTCTAATCACCAATTATGTTCAGCCTATCAATTTCATCTCTTCTTGTTAGTCTTTGTGAAGATGCAGATTTTTTCTCATCATCTAATTCTTCTTCTGAATCAACCATTGGAGTTGGATCATCTCCCAACATGCTCATCTTTCATCATTGTCCTCCTCATCATGATCATGCATTTGCTGAAGATTCTAGTTATTCTCTACTATAGTCACATCCGGACTTTCAACTATCTTTCCCAACTGCTTATTGAAGCATTTATATGTTTTTTTGTTCCCTAAGTAGCCAAGAAATATTCCTTCATCCCCACAGGATTCAAATTTCCTATGTTTCTCCTTATTGAGAATGAAAAATTTAATTCCAAATATTATAATGTACTTCAATGATGGCTTCTTTCCATACAATAATTCACATGGAGTCTTATCCTCTTTTGGAAAAAGTAAAGCTCTATTTGAATTCCATAATGCTGTTATTTGTGCTTTTTTCTAAAATTTCTCCAGAATGTCTTTTTCAATGACCATTATTCTGGACATGTTGTTGACAATCGGTTTTCTTCTCTCAACTACTCCTTTCTACTGTGGAGTCCTTACTTCAGAAACTTGATTTCTTATCCCATATTTTTCAAGATAATTCTATACTTGGATATTTGTGAACTCTATTCAGTTATCTGTTCAAATTGTCTGAATTTTCTCACCAAGAATCTTTTCAAATTCATGTTGATATATTGTGATGCAACTAAACACTTCAGATATGTGGGTGACAATGGATACACATGCCATTCTGCTATAGTCATCAATGAAAATAACATAATATCTCCTCACATTAATATCCATTGATGAAATTGGCCCACACACAAAAATATGCACCAACTTAATCAATCTTGTTGACCCTTCCTCCATTGGATTATTGGTCTTTAGAATAGTCTTCCCCTGTTGACAGGCATCGCATTTATGAGTATGATCACATGATAATCTATGAATATTTTGAGCTACATCATATTTCACTAGATCTTCCAACGAGCCTTGACTTATGTGACCAAGACGCTTATGTCATAACCTGTTTTATTCATCATTGGATAGAATGCACATATCTTCTTCTCCACTCACGTGGTAGAGATTCTATTTTATATTCTTTTCTTGAAACACATCAACCCCATAATTTTCCTTGATGAGACAAAATTTATTGGAAGAACTTATGGCATGACCTGAATCACACAATTGACTAACACTAATCAAGTTGTGACTATGCCCCACAACAACCAAGACATCTTCTTATCTCATGTATTTTCCTAAAAACATAGAGTTTCCTAAAAAAATAATTTTCATGACCTAATCATTACCAAATATTACAATTACATCTTTATCATACCTGAATTTGGTCACTAGATCCTTGTTTCCCATTATATGGGAAGTGCATCCAATATCAATGATCTGTATCCTAGTGTGATCTGATGCCTTGAGGGCAATTTCTGCAACTACCGCTTTCTCAGAATTTTTCTTTTTTCCCAAAGTCATTGACTTCATACTAATCAGGGAATGATAATATTGATCTTCCTCAGCATGTGAAGGACAAGCTTCAACTTCTAGGGATGAAAATTGATTTTGAATTTCTAGCTCTATAGATGATACATTTGGATGCTTATTATGAACAAATTTAGTCTGCCTCAGCACATTACTTTCTATTGATGATGTGTAGTACCTTTCCATGTATCTGAATCCATCACACCTGAAACAAATACCATCATGTGATAGCCTAGAATTTTGAGCTTTATACGACCACCTTTGTTGGTCTTGTTCTTTTTGGTGTGTATTTTCAATGGAACATACATTTTTAGAGTGCCCCATCTTACCACAACTATAAAATCTTATGTGAGGTACATTACTTTGTGGAAATGATGCACTACATGTTATGCCTTTATTTCTATGAATCTTCTAATTCTGCTTTATATCCAAATTTATTTTCAATCTTGGAGTGTGTGCTTGTTGTTGGACTTGATCCATGACTACTTTCTATTATAGATTAGTCCCCAAACCAGATTTATCATTCATAATTTGATGTTGCTTCTGTTCAGATGGACCACTCTGATCAAATCTCATATTTTCTATTTCCTATATGACCTTGTTTCCTAGAAGTTTCTATTGATCTTTAATTTTTTGTCTCAAACTAACAACCTCTTATTTTAGTTGTTTGGTACGTTTGATTTGATCTTCTTCAGTTTATTTCAAACTATTAATTTCCATTTTCTTTTCTTCAATTTTGAGTTTGTACTCTACCACCTTTTCAGGTCTTTCTGGCATTTAAGGCCTTAGATGATCAATTTCTATATTCAGATCAGAATTCTCATCTTCTTACTGCTTCATAAAGAGTTTAGCACCATGAAAAACTATATTGTCTTTCATTGTTCTGGATCTCAAAATGTCTTCCTCTTCAAGAGAATCTTCTAATTCAATTTGAAGATCAACCCTTCCTTTGATTTCTCCATCTTCATTGTCACTTTCTTCTCTTGTGACTGCATTTATGTCAACTGCCAGAAACGCATCTATTTTGTGATCTCTGTAGTTCTCCAACTCTTCTACTTTAGATTCTTCAAATCTTTCATCCTCTTTTGAAAGTGGATTCCTCTTTTTGAATAACATTCTCCTAGTACTTATCCTTCCATTATCATTTGATAAATACTTATTTTTGGGGATTTCTTCATTATCTTCATTTTCATCATTAAAATTCTTAGGAAACTTTGTTGTAAAATTCCCAATCTTCCCACATTGAAAGCATGCAAATGGAATTTTTCTTTTGAACTTCCCTTTTCCCCTTTATAGACTGAAGGAGAGAAATAACATGACAGCATCCATATTGTCCTCCTCAAGACAGTCTTTAATAGAGAGATTCTTCATGGACTTAAATGCCACTTCCTTATAAATCCCCTTTTCCATTGCATCTTTATAATCGTTTCTCATTTCATATGCTATAAGGGTAATATGTAGGTTATCTAGTGTCATATATTTTGTATCATTGTCTTCCAATACTAAAACATTTAGATTGAACCATGTTGGATGTTTCCTAAAGATTTGTTTCACAATTTTTAAATCTTTAATGACTTCTCCAAGACCCTACATATCATCCATGATACTATTTATCCTATTGAATAATGCATCAAAATACTCATTGGGATTCATTCTGAGATCCTCGTACTTGTCCCCTAGAACCTGAATCTTTGCTTCTCAGACTTTTCTGTCTCCCTAAAAAATGTTCACAAAAATTTCCCACATTGCATGTGATGTTTTACAAGACATCACCTTCATATAAATTACATTTGATAGGGCTCCCCCTAATGCATTGATCCTTTCAGTATCAGCATCCAATTATCTTCTTTTAGCTTCTGATAAAGAACTGCTATTAATGTCATCTGATATTCATTGCATAGCTACTATGAAGACATCCATCCCTACTGATCGAAAGTAATGCTACAACCAATTCTTCCATAGTTGATTTTTTTTTCCATCAATGATCTGAATTATTTTATGATAGACAACCTATATTTCCTCTTGTTGAGAGAGAACCACTAAATTTTAATAATTCCCTCTGATACCAATTGTTAGGTCCACTAGGTCGAATACCCTGAGAGTGGGGGGTGAATGATGGTATGATGGATTAAAACATTCACCCCTCCGGATCATGTTTTGTTTGTCAACAAAAAAAATTCTCTCTTCCTCCCATATAAATATAAAAGAAAATATGAAATCACGCACACACAACTATTTTTACTTGGTTCACCCTCACTGGGCTACATCCAAGGAGCATACAACAATAACGTGCCGATTTACCAAATTCACTAAGGCTCACTGCCAATAATGAGTATAGTGTTTCGGATATATCCTCTATGCCTAGGCTCACTACCTTTATAGGGTTTAGGGTCTTCCCACAGCAATCCCATGGGTCACTCCCACTGCCTCTTTCTCTGGATCACTGCTAGTGGAAAGGGTCACCATCTTCCTCTTCTTTCGCTCACTACTCTTAGAAAGGAATCCACTCACTGTTTATCGACGTGTAGGCCAAACATGGTTTATGTACATTTAGGTCCTTTCATTTTCATGGAATATTACATCCTCAATAATAGGTAGATGCTCTGTTGAAGTCCCATTTTTAGCTGTAAATGAATCACACCTTCCAGGGTACTTCTAGGTACCACAAAATACTTTATCAAACTGATTTGAAGCTTTCACAAGCTTCCTTGTGAAAATCGCGAACAAAATGCTCCTCCCAGGTACTGTGTGCTGGGTTTGGTACACAACCACCTCCATGGGTTACTGTTGTTGGCACTTCCATGAACCACCCAACGTCTGTGGAGAGCCTCTGCCTTCACGATCGCATACCGCTTCTACCTACCGATTCAATGAACCTCATCTGCGAATCACCCTCTGTCCGCAGATGATTCACTATTCACAGACAACCTTCACTTCCACGTACCAGAGTTCCCCCTCTATGTACCGCTTGTAGAATTCTTCCTCTTGTGTACCAGAGTTTTCTTCTCTGCGTTCCAATACACCACCATCCGCGTACCAGACTTCCTCCTCTACGTACCATATTTCCATTGTTGGTTAAGGATCACTGCAAAAACCTTCAGCGCGAACCACCTTCGCCTTCGCAAACCACTTCAGCATTCGCGAACTTCCTTAAGACATTTTCGAAATCCCAGAGAAAAATATGTTCTTTATGATATTCAATCTCCACAGTAATCGGTGGGATTATAGATTCTTATATAGGTAAAGATTCCCTCTTAATACCCTAAGTCAAGATTTACCAAATCTTGATTTGATACAGCCCCCACCGCATACCGAATCTTTATCCACCGCAAACTGAAAGCCATCCACGAACCATTTTCCTACATGCTCCATGTACCATTCCAAGAACACGGTATATGGACCATATATTATGGTATGTGATTCTCAACCTTTGCTGATTTTCTTCAACATTCTTCATACAATTTACTCCTATAAATAAATCCTTCCTTTTCCAACATCAAACTCCCGATTTTGTGGCCGTAAAATTAATATAACACTATGAAACTCCTCAAACTTAAAATAATATCTTTGGAAAACACCAACCATAATTATTCGCCGTCATTCGGCTTTTTCAACAAACACAACTACACCCAAAATAGACTGAGAGGGAATCTTGAGGGATTTTTACCCACCACTATTTAATTATTAATATTTCTAGTGAGGATATCAATATCTATATCATCACACTGACTATATAATCCCACTAGAAATAAATATTTAATGACCATACTATTCGAATGTTTGTATATTCCCAAAGAATATATAATCCAAATGATTATATATTACAAAAACCAATATATTCTTATATAAAACATGACATTCATTACTGAAATTGTGAATCTTATTCTCTTACTTATCTCTTAACATTTCTCTTATATTACTATTTATTATTTATCTTTCAGTAGTTTTGATATGTTTGATTAAATTCATAGAAAATCAGGAGGATTAATATTATATGTTTGGGGTTTGTTTATTTACTTGTAGATTTATTCAACTTGTACCTTTTATAAAGATGTTTCATATTATAATCTCATAATGTATTAATTTTTTTCTTATTTTGTTGTATTTAATCATAAGAAAATGTATTAAAGTATATTTTGGCCCATTATTTCATATTAAATAACCTATTCAACAAAATATCTTTTTAATGAAAAAATATTGTAAAATCATAGATTCTGCATCTATAACCCATGTAAGTCTAGTTCAAAAAATAGAGAGATTTATAGTGTACAATATATCATAGTTTTTTCATTCATTAATAATTATATGTTGGTGATCAATTATATTGATGACACCTTGTGACAATGTGATTCTTTACCCCCATTCACTAATATAACAGTCCATTAGATGGATCCAAGAGTAATGTTTCTTTAGAATGAGGATCTTTACAATTATTTTTTCATGAAATACCAGATCCTCCATCATGAAAAAAAATCATCAATTATATTGGCTTATAATTCAAAAATAATCTATAAAAAAATTTGTGGTTGTCCTAAGATTCATAAATAGATGATTATCCCTCACAGTCATATAGAAAGTCCAATGGGGCACTTTTAGTGCTCATAAAATATTGACCATGATCTTCCATCATATTATAAGTCTTAGATATTTATATCTATCAACGATTAATTTTTACATGGAATTCAAAAAAATTATAAACATATAAAATACATTCTATATTTATCCATCAACCCCAAGAGTTATTGGATACTCCCGAAATACTTCTAGAAATTTTAAATTTGGGGGATATATTTTTTGGGATTATACCTTCCAGTATAATGACCAATGCTTTCCATATATAGATATTAAAGATTTTTTATAAAAAATATCTATGTTACACAAATAAATCCCTAAGGATCATAATGTTATAGTGCCTTTAGAACTTGGAAACATAAACAATTAAATCATAGGTGAACTACATAATCTCCCACTAATTTCTTCATAACAATCACTCTTCTTATAAATAATATATACAACAAATTTCATCATAACCTAGGGAAAAACAAAATAATAGATGAGTTAACACTACAAGAAAACTGCCATTTAGCGGCGGTTTTTTTGCGGCGGTTTTAAAAACCGCTGCTAAACGCGTTTCAGGCTACCAGTTCAAGGCAGTTTTTAAACCACCGCGAAATGCCATAATTTTTTTTTTTTATTTTTTTTATTTTTTTTATTTTTTTTGAAATTTATTTTTGAAGATTAGCGGCAGTTTTTTAAAAAACCATCGTGAAATAGCGGCGGTTTCTGTAAAACCGCTGTGAAATGAAAGGAAAAAATAAAAAAACTTGAGAAACCCCGAAATCACTAAAACGACCATAACTTTTGATCCGGGCGTCCGTTGGAGCGACACGACCAGTCAAATCGAAGCTCATGAAGAGATCTAGAGGCACATATAATAAAAACCATGAGACGTTCTAAGGTGTAGAAGAAATTATAGTTATAAGAATGTTGAAAAAAGTTCTCCAACTTCAAACGGCCATAACTTTCACTCCGGGTGTCCGTTTGGGCACTACCACATATCAAATCGAAGCCATCAAAGAGAGATACGTACCAGATCGACAAAAGAAGGTTTTTGTCATGTATTTTGGCCCCAAAACCCCTCTAAAGGCCTCCAAACCCCTATTTATATCATTGGTGTCCCGTCAAACGTGTCTTCAAATAGACCTAACTTTTGATCCGCGTGTCTGTTCGGACACCTCCACCTTCCAGATCATAGCTCGTTCCATGAGCTTCAGTTTGACTGGTCGCGGCACCCACATGCACTCTTGGATCATATGTTATGGCCTTTTAGTGGGTATCATGTTTGTTATGTTTTTCGATGCCTCGTTTCTAGCACCCGTTCCCCGTCAGATTTTTTTAAATGGTCATAACTTCTGATCCGCCTATCCATTCGGACTCTTTCACCTATCAGGTCGAAGATCATTTCAGGATCTTTGATTTGACATGACTTTGATGTAAAACAGATTCTCAGATCATAAGTTATTTCCGTTAATGTTAGTTCAATATTTTTGTCTCTTTATGACCGTTTTGACGGGTTTTAACGGTTGCTCCATTTATTACTGTTTATTTGGGTTTCCATGACTTGTTAACTTTATCAATGGTTTTTTGTGGGTTATTATGATGATTATGTTGAATTATTAAGGGGTTTTCTAGAGTTGTCATGCGTTTTCATGTGTTCTCATTCTTTCGAATGCCTCATTCTTCATATGCTTCTCCATCCGCTTTCATGCGTTATCATTATTTTTCATCCCTTACCACGTCTTTTCATACTTTTTAATGTGTTACCTTTATTATTTATTATTTATTATTTATATTTACTTATTATTTATTATTTATTATTTATTATTTATTTTTAATTATTTATTAGTACTAATAATAATATTTGTTACTGGTTATTTATTATTTATTATTTATTATTTATTATTTATTATTTATTGTTTATTATTTATTATTTATTATTTATTATTTATATTTATTAATTATATTTATTTATTATTTATTATTTATATTTATTATTTATTATTTATTATTATTTATATATATATATATATTATTTATTATTTATATGTATTATTTATATTTATTATTTATTATTTATATTTATTAATTATTTATATTTATTAATTATTTATATTTATTAATTATTTATATTTATTTATTATTTATTATTTATTCTTTATTGTTTATTATTTAGTATTTATGTTTATTTATTATTTATATTTATTTATTATTTATTATTGATTATTGATTATTGATTATTGATTATTTATTATTTATATTTACTTATTATTTATTAATTATATATTTATTAATTATTAATTATTTATATTTATTTATTATTTATTATTTATATTTATTAATTATTAATTATTAACTATTTATATTTATTTATTATTTTTTATTTATTATTTTTTATTTTTTATTTATTATTTATTATTTATTATTTACTATTTATTATTTATATTTATTTATTATTTATATTTATTTAATATTTTTTATTTTTTATTTATTATTTATATTTACATATTATTTATTATTTATTATTTATTATTTATATTTATTTATTATTTATATTTATTTATTATTTATATTTATTTATTATTTATTATTTATATTTACTTATTATTTATTATTTATATTTATTTATTATTTATTATTTATTATTTATTATTTATTATTTATTTATTTATTATTTATTATTTATTATTTATTATTTATTATTTATCATTTATTATTTATCATTTATTTATTATTTATTATTATTTATATTTAATAATTAATAATTATTTATATTTATTAATTATTTATATTTCTTATTTATTTATATTTATTATTTATTTATTAATTATTATTTATTATTTACTATTTACTATTTATTATTTAATATTTATTATTTATTATTTATTAATTATATTTATTTTTTATTTTTTATTTTTATTTATTATTTGTTATTTATTATTTATTATTTATATTTATTTACTATTTATATTTATTTATTATTTATTATTTATTATTTATATTTATTAATTATTTATATATATTTATTAATTATTATTTATATTTAATTATTATTTATTATTTATATTTATTTATACTTATTACTTATTATTTATTATTTATTATTTATATTTATTAATTATTAATTATTTATATTTACTATTTATTTGTATTTATTATTTATTTATTATTTTATATTTTATATTTTTTTATTATTTATTATTTATTATTTAATATTTAATATTTAATATTTATTTTTTATATTTATTTTTTATTTAATATTTATTATTTATTATTTATTATTTATTATTTATTATTTATATTTATTTATTATTTATATTTATTTATTATTTATTATTTATTATTTATTATTTATTATGTATTATTTATTATTTATTATTTATTATTTATATTTATTTATTATTTATTATTTATTATTTATTATTTATTATTTATTATTTATTATTTATTATTTATTATTTATTATTTATTATTTATTATTTATTATTTATTATTTATTATTTATTATTATTGAGTTTATATCTATTATTTATGTATTATTTGTTTTTTCAATTAATATATATAATTATATTAAATTCTTTTTATTAACCACATAACGAGCTTGCTGGAGTGGTAAAGTCTTTGGAAAATATGTAAGAGGTTAGGGGTTCAAATCTCACCAAACACAATATTTCTTTATATTGCATGGGCATGTACATGGGATGTGCATGCATGGATAAATAAAGTAATACGAAATAAATAAAACGAATACAAAATAAATTAAATAAATACGAAATAAATAAAATAAATATGAAAGAAATAAAATAAATAAGAAAAAGAAAATAAATAATAAATAAATAAAATAAATAAGAAAAAGAAAATAAATACGAAGTAAATAAAATAAATAAAAAAAATAAAATAAATAAAATAAATAGGAAATAAATAAAATAAATAAAATAAATAAAATAAATAAAATAAATAAATAAATAAATAAATAAATGAAATAAAATAATATAAATAAATAATTAAAAAAAAAATTAAAAATTTAAAAAAATTAAAAAAATTAAAAAAAATTAAAAAAAAAATTAAAAAAATTAAAAAAAATTAAAAAAAAAACACCGCGAATAGTTTCCCGACGCACGATTTCGCGGCGGTTTTTCAAAACCACTGCCAATCTATTTAGCGGCGATTTAAACCGCCGTGAAACGAAAAAAAACCGCTGCTAAATTGTGATTTTGCCGTAGTGTAAGATTCTTACTAATGGAAATTAAGGGAGATACATATACTTACCATGATAAAAGGGAATGATAATATGATAATATAATTACAAAACCAAACCTTACAAACCAAAGATCAAAATCATTAGTCATGACATAAAAATTTCTTATTCAAAAGACATGAATTGTAAGGGAATGAAAATAACATCGTCCATGAGAGAATAATAATAGAAATAGAAATGGAATTTTGGAATTCACATAATCATTAAAAATAATTTATATAGTATCCAATGATCATTTCCTAGTCTTTCATAATGGAATCAGTTCATTACCCAAACCATCATTTTAGTCAAGGTTCACTCCCAAGACTATCATAGTGGAAAAAGTCCCTTACTAAATTCAGTTCACTCCCAATTACAATCCTATTTATCTCATGATATTTTAATTTTCTACCCAATTAATTTGTTGGAGATATAGGTCCCTCCCATTACATAATTAAAATCACAAAAATGTGTGTTATGTGTTCATAAAACATTCATCATATTAGAATCCATGAAATGAAATTGGTTTAATAAGAATTACATCCTAGCATAACCCATGGAAATTAAATGGGTTTCAGATACATTTCATTATAAAATAACCCATGGAAAAAATAGGTTTCATATAGAGTTCATCATAACATTACCCATGTAAAAGAAATAGGTTTCATATATAGTTCATCATAACATAACATATTAAAAAGAAATGGGGTTTATAAATATCTCTTCATCATAATCATAAATCATTCAGAAAAATAATAATGAGGGTGAAACTAGATCATGTCCCCAATATATAATTAGAAACAAAAATTTTTGTTTCTATTTGTAAAGTCTCGACCTGGATCACCTCTAAGACAGTGGTCGGACTGATGCGTCACATGACCTCAAACGCATCTCCCTGAACGTCAAATGCTACCGACTAGCAACGATGTCCTTTTTATGTCCAAGGGGGAGACTATGTCGTCATAGGTAATCGGTATTATCACTGCAGATGTAAACAAAAATTAATAATAAATAACAGAATCATATAAATGAATAAACTATAGAAAAATGAAATAAATAATCCCAACTGAACACAGAATAAATGCAGAAGCTGATAAATGAAACCAGGTACAAAAACAATGTCATGCCATGATGTGTTTCTAAACTGAATGTATGGAAAACAGGACCCAAGCATGGTAAAAACTAAAAAGAAAAGAAAAAAAGTGTGAAAACTGCATCATGAGCAAGGCTCAGCCCTCTGCCCTAGTATCCATCCTAAGTAGCAACAATCAATTAATAATCATAATCACCACACTTCCCTTTGTCAATAAATACAATCATATAATCTACTCGGGTGTCAACGACGCCCGAATTGGGTGTGAGATAAAATCCCAGTAGGCTGGCACCCAAGTTGTCTAATCCTTTCCATTTCGTGCAATGATAATGTGCAGTATGCCATTATATAACCGTTTAATATTATTAATTAATTGCAACAGAATAAATATGTCGGCATGAGTTCCAAACGGTACTCGTACCTAATCACCTGCTTCGACCTAATCCAGAAGTCTGAATGGAGTACCTATAAGTAGAATACCCATATGCATATATATGAAGCCTGAAAGATTAATGTAAAACAAGGAAGAGGCATACCCCCAATCTTGTGCTTTAACTTGGGTTCTAAGTTATGTGTCAACCAGGTGTGCTTCAACATACCTGAAAATATCTCAAATATCAAGATACTAATAGCAACATTAATCTAAACATTCAGTGCATCATTATTAAGGTTCGAGTTGAGAGTTGGAGTCTGAGCCCGTCCTGGTGGTATCGCTATGGAACATCCTTCAATTATCCAGTACCACTGAGCCTGTCCAAGGCAATCTTTGGAAAGACCAAGTATCACTCGAGGCATGTCTTCACCCTGAGTTTGTCCCAATCTCGCAAAAAGGGGTCAAGCACCATCCGATGAAGGATTATCCACATTGCCATCATATCCGTCCTGATTTTCCCTTTTGGAACCAGTATCACTCATAAGTATTAGAACATCCGGGGAAGTCTCGTTCCGGCAAAGCCTAGAACACCCCCCGACAGATAGAGGTAACTGTCAGGAAAGAAGGGTCTAAGTGTGGCCCTTAATACAGGACCCACCTCCTTTTCCTACCCTGATTTTAATTAAAGTTTTCACAGCATCAAATATGACATCAACATATGTAATTGCAACTCGAAACTAAACAGGCACACCCGTGCATCACACAGTGCATGTTAAATATTTCATCATAGCAATATTAACAAGGCAAAGTACCAAATCAACAAAAGAATACAAAATGAACTTTTAAATAAATTCATAAATTAGCACAACCAACTACCAAATATCCAACAATTCTAAGGTTCATAATTATTCTAAATTAATTATTTAAATTAAACATCACAGAAATAGGATGCCTGAAACATGGAGTTAATTAAATTAAATGCTCAGACATGCACATTTAAATAAATAAATAATTCAACAGAAACAGCAATCAAAGATCCAAAAATTTAAGGTTCATAAGTTTTTTAGAATAATTATTTAAATTAAACACAAAAAAATAGGTTGTGTAACACATGCAGTTAAATAAATTAAATATACAGGCTAATGGAATTTATATCAACCACATCGGCACACCCAAAGAGGTTTCCGAACACATTGAAACAATTTAAAACAATTTAATTCATGATCAATGGGCATGAAACAACTAGGCGAAACAATTGAATTAATAATATTGGACGAATTTTCACAAAGCTGGTAGGAACCGACTAAGGGAACAACAATGCATTTTTATAAATCACAAAAAAATGGTGGCAAAGAGAGTAGACACCTTACCTTATGTTCTCAGATGATCCTGTGATCTGGGAAGGCTTTGATTTTCCCTAAAATAGAAGAAAATGGATGATTTTAGAAAAACCTCAAAATAGGGTAAATTCCTTCTGCGACAAACTGTGCAAAGGATAGAGAATGAGATCGCACGATTCTTGGTGCATGCGATAAGTCTTACCGAGAGATTTATAGTGCACCTAACAGCGATGAAAACGGACAACGAATGGAGGCGTGACGGTCTTCTGAAGGGGGGGGGGGAAGTGGTGTGCCCCCTTGGGAGTAGGGGAGGCGTGATGTGAGAGGGAGGAGAGGACGATATGGGAGGAAAAAGAAGAAATAAAAAGAAATAGAAAAAAGAAATAAATAAATAAATAAAAATTATGGAAGAAACAAAACAATTAATTAAAATGGGTTTACCCCATTTTAATTATTTTTAATTTCTCTTAACCATTTCTTTATTATTTATTTTATTTATTTTATCGCTCTTTAAATAACATAAATTTTCTTTAAACCTTTTTAATTATTTTTAACCCAAACGTTGTGTTATGGCATGACTTAATATATTACATAAATCCTGAGCAATCATTTTATTAATTTTAATAGCTATTTGGGACCCACAACTGGGTGCGCAAGAGCGCGACCTGGGTCACTTTAAAGATTTGTATTAAGAACATAAAAGTCCATCCCTTGATGTAAGTTGAGACATGACGAGCATTTATGTGGGTAATTAAAAATATTTTATCTAACCCAATAATACATATTCACTCGAGTATATACGTGTTATAAACACACACACACACATGTATATTCATATATATACACCTTCATATGTATATATAACAATATATATATATATATTGAATCTCATATATATAGATATACCTCATATATATATACCTCAATAGTTTTGTCCCAATATAATAATTATTATTATTATTAAAATAATTATTATTATTTAATTCAACCCATCAATTACACCATTAATAACTTAAAAACAATAAGCATAAAAAAATGATAATTGTTATTAAATAAATATTGATTGCGAATTTATATTTAATTGAAACAATTAATAATATCATATTTATTACATTACCATATTATTATTTACACAACAACACAATTTATTAATTGTGGTAGTGCATTTTCATTTATTGACATCAACACAAATAATAATATTAATAATAAAATTATTATTTTTATTTCTAACGTTCAACAAAAATATTTATCCAAATTAAATTATCATCAGGTGCGATATGGTCAAATGTATGCCGCTCGCAAAGGTTATACCCTACCTAGGGTAAACCCCACATCCCGGAACTATCGGTGATGTCAGATTTCTCATTAAGTACACCATTTGAGAGAAAATAATTATCTAGTATATGAAAAACAGAATAATTAATTATTTAAAAATAAAGATGGAATTATCATGTGCGAGGGTGCCAAACACAGAATGTGAATTAAGGTTATACCTTGCCTAGGATAAACCTGGCATTCCGGACCTAACAGTGGTCTTAGATTTCTTATATGACGCATATTTTGAGATTTATATTATTTTTTTAAAATAAACAAACACATGTATCAATAAAATAAACTTAATATTTTTATTCTATCAACCCTCCAGTATCGGTTATCGGAATAAAAATTTCTCACTCACGGTTTTAAAATCAACCTACATTTTTAACAGAAATATTTTATTTCATGTGTTTTTTCATCCGGTTTAAAACATGAGACGTTAGAACATTCTCACCTGAGAACATCTCATCCCTGAGAAACCTTCGGGAACAACGTAACCTTCAACCGGCTTACCAGGTCAAGTAGTCTCATACAAAAGGTCGTGATGTATATCTAAACTCCAAACACATGCTCAAACATTGGTTAGGAAAGCGGCACGTAAGATATTAAGGTCTAAGTCAACGCTCATTTTCCCACTAAAACACCAAGATGCTACCTATCCAAACACGTTTAGCTATAGATACAACCATGTCGTCATCTCATTAACTACTGGATCAAGGTTACTTCTCACCTTAGGTTTTAAAGTTAAAAAGCGGAAAATTTTGAGTCGCGAAAACTTCCTCCATCGGAATTTCATACAGGACACGCCCTTAAACGTTCTACAGATGCTTCTTAATTGATTTCTGAAATATATAAAATGGTCGATTCCCCATCGCCCTTAAAGCCCTGGTTGAGCTAGATTTTTATGAAAAGCCCTAGTTGACCCAAATTGCACTTGTCTCACCTAATGATGTGTTAGAAAAAGTTCCTTCACAAATAGATTTTTTGAGAAAGAGAGAGAACTAGTCGAGCCACTCCGACCGACCATTTAAGAAGATGCTCGGCTTAGACGGCCAACATTTTATGAACTGAATTGTGATTCCTTCTTTAAAGGTATCTCAATTTTACCAAGAACACATCCACCAAATATCATACCTGACCTTTGATGATGTTTCTAGATTTAGGCATCCCCGAGCCTGACAAAAAGTCTAGGGTAACCTCATATTGGCACAAAAAGAGTGAAAGGAACTAATGTAAGGTTGTTCATACTCCATGTTTACGAGTGAGATGTTGGTACATGGGAAAGATGCCCATATCGAAACATTGACCGAGCCCAGAGCGACATCGGTCTTGCAGTCAAGTTAGATGAAACTGATGGTGTACAAGAGTTCATCCGGAATTCCTACATAGAAATCCAAGGGTCACTCAAGACTAAACAAATACTTGATAAGAATGACGCATCAGTGTGCAACACTAAGTAAAACACCCTAAACAAGCCCAATAAATTTTAAATCTTTAGCATGGAATAGGACCTATGCTCTCTTAGTTCATGAAGGACGAACGCAATATAAGGGACACACTCGTCACTTAAGGAAGAGTACACAAAGAGGATCAGAAGATTACCAGAAGAAAAAAAATTGAAAAAAACACATGAAAACCCAACCAAACCGACTGGTGTGTCAAAATACTCGAGTCTATGGAACTCCCCTTGATCATTGGTACAAACTTGATCCATTTAACATAGAAGTTATTTTACTACGAAAATGACTTGAAACGTATTTAACAGTGAAAGACTTGATAATTACACTGAACTTAACAAGTTCTTCACAATATTAAGCACTTGATGGTACCGCATACGTGAATGCATACTACCCTAAGGTGCTACATAAGCAAGATGGCTTTTAACTCAGAGGACGAGGTATAGAATCATCCATCACTGTGGAGAAGAGAGGGTCAAACAACCTATGAATAAATTGACCATTTTAAAGGTATGCCTAATCTGATAGAAATGAACTTTTCCCATTGGTCAAGCCCGAAACAAAAGTGAAGGGAAACATGACCAACTGTCTGAACAAGGGTGTCATTTTATGCAAGGTGGACCGACTAGGGACAACAACATGTGAAAGGTTCTATTCCAAAGCAACTCAAGGAGAAACACAAACTACCCTTATAATGGGGCCTTAAACAGAGGACATCACTACAGGTTCCATATTCAAGCCCTTTATATTTAATAACATTTTATCGTTAATCATCAAAAGATTTAATCAAAACATCAAGTATCATTTTTCAAAACAAAACACAAGGTACTTGATCTTAAACAACGCCTTAAGGGAAAAAGAAGAAACTTTTATAAAACTCCATTATAAAACATTTTACATTAATTGACATCTCATCCTTAATTGGGTAATCTATCACAGAAATTCTTTTTAAGAAGATAAGGCAACCTACAAGGGTCCCACTAGGTTGACCTGGGTTCATTAGAATGCAACTCAAAAATAGTTGTTTAATTATTAAGAGTCACAACACCCATACTGGGTTATCTCATAAGGAACATGTACCAACTAGACTACTTGGTCCTAGTGGTTCCATTAGGTAGTTAAAAAATTCATTTGAAATTATAACATGTTCAAACACATAGCAGCCGAGATATATGGGTGGCTATCAACCTAATAAGGGACTATACACATTATAGTTTTTGGAATTTGAATCCCATTCAAAGGAAACCAATAAATTTTAGCAAAGAAACCAATTACATAACAAACAAGATAGAAGGTTACTAAAAGAAGCTAACAGAGAGAGACATGTTGTAAGCATAGAAGCATGACATTTTAATCACATAGACATGCTAATAGGCACAAAATCATGATACAAGGAAAACATGGTATTAAACATGTAGCATGAAAAAAGGCTAGCATGCAAAATATATCACTGAAAAATGGTATCTAAAAGGCATGCTAAATAATTACAAGGCATGACATATATTCAAGGAAAACAATTTGAATCAACAGGCAGCCTAAAATGAAAATGCATGGCATTGAACTATGCATGGCATTTGAATTCCTATGTGCCTATTATGATGTATGCAATGCTTCAACCTTACAAAAATAGGTCAAGGGTAAAATATCAAAAATTCCATAAATTCATAACTAGCGGAAATTACACGAATCACTCGAGGTGATATCATATAAATTGTAACATCGAAAGGCATGAACAACAATCCCAACCCTGGCCACTTAGCTATTTCTCATACGTGGGGTGATCAGTTCCAAGCACGACTATTATCCATGTGTTGACACATTCCAAGTCTCCTCTCTACCAACCCAAAATAGTAATACAAAGGAAAAAAGTACCAGATTTGATACCACTTTGTAACACCCCGAACCAGATCACCTCTAAAACAGTGGTCAGACCGGTGCATCACATGACCTCAAGTGCATCTCCCCGAATGCCAAATGTTGCCGACGAGCAGCGAGGGCCTTTTTGTGTCCAAGGGGGAGACTATGCCCTCATAGGTAATAGGTATTATCACAACATAAGTAAAAAAAATTAATAATAAATATCTGAAGTATATAAAAGAATAAACTCTAGAAAAAATAAATAAATAATCCCAACTGAACTCATAATAAATGTGGAAGCTGATAAATGAAACCAGGTACGAAAACAATGTCATGCCATGATGTATGTCTAAACTGAAAGTACAAAAATAAGAACCAAAGCAAGATATCAACAAAAAGGAAATGAAACAAAGTTCTACAACTACATCATGAGAAAGGAATGGTCCTCTGCCCCAGTCTCCATCCTAAGAAGCAACAATCAATCAACAATCATAAGCAACATGCTTCCCTTTGTCAATACTTGTAATCAATAATCTACTCAGGTGTCAACGATTCCTGAACAGGGTGTGAGATAAAATCCCATTATTCTGGAACCCAAGGTGTCTAAACCATTCCATTTCGTGCAATGATAAAATGTAGCATTCCATTATATAAGAATTTCATATAATTAATTAAGTACGATTGAATAAATAAGTCGGCCCGAGTTTAAAACTTCACTTGTGCCCAATCACCTGATTCAACCTAAGCCAGAAGTTCAAAAGGAGTACATGTAAGTATAATACCCATATCCATATATATTAATCCAAGAAGATTAAGGTAACACAAAGAATAGTCATACCCCCAAGCTTGTGCATTAACATGGGGTCTAAGTCATGTGTCCACCAGATGTGCTTCAACATACCATAAAATATCTCAAATCTCCAGAGACTGACAACGACATTAATCTAAACCTTCAGTGCATCATTATTAAGGTTCAAGTTGAGAGTTGGAGTCTGAGCCCATCCTAAAGGTATCACTATGGAACATCCATCAATTATCCAATACCACTGAGCTCATCCAAGTCAATCTTTCGAAAGACAGTGTAGCGTTCGAGGACTGGATTTACCCTGAACCTGTCTCGATCTCGCAAAAAGGGGTCAGCCACCATCCAAGACTGACTTAGCCACATTGCGAATGGATCCATACTGATAGGCCCTTTTGGAACCAGTATCACTCATAAGTATTAGAAACCATGGGGATGTCTCGGTCTGGCAAAGCCAAGAACACCCCCCCCCGGCACATTGAGGTAACAGTCAGGAACGAAGGGTCTAAGTGTGGCCCCTAATACAAGACCCACCTCCTTTACCCACCCTGAATTTAATTAATGTTTTCATAGCAGCAAATATGACATCAACATATGTAATTGCAGCTTGAAACTATGCAGGCACACTCTTGCATCACATAGTGTAAATTAAATATTTCAGCATAGAAATCTTAACAAGGAAAAGTACCACATTAACATAAGCAGAAAAAATGAACTTTTAAATAAATAAATAAATTAGAACAACCTAATACTGAAGATCCAACAATTCTAATATTCATAATTAATCTAAATTAATTATTTAAATTAAACTTCATAGAAATAGGTTGCACAACACATGGAGTTAATTAAATTAAATGCTCGGGCATGCACATTTAAATAAATAAGTAATTCAGCAGAAACAAGAATCAAAGATCCAGAAATTTAAGGTTCATATTTATTCTAAAATAATAATTTAAATTAAACACAACAATAATAGGTCGTGTAACACATGCAGTTAAATGAATTAAATATAGAGGCTAACAGAATTCATATAGACCACATCGACACACCCAAAGGGGTGTCCGACCACATTGAAAAATTTTAAACTATTTAATTCATGATCAATGGGGATGCAAGGACTAGGAGAAATAATAGACTTAAAGAAATTGGGTGAATTTTCAAAAAGACGGTAGGCACCGACTAAGGGCACAGTGATGTGTTTTTATAAATCGCAATGAAACAGATGGAATGAGAGTAGACACACTACCTTATGGTCACAGATGATCCTATGATCTGCGGGAGGCATTGATTCGACATAAAATGGAAGAAAACATATGATTTTAGAATTACCCCAAAATAGAGTAAATTCCTTTCGCGACAAACTGCGCCAAGGATAGAGAATGAGATCGTATGATTCTTGATGTGTGGGATAATCCTTACCAATAGATTTAAATTTCACCTGATGGCGATGAAAACAGATGACGAACAGAGGCGCGGTGGTCTTCGGAAGGGGGGGAATTGTGCGCCACCTTGGGAGAGAGGGAGGTGCAATGTGAGAGGGAGGAGAAAAAGATAGTGGAGGAAAACGAAGAAATAAAAAGAAAAGGAAAAAGTAATTAATTAATTAATTAATAAAAAAATGGTGGAAGAAATGAAAAAATTAATTAAAATGGGTTTACCCCATTTTAATTACTTTTAATTTCTCTCCAACAATTTTTATTTTATTATTTATTTTATTTATTTTATCCCCCTTTTAATACCATAAATTTCATTTAATTCTATTTAATTATTTTTAACCCAAATGTTGTGCTATGGAGCGACGTAATATTTTACATAAAGCATGAGCAATCATTTAATTAATTTTAATAGATATCTGGTACCCGCAACCGGGTGTGCAGGCACGCGCCCTGGGTCACTTTAAAGATATGAATTAAAAACTTAAAACTTTATCCCTTGATTTAAGTTGAGATATTACATGTGTTAATGTGTGTAATTAATAATATTTTATCTAGCCCAACAATAAATATCCACCCCTATATATATGTGTCATATATATTTACACACACATGTATTTTCATATATATAAACATGCACATGTATATATAACTATATATATATTTAATCTCATATATATAGATATACTTCATATATATATATATAACTCAATGTTTTGGTCCCAATATAATGATAATAATAATAATTGAAATAATAATAATTATTTAATTCAACTTTTTAATTACCCCATTAATAACTTAAAAACAATAACCATAAAAAAGGATAACGATTATTAAATAAATATTTATTGCGCATTTGTATTTAATTTGAAATTTTAATAATATCATATTTATTATATTACTCATTTATTAGTTACACCGCAACACAATTTATTAATTATGGTAGTGAATTTCCATTTGTTGACATCAACACAAATAATAATATTAATAATAAAATTAATATTGTTATTTCTAACAGTCAACAAAAATATTTAAACCAATTAAATTATCTTCGGGTGCGATATGACCAAACGTCTACAGCTCAATAAGGTTATACCCTACCTAGGGTAGACCCCGCATACTAGAACTATCACTGATGTCATATTTCTCATTCAACGCACCATTTGAGAGAAAATAATTATTTATTATATAAAAAATGGATTAATTAATTAATTAAAAATACATATGGAATTATCATGTGTGAGGGTGGAAAACACCCAATGTGAATCAAGGTTATACCCTGCCTAGGGTAAACCCGACATTCCAGACCTAATGGTGGTCTTAGATTTCTTATACGACGCACTGTTTGAGATTTATTTCATTTTTTTTAATAAAAACATGAGTATCAATAAAATAAACTTAATATTTTAAATCTATCAATGCTTCAGTGTCAACTATCGGAATAAAAAGTTCTGACGCTTGGTTTTAAAAATGACCTAGCTAGTAAATGGAAAAACATTATTTCCTACATTTTTTCATCTGGTTCAAAACATGGGACATTACATTGTTATTGAATATAAATTTCATAAAAATCCATTAAAACGTTCTTCAGGAAAATACAATTTCCATTTTCAAAACACATCTAAAAATATAAGAACATCAAAAATATTAATGAAAATATTATATTTGAAATTAATCTTGGAAACATGTAATGGATGCTTTAAAGCGTTGATATTATGTGATTGATTAATATTCTATTCATTACAAAATCTTTAAACCAAATATTCCTTTCATATTTTCGATAAAAGTAAAAAATACATCATTTATAAAATGATAAAAAGATTCTTTTTAATTATTTTTTTTTTGAAAAGTAAAAAAATTGTATAAATGTATTTAATCATTATTAGAATATTTTTGAAAACATATTTAACACATTTTGTTACACATGGAGATGTAATAAAAATCATTTTTGACCAAAGAGGGAAATAAAGATGATTTTTTAGAAAAATATTCTATTGATCCTCTGTGTAAATAAAGAGAGATACATTAAGATGAGAATGTATTAACATTAAATAGCCATATAATAGTAAATTTGATGAGTTCATTGGGATATAGATAATAAAATTTCATCATCATAAGTGTAAATATAAATAATCCTGATGAATTCTGAGATTATATCACAAAACCATTACAAATTTGGTAACATTGAATCATAATACCAATGAATGAATAACATTGAATGAAATAGAAGATATCATGAGAATAAATAAACTCATGATATTAAATTTCAAATGGATTTTATGTACACCTCATAAAATAAGATAGTTGTATAAGATGACATATGTATCAAAGAATGAAAATTCAGATAAAAATACTTTAACTTAAGAGGATATCTAATGGAGGTCTCCTTAAGAAGTCTTAATCATATTACCTAGAGTTTTTTCAATTTAATTATTCTTATACCTAATCTAAATATGATTTATTTATCATAAAACAATAAAATTGGAATCCTAAATATTCGTAAATTATATTATGGTCAAGAAACATCAATTTTCTACCTTATTTTCCATCAAAGATGATGTTAAATTATCTTTAGTGCGTACGTATGACTAACCATCTCCACGTAGCGATAAAATCCATTTTTATCACAATATTTTATGAATATTTAATATGATGGGATTAATGTTTATATAATTTATTAAAAACAAAATTAATCTTATGTAATTATAATATCATATATATCTTCATATATTCAAATACATTGTAAATGAAAAATGTCAATCATGTGTATATGTGCACTACCACAATTGCAAAAAGTCCTGAGTAGTTTTTCATTTATTATTTACATGGAGGATAATAAATATGTATTTAGAGAATAAATATGATATATATTATAAAAAATGACTCTATAAATGTTAATTATTATTTCACTTTATTTGGCACCATCCATCAAAAAGTAAAAACAATGTTCATGTGTACATATGGCCTACCATCTCCACAAATGGTATACTTAATTTTTATAAATATAACTCTTATAGATGACTCTAAATATAAAAATAATTTTTATATATATGATAATTAAATTATAAATTTAACTATATATATGATGGAACCATCATGGACTAAAATTACCGAACCAAAATATACATGAAAAACGAAGTAGTTATCACCTGAAATAGTGATCTTAAAAAAGGATTATTAATAAATTAGTGATAAAATAATAAAATTAAATCATATATGGTATGATATACGTATATATATATATACTTTATTATGGTTATTTAATATATATATATAATGTCAATTTATTATATAGGATTTTCAAACACATTTCCAACAGATCAATCCTGATGGGCCCTTTTGGAACTGGTATCACTCATAAGTATTAGAAAGCCTGGGGAAGTCTCAGTCCAGAAAATCAAAGAACACCCTCCCACCCATGACACATAGAGTTAACTGTCAGGAATGAAGGGTCTAAGCATGGCCCTTAATACCAGACCCACCTCCATTGCCCGCCCTGAATTTAATTAAAGTTTTCACAGCGGAAAATATGACATCAACATATGTAATTGAAGCTTGAAACTAAATAGGCACACTCATGCATCACACATTGCATATTAAATATTTCATCATAGCAATCATAACAAGGAGAAGTAACACATCAACAAAAGCCAACAAAATGAACTTTTAAATAAATTCATAAATTAGCACAGCCAACTACCAAAGATCCAACAATTCTAAGGTTCATAATTAATCTAAATTAATTATTTAAATTAAACATCACATAAATAGGATGCATGACACATGGAGTTAATTAAATTAAATGCTTAGACATGCACATTTAAATAAATAAATAATTCCACAGAAACAACAATCAAAGATCCAAAAATTTAAGTTTCATATTTTTTCTAATATAACTATTTAAACTAAACACAAAAAAATAGGTTGTGTGACACATGCAGTTAAATGAATTAAATAAATAGACTAAAACAATTTAATTCATGATCAATGGGCATGAAACAACTAGGAAAAACAGTTGAATTAAATAAACTGGATGAATTTTCACAAAGCCGGTAGGCACCAACTAAGGGAACAACGATGCGTATTTATAAATTGCAAAAAAAATGGTGGAAAAGAGAGTAGACACCCTATCTTATGGTCTCAGATGATCCTATGTTCTGGGAAGGCTTTGATTTTCCCTAAAACGGAAGAAAACGGATGATTTTAGAAAAACCCCAAAATAGGGTAAATTCTTTCTATGAAAAACTCCGCAAAGGATAGAGAATGAGATCGGACGATTCTTGGTTCATGGGAAAAGCCTTAATGAGAGGTTTACATCACACCTTGTGGTGATGGGAACGGATAACGAATGGAGGCGCGATGGTCTTCCGAATGGGAGGAAAAGTGGTGCGCCACCTTGGGAGTGGGGGAGGCGCAACGTGAGAGGGAGGAGAGGAAGATAGGGGAGGAAAAAGAAGAAATAAAAATAAAAGGAAAAAAAGAAGTGAATAAATAAATAAAAATGATGGAAGAAATGAAAAAATTAACTAAAATGGGTTTACCCCATTTTAATTAATTTTAATTTCTCTCCAAATGTTTTTATTTTATTATTTATTTTATTTAATTTATCCCTCTTTAAATAACATAAATTTATTTTAATATCTTTTAATTATTTTTAATCCAAACGTAGAGTTATGGCGCGATGTAATATATTACATAAATCCGGAACAATCATTTTATTAATTTTAATAGCTATCTGGGACCCACAACCGGGTGCGTAGGCGTGCGTCTTGGGTTGCTTTAAAGATTTGGATTAAAAACATAAAATTCCATCCCTTGATTTAAGTTGAGACATTACGTGCATTTATGTGGGTAATTAATAATATTTTATCTAACCCAACAATAAATATTCACCCCAGTATATACATGTTATACACACACACACACACACACACACACATGTATATTCATATATATACACCTTCACATGTATATATAACTATATATATATATATATAATCTCATATATATAGATATACCTCATATATATATATATACTCAATGTTTTTGTCCCAATATAATAATAATAATAATAATTAAAATAATTATTATTATTTAATTCAACCCGTCAATTACACGACTAATAACTTAAAAACAATAACCATAAAAAAGGATAACGATTATTAAATAAATATTGATTGCACATTTATATTTAATTGGAGTAATTAATAATATCAAATTTATTACATTACCCGGTTATTATTTACACAGAAACACAATTTTTTAATTGTCGTAGAGCATTTCCATTTGTTGACATCAAAGAAAATAATAATATTAATAATAAAATTATTATTATTATTTCTAACGATCACCAAAAATATTTAACCAAATTAAATTATCTTTGGCTGTGATATGGTCAAACGTCCACCGCCCCCAAAGGTTATACGCTACCTAGGATAAACCTCACATCTCGGAACTATCGGTGATGTCAGATTTCTCATTCGATGCACCATTTGAGAGAAAATAATTATTTATTATATAAAAAAGGAATAATTAATTATTTAAAAATAAAGACGGAATTATCATGTGCGAGGATTCCAAACACCCGATACGAATAAAGTTATACCTTTCCTAGGGTAAACCTGGAGTTCCAGAAATAACGGTGGTCTCATATTTCTTATATCACGCACCGTTTGAGAGTTGTTTCATTTTTTTTAAAATAAACAAACACATGTATCAATATAATAAACTTGATATTTATATTCTATCAACACTGCAGTGTCAGCTATCAAAATAAAAAGTTCTGAGGCTCAATTTTAAAAATGACCTGCCTAGTTAACGGAAAAATTTTATTTCTTGTATTTTTTCATCCGGTTAAAAACACGAGACGTTACAACCTTCCCACCTTAGAACGTCCTATCCCTGAGAAACCTTCAGGAACAATTTAACCTTCACCCGGCTTACAGGGTCATGCAGTCTCATACAAAAGGTCATGCTGCGTATCTATATGCCCAACGGACACTCAAAAATTGGTTAAACAAGTGGCACGCAAGATATTAAGGTCGGAGTCAACTCTCATTTTCCCACTAAAACATCAAGACGGTACCTATCCAAACACGTTCAGCTAGAGATACAACCATGCCATCATCTCATTAACTTCGGGCCCAAGGCTACTTCCCACCTTAGGTTTTAAAGTTAGAAAGAGGAAAATTTTGAGTCACGACACCTTCCTCTGTCATAATTTTATACAAGACATGCCCTTAAGTGTTCTAGCGACACTTCTCACTGGATTTCTGAAACAAAGAAAATGGCTGATTCCCCGTCTCTTTAAAGCACAGGTCGAGCTTTATTGTTATGAAAATCCTTAGTCGACCCAAACCGCCCTTGTCTCACCTGATGACATGTCAGAAAAAGTTCCTTCACTAATAACTTTTTTGAGAAAGAGAGAGAACTAGTCGAGCCACTCTGACCGACCATTTAAGAAGATGCTCAGCTTAGACGACCAGCATTTTATGAACTGAATTGTGATTCCTTCTTTAAAAGTATCTCACATTTTCCATGAACACATCCACCAAAGTTCATACCTAACATTTGATGATTTTTCTTGATTTAGGCATCACTGAGCCTGACAAAAAGTCTAGGGTAACCTTGGATTGGAACAACAAGAGTGAAAGGAACTAATGCAAGGTTGTCTATACTCCATGTTTATGAGTGAGATGTTGGTACAAGGGAAAGATGCCCATATCAAAACATTGACCGAGTGCAGAGTGACATCGGTCTGGCGGTCAGGTTAGATGAAACTGATGGTGTACAAGAGTTAGTCATGAATTCCTATACATAAATCAAATGTAAAGACCCGTAAATTTCAATGGAAATTTTTTCTTAATTTTCTTTTGGATTTTACAGTTGCGTAGTTTTTGACAGCACCTGATTCCGAGGCCTGTGGTGCCCGGAATCAATTTCCAAAATTTAGCTTGGGTACGTTCAGTGAATGAACGAGCATGTTTTCCTAACTTTTGAACCGGTGCTCGAAATCGAAATCTGAGGGCACCGATGAAACCACAGCACCGATAATTTATTAGGAACACCCTTTTCTGGAGTTTCACTTGCTCGGATGAGGTTATTAAATAAATGGGTTGACTGAAGAATGAAATAAAAAATTGTGCAACAATTTTTTATTTCTTTTCTATGTAGCTATAACCTATGCATGAATGTTGGAGTGGGACCCACTACATCCTAACTCCACTTAGTAGGATATTAGTGAAGTGGTACCCACACGAGCCCCACCCCTTCAATTCCATTAAACCACCCTCTTGCATTTTATTTTTTAACTCACCTGCTCCCCTGTTTTAATGTCATGTCAACTCAAGCAGTTTTTCTTCCCCATTAATTACATGTCAATAAAACGCCCAATTAATTGGACATCGCACGTTAATTAATTTGGTTAATTCATTTGAATTTAAAATTAATGATGGCACGTATGTGTGTGAATAAAATAAGACAAGGTCTTATTTTATAGTGGTAGATTTGTTGTGTGGAATCAAGGGGAGAACTCTCGCGGTCTTGAATAACTTAGTCTTCCTCGTAAAGAACACCGAAGCTTCGACAAAGAACACCGTACCATCTTTCCACCTTCTTCCCGCATCGACGAAAGTGAGATACCGCATTCACCGGGCATGCACCGATGACGTATGGAGCCTCATTCCACGACGTCGTCTTCCGCGACGTCCATTCCCTGCGACGATCCTCGTTCGACGACTTCATCGAGGTAGGGGATTAATTTGTGAATAATAATAAACCCATGTTCTTTTTTCCTTCTAAATAAAAGAGCGCGGATCAACATATTATTACGTTGATTCACGAAAGAAGATGTTTGCAGGTTGGGAATTTTTGGTATGCTTCGAATTTATTTAAGAGACCGTGGAATGATTTGATTCAATTTTATTTAAATAAAATTGATAGTTTGCTCGTTATAAACCCTGTTTAATCTTGGTTTATTGATAACGCCTAAATCGGAGGGCACAGGCCAAACAAACACGGCCCGACCACCCTCCGTAGATTATTGTCGATGTGTGAATTGACAGCGACAAGGAAATGGGGCCGCATAGGCGATTTGAAGACTCTGTAGATTGTTTAATTGATGTGCGGATCGACGGGTGATGACCGAATGGGTTGCAGTAAAAATAGGGTCCCGGGAGACCGCTAGCGAAGACGTCAGGCAAAACGGACCACCGGAGCGCGTTCGGTGGTCCGTAGAAAGCGGCAGTGGCGCGCCACCCCGGTGCGGTGGCGTCGGGGACCAGCGGCGGAGGCGCGCCACCGGAAAAAGCCGCCGCGACTGAGCCGCGGTGGACTGGAATGACTTTGTCGTTTCGGGTTTAGGGGAGGAGGTGCGACATTAAATCCGTGTCATTCGGTCAACCGGAGGGGACAACACCCCCCCCCCCCCGCGTCCGCTCAGCCAGTGGGTGCCTAGGCCGGTCCGCCCGCGCTGGGTCGGGCCGCCCGCTGAGCCGGGCCGGGGTGCCCGCTGGGCCGGGCTGGGATGGACCTGACCCAGGTCGGGTCGACCCGGTTCGGGCCGACCCCAGGGGTCTCAGGCTCGGTCGGTCCGGGCCCAACACCCCCTAAAACCAGACAGGTTCGTTTATATGCCCGTAACTTGGGCGAAGGAACTCTGATCTACGCACCGTCAGTTGCGATGAGATCCTTGGATCGAGACGGTCGTTTTGATATATTACACTCAAGGTTTCAGACAACTTTGGGTACGGCCAGGGTGGTTCGAACACGAAACCAACCAGGCCCTCGGAGCGGAATCACTTATAACTTGAGCTCCGGACGTCCGATTGACATTCCTTCGACTTTATTGGATTCCTCTTAGTGAGACAGACCTTTTGGCTTACTCGACTCAAGGTTTGGATGTAGTTGGAGTGCGATCGGGTTGGTTTCGACTTAAAAACCAACCGGGCCCCTGAATGAAAAAGCCAGTAACTTTCAGACTGGGCGTCCGATTGAGTGTCGTTTGTCGCGTTGTGTTCCTTTTGACGTGAAAGAACTTTGAGATACATCAACTCTGGTCTACGTGACAGTTGATGTATCGACCTCTTGGCTCGTGGAGCGGACCCTCCCGAAACGAGTCTACTGTGTGTGGAAACCCTAGAGCTGGTTGTGACTTTACGACTGCTGATCGATCGACTCGGAGTGTTTCGATAGCCCAGCGGGGAGCGCATGGTTATAGCGGCAGACCCATGGAAGAGGAGCGCTGGGTTGTAGTGACAGACCCACGGTACTCAACATATGGAGTACCTCTGTAGGCTTTGAGGGGGAGCACTTGGTTGTAGCGGTAGACCCATGGTGGGAAGCACTTGGTTGTAGCAGCAGGCCCACAGTACTCGACAGGTGGAGTACTAAAGTTGTCCAAGTTTAGTGGTAAGTGATTGATTGTCATGGTAGGCCCACTGTACTTGATAGAGGAGGAGTTCCCCAACAACTATGGGTTCGACGGTGAAGACTTTCGTACTGGAATTTTATGGGGTTTTGACGACGATGAAAATCGTACTGGAATCCTCTGTGGGTTCGATGACGACGACAACCGTACTGGAATCCTCCATGGGTTCGGCAGTGACGACTATAGTACTTGTATCCTATGTGGGTCTAACAGTTTTGACCTCAGTTGTAGTATCCTACGTGGGTCCCAGCTTAGATGAATAAGTGGCTACATCTAATCATGTCTATCACCTTATGAAGAAGTATACCTATGTGAGCTGAGTTTTGACTTTCAATAAATATCTTCGATATAATTGACTTGCATTCCTATGTGGATTGAGTTGTGCTTTCCTGTGTGGATTGTGTTGTACTATCCTGTGTGGATGTGATCAAACTTGGGCTCAAATGTTGGAGACAAACTGGAATTGATGACATAGGTATATGTGTGGGCACATACCTAAGTAGTGTTGGATGTTACTTCGTGATTGTATCTTTCCATTGTGGTCTATCCTTTGTGGATTCTGGGAGACCTTCGGGGGTCTCAGGGTCCCTACTGAGTACTGTATACTCACCCCTGCACGAGCTATGCTTGCACTACGTTGGTTTGGATACAGACGATGGATAGTGCTGATCATGTTTGAGGCTTGCGGAGCAAGTCGGTACCTGGAGGTGGACCACTGGGCGGGACGTACACGGAGCGAACGGCTAGACCCGAGGAGCTGAGGAGGCTATCTGTACCCACCCTTCAGGTGGGACTTCCAGTGGACGGCTTGATATTGCTGCTTACTTTTCAGTTGTTGTACCTTCTTTCCAGATGTACTTTACTTTCAGTTTGGGTTTGTATCCTGGCACATTTACTTTCGCACTTATTATTGTACTCAGTTTACTTAGTTTTTACTTATTCTGGCTTACTCTGTGGTGTTTGTTTACTTTATAAAGGCAATACCTTCCCCTTTTTTGTTGGGATTTACTCCTTGGTGCTAGTCGCCAACCCCTGGCCTATGGAAGTCGGTCTTGGGGTAGTCACGACACGGGTCCCGAGGATGGGTCGTGACAAATTGGTATTAGAGGAGTTCGGTTATACCACAGAACTCCGGACTCTGATCTTTCTTCTATGTGAAGCAATAGTGATAAGGGTATTGAGTGTGTTTATCAATCCAGGGAGTCCATTGTTGGTGCGGCGGCTGACGTATCCGTACACCAGGACCCTGACTTCTGATTTCCGACTCAATGAACGAAAACATTGATTGCATGTGTGTTTCAAAATTTTTCTTTTTGATTACTTTGTGTCAGCTCACCAGGTATACTTTTTTGACCGTGGCGCACCTGTTTCTTTTCATGATGGCCCCACGACGGCATCCAGCTAGGGTTCAGATCTTTGTGCGAGACGACAGCCCACCGAGCAATGAGGCCTCGGTGTAGGGCCCTTTTACAGTGGAGGCACCGGTGGTACCTCTACCTGTCGAGCCACCGATGCTGCCAGCCCTAGCCACTGAGAGTGCACATCGCCTTAGTGCACTGCATGAGTTTCAACGTTAGAGACCGCCCAGGTTCCGTGGGGAGACGGACCCTCAGGCAGCCGAGGATTGGCTGGAGGCTGTAGTTTGAGTTTTCATGTTAGTGGGGACACCAGGTGATCCTTGCAGTGAGCCTCCTGCACTCGGTAGTAAGCGGATGGTGGAGCTTGATGCTCCAGGTGAATGACGAGGCATCCCTTCTGTGGGCAGACTTCGAGAGCCTATTCCACGAAGAGTTTGTACCATCCACCCATCGAGCGGTGCGCATACAGAAGATACTACAGCTGCAGCAGGGCAACATGGCAGTAGCACAGTATTCATCACGATTCACCGATCTCCCGCATTACTCTATAGATATTGTACTGGACCCATTCTTCAGGGCCCGAACCTTAGATCAGGGGATTAGGAGAGAGATTAGAGCTTTAGTTGTTTCTCACAGTATCCAGACGTAGACAGGGGTGTTGGAACGAGCCCTCTTAGTGGAGAGTTTCCATGCTGAGCAGTCTCCAGCAGCAGGACCCACCACTAGCTGGCATGCAGTAGAGTCTTCTGCAGCGGGTAGTAGACAGATGACGCAGAGGTCCAAGATGACCAAGCCTATAGGTGATCGACCACATGACACAGGATCGTGTGTGCAAGGCACCCGGGGTGGAGAACGACTTACCAGGAGTGGACAGTGTTACTCCTGCGGCGGGGTTGGTCACATGGAACGTGACTGTCCGACCCGCCATACAGATGACTAGCGGATAAACGAAGGACCTCCCAGGAAGAGTCATAAGTTCGATCGGGGTGGATCACAAGGAGCAGGAGACCGAGGCAGGAGAGATGGTCGTGCAGCTAGAGGTGGACAACGCTTCAAGGTGTTGCCACCACCACCACTAGGAGGTCCACCCCGACCACAGGGAACAGGCGGACATGGGAGAGCTCAGCTTCAGGCAGCTGAGGCTTTTGACTATGGAGCTCTGGAAGCTGGCGGACAGGAGCGAAACTAGTTCCAGGCATGGAGGCCTTGTTGTTGGTGCTTCTAGATTTTTTTTGTTGATGTTTTGGTTGTATGTGTCTTTGTACATTGATCTTTAGTAATATAAGACACCTTTCTTTGTGGCGTTTACTTTCTTGTACTCTCTTTATGTTGTTACTAAGAGGTTCCGGTATAAAAACTGTTGACTTGACCCTCACTTCTGAGATACCTACTAGAGGAGACCCAATGACCACACACTGATACCGACAGTGTGACTCAACCCTTGGAGGTGAGAGTAATGGTTGAATCTTTTAGTAGTAGCGTCGGGGCCTTACGATGCCATCCTTGGTATGGATTAGTATCATCCATGTCGGGATTGACTGTATTAGGCAAAGAACGTGGTTTATCCAGGGGATGAGACCAGATTTCTCTTATCAGCAAAGATGAAATATTAGCAGCTCTTGTTGGACCAGAGAAGGTCCAGGTCATCTAAGAGTGGATGAGGAAAGCTCAGAGCTGACAAAAGTCTTGTGCTGACAGGAGGTGGAGACCACTAGAGTTCGAGGATGGTGACCACGTTTTCTTACGGGTCTCACCTCGACATGGACTACGGAGTTTTGGTCGGGGCGGCAAGTTATCTCCTTGCTTCATCGGACCCTTCTAGGTCCTCAATGGGGTAGGTGAGGTGGTTTACCGCTTAACCCATCCACCTCAGTTGCACCAGTTGCACGACGACTTCCACGTATCTAAGCTAAGGAGATACGTGCATGACCTAACGCATATCATCGACCATGGGGAGCTGGACATTTGTGATGGGGTGAATTCTGCGGAGGTCCGGGTGGAGATCAAGGATCGACGGGAGCGAGATCTACGTGGATGGTTTATTCCTCTAGTGTGCATATTGTGGCAGCAAGGGAACCTCCAGGAGAGCACAGGGGAGTGGGAGACTCAGTTGCATGCTCAGTACCACTTTTGTTTCCCTAGTTTGTGTTATAGCTTTACGGGGACATAAATCCCTGAGGTGGGATTAATGTAAAGAACTTTAAATTTCATGGGAAATTTTTTCTTAATTTTCTTTTGGACCTTACGGTTGCGCAGTTTCTGACGGCACCGGATTCTGAGGCCCGGTGTGCCCAGAATCCATTTCTGAAGTTTAGCTCGAGTACGATCAGTGAACGAACGAGCGAGTTTTCCTAACTTTTGAACCGGTGCTCGGAATCGAAATCCAAGGGCACCGATGAAACCACAGCACCAGTAATTGCTTAGTAACACCCTTTTCTAGAGTTGCGTTTGCTCAGGTGAGGTTATCAAATAAATGGGTTGACTGAAGAACGAAATAAAAATTTGTGCAACAATTGTTTATTTCTTTTCTAAGTAGCTATAACCTATGCATTAAAGTTGGAGTGGGACCCACTATATACTAACTCCACTTGGTAGGATGTTAGTGAAGTGGGGATCACACGAGCCCCACCACTTCAATTCCATTAAACCACACTCTTGCATGTTATTTCGTAACTCAACCGCTCCCCCGTTTTAATTTCATGTCAACTCAAGCAGTTTTTCTTCCACATTAATTACATGTCAATAAAATGCCCAATTAATTGGACATCACACGTTAATTAATTTGGTGAATTCATTTGAATTTCAAATTAATGTTGGCATGTATGTGTGTGAATAATATAAGAAAAGGTCTTATTTTATTGTGGTAGATTCGTTGTGCGGAATCAAGGAGAGAACTCTCGCAGTCTTGAAGAACTTCGTCTTCCTCGCAAAGAACGCCAAAGCTTCGATGAAGAACGTCGTACCATCTTTGCACCTTCTTCCTGCGTCGAAGAAAGCGAGATACCGCATTCACCGGGCATGCACTGATGACGTACGGAGCTTCTTTCCACGACGTCGTCTTCTGTGACGTCCTTTCCCCGTGACGATCCTCGTTCGACGACTCCATCGAGGTAGGGGATTAATTTGTGAATAATAATAATCCCATGTTCTTTTTTCCTTCTAAATAAAAGATCACGGATCAAAATATTATTACGTTGATTAGAGAAAGAATATTTTTACGGGTTGGGAATTTTTGGTATGCTTAGAATTTATTTAAGAGATCATGGAATGATTAGATTCAATTTTATTAAAATAAAATTGATTGTTTTCTCCTTCTGAACCCTATTTAATCTTGGTTTATTGGTAACACTGAACGCAGAGGGCACAGGCCGAACAAACACGGCCTGACCACCCTCCGTAGATTGTTGTCGATGTGTGAATTGACGAAGAAATGGAAACGGGGCTGCAGAGGTGATTTGAAGACTCCACAGATTGTTTAATTGATGTGTGGATCGACGGGCAGTGACGGAACAGGCCGCAGAGGCGATTTGAAACCTCCACAGTGATGATCGGGTCCCGGGAGGACTGCTGGCAAAGATAACGGGCAAAACGGACCACCGGAGCGCGTCGAGTGGTCCGCGGAAAGCGGCAGCGGCGCGCCAACCTGATGTGGTGGCACCGGTGACCGACGGCGGTGGCGCGACGTCGGAAAAAGCCGCCACGGCTGAGCCGTGGCCTACCGGAACGGCTTTACCGTTCCCGGATTAGGGGAGGAGGCGCAACATTAAATCCATGTTGTTCGGTCAACCGGGGGGGAAACACCCCCCCCCCCCCCCCGTGTCTGCTCAGCCAGCGGGTGCCCAGGTCGGACCGGCCTCTTCGGGTCGGTCCGCCCGCACTGGGCTAAGACGACCCCAGGGGTCTCGGGCTGGGTCAGTCCGGGCCCAAAACCCCCTAAAGCCAGACATGTTTGTTTAATTTCCTGTAACTTGGGATACGGACCTCCGATCGATGCACTGTCAGTTGAGATGAAATCCTTGGATCGAGACGGTCGTTTCGGTATATTACACTCAAGGTTTCGGAGAACAATGGGGACAGCCGGGTTGGTTCGAACGTGAATCCAACCGGGCCCTCGGAGTGGAAACACTTATAACTTGAGCTCCGGACGTCCGATTGATGTGTCGTCGACTTTGTTGGATTCTGCTTAGTGAGATGGACCTTTTGGTTTACTTATCTCGAGGTTTGGATGCAATTGGAGTGCGGTAGGGTTGGTTTTGACTTAAAAACCAATCGGGCCCCTGGAACGAAAAAGCCAATAACTCTCAGACCGGGCGTCCGATTGACGTGTCGTCTGTCACGTTTTGTTCCTTTTGATGTGACGGAACATTGTGATACATCAACCTTGGTCTAAGTGATAGTTGATGTGTCGACCTCTTGGATCGTGGAGCGGACACTCCCAAAACGAGCATACTGTGTGCGTAAACCTCAGAGCTGGCTGAGACTTGACGACTGCTGATCGATCCAATCAGAGTGTTTCGATAGCCCAGTGGAGAGTGCTTGGTTGTAGAGGAAAACCCACGGTGGAGTAGCGCTTGGTTTTAGTGGTAAACCTGTGGTACTCAACAGAAGGAGTACCTCTATAGGCTATAAGAGGGGGCGCTTGGTTGTAGCAGCAGACCCATGGTGGTAAGCACTTGGTTGTAGCAGCAGGCCCACAGTACTCGACAGGTGGAGTACTACAGTAGTCCAAGGTTAGTGGGAAGCACTTGGTTGTAGCGGCAGGCTCGTTTTACTCGATAGACGAGGAGTTCCTCAGCAGCTATGGGTTCGACGGTGAAGGATTTCATACTGGAATCGTCTGTGGGTTCGACGACGATGACAACCGTACTGGAATCCTCCGTGGGTTTGACCACGACGACAACCGCACTAGAATACTCCGTGGGTTCAGCAGCGATGACTACAGTACTTGTATCCTACATGGGTCTGACAGTTTTGACCTCTGTTGTAGTATCCTTCGTGGGTCCGACAACTTAGCTGGTCTAGTATCCTACATGGTTCCTAGTTTAGATGAATCAGTGGCTACATCTGATCATCTCTATCACCTTACGAATAAGTATACCTGTGTGAGCTGAGTCTTGACTTTCAATCAATATCTTCAATATGATTGACTTTATTTACTATGTGGATTGAGTTGTTCTTTCCTGTGTGGATTGGGTTGTACTATCCTATGTGGACGTGATCGAACTTGGGCTCGAATGTTGGAGCCGAACTGGAATTTATGACTTAGGTATATGTATGGGCACATACCTATGTAGTGTTGGATGTTACTTCGTGATTGTATATTTGTTTTTTGGTCTATCCTTTGTGGATTCTGGGAGACCTTTGGGGGTCTCGGGGTCCCTACAGAGTAGCGTATACTCACCCCTGCACGGGATATGCCCACACTACGTTGTGTTGGATCAGACGACGGACAGCACTAATCGTGGTTGAGGCTTGTGGAGCAAGTCGGTACCTGGAGGTGGAGCACTGGGCGGGACGTACACGGAGCGGACGGCTGGACCCGAGTAGCTGAGGAGGCTATCTGTACCCACCCTTCAGGTGGGACTTCCAGTGGACAGCTCGACGTTGCTGCTTACTTTTCAGTTGTTGTACCTTCTTTCCAGTTGTACTTTAATTTCAGTTTGGGTTTGTATCCTGGCCCATTTGCATTCCAAACTTACTATTGTACTCAGTTTACTTAGTGTTTACTTCTTCTGGCTTACTCTGTGGTGTTTGTTGAATTTATAAAGGCAATGCCTTCCCCTTTTTTGTCGGTATTTATGCCTTGGTGCTAGTCTCTAGCCCATGGCCTATGGAAGGTGGGCTTGGGGTAGTAACTGCACGGGTCCCGAGGATGGTTCATGACATCCAAGGGTCACTCAAGACTAAACAAAGCCTTGAAAATAATGACACATCAGTGTGAAACACTAAGAAAAACACCCTAAACAAGCCCAAAAAATTTTAAAGCTTTAGCATGGCGTATGAACGATGCTCTCTTAGTGCATCAAGGATGAAGGCAAGATAGGGGACATGCTCGTCAATTAAGGAAGAGTACACTAAGAGGATCAAATGTTTACAAGAAGAAAAAAATTGAAAAAAAGGAATGAAAACCCACCAAAACTAATTGGTGTGTCAAAACACACGAGTCTATGGAAGTCACCCTGAGCATTGCAAAAAACTTGATTCAATTAACATAAAAGTCATTTACCTACAAAGATGACTTGAAACATATTTAACAGCGCAAAACATGACAATTACACTGAACTCAACCAGTTCGTCACAATATTAATCACTTTTTGGTACCGTATACATGAACGCATACTACCCTGAGGTGATACATAAGCAAGATGACTTTTAATTTGGAGGAAGACGTATTGAATCATCCATCACTGTGGAGAAGAGAGGGTCGAACAACCTATGAAGAAACTAACCATTCCTAAGGCATGCCTAATCTGATAGAAATAAACATTTCATATTGCTTAAGCCCAAAATAAAAGTCAAGGGAAACATGACCACCTGTCTGAAAAAGGGTGTCATTTTATGCAAGGTGGACCGACTAGGGACAACGACATGTGAAAGGATCTATTCTAATTTAACTCAAGGAGAAACTCAAACTACCCTTATAACAGGGCCTTAAATAAAGGACATCGCTACAGGTTCCATATTCAAGCCCTTTATATTTAATCACATTTAATATTTAATCATCAAAACATTTAATCAAAACATCATGTATCATTTTTCAATACAAAACACAAGGTACTTGATCTTAAATAACTCCTTAAGGGAAAACAAGCAAGTTTTATAAAACCCCATTTTAAAACATTTTACATTAATTTACATCACATCCTTAAATGGGAAATATATTACATAAATTCCATTTAAGAAGATAAGGAAACCTACAAGGGTCCCACTAAGTCGACCTAGGTTCATTAGAATGCAACCCAAAATATAGTTTTTAAATTATTAAGAGTCACAAAACCCATACTCGGTTATCTCATAAGGAACATGTACCAACTAGCCTACTTGATCCTAGTTGTTCCATTAGGTTTTTAACCAATTCATTTGAAATTATAACATGCTAAAACACATATCAGCCTAGATATATGGATGGATATTAACCTAATAAGTGACTATACACTTTATAGTTTTTGGATTTTGGATCCCATTCAAAGGAAACCAATAAATTTTAGCAAAGAAACCAATTACATAACAAACAAACTAGCAGGACACTACAAGAATCTAACAAAGAGAGACATGTTGTAATCATAGAAGCAAGAAATTTTAATCACAGAGACATTCTAATAGGCACAAAATCATGATACAAGTCAAACATGGTGCTAAACAGGTAGCATGGAAACAAGCTAGCATGCTAAATATATCACTGAAACATAATATCTAAAAGGCATGCTAAATAATTACAAGGCATGAAATATATTCAAGGAAAATAATTTTTATTTAACAGGTAACGTAAAATGAAACTGCATGGAATGGATCTATGCATTGCAAGTGAATTCCTATGTTCCTATTATGATGCATGAAATGTTTCATCCTTACTTAAATAGGTCAAGGGGAAAATATCAAAAATTCCATAAATTCATAAGTAGCGGAAATTACAACAATCACTTGAGGTGAAATCATATCAATTGTAACATTAAAAACCATGAAAAAAATCCCAACCCTAGCCACATAGCCATTTCCAGTATGTGGGGTGATCAGTTCCAAGCACGATTATTAACCAAGTGCGGACACATTCCTAGTCTCCTGTCTACCAACCCAAAATAGTAAGACAAAATAAAAAAATATCATCTTTGATACCACTTGGTAACATCTCGACCCAGATCACCTATAAGTCGGTGGTCGGACCAGTGCGTCACATGACCTCAAGCGCATATCCCCAAACACCAAAGGTTACCGATGAGTAGCGAGGGCCATTTTGTGTCCAAGGGGGAGACTATTCCCTCATAGGTAATAGGTATTATCACAGCAGAAGTAAAAAATTTAATAATAAATAGATAAAGCACATAAACAAATAAACTATAGAAAAAGGAAATAAAAAATCCCAACTAAACTCATAATAAATGCGGAAGTTGATAAAAGAAACCAGGTACAAAAACAATGTCATGACATGATGTATGTCTAAACTAAAAGTAAAAAAAATAGAAACCAAGCATTCTTTCAACTAAAAAGAAAAGAAACAAAGTGCGAAAACTGCATCACAAGCAAGGCTCGGTCCTCTGCCTCATTCTCCATCCTAAGCAGCAACAATCACTCAAGAATTAGAAGAGGCATTCTTCCCTTTTTCAATACCTTCCATCATATAATCTACTTGGGTTTCAATGACACCCATGTAGGGTGTGATATAAAATCCCAGTAGGTTGGAACCCAAGGTCTCTAAAACATTCCATTTCATGAAATGATAAAATGCAATGTTCCATTATATAACAATTTCACATAATTAATTAAGTGAAATTGAATAAATAAGTTGGCCCTAGTTCTAAATGGCACTTATGCCTAATCACCTGATTCGGCCTATGCCGGAAGTCTGAAAGGAGTACCTGTAAGTAAAATACCCATATGCATATATATGAATCCTGAAGAGTAAGGTAAAACAAGGAAGAGGCATACCCCTAATCATGTACTTTAACTTGGGGTCTAAGACATGTGTCCACCTGGTGTGCTTCAATATATCAGAAAATATCTAAAATATCAAGAGACTAACAATGAAATTAAACTAATCCTTCAGTGCATCATTATTAAGGTTCAAGTTGAGAGTTGGAGTCTGAGCCCATCCCAAAGGTATCACTACGGAACATCCTTCAATTATCCAATACCACCGAGCTCGTCCAAGGCAATCTTTCGAAAGAACAAGTATCGCCCGAGGCATGGCTTTACCCTGAGCATGTACCAATCTCACAAAAAGGGGTTGGGCACCATCCGAGACTGGCTTAGCCACATTGCGAACAGATCCATCTCGATGGGCCCTTTTAGAACCAGTATCACTCATAAGTATTAAAAATCCCAGGGAAGTATCGGTGCAACAGAGCCAAGAACACCTCCCCCCGGCACATAGAGGTAACCGTTAGGAATGAAGGGTCTAAGCGTGGCCCTTAATACGAGACCCACCTTCATTCCCCACCATGAATTTAATTAAAGTTTTCACAGTAGAAAATATGTCATCAACATATGTAACTATAGCTTTAAACTAAGCAGGCACACCCGTGCATCACACAGTGCAAATTAAATATTTCAGCAAAGCAATCTTAACAAGGCAAAGTACCGCATTAACATAAGGAGAAAAAATACACTTTTAAATAAATAAATAAATTATCACAACTAAACACCAAATATCCAACAATTACAAGATTCATAATTAATCTAAATTAGTTATTTAAATTAAACATCAAAGAAATAGGTTGTGCAACACATGGAGTTAATTAAATTAAATGCTCGAGAATGCACATTTAAATAAATAAAAAATTCATTACAAACAACAATTAAAGATCCAAAAATTTAAGGTTCATATTTATTCTAAAATAATTATTTAAATTAAACACAACAATAATAGGTTGTGTAACACATCGAGTTAAATGAATTAAATATACGGGCTAATTGAATTTATATAGACCACATCGGCACACCCAAAGGGGTGTCCGACCACATTTCAACAATTTAAAACAATTTAATTCATGATAAATGGGGATGCAACAACTATTCAAAACAAATGACTTAAATAAATTGGGTGAATTTTCACAAAGCCGATAGGCACCGACTAAGGGCACAACAATGCGTTTTTATAAATCGCAACGAAATGGGTGTAAAGAGAGTAGATGCCCTACCTTATGGTTGCAGATGATCCTATGATCTTCGGTAGGTGTTTATTTGACCTAAAACGGAAGAAAACAAATTATTTTAGAAAAACCCCAAAACAGGGTAAATTCCTTCCATGACAAACTATGCAAAGGATAGAGAATGAGATTGCATGATTCTTGGTGTATGGGATAATCCTTACCTAGAGGTTTATATCTCACCTGATGTTGATGAAAATAGACGACGAATGGAGGCGCGACGGTCTTCTGAAGGGGGGGGGGGGGGAGTTGTGCACCACCTTGGGAGAGGGGGGGGGGGCGCGATGGGAGAGGGAGGAGTGGAAGAGAGGGGAGTAAAAAGAAGAAATAAAAAGAAAAGGAAAAAGAAATAAATTAATCAATTATTAAAAAAATGATTGAAAAAATGAAATAATTAATTAAAATGGGTTTTCCCCATTTTAATAATTTTTAATTTCTCCCCATCCATTTTTATTTTATTATTTATTTTATTTATTTTATCCCCCTTTAAATACCATAAATTTCATTTAATTATTTTTAATTATATTTAACCCAAACTTTAAGCTATGTAGAGACATAATATTTTACATAAAGCATGAGCAATCATTTAATTAATTTTAATAGCTATCTGAGACCCGCAACCGGGTGTGCAGGCGCGCACCCTGGGTCGCTATAAAGATTTTGATTAAAAACTTAAAAGTTCATCCCTTGATTTATGTTGAGACATTACGTGCATTTATGTGCGTAATAAATAATATTTTATCTAACCCAAAATTAAATATCCACCCCTATATATATGTGTTATATATACACACACACACACACATGTACATTCATATATATAAACCTGCACATGTATATATAACTATATATATTTAATCTCATATATATAGATATACCTCAAATATATATATATAACTCAATGGTTTTGTCATAATATAATAATAATAATAATTAAAATAATTATTATTATTTAATTAAACCTGTCAATTACACCATTAAAAAATTAAAAACAATAATCATAAAAAAGGATAATGTTTATTAAATAAATATTGATTGTGCATTGGTATTTAATTGGAACAATTAATAATATCATATTTATTATATTACCCATTTATTATTTACACCGCAACACAATTTATTAATTGTGGTAGTGCATTTCCATTTGTTGACATCAACACAAATAATAATATTTATAATAAAATTACTATTATTATATCTAACGGTCAACAAAAATATTTAAAACAATTAAATTATCTTCAGGTGTGATATGACCAAATCTTTACCGCTCACTAAGGTTATAACCTACCTAGGGTAAACCCCGCATCCCAAAACTATCGGTGATGTCAGATTTCTCATTCGACGCACCATTTGAGAGAAAATAATTATTTATTATATAAAAAATGGAATAATTAATTAATTAAAAAGAAATATGGAATTATCATGTGCGAGGGCGCCAAACATCCAATGCGAGTCAAGGTTATACCCTGCCTAAGGTAAACCTGGTGTTCCGGACCTAATGGTGGTCTCAGATTTCTCATACGACGCAGTGTTTGAGATTTATTTCCTTTCTAAATAAAAAAACATGTGTATCAATAAAATAAACTTAATATTTTTATTCTATCAACATCGCAGTGTCGACTATCTGAATAAAATGTTCTGATGATCGGTTTCAAAACCAACATCCCTTGTTAATGGAAAATTTTATTTCCTGCATTTTTTCATTTGGTTCAAAACATGGGACATTACATTCTTAATTAATATAAATTTCATAAGAAACCATTAAAAAATTCTTGAGGAAAATACCATTTCCGTTTCGAAAACACTTCTCTAAATATAAGAACATCACAAATATTAATGAAAATAATATATTTGAAAGCAATCTTGGAAACATGTAATGGATTCTTTAAAAAATTGATAGGATTTGATTGAGTAATATTCTATTCATTACACAAACATTAAACAAAATATTCCTTTCATATTTTCGATAAAAATAAAAAAATACTTCGTTTATAAAATGATAAAAAATTCCTTTTAATTATTTTTTTGAAATGTAAAAACATTATATAAATGTATTTAATCATAATTAGGGGTTTATTTATAACATATTTAACACATTTTTTTACACATGTAGTTGTAGTAAAAATCATTTTCGGCCAAAGCGGTAAATAAAAATGATTTTTTCATAAAAATTTTCTATTGAACTTTTGAGTAAATAAAGAAGGATACATTAAGAGGAAAATGTCATAACATTAAATAACCATAGAATAATAAATTTGATGAGTTAATTGGGATACTGATAATAAAATTTCATTATCATAAGATTAAATATAAATAATCTTAATGAATGCTGAGATTATATCACGAAACCATTACAAATTCGGTAACATTGAATCATAATACCAATGAATGAAAAACATTGAATGAAACAAAAGATATCATGAGAATAAATAAATTCATGATATTACATTTCAAATGGTCTTTATGTACACCTCATAAAATAAGATAGGTGTATAACATGACATATGTATCAAAGAATGAAAATTGAGATAAAAATACTTTAACTTAAGTATTTAATTCCATCATTAATGTTCAAAAATCATTAATAATAATTGTAAATTTATTATAAATATATTAACAACGCATAATTTTATATATCATACATTATAATATGTATATATGACCATTTATTAACCATTTATTAACAATTCCCTATTAAAGGTACATTTTGAGCAAAAACTGCTTTAGTTTTCATGTATGTTTTGATTTTTTTGTCCTATTACTTATATAATAGTTAAATACTATTCAGCCACTACTGGAATTTTACACTTTACCAATGGTTCTGAACCGTTGGTAAAGGCTTGGAAACCACTGTTATATTATATACCAAATTTTTCCCAAATTGTGGCCAAGTAAGCCGTGGGCATAGTGTTATACCAATGGTTCTGTGTAAACCATTGGTATATGTGTTAAAGGAAGAGATATACCAACAGTTTCACAAACCATTGGTATATGTTACCCTTATAACAACTAATTAGAACTCTTGGTATGTAGTGTACAATAAACCCGAAAAGGATATACCAATGGTTTCCAAAAACCATTGGTAGAAGTTTATACCAATAGTTATAACAAACCTTTGTTATAATATATGTCATAAGGATATACAAATAGTTTTGAAAACCATTGGTACACATATGATACAGCTCCATAGCAGTGGCAGCCAACAACCACCTCCAACCTACTCTCCATGACCTACAAGAACACATACACCCAAAATCCAAAAGGCTACATGGGATGTTTAAAATTCATCCAGAATTTGGAAATTTAGAAATTTAAATTTCATTCCTCACTCAAACCATAACACAAGAGAAAAATACAGAATCCAATACATCCATAATCTAATACATCCATAATTGAAATGCAATGACACCCATAACAGAAATACAAAATTAAAATCCAATATATCCAGAATCCAATACACATAACAATATTCAAAATTTAGAATTCATTACCAATACAACTAGAATGCAATACACCTAAAATTCAGAAATTTAGAATTGAAAAGAAATAACACCCATAAGAATATTAAAATTTTATAATTCACTCCTCACTCAAACCAAAAGACCAATACACACAAGAGAAAAAACCTACATGTTATAGGAAGCACATGGGATGCTTACTCATGGTCTTGGGTTGACTATCTTAAAACCAATAGAAAAAATTGGGTAGAGTGGACAAGGATCATGATACCCTTAAGATACACTATGGTAGTGGTCATGTTCATAGACCTAGGATGGTTTATAGAATGTGCATGTGATGTTTATATTCCTTTAATGACTATGTATCCATGTATAAATGGTTCCTGATGTGTTAGTGGAAAACATTGACCAATCTTGACATATGAGATGGGTTACCAGAATAGCCTACATGTTTTTCATAGACTTTTCAATTGGAATAAGGGGGTATGTGGGTAATTGTAACATGGTCTATTGGGTGTGATGTGAGATGAATCCCAATTTTGGGTAGTGCGTATGAAGATTCAATTATGTATTTCATATTGGGTTCCTAGAGGGACTTTGGTTTGGTCCTAGAACCCACTAATTGAGGATGGTATTGGCGTATTAAATATCATGTGTTTTATAATAGGGCTAGGAGTTCCTCACATGAGAAGTGTATTATGTAAGGCTAGACCATGGTTCATTGTGCTAAAGTATCAACACAATCCGAATATGTTTGATCAGTTTTCCGTATGCAAGTTATTGTTTTCACTTAAAATCCTATCCATTTCAAATTAAAGTGAGATAGTTTGAGTGGTACCGACCACACAGTGCCTCAGATTGAGGCAGGGATGACTCGCACACATCACAAATGACCCACATATCATTTTCATTAAGTATCAACATAATCTGAATATGTTTGGTTGGTTTTTCGAATGTCAGTTGTTGTTTTTACTTAAAATGTTGTCCATTTCAAATAAAAGTGAGACACTTTGAGTGGTACTGGCCAAAACGTCCCTCGTATTGAGATGGGGATGACTCGTAAATGTCACAAATGATCCATGGATCCTTATGATAAAGTATCAACACAATCAAAATATGTTTGGTCAGTTTTCTGAATGTCTATTTTTTTACTTAAAACAATGTCCATTTTAAACAAAAGAGATACAGTTTGAGTGATACTGGCCACACTATGCCTCAGATTGAGGCAGGGTTGACTCGGACACATCCCAAATGACTCATGGATCATTGTACTGAAGTATCAAAACAATCAAAAAGTATTTGGTTGGTTTTCCGTATGCAAGTTGTTGTTTTCACTTAAAATCTTGTCCATTTCAAAAAAAAGGTGAGAGAATTTGGGTGGTACTGGACACACCGAGACATATATTAAGGAGGGGTTGATCCGTACACGTCAGAAATGACCCATGGATCATTTTCCTAATGTGTCAACAGAATATGAATGTGTTTGGTCGGTTTTTCGTATTCCAGTTGTTTTTTTCACTTAAAATGTTTTCCAATTCAAATAAAAGTGAGACACATTGAGTGATACTAGCCACACCGTGCCTCAGATTGAGGATGAGTTGACTTTTACATGTGAAAAATGAACCATGGATCCTTGTGCTAAAGTATTAACATATTCTGAATAATATTGGTTGATTTTCCATATGCCAATTGTTTTTACTTAAAAGGGTGTCCATTTTGAACAAATGAAAGGCACCTCGACTGATACTGGCCACATCATGCCTTGGATTGAGGCAGGGTTGACTCATACACATCACATATGACCCATGGATCGTTTTCCTAATGTATTAACACAATCCAAATGCATTTGGTCAGTTTTTCATATTCCAGTTGTTGGTTTCACTTAAAATGTTGTCCATTTCAAATAAAGCAGAGACACTTTGAGTGGTACTGGCCACATTGTGCCACATATTGAGTCAAGGTTGACTCTTACACATTACAAATGACCAATGGACCTTTGTACTAATGTTTCAACACAATCAGAAATATTTTGGTCAGTTTTCCGTATGTATGTTGTTTTTACATAAAACGGTGTACATTTTAAACAAAAGAGAGACACTTTGAGTGTTACCATCCACACTGTGCCTCGGATAGTGGTGGGGTTTACTCATACACACAAAAAATGACCCATGGATTGTTTTCCGGAAGTATCAAAACAATCAGAAAGCATTTGATTGGTTTTCTGTATGCAAGTTGATCCTTTCACTTAAAATCATGTCCATTTCAAATAAAAGTGAGATAGTTTGAGTGTTACCAGCCACACCAGGCCTCAGATTGAGGCATGGTTGACTCGTACATGTAACAAATGACTCATGGATCGTTTACCTAAAGTATCAATAGAATATGAATGGATTTGGTTGTTTTTTCATATGAGAGTTGTTGTTTTCACTTAAAATATTATTCATTTCAAATAAAAGTGAGACAGTTTGAGTGGTACCAGCCACACCGTGCCTCAGATTGAGCCGGGGTTGACTCACACACGTCCTAAGTGACCCATGGATCACTTTCCAAAAGTATCAATAGAATTTGAATGTGTTTGGTCAGTTTTCCATATACCAGTTGTTCTGTTCACTAAAATTGTTGTCCAATTAAAATAAAAGCGAGACACATTGAGGTGTACCAGCCACACTGTGCCTCAGATTGAGGCGGGGTTGAATCGTACACGTCACAAATGACCCATGGATCCTTGTGATAAAGTATCAACACAATCAAAATACGTTTGTTCAGTTTTCCGTATGCCATTTGTTTTTACTTAAAAGGGTGTCCATTTTAAATAGAGCTTAGATTGGGATCCAAGACACCGAATAAAGAGTTTGATTGTCTCTGGAATCAAGGTAGGTGTTCCTTAGCCTTTCATGAATTTTCATGATGTTTTATATATGTTGAATCTCCGCTCTCACAATGTTGGGATGTTGGGTCAAGGGGTTGTTCGGGGTCCAGGGAGGAGGGGGGTTGTCCGGGGTCTTGGGAGGAAGGTCGGGACTTTCTGGGGGGTCGTCCGAGGTCCAGGGAGGAGGGTGGGGGCTCTCTGGGGGGCTTTCTGAGGGTCTGTATTGGACACATGACATGGTATTTACATATTTTCTAAGCAAATTATTTCAAGGTTCAAAAAATAATTTCAATATATCAACTCCTAATCAAACCATAAATTTTCTAAATTCCACTAAAAATTTACAATTTCATTAAAATAGACAAAAAATAAATAAAATGTGACCTACATAATCACACATATATTCAAGCACAATAAATCAATAAACATCAAAGGTCAGTCATATCAATCAAAAATGTAATGGATCAATCTGTCCCTCATCACCATCACTATCACCACAATCATGGTCACCCTCACCCTCATCCTCATCATTGTCCCCATCATCATCCCCGCCCTTCTCCTCGCCCTCGTACTCAGCCTCAGCCTCCTCATCACCCTCCTCCACCGCATTGGCCTCCTCCTAGCCCTCCTCCTCCGCCTCGGCCTCCTCCTATCCCTCCTCCTCACTATCCTCCTCCTCCGCCTCAGCCTCCTCCTCGCCATCATCTTGACCACCACTACAACTGCCACCTAGCCATATATAGAACACATCGATGACATATATTCATCACAAGCAGTGTTGGCCTCTGGTGGAAGTGTTGGACATAAAACATCCATCAGTTTTATAAATGCAGTACTTGCCCTAGCAGATTGTTTTTCCATCTCTGTGGCCCTTTTTTCAACCAGTTCTACTTGTGCGTTAACCTGCTGCAACTCAGTGTCACTAAAAATCATGCCTGAGGAGGGCCAATACCTTATCGGAACTATACTCTTCCCAGGTCGACAGCGTACTCTATCAGGGTACTCATCTCCCAACACCTGATATAAGTGATCATTTGGCCCAAAATTGTCAGGTTCTTGATCATCAAGGGCCTCTAAATAAACCTGTTACAAATATAAATAGATTATTAAGTTACAAATATAGATTTAAATTTTAAATCTACAAAGTAAAACTTAAAATCTATTGTTGAGTCCATTCATTAACCGCACATCCATCTTTCTTCTTTCTACTCAAGCAAAACAGTTTTGCTTAAAGCACATGTCCTTCTATATTCAATTTACGCCTCTATAATGACATTGAATGTAGAAAACCATAATTAAAATTAGTATACTAACAAACATAGTAATTTCATAACTAAAATTATATAACAACTTTATCAATCGAATAAATTATGGAGGAAGAAATAGAATGTTCAAGTCGTAAAGAAAGAATATAAACTGTCATACTAGCTGTATCTCATGATCTGGCATCGTAGTACATCCCAATGTGTGGAAGTATTTCTTAGAATCAATGTTTTTATTAATTCATGTAGATGCATCCTAAATAAATTTCAATAATTAGTATTAATGAAAAACATGAAAATTTTCATTTAAATACTTCTAATTTGATTAATACCATAATTTGGCAAGTCGCCCAATGAGTAATCATTTTTCGATAGTGTTCTAATAGACAATAATCCATGGCAGGGACCGCCTCTAACTCTGTGCCCACTCTAGCATTCCATCCAACGTATGACTCATGCTTATAATCTCTCCAAAGCTCGCCTAAATCCTTTAGATGTGCTAGTCATTCACCCTCACCATCGGGGAAACTAAATTGTAGCTGAAACCAAAATATTAATTCATATAAATACAAAAATTAATATATTTCATTAAATAAAATAGATTTTTTTACCCATATCTCTGCCTAGGCTTTATCCTTGACTTCATTTGGCAGCTATCTCCATGAGATTGGGCTGACAGGAATGATGTCAAATTATTTTTAAAGCATCACCAAAAAGCTCCGAAATTGCTGCCCTGATTTTTCAATCATCTGACTATCTTTGTTATATTCTTCCATAAACTGTGTGCGACAGTTCCACACCGAACGAATGCATGTACGCCCCTTCCCCCGCCTCCTATCAGTAGATGTATCTGTTATGAAGGAAAAACAATTATTTTATCAATACATGTTATTATGAAAATAAATAATGGTGTAATAATTTGTTAGGGTTGTATAAGTATACTTGTGGTAATTTGATGAATGGGCACCGTTGGATCCACAGAAACTGAAGGAACACCCTGTACAGATGGAGTGTGTCCCAATGTATGCTCTGTAGGGACAAAATCTGGTGGAGCAGTAGTCGAAGAATATGGAATATAAAATCCCTGAGAGATCGAAGTAGTAGTAAAATAAGATGATTGGGATGGCTGGCCAAATGTTGGATGGTGAGTGGGAATCATCATCGGATATGATACAGACGGGTGAGGAGGGTCAGATGTAAAGGGTGGTGAAAAAATGGGAGGCCTAAATATCTTGTGTGTACCTAACGGCACACTGGGATCTGAATGTGGGGTGGAAGGTTTAATATTGGGGGGTTTAAGGTCTAATCGAGTGCGCCGACCAGATCATCTTGCTTCCATACCACCCCCCCCCCCCCTCGTATGAACACCCCCAGTACTGGGACCACTACTCGGCTGCTCCTCAAATAACTGTCGCCTAACATATAGATCTTGAAAAAATGTTTAAAAAAATTAATCACATGGCATTATATATAATTTAAATAAATATATTACAAATAAAATACTCACTCTAGGCACTAGTGGTGGAATTCCCAGCTCGGTTATGTGATGATTGTTGTCCATAATCTGTTTCTGTCGCCTCTCTTCAATCGGTTTCATTTCCTGCATTTGAAAACAAATATGGAAGTAAATAGAAAAAAGATAACTAATGTGTAACCCAAAAAACAAAATAAATGAGAGGGGATAGGGGGATTCAAGGATAATTTAACTAACCATTGTTTTAGGTAAGCTTGAACAAATATTCAATGAAGTCAATAAATCTTACAAGATGTAATAAAGAAATTTAATTTTTAGTAGGATGATTATTTACTAAGTGTCATGAGTCTATTAAAATCATGGAACATTGATTCTACCAGATTCACAAGTGGAAAAGAAATTGTCAAAATTAAGGAAAATTTTAATTTCTTTAGCTCAGGTAGATGATGCCAGTTTCAATATTAAATCAATTTGAATAGAACCAACCTTAACAACCCAAATCGAGGTAAACCAAAATAATTGAGAATGTGAATGGATGCTGTTATATATTTCCCACCACAACTTCAGGTTTATAGTCAAATCTGAAAATTGAGCTATTAGAGTCATCAAAATAAATAAATGGATTGGTTCCAATGACAGTAGGTATGGTGTCAATTCCATCATCACCATTATCAAAAATATGTCGTAGAATTACTTCAACTATGACACCAAATTCAGGTCGAAGTTGGTCTTTGACATAAAAAAAATTATTTATCCATTGATGCTAATACAAATCGTTCTTCGGTAGCAAGAGTGCGAGTTATATAAATTACTCGAAATCCACAATCATCAATAAATGGTCTTTGTCTCGTCATCGAATTAAACCAATGACATTTCATCATCATGACTCATCCATGGGTGTAATAATCCAAAATTATTATTTTTTCAATGACTCCATAATAAGAAAAATTTTCAAATCAAGGTCTACTAGCTGATGCTCTAGCATAACAATCTGTTGTGGCAGTAACCATAACACCATCTTGTTGTGTTCTCATGTTCTTTTCTCATTTAGTGACAATAAAATTTTACCCATTGATAACAATTTATTTATAGTCATGAACCACAGTATTAGGACCAAAAGCCAAATCTCTTATTTCCTCAGAGATAGAGTCAGTAGGAAAACTCAATACCTACAATATAAATGAATATTAAACTTAATTAAATATTGATTTAATTATTTTAAATAGGTAATATTTTTACCTTGAATTTTGACCAAGCAGAAAAATTTTTGCTATGCAAAGTCTCCCTCCTTCTCAAAGATAAAGAATGATTCTTTCTATTTATCATTGTTTTATGTTCCCTATAAATAAAAAATATGAATATTTTAACAGATATATATATATATATATATAAAAGATATGCATATTCAATTTAGTTACCTGATGTAGTCATCAAACAAATCATAGTTGAACAAAACTGTGTGATGTGCCATCTCCCGCTATTCATGGCTTAATGTATTCAATGTATATGATCTAGGAATTCCTCTTGTTTGAGGAAGGGATGGAAAAATGGGTTCACTTTTCTCATAATATTCTTCTTCATTTCTCATTGGTATATTCATTCTCTTTGTAATATCAGAAAAAATACATAGAGAAGAAATTGATACATTCTTGGGCCAAGTAACCGTTCACGATAAAACCTTCGAGATGATTCCTGTTTTAGACATAAGACAATAATTTTAACATATTTCTTTCATTTGGATACATCCAACGAAAATAAATAGGTCCTCTGAGAAGTATTTAAGGGGGAATATGGATAATCAGATGCAACATGCATGTGAAAAATTATGGATAAAATATTTTCTCCAACTCACAAAAAAGTAATGGGGCATCTGTCAACATTTTTTACAATAAGTACTTGGACAACTTCTTAGTACAAAAATCTCTAAACAAATGGAACAGCCGAATAACATTCACCCATACATTATAGGACAAATGTTGATGGATTTCTATTGGAATCAACTCATGCAGAAGAAAGTGATAATCATGAGTCTTCAAATATTTTACCTTCAACTCTATTCTGTTGACCCGTTTAGATATTTTGCCTGAATAGCCATCAGGAAATATAATAGTCTCTAATACTTCTAGAAATTGTTTTTTTATATAGGTGGAATCACATAAGAAGAAAATGGAACTTTCCATTTATTTTCACTGATACGCACAGGATACAATTTTGGTCTGATTCCCCAATCCACCAAGTCACACCGAGACCATAAATCATCTTTTGTCTTTCCATTAACATTTAGAAGTATCGAAAGCAACATTTCACATATATTCTTTTCAATATGAATTATGTCTAATCAATTACATAAAAAATTTATTGACCAATAAGGAAAATAAAAAACGATACTCCTCTTCCTCCAATTGTAATAGGTTTCAGTGGAAACACTCTTTCTCTTTCCAGATTTCATTTGACCCTTCCCAAATAAAAAACTGAAATCTTTCAATTCATTAAGCACATCAGTTCCAGACATACACTAATGTGGATAATAGGTATCTATTGTATTATCAATTCTTCGATGATTATTTCTATATGGATGGTCCATTGGAAATAATCATCGATGTCCCATAAAACTGAAACTACAGCGATGTTTTAGACTTCTGGATTGTGTATTCCTCATAAAAACAGGACATGACAGTTTTCCCTTCATGCTCTATCCAGACACCATTTCATAAGCAGGAAAATCATTGATCGTACACATAAGCACAACACACATATGAAATATGTCTTTATAATATGCATCGTATGTGTGCACACCCACATCCCAAAGAAGTTTCACTCCTTTATTAAAGGTTTCATGTATATGTCAATATCAATGTCAGGATCAGAAGGGCCAGATGTGAGTATACTCATGATAGTGAATGGTTTTTTCATACACAACCATGGGGGATGATTATAAATGTGTATAAAAACTATCCATGTGTTATGCGAAGTAAGAGTCTTCCCAAACAGATTAAAACCGTCGCATTAAAGACACAACCTCACATTACCCACATCAGTTGCAAAATCAGGATATCAAGCATCAAATCTCTGCCATGAAAATCCATCTAAAGGGTGAACCAAGTAGTCTTCTTTCTCTAAGTATCATGCCATATCATTTTTATTAATATTTCATCAGACAGAAAAATATTCTTAGAGTCTGGGGTTCAATGGAAAGTGCCACATTACTTTCTGTGGCACACGAGCTGGTGTCCTATCAGATTTTGACTTCCAGCGGGATGTTCCACATTTTATACAATCATTTTTTAGTGGTGTCCTCCTAGAATAAACTACAATCTTTCGGTAAATCATGAATTTTGTTTCTTGAAAATCCATGCTCTTTAACTAACATTTATTCCATATAGTGGTTTGAGGGAATATCTGCATCATCTAGAAGTAAATCCTTCAAGAAGGTATGAATGTAATAGATTGCTGTATTATAAATCCCATACATAGTTTTCCCATGAAACAATCGAATTAAAAATTCCATCCTTTTCATTTTATCGCACTCTCGATATACTTGAGTTGTGGCAGCATCAGTCAATTTTTTCACCCTGAACATATCACCATTTTCATTAGATGTATCATCTGTCCTCATATCAAAGTCTTCTAGAGTCGAAATCCTTTACTTTTCATGATTAGGAATAAACGGAAACCGGTCATCTAACAAATTCTCCAGTCCAGTCCTTTCATTTCGATCATCAGCAATATGAGCTTTCATTTTCTCCCCATTGTGATACCGCACATAGTAGTTTACTGGAAAACCATATTTGATTATGTGGTAGCTGAATTCTTCATGAATCAACCAAGGTATACCAACACAATTGGAATATGGGCAGTGTATGAAACCACTATCTGAATCATTGTGAAATGAAAAATCTAAAAAGATCATCAAATTGTTTTGAAAATTGCTTGAGATCTAATCGGTTTCATACATCCAACTCCTATAAATTCTTTAAAAAAGTTGTTATATGTCATTTCGTCATAAGCAAATCAATAAGATTGAAGTTTAATCGAAAATATATTCAAGTAATCGATAAAGGTAGGAGTATCTAGTTAATTTAGTGAACTATTAAAACAGTTTAAAGATATACAAATTAATTCAGTTATATGTGCGTAAATTTGAGGTGAGATGTGTTTTGTAATTTTTTCATTTATCACATACCAAGAAGACACCATAGACCAGATAAAACATTGTTAAAGATATTAAAAAGTGAAGGCTTTTCAAGAAATATGCAGAATGTGTAAAGAGAGTTTTTTAAATAAGTTATTGATGCTAAAAAATGGAAATATTGTGAGAAGTTAGTACATTTCATAACACCCAAACTAAAGTCCACAGAAAGTACCATATCACCCCACTAAAAAAAGGAAAACCACCTAAAATGAGTGGCAGTGAAGACTTCAAATCAAGTTGATTCACATAATCATTACACTTGAATTATAAAACGAAAATAGAAAACAAATCAAACTACACTTCTTGGGAGGGTTGTATAGTGGGTGGGAGGGATATCCAGGGGTGGGGTGGTGTCCAGGGGGGCTGTCCAAGGGGTGGGAGGGATATCCAGGGGGTGGGGTGGTGTCTAGGTGGGCTTTACAAGGGGGTGGGGGTGTCCAGGGGGTGGGGTGGTGTCTAGGGGGTTGGCCCAAGGGGGTGGGGCTGTCCGGGGGGTGTTCGGGGGGTGGGGTGTCCAGGGGGGCTGTCCAGGGGGTGGGCGGTGCCTAGGGGGGTTGTCCGGGGGGAGGGGGTTGTCCAGGGGGTGGGGTGGTGTGGTGTCCTTGGGGTTGTCTTGGGGGTGGGGGGTTGTCCAAGGGGGTGGGGTGGTGTCCAGGGGGGCTGTCTAAGGGGGAGGGGGTGTCTAGGGGGCGGGGTGGTGTCCATGGGGTTGTCCAAGGGGGTGGGGGTGGACAACTCCCCTCCCTCCCGGGACAGCCCACACCCCCTGCTAAGTGAAATTTTTATAAGAAAATCATCATCAATTTTCTTATCCCATCTGACCATATACCATACCACCCACGGAATAACCTATAACGTAGAAATATCCTAATGTTATGAACAATCCCATAGGACATAATCAATATATGGCCAATCTCATCAGCCACCCTCATCCACATCCCACCATAACACCCCTCTAGGTTGTAACCATACCCCATAGTCCACAAGGAACTCACATAACAATTTCCAACATACCCAACTCACTCGATAATATGACCCCAAAGAGTCACTCAGATCATTATCCCTTTCAAAAACATTCAATGTACTACATGAATAAAAAAACTAAGGATGTCACCATATATCTTCTTATAAAGAGGTGTCACTAAAAAAATTCTACCAAAACAAAACCACACTAAGACAACATCTTACATTTATCAATAGAGACAACAAGATAAATAATACAAATCGACGAAATTGGTTATCACATTATACATGAAATCAATGAATCATATTTCTACTAAACTATACATGAAATCCCCCTTAAAACTAGATTCATTATACAACCAATACCTCTCATAATTGAGATAACATAACCCACAAAAAACAGAACTAAAATTATTTAACACCTCAAATGGGTCTTCACTGTCCACATGGAAGACTATAATTCCTTACTATACAAATGGATAGGATTACACTAGAAGGAACATCTTCCCACAGCCCCCATCACATTAAATAATATAAAACCTCACTCTCATGATCAGCTCTTGCGGAAGGGTCTTGTGGAAAGGGAACATGATAGGATAAATAGAAATAGAAGCAGACCACGCAGATCTCTCGTTTAGGTGAAATCAAAAAAAATAAAAAATAAAAATAGATCCATTAAATTACACTAACAAATTAGAAGTGTAGAATTAAAGAATTACTTGATTGTAGAGAGGGCTTCGAGAGATACCTTGGGGTGAAGAGAGAGCGTCGGCAGCGATTATTTTTATGGATGCAATCGGGCGTAGGGATTCTGGAAGTGCTGCTATTTGGGGGGGAAACGTTCTCAATGGTTTGTTAAAACCGTTGGGAAAGATTGTATTTACCAAAAAAATTTAAAAAAAATTGGTATATATATAGATTTTCCAAGAATTTCCCAACAGTTTAAGTAAACCCTTGAGAAAATCTCATTCTCATCCCATTATCCTAATGGTTTGAAGAAACCATTGGGAAAAATTAAGTATACCAACGGTTTATTCAAACCGTTGGTATACAAGTGTTGGTAAAAACACAATTTTCCAGCAGTGAAAATGTTAAAAATGATATATATAACTTATATATTAAGTATATATGTATTTATATTAATCTATTAAATTTATAGATAGAAAATTAAATACATCATTGGTAGAGATGGTATGTCGTACAAACATATGAATTTTGTTTCCATTTTGTTAATGGATTTAATGAAATCTAGGTATATAACATATTACCAATAAATAATAATTTATATGTCAAATAAATCAAATATTTTCATTAAATCCATCTTTATTACCTTCCATGTAAATTGTAAATGAATCGCAATGATTCGTGAGGTGGTAGTTCATCGTACACATGAGTGACGTTATCATACTCCCACATAATGAAAAGTAAGAAGTTATATATGATGTAATAATTCCATAACATTAATAATATCATAAATATCATATATAATTGGTTAATACAACATCATATCTAGTTGTGATTGGTGGTGATGGAAAGTAAATAAAATCAGTTCATGTGGCGGTAGTCCGCTGTATACATGAATGATGATTTCATATCCCATTTGATGGAACATTAGATAGATATAGTTAATTCCATTAAAATAATAAAATATAAAAATCTTATATAGATATATTTTTAATTATATATACATAATAATTTAATAATTTAGGATAGAAAGTATGTTTCTTCTAGAAATGGGGATGAGCTTGTTGGTTAGGTTCAAACATTCCAATCAGTTTATAATGGGTTTATTCGTAGAACCGAAAACATCCAATGATTCTATTTCCATTTAGACCTACTTTCTAAAGGTAGGTTCCCATTAGTTGTAGACTGATGATGCTTAAGAATTTTCATTGGTCGAGAGGATGGGAGGTCGGACTCATCACACCTTTTTGGGGGAATTATTGTCTACTCTGAGACTATCTTATAGATTTGAGTTATTTTCATGAATCCTTATTAATTTACCAAGCATGAAAATGAGCTTTCCTTTACATTTTACAATCAATAAATGATATGTAGAAGATTTAGAGAATCTTTTATATGTATTTGAGGTTCTTCACTGATAGAAAATCATTTGTTTTCATTGGATATTCTTAGTCAATGGTATCCTTCCACACATTATATAGAATTACCTTGGTCATTATGATAACCATACTAGTTTTAAATCCACTCAGTGGGGCACTTAATGTTTATTCTCATTCAGAAAGACATAGATTATTTTAGAGTTGGGATCATACCCACAGATGGGAAGCTTACTTATCATTGTTAGAAAAGGAATCAGAACCCGCGTAGTTTGAGTGAAGAAGTATGAGGCCTATGCATGATTAATGGCCCAAAGAGATATTTCATAATTACTTTTACACTCTAAGCTCACGTGAGTCATGCTCGGTGTGATAAACAAGAGGTATCAGTAAAACCCACGATTGTGCCATGAAGAATGCAATTATAAGAAATGATGTGGGGATTACGTATGTATGACTGACTAAATAGATGAAGATCAGGACTTACTTCAGGGAAGAAGCCTATGAACAGTGTCCATAAAAGGTATATGTGCTTTATGGATATTTGGATACTTAACTTAGGACTTTCTCCCGAGAAGGATGCCCAAATTAGAGGGGACTTATGACTGGGTTTTATTTCTGAGAAGGAATCCCAAATCAAAAGAAATAAATTAAGACTATGGCTTTCTCCTGAAAAGGAGGCCTAGGTTAAGAGATATTATGACTAGGGATTACTCCTGAAAATGTTTCCCAGGTTAAGAGAAATTATGACTAGGGCTTACTCCTAAAAAAGAGTCCTAGGTTAAGATAAATTATGACTGGGGATAACTCTTGAAAAGGAGGCCCATATTAAGAGAAATTATGACTGGGTCTAACTCCTAAAAAGGAGGCCCAGATTAGGAAAATTGGGGCTTACTCATAAATAGGATTCCTGGATTAAATATCTTCTCATCTTAAAGGATGAGGATGAATGAAAGAAAACTCTAACCTTAGTGATATAATGCTATGTAAATCACGAGGTTTTGAGAGATGTTCCACAGAATTCTATTCAGATAAGGAATCCAATCAAAGGAACCAAGTCATAAATGACTTTGAAGAGGGTTTGGAAGGCTATATCTTAAAGAGGAGAGGTGAATTTGAGGAAAGTAAGTGAATAGGAAGGAGGCATGCAAGTATTGGTCTGGAGCACAAGTCCTGCTCGTGCAAGTATACTTGTGTGACATAAGTTCACTTGGGCGACGAAGAACCTGTGAAGTGATTCTTGGGAGACTTTGAATTAGATCCCTTAGTATCATCCCTAGAGGCTTTCAGATCGGTGGTGCGCAAGTTTCCTTGAGCGGGAAAGGCGGCGCACAAGTGTATCCATTTCCCTTAAGGGATGGACATTTAGGCGTGCAAGTTTTAATGAGTTCTAACACTTAGTTCTTATTCTCTCTCTTTATATCTTTCATTATAGGTAAGAAATTACTTTAGAAGTGTTTTGAAGACTTCAAGAAGATACTAGGGCGACCAGAGCTTAATTCTAAGTTTTGGATTTTTCTTCATCGAAATGGGGGCCCACAAGGGGTATTTATAGGGCACTTAAGGACCTTGGGTGAAAAAAGAATAGGAAGTCCCCCCCTCAGATTTGGATCTGAATAAGGAAAGCGGATTTGAATCTGATGAAAATGAGAAACAAGGTACTCTGGTTCAAAATTAAGAGGCATGCAGGTTGGCTTCTGGCGTGCAGGGTCTGGCACGCAGGGGTAAGACCTCTCCTATAAATATATGGGTGTCACTTCACGCAAAGTACGCAACTTCAGACACTTCTGATCACTTAGTGCACAAGTAGCTCTCGTCGTACAAGTGTCTTGTCTTTTTGATCATTTACGCATCTTCTTGTGTTGCGCTTCTGTAGTGAGTTTCTGACATGCACGCTAGTACTAGCATGGTAAAACTTTCGTGGCCGACTTGGACTTGCGCGCCAATATGAGACTTGTGCGCTTTAATACCTTAGCCATTTTTTCCAATTTTCTTCACAAATTTTATGAAAAATCAACTTACTGAAAAGTTAATTATCTGATGTTTGTGCAGATTCAATGGCTCCCAAAAGAATTGGAACGGTTGATGAGCATGTCAGCAAGTGGATTGAAGACATGATGAACATTGTTGACCATGATTACTATGATATCTGCGACATCACTCTCCCAGATTTGGCCAAGTACTTTAATAAGTATCATCTTAATTTTCCACAGATCATTTACTTGCCTTTATATGGCCATGATCATCTACAAGGAGTCAACATCCTAGATGAAAAGAACTATACACTCGAGATGCAACTGCACTACTACCCCTCTATTTCGGTTATGTTGTCCATTAAGAGATGCAAAAATGATGTGAAATTTCAAATTTTTCCTCCATGCCATTTTTTTGCAGGTATGAAAATGGAAAAACCATGGGCTGATATGTTTTCCACTTCCGGTTGGTGGAGAGAAGACTATCATGACATTAGAATAATATCTGAAAAGAGTACTCTCTTCAAATGGATCTTTACTTCCAATGCTCTATTCTCAAATCCATGTATCCATATTCTATGTCTCTTGGACAGAAACAGAGTCACTGTTTGATCAGTAAAATATTTCCTCAAAATGTACTCAATAACATTATTTTATAATTGTTCCAAGAAAAGATGGTATCACTGAGTCTCTTATTGTATCCAGTTGAATGAATGAATTCTAGGTGGCTGATGATCAAGCTCGGGATGCCGTAAATCAAATGAACAGTTATGTTGAAAGTCTCTTGTAATTCTTGAAAATGAGAAAAGACTCCAATATATGGATGTACTTCTAACTCTTGTGCATCAATGAAAAACACTTTCATATTAAATCATTTTTTCCTGCATTCTTTTACTACCTGCTTTAAATTTTTACCTAAGCCAATGGGCTTAGTAAGCATAGTTTGATTGTTGGTAGGATTATAAAAATAACCCTACAAACTTTGAATCTTTTTGTTGCTCAATATTACCTAAATAATACAAAATGTATGTTTAGTGAGTTGGGACTTGAATTTTGTTCAAAGTTCCCTTGTCTTTTTTGGTCACTTTAAAGTCATGCACGTTAGACATAAAAAGGCTAATGTTTGAGGTCAAATATCATTGACCGAATGGATTAAAATGGACTCAATTCCTTTATAATTTATCTAAAAACATATTACCATATTCAAGTATGGGGGAAAACATGTAAACTATGGCTTAAGAAATTTTGAATCTGTGGAAGGATATGAAAAAGGGAAAAAATGAATTAAAGGAAGTATTTCATAAGAGTGAAGTTACCACTATTTAAAAAACCCGTTAGGGGGTTGAATTATGCAGGGCCACTTAAGGGAATTAGATGCATTGTCAAATAATAGCATCTTTTGGCTGACAGGTCCATTATATAGACAACTTATGCAAGGCCACCTAGGGGCACGTGCTTTATATTCAGGCAAAAGAACTCTCAGAAATTTTACTTTTCTAATGGTAAAAATCCAGTGGAAGTTTATAGAGATTCAAATTTTTCAAAGAATAGAGTTTTTTGTATGGAGAGAGGTACTTGAATATGGAGAGGATATTTCAAATCAAGAGTGTCAAAGAATTGTATGAATGTCACTCCTGTGAAGGTCTGACCCAAACATAGGGAAGGGAAATATAAACCATAGACATAAATACTTCTAGTTCATGAGAAAGAGTATGGGACAAATATGTTAAAGATGGATATTTTGTTTGGATCCCTACATATTTTTGTTAAGATAAATAAGGAAAAAAGAGGTTTTACTCCCAAGAATGAAGTTACCACTATTTGACAAACCCATTAGGGTGTTGAATTATGTAGGACCACTTAAGGGAATTGGATGCGGAGTCAAATAACAGAATCTTTTGGCTGACAGGTCCATTATGTAGACTACTTATGCAAGGCCACCTAGGGGCCTGTACTGCATAGTCAGACAAAAGAATTCTCGGGTATCAAATATTTTGTGACCAGAAGTCACGAAAATGGTTATGTAAATCTAGAAGTATTTAAGGTTAGAAATATGATACATCAAAATGGGCATTTTCCAGTGCATAAAGGAGATACACAAACTGATCCTAACCATAATCATGTTCTGGCTGGGTCCTGAATTGGGGAGTTGGACTTCACTACGTATCCCATAAGGATGGGAATCAAGTCATACGTAGTTCTTGAAATATAGATTAACATCATGTGGGATGAGAATGTAGGAGATCTTAGTTTAGTGTCATAGAGCTCGGACCATAATGAGGAATACACATATAAACTTGATGTGAATGAAGACCATGGTTTTCATACCACATTCATGTTTTCAGAGGGGGACTTTTCAGCCAAGGGACTGAAAGTGGAATTTGGGGTCAGGCCCAAAGACTTGGGGATGGATTCGAGGGATGCTCGAACATTCTTGTGTATCCCATAAGAATGGGAATAAAGCCATATGTAGTTCTTGAAATACCCTCTGTACAGATTTGGTTCATACAAGTGAAGGGTAAAAGGGGACTTTAGTGCAATGATGGTTTGACCCAATATTAAAGGTTCAGGAATTACCATGTATGAACATAGTCTTTGAAATATGACATGATTCGAGATCAATGTCAATGATGATTCCCTGTCAGGAGAGGGAAAATGGGGGACTTTATAGTTTAACGTCATATAGCAAGGAAGATTGTGCTGCACAGTTTAGTGTCATGTATATAACGACCCATACTTTACATACATTGTTAATACTTCAAAATTGAAGTACACTTATTACAACATAAGACAAAACCACAAAGGACCGTATAGGTATAGTATCTTTAGAAACTGGGAAACATAAACAACTGGTTCATAAATCTTCTACAGTGTCTCCCATTTATTTCATCATATCTAGGGTCCCTTTTAGCATATTCTACTTAATATCCATCTTCCTGACCTGGGGAAAAGAAAACATAAAAGGGTGAGCTCAAATGCTCAGCAAGGGCAAATAAAGGAAATAAAAATCATATCATATCTTTTTGAAAATCAAAACCTGCAAAAGAGATCATAATATCTTAACATGGAATAAATCATAGAAGTGAAAATGAGATCCCCATAATCATAACATAAAACTTGAAACTTTGTGGCATGCACACATAATCATGGAAAATCATTTCTTGTTAGTCATGACTCATTGCCAAGACTATCTTAGTGGACAAAGTCCCTTTCTGAACCGAGTTCACTCCTCGTTTCAGTCCTGTATCACTGAACCGAAATAACCTTCCGTTCCAGCCATGTCTATCTCATGAGATATAAAATCTTTACCCAATGCATTGGAGGGAGATATATGTCCCACCCATCTAATAATGAATCCTTTCTTATGTGTGCCACATAATCATAAAACATACATCATAGCGTAACCCATGTAATAAAAATGGGATTCTTAAACAACATGACATCATAAAACAATTCATATAAGATAAAGGAATTCATAAAAATATTTCCATCACAACATAATCAAATCCATGTAATAATAGGGATAGAAACAGAACCCTTTATTATCTTAAATGGAAAATAATTTTGATAAAACACTTGAACTTCATTCTTGTGGAAAATATCCTTTCTTTTTCAAAAACATTTTACATTTCTTAACATGTCATACAACTTTAAACTAAAAGAAGTTGATTAAAAATAAACTTGAAAACTTTTAAAGGAAGCTTCTTGGAAATAATGTTTTAAAAACCAATTCTTGTCGTATAAGTTAAAAAAAACATTCTTCGTACTTTTGTCGGAAAAGTCAAAAAGTACCTCGTACGGAAAAACGACAAAAGATTCCTTTCATATTCTTTACTAAAAACTCACCTAAGGGTAAAATTGGATTTAAACTATTGCAAGTGGATGGAAACAATATTACATATTGAGGGAACATGGATGTGGATGATAAAATACACCCCAGTAAATACTTACGAATAAACAATCTCGGATAAAAATGAGATTGTGATATTTCCCTTACCTTAGGTCCGATTTGCTTTGTTCGTGTCCGAAGCTCCTGTATAATGGTTCAAATAATGTTATTGACTTATTCCAGAATCATACATATTGATATGAGATCATATATGGTCATATTATTAGCTTCTTGTTAGTAATATTTCATTGTTACTTGTTACTCGGGTCTTTATAACTTTTTGTTCTTATGCGTGTTTTGTCGAATAAATTCTTATTCTTATCTTTAGGTTATAGATAATTCATTTCCAGAATGGTATTAGTGTAGTATATACCATATTCATTCATTCAATTCATTTATATAATCATTATGAAATGAAGATCATGTAGAACGAGTCGCATCACATCGTGGAGACGGTATTCCGTACGTACGCACGAGTGATGATATCGTTCCTATGATCGTGGAATTGTATTGGAGTATATATATATTATTTCAGTATCAATATTACTTCATAATAATCATATATAGTTACTCATTACACCATTATACCCATCTTTGTAAGGTGATGGTGGAAAATAGATTACACCACGGCGTGGAGACGGTATTCCGTACGTACGCACGCGCGGTGATTTCATTTTTCTGTAGGATGGATAGAAGGTGAATTAGGGTTGTTTCATATTTATAATAACATATCAGTATGTAAGTAATACTGATGTTATTACTTTATCATGAAACAACTAAAGAAGAAGAAGTTGAAGAAGAAAGAAATTGAAAAGATCGGTAATGGATATTACCTCTTCTTTGGAACGCCTCTTTGAATCCTCCACTTAAGGAACTAAGATTGGTCTTTGGAGAAGACCAGGACCTCTAGGATTATTCTAGGGAAGTGCATAGGAGAAAATGTCAGGGGTTGGCCGAGCTTGAGTGCTCAAATTGGTGTGAGGAGGAGGGGGAGGAGGTGCCCTTTTATAAGGGAGGAGAGGGGCACCTTAGGAATATCTCAAAATATTATTTTATATTAAAGTCAAAATCGGTTTATAATGGTTCCAAAGGGTCTTATTTCGAAGCTAAAGTGGGGATGGGTCGAAATCCTATCAACGAATAGGATTTAGACAAGTTTGGGGTATTATTTTAACCTTATCAATTAGATTTAACTCTAAGTTAATTAATTTAACTTTTACCGTGTCTTTTTGTTTTCTTTCACTATATGGTTAATACACTTACTATAACATGCCAAAATAACCCCAAATTGTTTATTATTAATATATATATCCTTATCTAAGTCATTTGGCCGAACCTTAGATTTTTAGGAATAAAATAACAATTAATAATATAATATTTGATTTAAAAACTATTTTGTGTCAATTTTGACACTATTTGATATATGATTTTTTTGAAAGTCATATCAGAATTATATGTTCGAACAAAGTTGATTAAATCAACACTAATATATCATAGTAACCTAGAAAATTAGTTTAATTCATAAAAAGTCTCAAATTATATTTATTTTGTTGTTTATAACATCAATTATGTCAATATTTCATTAACAAGATAATTACTGCATCATCTTTGTGTCATAAATAAATTAAATTATTTGATGTCTAAAAATTACAAATAAAATACCACCATGTAGTAAATCTTTTTATCTTTCTAATGAATATTTACAATCGAATTTATCTTATATATAACCCCATATTAAAAATGATTTACTTATTAAACTTTGATTTTAACTACTTTAACCCTTCTTTAAATAAATTAATAATAAATGTCCTAATCTAATCCAAGTGGGCCTAAATGGTCATATTTTATTCCTAAGTTTGTTTTTGGTCGAATTACACTTGTCCAATAGAATTAGGACATGTGTTAGGGTAATACTAATATCATATTTACCCTTAGTTACCCTATTTACTATTAACCGCGGTAAAAAAAAAGTAAAAAGTTACTATTCACCAAAAATTATTTTCATCCCATTGAACCACATTTTAGTCCTTGATATTAACCGTGTCTCTCGGATTTTCGAAATTCCATTCACAGAAGCGGTAAAATTAAGTTTTATGCAAAATTCGGTTTTTTTAACCTACCACTTAGTGGTTTCACTATTCATCAAAAAATTGAATGTTTTCAGAAAAATACCAAAATTTCACCCTAGGCTAATTTCGATATTCTAAGTCCAAAAATGAAGTCCATTTTGAAAAATAAAATTTATAAAATTTCAAAAAGTGGTTATTACTATTCATAACGGCTAGTTTTAATAGCATATTGTTGTTTAGTGAAACTCGGTATTGCGTACGACGCAAGCTATCGAGAAAGGTCGCGATTGCGTGTAAAGCAAGACAAGCAAGTGTTGTGTAGAAAAATATTCTTTTGATGATTTATATAACATAAAAGTCTCGGGTGTTACATTCTACCCCCCTTAAAAAGAATTTCGCCCTCGAAATTCGTCACTTTGTAACAAACAGATGAGGATACTTCTCCCTCATCATATCCTCAAGCTCCCATGTAGCTTCTTCAAGTTGGTGGTTCCTCCATAAAACCTTCACTAAGCGAGTGGTCTTGTTTCGTAGGACTTTTTCGCTACGATCCAGAATCTCTATCGGTTGTTCTTCATAAGAAAGATCTTGCTCCAGCGGTACAACTTCTGAGCTGAGTACATGTGAAGGATCTGGTATGTACTTTCTCAGGAGAGATACATGGAACACATCGTGAACTTGAGAGAGATTCGGTGGAAGCGCCAATCGGTAAGCTACCTTCCCAACACGATCCAGTATTTCGAAAGGACCGATATATCTAGGGCTCAACTTCCCCTTCTTTCCAAATCTCATAACCCTCTTCCAGGGAGATATTCGTAAGAACACTTTATCACCCACTTCAAACTCTAGGTCTTTTCTTCGGTTGTCGGCATAACTTTTCTGTCGACTCTGAGCTGCTCTTATGTGTTGTTGAATAGATCTGACCTTTTCTGCCATTTCATCAACGAGATCAGGTCCTAACAGCTTTCTTTCCCCAACTTCATCCCAGCAAGTTGGAGTCCTGCATTTCTTTCCATAGAGAGCTTCATAAGGATCCATCTGAATACTGGAGTGAAAGCTATTATTATAAGAAAATTCCACCAAAGGTAGGTGTTGATCCCAACCTCCTTTGAAATCCATAGATCAAGCTCTCAACATATCTTCTAGGGTTTGAATTGTTCTCTCAGACTGACCGTCTGTCTGGGGATGATAAGCAGTGCTGAAACTCAACTCTGTATCCAGAGTATGCTGAAGACTTCGCCAGAACTTCGAGGTAAATCTCAGATCTCGATCAGATATAATAGAAAGTGGTACTCCATGCAATCTTACCACTTCCTTTACATATATCCTGGCAAGCTGATCTAGAGAGAAATCCTCTCTAATAGCAATGAAGTGTGCAGACTTTGTAAGACGATCAACTATGACCCAGATAGCGTTATTGCCTTTGGATGTTTTAGGAAGTCCTGTGAAAAAGTCCATAGTGATGTTTTCCCATTTCCATTCGGGTATGGGTAATGGTTGTAACATCCCCTTAGACTTTTGTCTCTCAGCTTTAACTTGTTGACAAACCAAACATCGAGAGACATATTCAGCAACATCTCTTTTCATGCCATCCCACCAGAAGTACTCTTTCAGGTCCCTATACATCTTCGTGCTTCCAGGATGAATAGAGAATGATGAACTATGAGCCTCATCCAGCAGCTCATTCTTTAATTCGGGGATGGGGGGAACGCAAACCCGATTCCTGAACTTTATTATCCCATCACAATCAAGGTTGAATTCAGGAACATTTCTCACCTTCTTTTGTAACTCGACATCTTCTTTCTGTGCCTCTTTAATCTTCACATGTATAGATGGTTGAACATTCATTTGAGAAAGATAAGATTTTTCCCCTTCCATTATAATTCCAAGATCCATCCTTTGTAAATCCATAAATATTGGATCTTTTTTGATCCTCATCATGGATAAACTAGCATGGTCTTGTCGACTTAATGCATCTGCCACCTTGTTTGCTTTCCCAGGGTGGTAATGGATTGAGCAGTCATAATCCTTAATCAGCTCCAACCATCTTCTTTGACGCATATTCAGCTCCTTTTGTGTGAAAATATACTTTAAACTTTTATGATCAGTATAAATATCACACCTTTCACCATAAAGGTAATGCCTCCAAATCTTTAATGCAAAGATTACGGAAGCTAACTCCAAATCATGTGTTGGGTAATTTTGCTCATGGATTTTCAACTGTCGTGAGGCATAAGCTATCACCATATCATTTTGCATAAGAACACACCCCAATCCCTTCTTGGATGCATCACTGTAGATCACAAACCTTTCTCCACTACAAGGCAGTGTGAGCACAGGTGCACTAGATAACCTTCTTTTCAACTCCTTGAAATTCTCTTCACATTCCTCTGTCCAGACAAACTTAACTCCTTTCCGAGTCAACTTGGTGAGTGGATTAGATAATCGTGAAAAATCTTTTACAAAACGTCGATAATATCCAGCCAAACCAAGAAAACTTCGGATCTCAGTTACTGTTGTTGGTCTTGACCATCTTTCGATAACCTCTGTTTTTGCTGGATCCACAGATATCCCCTCTTTTGAGATTATGTGACCCAAAAATGCAACTTTTTGAAGCCAAAATTCACACTTGGTAAATTTGGCATAAAGCTTCTCCTTTCTCAGGGTCTTCAATATAATTCTCAAGTGATCTTCATGCTCTTCCTTGCTCTTTGAATAGACAAGAATATTGTCTATAAAGACTACCACAAATTGATCAAGATAGTCTCTAAAGACTCTATTCATTAGATCCATGAAGATAGCAGGGGCATTAGTAAGACCAAATGGCATCACTATAAATTCATAGTGTCCATACCTTGTACGGAAAGCCGTCTTTGGTATATCCTCCCTTTTGACCCTTAATTGATGATACCCTGAATGAAGATCAATCTTGGAAAAGTATTGAGCTCCGCGTAGTTGGTCAAATAAGTCATCAATGCGTGGGAGAGGATATTTGTTCTTGATAGTGATCTTGTTAAGTTCTCGATAATCAATGCAGAGTCTCATTGATCCATCTTTCTTCATTACAAATAGAACAGGTGCTCCCCAAGGTGACGCACTAGGGTGTATGAATCCCTTATCAAGATTCTCTTGGAGTTGCTTCTTCAATTCCTGCAACTCAATTGGGGCCATTCTATAAGGTGTCTTTGAAATAGGCAAAGCACCCGGTACAAGTTCTATTGAAAACTCAACTTCACGATTCGGTGGAAGACCCGGCAATTCCTCCGGAAAGACATCATCAAACTCCCGTACAATGGGCATATTCTTAATCATGAGTTTCTCACCAACTATTTGAGATAAATAACCTTCATTTAGTGGAATCAATACCCATAAGATGGAAGAAATTTCCACTGGAAGGTTATATTCATCCTTGCATTGATAGATGATCGTAGATTGATCTGGAATATGAAATGTGACTTCCCTTCTTTGGCAATTGATATGAGCTCCGTATAAAGAAAGCCAATCCATGCTAAGAATCACATCAAATTCCACTATAGGAAGGATCACAAGATTTGCAGGAAGCACTTTCCCACAAACTTCGATCGGAGAAGAATTATAAACTTTTGATGCGATTGATGTGCCATTAGGTGTTGTCACAGCTAACTCAACATCTAATTGTTGAGGTAATACAGTGATACCCTTAGAAAAGTCTTCAGAAATAAAAGAGTGGGTGGATCCAGAATCAAATAAAACATTTTCTACTTTAGAGTGGATGGTAAGTGTACCTTTCACCACATCGTTATCGTACTCCACATCGCTGATAGAAATTGCATGTGACTTTCCTTTGTCTTTAGCCTTAAGATTTTGTTGACGTCGACCATCATCATCAACCCTTGGATTTGGGAATTGATTGGCATAATGCCCCATCTCCTTGCACTTGAAACATTGAAGTGTAGTAGGTTCATTCTGTGTATCCCTTCCTTTGTTTGCATCATTAGACATCTTCTTCCCATTATCGCGGCATTCAAATGCCTGATGACCTTCCTTTCCACATTTAAAACATTTACTTGTCCCTTTAAGACAACTCCCTCCATGTTTCTTTCCACACTTTGAGCATAAGGGAAAGTTCATCTTCTTTTCAGTGTGCTCTTTAGAGTTTCCTTTGAATTCCATCTTCCTCTTCTTATCAAACCCATGTGACTGATGGGTTACTCCAATCTCCATCTCGACTTTGAGAGCACATCGAACGATTTCCTCGTAGCTATTGAAGTCTCTTATGGCTAATGCCCTTCGAAGACTTGGTTTTAAGCCACTAAAGAATCGATCGATCTTACTCTCAGGTTGGATAATAATACCAGAAGCGTACCTTGCAAGTCTTGTAAAATTTGCTTCATAGGTACTAACAGATTCATCATCCCTTTGCTTCAGTTCAAGGAACTCTTTCTCCATCTTTGTTTGGAGAATACGAGGGAAGTACTTATTGAAAAATAAGTTCTTGAACTCGTCCCATTCCATAGACTCAATTTCATCCCTTTGCCTCGTATTCTTAACAAGATTCCACCATTGATCAGCATCTCCTTCCAAACGATACACTGCTAGGATGACTTTATCATGTTCAGAACATTGAAGAACTGAAAATATCTTTTCAGTAGTACTAATCCATTGTTCAGCAACTAATGGATCAGTAGACCCGCTGAAAGAAGGTGGACGCTGCCTCATGAAGGATTCAACAGAATGTTGCTCCCTCCTTTGCTCGTTTGGAAATCCTGCATGATTCATAGCTTGAGAAAGTTGTGTGAGCATGGCTACAAGATTTTGCATTCCAGCTCCCATATCGTTTGGTTGCTCAGGGGGACAATCATTGCATTGCCCATCGCATTCCGCATTAACACGGTTCCTTCGGGTTCCAGCCATTGACTAAAACCAAGAAGAATAGTGTGAGCAACACTAATTATAATAGGAAACCACATAATTCAAGAATAAAATTTTCATGCTTATGGTCTTATCCTAGGTTATTAAAGGCCATTTCTAAAACACTAAGACTGTGTTATATGCTTAGACTTATCCTTAGGGTTCTTACTAAGGCTTTCACATCCTAGTTTCCAAAGGTTGACTATACCTTTCCTCTGATACCAACTATAACGACCCATACTTTAAATACATTGTTAATACTTCAAAATTGAAGTACACTTATTACAACATAAGACAAAACCACAAAGGACCGTATAGGTATAGTGTCTTTAGAAACTGGGAAACATAAACAACTGGTTCATAAATCTTCTACAGTGTCTCCCATTTATTTCATCATATCTAGGGTCCCTTTTAGCATATTCTACTTAATATCCATCTTCCTGACCTGGGGAAAAGAAAACATAAAAGGGTGAGCTCAAATGCTCAGCAAGGGCAAATAAAGGAAATAAAAATCATATCATATCTTTTTGAAAATCAAAACCTGCAAAAGAGATCATAATATCTTAACATGGAATAAATCATAGAAGTGAAAATGAGATCCCCATAATCATAACATAAAACTTGAAACTTTGTGGCATGCACACATAATCATGGAAAATCATTTCTTGTTAGTCATGACTCATTGCCAAGACTATCTTAGTGGACAAAGTCCCTTTCTGAACCGAGTTCACTCCTCGTTTCAGTCCTGTATCACTGAACCGAAATAACCTTCCGTTCCATCCATGTCTATCTCATGAGATATAAAATCTTTACCCAATGCATTGGAGGGAGATATAGGTCTCACCCATCTTATAATGAATCCTTTCTTATGTGTGCCACATAATCATAAAACATACATCATAGCGTAACCCATGTAATAAAAATGGGATTCTTAAACAACATGACATCATAAAACAATTCATATAAGATAAAGGAATTCATAAAAATATTTCCATCACAACATAATCAAATCCATGTAATAATAGGGATAGAAACAGAACCCTTTATTATCTTAGATGGAAAATAATTTTGATAAAACACTTGAACTTCATTCTTGAGGAAAATATCCTTTCTTTTTCAAAAACATTTTACATTTCTTAACATGTCATACAACTTTAAACTAAAAGAAGTTGATTAAAAATAAACTTGAAAACTTTTAAAGGAAGCTTCTTGGAAATAATGTTTTAAAAACCCATTCTTGTCATATAAGTTAAAAAAAACATTCTTCGTACTTTTGTCGGAAAAGTCAAAAAGTACCTCGTACGGAAAAACGACAAAAGATTCCTTTCATATTCTTTACTAAAAACTCACCTAAGGGTAAAATTGGATTTAAAATATTGCAAGTGGATGGAAACAATATTACATATTGAGGGAACATGGATGTGGATGATAAAATACACCCTAGTAAATACTTACGAATAAACAATCTCGGATAAAAATGAGATTGTGATATTTCCCTTACCTTAGGTCCGATTTGCTTTGTTCGTGTCCGAAGCTCCTGTATAATGGTTTAAATAATGTTATTGACTTATTCCAGAATCATACATATTGATATGAGATCATATATGGTCATATTATTAGCTTCTTGTTAGTAATATTTCATTGTTACTTGTTACTCGGGTCTTTATAACTTTTTGTTCTTATAAGTGTTTTGTCGAATAAATTCTTATTCTTATCTTTAGGTTATAGATAATTCATTTCCAGAATGGTATTAGTGTATTATATACCATATTCATTCATTCAATTCATTTATATAATCATTATGAAATGAAGATCATGTAGAACGAGTCGCATCACATCGTGGAGACGGTATTCCGTACGTACGCACGAGTGATGATATCGTTCCTATGATCGTGGAATTGCATTGGAGTATATATATATTATTTCAGTTTCAATATTACTTCATAATAATCATATATAGTTACTCATTACACCATTATACCCATCCTTGTAAGGTGATGGTGGAAAATAGATTACACCACGGCGTGGAGACGGTATTCCGTACGTACGCACGCGCGGTGATTTCATTTTTCCATAGGATGGATAGAAGGTGAATTAGGGTTGTTTCATATTTATAATAACATATCAGTATGTAAGTAATACTTATGTTATTACTTTATCCTGAAACAACTAAAGAAGAAGAAGTTGAAGAAGAAATAAATTGAAAAGATCGGTAATGGATATTACCTCTTCTTTGGAACGCCTCTTTGAATCCTCCACTTAAGGAACTAAGATTGGTCTTTGGAGAAGACCAGGACCTCTAGGATTATTCTAGGGAAGTGGAGAGGAGAAAATGGCAGCGGTTGGCCGAGCTTGAGTGCTCAAATTGGTGTGAGGAGGAGGGGGAGGAGGTGCCCTTTTATAAGGGAGGAGAGGGGCACCTTAGGAATATCTCAAAATATTATTTTATATTAAAGTCAAAATCGGTTTATAATGGTTCCAAAGGGTCTTATTTCGAAGATAAAGTGGGGATGGGTCGAAATCCTATCAACTAATAGGATTTAGACAAGTTTGGGGTATTAGTTTAACCTTATCAATTAGATTTAACTCTAAGTTAATTAATTTAACTTTTACCGTGTCTTTTTGTTTTCTTTCACTATATGGTTAATACACTTACTATAACATGCCAAAAGAACCCCAAATTGTTTATTATTAATATATATATCCTTATCTAAGTCATTTGGCCGAACCTAAGATTTTTAGGAATAAAATAACAATTAATAATATAATATTTGATTTAAAAACTATTTTGTGTCAATTTTGACACTATTTGATATATGATTTTTGTGAAAGTCATATCAGAATTATATGTTCGAACAAAGTTGATTAAATCAACACTAATATATCATAGTAACCTAGAAAATTAGTTTAATTCATAAAAAGTCTCAAATTATATTTATTTTGTTGTTTATAACATCAATTATGTCAATATTTCATTAACAAGATAATTACTGCATCATCTTTGTGTCATAAATAAATTAAATTATTTGATGTCTAAAAATTACAAATAAAATACCATCATGTATTAAATCTTTTTAGCTTTCTAATGAATATTTACAATTGAATTTATCTTATATATAACCCCATATTAAAAATTATTTACTTATTAAACTTTGATTTTAACTACTTTAACCCTTCTTTAAATAAATTAATAATAAATGTCCTAATCTAATCCAAGTGGGCCTAAATGGTCATATTTTATTCCTAAGTTTGTTTTTGGTCGAATTACACTTGTCCAATAGAATTAGGACATGTGTTAGGGTAATACTAATATCATATTTACCCTTAGTTACCCTATTTACTATTAACCGCGGTAAAAAAAAAGTAAAAAGTTACTATTCACCAAAAATTATTTTCATCTCATTGAACCACATTTTAGTCCTTGATATTAACCGTGTCTCTCGGATTTTCGAAATTCCATTCACAGAAGCGGTAAAATTAAGTTTTATGCAAAATTCGGTTTTTTTAACCTACCACTTAGTGGTTTCACTATTCATCAAAAATTGAAAGTTTTCAGAAAAATACCAAAATTTCACCCTAGGCTAATTTCGATATTCTACGTCCAAAAATGAAGTCCATTTTGAAAAATAAAATTTATAAAATTTCAAAAAGTGGTTATTACTATTCATAACGGCTAGTTTTAATAGCATATTGTTGTTTAGTAAAACTCGGTATTGCGTACGACACAAGCTATCGAGAAAGGTCGCGATTGCATGTAAAGCAAGCCAAGCAAGTGTTTTGTAGAAAAATATTCCTTTGATGATTTATATAACATAAAAGTCTCGGGTGTTACAATGTAGCAGGGGAAAAAGGGACATACACAGTTTAACATCATGTGGGACGAAGTTGAACCAACATGAAGAGATTGGTTTTGGGCTACTTCATGGATCAACATCGTATGAGAAAGAGGTGAACCGACGTGAAGAGATTGGTTTGGGGATTCTTCACAGATCAACATCGTATGAGACGGAGGTGAACCGACGTGAAGAGATTGGTTTTGGGCTACTTTACGGATCAACATCATATGAGACGGAGGTGAACAATATTTTTTCATCTAATCATTCAAATTCATCCAATCGGTTTTGAGATTGTTCATATGTAGATGACTGATCACAAATGGATACTCTGAGCGAGGGTAATTGAACCTCAATGGGAAAGACTACTTCCATTCCATATACCAATGAATATGGAATTGACCGCATAGCAGTGCAGGTGGTGGTCCGATAAGCCCATAAAGCATGAAAAGGTTTATCAGACCATGCATTCTATTCTTTATCCACCATCTTTTGCAGTATGTTTGAAAGAGTCTTATTGAAGGCTTCTATTTGGCCATTGGTCGCTGCATGATACCGAGAAGAATGGTTGTATTTGATGTTGTATTCTTGATACAAATTCCTTACCTCGGATGAACATAAGTTGGTGCCATTGTCCGTCAATATGGTATGAGGGACACCAAATCTGGTAATGATATTAAACTTGATGAAGCTAAAGATGCTTATAGAACTAACTTCTTTGAGAGGTATTGCCTCTGCCCATTTGCAAAAGAAGTCGGTAGCAGTAAGAATATACTTAAACTTCTTGGATGTAGCTGAAGGGTAAGGTCCTACTACATCCATTCCCTATGTGGGAAATGGCCATGAGTATTTAGCTGTATAGAGAAACTCTAGGGGTTCATGGATGAAATTGGCATGTACTTGGAAATAATGAAACTTTTTAGTGAAATCAACAAAATATTGTATCATTGAAGGCCAAAAGTATCCAAGCCTTTGAATTTGATCAGACAGTATATGTCCAGACTGGTGGGCACCATATACTCCTGCATGAACTTCTTTCATGACAACCATTGTCTCTTCACCTTCAATACATCTGAAGAGAATTCCATCAAAACCTCGCATATAGATAATTTTTTGGTGATCTGGGCTATCATAAAGTGTAAAATTGACCACATGTCACCGGACTTGTTCTTTCCCAGTTCTATCAGGTGGGAGTGTTCCATTTTGATGGTATCCCGGATAGGTGTCATCCATCCTATAGTATGATCACATGGTTCAAAAATGGGACTAATTTTCCATGATTTTATCTATTCTGGTTTGAACATAAGGTGAAACTATATGTTGGTGGGCAATACTGATGATTATCTCGTCTCAATTTGGATCTGCCAGAGTTGTGGCTACATTATCGAGTGCATCAACTTGAGAATTTTGTGATTGCGGGACATAAGAAAATGTTGGTTCCGAAGGAAATTCCGCCATTAACTCTTTGACGTAATCATACAAAGGGATTAGCTCCTATCTTCTGATGGCATTGTCCCCATTGACTTGTTTGATTACCAAATCTGAATCACCTTTAACCTTTAAGTGATTACCTTGTTCCTGAAGCACCAATTCCAAGCCTGCGATGAGAGCTTGATATTATGCTTCATTATTTGTACCTCTTCTGAAAAATAAGAATGAATAGGGTAGCACTGCCTTTTCTGGGGAAATAAGCATGATTCCTAAGCCAACTTTGTTGAATTTAGGATTTTCCAGTTTCTTCCCTTTTGGAATTCTGGAAGCACCATCAAAGTAAATTTTCCATGTTTTATGATTATCATGAATAGAGAAGACTTCCTGATTAAGAAGTTCAATATCTAAAGATTTATCTTCTACTGAAGGGTGTTCAGTAAGGAAATCATCCAGAGCTTGGCCCTTTATTTCCTTTTGAGACACATACAGGATATCAAACTGCTGCAAAATAACTGCCCACCTTACCAGACGTCCTGTAATTATTGGACGACTAAGGATAAATTTGAGAAGGTTATTGTGAGATACCAATTGGACCTCATGATGTTGTAGGTAGTATCTCAGTTTTTGAACTGAAAAGATTAATGCTAGGAAGCACTTTTCAATACTTGAATATCGAGTTTCTGCCTCAAGCATAGTTTGACTGAGAAAGTAAAGGTTGTTTTAATTCCCGACATCATTTTTTTGGGCAAGGAAGGCACCCAATAACCACTCTAAAGCTGTCACGTAGAGGATAAGTGTTCTTCCTTCAACCGGGTGGTAATAATATAGGTGGACTCGAGAGATATTTCTGGAGAATATCAAATGATTCTTGACATTCTTCAGTCTACTGGTAGGTGACTCCATTCTTCATTAATTTGGCGAAGGGTAAACATTTTACTGCCAGATTGGCGATGAAATGCTGAATATAGGCCAAGTATCCTTGAAGTCCTCTTAATTATTTCAAAATCCGAAGAGGTGACATACCAAGGATTGATTTTGTCTTCTCAGGATCAACTTCGATACCACGATGGCATGCAACAAAGCTGAGAAATTTTCGTGAGGTTACCCCAAAAGCACATTTTAAGGGGTTTATCTTCAAATTTTGTTGTCGAAGTTTGTGGAAAATAATTTCCAAATCAGCCAAGTGATTAGAACATTGTATGGATTTAACCACCAAATCGTCCACATAACATTCAAAAAATTTCCTTAAAAATGGTTTGAAGATACGGTGTATGGCACGTTGATATTTTTCACCTGCATTTTTTAGGCCAAAGGGAATTACACGATAGCAAAACACACCATGAGGGGCTCTGAAGGCTGTAGATTCTTCATCTTTTGGAGCCATTAAGATTTGATTATACCCAGAATATACATCCATGAAGGAAAGTGCTTCATAGCCAATTGTTGCACCAATTAAGAGTTCTATGATCGGAACTGGAAAATCATCCTTGGGACAATGCCGATTAAGATCTCTGAAGTCAATATAAACTCAAATTTTTCCATTATTATTTTTCATATGGACAATATTAGCCATCCATTTGGGGTATTGAACTTCTATTACGAAGTTAGATTTGATAATCTTATCCACTTCAGCTTCAATTTTGGAGGCATAAGTTGGGTGTGTTCTTCTTGGGGCTTGCTTGAATACTCGATGCTCTTCTGGAAATCCCAAATGATGAGTGGAAACATCGGGATCAATACCGGGAATTTCTATATAATACCAAAAAAATAATCTCGATTTTGCTTTAAAAATGAAGTATACATTTCTTACTCTTCAATAGTCATGGCTGCACTAATTAAAGTGGGGTGTGGATATTCTTTTGTACCCAGATTTATTTCTCTGAGTTCATCCACAGAGGTAGATATACCCTATTCAAATGCTGGGGGAGCATCCCTGATATCTTCCTCTTCTTCTTCAATATGTGTCACTTCTTTTGTTTCTACTTGCATAGTAGATGATGAAGCATAATTTCCATGATCATGAGAGAATTTAAAATTTGAACATCTTGAAGAAGATAATTCCATTTCTGACTATAATGATGACGAAGGTTCATCCTGAGGTTATAGAGAGGAGATAATGTATTGATAATCGACATCATTATTTTCCTCTAGTATTTCTATAACTTCTTCTAGCCTGGTTGATGAAGTATAGAATTGCTGGATTTTAGCGGATGAAATGAAGACATATCCATTTGAGATTTCATCATTGCCTGGTGAATCAACAATTTCTCCCATGCTATCTACCTCAATTTCTGTAATTGGCATTATAGAAGTTTCCATAAGAGTATTTGGATTTGGGTCTATCCTGTCAATTTTACTAATAGGAAACACAGAATATGTACTCACATTTATGAATGGGCTTACTAGAATCTTTTCCAAACCATGTGGAGCATTAATTTTAGCAACCTCCTTTGTCGTGTATTTCTCCTTTCCCTCCATGTGATAGAATTTCGCCTCAATGTATTTATATTCACATGTTTTGAATTTGGATTTATCACCATACAATGTCTTAATTTAACCATTGAAAAATATTTGGGATATTGATGGTACGATGAAGGGATAGCTACATGTTGATGTAGCCAAGGCCTTCCAAGAAAAATGTTAAAGGCTCTGTCATGACGAACAACCATGAAATCTGAATTAGACACAAGATCTCCAAACTAAGTTATGAGAGTAATCTTGCCCAAAGGTTCTTGTTCATTTTTATCAAATCCTTGAAATATCAAAGTAGAAGGAGATAAATCAGATTTCGTGAGGCCCAATAGATGAAGTGTACAAATAAGGATGAGTTTGACTCCTGGACTATTATCAATGAAAGATCATCGGATATCTACATCATTGACCTTGCCAGATAAATACAATGGTCTAATATTCCCATGCACAACATCATATTCATCTTTATCTGTAAAAGATATCACTACATGGCATTCTGCAGGATCATTTTCTATATGGTAAACTTCAGCCACAACAATTTCAGTTTTGAATTCCTGAGGACTTGAAAAAGCCTCAATTAGTTCCTCCCGAAGATCTTTTGATAGATTCAAGGCATCCAAAATTTATAACTTGACCGATAATTTGGTCGAATGTTTCAAGACATCATACTTTTGGTCCAAAGGTCTGTGTTTCCCAATAGGAACATGCGGTTTCGTAGGTGCCTTAGATATTGATGCTTTGGAAGTAGATGCATCTGGTATTGGGGTAGGAATTGGAAATACTCCTGGATTTGGAAGATTAGACCGACTGGGTCTTTTTATTTTCAATGAAAAAGAAGGTGTAACCTCCAATCGATCCTCCAAAATAATTTTTCCATGACTGAATCTTCCATGTGTGGAAGAACATTCTTATTCCTTTTGAGCCCACTGAAGAGCTTTGCCATGAGTTTCGGCCGCATATACATTTCTGGCAGGGGTAACATTGAAATAGTTTCTTCTGGAATATCCACATCTTCCCATGTATTCTAGACCTCTTTCTCTTCCTCTAAGTCCTTGCTTTGATACAAGGAGCTCAAGCTCATCAAGATCGAAATTTTTATTGGAATATGGATCTATTAAATGAATCATGTTAACATAACCAAAGATCAACTATTCATCTGATGAAGATTTTGCCTGATTATCCAATTCAGGTTGAACCGTTTGGTGGGGCGGTGCATGTACTTTTGAAGTAGATGACATAGAATCTGCCAGAGTCAAAGACAATTTATTCTTTGACATGAACTCATCTTCTTCTGACTGCTATTCTTTCTTCGAATTATGTTGCCTCTATGAATATTTGCCTTCTGATGAAGGGGGTTTTGTTGTGGCATTCATATCATAAGACACAATTGGTTGATTCAATTGAGTTCGTAAAATGGCATGAGTTCGGTTGGTCTTTTTCCTGACCATCCAATCATCATATTAATACTCATTTTTTCTTTTGACTTCATGCCACTAACCTTCTTCCTCTAGATTAGTAGTAGTAACACATGCTATCTGGGTTGAAGAACCTTTCAGTTTTACCTGTACAGATTCCACCATCTTTTGTAGGAGGTCTTTGAAGACCAAACACTCTTGAATGGGATGCCCCAACATCTGATGAAATGGGAAATAGTTAGGGAGGTATTCATCTCCTTCCTTGTTCATCCTTTTGGGCCTTGTAAACTGAACCATGTTGTTTTCCAGAGTTGAGATGAAGTATCCAGGAACGTGTTCATTCTGGAAGGAATAAACATTATTCTTCAAATATTCAAACTGTTTCCGCCTTTTATCTCTTTGATCATTTTGACGAGGCGGCCATTGTTGTTGACGCTCTAGATGCGAAGCCCTTCAATATCATGAATGTTTTGAATTGGAAGTAGGTACAAACACGTGTTTAAGCGTAACTATAACTGTCTCTGCTTTCCTAATTCTCTTTTCTGGAACTGATGGAATTACATGAGTTTTAGCCTTATTCTTTGAAAGAGAGTCTTAAATCTTCTGAGAGATTGAAGTAAGGTCTCGAATCCCTCCTGTATATTTCACAGGGATCAACGGTGTGTGTAATTCATCACATAAATTCTCCACAAAGATTGGAAACAAGTCTTCTTGAGGGAGTGCTAAACTTAAGGAATATGTTAATCCATTCCCTCGAGCAATGAAATCTAAAACTCTTTCAGTTTCCATTTGCTTACAATTTGTAAGATAAAAAACTGTCATCATTGACAACATTGAGCTGAATTGAATAAGTAATTTTTGACAGAGATCCTCCCACCCAATAATTGACCGAGATTGCAAGCTTGTATACCAGACAAAAGCAGGTCCTTCTAAGGACTTTACAAAACACCTGAGCATAACTGCTTCTTGTTGTGGAAGAGTTGCCATCATAGGATCACAATGAGAAACAAAATGTGTTAAGTGTTGTTCTGGATCTCCTGAACCATTAAAAATTTGGAATGTGGTACTCGCAAAATTTGATGGGGGAGGAATTGCATCAACCCATTCAGGGTAAGCTCTCTTCTCTGGTTGAACCGGTGCACACTTTCCTTCCATAGCTTCAAACTGAGCTGTTAATGACTCAATGGTAGTAATTATTTTTTTAGAAACATCTGGTTGATCTTGGACCTATGCAGGTGGAAGAACTGGAGTTTGGATGGGTGTGATGACTTGTACTGTCACTGACGATAGTACTGCCAATTATTGTTGCACATGACCCATAGGATTGGACCTGTGAGGGTGTACTTGTAAAGGAGGATATTCTTGATACATCCCAGTAGCTGCAACAAATTCCCATGACTGACTGACTCCAGCACGCTTAGGAGGAAGACTACCCTGAAGTAGTTCTGCATTTATCCTCCTTAACTCCTTCATTTATTTTTCCTGTTGTGCAAACCTTTCCTCTAATGAGAGTTATTGTCCTTCTCCAGAGGAAGGTAGGAATGTTATTTGACATTTTCCTTTCCCCTTGTTGGACGCCATTCAAGGAGGGGGGGGGTATTTGAAGGAATACCTAGATTTTGGGTAATCCGTTGATTTCATGTACGCACAACTTCTTCATTAATTCCTGTGTGTACAACTTCTTAACTAGGAACGTCCTCATTTGATTTCTATCAGTGAACCTCATATTCTGGAGGATCAAAAACATTGACATTGATGAGATTTATTGATGCATAATTCATTGCATCCAATCTATCAAAATTTTTGTTATATTGTCTTCTTTCATGTCCTTTATGAGACATTGGCTTTTGTGGAGTTGATCCCTCAGGAAATTCTTGATGAACCATAATTTGGAGGAAAACTCCTGATAATTCTGCTCCGTGTTCCTCCTGTGGCTTCTTCCCAAATCGAGACAAGACTGAATTTCACTAAGGAAGAGATTGAGGATTTGAAAAATTCCCCAGTCCTGTGGACTGGGGCTGTTCCTGCTTTCCCTGTTCAACTCCTTGAATGCCATCTGTTGATCCCAATGGTTGAGGTAAAAGATTCCATAGCCTGGCAAGCTGAGGTGGCTCTTGAGCTGCTACATCTGAGACCTTCTTAAAATCTATCCTGATCTTACGGACTTTAGTCTGGAAATTATCTTGATGCATCAACCTACATCCACTCAAATCACCTAGATCAAATGATCGTTGTATGATTTCTGAAACTTCTTTAACCTGATGATGCCCATGCTCTAAACGAGAAGCATGTTTCATATTCTCATTTTCCTGATGCAAGAGTAATTCAAAAACTTGTTTTTATATGCATGACTTTGGGAAGAACTAGTTGAGGCATGTTCCTAACCAAGCCTTTGATTACACACAAAACCAATTGGTTGTGGCCGACCATGGGCAATAACATTTCATGAGACCACTTTTGGCGGGCTTTGTTGACTGGAGAGTACAGTGAAATGCATTTCTCCATGAACATCCCATCCCCTGATATGAATACTAGATAGTGAATTGGTAATTAACTGGCGCAACCTTTTTAATGCACCAAGGCATGAACGCTGAAGGGATCTCTGATGCTTTTCATCCTTTAGATATCGGTAAACTGAGAGAGATACCAAATCAATTTGGCGTTGTAACCCTCCTATTATCTTAACATGATTTTCATATTCATCATAAGATAATATTTTCTCTTTTAAGTGACAAAGAGTTTTCCACATGTTGAGATGAATATCATGAATACAATCTTCCATCAAAATTTCAAGAATATCATACTGAGAGTCAGCCAAAGGCCAAAACATGACTGGTACTTCACCATTCGCCAATTTTTTTCTCATATTCAGAACATCCTTTTTATCATTCGATGAAGATTCTTCTACCTGATTTGACCAAATCTAGTGCTTATTTATTGCTTTATCAGATTCAAAAATATTGGTAGAGAATTCATTTACCAAACTAGAAGATGAATGACTCAGGGGTGGTTCAGAAAATTACTTACACCCCAGGATATCTTCCGATTGAGAAATTATTTCACCTGCTAGTGGTAAAGAATCATACATGACTGGCTTCACATTTGCATGTGCCTCAAGATAAGAGGAATTTATCATTACTGAATTGTCATTTGATAAATTATTCAGGATATGTGAATTACTAAGGTAGAGAGGACTTTCACAGCTAAATTCATCCTCATGTGGAGGACCTCCAGGGTGGGTTACAACAAAACATGAAACCTCTTGATCCTTAGTCTTCTGGCCACACAGAGGGTTATCGTGGCTCTCATCTGAAGATGACACTTCAAGATCAACCAAACTGTCATGAAGCATGCCCTCATGAGGAATTATCTGCTGAAGACCTTCAGAATTATTGTTCCCACTATTGGGAAATGAGAGAGTAGAATCTTGAGTTTCAAAAGACAATTGTCTGAGTGCTTCAAGAACTTTATCATCGAGCAAGGCCTTATTACAGATTGGCTCTTGATTTATCGACTGTGCTGGATGGGTATTTTTTTTAGATTCCTTCTTACTCACTTTAGTAACCACTTTTTGAAGAAATTGGTTATTATGGGAAAGTGTATGTGCTTGATCATGAGAAATTGTCAGGTTAGGCTGATTATCTCTTTTCAAATCGGGTGTCTGTGCCCATATTTATTGTCGTATTATATGGGGGAGTATGCCCCACAACCCTTTTCGACTGAGACAGAGGTGTGTATATGTTCCAGAGTGACATGTTGATGAGTCACTCCACTAATAGGGATAGATTTATGATTCTTTCCCTGTGTTGCTACTGAAGTTGTTATAATATTCTGACTGACATCCAGAATATAGGCAGGGATTTGCTTCTGCTCTTTCACCATTATCAGAATATTCTTGGTGACCTCAGCTTCCAGAATAGGAATATACGTCCATTAAGTGTCTGGAGTAGGTGTATGTGCCTGCTTCTATCCTACTTTTCCTATCAACAGATATTAATAGTACTTATGCATGGGGGCAGAGAGTTGAGTCTGGTCCAAATTTGTCATTGGAGCTTTCTGACTGCCTTCTCCGGGTGCTACCGAACGAGACTGTTGGTAGGCTTGATGAACATTGGAAAGTGTATGTACCTGCTGTGTATTCTTCTTCATGTATGGTTGTTGAATTTCCTTCAATACTGGGAGACGAGACTGATAACAAAATTTCTGATTGTAAACAAGAGTATGTTCCTGTTTATCAGTTGCCACCATATTAAATTGGAAAGATTCTTTGTATGCAGTCAGACAAGCCTGCTAACAGGCTGATTAATTATAAACAGGTGTATGTGCCTGCCTATAGTACTCAGTCAGAATTTCCTGATGGGATTGGGGGGATATTTCCAGATGAGTCTGCTGGACAGCGGGATTAGAACAGATGGGTGTCTATGTCCGCTCGTTGCTTGTCATCAAGTTACCTTGATGGACTTCTCCAGATGGGGAAGAAGTAATAAACTTCTCCCTATTGTCTGAATTCTTCCTCTGGTGGTTTTTCTTGCATGCTCAGGTATGAGGAAACTAAGACAAACCCCTAAAGGGGATACCCTCATCATGTTTAGGGTGCACTACCACACGAGTCTGGCGGAAATTGTTGATTTGATCCCTCTAGAAGGACTCCTATCTCCATGTATTAAGTCCTTGAGTGACCTTCTCATTCACATCCCCATAATATGGGAGAGACTGGTGATTGCGTTTTGAGGATAATGACCCGAAATGTTTGGATACGGTGGTTGGCACCACCTGCTTCTTGATCACTGGTCGTCACTGTCTGGAAAACTAGGGTGAATTGTTAACTTGGTGGGCTTGTCGAGCGGCCTCCAGAGTCAGAATTGTACCATGTTGACGGTATTCCGTAACCAGTGAATTTGAGACCTAGCGTTGAAGATACTGAGTAGGTGATGTCGTCCTCAGAGCGAACGTAGATCCAGCGGGAGTAGCGGTCGGGGCATTCACAAGTGTGAACTTTAGAGAAGCCATTTCTGTAATGCAAAGAGATCTTGGAAAAGAGTGCCTGTTTGATATAACAGACATAATCAAGATAAGTTCAGCCACGACATCTTTTGGATGATCACATATGTTATTGACTTCTTTGTTGGCCCTCACATTGAGTTAATTAGGGGCCTAAAAAATAAGTAAAACATCATTTAACTTGGTTAAGGATTCACATCGGGTGCACCATTTTTGTTTCTTCTGGAAATGGGGATGACCTTATTGGTTTAAGGTTAAAACCTTCCAATCGATTTCTAATGGGTTTATTCGTAGAACTAGAAATATCCAATGATTCAATATCCATTTGGACCTACTTTCCAAAGGTAGGTGCCCATTAGTTGTAGACTGATGGGGCTTAAGAATTTTCATTGGTCGATAGGATGGGAGGTCGGAATCATCACACCTTTTGGGGGGGGGGGGAATTATTGACTACTCCGGGACTCTCTTATAGATTTGAGTTATGTTCTTGAATCCTTATTAATTTACCATGCATGAAAATGAGTTTTTTTTAGATTTTACAATAAATGATTGCTATATAAGAGACTATAGAATCTGTTATATTTATTTGAGGTTTCTTCATTAATAGAGAATCATTCGTATGTATTGGATATTCTTAGTAAATTATATACGTCCATAAATTATATATAATTCCATTTGTCATTAAGATAACCATACTAGTTTTAAATACACTCAGTGGGGAACTTGAAGTTTATTGTCATTCAGAAATACGAGGATTATTTCAGAGTTTGGATCATACCTGCAGATGGGCTACCTACGTATCCTTGCTAGAAAAGGAATCAGAACCCACATAGTTTGAGTGAAGAAGTATGAGGTTTATGCATGATTAATGGCCCAAAGAGAGATGTCATAATTACTTTTACACTCTAAGCTCACGTGAGTCGTGATCGGTGTGAGAAACAAGTGGTATCAGTAAAACCTGACGATTGGGCCACAAATGATGAAATTATAAGAAATGATTTGGTGCTTACGTACGTATTACTGCCCAAATAGATGATGATCGGGACTTAATTCAGGGAAGAAGCCTGGGTTCAGGGTCTATAAAAGGTATATGTGATTTATGGAGATTTGGATACTTAACTTAGGACTTACTCCTGAAAAGGATGCCCAAATTAGAGGGGACTTATGACTGGGTTTTGTTATTGAGAAGGAAGCCCAAATCAAAAGAAAGAAATTAAGACTGGGGCTTACTCCTAAAAAGTAGGGCCAGGTTAAGAGAAATTATAACTGGGGCTTACTTCTGAAAAGGAGGCCCAGGTTAAGAGAAATTGTGACTTGGGCTTACTCCTGAAAAGGAGGCCCAGATTAAGAGAAATTATGATTGTGGCTTACTCTTGAAAAGGAGGCCAAGATTGGGGAACTTAGGGCTTACTCCATAAGGAGGATGCCCAGATTAAAGATCTTCTCATCTTAAGGTATGAGGTTGAATGAAGGAAATCTCTAACCTTAGTGATATAAATCTATGTAAATCACGAGGTTTTAAGAGATGTTCCACATAATTACTTTCATATAGGAATCCAATCAAAGGAACCAATTCATACATGACATTGAAGGGGGTTTTGAAGGCTATATCTCGAAGGGGAGAGGTGAATTTGAGGAAAGGAAGTGAATTGGAAGGAGGAGCGCAAGTATTGGTCTGGAGTGTAAGTCCTGGTCGTTCAAGTATACTTGTGCGACATAAGTTCACTAGGGAGATGAAGATCATGTGAATTGATTCTTGGGCGACTTTGAATTGGTTCCCTTAGTATCATCCATAGAGGCTTTCAGATGGGTGGCGCGCAAGGTGTTGTACCCCACACTCTTTGATTTTCATGATCACAATCACTTTCATATGTGTTTAACTTTGTTTTTAAGTGTTGTGGATGATAGGCAAAAGATTGCCAAAGGATTGGCCCAAGAATGGACAAGAAATGGACTGAAATTCAGTCCACCGGCCAACCGGTGTGATAGCACCGGCCAGCCGGTGGAACTGGCAGAGGCATTGCCCACTGCCAGGTTCCACCGGTCGACCGGTGGCTCTGTCACCGGTCGACCTGTGGCACCCAGCCCAAATAGTATTTGCTACTGTCTTGCCACCGGCCAGCCGGTGGCTCCTCCACCGGTCGACCGGTAGAGCCTGGATCAAGACTCTTCTTCTCTACCAAGGCACCGGCCAGCCGGTGGAGCTGTACCGGCCAACCGGTAGCCCAGTCAAACTAGCCTTTGGGTTTGACCAGTCAACCCTCTTTTGGCCTCCAACGGATCCGAAGACCTCTCCAACGGCTCCGAAGCCTCCCCAAGGGTTCCATGCCTATAAATAAAGGCCAAGGAAGCCCCGGACACCTACCGGAACGATACGGAAGCCCACGGACACCTTGTTGATCATTTGGCGTACATCCGGTGCATTCCTCCAAGGGAACCCCAAGTGCTCCATCCAATTCCACATTCAAGAGCACCCTCAAGAAGCTTGGGAGAGCACGCTACATCAGCTCCATCATCCAATTGGCGCCCAAGTCTTCCTCCAATACGGTTTTTATTTTATATTCATTTTGAGCTTTAAAATTGGGTTTGTGCCTACAAACCCCAAACCCTTTTCTCATCCCCCTTTCTTTGGGTTCTCACACCACCATTAAGGTGTGAAGAGGTTTCTTCAAACCTTTCCTTTTAAAAGGCTTGTGTTTCGGTGAGCTAGCCTTCACCCGTTAAAAAGGCTAGTGGGTTCTTGCTATTCCATCAAAAGCAAGTGGGTTCTTGCTAAACCACAAAAAGCAAGCTGTAATAGGTCCTAGTGCTACCTCAAAGCCTAGTGGGTTTCTTGCTAAAACCATTGAAAAGCAAGCGGTAGGAATCTCTCAACGGTTGAGTTGGGAGCGGAGACGTAGGCCGGGTTTTGGCCGAACTCCGTTATCAATTTCTTGTGTGATTGCCTCTTTATTTCCGCTGCACTTTCTCTTTGATTTTTAAATTGTTAATCAATTTTTTAAAAGGCAATTCACCCCCCCTCTTGCCATCTTTTCCTCGTTTGTTCCGACCCAACAATTGGTATCAGAGGGATAATTTGAGTAATACCTTAAAAGGTTTCAAATTCAAAGATCCATTAAGATGGCATCAACCTCTTTCGCCCCCGAGGGCTACTCTTTGGGTCGGGCTCCATTTTTTGATGGGACCGACTATAATTATTGGAAAACCCGCATGACTACCTTTCTTAGAAGCATAGGATATCCCATTTACAAAATTGTCATGCAAGGTTACACTTTGTCTACCCCCGACGAATCCAAATGGACCCCCGCCGATATAAAGAATTTTGAGCTTGATGGCAAAGCCATGAACGCTCTCCATTGCGGCCTAGACCAAAATGAATTCAATCGAGTATCTACTTGCACCTCCTCACATGAAATTTGGAAACTTTTAGAAGTAACTCATGAGGGCACTAACAAAGTCAAAGACACCTGATTGGATATGTATAGGCAAGATTTTGAGTCATTTTCAATGCATCCAAAAGAGTCTATTTCCGATATGTTTACTCGCTTTACTGACGTGTGCAATGGAAGAAAATCTCTTGGTGATGATGTTTCAGCCGAGACGATGGTCAAGAAGATCTTATGGGTCCTTCCGAGCTCATGGGCACCAAAGGTGACGGTGATCCAAGAAGCTAAGGATGTCAAAAATATGCCGGTAGAGGAGCTCATCGGATCCCTTATGACGTACGAGATCACGATGAGGAGGCAAGCTCAAAAGGAGGGCACACCAATCAAAACTCCAAAGAACATCGCCCTCAAGGTACAAAAGGAAGTAAGCTCCTCCTCATCTTCTTCCTCATCTCCTTCCTCATCTTCCTCATCATCAAGCGGCGACTCGGAAATGGAGAATCTCGCCCGCCAAATGCACAAGTTTATGAAGAAGCACAAGAAGAAGAAGAAATCCCGCAAGCATCGAAAGCAAGAACCCACCGCTAGATCCGAGCCCAAGGTAAAATGCTACGGGTGCGGCGAAAAGGGCCATTACAAGCCCGATTGCCCACTCAACAAGAATCGGGCCAAGGAGAAAGGAAAGAAAAAAGTCCTCAAGGCGACATGGAGTGACACCTCCTCATCATCCTCCTCCTCCTCCTCCTCGAGCGACCAAGGTACAAAATGCCTAATGGCATTTCATGAGGTAACTTCTTCCGATTCCTCATCCTGCTGCTCTTCAAATTCAAATTCTTTCAATCATATGTCTTATGAGGATCTCCAATATGCTAGAGATCGATTGGAGGAAGGTTTTCACGAACTTTCTTCCAAATTTGTTGCTTTAAAAAAGAATTTCAAAAAACTCTCTTCCGAAAAAGAACAACTTCTTAAAGAGAAGGAAGAGTTGACCCTTAAAATCCAAAATTTTCCAAATGTTGATTCTATGGAATCAACCATTAAAGACCTAAGGGAGACCCTAGCCAAGTTCACCCAAGGTGAACAAAATTTGAACAATCTCCTAGGTTCCCAACGAATATCTAGAACCATCAATGGACTTGGCTACACCAACCAAGCTTCCTCCTCCCATGCACCCACTATTTTTGTAAGGGGGAGCTCCCGTTTTAAATTTTGTAATTATTGAAAAAAACCCGGGCACCTCATTTATGAATGTAATTGTAAAAACGCCCGGTACGGCCAACCCAAGTCTTTTTTCTTTTCCGATGAGTTTTATAGGAGAAGACCCGCCATGAGACAAGTGTGGATTGAAAAATCCCTTTTGGCGAGTCTCTCCGGGCCTAAAATCATCTCTTTTCAAAATCCCTCTCCCCGATGACTTTTTGTTTTTATTTAGGGGGAGTTAGGTTTGTTTAAGCTTTTTGTTTCAATTCAAAACTTTCAATTTCAAATTAAGCCCTTTTTATTTCAATTTCAAAATTTTCGATTCCAACCTTCAATTTCAACACTTGGTATCAAAATTTTCATTTCAAAATATTCAATTCGAATTTTTCATTCAAAACTTTCAGTTCAAACTTTTGATTCAAAACTTTCAATTCAAATTTCAAATTTCAATTGGTTTTAGATTCAAAACTTTCAATTCAAACTGTTATTCAAATTTTTCAATTCTATTTTCAAAAATTCCAATTGTTCTTGATTTTCAATAGTCCCTCAATCAAGTTTTATGCCCCACGCTATTTTGATAATCACAAAGGGGGAGAAATTTCCTGATTGATTGGGGGAGAATCTTTTCTCTCATGCTTAGTATTTATTTTCAATTGATCTTTTAAAGCATGCCTTTCATTTAAGGTTTTACATTGCTTAGATAAGTGATTGTGATCATCAAAATAGGGGGAGATTGTTGTACCCCACACTCTTTGATTTTCATGATCACAATCACTTTCATATGTGTTTAACTTTGTTTTTAAGTGTTGTGGATGATAGGCAAAATATTGCCAAAGGATTGGCCCAAGAATGGACAAGAAATGGACTGAAATTCAGTCCACCGGCCAACCGGTGTGATAGCACCGGCCAGCCGGTGGAACTGGCAGAGGCATTGCCCACTGCCAGGTTCCACCGGTCGACCGGTGGCTCTGTCACCGGTCGACCTGTGGCACCCAGCCCAAATAGTATTTGCTACTGTCTTGCCACCGGCCAGCCGGTGGCTCCTCCACCGGTCGACCGGTAGAGCCTGGATCAAGACTCTTCTTCTCTACCAAGGCACCGGCCAGCCGGTGGAGCTGTACCGGCCAGCCGGTAGCCCAGTCAAACTAGCCGTTGGGTTTGACCAGTCAACCCTCTTTTGGCCTCCAACGGCTCCGAAGACCTCTCCAACGGCTCCGAAGCCTCCCCAAGGGTTCCATGCCTATAAATAAAGGCCAAGGAAGCCTCGGACACCTACCGGAACGATACGGAAGCCCACGGACACCTTGTTGATCATTTGACGTACCTCCGGTGCATTCCTCCAAGGGAACCCCAAGTGCTCCATCCAATTCCACATTCAAGAGCACCCTCAAGAAGCTTGGGAGAGCACGCTACATCAGCTCCATCATCCAATTGGCGCCCAAGTCTTCCTCCAATACGGTTTTTATTTTATATTCATTTTGAGCTTTAAAATTGGGTTTGTGCCTACAAACCCCAAACCCTTTTCTCATCCCCCTTTCTTTGGGTTCTCACACCACCATTAAGGTGTGAAGAGGTTTCTTCAAGCCTTTCCTTTTAAAAGGCTTGTGTTTCGGTGAGCTAGCCTTCACCCGTTAAAAAGGCTAGTGGGTTCTTGCTATTCCATCAAAAGCAAGTGGGTTCTTGCTAAACCACAAAAAGCAAGCTGTAATAGGTCCTAGTGCTACCTCAAAGCCTAGTGGGTTTCTTGCTAAAACCATTGAAAAGCAAGCGGTAGGAATCTCTCAACGGTTGAGTTGGGAACGGAGACGTAGGCCGGGTTTTGGCCGAACTCCGTTATCAATTTCTTGTGTGATTGCCTCTTTATTTCCGCTGCACTTTCTCTTTGATTTTTAAATTGTTAATCAATTTTTTAAAAGGCAATTCACCCCCCCTCTTGCCATCTTTTCCTCGTTTGTTCTGACCCAACACAAGGTTCCTTGAGAGCGAAAGGTGGCGCACAAGTTTATCCATTTCCCTTACAGGTTGGACATTTAGGTGCACAAGTTTTATTGAGTTCTAACACTTAGGCCTTATTCTTCCTCTTTAGATCTTCCATTCTATGTAAGAAATTACCTTAGAAGTGTTCGGAAGACTTCAAGCAGAGACTAGGGTGACCAGATCTTAATTATGAGTTTTGGTATTTTCGTCATCAAAATGAGGGGCCCACAAGGGGTATTTGTAGTCCATCTGAGGACCTTGGGTGAAAAAATAATAGGGCACACAAGTGACTTACTTGACCCATATTTGGTGCGCAAGTATACTTGCGCGACCAAAATGAAACTTGCGCGTCACATGCTTAAAGAGTTTCTTATTCATGCCTTTGTAAATTTTTGATGTACTTCAAAGGATTAATCATTTTGTGCTTAAAGTATTCCCCTTGTTCATTCATTAGAATATGTGATGGAATTGAGTGTCAACAAAGTAAAACAAAAACACATAGTTAAAATCGTTATCTCTTCTTTGGGAAACCTCTTTAAGTTTAACCTAAATCCTCCCTAGATTGGATTTCTAATCTCAAAAAAGAAAACTAGGATGAGGAGAGGGATTTAAGTAAGATATTTTAATATCTAATTTCACATATAAAGTGTTTTTTAATTGATAAGTGTATATGAGAGGATTTGGCCATCTATAAGGTGGAGAGCGAACACAATTTTTATTTTTGAATAGAATAAAGTGTACCGATGTTTTTTACTTAACACAATGATAAAAAATGGTTTTTTATCAAACCATAGAGGTTATATGGTTAAAATATATCTATATAATTGGTTTTGAACAAGTTTCTAAGTAATTTTACCCCCTTATTATTTTAGTTTCACCCCCCCCCCCCCCCCCCCGTAAACTCGTTTTAACCTTAACCGTGTAAATTAATTTGTACCGTTTTTACTAATAATTTTGACCAAAAAGTAAGTTTAACTTATTATATAACATAGCTTATGTAAATTAAAAATATGGAATTTATTTTTTTCAAATTCAATTCATATAAGTGGAAAAATAAAATTTAAAATTAGACCCACATATGCGATGAAAAAGCGGGTTTACAAATAGAATATGCTTAAATGATTAAAAAAATTAAATTAAAATTCATTACGAAAAATATTCCAGTTACCTATATTGGAATAATAGATATATAATTTAAATAATTTTACTTTTAAACCCATTTTCAAAAAATATTTAACTTTTTAAATTCATTAAAAAAATTAATTTTTAATAAAAACCAATATTTTTCAGTATTCATTGAAAATTTAATCTTTTCAAATAGTCATAAAAATTCACCCTAAGATAATTTTTACATATAGAATCAAAAAAATGAAAAAAAAATTAAAAAAAAAATTCCAAAATTCTCCATTTTTTATTATATTATTTGTCCAAAAAATGAAACAAAATCATTTTTTGAGGAAATAGTATTGTTGATACAAATATAGACTTTATTGAAAAAATTAATTTATTTTTATCAACATGTAATCTTAATATAAAAATATTATTCATAAAATTTTAAATTTTGTGATTACTATTCATTAAAACAAGTTTAATGGATATGTTATAATAGATGTGTTAAATAGAAATATAAATATTATATTGTAGTCTTTCAGAACACATTGTTTCATGTAGTGAATGATTTAAAAAATAATTAATATAATCAAGAAATCATAAAATCCCTATGTATTACATTAAACACACCTTAAAATGAAGTTTTCCCTAATAATTACATAAATATGGTACAAAAAATTGAGGATACTTCTACCTCATTATATCCCCAGGATCCCAGGTAGCTTCCTAAAACTAGTCATTTTTTAACAAAAGTTTGACCAAGTGAGTCATTTTATTTCATATAACTTTCTTTATATAATTCAAAACCTCCATCTTTTATTCCTCACAATAAATATCATGCTCTAATGTTATGGACTTTCTATTCATTAAATGTGAAGGGTCAGGTTTGTACTTCTTTAGGAGAGATATATGGAACATTTGTTAGACTTGAGAGATATTTGGTGGAAGTTACAACCGATAAGATTGCATCTAAATATAGTCAAAAATTTAAAAGGGATAGATATACCTAGTTCTAGGTTTCCCATTATTCAACACTATCATAACCATGTTTCATTTATAAATTATAGAAACACCTTATAATATACTTCCAATACCAAATAACCCATGTGATTGCTAACATACCATTTCTACTGACATTGTACCTCTGTTATGTGCAGCTGAATGACTCTAACCTTCTCTTCCATTTTTTCAGATATCTTAGGTCCCGATATATTTCTTTCTAGAACTTCATTCCAGTATATTTTATTTATAAAATTCATTCACCATAGGTCTTTATATGGATCCATCTGAATGATCGATTGAAAGATATTGTTATAGGAAAACTCAATAATAGGAAGGTGTTGATCCCACCACCATTAAAATCATGATAAAAAAGATCACAAAATATTCTCCAGGGAATGAATAATTATCGTAGACTGACCATCTTTATGTGGGTGATTTTTAGTAAAAAAACTCAACTATGTATCCAGATCTTACTAAATACTTCACCTTAACATTTAGGTAATCTGCATATCCTAATCAATCACAATTGAATGTGGTACTCCAAGAAAACATACCACATTTTAAATTTATATCATAGAAAGAAGATATAGAGAGAAATATTCTCTTATAGTGATGAAGTGTGTTGAATTTTTATGGTGATCAACTACAACCCATATATAATTATTCCCTTTAGATATTTTGCAGAGTCCAATGAAAAAATCCATGTTGTTTTTTTTCTCATTTATATTCTTGTATGGGTAATGCATTTAACATCTTCTTATACTTTTCTCTCATTGAATTAACTTTCTAACATACCAAATAATTGATATAAAAACTCTATGATATCTCTCTTCATTCCATCCAACTAGAAATACCCTTTCAAAACTCTATAAATTTCATTAATTCTATAATTAGAAGACAATTAAGAAATATTACCATAATTTAATAACTCCTTCATTATAATTTATATGGAGGGAACACATTAATGGTTCTTAAACATTATCATTATATAATGATCAAGGATAAACTCAAGAACATTTATTACATTCTTTTATATCTCTCAATATTCCTTATTTTCCCCTATAATCTTTTCTTGGATATAAGGTTTAACATTCAATCGATAAATATATTATTTTCCCCTTCCATAATGATTTCCAAATCCATTCTTTGAAAATACAGAAATAATATATATCTTTTTTGATCTATATCATGGATAATATACCATGAACCTTCTATCTCAAAGCATTAGCCACCTTGTTCACTTTCTCAGGGTGGTAATGTATTGATCAATCATATTCATTAATCATCTCTAACCATATTATCTAAATCATATCAAAATCCTTCTCTTTGAATATATAATTTTATATTTTGTGATCGATATATATATATATATGAAACTTTTCTCTATAAAGATAATTATTCTATATCATTAATGAAAAAATTACCATAGCTAACAAAAAATCATGAGTTGGGTTATTTTTCTCGTGAACCATAAATTTTAAATAGTAATAAGTTTAAACTATGTAATTATTTATATGATTTAACCCTAATACCTTCATCGATATATCACAAAAGATTGAAAACCCTTCTCAACTATATGGTAATGTAATCACATCATTGCGGACTAACCATTCCTTCAATTTTTTCTAACATTCATCTGTCTAGAGGAACTTCATTCCCTTCTAATTTAACTTGGAGGAGTAGATTAGATTTTTGTGAGAAATTCCCCAAAAACTTCTAATAAAATCTATCCAAACCAAGAAAACTATGAATCCCAGTCACTATTGGTTGTGTGGGCCATCATTCAATAGCATCCATCCTTTTTAGATCTATCATTGTACCCTCTATTGAGATTATATTACCCAAAAATAAAACCTTTTACATTAAAAATTCTAATTTTCAAATTTTTCATATAGTTTATCCTTCCGTAGGGTCTTTAATAAAATTATCACATAATTTTTATTCTATTTCATTCTTGTTGAATAGATGAGAATATCGTCTATAAAGACTACCAAAAACTGATCAAGGAAATCTATAAAGACTCTATTAATCAATATCATTAGGATATCTAAGGAATCAGTATGACCAAATGGAATAAATATAAATTCATAGTGTCCATACCTTGAATTGAATATTTCGTTGGGTAAAAACTTCTTATAGAACCTCAATTGATGATATCCAACATGAATGTCAGCCTTAAAAAAGTATTGATCTCAACACATTTGATCAAACAATTCATCAATAAGGGGAAGATGATACTTTTTTGTGATTGTGATCTTCTTAAAATATAGATAAATAATGAAGAGTTCCAATAATATTTATTTATTGACTGATAAAGAGTGAATGTGCACCCTGGTGACACACACTTCTGAATAAATACCTTGTCAATATTATCTAATAGTTTATTCTTCAATTCCATCAACTTAATTGGGATAATTCTCTATGGAGTCGGTGAAATAGTAGTTGTACAAGGTATGAGTTCTATTGAGAACTCAACTTCACATTGTGGTGGAATACTGTGAAACTCATCTAGAATGAAATTAATAAATGTTTTTCACAATAATCATATGATCAATTTTGAGTTTCTCTCTAATCATCTAAGATAAACTCCCCTTTTGAAAAGGAATCAAACCCCATAAAATGGTTTTGATTTCAATTATAAATTCATATTTATCATCCCACTAATATACAATCATAGTTTGTTTTGGAATATCACATGTGACTACTATTACTTGAAAATTGATGTGGGGTTTTATAGGGAAATCTATTCCATTCATATGATAATATCAAATTCAACAAGCGGAAGAATGACAATATTTGTAGAAATCACATTCCCACAATCTTAAAAGGTTGAGGAATCCTACCCTTGATATGTGATCATCATACCGTTAGGGTTTTCACTAATAATTCTATATATAACCTTGTGTTTGACATATTTATACCCTTATAAAATTCATTAGATATCAAAAAATGGGTTGATATTAAGCCGAATAAGTCATTTACATCTCTATAGTGGATGTTAAGTGTATATTTCACCACATTATTATCACACACCTCATCCGATATAGTGATCACATGGGATTCCCCCTAGTCCATTCACTTAAGAGGATAATAGCATTGATCAATCATCACAATCATTTGGATTCATTCAGTGGTTATCATAGTTCCCAAACTCCTTAATTTTGAAACACTTGAGCATGGGGTCTACATTCTATAGATATTTCTCTCTGTTTTCATCATTATATAACTTCTTTACATCACATAAAATTTTTATTTTCTTATTAACTTCCCTTCACACATAAAAAATTTACCAATACACTTTAGACATTTTCAAACATGTTTCTTTCCATGCTTCAAAATTTAAAAAATCTCATCTTCTTCTCACCGTGGTTCTTAATGCTTCCATTGAACTCTATCTTTATTTTCTTATCAAAATCATTTGATTGATGGGTCACACTAATATTCATTTCCCCAATGAGATAAAATTGAAAAATTTATTCATAGACACTAAATTACCTAATGAATAACACCCTTCTATGACATGGTTTTAATCCATTGAATAACTGATTAACCTTACCTTCACTTTGGATGATAATTACAAAGGAATACCTTGGAATACATGTAAAAATTTTCTCATAGGTACCAATGTAATGTTCATCCTTATGATTTTGATCAATGAATTCCTTATCAAATTTTATATGAAGAATGATAGTGAATTACATATTAAAAATTAATCTCTTAAATTAAACCCACTCCAAATATCCAATTTCATCTTATTCCCTTGAATTTTTATGAGAGTACAATGTTTAACTACTTCACCTTTTAAAAAATACACATACAATATGATTTTTTCTATGTTCAAATCACTATATAAAATAAATTATCTTTTCAGTGTGTTAGTCCCAAGTTGCATTTTGGATGTATTAGTTGTCCATCCCTCAATATACTAAAGAAATAAAGGCTTTTTAGAAATATGATGAATTGGAATTCAGATTGAAAGGGATTGAATAAAGTTTTCAATTAGATTCAAAGTGTATCATATTGGGATATTGACAAAAAAGTCATAGACTGCAAGAAATTGAATTCACCATCATATTCAAAAAGACGTTTTTTGGGTTATTGATTTTTATGGGAAAGAAGAAAGTAATTATAAATAATTTTATTTAAAAATGAATAAATTTTGTTTCAAAATAATTGGTCCAATTTTTTGAAAATAATCACTCTCATGGTTTCAAGAGAATCAGACTCTTGTTTCCAAAATAATAATACTCATTGTGAACTACCATCGTAATGAGAATAAGTTGTTTTGGAAGAAATTTTTTTGATCAAACTTTCCTTGGGTCCAAAATTGGAAAATATCATAATGAGGAATTGATTTTCATTAGATTCACTATGAATACGATGAGAAATAACTGTTTTTTTAATAAAGAATATTAGTTTTCATGGCTAATATTTTTTCAATTGGGACGATGATTTTGTGATTTGAATTTCATTTAAATCATAAGTATAATTGAGAACTTGTGATGAAGGATTTATTGAAGAAGGGGGTAGTGAAAGAAGAGAATACCAATTAAAAAAAGATTTTATCCATATTTATCATATCTAGGTGGCAGAGAGAAAGAAGTGATATAAATTGTTTTCCAAAATGATCGGGTTCTCGATGGATTAAAAATAAGTGGTATCAATTCATTTTAGCATTTTGTTTTCCATCAACCACATACTTTAAGAATGGCGTCAAAATAATCGTATCCAGAATGATTAAAAAGGTGGTAATGATCGAAAATGTGCTATTGATTGATGATTTGTTACAAATTTATAAGGTAGTACTGATTAAAAAGGTCGTGTTGATTGAAGAGGTGATGTTGATTAAAGGAGCAGTGGTGTTAGAAGAATAAAATATAGTACTGACTATTTTTCAGATGATCATGCCCAGAAAAGATCAATTCTAGAAAATCTTATCTTGGTAAATCATAATCAGAATGATCGTATACATAATGATTGTACCTTGAATGATTTTATCCAGAATGATCATACCTATGATGATCGTATATAGGCCAATTGCATTTAGAAAATATCATACTTGGGTTGAGAAGAAAATAATGTAGTTGGAATTGATGGAAAGTAATTATACTTTCCAATTCAAGTCATAAAATGCTAAATTTGATACTCAATGAAATAAATATCATGAAGGAGGTCATGATTGAAGAATAGGTTTTTGAATTTAGTGATTCTTTCAATTGGGTTAAGAGAAGAAGTGAAGAGGATGATCAATAATGTAGTTAATAGTTTTAAAAGGGTTGAATTACTTTGTATGAATGTAGAAAAGATATTTCTGAATGATTTGTTGAGGGTGAGCCTTTCATTAAAAATAACGATTTTATCTCAAGTTAATAAGTATATTTATTCATTCACATCCACTAGTATAGAGAATTGTTATGATGAAATCTGTTTCATGAAATTGGACATGACAATTAAAATAAGACTCGACAATTGTAATTAGACTGGCAATTGAAATGAGAGTCTAAAATAGATCAGGTGAAGACTGTAGAAGATTCGAGAATCTTTGAGAAGCATTGATGATGTCATAATTTCTACAAGATTTTAGAAGAAATTTAAATGTGTTTGATTTTTTGTATGTGGGAAATATTTTGGGATTCCTACCCAAAACTCTCATGGGTCACCTATAAATGGTAGAAAGTACAGGGTACTTTTCTTATGACAGAGTATTATTCACAGTAGTAGGGAGAGAAGCTCTAAGTTTCTATAGAGAATATGAAGTCTTCATATTAATCTTTTATTGAAGATGTTATGATGGATAAGTGAAATAAAGAAGGAAATATTGTAATGATTTTATCCAGATGATCATCATACTAAGAATTTATCATACTTAGTGGATCATCATATTCAGTTTTTCAATTGTATTTAAATGATACTGGTATCTGGCTGAATTAATTAGAACATGAATTTCAGTACTGGGTATTTCTATATTGAAAATTTTTGGACTCGGGATGTATTGTATTGAGTTTTATCATAATAAATTATTGAATTGGTGCTGATTCATTTTTATTGTATTCTATCTGGAAAATCAGATTTGAAAACCAGTATTGGAAAAATCATACTCTAAGGAATCAAATTGAGTTATCATGACAAAGTCTAAAATATTTTTACCATTATTTTAGGTAATAAATTGGATATTTTTTTAAATTAAATACATTTTATTAATTTAAAATAAGTTCATTTAACATGAGTTGTTACAAATCAATTTTATTACCCTATTTGTGTTAAGAGGGTGCACAAGCACTTTTTGATTTTCATCAAAGTGCTACATGAGTGAAAGGGAATATCCTACTTGTTTTAATCCAAGTATTGTTTTCTTGGGGATTTTATGGTATTTTATTGTCTCAAAACCATACCATGTACATATCTATTCATATTAACTAGTGAATCTTGTAAATACTTGGGTTCGTGTTGGGGTGTGATTGTTTTTTCAGTAGGGAATTGAATTTTTAAGAGGAGGTGAAGGTTGTTTCAATTGAAAGGAATCATAAAAGAAAAAGTGTATCACCGATTCACCCCCTCCCCCTCTTGGTGATAAAATATAGTGACTGGGCACTTACAATTGGTATTAGAGGGAAGGTCCCCTTCACTCATTCTTTGTTGAATCATTTGAAGAAGAAATTGTTACGAAGAATTTGAGCTGTGTGAACATTAAGGGGATTCTGATGTTAAAGGATATGAATTATCATATATGGAAGGAAAAAACTGTTTCCATATCTTATGTCTCTTGGTTATTATGTTTCAAGAGTCATAATAGATGGTTTCCCTCCTTGTATTTAGAATGATCATCTCACAAAGTCTGATAAGGAAAATATTGAGAATGGTGGAAATCCAAGAATGTGTTACTCTCATCACATTCTAAATTTTATTTTCTAAGAGTAAAAGGGGTTGCAACCGAAAAAGGATTCTGGATAAGATGAACAACATTTATGAAGGCAATACAAAAGTGAAGAAGCAAAAGTTTCAAATATGAAAATTAATGTATGGAGATCTCATTATGGGTGAGCATTAATCTATATATTACTTATTTACCAGGGTAAACGATATTTTGAGAAATATTAGATGTCTTGGTGAAAAGTTAAAAGATTATACTATTTTCGAAAATATCTTGATAATTCTTCCTCACAAGTTCAATGTTAAGGTTTCTTTATTGGAAGATAGAGAGCCATAAACATTGTCTCTGGGTGATTTTCATACTACAATCATTACTTATGAAAGGATAAGTGATAATTATATAAAAGGAAAAAACAAAAGTTGATAGAGAAATGTATTTCAAGGCTGTCAAGAAAGAAAAGTCAAAGAAGATCTTTAATGAACAAGAAGCTAGAGATTCTAATTCTGAAAATGGGGTATGTGAAAATATTGATGAAATTTTATCCTTCCTTTATAACAATGTGAAAAGATGTGTATAAAGGTATAAATGGAATCTTTCTTCAATTATTTTTGGATATGTAACCATTAAAAATTTTGTTTCCATTTTTCCTCAAAAAGGTAACAAAGAAGAGAGTGTTGAAGAAGAAAGTTAAGAAGTGGAAATAAGGCCAAAAATATCCTAGACAAAAGAAGGTGATAAAGAAAAATTATATTCCAAGAGGGGATATAAGAAGTTCTCAAAATCCAAAAGGATAATTTTTTGTCTAAGGAATATAATAGTGAGGATGATACAAATGATGGTGAATACAACACATTTATTGAAATAGTTAATGAGGAACGTTATTCAAGTAGTGAAAGTAAATGTTCTAAAGAAGAAGAATAGAGTAAAGGTGAATATGAAAGATCTATTGATCATGATGGTGAAAATACTTTTTTGGAAACAATAAATGATGAATATTTTGGAATCAACAGTTTTGATGAAGAAGAAACTCAACTCAAAATGAATTTGAAATAAGAGTTGAATGAATTTTTGAGAAAGATTAAAATACTTGAAAAGAAAAATGAGAAGATGGAAGATGAATGTTCCTCAATAATTCCTGAAATTTTTTTAGAAGATAAGAACAAGACACAGAGTGATATTTATTATTTTATGAAATATCTTAAAGAATAAAATAATTGTAATGAGCATTTGGAGGTAATATAGGAAGAAAAAGAATAAGAGTTGGAACTTGTTCAACCAAAACAATCAAAAACTGAATTGAGAAACACAAGTTTCCAAAACTCTATCATGGATTTTTGTGAAATTTTGAAATATGAAAAACCATAAAAGGTTCAATAAAATTTACCTCCAAAGGGTGAAAAGAAATATGGAATTATTTTAGAATAGAAGAAACCTGGGAGAGTCACGTACTTGGCCAAAACCAATAATGATGGGAATTTTGAAGTTTCAAAGAAACCTGATTCCGAAAATGTTTTGAAACAATATGGATCCAAACAAGATGGAATTAAGAAGAAGAATCTGATTGATATCAAGAATATTGGTGGCTCAGAAATGATACATGAAAAAGTTGTTGAGAAAATTATTAAAAATTCTAATCAATATGAATGTTTCAGGGGAAAATACTCATTCTATGTCTATTTATGGTATTTTGGGGGATTCAGAAACATGGAAAGTATGTGTTTTTTCAACCTTCAATATTACTATTACCCATAAATTATGAAAGTAAAAGATTGATGGGGGAGTCAATCACCTCAAAGAATGAATATTGAGAATGTTGATGTGAAGAAATCGGAAAATTTGGTAAAAAAATAGATTCCAACCTTTGGAAACAATCTATAAAATATATGAAAAACTTATTCACCTTACAAAAGGATTTCTTTTTTTCAATAAAAAAAAGGTTTTAAAGAAATATCATAAGCTGGATGTTTTGGTTGTTAAGAAAGATAGATCATCCAAGTCTGAAGAAAGAGAGCTTAGTTATCTAGTCAGAACACATTGAATTGACTAGAAAAGTGGAGGAAGCACAAAATAAAGTGAAATAAAATCCTAAGAAATATACTTTTTAACAAATGAGAAATTTTTTTTAAAAAGGTATCAACATATTGTGGATATGATCATGATAATGATGATATCAAACAAAACCAACTATATTTCCTGAATATAATACAATCATGGGAAACAAATATGTTTCTAAAGATGAATAAAATTCAACATCCTAATCATCAGATTCTATAGATAAGAAAGAACTTGACAGAATATTTGAGAAGGATTCACAGAAGGAAGAAAGAAAATCCAATAAAAAATTCAAGAAGAAGAAGAAAAAGGAAATACTGATAGAGAAATCTTAGTCCTATTATTGTTTCTATGAAACTATAGAGGTTCCTCATTTTTTTCAAATATCTTTGTATAATTATTATAAGTTGCAGGGAATTGATGGAGTGTAAATAAGGAAGAGAGAATTTTTGAGTTTCTAACATTTCATGAAAAATAAAGTAATGAGGATACAAAATGTTTGTTTTAAAAAGAATTGTTTTATACACTTGAACATTTGGATGTGTTTGTTGAGATGGGTGAAGGTTACTTTTATCCAAAACAGATTCTTTCAATGTTTTCCCCCAGTCATGAGAATAAAGGAAGAATGATGGAAATGGTATTACACGAAAGTTGTGTTATGGACAACATTGATCACATTGATTATACATCCTTGTTTTATACATCGAGTTAACCCATGTTGACTTATATTTGTTAAGTTAATGTTTATTTGTTATGAAAATCATTTAATACCCATGTTGAAGAAAAGTCCCAAACCCTGGAAATGGTTATCATTTTCCAATATGGGAGAAACTTATAATGATGTCCCCATTGAATTTTATTGTCAATAAGCTGGAGATATAAGAGAAAGGGGGAGATACAAATGAAATAGTGGAAGGAGGAAAAGAAACAATACCACTAATTGCATTTATGATTTTGAAGTGATTTAAGTGGGTTTTGAAAAGAATACAAAGGGGGGTATTGTTAGGTCCATGTTCTTTTTTGGTTGTATTTGTTGTCAGTCGATTAGTATACTAAATAAAGAAAGGTTAGTGAGAAAAATGATTAATGGGAATTCAGATTCAAAGGGATTGAATATAGTTTTCAATCAGATTCAGAGTGTATCATATTTCTATATTGATAAAAATTTAGAAAATTTTGGAAATTGAATACCACATCATAATTAGAAATATGTTTTCCGGGTTATCAATTTTTTTGGTAAAGAATAAAGGAATTATGAATCATTTTCTTTTCATAAAAATTCATTTTTTCAAAAGAAGAGGACCCATTGTTTTTTAAAATAATCAGACTCATGTTTCATAAGAATCAAACTCATGTTTTCAAAAAAATTATACACACTATGAAATTCCATCATAATTAGAATAAGTTGTTTTGGAAGAAAGGTATTTGATCAGACGTGCCTTGGGTCTGGAATAGGAGAAGATCATAATGAGGAATTTATTTTCATCAGTTCTAATCTAAATATGATGAGAAAGAAGTATTTGTTTTGATAATGAATCTGATACTACATGGTTATGATTATTTCAATTGTGATGATTCTTTGCTGATTTATATTCCATATAAATCATTAGTTGAATTGAGAACCTGTTATTTGAGCTTGATGTAAGAAAGGGGGAGAGAAAAAAGATGATGTTAATCCAAAAAGGATTGTATACAGATTTATCGTATCCAAGTGGCATAGTGAAAGAAGTGATACCGATTGTTTTTCAAAATGATTAGATTTTAGGTGGATTAAAAAGAAGTAGTATCAATACATTGCAACATTTTGGTTTCCATCCACCACATACCTTAAGATCAGCATCGTAATAATCATACCCGGAATGATTGAAAATGTGGAATTGATAAAAAAGGTGGTATCAATTGAATAAGTGGTACCAATAAAAAAGTTTTTTCTGATTGAAAAGATGGTGATGACTGAAGAGGCAGTCCAGATTAAAGGAGTAGTGCTGATTGAAGAGTAAAAGTTTGTGATGATTGTTTTTCAAAATGGTCATACCATGAAAATATCGTATTCAAGAAAATCATATCTAGGTAAATCATACTCAAAATTATCATATCCAGAATGTTCATACCCTGAATGATCATATCCAGAATGATCATACCAGGGATGACTATATCAAGGCCAATTGTATTTTGAAAAGACCGTACTCAGGTTGAGAAGAAAAGAATATAGTGGAAATGAATGGAAAGTTATGATACATTCTAATTCAATTTAGATGATACTAATGTTGATCCTCTATGAACTCAAATTCGTGAAGGAGGTCATGATTCAAGAATAGGTTTTTGAAGGTAGTGATTCTTTCAATTGGGTCAAGACAAGAAGTGAATAGGATGGTCAATAATGTAGACAACCATTTAAAAAGGGTTAAATTACTTTTTTTGGAAGAAGAAAAGAGATTAACAGATGATTAGTCAAGGGGGATCATTTCATTAAAAATAATTATTTTTTCTTAAGTGGAGAAGTCCTTTTCTTCGATCACATCCAACTTGTAAAGAGAATTGTTACGAAGAAATCTGTTTCAGAAAATCGGTCATGGCAATGGAAATCATACTCAACAATTTCAATCAGAATAAAAATTGAAATGAGAGTCTGGAGAAGAATAGGTAAAGACCATAAAAGTTTCTATAAGCTTCTATAAGCATTTATGAAGTCACAATTTCTCTGATATTTCAGGAGAAATTTAAATATGGGTGAATTTTTGTGAGTGGGAACATTTTGATATTCCATCCCAAAAAGAACATGGGTCACCTATAGAAGGTAGAAAGTACATGGTACTCTTCTAATGATAGAGTAATGTTCATAGAATTATTGGGAGAATCTTTGAGTTTCTAGATATAAGATGAGTTTTTTGTATTGGTCTTGTATTGAAGATGTTATAACAAAGATATAAAAGAGAGGAGAAAAGATTGTAACGATTGTATTCAGATGATCATCATACTTAGAATTTATCATAATCAAAGGATCATCGTATTAATCTTTTCAATTGTATTCGGCTGATGTGGGTATCAGGCTGAATTATTTGGAATAGGATTTTCTATACCATGTGTTTTCATATTGATGATTTTGAAACTGAGTAAGTATCATACTAAGTTTCATCATACTGTGTGATTGAATTTGTATCAATTCATTTGTATTGTATTCTATCTAGAAAATAGGTTTTGAAGAATTATATTTGAAGAATTGTAATTGGAGGAATCAGACTAGCAAAATCCGACCCCAGAAAATCAGACTGAGTTTCTGTAACAAAGTCTATAAGGTTCATACCTTTTTTATGGATAAGAAATTCATGAATTGTATTGTGATTGAATATATTTTTTGAATTGAAAAGAAATTATAGTAACATGAGTTGTTACAAAACAATTGTATTACCCTATTTGTGTTAAGAGGGTTTGCACACACTTTTGGATTGTCTGCAAAGTTCAACATGAGTGAAAGGGAATATCCTACTCATTATATTTGAAGGACTATTTTCTAGTGGATTGTATGGTATTGGATTTTCTACAAACTATACCAAGGATATAGCTATTCATATTGAATAGTGAACTTTATAAATACATATGTTCATGTGGATGTGTGTTTGTTTTGTTTTCAACAGGTAATTGACTCTTTAATAGGAGGTAAAGTTTGTTTCAATTGAAATGAAATATAAAATAAAAAGGGTATCATTGATTCACCCCTCCTCCTTTTAGTGATATAATACCTTAAATGGTCACTTACACAGTGTTCCTAGTCAATTTCATAGAATCTAGAGGATCAGTGGAACTACATAATGAAGGTTAATGTTGCATCATGAAGGAATCAACATAATTTTTTCCCTCCACCGTTTTTTGGAAGTTTATAATAATTCATATCGTAAAAAAGATGTGTGATAATAACAATGATATTTTTATTTCTATCACCCATAACATTTGGGTTCTCATGTGGAAAATCATTTAATTTTATATTACATTTAATATTAACATGGTTCTTTGGGGTTTTAGCAAGTTACTAAAATAAAAAATAATAGTGTGGAAAAAAAATAATAGTAAAACACATAGTCATGAAATACAACTTATAGGATGTCTAATTCAGAACACCAAATTTAAACCCAAGACAACTGATGATTAACCTAGGTTACTAATTTTCATTACCTATTCAAATATTCAATTTATATCATAAGGATAATACAAAATAAAAAAGAATATCCTCTAGGATTTTCAAACCAAGTTCACATTAAGGATTGATTTCATGTACCTAGTAATTATCAATTCAAGCCTAGAACACCTTTTGGGAGCTGTTTCTATATGGTACTTCTATACCAGAAGAAAAATATTTGTTATCTAGATAAGGATTTATTTCTAGTTAAACCACAAAATCTATTACTTACCAAAACAATAGGTTATTATTGTATATGTATGATTTTCCTAAGTTTTCTCACTAAACTTTCTCATATTAGTTTCAAAGGCTCCTCTAATACGAACTTTAATGACCCTATATTTTTATACATAGATAATAAATCATTTTTATGAAAATTATTTACATTAAAAAACACATTATTGAGGATCATAAAGGTATCACGACATTGTAAACTTGGAAACATAGACAATTGCTTCATCGATGAACTACATCATCTTCCACTTAGTACATTATAACTATAACCCTTCTTTTACTAATCATACATAATAAATTTCGTCAAAATATCAGGAAAAGAAACATAATAAATGGTAATCACATATTATCAATAAGGATCAACAATGTAGACACTTAAACCTAACATGAACATAAAAGAATTTGAACATGAGAATAATATTTGGAAACTATACCCTTCATATTAAAGATAAAAATCTCGAGTGATGGAATAAAAATTGGAAATTCATAAGACATTATTCATAAATGAATCGATGAACATGTTCCATTTGAGAATTAAAATGTCATTAGACATAGAATTGTGGATAACACATAAGAATAGAAAATCATTTACATATTATTTAAGGCTTGTTACCAAGTATATCTTATGGGAATGGGTTCACTCCCTAAACCATATTAGTATTCATGGTTCACTCTGAAGAATATTATAGTGGAAAAATTCCCTTATTGAAATAGGTTCTGATCCCATTCAATTAATATTTTTCTCATGAAACTAGTACAAAAACTATTTTTAACATCACTTTTTTTAACATTAGTTTTTTAGAACTGATGTGAAAATATATGAAAATAGATTTTTCACATCGGATATTATATAGCCAATGTGAAAATACATTTCCTAAAATTTTTCACAACATTTACTTAAGAACCTATGTGAAAAATTCATTTTCAATGATTTTTCGCATTGTTTATATAAGAACCGACATGAAATATCAATTTTCCTTACTTTTTCAGGTCAGTTATTTAATAACCGACATGAAAAATGTTTAAAAACATGTAGTTGATTTCCTAGGATTCTCTATTACAGGTCACATAGCTCAAATAGAGTTACAAATCAATTTTTATGGGCATCAGAAGTTGATCATCTCTAAACAAAGTCTTTGGGAAGGCCAATTTCTGAAGGCCATAACTTTTAATCCATAACTCTGTTTGAGCTCGGTGACCTATAAAATCAAATCTTGTGAAATTAAATATATGTTTTCAAAAAATTTACATGTGATTTATTTAATAACCAATGTGGAAAATACCTTTTAATGTTGATTATAAAATAAATGACATGAAAAATTCATGAAAATTTATTTTTCACGTCAGATATTTAATAACCGACGTGAAAATTGATTAAAAATGAGTTTTCAAGTTCTTATTAAATAAATGACGTTAAATTTTTTTATAAACATGTAGTTCATTTCCCAAGATTCGATTTGATAGGTCACAGAGTTCAAACGGAGTTACGGATCAAATGTCATGTGCATCAGAAGTTGGTCATCTCTAAACAAAGTCCTAGGGAAGGACAATTTCTAAATGCCATAACTTTTAATTCATAACTCCATTTGAGATTTGTGACCAATAAAATAGAAGCTTGGGAAATGAACTACATTTTTGTAAACATTTTTTACATTGGTTATTTAAAAACTGATGTGAAAATTACCTTTTAAAGTAAGTTATTAAGTAACCGCCGTGAAAAAGTGATCAAAATTAAATTTTCACGTCATTTATTAAATAACCTACATGAAAAATAAGTAAAATTTTTAATATGTTTTCATGAGGGTTATCATAAAATAGACGTGAAATATAATTTTAATATCCCGCCAATGCGAAATTTTAATTTTTATAAATCGCGACATCAAAATTTCCAATTACTCCCTCAAATATTTAATACTGCATTTTCATTTGGCATCTTAATTATATTTTTTCATTATACACATATCCTATTTTAATGGTCAATTATTTTAACCAACATCATTCCCCCAACTCGACTCATTTTATCTTCAACGTGAATCAATTATTTCTTCTTTTCTCAATCCTGTTACGGTATTATTAATTATTTATCCATGATTTTTGGTTTTTATGATTTATTTTCTTAAGGGATATACCATTTAACGATCGTTTCTTTCAACCATCATTGTTCCACCAACTGAACTTGTTTGATATTATATGTGAATCCACACTTTCTTCTTTTCGCGATCTCATCTTGGTATTTTTAATTATTTTTCCATGATTTATATTTTTTATGAGACGTTTTATTAAATTATATACCATTTAATGATTATTATTTTATTGTAATTATAGATAATGATTAATATCATGTTAAAACTACAAATCCACCTTTAGATTCTAAAATTCATTTTAAAATGAAGCTATGGTTGGCTCATTCGATCTTTCCTCAAAAAAATATATCAAATTTTTTATGATCATAAATATTGATTCGTAACTCCCTCTAAGCTCTATGACCTTTAAAATCAAAGCTTAAAAAGTTATCTACAAGATGGTAAACATTTTTTATGTTGGTTATTTAAAAACAAATGTAAAAAATGGAATTTTCATGGAATTTTCAGAAGGTCTTTCACATCAGTTTTTTAAAAATCGACGTTAAAAACCATAAAACCTATTTTTTATGTTGATTATTAAATAACCAATGTAAAAAAATTATATTTTTACATCACTCTCAATAATTTCACCTCAAAACCGATGTTAAAAAGCTAAAAAACCAGATATAAAAAATGGGTTTTATACTAGTGTGATATTTACATATTTATTATATTCATTGGAGGGAGATATAGGTCTCACCTATCACATATTGAAAATCATAAAAATGTGTTTCATAAGGTCATAAAATATTCATCATATCATAACCCGTGAAAAGAATAGGATTTCATAATAATTATATCATAGAATAACTCATTAAAAAGAAATTATTTTCATATACAATTAATCATTACTTAACTCATGGAAATGAAATGGGATTCATATTTAGTTCATCATAACATAACCCATGGAAAATAAATGGGGTTCCAATATATTTCACCACAACATAACCCATGGAAAAGAAATGGGTTTCAAAAACATCACTTGATTATAACCATAAATCATCCAAAGAAATAATAAGGATGGAACAACTGGAAAATATCCATAGTAAAATATAAGAATATAAAAATTCCATTGATGTGGATAAATAAAAAATCCATTAAAAATAATCAAAACTATATTTAAGAAAATATCCATTCCTTTTTTATAACAGTTTATTAAAATATAAGCAATTATAAAATACTAGTGAAAAAAAATCTTTGATTTTTTTTTGAATCATGTAATTAAATCATTAAAACATTTATTGTTCATGATGGTGTGAATTTCGATTCATGTGATGCAATTTAAACTAATGATTCTATTCACATTTTTAGTAAAATTAAAAAGGACCTTATTCAAAAAAAAGACAAGCAGATTTATATTTAAATAAAACATCATAAAAGGATAGAAAAAAAATAAAAAAATATATGGGGATTTATAAAAACATTTTTTTACATTTTTTATAAATCTTTTATAACGAAGAAAAATCAGTTTAGACCAAAGACAGAAATAAAGAATATTTTGTATAAAAACATTTTTTGAACTCATCAGTTCATAAAGAGGGGAAAATGAAGGTAAAACATGTTTTCTCATGAAATAACTATATGATTATAAAATTCATGTGTTACTTTATAGAAGGATTATAATATTTCATTATCAAAATAATATACATAAATAATCCCAGTAGACAATGAAATTATATCATAAAAGTGTTAAACTTGGGTTACATTCAATCGTTATCCCCAGGAAATAATATAATTAAATAAGACACAAAAACTCAGGATAATAAATAAATTCATGATATTACATATAAATGAGGTTTTATGTACAATTCATAAATGAAGATATGTTCATAACATAACATATTTTTCCATAAAATAAAATTGAGATAAAAATCTCTTACCTTAACCCTCGACTTTATTGATACACATTAGAAAATCATGAATAATAAGTATAATTTTATTATAAATCTATTATATATCCATATTTATATGTATTTTACCATATATTATATAATTAGGACCTTTTATTATCCATTAATTAACTATTCCATGTTAAATTGATGTTTCAGGCAATTACTGCTTTGTTTTTAAAGTATATTTTTGATCTATATTTTTTTAATATTAATTTTATATTAGTTCCCTCATATCTAAAATGTTAAAATTTATATTAATATAATATTTAAATTCATTATTTATGTATTTATAGTAATCCATTAAAGTTATAGATATAATATAGAATACCCCGTTAATAGAGATGGTAGTTCGTATGTACACATGAACAATGATTCCATTTTCATAAAATATTGAAATAATGTAATAATGGATAATAATGGATTACCATTAGAAAATAATTTTTATGACATATAAATTTCAATTGTTAATTAAACCCATCCATATTACCTTCCATGTAATGTGTTCATGAATCACATCACTTCATGAGGTGATAGTCCTTCATACTCACAAGATACGTTATTATATTCACACGGAATGGAATTTAAAAAACTCTATATCATATAATAAATAAATAAGTTTAATAATATCATGAATATAATATATAAAAATTTAATACTATTATATAACTATATGTGATAGGTGGTTATGGGAAAAATAACAACATTGGTTCGTAATGTGGTGGCATGCCTACACATGAATAATGATTTTATATCTCATTTGATAGAAAAGGATATGGATATACATTATTATATTAACATAATAACATATAAATATATGGAATATATTGGTGTTACTATATATAAATAACTGAATAATATTTCAATGATTTATAATAAGTAAAAAAGTATAGTTAAGACCTTTACCTCTTCTAGAGACAACCTCTTTAGATTTAGCCTAATGCCTTCCCATATTGGAATTAAGATATAACCAATTCCTATAGGATGTGGTTAGTTAGGAAATGAAAATATTTGTGTAGGTATTTCCAGAACTAATGGAGTTTTTATGTGTTAATTGAAGTGTAAAAGGGGTGTCCTCTTATAAGTGGGGGGGGGATATACTTGGTATTTTTGAAAATAATAATGTGTACCCATATTTTTCAAACTATATAAGGATAGAAAATATGTCACCAAAAAAAGTAGAGGTTAAAAGGTAGATATATGTCTATAAGATTTTTTCTGAATAAGTTTCTAGGTCATTTCACCCCTTACCATTTTACTTTAACCCCCGATAAATCAATTTTAAAATTAATAGTGATAATTAATTTTAACTATTTTAACTATTTATTTAAAAAAAATTAAGTTGAACATATTATATAATATAAATTTTGATGATAAAAATATGGAATGTATTTTTCTATATTCAATTCATAGAATTAAAAAAAATTAATATAAAATTTAACACATAGATGCGATGAGAAAGCAGTTTTCTAAATATAAAATATTTAAAAGATCAAAATGATTTTATATCAAAAATAAATATTAAAAATATTATAATGAACTAAATTGAATTAATTGATAAATAATTTAAAATATGTTTCTTTGAAACCCAGTATTTTTTAAAAAAATATCCTTATAAATTACTTAAATGAAAATACATCTTTTAGTAAAAACTAGTATTTTTCATTATTCAGCAAAAAAATATTTTTATATAAAAATATCAAAAATGCACCATAGGGTAATTTTTACATTTTTAATTACATAATTAAGATGATTATTTAAAATAAATTATATGAAATTTTGAAAAATTATATCTATTATTTGTTCCCAAAATGAAAAAAATCATTTTTTGAGAAAATAGTATTTCTGAATCATATAAATACTTTCTAAAAAATTAAATTCATTTTTATCTATATGTATTATTTATATGAAAAATATATACCTAATATTTAAAATGTGTTTATTAATATTCATACTACGATGTTTAATGGATATGTATTAATGGATATGTTAAATAGTAATATAAATAATATATTATAGTTCATTAGAACTCAGTATTTCCTGTAAGGAAAGAAGATAAAGAAATTAAATTTAATAAAAATAATCATTAAATACTTGGGTGTTACATCCAAAAAATATAGTAATTTCATGTTTATTATTAATGGCATCAAATACATATATATATATTTTCCAGATCTATTCTTCTAATATATTTCAAGATAAATACCATTACCATATTATTTAATTCGAACATCATTTCATGATTTAGAGTCCCACATACTATTATGTTGGATAATAAAAATAGTTTATGTGACTTTGAGTTGATGAAACGATATTCTTAGTAATATATTGAGTCTCTTCATGCATACAACTATATTAAAATGAAAGAAATATAGATAAATTAATTTAACCAGACCATTCCTTTTTTCACTAAAAATTTGTAGACAAGTAAAATAAGTCTTTTCAGGACTAATTACTTCATGCTTTGTGAAATTTTCACAATACTATATATACTTCTGTAATCTCCACCACATATTCACTAGTTTATAGGTTATATGTATTATTACCAATTAAATTTCATTATTTTTTGAAATTAAATATCTTAATATTGAAAATCATAGAATCGACATGAAAAATTGGAGTGACTCGATGAGTAAAGGGTACACACATTACATAACATTGTTCTCTATTAAATTTGTGTCATGCAAGAAATTAACAAAAATCCCCCTTTACTTTTTTATCCATGATGAATTATATTAGAGGATACCTAGACCCACACACATTAATTTGGATAGAAAATACAACCTTTAAACATTTTTTCAAATAAAAAGTGAGGAAACTTGAGGACAACATACATACAAATTACATCATTTTAAATGAATCATCATTACAAGTAATAATAAATCACACCACAGAACATGTAATATTTGTGTATTTGGAGAAAATATAAATAAATCACTATCTTTAATAAATTTTCAATATATCCCACAAATATCCTTCTCACACATTAAGATTTTTTATACATCATATATAATACCCTTTTTCATAATCGAGATAATGGAAATATTATAAATATTGAGATAATATTATAAATAAGGGAATTTATAAGTGATATCAATCAAAGATCATGGATAATAATAAAATAAACATATGGGAAGGGGGAAATAATTATGTATCATGGTTATAAAAAATCATTCAACAATAAAAAAATATCATAAATCCTAAGTCATGGAATAAATTTGGATATAAGATATAAGAAGGTGGAAGCATTATTTAATAATCATGATCCATGAAAACATAACATAGGAATAAATCATACATAAGTACTAAATATCATGTCCTATGTTTAATCTCATTTCCAAGACCATAAGTACTTAGTGGAAAATGTTTCATAGTAGATTGGGTTCACTCGCCATTCACATAAACATAGTGGGAATAGTTTTATACTGTATTGGGTTCACTCCCTTATCAAATAAATTTGATTTCATGAAATATAAAATATCTCCCAATTCATTATAGGGATATATATTTCTATTTCCACATATCACATAATGAAAACCCATACAAATATTTGGCATAGGAAGATGAATAAATTTATAATTCCATTATAGCTTAATTAAGTCATGAAAATAAATGGGTCTCATAAAACATCGACGTAACATTATCCTAAGTCATTCATAAAAATAGGGTGGATGTTTTAATTTGGGAATACCCTAAGTAAATTATATAAACCATGAAAGGATATTGACAAAGATAAAAACCCCATTTTATTTTAGAAATAAGAAATATATTTGAAAAAAATTAATAATTATACTATCTTTTGGATAATTTTTTTACAATGATAATTCACATAACAATGAATGTATATTAATTTGTAAAAATCTAAAAAAAGTGATATGAATATTCAATATAAAATTTAAAAAAAAGGATGATTTTTTTCTTTCTTATAGTGTTAAAAAGATATGATTATTTTCAAATTTTTGTTAATAGATTCAATGTTAGCTGAAAGCAACCAAACCTAAAATATTTAGAATAATATTAATTTCTAAAAGTTAATGTCATTTTCATTGAAAAATACCTTACTATATAATATAATCATAGATATGGACATTAAAAACCAAAATATGAATATTGATATAATGTATAAGTATTTCAGACCAAAATGATGAGGCAATGTCAGATTTACATAGATATATCATTTCTGTAGAAATGTTAACCTTTTGGAAGATAAATGGTATAAAGGCATGAAAAACCCATGAATAACAAAAGAATAAAAAATATATGTTTTTTATTTGTAAGAAAATGTAATTTATTTGGATGAATGGTCAAATATAAACAATTCCAGTATTAAAAAAAATAACAATAAAGAAACCCTTATGGATTCCGTAATATTTTAATCAAAATCCATTGAAAGATTAAACCTAAGATGGATTTTTAAATCTCTATAAATTTATGAAATTTATGAAAATATACATCCATGGGATAGTATATAAACCACAAAAGATATATAATGTAGTGGATATAGAATATATCTCAATAAAAAGAAAATTTTGTGGAGAAACCCATAAAATTACCCTCTACATACATTAATGAACATTAACATCCAATATAATAAACATAACCATCAAAGTCACATATCTCAACATGATATTCATTTATATTATATTTTATACTCTTAAATTATAACTATTTATTACAATCATACAAGTTAATTATTCTTTATTTTCATCATTGGATATTAGTGACATTTTATTATATCACACATGTTTCTTAATGGTGATGTCAATCACAATTCAATGATAATATGTTTATCATTCCTATATTACTAATGTATCGAAATCATTATGCTATATTGATTTATGTAGTCCTATGTAGTAACACTGCAGGATTTTAAAAGATGAAAATCATATTAGATATAGTATATGACACACAATAGAAAGAATTGAAGATAATTTAACACCCCAAGGCATAAATATATATTTATTTTTTTAATAAATTTAATCTATTTAACAGCTTGTAATTCATATAACACTAGGTTTGAATAAAACATGATACTCTATAAAAATATTATTATTTAAACATGATAATTATAATGTTTCTATTAATTTTGTATTTATGAAAAGTAATAACTTAATTATGATAATTTTTATGGATTACTCATATATAATATAAATTCAATGGATATCAATTGATTATAAATAAAATATGTGTCATTTTAAAGAAAATTTTTTTTTTTGAAAAACTATATTTTTCAAAAAGGCAGTTTAGTCATGATTTGAGAACATAAGTTATAAGTAATTTGTAAAAATTATATATTTATTTTTGAAAAAAATAACATCATTTTTTGTTCTACATTAAAAAATTATATTTGGGTGAATTTTTGATACTTTATTGAAAGGATTATTTTTGGATGAACATCAAAAAATAATGTTTGTTATTCAAAACAATATTTTAGTTTGAATTATTTAAAAAAGTAAATTTATATTTTAAACTAGTTTTCATGTGAAAATAGTTAAACTATATTAAAAAATAAATAATTTTGGTCATTGGAATAAATTTCATATTTAATTCTGATATTAAATCATTTTGGACATTTGGGAAAAAATTCAGAAAACATGTTTTTTGGGTATGACTATTAGTTTAATTTTTAATTTAATTCTTCCAATTATGGGAATTAAATTTGAAAAATGGATTGAATATTTGGAATTAAAATTATTTATATTATATATTAAGTTCAACTTAATTTTTTACCATACTTAATAGTAAATAAAATAAAAATTAATTACCAGGGTTTTAATAAAAAATGTTTACCATGTGGTTCAACTAAGAGGAAAAAGGTTAAAAATGAAATATTAGTTTTAAAAAAAATTATTTTTTGTTCATATAATTACCATATAACATATAAGTGTCAATAATGACTCATTTTGGAGACTTTTAGCCTTATAACGTTTTCCTGTCCAAAATACCGAGTGTGTCATCTCCCCCACTTATAAAAGGTCACCCCCTCTACACTACGGTTCACACTTTTAAAGACGATTGGTTTATAAAATACCTTCCAAAATAACTTCATTACACTTATCCAAAAATAATATAGGAAATGTTTAGATAATTAGTAATATCTCGGAAGGATTTAGGTATAAACCATAAAGAGTACTTTATGGAAGAGTTAAAATTCTGGTTGTGCGCATTTATTTTATTTCTTCTCACATATTTTTGAAATATTGTTCAATAATGATAATATAGTTAACCTAGTATATGATATATACTAATATGTTATTCTGTTACTTTCATAACCTATATACATCTCTATTTCCATAAAATGGGAAATTAAACTTGTAATCTTGTGTACAACAGACTATTACCTCACAAACCGATGAAATTTGTTTTTCATCACCACTATTCAAGGAAGGATATAATGATTTATTTAATATATTTATATGATAACTATGAAATCATTATATTTTTTTTCTTAATATTTCATATATAACTTATTACATTCCATTTAGTGGGGGATATGATATTGTCACCTATTTGTATGGTGGACCACCCCCTCACAAATTGATGTGACTCATATTTCGAAATCACATTTCATGGAAGGTAGTAATGATAAAGTAAATGGAAATATCATATATATATATATATATATTAAATAAAAATAATTCTATAAAAATAATATCACATCTAACTTACAACCTTATCATTTTTTGTAAAACAATAACGTTGCTCGTGTGTACGTGTGGACTACCATCTGCAGATAGCAATGCTAAATGTTTTTCATTTTACATTTACATGGATGGTACCAAGGATTTATTTGATTAAAATAAATTAAATATATTAAATAATAATGATAAAATAATGAAAAATTTATAATTATGTTCCTTTCATTTTATCTGACAAGAATAATGGAACAAGTATTCACGCGTATGTACAACCTATTGTCTCCATGAATGGTGTAATCCATTTTATATCTATAACATTTATATATTATTATAAATACTTATATAAGGAAAAAATGTTATATTTATATCATGGATAAATTTTTTGAGAATATGTAACCATGATCAATATAGAAGGACCAAAATTAACAAACCAAAAATTTGCATGAAGAACATAGAAATTATCACATGAAAGAGTGCTTTTAACAAATATTTTTGTATTAAATTTGTCATAAAATACTATAATAAAATCATATATAGTATTAGATATATTATTATTCTTTATTAATATATTTATAATAAATATATATTTATTATATATGAGGTTCATATACATATTAAAGAAGTCAAACTGATTGTTTGGTTTTCTCGTCTCACTTTTACTTCCATGAGACATACGCCACATTCAAAACCTATTCATTTTTATGGTGTATATACTACCCCTTTAGATATGTTATATAGTGAATCTATTCATATTTATGGTATTTAATGTTCCCTTTGAATTTATTTCTTTTACATGTCCTGTTATTCAAAAGTTACAAAGGTGGTAAGGGTTTACTTGAAAATCTGTTAATTATTCATGATTATTTTCGTTTAAGTATCGGTTGGGAGAATTCATTGACATTTCAAAATGAAAAAAATATATATTTAAATATAACATTGTTATTAATTAACTTATCATGTATTAGTATAATTTTTTCTCCCCTTTGTTACTTAAAATCATTGAGAAACTATTTTTAAGAAAATTAATGATTATTTCTTGTTTCGATCGATTTTTTTTTTAAATTATTGTTTTTTTAAATGTTTTTAATTTTTTTAACCATTTAAAATGATTTAAGAATGAAATTTTTACCCAATTTTTACTTTTTTAAAAAATATTTTAAATTACCCTTCATGCTATTTTCAAAAAAAGTCATATTTATCTTTTTACGAAAAATGTGAAACAAATAATTGTTTTAACATTTACAGCATGAACAGGATTTCTAACCACAATGAAAATTTAATTTTCTAAATAATAAATTATATGTTTCAAAGTTTAAATTCCAATAAATTTATTATCAAAAGATTTTGTGAACTATTGTTTTTTAAAAATATTTTCAAAGCATAAAAGATTATTTTTCTAAAAAAAATTTAATGACATTTTTAGGGAATTTCTATTCAAAAATAAAATAAACCATTTATCTTAAATATGCATCCGTGGGGAAATATTATATTGATATCATAATTATTATTTCTTGGGATGGTTTAAGATCAATTTTACTAAGTATATAAAATTATATTACCATTCACCATATTATTATGGATATTTTATGATTATGTATATTTGATTAGAGTATGTATTAATATTTTATATGTTTGATTTTTAAAAAAAATTATTATATTAATTTTCTTGGGTAGGTCCCAGTAATAGATATCCATCTAATGAATTAAAATATATAATGAGACAAGTCTGTTAGAAAAATTATATGTTTTTGAACCCATAGATTTAAAAAATCTTGTGAAAATTCTTGAGAGTACATTTCAGATGTCCAATATTGGGTATTCTATAATTATGAGATAAGTTTTTATATGAATGTGATTATATGATTAGTTATAATATCCATGTATAATTTTTATTCTCTTTTGATTATTGATATGTATTTATTTGATCATTATTTTTTCAACCATAATTTGTTTGAGTTGTTGTTTAAATGGAATGTGTTGTAGTTACTTGCCATGGTATATTGATTTGGTTTACCTATCATTGATCGATTCCATTATTTTCTTACCCTTATTGAGCATCTAGTCTCACCACTTTATTATGTTATATTTTTCCTATAATGTCCAGAAGTGTTTTTTTATTGGTATGCAGGGATATGCTAAGGGGAATATTTTCATTCATAAATAAAACACTATCAGTGTTTTATGTTTTCAATTGTAATGTCAATTTCATGTATATATAGTGTTTTACAAGACTACTAAAAAATTTGGTCCTCCATGATTTAATTCCTTGTATCTTATTCAAATTTAATGAAGTAGAAATCAACCCTGGGCTTCTATAATTGGGTTCTTTACCGTTGGTATAATAAGATTTTTAGTATAATCCTTATGAAATATGTTTTGGAAAACATAGATTATAAAGTATAAACCTATGCTAGAAATTTATGATAAGTATATAAGAACATCCTAATGTTTTATAATGTAGTTATTATGTGGTTTTTTATATAAATACATCAAATATGTATACTAAATGTGGATGTGGTTTTAGAATAGATGCACTTATGGGTATTAACTTGGAAAAATGATGCAATGGGATTGACTCAAGAATTACCAAGTACATAAAAACTAGCATTACTATGCACTTATTTTGATATCCCTAGGGGATATTCTAAGGATAATTCACATTTTATTTACAACCCATTATGAAGGATTTGAAAAAAAGTGTGTGATATGGAAACATTCCCCTAAAGACCATGGTTATGATAATATGATTAGGCAAGAAAAAATATTCAATTTATGACAAGCATTTAAACAGTTTTGGTATGATATATTATAACACCAAGGGTTATAATATAATCTAGTCTATTTCATTATTTATAAATGGAACCTAGAAGATTGAATGGGAATTATATAGATTCACATAGTCCAAAGAGAAAGATTGATCATTTCCATGATGATATTAAGCTGATATTTGAAAGCAAACTAGTATCCAGGACATTATCATCATACATGGACATCGTATCATGTTCTATAAATATAGAGAAATAACTCTTCAAGTATTCTTAACTTTAATGTCAGCACGAGAAGAAGAGGATGATATAGAAAAAACATATAAGGATGAGAAGGAAAAGAAGGGTTTTCCTAGAAGTAATAATTATATAAATAAAAACCTTGGTGCTTTCTTAAAGTGAATGTGAGTTTGATTAATGTATGTTGAGAAAGGCCATAAGGTTCCTAAATTAAATTTTAATAAATAAAAACTTAATTTTCAATGTTTCAACTATAGGGATATGGGGCACTACACACATGAATTCCCAAAGAGTCAAGAGAATATACCACAGAAGAAGAAACTAAGTGACCAAGGTCAAGGTTTTGTTATTACTACAGATGAAGTGGAATGATTAATTTTTAAACTTCAGATTCAGTGATTATGTTGTAGAAGTATGTTATCAATGATATTTTGGGTATAAGATTCAGGTAATGTATAAGGATTTAACTGCAATAACTTTTCTTTAAGGATGCAAAAGCTTGTGATGAATATTACTGATAACAAAGAAAAGTGATTGTATGGTAGGTTGATCTTTATAGAAAACATATTATTGGGGGAATATATAATATAATATGTGGATTATTTTGAAATAATAATGATAAATATATGTTTATCAAATAGTATTGGTGAACTTGAAATTGATCTGTGATTTATGTTTCCTTTGTAGGAGTTTACTTCATTTTAGGTTTTATGGAATATATTTGAAAACCTGAGATTTTATTTTTGGAATCATGCATGTTTTACATATTCTATTATTTTTATCATGGTATTATCATATTTATAATGTGACATTAGGAACCAATTCATATTTTATAGGTAATATAATTTCGATTTAGTGTAGCATCCCACCACAGAGCCACTTAGCATTGCCCCAAGATAGTTGGCCACATGACCACAAGCGCACTTCTATGTACGCTAGAGGTTGCTAAATAAAAGCAAGGGCCTAGGGTTTGTATGTGGGAAGACTATTCCCTCATGAGTTAGAGTGTAATATAATGGTAAATAATAAACATAAAACAGATAAAGAATTAATAAACAAGGAGTGGTGGAATAATTAATAAATAGGTGGAATATGAATTAATAATAGATACAAAATGATGACGACCATCTCATGTAGCTATATAATAATGATGTACATGGGATATAAGGTAAACCATAATATACGACATTCTAAAAAAAGCAAAAGTCCTAAATCTTATACTACTAGAATCATGAGTGTGTGGTCGGTCCTCTACTCCTGTACTACATCTTAATACTGAAATCAATAACTGGAAGTTGGTTGATTCCCTTTATCTACAAATGAAATCATGAAGACTACTTGGGTTTCAGAGGTATCCTGAAGAGGTTGTGAGATATACTCATTACGACACCACCGGCTGTTTCTATATCAATCTAGTATATGCATATAAAATGAACATTGTGATAATAACAATAAATGAAAGGACCTAAATAAATAAAAATATCAGACCTGGTTCTTCGTGGGTTATCTATCTAACACTTCATTATTCAACATAATATGAATATATCTAAACCGAGGTTACATGTACAAGAAATATAATATTAATTTAATAATGTGTCATTATTAAATAAGCATAATGATTTTACCAAGCTCAAGCATGTGATTTTCTTTCCAGACATGCCCTTTAATTTAATAAATTGTTATTAATGGAATTATAAAAAGGGAATATATTGAATTTAAATAAGTGGAATCTTGGGCTCTTCCAAGGTGAACCAAATCATGAAACCAATGTATAACACCAATAGATCGATAGATACTCAATACTGTAACAATCCATTAAAGGAGATCCATAAATAGAACCCCATTTATCACTCCAATAAGGTGTAGAGACTATAACATATGAGCTGATACCTGGAATCTAATATAGGGGCCCAAGTATAACTCATTTCATTCTTAACCATTATGCAACCAATCCTATCCACAGGGTCTCCCTAAGGGAATCAATATCACTCTATGTAGTTAGTGAAACTACATGGTGACCCTATCCTTAGCATACCATGTTTCACTACTGGAATGTATACCATTCATTTACTAATCCTAATTAATATGCATTATTATCCAGTACAATGTGATCCATAATTGGAATCCCTAGTATCCCCCTCAGTGTGATATGAATAAAGTTCAAGCTATCAACAACTCATATATTTTCAACAAGTCATGATAATCAGGATACTTAAATTAACATGTAAAAATCATTTAATCCATATAATTCAATCATGGAATAAACTATATAGGCCTAAACCATGGCTTATCATTTTTATGAATTCATTTTTTAATTCAAAATAATGTATAACTAGGGAAATGCATCCCTTGAATATGGTTTAAAATTTTATGTAAAATGGAATGTTATTCCATTAGGGGAGGTCACACCCATAGGGATGGTTCACGTCACTTCAATCTCTCATAGCATTGATTCACATGTATATATGCCCACTCTATCAAGGGAAAACATTCAAATTAAATTATTAAATATTATTGAGGAATACCTAATAAATTATGATGTGTGACACAATGTTGTTTTACATAAATGCAACTAAACATGAGGGAAAGGAACCGGGCCACCTGCCTTAGCATCGTAGCACTCTTCTTATTCAGTGTGGACCCTTTAGTAGAGTTAGAACCAGATAAATTAGAAGAATGAATCAAATCTAGTAAAATAGGGAAAATGAGGTAAAACAAAAATATCATAAGGGTTGGGAAGAGAAACTAGGAATATAATGAATATGAGTGGATAACTTACCAAGAGGACTCCAACACACTCGAAGATGAAGCTAATAGAGACTGGATAGATGTGATACCAAAAATCCATCCTTATATTGAAGGAGGAGAGCTCACACATGGAGGCCATTCATTAGAGGAGGAAGGAATAATGGTTTAAGATTTAAAAAAATTATAGTAAAATAGCAATTTACTCATCATTAAAAGGGTCTCGCAATTTGGTTGTATGGTTGGCCAAAAAATGCACAAACCATGCGATATCCACTACCCAACTTTATGGAACATTCTGTATCCTCAAATCCAGGAGCTCTAGGCTCTGAACATGACATGAACTCACTTGAACTACTCTTTAGACTATGAAGCGCACAATTAACATAAAATTAGAGGTTATGAATAGTAATATAAGTGTTTTTACCCCTCTAAAAGTTCAAGATGTTACAACCCCCACTTCTTAAAACAACTCATTTCGGATTTTCCCTTTCGAGTGTGGTAAAGTATCATCTGGGAAAAGAATTGGAATTTGAGCATGTATATAGACATCCCACTCCTAGGTCACACCCTATAAATGGTCTTACTACCATAGCACTTGGACCAGAGGATCTGAACTACCTTAAAAAGACCTCATGCCTTGATCAATGATATAAATCAGATGATCCTCAAAGGACGCACCTGTCTCCATCTAGATGCCCTCAGGGTAAAATGAATGAGATGGATCAAAAATCCTGATGAAGTTGCGATATGTGGAATACATCATACATGTCTTGGTGCGTCTGAGGTGACTCAAACTAATGGGTTATCATTTTGAATCTCTCCATGATCTCGAAAGGCCATACATAATGATCCAATGGATTTCCCAGTCCCTGAATCCATCTACGACCCAGTCTATTTGAAACTTATAGAAAACCCCAATGTCCCACTATGAAATCCATAAGTCTATGATGATAATTGATATAATATTTATTCCATGTTTGAGCTCTATCAATATGTTTCTTGAACCATCTATACTTTCTTTGATGTCTCCTAAATGAGATGAGGACCCATTAGTGTCGCCTTTTCTACCTCTATATAACATAAGGGTGAACATAATTTCCTATAGTAAAGGGCCTCATATGGATCCATTTGAAGCATTTTATCAAGGCTATTATTTTATTAAAAATTTGTAGCTATATTTTTTACCTATAATCTCCAAAATCAAGTATTCATTCCAAAATCATGTCTTATAACACATGTATCATTTTTTTGGCTTTCCCTTTGGTCTAAGGGTGATATGTTGTAATCAAAATCACTTGTGAACATAGTGCCTTTTATAGCCCCTTCTAGAACTGTGATATAAACCAGGAGTCTTGGTTCGATATCATAGAATGGAGAACACCATGAAAGAGCATAATATACTATATATAAAGCCTCCTAATATATACATCTAAGGATGTGTCTCGAATATGTAGGAAGTTTTTAACCCTATTCAACCAGTCGATGATCACCCATATTGTATCACTACCTTGAGAGGATCTTGAAAATACTATTACAAAATCCTTGGTGGCATCCTTCTGTTTCTACATCAGAATAGATAGAGGTTATAGAATTATTGTAGGTTGTTGATTATCATCCTTAACCTACTAAAAGGTGGAGCATTGAGTGATAAAACATGAACTCTATTTGTTAATACCCATCCACAAATATTGGTGACAAATGCCTCTGTAAATCTTGGTAAGCCTTGGGTGATCTTCATGAACCAAGGCATGGGATTTATACATCAACTCCTCCCATATGTGTTAAGGAACCCTGATAAAACCATGAAAGTGTAAGATATCATTCTCATCAATAACTAAACTATGAGTTTGGTTCCCACATGAGACACTCACCCTTATGATGATTCCATAAAGATCTAAAATATGTCTCATCTTTACACATTCCAAAAGGTAGGATTTCAATTCTAAAGATACAAAAATAGGCTTCCCATAATATTCTAAATCCTCTAGGTTCATCTTATAAAATAAATCCATCAACATCCACTCACTACTAGCCTCCTATATGGCATGTGTCTGAGTATTTCAACATAGGATGTCAGCTACCGCGTTTCCCTACTAGGGTGTGCAAGAAAGCTCAAGTTGAATGACTGTAGGTACTCTACCAACCTGTCTTGAAGAAGATTCAAGTAATGCTGGGTAGAGATGTATTTGAGGCTTTTATTCTCTATATAAATGAAAATCCACTCTTTTAGTAGACAATTCATCCATTATAATAAATCATTGACCATTCCTTCTAGATCAAGGTCAGGCATAGAGTAATTCCACTCATGGGGTCCTAGATGCTGGGACCTGTATTCTACAACAAAATATCCCTATATTGTAACTTCTCATAAAGCATCATAGTAAAAAAAAAATAGATTATACCTTGATATAGAAGACTTAGGATCAACATAAACGTAAGTATCTTATTCTACTCCTAAAAGGATGTATCCCAATCTCTTGAAGATAATAACTTCACTCCCTTTTTATTCAATCATATAAGATGTGTTTCAAGGCATGAGATGTATAAAACACATATATTATCTAAGTATCCCAAAGAAACTATGAATATGAAAGAAATTCTTCGGATGGTCCCAGGAAACTATGAAACCCACCTTCTCTAGGTCAGTAGACAATTATGCTATGAAATTAAATAACCCAATAAGTAAAACTTATCAACACAGAATTTGAATTTTCTAATCTTAGCATATAAATTGTTCTCTCTTAGTGTATTCAACACAACCTCATGATGGTTGTCATGGTCATTTTGAGTGTGATAAAACACAATGATATTTTCGATGAATAATACCAAAAATGAATATAAATATGGGTGGAAAACTTGATTTATCATGGCCATGATAACATCCAAAATATTCTTAAGTATGAATGACATAACTGAGTACAAATACATTTCATATCAGCATCAAAATGATAAAATAGGGTGCGGACCATCCCCTTTATTAAAAATGAAAATGAAAACAGAGATCAATTTGGAGTAGGGTTAGGTAGAACCCATTACATAACTGAATACCAAAATCATAAGTCCTTGAAATTGAGTGACTAAATCCCCTAAGAGTCCATCGGTATATAGCACCTTACAAACGAACCTAGTAAAAATGATCATATTTTCCATGATAGGACCAACATCCAAACCCTAGAGGAAAATCCATCTACATCCAATCCCAAACTGCTGCACACTGCACAAGATCACCTCTACATCATCATGGTTTGTTGTCCAATTCCCTCTATGCTCTTCTTATCCCGCCTTGTTGTCACAACACCAATACCCATAAGGAACCAATGTCGACTAACTACACTGGCCATCATTTTGTCGCACCCCATCCCAAATCATTATCCCCTTCGATGCAGACCACTGCCCACCACACCGCGTCAACTGAATATTTTTTTCAGAAATAGATCTAGGAATGAGACATCCCCCAAAACCAAACCTAAAGAAAAATGCACAAAAAATTCCCAGAATAATATTTTAAAACCGACAATCACCGCAGTCTGAGACCAACCAGCACCACTTCTCGAACCCTGCAGACGTTGATGGTCATCACCGGAAGCTGATCTAAATCACTATGGTGATCCATCATCACAAGTCACCACTGCAAGATGATGGCCTATTTAACACTAGATATTTTAAAATCAAAACATCCATCCTCACGAGTGAAGTTGTGGAGAAGAGTCATCATCTCCTAGGAAATAAAGCATCGAGGGCATAATCTCCCTTCTTGAAAAAAGTAAGCGTGAAACCCATGATGAGGTAGTGGGTTGGATAAATCCCTTTGTATAATAATCTTCTAACCACTTCTTGAGTTCCAATAGATTGGTAAGTTCCATACTATATGGAGGAATGGAAAGTGGTGCCACACTTGGAAGCAGCTCGATGATGAAATCCACCTCTCTTATAGGAGGTAAGTTAAAGAAATCGTCAGGGAAGACATCCATGAAAATTTTATATATAGGATGAAATTACATAAGCCTAATTCCTTGATCTATGAAAAATATACTCCCCATATGGTTTGTCACCCTACCTAGACAATGATGTGGAGGTCCAGCTCGACTCTCATGGATATTCCACTCACCCTTGTGAATATACATGTTTCCAATAGGTGATGTAAATAAAACCCTCCAGTGAAAGCACCATAGATGGGAATTATATGGCACTATCCAGTCCATAAAAATATGGAAAAATACCATTCATTTTAATGATAAAGAAAATACCAAAGAAATGGTATCCACCAATCATGTGGTGGAACTCCTTTTGTTTACATATACCTTCTAATTGGACCCCAACAGTGTATAGAGAGCCATCACGCTAATTAATTACTCTATATCTAGACCCAGACTATTTATAATTTCCATATATATAAAGGAGTAATATGCACCTATATTCAATAGGGTAGAAACTAAATTAGAAGCTACCATAATAGTACCTCTTACAATAGAAGGTCTTAAACTCTTCTCCTCAGGAGTAGTATACACTACATAAACAAGGCCTAAAACCCGACCCTAATATAAAACTGGACTAACCTAGGTAGGTACACTCTGCTATAACTGAACCTCTAAGTTCTAGCTACCTCATCTGCCACCACCTCCTCATTCTAATCAGATAGTAGTAGACTAGATCCCTATCTGATATAAAGTTATAGATCATGTAACTAAAGTAGGTACCAGTATAGATCCCTTCTCACTAGGAACACGAGGTAATGTTTTATTGAAATACTGAAGGTGTCCCATCCCACCATAATATCAACACCAGACCGAGTTCCTTATACACTGGGGATTCTTCTTTCATTCTCTATGACACTAGTGGAATTCCACATAGTTGTTGTTTCTTTAAATTTGGTTGTAAGTTCCCCCTTGTGAACCCTTAAGTCAATGCTTATTACTGATAGAAAAACCATCTTTCTTCTTGGAAGATGAACCACCCTATCCCACACCACAACCTTCCCTCGTTATGTATCAGTTATGAGGGTAGGGTTCACTATCTTTGAAATAGTGTTCAGTTAGAACATATTCGACTACAATCATATGGAGTACTCAGCCTCATCCATAAAATGTCTCAAAATAGTTATCTTATCACTGGTAAGAGTTGGCTCTAATCGATGAATCATGGTGAAAGGAGATGAATAATCCATCACTTAGATGGAACCATTTATTTGGTGTATAAACTCTTGTGTAGTGTCTACCCATACCATCCATGGGAATAATTTGTCATACAAGGTTGTTTGAAAGCATTCCCAGTCCATTATTTGATGATGTCCAGCCTAGTTTATGACATCCCACCAACATTAGCAGAATCACAAAGAATATATGTAGAAAAATTGACCCTCCTCCCAAGTGGAATCTCCAAATTATCAAATATTGAAAACTTATCCACTATCCAAAATTCTATAGCCTAAGGACCTCCATCCCATGAGAAGGTGGGAGGATGCTACAGTTGGAATTCACGTGTCATATCTACTATACCAATATATATTGGATGAAGATAATGAAACTAGCATAGAACTGAGCATCAGTTCCTAGTGGGAGATCAATAGGAGGTTCCACAGGTGGCACTGTAAGAGGTAATACTGGTGGCTTAGGGCCCACTACCTCTGGATAATGGTCCTTTCCACCCTCATGAAATACAAATCAAGGACATCAAGGAAACATAAGTCTATAATTTCCAATAACATACCAATGATAATATGTAATAGTTGATAGAAAATAGTGAAAGCTAAAAAGTTAAGGTACATAACCATCCTATAACATGTCACACCTTTCTATTTTCTTCTATGCTTAGGTCATGGTGATAATAAGGTCACATTAGTCATAGGAGACACTTCCTACTTACGATTACTATGGTTAGGCTAGGATTAAATTCTCATACAAAATAATAGATGTGTCGATATATGGAGTTTCAATTGTAACATATAGAGGCAAACACCCAATATATTTCTATTAGAATCCCCATTTAGTTCTATCCATTTCATTTTATTTTTTTATTGAGGTTCATTAATTTAAGGGCTCAGACCTCTCTGGTCCATGCCCTTGTTCAAATCTAGTGGTTCTGGTGTTTTTGGATGTCAAGGTGACTCATCCCGAGCACTTTTCCAAATTTCCAGTTTTGTGAATAGTGTTTCCAGTTTTATGAATACTATCATAGTGTCACCAAAATGATTACATAGAAATAGTGAGTCTACAGTATTTACAGAATGGTGAGCCTACAGTGTTTTGATAAGGGTGAGTCTATATTGTTTCCAGAATGGTGAGACATCTAACGGTGAGTCAAAAGTTTTTCTAGAATGGTGAGTCTATATTTTTTTCAAACTAGTGTGTCTACAGTGTCTCTAGACCAGAAAATATACAGTGTTTCCAGAATGGTAGGTCTATAGTGTTTCAATAACAGTAGGTCTATAATGTTTCCATAATGGTAGGTCTATAGTGTTTTCAGACCGGTAACTCTGTAGTATCTCTAGACCAAAAGCTCTATAGTGTTTCTAGAGTGATATGCCTATAGCCTTTCTAGACCAGTAGATCTATAGTGCTTCCAGACCGGATGGTCTATATTGTTTCCAAAACTGTTTCAATTTTCTTTTCAAAATTTCTAGATTTTTCCAATATCCCCAAATTAACATTTTCTTTGATGTTAAATGCATTCAAGGTCTTATTTTAAGGGATTTAAGGCTGATTCAAAACCCATAACTCATGTATTAATTTTCCTAAAGTTTGGGATTCCTTTAATTGGCCAAACCGTGTGGTTTAATGCAACCCTCTTTTAATGGAAAATCTATTGTATCTTAAATAGATGCTCTTTTAAATCTTCTAAAGGGATGACATATCTTCCCCCCTTATTCTTCCACCAGGTTCTCTGGTGCGAGATGCTCGAACCTTTCCCTTACATTACATAGGAGTCCTGCAATCAAACTTTTCTTCATGGATTGGTTCCCCTTGATGTTCTTCCTACTACAAGTGCACCCCCTATTTTGCTGAAACCAAATATTATCCATCAATCTTTGATATAAGGTACGATTTATCATCATTATTTTGGGTTCATCTTCTCCTGATTCTTTTTTCCATATTATTTCATGTGATATCCATGCTTCTAATGGAGTTTTCTTTGGTTTCAGTTTTTGCAGTCATGCTGCATCATCCTCCGGTGGTAGCAGTTGTCATGGGAGGAGGTGATCATTATCCATTGCATGGATAGTTCTCATATAAATAATGTCAAGATTTTTTTGAGGTAGTAGATTTGTTGATTCCCTATTCTTTTATGTGCAAATGTAGATTTATCATGTTTTAGATCACTAGATCACAATGGAATTGACATAATAAATATTTGAATGGGATAAATAAATTGATATCAATCGTATGTTATTGCCTATTGTTTTTCTAGATAGTGTGATATCTATTCTTGATTTATTTATTTATTCATTATTGATGGAAATTGTTAAAGACCTTAAAGCTAGAATTAATTGATAATTATTTAGATAAAGATAATGAGGCATGTAAATGAATATGGTTGTTGTTGTTGTTGTAATTTTAAGTTAATCAATTGATGCAGTAAGAATGTTTAATCAATTTGTGATAGCTATGATATATTTTTGTTTAGGTTACCCATAGTTGGAACATAAAACTAATAAATCAATCAATTCTAGAAGGATTAATGAATATGTTTTTTGATAAAATCATAATTCCTCGTAATGTTCTGAGTTACCCACTTGCTTCTAAGGTTCAAGAGCCTTATGCTTGGAGCTATCAAAGCTCATTGTGTTTGAAGGTTGGATGCCTTATATAAGGGCCAATATCCCAGTTGGTATGATGTTTGTTTTCTTACTTCTTATGTTGTGTTGTGAGCCTAGATGGTTATTGTGATATGTTGGGGCAGGGATTCCCATTATTTGTGGCATTAGTTTATTCCTATGGTGGTGAGATGCATCGTTTTAAGCTTGTGGGTCTTGGGGTGGACACCAGGGACAACGAAACAGGTTGGATGTGAATGTTTAGGTGCTTGCTAATTCTTGTTGGTTGTTTATCTTCTAAAATTTTCCCCACTTCTCAAGGAAGATAGTTCTACATACCCTCCTTCCAAAAGGGCCAAAGACATATGGGGTATTCCACATGATTTCTGTGTTTAGATTCTCAAGGATAGATGGTTCTTCATTCTTATAATAGGTGAAAAAGACATGATTTGTAGTTCATCTACTCACCGAGTTGATCCCCCGTGTGTTTAGTAGCTTAGAATGTTTTTTCTAGAATGCATGGGAATATGGGGAAGTAATAATGTAGGTAATAAATTATTTAATAAATGATGTTAACCCATGGGGTTAGAGCTCGATTAGACACAATGCTGAGGTTTCAATTTAAAGGAACAATGGACTTTGGGTGTGATGATGATGAAATATATTGTAAAATTGTTCATGCTTAATTAATGTTTAAAGAATTTATTAATTTAATCTTCAAATGATAAAAAGGGAATGATGAAATGTAATAAACCTCATTAAATTATTGTGTTCTTATATGATACCTTGTCTTAGAAGTGGAAGTAGGGAGTCTGAGAGACTTTAGCTACATTTGAGTCTAATACAGGGTTATTCCCATAGTATGGTTGTGAGATATAGTATATTCTATACTTTTTGTGTTTCTATATGCTACTTCATCCCCATCAATTAGGGAAACTGACACCCTGGGGATTCTGAGCCCTATGAGGTGTTTTCCCCAACATTCTAGTGGGAGAATTGATGGCAAACTACCCCCTTTGGCCCCTCTCTCTTCTCTTGGTAATTACTTGTGATGGTAGGAAAACGGTTATTTTTCCCCATATATGTGTGTAGAGGGCTGTAATGGCTTGTGTTTATTCACACACATATATTATGGATATAGTTTTTTATGAAACTCTATAGTTGTAACATGTATAGGATATGATGGATTGAGGATCCTTACTTGGTGAATAGCCTATAATGGCTTGAGGTTTAATACATGACGTATGATACACGTTATTTGAGCTGTGGTTGCTCCCAAAAACTCCATGGTTACTTTTATTATGTGGACGTGGTGGTTTTTTTGCATGAGGTTCATGTTGTGGTGCTACGCCCAGGTTTCTGTAGGAAAACCTTTTGGAGAGAGATTCTTTGGATGTGCGATGTTGGGGAAAAGCAAAAAACCAGTGGGGAAGTGGTAGCAGGGTATCCTTTACATTATTTATTACATTATATACTCTTGTATGAAATACATGGTGACAGTATCCATGGTGAGGATGGAAACTTAGTATACCTATTTAGGTGAAGAGTTAGTTTCACTTGATTTTGAATGTTCTTTAGTGTGCTTTCTTTACTTTTTTACGAGAGGCTATGGGGAGGATCCTACTAGGTATGATGATATACTCAACCTATGTATATATAATCTATTTTTTAGGTCACTTGGAGTGGGTTGAAGATCAGGCTGGTTACTACTAGCATGGGGTTGCAGAAGCTATTCGAGCTTCGTGGTTGATGTTGTTTTTACTTTCCTTGGTTACTTGCAGTTTTTCCGTTCAGTTGTAGTGGTTTTTTCATGACATTACATATGTGTACTTGGGATTTATTTTATATTTTAGTATGAGTTGGAGTTGGTTGGTGTCTATCTTATATCTCTCATTTTCATGTGTTCCCTTAAAGGGTAACACCTCCCATTTGTGTGTTTATTATACCCTTAGTGATAGTCGCCAACCCAAGGCCTACTTGAGGTGGAACTTGGGGGTCACTATCTCCCTTCTCACTTTGCTGGCCTAGGAGGCTAGACCTTATGGGGAGGGGGTCATGAAAGAGTGGTATTAGAGGTCTGGCTAAGAGATATGATGGATTTTGGTGTAACACACATGTGAGGTTTCATGGGTTGGTATGGAAATAGTTTTAGTTAAGCATAGAAAGTGATGTAAAAACTGGAGACTAGGTGAGACATAGGCATCTAGGGCCCCTTGTGATCTGATTCATGGACCTTTATGTTTACAATGTCTACTAAAAGAGGTGACACTAGTATCAGGATAGAGACCTAGGAAAGGATCATGTATCATTATTCTTTGTGCATGTGTTTGAATGGTTAGACCTTGGGATAGGTTAACCCAAAATGAATAAAAGAAAATAATTAATTAGTTAATGTTGATTCTTCAATATTCTAGGTTCGAGAGCTCTAACTATTTTTTATTTTTTAGGTACGACTATGGGTCGACGTCCTCATCATATTTTCATAGAGGATATCTAGTAGGTTGTTTTAGTAGATCGTCGCAGGGTATAGGTTGATGATGAGGACACTTGGAGGAGGTCACTCTGAGAGTTTCAACACTAGAGTCTACAGAAGTATGAGGGCACCGTTTTTGATACAGTCATGGAAGACTGGTTGGAGGAGGTTGATATAGCCTTTAGTTCGATTCGTGCTCATTAGGGTTTCATTGGTTGTGACAATGTTGTGGGGGCAGTGAGGAATTGGTGGTTCTTGTTCCTTAGGGATCATGAGAAGTTGGTGATCTCATGGGGGGAGTTTAAAGACAAGTTCAAAGACAATTTTCTTTCTTCAACTGTGAATTTTTCCAGTCCCCAAGAGTTTATAACCCTTCAATAGGGGAGATTCAATGTGAGATAGTTTGGAATCTGTTTCAGGAAACTTTTACACTATTCTTCTGACCTATTGTCAGATGAGGAGGCCATGAAAAGGATTTTCGATGAGGCTTTATGTCCAGATATCCAGTTCCAGGTCACACTATTTATACTGAAGATGTATCTTGAGGTGCTAGTGAGGTCAGAGGTCATCGAGAGGAAATTTTCTAGAACCGGATCATCATGAGAGGGGATTCATCATGATTCCTCGTGAAGTAGAGTTGTGGTCTGGGGTTCCCTCTTTTCAGGTCAGAATAGTTTTGATTCAGCAGGGGGTAGTTCCCAACCCTCAACATCTCGTATCTATGGGGGAAGTGTCTCTTAGGAATATTCCAAGGGATCAGGTGCCTTTTTTTCTTATGGTGGTCATGGTCACCAGAAATGATAGTGCCCGACCATTCAAAGAAGTCATCGTGCACCGAATATTTCACTCAAGGTTCCTCCGTTGAGGCAGTTTCAGCTGAGGCAGTAGTAGGTTTCACCAGCTTTGGATCAGCAGAGAGTAGATGGGGTATATAGAGGATAGCCCTGTGATGCTCTCCATCCTCAGAGATTAGAGTGAGTTCATGGTGGTGGTAATCATCTGGGTCATAGAGGTCGTGGAGGAGGTCATAGTCAGCTTCATTCTTTAGTGTTTCCAGCACTGGGCAATCCATACATCATTCGAGGTACCCTTTTCTTGTTTTCTACTTAGGTGTATGCCTTTTTTTATTCAAGAGTGATACACTCCTTCATATCACCTGCCCTTGACCATGATTTTTGACATGAGGTCAATAGGATTTTAGTGCCCTTGGCATTGACTACACGAGTTGGAGGTCGAGATGACGTGTTTAAAGTTTGTAGAGACTGTGAGTTAGCGTTGGGGCAGCACCGCTCTTGGGGAGAGTTCCTATCTTTACGGATAAAACAATATAATGTAATCCTTAGTATGCATTGGTTGTATTCAGTGTAGGCTATCATGGATTGATTTATGAGGCATGTGGTGTTCTTCTATGATGATAGAGATCCAGTGGTGTTTGTTGGTGAGTGAGACCCATGAATGGGTCAAAGGCGTGTTCCATCCTTATCATCCTTAATGGATGAGCTGATGTTGAGTTTTTCAAAGGTTCAACAGTTTGAATTTCCCATGGTCATATAATAATACCCTGATGTCTTTCCAGAAGAGTTTGTAGCATTACCCCCTTGACAAGAGATCAAGTTTGGGGTCGAGCTACAACCAGGAGAATCTCCTATCTCTATATCTCCATATAGTATAGCCCCTTCTAAGTTTTTAGAGCTACATATACAACTTTATGGGATATTACAATTCGGTTTTTTTTTGATGAGGGTGTCACCATGTGGTGCACCAGCTTTTTCATGAATAAGGCTGATGGTATTTTGTGGTTGTGTATCGATTATCATCGCTTAAACAAAGTGACAGTGAATAATCTCTATCCTCTTCCACATATTGATGATTTATTTGATCCACTAAAGGGTGAAAGTTTGTTCTCAAAGGTCGAATTGTGGTCAGTATATCATCTTATGTGTGTGAAGGAAGAGGATATCCCTAAGACTGCTTTCTATTATTATAATGGGCATTACGAGCTCATTGAAATGACATTTAGTGTGACCAATTCTCTAGTAGGGTTAATTGGGTTGATGAACATTGTGTTCTGTGATTTCCAAGATAAGTTCATGGTGGTTTTAATTGATTACATCTTTGTATACTCCATGTATGAGGGGGATAATTTATAGCATATACACGCCATTTTGTGAGTTCTTTGTCAACATCAACTGTTTGGGAGGTTGTCAAAGTGTGTGTTTTGGGCTCGCGAGGTTTGTTTCTTGGGGAATGTTGTATACCATTAGGGAGTAGTTGTGGATCCATCGAAGATATAAGCATTTATATCTTGGGAAGCCCCCAAGATAGTGTAAGAGGTGAAAATTTTGCTTGGTCTTGCAAGCTAATACAAGAGGATTGTAGCTTATTTCTCTCAGGTTGCGACTCCTCTAACAGTATTGACCAGGAAGGATTAGGCATTCGTGTGTACTGGTCTGTGATAGGAAGCTTTTCAATATCTGAATGAGAAGTTGGTAAGTGTTCTAGTTCATTATCTTCCACAATAGGGATTTCAGTTTGATGTTTTCTATGATGCTTCATATATGGGGTTAGGTTGTGTTCTGATGCAGTAGAGATCAGTCATTTCTTATGGGTCTCCGCAGTTACATCCCCATGAACAAAACTATGCCACCCATGATCTTGAATTAGAATCTCTTGTCTTTTCTCTAAAGTTGTAGAGACATTACATCATTGTAGAGCGCTTCATGGTTTCCACTGGCCATAAGAGCCTGAGGTATGTTTTCTCCCAGCATGACTTGAACTTGAGACAGCGTCGGTGGATGGAGTTCTTATAGGAATACAATTTCAAAATATCGTATGCACCTGGGAAGGGGAATGTTGCAGCTGATGTGATGTGTAAGAAGTGGCGTAGAGATGCAGTGCATGAATCTGGTGATTCCTGGAGAGTGGTGGAAGAACATTCAGAATTACAACTCGATATGGGATAAGTTGGGGATAGAGGTTGTATTTTCTAGATCATAGTGTAGTCATCCCTGGTGAAGCAGTTGAAGAGTCCCAGTTGGGGGATCTATAGGTGGAGGTTCTGAGAGACTGAGTTATTTGTAGAGAGGCCCCTGATGGTTGGGTTGAGGACAAAAAACATCGAGTGTTGTATCAAGGAAGGATTTTTATTCCTTTAGAGATGCATGATATGATTCTCACAGAGTTACATAGTTCACCTTTAGGGGTGCATCTTGGTGTGACAAATATTTACCGAGGATTGAGGAGTCATTTTTGGCGGCCTGGGCTGAAGTGTACAGTTGTAGAGTTTTTGTCTCATTTTTTGGTCTACCATAAGTTGAAGGCCAAGCATTGTGTCCGAAGTGGTTTTCTCCAGACATTATATATTCCTCAGTGGAATTATGAGGAAATATCAATTGAATTTTTTACTAGTTTACCTCGATCTCAGGGAGGACATGATGCTATTTCAGTGGTAGTGTGTTTTTTAACAAAATCATCCCACTTTATAGTGATCAAGGAGTTAAACGCAGTGGAATTTTTGTCGAGGAAGTATCTGGAGGAGGTTTTGAGACTCCACGGAGTCCCGAGGATGATCATTTCTGATCGAGATCATCATTTTACCTCTAGATTTTGGAGAGGTCTTCAGCATGATTTTGGTTCCAAGCTATGACATAACAATGCTTTTCATCCATAGGCGGACAATTAGATAGATAAGACTATCCAAACTTTTGAAGACATGTTGTTCTCTTGTGTCCTAGATTTTGGAGGTTTGTGGATGAGGCACTTGCCCTTGGTGGAGTTCACTTACAACAATAAGTTTTCACTCCACCATCAGTATGGTGTCGTTTGAAGCCTTGTATGGCTGACCTTTCTGTTCTCTATTGTGTTGGACTGTGGAAGGAGAGTCAGCAATTCTCAGACCAGAACTAGTGAAGAATACGAAAGATATGGTTCAGGTGATTCATGAGAGGACGAAGGAAACACATGATCATCATAAATCATATACTGATCAAAGTAGGAGACCTTTAGAGTTTTATGTTGGGGATCACATGTTTCTGAAGGTAACTCCCCATCGTGGGTAGCGAAGGTTTGGTCATGGGAGTAAGCTTTATCCTTGGCCGGTTGGGCCTTTTGAGGTGTTTTATCATGTTGGAGTCATGGCGTATCGATTACAACTTCCCTCGCAGATGATCCAGATACACAACGTTTTTTAGGTGTCAAATCTACGTCATTATCTTCATGAAGACTCTCATTTCATCGATGGGGGATAGATCAATGTTGATAAATATGCGACCTTCAAGGAGTGGCCTATGGAAATACAACACCGCAAGGAGAAGGTGTTGCGCAGGTGTACTATTCCCTTGGTTCCTATCTTGTGGAAGCATAGTGGAATAGAGAAGATTACCTAGGAACATGAGTCTCAGATACGTACTCAGTGCCCCGAGTTTTTTAATGCTTTACTCTTTTCTTGTAATAATGTTCTATTTGTGGTTGTAGATCTTTCTTTTTTATGAGATTTATTTCTTTTGTTGCTTTTGTGGCTTTCTTTCTTTTTTGAGAGGTATCTCAATGGGTGGTTGTTCATACCCCTTTTCTATTTTTTTGGGGTTGGTTTTGGATTCTCAAGGACAATAATGTTTTGATAGGTATCTGATGTAACGACCCAGACCTCTCTAGTCCATTACCTTGTTGAAATCTGGCGGTTGAGGTGTTGTAGGAGGTCAAGGTGACTCATCCCTAACACTTGGCCAAATTTCAAGTTCTTTGAATAGTGTTTCCAGTTTTATGAATAGTGTCATAGTGTCACTGAAACGGTGTCGCATAAATGTTGAGTCTACAATGTTTCCAAAATGGTGAGACTACATTGTTTCGAGAATGGTGATACATCTGACGATGAGTCTATAGTGTTTCCAGAACAGTGAGTCTATAGTGTTTTCAGACCATGGGGTCTATAGTGTCTCTAGACCGTAAGATCTATAATGTTTCCATAACAGTAAGTCTATAGTGATTCCATACCGGTAGGTCTACAGTGTTTCCAGAACTTTAGGTCTATAGTGTTTCCGTACCGGTAGGTCTATAGTTTATCCAGACCGGAAGATCTATAGTGTTTCTAGAATGGAAGGTCTTCATTTTTTTCAGATCGATAGATCTATAGTGTTTCCAGACCTGATGATCTACAATGTTTCTAAAACTATTTCATATTTCCTTTTCTGAATTTACAGATTTTCCAGTTTCACTGATTTAACATTTTCTTTGATTTTAAATGCATTCAAGGTCTTTTTAAGGGTTGTAAGGATGATTCAAAACCCATAACTCCTATATTAATTTTCTAAAGGTTTGAGATGCCTTTACTTATTCAAACTACATGGTTTTATGTGACCCTCTTTCAATGGGAAATCCAGCGTATCTTAAAATGCTGCTCCATTAAATCTTATAAAGGGACGAGATATCATCCTCCCTTGTTATTCCTCCTTGTTCTATGGTGTGAGATTCTCGAACCATTCCTTTCCTTTCCATAGGAGTTTTACAGTCAATCTTTCCCCCCTTGGATTGGATCCCCTCAATGTTCTTTTTGCTGCAAGTGCACCCCCTATTTTGGTGTGACCAAGAAGTATCCATCAATCTTCGATATAAGGTAAGATTTATTGTCATTATTTTGGGTTCATATTCTCTTATTTCTTCTTTCCATGTTATTTAATGTTATATCTATGCTTCTAATGGTGTTTTCTTAGGTTTTGGTTGGTGAAGTCATGTCGCGGCATCCTCTGGTGGGTGTAGTTATCATGAGAGGAGGTGATCGTGATCCGTTGTGTGGATCATTCTTGTATAAAGAACGCCGATAACCTTTTGAGGTATGGGATTTTTTTCTTCTATATTCTTTTACATGGAAATCTAGATTTATCATGTTTTAGCCCACTAGATCACAATGTAATTGATATAATAAATATTTAAACTTGATAAATAAATTGATATCGATCGTATGTTATTACCTCTGGTTTTTCTAGATAGTGTGACATCTATTCTTGATTTATTTATCTTTTTATTCTTCATGGAAATTGGTAAATAACATAAATCCATAATTGATTGATAATTATTTAGATTAAGATAAAGAGGCATGTAAATGAATCTAGTTGTTGTTGTTGTAATTTGATGTTAATAAATTGATGCAGTAATCCTATTTAATCAATTCTTGATAGCTATGATAGCGTGTTGTTTAGGTTACAAATAGTTGGAACCTACAAATAAAAAATCTGTTAATTAAATATGGATTAAATAATTGGATATTTGATAAAAATATATTGCCTTGTAGGGTTCTGAGTGACCCTATTTCTTTTAAGGGCAAAGAGACTTATGATTAGTGTTGTGAGAGCTCATTGTGTTTAAAGGTTAGATATCTTGTTTAAGGGCCAATATCCTTGTTGATATGATGTTTTTTCCTACTTCTTGTGTTGTAATGTGATCTTGGATGGCTATTGTGATATGTGGTGGTAGAAAGTCCCATTGGTTGTGGCATCAGTTGATGCCTAGAGTGGCCAGATGCATTGGTTTATGCATGTGGGTGTCGAGTAGGACAATGGGGATGATGAAATGGGTTGGATGTGAATGTTTGGATGATTTTTTATTCCTATTGGTTGTTTATCTTTTTTAATTTCCCACTTCTCAAGGCCATTGGATTTTCTTACCCTCCTTCCAAAAGGGGGAAAGAATCATAGGGTATGACACATTATTTCCATATTTAGCTTCTCGAGGATGGGTGGGTCTTCGATCTTTCTATAGGTGTCAAATACTTGACGGGTTGTTCATCTACTCACTGAGTTGATCCCCCTTGTGTTTTGTAGCATAGAATGTTTTTCTAGAATTCTTGAGAATATGGTAAAGTAATAATGTTGTAAATAAATTATTGAATAAATGATGTTAACTCATGGTGTTGGAGCTTGCTGGGATGCAATTATAAGGTTTCAATTTAAAGGAATAGTGTACTTTGGGTGTTATGATAATGAAATATAATGTGGTATTGTTAATGGTTAATAAATGTTGAAAGAATTAATTAATGTAAAGTGAAACTGATGCAAAGGGAATAATGTAATGAAATAAAGCACTTTACATGGTTGTGTGCTTATAGGGTACCTTGTCTTAGAAGTGGCAGTCGGGAGTCCAAGAGACGTTAGCAGTGGTTGAGTCTAAGACTTGGTTATGTCCATAGTGTGGTTTTAATCTCTAGTATATTCTGTACATTTTCTATTTCTATACACTACTCCACCCCATCAGTTAGTGAAACAGGCTCCCCAAGGATTCTGAGCCCTGGGGGTGTTTTCCCTAACATCCTGGTGGGAGGATGGATAGCTTACTACCCCCTTTGGCCCTGCTCTATTCTCTTGGTAGTTACTTGTACTGGTACGAACAACAGTTAGTTTTCCCCATATATGTGTATGGAGGGATATAATGGCATGTGGTTTTTCAGACACATATATTCTAGATATAGTTTCATATAGAATACTATAGGTGCAACATGTATAGGCCATGATGGATTGAGGATCATTACTCAGTTTATAGGATTTAATGGCTTGAGGATTAGTAATTGATGTTTGATACACATTAGGCAAGTTGTGTTTTCTCCCAAAAACTACCTGGTTACTTTGATTATGTGGACATGGTGGTTTTTTTGCACAAGGTACATGTTGTGGTGCTATGTCTAGGTGAATACGAGAAAACCTTTTGGGGAGAAATGCTTAGGACGTGCGACGTTTTGGCATAGCAGCAAACCAGTGGGGAAGAGGTAGTAGGGTATCATTGGTATTATTTATTATATTATACACTCTTTTATGTGGTACTTGGTGAGAGTATCCATGCTGAGGTTGGGAATTTAGTATACATGTTTAGGTGACAAGTTAGTTTCACTTATTGTTCACTATGCTTTAGATTTATTTCTTTATTTTTGTACGAGAGGATCTAGGGAGGATCCTACGGAGTATGCTGTTATACTCATCCTATATATATATATAAACTGTTTTTCAAGTCACTTGGAGCAAGTTAGAGATCAGTCTGGTTACTACTAGCTTGGGGTTGCAGGAGCTGTTTGGGCTTGGTGGTGGCCGCTATTTTTACCTTCCTTGGGTACTTGTAGTATTTGATTTCTATTGTAGCAGTTCTTGCATGACATTACATATGTGTACTAGGGACTTATTTTATATTGAAGTCCGATTTGGATTTGGTTGGTGTTTATCTTATCTCTCTCTTTCGCATGTGTTCTCTTTGAGGGTAATGCCTCCCATTTGTGTTCTTAATATACCCTCGGTTCTAGTCGCCAACCCAGGGCCTACTGGAGGTGGGAGACAGGGGTCACTATCTCTCTTATCACATTGTTATCCCAGGAGGGGTGCAACTTATGGGGAGGGGGTCGTGATAGTTAATATTTATTTGGGTATATATATCCCAATACGATTAAATGTGAAACCATTCCTAATTTATAAATTACATTACTCATTATAGATTCCTTTTGGTATATTAAGTAACTGTGAACTAACCATTACATCTGATATTAGGATATAATTGGTCAAGTATAGTGATTTGATTTAATGAACTACAATTCCCAATTTATAGAATTACTCACTTGATAAATTAACATTGACATTAATCAACCAAATAAGCTTATATTTCAGCCTGTAGATCTGGTTTTTCATGATTAAAATATGTTATAATTGGTTAATTAACATGTCATCATAAATATATGTGGGAAAAAAATGTTTGAATTGGTATTGGGACTTTAATTAATCTTATTATGATATCCCAACATGAAAAATAAGTAAATATCAATATAAAACAATCAATTCACATGAAAAAAGAACATTCAATACAAGAAATGCATATAAGAATATAAATACAATGTGGAGTAATGCATTAAATTTTATTTCCAAGGTGTCTAGTATGATGCAAGAGTTGATACCTCCTTTTCGTACTAGACCAAGGAAAAGAGGCAATCCATATCAATAATAATTTCATTATTAATAACACCAAAAAAAATGCACACCATCCTATGGAGAAATCAATCAACTGTGATAGGCGTAATCCAATATTAGTAATAACCCATCCCATGTAAATTGGGCATCCCCTGTACGTGGTTTAGATACTCTCAGGCACAATATAATTCCCAAATTTTGATAAATATTAGTCCTCATTATAATACCCAAACATTAATACAAAAGTAAAAAATAGATTTGATTCCACTTTGTAGTGTCCTTCCTTGGATCCACTTAGTAATTCCCTAAGGCAGTTGGCCATATGACCTCAAGTATGCCTCCCCATATTCTAGAGGCTCCCAAATAGTAGTGAGAGACTATGGTATGTCCTTGGGAAGATTATTCCCTCATGATTAAAAGTATTACAGAATGTTAAATAATATATGGAAAACAATGGAATGAGTAATAATCAAGTATAAGAAGATTAATAAATTGACAAGTGGGAGAGAAATAAATAATAGATACAAAATGTGGATGATCATGTCATGTATCTATACAAAAATGATATCCTTGGGATATAGGGGAAACATGCATATACCACGTGATAAAAAATGAAAAAAGACCAAAAACTACCACTACTCGTATCATGATAATAGGATTAGTCCTCTACTCTTGTATTCCATCCTTGTACTAAAAATCAATCATCGAAATCTAGAAGATTCCCTTTATCTACACCTAAAATCATAAAGTATGCTTGAGTTCCAAATTTAACCCGATCAAAGTGTGAAATATACTCTATTGGCCATTATCAATGGTGTCTAGGTCTATCGAGTCCATCCATATAAAATGAGTTGTGTGCCAATAATAATAAATTTATGGTAATAAATAAAAAAAATATTAATTCAGGTTTTTCATGGGTCACCTAACCAACAATACCTGCTTCGACCAATGAAAGATGTCTTTGAAATGAGGTTACACGTATAAGACATATAATATTAATGTAATAATGGGTCTTTTTAAAATAAGAATCAATATTTGACCAAGACCAGGAATGTGATTTGGCTTGGAAGATGTGTCCTTTAATTTAATAAATTAGAATTATTAAAATTATATAAAAAATCTGTTGAATTTAAATAAGAGGAATATTGGGCCCATGCAAGGTGAAACATATCAAGGAACTCATGTATCTCACTAGAATCACCATAAACACTCAGAACCTTAAGATTCCATCCAAGGTGACCCATAAATAGTATCCCAAGTATCATTCCAATGTGGTATGAAGAAAACAACTTCCATATCCATCCCATGTATCTCATATAGGGGCTCGAGTATCACTCATGGAATTACATAACCATCATACCACAAATTCCATCCATGGGTTATCCCCTATAGAATCGATACCACTCATATGGAGGTAATGAAACTACACTGTGAGCCTTATGATGGCATACCTTCTGTTTCTCCTATTGTATATTCCATCATTTACTAATTCTATTTAATATGCACGATTATCCAATCAAATGAGATCCATAAATGGAATCCATTATATCTCTCTTGGCATGATATGAATAAAGGTTAAGCTATCCATATATCACACCATTTCAAAAAAGATTAATAATCAAGGTACATAAATTAACATGTCCAAACTCATTAAATCTTTGTAATTCAATTATGTCATAAAGCGTAGAGGCTTCTACCATGACCTATCATTTATCTTAATTCAAGTAATGCTTAAATATAATTTATTACAAGGGAAACATATCCGTTGATGATGGTTTAACAATTTAAAGAAAAGAAACAGTTAGGTAAATAGTAGGGGCACCTACGTAGGGGTTGTTCACATCAAGGTAATCTCTCGTAGAATTGATTCAAAGGTTGATATATCCACAATAAGCATGGGAAACCATTAAATTTTGTTTAATAAACATTTTAGAGGAATATATGGAAAATTTTAGTGAATGAAATAATGTCGAATGAAATAAATAAAACTAAACAAGAGGAAATAATCTATACCACCTACCTTAGCCCCATATGACACTATTTCTCTCGTTTCAGCCCTTGAATCAAGCAGGAAGGGGATAAATTGTATGAACGGACCAATCCCCTAAGAATAGGAAAAATTATCTCAAAAAAATATTGTAATATATGGGAAGATAAAATAAGAATATATGTAATATGTTTGTATATCTCTCTGAGAGGAATCTAACACACCCAATAATGAAGTGAATGGATATCATATGGAGGATATACCAAAAAAACCTAGAGTGGATTGAAGGAGGGGAGATAATTCATGGAGGATGTTTTATATAGGATGAAGGAGGAAGGGATTAATATTTAAAACATTTTAGGTTAAAATAGTAATTTACCCATCATTTAAGTAATCACACAGTTTGGCTGAACGGTTAGTCAAACCATGCATTAACCTTGTAATATTCACTACCCAGGGACACCACTCGCATGGGAAATTTGTAAAGTTTGATAATCCATGTAAATACGATGAAAAAAAATCCCATATCAATAATGTATACAACCCTACACTGACATGATTTCCTCCTCACATGGTTTCAGACAAACTGTGTGACCTTCCCTGTGAATCGGGTGCCACACACAGTTGAGTTGCACGGTTAACAATAACCATGCGCTAACCTTATGGCTCATTATGTCTACTAAAATTCTAGAGATCTAGGATTTGAATGAGTAATAGACTCACCTTAACAACTCCTTAGACTCTAAAAAAAATACTATTTTCATAAAACAAGATGATTTGAATAGTAACATAAGAGTCCATACCTCTCCATAGAGTCGAAACATTAAAATTAAGAGACCTCCCTTATAAATTTTTAGACATTGAATTTCATCATACATATTTTGGATGAGTATTAAGGTTAGATATTTATTAAATGGATTAAGTTGAATTTTTGGAGTTACTGTTGATTTATTAGAGATTATAGTATTAAATTGGATAACTTGTGAAAAATATATTTATTTTTGAATGTATTTAGAGTCATGCAGAAATATTTTTCACTATTTTATGGATCTTATGATCTATTAATAGTTAATTTTATCTTTTTAGAAATAAAAATAATTTTGGGATATTCATTTCTTAGAGTAATAGATGAAGTTGAAATTTAAATAAGAAAAACCAAAGGATGAATTTGTGCTTATGAAATATAAATATATCAAGTAAGAATACTTCCTTATATTCTTATATATAATAACAATTCATCAAATTTAGGAATGTAGGACCCCGAAACCCCCTAAGAGGGTAAGTGAGAATTAGGGTGTCAAATTTTTCTTTTAATGTGACAAAACTTGTCTCCACATTGGTTGGAACTCATTAAACCTATATGATAGATTTGAATAGTAATAAAATAATAAAGTTTATAAATACAACACATCAATTTTACTTTGTTCACAACTAAGGGCTATGTCCAAGGAGAAAATGCCAACAGTGTGTTAGATGTACCAACATAAACTAATCATCACTAGCTATGAAATACATAAGTTTCGATATAGTCACTCTATAATTGGAACACTGCCTTTATAGTGGTTTACATACAGCTCACTGTGTCCCTCGAAACACTTCAGTTGACAATCCATAGACCACTTCCATTAGAGAAGTCTTATTCGGTTTATCGACTTGAAGGTATCTTAAAAATATTTTCATTGAAGTATTTCTCTCTGTCTTGTGTAAGAAACTTCTTTCATTGAAGTCCTTAAATGAAGCACTTGAAGGCAATGATCGAACAAACTAGATACCAAAATATTGGTAGAATCTCTACACTGCACTTGCATACAACACCTTCTCTTGCCTATAATATTTGGGATTTATTTTTCCAAATGAATTTCATTCAACCCTTACTTTCCGTGAAACCCTTATCTTTCGCGCAATGACACCAAAGGGTTCAATTTGTATTTGAAGACTAAAGGAACACCTTGGGCTCAATATTAACTCTCTACAATTCTTTCATGCACAAATATTTAAAGCGGCAGAGCAACTAGATCTTCATTGAAAATTTCATAAGTCTTGAGTGGGGGTATCCACCTATTTATAGGCCTAAATGAACCTACATGAAATTTTCATATGAATCTTTTTAGTGCATGTAAGTATCTTTTCAAGAATGTAAACCCCCTTTTTATGTCACATTGGGCGCGTACGATTCTTCTTTGAAACATCATATTTCACCCACATTTAAATCTTGTGTGTAATTTTTACCTTTGAATTATTTTGATGTCCTGATCCCAAATCAAGCCTTGTACACAATTTTCTAAACACCCCTCAATATTGCGTGAAACTCCCTTTTTCAAAAACACTTTTCTCCATATTCCAATTTATGGTCCCAAAAAATTGGAAACACTAGAAAATAATGCCACCTTTAATATTGTTGTATTCTTGAATTGTAAGATCCCTTTCTTGGTAAACATATTGTTATTCCATTTAGGATTGACAAAAAATTAAAACCATTCTCCATTTACATCACTGAAACACCCTGGTTCTAACAATATCCCCCTTTGGGTTTTTTGGAAATCTACGGTTATATTCAATAAAGAACCAGCCACTATAAAAACTTGATATACAAGAATCAACTTAGCTAGCACTCTAAGTTTACTTGATCAACGGTCGGTATAGAAAACAAGAGGGGAGGAATGCATTGGGTTCTCGTGTTTTAGAATTATTAACTATTTCCTCATAACACCAAATTGTTTTCCCCATTATCATTTTCTCCTTTTTATAATTCATCATTATCCCCCATTATATGATTTTTGAATTTCTATATTCTCCATCTTCATGAAACCAACCAGAAAAACATTACATTATCATTGAATTTCTCCATTCTATCCCATTGTAAATAAAACTTAATATACTAAATTTGACTTGTAATGATTAAAGCACACTCCACTGGATCGTATCTCCCCCATAAAACTATATCAAATCCACATACAGATTAAAAAAGTTAACTCTATTGGGGATATGGGAACACCTGTAATATCCTCATGCACTAGGAGGTGGGTGAACACTAAGGTTCAACTGATGTTTCTCAAATACAACCGCTGTTAGTGACTTGGTCAGAATATCATCCACTTGCGCATCTATTCCCATATGATCCATTTTTATCACACCTTGTCCAAATTTTTCCTTGATAATGTGATATATGATTTCAATTTGTTTCATATGAGAATGCTGAACATGATTCTCTATAAGACCAATTCTTCTATTGTTATCACATTGAATCACCATTGGTTGTTTCACTTCATCACCGATATTAGTTACTTTTTTCTTCATCCATAATTTTTGTGTGCAATCCTTTCTAGCCGTGATATACTCTGCTTCATTAGTACTAAGAGAAGTACTTTATTTTTTTTACTAAAACATCCCACACATTTCTTGCCAATAAGTAATAATCCACCAATTGTGGACTTTCTTTGGAAAACATCTCCATCCCAATCAGCTTTTGAAAATGCATACAATTCACTATCTCTTCCTACAAAAAAGTATAAGACACAATTTTATTGTACATTTAGTATACATCATAATTATTTTCATTGTTGTCATATGTTATTCATTCGGATTACTTCTAAATTGGTTTTCTAAGCATGTTGCGAAGACAATATCTAGTCATGTCACTATCAAGTATAGTAATATTTCAATGATTCTCATGTACATTTTGAGATCTATAGATGTCCCATCATCATGATTTCCCAGTTTAGTTCCAACCGCAATCAGAGTAGACATTGGATTAGAGTCATGCATATTGAATTTCTTCTACAACTCTCTTGTATAATTTTCCTAAGAGATGAAAGTGAATTATTTGCTCAAAATCACTTGCAGCCCTAATAAATATTTGAGTTCATCAATCATGGACATTTAAAATTATGATTTCATGTGATTGGAAAATTCATCCACTGATATTTTCCTATTTCTACTAAAAATAATATCATCAACATACTCCAGTACTATAAATTGATCTTCCTTTGAATTCATTACATAGAGGTTGTGGTCGACGCCTCCTCTTTTAAATTTTAGCTTCCTTGGTTATGAATCTAGATGAGAATACTAGTCTTGTGGTGCCTTTTTAAAGCATATAGATCCTTTTTTAATCTAAAAACCTTAATTTTATCATTTCTAATTAGAAACCCCAGTGGATTTTTAGATATAGACTTATTATTCAATAACACCATTTATGAATGTTATATTGACATCCATCTGTTAGAATTTATATCCTATTTGAATTACCATGGAAAGAAAAAGTATAATTTACTCTAGTATATACACCAATGAAAATTTTTCTTTAACATAAACAAATTCAATATTTGAATATCCTTTACACACTAATTGTTCTGTGTTTCATATCACATTATAATGATCATTGTATTTATTCTTGAAAATTCAATTCATATCAATCACATTGTGATTTTCATGTCTCTTTACCAGATCCCATTTTTGGTTCTTTTCGATCATATCCAACTCTTCATTCATTTATTTAACCCATGATTCATCCATTTATACTTCTTCAAATGAGGATAGTTCCATCGCTGATAGGAAGGTAGATTCTGCATTGTTTCTTATTCTACTCATTTTTGTGGGTGGTATCCAATCCCCAATGATGTTGGAATGATCAATTTTTACTCTTCAATTTCTCCTATGAGGTTCAGGAGAATTTTCTTTGGACACGGTTTCATCTTCTGATTCATCTTATGAATCCATATCTTGTTGTGACATTAGAATGTGTTAAACTTCTTCATCTACATCTTCATTTGAATCTTTTTTATCTCATATGTATTCTACATCTTCAATCATACCAGCATAAGTTCCCCTATATTATTTCTGGTCTTATATTCAATTATATTTATATCACTTAATTCCAAAAATTTTAGGATATTCCTGTTGAAACATTTGTAGGATTTTATATTCATTGAATATCCAAGGAATATTCCTTCATCTACCATATCACCATAATTTCCTTGGTTTCCTTCTTTGTTTCTAATAAAACATTTACTTACAAAAACATAGAAATACTTCAAGGGGGACTTCCTTCCATTCCAGAACTCATACGGTGTATTTTTTCACCCATATAAAGCCCTGTTCAATTGTGAATATATCTCGTATCTTGATCAGACTCTTTCCAATAATTTCTAGGGATATGACTCTCAATAAGCATTATTCTAGCCATATTGTTCATCTATCAATTAATGCGATCCAAAACTCCATTATGCTACAGGGTTCTGTCAGTAGCTTCCTCATGTTATATTCCATGATTCTCCAGATAATTTTCAAACTCAATAGACATTTATTCCCCCTCCATTGTCATACTGTAGGACTATGATTGTCCATATAGAATCATTCTCAACAATTTAGGGATAATTTTTCATGTAATCAAGAAATTTTTATTTCCAATGTATAACCATCACACAATCCATTCTACTATAATCATCAATGAAAATTAAGAAGTACCTTTATCTATGAATTTCAACAGCATGTTTCAGACCAAATATTTTAATATGGATGAGATCAAGAATATTTGATTCCGTTTTCTTATTTGGATGATAAGAACTATAGACCAATTTCCCTCATACGCAAGCATCACAATCCTTTTCCTATTCACACTTCAGATTGAGGATATCCATGATTATCTTCATCTAAGATATCTTTTCCATGTCTTGTTGGTTGATGTTCCCCAACCCTTGATGTCAAAAGTTAATTTCTTCTTCAACTGTCAGATAGAAAATCTTCCCTTTACTATCGACCTGATATAATTTTCCATCTATCTTGTAGCCTTTAATTAGATAATTCCATTTATATCATTTTATAGTGCATCCTTTTTAATTGAAAGTCACTATATGTCTTGAGTTACATAGTTGACTCACACTAAGGAGATTGTGATGGAGACCATCCACATAAAGAACTTCAGTTTTCATCCACTCTTTATTAGATAGCTCAATACTTCCACATCCTTTTATCTTCAAGGAACCATCATTAACAAACCTTACTATTCTATAAAACGTTTTTTATCATTTTTTAATAGGTTGGCCTTTCCCATTATATAGGATGAGCACCCACTATCATAGATTCAGGTACTATTTCTCTTTGTAGCTTTGATAGAAACTTCTGTAAGGTTGGACTTTTTAGTTTTCTTGTTTACCTTCCATGAAATATTAGATTGGGTGAAGGATAAAGAGGTCCTTTTAGATCTATCTTCCATGCGGCAAGGTTCTTCATACACATAATATTCTTCTAGAGGAGAAAAAATATGAGAGCAACAAGGTTTGGTTGACGAGTATTTTCTTGCCTCTGAGTTTTGTTTGAATCATTCATGTCTTTCCACTACCTAGAATAAACAACATTATGGAAAAAGTTAGAACAACCAAAACAATATCCATAGATAATATTTCTTCTTTAATAATTAGGATATGGATTTATTGTCTATTTTGAACTTCCTAGATCTTCCCCATTCAAATATCTCCTTGCATATTCGTAGTATGACATGGTTTATCCTAGACAGCCATATAATTATAATTTTATAAGTGGAAATGTATTATTATTTTTATTCCTTGTCATGTCTCCTTCCCTAGGAAAATATTTTTGCTACCTATCTTTTATGTATGCTTTAGGATAGTTTTCAATTATCCTTTCAGTTTTAATTGGGGGGTTTTTTTCATCACATTAGGTGAATTTTCAACATGTCAAAATTTCAGTTTGCATTTATTTTTACCCATTGCATTTCTTGCATTTGATGTTTTAAAATCACAACTGATTCCACTATTTCCCATGCATGTGGGTCTTTCATCATTCAAAATCTTTTCAACTCCAACAGAACCATGATTAGTTCTCTCCAACAACTCGCCATCTAAGAATTTTACAAACTATATATTATTCTTTTCTACTTTTTAATTTAATTATCCTTTGATTTTACTCCTGGGAGTAACAACTTATTCATCAAGTACCTCAACAGTCTGGGAATTCTCATCTAGCCTATAGTTAAGTCCATTGATTACTTTTTCGTATTCTTCAATTCTAAGATTTAGTTTCACTATATCTTTTATTATTTCACAATTTTTTACTGCACTTTCACTATTTATTATATTCGTTCAATTTCATCTTTATGATGATCAACATATTTTAATTATTCTTCCACAACTGCTCTCCACATTTTTCATTAGTTACTTTGATTCACAAGTTTACTAAGATAATCCTTATGTTGAAACTTGAGATCATCATCATTAGTCAATTGATTATTTCTTTCTTTACCTCCAAATGGTTATGAATTTTCCACAGTATCCATAAAGAGAGCATGTGTTCCAGATTGAAATTGTGGTTCTACTTCCTCAAATAATTCATTATCATAATCTTCTTTATAGAAAACAATCTTCCTCTGTAAATTCTTTTCGGATTTGAAGTCTCTATTTTTTAAAAACCTTTTTTTGAGGCTTATCCATGTTTCCAGCTTCACTTTCTTCATAATCAAACTTTTTTGGGAATCGAGAGTCTATATGACCAACTCTATCACAACAAAAACAATCTAGAGGGAACTTACCTTTAAATTTCCATTTTCCCTTCTTGAATTTCTTAGTAATGAGAGAAAGAAGTTTGTTTTCCTCATTATCTTCATCAATACCATCTTCTAAAATTTCTAGTTTTTCCATGGATTTTAATTCCATTTCTTTGCTGGCATGTGTCGTTGCGTCTTCTAGCTTTATTCCTTTATCATTTACAACCAGACTGCTTAGTAGGTCATCCAAGGAATGTTTACAAGGATCCCTTTTCTAAAGGGATGACACTTTTGGATTGTATAGAGGTGGAAGCAATCTCAATTTTTTCATCACAATATAAATGTCTTTGATTTCTTCCCCAAACCGTCTAATTTCTCCTACTACTTCTATAATTCAATTGAATAAGGAATCTGCATTCTCATCAGGATACATCTTCAGATTTTCAAACCTATTGTGCAGGACTTGTAGTTTCACCTCTATCACTTTATTGTCTCCTTAATATATATTCTCTAATTTTTCCCACATAAAATTGGTTGAAGTAAATATCATCACCTTTATATAGTTCTGGTTATAATGTTCCACATTGAGAGAATTCTATGCTTCAGCGTCTGCATCAATCATTTTCCTTTGTATATCATTCATGGAAAACCCTGTTGGATTTGAGAATTGTATTCCTTATGCAGTAGTGAAAAGAACTTCCATTCCTAGTGATCCCATATGATATTTCATCCTATTCTTCTAGATCTAAAAGTTACTTCTACCAAATAGGGGTGCTCCCCAAATATTCACTATATTCTCTAGGATAGAAAAGAATGATGGATTTAACACCTGCAACGTTTACCCTCTAATACCACTTGTAAGACCCCAGAACACCCTGAGAGGGGAGGGGTGAATTGGGGTGTAAACATTTTAATTTAAAGTGATGGATCTTATTCCCACATTATTAGTAACTTGTTAAACCTACATAATAGATTAGAATTGTAATAAAACAATCATATATAGAATGAAAACACAACAATTTTACTTGGTTCACAACTATGGGATACATCCAAGAAGCATACATCGACAATGTGTATGATGTACCAAAATACACTAATCTTCACTATCTATAGAATACATAAGTTTGGAATTATTCACTCTCTTCCAAGCACACTACTTTTATATTTGTTTAAGGATAGATCATTGCGCCCTTCAAAACACTTACATCAAATCTCCTTAGCTCACTGACTTTGGAGAAGTCTTACTCAGTTTATCAAATTGAAGGTCTTTTCAATAGATTTTCATTGAATTCTTTGTATTTTTCATGCATGAGACAATACTACCATCGAATTTATGAATTGATACACTTGAAGGAACAAATAAAAAAAATCATATACAAAAAGACTGATAAAATATCTGTACTAAACATGCGGTCAACACCTTTACTTACATGCATGATTTGGGATTTATCATCCAAGATGACTTTCATTAAACCCTTGCTTTTTGTGCAACCCTTATCTTTTGTGCAACTACACCACATCATTTACATGGTGTTTTTAGACTAAAGGTACACCTTGTTCGCAAGATCTACTCTCTGCAATTCTTTCGTGTGCAAATATTTTCCACATTAGAGAAACTGAGTCTTCATTGGAAAATTCTTAAGTGTATAGTGGGGGTGGCTTATTATTTATAGGCCTCAATGACCCTAGATGCACATTTTGGGTGTGTCTTCATCAGTGCATGTAATATTATTTATGAGCACATAAAACACCTTTTGATTCTGCATTAGGCACGTAAGATTCTTCCACAAAACCTCATGTTTTGCGCACATTTAAATATTATGTGACCTTTTTTCATTTTCCACATTTTGATGCATGGATCCCAAATAAATCCTTGAATGAAAGTTTCCAAAATATCATTCCATATTGTGTGCAGCTGCCTTTTCCAAAAACACTCTTCTTCATATTCTGATTTTTGGCCCCAAAAATTTTACATACACGAGGAAATGATGCCACCTTCAATAATGTCATATTCTTGAACTATAAGATCCATTTCCTTGTAAACTACCTAATCGTCCATTACGTATTAACAACAAACACAAACCATTTCCCATTTCCAACACTAAAATGCCTGGGTTCTAACAAGGAAAAGGATCTTGAAAAAAAAGTGGCCATGTCGCCTTCATATCCGATGACTATAATGGTCCTTTAAATCATCATAGATTTATGGTTTTGTGTTCAATAAAATTCCATTGATAATTCACTTTTTCATCAAGCATCTAAATAATTCTATGTAATTATTATTATTTACTTATTTCATGTTCATATCTTAACCAAGAAAAAATTAGATATTTTATTTAACAGAATTAAAAAAAGGAATCAAGGTCAGGGGGTCTAATATAATGAAATCCAAGATCACCACCCATATCAATGTCCACCCTAGAATTCATGTACTTCGCCACTTGATTCCCATATCACCAGACATAGAGCTTGGAGGTATTTTCTTTGATGAGATCATCACACCTATGGCTATGGTAAATAATAGAACAAGGATCATCTATCCTTTCATGGGGTGAGTGGAGGATGACTATTGACTAAGTTTCAATTGAGTCCAAATCAAAATCATTCTCACTTCACAATTCCATCCCATCACGCATGGCACAAGCCTCCACTAAAAGAAAATCCCCTGGAAATAAGTTAAATTGTATGAGAATATTAAAAAGTCCCATGGTTCATAGACAATACCACCACCACTCATAATACCATAGTAAAAGGACCAGTCTACATTGACCATAAACCCAAATAAGGGGGTATCCCAAGAGACCCATTATCCTTGTGGATTCACTTGAAGCCTAGCGTAGAAGGGCAATAGTGATTCAATATATTCCTTAAGGATGGGGAATTATCCCATAATTTGAGGAAGGGATATAGCTTCTCCAATACGAACCATGTTATAACATTCAGGTGGTAGTGGGAACTATTGCCACCCCCATGTCATGCCTTATTCCACACTTCCCAAATACTCTAACAACCCACTATAAGGATAGGTACATGTGCATTCTTCTTTGTGCTTCTACCTAAAATCCCACTAATCCTGAGTTGAAGAAAAATTACACTTTTCCTTACTTGTTTCATGAATCCTATGAAGGTACCAAACACACCCAAGATGAACTAATCCCATTCACCTTCAAATAATACGTGAAAATCGATTCTTCTTTCAAGTTCAGGCAACCCAAACACCTCAAGGAAAACATGGATCCCTTCTATTTAATATCCTCATCTATAGGGAGTGTGTAGTTTCTACTTCACCAAATCATAAAGATATATTTCATTGGAATATATTTTCACTAGAGAAGGTTACCCCAGTTATCGTACTTCTAATTTCCATTCAAATCTTGAAAATACACCTTCACTGAGAATATACTAGTAATGAATCCTGTGAAAACATATGATTTCCACTCATTATTAATAAAAATGCAATGAAATAACTCATGATATTTTTTTATAACATAATTAATGAATTATGGGTAAGTGATGGAGAGCTTGAAAGAGGTGTGTGGGGTTTGGAACCCAAGAAAACCATGTGTGACACCTAACTTGTTGTGATCCAAGAATTTGATCTCCCCACAACCAATAATCTTGCTGGAATTTCCCTAAATAATAGGGATGTGACAATGTATAGAGTTCTAGTAACCACATACCTTCCCCTTTATTTTCTTCAAATTCTTCCCATACATATTAACAATGAAACTACCCAAGAGAGTTTGACCCCCGATCAAATCCCATTTCATTTTGGCTAGGAGACTATGCATCATCTTTGAAACATCCTTCAGGTTGATGCCACATACAACCCATGGCTTAGAAATTCTCACGCTTGGGGCCCAATGACACCTCCCATCGGAGTGGGAATCCCAAATGAATGATACTATGAGTTTCTTAATATACTTGATGATTATTTTCAACACCTTATAGACTAAGATTACATGCATTGGAATGGATGAGAGAATTCTGTTGAACAAATTGACCATGACACTAAAGGATAGAAAATTATTCTTCCAAATATAAATTCTTCTTGTAATGTTATCAAATAATCGTTCGATGTAATTAATATGAGTCTATCTAGGATAGATAAGAGATACCATGTACTCCATTGGGAATAATTTCCTATGAAACTCCATAGATTTTTCAATCAACTTATCACACCTTTATGAGAATTTAATCGAGGCATAGACCCTACATTTATAATGATTAACAATTTTCCGACTCCATTTAGAGTACTCCTCCATGAAATTTTTTAATCCTCAAAGAGACCACCTACTTTCATTGAGAAATATGAGCATTTCATCAATTACTAAGAGATGTGAGACTCCATAAAATCTCATGTGTCTCCTATAAGGAAGAATATCCAAATATCTAAGAGACTGAATAATATACTTAATAGGAGCATATTATACCAAGATAAATAGACTATGAGAAAATGGGTCCCCTTGCCTCATACCCCTAACCGATTTTATGAATCTGAACTTCCTTCTCATAAATGATATCGAAATCCAAGTGGAACTATAGCATATGAAAAAAAATTCATTCACCCAATCCAAGAACCCCATATATCCCATCACCCTAAGGAAGATGTTCCATTCCAACCTATCATAGGCTTTTCCCATATTGACCTTAATGAAAATATTCAACCATGTATCCTTAATGTTGGTATTATCTATCATTTAATGTACAATGACAATAGAATACTTAATTATCCACCCCCTAATAAAACCATTAGGTTCCCCAAAGACCAATTACTATCATAAGGTATCCATTCTTATAATGATAACACTCCACATTTTGTAATGGATTTTAAACATGCTGATAATTCTGAATTGACCCAGTGAAGTTGGATCCTTTACCTTTGGGATAAGTATAAGGGTAGTAGAACATTCCACCTGAGGGAACCTTCCTCCTTTGAAGAAATCATGGATCACCTCCACAAGATCCTTCTTTACCATATCTCATGTAGCTTCAAACATGGTACTCAGGAATATATTTGGGTGTGGGTAACTTATAGGATTGAAGGAGTTAATAGCCTCTCTTATTTCATTTTCCTATGATATGGATCCAAGAATAGATTTATCTTAGTTTGTAACAACTCAAAAAAATTGAATTTAAGTTCTTTTCATTATCCCTTATGTAGACATTCCATATACCAGGTTTAACATAAAAAATATAGGATTTAATCAAATATATAGTAATACCTCACATAACCACTACATCATTAATATAAGATCCATAATCCAATAGAATATTGGGGATGATAGTGAATCTCTTCTATTTAATAAAAGAATAAAAAAATGATGTATTAAATTCACCCTCCTTGAGCCACATATCCCTAGACAGTGAAAATCATCACACTCTTGTTCCATAAGAAACTATTTCATCTAGATTTTCTTATATTCTAATATCTCTAAGAAATTGTCCTAACATGCATTCTAAAGCTGAGAATCAAGATTCTCAATGTTTGACAATAGATAATCTAGGCCGAGCCAATAGGAAGGCTTGTTGTTATTCCCAGAATGCTGGTATCCCTTTAGGTGCCTGATTTTATTATGCAGGAGGACCCTGTAGGATCTAAATAATGATGTAGATGCTCAATATACAAGAGGGGGGGTGAATTGTATACTTTAAAAATTCCTTTGGAACCTTTAAAGTTAGTTATGAATAACTATGGTTTCCTTAAGAAAAGAAAATGGCTAAGTTTAACAAAGTTAAACATTAGCAAATTCACAACACCTCTAACAGCAAATGAAAACTTGGAAAGAGATTCCGAAAGTAGGTTCCGGAAATATGGTTCCGAAAAATGAAACTTAACAAAAGATTACAATATGATATTCTACCATAAAGTGTATAGAATCTAAATGAAACAGAGTACAAGTAAGGAATTATTAAAAAGTTATACTTTCCTTATAATACGAAATTCAGCGGAAATAAACAAGTAGTAAAACTACAAGTAACAAGATAGAAGTCTTTTAACCCAAAGAGAAGGGTATCCAACAACCTTGGATAAAGGTCCCTTGATTTATACATTCAAGCAAGTCTGTCTTACCCACACCAGGGTAAGCCCTCGATACAATGATCGGAGTCTCTGTCTTGCTATCCCCGCAAGCCCTCAAATTCAAGGTAGTTGGAAACCTCTGTCTTCCTCAGCAATAATCCCTCAACTTCAAGGTGTTGGAAACCTCTGTCTTCCTATCCCCAAAAGTCCTCGAATGTAATCACCAACATTCGGAGTCGCACAAAGAAAAAACTGAACGAGCGGTTCAGTACGCACAAGGCATGAAAAGCTTTCTCTCTCTAAAAATCACCTTAGCAGCGTGTGGTCTCTAGATTGATCAACTTCATTGTCTCTAGAGCTCTTTCAAATGAGCTCCTATTTATAGGTAAGGTCGACCTCCTTCCCAACGGTCATATTTTCCATAAAAATAGAAGGGACCTGTACACGTGTAACTTAACCAATGGTTAGTTATAATAGAATAGACGACATCGTTTTATAACAAAACAAGTGTAACAGAATGTACGACATCGTTTTAAATTCTAACTCAAAAGTTCGGAGTGTGAACAAAAAGTCAAAGAGTAGAAAAATTATAGAAGTGTAAGAAAAAAGAAAGTTCGGAGTCTAACCAAAAATAATTTTCGGAGTCTAAATAAATTCAGAGTGTATAAAAGAAATATGACCAGATTCTGTTTAATAGGTGAATTCAGAATGAGAATTCAGAATGAGAATTCGTCATCAGAATTCGTAATCAGAAATTGTAATGGAAAATTTGTCATTAGAATTCGATGTTGAACTTCATGAGAGTTCGTGACCGTTATTCAAAGTTGATCTTTATTAAAGTTCGTATCCAGAATTCAGAGTTGAGCTTCATTACAGTTCTCATCCAGAATTCGGAGTTGATCTTTATTAACGTTCATATCCAGAATTCAGAGCCTAAAACAGAATGCTTTTAAGTCAAAGTTTTAAACACTTCCGAAAATCTAGAAATAAATCCGAATCTTGTACTTAAGAAATATATGGGTGAAAATGTGATAAGGATAATTTTTCTTACAAAAGCGATTTTCCTTACAAAAGCAATTTTCTTAAAGATAAGGTGTTTGTGATTTTCAAAAAAAATAAGGAATGGAAAAGTCGTAAGGAAAACCTTATTGACTCAACAATCTCCACCTTTTTGGAAAGCACAAAATTCCTTACAAAAAAAGAAATTATAAGAAGAAAGAAAAACATTAAGGCTTATCTCCCTTTGCTTTAAGGATATTGATGAATACGACTAACTCCCCCTTAGGCTTTGAAACTCTAAGGATCATATTCTAGATTTCCGGAGTGACATTTCATTACGAATAAGAAAGTCTTCTTTAATGAGAAACTCCCCCTTAGATAAGATCTTATTAGAGTTCTTTTTCCATAAGGATCTTTTCCTTCTCCCCCTTTGTGATTTTCAAAAGGAATTCGAGGGAATGGAAAAAAATAACAAAGTACATGAAAAATTCGTAATAATAACAAAAGACGAGCAACCAAGATTTTCATTACTTTTAAGGAATGAAAGATACAAAAAAAAGACCGGATTTAACTATTTCGGATCTTTTTCCTTCAGAATGAGCCCCTTAAGAATAGTCTTGATCTTCTTTAGGTCTTTATGGTCTTCCTCAGGTTGCTTCTCTAAGACCACTATTCTTGCAGATTGAACTTCAATCTTTTTTTCCTGGGGTTTAATCTTTTCTTCCCGAGCTTTAAGTTTTTCTTCCTGAGCTTTAAGCTTTTCTTCCTGAGCTTTAAGATTTTCTTCAAACTCAATCTAATGATCCCTTTTATACTTCCAGTTTTGAGAAACAGAGTTTAGATTCCCATTAAGATCTCTGACTTCTTGAATCCAGAAGTTCTTTTCATCTGTTAGCTTCTCTTCAAAGGAAGAAGTAAGTTCATTAATCTTCCTGTCTTCTGTTTCAAATGCATCTTTAAAATTGTCGTGAAATTCATCAAATAGCCTCATCTCTTCTACAGTTTTCCTCGGCCAGCTAGTCATCCTCTTGCAAGATCTTTTATGGGCTTCATAGCCAACAAGAATAGATTTGAATTCAGCTTCTATCTCGACACACTTATCCATAACCATGGATACGGAATCTGATTTCTGATTCAGAGCATGTTGGAGCATCTGGAATCTTGAATCTATAGTTGAGATGGTCGGAATGGAACCCACTAACTTCCTCAAATATTGAACAACAAATTCATGCCCCAACGAGGATGACTCCGAATCTGAAACTTTGCTTGGAGAATTTTCTTCCTCAATAAGCTCCAACTTCATTTTAGACGAATCACCAAAATCTCTTTTCTTTCTTGCCACTGATTTTGGAGTATCAACAAGGAGTTGCATTCCCTTGTCCTTTTTTGGAATGGATTCTTGTTATGGAGTATTCTGCTCGCTAGTAGATACTTGAATAACATCATCAAAAACTTTTTGAACTACATTTTCTTCATTCTTATCCTTTTCTGGAGTTACTAATTTAGAGGATTCAGCCTCTGAAGTTCGGAGTGACAGATGTTCCGAAGGTGTCCCCTTATAATTTTCTACTTCTTTCAACACATCTCCGGTTTCACCACTTCCTTCAGTAACAACTTCTTCTTCTTCCACTTGCTCAATCTACTCTATTTTCTTAACAGGCTCAGCTATAATCTCTTCCGGAAAATCAATGTTTCATCCTGGAGTCTCAGGTAGAGATTCCAAGGAGAAAGATCTCGGAACTGGAATGTTTCCAGAAACCATATCATTAAATTTTAACAAAGCTTTAACTGCCTCATCTTTTGTCATCTTCTTCTTGAGCTTCTTTTCTTTTGAAAGTTCTACCAATTCATCTTCTGTATTTTCCTTCAAAGCCTTAGCTTCCGCATGATCCAATCCGAACTATGGATCCCCTTCTTTATTTTTCTCTTTATCTGTTCTCCACTTTTCAACTACCTCATCAGGATAGGATTTCTTCTTCTTCGGTTTTGGAGGAGCGGATTGAACTTTCTTAGATTTAGGATCATGTGCTTCAGCTGCAACTTCTTTGAGATTTCTTTTCTTTACTGGCTTAGTTGATTCCAGTTCAGTAGCCTTCAGAAACGCTTCTTCTTGACTTGGAAAGTCGAAGAATTCACCAGTCTCCTTTTTGAAGGCCACATCCATCCTCTTAAGAGTATCATCACTCACCAAATTTTTTTTGCAAACCCTTGGCTTAGTCCTGCAAGCTTCCTTAAAAGACTCAAGGCACCGAACTATTAACTTTGATAAAATTGCTGGGTACATTATGATTTGGGATTTGAGATTTCCTTTCTTAACATTCTCAATAGTTATAAGAATGTGCCTCATGAAGTTAAACATCCTTAGATTTCTCAAAAAATCTAAGATATAGATTTCACTCTTCTTCAGGCTGTCTTTATCACCTTTCCTCGGTACGATAATACCTTGTACCGACAACTCTAGAATCCGGAAATTTGTAGGCAAGCTAGCAATCTTCGGAGCCTTATTTTCTGTCAGTACGAGAGTTTTCAAAGCTTTTTCCTTATTGAAGCTTCCTTTAGTATCTGGCAATATGTGAGATATGAACTCAGCTTCTCCTTCATAGGTCATCCCTACCAAGCTGGCTACCTTGGTATAAGAAAGCTTATAAGTCTTTCCATAAGACTTAAAATAAAATTTCTCCCTATTATCTTCCTTAAAGAAGGACACTGTTCCATAGAATTCAAAAAGTAACTCCGAAAAAACATCATCTTGATTCCCCGGTTGGGACACAGCAATATCTTCCCATCCGTTCAGCTTTATGTTCTTCGAAATAAGAGAATTATAGTTGTTGAAGAAATCCAGATGAACCAGCCTTTCTCTATAAACTAACCATTGTGAAATTGGCTTTGAGGATGAAATTTCTTGAGATGCTAATTCCACAGACATTCGGGTCTGACGACTTTTGAGAAGTTTGGAACGGTCTTAAAATAGAGAGGCAGAGTTTCGAGTCGCTGGAGCTTGAAATCGATGTGGGACAACTATTTGGGGTCCCCTTTATATAGGCAACGAGAAAACGGTTCATCTTCCATGGTTGATCGAACGGTTGTGACAAGCTGAGATCAGATCTGACGGTCGAAAACCAACTCTCATGAAAACTTGAATCTGATCTTTTTGAGGTTTTATTAAAACAAATATTTAAGAAAATTATAATTCGAAAACAAAGTATAAGAAAATACCAGCAAGTAAAGTATGACTACGAAAACTTGGGTAATAAAATCATACCTTTCAGATTGTCTTAGGAAGATTATTCGTAATTGGAAACATTTTTAAGAAAACTACGAAAGAAAAAAAACATTACTATGAAAAGACAAAGTTCACAAAACTCATTATGAAAAAAAAACTCTGTACGGAAAACTCAGTACGAAAATTATAAAATTTGAAAATGAAAAAACTTATTATGAAAGATTCGGTATGAAAAAACTTATTATGAAGGATTTGGTACGAAAATTACATTACGAAAATATCTGTATGAAATTTTCCATTCCGGAAGTTTTCAATATGAAAATTTCCATTCTAGAAGTTTTCTATATGAAAATATCCATTCTGGAAAATTTTACTTCTGGAAATTTCCATTCCGGAATTTTAATTTCGAAAAGTTTGAAAAACTATCTTTGAAAAAAAAAATTAGTTACTCTAACAATCAAATGTACTCCCCGTATGAAAAGGAGTTTATTGCTATAAGGATACTTTATCAATAGAAAGTTAATTAAGAAGGATTACCTTACGGTTATCATTCATAACTTCTGTTTAATGTATTCAAATCTATCAGACGGCAAGGATTTTGTGAAAATATCAGCAAGTTGATCTTGCATTTCGAAAAACTGAAGAATAATATCTCCTTTCGTTTTGATAATCTTTTCAAAAAATCATTTGTTACCGGTTATGTGCCGGGAACATCCACTATCCATGTACCATGTATTTTTTCTGGTACTCTCTTTATTTTCCTGAAATCAAGTAGAGAATTAGACTTTCGGAATCCAAACTTTCTTGGATCCGAGATTTCTAGATAATAAAATTTTAGGAACCCACATCTTCTTAGAAAAGTAAGCTTTATGAAAACCTAAGGATTGGGTTTTGTTTAAGGAACAATTATTTGCCCAGTGACCACCACATTGACACTTGGTACAAATTGGGGCACTTTGAGGAACAAAATAATTGTTACTGAAAATTGGTTTTGCATGGGTATAACCAAAACCGGATTTATTTCTTAAAGGTCGTATTTGGGAATACATTTTATCAAAACTTTCCTTACCATGGGTAAATTTTGATAAACACTTCTTTAAGGAAAAAATTTCGGACTTGAGTTTTATAACCAAGTTTTTATCCTTAAAATTATTAGTTTTAGAACAAGAGCTAGGTTCAAAAACATTTTTCTTAGAAATTACTTTTTCTAATTATTTAGAAAGTTTGTTCTTTTCAGAACTTACTTCCTCAAGATTTTTTGAAATACCTTCAAAATCAGCATTTTTCCTATCAAGATCTTTAGAAAGATCTGATATCTCTTTTGTAAGAATATAATTCCTAGAGTTTTTCTTATCATGTTTTTTATTGAGTTTAGAATTCTCAATCTCAAGAAGTTCAGCAAACCTAGAGACTTCTTCATAAGTAGGTAAAGTATTTTCTTCATCAGAATAGGATTCTTCATCAGAAGAGTTATAATACATACTACCATTAGAATTTAAAGAAACATTGGTCAATGATTCATCATTTCATACCTTAGCCATAAAACAATGATTTTCAATAGGTAATCTGGCTATAAGACCATGATTCTTTTGTCCTGAATATTCGTAATCAGAAGATTCATCTGAAGGGTCACCACCACTGGCACTCCAGGTGTCATTAGCTTTCAAAAATTTCTTAGCTTTGGCTTTATAATACTTCTTTATGTTCCTGTCTGAATTCCTTTCTTTCCTTTATTTCTTTTTTGAGCAAAGGGAAATCCGGTCTAATATGTCCATCTCTCTTGCATTCATAACAAGTAACTTCTCCATCTTTCTTATCTTTCCTTTCCTTTTTCTTATACTTGGATTGGAAATTTCTCTGGCCAGCTATCTTGTTCATCCTCCGAGCAAGATTAGCTAACTCATTTTCTGATATTTCACTCTCACTAGAATCTGATTGAATAACTATCTTCTTGGACTTGGATCTGGTTACTCTCTCAGGAGTTTTAGCTTTCATATGATTTGATGTTGTTGTAAAAGCAACAGTACCATTTCCATTTTTCTTCTTGATTTTATCAGCATCTCTCTTAATTCTTGTTTCATGTTGAAGATGAGTTCCAAATAACTCATCAAAAGAAATTTGAGTGAACTTTCTGTTCTCATCTATAGCAGTTCTTTTGGATTACCACTCATTGGGCATAATATCAGTTACCTTATCCACAAGTGCTTCACCATCTAACCCTTTTTCTCCCATAGACTGTAAGCTTTTGACGATAGTCATAAATCTTTGTTGAACTTTACAAATTGGTTCACCATAAGGAAAATTGAAGCCATGATATTCAGCTCTAAGCATAGCTCTCCTAGTCTCAATCACTTTAGAAGTTCCAAAGTGTGTAACTTCTAACTTCTTCCAGATAAAATTAGTTGTTTCACAAGAAGAAATTTGGATATATATATTTCTTGTCATTTAACATAGTAAAGTATTGCGTACCTTATAATTGAGTTGATACTCTTGCTTTCCCTGGTTAGTAAAAGTTCTAACTTCCTTATCAGGAATTTTATAATCACCAGTAAGCATAACAAAGTTGTCCACTCCAGTATTGATAACAAAAGTCTTCATTCGATATCTCCATTACTCATAGTCATTACCATCAAAGATTGGTGGTCTTGTAGGATTTAGATTATCAATAGACCCAACATTAATTCCTGCCATACTTAAAAACCTTTGGCACACAAACTTGTTAGTAGAAAAGATTCGTAATAACAAAGTTCGGAATGAGAAAGTTCGGAATGGGAAAGTTCGGAATGAGAAAGTGAGCAAGAAAAACTTAAACGTGAGTATAAGTATTCCAGAAACCTCCTTTGATACCAATTGTAGGATTGAAATAATGATGTAGATGCTCAATATAAAAGAGGGGGGGTGAATTGTATACTTTAAAAATTCCTTTGGAACCTTTAAAGTTAGTTATGAATATCTATGGTTTCCTTAAGAAAAGAAAAGGGCTATGTTTAACAAAGTTAAACTTAAGCAAATTCACAACACCTCTAACACCAAATGAAAACTTGGAAAGAGATTCTGAAAGTAGGTTCCGGAAATAGGGTTCCGGAAAATGAAACTTAACAAAACATTACAATATGAGATTCTACCATAAAGCGTATATAATCTAAATGAAACAGAGTACAAGTAAGAAAGTATAAGAAAGTTATACTTTCCTTATAATACGAAATGCAATGGAAATAAACATGTAGTAAAACAACAAGTAACAAGATATAAGTCTTTTAACCCAGAGAGAAGGGTATCCAACAACCTTGGATAAAGGTCCCTTGATTTATACTTTCAAGAAAGTCTATCTTACCCACACCAAGGTAAGCCCTCGATACAAAGATCGGAGTCTCTGTCTTTCTCTCCCCGCAAGCCCTCAACTTCGAGGTTGTTTGAAACCTCTGTCTTCCTCAGCAAGGAAGCCCTCAACTTCAAGGTGTTGGAAACCTCTGTCTTCCTCTCCCCGGAAGTCCTCGAATGTAATCACCAACATTCGGAGTCGCACAAAGAAAAAATTGAACGAGCGGTTCAGTACGCACAAGGCATGAAAAGCTTTCTCTCTCTAGAAATCACCTTAGCAGCGTGTGGTCTCTAGATTGATCAACTTCATTGTCTCTCGAGCGCTTTCAAATGAGCTCCTATTTATAGGTAAGGTCGGCCTCCTTCCCAACGGTCATATTTTCCTTAAAAATCGGAGGGACCTGTACACGTGTAACTTAACCAACGGTTAGTTTATAACAGAATAGACGACATCGTTTTATAACAAAACAAGTGTAACAGAATGTATGACATCGTTCTAAATTCTAACTCAAATGTTTGGAGTGAAGGTTCAGAGTGTAAAAAAAGTCAAAGAGTAGACTAATTATAGAAGTGTAAGAAAAAAAGAAAGTTCGGAGTCTAACCAAAAATAATTTTCGGAGTCTAAATAAATTCAGAGTGTATAAAACAAAGATGACCATATTCTATTTAATAGGTGAATTCGGAATGAGAATTCGGAATGAGAATTCGTCATCAGAATTCGTAATCAGAAATCGTAATGGAAAATTTGTCATTAGAATTCGATGTTGAACTTCATGAGAGTTTGTGACCATCATTCGGAGTTGATCTTTATTAAAGTTAGTATCTAGAAATCAGAATTGAGCTTCATTATAGTTCTTATCCAGAATTCAGAGTTGATCTTTATTAAAGTTCGTATCAAGAATTCGAAGCCTAAAACAGAATGCTTTTAATTCAAAGTTTTAAACACATCCGAAACTCTAGAAATGAATACGAATCTTGTACTTAAGAAATATATGGGTGAAAATGTGATAAGGATAATTTTTCTTACAAAATCGATTTTCCTTACAAAAGCAATTTTCTTAAAGATAAGGTGTTTGTGATTATCAAAACAAAAAGGAATGTAAAAGTCATAAGTAAAACCTTATTGACTCAACAGACCCACCAAACCCCATTCATGGGTTTTTCCCAAGATTTTGAACCATTGTGAGAAAGGTAGGATCTGATGGTCGTAGGTTGGATAAGAAGAAACAATGGCTCCCTGTATTATGTTATGACAACGTGATGTTAAGAAGAGATTGGTTAGAGAGTTCCCTTATGAGGTTGGTAATAGTAGCATTTGGGAAAGAGGAGATGGACTAAATATTGGGGAATCATTTTTCCAAACAACACCAGATCCAACTACACCTATACTAATTATTACACCATGTGACCTTATTACCTGTATACCCTATCTCTATGATTCATAAATGTGAAATAATGCAACAATATCATTTTAATCAATCCTTGGGTACACACCTCCCACTTTATTTTCTGAGGTGTCTAAAATGAAATTGTAATCACCGCCAATAAACCAAGTTGTCTGGGTTGAAGAAACCATGACCAATCCTCAGCTGATATGTTGTAAATGCCTCACATTTGGCATGAATAATAGAATATCATGGAAATTGACCCATTTCTAATCATAACCATGATGAGATGATTATAATCACTCACCCTCTCCATTGAAACACTACTTTTCCGAAAAAAACCAGATGTGACAATTAGAGGGGTGACCATGCATACATCCCAAAACTCAAAACCTATGAGAAAATTCAGATAACCTAGAGTAAATTTGTTTATGTTATAGAATATCAATGATTGACATGTGATTCCAATGAAACTCATTACCAAGAATGTTTGTATTTACGTAGGCACTATGGCCCTAAGCATTCCAAAATTTATGGGATGTCATTGGATAAATAGACTTATAGGGATGGGGCCTAGAATTGGGGATTCTCTTCACTAGTAGTGAATGTTATCCAACCTTTTCATGGAATATCATCTGGTAAAAATGGCACAGGGATATAGGAACCAAAAATAGGCCTCCACATAAGCACCCAATATCTTCACATAGTGAGATGGAAAATTAGATAACACATCATAAGAGTTCTTTAGGAGGAGAGGGGAGCACCTTGTAGGGACAAGGCACAAGGACATAAGACATTTTGGGTGGGAAGATTAGGACCCCACTACTTTACTATGATGAAGTACCTTACCTGGAGAATAAAAAGGGGTATTCAATTTGGGGTCCTCTGAGCCCAACAGACACTACTACAAAACGGGGCAAGCAGAGCGCGCCACATTTATCAGCGCTTTTTTTAGCGCTGATAAAGACCCCCCCTTTATCAGCGCTAGTAAAAAAGCACTGATAAAGGGGGGGTTTTATCAGCGCTAAAAAAAGCACTGATAAAGACCCCCCCCTTTATCAGCGCTTTTTTAGTAGCGCTGATAAACGGGGGGTCTTTATCAGCGCTTTTTTTAGCGCTGATAAAGACCCCCTTTATCAGCGCTTTTTTACTAGCGCTGATAAAGGGGGGGTCTTTATCAGCGCTTTTATGAAAGCGCTGATAAAGACCCCCCCCCCCCTTTATCAGTGATTTTTATAAAAAGCGCTGATAAAGGGAAAATTTAAAAAATATATATATTAATATATAAATCTATTAAGCTTTTTATATTGATATAAATATAATATTTATTTTATAAATACGTTTTAGAAAGGATCTATGGAAATATAATATTAATTTATAAGATGTTTAGTAAAAGAGGGTTATAAAATAAATTAAAAAATATTTTTAATTAGTAATTATGTAATTTTTACCAATTAATAGTCATTTAATGACACTTTTAATATAAAAAAAATAAAAAAATTAATGAAAGATCCAAAATAAGTTGAAAATGAAACCCAAACATCAAACGGCCATAACTTTTGATCCGGGACTCCGTTTGAGCTCCACAGCATATCAAATCGAAGCCTGCGACGAGCTCTACAGCGCTATAGACGGGTGAAACCCGTCCAAGGTTGTTTCAAGGCCAAAAAAGGCCCAGAAGGCCTCCAAAACTGAGTTTTTAGTCGGGGTACCCCGGTTTTCACCGTTCAAGCAGCTATAACTTCTGATCCCGACGTCCGATAAACCTCTACCATATATCATATCGAAGATCATTACATGTTCTTCGATTTGACTGATTGTGGAGCTGAAACGGACTCCTGGATTATAAGTTATGGTCCTTTTAACATTCAAACGGCTATAACTTCCGATCCGGATGTCCATTTGGCATGTACCGCATATCATATCGAAGATCGTTTGATGTTCTTCGATTTGACTGGTTGTGGAGTTGAAACGGACTTACGGATTAAAAGTTATCTTCGTTTTAACATTATCATAGGATTTTCACCCCCTCATTTCTATGGATTCATTCATAACTATATATATATATCTATGTGTATATATATATATCTATGTATATATATATATATATCTCTCTCTCTCTCTGTTTGTGTGCGTGTATTGTATCTATGTATATATGTATGTATTTATTTATTTATTTAAAAACACACATAAAAACACATATTCTATAAATGTATTTGAAATTAACTTTATAAATATATATATTAATATACAAATAAATATACGGATAAAAAATTATATATATATATATATATATTAATATACGAATATATATATATATATTAATATAACTAAATATATTTATTTTAATATGGATCTATATTAATATACGAATAAATATAACTATATATATATATATATATAACTAGATATATCATCAAATGGAGAAAAAAACAAAATGGCTAAGTGGTAAAGTGGCAACACGTTAGGGTGGAGGTCCTGTGTTCGAATTCCAGTGGTAGCAGGGTTGTGCGGGACGCGAGGGAGGCGGGGTGCAGCGTGCGGAGCGTAAGGGGGATGAGAGGGAGTGGGGGTGCGGGTTGGGGGGACAAGCGCTGATAAAAGGGAGGGGTCAAGCGCTGTGAAAAAACCCCTGACGAATTATATATATATTTTTATTTTTTCAATTTTTTAGACACCTTTTATCAGCGCTAAAAAAAGAGCTGATAAAGAACCCTTTTATCAGCGCCGTTTTTAGCGCTGATAAAAGTACCCTTTATCAGCGCTTTTTGAGCGCTGATAAAAGGGACCCCCCTTTATCAGCGCCGCGCTTTACAGCGCTCAAAAAGCGCTGATAAAGGGGGTTTTTATCAGCGCTTTTTTTAGCGCTGATAAAAGCACCCTTTATCAGGGCTTTTTGAGCGCTGATAAAAGGGACCCCCCTTTATCAGCGCCGCGCTTTACAGCGCTCAAAAAGCGCTGATAAAGGGGGTTTTTTAGCGCTGATAAAAGTGATTTTTGTAGTAGTGAGAAGAAACCCATTTCTCATACTATACACCACCATAGGAAAAAACACATCCTTTTCCGCAATGTACGGTGATTTGAGGCATTGAACACGAGGGGAGGAAGGTAGAATCTTCTGAGGGGGAAGTGTTTGAGAAACTATCCTACAAATGGAAGTATTGGGGATCGATCTAGGGGAGACGAGACCTTCTTACCTCTCCTGAACATCGTCAACCCCGACCCATGATCCAGCACTGGGAAGGTTCCATGAAAACAGAATGGGACCTCCTTTTTTTATACATTGTGTTCCATTGGAAATGAAACTATGATAAAAACTACATTGGGGAAGCATAAAATATCCAATACAACTAAGAAACTAGGGCACCAGATTGAAGATGAATGTGATACAGAAGATGTTACGAGAGATTCATCTCCATGAAAAGTCAAGTATCTGAAGAATCATAAAGTTAAGAGAACAATAATTTCTACACAAGAAGGACCAATGCATGTCTCCAATGCCATGTAGAAATGAGAGATCATGAAACTGAAAGGGGGGTCATAGAAGATAAACCCAAATCGCTACCTTAGGAGTATCACGACTAGCATGAACATCAATAGACCACCAAGAAAGTTTGAAATTATTTTTATATTACATGAGTGGGGTCCATGAATAGGAAATCATGAAGTCTTCCCTTGAAGTCATCATAAAATAGAAGAATTTTTAGTGAAGAACGGAAAATTATGTTGGTGATTCTATGCCCTGAGATCCAGCAAAGGCCTAAAACTCTAGCAGAAATGGCCGATCAAGACCAAAACAATCCATTTGGTTTCCACTTGTAAAAATAAATAGCCTCATCAATGTAAAATCCTAATAACTCAAGTTCCAAAAAACCCTCGACCAAAAGAGGTTGTGGAAAAGATATTGAAATATCAAGGATCATAGGAAGATACAAAACCATTAAGGATGAAGTCCCTATAAGAGAAACATTCATTGATTTTTGGGGAAGTGAAGACTCGGTCTCCAAAGGTAGAGTCAATCAGAAAGATGAAGTGAACCCCTTCTATATGGGAAACTAGATGAGGAGGAGGTGAGACCAACTAACAGCAAAGGAGGGGGAGCCTCCACCTCTGGGACAAACCAATATGGGAAAACATTCAACAAAAAATGAAAACATGATGGAAAGTGGGGAAAATTTCATGAGGGATTTGAGAGAGCCATTCTTTAATCCATACTTTACAAAATGTATCAACATGTCTATATCTTCACTTTCCACCATTGTTCTCCTAAATGGAAACCATGTATGTGTTATTCTAGATGAATACGATAATTTCATTCATATGTTATAATGAGTACATTTTGATAACCATTTTTATAATTTGGGGTTCCAATAAAGGTATTTTAAAGTCTAAAAAGAATGATTATAGTGACTAAGATTAAATTTTGAGGATTCAATTCATTTATAGAGGTTAGAATGTGACACCCATAAATTTTAAAATAAAAACATCATATTTGATTATGTATATAAAAAAACATGATTATAAGAGAGTAAGAAAACCAAAGTCTTTATGATATATTTATTTTTAAATAAATTCAATCTATATGATATTATGCAATGCACACAACACCGGGTTTGAACGAAACACGATACTCTATTAAATTATTATTATTATTTAAACATGACTATTATAACCTAGTCATTAAGTTGATTGGTATGAATAGTAATAATTGAATTATGAAAAATTATATATTTTACACATGTATAAATTAAATTTAATATATATTAATTGAGAAGAGATAAATTAATAATTATTTTAAGGAAAATGAATTGTTTTCTGAAATACATTATTTTTCAAAAATATAGTTTAGTCGTGATTTGTACACTTAATTTAAAATTAATAATTACTATATTTAGAAATTTTAATTGAATAATTTAACTTTATATGTGAATTATATATGAAAAAATTATCTTTGGATGAATTTCTTTTAATTTTTTGAAAAGATTATTTTTTAATGAATAGTTAAAAATACTGATTTATATCGAAATATGTCTTTTTCTAAAAAAAGATAAATTTTATTGAAATTTTATTTTATAGTTAAATTATAACAATTATATTGAAAAATAACTAATTTAGTTCATTTCAATTAACTTCATATTGAATCCAAATATTAAAACATTTTAATATTTTGAATGTTTTTTTTGGAAAACCAGTTTTTTCGATGCGTATACAGGTTTAATTTTAAATTTAATTATGCTGAAACTATTATTTTAATTTATAAAAAATGGATTCCTTGTTTTGAATCAGCTTAATTTATATTATATAATATTCTCAACGTATCTTTTAATCATAGTGAATAGTAAAAATAGTAAAAATTAATTATTGAGTATAAGGTAAAAATGGGTTTACCGGGGGTTAAACTAAGAAGATAAGGGTTAAAATAATATAAAACTTATACAAAACACATTTTATGGACATATTTATGCCTTATAACCACTTTGGTTTAATAATGGACCATTTTTTAGGATTTTTTCAAGATAAAAACACGCTTATCACTTTTTTCTTTTCAAAAATAACAAATATGTCCTCCCTGCTATTAAAATATCCACCCCCAATCGTATCTTATACACACTTAAAAACCCCATTGGGTTAGAAAATACCTAACCAAATACATTCATTACTCCTCTCCCAAAAGTATTGATGAATTTTTTATTAGAAACCTAATCTTAGAAGGCTTTAGTTATAAACCAAAAGTGTTCTTTGAAGAAGAGGTAAAATTCCAAACGTACGTATTTGTTTTAATTATTCTTCCACCATCTTCAAATTTTATTAAAAATAATATAATAAAATTAAAAATTGTATCCCAGATATTTATATATTATTATGTTAATTTTATAACCTATATCAATTTTCTCTTCCGTCAAATGGAAAACAAACCCCTTATTCCTTTGTACGGTGGACTACCGCCTTGTGAACCGATGTAATTCGTTTTCCATAATCACCTTATAAGGATTAATATAATGTCAATTTAACATATTTATATGATACTTGTGACATTATTATACATTTTTAATTATTATATCACATATCCCTTCTTACATTCAATTTCCTGGGGGATACGATAATGTCACATGTGTATACGGAAGACTACCACCTCACGAAGTGATGTGATGAATTTTTTATTATTAATTACATGGATAGTAGTAAGAAGAAATTATATATATATATATATATATTATTTATGAAACAAAAAAAAATTATGGAAATATAATACCTCAAATTACTACATACCTTCCTATCCATTCGAAAACAATAACATTACTTTTTGTACATGTTGACTACTGCCTCCACGTAGCAATGTGAATTTTTTTTCATTTTATTTTTAATTGGATTATAATAAGGTTCTATTTAATTAATATAATTTACACATATGAAATAATAATGATTATGGAATTTTGAGTTAATATTTATTTTTTCCTCCCATCCATTAAGAAAAATGCAAAAAACTTTCACGCGTATGTACGACCAACCGTCCTCATGAACGACGTAATCCATTTTCTATCACAACCTTTTATAGATTATTATAAATATATATATAATATTTATATTTTATTTTTATATTCTAGATATCATTATGTATATGATGTAACAAATATCAATATTAAAGGACCAAAATAAAGTGAGCATCACATGCATGAAAAACAAATCAATTATCACATAAAACACTGATTTTTACAAAGAGATATAAAATAATATAGAATAAAAGACAACAATTGAATCATATATGGTCGGAGATACATGATTATGGTTCTATAATAGATTAATAATAAATCTATTTTAATTATATTTTAACATTATACACATACAAAGGATGTTAAAAAATATGGTTAGGGTTCTTATCTCAATTTTATAACCATGAGACATACGCCATATTCCACACATATTCCTTCATGTGGTGAATATATTCCCCATTTTGAGATATTATATCATGAATCTATTTTTATTTATTTTATTTTATTTTTTATTTTATGTTATTTCATTAATGGGTCTTATTATTGAAAAGTTACCAAAGTTTTAATGTTTTATTTCACAATATCATCATTATTCAGGATTGTTCTTATTTAAGTCCCCGATGGGGGAATTATTTTGAATCTCTATCATAAAAATAAATTGTTTTCACCTTATATTGTTATAAACAAACTATTCAATTATTAGAATAATTTTTCTATCTATTTGGTACTAAAAATAATTAAGAAAATGTTTTTAAGAAAAGATAACACTATTTTTCTTTTTGGTAAATAATATATTTTCATAAAATTCCATGTATTATAAAAATTATTTCAATAATGTTTTTGACATTGTCTAAATGAAATATTATAGACAGTTTTACCCATTTTTGGCTTTTTACAAAAACCTTTGCGAGTGATCTTTATTTGGTTTTCTAAACAGGGTTAGTTTGTATTTTACAAAAAACGTGAAAGGAATATTTTTTTAATGTTTAATACATGAAATGAATTTATAACCCTCAAGACCATTAAATGTTTCAAATATTACATTAAGGGTATTTTCGATGAAAATTATTTTCAAAATAATTAGTGAATTTTTTGTTTCAAAATTATTTTCATAGTAAAAAAAGCTTACTTTTTTTATGAATGTTTTTAATGGTATTTTTATGTTATTTATATTCATCAATGATATAAAACATTTATTTTAATTATTCTCCAATAGGGATATAATTAATTTATATCATCATTATTATTTATTTGGATTATTTATGATGAGTTTGACAGAAGATTTAAATTTTTATTACCATTCACCATATTAATCTAGATAGTTTATGATTGTACTTATTTTATTGGGGTATGTATTACCATTTTATATATTAGTTTTAAAATAAAGATGTTCATGTTGATTATGTTTCCCCATTTGAAAATAAGGAATGAATTATAATTGGTACGTGATGGTTGGGTACAAGTTATAGATTTCTCCTCGATACATTGATGGGTATCATGTGAAAAATCAGTTGGCCAAATTAGATGGGTTTTTACCCACATATTTAAAATGTCTTTCAAAAGGTATTGAATGTATATTTTAGATGTTTTTTAGTATACATTTACTAATTGTGTGATTATTTTTTTATTTCTGAGATATTATTCGATTAGTTAGAATATCCATGAATGTGTTTGAATCTCATGTGATAATTTATATGGATTTATTTGATCATTATTTATTCTTTCCATATTTTGTTCATGTTATTTTTTAAAAGTAATGTGTGTAATATCTTGACATAGGTTCCACAAAATGATTCTTTGATTTAGTAGTTCACATGGCCTTAATCATGAATCCCCATACGCTAGAGGATTCTGACTAGCAAATAGGTCATAGGTAGTGTTTTTGGGTAGACTATATCATCATGTTCGATTGTAATGCAACAGTGTAAAAATATTGATCAATAAAAAAATCATAATACAAATCAAAGATAAAATATGAAAAACTAGAAGATTATAATAGTAAATAAGACAAACCCAATGTCATATACAACTTGATGACTATTACATGTATCTATACAAGATGGAAGAAAAAACATGGCAATGGGAATCCCATATAGTAAATGTATCAAAATTAAAAAAATACCAAAATGACTATCTCTAGATAGATTCATGAGTAAGGCTCAGTCCTATTCTCCCCTACCCCTAAGAAATAATCAAATCATGTATCATGAATAGGGTGTTTTACTCAATCCCTACCTTTAATAATGAAGTCTATCTGAGTACCCAACAACATCCCAAGTGGATGTGAGATAAAACCCAGTAATCCACACCCATTGATGTGTAGAAACATGCCTGGTGTGTGTATAAAAAATCATGTAGTGTGATATATATCACATATATAAAAATAATAAATGTAATGTGTTAAATTAAAATTGATTATCTCCAACTATACACGGCTCCCTATGAACAATAATCAAGTACCCATTAAATTAGGGTATAACTATATATCATAGATTAGATTTTGTGATACTATCTAGTCTAACACATATAATCCAATACCTAAATCGTGGTTATCTGTAAAGCATAAAACAAATATCCACAATGAACACACTATGAAATAATGTGTATAACATTCATAATGGCCTATGTTGTCTAATCATATTTCATATCATGAAGGGTCATATCTAAGATATAAAAGAATAAGGTATCCTCACTGAGTCTATAGAGAATCTCAATGGATACTCGGTAAAGACTTGGGTGGAGGCCAAGGAGAATGTCCAAAAATAATGTTCAATACTAATCCAAGAAAGGTAGATCCAATGGGTTTCAATTCACTTAGAATATTACAGAATTAGGATCCAAGGAGTTGAAATTTACAAGTCATCCACTACTATAATCAAGATCCATGGAATCCTTTCGAATCAGGATCCAAGGAGTATAAATTTCCTTAGAATCCACTACCAAACCCAATTCATCAATCTTTATTATTAAAAAAATGATATATCCCAACCCATTAAAAAGTTTCTATTTAAACCATTTATCCATTTTAATCATATTAAATCACATGCCATGGAGGCATAAACCTTTTATTAATAGTTCAATTCAATTTATTCCTTTCATTTACAAATAAATAGGTAGAACGAGGTTCTCACAACCATAATTAATTAATTAAATTCTAATTCAATTCATTAAGGATCACAAAAATAAGTCACAATCTCACACACACCCCATTTGGTGGTATAATATAAGATATGTAAATACACCTTAAAGTGTAATGGGTTGATTTGATCAACCTCCAACTATATAATGGTACTAGTGGGAAACATAAACAGGTTCCAAAAAATTTAAACAAGACATGCATTTAATTTTGGGGAAACTTTGGATGGTCTAGCGTGGGGTGTAAGGGAAACAAGGTATATAAACCACAAAATATTAATTTAAAGGTATAGACCACCTACCATGGGTCTATGGTTGAACACTCATCCAATATTAGCCATTGATTCAGTTCATATTAGGAGAAAAAGTAAGAATTAATAAAAATACTGGAAATAGAAAATTTTGATTTCATAAAAATAACTTTGTCGATGTGAATGAAATTACGAAATGTGGAATATGATTTCATAACTCACCTATGTAGATCCAAAGAGAGAAAAAGTGGATGAAATTCAATCTAGATAATGAAACATAACCAAATCCTAGGTTCTACTCAATTAGGGAGCACCTTCAGTGATTTTCTTATGTGTGAGGTGAACAGGAATGAGGGAGGGGATTTTGTTGAAAATAGAAACCCTTCCACTTATTTTAAAAACTATCCTTGGTAATTTACACTACATTTAAATTCTTAACACATCATGTAATTCTAGATGTCTTCCCCTAGGAAAATCCCTTTACATGTCTTGAAATGTCATACCTAGTCCATTACATGTCACGTATTTAATAAACATCATATTAACCTTATACACATCATGTAACTAGAATTCAGCCAACCAATAGCCCTGTTTCCTCTTCCGTTCCAAAAATAAACCAACAGGACCTTGGGACCATGTTTAGGGTCTATGACAAAAAGAGAACTTAAATAAAAATGTAATGAGAAAAAAAGTATTTTCACCCCATCAAAAAAACTTGTGATCCTACAATATTTCCACACTAAAGAAATTCACCCCTGAATTTCCCTTCCAATGGTGGTTAAGAACTATTTTAGAAAAACTCCAACCACTGGGTATGTACTTCATCCTCTTGCTCTTGAGTCTCATCCTATAAACAAATATGCTTCTATATCTCTTGTACTACAAGAACTAACCGAAAATAGAAAACCTTTATGCTCCTGTCAGTGATGCATTTAGGATTCTCATCGCAGGATGAATCTACTTATAGGTAAACATAATCCATCTGAAAAGTATGATATGGGTCTGAGTGATAATGGAATAGATGATATACATGGAAGACATCATCCATGGCTTGATACCTCTGAGATAACTGTAATTGATATGCTATCAGCCTGACTCCCTCCAAAATCTCAAATGGACCGACATATCATTGTGAAATATTACCTTGTCTCATAATCCATCTGTATCCCAGCCTCGATGAAATACATAAAAAGACTTGATCCTTGAATATGAAATCAATGGGTTATCAAGGATTATCATTATATGATTTATATCTAGAAATTGTAGTATACATCATCTTTCTGATCATTTGTACCAACTCTAAAGTCTCCCTCATGATTAGTGGATGGAGAAGTGCTATCGCTCATGACTCTAACCAGCATAGGGGTTATCAAAATGGTTTACCATAAATGGCATCATAATGTGGATTTTCTATAGTTTCTTGATAGCTATTATCATATGATAAATCAACTAGGGGTATATTCCTCTCTGATAGACCCCCAAAGTCCATTATGAATGCTCTATGAATTTCTTCAACAAATTGAATTGTGTTCTTTGATTTTCCATCAGTCCGCGGGTGGTGTTTCATGCTCATAAGAACATATATTCCCAAAGATCTCTTCATAATCTTCCAAAATAGATATGTAAATTTAGAATCCCTATATTATATAATGGTATGATAAACACCATCATGGGGAACAATCTCTTGGATATAAAACTATAAGGTATCCCTAATATGCATGAAACGAAAGACCTTTGTGGGAATATTCACAATAATTCAAATAGCATCACTACCTCAAGGAGACGTCCGCAACCCAGTTAGAAAATTCATCAAAACCATGTCCCACTTCCATGTAAGAATAGGTACTTACTATAAAATCTCATCCAGTCACTAGTGTTTTTCCTTCACCTATTGAAAGGTAGAACACCACAAGACAAAACCATCTACCCCATGTCTCATCATCATCCATCAATACTAGTGATGTAAATCCTGATACATCTTTGTAACAACGAGATATACTAACCTAGACGAGGTATAGAATTATTTCCTCAGTTACTCACATATTTCTCCAATAACCAAATCATGACCACGAATACAAATATTTTTTTCCTCTTCAATAATCTAACTAGGAGGTGGGTCCTCACCTTAAAAACTCTCCCATAAGACTAGGCCCTCAGTGTCAGATAACCACCCCATCCTCAATATATCTGGAAGAGTATATTTCACTACAAATTATGAGAAAAAATTACTCCCTTGTTGATCATGCACCTCAAAGTTCAACTATGAAAATATGGCCATATGCAGCCACTCACTTCTAGCCTGCTGAACAACCTGTATCTGAGTCCTCCATCTCAATGCATCGACAAAAACATTTCCCTTTCTAGGTTTATAAGAAATATATAAGTCAAAATAATGAATATATTCAACCCACCATTGCTACCTAAGGTTCACTTCACACTTTTTAAATATGTACTTGATGGTTTTTTGGACCATGTACACCAAAAAATGATATCCTAGTAAATAATTCATTTAACAACACAAGGTGTGTACAACAAAAGGATACTGAAGATCATGCTTCAAGTAGTTCCTCTTGGGTGGTATCAACTAATGAGAAATGTAATCCATGATTTTATCCTCCATAATCAAAAAATATCCAAGATTGATACTTGATGAATTGAAATATACTGTATAGCTTCTACCTAGATCTGTAAGAATCTAGATCAGTGCAGAATTCAGTCTTCCATTTAGAACATGAAAGAATTTATCATATGTATCTAAACATGAAAACTCCATACCCTTATTTTTTAGTCTTGTAAGATATGATACTAATTGTGAGAATTCATTTATCAAATGAATTTAATATCAAGATAGCCCTAAGAAACTCTGTATCTAAAAGATTTTCTTGGGATGAACCTAGAAAATACACATACCACCTTATTTAGGTCAACTGAAACTCTTTTATCTGATATAATATGACCTAGTAAGTGAATATTATCCATCTAAGAGTAAATTTTTTTAGCCTTTTATATAATCGGTTCTCTATCAGTGTATCCAAAATGATCTCAAGACGTTTTTCATGTTTTTGTCTATTGTGAGAATACATCAAGGAACAATTCTTGAATACCACCACAAATGAATCCAGATAATGATAGGAAACTATATTCATGTGTTCCATTAAAACCTATGGCATGTTCATGAGATATAATGGCTTGACCAGATACTCATGTACACCATACCTGCTACGAAAAATGTATGAGGTATGTCTGCAGGTCAAATACTCTACTATAATAATGTAACCTCAAATCAATTTTATAGAATGTCGAAGCTCCTTAGAGCTGGTCAAAGAGATCATCTATATTTAATGAAGGATAAATGTTATTAGCCATTAACTGGTTCAATTTTTTGTAATCAACAAGTAAATGAAGGGTTTTGTCTGCATTTTTTGCAAAAGGACCAATGAACCCCATAGAGGTGTATTGGATCATATAAACCTAATTTGATTTCAAGTCCTCTAGCTACCTCATAAGCTCCTAAAACTCTATTTTATCCAATATATAAGTAGTTTTGGAAACCAATTCATCTCTTAACACTATCTCAACTAATAAAACTGTAACTCTATTAGGAGGTAATCTAGAAATGTTATCTGGGAAAATATCCCTGAAATAATAAATCGCTTGAGGAAAATATACTTGGAGAAATCCATCTTCATCCAGATATAATTTAGTAGTATGAGCTATTATTAAACCCATTTCATGATTTTTGGGTCTAGATTATCTCACCTAGACATCCCATTCACCATTGTAAATAAAAACTACACTCTTAGGTGATTTCAAGGTCACCCTCCAGTGATTGAAATCAATAAAATCATGATAGGAAACTAGCTAGGATATCAGGAGTATGACATCAAAGCCATTCATCTCAAGGATAAAAATATCCCATATGTTGTGACACTAAAAAATATCAATGGGGAACTCCCTACACTGTTGTAAACTCTTCTTTATAATTCCCAATGGAGTATTAAGTTTCACAATGCCATTATAAAACTAAACAATGAGACTAAGGATCTCCATAATAGGTACTGATTTAATGTTATGAGAAACACTTGAATCTAAAAGAATATATACTATAATTTGGGAAAGTAAGATCATAGATATCACTATATATGTCATGATTATCTTATCCTCCGGTTTAGGATATAAAGGATATATCTAGCCTGAACCGAGGACCCTATGAAAGAACCACACTACCCATTGCAGGTCCACTCTACTATCACGGTACAACTAGGGAATATATTCCTCATTCATGACGACCACCTCATCCCAAAATACATGCACTAATCCATCTCATAGCCTAACATGAACCATTTTATCCCTCTCTTAATCCTGGATTCGAAATTAATCCCCTTCCACTAACTTCTATAAATAAGGTCCTACAAAAACATGTTGTGTGACCCATCATTCTTTAATATAGAAACTTGATTGCGTCTATATACCAATGGTTCCTCTTATTTTCTCATATCCCACACTAATTAAAGAAGATAGAACTAAAAACACAGACAACCTTTCCAGTATTCCCCTCATGATATGTCTTAAAACTTTGTACTAACCACTAGAATCTGAACCACTTGGTTGAGAGGATGTACTTCCCTACTCTATTACCCTATATTCTCTGAGGTTTTGTTCATCTAAAACATGTTTACCTATGATAAAATGACATTCTAGAGGTCATTCATGAATCATATCTCCCTCAACGGCTCATAAACAAGATAAATTGGTGCAAAGTAATGAATCTCTATAAATCATTCCAAATACTCCATAACTGTCATCACACCCTACTCCTGATGCATTAATTCACTAGCCCATTCGGATCTCAGGGTATCAAAAGAAACATTTTCATAAAAACAGGATGTGAAATCCCTCCAAACCATATATCTAAGCATATCAATATTGTCCAATACATCCCACAATCTCTTATCTTTTCCTTGAATCATATACATTGAAATTTTCACTCTCATCTCAGGAGGTGTCTCCAAATGCTTGAAAATAGATAATGTAGTCTTAGGTCATATATCTTTAACCTATGAAACTAAATCCCCTAAAAACATGGAAGAGTGATACTGATGTAACCCATGAATCATCTCTGCTATAGACATGTCAATATGTGGGTCTCCCAGAAAAGTCTGCACAATGAATAGGAAACACTTGCAGAATTGGGCATTAACACCCATATTTGTTACAATTGTTACTACCACAACATGTAGTACTAAAGTTTATACTAGAACATCACTACACATGGCATATAGATCATTTTTATCACCACCTTGTTAGAACACAACTGAAGGTCATCAAGGTGGAATGTCTATAAAATATCAAACACACACCTAGAAAAAGTATTGAGTAGCAACCATGTCACAGATAAAATCATAGAATAAGTTGAACCCTTCCTATAGAAAAGAAACACCCCTCTAATTTCTCCTAAATCATGTAATGGGTAACTAGAACAACTGAAAAAAACTACCATAGACTCTACCTACTGCCCACTCTAAACCTGGGTAAAGGTAAAGTTCTCTATTTTACAAATTTAATCCATTTGAATTCATATTTATATCACATTTATTTTAAAACTATTGAACAAAATGGGTCACCACTTTTGATCTATAAGGGACCATACACATTATAAACCTAATTTTGGTTTTCACATAACCCAAACCATAACATGTTATAGTAAATGAGACCAATGGGCCATGACAAAACATGCACTAATAGACTGCTTAGGGTGTCCTTTATAGCTTATGTAGGAAAACACTATTTAGGTTATAGAAGGCACTCTAATTACCAATTTTTCTTCTGAATTCCTTACATGAGTCACTTATCAAATAACCTGTATATCCCTTAAGGAACAAAATGTAATAACTTTTATTTTCCATGTATTATTTTTGTATATTATATGGATTATTTTTAAGACCAGGGGCTGAAACTATGTGTGATCCCAATTCCCTATTTTACCAAAATAAATGTTTGAAATATATTAAATATATTAACTATAAAGTTATATAATTTTTCCTAGAAAAGTGGAATAACTTATAAATGAATTCCTCCATAATAAATCATAGGGAAACATTGAGTTTAGAGTTCATTTTTACCTTAGGTGCGACATAACCTTTGATGGTGTGGGATGTTTTTTGGAAAATCCATCGAGGGTGTAAAATGAATAAAATAATAAAATAAATTATTTGATTCCATCCATTTATGCATCACCCTTATTTTTTCCTATAGTTATAATGTTATTCCAAATCCTCTGGGTTCTCCCCATAACCCAGGAGCTATTGGAGAGACGTTAGAGAGAGCGTTGGAGGATCTCTCTTATGAATATCAACCAGATCATATATTGGTGGTCATTGTGAAATGATATTCCAAGATCTCACCAATGATAATGACACATACTCATTCATCATCAGTGATCAATCCATTTTAAGGTATGATGTTTTTATAATTTTATTTTTCCCTTTCATTGATTTCTATGACTAATTTGAGTCAAATGACCAATAGATTTATTCATGGGTCAATTTTTTTCCAATGGTTTTATTTTAAAATATTTATTGGGAGATTCATTTGAATATTATTGATTCTACATTTTTCGTTTTGATGGTAATAGATTGATGAAAATAAGAGCATATTTGTGTTTTTCTCCCCATGTTTGTGATTTTTATTTTCTGTAGTATTTTCTCCATTCATCGATGAGGTTTTTTTTGCCTAGTGGTTCAACCAAAATATCAAGGAATCGATCATTATGCACCCATTTCTTTGGGAAGACATACAAATTCATACATTTGGACTCATTATGGCATGAGGATCATGAAATGAAAAGGTGACCAGATTGGTAGCGGATAATCGATTGGACCAGATTGAAGACCCCTATGGTTTTTGTGATGCATGAAAAGGAGACATGAATTAAAGGAAATAGATTTATGTGAAAATCAAATGGCCAATATCCATAAAAATGTGACCAAAAGGGTTTATCGGACCATATCCACCATCCCTAGTGTGATTCATGACCAGATTTGGTGGTGGAGGAGTTTATGACTCCATGGGAGGAAGAAAAGTGGGATTCTAGAAATCAAAATCTACATGGTGTGTAATCCTGAATTAAACGTCCTGTTGGACCCCATTGCGGGGGATAGGGTTTCCATGTGAATTTAAGTATCACACAACATGTGACCCCTATCGTAAGTAATGTGATGCATTCCCTGATGGATCATCATGTACCTTGTAGTGTACACAGACATGGATATAAGTACATGACCAAGGCCACACCATGTATTCCCCCCACAAACATGGTCATCCAATATGTTCATGGGATTAGTAATGTACTTGGACATTTGTAGAAGTACACAAGAACTGGAATGTCATCTACTTCTACAATAAAATGGACATGGTATATTTACATGGGTAGAACCTGATTCCAAAGGGACACACCTTGTAGTACTATTACACATTGTGTTCTCCTTCAAAGTTTTATTAGAGCCCCTATCCTCTATATCAAGGACATGTTTTGTTAGGGTGAGTTTTCCATGTCATTTCCCATAAAGGATGTTATATAATCATTTCCTACACATTTAATTTTGATCTATTCATCACAAATTCTTAGATAGAGTTGTTGGAATCCTTCCATGAATCCTGGAGTGTGATCCTCTGTCATCTACTTAACTAAGGTGGATTTCTTGGTATCTTTATGAACAACATTACATGGGCACCAATTCTATAATATGTGGGTTAATCCATATTGAGTTTTTGGTATACCTTGTGGCCATGATAGTGATCCTAATATTTGTGTCCTATCTCTTTCTACTTCCTATGTATACTTCTAATGGAGATACCCGACTCTCACTACCTCTTAGAAAAATGACACATGTTGTGACTTTAAATTGAGATTATGTGTTTTTTGAGTATATTTGAATATTATTATTATATGTTCTATATACATATACTTATGTATATATTATTATTGTTTTTATTTTATATTTTATGCGGCTTCATGGTTTCATATTGGGTATTTTTATACTCACCAATACGCGGTCTTTTCCGGCATGTGCCATTTCTTTTGTATATGATTGACCTTTTGACAGAGTCCCAGAGGGACTAGTACCAGGTAGTTCTTAGTGATATAGAAAAACTAAGGGGTGTTCATGTGGTATACTGATAGTAGTCCCCATCATTACTTTTAGGTTGACTTGTTTTTAGACTCTTTGTAGTGAACTTTTATTTTGACCTTTTTAAATTTGATTACATATTGTCATACTCAAGTTGTGGGATATAGACGTATGTATGAATTTTTGTTTATTTGTTTTTACATTTCATAATTGTGTGAGCTTAGAGATGTTTGTTTTTGTATAGGTACTTTAGGGAAAGGCATTCCATGTTACTGATATGTGTACTCGGTGCTAGTATACAACCCATGGCCTATTATAGGTGGGTTTGGGGAGTCGTGAAATGGGCCCCATTAGGATAGTTCGGGAAAAAGTTTTATTAGAGTAGTAATTCTACAATAGGAACAAAGTCTATGAGATTGTATTGGGACAATAGTGTTATGTGTTTTCAGTTCAACTTTTAAGAAATGGACTTCAATATTTTTGTGGTGGATGATATATCCATACACTAAGACTCTGATCACCAACCGTTTGACTCAGTACATGAGAAAACTAGTTATAAGGAAAATAATAGAAAATGTATAATATAAAATTGGGATATGGTTTTCATATCTTTCTTGATTCATCTATCCATATATACTCATTGATTGTGGAATATCATGTTGATTTTAGGATACCTATGTGACATATACAATCTAGGGTTATGCATTAGGACCATGATTATGATCCCATCAGTGATGAGGCATTAATACAGGGACATGTTTCAGATGTGTTACCTATGGGTTATGCACCAACAATACCACCCCCTTTGGAGTAGTAGATTGTAGACATAGTACCACCATATGACATGTGTAGGTTGAGCGCACTTCATGAGTTCTAACAAGTGTGACCCCTTAGGTTCCAAAGTGAGCCTGGTCCATATGTGGCTGAGAACTATATTAATGTGGTGATATGAGTTTTATGTCTTGTTATGACACTAGAAAATTAGATGTTGGTTAAGCAAGCAATCCTTGTCCATGGATCAGCAGGATTATGGTGGGGTATGGTGACCCAGTCTTATGATGAGGCTACTCTATCATAATTGGAGTTTGAGTTCCTCTTCAAATATGAGTTTTCTCTATATATTCTAAAGGGTGCACGTATCTAGTAGATTCTATAGCTACTATAGGGCATCACAATAGTACGTGAGTATTCAATAAGGTTCACCAACCCCACTAGGTACACGATGAATATGGTTATGGATAAATTCTTCTGGGCTCAAACCATTAAGAGAGGACTATGTAGATATATATGATCTATATTTATACCTATATAAATTATTACATATTTTATAGTTTTAGAGAGAGCTCTGGTGGTTGAGAGTTTCCAAGATGAGTAGACGCATATGGTGGTTGTCGGTAGGGGAAGGTGGAGAAGAGACTTCAACAACAAGGAGTCGATGTCAGTATCAGGGTCCTAAACATGTGATATATTTTAGGATAATTTCCTAGGATATAGTTCATATGATTCATGTCTTTAAATATGGGTCCATTCATCCTAGGGAGAGGTGGTACTACTCATGTGATAGTAGGGGACATCTTGCATGAGATTGTATGATCCACCATATGGCTAACAGGGAGACTATGGATGGACCACCAAGGAAGAGACAATGGTAGGAAAATATCATTCCATAAGGAAAAATAAGTGGTAGAGTATCTAAGAGAGTAGCTAGAGGTGGTAGATGATTTAACTTGTTTCCACCACCACCCCAATGTGGTCCATTCCAGGCTTAGGGAGCTGGAGGACAATGGTGGGGGCAGCTGCAGGAAGTCATTGTTTATTACCTAGAGGCTTTAGTAATGATTCATTGAATGATCTACATATTTTATAGCTTATATAAATTACATATAGACATAGGTTCTCATAATTACTTTATTTCCACCTAACTAGTTCGAGATATAGAGATTTCAGTTAAGCCATTTGCTCGACCCTTACACTTGGAGACTCATATTGAAGAAGAATCATTGATTAAACCCTTGTTCTGATAGTGTATCCCAAATATCAAAGGATATATTTTCTATATGGATCACATTTTAGCAGCAATGAGTCCTTAAAAAAACATCTTAGGTACGGACTTATTATGTACAATTCATGCCCAGATTGACTGTTTCATTTATAAGATGTGGTGTGTTAACAATTATGGGACCAAGTTTTCTTTTATGGGTGAAAAGGATACCCATGAAGAGTAGGATGGACTCATACATAAGATGGCTAATCCTATTACTCATCAGTTGGATATAATGAACTTTGGTGTAGTAGATGTTATGATATTTCAGTTTCTTAAAGTGAGGGAGGATTATGAGCATTTCATTCCTGAGTACGTTTCGGACTTACATGCATGTCGAGTGATGGACTTATACATTGATCTATACCTTGGTATTACCCTGATATATGTGTCATCATATAATATAGATCTAACAGAGCCTCATGAGTTAAGGGTTGATTTGGGGGAATTACACAAGAAAGGATTTATTATACCCATTGTTTCACCCTAGGCAGCCCTAGTTCTATTCACCAAGATGGTGGATGGGAACTTGAGGTTATGTGTGTATTACTATTATTTGAAACAAGGGACTATGAAGAAAAATTATCTACTAATGTAGATCAATGACATATTTAATAAGTTAAAAGGGATTTATTGTTCTTGAAATTTGATCACAGATCATTCCATCACCAGTTGAAAGTATGGGATGAGGATATACTGAAGATGAAATTCAGATGTCACTATATTCACTACGAGTACTTGGTGATTCCCTTCAACATGAAGAACTAACCAACAATGTTCATGGGACTCAGGAACTAGGTATTTTGAATCTTCGTAGTCGGGTTCATGGTGATTTTCATTGATGATATCCATATCTACTCAACATATGAGGAGGAGGACGCGAGACACCTGACGGTGGTTTTGAATTTCCTCAAGGAGCACAACCTTATGGGAATATCTCATAGTTCTAGTTATGGATACAACATGTCAACTTTATGGGACACATCATCTCGTTGTATGGTGTGGTAGTGGACTAGGGAAAGGTCACTACAATTTTATCTTGGGATCCACCGAATAACATGATGGAGGGGAATATATTCCTTGGGTTTAAGGCTATTACCAAATAATCGTACATAATTTCTCTAGGATATCATCTCTCATGACTTCTTTGACCCATAAGGAGAATCCTATTGTATGGACAGATAGGTTCCAGTAATATTTTCAGTTGTTGAGATAGAGATTGAAAAGTTCTCCCATCTTAATATTACCGGAGGATAGTGTCGAGTACATAATATCCAACAATGCATCAGGAACAGTGCTCAGTTATGTTCTGATGCAAGGGTCAGAGGATATTGACTATAGTTCATGGTAGTTAATACCACATTAGAAGAACTATGTGACCCATGGTCTTGAGTTAGCAGCGGTAGTCTTCACACTAATGTTGTGGTGATACTACATAATGGGTCAAAATTTTATCATCTATTCATATAATAGGAGACACATGTATATATTCACTCATTAGGAACATAACCTGAGACATATTCATTGGATATAGTTCCTCTTAGATTATAAAATAGTGATTTTCTATACTCCTGGTATGGGGAACATAATAGAAGATTGTCTCAGTAAGATATATTGTTTGCAATTCCAAAACGAGGTGTCAGAGCAGTTTGCCTCATTATAGTTATCCTTTTTGGATAGAGATAGATAATACCACCTCCAATAAATGGTTTTTAGCCCTCTTCTTTTGTAGCGATTTAGGGAGGAACATCTTGGTAATACTGACTATGAGACCCTATATACTCAAATATATATTTCACATGCTCCTAATAGATTTTATGATGGTGGGGAGCATGTCGAACTTTTTAGATGATATATAATGGTAATAATAAATACTTGGGAGGAGGTTCTCAGAGAGTTTCATACATATCCTTTTTTGGTACATCCACGTATGGAAAATATGTACCAAGACCTCCAACATTAGTTATGGTGGCCTAAGATATAGAAGAGAGTTTCAGAGTTTATCTAATGATGCCTTACTTTTTTGTAAGTGAAGGCTGAGCACCATGTTACAGTGGGTTTATCTCATCCCATTTAGGTTTCAAAGTTGATGTGGGATAGGATATCCATATACTTCATGACAGACATACCACACACGTACATGGGACACGATTCTATCTGGGTGATTGAAGACCAACTCACTATGCTATTCCACTTCATATCTATCTAAGATAAGAGTTAAGTAGAGAGCTTAAGACACATACACATGTAAGAGATATCCTGAATCCATGGATTTCTGTCAATGGTCATTTATGATTATGATGATCACTTCACATCTCGATTGTGGATGATATTTTAGGAGCATATTGGGACTGAGTTACGCTAGAGACCAATGTTTCACACCTAGATTGACGATCAGACTAAGATTTCCATTATGGTTTTGGAGGATATGCTGTGAGATTTCATGTTTCACATTGGCCATAGCTGGTAGGATCACCTACTATTGGTGTAGTATTTATATAAAAATGGCTACAATTCCACCATTGGTATGGCACCATTCATATCCTTGTATGGGTTACAATGCTATTCACCACATTGATGGAATAAACCAGGATATTTGGAACTCATGAGATTAGAACTAGTGTTAGACACTACTGAGAAGGTTAATATCATTTAGGAGAGGATAAGGATTGAAAAAATCCATCATAAGTATTTGGATGATAGATGTCAAAGGCCTTTGGAGTTTTAGATGCGGGCCATGTGTTCCTAGGGTTTTACCTCTATGTGTATTATAAATATTTCACTATGGTTGTAATCTATATTGGAGAATTATTGTACATTTATAGATACGACGTATAATTGGTGAAGTGGAATTCGTCTTAGCTTTGTTTCCATAGTTATACCGGGTATATGACATATTCCACGTGACACAGCTGAGGAGGTAAGTGCATAACCCATCACACATTACTGACTATAGTGAGTTGTACATTGAGGATGGATCTACCTTCATTGAGTAACTAGTTGATTCCAGGGATCAAAATGAGAGGATCCATCGTGGGAGAGACATTCCTTTCGTGAATTTTTAATGGTTGAAAGAGAATCATCAGGAGAAAACCTCAGAGTGGGAGGGTCATATTTATTCTCAGTACCCACATCACTTTGTATAGACACATGTTTTAGAATATCCATACATAAATCCCCATGGTGGGGAGAATGTAATAAATCATATTTGTAACACCCCAAGCTTCTACGATACGCTTATCTTTGAATAATGCAATAGCGTGTGTTGTACGCAACATCAAGTTCTAACACACCACAACCAATCAAACTAGCCGTTATGAATAGTAATACCCACTTTTTGAAATTTATAAATTTTATTTTTCAAAATTGACTTTATTTTTGGATTTGGAATATCGAAATTAGCCTAGGGTGAATTTTTGGTATTTTTCTGAAAAACTTCATTTTTTGATGAATAGTGAAACCACTAAGTGGTAGTTAAAAAACTGAATTTTTCATAAAACTTAATTTTACCGCTTCTGTGAGTGGAATTTAGAAAATCCAAGAGACACGATTAATATCATGGAGTAAAATGTGGTTCAATGAGATGAAAATAATTTTTGGTGAATAGTAACTTTTTACTTTTATTTACCACGGTTAAAAGTAAATAGGGAAATTAAGGGTAAAAATTATATTAATATTACCCTAAGACATGTCCTAATTATATTGGACAAATGTATCTCGACCAAAAACAACATTTGGATTAAAATATTATCATTTAGGTCCACTTGGATTAGATTAGAACATTTATTATTATTTAATTCAAAGAAGAGTTAAAAGCGTTAAAATCCATGTTTATTTAATAAAACATTTTTAATATAGGGTTATTTATAAGGTAAATTCTATTGTAAATATTCATTAGAAAGATAAAACGATTTTATAAATAATGGTATTTTATTTATATTTTTTAGGCATTAAATAATTTAATTTATTTATGACACAATGGTGATGCAGTAATTACCTAATTAATGCAATATTGAAATAATTGATATTATAAATATCCAAATAAATGTAATTTGAGACTTTTTATGAATTAAAATAATTTTATAGGTTACTAGGACATTTTATTATTTATTTAATTAATTTTTTGAAGTAATCCATTTTTTATAATTTTTTAAAAAATCTATTATTGAACAGTGTCAAAATTGACATAAAAGATTTTTTAAAACAAATATTATATTATAAATTAATATTAAATTCCTAAGAATCTAAGGTTTGGCGAAGAGACTTATATCATGAAATTTGTATCATTAATGGACCGTTGGGGGGTATCTTGGATGTATATAGTAATTTTATTAACAATATAATACAAAAATACAAAGAGACATTGTAAAAGTGAAACTAATTAACTAAGAGTTAAAACTAAAAGATAAGGTTAATATAATGACCCAAACCTGTCTAAATTATATTGGTTGAGTGGTTTTATACCCATCGCCACATTAAACTTTAAATAATTCACTTTTGAGCCATTAGAAACCTAATATTAATTTATTATAAATAAATATTTCAAGCTTTTCCAAAGGTGCCCCTCACCCCTCTTATAAAAGGGCACTCCCCCTTCTCACTAATTAACACATTCAAAGCCTTTTAGATCGGCCAACCCCTGCCCAAATACTCTCTCAACTCCCCTCAATTCATCCTAGATGCCTTACTTTAGTCAGAAAGCCAACTTAAGGATCTCATTTGATCAAATCAAAAGGAAGAACCCGAAGAAGAGGTAATGTTTTCACCACCCTCTTTCAAGTTCCTTTCTTCTTCAACTTCTTCATTCTTTCCCATTCTAAAATAATAACTCCGGTATCTTATATATACTATTATGTTATTATAAATATGGTACAACTGTATTCAGAATTCTATCCATCCTTTGAATAACATGTCACCATACGTGCGTACTTGCAGCTTACCGTCTCCACGTCGTGGTGTAATTGTTATTCAATAAATTATTCTTTGGATGGGTTTAATAATGATATGTAATTCATGTAAATAATAAATATAACATGATAATTATTCTTTATATATATTATATACCATCAAATTATATATTATTTTAATATCAAAAGTATGATATTGTCGCTCGTGCGTACGTACGGACTACCGTCTCCACGAACGCGATGAGATTCATTCTCCATCATATCCATTCAAGTAAAATTCTCATTTGATGATTAATAATAGTATCTAAGGACTTGATATCATTCTGGATATTATTAAGATACAACCTATCCATAACAAACACGGATTACGTAGCAAAAATATAAAAGAAAACGAGTAAGTTAACACCCGAAACAACGATAACACTAAGATATTATTGAAAAATAAATGTTAAAAGATCATATATGATATCATATTAATGTATATGATTCTTGTATAATTTAATAAAAATTATTTCAATATTATATAGAAGTTTAACCTACCCCAACCAAGGAAAAGTACAAGGTAAGGGTTTATTTCGCAATCTCTTCATTATCCAAGGATGTTTATAGGTAATAATCTACTAGGACTTCTTTATCATCCACATCCATGTTTCGTAAAAATGTATTTCAAAACATTTTTACTATTTACTAGAATATGGTTTAAATTAATTTATACCCTTGTTTAATTTTATAAGTGGTTTATAAAGGAATCTTCCCGTCATTTTCCAATCAATTTCCATTTTAACCTTTTCGACAGAATTAAGGTAAGAATGTTTTTTTAACTTAAACGGCGGGTGCGGCTATTTTCTTCCGTTATAAAATCGTCGAAGCTTCCTATTCCAGATTATAAGAATATTTTTATGATTTCATGTTTTATTTTATAAATATATGACTCTTAAATGATTTCAAAATAGAAAGTGATATTTCTCTAAAAAGAGTTTTGATTTCATCTATGTCAACATCTTTTGATGAATTTTACGCTTATTTGAAGTTGATTTATTATGATACAAAACTTATTTATTGTATTGAAGGTTTTGTGATATATTTGAATATGGATGTGTTATTTTTATAACATTCATGGTTTATGGATGAAGTATTTACATTTCGTATGATGGTTTTATTACGAATTTTTATGTTATGTTTAAAAAATTTCATATGGGAATGCATTGGACTTAATATGTGACGGGTGGAGCCCGCTATAGCTCCTCGATGCATCGGTAGGTCTCGTGAGACAAACTAGTGTCTTGGAACAAGGCCTTGACAAAATCTTATTTGTAGTCTTGGCATGAGGCCTTGGCTATGTGGTTATGATAGTCTCGCATTATGCATTCCATCATTATGAAAGTGGTTATTGATATTGCATATGAATATTCGATTAGTATAATATCCATGTGAATAAGTAAATAGAATTATTTAATTTTATTTTTGCCATACTATGTTGAAGTTCAAGTTTAAAAGGCTTTTGTTTTAGTTATATATTGCCTTAAATGTTTATTCTTATGTATGGAAGTTTCTGCTATATTGTTATCCTTACTGGGAATTTGAGCTCACCCCTTTTTTATGTTTTATTATTCCCAGGATGTGATGAAGTATTTTATGAATGACCTACAAGGATAGTATGAGGGGATAAGAGTGTGGAATATGGAGACTATATTGTTGTAGTTTTCATTTTATGATGTAATGTAAACTTTATTAATGTATCTAGTTATTCCAAGTCTACTAGACTAATCGGTCTTTCAAGACTTGATCTTTCTTGTGATCATGCCAATGTTATGTAATAATGCACCGACTCTGGGTAACTGGGTTCGAGGCGTTACAATATCTTCTATGTATTATTTTGAATATTATATAGATCATTTTCAAGACCATGTGTTGAGATAACATGAGGTTTCATGGCTCGGTGTTCCTAGAATAGTTTTTTGAAATATAATAAATATATTAAATAACATGTACACCTAGTTCTCTTGAAAAAGTGGAATGAAATCTAAAAAGAGCCATGTATTATAAATCTATGGGAACTGTTGAGTTCTAAGTGTGAGTTATATGTAAGGTGGTACATAAAATTTGTCGGTGTGGGATATATTTGAAAAAATCATTGTAGGTGTAAAATGAATAAAATAATTAAATAAACTATTTTATTCCATCCATTGACCCTGTGACCTAATTTTCATCTATATCTATATGGTTATTCTAAATACATGGGTTTATATTCATGAAATTGGATCAATTAGAGATCCATTGAATATATTTTTGGATAATATCTCTTAGAAGAACATCAACCTGATCGTAGATCGGAAATCGGTGTGCAATGGGATTCAGTGATCTCACCAATGAAAACGATGTAGGGTTTCTATTAATCGGTGATCAATCCATCTTGAGGTAGGATGTTTTTTAATTGTGTTTCTTCCATATTATTTATTTCTATGACTAATGTAAATCAATCATGAAATATATTTATTTGTCGATCATTCATTTTTTGGGATGATTTTATTTGTGAGGATTTATTTCTAGATTCATTTGATTATTATTGATTCTTTGTTTTTTATTATAATGGAAACGAATTGAGGACAAAAATAACATTGTCTGAAGATTGTTCCTTGTGTTTTTTATTATTTCTTTCTCCCCTATATTCTTATTTCATTATTGAGGTTTCATTTACCTGGTGGTTTGATGAAAATACTCTGGAATCGATCATTACACAACCATTTCATGGATGAACGATCCAAAATCATAGATCTGGACTCAGTATGGCATGAGGATCATGAAACAATGGTAGTAGAAAATAGATTGGTCTAGATTAGAGACCCTTGGATTTATGTAGTTCATCGGGTGGTGACAAGAATGGATAAAAATATATTTTTGTGTGAATCATGTGGTTATATTACAACACAAGTCAATAGAAACGGTTGGCCAACTAGATCCACCATCCCCACCATGAATCATGACCATATTTTGTGATGGAAGAGAAGACAACTTCATGGAGAGAAGAATAGTTGGATTCAATAAATCCTGATCTACCAAGAATTTAATCTGAGATTACTCAGTATGTGGGACCCCTATGCAGCATCTAGGATTTCCATGTGAAGTTAGGGATAACAAGGAAAGTGACCCCTGTCACACTATGTGTTATGAATTCCACAGTGGCTCGGCGTGTACCTCATTGGGTGTATGAACATGTCCAGGATTACATATAAAAGGGAACAACATATACTCCCACATAGAAATTGTTATCTAGGATGTACATAAGCTTATATTTCTACTTGTAAATTGGCATAAGTACACTGGAATGGGATTTCCATGCGATTTTAATTGGATACGGGCATGGTCTATTTACACAGGTAGGACCTAGTGATGAAAGGACATGTTTTGTACTCCGAGTACACATTTTATACTCTTTCAATGTTGTCTTGGATCCCTTGGCCTCTATATATTGGACAAGATTAATTAAGATTATTTTTCTATATTTTTTTCCCTAATTTTTAGTATAGATTCATGCCCTAAAAATATAATGATGATTCCTTCAGAAGAACTTCATGGATGGATTTTTTGGAATCCTTCTGTGTGGCCTAGAGTGATATCGTCTATTATATTATTTCACTAGGTGGACTTCTTGGTATCATCATGAGAAACACTACATAGGTTCTAATCCTCTACTTAGTAGGTTGATATAGATTGAGTTGTTGGTATTCCCCATGGCCTTGGTAGTGATAATCATATTTTTATTGTATCACTTTAAAATTCCAGTGTATAATTCTAATGGTGATACTAGACAAGAAATAACACTCGAATGGACATCATCAGTGACATTTGACTCTTTGAGTGTGTTATCCTAGATGAGTAATATGTGGAACCTTTTATAATTAATCCTTATATGGAATTATGATTGTGAAATTACATTGAGATTGTGTGTCTTATTGAGTATATCTGGATATTCTAGTTATATATGATGTAGAAATATACCTATATAGATATAAATATTGTTCATTATTTATATGATTTGTGGTTTTGGGGTGTCATACTGGGTTTTTTATACTCACCACTACATGGTATTTTTCTACATGTGTCATGTATTGTGTAGATGATCAAACTTTGGACAGATTCCCATAAGGTCTAGGACCAGGTAGTTCTTAGTGAGACGCGCAGACCAGGGTGTGTTCTAGTGGTATCTTGATAGCAATCCCCATCATTATTTACAGTTTGGACTGGTTTTGAGACTCTTTGTGGTGGTATTTTATTTAGAACTGTATACTTTCCATTACATCTTATCGTACTCTAGTTGTGGGATATAGATGTATGCATGCATAGTTGTTCAGTTTCATTATTTCAACATTGTGTGAGTTGGAGATGTGTGTGTGTGTGTACAAGTACTTTAGGAGAATCCCTCCCATGTTAGTGACATTTTTACTTCGTGATAGTTTTCATCCCCTATCCTATTTGATGTGGTCTTGGGGAGTCACAACATGGGCCCCATATGGAAGGATCATGACACGCATAATAATGTCATGAAATCAAGCAATTCATCCCATATAGATTGACATAATTCATGACATATGAATTCTAGAAGGTGTCTAAAATGATGTAGAATATAGAATTACCTCATCTCAATGAGCCAAGTATGAAAATATGTAATCATAATAAACATAAAAACTCAATTGCATCACCCGATGGTGGAGTCCAATCAATTATAATAGGAACAATCTAGAACAACAATTTCTCGGTCCTGAAAATTTGTATTTCTCCTATACATGGGTTAGCTACGTTTAAGAACATCACATTACCAAATTACGATTAATTATGAATCTCTTGTATATCATCTCAAAATAGTAAAACCAAAAAATAAACCCTCTGATACCACTTTTTAATATCCTGACTCAGGTTACACTAAATGGTTCCCTGAGCTGGTGGGTTATATGGATTCCTGCACACATCCCTATTTCTAGATGCTTCCAACTAGTAGTGAGGGCCTAATGTGCGTCTGTGGGGGGGAATATTCCCTCATGTCAGACAACAACATAGCAGTGTAAACATATCGAAATTTTAGTAGAATAATATCAACACTAATAGAATAGAAACAATCAGAAGACTATAATATAAAATGATTTTAATCATTTTTATGTATAATATGATGACCATGTAATGTCTATATACAATGTAGCATGAAATAATTGGAAATAATAATTCCATAAAATATGTGTATCAAACTAAAAAAAGACCAAAATGAATATCTTTGGATAGCATCACCAATGAGTCTTGGTCCTATTCATCCATGATCCTAATAAATGATTAAATTGTGTATCATAAAGAGGGTTCTTTCCATGGTCCCTACTTGAAACTATGAAGTCTTTCTGGGTACCCAACAATGGCCCAAACAGGGTGTGAGATAACTCTTAGCAGTCCACGAACAATAGTGTTTATAAAATGTCCAGTCTATGTATAAGAAATTAAATTGTGTGCATTATATCACATGTATATCAATAATAAAAGTAAATTTTCAAAGTAAATGTGATCTTGTCTAGCCAATCATGTATCCTTGTTAACAATATCCAAGAACCCATAAACAAGGACCTAATTAAAAGCATATATAAGTAGGTTTGATACTATCAAGTATAAAAACTATTATAAAATACCCATACCAAGGCTATTTTTAATTTATAAGAAAATATCCATAATATCCACATTTTGTAATAATGTGTCTAACATCCGCAACTGCCTATTCCATGTAATCAATTATTAGAACACACAGTCCCAGATCCAAGGTATAAAAGATGAAGGTATCCTCATTGATTCTATACATCATCTCAATGTAAAATCAGTATATAATTGGGTGGATGCCAAGGAGCATGTCCACAAAGAGTGTCCAATGTAGGACTAAGAAAGACAGATCCAAGGGGTAGCAATTCCCTTTCAATCCTATGGAATCATGGTCCAAGGGGTAGAAATATCCAAGTCATCCACTATAGTTATCAATGTACATAGAGTATAAAATTCAATGGAAGACAATGGAACCATAATCCAAGGAGTAGAAATTTCTTTGGCATCCACTACCATAATAAATTAATCAATCATTACCATTGACCACTAATGAGATCTTTAAACCCATTAAAATTTTTCCATATAAAATATTTTTCCATTTTAATCATATGAAATCACGTTAAAAGGAGAAAACACCCTTCTCTTATTAGTTCAATTTATTTCATTCATTTCATTTAAAAATTAATTGTTAAATCATGGTGCTAACAACCTTAAACAATTAATTAAATTCTCATTCAATTTATTAAGGCTGCCAAAACAAGTGGTGATCTTAACCACATCCCATAGGGTGAAAAAACATGTGGCAGATATGTAAATACACCTCAAAGTTGAATGGGTTTAGGTGATTGACATCCAATTATATAATGGTACTAGTGAGAAACCATATCATGTCTCAAAAATTTTAAACAGCACATCCATTTATTTTTGGGGGCAACGTTGGATGTTCTAATGTGTGATACAATGACAAAAAGGTATATAAAACAAAAATATTTACGTGAAAAATATAGACCACCTACCACAGGTAGGTGGTAGAACACTCATCCAGTATCACTTTCTGACTTGCTTCAAACTAGGAGAAAAAGGTTAAATAAATTAAAACCCAACTAGGGAAAATTATCTTGCACCAAAATAACTCTTTTGATACGAAGGAAATTATGAAAGGGGATAGATTAATGAAGAACTCACCGGTGTGGATCCAATAATTCTGATGACTTAATAAATAGAGTTCAGATCATTAAATAACACTATAGCCTTGACTGGGCTCAAAGGGGGAGCTCCACCAACATATCTCCTATTAGTTATGGGAAAGGAATTGAGGTAGGGGCTTATTTTGAAAATATAGGCCCCAACTCTTATTTTCAAAATTATCCTTATCCATTTACATGACATGTAAATGCTTTACACATAGTTTAAATCTTGAGGTCTCCTCCTAGTAAAATACCTTTGCACGTAGTGAATTGGCATGCTCAGTCCCTTACATGTCATGTATTTAATACACATCATGTAATTGGGCTACTGATATCCTACAACCCTCTTACCTCTTCCATTCAAAAAAACATCCCAATAAGCCCTAATTCCTAGATTTAGGGTCTAATAAAAAAATAGAACATAAAAAAGCGTAACAGGAAACAAAAAAGGATCAAAACGTCATAAAAAACCTAGTATTTTACAATGTGTTTATTTATTTACCTTTCTATGTTGATTATAATTATTCATTCATAATAGATTTTGTTGTATAATAACCATTAATAAGAATATATTTATACATTCCTTATAATTTATTTCCCTAGGTTACCTAGATGTATTATTTGATTGATATGTCGGGATATTCTATAGGGAATATTTGTGTTCTCAAAGAAAATAATTTAGGTATTTTATGATTTCAATTGTAATTTTAATTTCATGAATGTATCTAGTTTACCAAGACTACTAAACTATTCATTCTGTTAAGATGTAATTCATTGTATCTTATTCCTATTTATAAAGTAACCACAAACTTTGGGATTCAATGGTCTAGGTATTTACACATGTTCTTTTGATGGAAGGTATTGGAATTGTATGTGATAATGTATACCCTGAAAAACATGTTGATGGTAATTTACGGATAACCATGTGTTATATTATAAGTATCATTAATTTCTATGTCATTTTTATAGAAACATATTAATTGTTTATATTAATACATAACATTAGATATTATTAGTATAAATACCATGATACTTTTAATGGTAAAAAAGTGATATTTTCATAAAATTGAACATATAGGTGGTTGAACCAACCCAATCAAAAATATATTATTCTAATGGATGAAAATTTTTAATAACATTGTATAATAATTTTCAAAATTATAATAAAAAATAATTACCATAGAGAATAATATTTATAAAGTTGTCATATGAAAATGTAATTGAAATTTAGAGATCTTGGATGCTTACTTGAAGATTTTGCTACATCGGAACATGAGTTCCCTTTGAATAAAAAAATTAAGCTTCCTTCATGGGACTAAAACAAATAAAACATATATATAGGATTTGGGAGAGGGGAAATTGGATGATATTAAAGATAAAAAATCTAATGTTATTATTTTTCTTCAAGTGGTGGAGGATATGTCCTTTTACAATTGAGTTTGACTGGAATTTTTTAAATTTCTCATTACTTAAAGGTTAATTAGTGTCATTTTTAAGAAGAAAGTGACCTCATAAGTGTAAAAAAGGCATGGAGGCCATATATTTTCTATATTATACACTTTTTTATAATATTTATTAATCATTTTAGAAATGCATTGTACTTTTCTATTTTTATGATTTACTGATGGCATAGGCCATAAACCCCGTTTCATTTTTTATACCTAAAAATTATATTGACACTATTAATTATTTTAAACATTGTGTTTAAATATTTGGAATCCATTTATTCAAATTAAATTTATAAATATGGGAAATTTATCTTTTAAATGAATTCGGGATATATATAAAGAATTACTGAAAAATAAGTTATTAGCCAGTATGTGTTATTAATCCTATTTAAATTCTATTACAAAATAAATGAGTTTTAATATATTTTTTACTCATTTTATGGTTATATTAAATTCATTCTTTTAAATTGATCGATATATATTTTTTAGGTAAAAATTTATTGAAATAAAAAATATTTTTTTTCAAAAATATCAGTTATTTACATTAAATAACATCAATAATATCATATTAAAATTAATTATACACCATAGAAACATTTAATTGTTTCAATAAATTTATATTAAAATCTCTTGTTTAATTTTATAACATTATTAAATCATTCTTTACCTATAATTATAATCATTTTCTTCATATATACGAAAAATATATATTTTATAATAAAAAATTTTATTTAAAAATTTTATTTTTATTTCATTGAAATATTATTATGTAATCATCAATTACCCAACATAACCATTGGTTGTACCCAACAACCAAATATCCAAAGACTATATTTCCAATGATCATATATGCAAAAAATATATTTCCAATGCCCATATTTATAATGATCATGCTTAATTCCAATATATATTTACCTACATTTCTGAAATCATTTAGTGTATTCATTTATATAAATATATTTAAACATATATGTTATATTTATATATCAATACATAATTATTATTGATTCAATTGGGGTTGTGATCATTTTAGAAAACCATGAGGATAATGAATTTATTTTCATGATATTTTTATTTAATTTTAGTTTTATTCATCTTATGATATTCATATTTTGGTTGTATATTTCATCTTCATAAGCTATTAATGTTTGTCTTGTATTTTAATATTCCACCTTAAAAAATAAATTGTGGTTCATTTAATTTTGGTGTTTCATGTGCAACACTTTAATTCAACATAGTAAAAAATAGATTTTAAAATCACGGGCTATTATAAGAAGTATCCCAAAGATTCGTAATGATATTTTTAATAAATCCTCCAAAGTTATAACCTAAATGTAAAGGGTAGTAAATCATAAATAAATTATATTCTAATGGATCATATTCTATGATCACAATTGATTGGGAGCATATCACACAAACAACTAATGCAAGGTTTCTCATAAAATACCTTATATTTATTCATATTGGGTTTGAATATCCCCACAACATTACTTTTAATTGAATAGAATATATATTTCATAATATGATGTTAAAATATGTGGACCAATGTTCTAAACATATAACCTAAAACTACAATATTCTAATGACATCATCTAATGACATTAAACAACATGACATAAATTTTATTACCAAGTTGAAAGTGTCTAGTCAAGATAATTTTATCCCTAAGAGGGTGTTGAATAAGTTATATATTTTACATTTTTGTTTCCTTTAAAAAGAAACAACCTTCACCTCTGATTAGATATTACATTCCCTGGTGAAAGCAATTCAAAAACACATCCACTGGAACACAATAATTTACAAGGTTCAATATTCAATAAAAATAACTATATCCGTATTATGGTTTGGAAATAATCCAATACCACACAATCCACTAGAAAATAATCCTTTTTATGTGGAATACAATAATTAGGATATGCCTTTAAACTCATGTAGCACTATGTAAAAAATACAATAGTGTGTGTACTCCCTATAACACAAATGGTGTAATACAACATTTTTGTAACAAAAAACATGTTACTTGTGCTTATTTATCAACCTCTAAAAATATATTATTTAAAAAAATATTCACTTTATTACCTAGAATATAGTAAGAACTTCGAGGACTTTTATATAATACCCAATATGATTTCCCAGTCCAATTCCCAAAATCTGATTTCCCAATATGAAAATATAACTCTATCAGAATATGATTTAGGCAATTATGGACACCTTCTTCTTCAGTTTGGAAAACCCAATATGATAACCCCATTCTAATTATCTAGCCTGATATGATGACTAGTCAAATACGATGACAAGCAGAACATGATAATTTTTAGAATATGATGATCCATAAAATATGAAGATCGGTTGAATACATTTCAATGTTTTCTCTTCTCCTTTCACTTCTAGCCAATAAAATTCTTCAAAAAATTACAATATATAAACTTCTTCACTCCAAAGAAATGTAGAGATTCTCTCTCTTCCACTATGAATAGTACTTTTTGGTTAGCGAATGTAAAATGTACCTCTCACCTTTTATAGGTGACCCAATAATGGTTTTCAAAGGAGTAAAAAGTTGTTTTCAACTCAATAAAATTACCTTTATTTGTATGTTTCCTTGAATTTGAAGTGCATTTATGACTTTTCCAATGCTTCTCGATCCTTAAGAATATTATCACAACTTTATATCTCTTTTAAATTTATTTTTAAACATATTTATTATTCCTATTTCCCATTCCAATTTGATAAATCTCATTTATTTATTATGATGGTCCATACCAGTTGAAATTAATAAATAAATATACATATTTTAACTTCCTAAAAAAACATCATTCTGATTCATCATACTGATTGCTCAATATGAATGCTTCATTATATTTCCCTGTATTTCATGAAGAAAAAAAACCACCGCTACTTCTACTTCTTCTTCACATCGAAAAGATGAATCGATATCAACTCTAATATGATGGATCTTAACCCATTTTAAATCAAAATAATTAATCCCGATGAATGGTTGACTACATTGTTGACAAACTTTTATTTTCTTTTCATATTGGCCCCATCAACTTCAAATCTTATGAATATGATACCCCTCATCTTCATTCTTCAAGGATTTATATCTTTTTGATTTTGGTCTGATTGAAAACTAGTAGTTATGGTTTCTCACATTTTCCAAAAATCATTTCATCCTTTAAAAAAATATGAATCTGATGAAACCATTAAGATAAAATTCAAACTGGGAAACATTGACTTAACCAACTTTTCTTATTTCACAAACCTTATATTTTATCCTGACTTACTTCATGGCTTTATTTTCATTGAGGATAAGATTTATCATCGTCCGACTTGAAATATAAAGTATTGTGACTTCTCATTTTTTCAGAAACTAACATTCTTTTTAACCCATCTAGAATACAATTAGAACAATTATGATTAGACTGATTTTGGTCATGCTGAATATGATCTCTATTACCTTTTATCTTTTAATACCTAGATACAATTAATATGAGTAAATTTGGAAATGCATCCCCTCTATATTTCTTTCCTCGAACTTGCATCACAAGTTTACTAAAAACCTAGGATTTATGAGAACACCAAGATCAGAAAATCATAACCACATTTTTATAGTAGTCATAAAGACTCTAATTATTCACTATTACGATCACACTTTTCATGCCGAACTTATGGAGAATCTGGTAACCCATTACTTCCTGCAATATTCTTCCTAAATATGGTCAATCCTTTCATCCAAGATTCTATGTGAATACAATAGACCTTTTCTTCCCATCGGATTCACCAGAATACAATGGTCATTTTCATGAATCGTGAGTCTAATTTCTTGAACGAAATGGTCAGTCTAATTCTTATCAAATACAAAGTGAGATGATTTCTTTTCTTCTTAAAATTCATTGAAAAGAAAATACAATCCCTAAAAACGATCATCATCCTTCTCAGCTTGGTTGTAACAATATCCCCCTTTGGATCTTTTTGTCAACCAAGTTTCATAAATTAATGAACTTTGTATCATCAAACAATGCATTACTTATCAAAAAATTTAATCCTAAGTGAGCTAGCTCATTGTAGGAAACAATAATTATTGACAGTAAAACCATCCTATCCAAAAGTAGTGATTATGAAAACATCCTAAGCTTCTCCTCCTTAGTTTCTCTTTACTTTATCAAGTTTCCTAGAATACAAATAATTTGTTTCCTATAACCACTCTAACAAATATTTAGAATAGTTCACACACACATAATATTGAATTCCCATCTTTCCCATAACTACCCTTTTTATATGAATATATAAGGATAGATTTATGGAATAATTCTCCCCCTAAACAACAATATCTAGAGGTAAGATTGTAGAGGGGGAAAATATATCTTAATCATGATAAGAAAGAGTTTGGACACCCATGGTCAACCTCAATTTATAAAAGTATTCCTTCATTAAAGGTGTTGTGAAAATATAAGCAACCTTTTCTTATGTAGGAACACAAAATAGATTCAATTCATTATTCTTCACATACTCTTTGATGAAATTATATTTTATATCAATATGTTTTGACTCAGAATGTTGAACTGGATTTCTGGTAAGAATTGAATTACATTGATTATAATAACCCAAGAGAAATGGTAACTATACTTCAACAATTAAGTCTTATAATTGAGTCATCATCCATATAAGTGGAGTAGCAGCTTGAGTGGAAACAACATACTCAAATTCAGCCGTACAGAGAGTTACTGAATTAAATTTCTTTGTATTTCAACTAAGGATATTGTTTCCTAGAAAGAATACTCCACCAGATGTGGATCTTCTATCATAATCATTTTTTACCCAAACAATATGTGAATATTAAAAAAACTTTATATTCTATCATACTTGATTCCAAAAAAAATGTGCCTTTGATGTATCTAATAATTATTTTTCCAGCAAGAAAATGTGATTCTTTAGGAGCACTCTGATATCATTCACATAATGTGACAACATAAACAATGTTGGGTCTTGAGGAAGTCAAATATAATATACATCTAATTATCTTTGGAAACTCTTTATGATCAACTTATTTTCCTAATATATATTGAGACAACTTTTTCACACTAAAATCAATGTGGAAATATGTTATGATTTTTCCATGATGAACCTCTTAAGAATTTATTTAGCATACTTTTCTTGAGAGAGAAAAATGTGTTTCTTCTTTTTTAAAACATATAACCCAAGAATGCATTTCATTTCTCCCATCATGAAAATCTCAAACAACTTTTTCATTTCTTCACCAATTGTTTCACAAGTTCTTATATCATTCCTAATAAACACAATTTCATCTACATAAATAGTTATGATTAGGGAATACTCTTTAATTTCTTTGATGTAAATATTGTTTTCAAAACTTGTTTCTTGAAACTCATTGTCCTTAAGAAAGTGTTTAATTTGGAATACCATTACCTTGGAGCATGTTTTATCCCATACAACTCCTTCTTCAATATATATACATAACTTTCATGTTTCCAAACAACAGATCCACAAGGTTGTTCAATATAAACTTCTTCATCAAAATCACCATTCAAGAATGTGGATTTAACATCCATTTGAATGATTTTGTAACATCATTGTGAAGAAATTGAAAGAATAATAATTATTGTTTTCTAACCTTTCCACTGGATAAAAGGTTTCATCAAAATCAATACCTTAAATTTGTTAATACCCTTTGAAAACAAGTCCTTTCTTGTTCCTTATCACTTCATCTTCTTCATTTAGCTTGTTCTTGAAAAGACACTTTGTGCCAATAATATTTTTTATTGTCTAGATTGGGTATTAGTTCCCATGTATCATTCTTTTCAATCTTATCCAGCTCTCTATTCAAGTATTTAATCCATTTTTTTATACTCAAAAACTTCTTTTACATCATTCGGATTGACTTTTTTATGAAATGAAGTATGTATAATAGCACGTTTTGTTCTTCTTCTTTGAACCTTATGAAATTGATCCCCAATGATATTCTAAGCATCCACTTTCTTCCATAGCCTAGGATGATATTTTCTAGTATCTTTATTATAACTAGAAATATCTAATTTTGATTATTCTTATTGAGTAAGATTACAACTGTATGTATCCTTATCGTAATTATTAACTAAAATTTCCTTGTCCTGCTCAACTTCCTTATCATCACAAGTCTGTTTGTATTCCTCATATATTTCAATAAATTTCACATCAATAGAGTCAAAATTTCTTCATGTTTCATTTTTGGATAATTTTTATCCTCTTCCATCCAGATCCTAGCTAAGAAAAACTCCATATTTATGTTTCTGCTCAAAAATTCCATAGTTTCCACCTTTCTTCATTATAATTCATGGATTCCTGAAAACTTTTAAGGGTTTAAAACATAGAGTTTATAATTAAAAAATTTCATATGGAGTCATATCAAAAATTTTCATGTATAAACATCAGTTTTTAATATAAATATAAAATAATCATAGATTACCTCTAATAGTAATGAGAAAGAACATGTTCAAGTAACATAGTTCTTCCCATTTCCACCAAACTTCTATTATTTCTTTTAGAAACCCCATTTTGTTGAGGAGTTCATATAGAAAAATACTCATTCTGAATTCCATTCTTCTCAAGATAACATTCAAATTCTTCACTTCTATATTTACCGTCATTATCAGTTCTCAACTTCTATATTGAATACTCACTTTCCTTCTCATCTTTCCTTGTAAAATTCTTAAACATTTTCAAAGCATATAACTTATGATTCAAATACATAACACAAGTAATACAAGTAAAATAATCTATAAAATTGATTAATTATTTATCTCTATATATTGATTTTTTCTCATCATCCCTCAAATTTTTGAATGAATAATATCTAGATGTTATTTTGAACAAATATCAACTTTCTTATGCACCGACTTGGTGATTTTTTCTTTCTAATAGATAGTGAAACACCAACCTATTGTGCTTAAAAAATAATGAATGTATCAGATAGTATCTCATGTTGATAAATTTCTCATGTTTCATTGAAACATGTGTCCCATCCTTTTGTGATATAATTTATTTGCTTCCACTATTCTCAAGTAACAAAATTTTTTATATTTCACCAACTCGAATAAGTTTCCTTTTATACATTAGTCTCTTATAACTATCTTTCCATCCTTCTCACTTTTCACAGAAAATTACTATTTCCTATAATTATATTTTTTAACTTCATTACACAATTGTGAAACACTCAACATGTTATTTTTTATCCCCTCAACATATAAAGCTTTCATGGATTTCAAATTTTCATTCACAATTATAGTTGATCCAACACCTTTGATTATTATTGATTCTTCATTGTATACTGTCAAAGTTCCCTATTTAAAATATTTTAAATTACTCAAAAAACTCAAATAGTATATCATATAAGCAGAACACCCACTATCAATAATCCAAGTTCATTCTCCTTTTAAAGCCTGAAAAGTAGTTTCAACAACAAGAGATTTTTTTTCTTTTTTTTCTTTCTTTATCTATGGCTTCTATGAATTTTCAGGAAACATTTTTTTTTGATAAAAAAACAATACATACTTTTGAAAATTGTACAAGTTATTCACATATTTCACAAATAGTTTCTAAAGGTTTAAACCTATTTTTAACTTTCACACCAGCCTTCTCAGATTTCTTTTGAAATTTCTTTTTAGATCTCTTATTTTGAGATATTTGACTCTCCGTTAAACAATACCTCTCATAACCTATGGAATAATAGTCATATTGTTGTTTAAACCAAAACATATTTTTTGTATGTTCAAATCCACCACAATACTAGTAGTATTCATAGAAAGTTTCTTTTCCTCTAAAACTTCCATATTGAGCGGAGCTATAAATATACTTCTCAACAACTGTCCTATCTTTCTTATCTGAACCATCAACCTTTCTATTATCAATCAGAATCTTCTCTTTATTTTCATCCTTATTTGAACCAAAAGAAACATTTCTATATTAAAAATTCTTATAAAATTTTTTGGACTCAGTGTATTTTGAGACATCTGAATTCCCGACTTTGATAATATTGGACACATACATAAATTTCCAAGATTTCTTGTTTTCAAAACCAATTCAATATTTCTTATCTCCTTTTCAAGGAAACTTTTATTGATTCTTATTGTGTTTCTTCTTATGAGAAATTTTTATAAATTAAGAAATAATGATTTTGAAACATCTATTTATCTGTTCAACTTTTGAAAGTTTTTATTGGACAAGCTCCAACTCTTATTATTTTTTCCTTCAGTTTCACTCCCACGTGTTCATTATGATTCCTTTATTCCTTCAGAGATTTCATTAAGTATTTATTGTCCAATATAATATTTTTATTTTCTTATGAAAATATTTCTTAATATTTTTAGGATAATTTTTCTTCCAACTTCTAGTTTTTATTTTCAAGCCTTTTAATATTTCTTCGACATTATTTCAACTCCTCTTTCAAATGAAATTCAAGTTGAGTTTATCCTTCTTCAGAACTACTGCTTCTAAACTCTTCATAATTCATTATTCAAATAATATTATTATGAACACCATACTCAACATACATTTTGGATTAAACATCATTTTCTTCTTCTTCATCATTTTTAGATAAGAAACTTATTTTTTGGATTTGAATAATTTTCTATCTTTACCTATGGAATATGATTTTTCTTTATCTCTCTATTTATTCCATGATATTCTTTGCCTCCTTTCTTCTTCATAAATTTATTCTTCATTCTTTCTACATGGAAAATTTTCTAAAAATTTCTCAATGTCTCCAGATTCAAAAAATTTCAAGGGATGTTACCTTTTAAATTTCCATATACACTACAAGAAATTACTTATTCCAACAGACATTTATTAACTAAAAATATATCTATTGGTAAAAATGGGTAATTCCAACTGATATTTATTTATATTGGTATTAATTTCAAGTACCAACACTTTTTTTACCAACATATATATTTGTTGGTATTTATTATTCAACACGAACATATCTTTTACCAACAGTTAAATCTATTTCTTTACCGTACTTACCGCAATAATTTTTTTTAACAACACATGAATCAGTCAGTAATATTAACAACTACCAAAAAATAGTCTACCATTAATAAAAATTATTAAAATAAACCATTCAATTATATTTTTATCAATAACAAATCAATAGAACAAAAAATTTAATATATTATTATTTTAATGACCAAATCAATATCTACTTTTTATAGTATTATTAAAAATATCTAATTAATTGATTTTAATTTTAAATTTTCTCTAAACATCAATAGTGTTTTTATTTTTTAAACAATTTTTCATTTAATAAACATTTAAATATTTTTTAAGAAAACAAATTAAATAATTATGAAATTTTATATGTTTACATATATGTTTGATACTTTCTATATGCAAGATAATTTAATTTTTATATTTAAATTTAATAAAAATAACTAAATCTAATAAAAATATATTCAAAAATAAATTATTTAAATAAAATAGATAAAAAACATAATAATCAATTGAATAATATTATTTTATTAACAATTTATATTAAAATTATTTTATATTATAGAATATAATATATATTTTTTATAAAATTTTAGACCATTAATACATATATATTGTATTATATTTTTATTTTAAAAAATAAGATGAAATTTGATATTTTCATTATTGGGTATTATTTTTAAAAAACATCACTCCACAACCCTAATTACCCTCCCTAACATGGTAAAATCTACCCCACTACCCCCTCTAGCACCCTTGGTATCAATGTCGTCTGATGCCACCTCCACCTCCTCTTCTATGACCCTCTGCCTCATTTGTGACCATCGATGTCCTCGAAGACCCACATTGTGTCCTCCATCGCTCTCCATCGACGCCACCCACCTCATCGAATACCCATTCGCCTCCTCCACAACCATCTGTCTATGCCACTACCCCACTCCATTGAGATTCTCCACACCTTGCACCCTCTTTCAGGGCATGTCTCATCGTCCTTATAATCTCCACCAGATGACCCCCTCCATTCTGACCTTCAATGCTCAACCCCCTCTATTCCTGACCTTCCCCACTCGACCCTTTCCATCCTTGATCTTTCCCACTCGACCTTTACCTTCCCCCACCTTCCATGCTCGGCCCTACACCATCCACAACCTTCCAAATGTGACCACTCCAGCATTGTGTTTATCCTCTTCCTTTGGTAAAATTGATCGACAATGAGGTATGCTCAACAATGGTTGAAGCTTTGTTTGTTTTTTAACATGAATCCTTATGAATTTATTATCACACTCCTACTACTTTTGGATTTTTATTATGATTTTTTATATTTTTTTAAATATTACAGGAGTTATATTTTCTTCCAGGATTTGTGTGGTGATTTTTTTTGTACAATAACCAAAATATGCAGTAAGGTGAAAAAACAGATGCATTGATAGGTTTTCTTAAATCCAAGGTCCATAATGTTACAAAATCGTATAAATGGTTTGAAAAAACTTCATATAATTTGTATAATTCCTTAAAAAGTTTTAGATTTTCCTAATAATGAATTCATATCATAGTTTTTAAATCTTCCCACCCTCACACAACTCCATCACCACATAAAAAGAGAACCTATCATAAAAAGCTCCCTTCAATTCAACAATTTTGGGATGAATGATCAAATGGTGCATAATATTAATCTCCTTCATTTTATCTTCTCTATCATTTTTAGAAACTATCTTTCTCTTTGACATGGATTTGCAGACATATCATTGACCAGTTTCCTTTTTAATGCAATGGTATGTCACCCAAAACTATCTTATTCCAAGTCCTTTCCCCATGCTATAACATGACTTCACATATTCAATTGGATTACCCATAATGGTATATAGCCTATGAATATGCCTATAAACTGGGCCTATAGAGGGCTTCAATTTCTTGTAGGGAACCCCCACAGCCGTCGGACCTTCAGGAGAGCGGTCATAATGGATTCTTTATTGGTGATAGATTCCATTTCGGGTTTGAATGGTTTCACTAATGTCCATAATTGTATTTGGTTTTTTTTCATGTAGGAGATTCAAGATATTCCTTTGCATGGATATAGTTGGGTTTTAATGGTGGTGTTTGAAGCTTAATGGGTTACTAGATCAGTCTGAAACTTTATGGATTGCATGGATGCATGATGTCATGAATTTCTACATGAAGGAATAAAATATTATAATTTAATTTGCATGTTTATGAGAGTTGGTTTCTTATCCTGTTGAAGCCTATAATCTTGTTCTAGTATGATGCTAAATCTGGATTATTTTTTCTTGATGATATATATTTTTAAATTTGTATTGCAACATTTTGAAATTCAGCATTTTTATTTGTGAGGGTTCCCACTAAACCCCTAAAATTGGTCAATATTGATAATAAAATATGTAATTGTAAGGTTATCTCCTGTTGATGTGGTCACTATAGCCTATGAATTCTCATTTTAGAAGTATTTATATTATAAAATGAAATCATCTTTACTAGTTTTGAAGTATATTTGTCCTACACAAGACCAGACCCTCTCTATGTTTTCTTTTTCCACTTGAACGTTAAACTGGTTAGTGAGGAATAATGAAGAGTTATATATCTCAATAGACACTTGAGAACTTTAATCCCAGAATAAAAACCCCTTCCATGACTTCATTCACTTTTGGGTAATCCATTACCATAACATTATTTGAAAAAAGTTCTCTCACTAAACAAATTTCACCTGAATCCTATTGTGATTCACTGGTAATGGCCTCTACATAATTTTTTTTATTTACATAATAAATTTGAGTAAATGAGGCTTCACCTCTTCCAGTATGGCCCTCCCCATGTCTCTATTAATTCCACGAGAAGGTTTGGTGATCCAGTTTCCTTGTCTCAATATAAATAGATATAAATAATTTCATGTTAAAAAAACATATGTGAATTGTGGTTGAAACCTTCTAAATAAAATCTAGAATTATCCCTCACTTTTATCCTATGCTGCTAAGCTTGATCCACTACCCTTTTCATCTAAAGGATTAATGTTCTCATTGTGTCTATTCTTATTTTTATTCTTTGAACCACTTCCCCTCCACTTTTAAAGAAACATTGTTATCATTATCTAATTATTTGGAAATTATAGCATTGGACACCTTTACATACCTTCTAAATTCACATACATTAGTAGTCTGGCCTTTGATATCTACTCTTAAACCAGTAAGAATTTTATTAACCATTGTCCTAGGGATGTGAAAACAATATATTTTCCTAATTTTAGATAGCTTAAAAAGTTCATCCTTACCTTCCTTTCCCTGCATTTTCTAGATGTAATGAAGGACCAGATATTTTCTTCAGATCCTCATCAAAAAAGAAAATAATAATACTAGAAGTAGATGGGTTGAACATAGAGATAATTCAAGTATTGATATCTTAATTCTGTATAGATTCCATTTCCTCTATTATGATATTGAAACTAGGAGGATGGACCACTTCTCCTTTCCCTATATGATACAGGGTCATCAAATGGTCAAAAACCTTCTTAGAAGCATCATTAGTAAGGTGGTGGAGTGGATTAGTAGCAAAATCAGAAAATTCACTCAGTCAACATTGATTCATTTTATGACCCTGACTAAAGCTACATTATTAAAACCAATATGAGATTCAAACAAAATAGATTTCTTAAATCAATACTCTTTTATTGAGTCTATGTTTGGTAGAAATGGAATTTGAATATGTTGAGTGTTCTTTACAGTGATATTTTCATCATTTTATTTTTTACTTCTCTTGTATTATATATATTATTTCCTTGAATATTCCTTTTTTAACAGATTTCATTACACATTTTCCATTCATACCAAATAATCTATTTAAATGACTTTTTTATTTGTTTTTTCCATTTCTATTGAAAAGGCTTTCTTATTCCAAACACAACATAATAGTTTCTGGGGTTTATTACATTTAAACAGCCATGGTTAATGATTTGTCATCAAAATTTACATCATGGGAGAGGAAAAGGGCACTTAGTTCACATATAATGGTATAACGACCCATACTTTACATACATTGTTAATACTTCAAAATTGAAGCACACTTATTACAACATATGACAAAACCACAAAGGACCGTATAGGTATAGTGTCTTTAGAAACTGGGAAACATAAACAACTGGTTCATAAATCTTCTATAGTGTCTCCCATTTATTTCATCATATCTAGGGTCCCTTTTAGCATATTCTACTTAATATCCATCTTCCTGACCTGGGGAAAAGAAAACATAAAAGGGTGAGCTCAAATGCTCAGCAAGGGCAAATAAAGGAAATAAAAATCATATCATATCTTTTTGAAAATCAAAACCTGCAAAAGAGATCATAATATCTTAACATGGAATAAATCATAGAAGTGAAAATGAGATCCCCATTATCATAACATAAAACTTGAAACTTTGTGGCATGCACACATAATCATGGAAAATCATTTCTTGTTAGTCATGACTCATTGCCAAGACTATCTTAGTGGACAAAGTCCCTTTCTGAACCGAGTTCACTCCTCGTTTCAGTCCTGTATCACTGAACCGAAATAACCTTCCGTTCCAGCCATGTCTATCTCATGAGATATAAAATCTTTACCCAATGCATTGGAGGGAGATATAGGTCCCACCCATCTTATAATGAATCCTTTCTTATGTGTGCCACATAATCATAAACCATACATCATAGCGTAACTCATGTAATAAAAATGGAATTCTTAAACAACATGACATCATAAAACAATTCATATAAGATAAAGGAATTCATAAAAATATTTCCATCACAACATAATCAAACCAATGTAATAATAGGGATAAAAAAAAGAACCCTTTTATTATCTTAGATGGAAAATAATTTTGATAAAATACTTGAACTCCATTCTTGAGGAAAATATCCTTTCTACTTCAAAAACATTTTTCCTTTCATAACATGTCATACAACTTTAAAATAAAATAAGTTGATTAAAAATAAACTCGAAAACTTGTAAAGGAAGTTTCTTGGAAATAATGTTTTAAAAATCCATTCATTCCGTATAAGTTTAAAAAAACATTCTTCGTACTTTTATCGGAAAAGTCAAAAAGTACCTCGTATGAAAAACGACAAAAGATTCCTTTCATACATATTACTAAAAACTCACCGAAGGGTAAAAATGGGTTTAAACAATTGTAGGTGGATGGAAATAATATTACATATTGATGAAACATGGATGTGGATGATAAAATACACCCCAGTAAATACTTACGAATAAACAATCTCGGATAAAAATGAGATTGTGATATTTCCCTTACCTTAGGTCCGATTTGCTTTGTACGTGTCCGAAGCTCCTGTATAATGGTTTAAATAATGTTATTGACTTATTCCAGAATCATACATATTGATATGATATCATATATGGTCATATTCTTAGCTTCTTGTTAGTAATATTTCATTGTTACTTGTTACTCGGGTCTTTATTGCCTTTTGTTCTTATGCATGTTTTGCCGAATACATTCTTATTCTTCTTTTAAGGTTATAGATACCTTATATCAAGAATGGTATTAGTGTAACATATATCATATTTATTCATTCAATTCATTTATATAATTACTATGTAATGATGATCATGTAGAACGAGTCACATCACATCGTGGAGACGGTATTCCGTACGTACGCACGAGTGATGATATCGTTCCTATGATCGTGGAATTGTATTGGAGTGTATATATATTATTTCAGTATCAATATTACTTTATAATAATCATAAATAGTTACTCATTACACCATTATACCCATCCTTGTAAAGTGATGGTGGAAAATAGATTACACCACGGTGTGGAGACGGTATTCCGTACGTACGCACGCACGGTGATTTCATTTTTCCGTAGGATGGATAGAAGGTGAATTAGGGTTGTTTAATATTTATAATAACATATAAGTATATAATTAATACTTATGTTATTACTTTATCATGAAACAACTAAAGAGGAAGAAGTTGAAGAAGAAAGAAATTGAAAAGATCGGTAATGGATATTACCTCTTCTTTGGAACGCCTCTTTGAATCCTCCACTTAGGGAACTAAGATTGGTCTTTGAAGAAGACCAGGACCTCTAGGATTATTCTAGGGAAGTGGAGAGGAGAAAATGGCAGGGGTTGGCCGAGCTTGAGTGCTCAATTTGGTGTGAGGAGGAGGGGGAGGAGATGCCCTTTTATAAGGGAGGAGAGGGGCACCTTAGGAATATCTCAAAATATTATTTTATATTAAAGTCAAAATCGGTTTATAATGGTTCCAAAGGGTCTTATTTCGAAGCTAAAGTGGGGAAGGGTATAAATACTATCAACCAATAGGATTTAGACAAGTTTAGTGTATTATTTTAACCTTATCAATTAGATTTAACTCTAAGTTAATTAATTTAACTTTTACCGTGTCTTTTTGTTTTCTTTCACTATATGGTTAATACACTTACTATAACATGCCAAAAGAACCCCAAATTGTTTATTATTAATATATATATCCTTATCTAAGTTATTTGGCCGAACCTTAGATTTTTAGGAATAAAATAACAATTAATAATATAATATTTTATTTAAAAACTATTTTGTGTCAATTTTGACACTATTTGATATATGATTTTTTTGAAAGTCATAACAGAATTATATGTTCGAACCAAGTTGATTAAATCAACACTAATATATCATAGTAACCTATAAAATTAGTGGAATTCATAAAAAGTCTCAAATTACATTTATTGCGGTGTTTATAACATCAATTATGTCAATATTTCATTAATAAGATAATTATTGCATCATCATTGTGTCATAAATAAATTAAATTATTTAATGTCTAAAAATTACAAATAAAATACCATTATATAGTAAATCGTTTTATCTTTCTAATGAATATTTATAGTCGAATTTATCTTATGTATAACCCCATATTAAAAATTATTTACTTATTAAAGTTTGATTTTAACTATTTTAACCCTTCTTTAAATAAATTAATAATAAATGTCCTAATCTAATCCAAGTGGGCCTAAATGGTCATATTTTATTCCTAAGTTTGTTTTTGGTCGAATTACACTTATCCAATAGAATTAGGACATGTGTTAGGGTAATATTAATATCTTATTTACCCTTAGTTACCCTATTTACTATTAACCGCGGTAAAAAAAGTAAAAAGTTACTATTCACCAAAAAATTATTTTTATCTCATTGAACCACATTTTACTTACTGATATCAACCGTGTCTGTCGGATTTTTGAAATTCCATTCACAGAAGCGGTAAAATTAAGTTTTATGCAAAATTCAGTTTTTAACCTACCACTTAGAGGTTTCACTATTCATCAAAAATTGAAAGTTTTCAGAAAAATATCAAAATTTCACCCTAGGCTAATTTCGATATTCTGAGTCCAAAAATGAAGTCCATTTTGAAAAATAAAATTTATAAAATTTCAAAAAGTGGTTATTACTATTCATAACGGCTATTTTTAATAGCATATTGTTGTTTAGTGAAACTTGGTATTGCGTACGACGCAAGCTATCGAGGAAGGTCGTGATTGCGTGTAAAGCAAGCCAAGAAAGTGTTGTGTAGTAAAAGATTCCTTTGATAACATAAAAGTCTCATGTGTTACATTCTACCCCCCTTAAAAAGAATTTCTCCCTCGAAATTCGTCACTTTGTAACAAACAGATGAGGATACTTCTCCCTCATCATATCCTCAAGCTCCCCTGTAGCTTCTTCAAGTTCGTGGTTCCTCCATAAATCTTTCACCAATCGAGTGGTCTTGTTTCGTAGGACTTTTTCGCTACGATCCAGAATCTCTATCGGCTGTTCTTCATAAGAAAGATCTTGCTCCAGCGGTACAACTTCTGAGCTGAGTACATGTGAAGGATCTGGTATGTACTTTCTCAGGAGAGATACATGGAACACATCGTGAACTTGAGAGAGATTCGGTGGAAGTGCCAATCAGTAAGCTACCTTCCCAACATGATCCAGTATTTCGAAAGGACCGATATATCTAGGGCTCAACTTCCCCTTCTTTCCAAATCTCATAACCCTCTTCTAGGGAGATATTCGTAAGAAAACTTTATCACCCACTTCAAACTCTAGGCCTTTTCTTCGGTTGTCGGCATAACTTTTCTGTCGACTCTGAGGTGCTCTTATGTGTTGTTGAATAGATCTAACCTTTTCTTCCATTTCATCAACGAGATCAGGTCCTAATAGCTTTATTTCCCCAACTTCATCCCAGCAAGTTGGAGTCCTGCATTTCTTTCCATAGAGAGCTTCATAAGGAGCCATCTGAATACTGGAGTGAAAGCTATTATTATAAGAAAATTCCACCAAAGGTAGGTGTTGATCCCAACCTCCTTTGAAATCCATAGAGCAAGCTCTCAACATATCTTCTAGGGTTTGAATTGTTCTCTCAGACTGACCGTCTGTCTGGGGATGATAAGCAGTGCTGAAACTCAACTCTGTATCCAGAGTATGCTGAAGACTTCTCCAGAACTTCGAGGTAAATCTCGGATCCCGATCAGATATAATAGAAAGTGGTACTCCATGCAATCTTACCACTTCCTTTACATATATCCTGGCAAGCTGATCTAGAGAGAAATCCTCTCTAATAGGAATGAAGTGTGCAGACTTTGTAAGACGATCAACTATGACCCAGATAGCATTATTGCCTTTGGATGTTTTAGGAAGTCCTGTGACAAAGTCCATAGTGATGTTTTCCCATTTCCATTCGGGTATGGGTAATGGTTGTAACATCCCCTTAGACTTTTGTCTCTCAGCTTTTTTTTGTTGACAAACCAAGCATCGAGAGACATATTCAGCAACATCTCTTTTCATGCCATCCCACCAGAAGTACTCTTTCAGGTCCCTATACATCTTCGTGCTTCCAGGATGAATAGAGAATGAAGAACTATGAGCCTCATCCAGCAGCTCCTTCTTTAATTCGGGGATGGGAGGAACACAAACCCGATTCCTGAACTTTATTATCCCATCACAATCAAGGTTGAATTCAGGAACATTTCTCACCTTCTTTTGTAACTCGACATCTTCTTTCTGTGCCTCTTTAATCTTCACATGTATAGATGGTTGAACATTCATTTGAGAAAGATAAGATTTTTCCCCTTCCATTATAATTCCAAGATCCATCCTTTGTAAATCCATAAATATTGGATCTTTTGTGATCCTCATCATGGATAAACTAGCATGGTCTTGTCGACTTAATGCATCTGCCACCTTGTTTGCTTTCCCAGGGTGGTAATGGATTGAGCAGTCATAATCCTTAATCAGCTCCAACCATCTTCTTTGATGCATATTCAGCTCCTTTTGTGTGAAAATATACTTTAAACTTTTATGATCAGTATAAATATCACACCTTTCACCATAAAGGTAATGCCTCCAAATCTTTAATGCAAAGATTACCGCAGCCAACTCCAAATCGTGTGTTGGGTAATTTTGCTCATGGATTTTCAACTGTCGTGAGGCATAAGCTATCACCATATCATTTTGCATAAGAACACACCCCAATCCCTTCTTGGATGCATCACTGTAGATCACAAACCTTTCTCCACTACAAGGCAGTGTGAGCACAGGTGCACTGGATAACCTTCTTTTCAACTCCTTGAAATTCTCTTCACATTCCTCTGTCCAGACAAACTTAACTCCTTTCCGAGTCAACTTGGTCAGTGGATTAGATAATCGTGAAAAATATTTTAAAAAACGTCGATAATATCCAGCCAAACCAAGAAAACTTCGAATCTCAGTTACTGTTGTTGGTCTCGACCATCTTTCGATAACCTCTTTTTTTGCTGGATCCACAGATATCCCCTCTTTTGAGATTATGTGACCCAAAAATGCAACTTTTTGAAGCCAAAATTCACACTTGGTAAATTTGGCATAAATCTTCTCCTTTCTCAGGGTCTTCAATATAATTCTCAAGTGATCTTCATGCTCTTCCTTGCTCTTTGAATAGACAAGAATATCATCTATAAAAACTACCACAAATTGATCAAGATAGTCTCTAAAGACTCTATTCATTAGATCCATGAAGATAGCAGGGGCATTAGTAAGACCAAATGGAATCACTATAAATTCATAGTGTCCATACCTTGTACGAAAAGCCGTCTTTGGTATATCCTCCCTTTTGACCCTTAATTGATGATACCCTGAACGAAGATCAATCTTGGAAAATTATTGAGCTCCGCGTAGTTGGTCAAATAAGTCATCAATGCGTGGGAGAGGATATTTGTTCTTGATAGTGATCTTGTTAAGTTCTCGATAATCAATGCAGAGTCTCATTGATCCATCTTTCTTCTTAACAAATAGAACAGGTGCTCCCCAAGGTGACGCACTAGGGAGTATGAATCCCTTATCAAGATTCTCTTGGAGTTGCTTCTTCAATTCCTGCAACTCAATTGGGGCTATTCTATAAGGTGTCTTTGAAATAGGCAAAGCACCCGGTACGAGTTCTATTGAAAACTCAACTTCACGATTTGGTGGAAGACCCGGTAATTTCTCCGGAAAGACATCATCATACTCCCTTACAATGGGAATATTCTTAATCGTGAGTATCTCACCAACCATTTGAGATAAATAACCTTCATTTAGTGGAATCAATACCCATAAGATGGAAGAAATTTCCACTGGAAGGTTATGTTCATCCTTGCATTGGTATACGATCGTAGATTGATCTGGAATATGAAATGTGACTTCCCTTCTTTGGAAATTGATATGAGCTCGATGTAGAGAAAGCCAATCCATGCCAAGAATCACATCAAATTCCACTAAAGGAAGTATCACAAGATTTGTAGGAAGCACTTTCCCACAAACTTCGATCGGAGAAGAATTATAAACTTTTGATGCGACTGTTGTGCCATTAGGTGTTGTCACAGCTAACTCAACATCTAATTGTTGAGGTAATACGGTGATACCCTTAGAAAATTCTTTAGAAATAAAAGAGTGGGTGGATCCAGAATCAAATAAAACATTTTCTACTTTAGAGTGGATGGTAAATGTACCTTTAACCACTTCGTTATCGTACTCCACATCGCTGGTAGAAATTGCATGTTACTTTCCTTTGCCTTTAGCCTTATGATTTTGTTGACGTCGACCATCATCATCAACCCTTGGGTTTGGGCATTGATTGGCATAATGCCCCATCTCCTTGCACTTGAAACATTAAAGTGTAGTAGGTTCATTCTGTGTATCCCTTCCTTTGTTTGCGTTATTACACATCTTCTTCCCATTATCGCGGTATTCAAATGCCTGATGACCTTCCTTTCCACATTTGAAACATTTACTTGTCCCTTTAAGACAACTCCCTCCATGTTTCTTTCCACACTTTGAGCATAAGGAAAAGCTCATCTTCTTTTCCGTGTGCTCTTTAGATTTTTCTTTGAATTCCATCTTCCTCTTCTTATCAAACCCATGTGACTGATGGGTTACTCCAATCTCCATCTCGACTTTGAGAGCACATCAAACGATTTCCTTGTAGCTATTGAAGTCCCTTATGGCTAATTCCCTTAGAAGACTTGGTTTTAAGCCACTAAAGAATCGATCGATCTTACTCTCAGGTTGGATAACAATACCAGAAGCGTACCTTGAAAGTCTTGTAAAATTTTCTTCATAGGTACCAACTGATTCATCATCCCTTTGCTTCAGTTCAAGAAACTCTTTCTCCATCTTTGTTCGGAGAATACGAGGGAAGTACTTATTGAAAAATAAGTTCTTGAACTCGTCCCATTCCATAGACTCAATTTTATCCCTTTGCCTCGTATTCTTAATAAGATTCCACCATTGATCAGCATCTCCTTCCAAACGATACACTGCTAGGATAACTTTATCATGCTCAGAACATTGAAGAACTGAAAATATCATTTCAGTAGTACTAATCCATTGTTCAGCAACTAATGGATCAGTAGACCCGCTGAAAGAAGGTGGACGCTGCCTCATGAAGGATTCAACAGAATGTTGCTCCTTACTTTGATCGTTTGGAAATCCTGCATGATTCATAGCTTGAGAAAGTTGTGTGAGCATGGCTACAAGATTTTTCATTCCAGCTCCCATATCGTTTGGTTGCTTAGGGGGGCAATCATTTCATTTCCCATCGCATTCCGCATTAACACGGTTCCTTCGGGTTCCAGCCATTGACTAAAGCCAAGAAGAATAGTGTGAGCAACACTAATTATAATAGGAAAACCACATAATTCAAGAATAAAATTTTCATGCTTAAGGTCTTATCCTAGGTTATTCATGGCCATTTCTAAAACACTAAGATTGTGTTCTATTCTTATACTTATCCTTAGGGTTCTTACTAAGGCTTTCACATCCTAGTTTCCAAAGGTTGACTACACCTTTCCTCTGATACCAACTATAACGACCCATACTTTACATACATTGTTAATACTTCAAAATTGAAGCACACTTATTACAACAAATGACAAAACCACAAAGGACCGTATAGGTATAGTGTCTTTAGAAACTAGGAAACATAAACAACTGGTTCATAAATCTTCTACAGTGTCTCCCATTTATTTCATCATATCTAGGGTCCCTTTTAGCATATTCTACTTAATATCCATCTTCCTGACCTGGGGAAAAGAAAACATAAAAGGGTGAGCTCAAATGCTCAACAAGGGAAAATAAAGGAAATAAAAATCATATCATATCTTTTTGAAAATCAAAACCTGCAAAAGAGATCATAATATCTTAACATGGAATAAATCGTAGAAGTGAAAATGAGATCCCCATAATCATAGCATAAAACTTGAAACTTTGTGGCATGCACACATAATCATGGAAAATCATTTCTTGTTAGTCATGACTCATTTCCAAGACTATCTTAGTGGACAAAGTCCCTTTCTGAACCGAGTTCACTCCTCGTTTCAGTCCTGTATCACTGAACCAAAATAACCTTCCGTTCCAGCCATGTCTATCTCATGAGATATAAAATCTTTACCCAATGCATTGGAGGGAGATATAGGTCCCACCCATCTTATAATGAATCCTTTCTTATGTGTTCCACATAATCATAAACCATACATCATAGCGTAACCCATGTAATAAAAATGGAATTCTTAAACAACATGACATCATAAAACAATTCATATAAGATAAAGGAATTCATAAAAATATTTCCATCACAACATAATCAAACCAATTTAATAATAGGGATAAAAAAATAACCCTTTTATTATCTTAGATGGAAAATAATTTTGATAAAATACTTGAACCCCATTCTTGAGGAAAATATCCTTTCTACTTCAAAAACATTTTTCCTTTCATAACATGTCATACAACTTTAAAATAAAATAAGTTGATTAAAAATAAACTCGAAAACTTGTAAAGGAAGTTTCTTGGAAATAATGTTTTAAAAATCCATTCATTCCGTATAAGTTAAAAAAAACATTCTTCGTACTTTTGTCAGAAAAGTCAAAAAGTACCTCGTACGAAAAACGAAAAAATATTCCTTTCATACATATTACTAAAAACTCACCGAAGGGTAAAAATGGGTTTAAACAATTGTAGGTGGATGGAAATAATATTACATATTGATGAAACAAGGATGTGGATGATAAAATACACCCCAGTAAATACTTACGAATAAACAATCTCGGATAAAAATGAGATTGTGATATTTCCCTTACCTTAGGTCCGATTTGCTTTGTACGTGTCCGAAGCTCCTGTATAATGGTTTAAATAATGTTATTTACTTATTCCAGAATCATACATATTGATATGATATCATATATGGTCATATTCTTAGCTTCTTGTTAGTAATATTTCATTGTTACTTGTTACTCGGGTCTTTATTGCCTTTTGTTCTTATGCGTGTTTTGCCGAATACATTCTTATTCTTATTTTAAGGTTATAGATACCTTATATCCAGAATGGTATTAGTGTAACATATATCATATTTATTCATTCAATTCATTTATATAATTACTATGTAATGATGATCATGTAGAACGAGTCACATCACATCGTGGAGACGGTATTCCGTACGTACGCACGAGTGATGATATCGTTCCTATGATCGTGGAATTGTATTGGAGTGTATATATATTATTTCAGTATCAATATTACTTTATAATAATCATAAATAGTTACTCATTACACCATTATACCCATCCTTGTAAAGTGATGGTGGAAAATAGATTACACCACGGCGTGGAGACGGTATTCCGTACGTACGCACGCGCGGTGATTTCATTTTTCCGTAGGATGGATAGAAGGTGAATTAGGGTTGTTTCATATTTATAATAACATATAAGTATGTAAGTAATACTTATGTTATTACTTTATCATGAAACAACTAAAGAATAAGAAGTTGAAGAAGAAAGAAATTGAAAAGATCGGTAATGGATATTACCTCTTCTTTGGAACGCCTCTTTGAATCCTCCACTTAGGGAACTAAGATTGGTCTTTGAAGAAGAACAGGACCTCTAGGATTATTCTAGGGAAGTGGAGAGGAGAAAATGGAAGGGGTCGACCGAGCTGGAGTGCTCAATTTGGTGTGAGGAGGAGGGGGAGGAGGTGCCCTTTTATAAGGGAGGAGAGGGGCACCTTAGGAATATCTCAAAATATTATTTTATATTAAAGTCAAAATCGGTTTATAATGGTTCCAAAGGGTCTTATTTCGAAGCTAAAGTGGGGAAGGGTCTAAATCCTATCAACCAATAGGATTTAGACAAGTTTAGGGTATCATTTTAACCTTATCAATTAGATTTAACTCTAAGTTAATTAATTTAACTTTTACCGTGTCTTTTTGTTTTCTTTCACTATATGGTTAATACACTTACTATAACATTCCAAACGAACCCCAAATTGTTTATTATTAATATATATATCCTTATCTAAGTTATTTGGCCGAACCTCAGATTTTTAGGAATAAAATAACAATTAATAATATAATATTTGATTTAAAAACTATTTTGTGTCAATTTTGACACTATTTGATATATGATTTTTTTGAAAGTCATAAAAGAATTATATGTTCGAACCAAGTTTATTAAGTCAACACTAATATATCATAGTAACCTAGAAAATTAGTGGAATTCATAAAAATTCTCAAATTACATTTATTTTGGTGTTTATAACATCAATTATGTCAATATTTCATTAATAAGATAATTACTGCATCATCATTGTGTCATAAATAAATTAAATTATTTAATGTCTAAAAATTAAAAATAAAATACCATTATATAGGAAAGATTTTTAGATTTCTAATGAATATTTATAGTCGAATTTAGCTTATGTATAACCCCATATTAAAAATGATTTACTTATTAAACTTTGATTTTAACTATTTTAACCCTTCTTTAAATAAATTAATAATAAATGTCCTAATCTAATCCAAGTGGGCCTAAATGGTCATATTTTATTCCTAAGTTTGTTTTTGGTCGAATTACACTTATCCAATAGAATTAGGACATGTGTTAGGGTATTATTAATATCATATTTACCCTTAGTTACCCTATTTACTATTAACCGCGGTAAAAAAAGTAAAAAGTTACTATTCACCAAAAAAATATTTTTATCTCATTAAACCACATTTTACTTACTGATATCAACCGTGTCTGTCGGATTTTCGAAATTTCATTCACAGAAGCGGTAAAATTAAGTTTTATGCAAAATTCAGTTTTTAACCTACCACTTAGAGGTTTCACTATTCATCAAAAATTGAAAGTTTTCAGAAAAATACCAAAATTTCACCCTAGGCTAATTTCGATATTCTGAGTCCAAAAATGAAGTCCATTTTGAAAAATAAAATTTATAAAATTTCAAAAAGTGGTTATTACTATTCATAACGGCTAGTTTTAATAGCATATTGTTGTTTAGTGAAACTTGGTATTGCATACGACGCAAGCTATCGAGGAAGGTCGCGATTGCGTGTAAAGAAAGCCAAGCAAGTGTTGTGTAGAAAAATATTCCTTTGATAACATAAAAGTATCTGGTGTTACAGATGGGGTAACAACTTCTTCACATATAATGGCTACTAGCAAGTAGACATCCATTCATTATTTCTTTTCTAGACTGTTTTTTCCTTCCCCTTATTCAATGTCTTACTATTTAACCAACCTTCCAAGATGGAAGATCACACTTTTTTAAGGCAATGTAAATGAAAAGGTGATGAAGACAAGGGGTATACATGATTTCTCTGTTTTTTCTCTTCCTCTTACAGTTTCATGTATTTCTATTTTGGTTTCAATTCATGAATATATTTTTCACTGCCTTTTGGGTATGTTTTTTGGTTGTGTGTGGTTTATATATTGGAGCTGAAGGGTGTGAAATCGCAGAAACTTGAGGTTCCTGGATTTTGATGGATTTGACTTTGTTTGTTTCTTCTAGTGGCCTACTTGGGGCGGGGGGTGAAAAGAGATCTTTGGTGGGGGTAACTATTCTTCTACCTTGGTTCCTAATTTAGGACTATAGTCAAGAGAGTACATACCCTTGGGGGGTGGTGTCATAGACGGATCTTATGTTTTTGGGTAATTATCTATTGAAATATTATCTATTAGAGCTTCCTCATTGGCGATGATGAGCCGAAGCTACTAGAGATGACCCGTCAGAGCAGGTCGTTAGAGCTAGGGCTGGGGCGGGTCACTGGGGACGTATCCGACATTTTTGAATTTATTCATGTTGTAATGAATTTAATTATTAATATAATTAACTTTTTTTATAATTATGAACATGAATTAAAATGTTTTTTGGTTTAATAATTAAAATATATATATTATATATGATAAATTAATAAATATAATAGGAAATTTTAGTAGATATAAAAAATTATAATTTTAATTAAAATGTAATTTATAAAGGAATATTATATGTTGGTAATATTAGTACTAACATTAAAAATTATCACTAGAACCTATTGCTAAATACTTTAAGCAATATATATGTTATCTGTTGGTATTATTATAATTGCAACAGAATTATTTATCTGTTGTAAAAACATTTAGCCACATCGCCTCCTATTAAAGAATTCATTCCCTAATAAAAAAAACTCAAACATGCATCCTTGAGAGCACAATAATTTATAAGTTTCACTATTCAATAATAATAGCTACGTCTTTGTTATGGTTTGGAAATAATCTAATACCACACAATCCACTATAAAAAATCATTTTGTGTGGAATACAGTGAGTAAGACATTCCCTTACTCTCATGTTGCACTATATAAACAATCTAATATTGAGAATGATCACTCTAGCATAAATGGTGTAATACAAAGTTTTCGAAACAAAACATTTTACTTGTAATTCATTATCAACTTCCACAAATGTATTCTTTTAAAATCAATTTTTTCACTTTCATACCCAGAAGCTGATAAGAACTCCAAGGACTTTGATATGAAACTCAATCAGATTTCCCAATCTGATTCTCCCTATTTGATTTCCTAATAAGAAAATATAAGTCTATCAAAATATGATTGAGACAATTCTGAAAACCTTCTTCCTCAGTCTCAAAAACCTAATATGATAACCATGGTCCAATTATCCTATCTGATATGATAACCAGTCCAATATGATGATAATCAGAATATGATAATCAGCAGAATATGATGATCCACTTAATATAATGATTAGATGAATATGTTGCAATCATCCCTCTTCTCCTTTCACTTATATCCAACAAAACTTCTTCATCAAATCACAATATGAAAAATTCTTCTCTTCCTTGAAATGCAAAGCTTCTTTCTATTCCTCTCAAAACAATACTTTTTTGTCAGCGAAAGTACAATGCACTTGTCATGTTTTATAGGTGACCCAGAGATGGTTTTGGTAGGAATATAAAATTGTTTCCCTCTCACCCAAATTACCCTCATTTGAAATTTTCCTTGAATTTCTGTTTCATTTATGACTTCATCAATGTTTCCTGATCCTTCTCAAATCTTCTCAAAATTTCAGATTTCTTATGAATTTAATTTCAAACATTAATCCAATTATGATTTTTTATTATGATTTGATCAATAACAATTTCTTTATTATGTCACTCTTTACTAGTTTGCATTTATGAATAAATAGAAAGGTTTCAAATTCTTCAAAAAAAACTCCATTATGATTCTTCATTATGATTTCTTGATAAAATTGATTCATTACATTACTCTACACTGGATGAAGAAACCAATATTCTTCTACTTATTCCTCACTTCAGAAAGATGATTTTTTTTAGCTCTAATAAAATTGCTCTTAAACCATTTGAAATCAAATCAATTCAACTTAATGAATGGTTGACTACATTATTAACAAACATTGATTTTCTTTTCATATTTGTCTCAACAACTTCAACTCTTCTAAATATGATACATGTCAACTTCACTCTCTAAATATTTATATCTTTTGTATTTTGTTATGACTAAGCACCAATACCTTTGGTTTCTCAAATTTTCAATAAATATTATTAGTCTTTAAGAAAATATGAATCTGATGAACCCATTATGATAAACTTTATTCTAGGAAACTTCAACTTCGCCAACTTTTCTTCATTCACAAACTTCATCCTGGATCATGACTTACTTCATTACTTTGATTTCATTGAGGATCGTCTTTAACATCATCTAAATTACAATGGAAAGTATTGTGACTTCTCATTTTTCCAAAAACCATCATTTTTTTCAAATAATCTTAATTATGATGAGAACGATTATAATCAGAATAATTATGGTCATACTGAATACAATCTCTAGTACCTTTTCTCTCTTTCTATCTAGATATAATCAATCTAATTATGAATGGAGACACTTCTTCTCCCCCTTTCTTTCATTAATCTTTCATCATATGTTTATAGAATACTTATGATTTATGATACCTCTAAGATCAGGAAATCATATTCATGTTTTTATCATATTCATACAAAATCTGATTATTCACAATTATGATTACACCTTATATACCAAAATTAGGGTGAATCTAATGAACCTTTACTTCCCACAAGATTCTTCCTCAATAGAATCAATCCTTTCATTCAATATTCTTTTTGAATCTGATGGAACTTTTCTTCCATCCAACTTCTCCTGAATACGATGGAGCTTTTCAACAATCGTGAATTTGATTCCTGGAATATGATGGTTAGTCTAGATCATATAAAATACAAATTTAAGTGATTTTATTTTATTATTAAACCTCTTTGACAACAAAATACAATAAATAACAACTATCATCATCCTCCTTATCTTGGTCCTAACACAAATGAACTAAAAAATTTAATGTATATGGTTCACCCATAAAGGCTACTAAATCACTTAGAGTAGTATCTTCCATATCACTTAATCTTCTTTCTTGATATCTATATCCATGTATAATATCCTAGTGTGGTATCATCCCTTTATACATTTTTATTCCATCAATAATCCTACTATTTGATAAAATCCTCTAATTTATTTAAGAGTTTAATGTGACTTGATTCCTTTTATTTCATTATAAATAGTGATTCCTAGATATTTTCTCTCATACAACGTCATATATGTAAACTATTCCAATTCCCAACACCACCGAATTTCGTGGGACACTAATCATTCACATCACATATCTCTAAAAAACCTTCCACTTAGATGATGTTATTTCATTTACATTTCATATATGATAGAACTGTATATATATCTATTTCCTATAAATTGTGAGAGGCTTAATTAGAGTTCTCAAATGATAGGGAATTATGTCTAGTTTTCTTATCCTAGACATAGCTATAAAATATATTTTCTTTAGTTTACCATTTTACCTTGATATTGATAACATCACAAATTCAGTACATGTTTTTTAGTGGTTCTATTATCTGGTGACTCCTCTACATCACTCACTCTCTACAACGTAAATTATACATATATGAAATGATATATAGAATGAAATATATAAGGAATTTATTATTTTAATTTGTGATATTTAGTTATTCTTAGACTATTTGTTCATATAACACCCATGAATTTCATCACAATCCATACCCCCTGTCAATATAAATTATCCTCATTTATGTCAAATCCTCTATATTTGAGTCTATTATAGGATTAAAAACATTTTTTCATGAAGTATGTGTGGATAGATTCTTAATTATACATATAAATAGATAAATATATACTACATGTCCTAAAATAATAAAAAATAGTCATCTAGATTCACTTCACCATAATACTTAGTGGATATACTAATTTAGTAAATTCTATGTAGCACATTTCCAATTACCTTTGAAGAATCCTCATACCCTATTCCGTATATTGTACCTTGATTTTTTGAATCACCATAAATATTTTATGACTATTACTAATGAGTACATAAAATCCTGATTGACCCCTTTTTGGAAAGGACATATGTGTCACAAACACAACCCACCTATAACACAACTAATGATATTTCTTCCCAAGGGATATGATCCCAAAGTTTTATACATCTATAAAATAATTATAATGGAACCTATTATTCATGTGTGGTTAGAGGTTATCTATATTATAGCCTTATAATGGTTTTTTAATAGAACCTATATTTATGAATTTGTAAATGTTTGTTCTATCTTATCCATTGTCTCTTTATAAATCCTTAATTTAAACATCTCAATATGTAATTTACATCACTCTCATTATCTATTCAATGTTGTATAAATGATTTTGATACATACACCCTTCCATTAGATTGTTATATTTCTTCTGTGGTCTATGAAATTTATGGTTAAACAATGTTCCCCTTATCATTTAGGTTTTCAATATAAGAGTTTTGTTCCTCATTAATAGTGTTAAAATATTTTCCTGACTACTGCATAGACTAACTCATAATATTTTCAAGCCCTCATAAACAATAACATTATCCTATTTAGGTCAAATTTATAAGACCTCAAATTTAATACTAAAGAAACATGGTACAATCATGGTCTAAAACCCATAAAGGTAATCCTAATAAAAATAAAATCCCTTACACAGTTATCTATTTCTATTCATATCATAAGAAAAATATAGAGTGCTAAAAAAATAAAAAATAAATGAAATTGTAGATTAAATTTTCCAATTGAAAATCCAAATAAGAATACCTTAGAAAAATCCACGTCTCAAATGACTAATATTAACACATTATGTACATGGAAAAAGTTCAAAAAATAAAATAAAATGGAAAACACTTTTGTGTCCTAATATTTATCCTAAAAAATTTTCATTCAATGGTTTCTAGTTAAGTGGATCTTGGAAAAAAATAGATCACCTTATTCTTCACAATATATATTTATTTCATATGATCTATGAAATGTAAAAAATGATATAATTTTAGTTAACATTATCCATTCTTAAATATTGACTCATCAATGAAAACGACACATTCATGATTTCATTTATACACTATTATCACTCTAGAATAACTTAATAGGATAATTATGTCCTATAGTAATGGTAAATGTGATACATGTTAATCCTACATATATCCATCTAGGAAAATAAGTCTAGTATGAATGTAAGATTTTTGTATCATTTATCTAACAATTTAACATCAACCTATAGTTATAGTATATATGCTACATATCTAGAAATTATATAAACCTATAGGAGAACATTCCTTTGAGATAATTTATGTATTGAAGGAATTTTCATCATCGCATCATATATTATAAAATATTTATTTATAGGATAAAATTTAATTCAATGTGTTTGATGATTAATTTAATATATTTTTATACTTTATGAAGTTTCTGATGTTCTCAGGGATTAATTTTTAATTATTCAATTGTTTTAGAAATTGACTACCATTTTCAAGAAATAATTTTTTTTATTAATTAATCATAAAGTTATATGTAAAGTCCATTTAGAGTATGGATACTCTCACTACTTATAATTAAATTGTTGATAATATCATCAATTTCAATGTTGTTATAGGACAAGATTGAATGACCCTTGAAGTTAAATCACTTATTTTTATGAATCAACGGAAAATTAATTAATCTTAACCAACATCACAGCCTTATCCCCTTCAATATATAATAGTCCCCCCCCCTAAAAAATTAAATTTTCATAATTTTTGTTCCATTGTGGATACTTTCAACTGATCCTCTATTATCTTCCCAGAGATAAGTAGATTTTCATGTAAATGGACTACTAGATATTTTCCTTCACCAAACAGGCATTTCCTCTCTAATGCAACAATTGAACAATAAAATACTTCTTGTAGCGATATATTCCTAGGTTCCACTGAGTGACTAGTATATTCCATTACTATTAGGTCTGATATAAGCATCATTGACCTCACCTATGAATTAATTATGATCCTCACATAAAAATAGATCATGAGGAAACCAAATCCAAAGAATAAAATAATAAATAACATGTGTTATATATGATGTAGTTATTCACAAATCGCACTAAAGGGGTCTCAAAAATCATGTAATTAATGTTTTACTAAATTTTTTATAGAAAAAATCTCCAAAATGAGATAGACTCTAGGCCATAATCAATGTGTATAACTATAAAAAATATAGTTAAACCAAACCACTTAAATAAGACCTTACTTCATCATTAACCTTTATAGATGTGACCTAAATGGTCAATTCACCTATAACCACAAGTGGATGAAATTTTAGAGTAAATACCTCCTAAAATATCGTTATGTATACTAGGTAAATTGTAATAAATATTAAATGAATTTGGTATCTAGATAGCATAAAGTCTAAAGGTAGTATTATTGAAACTTATCTTAAAATTTTGGGACATTAGATTCCCCTATCACATAAATTTCATAATGTTGTATGAGTGTAAAATACACCTACATAAATCCCTACATTGGGACATTATAAGATGTATCTATGAGATTTATAGGGGTATCATCTACTCCATATGATACCATTCCATCTCATATAATTATTGATTAAGAGTCTTTTTTTTGTTCTATCAAACGTGGATATGATTGATATATAGTTTCCAATAAGAAAAATAGAAATAAATAGAGAAATAAGTATAGTTAAATTTTTTTGAAAGTTTTGGTCATATAAAATTATAAACAAATATAATCTCCATAAATCATACACTGAATATATAAACAATAGATTATTGGAATTCAAAAATATCCCCAGTGTCATCCATGATATACTATGGTTATCCCATTTGATTTTTTATTTTTTTTCTTACACAATCATGTCTAAAATTAATCATTCCCACACTAATTGTTCTTCTCCATAAAGGTATCTTTATTATAGTGGTAGTTGTTCACTTTTTGGAAGAAAGTGGAACTGCACTTGAATAACAATATCATTTATTTATTAAATAACAACATGACTCCATAGAGGACAATATCATTTATTTATAAAATAAAAACATGACTCTATAGAGGAAATGAAACATGACGTAAAAAGATATGTGAACCCCAGATTCACCAATGACCATCGATTGAATAAGGAGTTACATCATGTTCACTCATTCTCACTAGACTTGTTCATTTGATGTGAAATATAGGTATTAAATTGATGTAAAAGATACAAATAATTCCTATAATGGTTCTAAATTGATGGTTCAAAATTGAAACATGTGATCTTATGATGGTTTTCTTTCATCCTCTTCAACTGATTAAACTATCAAACCAACCAGTGTTCCCCCATTTGAATGCATCAGGGACACAAAAAACGAGTGATATTCCTTAGAATCCAATAAATGGTGTGGGGATAGTTAGTGGTAATATTGAAAAAAAAAGATGTTAGTTATGAGTGATATTTGAATTTACCTTTGAGGTGACTTGAGAATAACATATATACTTATTACATAAATTTAGATGAATATTCAATACTTTTGACAATAATACTCTTTTAGGAATAGTAATGGTTTTGTATCCTTGGATACTAAAGGTTTGATGAAATTATTTCATGAATTATATTAAATACATCCCATAATGTACTTCTAACATACTACCCATATTAAACATAATCTACTTAAAACATTTATTAATAACCTATGGAAAAGGAAACATATGAAATGGTATGCTCAGATTCTCAATAAGGATCAACATGGGAAATATCAACCAATTACTATAGGTGAGTATAATATAAACATAATGATATGAGAGTATAAAAATGTTTATAACATAAGGGATGTATAACAAGAAGAACATATCTCAAAACTTAATTGGCAAGGAATAAATATATTTATAACAATAAACATGTTTATCAAAACAAAACAATTATATGGATCCATGAAAAACATAACATATGAATGTGGGATAACATGATAATGTGTTGCAAACATAGGCATTGGAAATAATTCAAATTATAAATCATGAACCACTACAATAATACCTTAATATAATTTAATATAAATCATCACCAGCATACCTTACTACTATTGATCGAGCATCATAACCAGAATTAATTAGTGAAATGGATCATTAATTATTTCCATCATCCTTCAGAATAATTGTTCTTACATTATTACCAAAATACCATGGTAAATTGGATCATTAATTTTTATTAATTACATTAGTAATATCAAGATATATAAAAAATTTAGCTAATTTATTGGAGTACTATAATGGGACCATCTTACACATAATGTTAAACCATATATATGCATTCCATAAGAACATAACATTTATGATTACCTCATCACTTAATTAACACATAAAAACAAACAATTTTCATAAGAACATTCTTAGTTAATTTTCAAAAGACTTATATACAAATAAGGTGTATGGTATAATTAAATAATATCCCCAATAAGTAATATAAATACTTAAGGAATATTGATTTATGAGAATAATTCTATTTTTGAAATCAGATAACATATGCTTTGAAATATGAGGGAAAATACACTTTTCTTTTGGAATCATTTGAAAAAAAAATCTAGAATAATGGGATGTGTATTTTCTCTATGTAACCAAGAAAATTTATAAAGGAATCATCATGGTGATGAAATTATGTGATGAAGGGAATATTTATTCATGATATATATGTTACAAAGAAAACATTAATTTTAGGATTTTGTTAAAAAATCTTATGTGTGTTATATATAAAACATTAAAAAATAATACATTTAAACATTTTTGAATAAATTAAAAGGGAGTGTAGAATTCCTTTATCAAAATTTTTATTGTTGATAAAAACATTCATAAAATAATGTTTCATTACATGGACGTGGATGGAAATTATTCTCAACCTTACAAAAGATATGAGGTTGGATTTTGATAAAAAAACCCTCCTGTATTTTTTAGTACCAAAGAGGCGGTAAATAGAATGATAAACGAAAAATGACAGAAATAACCATAACATAATAAATTAAATGTTTCTTATAAGATAAATTCCATTAAATTTAATATAATAGAAATGTAAACATAAACAATTACTATTAAATGTGACTTTATAATATAAATCCCAACCATAAGTCTGAACATGGATAATAATTACTTGAATATTATTTAAGATAAATTTTGATATATTATAAATATATATAATTACTATATTCATACTTATATTTCCAGATATTATTGATTAATAATTTACAATCATTAATTTATTGATAATTCTCCAGTAAAATAAATATTCTCAGTGTTATTTTTTTCATCTATGTTTCTATTTAGTGATATAGGTCCTTATACCTTGTCCATGGGTTTTTTGTCTCTTGAATAATTATAAAGAAATAAATATTCATCACTTCATATAGATGGTAGTCCATACATAAGAACATGTGATGTCATCATTTTTCAATTATTAGAAGGAAAGGAAGGTAAATAATAACTAATTTTTTAGAATCATAATTATATCAATAATATCATATATTTTTATTAAATACATAAATATAACTAGACATTAGATCTGGTGATGGAAATTACAATAAATCACCTCATGGATACGATAGCATATACATAAGCATGAGAGATATTTTCATTTTCCATTAAATTGAAAAGGAGAGAGAAAATGGTTGTATCATTACCATAACAATATAATAGTATTTTGAAGATACTAATATCAATTTTTATTATGGTTATATAATATTTTGAGGATTTTTAAGAATAAAAAAACATTATAGTGATCGATTAAGTTGATGACATTTTCTATGGGTATATTCCTTTGGAAACATCTTAATAATTCTATGGATTGTATGTTGGTGATACAAGACACTCTGGATCATTATGGGAGAAGTTTGTAATATATTTGATAAGTTATTGTCTAATATAGTTTTCTCAATGTGTGTGAACAATATAAGAAAATATTTTCCCATTTATATGTGAGTGGAGGGGAACCATTTTTATTATTTTGAACATTTAAATATACAAAATATATTTTTCAGGTAAAATGGTGTAAGATTTGAGTTTTTAAAATGAGGTATGGGTCATTTTTATTTAATTTTAAATCCAATATTTTATCATTATTATAATTATTAAATGTTTAAGGAATGTTTTGGGATTGTACAGGGCCTTTTTAGAGCTCGGAGCTCTAGTTTCTTTAAGAACACGCAGTGGCGTAAGATTTGTGCATGGTTAGTTGTAACCATGCGGCACAACCATGTGGACCTATAAGAAGAATCATGGTTGAGAAACCTTGAAAGGGAGGGAAAATGGAAATTTTATTTAGTGCATATGGTTTGATGAGTTAATCCACATAGTGTCCGTAAGGTTTGGAAAATAGTGTACAAGCCATTCATGGTTAGTGCCATCTAGGTAGTAAGGCCACATGGTTAGGCATACAGTTTGGAAAACCCTATGGAAATTTTTTAAAAATACAAATAATAGGGTGAAATGTACTTTTTTACCTCATTAATATTAAATTTATAAATTACCCTTTATCCCATATTTATCCTATGAATAACACCCACCTCCCTTCATTGGAATCTCTCTTCTTACTCCAACTAGGAATTCAACCGCCTCGCTCAATAAGACTCTGATTCAACTATAATTTATCATTTTGGATAACCATAAATATTTTATTCAATGATCTTAAATAATCTATTAATTTATATTGATTTTTGGAATGATATTTCCATGAAAACTAATATGATCTATTTTCAAGGAATTTATTTATTTCCATGATTTCCAATGTTCTACTTTAAATCAGAAGTTGATATCAGATGTAGAGTCATATTTCAGTATAGGGTAGGTGGTGTCATAGTATTCCCTACATTTTATTATGTTTATATAGAGTGTAATCATGTTTCTCTCTATACATTTCATGTGTCACCTCTAAAATTATTTTTTCTTGTAATAATAGGTTTTTAACTTGGTGAGATACTTTGATAGACCCCTTTACTATAGTTAGAGTTAGATAACCAATACTCGACCACCCATTAGTGTATATTAGTAATATTCCTTGACACCTTTATGATGAATTGTGACCCAAAAACCAATGGATGTGTATTTTTATAGACTTATATGATTTAATGTGTTAATTGAATTAATTTAAATGTTAAAGGATGAAAGATGAAATGATAATGACAATTACATATAACTCGGCGATATTATTTATGACTTATTAAAATCATTTAATGGGATTAATAAGAAATATAAGTGTTATAAATGTATTGTATGTTCCTTAATGAATTATGGATTGTGATCATGAATGAATGAGATTTAATGAAATTTGAAATGGATTATACTTCACTTATCCCTTATGTTGACCATTATATAATGTTATAGGATAACCTACAATGTTAAAGTCTTGGATAACCCACATGGGGTTCCATTTACTCCCTAAAGGATGTAACCAAACTAATTGATGTGTTTTCCAAGAATTTACATCCCTCTTGGACAATGTAATTGTCTTATATTGATGAGTGTCTGAAAGTAGCTCAATAGAATCATCCATTACTTCTCTTTAGATTTGTAATGTCCTGGATTATCTCCTTGGATTTATATTGTTTTCTTAGGATGAAGACCACCTCATATTATCTCCATGGGACTAAAAATTCTAGTTCTATGATAACTATGACTTGTTCATATGGATTGATATCATTGCTATTATAAGAGTTCATTTCCAAGTGTCCATTCCTATATTACACTCATACCACTATAGTCGATATTTATGTGTTAACACCATGAGTTATATTGCCCTTCTAACATCACAGATTCCTTGTTACAACTTGGGTATCTTGTTACTAATAAGATCATGGTTACTTACATTGAGACAGTTCATTTTAAGATGGAGAAGGTTTAGTTGACATGGAATCCAATGAGGATCTTGAGATGAAATGTTCATTCACATTTTTATCTAATATTTATTTTACTTGCACATGGTATCATTATATATTCACTATTGGGAAAGTATTAGGCTATGTTGGTAGTGGTAACACACACCTTCCCTGGGGTGTGGTCAAAGAAATTATGTTTTTTGCTAATGAAGCCTAGAGGCTGACCTGGGTCATCTCACTTGAGGGGAATTTCAGTTTTTTACTTACTTTATCTAATTCACCTAAGCTACATCTTTTTCTGTTTTAAGAATTTAATGAAAACAATTATAATATTTTTTTTTGTTTTTGAATACTTATGAAATATAGTAATCTAAACTATTATGAAATCCTAAACAAAATGATTAAAGAATAAAGAACATTGTTATGGGTTCTGTTTTGTGTTCAATCATCATTATCCTTTATGTGTCTGATTCTAGTTTGATAATCCAAACACAAAATCTCATGTTTGAATTACTCTTCTTTTTAAGAGTTTATATAGTTTGAGTATCATGTCATTGTGGGTATTAATCATATCATGGGAATTCACCTCACCCAAATGTGCTACTGAAATATACCACAAACACAAAACGAACATTAAATAAAATTTAATAACACCTTAACCTCCCCTGGATCAAGCCTAGGCCAGCCCCTAATTTTTTAGAGTAAGAGATTACTTTGTGGAGTTGGTGGAAGTGAATAATAATAGAGATAAAATAAAAAAATAATGGTTGATGAATAAAGGAAAGTGTAAGAATGGGGGATGACGAGAGAGTGAGAGAAATTAAATAATAAGAAATAATATATATAATTTATAAGGAATGTAAAAATAATAATTATTATAATTATTATTATTAAAGGAAGATTTTTTGAAAAAGAAAAGCGTGAATGAAAATGATAAAATAATTATAAAATATGTAAGTGATAATAATAATAATAATAATATTATTATTATTATTATTATTATTACTTATAATTAAAATAAGATAATTGGGAAGAAGAATTGTTGAATGGATGGAGAAACTCAAATACATGGATTAATAAAACTAAAATTTAAATTAGATTTTAAATAAAAAATTAAGAAAACTAGAAAATGTGTTATAATAAATGGGGGAGATTTGCAATCGTACTCCCTTAGTGGGGATCACCTCCTTGTTGCCTTCGAAGTAATGGGATGGAATGGAATGATTTGAGAAGGAGGAACTATCCTCCTTTTATAGTCCAGAATATATCCTAAATTGTTTTTGAATTTTTTGACCTAATAAATAGATAATTAACGCAATTAAACCTTCATGAAAGTTGTTAATATATTTTTTTTCGTCCACCCTCAAATTATTATAATAAGTTTCCAAAGAATACAAGAGTTATGGAATTTATATTGACTATGAATTTTTCTAGATGAGAAATCCATGAAGATTCCTTCGTTGTATATCATTCAATATCAAGATAAATGGTTGCAAACCTCCATGGAATTTATTTATATAAAGTTCCATTGATATTTCTTTCATATCCAAGTATAATCACCTCAATTGGAGGTATGTCTAACAACTTATGCTTCTGTTATGGAGGTGGGGTCTATGCTGTCCACTCAAGAAATTTTCCAACTTCAATGATTTTTTTGGGTCTCAAGTTGGTTGAATAAACTCTTTCTATAGAATAAAATGTCGAAGAAAATTAATCAAGGAATCCTAAAAAAATAATCAATCATATTGAAATAATATTTTAATTGTTATGCCCAAAATACCATTGTAATTAAAATATATTAAAATTCTAGAATTAAGAAATTTTCATATTTTATCCCATTTTCATTATATAATTCAAATTTCCCATTATTTTGATAAAATAATTAAATACATAGGTTTTATCATCGAAAAACATCAAAAAATATTCATAATTTGATTAAAAATTTGCACATAAATTTGATTTGTTAGGTGGCCTACTAAGTTTAAGTCACACCCTATTCAAGCCAGATATTGATACCTGGATAGACTTTATAGAATCAGGTAGGGGTATGGGAAATTTCCTATTTATAAATGCACTTCTACAAAATAGGCATTTAACAGTGCTAGTATATATCAGTGCTTTTATTTTTAATGGTGACAAAGGGTACACTTTATCAGCGCTTTATTTTTAATGTTGATAAAGGGTACCCTTAATCAGTGATATATTTTTAGCACTCATAAATTAATCCTTTATAAGTTCTTTTTTATCCCTAATAAAACATCAAATAAATAAAATTAAATAAATAAAAAAATAAAAAATGAGTTTATTAAAAAAATATTACAAATTTCATTAATTATAAAATTATTGATAAAAATGAAAAAATTGATTATACTATATATAAATTTTAAATATGAAGAAATAATATTTATTATATATATATATAAGAAAAATAAAAATTAAACAAATTAAAGTTAAAAATAATTAAATTGAGAAAAATATTAAATATTTTATTAATTATATGATTATTGATTATGTTAATAAATAGCATATATTAAATATAAATATATATATATATATATATTAATGTATATTTAGATGATTTATATACTAAAAAATTCTATTAATGCTTTACATTAAATAGTAATATATTTTATGAATAACAGTTTATAATTAAAAATTGATATCAATTGAAAATGCTGACTAATTGGATATAGTAGTGGATATAATTGATTGTCGTTTGATTTTTCAATTTATAACGTAGATCAAATGTATTATATTGGTTTCACATATACATAATTGATGCATTTTTATATTCATATTCACATAAAAAATATTTTTTTTGGAATTTAGTCGTTTTATATTATTTATTTTATATACATTTATTTACTCTTTTTTAATATTTTTAATATGTATTCATATTTATTTTAATATATATCCATTTTCAATGATTTATGTTAATAAAACATATCTTAATTTTCAATATTTCACTCATTTTTAACATGTCTGAACTTAAGATTAAATATTCATTAATAATGTTAAAAATACATTAATAAAAAATGTTTATAAAGAAATATATTTATAAATGCATATTTACTATTTTTATACATTTATAATTATAAATAAGTAAAATATATTTCTTTAAAAACTATTTATATAATTATAAATAATTAATTATAAAATTATAATAAATTTATTTAAATAATGAATATATTTACTATGTTTTTATACATATATAATGATAAAAATATTATTTTTTTAAAAAAATTATATAATTATAACTAAATAATTGTATATTCAAAAAATTATAAAATTATTATTTCATAAAAAGTATTATTATAAGTATTATAATTATATATAATAATTATACTTTTCTTTAAAAATTATTTTTTATAAAAAATTATTATAACTATTTATCAGTACTAAAAAATCAATGATGAAATCAATCATTATTAGTGTTTTTAGCAATGATAAAAGTGTCACGATCTATTTTAAGAATGTTAACCATCATGATCCAGTTCGTGATATCTGAATCTCTCCATAGAAGAGACCTACTATCTATACTCATTGTTATTGAATCCAAGCTTGAATCTAGGAAAGAATCAATTTTCTGACTATTCAAAGGCTCTAATCCAAGTCCTGAGTGATTTAAGGGTTCAACGCAACCACAACTCAATAAAAATCCATGTTTTTTGATATCTCTAATTTCCCACAGTTGTCCACTAAACCTTCTCATCCCTCATTTTTGTATCCCAATAAGTCTAGTTTCACTATTCTATAATACAACAACCCAAGATTCATTTTTTAGATATATTTAAGTATCGTCTTCCTCGATATCATGTGAGTCACCTTGGGATAACATTGGTACTATGTGACATGAAATATATCAAACCCAATGTTGGGTCATGTTTTTGTGAGGGATAATAGGATCCCAATACCTGTATTCTATGAAATCAACTTCCTTACAATCATAATTGTTTTAAAAATTCATCCATATAGCGGTCAGTGTTGTCGTTGGTTTGGAATATTAAATTAAAAATAACTAGGATTATCAAATATCTTACATCATTGGGGTCTTATATTATATCGAGTAGAAATTGACACATAGAGGGTTGAGTGAGGAAGAATTGAAATATAGGTCCATCCCATTTTGTTGAAAAGTAATTATATATGTTGTTTCAAAAAAATGGATGAGGAAATATCTAAAACATGAGAACAACTATATAATTATTATTTCATGAAATTTTTTCAAAAGATAATTAGCACTATAATATGCAGTAAAATTAATGAATTTTTTTAGGATGACTGTGAACTATTTCATGAGGCTTGGTACATATTTAGTGATCACGTATAAAATGTAATAATCAAATGATTCTAATGAATATGTAAAATCAGATGAGAAATAAACATTATATATGATCGATTTTTTGTCTTATTCATTTAACTACCTCTTGAAAAAATATAATTTTGTTAGTTTTTATTTTTCAAAATTTTCAATTTTAATTTAAATAATATTAATTAAATGCTATCAAAATAAAAAATGGAGTCTTTTAAGGTTCTATAATTGTTGGAATGTATTATAGAATAAAAAATGATTTTGAGATAAAATGTAATTTATATTTTGAGTTTGGTTGTTGAAATAAAGTTTGAAAATAAACAATTGGAATGAGTCATTTTCTAGGAAAAACCTCAGCATCATGGTGTTTTGAGGAACTAAATATTTTTTCCTTACATGGTGCAAAATAAGAGTTCATTATTGATAGAATTTATTATTCAAAATCCATTATTATTGATCCAAATTTTTCTAAATTTGATATTTTATTTGAAAATTAACATTTTTAATGAGAAAAATTTTATATTATTTAAATTTTAAAGAATATTTTAAATCATTCAAGAATAAATCTTATTCAACTAGATTTGACTAATTCTGATAAAATAAAATATTAACATTTATTGATGTAAATTTAATAAATAACTTTTAATATAATCAATTCTGTAGAAATAAAAAATGTTTTTAATGGAAAAAATCATTGCACCTTTAGAATCCCACTTCAAGTCAAATTTATTAGTTTGGATTTAATAATTTAATTACATACTATGTTCACTATGTATTCTTAACTCCATTGACTTTTATGGTTTACTAACATAAACATAAATCCTTTTTTATGTACTTCTAGAGGTAATATGATTACCCATAGATGTGACCATCTCAATTCAATGCCATAAAAAATGTTTCATTACAAAACATTACGAGGACCTTCTATGTTAAGAGTTTTACAGAATTGGGAAAAACATTAACCACAAAACTCGTGTATTTTTAAACTAATGGACATTTTTTGGAACAATATATGAAACAACTTTGTCCATATGAAGCCTCAATTGTCTCTATTCAGTTCAAGCTCCTCGTGCCACATTTTTCTTATTTGGATCAAGATCCTCATGCATAGATTTGATCAAATAATCATCTATGTTAGCTAGTCCAAATGATTTAATCTCTACTTGGAAAAAAATGAGGTTTTTGTACAGACTTACTCCTTCATGTTTTCACTGAAACTTTCTGATCACTGGTGAAATTTTATTCATTGATTTCATACATTCTTTTATTTCTTACAGTTGATAAAAGTATAGCCTTATTTTAAATGATAACCCACTCATTAATACTTCTTAAAAATCACTTAGTTTCTTTCATTGTGAATCTAATAAATAGTATGTATGTTTTACATTAAACCATCTAAAAACGTACCATTATTTAACATTTCATTTTGGTTCTACACTTAGGAATCTATGGTTACCATTCAGGTGATTCTCACTAATGGGAGACATTCACCTTTGATAATGAATATATTATGTGTATTTATTTATTTATTTTACAAAAATGAATATTTTGTTAACCCAATGGGATATCATTAATATATCTCGGATGATTCAAATCTTCAATCCAATGTACCTTATTTTCTATTCATCCTCCTCACTCATTAATTTATTGTTTGGAAATATCTATTGGCATTTTTTATCATCATTCATTCTTTACCATCATCATATCATTTTGGTTCACAATGTTTTCACCGTAAAATCACTATCCATATAATTAATGTATTGTTTCATATTTATGTTTAATTTATTTATTTTTATTATTAATCATATAATAATTTTTTTATTTTACAGGTGGATTATTTTTTTCGAGTTGGTTTGATTTGTTCGAAGATGCTCATGCTCATGATGGATTAGACTTAGAGCCTTCAACTGAGATAGTGTCAATAAAGAAATACATCAAGAATACATAAAATCATTATAAAAAGGTTAACTCCTACAAATTTAATTAATTTTATCTTCATTCTATCTAATATTTGTAAACTAATTTCCTTATCATTTTTATCTAATACTTATTTAGTTTTTTTTCACACATATTTTGGGAAGTCATGTCTTTCTTTCAACTATCTACAACAAGTCAAAAAAGATATAAAATTATTCTTTCTTCAAATGTTAGCATGTTTTCCATTTTAATTTACTTTATTTTTCAAACATCCAACAATGGATATTTATTCGATGATATTGGATGAAAAAAAATCCTTGTTGAAATCCTCTTCTCTTTTGACTTTCAACAATGTGAATGTATTTTCATCTAATAACATTGAGTCAATCTGCAGTGTTGAAAGTTGTACATAGAAAGACATTGAATACATGGTAACATTGGTTTTTAGAATTGTTTTTGAGACTTTAAGATGTGTAGGAATCAGCCACACCTCAATCTGATACACGTTGTGATTGGTATGACTCCAAGTGCTTCTTTTTATTTTAAATTCAAATTAATTTTTGTAAAAAAGACAACTAACATACTCAAGACTGAGAGAACATGTTTTGATTATTTTTTATACTTTTTGGAAATGATCACTAATTCATTTGATACATCTAGTAATCATATGAACCTCAATTAAACACATGGTGTGACCATTATGACTCAATGTGTCTATTATCAGTTTAAAATCGACAGTTTAGTAAACAAAATTCAGTCCCAAAAAAATTATATGCACTCATTTTTTCACAATAATTTTGTTAATATATTCATAAATCAATTGTGATGTGTAGGAATTGGTCTCATTTCAAACTGATACACGATGTGATTAGTATAGGTCAAAGTGTGTGTTTCCAGTTTAAAATGATATTTTAGTAAAAATACAAGTGACATACTCGAAAGAGATAACATGAATTAGAATTGTTTTGATACATTATTAAAATGATTCATAATTCATTTGAGATGTTTAGGAATCATATATACCCCAATGTGATGCATGGTGTGACTGGTATGACTCCAGGTACATATCTTAATTTTAAAATGACATCAATTTTAATAAAAAGGACAAATAAACTACAAAAAACCTATAACATTCATTCATATTGTTTTTATAATTTATTAAAACAATCCATAATTTATTTCAGATTTGTAGAAATTAGTCGTACCTCAATTCTATGTACGGTGTGACCGATGTGACTCCAAGTGTGTCTTTTTTATTTAAAAATGGCATCAATTTTAATAAAAAGGACAATTGATATACTCAAAACTAAGAAAATGAATTCAAATTGTTCTAATACATTATGGAAATTATCTATAATTCATTTCTCATGTGTAGGAATAATATTCTTCTCAATCTGATACACGATGTTCCTAGTATGACTTAATGAGTCCGTTGACATTTTAAAATTGACAATTTAGTTCAAAAAATGTCAGTCGCTAAAAACAAAGAAAACACACTCTTGTTTTCTTAATGATTTAGGAAATTGATTAATAATTTGTTTTTTTTTTGTTTTGTAATAAATATCATATCCAACTAATACATGATGTGATTGACATGAATAAAAGTGATTGTTTTGAGTTTATATTGACATTTTAGTAAAAAAGATAAGTGACAAACACTAAACCAAGTAAATGCATTCAGATTGATTTTATACTTTATGAAAATGATCCATAATATATTTTGGTTGTGTAATAATTATTCATACCTCAATATGATGCACAATGTTACCAATATGACTCTATGTGCATCTTTTTATTTAAAATTGACATCAATTTTATTAAAAAGGACCAATTGGCTACTCAAAACCCAGAAAATGGATTCTAATTGTTTTTATACTTTAGTAAATTGATCCCTAAGTCATTTTTTAAGTGTATGAATAATAACTACCTCAATCTGATACATTATGTGTCTGGTATGACTCAATATTCCCATTATCAATTTAAAATCAATATTTTAGTTCAAAGATTGACACTCACTAAAAACTAAGAAAATGTGGTCAGATTTTCTATATAATTTTTGAAAATTATTCAAAATTCATTTTGACATGTAGGAATTGGTATCATGTCAAACAAACAAATGATGTTACCAGTATGAGTGAAACTGTGTGCTTCCAGTTTAAAAAGACATTTTAGGAAAAAAAGACAAGTGACGTACCCAAAACTGATCAAACACATTAGGTTTGTTTTAATATTTTAAGAAAATGATCCATAAGTCATTTGAGACAAGTAAGAATCATCCAAACCTCAATCTAATGGACAGTGTGACCGGTATGACTCCAAGTGCATTTTTTCAATATATAAGAATCATTTTTGTTTAAAACAAACATTACATTGTAAAAACCAAGCAAAAGAGCCTAGATTTTTTTTCTCTTCATTTAAATTATACATTCATACTTGATTTTATTTATTTCATGGTGTTTTTGTTACTATGGTGTTCTGTTACATAACACTATAGTATTCCCATTTACTATCGCTTTTTTAGAGTTGATAAAAGACTAGGGCTTCTGATCTCTCTCTAGTAGCCAGCGCTTATCCAGTATTAATAAAGGCCATTTTAAAAATGTTAAAAGAGTATTCTATGGTAGTGATGCTTTAATTTTATTATAGAATGGATTATGGGAGAATAAGACTAACCTTTTACTCATGATGCTATTGAAGATTATTTGTGGTATTTTTTCTTCTTTATGGTGTACATATATATTTTTACACCTACTGATGTGTATTCTGGATTTCATTTTTTTTATATAGAATCATGACATAATTTTGATATGGTTCTTTTATTATTGTACCTTCTTGATGTTTATTATAGCAAAATGATTTATCTTCCACTGTTTCTTTATCAGTTTCATTTATTTTTACATCTTCTGCATTATTCATTTTGTACACTAATGTGATACACTCTGATCATGAGGGTATAGTCTCTCCACCATACCATCATAGACCCTCGCTACTAATTGTAATCCTCTGGAATAAGTGGATGAATGATTAAAGAAATTTGTTCAATTTATTCAGGTCACTTATTAGTAGATCAGTGTCAAAACATCACAAATTAGCATCAAAGGATTATTTTATTTCCAAACTATTTTTGGATAGTAGACATGAGATTTTAATGAGTTATAATTTGGTAATAATCATGTGGTTTAGAGTAGCTAACCCATGTATGAATAGAAATCTGAGTTTCCTATTATGGACTTGTGTTTTGGTTTCTTCATATTACTATTATATTAATTTCACCTTTGGGTGATGCACATGAATAATGATATTTTATACTATTATGGATTTTCTTTTACTATTTTCTGGATATGGAAAGGATGAATTATTCATGAATCATTATAGAAACCTCAGGAAATACATTTTATGTATATTTATTTCTATGTTTATATTACAACATAAATCTCTTTGTACATATTGATGGTTTCTTCACTTTTATATTGAAAATGTGTTGATGTTTCTTAAAGGGATAAAATAATTTGATTAAATAATGTTTCTTAATCAACATCATTTTTCACCATTTACCTTGATTGTGGAACCTTAATTAAACAATTATGAAATGTTTGAGCCATGGACCATTGGTCACAAGGCTAAAAAGTTAGTGATTTCAATTAAATGGAATCCATGTCAAAAATTTAAAAAGTCTATGGGAATTTAAAAATTAGGAAGGTTAGTAAATATAATAAAACCATTTTATAATATTAGTTACACTTATATGAAATTCCAATTTGTTCACATATTTTGTAGGACCTTATAACTTGAAAATGGTTTATATATCTAATTGAGAAATGGAATATGTAAATTAAGAATTCTAACTATAAATTCTTATATGAGATGGTTGTTGATAAATAGAGAATCCAATTGAAACATAAAGGGTGTTATACTCTATATTATGTAATTGAATCATCATATAATGAAACCAATAATACATTAGATGTTTGGACTTGACCCAGAACTTCCATTAGCAGTGGGTGATGGGAGTGCCTCTCATGTTCCTTCATGATTTTATTGAATTACCTAGACCTTGCTTGAGGATAAGTCATATGGGTATCGAATATTATATAGGAAGGACTTGTACCTATCATATTCATTTATTTTTTATCATTCATTTATCAATTAATATTATGAGTTGTAAATTTGGAATTATAGAAACATGACACCATGAATTCCTTGGGTCTAATGCAAGGAATGTGTAAATGGATATACACCAGAAGTGATGGGACATGAACCATCGGTGATAGCTCTAATAATAAATGTTATGGAACCTCTTATTGTTCCAAGATTCGGATTTAATTCCTAGATTCAAGAGGGATTTTGTTGTTATTATATATCATGTAGGTCACTCCATGTCCTAAACTGAGTATTCCAGATTTGACTACAGATTTATAACAACACCATCATCCGACTTTCTCATGATAATTTGGCACCTAGGATGTTGAGTCATTGTTAGAGGATATGATTACTATCTTTGATCATATTGATAGAACTCCATAAAGGAGAGTGAGTCTCATAGAATACATTCCTCTATGATCATATAATAGGTGGTTGGAAGCTTTGACTAATGATGATCAACATCCGGTTATGGTTATGGATGGATTTACAATATAACTTTAATGATTATTTATTTCCTATGACATTGAGACCTAACCAAGCCATATAGGTTATCCACCTAGATAAGGGAATGAAACCCATAATAGATTACTCATCTCATTTTATAAAGCATAATTACTTAATTCTTACTCTCCTAGGTTATGAGTTATCCAAACTTATTCGATTCATGGATGGGCACTGGTATGTAATCTAGTCGTAAGTAAATCATTTCTATTTGATGGATATTTGGAAGATACTTAACCAGTCCCTCAACACTGACTAGATCCTAAGGGAAGAAAAATACGTGGTCTATAGTATTTTACTTCTTAGAAAGGGATGTAATTCATCTAGTACCCAAATGAGTTGGCTATTGTCTTCTCATCAGAGAAGTGGTTTCCAAAGTGTCTGTATAGGCAACAGTGTGGTATGTCACCAATGTGTGAGGCCATGTCATTTAAATACCTAGTGTACAAGATCCCTTGTTGACTGCTTAGATAATATAAAATGGGCCACATTTACTGTTTCTATAGAACATTTCCCCTAGAGGCCACTGAGATGGGATCTAAACTATCTCCACCTTCATGGGATTGATCAGCAGCTCCATGTTAGGTATGGATCTAGAGTACTATGGGAAGTATATTCTAAGGATTCAGTTATATAATCTAGGCCTCTAAGATGCAACTCCAATAGTTTTCACCCGTTCAAGATAGTTGGGGTGTATATCAGACCCACAGATCATGCTAGATTTATGAAATATAGGCTAAACTCAAGGAGAAGGGTGATGGTCTATCTACAGTCCATGCTACAATTTTAGTATTCTTAACTTTAGTATCTTCTTTGTTTTTCATTGGTGCTTCCCACTACTTTATATTTTGTGTCTATTATGGTGTGTATTGGTATTATAATTGATTATATTTTTGGAGTAATTACTCTTGAAACTCCACTAGGAATTCGATCAAAAGGTTTGTTCCAATGAAAAGAGTACCCCATAGAGATAGGAGTTTTCATTAACTATGGATCCTTTTTATCCTCCAAATGGCAGGATTTAACATCATTATTATTATAGAATATTTAGTTCTATTTTCCACCCATATTGATTATTAATGTTATAGTGTGTCCTTCACATCACCCAAGGGCCATAACCAAATTTACATAGATAAATGGGATGTCTTGGAATGTTGAGTAAGACCTGAACATCATGGGATAGGAAAAATAACAGCCAAGATTTCTAGTATTTTTTGGATGATCAGGGTATATGTTAGATAGTTTTTCCACCTATAGTGGATCGATCCAGGGATAATTTACCTAAGGAAATTTTTGGGTTTCCTCCTGAGAGAGAGGTGGTGATTTCAATGGATCTTATTTCTCGAGAATCTCTTGTGTATATTACTCCTTATAAGATGGTTCATACTAAGCTCCAGGATATCATGAGATGGCTGGAGGACATGAAATATAAGGTCTTTATCTGACCCAGCACTTCACATAGGGGTTCACTAATTCTTTTATTTAACAAGGAAGATGGTACCCTTAGGTTATACAAAAAATATCATAAGTTCAATCAGATCACTATTATAAATCAATATCTACTACCCCACATAGACGATCTCTTCGACCAACTCCAAGGATCCAAGGTCTTCTCAAAGATTGATTTGACGATAATCCATCATTGGGAACTATTAATACCCTCATATATAACCCATATAGTTTTTCAAAGAATGTATGGATTATATGTTTTTCACGTAAGGATGTTTGGTCTTACAAATGTGATGATAGTTTACATGGGTCTGATGAATTAGGTTTTCCACCCATTTCTAGATTCATTTGTAGTTGTCTTTGTAGATGAAATATTATTGTATTCTCAAACTCTACATGGAAATTCCAAACATCTTGACATGGTTTTGTGTACATTGATAGAGAGTAGTGTTTCTATAAAGCCCATTCAATTAAACTTGTGGATTTATAAGGTTTACTTGTTAGGTTGCATTATTTCATAATTAGCACTGTCAGTCGACCCAAAGAAAGTGAGAGTCATGCTTTTGTAGTAGTATCCCATGAAAATATTTGATATATGGAGTTTCTTAGGGATAGCTGGATATTATATGTGTTTTATTCACGAATTTTTATATTTTATAGTAGAAATAAATTTATTTAAAAGGAATGTTGTTACGTTTTCATGGTTAGGATCTTGTGAGGAATCCTCTCAAGAGTATTGACTTAAAAACTGATACTGATTATACCTATGGTAGGATATAGATATACTATATATTGTGATTCGTTATGTATTTACTTAGGGGTAAAACAAATATAACGTGATTGAATCATGGAATATAAGTCTCAAATTTTGAAACCTCATTATTGGAATTACACAATAGACTATCACGAGATAGTAGCTATGGTTCTGGCCTTGCATTATTGGTGAAAAAATTTATTAGGATTATTGTTCGTGGTTTACTTGGATTATAAAACTCTCAAATATGTCTTCACAGAGAATGATTTTATCCTTAGACAGCTATGATTGGTTGAATACCTAGAATTGTTCAATTTCAATATTTCTTATACACTAAAGAAATGAAATAAGGTGGATTGTTCTCTTTATAGGAAGACTATAATACAAAAAGTGCAGGATTCCATTAGTGATTGGTAATTTATGGATTTGTTTTCTGATAATAATTTAGAGATATTGGACCATCATGGGAATCATATTGTCACATATTAATCAGTATCCTCTTCAATTTTTGCTGGAGTGAATGTGAGACAACTTTTTGATCATGAGGGATTAGTCCTAAGGGATATTATCTCAGTTGAGGACCAATATTTTGGTGGGATCATTGATAAGGATGAAATTTGGTGCATTCATAGATACACCTAGGTTTCTACTAATGTGCGATAGGATTTGATGTAAGAATATCATACCTCTATTTGCATATTTTATCATAGCCTTATGAATATGTAACATGATTTATGATGCTGGTATTGGAGCCCTAGTATGAAAAACAAAATAGTGTGTTTAATCACTCAGTGTTCTATCGATTAGTAGGTGAAGGTGGAACACCAGTGACCAGTTATAATTTTATATCCATTTCTCATTCCTGAGTGGAAGTGGGATAAAGTCTCTATGAATTTTTGATATATTTACCTAGGACACCTCATTGAAATGACACAGTATGGGTTTTTGTGGGTAGGGTAACAAAGGTCACTCATTTTTTCATATTTGGGAGACCCTTATAGTGGATAAATGAGGTTCATTTTACATCTAAGAGATTATCATACCTCATGGTATCCCTCATGTTATCTTATCAGATAGGGATGTTCAATTCATGTCGTGGTTCTAGTAGGGGTTGCAAAAGATCTAGATTTATAGGTACTAATGAGTACAACCTATCACTCACAAACTAACTTTCATTACAAACATATGATTAAACTATTTGAGAATATTCTACCAACTTGCATCTATGATTTTAGAGGTTCTTCAGAGAAATTTATACATCCTGTTGATTTTTTTCTATAATAACATCTTCAAACCAAGTATATAAATAGATCCCTATGATGATGAATATGATAGGTTTTACAATTTTCCATTATATTGGTTAGAGGTTGTAGAGGCTATGCTATTATGAACTCATATTATTTAAGAAATATTAAAGAAATTTCATTTTCTTAATAAGTTAATGGATACATATAAGTCTATAAATAACTCTTATGCTAATCTCTATCAATGAAATATAGAGTTCATTTTGGGGGATCAGGTATTCTTACGTGTCTTACCAAGATTGGGTCACTAGAAAATTCAGAGGAAGGGTAATCTATAACCTAGATTCATTGGCCCCTTGGATATTTTAAAGAGGTTTAAATCAGTTTCTTATAAAATAGAACTCCCTCAGAGATATAGGGTCATGCATGACATTTTCCACTTTTCTCGGCTACATCATTATCATTCAGATATGTCCTCTAATTTATATTTTTATGAGGTTTAATTGGATTTTGATGCTTATTTTGAGGAGTATACTATTCATGTTGTGGATCGATGTATAAAGGTTATGAGAAGTAGGTATGTTCCTCTATTATGGGTGTTATAACGCCATGATATTATATAGAATAAAACTTGGGGCTAAGAGGCTGATGTATGTTCTCAGGGTATGAAGTTATCCTCATATATTGATCAACCACCCTCAAAATGGAAACTCAAGGACAAGATATTTTAAGGAGGAGAGGTTGTAAGATCCCAACATTTCTCATGATATTTGGATCCTTTTAATTTCAGTTTAAATACCTTGTTTTATCTATATAGGAATTATTAAGGGTTCTAGGATAGTTTTAAGAGCATTCAGGTCTTTTTCGAAGCCATAAGGTCTTGTGTTTGGATAGATAATTAGTGGAACATGGTGCATGCATAGTGAGTAGTAACCATGTGGTTCAACTTTGTGAACCTGTATGGTGAAGAATGGTTAGGCGTATAGTTTGTAAAACCATGTGAAAAAACCATACAATCCTTACAAAGTGGTTTAAATTACATATTTTCAAACCCAAATTTGAAATTGAATTTATCCTTCCTCCCTTATTTTCCCTTAGTCATGTCACCCATTCCCACCATTGAATTATCCTTTCTACCTCTACCTAGGCTTTGAGACTCCTCCCTCAGTCAGACTTTGAATCAAATGCCACCTCTCATGTGTGATCGGTATCAAAACACTCATCAATCCTGTTAAATCCTATCTTAATTTATCTTTCTATTTGGATTTCTATTTACATGTGAGCTAATATAAAAAAATTTTGATGAATTTTCATGTATCCTTGATTTTTACCGTTCTACTTCGAATCAAAAGATGATATCAGATGAAGAGTCTTCTACAATAATAAGGTAGGTTTTCTCATAACTTTTTCTAGAAGTTATGATGTTTATATAATGCACTGTTATGCTTGTCACCTAACTTTCTATGTGTTTCCTTTAACTTTTTTTTCAAATATAACGATTATACCTTGCTAAGATACTCCTACAAAACCCTTAACTATTATTGGAGGTCAATAAACTCAACTTGACCACCCCTTTGGGTGTGTTTTTCATATTCCTTGGAACATTTACCATTCATAGTGACCAAGCCACCTAATAAGGTGGGTTTCACTAGACATCTATGATACTATGGATTAATTGAAATAATTTAAATGTTAAATGAAAAATGTGGAAAAGAGAATGGTGTGGCCATATCACTCACGATATTATTTTTGACTTAGGAATATTAATAAATGGGATTAAATATAAATATAACCTGCATAAATTGATAGTATAGTCTGAGACAAATGATCATTACACTCATGGATAAATGAGATTAAATTAAATATGAAATGGATTATTCTTTACTTGTGTCTTATTGTGATCATTATATAAAATTATAGGATATCCTGCCTTAGGAATGTATTGGATAACCCACCTTCTAACACCCCAATAAATATAAACATTAATAAATTGTTTATTTAATAATTTGTTTTTAATTTAAAACTAAACTATAATGGTTTTAATAAAAGATTTTATAAAACTAAAATCTTTTTATTCAAGATTATATAAAACTACTTTTGAAGAAATATTATTTTCTTCAAATAAATTTATTTTTATTATTAAAAATTAATAATATATTATTTATTTTTAAGTATATTTTAATATTTAATTTTTTTAATATATTATTATTTTACAAGAAAAACATTTAATTAAAAATTATAAACAAATAATATATATATATATACAAATCTAATGAAATGGTTATATCTAATATACAAATGTTATCATTTTTTTAACTATAAAAATTATGATTTATTTTAAAAAATAATAATAATTATATAAAGTGTATTATTAATATTGAAATACTATTAAAATGATATAATTTATTTGAATTAATAAATTTAAAATTTTCATATTATAGTAATATGTTTTACAAAAAATAAATATATGAATTATGATGTTTTTAAAATTATAAATATATATAATAAAAAATGAATTTATACATGTATAAAAAGTTACACTTTTAATATATGTAATTATATTAATATAAAAAACTAATTTAAAGAATAAAAAAAAAAAGAAGAAAAATGTGATATGTATTATGAATATATATATAACTTAAAAATATAAATTATATGTTTTATAAATATATATAATTATTTTGTATATATAAAAAATGTAATTTAATATATATATATATATATAATTATATGTATAACTATTGTTTTTATTATTTTATAAATATATTTTATTTTATTATTTTATTATAAACATGAATTTTTTTGTTTTAAAAGAAAAAAACGATTTGTGATTTGTTTAAAAAAATCTAAATCAAATAAAGAAAAAGAAAAAAATATTAATAGTAATGTGACACACTTCCAAAATGAAAAAATGATGGGACGAGGCTCACACAAGAAGAAAAAAATGGAAATAAAGTAAAGAATAAAAACATTAAATCACTATAAAAATGAATAAAAAATATTAAATGAAAACACGATAAAACTATTCATATTCCTAGTTTCCATTTTCTCTTTCTCACACCAGTAGAATAGACCCCCCATGCCATTAACTTCATTGAAGTTTCCTTCGACCCACGACCCCTTCTCAATTTTATCTTCCACAAATGAAATTGATGGATATTTATTTTTAACTGGATCCTTAACTCAGGTATGAATATCCTCTCCTACAGTTTCCTCCAGAATTCATCTATATAAATATATTTATTTTTTAAATCAGACCAAATTATTTATATGTTTACACTAATTGTCATTTTTTGTCACTACTACTTGGGTCAATTTTTTCGGCGTTTTTTCTTATTAAAACATGAGATATAATATATATATTTATATTTATATATTTATATCTGTGTGTGTGTAACCCTCTTTGCACACCCAAGCATACCTGACCCTCATTCTCCCAAGTCCCCCATTTTTTTGGTTCGAAGACCAGAAGCTTTAATACCTCAATTTATCCAAATCATTTAAGGTTTCATAAAATTATGATCATTTAAAAAAATGTTGCATGTATATATGTGTATAATATATTCATATATACACATATATAACTATCTTTTTCAGTATATATGAGATAAGTGTTTTTGTTTTAAATTGTACTTATAAAACCTATGGTTTGTAAGGGTTTATGTTATTTTAAGCAAATTATTTTCATTTTTCAATTATTTACATATATATATGTGTATATATATATATATTTATTCATATATGATTATCTAATTTAAGAATATATAAGAAAAAAATTGTTTTAAATTTTATTTCTAAGCCAATGGTTTGTAAGGTTTTAGTTATATTATTGATCAAAGTATAATGTTTACAATGTTATACAATTATAAATATATATATATATATATATATTGATATCTATCTATAAAACTTTCTATTTTTTATAATTTATAAGATAAAGGTTTTTTTAAAATTCGATGTTTTGAAGGGGGGTCGATTGTTTTTTTATCATATGGTTGAATTTTATTTTCATTCTATAATTTTATGTATAAATAAACAAATATTATATATATATATACATCTAAATATATATGGATTTATTTTAATAAATATAAGTTATTCAAGATTCATTTACAATTCTATATAAAATTTTTTGAAATTTTTATTAGTGTATCATTTTATACTTTATATTTTGTGTGATATTTATTATCATTTTATGTGCTCATCCAAGATAAGGTATTATTTTAAGAGAAAAATTGTATCTTATCCCCTTGGTATGTCATATATGATTACTTATGGTCATTGTCTAACTTACAAGTTACATTCCATGAATTTTCAAAACATGTGTGCACATATTTTTTTATGCAATTTATTTATAACTTTTAAATATGTATATGAATTTTTAAGCATGGGATTCTCATAAAAAAGAGTTTAGAAACTCTCAAGAATATGTTGATGAAATTTTGTAAGAAATATTATTTTTTTTATAGAAAATAATTTTATGTATGTAATTTTAAATTTTTTGGGTTATGATGGACAAAGGCCGGTTCATTAAAAGTATTTTCAAAAAATCACACTAGTGTGATGAATGTTATGTTATGGGGAGTGAACCCATAAGTTTTAAGGGAACTTTGTTCCCTGTGAGTTATGACTAGCAGCCTTATGGTTATATTATGGTCTTCCAAGTATCATAAATAACCCACCAAGAATTATTGTTTCAAAACGAGAAATCCCAATGATATTTTCAAATATAATTATTTTATGAAATCAATGTTTTCTAAATTATATGGATTTCAATGTTCTATAAATCTAGTGTTAAGTATATATACATTAAAATGTTTATTCCAAGGAAATTTTTTAAAGGAGTTAATTAATTTTTTCAAAACTTGTTACCGGGAAAAAAAATTATCGCCTTATTTTTCATTTAAAATTTCCCATGTTCAGTAGAATTCCTTGTGATGTTTATTTCATTGAAGAGAAAACGTGCACTGTAGACTTTTCTATTTAATTTATTTCATTTTGTAATGTTTTTTTGAAATGTAATATTTTTTTTCTAATTCTCCATAACCTAGAACATAAATGGACCTCAATTATGTAATATGTTCTATAATTATTTAGTTTCTTTTATAAAAAATTGAACAGCATGTTTAAGCACCGAATCTGAAAGAGCGGGCTTGGGTCATTATACACCTTGGATTAAATTTTCTCCTCAGAGGATTCCGCCCCATTTATCAATGAATTTTCCAAGAGTTGACACAGATCCTCACATGGTCATTATATTATATTGATGATTGTGTAGATGAAGATCCAGAGACTCATACATTATACCTCTTTAGATTTATAAATATTTGAATTATTGTCTTAGGATGTATACTACCTCAGATTATCTCCTTGGGATCCAATAAATTCTTGATCAAGGATATCTAGGACATGTTCCTATAGCTCAAAAACATTATTATTATAGGATGAAACTACCAAGGGTTCATCCATGGATTACACACATACCATTAAATCTAGATTTCATGTGTTACCAAAGTGAGTTGGCTTGGCCTTATAAGGTCACTGATTCTGTGTTACACCTTGGGTCTTTTATTACTAATACTATCATGGTTACTTGCTTTGAGGAATTCTAGTTTTATAAGTTTCACGTATAGTTGGCCAAGAACCCAATGAGGATCTTTTCCCAACATAGTTATTTTCATTTATTTTTTATATTTATTATAACTTCACACACTTTCATTTTATATTCTATAACTAGATATTATTAGATGTTGGTGGTGGTGTACTACTGAGTTTTACCCACACCCTGTTCAGGACACCGATTGGTACATGGAAATATTTAGGGGATATAGGCAGGGACAAGGAGAATAAAATATCTATGGACACTTGACTTCTATTCTAGGGTGGAGTATAAGAATAGAGGACCAAGAATGTTCTCGTAATTCTATTTTAGATAGTTTTTTGAATATTTTACCTCATGTAGTATATATATTTTATTGTAAATCATCTTCTTGGTATGCTTGACTTTTTCTTTTTATATATCCTCATGATATCATTTGGGTATGGTTACGTTATTATTATACCTTCTTAATGTTTAAGTTGTGAGGATGATTTTTCTTCTGTTGTCTCATTATCTATTTTGTTCATTACTATATTGATTAATTTATAAATTTATTACACTATTTTCATAAACTCTAATCATTAGCATATAATCTCGTCATTGTACCATAATAGACCCTCATTACTAGTCGATAACCTCTGTCATATTGGGAGGTGCGCTTGAGGCCATGGGGCCGACCATGTCTGATCAATTATTAGTGGTTTAGGATAAGGATATGACAATTCTATGTAATTTAGTACATTATTGAAGATATGGTTAGGAAATGGTAAATTCCCCTCCTTCATTCAGATAAATTCATGGTATTTTTTATGAAATGTTTTATCCCTTAATTTAAATACTTCTAACACTATTTAACCATAACTATGGTGACAATATTTTTAGAATGGAAACTATGCATTATGTTTAAAAATATGTTTACCATGTAACCTATTATTTATTATTACAATTTTAAATATGGAATCCATTTTTTTATTCAATTCATAGTGGAGGTAAAAAGTATTTCTATTATCCACACAAAAACACGTAATTTTTTTTATAAAAAATGTATATTTAGAATAATAAGGATTTTATTTACATTTCTTACCTAGTAAAAACCATTACATGGAAATTAATTTACTTGATTAAATATATTTTCAAAAACATTATTTAAAAAAATCAACAATATATATTAATTCAATTTATTATGATAAAATACATTACACACAACTCAGGCAGTTATCTGTACAATAATTGTTTATAACTTAAAATGTGTTTATCATCCTTTCTAAAAAATTGATAATAAATTTTATACTGATTATTAAATTTTTTATATGAATTATCTATATATTTAATCAATTATAAATAAGTATTGGTTTATAACAGGTAGAAAATAAAATACAATAAAAATGAGGGCTTATAATATTTTACTCATACCATTAAAATTTGAGTACTAATTTCCAAAAAATTAATAAAGAAATTTGTATTAAGGAAACCCATCATAAATATATTTATTAATTCATATATTCCTATTCATAACCACTAATTTAAAATATAGGTTATAATGGTACCTTTTAATAATAAAATATATTATTGTTCATATAATCTTGGTGTTGTGTGTAATGAAATCTATCAAATATTTCATATATATTATAATGAAAAAAATATTCCAAAATCACAAGCAGTAATATTTTTTCCCTATAAAATAAATTTTACCCTTGAAATTATATTAATCTATTTAAAATAATTGAGGATTACTTAATTACATTATATCCCCATGATTCCATGTAACTTCACAAAATATATGGTTTCACCATAAAACAGTTACAAAGTGAGTGGTATTTTCTCACAAATATTTTCATGATAATTGAAAGTATATATCATTTTTTCACATGTGAATGTTTCTTCACTTGTTATAAAACATCTGAGTTCCATAGCAGTGAATGGAAATAGATGTACTTTCTCAAATGTGATATGTTTAACATATCACACACCTAAGGAATATTTTTTTGAATCACAAAATGATAAGCTACCATACCGATATGATCAATGATCTCAAAATGTAAATTTTATATAGGGATCATAATTCCAACATTCAAACATACCATAATTTTTTCTAAGGTGGTACATATAATCATAAAATATCCTTAACATAAAACTATAGATCTCATCGACAATTGTCTTCTTAACTCTATTATAAACTCTAGGATATCTTGATTTTTTATTCAATAGATATATATTTTTTTGAAATTTCCTTGAATAGATCAAGTAACAATAGATTTTTTTTCTCTAACTTCATCCCAACAAGATGGAGTACTACACCACCTTATATAGAGGGAATAATAAAGTGAAATATAAATGGTCGAGTGAAAGCTACTATTGTATGAAAATTTAATAACCATAAGGGATAGATCCCAGCCACATTTGAAATACAAAGAATAAGATATTATCATATCATTCTCAGTTTGAATGTTTATCTTAGACTTACCATAAATCTAAGGATGATATGGAGTGCTAAATATCAAAATCAAATTCATTGCCTATTGAAGACTTCTCCAGTACACCAAGTGAAATCTCAATCCACTATCAAATATGATTGAGAATGATACTCCATATAGTATTACCCCTTCCTTAATGTATAATATTATTTTATATGAAAGATATGATCTATCTTTATAAAATAATATAATACAACCAAAATAGATCTATGGACTTTAGATGTCTTGGGTTGTCTGATGATGAAATCCATGGTGATGTTTTTCCATTTCAATTATAGTATATGTAGTGGTTTCTTAATACCTTTATAATTCTATCACAATTCCATAATATATTGATATATAGTGAAATAAAATACATACTCTACAATAAATCACTTTATGTTTTCCTATAAGAAATTCTATTTGAGATATCTACACATATCTATACAAATAAGATATATAGAGAATGATTAGACTTGTTCTTAATTAGTTATATATTTCATAAATTATGGTATTTATGGGACATATACTAATTACACATACTCATTCCATGAAACTAATTACTCCATCACTATCATAGTTTAATTTAGAAAAGTTATCTATATTCTTTTGTAATTTTAAATCCATTCCCTACACCTATTTAATATTCAAAAAAATGGATGGTAGAACTATTATCTAGGCCTGATAGTATTTATCCTATTCTATCATGATTTTAAGATAAATCCTTTTATAATCAATAATTATTAGATCTATTTTAATACGTAACATGGGAAATATAACCTGGTCTTTCTGACTCAAAGCATTAAGCAACTTTTTCTTCTTCTATAGGTGATAATCTGTTGAGAAGTCATCATCAATAATAAACTCAAACCATATCCATTGAAATATATTAAAATTTTTCTATTTGAATATATAATTCATTTATTTATGAACATTACATATATATTACTTTTCACTATATTGATAATTCCGTAATATTTTCAATAAAAAAATTTACTAATCGCTACTCCAAATCTTGATCCTAATAATTTTTATCATCAATAATCAATTGGAATGAGGTTTACACCACTATCACATCATTATACATAAGAAAACAACCCCACATATTCTTTAATGAATCATTATAAATAACAATTCCTTCAATATTTTTGTGTCGTGTAAGAATATGTGCATTGACTGACCTTCTCCTAGGATACTTGATGTTTTATTCACATTTATCTATCTAAAAGAACTTGACTCTCTTCCAAGTCAACATGGTTAATGGATTTTATTGTCCTAAGAAATTTATCACAAACCTTTGGTAATATACTAAAAATACAAGAAAAAAGAGGATCTTTGTCATAATGGTTGGTCTAGGAAAATTCCCAATAATTCACCTCTTTGAAGGATCCATCGATATTTCCTCACATGTAAATATATAACCCAATATTGATAATTTTTGAAGATAGTATTCACATTTGTTAAATTTGGAATAAAATTTCTCATTACTCATGATCTTTAACATAATCCATGAATAATTTTCCTTCTTATACATTCTATTAGAATATATATAAATATTCTTATTAAATACTACCAACAATTGATCAAGGTAATATCTGATGACTTTATTCATTAGATACATGAAGATTATGTGGTAATTGGTATGTTTTCATGTCATCAATAAAAATTCATATTGTTTTTTATGTAATAGGAAAGGCTATTAAGGTTATTTCGTCTATTTTGACCATTAATTGATGATATCCAGAATGAAGGTAATTTTTTTAAGAGTATTGAGCTTTGGGTAATTGCTAAATCAAATCGTTATTATAGGGTATAAGATGCTTTTTATTGATCATAACAATTTTATGTTATCAATAATCAATGAATAAATGCATTGACTAATATGCCTTCTAAACAAAAGGAATCGGTACAGCCCATAGTAAAGAACTAGGGAATATGATACCCTTATCAAGATTATTCTGGAGCTTATTTTTTAATTCCTACAACAACAATTATGGAAATTATATTTGGAGATGTTGTAATTGGTGTAACACCATGTATGAGTTCTATTGAATACTCAACTTCTGAACGTGGGATAACACTTGGAAACTCTTTATAAAATATAATTTTATATTATTGAAAAATAGGATAATCATTAATTTTTAGTTTCTCCATAACCCATTAAGATATATCCCTCGTGCATAGGTATTAATATCAATATAATTTAAGTAACTTCCATAAGAAGTTCATTTTTATCCATAGATTGATATATGATCATATATCAATTCATAATATCAAATTAGTCTTCACATCAATAGTAAGTAATATGATATCTATGTTGAGAGAGAAAATAATTCCCAAAATCACATCAAATACTACTATAGTGTGAGTAAAAAAATCTATAAACACATTTCAACAAACTTCTATTTGACTGGTGATACATATTTCATATGAAATCATCATATAATTAATATTTTTCACTAATAAATAAATATAAAATCATTTTATTGTTAATTTAATACCCCCATAAAACACTCCAAATATAAAATGGTGGATTGAACCATAATCAAATATGAAACTTTTATTTCCGAAGTTGATGATATGTGTACCTTTTAACAAGTCGTTTCCTTCACCCAAGTCAGCAAATGTGATTATATTTCCTTTTACTTTTTCCATTTTCTTAGGAGGTTTATGAGTTTTATTATCCTTCACTTTTATTAGGGAAATGATTCACATAATATATAAACTCCATATATCAGAAATGTTGAATTATTTAGTTAGAACCTTCTTCTCGTTTGTTATCTAATTTTCCTTTTTCATATGTTTTTTCAGAAATCATGTGATAAAAGGATGTGTCCCCAAAAGGTAACAAATCAAAGTACCGATTTGAGACATTTCTGAGAGTTATTCATTCCAAAATTTTCTCATATAAGTGGTGGATTTTTCTTTCCATCACTAGGTATATTCTTTAAGTTCTATGGAAATTCTATCCTCCTCTTCATATCACAAAAATTATGATTATATTAAGAGTTTAATACATCATTTTCCACTTTTAGATAGAATAAAGTGATTTCATCATATCTACTAAAGTCTCTTATAAATAACACCTTTTGAGGAACTAATCCATTAAAGAATCTATTTAATTTTCTTTTAGGTATGATTAAAAAACTAGAATCATAACATTAATGTTCTGTAATGTCATTTCTATATGTATCAATGGATTCAGTATCCTTATTATTTCTCCCCAGAAAGTACCTATCCATTTTAGTATGAAATGTCTGAGGAAAATAATTATTGATATGTACCCTCTAAAATTTTTCCAATTTCATGGAGTCGATTTCTCAAACATTCATTGTGTTGTTTATATTATTTCTCCATTCATTATCCTCACATTCCAATAAAAAAAATATAGAACAACCATTTCATAGTCCATACTATTGAGAAATGAAAATATATTTTTCATCAAATTGATACATTAATAAAAAATTATTGGATCAGGGGACTCAAAAATATAAGGATGATGTTTACTTATAAAATACTCAATTATATGTTTCACATTCCTTAGTGAATTTGGAATATTAACAATTTTCAAGTTATTTTTAATTACTTGAGAAACTTGGGAAGACATTTTCACATTGTTTTTCGTTGCAACTCTTATCAAATTTATTTTCTCTGAATGGTATCCATTGAATCACCCATCACATTTTTTTAACAAAATTATGTATTACTCTAGACATTTAATAAAACAAAATGATTCACATAATCACTTGAGTAATAATAATCAGAGTGATAAGACATATATTTAAAAAATTAGTCATGATATTTCCTAAATTATAACAGCATCATTTAATCCAATAACACATTAGGTTTATCATATGTCAATTTTTTTAATATAGGGTTTTGTACTTTATATCCTTATATTCTCAATAAACTAATATCCAAAAATAAAAAATATTTCATATGATACCAGCTGAAGAAACTATATAATAACATGCAAACTTTTTAAATCATTTTAGATGACTATTCAATAATTTCCAAAACAATACATTCCCGAGAATAGTAAAAATTTAGATTAACATGTTTAATGAAAGATCTCCGACATCCCCCACAAGTTTCAACTCACATAGTACCCATCCTATAGATATTCCACATAAAAAAAATTACACTATGAAATGGGGAAATGGAAATATAGGAATGGGTGAGTTAGGATGTTCACTTAGGGTAAACATGTGAAATTTAATTTGATGTTCATAAGTGAGAATATGATAAACAATGGGTTGATAGTATAATTAAGTGCATAAAAAAGAGTCATACCATGAAGAATATTGATAATAAATTAAGTTTTATGGAATAAATTTATTCATAACAATAATAATTCTCATCAAAACAAGATCATTTTCATGATCCATGAAAGATGTAATAACCCCAAATACAGTAACCTAGAGTCAGGGTATATTATTTTACATTGGCTTAAGATAAAAGAGATCACATATCTATTGACTTATCAGTATAATAGAATTAAATAACCACATATATACATGATTCTCATATTACATTGGAAATATATAACACATATCACAATAAATATTCTCACGTCCCTTGTATTATTCATAATATCCCTTTTTATATCATGGGGAATGGAGAAGAAATTAAGGGTGAGTTAGGTTTCTCAGTAAGGGTCACATAAAGTAGAAAATATTAATATTAAATAAGGAATAATCGGTATAGTAAGTTAAATAACTAAAAATGTTACACACTAATATTTTAAAATGATAACATTATATTCGATAGTATGTGTGATACGAAAAAAAATGATTAAAAAAATATAGCACCCTGAGACTTTATGATATATTTATTTTTCAATAAATTAAATATATTCAATAAAATTAATTACATGAAACACTAGGTTTATTTTTTTTTTACACACAACACTATGTCTAGATTGTGATATATGAAATAAACTATTTATCTTACAATACAAGCACTACAGAGTTTACCATTTTTTTAAAGGTTGGGGACAAAGCCTCATTTTATTATTAAATCAATGAAAATAACTCTTTTAACTAGGTAGAGTGAGACCAATTACATAGCTCGAAGGCCCAGTGGTAATGTAGCCTATTATATAGCCCGCAGGCCCAAATATTTGGCCCAATGCTCATTCTGTCAAAAGTGAACTACTGCTACAGTACCCGCACCGTATCACCGCTGCTACAGTTCTATGTCGCTGCTATAGTACTCTCCGGTCTATAGTACCATGTGCCCAATGGGTTTTGAACTCCCATTTTTCATGTAGGATTACGGAGTTTACCATTCATTACACGAAACAACAAGTTTAAACAAAATGTGAAATATTATTAAAATATTATTATATATTATAATATTTATCACCTAAACATTAGAATAGTGGGAATGAATATTAATAAATAAATTATCCAAATTATGGTTATATATTCACTATAAAAAATAAGATTCATTTAAATGAAAAACAAATATTTTCTGAAAAACTGCATTTTTCTAAAAGACAATTTAATCATTCTTTCCACACATAATTTAAAATTAATTTTTAAAACTTTTAGAATAATTATTTAAAAAACAAAAGTTATTTTTGAAACCATTTTATCAAAATTCTCATAGTGTAATTTTTTTATTTTTCACTAATATTTCATATTTCGATGAATAAGGGAAAATACTGAATTTTAATTGAAAAATACCTTTTCATTTGTATAATTTATAAAGTTAAATTATATATTGAATTTTTTATGATGTAAAATTATTTAAAATTTATGTAAAATATTACAATTTAGTTGGTTGGAATAATATTCATATTTAATTTTTATATAAAAACATAATTATCTTTTGAAAAAAAATCTTTAAACCCCTGCTTTTTCACTACATCTACGGGGTTAATTTTAAATTGGACTTTTTCACTTATATGAATTAAAAATTTAAAAATGTATAATGTTTTTTTAGTCATAATAATTTTTAATTTCTATTATGTTCAACATAAGTTTCTACGTAAATGAATATTGAAAACAATAAAATTCAATTACTACGGTTAAGGTAAAAACGGATTTATCTGGTGTTAAAATTAGAAGATAATGATTAAAAACTACATAACAACATTTTAAAACCAATTAGTTAACTATATTTTGACATTATCTCTTCTGTTTTATATAATTTAAAATTTTTTAGGTATGTGTATTGATAAAAACATTGGTATTATTTAATCTTTTCAAAACATTACATGTGTGTGACTCACCTCACTTATAAAAGTCATCAAATCTACTCTCTTCATCAGACCATCACACCATTTTGGATCAGATAATAACTTCCTAATTAACATCTGATATTCTATAATCTAATATTATAATTCCTAGTTTTGTTATAAATCCAACCTAGGAATTCTCTAGTGTGAACATAAGGAGGATACCCCGATAAGATGTAACGTTCTTCAATGAGCGTTTTATTTTTAATTCTTCCTCCAACACCATATATTCTTATGAAACATGATAATATAATAAAAATTTTATATTTAATATAATTATATGTTTTTATAATAATTTAATTATCTTAATCCCCCTCAAATTCCATCAAATGGGTTACGAAATCATTATTCATGTGTACGGTAGACTACCACCTCGTGAACCAATGTCATTAATTTTTTCAGTACCACCTATCTTGGTTGGGTATGATGATGGATATAGAGTATATATATTATATTTATAAATTATTTATACATATTTATTTAATATATCAATTATACCTTCTTTACTTTCCATAACATTGGAGATATGATAACATCACTCGTGTGTGCGGCGGACTGCAGCCTTCTGAAGCAATGTGATTCGGATTTTACTAACATTTAATATAGAAGATGATAAGGAAATATTTAATTATTATATGTGATTTAAATGAAATAATTATGATATTCATGACATATTTATCATTCTATAAATATAACATATCATTCTACCTTTTCACTCACTTAAAAGTGATTACATTTTACGTGTACATGTGGATCACTTCCTTCATGAAGCGATGTGAATAACTTTTATTCACCACACCACATGGGTGGTATATAATAGTTTATAATATTTAATTTATAATATTATTATAATTATTTAAAGTTTAAATATTATATACCTTCATTCCATAATGATCAATGAAAAATGGAAACCTTACTCATACGTGCGTACGACCTACCGCCTCAATGATCGTAACATACTTCATTTTTCATAATCATATTTCAGGAATGGTATAAAAAGTATAATTTATGTCTAAATGTTATAATTATTTAATTATTATTAATTTATACATGATTAAAAATATATTATTTGTTCAAGAAATGGATCTTGTATTATGAAACATTCATGAGAAAACAAGGCAATTAGCACAAGAAAGAATGAATATAATGAATGATTATTAAGGAATAAGTGATAAGATGTTATAAAAGGATAATTTATGATAAAATAAATATTAATATTGTTATTTATTAATTAATGACTTGTTTAAAACCCCTATACATTATTTTAAATCATGTTCAACCAAATGGAAGAGTGGGGTAATCTATTTTATCTCAATTTCATTTCGTTGAGTCATATTGTAATGTTATACACAAAATCAATTTTATATAGTTTTTATAATTTCCATTTTACATGTTATATATTTATTAATTAATAATTAATGTTATTTTACGTTTTAATTTTAATTATTTCAACCAAGGGTATTTGAATTTAAAATTATTAAGTGGTAAATAATTTCATAATTCAATTTATTTTCATTGGGCAATATTTCTTATTCATTATCATTGATATTATAAGATTATAAATATAATAACTTTTGATTATATTATTTTTTATCTCTAATTTTTTTATTCTTATTTATATTTGAAACACATAATTTATTTTTTGATTTATTCTCTATTCAAAGTTATGATCAATCTTTGGGTTTATTTCACAATTTCATTATAATCGAGATTGTTTATTCTTGAAATTCAGTTAAAGGAATTTTTTTGATAAATTTATAATTAAACAATTTAATTTTATTCTCTAATGTTTATTCATGATATTTTAAAGTAATAGTATCATTTATCCTTTCTTTTTCAATTAAATTTTTTCATAAAATGTTTTTAAGAAAATATGACTTTATTTCTCTCTTTGGTCAGAAATAAATTTTCCTCTAAAACCGTTTTTTAGTTATTATTTCAAAAATGTTTTTAACATTTTAAAAAAAATTAATTAAATAAATTTTTACCCATGTTTAAAAAAAATTAAATGGACTATTCTTGTCTTTTTCCCAACAAGACACTTTCCAATCCTTTTTACAGTGAAAAAAGAATATTCTTTTAACCTGTATAACATATACGGAATTACCCACTGACATGATCATAATTTCTTTGGGGAATATTTTGTATTTTTAAATTTTTATTTTTAATCAGAAAATATTCCTTATAATCATTAAATTTTTTGTTTTTGAAACTATTCAATGAAAAAAAATCAAAATATTTTATGTTTTAAAAAGTGATTTTCAAAATGAAAAGTATATTTTCCTCAAGAATTTTTATAAATATATTTTTATGGAATTTATATTCATAAACAAAAAAACCTTTATTCTTACTATAATGGTTATATGTTATAACGTTACCATCTTCATTCTTTCTATTGAATTTTTATGATCACATTGACCAAGAAAGGTATTGACCTTTACTTTCTTGAATCATTTTTGTAGTCATTAACTTTCCCTTCAAATATTCACATTCCTGTGATCATTAGACATTAAATTACGTCTAAATATCTATATTATTCATCATATATGTTCTTATTTATTAAACCATATCTCATTTCTACATACGGTGTTTTTCTTTGAAAGTTATTTGATTTTATAGGGAAATTTTGATAATTTGTATTCTTTCTTAAATACAAATATTTATTAGTACTACATATTGATTCATGAATTAAATCGATAATTCAATATATATAGAATTATGTGGACCTTAAATTATGGGTTTATCTTGGGATTATCTATTCCCTTTATGCAACTGTAGGTATCATGATACGTATAAGTAATCTAGAATTAAATGGTGTTTTACCTGTAGTTTTAAACCTTCTTGTAAAAGGCCTAAATGGTAGAGGTATTAGGATTTCTTAGATAATAGACTCCAAAAGTTATGAATTTCCTTCAATATAAGTTTAGTTATTATTATCTATCATATTTTCATAATGATATAATCTCTAAATGTATTTAATTCTCAGATTTATGATTAAATGGAATGTGTGTTCAGTTATTTACCTTTCTATATTGATTTTGCCTTATCTAATTATGATTGAAATGGTACTAATTCAATTTCCTATGTCTTCAGTTATATACCTAGTAATATTGATTATTCATTATTTCTTCATGATATTTCTAATGTACTTAACCCTTAATGAGAATTTGATCACACCCTTATTTTGTTTCCTTTCCCAAGGATCCCATGATGTGTTCTATGATTGATATGGAAGGATATTCTAGAGAGAATAATGTTATTATTAAAAAAATAGAGGTTGAAATTTTTTTATTATAATTTAATATGGGAATCATGTATATATATATATTACTAATACTACTAAACTATTTGGTCCTCTGTGATGCAATTATTGTATCCTATGACATTGTAAAAAATCAGACACTAGCTCTGAGCTATTGGTGCTAGGGTCACTATACTTGTTATCAGAGAAAGTTTAGTAGAAACATTGGGAACTAGATTTATGAAAACATACATTAGGGAACATAAATCTATTATAAATTTTTAGGATATGTATAGATAAACATCGAAATGTTTTTTTAAGGAATATATTATGTGTATTTTTCTATAAATGCATCTCAACTTGGATACTAAAAGTGGATGTGGTTCAAAAAAAAGGTACCTAGGGTAATAACTCTAAAATGGGTGCATTGGTATTGACCAAATCATTAAATATTTCATGAAAACAGGCCTTACAACACATATAGTTTGACATTCCAGAGGGATGTTCTTAGGATAATTCACATATTCTTTGAAAACCATTAGGAAGGAATTAAATAAATAGTGAAAATTAATGACCTACTTTAAAACTAATATATCACAGATTTAATATAAAGCGTATAAATAAAATGATAAAATTATGTATGTATATAAAGGTAGGCAATAAAGGAAATAATTTATTGAAAAAATGAAGGGTACCATGAAAGTAAATTAACCTCATCATTGGGATCCATTTATAGTTTGATGCCTTCAACGATGAGAACTTATGAATTATATGAGTCAATTCCCTCTTCAAATAGTTAAAACCTAGACCAAGGAAGTGAATTTGTTGTTACAAAATAGTTGAAATATTTTTTGTGATTCTATAATTATATTTTAGAATTATTTTACCAATGGTATTTTGGTTATAATAATTATAAAGTATCTAAGGATTGTGTTAAATTTTAAAATATTATGTGTATTGATTAACATAAGATTTATAGATACCTTCATGGGTTTATGTGTTTAAGTTTAATAATAAGTTCAAGTTATTAAAAACATATTTTTTGGTTTAATGGGGTGGAGTTCTACAAAGATTAAGGATATTTTTGGAAAACATTTATTGGAAAACAACACATTGGTTTAATATTTTTTTTAGATAAAATTTATGTTAGGAATAATAACCATACATTTCATAGAAATAATTTTGTTGTTATTGATAGCCTTTAGTCTTATTATAATCATTAGTTTCAATTTATAATATTTTAATAATTTTATTATAAATTTTTGAAAAAATTAAATTATATCGAAAAACTTAGTAAAATTTTTATTTAATGATTAATTTTTATTTCAATAATGTCTATAATATGTATTTGGTAATGTTATAATAATTATATTAATATATTTTAGAAAAAGTAAAACATACATGATGGGTGACTACCCATATCATTTGGAAATTCCATGTGTCATGAACCTATGTTCGAAGGATGATAAGGGTTTAATTCCTACCACATCCCTACATGATATCATGAATAATATGCCAATGGTTAAATTCCTTGAAAAAAAGTATTAATGTGGAACCAATGGTGTTACTATTGAGGATTCGAGATTAATGTATTATATTGGATAATTTTTTATAACCATATTGGTTTTGGAAAAACTTTTAAGACACACGTAAATACTTTTCACTATTTCTTGGATCATATAATCTATTAAAAGTGAATTTGTGTGATTTAGGCATAAAAAAATCATTTTGGATATTCATTTTATGAAGTGAGGGTTGAATTGGAAATTGATTGAAGCACAACCAAAGGATGAAATTGTTCTTATAAATTAAAATTTTATCAAGTATTTATAGTTCAATATAATATTTAAGATTAAATTAATTATTCATCTTTAGGAAAATGATATTGAAACAAAAAAATTATCCTTTTACTTTCATATCCAATGAATTAAATAGTCTTTTAAATAATCACATATTTATGGTTTTGATTCCATTAACATTCTATTGATCATTCACATTCTTATGATAAATGACCTCTATCATTCTATATAACTTTTTACACTTTTATTCCATGTCAACATCTTCACCTTACATTGATTATCTCTTATTTATACTCCTAGTTATATGTTATCTCCTGTAACCTTTAAACATCTCAATCTCTCTTATTAAGAGGATATTTTCTTTATCCTTTTTATGATATTGGTTTTTCAACAATGGTATTTCAAAATATCAAATCATTGATTACTAATATCAAGTTAAAATTATGATGATGTAGTTTATGTATGGTGGGGATAATGTAACACACTGATATTTTAACATAAGAACATTGCATTCGATAGCAGATGTTAAACACAACACCAAGCTTAAAAGAAAATATAACACCCTGTGACATTAAGATATATTTATTTTTAAATAAATTCAATATCTGCAATAGATTTAATTACAAAAAACAATGATTTTAACTTATATTACATGAAACAATAAGTTTAGCTTTCAATATATAGAACAATGAGTTTAGCTTGCATTACACACATCACCAAGTTCAAACGAACTATGAAATATTATTAAAATATTATTATGTAATATAATATTTATTAACTATACATTGGAATATAAATAATGAAAATTAATAAATTAATTATAAAAAATTTCTTGTCTATTTATTTTAAGTAAAATAATAACATTTAAAAGGGAAGGAATTGTTTTCCAAAAACTGAATTTATCTAAAAATATGGTCTAATCATGCTTTGCACAAAAAATTAAAAATTTGTTATTAAAAATTTTAGAAAATATATTTTAAAAAATAAACTTAATTTTTGAAATCATCATATTAAAATTATTTTATGGTGATTTATTGGTATTTTATTGAAATATTTTATTTTTTAAGGAATAGTTAAAATACTGGATTTTAATTGAAAACTACATTTTTATTTAAATAATTTATAATTATAAATATATTTTTCATTGTTTTTAAAGAATAATTAGTTAAATTTTATATAAATTAATACAATTTAGGTAATTTTAATGATTTACATAATTAATTTTGAATTAAAAAACTTTGTAGTCTTTTGAACATATTCTCTTTCAAAACCGTCTTTCTCATCGCATATATGGTGTTAGTTTTAAATTATGTTTTTAAAATTATGTAAACTGAATTTTGAAAAATATATTCAATATTTGGAATAAATATATTTTATAATGTATAATATGGTCAACATAATTTTTAAAAAAAATGAAAAGTGAAAATATGAAATATTAATTACCGAATTTAAGGTAAAAAATGGATATACAAGGGGTAAACAAAGAAGATAAGGGATAAAAACGACCTAAAAACTTGTCCAAAACCAATTGGATATATATATTTAGAACTTATATATTCTAGTTTTAATAATGTATCATATTGGAAGCTTTTTTAAATATTCCAACATGAGTATGACTTAATCTTTTCAAAAAAAATTACAAGTGATCCACTTACCTCACTAATAAAACAACATTGCCTCTCTTTTTTTATTCACATATTTTCACAATTTTTAAGATAATAAATACCATTATAACTTTCCAAAATACATCCTCTCATATTATAAGCCTTATTTTGGGTATAAAACCAACCTAGGAAGCATTGTTGCAAACATATAAAGCATTACAGAAGAAGAGGTGATAGTCTTCAATGAGCATATTTATATTATTTCTCCATCCACCTCCTTTAATTAATATTAAAAGATGATTATATAAAATCATAAATATATTAAATATACCAATATATTTTTATTATAATTTCATGACCTAAAAACCCACTGCTTCTGTCAAATTGGTTATGAAATAATCGTTTATGTGTAAGGTGTACTAGGACCTCACAAATCGATGTCATTCCTTTTTTAAATTACCACCTCTCATGGTTGGGTATAATGATGGATATAAATTATATATATTATATAAATAACATAAATATTATTCTTTATAAATTTTTTAAATTATAAAATTTTTACTTTCCATACCATAGGATATACGATAAAATTGTTTATGTGTATGATGGACTGTCGCCCAACAAAGTGATTTGATTTTCCTTTCACTTACACATTACATAGAAGGTCATAAGGTTATTTAAATAAATATATATTAGATTAATGGAATAATTATTATACTTTTTACATATTTATCACTCTCTAATGATAATATATCATCTTCATTCTAACCTTTTCACTCACATAAAAATGATAACATCGTTCGTGTATGTGTGGACTACCACTTTCACAAAGTTAGGTGACTATATTTTCATCACCACAAAAAATTTATGATATATAAAATTATATAATATATTATTTATAATTTTATTATCATTATGGTAAAATTAAATATTACTTACCTCTTTTCCATAATTATCATTGAAAAATTGAAATGTTACACATGTGTGCAAACAACCTACAGTCCCCATGATCAGAACGTACTTCATTTTTCATAACCAAAATTAATGATTGGTTTTATAATTATAATTGATGCATAAGTATGATAATTAAGTAATTTTTATTAATATATATGCTATGAACCTATGTAACATTTAGAAGAATCTGATAAACAATGACATTGTAACACAAAACCCTTACCTTGATTTCAACTTTCTACGATTGTTCTTTAACCTCATTTATATCAAAATTATATTTGTTATAATTAAAAAAAATAATTATTTAAATACTTATAATATCATATTTAATCCTATTATTACATTTCAACAACCATTTATAAATAATTACTTATTAAAATCATCATTTCCAGGTGATAATTATTTCATTTTTCAATAAAAATTTGGTTCAGTAGTTATGATCCTTATACATTGATCATGGATTCATCAAGTACATAATATTAATAATGATATAAATATATCATATTTTTAGTAAATAAATATTTATAATACAACATAAATTGTATATATGGAACAATTAATTTCATCATTCCTAGAGATGGTACGTTATTTGTACGCATGAACATTGTTTTCATTTTTTGATTGATGAAAAGAAAGAATAGAAAATAATAATTTAACTCTATAAAATAATTATTATATATTTTATATCATATATATTCATAAACTATATCATTTTTTCAATCCACATAAAACCGAAATGGAAAATGAATCACATGAATTCATGGAGGTGTTAATGCACTTGTATGAACAAGCAAGATTATCATTTCCATCATATTGGAATATAAGAAGAAAGACATGATATTATAATTATATAAGAATAATTATATCATTAATGTTTTATATAAAAATTAAATCCATTATAAAAACCTTCCATGTAATATTATGATATAAAATGAATTGTATCGCTATGTGGAGTCAGTAGTCCACACATATGCAAGAGCGATACTTCCACTACCCATTTGTTGGAAATAGGGTGAATAATGGTCATTCCATAATCAAAATAAAATTTCAATATATTTATGATATTTAAAATATTATTTTATAATTAATACTATATATTTATAGGAGGAATAAGAAGAAATAAATTGAATGATGTTTTTTATGATGATTAACTCTTCTTTGAGAGACCTCCTTTAGATCCTTTCTTACAGACCCTTAGAGTGGTCTTTTTTGTAGTGAACCCAATCCTAGTATCCTAGAGCAGGTTTATACATTATTAAATTGGAATAATATACAAGGAATCACATTCTGGATGACTTAATAGTTTGTTAGTCTTTGTAAACTATATACATACATAATCCCCATATTATATTTAAATACACAAATTACATAATAAAAAATTTTCTATAATAAATTTATCCACTCTAAAATATTTTTTATTATATTTTATAGTACACTTAATGGATTCCTAGGAAGGGAAAAAACAATAGTGATCTCAAATGCTCAGCAAGGTTTAATCGTAGTAGAATCTATTATAAATGAATAATTATTATAAAAAACCAAGGTAAATAACTCAAGACACATGTCATTTAAATAACATTACTATCATAATAAGATAAGTAATATTAAATATAGGAATAAAAATAAGTGAAACGCATTCCAATTAAATAACTCTTTAAAGTATATTCAATATAGAAAGGTAAATAACTAAAAACACATTATATTTAATCAAACAAATAACTATGATATGCATCCATATACAATATCATTATGAAAAAATAATGGATAATAATAATAAATCATAATGATTAAAATTATCATTTATTTGATGTCATGATCTATAAATTCCTGTGTTTTTTTTTGATCCAGGTTAAAATACGAATGTTTTTTGAATTTTTTCAGTTTATCAATAGGGTCATTTTCTTAAACCGAGATCGAGAATTTTATTTCAAGTATTCTAACACCTAAAGGTGTCAATTTTGGACTTGCATAATTACCCTCATAATTACCCTATAATTTTAGTGAGCATCCCAATGAGTCATGGGAGCACCAGATCTGGAAAAGTCCACTTTAATGTATATGTGTAGGAAGCACACGGTTGCGGTCCAACCCGTGCAGTTTATCCTATTTAATAAATTATTTGATTAAATTAAATAAGTTTATATGAGAGATTGTAATTAATTAAAATAATTTTTCAGTAATAATAATAATTAAGTTATTATTATTATCGTTATTTAATTAAATTAATGATAAATAATTAATTAAATGTCAGTTGAAGAAATTAATGTGGATTTTGGGTTTATCGAAGTACCGTTTTAATAAAATAAAGAGTTTCAGAATTATTAAAGGAACAATTATTATTAAATGGATCAATTTCCTAATAATAATGATGTTATTATTATTATTATGGTTCCATAGATTATTTTAATGCTTTCATTTTTTAATTTCAATTTAAAGGAGTGTATCATTTATGAGAATTTAATGTGGATTTCGAGCTTCACAATGAAACATTTAATAAAATGAGGAGTTTCAGTTTTAATGAAGTGTTGTTATTAAATAGTGGTGTTGGGTTTATCAAATATTTGAAAAATTATAATAATGAGATTATTATTATTTTAGTTTTACGAATTTAATAATAATAATAATTATTATTATTATAATTAAATTAGGTGTCATGGGTTGGAGTTTTTATCATTTTAATGATATTGTAATAAATTAGGAGTTTTATAATTAATTATGAAATGTGTATTAAGAGAATAATTAATGAATAAGTGTTTTAAATTAAATGGGGTGTAACATTTATATTAAAATATTTTAATTGGATGTTTAATGAGGTGTATTAGTTATCTGAAATTAATGAGGCTTTTCGGTATCTCCAAAAAACGGTTAATTAAATAAGGAGTTTCGTAACTAATAAATAAGTGTTTTTTAATAATATGTGTTGGGTTTTATCTATGTTTTAATAATAATAATAATAATAATGTGATTATTATTATTATGGTTTTATGAGTGGTAGTTATTATTATTATGAATAATAATAATGATTTTTGGGGGTTTCGTTTAATTAAATTAAAGGTCAATAATAATTTAATTAATTGGTACGTGGAAGAGGTTTTTTATTTAATTAATTTGTGTTGAGATAATTAATTAAATAATTATGAGTTGGAGTTTTTAAATTTAATTAATTTGTGTAGAGAGAATTTAATTAAAAAATATGAAGTGGGGAATTTATTTAATTAAATTTTGTGAATAAATTTAATTAAATAATGTTTAAATTAGGAGTTGGGCGTTGTTGAAGTAGGGTAATTTTAAATTGTAATATTAAATGAGGAATAAATGTGGATTTTGGTTTAATTTATTTAAACCATTTTAAATATAGATTTCAGGTTGTACATGGTTATTCAAATGGTGCGGGTCAGTTGTGAGGTTACCCAGTTTTAAAAATGATTTATTTTTTTTTTATTTTAAATAAAAGAAATATATAATAACAATAATAAGTATATTATTATTATTATTGTATTAATTTGATTGGATGATTAATGGGAGTTTTTATAATTAATTGTGAAACATTTATTTAAATGATAGCTAACAAAGTAACATTATATTAAATGAGAATAATAAATGTTATTATTAATATATTAACACTATTATTTTACCATGGGTGTAATTGATAATTGGGGGAGAGAACATGAGGGTGCATAACCACCATATAAGAGGAATAGTAAAAACGCAACAGGCCCCTCTTTTGAGGTGCACTACACCCCCTCGATGTCTCCTCTTTGCGTGATTGAATCCTCCTAGTGTCTTTTCGAATCCTTTCTATCTCGGTGAGGTGTGTTCATCTGCATTTGTTTTTTTATTCGCATCGGCCGTTTGGCTCCTTCCTCTCCCTGTTTTCTCAGCCAAAATCCTAAGGTTCGGGTTTTATTGGGTTTCCTTGTTTCTTCGGTTCTAGGAATCTGCAAGGGGCTCCTTTGGACCCTTTGGACCGTATTCCAACATCTACCGACAAAGGCGAGGTATAAGAGTTCATTTTCACTTTTCTGTCATGTTATGGGTAAGGTTATTTAACCATAGTATAGTTTCATGTCATTCAATTAAGGGTGTGATAATTTTTATGAGCCCCTGGTACCTAGTTAGAGGTGCATTGGTCCTTACTGCTTTGATTCGAAGTACCTATTTTAATATTTTTAATTATATTTATATTTTTGTAGGGAATGTGTGTGAATATATATATATAAGGTGTGCACGCATGCGATTGTGGACCAGTTGTGGACTGGTTCCAGCAAAGTATATTAAAGTGCTTCGAATTTAAAATGGCGCCACCCCGAGGTAGGGTCCCAAATCCTTATCACTTTATTTAAGAATTATAGAATCTTTAAATAAATTGAGAATGTGAGTTTCATTGATTATGATATGTCTATGCATGACATTTTTGGTGTTATTAAATGATTCAACCAACATGAGATAAATGTGGACTTGAACATGTGTTGATTTTAAGCATGTTTTGGTAATTTGGTTAAAGTGATATGATTAAACAGTTAAATGATTTGAATGGGCACAATGGGTAATTGGGTAATTAATTGTATAATTAATTATCATGTCATGAGTTGGAATAAAAAATTGTGGCTATTACTAATTATTGAGAATATTGAATATCTGAAATGTTTGGAATATAAATTGAAAATTGGTAATAAACAATGGATGGATTAATTATTACTTGATAAATGGAAAATGGTTAATTAATTGATGATTGGTCAAACATATAAGATTTAATTAATTAATTTGAATGCATTAAATTGAGATTGTGAATTAATTGTTTGTTATGACTATTGGCCATGGGTACCTTTTGATGAATGTTAGATTTCCATGCATTAAAGTGTCTTGGATGGAGTTGTTTTATAATATGAGACGTTGTGTGAGATGGTTTCTAAATATATGGGATTTTTTCAACATGATTTGTGATGATTATGACGTGCATGTAAATTGTTAAAGTCCTGGACGAATCCCTATTTGAGTGGAAGGGTTCAAACTAGTTAAAGATTTTGGAAACTTAAATAATGATTTAATTATTTATTTGTCCTGCTAAGAATAATTAATTTTTAATTAATTATTTACTATTGGGATGTTAAATGGTTAATTAATGGTTGACTTTTGACTAGCAATTAATATTTTTAATTAGTTGTTGAATTAATTAACGGATTGGATTAATTAATTTATGAATTAATTAATGGATAGTTGTGGAGTGTTGACATGGTGTTATACACCAATGATAAATATATATGTATGATTGATAAATGATTTGTGAGATATGGACTGATGCTCCAAATACTCACGGGGTGGTAGACATGGCGTTTGACACCCATCTTGCAAGCTAACATTCTTTTATGGGACATGGACTGATGCTCCAAATACCCATGGGTTTTCATACATGGACTGACACTCCAAATACTCACGAGGGTTCTATACATGATTTTATACACCCATTAATTGACATTGGACTGTGGTTCCAATTGGTTGTACATGAAATGAATTAATTGTTTAATGAAAACTATTGTGACTTTATGATTTTTGAATTAAATATGATAAATGTTTCATACTTATCAATGAATTGGTTGAATCACTATTAGTGGACGGACCTAGGATCGAATCACTATTTTTTTAGTGGATAGACTCAGATAGAGTATATGAATGATTAAATTGAATATCTATGAAGCATTATCCAATCGAAAGCATGATCTTGGATTTGGTCTTAACTTTGATTACTTAGATGGTCTTTAGAGACATCTGTGGTGAGTGCCTTATACAGGGAATGTCATTCTTAGTCCGAATGACGAGAATTATGTAGTTTAATGAGGTTTTAATAATTGATAAATGAAAATGAGTGTGTAATGACTATTGTGTATGCATAAAAAATGTATAATACAAGTTCAAACACCAAATGAGAGCTGAATCAGGTACTTTGGGTATATAGTTACATTGTACTGCTTACTTTAATTAGGCATTCTTGCACTATTTAAATTATTAATTGAATGTCTGGATTTGGGGTAGACACCGGTGGTCCAGACCTACTGAGATTTATATCTCACACCCTAATTGGGCTGCCATTTCACTGGTGTACCTGAGTAGATTCTATATGGTTTCAGGATTGTTCTCCTTGCATTTACTTGGATGATAGAAGCAACGGACCGAGCGGAAGCTGGAGATGCTCTAGGAGACCGTCCTCGGGACTTGTAGTCATTGTTTTTTAATTTTTGTAATGGAATGTAAAAAAATTATATTTTGTTCATTGTTTCCCATTTTGTATCGTTAGCATGTCATGCATGCATTTTCTATATAATTGGCTTTGGCCATTTGTTTGTACAGGATTTTTAAAATCTTCATGTTGCTGCTTTATGATTTATTATATTGCTTCTTCTATTTATTGTCATTTTTTGTTGTTTACTCTGATATACCACTGTGAATCTTTGATAAGAGGGTATAGTATCCCCACTGACTATCCTTCGACCCTCACTGCTAGTAGGAAGCCTCTGGCATTCGAGAAAACGCACATGATTTCATGTGGCGACCGGTCCGTCCACCTGTTTAGAGGTTACGGTTGATATGATTTCACCTTGAGTGACTGGTGTATTTTCCTTAGTTTATGGATTTTGAGAATTTTGAAAAATAATTGTCTTGGCCTGATATGACAATAAAGTTTCATGCAAGTATCATCTTAGAAACTTAGAGATTCACATGTCATGTATATAACATTCCATGTAGTTGAATTATTTGGATGCATGCTAATTTGGATTGTGTCCCTTGGGTTCAATTCCATGTTTTGATATGATTTAGCATGCCTCTCTAGATAGAATGTATCGGTGATAGATTTAACATGATTGAGTGATTATATGCCATACTGACTTGGTTGTTAGCATGTTTTGTTATTGTGCCTTTCTTCTGTGTTGTAGCATGTTATTGTGTTACTTCTTTTGCTAACATGTTAGTGATGTTTTGATATAATAAAGGGCTGAAAAAGTTAAAATTTTAATTGAATATTGATTGTGATAAATGGGAGCCAACTACCAGCGATAAGGTGTATGGGTGCCTTATTGATTGGTAGAAGGCCACCCACGTGACTAAACCATATAACCATATTATGTTTTGAAAAGGGTTATGAATGAAATATTTCTGAGTTTTGATTATAATGACCCATTTTGGGTTTGCTTTTGAACAACTTGGATTAAATAAATGGGACTTTTGGAGGTCTCCTTTTCGTTTAAAGAAATTTAGATGCTAAATTTCATATTTATATTTGAATAATACTGATGTAAATTGTTTAAAGAGTATGTTTTTGATATCATGCTTATTTTTTCATAGGGAATTGTTTTTAAAACCAAGTGGCTTGTTGTGAAAAAGTACTTTTGTGTCTTTTTAAATTCATTCAAATGATAAAATGTTGGAATGAAATAAATACAAATTCCTAAAAATAAAAAAGGGGTTTTTGAAACTTGTGATTTTAGTTTTTCCTGATCAAGAGAGAGGGCCAAAATTTTTGTTTTGTAAGGGGATAAACCATGGTAGGTAGTTCCTTTATAATGTTCTAGACCATTAAAGTATGTTCGTCCCACTTCTCGAGAGGACTTCTTGGTTCTCGAGTGTTATGGAATGCCAATAGGTTTATGCTATGACTTTTATGATCAATGTTTTACGTGGTGATTGTGGTTTGAGGAATGTCACAGGCATGTGTTAATGTGTTCTAAAAACACATGATGGTGAGAGGATGATCATTTATTTCAACATTATGGAAAATCCAATAGTCGGTATTGTTACATCATTTTCAATAAACGTGTTAGTAGGTGATGTCGAGCTTTTAGAAGAGAGTTGTCTGGTAATAGTTTGACTGATCTTCTTAATGACCATAGTTTTTCTCTTAGTATTATCATCAAAATATGATGATATTTTCCCCTATATTAACTTCATCATAGATACACTAAGATAGTGTTGGTCTTACATCACGTTATAGTTTAAATGTTGTTGGGATTGATGAGTGGTTGTTATCCGGGTTGTACGCGGGATGTGGTGATTCATTGGGCTACTTTTATTTTTCTATTGGGGAATAATTGTTTTAAAATATCCTTTTGATGACTTGACATTGAATTTTACCAGAGTTTGGGTAAGGACTTTGTTTTACATGTGGATGGTTTGGATAGTTTTAAAGAAACATCATCAGATAAAGGGCGAAATGGGGTTTTAGGTCTGAGACGTCATTCGAGGGAAGCATAGACAACCTATTCTGTTGATTGATCGAGATTCAACTATTTTTGTTGATGAGGTCCCACTAATGGCCTAAGATATAATATTGTTTTTATGATTGAGCTATAAGGTGAGCTTTGGCTCTGGTTTTAAAGGCTTATCCATTAATCTTGTGAAGGGTTAAAGTTGTGTTTGGTGTTAATAATGCAATACATCACTTATAACAAGATTAAATGACCTTGGTAGGTTGCTTGTTTTAGTAGTGATTCTCGATGGATTCTCATGGGCGAGAATTTTTTAAGGTGGGTATATTGTAAAGTCCTGTGTTTTTTTGAACCGGGTTAAAATAATAATGCTTTTGAAATTTTTTTCAGTTTAACAATGGGTCATTTTTTTTAAACCGAGATCTGGAATTTTATTTTGAGTGTTGGAACACCTAAAGGTGTCATTTTTGGAATTGTGTAATTACCTTCATAATTACCCTTTAATTTTAGTGAGTGTCCCAATGAGTCACGGGAGCACCGGATCTAGAAAAGGCCACTTTAATGGATATGTGCAGGCACCGCATGGTTGTGGTCCAACCCGTGTTGTTTATCATGTTTAATAAATTATTTAATTACATTAAATAAGTTCATATGAGATATTGTGATTAATTAAAATAATGTTTTAATGATAATAACAATTAAGTTATTGTTATTATTTTTTTGGTTGTTTAATTAAATGAATGTTAAAGAATTAATTAAATGAGAGTTGAAGAAATTAATGTGAATTTTGGGTTTGTTGGAGAACTATTTTAATTAAATAAAAATTTCAAAATTATTAAAGGACCATTTATTATTAAATTGAGATATATCCTAATAATAATAATTTTATTATTATTTTTATGGTGTTATAGATTATTTTAATGCTTTGATATTTTAATGGCATGTTAAAGGAGTTTATCATTTATGAGAATTTAATGTGGCTTTTGAGCTTCTCAATGAAACATTTAATAAAATATGGAGTTTCATATTTAATGAAGCATTGTTATTAAATAGTGGTGTTGGTTTTATCAAATGTTTGAAAAATAATAATAATGAGACTATTATTATTTCAGTTTTATGAATTTAATTATTATTATTATTATTGTAATTAAATTAGTGGTCATGGGTTGGAGTTCTTATCATATTAATGATATTGTAATAAATTAGGAGTTTCATAATTAATTATGAAATGTTTATTAAGATATTAATTAATGAAGAAGCGTTTTTAATTAAATGGGGTGTAACATTTATGTTAAAAGATTTTAATTGGATGTTTAATGAGGTGTAACAGTTATGTAAAATTAATGAGGCTTTTGGGTGTCTCCAAGAAACATATAATTAAATAAGGAGTTTTTTAATTAATAAATAAGTTTTTTTTAATAAGTGGTGTTGGGTTTTATCTAAGGTTGAGTAATAATAATAATGTGATTATTATTATTATGGTTTTATGGGTGGTAGTTATTATTATTATGAATAATAATAATGGATTCTTTTGGGGTTTCATTTAATTAAATTAAAGGTCAATAAGAATTTAATTAATCACTAAAAAGTGGAGTTTTTTTATATAATTAATTTGTGTTGAGATAACTAATTAAATAATGGTGAGTTGGAGTTTTTAATTTTAATTAAATTGGGTAGAGAGAATTTAATTAAAAACATGAAGTGGGTAATTTATTTAATTAAATTTTGTGAATGAATATAATTAAATAATGTGTAAATGAGGAGTTGGGAATTATCAAATTAGGGTAATTTTAAATGGTAATATTAAATGAGGAATAAAGGTGGAGTTGGGTTTAATTTATTTAAACCATTTTAAATATAGATGCCTGGTTGTACACGGTTAGTCAAATGGTGTGGGTCAGCTGTGCAGTTACCTGGTTTTTAAAATGATTTATTTTTATTTTATTTTAAATAAAACAAATATTTAATAATAATAATTATTATTATTATATTACTATTATTTTTTTATTAATTCGATTAGATGAGTAATTGGGTTTTTCATAATTAATTGTGAAATATTTATTTAAAGGTTAACTAATAAAGTAAAATTAAATTAAATAAGAATAATAAATGTTATTATATTTATATTAAGACTATTAGTTTATCGTGGGTGTAATTGATAATTGGGGGAGAGAACATGAGGGTGGTGCACCACTATACAAGAGGAATAGAAAAACCGCACCAGGCCAGTCTTTTGAGGCATGCTACACCCCCTCGTCGGCTCCTCTTCGTGCAATTGAATCCTCCCAATGTATTCTCGAATCTTGTCTATCTCATTGAGGTGAGTCCATATGCATTTGTTTTTTGATTCACATCGGCTGTTTGGCTCCTCCCTCACCTTGTTTTCTCAACCAAAATCCTAAGGTTCGGGTTTTGTTGGGTTTCCTTGTTTCTTCGGTTCTAGGTATGTGCAAGGGGCTCTTCTGGACCCTTTGGACCGTATTCCAGCATCTTCCAACCAAGGTGAGGAAGATGAGTTTTTTTTCACTTTTCTGTCATGTTTCAGGTAAGGTTATTTAACTGTGGTTTAGTTTCACATCATTCAGTTAAGGGTGTGATAATTTTTATCAGTCCTTGGTATCTAGTTAGAGGTGTGTTGGTCCTTACTCCTTTGATTCGGAGTACCTATTTTTATATTTTTTATTTTATTTATATTGTTGTAGGGAACGCGCGTGAATATATATAAGGTGCGCATGCGTGCGATTGTGGACCAGTTGTGGACTGGTTGCTGCAGATGATTTTAAAGCACTTCAGATTTAAAATTGTGCCACCCTGAGGTAGGGTCCCAAATCCCTATCATTTTATTTAAGAATTATAGCTTTTTTAAATAAATTGAGAATGTGAGTTTCATTGATTATGATATGTCTATGTGTAACACTTTTGATGTTATTAAATGATTCCGCCCACGTGAGATAAATGAGGACTTGAACATGTATTAATTTTAAGCATGTTTTGATAATTTGGTTAAAGTAATATGATTAAATAGTAAAATTATTTGAATTAGAACAATGGGTAGTAGGGTAATTAATTTTAGAATTAATTATCATGTCATGAGTTGGAATAAAAATTGTGGCTATTACTAATTATTGAGAATATTAAATATTTGAAATGTTCATACTATAAATTGAAAACTAGTAATAATTAATAGATGGATTAATTATTACATGATAAATGGAAAATGGTTAATTAATTGATGATTGGTTAAAGAGATAAGAATTAATTAATTAATTGTTGAAATAATTAATTTGAATGAATTAAATTGAGATTGTGAATTAATTGGTTATTACGACTGTTGTCCATGGGTACCTTTTGATGCATGTTAAATTTCCATACATTAAGTTGTCTTAGATGGAGTTATTTTATAATTTGAGATGCTGTGTGAGATGGTTTCTAAATATATGGGCTTTGTTGAACATGTTTCGTGATGATTATGATGTGCATGTAAATTGTTAAAGTCCTAGACGAATCACTTTTTGAGTGGATGGGTTCAAACTTGTTAAATATTTTCGATAATTAAAAGTTGGTTTAATTATTTATTTGGATTTCTAGGAATAATTAATTTTTAATTAATTATTTACTATTTATATGTTGAATGGTTAATTAATTGTTGACTTTTGATCGGCGATTTATGTTGTTAATTATATGTTGAATAAATTAACTGATTGAATTAATTAATTTATGAATTAATTCGTGGATGGTTATGGTCTGTTAGACATGGAATTCTACACCAATGATAAATATATATGTATGATTGATAAATGGGTTGTGAGACAGGTACTGATGCTCCAAATACACATGGGGTGATAGACATGGCATTCTACACCCAGCTTGTAAGCAAACATTCTTTTATGGGACAGAGACTGATGCTCCAAATACCCTTGGGTTGTGAGACAAGGACTGATGCTCCAATGACTCATGCGGGTTCTAGACATGATGTTCTACACCCATTAATTGACATTGGACTGTGGGTCCAATTGGATGTACATGAAATGAATTAATTGTTTAATGAAAACTGTTGTGACATTATGATTTGTGAATTGAATATAAAGGAAGGGTTCATACTTATCAATGAATTGGATGAATAACTATTAGTGGACGGACCCAGGAGTGAATCACTATTTTTTTAGTGGACAGACTCAGATATAGTATATGAATGATTAAATTTAATATCTTATGACACATTATCCATGCCAAAGAACAGGCTTGGATTTGGTCGTAACATTGATTACTTAGATGGTATTTAGAGACATCTGTGGTGAGAGACTTATACAGGGAATGTCAGGATTAGTCTGGATCATGAGAATTATGTACGTTAATGAGGTTTGAATAATTGATAAATGAAAATGATTGTGTAATGACTATTTTCTATGCACGAAAAATGTATAATACATGTTCAGACACCAGCTGAGAGCTGAAGCAGGTACTTAGGTATATAGTTACATTGTATTGCTTACTTAAATTATGCATGATTTTAGTATTTCAATTATTTATTGAATTTCATTATTTTGGGTAGACACCGGTGGTCCCAGCCTACTGAGATTTATATCTCACACCCTACTCCGGCTGCCATTACACCGGGGTACCCAAGTAGATTCTATTTGGTTGAAGGATTGTGCTCCTAGAATTTACTAGGAATATTGAAGCAAAGGACCAAGAAGAAGCTCAAGATGCTCGAGGAGACCGCCCTCAGGGCTTATAGTCATTTTTTATTTTATTTTTTAATGGAATGTAAATAATTCTATTTAGTTCAAAATTATCTATTTTTATATCATGAGCATGTCATGTATTCATCTGCTATATAATTGGCAATCACCATTTGTTTGTACAAGATATATAAAATCTGCATTCCGATGCTTTATCATTTATTAGACTGCTACCACTATTTATTGACATTGTGTGTTATTTACTCTAATATACCACTGTGAAACTCTGATAAAAGGGTATAGTCTCCCCAATGACTATCCTTAGACCCTCGTCGCTAGTCAATAGCCTCTGGAATACGGGCAGAGGCGCTTGAGGTCATGTGGCGACTGATCCATCCACCAGTTTAGTGGTGAGCTGGGTCGGGATGTTACAATGTGGTATCAAAGGGTTTCTTTTCCTTTTCCTTACTGGTTTGGGGTTGGTAGACAGGATACAAGGAATGTGTCGGCGCTTGGGTTAGTAGTCGTTCTTGGGAATGATCACCACATGTACAGAAAATGACCAAGTGGCCAAGGATGGTAATTGATTTTTGTACTATTAGAGGTTATGGTTGATATGATTTCACCTTCAGCGACTGGTGTATTTTCTGCTATTTATGGATTTTGATAATTTTGAAAAATAATTGTCTTGGCCTGAAATGACAAGGATGTTTCATACATGCATCCTCTTAGGCAGTTACATATTCACATGTCATGCATATAACATGTCATGTAGTTTCATTATTTGGATGCCTACTAATTTGGATTGTGTTCCTTGGGTGCAATGCCATGTTTTTATCTGCTTTAGCATGACTCTCTAGATAACATGTTTCAGTGATAGATTTAACATGCTTGAGTGATTATATGCCATATTTCCTTGGTTGTTAGCATGTTTTGTTATTGTTCCATGCTTCTATGTTATAGCATGTTTTTTTGTTACTTCTTATGATAACATTATATTGATGTTTTGAAATAATAAAGGGCTGAAAAAGATAAAATATTAATTGAGTGTTGATGTGATAAATGGGAGCCAACTACCAGCGATAAGTTGTATGGGTTCCTTATAAATTGTTATGTGGCCACCCACATGACTAAACCATATAAACATATTATGTTTTGAAAATGGTTATGAATGAAATATTGCTGAGTTTTTATTGTAATGAACCATTTGGGGGTTGCTTTTGAAGAAGTTGTATTAAATAAATGGGACTTTTGGAGGTCTACATTTCGGTAAAATAAATTTATATAATAAATTTCATATTTACATTTGGATAACACTGATGTAAAATGTTTAAAGAGGATTTTTTTGATATCATGATTATTTTTCCATATGGCGTTGTTCTGAAAATCAAGTGGCTTGTTTTGAAAAAGTATGTGTGTGTTTGTTGGAATTTAATAAAATGATAAAAGGTTGAAATGAAATAAATTAAAATTCCTAAAAATAATAAAAGGGTTTTTGAACCTTTTGATTTCAATTTTACATGACCATGAAGGATGGTCAACGTTTAGGTTACATAAGGGGTTAACTCGTGGTTGGTAGTACCCTTAGAATTTTATAGGCCGTTAAAGTATGTTTGTCCCACTGCTCGGGAGGACTTCTTGGTTCTCAAGTGTTATGAAACGCTGACAGGTTTATGCTATGGCTTTTATAATCAATGTTTTACTTGGTGATCACGGTTTGAGGTATGTCACAAGCATGCGTTAATGTGTTCCAAAAACATGCGATGGTGAGCGGCTGATCTTTTCTTGCAACATCATTTATAATCCTAAGGTCGGTATCGTTTCATCATTTTTGATAAACATTTCAACTGGTGACGTCGAGCTTTTAGAAAAAAAGTTTTCTGGTAATATTCTGACTGATCTTCTTAATGACCTTGGTTTTTCTCTTAGTACTCCCATTTGAATATGAAGAGCATGTCCCCAATCTTGACTTCGTCATGGAGACACTAAGATAGTGTTGTTCTTATGCCTCACTATAGTTTAAATGTCGTTTGGCTTGATGAGTGGTTGTTATCTGGGGAGTACATATGATGCGTTGATTCTTTGGGCTAATTTTCTTTTTGTGTTGGGGAAAGATTATTTTAAAATATCCTTGTGATGACTTTCCATTGAATTTCACCCGAGGTTGGGTAATAACTTTGTTTTACATGCGGATGGTTTTGGATAGTTTTAAAGAAACATCTTCAGATAAAGGGCGAAACGGGGTTTTGGGTCTGAGACGTCATTCGAGGGAAGCATATGTAACATGTTCTGTTGATTTATTGAGATTCAACTATTTTCATAAATGAGGTCCCTTTAATAGCCTAAGATATAATATCTTTATTGATGTTTAAGTTATATGGTGAGCCTTGTCTCTAGTTTTAAAGGCTTATCCATTAGGATTGTGAAGATTTAAAGGTGCATTTGGCATTGAGAATGCAACACGTCACTTCTAACAAGATTAAATGACCTTGGTAGGTCGGTTGTTTTAGTAGTTATTCTCAATGGCTTCTCAGGGATGATAAGTTTTTAAGGTGGGTATATTATAAATTCATGTGTTTTTTTAACTGGGTTAAAATTTGATTTTTTTTGAATTTTTTTCAATTTATCAACGTGTCATTTTTTTAAACGGAGATCTGAAATTGTATTTCGTGTGTTTTAACACCTAAAGGTGTCGTTTTTGGACTTTCATAATTACCCACATAATTATCCTATAATTTTAGTGAGTGTCCCGATGAGTCACGGGAGCACCGGATCTGTAAAAGTCCACTTTAATGGATATGTACAGGCACCGCACGGTTGCAGTTCAACCCGTGTGGTTTATCCTGTTTAATAAATTATTTAATTAAATTAAATAAGTTTATATGAGATATTGTGATTAATTAAAATAATGTTATAATAATACTAATAATTAATTTATTATTATTATTATTGTGTTTTTTTAATTAAATGAATTATAAAGAATTAATTAAATGAGAGTTGAAGAAATTATTGTGGATTTTGGGTATATTGAAGAACCGTTTTAATTATATAAAGAGTTTCAGAATTATTGAAGGACCATTTATTATTAAATTGAATAATTTCCTAATAATAATAATGTTATTATTTTTATTATGGTGTCATAGATTATTTTAAATCTTTGTGATTTTAATTTCATGTTAAAGGAGCGTATCATTTTTGAGAATTTAATGTGGATTTTGAGTTTCTCAATGAAAAATTTAATAAAATGAGGAGTTTCAGATTTACGGAAGCATTGTTATTAAATAGTGGTGTTGGGTTTATCAAATGTTTGAAAAATAATAATAATGAGATTATTATTATTTTATTTTTATTAATGTAATTATTATTATTATGGAAATTAAATTAGGGGTCATGGGTTGGAGTTTTTATCATATTAATGATATTGTAATAAATTGGGAGTTTCATAATTAATTATGAAATGTTTATTAAGACAATAATGAATGAATGAAGCATTTTTAATTAAATGGGGTGTAACATTTATGTAAAAAAAATTTAATTGGATGTTTAATGAGGTGTAATAATTATGTGAAATTAATGAGGCTTTTGGGTATCTCCAAGAAACTTCTAATTAAACAAGGAGTTTCATAATTAATAATTAAGTATTTTTTAATAAGAGGAGTTGGGTTTTATCTAAGGTTGAATAGTAATAATAATAATAATAATGTGATTATTATTATTATGGTTTTATGAGTGGTAGTTATTATTATTATGAATAATAATAATAATGGATTTTTTTGGGGATTCATTTAATTAAATTAAAGGTCATTAAGAATTTAATTAATCATTATGAATTGGAGGTTTTTTAGTTAATTAATGTGTGTTGATATAATTAATTAAATACAGATATTGGGCTGTCCACGGTTAGTCAAACGGTACGGGTCAGCTGTGCGGTTACCCAGTTTTTGAAATGATTTATTTATATTTTATTTTAAATAAAAGAAATATTTAATAATATATAATAATAAGTATATTATTATTTTTATTGTATTAATTTTATTGGATGATTAATGTGGGTTTTCAGAATTAATTGTGAAACAATTATTTAAAGGTTATCCCATAAAGTATCATTATATTAAATGACAATAATAAATTTTATTATTATTATATTAAGACTACTATTTTATCATGGGTGTAATTGATAATTGGGGGACAGAACATAAGGGTGGTGCACCACCATAGAGGAGGAATAGAAAAAACGAAGCATTCCAGTCTTTTGAGGTACGCTACACCCCCACGTCAGCTCCTCTTCGGTGATCGAATCCTCCCGGTGTCTTCTCGAATCTTGTTCGTCTCGTTGAGTCGATTCCATCTTCACTTGTTTTGTGAGTTGTATAGGTCGTTTGGCTCCTCCCTCACGCTATTTTCTCGACCAAAATCCTAAGGTTTTGGTTTTATTGGGTTTCCTTGTTTCTTCTATTCTAGGGATGTGCAAGGGGCTTCTCTGGACCATTTGGACCATATTCCAACATCTTCCGACAAAGGAGAGGCAGATAAGAGGTTATAGTATCCCCACTAACTATCCTTAGACCCTCGCTACTAGTTGGAAGCCTCTGTCATACGGGGAGATGCACTTCATGTCATGTGGCGACCGGTCTATCCACCAGTTTAGTAGTGAGATGGCTCGGGACGTTACAAAGTGGTATCAAAGGGATTCTTTTCCTTTCTATTAATGGATTAGGGTTGGCATATAGGAGAATAGGAATGTGTCGCTGTTTGGGTTAATAGTCGGGCTTGGGACTGATCACCTCATGTACGAGAAATGACCAAGTGGCGATGGATAGGAATTGATGTTTTAACTATTAGAGGTTACGGTTTATATGATTTTACCTTGAGTGACTGGTGTATTTTCTGTGGTTGATGGATTTTGAGAATTTTTAAAAATAATTACCTTGGCCTGATATAACAAGGAAGTTTTATACATGCATCATCTTAGGAACTTATAGATTCTCATTTCATGCATTTAACATGCCATGTAGTTGCATTAGTAGGATGCCTGCTAATTTGGATTGTGTCCCTTGGGTGCAATGTCATGTTTTTATCTGATTTAGCATGCCTCTCTAGATAGCATGTACCGGTGATAGATTTAACATGATTGAGTGAATATATTCCATACTTCCTTGGTTGTTAGCATGTTTTGTTTTTGTACCATGCTTCTGTGTTATAGCATGTTGTTGTGTTACTTATTATGATAAAAAGTTATTGATGTTTTGATATAATAAAGGGCTGAAAAAGTTAAAATGTCAATTGAATGTTGATTGTGATAAATGGAAGCCAACTACCAACGATAAGGTGTATGGGCGTCTTATCGATTGGTAGAAGGCCACCCAAGTGACTAAACCATATAACCATAGTTTACTTTGAAAAGGCTTATGAATGAAATATTTATGAGTTTTGATTGTAATGAACCATTTTGGGGTTGCTTTTGAACAACTTGGATTAAATAAATGGGACTTCTAGAGGTCTTATTTTCAGTAAAAGAAATTTAGATGCTAAATTGCATATTTATATTTGAATAAAACTGAGGTAAAATGTTTAAAGAGGATGTCTGTGATATCATGCTTATTTTTTCATAGTGAATTGTTCTTAAAACCAAGTGGCTTGTTGTGAAAAATTACTTGTGTGTCTATTTAAATTCATTAAAATGATAAAAGGTTGAAATGAAATAAATAAAAATTACTAAAAATAAAAAATTGCGTTTTTGAACCTTGTGATTTCAGTTTTTCCTGACCATGAGAGAGGGTAAATGTTTATGTTTCATAAGGGGCTAACCCATGGTAGGTGGTTCCCTTAGAATGTTCTCAGCCGTTAAAGTATATTCATCCCACTGCTCTAGAGGACTTCTTGGTTCTTGAGTGTTATAGAATGCCAATAGGTTTATCCTATGACTTTTATGATCAATGTTTTACGTGGTGATCGTGGTTTGAGGAATGTCACAGGCATGTGTTAATGTGTTCTAAAAACCCGTGCTGGTGAATGGATGATCATTTCTTGCGTTGTTTAAATTATTTATTGAATGTCTGGATTTGAGGTAGAAACTGGTGGTCCTGGCCTACTAAGATTTATATCTCACACCCTACTCAAGCCGTCGTTGCACTGGGGTACCCGAGTAGATTCTTTTTGGTTTCAGGATTGTGCTCCTTAAATTTACTTGGAAGATAGAAGCAAAGGACCGAGCAGAAGCTCAAGATACTCGAGGAGACCTCCCTCTGGGATTGTAGTCATTGTTTATTTATTTTTGTAGTGGAATGTAAAGAATTATATTTTGTTCATTGTTTCCCATTTTTGTATCATTAGCATGTCACTAGTGTAATTAATTGTATAATTAATTATCATGTCATGAGTTGGAATAAAAATTATGGCTATTACGGATTATTGAGTATATTGAATATGTGAACTTTTTGGAATATAAATTGAAAATTGGTAATAATTAATGGATGGATTAATTATTACATGATAAATGGAAAATGGTTAATTAATTGATCATTGGTTAAAGAGTTAATATTTAATTAATTAATTGTTGAATTAATTAATTTGAATGCATTAAATTTTGATTGTGAATTAATTGTTTGTTATGATTGTTGGTCATGGCTACCTTTTTATGCATGTTATATTTTTGTGGATTAAGTTGTCTTGGATGGAGTTGTTTTATTAGATGAGATGTTGTGTGAGATTGTTTCTAAATATATGGGCTTTGTTCATCATGTTTGGTGATGATTATGACGTGCATGTAAATTTATAAAGTTCTGAACTAATCACTATTTGAGTGGACGGGTTTGGACTTGTTAAATATTCTCAATAATTAAATGTTTTTTTAATTATTTATTTGGCTTACTAAGAATAATTAATTGTTAATTAATTATTTACTATTGATATGTTGAATGATTAATTAATGGTTGAATTTTGACGGGTGATTTATGTTGTTAATTAGTAGTTGAATTAAGTAACGGATTAGATTAATTAATTTACTAATTAATTAATAGAAGTTTATGGGGTGTTAAACATGGCATTATACACCAATGATAAATATATATGTATGATTGATAAATGGGTTGTGAGACATAGACTGATGCTCCAAATACTCACGGGGTGGTAGACATAGCGTTCTACACCCAACTTGCAAGGAAACATTATTTTATAGGATAGGAACTCATGCTATAAATACCCTTGGGTTGTGAGACAAGGACTGACGCTCCAAATACTCATGAGCATTTTAGACATGATGTTCTACACCCATTAATTGACATTGGACTATGGGTACAATTGGTCATACATGAAATGAATTAATTGGTTAATGAAAACTATTGTGACATTATGATTTGTGAATTGAATATGAGAAAGGGTTCATACTTATCAATGAATTGGGTGAATCACTATTAGTGGATGGAACCAGGAGCGAATCACAATTTTATTAGTGGACGGGCTCAGATATAGTACATGAATGATTAAATTGAATATCTTATGACGCACTATCCAAGATAAATAAAAATCATGGATTTGGTCTTAACATTGATTAATTAGATGATCTTTAGATACATCTATGGTGAATGACTTATACAGGGAATGTCGAGCTTAGTCCGGATCACGAGAATTATGTAGTTTAATGTGGTTTGAATAATTTATAAATGAAAATGATTGTGTAATGACTATTGTGTATGCATGAAAAATGTATAATGTAGATTCAGATACCAGCTGAGAACTGAAGCTGGTAGTTAGGTATATAGTTATATTGTACCACTTACATTAATTATGCATGATTTTACTATTTAAATTATTTATTGAATGTCAATTTTTGGGGTAGACACCGGTGGTCCCGACCTACTGAGATTTATAACTCACACCCTACTCGGGCTGTCATTGCACTAGGGTACCCTAGTAGATTCTATTTGGTTGCGGGACTGTGCTCCTAGAATTTACATAGAAGATTCTAGTAAAGGACTGAGCGGAATCTCGGGATGCTCGAGGAGACCGACCTCAGGGCTTATAGTCATTGTTTATTTATTTTTCTAATGGAATGTAAATAATGGTATTTTGTTCACTTTTTTCCAGTTTTGTATCGTTAGTATGTCATGCATGCATCTTCTATATATATGGTATTCGCCATTTGTTTGTACAAGATATATAAAATATGCCTTCCGCTGCTTTATCATTTATTAGACTGCTTGCGCTATTTATTTCCATTGTCTGTTATTTACTCTGATATACGATTATGCAACTCTGATAAGAGGGTATAGTCTCTCCACTGACTATCCTCAAACCCACGCTACTAGTTGGTAGCCTCTGGAATATGGGGAGACGCTCTTGAGGACATGTGGCGACCGATTCATCCACTGGTTTAGTGGTGAGCTTGGTCAGGATGCTACAATGTGGTATCAAAGGGTTTCTTTTCCTTTTCCTTACTAGTTTGGGTTGGTAGACAAGAGACTAGTAATGTGTCGGTGCTTGGGTTAATAGTCGTGCTTCGTACTGATCATCTCATGTATGGGAAATGACTAAGTGGCCTAGGATGGGAATTTATTTTTTTACTATTAGAGGTTACAGTTGATATGATTTCACCTTGAGTGACTGCTGTATTTTCCACTATTTATGGATATTGATAATTTTGAAAAATAATTGTCTTGGCCTGATATGACAAGGAAGTTTCATACATACATCATCTTAGGCACTTAGATATTCACATGTCATGCATATAACATTCCATGTAGTTTCATTAGTAGGATGCCTACTAATTTGGATTTTGTTCTTTGGGTGCAATTCCATGTTTTTATCTACTTTAGAATGCCTCTCTAGATTGCATGTTTCGGTGATAGATTTAACATGCTTGAGTGATTATATTCCAAACTACCTTAGTTGTTAGCATGTTTTGTTTTTGTGCCATGCTTCTGTGTTATAGCATGTTGTTGTGTTACTTCTTATGCTAACATGTTATTGATGTTTTGATATAATAAAGGGCTGCAAAAGTTAAAATGTTAATTCAATGTTGATCATGATAAATGGGATCCAACTACCAGCAATAAGATGTATGTGCGCCTTATCGATTGGTAGATAGATATCCACATGACTAAACCGTAGAACCATATTATGTTTTGAAAAGGGTTGTGAATGAAGTACTGCAAAGTTTTTATTGTAATGAACCATTTTGGGGTTGCTTTTTAACAACATGGATTAAATAAATTGGACATTTAGAGGTCTTCTTTTTGGTAAAAGAAATTTAGATTCAAAATTGCATATTTATATTTGAATAAAACTGATGTAAATGTTTAAAAAGGATGTTTGTGATATCATGCTTATTTTCCCATAGGTCATTGTTTTGAAAACCAAGTGGATTGTTGTGAAAAATTACTTATGTGTTTGTTGAAATTAATTCAAATGATAAAAGGTTGGAATGAAATAAATTAAAATTCTTAAAAATAAAAAAAGGGTTTTTTGGACCTTGTGATTTTAATTTTGTGTGACCAAGAGAGAGGGTCAACGTTTATGTTTTGTAAGGGGATAACCCATGGTAGGTAGTACCCTTAAAATGTTTTAGGCCATTAAAGTATGTTCTTCCCACTGATCGGGAAGAATTCTTGGTTCTCGAGTGTTGTGGAACACCAATAGGTTTATGCTATGGATTTTATGATCAATGTTTTATGTGGTGATCGTGGTTTGAGGAATGTCACTCACATGTATTAATAAGTTCTAAAAACAAACTATGGTGAGTGAATGATCTTTTCTTATGACATCATGGAAAATCCTAAGGTGGGTATTGTTTAATCATTTTCTATAAACATGCCAGCCGGTGATGTTGAACTTTTAGAACAAAGTTTTCTGGTAATAGTTTGACTGATATTCTTAATGACCTTGGTTTTTCTATTAGTACTCTCTTCTGAATACAATGATCATGTCCCCTATCTTGACTTAATCATGGAGACACTAAGATAGTGTTGGTCTTACTCCGTACTACAGTTTAAATATTGTTGGTATTGATGACTGGTTGTTATCTGGGTAGTATGCGAGATGCATTGATTCTTTGGGCTAATTTTCTTTTTGTGTTGGGGAACAATTTTTTTACAATATACTTGTGATGAATTGATAAGGAATTTCACCAGAGGTTGGGTAAGGACTTTTTTTATATGCGGATGGTTTTGGATTGTTTTAAAGAAAGATCTTTAGATAAAGTGCGAAATGGGGTTTTGGGTTTGAGACTTCATTCAAGGGAAGCATATGCAACCTGTTATGTTTATTGATCGATATTCAACTGTTTTCATTAACGATGTCCCTCTTGTGGCCTGAGATATAAGATCTATTTTGATGTTTAATCTATAAAGTGAGCTTTGGCTCTAGTTTTAAAGGCTTATCCATTAGGTTTGTGAAGGGTTGAAGGTGTGTTTGGCGTTGATAATACAACACATCACTTCTAACTAGATTAAATGACCTTGGTAGGTCAGTTGTTTTAGTAGTGGTTCTCGATGGCTTCTCAGGAACAAGAAGTTTTTAAGGTGGTTATATTTTAAAATCTTGTGTTCTTTTTGAATCATGTTAAAATAATAATTTTTTTTATTTTTTTTTCAATTTATCAATGGTTCATTGATTTTAAACTGAGATCCGGAATTTTATTTTGAGTTTTGGTACACCTAAAGGTGTCGTTTTTTGACTTGCGTAATTACCCGCGTAATTACCCTATAATTTTAGAGATTTTCTTGATGAGTCACGAGAGCATCGGATCTGGAAAAGTCCAATTTAATGGATATGTGCAGGCACCACATGGTTTCGGTCCAACCCAAGCTGTTTATCCTATTTAATAAATTATTTAATTAAATTAAATAAGTTTATATGAGAGATTTTGATTAATTAAAATAATGGTTTGATAATAATAATAATTATGTATTATTATTATTATTATTATTATTATTATTGTTGTTGTTTTTTTTGTTTAATTAAATGAATGATAAAGAATTAATTAAATGAGAGTTGAATAAATTAATGTGTATTTTGGGTTTATTGAAGAACCATTTTAATTAAATAATGAGTTTCAGAATTATTAAAGAACCATTATTATTAAATTGAGGAATGTCCTAATAATAATAATGTTATTATTATTATTATGGTTTCATATATTATTTTAATGCTTTGAGATTTTAATTTCATGTTAAAGGAGTGTATCATTTATGAGAATTTAATGTGGCTTTTGATCTTCTCAATGAAATATTTAATAAAGTGAGTAGTTTTAGATTTAATGAAGCATTATAATTAAATAGTGTTGTTGGGTTTATCAAATGTTTGAAAAATAATAATAATGAGATTATTATTATTTTAGTTTTATGAATGTAATTATTATTATTATTTTTATGGAAATTAAATTAGGGGTCATGGGTTGGGAGTTTTTTTCATATTAATTATATTGTAATAAATTGGGAGTTTCATAATTAATTATGAAATGTTTATTAAGAGAATTATGAATGAAAAATCATTTTTAATTAAATGGGGTGTAACATTTATATTAAAAGATTTTAATTGGATTTTTAATGAGGTGTAATAGTTATGTGAAATTAATGAGGCTTTTGGGTATCTCTAAGAAACATCTAATTAAATAAGGAGTTTCATAAATAATAAAGAAGTGTTTTTTAATAAGAGGTGTTGGGTTTTATCTATGGTTGAATAATAATAATAATGCGATTATTATTATTATGGTTTTATGAGTGGTAGTTATTATTATAATGAATAATAATAATAATGGATTTTTTTGGGGTTTCATTTAATTAAATTCAAGGTCAATAAAAATTTAATTAATCACAATGAAGTGGAGGTTTTTTTAACTAATTTTTGTGGAGATAATTAATTAAATAACGATGATTTGGAGTTTTTAAATTTAAATAAATTGTGTTGAGAGAAAAAAACATGAAGTAGGGAATTTATTTAATTAAAATTTATGAATGAATTTAATTAAATAATTTGTAAATGACTATTTGTGCTTTATCGATGTAGGGTAATTTTAAATGGTAATATTAAATAAGGAATAAATGTGGAGTTGGGTTTAATTTATTTAAACCATTTTATATATAGATACCGGGTTTTGCACGGTTAGTCAAATGGTGTGGGTCATCTATGCGGTTACCTGATTTTTAAAATGATTTATTTTTATTTTTATTTAAATAAAATAGATATTTAATAATTATTATAATAATTATATTATTATAATTGTTTTATTAATTTTATTGGATGGTTAATGGGGGTTTTTAGAATTAATTGTGAAACATTTCTTTAAAGGTTAGATAACAAAGTAACATTATCTTAAATGAGAATAATAAATGTTGTTATTATTATATTAAGACTATTAGTTTATCGTGGATGTAATTGATAATTTGGAGAGAAAACATAAGGGTGGTGCACCACCATATGGGATGAATAAAAAACGCACCAGGCCCCTCTTTTGAGGTGCGCTACACCCCCTCGTTGTCTCCTCTATGCGCGATCGAATACTCCTGGTGTCTTCTCGAGTCTTGTTCGTCTCAGTGAGGTGAGTCTATCTGCATTTGTTTTGTGATTTTCATTGTCCATTTGGCTCCTCCCTTGCCCTATTTTCTCACCCAAAATCCTAAGGTTTGGGTTTTATTGGGTTTCCTTGTTTCTTCGGTTCTAGGGATGTGAAAGGGCCTCATCTAGACCCTTTGGACTATATTCCAACATCTGCCGACAAAGCCGAGGAAGATGAGTTCGTTTTCACTTTTGCGTCATGTTTCAGGTAAGTTCATTTGACCTTGGTGTAGTTTCACATCGTTCAATTAAGGGTGTGATAATTTTTATGTGTCCTCGGTACCTAGTTAGAGGTGTGTTGGTCCTTACTGCTTTGATTCGAAGTACCTATTTTATTATTTTTTATTTTATTTATATTTTTTCAGGGCACGTGCGTGAATATATATATATATATATATATATATATATATGTTGTGCACACATGAGATTGTGGACTGGTTGCCACCAAGTATATTAAAGGGCATTGGATTTAAAACGGTTCCACTCTGAGGTAGGGTTCAAAATACATATCATTTTATTTAATAATTACAGCTTCATTAAATAAATTGAGAATGTGAGTTTCATTGATTATGATATTTCTATGCTTGACACTTTTGATGTTATTAAATGATTCTGCCCACGTGAGATAAATGAGGACTTGAATATGTGTTGATTTTAAGCATGTTTTGCTAATTTGGTTAAAGTGAAATGATTAAACAGTTAAATGATTTGAATGGGAACAATTGGTAATAGGGTAATTAATTTTTTAATTAATTATCATGTCATGAGTCGGAATAAAAATTGTGGCTATTACTAATTATTGAGAATATTGAATATTTGAAATATTCGGAATATAAATAGAAAACTGGTAATAATTAATGGATGGATTAATTATTACATGATAAATGGAAATGGTTAATTAATTTATGATTGGTTAAAGAGATAAATTTAATTAATTAATTGTTGAATTAATTCATTTTAATACATTAAATTGAGATTGTGAATTAATTATTTGTTATAACTGTTGGACATGGGTACCTTCTGATGTATTTTAGATTTCTATGCATTAAGTTGTCTTGGATGGAGTTGTTTTATAATATGAGATGTTGTGTGAGATGGTTTCTAAACATATGGCCTTTGTTTAGTGTGTTTTTTGATGATTATGATGTGCATGTAAATTGTTAATGTCCTGGACGAATCACTATTTGAGTGGACGGGCTCAGACTTGTTAAAGATTTTAGATAATTCAATGTTGATTTAATTATTTATTTGGCTTGCTAAGAATAATTAATTGTTAATTAATTATTTACTATTGAGATGATGAATGGTTAATTGATAGTTGACTTTTAATGGGAAATTTATGTTGTTAATTAGTTGTTGAATTAATTAAATGATTAGATTAACAAATTTATGAATTAATAAATGTATGTTTGTGGGGTGTTAGACATGGTGTTCTACACCAATGATAAATATATATGTATGATTGATAAACAGGTTGTGAGACAGGGACTGATGCTACAAATACTCATGTGATGGTACACATGGTGTTCTACACCAATCTTGTTACCAAACATTCTTTTATGGGATAGAGACGAATACTCCAAATACCCATGGGTTGTGAGACAAGGACTGACGCTCCTAATAATCACGAGGGTGATAGGCATGATGTTCTACACACATTAATTAACATTGGACTGTGGGTCCAATTGGTCATACATGAAATGAATTAATTGGTTAATGATAACTATTTTTACATTATGATTTGTTAATTGAATATGGGAAAGAGTTCATACTTGTCAATGAATTGGGTGAATCACTATTAGTGGATGGACCCAGGAGCAAATCACTATTTTTTTAGTGGATGGGCTTAGATATAGTATATGAATGATTAAATTAAATATCTTATGATACATTATCTAATCCAAAGAACAAGCTTGGATTTGGTCTTAACATTGATTACTTAGATGGTCTTTAGAGACATCTGTAGTGAGTGAATTATACAGTGAATATCGAGCATAGTCCAGATCATGAGAATTATGTATTTTAATGAGGTTTGAATAATTGATAAATGAAAATTATTGTGTAATGACTATTGTTTATGCATTAAAAATGTATAATATTGGTTCAGACACTAGGTGAGAGCTGAAGTAGGTACTTGGGTATATAATTACATTATACTGCTTTAATTATGAATTCTTTCACTGTTTAAATTATTTATTGAATTTCAGGATTTAGGGAAGACATCGGTGGTCTCGGGCTACTGATATTTATATCTCACACCCTACTTGTGTTTCCATTTCACTGGGGTACCCGAGTAGACCCTATTTGGTTGGAGGATTGTGCTCCTTGCATTTACTTAGAAGATATGAGAAAAGGACCAAGCGGATGATCGGGATGGTTGAGGAGACCGTGCTTAGGGATTGTAGTCATTGTTTATTTATTTTTGTAATGGAATGTAAATAATTCTATTTTGTTCAATTTTTTCCATTTTTTTATTATTAGCATTTCATACATGCATCTACTATATAATTTTCATTGGCCATTTATTTGTACAAGATTTATAAAATCGGCCTTCCGCTGCATTATCATTTACTATAATGCTTCCATTATTTATTGATGTTGTTTTTTATTCACTCTGATATACCGATGTTCAACTGTGATAAGAGGATATACTCTCCCCATTAATTATCCTTAGACCCTCGCTGCTAGTCGGCAGCCTCTGGCGTACGGGAAGATGCACTTGAGGTCATGTGGTGATCGGTCCAACCACCGATTTAGTGGTGATATGAGTTGGGACATTACATGATCTCATGAATCATGATGCCTCTTCCATCAAGACCATTTACATGATGGTTTAAAACTATAGGTTAAACCCTTTTTAAAGTTCTCTCAATTATTTGTCTCTTCAAACATATCGATGCATTGAGGGGATATATAATATTAGGCCCCACCATGGACTACATGTCCAAATAATTCCTAGTATATCAACTAATCTATTGAACTTATGATTAAATATGTCTTACCATTAAATATATGTATTGAAGAAATAATATGGATTATCAGTATTTCCCCTTTCAATCAAATAACATTCAAAGTAAAAAATCTATATATTGAAATGAGATATGGTTTAAGAAATAAAAATATACCTGATAAATAGTATGGAAATTTAAGGGAAATATAATTTCTAATTATCATAGGAAATTATAAAATTTTAAGGGAAAGTTAGTTACTAAAAAAATAATTAGTGTAGAGAATGTAAATACTTTCCTTATCCAAAATAATCATAAACCATCTAAAGGAAGAATAAAGATAGTATCAATAAATAATATCTATAGTGGAGTATATGTAAATTAAATGATTAACTATTATTGATGAATATAAATATAATAAAAATATATTTAAAAACACTTCTTTTGAAAATATCCTTTTCATTTTAAAAATTTATTTTTAAAACATAAAAATTTTCAAAATACTTTTCTTCAAAATTCACTTATAAAAACTACGAATTCCTAAAATATTAGAAGAAATATTTTCATAAAGATATCCTTTTAAACGTACAAAGTAAGCTACAATGAAATTTGGGTCTGTGGGTGAGTAATTCCGTACAGGTCATACAAGTTAAAAAGAACATTCCAATTTCACTATAAAAAGGACAGAAAACTGACGTGTTCTGAAAATGAAAAGAAAATTTCTCTTAAAAAATTGTCTTAAAAGTAATAAAGAGTAAAATTATCTTCAAAAAATAATTTTAAAAAGGATTAAAACATTTTTAAATTTTTTATAAAATATGATTTTGGATGAAAATAGATTTTCAACCAATGAGAGAAATGACGTCTAATTTTTATAAAAAAATGATCAATTATTTTAAGTACCCAAGAGTTGAAAAATGGTAATATTAATTGAAAATATCTTGAATAACTAGTTCTGAATTAAAAGAAATTATTTTATTAATAAATGTTCAAGTAATTTCCTTCAACTAAAATTCAAGAATAAAAAATATTGATTGGAATGAGATTGTGAAATAGACCATTTCAATGATCATAACATTGAAGTTTAAGTAAATAAATGAATCTATTATGTGTATAAAATATAAATACACAAAAAAATTTAAATAAAACATAAGATAAATAAAAGTAATTATAAACCTAATCTAATTATATCAATAATAATGAAGATTTAATATAACCCAATGAAAAGAAATTGAGGTATAAAATTCATTACCACTTCGTAAATTTCAATTTAAATCAATTTGGACAAAAATAATTAAAATTAAAAATTAAAATAACATTAATTATTAATTAATCATGATATAAAATTTCAACGGTTCATTATATACTCGATATAAATTAAATTAGATGTATAACATTATAGTATTCCTCAATGAAATAAAATTGAGATTAAATCCCTTACATCTTGCTTCCTTTTGGTTGAACATGATTTATCCTCCTGTATAGTAGATTTAAACATGTTATTATCTTATTATTTAACCATATTCACATTTATAATATCATATATGATCATATTGTATTGTATTATTACCCTTATATAAGTAATCATTCATTATTTTTATTGCTTTGATTGTTAATTGTCTGGTTTTCTCATTTGTTCCTCATCCTCAAAGTTCATATTATTGTGTATAATATATTGTTATATAATATCCATAATAATAATCCTGGAATAATTATCATATTTTTATATCAATTATAAATTTAAAACCAGTCATTAAATATGGTTATGAAAAATGAAGTATGTTACGATCATAGTGACGGTAGGTTGTACATACGCCTGAGTAAAGTTTCCATTTTTCAATGATAATTATTTAAATAAGGTAAGTAATATTTTATCATCAATAATTATCATAATATCAAAAATACCATATTTTATACTTATATATATCATCCAAGTGGTTTGGTGATGAATAGAGAGTCACATCACTTCATGCAGGCCGTAGTCTGCACTTACATGAACGATGTTATCATCTTTAAGTTAGTAAAAAGGTAAGAAATAAAATGATATGTAATCCTTAAAAATGATGAATATTTTTTTACTATAAAACTTATTCTATTTATATAACATATATTCATTAACATTATCCTTATATCCTTCCATGTAAAGTGTTAGTGAAAGATGAATAACATTATGCCGTGAGACGGTAGTCCTCTGTATACATGAGTGACTTTACCATATCTCCTATAGAATAGAAAGTAAAAAAAATAAATATATTATATAATTAATAAATATGTATAATTATTTTAAAAATATCATATATATAATTCAGATCAACCATTATACCCAATTGTGAGAGGGGGTAATGAAAAAACAGATAACTTCAGTCTGTGTAGCGGTAGCATGTCCTACACATGAATAATGACTTCGTAACATATTAGATGGAAGTTTAGTTATTAGTAGCTAATTAACATATTATAATGACATATTATAATATTAAATACACTATTTTCATTATATTATCATGGTTTAATAATAATTGAGGGGCTTTGAGAAGAAATAAAATAAAATCTCGTATCGAAGAACATTATGTCTTCTTCGGGTATCGCCATTATGTTTGAACCAAATACTTCCTAGGATATATTTATACCCAAATAAGGAATGTAGGATAATATAAGAGAATATGAAAAGTTATTTTTTCAAGTATTGTCCAAAAAAGGAGGTTTTAAGTTGTTAGGAAGAGAGAATAGTGAGAGACCTTTTAAAAGTGAGTTGAGTGGAACACTTGAATTTTTTTGGAATGAATCAATCCTACCCACAATTTTATCTTGAAAAAATCATATAAAATTCACCATTATATAACATATAACGAATAAGGTATAACCTTTCCCATACAATGGGTTCTTGACAATATTTTAGGTCATTTTATCCCTTGTCTTCTTAGTTAAACCTCAGTAAATTCATTTTTACCTTAACCATAATAATTAATTGTTTACTATTTTCAGTATTAATTTTTGTAAAAAATTAAGTTAACCATATTAAAAAATATAAATTATTATTATTAAAAATATAGAATCAATTTTTCCAAATTCCTTTCATAGATGTGGAAAATTTTAATTTAAAATTAATCTTGCAAATGTGATGAAAAACTGGTTTTCAATTAGAAAATTTCCAAAATATTGTAATGTTTTTATATAAATACTCAATATGAAAATAATTCTAATAACCTAAATTGAATTAATTTATATAAAATTTAAATAATTATATTTTAAAACTAATTAAAAATATAATTTATCTTTATATTTAATTATATCCAAAACGTAATTTTCTACTAAAATTCTGTATTTTCACTATTTATTAAATTTTGAAATATTTTGAAAAATGAAAAAAAAAATCACTGTAAGATAATATGGATTTTAAGATTTCAAAAATTAATTTTATTTTATCAAATAAATTTTCTAAAATTGATAATATTTAGTTTTAAATTATGTGTTCAAAGGGAGACAAATCTGTCTCTTTGAAAAATATAGGGTTTTCAAAAAACATTTCTTTTTCTTTTAAATGATTCTTATTTTATTTCTAATTAATAAATAAGAATAATTTTTATTTCTTATCTAGTAATATTCATAACAACCGATTTAATGTCTAGGTTAAAAGTTTTTATAACAAAATGTTTTATTTAAACACTAGGTTATGTCTTCTACAAGGTATCGATGAGATTAAATTTAAAGAAATATATTTCCTGAGTTGTTTAAGCTCGGTGTTGCGTGTCACCCATGAAACAAAATACAATGTAATTTTATAAAAATATCAAGTTCCTATATTGTAATATCCCAACCCATTTACCACATGTCAAGGCCTCTAGTCGGTTGGTTACGTGACTTCTGGCATGCCTCCCTATACGACAGAGGTTGCCGACTAGGAATAAGGTTCTAATATATATTGTGGGGATACTATAACCTCTTTATCAAAGAAGCACAAAAATGTAATTAAATAAACATAACCAATATATAATTAAAAAACTAAAAATAATACCATAACAATAAAGACCAACATCACATGATAATCCTAAAATTGTAATACAATAACCAAAACCAAAGAGGTAAATGTTTCATGTCATATAGAATTAAAGTATCAAATGAAATCCAGAAATAAAGACACATACAACTCAAAAATGGTACCTAACAGCATTTTTTGTTCCTTCATCCATACTCCATACTGAATCCTAACTCATCCATCAAACATATGAGCTCCTTCCCTTATATTGTCTTATAAACATGAAGTCTATTCGGGTACCGATCAGGAATCCCGAGTAGGGTATGAGTACAACTCAGACATCCACCCCCAATGACATCTAAAACAATATCATGTATATATATTGGTATGCCATTTTATAAGTAATAATTTAAAAATGATATATTAAATAGTTTCACATAAAATTAATCTTTAATTAACTACATAATCTTTGAGGTCATGATAACACTCGAATTAGTATAACCATCTTCAACCTATGAGGGAGCCTAAACCATCCATAAAGGGATATCACATTTCATTATATTATAGGATTCTATTAATCACATAATTCCAATTTCACATTTATACAATGGTGGCCTGGATTAGCAGTCTGGCACACCGTGGGTATTTTGAGCGGCATTCTCTGTCTCATAACTCAGTGATCACATGAGATACATATATATATTGGGGGCCTAGAGTGACAGTCTATTACCACATGGATATTTCAAGTAGTAGTCCCTATCCCACAACTGATTCCCAAATATCAAATATCAAGGATTTACATTCACAAACCATTTATGAAACACTTCCATAATTCATTATTCAACCCATTTCAAAAATTCATTTATTATCTATGAATAATTTATAAATCATCATTTCAACCATATCAGCACACCCCATGGGTTTTTATCAATTTTATAATCCCATTAATCAATCAACTTTCTAATCCTGTTATTCTGTCAATTCCATAATCCCATTAGTCAAACAATTTCATTATACCATTATTCTTTTAATTCCATAATCCCATTAATAAACCAATTAATTAATTCAATTAAAAAAATTGATTTTCCAATGTAGAAATTAAAATTTCTCAATTACATACACCCAAAAAAATAAAGACTATGTGAATTGACAATTAGACCACCTAACTCAAGTTATTTGATAAATGTTTCCAAATTTAAATCCCCAATGTGATGTGGAACAATATAAATCACAATGGCATGGAATATCATATACCAATACCTAAGACCAAGATCCAAAGAAACAAGATCCATAAAAACCTACATCTAATCAATCACCAACCAAGGAAAAATAACCCCTCTTCATTGGGAAAGATAGATAGGAGAGAGAGAAAAATAAGTAAGGAATAAATCCATTAACAATGAGGAGTTGATCCTTCAACTGTATAATTGATTCACTAAAATTTTGGTTTTTTTATATGTGGAATAATCTTAGGAGCATCCAAAGTCAAAGGAAAGATTTTTGGGTCTAATACGGGCATCTAGGGTTTAAAACTAGGGGTTTGCGAATTTTAATAAAATTTTATTGGGGAACAAAACCCGGAAAATGGTTTCCTGGTTAGAGGCACATGGTTTTCCAAACTATGCACCATAACTATGTTCCTATACATTAGGGGAGAATGGTTTCTCCTAAGAGGAGCGTGATCTGAAAAATCGTGTACCAAATATTAAAATCCCTTTTATTGTAGGGTTCACTATTTGTGGAGGGAGGCAGCATGGTTTGTCAAAACCATTCACTAACCATGTGTCACCTCTTGTGCCTCCAAAATGGGGTATGTAGTTTCTTGGGGAAAACTGTACAGTTTCCTAGGGAAAACATCATGGTTTTTCATAAATGTGCACCAACCACTCTCAACCCCATGGTCCTCTAAATTTTTTGAATTCCACTTAAAAAACCTGAAACCAAACCAAATAATGGGTAAAAGAGTATCTGAAAATGACCATGAGGAATCTCAAATAAAGGATGGGATCTTACATTATATTCACCTTATAAAATCTCATCCTTGATCTGTACTCCCAATAATATCTAAGATTCCCAAGTAAAATGTTTAGGCCAGTGATCCCACATATCTTCTTACCTCTCCCACATTTCCTCCTAAACACAACCATGTTTCCACAATACTCGAACCATCATCATGATATTTCCCCACAACACATTCTCACCATGATCTATAACATGAATTGGATTCTCTTAAAGGATGCATCAGCCATAAGATCAAAATCATCAACATCGATCACATGATAAGGGTTGGGGTGGTACTTATGAAGATGTGACACATGAAAAAATTATTTCATGTAACTAAATATAAATGGAATATCCAATTGGTATGCCACATGTATGATTCACTCTATAACCTCAAAATGTCCACTAAACCTAGGTGCCAAATTTACATACCTCCAAATCCTATGGTGACCCAATCATAGTGACACATGAATGAATACATGATCACACACTATAAACTCAAGGGATCAACAATGTTGATCAAAATACAATACTATCCTACTCTGAGCAATGTCCATGCATTTTTGAATCAACTAGACATGCACCACTATCTCCAGTACGAGGCTTGGTCCTAGCCATTCTGACTCACCCACCTAAATCCAACATAGAGTTTATTTATACATACTACCATAAATATCCTCATATGGTTCCATCGAAATAATTTCCTTATAATTTTTGTTATTATAGAACTCAATGAGCACTAAGTGCTTCTCACAAGACCCATAAAAAATGATAACATGCACATATAGAATATCATTAAATACTTGTATAATTTTCTCGAACTACACATCTATCTATGGGTGGAAGTATATACTCTGAAATACCTAGCTACCAAATGCCTTTTGTAAGACTTTCTATAAGTGTGAAGTAAATCGCAGATCATAGTCTAAAAAAATACATGATGGTAACCTATATAAACAAACTATCCTCCAAATATACAAGTCCCCATCTAATACCCTATGAAATTCTATTGAATTGGAAATAAATGGAATGATTTCATCAATTGGTCCATAATCACCCATATAACATCATTCTTCTAAGGTTTCCTCAGAATAACCATTGTAAAGTCCATGATAACACCATCCAACTAACAATCTAGAATGTAAAATGACTATAATAAACCACTAGGTCATTGATACTCATACTTCACCTACTGAAAGGTGTATAATTTGATCATTAACCATACAATCCCCCTATCCATGCCTGACCACTAATACTATTGACATAGGTGGCACTACATTTTACTCAAAATAGGATGTATCACCCACTGAGAGGCATGAGACTCATTCATCGTCTCTTCTTGCATAGATATAGGCACAAAAACATTTTTTCAGACATAGATGATATCATAATCATTTATAGTCAAATTAGATGATGACTCCCCCACCTTAAAGGCTTTCCCTCAAGGATAAACACTTGGGATACTCATACTGCCACTCCATAATCTGGATCTAAAGTGTAGAATCAATAGATAAGGATATAAGGGTCATATTCTGTTATCCCTAATGAACCTTAATATCCATATCACCCTAAAAGTTCATCATCTTACACTCGTAACTAGACTCTAGAACTTCATTATTTTTTTCCTCCATAAAGCATCATCAACAATTCTTCCCTTCGCTGGTGTATATTGAAGATTAAAATAAAAATATTTCATATAATCAACTCACCTCTACTCATGAAGATTCAAATAACACCGTTAAAATATATACATTAATCTCTTATGGTTGGTATTGAACGTAAACTTTTTTTCCCAATAGATAAGGTTTCCAACACATAAATTCATAAAACACTATAGCTAACTCAAGATCACATGTCAGGTAATTTTGTTCGTGTGTAATTAACTTATATTAACCATTTTACACACCTCTATATCCTTACATCATCACTACTACAATTCTAATACTTGATGCGTTACAGAACATGATATACTCATCACCTAACTCAATTAGGATGAAAATTGGTGTTTTAGTTAAACCCTTCTTAAATTCTTGTAAATAATCATCAAAATCTACAAACCTTTAAAAAATTATCCCATTCTTGGTAAATCCAAAAATTGGTGCTATTAGGTGGTAAAATTCTTGGATAAACCTTAGATAATAACCCTCCAACCCCATAAGTCTTCAGATATCAAAACAAATCTTGGTTTGTTCCCAATAAACCACCACATAAACATTCTCTTAGTCTAATGAAACACATTCCTCCCAGATGATGTGACCAAATAAATGTACCATGTCAATCAAAAATTTAAACTTAGATATCTTGGAAAATAACTGATTCCCTATTAGAGTACTCGTGACAATGTCAAGATATTTTTCATGATCATCTTGATTCTCCAAGTAAAAAAATATTTCATCCACAAAACAACCACAAACTGGTCATGGTTCGAGTGAATGATTCAGATCATCAAGTCCATAAACATAGATGGAGTGTTGGTCAACCTGAATGGAATCGTGAAGAACTCATATATGCCATACCTAATTTTGAATGTAGTCTTTGTTGTATTAGAAGATCTAAATCTCAACTAATGATACCCTGACCTCTATTAAATATTTTATAACACAAAAGATCATCTCAACTAGTTAAAAATATTTTTGAAATTTTTAATAATATATGAGTTCTTCACTTTCATCTTATTCAACATTCGGTGATCAATACATAAATGAAACATCCAATTATCCCTCATAGAAAAAAACTAGAGAAGCTCAAAGGAAATATACTTGGATAGATAAAGGCTTTATACAACAGTTATTCCAACTCAGTCTTAATATCTTTAATATCTATTGGTTTCATTTTTTATGGTGGAATAGAAACTAGTTCAGCACCAGGAAGGAGCTCAATTGTGAACTCAACATCTATCTTATGTGTAAGCTCTAATAAGTCCTTAGGAAACACATACCAAATCTAGTTCACTATGGTTCAAAAGGTATCATGCTTTAAATCATGACATCTAATAAAAAACTTGAATCTTGGGTGGTGAGATCCCCTAGTTGCTGATGAAATGCCACGACATGGCCTTCCTGTATATCCCACTCTTCACGATGAACATAACAGTTTTCCTTAGGATATGTAAAGTTCACTATACTATGGTAACAATTGATATGTTATTGGTATGATACCATATAGTTCATACCCAAAATGGAGTCAAATACTAACATGTAAAGCACTATTATGATCCCAGAAGAAATGATATTATTTAACCTCAAGAGAACACCCATTACATAAATAGATGTCCCTCAAATATGTTACTAATGGTGTGCTGATTATCGTAATTCCATTCATAAACACTAATGTTAGACTCAAACTATTCACAATTTGAGAAAAAATATAACAATTAGAGGATATTTTCTCAAATAAGGCAATGGAAAGTGTAGAAGATTCAATAATAGTAACTTTAACTATAGATGGCCTAGCCTTTCTATCCACATGTGTAGGTATAACTACATGAAAATTTCAGGCTTGTCTTCCCTATGATGAAGTATGAGTCCCCTGAGGTGAACCACTCTGCTGATATAGGTTGTCTTTCACTAACATTCCATGCCCACTACCTTGACATCCATGGCCATAAGAACTCCGAATACCCGACTGATATGGGGTAGAATACCCCCTTTTAGTACGGTAACTTTGCCTCTCTCCTCCATCATAAACCATCGATTGAGGGTTTCAAAAATACCTTTGTAATTAACCACACCAACCACAGGCTCATAACTCCACTAGTGGTCCGAGACAGTTTCGATGAATGTGATATAACCTACCACACTAATGGAAGTATATTTAGTTATTGCTCTAAGTAACTGATCCTTATCCATTGAAACTCTGGTTTCATTCCCCAAGATGTAGTTTTCATATATATTATTCCATACCTTGAAGAATTGCCTCTTGTTAACTTAGAATAAACCACTTGTATTTCACTTTAAGCCTCCTTTATTTTATCCAACAAATGAGATCAAGATTCACCACATCATAAAACTACTTCAGACAAATGATGTTAACCAAGGACTTAATCTCACATTTAATCCCACAGTGTAAATACTTCACTAGAGTAGCCTCATCTCCTTCCAACTCTAGAAAAAAGTTCTATAAATCTATGAATCAACTTCCATTTTCCATCACGAACATACACCCCTAGATAAACTACATAAACTAAGATAACCTCTCCTACCTAAGAATATTAGGGTAAAAGTGTCCTAAGAACTTATCCTATTAGTCTTTCTATGATATATTCTCTAGGTTCTCATCCAAAGTTTGAATTTCCCACTAATTATTCATTTTTTCACATAACATATAATCCACTAGCTTGACCCTCTTCTTAGAGGGGGTCTCTAAATGGTTAAGGATTGTCTTGATGGGATCAATCTAGAACCTAATTTTCTTAGTTCCACCCTCTCTAGTAAATGTCAGAGGGTACTGCAATTAGAACTCCCTTGTCAGTTCAGACATATTTTTCACAACTATACCTAGTTCTCTTTCCATAAACTACATTAATAGAGAAATGTAATTACATAACTTCTCTTTTTCTCCTTCAACTGGTACTATCATATCTTCTATCTCTATATCTAGAGGCACATTCCTAGCCATGTCCTCTTATTTCTCTATCAACAAGTATCGTTATGGTGGAATATATCTAAAATTATAAAGACACATCTTAAGACACATAATGCACCATTGAAACATTTTTTATAATATGGGTTCACATAACTCCATAACAAGCACCCCTCACACCCTTCCACATGGTTAAAACCATGGCATTATCACTACCCTCAACAATCTCTCACCTGGGTCATGGTAGTCATAGGGTAAACACATCCATATATAAAATATTACCCTTATCCACACATTTTATCCAATTTAATTACCATTATTAAAATAATTTTCAATTATAAAGTTTCTTATTTGGAACCTTTAGATCTTAAATTAATCAAACAAGTAAAATAATTTCTTTTTAATAACTCAACAAAACATTCTTTTATATACAGTCCTAAAATGATGTATGTAACATAAAATTCTAATTTCCTATAATGATACATGTATACTAAACTCCCATTATATACTATACCATGAGTAAAATCTCAGAAAACATTAAATATCAAACAACAAGTTAATCACCCAAGGCTAAATAACATTCAACTTTAACAAAAAAACATCAAGAACATCAATCTCACCCTAGGTACTTGGTTTTTCCCCTATAAACGGTTTAGATAATCTTCTTGAATGAGCTCATGAACAAGTCCCAACTAATCCTAGTCTCCCATATACCATTCCGAAATAGTAATAAAACTAAAAAGAAAAGAAAAATTAACATTAATACCAATTTGTAATGTCCGGAACCAATTGCCACATACTGATTCCCCAATCTGGTTAGTTACGTGACCTCAAAGGTGCCACCCCATATTCTAGAGGATTCTGAGTAGCAGTGAAGGTCTAATATATATCATAGGGATAATTTACCCTCTTTATAAAAGTAGCACAATAGTATAATTCAATAAATATAACCAAATGATAATAACCTATAACTAAAAATAATATCATAAAAATAAAGACCAACATCACATGATAATCCAAAAATCGGAAAACAATATCCAAAACCAATGTATCAGGTATGCCATGTCATATCCATCTAAATTCATAAATGAAACCAAAAAATAAAGACACTAACTCTTCCCAAGAGGGTCCTAGAATCTTTTCGGGATCCCTTATTTTTGATTCATCCCGAATCCCAACTCATCCATCCAACATAAGTCTCTTGCCCTTATCATATCCTAAAAACATGAAGACTATTGGGGTACCGATTAGGAAACCAGATAAGGGTGTGATTACAACTCAATTGGAAACTACAAAAAATTGTCTAAAACAATATATAGTCTATAATAATGTATGAAGTGGTATAAATAATAAAGTACAAATGATAAACTAAATAGTTTCGCATTAAATTTTTCTTTAATTAACCACATTATCCTCAGGTTCACATTGACACCTGAACCAATAAAACCTTCTTCACCCCATTCCAAGGTTTGAACCATCCACCAGGGATATAACATATCATTCCATCATGGGTTTTCATTAATAATTTATTTATAAATTATTCATGGTTAATAAATATATATATTGGGATCCTAGAGTGATACTCTATACCCCATTGGTATTTGAAGATGTATTCCATATCCCACAACTCATTCAAAAATATCACATATCAAGGATTTCTCATTCACATCACATTTATCAACAACTTCCATAATTCATTATTCAACCCATTACATAAATTCATTTATCAACCATGAATAATTTATAAATCACCAGTTCAATCATATCATCGTACCCCATGGGTTTCCATCAATTTCATGGTCCCATTAATCAATCAATCTCATAATCCCATTATTCCTTCAATTCCATTATCATGTTAATCAAAAAATTTCATAATCTCATTATTCTATTAATTCAATAATCCCAATAATATACCAATTAATAAATTCAATTAAATATGTGATTATCTAATGTATAAATTTAAATTTATCAATTAAATACACCAAAATAAAATCAAGAATTTTCGAATTGAAAATTATACCACCTGCCTCAAGTTCGTTGATGAACATTTAGGAAACCAAAATCCTTAATTTTATTTGAAATAATTGAAATCAAAATGGTGTAAAATATCTATGACCAATAAGTAATACCAAGATCCAAAGGAAGAATATTAATAAAAACCTATATCTAAACAATAATAATTGGATAAAAAATAATCCCTCTCCATTAGGAAAGAGAGATGTGAGAGATATAAGAAACTAAATGAGGAATAAATCACTTACCAACAATGATATGATCAATGAACTAGATCTTAGATTCACCAAGGAATACATTTATGGAGCCCTGAATCATCTTGGGAGTTTCAAAATTTGAAGTAAAATTTTTTTAGAGCTGATCTGGGGTGATTATGGGTTAAAACTGAGGGTTTTTGGAATTTAAATAAATTTTCATGGGGAATAAATCCTACATGCATAGTTCCCTAGGTGAAGGCATATGGTTTCTTCTAAGTGGTGCATGGTTTGCGAAACCATGCTCAAAACGTGCAAATACCGATTGTTGGAAGGTTCATGGTTTAGTGAGAGAGGACACATGGTTTGGATACCATACACTAATAACTCACCACCTATCATGCCTCCAAAATAGGGCATATGTTTTCTATGGAAAACCACATAGTTTTCCCTAACCATGCCCCAAAAGTGATCATCCACACGTGATTCCAAATTTCTCTAAGTCCACCAAAAAAATCCCAAAAAACCCCACACAAGTTATAATGAAAAAAAGGATTAAATTTTACCTAAAAGAGGTCATGATAAATCTCTAGAATGGTCAGTATCTAACATATATTCTTCCTATAATAAATAAATTATGTCCATGAAATTTAAACTTGATCTCTGTAATCAAGGGATTATATCTTGGAAATACCATTTCTAAAAAAATCAATAACATAAAAGGGTTAAGAAAATATAGTATAATTAAGAGATAAATGGAAGTACAATTTTCATTTGGAATAACACATATATGGGTTTCCAAGTATTAGAAAAATGGTGAAAATTTAAGATACAGACATTAGAGAAAAACGCAAATAACTATAGGGGGATATTGAGGTCGTAAATAAAAATAATTTGAATGATCAACTTAATGTTAAGGGCCTAAAAAAATAAATATATGACCTCTTAAAAATATAATTGTATTCATTAAAAATCAATGTAAAAGGATAAGTGTTTTGTTTCAAGGTCATTTTTCCTAATGATGAATAATTTTTTTGTTGTCAAATAATATAAGGAAATATAATTACATGATATTTTTATATTTTATAAGGACTATTTCATCTGTTCTTTTTCTTAAAGAAATTTTCAATTTTTACCTTACTATAATAAATTAATATCCAAAATGAATTTTTTATGCCTGAAGTAATAAAATTCACTTTTAACAGATTCTAAGATTCATAAAAGAGTGAAAAAAAATTTATTTGTATCTTACTATTGTCCAAACCCAATATGGGTACCATAAGTTATCTCGCATAATAAATTAATCTATAAAAATCCAAAGTAACACTACTGGTTCATCATTAGTATTTATTTCTCAAAATTTTTAACGAAAAATAATTACATATTAAGCAAGACCCCGTGTAGGCTTGTGGTAGGAGTTAAACCCTTATCATCTTTCGGTTATGAGTTCAAGCCCTACATCAATGACATTCGTGATGGGTTGTCACCCAAAATAAGAGAAATAATTTTTATAAATATATATTAATATAATTCCTATAACATTATAGAAGAAATATAATGGAAATCCATCAAATATAATCATTCATTAAATGACCTTTTTACTAAGGTTTTCAATACATCATTTTTTTCATAATGACTAATAATCTTATTTGAATATTATTACATTGTCATTAATGATGATATTAACTAAAAAAGTTTTAAATACCTTTAAAATTATGTCTATAAAATGAAATTGAATTATTCCCAAAATAAATTTTCTACTAAAATATATAATCACAATAAATTTCTCCCAAAATATCCTTAATCATGTTATATTCTTACCACACAAATTTTCATAAAGGGTGGTTAAGATTTTGAAATTATGGTCAACCTTAAACTCATAACACTTGATTTTATCCATTACTATTATGTTAATAGAAAAAATATATGTTTCCAAAATATAACACAATCTATAGAGATTTCATGATTCTTATAACAAAAATATCATTCATAAATTAATTATATAATTTAATTCTTGAATCATAATAAATAAATACATCATTTGTTTAATTTTTATATAGGTCCTTCCATGGTATAGGGTTTATCCTTTAGAAGATTTAATTGATTTAGATAATTCCTAGGTTCTCTAAATTTATGAAAAATAACTATAAATGTATCATTATGATTAAATTTATTTTCTTGCATCAGACTCTTTATTTTTTACCAATAATTCTTTTCGTTAAACCCTTTCTTTCCACACATAAATAATTTTATCATTCCATTAAGTCACATTATTTTAAATATAAGACACCATAATTTTACCATATTTCATTAATTTTAATAATATATTCATATCATTAATTTTGGTTTGTAAAGAAAATATGAATTTTCCTAAGAATATCCCAAAAAAGTGTCAAACTAGATATATAGTAAGGCATATTCTTGTTCACTAGGTGATGATAGGGTCATGAATAATGAACCTTTTATAGATTTATTAACCCTGTTTAGATGTATTTAAGAACCATGTCCACTAATAGTATCCAAATAGGGATGTATTATAAGGAAAACCCACATAATCTCTACTTTACCAAAACTTTTGGATGTTCTTCTATGCATACCCTTGAAATCAATCATAGGGTTATGTTACCCAAAATATTTTTTAGCTAATATAGTTCCAAAGGTTTTTACTAAACATTCACTAATACTAATAGTAGTGACCTCTACCCCAGTACCCCAAAGTCGGTATCGGCCTTATTACATTTTCAAAAGATAAAGGAATTGTGTCCTGGAGGATCGAATAGTTAAGTAGTCTTAGTAAACTAGATACATAAAAGATTCACATATTTCATTTTAATACACATATTAAAGTATAATTTTTCTTATAATAACATTATTATTTCAATCATATTTATACATATCATTCATAGTATACTTCATGAATTAATGGGAAAGCAAACAATAAAGTGTAAGATCTAATGCTAAATAAGAGTTAACTACAAAAAAATATCATGAATCAATATAAATAATCAACATGGAATGGAAAATAACTGAACACACATGAAATTTATACAACATAATTATTAGGATAAGATAAGGAATACTCTATATGGAAAGTAAAATTAATGAACTCAAATGTCATTTAAATAACTGTATAAGGAATAATCACTATGGAAAGGTAAAACCTGAAAACACATTCCACTTAATCGATAAATTGAGAATGAAATGAATCCATAGATAGTATCATTATAAAAATATTCAGGATAAAAATAAAATAATTTGTAATTAAGGAAATGATTAATTATTTGATTCCATGATCTCAAAAATCATGATAGCACTTCCATCAAAAAAAATCACTAGATGGATAAAAATTACAGGTAAAACCCATTTAATACTAGATTAATTAATTATTTCATGAGTCATGTAAATGCATTGAAGATCCACATAATTTTGGGCCCCACACATCACTGCATGTCCAAAGCATTACTTAAAAATTTAATAATTGATTTAATACATGAATCAATATGACGTACCATTAAATATCCATATTGAAGAAAGAATACATATTATCAATATTTCCCCAGTCAATCAAATAACTTTAAATGAAAAAACCTCTATATTTAAATGAAATATAGTTTAATAAATAAAAATATGCATGATAAATAATATATATATTAATGGTAAATTTAATGTCTGGTGATCAATGGAAAGTGAATAGTTTAACAAAAATTTATTGACTACAAAAATGAATCAAGGAAGTGAATGTCAATACCATACTTGGTCAAAATAATAATGAACCACCTAGAGGAAAAAAAGGATTATATAAATACAACATCTACCTATTGTATTATATGTTAAATAAAGGTATTTATCCATTTATGAAGATAAATACCATAAAAATATCTTTAAAAACATTCTTGAGTAAAATATTTATTTAATTTTAAAAATCACTTTTTAAAACATAAAGCATTTTGGTAATACTTTTATTTGAAAAAAACCTTAAGAAACTATGAATTTCCCGAATATTAGGGGGGAAATTCTTTCAAAATAACTTTTTCAACTTTAAAAATAATATTCAAATAAATTACGTTCGTGTTGGAAGGTAATTATGTATAAGTCGTACAAGTTGAGAAGAACATTCCTTTTTCACTATAAAAAAGGTTTAAAAAGTTCCTTGTTTCGAAAATGATAAGAATTTTCCTTTGAAAACATTTTTCAAAAATAAAAATGGTTGAATACTTATTTAATGAAAAAATATTAAAAACACAAAAACATTTTTGAAAAAAGTTTTATAAAACATGGTTTTGGAAGAAAACATATTTTTGACTGAAGAGATAAATGAATTCATATTTCCTTGAAAATATTTTATCAATTATTTCAGATAAAAAAGAGTTTAAAATGATGTTTTTAACACTAAATATCATTAATTTATAATTTAATATAAAATTAAATGGTATTATTATGAAATATTCAAATAATTTACTTAAATGGTAATTTAAGAATAAAAAATCTCGATTATAATGACATTGTGAAATAAACCCTTACAATGATAATAATGTTTGAGTGAGAATTAGTAAACTAATTGGTTATGTGTATCAATTATAAATCCACCTAATTTTTTTTAAAATCAAATATATTATAATAAAAAGTCATTATACACATAATCCTAGAATATAAATGAAAACAGATAAGTAATAATACCCAATTAAAAGAAATTAAGTTATGAAATTCTTTACCACATGGTAATTTTCAATTAAAATCTCCTTGGAAAAAATAATTAAAATTGAAACTTAAAATAACATAAATTACTAATTAATTGTGATATAACATATTAAATAGGCAACATATACACCAAATATTTAACATCTCGTAACATGTTTTCAGGTACTCCTCAGCCTTCATTTGACTCCTTTTTGGTTGGGTCCTATTTAGGGGTATTGTAGGTGGAATTCATATTATTGTTGAGGTTTTTTGAGATGTTCATAGTTGTTACCCAGTTTTCCCAAATAGTGTCCCCTCCCATTGAAAACCGTGCAACCCTAGAAAGTGAGGTTTCCATGGTTGGTGCACGGTTTGTCTAACCAGTGGCCCTACCAGATAACCATTCGTGAAAACTTTTTCTTTTCTGATTTCTTTTAAATATTGAACCCCCTGGTTTATCCTCAATTAAACCCCCACTTGACCCTATGTTATTTTCTAGGATTTGTAGGCACTCAAGAATTAGTTTTGATACCTCTAAACCCTTTACATGGTGGATAAAATCACGGTGGATCTCATTCAATCATATCTGGATAAGTGAATATCCTCTATTGAGTTTTCTTCTGATCTCTCATTATCTCCTCCTTAGAGGTTTTTAGATCATCATGTTTTTTATGGAACTAAACTATGTTATATGTGGTCATGATTCTTGGATCTATTTCTTAATCTTCAATGCCTTTGTTCTTCATTGGATAATCCCACTATGGGTGTCAATTCTTGATATGTGATTAATCGTAGGTAGTTCTATTTGATATTTATTATATAACTTAATCCTTAATTCACATGATTTTTTTGAAATAGGTTTCAATTGATTTATGAAACTAAAAATTGAAATGATTTGGAATTGGAATTTCAAATTTCATGGATTTCTGGGAAACCCCAACAATTCCAATATAAATGGAGTTTGTGGCATATTTTGACATTGATGGAGTTGATGAAATTATTTGATAATTTTTTTGAGGAAAATGGATTAAATTAAAATGATGAAAACCAATGAATTATGTTGTTTTTACATTGATTTAGATGATGAAATCTCCATGTTTTAGTTTTGAAATTTAAATAGCATCTCGAAAAAGAAAAATTTGGCAATTATATTTTAAAAAAAGATTTCATTTGAAATGATATGACCTTACCTTTTTCTATTAATTCATTGAGCACTTGAGAGACTGGGTAGTTAATGGTTTATTTGGGACAATCATGTTAGGATGATGATCACATATCAATGGTTTGATAATCACAACTATATAAAAAACTTATTCCATCATATCTTATCCATGATGGTATATTAATGAGTCAAATTATATTGATCCTAAGGTATATTTGTCCCATAATTTCTATGATCACTGATAATAGAGGTGTGAGGATCCTATCACTAGAAACTAATATATTTTAGGGAATATGACCTTGGTTTTATTTTGATTGGTTTGATAATATTTTTCATTGATTATAGAAATATTTTTTTATGCCAACTGATTTATATAAACTATTTTAAATAAAAAAATTATTTAAGTCATTGTTTGAAATGGTTTCCATAATTTGAAAAGATTGTTTTGGATTTAAATATGCTAATGACATATTTTTCAATGCCTTATTCTATTTCAATTTAAATAATTATTTGGTTTATTATTATGGAATTTGTTATGGAACATTTGGTGAGACCCTAATGGTATTTTTATATAACACCCTACCTTTTCCTTTATGTGTTTGTATATTTTTATTATGTCAGGTTCAAGCAAAGGGAAATCACCACTTGGAGGTTATAAATGTTCTTGATCTATTGGACCACAGGTTGTGGGTGTCATCTTGGGGAAAATTTTATTTTTTTTTTGAGATTTAATGTTTGGGTTTTATTATACCAATTTGGTTTTTGGTACATTCTCCCATTGGATTATTGAGATTACTAACTTGTATTATTTGTCTTCCACAATTTTTATGGAAAATTTGTTCCCTATTTTATCTTGTATAATTTAATTTGATAGTCTCTAACCCATGGGGGTTAGGAATTTCATTTAGGATATGTTATTTTCATCTTGGGTATTAGGGTACTAGGGTATTTGGGTTGGTTAATGAAAAAATAGTATCAAATGGTAGGTTAAGAATCATTCCTTGATCTTAGTATGTAGTTTGGAATATCATTTAGTTACTTAGGAGTTAGTTACAAGTGATTTTGTGTCCAGATATCATTATAATGAGCCTTGAGTCACCATTGGTGGTTTGGTAAAGCTGACTTGAGGAATAATATAATATAATTCTTGTATTTTCCATGCTTTTTATTTGGATAGGATAAAATCGAAATTAGTACATCTTATCTGATAGTATTAATTTTCCAATTCATCTTTTATGAGTTATTGATCTAAGTAATTATGTAAGGCCTTCAATTTTTTCATGCCTCCTAGAAGACATGTGAATCGTCCCCAATAGGAAGCTTCTAGTGAACGAAAGTTAGAAGATCATCCCATGTACTAGAATCATGTTGAGATTATTGTTCATGTTTTCCAAGTTCTGGGAAAGGCACCTGCACCCATTCCCTTTAAAGAAATAGTTGTGAAACCCTAAATTGATGAATATCATAACCATGATCATGAGCTACTTTACCAAAAACCGTCAATTATTCAAGGCTCAAATGATCCTCAATAGGATGAGGATTCATTGTGAAAGATTGGGAATTGATTTGATTTCTTATAAATTCTTGATTTGATTAAGGTGAAATGTGCCACCTTAAAGTTAGTGGGACCTAGTAAGAGATGGTGGGACATAATGGTGATGGCAAATAATCCAAAAGGTTTAGAGTTTAAGTACTTTAGGGTTATTTTCACTGATTACTTCTATCCATAATCTATAGTGCTAGCTAAGGCTATGGAGTTTTAAAAACTTGTGAAGGTTAAGAGGATCATGAAAGAGTATGTAAACTACTTTTTCATAATTTTGTATTTTATACCTGATATTGTATATAATTATAAGATAAAGACTCGATGGTTCGATTTGGGTATTTGACCTAATCTTTGATCTCTGTTTTTATAGTTGGTGTTTGTCTCTTGTTCTAGTATCCTGGATAGGGCACTGATTGTTGTGGTTGGTCTGGATGGTAAGTGATGGTTTAAATGGGTTACTTTATTCAATATTAGAATTTTATGAGTTCCTTTAAAGGTAATAGGATTAATTATGTTTTTTATGGTGGTTGTTTTTATCATGTGTCCTTTAGGACTCCTATAGTTCCCGTTAGTGTCTCTTTGACATGATTCTAGTGTGGAAACCTAGGAATTTAAAATGGTTTTTCACTGAGGTATCCAAGATCTACTATTCGTATGGATGCTCAAATCACCTATTGAAATTCTATTATATATTTTATACCCCATATAGTTTCACAGTCTTATTATCACTTAAAATTACTATGGTGTAGTCAAATTCTTCATAATCTAAGGGGTTCCATCCATAGGGATATGGAACGAAGATTCTTAATGTAGTGAAAGAATCTCCAATAAATACTGATAAAAGTCCACTAAATATGAGATATACCATCACTATATATTTATCTTTGGTGATTTCTATATTTGATACTATTGGATCTCATTCATGTATATCAAATCATATTGTGAACCTACTAAATATTTATAAATTTCTTTTATATTATGTGATGGATATTACTATTCCCCAAAGAATATAAAGAGAGCATGGTCTCTGTTGTCCTACATGGGTCTTCTCTTTATCAGAGATTGATCTTACGCAGGACTCTCTATTTCTAAATATCAAACAACTTTATTTCATTTTTAGGATGGATTTTCTTATTACTGATAATGATTAAATTAACTTCTACATTCAATGGGCCTTCTTTACAAAGCCTTCTGGGGTGTGTCGTATCATTCAGTGAGAATGGAACCTAAGGTAAATTTTACTTGGAACATCTTATCCAGAGTTAGTTGAGTTAATATTAGTGTTTTATTTTTATCTAGATAGCAAATATTTGACAAATTATTTCTATCATTTTTTCATCAAGTTTCTTGATGTGTTTCCTTCTGATTTCTCTTTTTTTCCACCGTTGACATAGTTATAATTTTCTATATATTTATTGTATGGTACTAAACTACTATTTATACCTTGTTACCATATGTAACCAACTGACATTAAAGTGTTAAAGTCTCAATTGGATGATCTTTTGGTGAAAGCCATTATACTCCCTAGTGTGTCACCTTAGGTGATGTTGGTTCTCTTGGTTAAGAAAACTAGTGGAACACCTCACTATTGTGTTGATTACTAAAAACTCAACCAAGTTATGATAAATAAAAAGTATTTTTTTCCATAGATCTATGATATGTTTGACCAGATGAATGGGGTGAGTTGGTTCTTGAAGATTGATCATCGATCTGGTTATCACCAGTTGATAATAAAAGAATCTGACATTCAGATAACTAATTTCCAAAGAAGGTTTGGCCATTATGAGTATCTTGTTATGCCATTTAGACTAACCAATTCTCCTATAGTATTAATGTATTTTATGAATAAGATCATCCATGATTATATTGATATGTTCATGGTGGTATTTATGGAAAACATCCTAGTTTATTTTATGGTTTAATAGGATGATGTACGTATTCTGAGATCATTTTTATAAATTTTGAGGTATCATAGTCTTTATGCCACTCTATCAAAGTGTGTTTTTTGGATACGGAAAAGTATTTTTTAGGAAATGTGGTCTCGTAACATGGTATCTTAGTTGAACTTAAAAAGTTGAAAGATTTTATGGCATGGGAGCAATCACAAAATGTTTTTGATATTTGGAGCATCTTGTGTATAGAATGGTATTATCACTGGTTTGTGAAAGATTTATCATAGATGGATTCTCTGATAACCACTCTCACTCAGAAAAGGGATAAGATTATATGGGATGATAAATTTCATAGTTCTTTTATTTATTTAAAGCTCATTTTGAATCTTACACCAATGTTGACTCTTTTATAGGTTGAGTAGTGTTATTTGGTCTTTTTTAATGCATCATGTTCAGGTTTGGGTTGGGTTCCCATGTAGGGTGATCATGTGGTAGCTTATGGTTCTTGAATAATTATTCCACATAAGAAAAATTATCCAGCCCATTAAATTGAACTCATAGCTATGATGCATGAGCTTAAGTGTTGGTTGGATTACCATTTCATATAAAATACTTACCATGTATTCCAACCACAAGAGAGTGAGTTGTATGATCTCTCAAAAAGATTTTAATCTCCTCCATATGCATTGGGTGAAGTTTATATAATATTTTCATTTTTATATTCCCTATTACCTGGGGAATGGGAATTTCATTTCTGATGCCTTGAGAAGGAAACATACAACCCAGTCCATGAAAGAATAATTAAAAAAGTGGAATTTGATGACTCCTTTTTAATAGTTTCACTTAGGATTTTAGGAAGGGGATGATGAGGTTGTCTTATCCAATGTTCAGTTGACCATTACTCTTCTTAAGATGATTCTTCAAGAAAAAAACTAATAATGAATTCAATATAATTAGGGACTCTCTTTATGGTGGGAAGACTATTGTTCAGTGGTCGTTCTCCATAGAGGGTATTCTATGTTTTCAAAATTGGTTTTTTTTCATTAATGCTGAGAAGGGATGTGATGGATGATTACAATAACTCTAAGTGGGGAGTGCACCCAGTAACCACTAAGATTTTTTATGATATGTGGTGTAATTTCTGGTGTTCGGGAATGATATTGGACATTTCTGATGTTTTCTCTTTTTTTAACATTCCAAATGGTCAAGGTCGAGCACCAGAGTCCTTTGGGCTTACTTCAACCACTTACAGTGCCAACATAGAAGTGGGATGAGATCTATATATATTTTTTGGTTGGTTTTCAATGAACCCCTAGAAATAACAATGTGATATGGGTTGTTATAGATTACTTGACCAAACTGCCTCACTTTATACCCACTAATGATACAGCAAATGTTGAGGAGATAGTAAATCTATATGAGAAGAATATTGTGCATCTGAATGGAGTTCCATATAATATGGTCTCTAATAGAGATGCCAATTTTACTTCATGATTTTGGATAGGCATATAGGATGAATTAGGATGTAAGGTTTTTTTGAGCATGGCCTACACTACACATATGGATATCCATATATATAGGACTTTAATGATTCTTGTAGATATTTTTTGTATCTATGTCCACAATTTTGGTGGATATTGGGATTACAATTTGGGGATGGTTTATTTTTCCTAAAACAATAGTTACCATTCCATGATCATAGTGGCTCGTATTGAGGCCTTTTATGGAAGTCCATGTAAATATCCATTGTGTTGGATAGAGATCAGTGAAAGTTCCTTAAATGGACTGATCTTGATTCAATTAAAATCAGAAAAGATTCAACTGATTCATCAGATAATGATGAAGGAACATAGTTGGTACAAATCTTATGAAGATTATAGTCATATACCATTGAATTTCATCATTTGTGGCCAATTTTTTTAATAGTTACATGTCAGATGGGTCACCTATGGCTTGGGAGGTAAGGTAAGATCGATCGTCATTTTGTGGGACCTTTTGAGGTTTTTGAGCTGGTGGGTAAAGTGGATTACATCTTAGTACTTCCATAATAGTTAATGACAATACATAATGTGTTCTATATATTGTAGCTATGGTGGCATCTTTCATATCCATATCATGTCTTGACATGGATTTATCCTGATGTTGAGCATGATTTATTATTAACTGAGAATCTGAATAGTATTGTTGATTCTAAGATAAAGGTAATTCATGGTAGGACAATACCCTTGGTCAATGTGCTACGATAACATTTTTATGATTCTCAAGAAACTTGAGAGCATGAAGAACATATTTGGGAGAAGTGGACTCATCTCATTAATATGTACTATCACTACCCGACCCAAGCCTGGGTTTAATCCACAATTACCCCATGCAGGCCTCCATAGGCCAGGGGGTGCCGACAAGCACTGGAGACATAACTATCTTGGGTATGAATTTTCCTAATTTACCTATACGAATGCACCCAAAAACACCTCGATACGATAGTGAATAGATATAAAAATATATAAATTAAAATGAATGTATACATCTACCCCAAACCAATGTACAAAAGAAGTAGTAAAATTGAAAATGGAAAAACAGACCCCACCAAAAGAAACTTTCAAAATTGTCCAACCTACTCAGAATGAGGGGATCGCTATCAAAAGTCACTATCAAAAAGCTAATTGGTCCAGTTCTAGTAAACACCATGGTTGGTCTAGCTCACTAAGATCCTCCTGCCTCAAGTCCTCTATGGAATCCATCGAAAGTATTGTGGTATGAACAAGGCCCAAATTTTTTGGTGAATGTCCATGAAAGAGTGATTGTAAGACTACACATTAGGCACCCAAAAACCCAATAGAAAAATGGAGCAACAGAAAGGTGATATTCTGCTTGACCTAGTTAGAGGGAACCCAATTGACAAATAAACTCCATATTTAACCATCCTCATATGTACATGATTAGTTATCTATGTAAAAAAATAATACCCAACAAGAGAGTAAGAAAAAACTCTATCCCACAACTCAAGATAGCAAGAAGTAACATCATCCAAGAACATTGGGCTCAACATGGTGATTAGATCAACTACATGTAGAATACTCTCCACCCATAGTAGGAGAGTGAGAAAATCTAAACATTATAAACTAAACACAGAAGGAACATATAATACCCCACTATTTCTCCCCCCCCCCACAGAAAGAGAGTAACCAAAACTAAAATGTGGGAATGGAAGAAGTAAGTATACTCATCTCACAAAGGGTTTAAGCACAGAATGTGACAACACCATAAGGATCCCATAATCACCTAGATATACTCACCTCAATATCCACATATCAAGTGGTTCCACCCTTATATCCAATAATATGATTTTACATACGGATCTAACGGTAATAAACAAAACATGGAGAACACGCTCCATGAGCTCAGCCTTCCCAGTTGACACTCGTCTGAGAGATACACTCCATCTGGAACCACTATACCACTCCAAATTGTACATTCTAGAGAATGTGAACCATCTGGAATAACTACTAGGTTTATCTCTAGTTCCCAGCACCATAGTTATTTCCATCTCTATCATTATCCCTGCATAAGGATGTACAAAACCCATGTAGAGAGGCCCACTCCTCACCACTACACCTAGTTGGGGGAGAAATTCTCCAGAATATGCACCATGTGCATCCTTTCAAATAAGAGATAATGTAGGGACCCACACCTTTCCATTACCTTGTAGTCAATGGATTGCTAGCTCATAACTAACCCATGAAACCTCTGTCACTCCTTTATAGACAGTCCAACACATCTGTTAATCAAGTTAGAACTAAGTACTAACTAGGTATTTCACATAACTAGTGGAAGGACCTGCACATCATTATTGTACTCAACAGACGACGGATCACTAACTCCAATAGAGGAGCCCCTCCCCTCTCCAACTCGGATACGAGGAAGTACTACTTCATAGTTGAGGTCTTACACCCTATTATGGTAAGAGAGTACCATTCAAAAGATATAGGACCTACGCCCATGACATGGGGAATATTACTCTATTGATTGAGGACCCGCACCCTGGAATGATAGGGGATTACTACTATAGTTAATCAATTAATATGGCGGATCCACACCCTAATACAATAAGGGAGTACCAACACCAAGCTAGAGGACCCACTCCCCGGTATGACAGGGGAGTACCAACACCTCCTGAACAACATTTATAGAGGACCCACACCATGGAATAAAAGGGGATTTCTGACTCCTAGAGTAGAGGAACCGCTCCCTAACCTAATATGGGAGTAACCAATATACCTATATATTTAATTTGGAGGACTTGAACCATGGTGTGATAGGGTAGTACTGATTCCATGGATAGAGTACTCACACCTTGGTCAAACAAGGGAGTAACTACTCTATCTTTTCATCGAGTATGGAGGGATTGGGCCCCAACACGGTAGGGTATCATTGTTCAACAATAATTACATCATAGAGAACCTAATCCCTGATCCATTATGGACGTAAAAACCCCATATGAACATACCAAAGGTAAAAGAACATGTAAACACAACTTGGGGAGTCACATATCAACCAAAGCAGAGAGGTAAGGGAAACCCGCACCTTGATGCCACAAGGGAGCACCAGTAGAAATCATATCACTTCATGAACCACAACTATCTTCAACATCAGTTAAGCACCACTTTATGTGTCTTCATCGAAACATGCCACCAAATATATCCTAGAACAAAATAAAGGAAACCATCATGTTCTATGTGAAAAAGCTACTCATGATAAGATATTCACAGGTCTGAATATGAGTTCTATTGAAGGAGGTGTAGAGAATGAAGGATCTAAAGATGATCTTAAGGAATACATGGCATGCAGTAGGGTCCACACAACCTGTGATCCATCATATTCACCTGTTTTTGTATCCTATCAACATGTTTTTCCAACCCATGTTGGGTTATATGGTGTGTAGAGTTAGTACATGTTGTGTCCTACTTCACCCAGCCCCTATCCATGTTCCTCTTCTACATGTCCCAACCAACTGTGTCCATTAAATGTCTTGTATATCATACTACACAGCGTGTTTGTGATAAACGACTATGTGGTTCTATGGTTTACCTATTCCTATGTATCAGAACCTATGTCCATTTACTTTTTCTATTTGATTGTACATGGCTAGGTATTTTTACACTGTTATCCAAATCCATGTCCCATGGTCACATGGTTTGGGTCACTACACGACATGAAGCCCCAGTACACAATATGTAGACCCCAAAGTTCATCTTCCCTAAATATTAAGGGATATGTGGAATTTTTAACTAGAATACATGTCATGTATAATGTAATTCTAGTTACGAATTACCTTTGAAAATTCTTGATTAACCCTAGTATAATCTAAAACCTAAAGATCTACACGGAAGGGATCTCTAGAAATTTTATATGGGATCTAAAACCTTAAAAAATTTTGTAAAAAATGGATTAGTACTAAAACAAAAATCATAATATGACAAGGAAAATATTTTGAAGATTTAGGTGAATAAAAATTCCTAGATCATGTTGAATATCAATTTTATGATGATTCATGTCAGAAACGGAGATAGATAGCACCTCAACACTTATATTCTGTCTTTTTTCTATCTAATGACCAAAGAGGGAGGAGAGGAGAGGAGAGGAGGAGTTACCCCTTAGTTTCATGATGCCAACATGAGAGGGGGAGGGGTATTAGGTTTAGGTTTAATTAATTAATTAATTTTCATATAATTAATTAATCCACCACTTGACGCCCCTCCATCGCATCTCCGACCAAAAAACTCAGTGCAGTTAACTTTATATCATGCCTAAGGAAAACACGATGTTCTGAACTCAACCACTATCTCAGAAACATAATCTGAGACTCCCTTCATGAGTTATATCATTTTTCAATAGAAACTATGTGAACATGATGAAATATAATTAATATTTTTTAAAATCAATGTGGCACGGCCCTCTGGGCCTCAAATTCATATGCCAATTTAGTTCCTGGATTTGGAAATATTCTGAAGAATGTTACAAATTATTATAAGTAAAAAACCTGAGTCTCTAGATCACTAACGCCTTCAAATATTTTCATCCCAAAAAAAGAAAATTCCAGTCACAGGGAAAAGAAACTGAGCTCTATACTAGAAATTCCATGCCAGTGATCTCACCGAGTGTTCATGTGCTTCTTTCAAGCACTCACTCAAGAGAAACGACAAGGCCAAACCACTCTTATGTATATATCTGACTAGGGAAACATTGTGAAAAAAGTGGTACATGTATCCTAAACTATGAAATGTTGAAAGGAACCATGAACCATGGTCCATCTATAGTCATAGGTTCTAGTGGTATGCCACATCGCTAACCTAATGTAGATACCAACAAAACCCCACAGTTCAAAACCACCCTTGGATGGACTATACAATATCCTCCTAAATTTTTTTTCTTTCATGTTTGATGTCAAACATGTGAGGGAACCTATAAATGAAATAGTTATGACCAAGCATAAACACTGGGTTTTACCAGGCCCTTTGTCTATGAACCTCCATCTATAACACAGCTCTCCAAAACAAAAACATCGTCAAACCCACTAGTTATATCCTAGCTAAGTATGGATTGCTGGAAACCAATACATACCATAGAAACATCATAGGGTCTATCTATGCTACTATATATATGTTTTAAGAAATTCTCTCCCCTACTCCACCATTCCATGAACACACAAGTCAAAGGAATACATTTTTCTCACCTCGATACCATTGGATTTGGACAGCAATGACTCTCCCACATGATTTTGTTCATATAAAAAACAAGTATCGGTGGGGAAAGTGTTCATCTTCCTCATGAGTACAATACTATGTCAAAACACATCATGTCCTCCTCAAGCGCCTTGTGTATAAAGGTGACTCCAAGTGCACAAGGGTACTAATTAATAATAAAATGGTTTAGAAACACTCAACTGGGTATTACCAGGCCCTTTTTCATTACAAAAAACCTGTCACCCGTCCCTAAATACATAAGTTAGAGAAACTCATCAACTGCACCTCGATACTATCCACTTTGGGCGGCACTGACTCGCCTGCGTGATTTTTCTCAGGTCTTAAAAATGTGTCTTGGTGGGAGAAAGACCTCTCTTTCTCATGCATTTGAACCTACATCTAAAAACACCAAAAAAGGGTTACACCAATACCCTGAGTCACCCAAATTAAACCTAGAGAAAAAATATAAAATAAAAGACTACCTCGCTATAGTGTTTAACAATTACTACTGAATAAAGTAGATAAAACATAGAGTATACCTCTATTAATCCTCAAAGCTTCTAGGTCAAAGGCCTTTATGTGTTGTAGTTCTCCTCCAGCTCCATGTGCCTAGCATGGAACACCTGTGGGAAATAGTGTCAACACCTAGAATCACCTACTACTCTACCAGATCATATACCACATCTACCATCTTGCGGGACTCCTTTCTCTAGATGCAACCTCTTCCAAGGTGGCATGAATATTAGCTCCCTCTCAGCAGTATTGTGGGTTAGACAATATCTAGCAAGATGTCCCAAGTTTTAACAAGTATAACATCACCTCTCCTGTGGTTGGCCTAATCCCTAAAACTACTCATATTCTACAGGCCCACATGCTTGATCCTGGTCATGGGTTTTCTTCATATGATGTGATCCAATCATTTTCCATATTCTAACTATTGTAGATGCCTCAGCCTCATGACCACCACTATGGGCCACATCCACTTTTCCCTCTGCCAGGATGCTCTCTATTACTATAGATTTCTCCAGTACCCCCTTATATGAGGGGAGGATCAAGGATACCACACTTTTATAGACGTATCTTAAGAATTCCTACTCAATAGACTAATGTTTGAAGAATAGATATCACACCATGTCTATGGAGTAATGTGATAGATCTATAAACCTCACTCTAACTCCACCCAAGTCAGAATCACCTCATCGTGGGACTATATCAATAAACTCCACCATATCCCAGTTGAAGCATGAATAAGTCTCACCAGAAGGACAACCAACTAATCAGGAGGTATTATTACTAAGTATAATAAATGTGTTACTGCCTCAAGCCAGTTATCAGCTTCTTGGGGATTTGGATCACCCTGGTACCTCAAAGGTCACTACCTCTAGAACTCATGCAGTGCTCTCAGCCTTCTTGCATCCTCATCCTGAACTGCTAACACAACCAGTTGCTCAATGGGTGGTAGAACTACCAGAATACCACACAATGTTAATGCCTCAAAACCAGTTCCCTACAGTGAATCCTCATCATATATTGGATTTTCATCACAATCCTCCCATATAATCATGTCTGAATGTTGTTACAAAAGAATATTGAAATATAAATAAAGATGTTCCACATTCAAAGAGTATATCTGGGTAGATGACTCAAGAAGGGAAAGGAATGGAAAACCAAAACTTATACCTATATGATGAATATACCATTTATTTCTCCTATGACTACTATCATAATGTACCGAGTCAAAAATCAGGTTATCATAGTCTTAGTGAATGGATGCATCGATCATTGCACCAATACTGGGACCTCTAGCTTAATATTTGAACTTAAAACATCATTACACTATCTCTATGAAATCCAAAAAGTCTTCTTAATGTGAATAGTTCCAAAAAAACATCCATGGAATGAAATTTATTGGATACCATTCTTTCATGGCCCAAACCAAGCTAGGGGTCCATCCGCAACTACCCCATTCATACCTCCATAGTCCTGGGAATGTAAATAAGTGTCGAAGGAATAACTAACTCTAGGAGGCCTTTTCCTTATGTAACTGTATGCACGCTCCCACAAACACATCAATGAAATAGTGTAGAGATATAAAAAACTGGAAAATAAATTGCATGCATAAATCTATCCCAAACTAGAGTCCAACAGAAATATTTAAAGTGAAAAGGGAAAAACACACGTCCACTAAAAGAAAATTGAAAAAGTGTACAACCTATTTAGAAATAGGGGATCATTTTCAAAAGTCATTATTCGAAAGCTCCTCATTAGAGCTTTTGGTAAACACATCGATTAGTCTAGATCATTAATCTATGTCTGACTCAGGTCCTCTGTGGACTCCATTGAAAGTCTTTTTCTCTATATAAGACAAAACACGTGTGGGAGAAGCTTGTGCATGGTTGGGTATAATATTACTCAATAGGAACCCCAAAAAACAAAATGAAAAAGGGAGAACCTGAAATTCAAAAGTCCTATTGGCCTAGATAGAGAGAAACCATAGAGAGAAACTCCATCTAGAGCCATCATCATTTGTACATGACTATTCAGCTAAGTCAAATAATCCTAAACAGGAGTTAAATGAAAAACTCAATCTCACAATTCTACCTAGCAACAAGTAACCCCATCTGAGCATAGGGGGATCAACACAGTGAGTAGTTGAACAACACATTTAATCATTCCCCCCCTAGTAAGAGAGTGGTATCATCCAACTATGAGAAGTTAATCATGTAAATCACATGGAATATCCCACACATCTTCGCCTCCCATAGAAATTTATTAACCAAAACTAACGTGTGGTCAGGGAAGAAGTATGTATTCTCTGTCTAAAAGGGGTGTCAAACCCAAACATGACAACACCAAAAGGATACTAGAATCAGCCAAATATACTCGCCTCATACACCAAGTCTCATGAGGTTCTGACCTCATAGACAGAGATAGGATATTACTTGAGGATCTAAAGGTAATACACAAAACTAGGAAAACACACTCCATGAGATCAACCATGCCATACGGCAACCATCCAGTAGATAAACTTCATCAAGAATAACTCTACCATTCCAAATGGTATATCTGAGAGAATGTATTCCATCGAGAATAACTACTAGGTCCATCTCTAGTTCCCATCACCATAGGTTCTTCCATTACTAGCCTTCACCCTTTGTAAGGTTGTAAGAAACCCAAGTGGAGAGGCTCACTCTTCACCGCAACACCCACCTAAGTGAGAACTACTCTAGAATTTGAAACACATGAATACTTTCTAATAATAGAGAATAGAGGGACTTACACCTCACTACTACCATGATGTTTTGGTGGTATTAGATTCTAACCAACCTGTGAAACCTCTATCACTCCTCTATAGAGTGTCCCACCCCTCTATTCATTAAGGGAGAGATAAATACTAACAAGGTATCACATGTAACTAGTGGAGGGGGTCGTACCTTGTAACTAAACTAAACAGACGAGGGATCACTAACTCAAATGGAGGACCCACTATTCACTGCTACTTGGAGATGGGGGAGTAATACTCCATATGTGAGGACCCACACCCCGGTATGACAATGGAGTACCACATAAAGGATAGAGGGCCCACTCCCATGACTTTAGGAGTACTAATTTGCGACTATAGTACCAGCACTATAGAATGATAGGGGAGTACTTACTTTACCAGATCGATTACTATGTGGGGACCCACACCCTAACATGATAAAGGAGTATCAAACCAAGCCTAAAGGACTAACTACCTAGTATGATAGGTGAGTACCAAATCTGCCTAAACAACACCTATGGAAGACCCACACCCTGGAATGATAGAAGAGTTCCTACTCCAAGGATAGAGGACCATATCCCTTACCTAATAAAGGAGTACCAACTATTCTTATATGTCACATTTCTAGGAATCACACCCTGTTATTACATGGAAGTACCAGATCCATGGATATAGGACCCACACCCTGATCCAACAGGTGAGTAGTTGCTCTATCTTGTCATTAAGTATGGAGGTCTTGTGCCCTAACATTGTAGGGGAGCACTGTCTAACTATATGAACATCATAGGGAACATGTGCCCTAATCCATTGGGGGAGAACCAAAGGATATAGGTAAGGCATACCCTAACCCTAATACTATAGTGTAGTTTAGTCCTAGAATCTCTCTTCATGAACCACGGTGATATTCCGCATCAGTTAAGCACTAATTTACAAGCATATTTCTTGAAATAGGCCACCTCATATATTGTAAGTCAAAATGGACAAAAACACTACATTATATATGGAAAAATACTCAGGATATGCTATTCAAAATTCTGAATCTAAGTCCTAGAGAAGGAGATACAAAAAAATGGATGATCTCAGGAAGATCTCAATGAGTACATGGTGTGCAATGGGGACCACACGGCATGTGAGCCCACCCAAGCACATAGTTGTGTATACTGTCTACATGTTTTTCCAACCCATTTAGGGTTACATTGTCTATAGAGTCAATACATGTTGTGTCCCTCTTCACCTGGCCCATGGCCTTTCCACTTCTACACAGCCCAACCAACCATGTCACTTAAACACCTTGTATTCTATTCTACATGGTGTGTTCGGGATAAATGGCTACCTGGATGTGTGTTTTACATGCTACCATGAACCATAACCCATGTTTTTGTAATTTTTTTGTGTGTTTTTACATGATCATTTATTTTTACATGGCTATCCCAATCCATGTCACATGGTCACTCAATTTGGGTCACCACATGATGTGTAACCCCGGTACATAGCATATAGACCCCAAATTTCATCTTCCTTTGATAGGAAAGGATACACTACATGTTTAACATGACTACATGCCATTTGGATGGTAATTGTTGTTGGAAATTACCTCTAAAAATGAATGATTTTCCCCATTTTTCCTCGAAACCAATAGATCTACCAAGAAGGGGTCTCTAACAATTTTATTTATGATCTAAAACCTTAAAACAATGCATAAAAAGGTGATTGGGACTAAAACTCAAATCAACCTACTTAGAGGGTGAAATTATCAAGATTTAGGTGATGAACGACACCTATATCTTGAAACTTCCTGATTGGATGATGATTTGCATCAGAGACTGAGATTGATAGAAACTCAACGCTTTGATTCTAACTTATTTATGTCCATCAGCCAAAGAGGAAGTAGTGGAGATGAGGAGTTCCTCCTTAGTGTCATGTTCCCAATGTGAGATGGGGAGTGGTATTAGGTTTAGGTTTAATTAATTAATTAAATTTTCATTTAATTAATTAATTGACCACTTAATGCCCCGCTATCTCACATCCAACCAAATCTTTGTGCGTAGTCAACTTTATGTTATACCTAATGAAAACATGATGTTCTAAACTAGTCTATGGTCCCTGAAATCTAATCTGAGACATTGTTATGGATTTATTTCACGTTTCAAGAGAAATTTCAATCACATGGTGAAAAAAAATTAATAGTTTTTAAAAATCTCCATCTCAAATCTCATTGGGCACTAGATTCACATTACAAATCAACACCTACCTTTATTAATATTCTCATGAATATTCAAATGTATTACAGTTTAAAACCCAAGTCTCTATATAGATACTTCATGAAATGTTTTTGGGGACATAAATATTCTATTATGGGGATGTTTCACTATACCGTTACTTTTTTCAGGAACTCCTCAACCCTAGTTTGATATATTTTTTGTTGGGTATTATTTAGGGGTTCTTTGGGTAAAAGTTTGATTTTTTTAAGGTTTCTTGGGCTACACACGGTTGGTTCATGGTTTTCCCAAACCATATGCCCATCCAATATAAATCATGAAACCCTAGATAGTAAGGGTTTTCATGATTGGCACACAGTTCTACAAATAATGTGATCGCTATTAATAAATGTGTACTCCCATGTAGGGGAGCACTGTCAGGGAACATAGTTTTTCTAACTATGTGGCCCATCCAGGATGACCACCCACACATATTTTTTATTCTGATTTTTATTTTAATTCATAAACCCATAGTTTTATTCTAAATTTTGTCCCACTAGACCCTATATATATTAATAATCATTTTAGGTTCTCAATAAGCGATGTTGACTCCACAAACACTTTCCTTGGTGAATCTAAGTGTGTCACATCTCGTTCGATCTCCTTTGGGTAAGTGAATCTTCTCTCATTTTTTAATTATGGTCTCTCATTTGCTCCTCCATAGAGGGCGTTAGATCATTTTTTTAATGGATCTAATATCAATTTTTTATGTTGATTCATGTTTTGATTTCTTGATCCCTAACACCTAAATTATTTGTTAGTGAATCCCATTGCATATGTCAATTATTGATCTATGATTAAAGGTAGGTGGTAACATTTGAGATTTCCCATATAATTGAAACCTTTATTTTCTTTATCTATTTGATATAGATTTTAATTGATTTATGAAAACCCAAATTGATGTTATTTTTAATTGGAAATTGAAATGGTAGAGATTTTTGGGGAAACCCCAAAATTTAAATGGAATTGGAATTTGGGGTGTATATTGAAATTGATAGAGTTTATGACATGATTTGGAAATTTTTTTTGAGAAAAAATAATTAAATAGAAATGATGAAAACCTATGATTGGTTTTATATTTAAAAGGAATTAAATGATGAAAACCCCATGTTTTGGTTTTAAATTGAATTGGCATATTGAAATTGAATATTGTTCAACTGAATTTCGAACGATATTTGATTTGAAATGATATGATTTTCCATTTTTCTATTCACGGATTGGGAACATTAATTCTCAGATAGTTAGTGGGTTATTTGGAACAATAATGCTAGGATAATGATTCATTCACAGTAGATTAAATATTACAACTCTAAAAAAATAATTCAGAATTTCTTATGCATGATGGGTTATTGATGAGTAATATTTGGCTGGATCCTAAAGGACATGGATACACATACTTGTTGTGATCACAGATATGAGGTGTGTGGGGATCTTATGACTAGAAACTAACATACTATCGGTAAGATGATCATGGTGATTATTCTGTTTTTTTATTATAAATTCCATTGACTATAGAACTATTTTATTAATTCTATCTGATTTATATAAAAAAAATTATATAAAATGTTTATTTATGTCATTGTTTGTATTGTTTTTCATACTTTGAAAAGAATCATGTTTTGTTTTAAATATGAAAATGAGATATTATTCATTTTCCTATTTTATTAAAATTGAAATCATGATTTGGTTTATTATTATGGTACTATAATGAAACACTCAGTGATACCCTATTGGGATTTATATCTTAAACCCTACCTTTTCCTTCAGTAGTTTGAATACTTTTATTATTGTAGGTCTGAGGAAAGGGAATGTCCCACTTAGAGGGGGAGAATGTTATTGATCCTTTAGATTCTGGGTTATGTCTGTCATCATTGATAAATTTTTCATTTTTCTGATAACCTTGGTAATGTAATATTAGGGTTTTATTATAGTTTGATTTTTGGTACCTCCTCACTTTGTAGTGTTGATCATACAAAATTATATTATTTATCTTCCACTATTTTTTGGGAAAATTTTCCCCTTATTTTATTTTGTATGATGCAAGATGCTAATACCCGACCCATGGGGATCAAGAAATCCCTTTTTCTATGAATATGTGGCCTTGATTAATAGTTTACTAGGGTATTTGTGTTGGTTTGTAACAATATAAAAGAAATTAGGTGCATAACATTTGAAAATACCTCAATGAAATTATATTGAGATGAAATCCCTTGCCTCATGGTTCCTTTTGGTTGAGCATAATTTAACCTCCCATATAGTGGTTTTTAACGTGTTATTAACTTATACCATAATAATATTCATATTTAAAATATCATATATTACCATATTATAACATCTTATTACCCTTCTATTAATAATCTTTCATTATCTGTATTTTTTTGGGTGTTAATTCTCTTGTTTTCTCATTCGTTCCTTATCATAAAAGATCTTATTATTATCTATAAGATATAGTTATATCATCCCAATAATAATAATCATGAAATAAATAACATATTTTTACATCAATTATACATTTAGACCAGTCATGAATGATGGTTATGAAAAATGAAGTATGTTACGATCAAGGAGAAGGTAGGTCATACGTAAAAATGAGTAACATTTCCATTTTTAAATGATCATTATGGAAAAGATGTAAGTAATTTTATCTTTATATATTTATAATAATATCATAAATACAATATTATATACTAATATATATCATCCATGTGGTGTGTTGATGAAAATAGAGTCACATCACTTCTTGAAGGTGGTTGTCCATATGTACACGAACGATGCTATCATCTTTAAGTGAGTGAAAAAGGTAAGAAAGAAAAAGATTTATTATCTTTAAAAATTGATAAATATGTCATTAATCTCATAATTATTTCATTTATATTACATATAATCATTTATGTTTTCCTAATCACCTTCCATGTACAATGTTACTGAAATATGAATCACATCGCTTCGCGAGGCGATAGTCCCCAATACACATGAGTGGTGTTATCATATTCCCTAAGGAATGGAAATTAAAAAGTTATATATGATATAATTACTCTTGATGTATAATTATGTTATATATATCATATATATATATATACTTTTTATCCTTTATCATATCCAACCTTGATAGATAGTAATGGAAATATGAATGACATTGGTTCGTGTGGCGGTAGTCTGCCATACACATGAATGATGATTTCGTAATGCATTTGATGGAAGTGGAGATGGTTTTAAGTCATGAAATTATTATATAAAAATAATATAATATTTAATATAATGAAGATATTATTTCATAATGGTTCAATAATAATTTAGGGGGTGTGGGAAGAAATAAAATAAAAGCACTTGTTGGAGAATATTACTTATTCTTCAGGTACTCTCCTAGGATTCCACCAAAGCCTTCCTTGGTTGGATTTATTACCAAAAAAATGATTTAAGGATCATAGGATGGAAAATAGGAATTTATTTGGTAATTTCATGACCAAAACAATTGTTTTTAAGGAGTGAATAAGAGAAGACAGTCGATAACCTTTTATATGTGAGGTCAGTGGCACACATGTAATTTTTTGAAAGAATTCAATAATACCCATGTTTTTATCATGAAAAAAGACTCAAAAATGGTCCATTATATAACATATATGGGTTAAGATCAAAATATGACCATAAAATGGTTGATGGATATGTTTTAATGTCATTTTTATCATTTATCATCTAATTTAAACCCCCTGTAAATCCATTTTTACCTTAACAATGGCAATTAATTTTTAATTGTTTCCACTATTTATTTTGGTAAAAAAATAGGTTGAAAATATTATAAAATATCTATTATTATTATTACTATTAAAAATATAGAATAAATTTTTTCATATTACATTCATATAAGTATAAATTTTTAATTTAAAATTAATCTCGTAGATGTGACTCGAAGCGGGTTGTCAAGGAGAAAACATACAAACATTTAGAGATTTTTTACAAAAAAATTCATTATGAAATTTATTCTAAAGACCAAAATTATATTTATTTATATATAATGTAAATAATTATATTTTAAAACAAATCAAAAATATAATTTAATTTTATTAATATTTTAAGCGCAGAGGCATTTTTCTATTAAAATTTATTATTTTTCACTAATCATCAAAAATTTAAAAATTTCTGAAAAATACAAAAAATTCAACATAAGATAATTATGATCTTCAGATTTCAAAAATTAGGTTTATTTTTTTATTTTTTTAAAGTGGTAAAATTTATTTTCAAATTATGTTCCCAAAGCATGAATAACCTTCTTTTAGAAAAATACAGTTTTTCAGAAAACATTTATTTTTCTTTTAAATTATTCATATTTTATTTTAATCAGTAGAAAAAAAATTATTTTAATATATTATTTGTTAACATTGATACCCTCCAATTTAATATCTAGGTTATAATATTATACTATATAAGGGTTAATTTATACTTGGTGTTGAGTGTTCTTCAAGCTATCGATGATATTAAATTTTAAGAAATATATTTCATGGTTTGTTTAAGCTTGATGTTGCATGTTACATAAACTATGGAATCCAATGTTCTTATTTTATAATATCAGGTTTTTACACATTAAATAATTAAAAAACCTCTAATTTGTGGATATAGAAGTTGATAATATGATTTTTTCGGGGTTGTTCAAGCTAAATGGATCAATTTTGCATAAATAAAAGAGATAAGTTGTATCCTTTTATAAGGGAGGTAATGGAGAAACTTGGAATTGCTGAAAAGAATTAAATATATATAAATTCATTCTATTTTATAATTCTTCCCAATTTATATTATTTTGAATAAAAAGTGGCTATAGTTGAAATAGCATCAACTAATTTTAATTACTTTCATTTTGATTAACCCCATCATTAAATTTTTTTAACCATATTAATAAGTATTTCAATATTAAATAGTTATAATTTTATATATAGGGTAAAAATTGATTAATAAATATACAAGGGATCATATTAATGACTATATCTTATCTTAACTGACCAATTTCCTGGTTTTTATGATTTTTATGATTTTATGATTTTTAAATAATTTATCAAAATATTGATTTTCATAATATATCATTAAATCATTAGTGACACTATTAATTTAATTCAACATTAATGACTTTAATATAGTAACATAATTATAATATATAAATTTTAGACATCCCTAATATGATATTTCCATCTCTAAAATTTGTGGGACATAATAATCATCTAATTTCTATAACTTGTAATATTTTAAATATTATTTATTTAATTTTTTTATTAATTGAATAAATAATTTTTAGCACTATGTATGTTTGTATGGAAATTAATTGATTACTAAAAATTAAAAAAAACTATGATAAAAAAATTTATCTTTAAAATAAACATTTGTAACCAAACTTATCATCTTTTTATCTTTATGTAAAATAATTATAAGTATTAATGTTAAGAGAGTGTCATTTTGTGTTTATGCTTTTTTCAAATTAATGAAAATATGATAATCAATGAAAAATGACACCAAGTTTCCATATATTCATAAAATATTTTTATATGGGAAATATACAGTCATAATATAAAAAACATTCCACTTTTAAATAAATGTTAACTTCACACCTCCAAGGTTTAACTCATTTTTTTCTATTTTACCATTACCAAGGTGAAAAATGTGTACCCAAGTTACTATTCATAATGATAAAAACATAAAAGGATAATATTTAGAAATTTTGATCCTCCTAAGTCCAATGATGGAAGGCATATTTCAAAATTCAATTCAAAATAGTGGTATAATTTCATTTAAAATTAATCCTACAAAATGTGATGAAAATTCATTTTCCAAAAAAAATGTTTTATGAAGTATAAAGGGATTTTATACCAAATCACAATCTAAAATAAATTAAAATAACCATAAATTAGTTATTTATAATATAAATAAAGTAATTTTAATTTTAAAAAGATTTTAATATAAAAATGAACTTATTTATTGCCTCAATTGAAAAATGGTTTAAAAAACAATATTTTTGACGGTTTATTGAAACATCAAACTTTGTAAAAAATTCTAAAAATTAACTCTAAGATATTTTTAACATGAAGATTTAAAAAATCAAGGTAATTTTTTTAAATAAAAAATATATAATTCGTAAATATTAAGTATATTATTCTATGGAAAAAAACTATAGAAACCATGTGGAGAAAAAAATGTATTTTTTAAAGAATTTAAATAATTTGAAAAAATTAAGTACTCATTTATTTTCAAATATTTTCAAATATTTTTAAATTTTATATTTTCATATACAATCACCCAATTTAATTTCTTTTTTATAGTAGTATACTATATTATAGTTCATTTACACACTCAGTTGTGTTTATCGCAATATATCGAAGAAAATAAATTTTTTTAAAAAAATATATCATAAAAAATTATGTGTTATATTATACCCTTTAAAATTAATTTTACCATTGAAATTAAATCAACATGATAAAAAGGATATATATATATTTCAATAGATCCTAATGTTTTCAATTATCTTCTTCAAATATTTGATTCCTCAAAATAACTTTTACTAGATGAGTAGTCATGTTCCATAACACTTTATTTCTACAATCCAATATTCATACCACATTATCATCATAGGAAAGATCATCCACCAATGTTAAAACCTATAAATTAATTCCACGTGATAGATTATGTCTATTCTTAATCAAGATAGATATATAAAACACATCATGAACTTGATAAAGGTTTAGTGGAAGTGTCAATAGATAAACTACCATCCATACTCGGTCAAGAATATAAAAGGGGACAATAAACTAAGGACTCAACTATCCCTTCATTATGAATCTCATAACATAATTTAATGGATAAATTCATTGAAATGCCATATTAATAAATTTTAATTCCATATAGCACCAATAATTCTCAGCATAACCTTTCTATTGACTCTAAGATTCCATGAAGTGATGCTAAATGAATTTAATGTTCTATACTATTTCCTCAGCTAGCTCAAGTCTCAAAATTTGTCTTTCTCTATCTTCATCCAAACATGTTTTATTTATATAGTTCTTTTCATTGCGGACTTTATTATGATCCATATGAATGTACTTGTGAATGATATTTTTGAAAGAAAACTTTAATAGAGGATAGTGTTCATCCCAACTAAAATTTAAATCCATAGAATAAAATATAAAAATATACTGCATGGTTTGAATGGTTTTATCAAACAAACTATATTTACAAGGTTTATATGTTATACTAAAACACAAATCTGAATCTCAATATTATTTAATATTTCACTAAGAATTTGAGGTGAGAAATGAATCCTAATGAAATAAAATATAATATGTTACTCAATGAAATATTACCACTTCTTTAATATAAATTTTTGAATTTTTAACCAAGGGATAAATTTTATTTGATATAAATAAAGTGTGATAAAATCATAAGGAAATCAACTACAACCCATGTAGCATTATGGAATTTAGATTTTTAGGGGATTCCAAAGACAAAATTAATTATTTTTTCCCATTTCAATTATAAAATAGTTAATGGTTGTAGTATCCCCCTATAATTTTATCTCTCATACTTAACTTTATGACATACTATGCACTAAGATACATACTCCACAATATCTCTTTTGATGTTATCCCATTAGAAATATTGTTTCAGGTCTCTATACATCTTTTTAATTCTAGGATGAATAATGAATGATGATCAATGAGATTCATTAAATGGCTTGTTATTTATATATGGTACGGTAATGACACATGCATAGTTACTAAACCTTACCGATTCATCATAATAAAGGTATAACTTCGAAACATTTCATACCTTCTTTTTTAACTCAACATATTCCTTCTATTAATTTTTAATATTCACTTAGATAGATGATTGAACATTCATTTAATAAATGATATGATCTCTCCCCTTACATTAATATTTCCATTTCCATACATTATAAATCTAGAAACATTTTATCTTTCTTATCCTCATCATAGAAAATATTTCATGATGATTTTGACTCGTAGCATCGTCCGCCTTATTTTCTCTCCCATGGTGGTCATTTATTGAGCAGTCGTAATACTTAATCAAATCCAACCATATTATCTAGTTCATATTCAATTATTTATAAATTAATATAAACTTTCATCTTTTGTAATCCATATAAATATCACACCTTTCTTCATAACGATAATTCTTCCAAATCTTAAATGAAAAAATAACCAAATCTAACTCAAAATCTTTAATTGCATAATTTTTTTCATAAACCAAAACATTCATAAGGTGTAACCTATAACCATATAATTTCTCATGAGGATACATCCCAGTTCATTCTTTGATTTATCATAATAGATCACAAACCCTTCTCCGCCCTAGGGTAGTGTAAGAATAGGTGTGCTGAATGAATTTCTCTTCATTTCTATGAAATTTTCATCACATTAATCCGTCCAAAGTAACTTGGATCTCATTCAAGTTAACATGGTGATTGAATTAGATTTTCATGAGAAATTAAATATAATAAACCAATAATATCTAGACAAGATAAGAAAAATATAGATCATAGTAATAGTAGTTACTCAGAGCCAACATTTTATAACTATAGTCTTTGACGGATCCACTGATATACCCTCTCTTGATATTATATAACACAAAAATGAATTTTTTTTTGAAAAAAATTACACTTTGTAAATTTTTATACAAATTATCCTTATATAGGGTATCCAGTTCAATCATTAAGTGACCAGTATGCTCTTTATTTCTCTTTGAATATATAATAACATCATCTATAATAACTACCAAAAACTGATCAATGTAATTTAGAAATAATATATTCACTAAAAACATGAATATAAATAAATAATTAGTAAGACCAAATATAATAGATCTAAATTCATTGTGTCCATACCTCTTATATAATGATTTCTTGGTAGTTAATTAATATTCAACTCACAATAGATAGTATAAAAAATGAAGATCAATCATGGAAAAATATTTATCTCCTCATAAATGATCAAAATATATTCAATATAAGTCAGGGGATAATAATTATTTATTTTGATAAATTTATTCTCCTGATAATCAATATAGAGTCTCATTGATCAATATTTCTTCTTAAAAAAGAACAATCCATCCCATAGTGATTCGCATGGCCAAATGAATCCTTTTTTAAGATTTTGTTAGATTTTTTTCAATTCATGTTACTCAATTAGGGAAATTGTATATAGATTCATTAAAATAGGTGTGTATAATGGTATGAGTTCTATTATAAACCCAACTTGATGATTTAAAGTAAGAATGTAAAATTCATTAGGAAAGACCTCAAAAAAACCATGTACAATAAGCATATCATCAATGTTGATTTTCTCCCAAACTATCTTAGATAAATACCTATTTTACTAGAAATCAATATCCATAGGACAGATGAAACTTCCATTGGATGTTCATATTTTTCAACACTCTCATGAAATATCATATGTGTGTATGGAATATCAAATATGAATTTTTTTCATCAGATATTTACATGGCATTTTTTTAAAAATAAATTCAATCCATTCCTATAATAACATCAATTTCAAGTGGAGGTAGCATAAAGATATTTTCAAGAAGAAAATTAAAAAATCATCAATTGTAGTATAATTATATACATTAGTTGTGATCATAATAACATTAGGGATATTTACTATTAATTCAATATTAAATTTTTTAGGTTTCATTCTGACACCCTTATAAAATTTTTCATATACAAGAGAGTGGTAATATCCAGAATAAAAAGAATATGTTAATATTTTTGGAGTAAATGTTGTGTTTATTATTCACCACTTAATTATTTCACCCTATATAGAAAATTCTAATTGTTTTAGATTATATTTTTTCTCTTGGATTAAGAGGTTTATGATTTCGGTCATCATCATTGAACATCGTATTTGTTCACTTTTTAAAGTAATTCCAATAATCCTTGAATTTGAATCATTGGAGTGTGGGTGGTTCATTTTGGTATTTGTTTTCTCTATTATTAGATAACTTCTTATTCCTAACACTTCATCATTATATTTCTTAAAGACAATACTTTACACAAATAAAATATTTACATGTTCCCCTAATACAATTTTTTCAATGTTTTCTTCCACAATTTGAGTATAAAAGAAATATTATTTTCCTCTCTCCATGGTTTTTTTAATTCCCTTTGATGTCTATATTTATTTTCTTATAAAAACTATGATATTTATAGGTAACAAAAATATATGTCTCCACTATGATAGTACATCAAATTATTTATTTATATCTGTTGAAGTCCCATATGGAAAACATCCATTGGAGAATTAAGCCACAGAAAAATTGATGAATCTAACATTAAGGTTAGATGATAATTAAAAATGTGTACCTCAGAAATCTTGTAATGTTTTCCTCAAATGTACTAATGGATTCATCATCCTTCTTATTTATATTAAGAAATTCCTTATCCATTATAGTATAAAGAATAAAAGGAAAGTAATTATTAAAAAATTGTCTCTTAAACAGAAACCACTCAAAGAGTAAAATTTTTATAGTTTCCTCATGTTCTTGATAAGATTCCACTATTAATCTTCTTCACTGTCAAAATGATAAACAAAAAGAATGAAATTTTAATGATTTTAACACTAGATAATAGAAAATATATTTTTAATTATACTAATCTACTTATTATAAACAAGAGGATCAATATATCTACTAAAAAGGTGGATTTTTCCTTATGAAGAAACCAATAGAGAATTATTACCCTCTTTTATGATTTGGATTCTCAATGTGATTCATAGGTTGAGAATTTTATGTAACTATACCAATATGTTTTTTATTCTATATCCCATAACATTTGGTTTCTTATGAGGAAAATCATTTCATTTTCCATCACATTTAGAAACAACATGATTCATTCGGATTTCATCCAATGACTAAAACCAAAATACATAGTGTCTAAACCAATTATCATAGTGGGAAAACATGTAGTCGTGAAAAATAATTTATATGATATCTAAATCATGATACTTTATTTTCAATCTATGACACCTTAGGTTATACCTAGTTCATTCATGGTCATAATCAATTCAAATCATTCAAACTAGTTCATAAAAAAATGAGAATTAACCCAATCATATCCCCTAGGAGTGTCTAACCTCATGCATAGTAAAGTCACAATAACTAAAAACCAGAAGTATTGTTAAGATAAATAATACCAACTCTTGTTTATTTTATTACCCATAGATGGGTATGTGCAAGAACAATGTCCAATTTTAGTATCAATACAGGGTATTAATTCTAGGAAAATTACATAATATTTTCCTTCCAAAATCATTAGAATCTTATGATATACTTAGATTTATCCCTCAGAGGTTCAATATGGTTATCTGATCCTAATATCTAAATATAAAAAAATATTTCCTCTGATGCGAACTATATTAACCAATAACTTTTATAAATAAACATTAAATAATTATAGATTAATACTCACTATAAATTAAAAATAAACACATGAGGACGGTAATGGTTAAGTGTCTTTGGACACTACATACACAATAATATTTTTTCATGGATGATAGTTCATATCTCCCAAAAATATCATCTGACAATATACTCTTCTTAGACAAACCTCACAGAAAAACTTTTTTCATATCTAGGGAAAATAAAACATAATAATGTGCTTGGTGAAATGATTAGTAATGGTAAAAAAGTGAAATACCATTTATCACTTATGTATAACATGAGAATAAGGATATGATAAAATGATCTTAACATTTTAAAGCTATAACATTTATATCATAGATCATAATATTCTGTAATTGAATAAATATTCATAGTTCATAAGACATGAATCATAAAAGAATCAAATAACACAATCTATGAATGAATAACATTAGAATAAGACATAAGTTTAAAGAATACACACAAGGGTGGAAACTAATTTCCCTCATAGTGAAGTATTACTTGCATGAATTAATAGTTTATTGAGTTCACTCCCTATTTTGTAGTCAGGGTTCACTCTCAATACTAACATAGTGGAAAATATCCTTTATTTAACTGGGTTTACTACCCATTCCAATCGTTTAATCTCATGAGATACTATCATTTACTCAATGAATTGGAGGGATATATAAGTATTGGACCAATGGTCATGTAAGTAAAATATTAAATATATATGACACAAGATCATAAAACATTCATTACATCATAAACCATTAAAACATAGTGGGTTTCATAAACTTTACAACCATTTATCATAGTATAACTAGTAGAAAATAAACAGGCTTTATAAAAAAAATTCATCATAATCATGCACTATCTAAGGAAATAATAATAATTTTATCTTTTTATTATATTCCCGATAATTAATATTTAATATCAAATCTTGTTATAAAAAATTAAAAATTTCATTAAAAGATCTGCGGAATATTTCTTAGGGAAAATACTCGATTCACTTTGAAATCACATTTAAAATTTTAAATTTCACTAAATATTAATGAAAATATTTTATTTAATAAAAATAATAGAAATATGTTAATTAAGAATTAAATTATTGATTTTATATAATGGTAGAAAATTTCTTTCATTCTATGTATGTTTCAAAAAATATTCCTTCAATATTTTTCATAACTAGTAAAAAGTACCACGTTAAAAAAATGAAAGTAAGATTAAAATTACATCATTTGTAAAACTTATATCATGGGTTAAAATTACTTTAGAAATTAATATTAGGAAAATAAAATAATTCTTCAAATTTGTTTTAAAAACATAGAGATTGTTGAAAATAGATTTTCTACTAAAGAGAGAAATAAATTCGGTTTTCCGTAAAAACACCCATTCGACGTATTCAATTAGTAATGTGAATAAAATTAAAGGATAAAATGTATTACCCAAAATTAACCATAGGAGAATAAAATAAATTAGTTAATTTAGAGATAGATCATAAAATTTAATCCTCATAACATAATGAAAAGAAATCCCAATAAATAATGTGATTGTAAATAAAACCCTTACCTCATGTTCAACTATCATTGAAGGGTATTTAAACTCCAGTATAAAAAAATTAAATTTATTATAATTATACAAAAGGATAATGTACATAATTATTACCTCATTTATGGTCCTATTATGACACTTAAATACCCATTAATTAATAATTGTTAATTGAAATCATCATTTTTAGGTGTTAACTATTTTTTTCATGAGAATGTTGGTATGATAGTTATAATACTTATACATTGATCATGGTTCCATAATCCATAAAATATTTATGACGATATTATTATAAAATTTATTCATTAAATATTTATTTACAATTATCCTTAAATTTTAGAGATAGAAAAATTAATTACACCATTCATGGACAGGGTAGACTGTATGTACGTGTGACCGTAGTTTTCACTTTTTGATGCACAAAATGAAATAAAGAAAAATAATAATTAAAATTTATAGAATAAATATTTTATCATATATTTTATATGTATTCATTAATTCTAAAAAATTGTATATAAGAAAAATAGAATGTAAAACAAATCTCATCGCTTTGTGAAGGTGGTTGTCCACACGTATGCACAAGCGACGTTATCATTTTCCAACAGATTAGAAGGTAAGAAGGAAGAAATGATACTATAATTACATAATTATAATTATATCATAAATATCATATATAAACATTAAATCCAACACAATAAACATACATGAAATATGATGATGTAAAATGATTGGTATTTCTAGGTGGAGGCGGTAGACCACAGGTACATGTTAGTGATACACTCACTTCCCATTTTCTAGAAAAGAGGGAGGATAATGTTGGATTAATAATAATCATAAAATTTATTTATATTTAGTATACTTAAGATGAACTTTTATGATAAATACCACATATTTTGAGAAGGTATCATAAAAATACATTGAAAGAGGTCTGGTAAGACAACAACCTCTTCTTCAGGAGACACCCTTTAGATCAATTCCTAATGACCCATGGAATTGTATTTTAAGAATAACAAAATTTATAATTTTTGGATAAAAAAAGTTTTTTATATAATTTTATAGTTTTTAACCAAGATATATGGAATAACGTGGTGTACTAAATGATAGTAGGTTTGTCCCCTTATTTAATTACTTAAAATATTTACATATTAAATTCTTCCTAATATAAAATAATTTGAATAAAATGTTTATATGGTTGAAATATCATCATCTAATGAATTTTAGATCATTTTTCTTTTCATTTAAATCATCAAATGTTTTATTAACCGATTCATTAACCATTTTTAACCTTAGATGTTTTAATAACTACTTCAATCTTAAAGGGTTATAATATTACCTTTAAAGTAAAAAAATTTACTCATAAATGTAAAAGGGATGAAATTTTAGACCATATATTAAACCAATTGACCTAATGGATAAATTTTATAAATTTTAAATTATTTAATAAAATATTTTTCTTCATAAAATATCATTAATTTCCTTTTTCAAACTATTCATTTAATTGGAAATCAAATTCATCAAGATAGTAATTTATTTCGAATATAAACCTTTAACACATACATAATATGTATTATTAATCTATAAAACTTGTGTAACACAATAATTCATCCAAATTTCATTACCTTTTATATTTTTAAATTCATTTATTATATTTTTACTATTAATTGAATAAATACACTCTTGTTGTTTCATAAGTATTTAAGATATTTATGCAATCACTAAAAAATAAAAAAAAATACAATGATAAAAAATTATTTTATATTTAGATTAAAATTTTATAACTGAACATACACTCATTTTATGCTTATGTAGAAAATTTAGTGATATTAATGTCAATAAAGTCACATTATGTATCTATTTACTTCATAAATTAATATAGAGATCGTAATCAAAAAATGTCAACATGTGGAGATATATTTGAGTATTGGATTGAAATGGCCAAACTCAACACATAAAATAGTATAATTTCATGATTTAGATTAATTTTATACATTGATCCCAATGTTTTAACCCAACTTTTCCCATTTTTCATTTTTATGGAGACAAATATCAACCAATTTTAATATTAATAACGAAAAAAATAAAATTTTCCTTTTTAACAAATCTCAAACTCCTAATATGAAAAATGTAATCCATTTTTTATGATTCATTTCACATAAGTGGAATAATTTAATTAAAAATAAATATATAAAATCTGTTGAAAATTGGTTTTATAGAAAAAATGATTTCTAATGTTTAGAATGTTTTTATACTAAAATAAAACATAAAATTAATTCCAACTACTATAATTGGTATATTATTGATGTAAATTAACTAATTTTATTTTTAAAATCATTTAAAAAATGGATCTTTTTAAATTATTCAAACCAAAAACACTTTTAAATAAAAAACATTATTTTTACTATTTATCTAAAAATCATTTTTTTTCAGAAAATTTTCAATAAAAAACACTATTAGATAATTTTTACATGGATATTTCAAAAATTAATTTCATATTTTAAAACAAGTTTTATATATTTTTAAAACTTTGTTGTAGTATTTTCTAACAAATAGAAAAAAAAATCCATGTTGAGTAAAAAATATATTTTGAATCATAAATATACATTAATAAAATTGAGTTACTATTTATTTTAAACACCTTATACCAAATTTTAAAAATTATATTTTTCCTTTTCAAAATCACAAATTTAATGGCTAGGATAAAATGATGTATTATATTATCATTCATTTAGTCTTAGGGTTTCATGTATCATAAAATATCAATTAAAATAAATTTATTTAAAAAGAAATATATCATAAAACCTAGTGGTGTGTCAAACCCATCACTGTATGTCCAATTGATACCTCATATATTGAATGAAAAAATTAATTCATAATTTTTTTTCTTATCAACAAGTATCTATATTGAGTAATGTATACATAATATCAACATTACCTCACTTAATCAAATACCATTCATTGTAAAATAGTGTATTTAAAAATGGTATATGGTTTAGGAAATAAAAATTTCCTTAATAAAAATAATATGGACATTTAATACAAATTAATTTTCTAATAAAAATTACAAAAAATAAATTAAATGTTTCAATTGAAATTAAATTACAAAAAAATAAATCAAGGAATGAGTGATGACCATCAATTCATTAGAAAATTAGATTTTGTAGTAAAATCATGTAATTTAAGGAATATAATAAATTTAAAGTGAAACATTTGAAATATAATTCCACAATGATTTATCTTTTTAAAATCATTTAAATCCTATAGAAGAAGTTAAATAGTGTAATATAGTTATGATGGTGGGAAAATATGTTAACATAATATATGTTAAAGAGACACATTCCATTTGACTTTTTTAATTTAAAATCAAAAATCAAAAATTTGTTTAACATTATAATGTTTCATTCAAAACCATATAAAATGATAAATATAATATAAAATTTATTTAATAAATCATTTTTATAAAATAAAAAGGTTATTTGTAATAAAATTTAAAAATATAGACATGGAAGAAAAATATACTCGATCAAAAGAGAGATATGATTAGATATTATTTTAAATATTTCAATGACTGGTTCAAGTTCCATAGAGAAGAATAGTGGAAATAAATTATTGAAAAACCATTAATATATATATGAAAATAAAATTTATAGATTTTATAAAGGATATTTTATAAGAATCCTTCAATGAAAATAAGAGCATTCGAAAAAAATGAGATTATAAAATAAAGTTATACCACTTTGACAACATTCAAATTGTACCCATTGAGAGAATTAACATTAATTAAAATTTATTAATCATGAATAAATCTATATTTATGTTAAATTCATCAAATATAAGTATATAAAACACATAAAAATAAATATGTGTATATTACAAAATATGTCTCAATAGAGTGAAAATTGAGAAAATACTTTACCTCATGATTTCACTTAGTTAAACATGACTTATCCACATTTATAATTGTATTAAACATTTTATTAATGAATTATTAAACCATATTGATATTTATAATATCATATATGGTCCAATTAAAATATCTTATCACGTATTTGTTAACAATCATTCCTTATTATTGTTTTTGGTGTTTCATTACTTTGTTTTCTTATGCATTTTTTGTCATGGATGTTCTATTTATTGTAATATGATTATAGTAACATCATCTAAATAATTTTAATAATGATATGATATAAGAATTACATATATATATATAGAGTCATCTATAAAAGTTAGATATTGAAAAATTAATTTCATTATTCATGGAAATGGTAATTCGTACATACACATGAATGTTGATTTAGCATTTCAAAAAGAAACAAAAGAAAGGTAAATAAAACTTCACCTTTAAATAATAAATTTTGAATCATTTATATAATATATATTCAATAATTCATTCATTATTAACATCCATGTAAATCTAAAATGAAAAACATGTCACATTCCTTCGTGGAGGTTGTAGTGCACACATGCACACGAGTGATGTTATTATTTTCCAACATATTTTAAGGAAAAAAATTTGATGTGATATTATAATAAATTAATAATAATTATGTCTTAAATATCATTTATATTCATTATTTTTATCTTTATAACCATACAATTAAAATTTTATTGAAAAATGAATGACATTGTTACGTGGAGACTGTCAACCTTCAGAACACATGAATGATGTTTTCACTTTTCATAGGATGTAAAAGTGGTGGAAAATTGTTATAAAATAAACATAATAATATAACAATATATTAATGATACAAAAGGTAATAGTTTAAGATGGATGACATATATTTACTGAATGTAAAAATATAGGTAAAATTTAGAGTACTCGGTTAAGAGTTATACCTATTTATTTAGATTCCACTTTGGGCTTACAACATAACCCTTAAAAGGAATTTTATTTGGAAAGAATATAATCTATAGGATGTAAATAAATAATCTAGGATTTTATTATGGTTGGGTTTTTTTGAGATATAAGGTATAAAATGTGTGATCATAAGAGGATAAGAGGTTCCCTTTTATAAGTGATGGGAGGTACACCCTATGAATTTCCTAAAGTATTAAATTAATATAACATAATTTTATTATAAAGTAACTTAAAATTGATATATTTATAGTATAGGATGAGTATAATTGTGAATTATCAAATCCAATAATATATATACAAGTTTATGTGATGATTTCAACTATATAGCTCAGTTTTAACCCCTACTAACCCTTTTGACAATAACCATAATATCAAATTTATTTACCATTCATAGTTAAATAATGTTACCATAAAAGGAAAAGTGAACAATAAATTAATCATGGTTTAAATATTCCACCATATCCCATTCAATTTGTTGAATATATAATTCTTATGAATTTAAAATCATTTTATAATATATTGTTAAATATAAATTATTATTAATGTCATTTTTGAAACTATTCATTTAATTTGGATTTAAAATCATCGAGATAGTTATGGAATTTGAATATAAACAACTCAAAAATCCCAAAAATTTTATATATATCTAAAAACATTTTTGAACATAATAATTTATAAAAAATGTCTTACTTTTAATTTTTTTAAATCAATTATTTTATTTTTCTTTACATGAACAAAAACTGTGTTTGCATTGAATAGTAATTTAAGGTAATTATTCCATCACTAAAATATAAAAATATATTGGCATGATAAAAAATTTAATTAATTTTTAAAAAAACTATTAAAAAAACTCATTTTATCCATATGAAAGAAAATTATATATATTAAAGTCAATAGGGTCACATTTTGTTTATATTCATTTTAAAAAATATTATCATGATAAATAACATAGAAAAATGGGATCATGTTTCCATATTTTAGACACAAGGATGATAATGGTTAATATCCACTCAACTAATTTGATAAATTAATGTTTTTTTGAAAGTTTTTATCCTTTTCCAATGTTTTAAGCCAATTTTAAATATTTACTCATACCGAGGTGACAAATATTTACCAAGGTTACTAGTCATAATGTATAAAAATAAATGGAACCTATTTTAAAAATATTAACATCATAATTTCAAATATTAAAAACATTTTATCAGAATAAATTTTAATAAGTTTATAAAATTAATTTAAAAATAAACTTGTAAGATGCGATAAAAATGATTTTAAAGAAAAATGTTTTTTAATCCTCAAAAATAACTTATATCAAAATCATGTAAGTTTATGAACATAGGTAAATAAAAAATATTATATTTCACCAAAATACTAAATCTAAAATATTATGGTACTTTTAAAATACTTATATCAATGAAAAGAAAAAAACAGTTTTATAAAAATTGGTATTTTTCATTATTCACTATAAAATTAATCTATTTTAAATTCCAAAAAAAATCAAACTAAGAAATTATTTACATACTAATTTCAAAAAATATTTAACAATCAAATTATATTATTTTAAAAAATTATAAACGTTCATTAAAACTTTTTTTTCCTATAAATAAATATATAGGTGAAATTAGATTTATTTAATGAGAACTATATCATAAAATTTTGGGTTTTTATATTCTATCCTCCTTTTAATAACTTCACCCTAAAAATTTTGTTACATCAAATCAATCAATAGATAATACTTCTACCTCATCACATCATCATTTTCCCATGTAACTTTTTCAATTTTATGATTTCCCCACAAAACATTGACCATGTGAGTAATCTTGTTTCATAGAACCTTCCCTCTATGAATCATAATCTGCACTGGTTTTTTCTTATAATATAGATCATGATATCATTTTTTTACCTTTTATTATAATATAGGTAATGGATTGGGTATACACTACATCAGGGGAGATACATATAACACATCAAGAACTTGAGAGATATATTTTGGAAGCACTCAATGATAAGCAATTGTACCAATACAATGTATAATTATTACGGGAACAGTATATCTAGGGCTTAGGATTCTATTGTTTCCAAATTACATAAAATTATTACAATGATATATTCATAGGAATAAATTTTAACTATCTTCAAACACAATACCACAATGATGATTTTCAACATAATTTTTTTTCAACCTTTTTCTTCCCGTAAGTGATGTTTAATAAATATGAACTTATCTTATACTTCCACATCTAAATTAGGTCCCAATATATTTATTTCTATAACTTATTCCCATCATGTTGGATTTATAAACTTCCTTTCATATGATTATTCATAAAGACTCATCTAAATTCACAAGTGACAACTATTGTTGCAATAATATTCTACAAAGTAAGTTGTTTATCATAAACACCATTGAAAGCTATATATCCAACTCTTAAAAAGTTTCTATAGTTTTAATGTTCCTATTAGAATTAAAATATATTTAAGGATGAAAAAAAGTACTAATACATAATTCAATGTCTATATATAACTAAAAGATTCTCTAAAACAACAAGGTAAACCTCATATCCCAATTATATATAATTGATAGTGGTAATCCATGAAATCTCACAAAATCCATATTGTATAACAAAACAAAGTTAATAAAGAGATAAATCTTCTATAATAGTTATAAAATGAACTGATTTCATAAGTTGATTGACTAAAACCCAAAGTGAATTATAGACTTTAGATGTTTTGGAGAGTCTTTATAACGTAATCCATGATAATTTATTATCATTTCCATTATGTTATGAGAAATGGTTGTAAAATACCCTTAGAACTCTATCCATCAAACTTAACTTACTAACAAACCAAGTATCAGGATATAAACTCCAAAAACCCCATTTTCATATTTTCCCACCAGAAATACTCTTTCATATATCTATATATCTTAATACATTTAGGATAAATAGTGATTGATAAAATATGGGCTTCATAAAGTAGATCCTTCGTTAGGTCTGTTACTAATAGAGCACATACTCAATTATTGATCCTTATTATTCTAAAATGTTCTTAGTTGAACAATGGGATATTCCTCACCATCATTTATAATTCCATATATTCGTTCGTCACTTTCATAATCCTCTTATATATATATTTTTAAAAATTCACATGTGAAAGACATGATCTATCTTCTTTGTACAATACTTCAAGTTCTAACTTTTGTAAATCTTGAAATATTAGATCACCTTCAATCCTAATATTTTAAAAAATGGCATTGTCACTCTAACACAATGTTGTGACCTCCTTGTTTTCCATTCTTGGGTGGTGTTATATTGAGTTGTCATTATCATTGATCAACTCCAACCATATTATCTAGTAAATATTTAACTCATTCAATTTAAATATATATTTTAAGATTTTATGATCTATATATATATAACACCTTTCACCATACAGCTAATGTCTCCATATCTTCAATGAATAAATTATATATTTCATCTCGAAATCACGAGTCCAGAAATTTTTCTCATGAATAATTAATTAGATATAGGTATAATATTTTACCATATAATTATGCATAAGGACATAAAATAGTACCTTCATTGATACATTGGTGTATATCACAATCATATCTCCATTATAGGGTAATATACCCATAGGCACACTCACCAGTCATCCCATTAAATCTATAGATCTAATTTATTATGGTTGGTCAAGGTTGTTACTCAATAACCTCCTTTATCAAATGATCGACTGAGATACCCTCACATTAAATTATATAACCCATGAATGAAACTTCTTGTTTTCAAATTCCAATCAATGAAAACTTTTTCATATAGATTTTCCTTCCACAGTGTCCTTAGTAGAATCCCCAAATGTTCTTCACTCACATCGATGAACATCACATATATAAGAATATCATCTACAAATACTACCAAAAACTAATGAAGGAAATAACTAAAATCTCTATTCATAAAATAAATTAAGATATTTGGAGTATTGGTATGTCCAAATTTCATTTCTATAAATTCGTAATTACCATTCCTAATAAGTTAGGCTATATTAGGTATGCCCTTCTTCTTAACCCATGGCTGATAATATCTAGATTTAAGATTAATCATGGAACAATATTTATATCTTTATAAATAATCAAAAAAATCATGAATACAAGGAAATTGATAATTAATCGTGATTTTGATCTTGTTAATTTATCAGTAATCATTGAAAAGATACATTGGACCATCTTTCTTCTTTAAATATGAATAGGTGAAACCCATGGTGAAGCATTCGACCAAATGAATCACGTATCTAGATTCTCTTGTAGTTTATTTTTCAATTCCTAAAACTCAATCTGGGCCATTTCATATGGAGTCTTTGAAATAGGTGTAATAAGAATCATGGGATCTATTAAAAACTAAACATCATGATTTAGGGGAAGGATGAGAAACTCTTTTGTAAAGACAATATACTCCCATAAAATTGGCATATATTCAATTTTGACTTGATCCCCTACCATCTAAGATAAATATTTAACATTAATAGGTTGTAAAACCCATAGAATGGATGTAATTTCTATTGGTATTTTAGGTTCATCCTCACATGTATAGATTATAATAGGTTGATTCATAATTTGGAAAGTAGCATACCTTAATAAAAAAATTATATGATATATATACTAAGAGATCTTGTCCATACAAAAAATTAAATCAATTTTAACTATAAAAATAATAATAAAATTTGTAAGAAGAACATTCCCACAAAGTTCTATTAGAGAGGCACTATTGACTAGAGGTGATATCATCCTACCATTAGTATTTTTCACTAGAAAATAAACATCTACTCTTAGAGGTAGTAATGTGATACCCTTATAAAATTCTTTAGATATAAAATTGTGGTTATAACCTTAATCGAATAAAACATTTACTCTTCTATAATGTATGATAAGTGTACATTTCACCACATCACTTGGAAGTTCCACTTCAACCTTATTAATTCTATATAATTGGTCATATACCCTAGTTTTATTCTATGGTAAGTTACATTGACATTTCAAGAATATGTTTGAATAATTCCCCATCTCTTTATAGTTGATTCACTGGTATGTCAGGGTTTATTTCTTTTCCTTACATTCATTATTCAGATGACCCTTATCTCCACAAATGCAACAAAATCCCATTCCCTTAAATTTTTTCCCATTATGTTTTCTTCCACTATTTATATAAGATGAAAACTGATTCATTACCTTCTACTTAATTGATTCATTTTCTTTTTCTTAGTGTATAAAAAATATTTTATTCTCTTAACATCCCTTTAAGATGTAGGATTTATAAAGTTAATTCTCTATTTTAATGGAACTTCATAGTTTATCATCATAAAATGTAAATGTTTTAGAATCTAGTTCCCTTAATAGACTCAACATTTTCCCACAAAACAAATAGTCAATCTTCTTTTCTTGATTACATATTTTGTATGCAACATTCCTGTGTAGTATTTTAATGTTAGCTTCATATTCTACCACACTATCTTCTTCTTTATTCTTTAAAATGAGAAACTTAAAATTTATTTCACCTATATATTCTAAAGTGGAACTATTTATCAAAAAATATCACATTAAAAGTTCCTGAATCCATGATTTAAATTTATTTAACCTATTTTTTATTTTGTATCAATGGCCTCCACTGATCGGCATACCCTATCAAAAAATACACAACTAGAATAATCATTTCACATTCATTACATACCAAATCTAGGAATGTATTTTTTATGGATTTAATCCATTTCTCATCTATCAATTAATTAGTAGTTTGATAAAAATATGGACTCTTATATCACATGAAGTTTTTCAACATAGGTCAATAACATTTTGGAATAATATGTTTCCCCATATGAGTAACTTTATTCAGAATAAACTTATCTATATAGCCTTATATAGCCATTTTTTCTCAATTTAAACAGTATTTGTATTATATTTATCAGTAGGGAAATTTATACATTGTCTATGAGTGTTGATTCTCTTTTTTCTATTAGGATTCATCACTAAATAATGGCAGAAACTGATTTATCTCATAATAATCTTGAATATTGATATATATAAAACACTATAATGGTAAAATTTATCAAATAATCTAAGGGATTGTAAAAATTATCATGTTATCTACATTTATTGAAAATTTAGTTCACATGGTTTCCCATAAAATTCATCTTAATGATAAAAAACACTAACTATAGTAACCTACAGCAGGTGTATACTTTATTACATTGGCATATGATATAATAAATCTCGTCCCAAAATACTAATACGTTTTTTTATTTTTTTAAACCATATACATGCATGATTTTCATATTACACTAAAAATATAAAATAAATATCATAAAAACATTCTCTCATCCCTGATATTATTCATAATATCCTTCTTCATATCTTGGAGAAAGGGAAATAAATTAATATTGAGCTCAAATTCTTTGTAAGGGTTATGTAAAATAGAACAAATCAGAAGAAAATAATTAATAATCAATATGGAAAGGAAAATAACTGAAAACACATTTCATTTAGTCAACATCTTGAGCATGAAATACATCAACGAATTATATCAATGCATTAATATCATTGGTAATAATAAATAAATTATTAATGAAGGAATTTCATAATATTTTATTTCATGATCTTAGTCATCATGATAATTTTACCATCAAAATCATATACTTGGAAAGTTTAATCGATGGGTAGGTATACAAAAAATCATTAAATAATTCCACAAAACATATTTGTCTCATGAAACAAGTCGATTCATCAAGGGGATACATAAGTATGAGCCCCACCCCTCAATGCTTAACAATTTCATTCCTTATATATTTAATGATCAATTTAATTCATAAAAAATATGTCTTATCAAGAAATATATGTATTTAGTTATGAATATTGAATATCAATATTTACTCAGTCAATCAAATAAATTTAATACTAAAACACTATATGTATATATAGTATATGGTTTAGGAAATAATTGTATCTATGATACAAATAATATAGATATTTAATATAAATATATTGACCAAAAAAATTATCATAAGATGGTATATGTTTCAAGAGAAAGTTAGTCACCATAAAATTGATCTAGAGATGTTAGATGGCCATCAATTCCATAGAAATGTATATTCTTAATAAAAGCATGTATTATAAGGAATATAATAAAATGTAAGAGAAACATTTAAAATATGTTTTAATAATAATTTATCTTCGTAAGATCTTTTAAATATTGTAGAGGAATCCAAATTGTGTAAATTGGATATAGCAGCGGGAAAATTCATTAACATCATATATGCTAAAAAGAAACATTCCTTGTGACATGTTGAAAAAATAAATAAAAAAGAAGCATTTAGAAAAAATTATAATTATTCTTTTCAAAACTTTTAAATATTCAATTATAATATAAAATTTCCTCAATAAATCATTTAGGTAAATAAATAATAAAATTTGAATTTTTGTTTTGAAAATTACTAACGTGGAATAAAAATATACACAATCAAAAGAGAAATATGAGTGGATTTTATTTTAGACATATATTTTATTGATTCAATTTATAAGGATAAGATGTTATTATAAATAAATAATTAAACTCATTATATATCTAGTGGATAAAAAATATAATTATTTTATGAATGATAGATTATAAGATTCCTTCAATTGAAATAAGAGCAATCCCGAAAATAATAGGTTGTAAAATAAATTGTTTCCTATTTTTTAACAATCAAATTATAATCCCATAATAGAATAAACATGAATAGAAAATATAATAATAATGATTAAATATATATTCATGTTAATGTCATCAAAGGGGAATTGTATACACAACATAAAAATAAATAGGTTCATAAAACCAAATATTACTCAATAGAGTTAACATTTAGATGAAATCCCTTACCTCTTTCTTACATTTAGTTTAAAATAAATTAACACAAAATTAATGGTTCTTAACATGTTATTAATTTATTAAAAAACCAAATTAAAATTCATAATATTATATATGATCCTATTTGGACATCTTATCACCTGTTCATCCACAATCTTTCATTATTATTGTTTTGGGTACCAACTTCTTATTGTCTCATGCATGTTTTATCATGAAAGATCATGTACTTGTACCTTGATTATAGATAAAATATCTCTATAATTTTATTAATGTTGAAAATATCATATAAATTAATTATTTATATATTTTTAGTCTTCAATAAAATATATATGTAGAAAAATGAATTACATCGGTTGTAATATCCCGTATTTTTCTAGGTACATCTCTCTCTCTCTGAGTTTTTTGTTAAAATTATTTTGTTTTTGTTTTTCCCCATCTATAAAACTTTTTGGTTGTGTTTTCATCATTAATTCATGTATATTTGAATAAAAAATGTCTTTAGTTGTGAGGAAACTTGAGAAAACCAGATAGGATCCACACAAAGATTCTTTGTTGGGGAAAATGACTCAAAGTTTAAAGATGTGAGTTTTTTTGAATTAATGGAGTCCAGGTATAAATGGTTCAAGTGTTACCATGGGTAATTCATATTTTTGGAAGCCTCAAATGGGTTTCAAGTGGTTTTTATAAAGAAAATTTTCTGAAAAACATCTTATGAATATTTATATGCCATGTAAATAGGATACATGTTGTTTAAATGGGTTACATGTCATATAATGTTCAAGAGAGTTTAATATTCATCCAAAGTGATTGGTATTTTAGAGTATACCACTAAAATTAATTACATGACATATAATAATATTACATGCCATATAATTACCTAAACTGCAGTTTTAATGTGTTTCGTGTGGTTGATTTTATTTCCAACTCACCTGCAACTTCCTCCTCTCGACCTGTTTGCGCCTTCTAAGAAATTTTTGAGTGCCTCTCTTGATTCCATACATCCTTTTTAGGAATCTGATCCCTAGTAAGTGTTTTTTTATTTATTCCCTTCCCTCCATTGGTTCTCCATCTATTACAGTGTAATCTCTTGACCTTGTGCATTGTTGTTTTTGATCTTGAACTATTTTGATCTATGACCTTTTTTACGATCATCTTCACCTTCTTCATTGTGGTTGTTTTTCCATTGGAAGCATGGTTTGATATTAAATTAATGTAAGGGGTATAAAAAATATCCTTATGGTTTGATAATTTTCAATTCTATGAAATACTACAAATTTTCAGAAAAATATCGTGCACTGATGAAATTAAATGATGAAATGGATTATTTCTTAGAATACCTTTGGATCTGATTAGTTTTTGACCTGAATTATGGATACCTTTTAGGTTAGAAAACCCTTGATTATTAACTGATTTTTTTAAATGGATTAAAGTGTGTTTATCATGACATGGGTTTTGGGTGTTTTCTTGATTTAGAGACAAATTTGTTTGCCTTGATTATTGAGATAACTGGCATGTTTTTGGTTTACCACCAAATGATAAATGAAATGTGAAATTAAAATATAAATGTTAATTTTCATAATTAAAAATTCATGTTGTGATATTTTGATATCCTCATTGTTATGAAATTTTTTGTGGTAAATTTTGTAATTATTATATAGGGAATTGTCCCAGTTTACATGTTGTAAAGCTTATATAGTGCATTGGACCAATTGATAAGATAAATGATTATATACTAGGCTTAGACCTAATAAATGTTGAAATTTTTATATACTAAGAATGGCCCTAATATATACTAAAATTATTATATATATGGCTATGAACTGTGAAATACGCTAAAATGCATATATACCTGGCTTGGCCCTAACACATAGAGAAATTCTTATATACTGGACTCAGTGATAATTAAATGCACTAATTCTTATATATGGATTTTGAACTAGATTTTTTTGATTAATACCTTTGTTATAAGGTTATGTTTTTACCTTGTTTATATGGTTCTGGTTTGAATGGTTATGAGACATGCTCAAAGACATTCTAGTATGGCACAGATGCAGGCTATGTTAATCGATTTTAATATGGTTTTGGTTGGCATGGGTGTAGGAAATACTCAGAGATATTCTGGAATATATCCAAATAGGGTTGTTGTGGTATTATTTTAATTTTTTAAATAATTAGTACACTTTTATATTGTATTATTTCATGAACTTTTTATTATACTAGTTCTTTTTAGACACGGTGGTTTTAACCTACTGAGTTATTCTTACACCCTATTCATGATTCCATTTGGCACCAGAGTAGATTACTTGGATGTAGAATTAGTCAATGGAAAAGGATCTTTTTGTTGATTATTTTCTTGTTGGATGGGCTAGAGTTTGAGAGTGGACTGACATGGTATTTGAGGTCAGGGTCTTTTGAGTTTTCAAGACTTTTATTTTATATTACTTATATCTTGAAATTTAGTTACGTTATACCATGTTATTAAATTATTTATTTATTATTTATTGGATTATTCATTTAAATTTATCATTGGTTTTCCTCTATATTAGATTTTTCCATTATTTTTTAACTCTAATATGCATTCTTATATTTATACTATTTATTTTCGCTATGTTTTAACTATATAATTAGAGGGTATAGTCTCCCCATTATACTTATAACACCCCAACTTCTAGTTGGAAGCCTCTAGCATATTGGGAGGTGCACTTGAGGTCTCATAATGAACCCATTTTGGCCACGTGATATTTCTATATTGGGGGATGTTACAAAGTGCTATCCTAGAACACTAGGTTTATTTTCTATTCATTTACTATTTTAGAAATGTAAAAATGATACTAGGTTGTGTAGAGACATGGTAATAAGCATGTTCATGGGAGTAATTAACCCATGTAAGGGGGGATCCGAGTTCCCATGGATGGATTATTGTTTATGTTTTTTTCTTTTTACATTTGATATTATATCACCAAGGGTGATTCATATGTTTTCTGGTGTTATCGTGTTATGATATTATTGATTCTTGAGATTTATACTTATAGAAAAGTACGGAAAGAAATGTGTATGCATAAAAAATACGAGGAACATAGGGATATATATTGACATGCATTGTTCATGATAGGGAAATATTTATTTCATGTGATATATAATTTCCTATTCAACTATGATATGAGATACATGTTATACCTAAGAAATGAAATTAATGAACTCCTATTTCATGCTAAAACACTTATAATCCATGATTAGAGAGTTTAAGATAAATTGGTTCTCTATTTTTCTCAACTATTGAGGTTGACCTTGTTGATATCTAGTGTTATAAAGACTATTTTTCTCTTTTATAGAAAATGACTCTTTGTCATCTTCATATTGAGTTTCAGGAGAGTGGAAATTAGCACACTCCTAACGTAGCTGAATCGGAGCTTCCCCTAGTTTTTGAGGATCAGATAGATATTCAACTTCACATAATCTTCTTGAGCGTCATGAGATCCATGGAAAGATATACTTTTTATACAATTACTTTAATGTTTGGGTTGATGAGAGTTTTCTAGCTACAACATTCGCCTATGTTAACTAGGGAAGGAGGTCCCGAGTTATTCGAGTTCTAGATTAAGTCATTTTATATGATATTTAAGCATATTGGGACACCTACAGATAGTATGGTGAATCTTTCATTAATATATTATTTGTGGAACATCCAATAGTTGGTGGGAAACTCTGGAGGAAGCTGTGAAGCAAGATGAGATATCTTGGAAGGACTACGATATAATGTTCCTGGGATATTTCTATCCCATGAATTTGAGGGATAAGAAGGCTCATGAGTTCATGAACTTGATACGGGAGGTAATTTCAGTGTTGTACTACCACTAATACACATATTCCATTTAATAGTGTGCAAAATAGATTTTCACAATGCTAGAAAAGAACTATTAATCATAGTGATGATAAGGGGGGTCCCCTTTATCAGCGCCCTAAAATCACTCATAAAGACAAAGTTGGCTGCAATATGATATGAACATAACAACACACCTAGAAAAAACCAATAATTTCAAACAATGATATATAAATTTAATTTGAATCCATGAATACAAAAATTACCACCCATGGTATATAAAAAAGAACTACTATATATATTTCAAACAATGTTTTATATAATTACATTTACAATTATCCCATAATCATTTAAAAAAGTTAATGTTTCATCTTTTGACGTTTGTGACCGCCTATTAATAATTTCCTCTCATGGTATCAGTTTCCTAATAAATCATCTCAACCTAAGAAAATTATCCCTCTTATATAAGGAAACAAATATTATGTTATTAATTATATAAAAAAATATATTAAACATTAATATGAAATAATACATTAATAAAATGTCAACATTTAATAAAAAAATACCCATTTAGAGTTATAACAGTCACCCCATGGGTCGGATTGAAGTGGGGTTGTTTAATACACATCAAAAATGACTCATCGATCATTTTCCTAAACAATTAAAACAATCTGAATGCATTTGTTCAGTTTTTGGTATGCCGGTTTTTTTTCTAAAATGTCATTTCAAACTAAAAACATGTATTTTGAGTCATAAAAGTTGCATTGTGTGTTAGATTGAAGTGAGAATACTTCATACATGTCAAAAAGTACTTATGAATTTATGTCTTAAATTATTAAGATAATCATATCATGTTTTCCTAGTTTCTAGTGAGAGACACGTTTTGAACTAAAATGTTAATTTTAAACTGATAACCAGCATTTTTTGCCACAATGGTCAAATAATGCATCGTATTGAGGTGTGGTTTATTTCTAAACATAAAAAATTACTTATGGATCATTTTCCTAAAGTATCAACACAATCCTAATGTGTTTCATCATTTTTTAGTATGTCACATATTCTTTTTACAAGAATTAATCTCAATTTTAAATAAAAAACACACTTTGAGTCATACCCATCACACTATACATCTTATTGAGGTGTGGTAGACTCCTACACATAAAGAATGATTCATGGATCATTTTTATAAAGTATAAAAACAATTTTAATTCATTTGGTTAGTTTTCAGTATGATAGTTGCATTTTTTTACTAAAATTTCATTTCAAACTAGAAACATGCATTTTGAGTCATACAGATCACATCATGCATCAGTTTAAAGTTAACTTCTTCATACATATCAAAATTTAATTATGAAGTGATTTCCTAAATTATCAATACAATCAAAGTACATTTTATTTTTTTTAGTGAGTGACATTTTTCAAACTAAAATGTCTATTTTAAACTAATAATAGACACTTTTAGTCATACCGGTCACACCGTGTATCGAATTGAGGTGGGGTTGATTACTACACACCAAAAATGACTCATGGATAGTTTTTCTAAATTATCACAACAATACGAATTCATTTTCTCTATTTTCAGATTGCCACTTGTTCTTTTTAGTTAAATTGTTGTCAATTTTAAATAAAAAATAAATACTTGGAGTCATAACTGTCACAACGTGCATCATATTGAGGTATAGTTAACTCCCAAACATCATAAATGACTCATGGATAATTTTACTAAAGTATCAAAACAATCCAAATCCATTTGGTTGGTTTTCAGTATGTTAGTCGTGTTTTTTTACTAAAATGTCATTTCAAACTAGAAACAATCATTTTTAGTCATACTGGTTGCATATTGCATTGGTTTGATGTGATACTGCTTCATACATGTTAGAAATAACTTATGAATATATTTCATAATTATCAATACAATTAGATCATGTTTTCTTTGTTTTCTTTGAGCAACATGTTTCGAACTAAAATTTCAATTTTAAACAAATAATGGACACTTTTAGTCATATCAGTCACGTCGTGCATTAGATTGAGGTGTGGTTGATTCCTACACATCACAAATTACTCATAGATATTTTTTCTAAATTATCAAAATAATCCAAATGATTTTTCTCAGTTTACATTATGTCACTTTCTCTTTTTACTAAAATTAATGTCAATTTTAAATAAAAAGACACACTTTGAATCATACCCGTCATGTTGTGTATTGTATTAAAGTTTTGTTGACTTTTATGCTTCAAAAATGACTCATTTATTATTTTACAAAAGTATAAAAACTGTCCTAATTATTTTTATTGGTTTTCAATATGTTAGTTATGTTTTTTTACTAAAATTTCATTTCAAAAGATAAACATGCATTTTGAGTCATATAGGTCACATAGTGTATCAGTTTGATATGAGACAACTTCATACACATCAAAACTAACTTATGAATTAGTTTCCTAAATTATTAATAAAATTGGAGTGTGGTTTCTTAGTTATTAGTGAGTGACATATTTTGAACTAAAATGTTGATTTTAAACTGATAACAGACACTTTTAGTCATACTGGTCACACCATGCATTGAATTGAGGTGCGGTTGATTCCTACAAATAAAAAATGACTCGTGTATTGTCTTTCTAAATTATAAAAACAATAAAAATGTGTTTTATTTGTTTTTAGTATGTCGCTTGTTCTTTTTACTAAAATTAATGTCAATTTTAAATATAAAGACACACTTGAAGTCATACCAGTCACACTATGTGTCATATTGAGGTGGCGTTGACTCTTATACATCATAAATGACTCATGGATAATTGTCTTAAAGTGTACAAAAAATCTGAATGTGTTTTACCATTTTTAGTATACCAGTTGTTCTTTTTACAAAAATTAATGTCACATTTAAATAAAAAGAGACTCTTTGAGTCATGTCGGGCACATAATGTATTAGATTGAGGTGTGGATGATTCTTACATGTAAAAAATTACTTATAGACTATTTTCTTAAGGTATACAAACAATGTGAATCGGTTTTCTCAGTTTTTAGTATGTCTGTTGTCTTTTTTACTAAAATTTATGTCAATTTTAAATATAAAGAAGAACTTGGAGTCATAAATGTCACACCATCTATCATATTGAGGTAAGGATTAATTTTACACATCCCAAAGTCTCTAAAAACTTAACTTCTAATTTTATCATGATTCCAATTTCCTTTTTTATCAAACTATCAACACTTCATATTGACTCGATGTTCTTAGTGGAAAAAACATTTCTCATTGTAGAAACTTAAGAGAGTATAGGAAGCTCATGTTCCCATTATATCAATAGAATTCACCACAATGAGCACAAGATCTTCCTCCATTTCACTATATTTAAATGAGAATGGTTTCTCCACCAAATAACATCGAATCTATATAGTGTTGGAATCTTGACAAAGATAATAAATGGAAAGAATAAATATTTTTGAAAAAAAACTAAATAAGTATTAGATAAAAATGATAATGAAATTAACATAAAAAATTTAGATAAAAAGATAACAATTTTAAATAAAAATAAGCACTTATATTATGTTAATGTGGTAGAGAACATATAATATTATGAGGATAACACAGTATATTAAAAAAATCTTTACCTTCTCGTTCAATTATGGGTTGCGGCCTCAAATTCTTATATATCATGAACATGAGCATTTTTGAAGAAAACACCCCAACATGAACAAAGGAATCCATCTATATAAAAAACAATTCTTATGAGATTAATACTAAAAATATGTAAATAAATATAAAACAATCCACTACTTCTATAGAAGTCACATCTTCATACTATGTGTGTAAATTCTTCCATCAGTTATTTTTCCCATTAATTTCTAAGAAAATATATATCGTCTTGTGAATATGAGTCTTTTAGATAGTCATAGTTGTGATGAGAAAATATAAATAAACAAAATATTAATAAATATTTTAAATTAAATAGTTATTATATTTGAAAATACCTCTTTGGGGATTCTAGTTTGTTAATGGAATATGACCTCTCTCATAAATTTACAAAAATAATAACCAAAATATTTTCCATGTGTTTGTTTTAGACACTAAAAAATCATTAAGGAGAATTTTTAATTTGTTTTGATATGTGATTAGATAGTGAAATATTATTATATATACCCAAATACTTTTCCAGTCGTAGTACTTGTCAAGTTTCTCATGCTTAGACCCTAGCCTCATTCCTTATTTAACATGATATTGATGCACCTCCCAATCATAAAAAATATTCATTAAAACATAATCTAAATTACATAACTTAGTGTTTAGTTCAAATATAGGATTTAGTGTATTAAAAATTGCAAAATTAAATAATGTGTGTTTGGTTTTAAGGATATATATGCATTGAATCTAGGAAATAAATATTTAGAGTATCCAAATTGATCGTAATAAGTATTTAATGTTGCCTAAAAACACAAAAAGAAATAAGTAATGAAATAAATGAAAATATATTTGATATTATTAAATCGTATATTTTTACCCCTGAATCATTGGTATTAAGAATATTTTTTCATCTATAATTCTGCTTTCAAACAATTTGACAAGATCTGTCACTATTTAATCCTCTTTTATAGAATCTATTTTTTGTTGTTCTGTGGAGGAGATGTGAGGACTAACGTGTCCAAAAAAAATTCATGGGGAAATCCCTTTAATTTTTTTATATATACTCCTACAAAAAAAATATGAAATGTATTTATTCATAATTAACATAGTATATCATCTTTTGGAAAATAAAATCACGAAAACATACCTCATGTATACATTTACAACTGAGTCACCTAGCTAATCAAAGTTGAGGATTTCACTTACATTATCAACACCAATGAAGTCTTGAACTTCCTCTACATAAAAATTTTCTTCAAAATCAACTATGTGAGTACAAACATTTGGTATCATTTCATCCACATGAACATTCAATGATAGTAAATGTGGATATATAATGGGTGGGGTAAAGGTTCTTTTTGTGAATATTTTCGATTGGTTGGTCGATCATGTAGATTTGTTTTGAGATTTTCTTTCATTTAACCCCCTTACCTTTGTCCATATATAATAACCTTCATCATTTCATACCTTTTTCATTAATTGTTAAAGGTTTGGTTTGAAAAATAAATTGAAAATAAACACATCCTTGTCGGCATATTTTTTTACAAGATGTAGCATACATGTGATGAATGTTCCAATATCCTGTTTAAACTTATGAATTTCTTCCACATAATTTGGAATAGGTATATTAGAGCTCGGCTCATGGGATACACTAATTTACACTATCACATGACCTATTGGAATTGGTCTTTTGTATAGACTATCTTTTTTGATACAGAACATGGTATCCCTTGCTACAAGGAAATGGGTGGGTGTTGATAGATATAAATCACATTCATTATCACCTTATAGAATATTATTATATGAAAGGTATCATTTCTTATCTAATTCAAATTTCATATAAATAATTATAAGAACATTTATTGCCTTAGCTAAGATAGTTTTTTAGGGGAATGTATTACCTAAAAGCTGGTATGGGTGGGGAGGGATCTTCAAATGATGGTTGTTCTTGATTTATTTATTATCTTTACTTCCCCTAATAAAATTTTCTAGAAACTATCTTTTCCATTGGAATTTTTCTTATAGTTTAGTTATTCTTTCTCTCAGCTATTTCATTTCTTCACTTGGATCCTCATCTTATTTTTTTCTCAATATATATTCCATGTTTCACCCCAAAACCCACACCTTTGATGTGGCCATACTGTTCTGGCTGCTTTAAGTCCACCAATAGTAGGTGTTCCTTTGGTATAGGTGTTTCTTATTCCTATGACTATGTTGGATAGAAAACATAGGATAATACATAATCATTTTTATGTAATAATGATTTAAAGAAAAAAAAATTATTATGGCATACTTACACATCCTTCTCAAACTTTTTGCGTGTTTTCATCTATTAGTATCCCATATTTATTTACACGTGCCTACTTCCATATCACATGGTATGAGATGGATGTGGATTTTGATTTGGATTAATCAATATTCACATAAATAGAGGAACATAATTATATTATTTCATGTCACACAAAAGTATTATGATAGATTTAAAATATGTGCCAATTTTTTTTCAAGTGAAGTGTACCCCATCCTTGATTTCTGGTAGAGTACATTGGTTTTTCTTCCCATTCCTTATTTCCATCACTTAGTGGTTGTTTCATAAATAAAACATTATTAATCAAAGTGATTAATCCATGTATCATCAAAAAATGTATTACTAGCCACAATGTACTTAAAAAGACATATCTGCATGATTCCTAGAAAACACATCCCATGCTTCTTGGGTTATGAGGAGTGCATAGATAAGAGGTGGGGGTGGGTTTATTTTTCATACATATTCTATAAGATAATGGCTCATTAGAATTGTGAGAAAGCCTCTTTTAATCCTTCCAATAAGCATTAACATATATTTCATGTGGGAGTCATCAACTATAAATGAACTCTTAAAGGAATGATGAAGATTAATTCAATTTTTCATTATTTTACTATTTAGTAAAATGAAGAAATAATATCATAATGTTACCGTAATATATTTTCACATCAATGTCTCAATCCTGGCCACAAAATGCTACCATGAATCTACATTAATCGGTACATGTTTCCGAGTAATGATTCCAATGTAACTGTTGAACATTGCCTTATTGGGGTTAACATGTTGTCCTCATGAATTCTGTCTGACCTAGTATTTTAGGCCTTTTATTTTCACCTTAATTATTTTTACTAACATTTTCAAACTACAATGCTCCTATTTTTTCTGCATCATCAGTCCTTCGTCACCTACCATTTCCTCAGATTCAACATCGTCTCTATATTCCTCTAGAGCGGTAACATCAACATGTGCATATGGTCACTATACCTCTACACTATGAGTAGAAATATGTTGAGAAACCTATTTTTCCTTAGGATTGGGAGCACCATAATGTTCTGATGTTCGTTGCTCCTCTACACTGCGAGCAGCAGCAAGTTCAGAGACTTGTTGTTCCTCAGTATTGGGATCACTAGCACCTGTATAAGTAATTATCTATTGAATTGGTTTAACAATTAATTTAGAGTAAATAAATGAGGTGGTGAATGGATAATAACATGAGGTAACATCATGTATATTACAAAAATATATATATACTGATTATTAAACACTATTTTTTAAAAGGTTTAAGGGATTTGACCCCTCTATCGACTATCTATATCCCTTCATTATGGTATCCTCTATCATAAAAAGTTTCATCTATATTTGGACCACTACGAAATGATTGTGAAGTCCCAATAAAATGGTCATTCTCTTTTTAATTTTCATCTGACCCTTCAGTGGTTTTGTTCAATAACAGAATAATTGACCACTTTCGATTTGTGGGATCTGGAATATAAAATACTTGTATTATCTATGATTCCATTATAAACAGTTTGTCATTGTACCCTTCTTTACTAAAATCAACTTTCACAAATCCCAATTCATCTATTTTAACAGCACTCCTACTATCAACCCACTAGAATTTAAAAACTAACATATGGAATGTTTTATAATCCAACTCCCATATTTTTTTGATGATGAAAAAGTATAACATCTTCACATAAATTGGTTTTCTTTCCTTAGTATCAAAAACATGCATCGCTTTTTTCACAATTGTAACTCCACTTTTTTATGGTAATATCTTCATCATGTTCATTTGTATAGAATTTTTAACCATTAATTACATAACCATTTAAAGATAATACATACACACTTGGTCCTCCGACTAACCATTGAGGTCATTCTAAAATTGAATTTGGATTCTTTCTTACTCCTTAAAAATATGGTCTTGAAACCATCCTATAAACTATTGATTATGTGTATTTCATATCCATATTTCTACCATTGATGGATTAAAATGACTAAGAATTTATTTTTGGGTTTCAACATATGGAGAAACCTACAAATTATTATGAAAATTTTAAAGGTGGGACTACTCCTGATCTATAATGTTGATTGTGATGATATCTCTTCCAGAAATTTATTCACCCACAAGTTTCCATGTGTGACAAGATTTCAGTAGACCAATGTTTTTCACACTGGATAGGTATTTGGTACAGAATTCAATTTCTTCCACAAAAATATATCACTCTACAATATAACCCTCTGGATGACATCAATTTTTGTCATACCCTTTCAAAATATTCATATACCATTCAATAGAGTACATCCATTTATAGTGTGTGGGACCATATAATCAAATCTCTCTCACCAATTAAACCATTAAATGAACCATCATATCAAATAATTCCGGCAGGAATAACACTTCCAATTCACATAATAAAATAGAGATTTATCTTTCCATAGTCAGAAATTTTTTCAGGTTTATAACATTTCTATATATAGATTTGAAGAAGAAACATATCTTGGTTAATGTATGATGTACATTCTTGGTAAAAATAAAATGTAAAGATATAGGAATAAGATCTTGCATAAAAACATGGCAGTCATGTGATTTCAGACCCTTTAACTTTAAATTGATCATTCATATGATGTTCTTAATATTCGATGAATACCACTCTAGAAACTTTACATCATTCAAAAGGTTGAAAAACTAATATATCTTCTGTTTGGAAAAATTTTAAGAAATTAGGGTAAGAAAAGTTCACTATTCACCCTTCACTGGCACCAACTCTTCTCATATTCCCATGTCAATCATGTCCAGCCTAACCTTAATTTCATCCTTTGTTTTGTTGGGTTCATTTAACAACATCCTGATGACACTATCACATACATTTTTTCAACATTCATAACATCAAGAAAATGTCTGACGTACAGAAAATTCCAGTATTTTAATTAAACAAATAGATCTATTTTTTAAATCGGTTTCCATAAGGTTTTCGAAAATGGTTAACCAAAAGCAGTGTCTGAATATTTTAATTTCTCAAATATTTGATCACCGATTAATAGAGATGGTGTTTTATATTCTTCAGAACTCGCATAAAATTATGTCTTCCAATATCAGTACTTATATCATTAGGGTATAAATATTCAATGTCCTTGAAACACGGTTTTCGATGAATGTCTCAACCTAATTTACAGTGTACCTTGTTTTCAAATGTGACACCCTTGAGTTCCTTTAATGTTATATCCAGAAAATTTTCCACTAGAAGGAAGTTAATTTATCATCCCATACAACATGGCTCTCAATGTGAAATATTAATTTCTGTAGGCATCATACAATGTAACACTAAAATCTCACAATAATTTCAAATATTAGATCAATGGATCCAAATAAACATTAATATCATTACCTGGTTATTTTGGTCCGGATATAAGCATAGATATAATTATGTATTTTCATTTCATGTATAACCATGGTGGAAGTCATAATTTACAAACATAATCGGCCATGTACTGTGAGTGATACTTTGAAAACAAAAAGGATTCACTCTATCTATAGATAAAGAGAGGCGATGGTTTCTTGGATAATTTCCAAATTCAAGATACTCATGATAAATTTTCTTCCACTAAGAAGTGTTTTCTAGGTGACATAGTTTTCCATCTTTATTTATTGTATCTTCATGTCACATAAATTACCTTGTAGTATTCTCACTTCTATATTGGCGCCTAAACCTTCAAATTATTGGAAAGTATCATACAACTTTCATAGGACCAAATTCTTCTTTCCTGTATCAAGAAGCATCAAACATTGGGCATTATGTAAGTGATTTTTGGTCCTTATGAAACATTATACAATTATTCGGGATAGCCTATATTATTTTAGAGATCATACCCATTGATTGTAGTATTCATTTGGTGTCATATGTTTGGATTGGGAGGTCATTATCTCCTAGGATATTGTCATTCAAGAGAAAAAGTAGTTTTGTAAAATTGGATTCACTCCATCTATTTCCTTTCTTTAAATTATACAACTTCAATATGGTTAAAAATTTTGTATATTTAGTGCAACCAGTATACAATGGCATCATTTCACAACTATTTATCTTCTCAAATAATTTTAGGAAATCAAAAAAGTTTATCTTAAAATATCCTTGTCATTTACTCAATACGATCTTCAGCATCCTTCACATCTATAATCACATCCTTGATATTATCTTATTCATTTTCAACACATGTAATCATATCAAATGATCCATAAAATATAGTGTTATCCTAGCCACTAGCTACATTCTCGATTTCCCCATGTTAATTCAATATTTATAACTTTAATCTATTTCATGACAAATCAAGTTTTATTCCAACTCCTCTAGACTAATTAGTATTGAATAAAAACAGCATAAACACGAAAAAGGGATTTTAGAAGGGTCATATTCATGATCTTTTAAAAACTTGATGAACTCTTTCTCTCCATCATCATACTCTTTTGTCAGATGATTGGCATCCATCCATTATTTATTCATATCCATCCTATTTTATTTAGTAATAATAATATTTAAAAAAATAAATACAAAATAGGGGTCTTTAAAATAAGGGGAAATAAACATTTGAATGATAGTTATTATTGATTTTTTTCCTCGAACTCATCCCCCTAAAAGCTAACACCAAACCATAAAGAATATATAATTATAGAGTAGTCACCTAATTTAAACCATATAAGTGATGTTGGATGCAATATAGTTTTGAGAGTTGCAATGGGGTTAAACATTAATCAACCTTTTGTGGGAGTGAGGTCATGATTGATACTGTGTGGGTTGGATGTAGTTAGTGACATTCCCTTTCCATAGTATTAGTATCAATCTATTTTTCTTCCCAATATAGTGTAATTGTTTTCCTAATTCTATAAAAATATAAACATAAAAGATTATGGAAAAACTACATTTCATATGTCCTTTGAAAACTACTTATAAAATCATACTTTAAATCCAATAAAAAGTAAACCATTTATACAAATTTCTTTTTAAAATATCACGTCCATTTTAATTTAAACAAATCAATTCCAAGAACTCTTTCACAAAATAACAATTCCTTGTTTTAAATAATTCATGGAAACCTCATGACCCAATAGTCTTAATAATTTAAAATGAGATACAACCCTCTATATTTTAAAATTTTTCTTTTAAAACATCACACACCGCTTGTTAAAATGGAACCGGTATTAAATATGATTTCAAAACATTGTATACCTTTTTTAAAGCCAATCGGGTGAGTTGAAAAACACTTGGCATGCACCCTAAGTCCATTCCAAGTGTTTAGATCATTTTAATCCTATTTAGAAAAAAGGGTATATTGAACACATATAATTTTTTAAGAAACATTTCAAAACAGTTAATTAATTTTAAAAGTTCCACTTAGGCATTTTCAAAAAGACATACATCCCAAGAGAGGCACTTTATAAAAGATACATGAATCAAAAATAAAAAACATTTTATAAAATATAAATCTATAAAAGGTTGACATATAATCCAAAATATAAAGGTAAACCAAAAATAAATTTAATCAAATAAAAATTTAATTCCAATTTAATTACATTAAAAATAATTTCCTAATTATTTACTAGGTCCTATCACTGCACTCGAACCACGACCAAATGCACACAAGAGGTCCGTTACACACTCCTTGTATTATATCATTCTAATTCCATAAAAAATGAAATTAGAAAACCTCAAATTTAATTATAAAACTTTGAAATATCACTATAGTTACATATCTCCCTAAAATGGTATGGGATGACATGCAAACACTGGTATTTATTCAAGCATGGATAAGTAAGATCCTCATGAGAATCATATGATTCCACCATTCTGTGATGGAACCATCTGAAAAACCCTAACTAAAGAACATGGAAATTATAATGAATGGAGGATGAGAACAAAAGTGGCTAATTGATGTTGAATAATACCATTTATTAATAATAAAATCTACATAAAACACCCCCTTGGATAGAATAAGAAAAAAGGGGAAAGAAACTCATAGATAAGAAAGATGGAAAAAGGGAGACAATATGGGATTCCCCCTCTAAAAATAAGAGGAGGTAAAAATATAATTTTACTCTTAAAATACCCCCAATGACATGCTCGGTTTAGTTTTCGATATACAAAACCTCCATAAATGTGAGAACATCGGTTCTAATTTTCATTTCATAGTTCCAAGTCAAAATTAATGCATACCCACTATCCAAAAAATAAGTACAAATATGATAAATTTCCAATAAAAAGATTTGCATAACCACCAAAACATACTCGTCATGTCCAAAAAGACATACCCAACATAGTTCTTATCCCTCCACATCCAATTAAACTTGAGATTATAAGTAAATCCTCATTGTATTATACTTATATGTGTTAATAATTCTCATTGGTCCTCGGGGCACCCCGAACCTCCAAACAATTTAAAATTCAATTGGAATATCATTAAACCATGAACATTGTCTCAGTATCTATCAACATAAAGGGGTACACTATCATACCCCTAGATCATACAAAGTGACTCAAAATCCTAGGATTCACATAATACCAAAACTAGTCTTATACACCAAAAAAGAACATAACTTAGATTTAGAGTTCTAGCAGTAATAGTAGGGTCTGGCGGCGGCGGAGGTAGCAGTAGGAGCAGTAGTAGAGTAGGTCACGGAGGGGTTCGCGGTGGAGGTGAGGTTCGCGGTGAAGGTGGGTTCATATCAGAGGTGGGTTTCATGGAAGAGGTGGGGTTCAATGGTGGAGGTGGGGTTCATAGTGGAGGTTCATTCACTATAGAGGAGGGGTTTGCGGCAGAGGTGGGGTTTGGCAGGCGGTGGAGGTGGGGTTCGCGACAATGGTGGGGTTCACAGCAGAGTAGGGATTTACGACAGCATAGGAGGGATCTGCGGTGGTATATGAGGGATTAGGGAATAGAAGGGGTTAGCAGCAGAATAGGATGGGTACGAGGCAACAGAGTTCATCTTTCACGAGAGTTTCAGGCATGCGAGAGAAGAAGCCACTATTAGGGTTCATTTACAAAATCAAGAAAATCTTTTATCAATGCTAGTTAAAAAAAGCTTATAAAGGTATATTTTATTAGTGCTAAAATACAAAGTGCTGGAAAAAAATATCTTTATCAGTGCATTTCTAGTACTGATAATGATAGGATTTTATTAGCGCTAAAATTATAGCACTGACAAAGACACAGTTTATCAGCGATTTTTTAGCGATGATAGAGGATTATCTTTTTTAGCCATAAAAAAGTGATGATAAAGCTATAATATTATTAGTTTATTTATATTATTACATATATTTTTAAAATTATATACATAATAAATATATATTCATTTATTTATAATAATAACTATAAATAAATATATTTACTATTTATATTTATAAATATATAATAAATATATTTATAAAATTATTTATATTTATAAAATTAAAAATTTTATAAATAAGTATATATATATTTATAATTATAAAATTATAATAAATATATTTATTATATTTATAAATATATATAATTAACATATATTATATATAATTATAAATACATATTTATTTATATTCATAACTATAAATTTATACCAAAAAGACCTAAGATTTAGACGAACCTGCTCCTACCAAAATTTATTAAAAAGATAAAAGACAAGACATAACTGTAAATTTATATATATTTCTTTAAATAATTATAATAATTATAGTAATTATATTTCTTATATTAATAATTTTAAAAATATGTATAATTAATTAAATATATTTATAAATATATACAAATAATTATAATTTAAATTCTAAATATGTATAGATATATTTAAATAATTATAAAATTATAAGAAATGTATTAATTATATATATTTATTAAATTATAAATTTAATAAATTCAATTCATATAATTTTATAATTATTTAAATTTATATACATATATATAATTATTATTATAAATATATATCTATATATTTATAATATATTGTTATAAAATTATAAAATATATTTTTAGATATAATTATAAATATATAAATTTAAATAATTATAAAATTATAAGAATCATATTATTATACTTATAATATTATAAATATATATAGTTAATATATTTCTTATAATTTTATAATTATTTAAATATATCTATATTTATTTAGAATTATAATTATAAATATTTGTATTTATTTATAAATATTTTTATATATTTATTTAATTATATATATTTTTAATATTATAAGAATTATAAAGGTATTTATTTATTTATTTATTTATTTATTAAAATAATTATAAAATTATAACAAATATATTTATTATATTTATAATTTTATAAATATATATAATTAATATATTGTAGTTGGGGTTTGGCTTAGTGGTAAAGAAACCCCATAATACTACATGAGGTTGGGGTTCAAAACTCATTGGACGTAGGTACTATAGAAGCAATATAACAATACTCTAGCATTAGCGGAACTATTCCATCGGTGGTACTGTAGTGGTGGTGGGTACTATAGAAAGAATTGTAACAGTGGTAGCACTATAGCAAGTACTATAGAAGCATGAGTACTATAGTTGGACTATTCACTGGTGGGCCTTGGGTTTCAAAATCTGGGCCTTCAGGGCCATGTAATGTGCTTTCATGCTCACTGGGCCTAAGAGCCATGTATTGAATAAATAAGCTTTGATGGGTGGGTTATCCCTTGGGAGAGGCTACAACCTGCCTTTCCAACCTGTGTGTGTGTGTTTAATGTAATTGTACCCCAAAACACATGATATATATATATATATAATTAATATATTTATTATAATTTTATAATTATTTAAATATATCTATATATATTAATAATTATAAATATGAATAGTTGTATTTATTTATAAATATTTGTATATATTTATAAATATATTTATTTAATTATATATATTTATAACTTTATTGAAGTTGGATTTTGACTTAATGGTAAGCACCCCATAATTCTAAATGAAAAATGAGAGTTCAAAACCAATTGGGTGCAAGATATTGTAGCAGGGAAGGCACTGTATCAACGGAGCCACTATAGCAGCGGAGGAACTCTAGCAGCATCGGGCACTGTAGCAGCAGTGGGTATTTTGCAGGTACTATTGTAGGCAGGTATTGTAGCATTACCATTCACAAAATGGGCCTTAAGAAAAATATTTCGAGCCTACGGGCTATGTAACGAGCTACATTCCCATTGGGCCTTTGGGCCAAATATATATGATGTAATAAAGTCAGAAGTTGAGTGGGTTATCCGTTGGGGGGCTATGACCTTCCTTTCAAACATGTGTGGTGGTGTCTGTGTGTTTGATGTAATTGTACTCCCAAGCACCTAATATAATATATTTATAACTTTATAAGTATAAAAATATATTTACTATAATTTTATAATTATTTACTTATAAATATATATTTATAATTATAACTATAAGTAGATAAATTTATAAATATTTGTATAAAATTATAAATAGATATTTATTTATTTATAAAATTATAATAGATGTATCAATTATAATTTTATTATTATTTAAATATATTTATAAATTTATAATTATAATTATAGGTAAAGAAGAAACTTGATGGGCCCGTAAAGGGCTCTCGCTCTCGCTCTAGGTTTTCTCTCGCCGCCGCAGGCTCCTCCGCTGCGGATGGTGCGACGACCCTCCTCGAGCAAGGTGGGTTGGAGGAAGATTCCTGTTGTTGTGGAGTGCGATTCGTGGATTCCCTCTGGCTGTGGACATGCACTATGGACGTCGGTGGTTTCAGGTTCAGTTCTGCGGGTGTAAGACCGGTCTCCGTCGACGGCATACTCTTCAGAGCGCTCCTGGTTCTGTTCTCTGCAGCTCGCGGTTGTCCCCCGGTGAGTCTCTCAGCATTTGAAGTCTGCGATCATGTGTCTGCGGTTTGGGGGTTCTGACTCTTCTCAGGTGAGTTCGGGGGGCTCTGTTGTGTCTGATATGGTCGATCTAGTCGGTGGCGGCGGGATCTTTGGTTTCAGGGGATTGCTCGCGGTGTTTTTCGTTCGTGATTTGTTTCGGTGCTTGGTGAATCCTTTTCTGTCTTTGTCGATCTGGTTTTGTTTAGTTCGTTTTAGGGTTTTCTTTTCCCTAATGGATTGGGTGCTCTGCCCTCTGTATGGCGGTGGTGTTGTGTGGTTTGTGTGGTTCTTCGTGGTTTTGCATATGGATGATTTTCGGAGGGGTTGTGAGGTTGTTGGACCCGTCAAGTTCAACGACGACGGTGTCAGATTGGTCTTTTCCGGCGACCGGTGGGATACTGGGCAGGTGACGGCGACGGCGGTCTGGACGACGTCGATGGTGATGCGTTTCTTCTATGGCGGTGAGGTCGGAGATAATGCCGGTGTTGGTGCTCCGGCGACGACGGTGAGAAGCGTTGATGTCTGTGGTAGTTCCAAGAAGCTTGATGATGATGGTGACTGGTGGATTTTTTCGACATCGGTCGGATTTGCGGTGGGTGAGCGTTTTCCACGCTACGCGGTTCGAGGCGGCTCGTGGATCAAGCCGAAATGATGGCGTTTGATGCGCTGACTGGAAAGTGGAAAGCGGGTGAAGTTTGGGTTTCTTTATTTTTGAAAATTTCGGTTTTTGGTGTAATGGTTTGGTTTTTAATTGACTATGTTTGGTGGGGACTTTTGATTGGGTTTGGGCAAGATGTTCGCCCTCATCCATCTCCTTATTTACTGCACTTTTTATTTCTTTTAATAAATGGTCAGAGGTTATTCCTCTGACTGAACTTTCCTGGTAATTATAGGTAAATATATTTAAAAAGTATTTATATATAATTAAAAATTTTAATTATAAATATAAAAAATATATTTATTATTTAAATATATTTATTATAATTTTATAAGTATTTATGAGAATAGATTCATGGGTATAACATGAATGAATCATATACCTATTAGATCATATAGATAATAAAAAACTAGTCACCACATATGCATAACATGAATACTAATAATAAGGGTGTGTAATTTATAAATGAACATTAATTCATGATGAATACATAATATATGCACATCAATTATACACATGCATAAATATATTTGTTGATCAAATTCATTGATAACATGTATTTATTTAAATATAAATATTTATTTATTTATAATTATAATTATAATTATATATATTTAAAATATATATATAATAATAATAAATTTATAATTATAAATATAATAAATATATTTTCTATTTAATAAAATTTATAATAATATTTTAATTATTTAAATATATATTTATAATCTTATAAATACTTTTTTTAACATTATATATATATATGAATTATTAAAAAATATATATTAATTATAAAAATTCATTTTTATTTAATGTGTATAAATAAACATTATTTTAGAATATAAATATAATAATTTTATATAAATTAATAATATTTTTTATTATAAACTTTTATCAGTGATAAAAAATTACTAATAAATAGTGCACCTTTACCAGTGCTTTTTTGCACTTATAAAGGGTACATTTATCAACACATTTAGCTAGTACTGATAAAGCCCCCCCCCCCCACATAAATTTGTTTTTCTTAGTGATAATAAACCTTAGCACTGCCCTTGACCCGATTAGTGGTAGTTTAAACTAAACATTTCACCGACCTAAAACACTTTGTGCTATATTTGGCATCAGATGAGATCTTTAAGGTGAAAAGTTTTTTGGATGATCTTCATTAGGAGATTTGGTCATAGGTGAATTCATTTCATCTGAGCAGTTTTGTAGATGTAATAAATTATGTTCCTATCATGGAAGTTAATCTGAGAGAATCCTTGTGTAGTGTCCATGCTATTTTAAAATGGAAAACTATGAACTCTTATTTTAGTGGAAATAACCATTTCTTTTTTTTTTCAAAGAAATAGTGGTTTGAGCAGTCAGGGATGTGGGCCGCCATCTCAGTAATGTGTTTTGTTATTGTCATATTAGTGTGGAAATATGGGCCACAAATGGCCTCGGTCTTTCAACCCCACTTTATAGTGTCATTCTTGTAATAGACTAAGACACTTGTAGAGGTTTTTATGGGAATATAGCAGGAAAGTAGTGGCAAGGGAACATGAAAGGTGCCAAATTTTGAAAACGATTAAGCTAAACCATAGCAGAATGGTAGCTAAAATTCCACAGGACATTATGGTTGAGGGAAAAGATGTGGTACCCCTATATAGGAACGATATTACTAGGAATAGGGTATATCTCAGAGTAGTCGAGCTAGATCCCATGGAATAGGGGCTAGTTGGCTGCATGTTATGCCGACTACTCTGACTATTGTGGATACAAGACTATCTACTTTCAGTGTTATGGTTATTGTATCATCTACCCTTTCTTTTGATTTCTTTGATACAATAGGATAAAATTACATTTTATCCTCTATTTCTATAAATGGTTTGGTGTTGTTTGTGGATATTGGATGGTGTTTTGATCATTGAAACATTGTTAGGAGTGTGGTTAGAGAATATAAACCATTGTAACGTGTATTCTCTAGATATTGTTGGTTCTCATTTCTTTTGATAACTTTTCATGATAGAAATTATAGGCTTTGATTTTATTCTTATTATGGATTGAATATTTATATACCCAAATCATATTGAATATTACCATAGGATAATTGTCTTTTTATCTCTAGAAGGAAGTAGTTATTTTCACCAAGTCTAGTGGGATCTTCAGGATGGTCATGCATGACCAATTCTGTGAATATTTGATTGTCTGACAGCTCAGATATTCATCCTTTCTCTAAATGATTGTGGAATGAAGCAAGATTATTTTACTCCTTTGGTAGACTATTTTCAGGATACATTTATTAATGAGTTCTATAGATTACCACCCTAGTGAGAGATTTATTTTTTGATTGAGTTGGTGTCAGGAGTAGAACCAGTTTCTATCCCTCCTTAAATAGTAGAACCATTAGAGCTTTGAGAGTTTAAATTCTAGTTGGAAGATATGGAATCTAAAGGTTTCATATGGAATAGTACATCTCCTTAGGGTTCTCCATTTCTCTTCACCAAGAAGGATTATGGGTCTTTTTTTAATTATGTGTGGACTATTGGAGATTAAACTACATAAATGTCAAGAATAGGTATCCTCTCCCAGGCATTGATGATCTCTTCGATCAGCTGATAGATAATTAGGTATTATCCAAGATCTATTTGAGATTAGGTTACCATTAATTGATGGTATTCGTCATAAAAACCTAACACTGCATTTAGTATTAGGTATGGATTCTATGAGTTTGTGGTTATGTTGTTTTTTTACTAATTCATCGAATGTATTCATGGACTTGATTAATAGGATATTACATCCTTTTCTTGATCTATTTGTGCCATATTGTTTTCACTAAAACATTAGTGTACTCCCAATCAGCGGATGATCATGCACAACATGTTAACATCATCTTGAGTACATTGAGAGAGAATTGGAGTTATTCCAAGCTAACCAGATATAATTTATGGATTAATAAAGTCCACATATTGGGCCATGTCATCTGAGGAGGATTTAGTGGTTTCTTATGGATCCAGATAGGTGATACCACTTGAGGGAAATTATCCTACTCACGATTTGGATTTAGCAGTAGTGGTACATTCCCTAAGATACTGGAGGCATTATCTCAGGGGGAGAGGTTATAGGTAAACATGGACCATAAGAGCCTCAGATATATCTTTTCTGAGTAAGACTTGAACCTTCTGTAGAGGAGGTGGGTTGAGTATCTATAGTATTTTGACATTGAGTTGTCTTATACATTAGAAATTGGAAACATCATTATTGATGCATTGATCTGAAATACATAGATATAGGAAGTGTTGGAATATTGCGATGAGTTGTAGATAATGGATCCCTTTGCAGACATGAATCTAGATGTTAGGAGTCTAAGGGGAGAGTATCACTGACTTCGACATCTTTTATAACTATTCTTTTAGACTGGATGATGACTGATTAGTTATCTGATCTGGAGGGCTTAGTTATGAGAGACAAATTTTATAGTGGAGAGACATCATCGGGATAGTCTCTTAGAAGTAGAAATTTTCTTCTTTTCTATGGATGAATATGCATTCCTATGGGTTTTTACAAGGAGATGATAATAGAGTTTCATGCTTCTATCTTGTAGGTACATCCTAGTTTGGCAAAGATGTATCATGATCTTTCTAGATAGTAATGGTGGTTAGGAATTTAGAACGAGGTAAAAGGATTTTTGAAAATATTTTTCACTTTTTAGTATGTGAAAGCTGATCATTAAAGGCATCTAGGATTTTGTAACCTTTTCCCGTTCCTTATTGGAAATGGGATGACGACATTATGGATTTTCGGATAGGATTTCCCTAGACAACCCATAATAATGATGATTTATGGGTTATTATGGATCAACTGAAGATGGTAGACCACAAACTACCTATCAGGGAGACCTTCATAATATATGATATGGGCAGCCATTACGTGTGTGAAGTAGTTCATTTGGATGGTGTTATGAGGGTTATCATTTTAGATAGAGATTCTCATTTCACATCATGGTTTACGAATGGTCATTAGATGTTCTTTTTAGTATCCTCATAACAATGTTGAATCTAAGAGGACTATTTAAGTTCTGGTGGATATGTTATGATCTTGTGTTTTTTATTTTGGTGATTTTTGGGAGTAGTGTATGGGAATCATGGATTTTTCATCTAATAACATCTTTTAGACACCTATAAAATGGAACCTTTGGAGGATATATATATTAGTCCATGTTTTTAACCTCTTTTCTGGTTGGAGGAAGGTGATTCAGTGCTTGTTGGGCCTAGTCTCATGCATGAGAGATATGATCAGGTTCAGTTGATTATGTAGTGGTTGGTGATTGCATAGAGTAAGAAAAAATCATATAATGACCATCATATTTGACTTTGGATTTCAAGGTTGGACATTGTGTTTTCTTTAGGGTGTTTCCTAGGTTGGGGTAATATCGTATCAGGAAATATGGAAATTTAGCACCCAGGTTTGTCAAGTTATTTGAGATCATGTATAGGGTCGGTCTAGTGGTGTACCATTTATCCCTCCTATAGTGATATGGTTCCTTGCACAATATGTCCGACATGTTGCATCTTCATATCTATTATTCTGACACTTATCACATGATAGACATAGCAGACTTTGATCTTAGTGTTGATGTGTCCTTTTAGGAGAATCCAATACAAATTTTGGACTATAGTGAGAAGTATCTCCATGGTTGGTAGACTCCTTTGATCTGGGTAAAGAGCTTTCATAGGAAATTTTAAGAGGATACCTAGGAGAGGGAGTCATATTTATTAGTAGAGTGGCCAAACATATTTGCTGAATACCTACACTGATGCATGGAGCATCTTGCGGATGAGCTATTATATTGTTGGGAGGTTGAAAGATCTCATCTTTTTCCAGGTATGTCTCTCTATGAGTTTTTCAATAAAATTATTTTAGTTATTTTTTCATCATATTTAAACCTTAGATGATTTTTTTCATACTCAATGTATGTTTGTTTGAATAAAAAAGTGTCCGTCTATGAGGAAACTTAAGAAAACTGGAGAGGATCCATGCGGATAGCCTTTGTTCAGGAAAATTACATAAAGTTCAGGTATATATGTTTTTCTGAATTAATGGAGTTTGGGTATAAATGTTCCATATTTTACAGTGGGTTCTTCATAATTTGAGAATCGTTAAAGGGGGTTTTAATTGTTTTTATAAGTAAAATGGGCTTAAAACCACCTAGAAAACATTTAAACATCATGTAAATGGGTTACACATCCTGTAATGTTCCTGAGAATTGAATATTTATCCTAGGAAATGGGTTTTTCAGCATATCTCTCTAAAAATAATTTAACAAAGTGTAACTATATTACATGCCATGTAATTCTCTAACCTACAGTTTTAAAGTGTTCCATGCGGTTGATTTTATTTCCAAATCACCTGCATCTCCCCACTCTTTACCCTAAGGAACCATCTATATGATTTTAAATAATCTATTTTGATTCTAGATTTATATTTTGTACATATGATCTCTACTATGAGGTTTTGGATAGGTTTTCCATTATCTCCACTGGTTCTACAATTATTGTAGTGTAATCTTTTGAATGCGTGCATTGTTGGTTTTGATCGTGATTGATTTTGATATAGGATCCCTCTTGTGATCAACTCCACATTATTCATCAAGGGTATTTATCATTGGAATAATTATTTGAACATCGGTAAAAGGTTAACTGTCTAAACCATAACTATATGGTTTGATAATTTTTAAGTATGTTCAATATAGAAAATTTTCACCAACATATCATGAACCAAATAAATTAAATGATGAATTGGGTTATTCCTTACAGTACCTATGTCTCTAATTAGTTGTTGACATAGAATTTGGCTACTTTTCGTGTGAGAAAACCCTTGATTGTTAAATTATGTCTATAAATGTCTTAATGTGTATTTAGCATGACATGGGTTTTTGGAATTTTCTTGATATAGACTCGACTTATTTTAACCCAGACATTAAAATAAATACCATGATTTTGGTTTAGGAACAAATGAGAAATAAAATATAAAATTGAAAGAAAATGGTAATTTTCATAATTGACTGAAAATTAAATTTTTTATTTCAAAAGCAGTTTTGAGGAAAAAGTGGGAAACTGAACTGACATCAAAGACATAAAGCACATCATGCCCTCACATGCCAAGATCATAATGACCACAAACAATCTAAATATAAAGTAATGAATATCCCCACCCTAGTAACAACTAATCAGCATCCACCTTCCCATCACTGCTCGGCTAGCTGTCCCATGCAAGGATGCATGTGCACGATACCGATGACAAAAGTCATACCATCTCAAAACTTCCAAATCCAAATGGTGAAGGTAAAGTGAACTCTCCCTACTCTGAACCTCTTCTGGAGTAGTCCTTTGAAATTAGACGGGATTAAATGAACCATAGACCAAGACCACAGTGTTGCACACAAAAATTATACCACCAAACCTCATCAAACAACCTTCACCAAGTCTGGATAAATCAAATACCGCATCCTCTTCCAATATCCTCAACCACTTGCCACAAGAGAACATCAGGCACATCAAACCATCAACAAATTCAAAACACATCACTGAAACAAAAATCAGCTGGTCCTCCATGAAATTACACCCCAGGCATAAAAAATCCGGATCCAAATCATTCAGAAAGAAAACATAAATAGATTCCATCACCAAAAAACACTGAACAGCAGTCCACGTTGGAAGAAGAAACATCGCAAGTCAGGATCGCGATCCATCACCACAATCACATACACCATGGAGGCTATCATGAACCACCCCAAGCAATCCCATCTGACACCCAAGAAAACAACCCTTGGATAGTAAGCACGGGATCTGGATCTCACTGCACCGCCAAAGAAACTAAAATGGAGCCGCGATAGCCAAGGCCACAACAAGAACACTTTCACTGAAGGAGAAACAACCCTGAAATCACCGCGAAGAAGCACAAGGAAGGAGACGAAGACAACCTGAGGTGGGGAAGGAGGCGGATAAGGGTGGGGAAACCCTAGAGGAAATCATCCCAATTTAAATTTTGTGAAGCTTATATATGTAATTAGCCTAATTGATGTACTAAATTTATTATATATTGTTCTCAGACCTGATAAATGATGAAATGATTATATATTCAGATTTTCCTTTATAAATGATGAAATCATTATATAGTGTGCTACTCTTAGTGACACATATTAAAATTATTATATATCAGGATTGGCCCTATAATGATTAAGTTCTTATATATTGGTTTCATCCCTCATTAAATGTTGAAATTCTTATATATCTGTTTTGAAATAGATTTGTGTGATTTATACCTTGGTTATATAGTTATTTTTTTATAATGTTTATATGTTTATGGATAGGATGGTTATGAGAAATGCTCAGAGAAATTCTGACAAGGTGTTGAGGTAGGTTATTTTATTTTATTGTTATATGGTTCTGGTTTGTGCGGCCATAAGACATGATTAGATATATTTTAGCATGGAAATAATCAAGGTTTATGTGGTATTAATTTATTTGTTTAATTAATTATTACCCTTATTTATTTTATTATTACGTGCACTTGTTTCATGACTAGTTATGTTTCGAAATAGTTGTGTCGACCTACTAAGTTATACCGATGGACTATTCAGGCTACCATTTGTCACCTGAGAAGATTCCTTGGATGCAAGATTAAAGAAGGAAAATGACCTTTCTTTTGATTGTTTTCTTTCTTGACGGACTATAGTCTGGAGATGAGGCCAACATGATATTTGGGACCAGGGTCTTTTGATTCTTCTAGTATTTTATTTTTTATTACTTATAGAATAAAATTTAGTTACAATCTAGCATGTGATTATATTATTACTATATTATTTATTATGTTATTTAGTTATAATTATCTTATGTTTTTCATAGTATTATATTTTATCCATTATTTTTTCACTCTAATATTTTTTATTTTAGCTATAATGTTTATTTTTGACGTGTTTGAACTCTATAACTAGGCGTTATAGTCTTGTCAATATATTTATCACACCACCACTTCTAGTTAGAAGCCACTAAATTGTAAGGATGTGTGATTTAGGTCTCATAAACAACCCATTCTGGCCATGTGAGAGAGTCATATCAGAAGATGTTACATCGGTCATAGAGATAATTGGCCATATGTTTTCACTTTTCAATGAATGGAATAAAATAATGGTAAATAATAATTCAAATTTTTAGAATAATTTTTAAATAATATATATCATTTATACTAATTATATATATCATTATTATGATCAATATAATGTGGAAATGATAAATGGATCACATCGCTTCATGGAGGTGGTTATCCACATGTACAAACGAGGGACCATAGAATTTTCCAATGGATTAGAAGGTAAGAAGGTAGTCATGATATAATAATTCCATAAGCATAATTATGCAATAAATATCTTATATAATTATTATTTACATATTTGTAACCATCCAAGTAAAATGGAAATGTAAAACCAATTATAATGCTATATGAAGACGGTAAGCCATATGTACCCATGCATGATGTTTTCCCTTTTAATAGATTAGAAAAGAGGTGAAAATGGTATTACCATAATCAAAATAATAAATAATTATATTTAAGAAACTATATTATATATTTTATAATGAATAATATAGATTTAGTGGATGTATAAGAAGAGGTAAATTTGAATGTTCTCTATTTATAGTTATATCACTTCATTAAGTACCCTATTTTTTCTTATAGATTATGAATTGAGTGGAAGATCATTTTTAAAGAACATAAGATCCAAGAAGTGTATAAGGAATCTAGGAAGATATTAAATTTATTATCTTGTGATATAGAAGGCTCAAATGTATGATGAAGAGATGAGAAGAGTTTCCCTATATATTTTAGGGGAGAGCCACCTGTTGAATTTCCTAAAGTATTAAATTAATATAAATTATTTTTTGTAATAATGTGTGACTAAATTGAAATATTACAAATATAGGATGAGTATAACTTTAAATAAACTCATTAAATAATATGTAAACAATTTTAGGTGATGTTATAACCCTCATATCTTATGTTTAATGACCTTTAACCCTTTTGAAAATTACCATAATATCAATATTTTTATCATTAAGAGTCGAGAATGTTTCCATAAAAGGAAATGTGGTCCATAAATGGAGCGTGGTTGATTATTTGAACCATATATCATTACCTTGGCCTAATATTGGATTTTAAAAAAATATAATTTAATAAAAAATTATTATAAAATTTCATTGATTTCATTTTTGAAACAATTCATTTAATTTGAAATAAAATTTCATTGATGTCAATTTTGTAACTCTTCATATAATTTGAAATTATTATCGTAAATATAGTTATGGAATGTGAATATAAATCCTTAACACTTTACTAATATGTTATATATATTTAAAACAAATCATGGAACACAATAATTCATTCATGTATTATTAGTTTTAATATTTCTAAAATCTTTTTTTTTATTTTTACTTGAGAAATTACTATAGAGACGTTGCATAAGAATTTACGGTAATAATTATATCACTAAAAATTAAAATTAAATTTACATGACAAAAAATAATTCATATTTAAAATTAAAATATATAAAAAAAATAACTTATAATGATTCAACCTTTTACATTACATTTATGACTTTGATAATGATAAATCAGACCTAATTTTTGACAACCAAATCCTACAATGTCAATAGAAAATATTGAATAATTTACATAACCAAATACTTTTTAGGATTTTGAGTATTAGATAATTTTAAAAAAAATATTACTTAAACACAAATAATGACTTTATGTGAGTATTTTTTCCACTATACCAAGCTTTGCATATTACATATTAAGTCTTCAATATCTCCCACAAATTTGTTCACATATGAAACCATTCTACACTCAAATATTATAGTCATTATTCATAACCTAGTGAAATGGAAACATTAAAATGGTGAGATGAAATTATCAGTAAGGTTAAACATAAGTTTTAATAGTTGAATTTCATGAATAAAAGTAATACGAGCATAAGGGTATAATGACATAATTGAAGTGCTTGAGAATAACATAAAACAATTCATACATATCAATACTAGGATTATTAACAATGAAACATGGAATAATGATTTTAAAAAGAAATGATTCATTGGGAATAATAATTATGGGACATGTGATATCAATTAAAAACTTATAGAAATAATAAAGTAAAATTGTTGGTATCTTGGAACAATTTCATATCACTCTTACAAATGGATAACCTTAACAGATAAAAATTGAATAACCATTAATATTACACATAAAATAACCAACATCGTTATAATTAGAATGCCCATCATATAATATTCTCAGAATATCATAAGATTAACCGAATATTTGAACATTATCCCATATTTGGAGTAACAATCGATGAGTATTCCTATAATCTCTTTGTATAAATCTAGTTGGTTAATTATATCTATTGACCCAATGAATTTGAGAGTTATAATAGGATCAACCATAGTAAATTTATAATGGAATAAAATCTCATAAAAAATAATTCCCAAGAACCATAAGATAGTCATAAAATATAAAAGTTTTTAGAGTTTAAAATAATCTTTACACCCATAAGAAAACATTTCCTGATATTGAAATATCAATTTCTTTTTAAAACCTATTTTCAAATCATAAATCAAATAGAATAAGGTAAGGAATGTTTTTCATTAAAGGAAAAAAAACATATAACCAAATCCAAAAATCAAATAAATGTTTTGATGGAGGGTTAATTTATCATCATAGTATATGTTAAAATATACAATTCTATCCATAACATGATTAACACATGGAAAATAAATGTGTTCCATGAAAATTTATTTTAAAAAATAATAATCCTAGTATATAAATAATGATTATGGTATCATTAAAAAAATATCCCCATTGTATCATATATAATTTCAAGGTCCGTTAGAATTAATGAATGTAAAAACAATTAAAAGTTCATGAAATACTTTCTTGAGGAATATACCATTTTCATATTGAAAAAATTGTTTTTAAAACTAAAAATTCATAAAATTTTAAGAATTATATTTTTGTTGAAATAAAACATGGAAACATATAAAGGATGTTTCAAAGAAAATAATGTTCATCGTATTAAGAAAATACAATCTTGTTATAAATGTTAAAAATAAACATTCTTTTCAAACATTTTTTAAAGGGATTCTAAAGTGACCAATTTGGAAAAAAGTTAAGAAATTTACATTTAAAACCATTTCAAAGATTGTAAAAGATCATGTAATATATCTTTATAAAATAATTTTTATTTATAAAATAACAATTTCATAAACGTTTTAGAAAACATGTATGTGTAAGAAAATGATTCTTGATCTAAAAGAAGAAATAAGATCAGTATCACTTGCAAATGAAATTCATGACGTTTATTCATTAAATAATGGAGTAAATGGAAATTAAATATTTGAACCACATTAATAACTATATGTGGTTAAAATTTATATTATTCAATAAAATAATATCATATAATTTCATTCATAAGTATGCTTGAATGTAAACAATCATGAAAAGAAAGGAGATTGAAACATAAAGCCTTTTCCACTTTAGCAACTCTTCAATCATGTGAACCATATTCGAATAACATAAAATGAAACATTAAATATCATGAAAATAATGATATTAAGGATATATTATGTCAAATGGGTAGTATATACACCTCATTAAATAATATTATATAATATCATAAAAATATGTCCTATGGAAATGTAATTTGAGGTGAATAACCCTTATTGAGATCACATTATTGGATTAAGAATTAACAAATGAAGAGATTATGTGTAAAAAATGTATATCCACATAAAATAGGTGGAAATATAGAGTAAATAAATATATATTAGTTCACAAATAATCTTGGAATAATAAAGTCAATGAATAAGAGTTATAACCTAATGAGAGGAAGTTGAGTTAAAAAACCTTCACCACTTAGTAACATTTAATAAAAATATATTATGAAAAATAATTCAAATTAAAACTTAAAATATCCTAAAGTATGTAGGATTAATAATATAACATGTAAATTTGTAGTATGTAAATATTATAAAATAAATTAGGTTCATAATAATAAATTAAGCCTCAATGAAATTAAATTGAGATGAAATCCCTTGCCTCGAGTCCATAATTGCTATATATGTCCTTTAAGAACAATATTATAAAATATTATGATTTTTTTTAATTCATAAGGAATTTTTTTAACTTTATTCTCATATCCATAATCGATATTTTCATTTATTTTAATGAAATGTTTAATTACATAATTAACTAATTCCATGTCGGGTGTTTACGGATGTTTTTTCCCTAATTTCAAAAAAACTTTAGTGTGGTGCCTATGGTCAAAGGGTTCATTGCTCCATCACCTCCATAATAATAAACATAACATAATTTTAATTTTTAAACATCATTTATACTTTTAAACCCAACCAAAAATCATTTATTTGATAAATGAACTATGTTACAATCATGGAGATGATGGGTTGTACATACATTTGATTTATGTTTTCATTTTTTAACAATCATAATGGAAATATTGTAAGTATTATTTTATCATTAAAAAATGATAATAATGTCATAAATAAAATATTATGCAACATCAAGAAAAATTAAAAGAATAAAATTTTATTCAATAGCATGTATGAAATGCAACATCAAGTGTAGAAAGAAATATAAAATCATCAAACTTTAAAATATATATACTATTTTAATTAAATTAAATATACGATATAGCTTGTAATTAATTCAACACTTAGTTAGCTTGAGTTATATGAAAAAATGACTTATATATCTCAAGAAGGTGTTCAGATATGTAGATTCACTCCTAATATATCATATTGAACATGAAGAGAGGTAACCTTCCTCTAGAGTATTTGGGTTACCCTATATCCTCAAGAAGGATATGCATGTAACATTTTGATCATATTGTTGGAAGGATCATAATATGCATACTGAAAAGAAAAAGTTGGTTCCTCTCCTTAGGAGTAAGGATATATTTGGTGAACAGTGTACTGTCATCCATACATATCCATGCTTTATTAGCCATCAAGGTCCTAAAATTTGAGATATCAAACATTGAAAGTGTACTGGATTCCTTCAATTGGGAAGCACATTTGGATGGAAAGCAATATCGGGCTCCCTAGTAAAGGATTTAAAAACCCTTCCATGATGTAGTTATTAATGTGAGGAGCATATCAGATACCTTGAAATTTATGCATTCAGTGCTCACATGGGATGTGATTGGATAGTGGTCCCTTTGGGGTAGGTTTATAAAGAATAAATGAAGATGGAATGCAAGAATGGAGGGTGAGAAATCCGCCTCATTATAGCCTATAATCCTACCCACCTTTTGACTCTCCAATACTATACTAGATGGATCATGGGGTGAGGTGATATATTATTCTGGAATTCCAACTAGGCTAGCACGAAACTTGAATTTCCCAGCTACCCTACCATGGACATTTCCTTCAGATATGAAAGATGCACTTGATGTTCATTAAAGCTACCCTAGATAAAAACTAGCAGGAAACCATCGATCTAATTTATATAGCTAATGATGCATAAATGTGTGTCTTCACTACTTCTACTTTTAGAACATTCTATATAAAGTATTTCCAAAGGAAGATGGTCACCAAGAACCATGATGACATATGGGGTGACACGCAATGGAGAAAATAGATACATGTGATGTAAAACCTTCTTTTATGGATATTAAGAAACCTCACATTACCCCTAATGAAAATGTGAAAACAATGGGCATTAATATGGTTTCTAGGTTTCATTACTTTAGGTAAAGTCAAGAGGAGAGCTCATACCACATATTTTTTAAGGGAAATAGGATTTTAATGTTTCGAGATTCTTTGATGACATCACTTTTTTTTTCTTCCCAAGGGGTTTTAGACTCTCTATTTCTTGAATGTTGGTTCCATGGTGTGAGTGCCACTATCCTTGAGAAGAAGGTTCATACTGTGTTTGTTGCTAAAGTCTACTAGTGTATCACACAATCAAGGAACATGGATTACTATGAGGGGATATTTTTCATAGGGAAATCTTTGATTACCAAAACTAAGAACCTCTTGATCGACATGGTTTAACTTATAAAGAACTAGCCTAATAATCCCACCCTAAGACCTATCCATGCTTCCAGCATGTACAATCATCCAACTCTGATAGAAAAGCAAGGACATAGGATTCGTTGGAGCCCCCACCCATCCAGAATCAAGGTAAATATATATATGGAATTTTTAGTATGGGTGCCATGATGGGAGGTGGTGTGGTTTATGATCCCAGGGGCTCAGTGATTTTTTTCATTTGTAGTAAATTTTGTTATTGGTCACTCCCTAGAAGACAAATCAATGGGATTGCAAATTGGCCTTCAATTATATAGACAAATATACATCAATCTAGGAGAAGTGGAAATAGATTCTATTATTATTTTAAATGTGATGCAAGGAAAAGGTACCACCCCTTGGTCAATCTCTTATGCTATCAGGTAATGCATTTGATTTATTAGTGGACATATGGAGATACTTTATACTTGGTGTGAGGGTAACAAGGATTATGACCACCTAATCACCATTATGTTTAGAGGGATAAGTTTCCCATTTTTTTTAGAAGACACTATATGAATCCTGATGGGAAGAATCTTATAAGAGGTGACACCCTTGGGCTTCACTATTTTAGACCTCCATAGTCTCTTTATTTTATGTTTCTCATTTATTTTTTTTACCTTTTATTAATAAATAATTATGATGATGATGATGATTAATATTAATATTTAAAATGAAAATTATATCCTAGCAATTAAATTGGTGATTATGAATAGGATTAACTATATTTCTAAAATATATTATTGAATTAATTGGTTTCCAATTAATTATAAATGAATATATAAACAAATTGAATATAAATGAAATTTTTTTTGAAAAAATATTTTTATGTAAAAAAGGTATTATAAATTAAAAAAATAAATTAATTACTATTAATAGATGCTATTAAAAAATATATATATTATATATTCAATAAAAAAAATTAAATTCATCCAATAGTTTTGATAGTCATAAGATATGAACGAGTACAATTTATGCATAAAAATAGTATTTTTATAAAAAAAAATTATGGCATATTGTAATGGTGAAATTGTTTTAAATCTAAATTTTCACAATTTTATAAATATAATTTGACAAAATATAATTCATTTTTAAAATCATAATGTCAAAATTATCTTATAGTGAATTTTTTGTTTTTTCTAAGAAGTTTCATTGCTTAATTTTAATTGAAAACTGAATTTTCATATAAATAATTTATTATGTTACGTTATATTAAAAATTAGATTTGAAGATAAATTATTTCAATTATACATATATTAATCCAAATTATTTCATTCAAATAAAATTAATATTTAATTTTGATATGAAAATATTTTAATCTTTTGAACATTTTTACTTAAAAACCTTGCTTTGTCATCACCTCTACATGATAAATTTTGGATTAAATTATGCCAATTGCGTGATTTTAATTTAGAAACACGGATTCCATATTTTTAATTAGAATAATATAAAAATTTTAATAAGTTCATATTATTTTTTACCAAAGTGATTAGTGATAATAGTTAATTTAAATCCCATCGATTAATATAAAAATGAGTTTATATAGTGGTTAATATTAAAAGATAAGGTTTGGAAATAACCCAAAACTTTTCTGAAACACATTGGATGGCCATATTTAGACCCTATACCCTCTTTTATTGAAATTGGTTCATTATTGGAGGCACATGTGGTAAGGGATACCTCCCAATAGAGTTTAATTTTTTTTATTTACAAGAACACCAATCCTCCTCCGCTATAAAAGGGAAATCACTCGCCTCACTTATTCACACCTCCAAATCCATTTAGATCATAAAAACCCTACTCAAATAACTCCCCGAATTCAATACCCTCATCCTAGAATAATTAATTTGGTCATAAATCCATCCAAGTAATTCCTTTGGTGAAACCCATAAAATATATAATGTTCATCAACGTGCATCTTTATTTTATTTCTTTCTCCACCCCCATGGAATTATTATTATTATATCTTGATTATATAATTTAATTAGTATCCTAAATATTCTGAGATTTTTTTATATTAATGTTATGACTAAAACATACACATAATTCCATAAAATGGGTTACATAATCATCATTTGTGTGTACAGTGAACTACCACCTTGTGTACTGATGTCGTTTGTTTTTCCATTACCACCTATCATGGTTGGAAATAATGATGTAAATACTATTTTATATCATATATATGGTATTTATTAATGTATTTGTGCTTCTTGAATTATTACATAACACATACCTTTATGATTTTAATTTTTTGGGAATACAATAACTTTTGTGTGTACGACGGACTACCACCTCACAAAGCGATGTGATTCATTCACACATTTCATATAATGTATTAAGTATGATTTTAATAAAAATATGTGATATATATGACCTTAATATTATATTTTAATGATTATATAAATATTTAACATTTTATTTTCTTTATTTAATATGATAAGAAAATGGAAGCGACGTTCGTGTGTATATATGACATATTGTCACCATGAATGTTGTATTTCATTTCATATCAACAATTTTTATAAACAAAAATTATTAATGAATTGGTAATAATATGTTATAAAAAGGATCATATATGATATAATAAATATTAATATGGTTCTTTAATAAGTCAATAACATGTTTAAAATAACTATATAGAAGGTTAAATCAAGTATGACCAAAAAGAAAGTATGAGGTAAAGGATAATATCTCAAATTCATTTCATTGAGGTATATTGTAATGTTATGCACATAGTCTATTTTATATGGTGTATATAATACCAATTTTTCATATAATATAATTAATAATTCATTATTCATGGTAATTTGAGTTTCAATTTGATTTATTTTATCTAAGGGGATTTTAACTTAGAGTTTCCAACTGGTAATTAAATTTCACAACTTAATTCCTTTACCTTGAGATATATTACTTCATTATTTTTGTTAATATTATATGATTATGTGTATAATGGATTTCAACTATATATTGTATTATTTCCACTTGTTTTATGTGCTTTGAATATTGTTACACATAATGAATTCATTTATTAATTATCACTTCCTCATTATGATCATTTTAATGGTTTATTTTACAATATCATTATAATCAAGATTATTTATTCATTAAATTATATTAAAGATAGTTATATGATCATTTTTTAATAAAACATTATATTTTATTCTCCTATGTTTCTTCATAGTCATTTTCAAGTGATGTTAACATTTTTCCACTCTTTTATACTTAAAATTGTTAAGAAATTGTTTTAATAAAATATGACTTCGTTTATCTCTTCATTCGGAAATCCATTTTGTTACAAAACCTTATTTTCCAAAAAAACATTAAAATATTCAAAATTATATATTAAAATAAATTTTTACCCATTTTTCTTACTTAAAAAATGTTCTCAAAGGAATCATATTTTTTTATTTCTAAATAATACACTATTAACCTTTTTATCATACAAAAGGAATGTTCTTAACATCATGTATGAAATTACTTAAAAACATTTCTTTGAATCATTATTTTTTATTTTATGTGGTTATTTATAAAGAAATTTTTTTTAAAATTAATTTTTCAAGAAAATGTATTTTTAAAAATAATTCAAAATGAAACTGATATTTTCCTCAAAAATGTTTTTAAAGATATTTTTATTTCATCAATGACAAGAACCCTTATTCTTACTTTAATCAGTATATATTTTATTTGTATCATCTATATTCTTTATATGGATACATTATGATTATTTTGACCAAGTATGGTATTTAAATAAACTTCCTTGAATATTTTTTGTATTTTTTGACTTCCCCTTGAGTTATTCACTTTTTAGTGACTATTAAACATTAAATTTCCCCTAAATATCCATATTATTTATCATGGATGCGATTATTTTTCTGAACTGTAAACCATTTTTATATACAGTTTTCAATTTGAGAGTTATCTTATTATCTATGGAAATATTCCTAAATATGTATTCTTTACTCGATGTGAATAAATGATAAGACATATTTTTTATGAATTAAATAAATTATTTGATCTATGAGGAATGATTTAGATTTTTATTACTTGGGTTGGGGACCATTTAAATTAATCCCCTCAATGCATCGGTCTTCTCATGAGATGAATAATTTTGCCAAATAATATGGGTATTTACCTAGTATATTTTAAACCATATTTTGAACTGACTTGAAGTTAATGGTTCTATATACTTTGGAAACATATAATCTAATGATTATGCATTGAATTCATTCAGATTCAGTTATTTTAACCCATGATATTTTCATTATGAAAAAATATATGGATGAATTTCATTCATAGTTTATTGATTAAATGGAATGGTTTTTAGTTATTTGCATTTCCATGTTGATTATTCCTTATCTAGTTATTTATATGGGATGTGTGCTCTATAAATCACCTTTATATGCTGATTTTTCTTTATCCAGTTATTTAAATGGAATTTTTTCCCATTTATTTATATTTCTATATTGATAATTCTTATTTATTAATTATTTCTTGCACTATAATTAACACTTACTAAGAATTTGAGCTCACCATTATTTTCATCCATTCCCCAGGATTCTATGGAGTTTACTATGAATGATATGTAGTGATACTCAAGATCGAATTAATTTATTCTCAAAATAAAAAGAAAAAAATCTATTTTAATTTTTGTATTCAATTTTAATAAAATACTTAGGTATGTATCCATTATAATTGGACAACTAAACTTCATAGTCCTTTTGGACATGTTTTACTTGTATATTATGGTAATTTAATGATAGTAGTCACCATCTACAGGATTTTGTGGTCAGGGTCATAATAGTTATTTTTAGAGAAATTTTATTAAAAACTTTGGAAACTATATAGTGGAAAACATATATTAGGAAACATATCCCTATGATAGAATTTGAGGATAAGTATATAATAACATCTAAATGTTTTGGTAAGATAGATATTATGTGTTTTGTCTTAAAAATACATCAATTTATGGATACTATAGGTGGGTGTGGTTCTAGAATAGATGTACCTTGGGGTAATAAATATGAAAATAGAACATCTGGCTTGGCTCGAGTGTAACCTAGTACACAACAATGAGCCATACTGCACACCTGGTTTGACACTCCTGGGGTATAATCATAGGATTATTCATATTTTCTTTACAAACCATTATGACTGATTTAAATATATAATGAAAATAAGTGACTGAGGTTAAACTGCAAACCATGGTACCATCTATGTGGAAATAAAACAGATAAAGTATTTAGGTATTAAGTTTTAAGAATTAAATTGTGGAATTATTTAACCAATGCTATTTTGGTTATAGGAATACTAAAATATATGATGATTTTGATAAATTTTTAGAAACATATATTTATTATTTAATGCCAAAGAGCCTGTACCCAAGTGGTACAGGCTCCTGCTTGGCATCCAAAAGACCCGGGTTCAAATCCGGGCAGGGATGAATTTCTGGGTACTGTAGCAGGGAACTGTAGCGGGGCACTGTAGCAAACACTGTAGTAGTTACAACATTGTAGCGGCGGAGGAACTGTTGCAGGATACTGTAGTGGTGGTGGTTACTATAGCTGCACGGGGTACTGTAGCAGTACTATTCACAGAGGGTCCTTTGGGCCAAAAAATGGGCTTTCAAGCCTTGTATTCATGCCACATGTCCTTGGGCCTTCGGGCTATGTATTGGGTCTCCCTCTACCCTCTAAAGAGGTCATTACTTTAATAATAAATTGAGGCTATGGCCCCAACCTTAAAAAATTATTATTTAATATTAGATTTATGGATACCAATATGGGTTAATGAGTTTAAGATTGATCATAAGTTCAAAGTATTGAGTACAACTTTTTAGATTTTATGTGATGAGAGTCTACCAAGATTAAGGATGTTTTTGGGTGAAAATTATGGCAAAAAATCTCATTATCTTATTACAAGTTTTTGTAGAAAATTTAATTTAGTAATAATGCATTTACATTTTATAGACATACAATTAAAGGTATAGAAAAAAATTGGGGCTGAAAACAAAAAATATTAGTAGATATTGTAGAAAAAATAATTTGTATTCAAAACCATAATAAAGAGGTTATTTAATGATTAATTTTAAATCAAGGATGACCATCGTAATTTTGGGAAAATTTTAAGAATTAATATAGTTTATCAAAAGGACAACCTATATACCAAGTGACATCCCATCAAGTCTAGAAAGGCCATGAGACCTAATCCCATAACCAAAATAAAATAACTATTTAATGCTAAACACAGACTAACACAATGTCTTGGTTAATATGTCATTATTTTTAGTTAAACAATTTAACGAATAAATATTATTGATGAACTAGTAGTGTTATTTTTGAGGTTTATAGATTAATTTTTTAACAATATTGTTTTTTAAAAAATATTTAGGGAAAAACAAAAAAAAAACTATTCAGTTTTTTAGATCTTGTTGTCTATTAAAAGTAAATTTTAGTGCTTCAAGCATAAAAAAGTCATTTTTGGGTATTTATTTATTAGAATAAGTGATGAATATTATTAAAGAAAAGCCAAATAATGAAATTCTTATTATAAAATATAAACTTATTAATTATGTATATATCTATATATTCTTGTATAGTTAAACAATTCATAAACATTAGAAAAAAAGATCTTGAAATTGATTGTTATTCTATTACTATCATTTCTCATTATATCAATGAAATTGTCACACCTATTACATTTATGTATTTGGGGACCTACACTTTATAATGATCATTCACTTATTTGTGATCAATGGAATCAATAACTCCCTATAATTATTTAATATCTTCCTCTATGTACATATATTCACTTACCACAAGTGTTCTACATAGAAACTACGTATTATGTTATTTCATATGACCATTGTATTTACCTTTATCTATTATTAACAGGATATTTTATTAAACCTTTTACGATTTTGGTTTTTCAATAAATTAATTTTTAAATATCAAACCCTTTATTAGAATGATCAATTTTAAATTGAGAGGATGAAATTTATTTAAGGTGGGGAGAATGTAACACCTGAAATTTTTTAAAGAATAACATTGTATTCAATAGCATGTAAGACATGCAACACTAAGTATAGAAATAAATATAACACCCTGCTACTTTAAAATATATGAATCATTTAAATAAATTAAATCTGTGATATTACTAGTAATGCACAAAAAAACTGAGTTATCTTGTGTTACATGAAACAATAACATTCTTTGATAGCTTGTGTTACATGCAAAACTGAGTTTTACCAAATACTTTTAATATTATAATTTAAAATGAAAATAATATCCTAGAAATTTAATTGGTGTTTATGATTCGGAATAAAAAATTTATAATAATTTATAGTTTAATTAATTTTTTAATAATTAATTATAAATTAATATAAAACCAAATTGAATATAAAAGAAATGGTTTTATAACAAAACTACTTTTATGCACTAAAAGAATTTTAGCATAATAAATTAAATTAATTAATATTAATTAATGATGTTAAGTAAATTTATATATTATATATTAAATAAATTTTTTTACATTCATCCAATAGTTTTTATCAACATTAGATAAGAACAAATCTAATTTTATGCATTAAAAGTTATATTTTTCTAAAAGGTAGTTATGCCGCCTTTTAATGGAACACTTTTTTTAAAACTAAATTTTGAAAATTTTAAAAATATTAATTAAAAAATAAACTTATTTTTTGAAATATTAACTTAAAAATTATCTTAGAGTTATTTTTTTGACATTTTTCTGAGAACTTTTAATTTTAGATGAATAGTAAAAAATACTGAATTTTAATTGAAAACTGACTTTCCATATAAATAATTTATACTGTTAAATTATATTTTAAATTGGATTTAATGTTTAGATCAATTATATATATATTAATATAATTTATATCATTGTAATCAATTTCATAGTTAATTTTTATATAAAAACTTTTCAATATTTTGAACATTTTCACTTTAAATTCCTGCTTTGCCATCACGTCTTCGGGATAACTTTTAAATTAATTTATTCCACCTATGTGAGGTGAAATTTGAAAAAAGGTTAAATTTTTGGAATAGTAATAATTTATGATTTATAATATTTTCAACTTAATTTTTGACTAATGTGATTAGCGAAAACAATAAATGTTAATCACGTAGATTAAGGCAAAAATGTGATTACTTAGTCATTACTCTTAAAAGGTATAGTGTTGAAATGACCCAAAAAAAATTGAAAACACATTTAATGGAAATAAATATAACTTATCCACAATTTTATTGGAAATGGTTAATTATTGGAGGCACATTAGGTAAGCTATACCTCCCAATATAATTTACTTTTTGGTATTTACAAGAATGACATTCCTCCTCCACTATAAAAGAGCGCTCACTTGTGTCACTTCTTCACAGCTCCCAAGCCATTTTAATCATCCAATACCTTCCCTAATAACTCCCAAAATTCCCTAAATTCTTCCTATAAGCCTTAATTTGGGCTTAATTTCATCCAATGAAGTTCATTGGTTCAACCCAATAATATTTTCCTAAAGAGGAGGTAACGTTCATCAACATGCATCTTTGTTTTATTTCATTCTACAACCCCTTAAATTATTTTTATGACATGTTTATATAATATCATTATTATCCTAAACATTATTATATTTTTTTATGTTATGTTTATATCCTAAACCTACACACACTTTCATCAAAATTCTTTATGAAATCATCATTCATGTGTACAACAAATTATCACCACACGAACTGAGGTCGTTCATTTTTTCATTAAAATATATAATGGTTTTTAATAATGATGTAAAAAATATTTTATAATATATATATATATATGATATTTATTATTATACAATTCATGCATCCTTGCTTTCCATTTTTTGGTAATATGATATCATCATTCGTGTATACGGTGTACTACTGCCTCGTGAAGCGATGTGATTCATTCACACATTATATTTAATGTATTAAGGATGGGTTTAATAAAATTATGTTATATATATTTAATAAATATGATAATTTAATGATAATATTCATATATATATAATTTACTTTCCTTCTTTTAATATGACAAGAAAATGGAAGCAATGTTCATGTTTACGTATGACCTACCATCCCCATGAACGGTGTATTTCATTTCCAATCACCAAATTTTATGGATTAATATAAGTAAATATATAATGAATATATAAAATATTTAAATAATGGTTTATATTATGGATATAATGAAATCATTATCTAATTAATATGAACAAAAAATAACAAGTCAAAGAATACTCGAAAAAACAAAGTAATGTATTACCCGAAATGATGAAAATACGGAATGATAATTATGGAATGGGTAGTAATATGTTATAAAAGAATCATATATGATATAATAAATATTAATATGGTTCTTTAATAAGTTAATAACATGTTTAAAACCACTATACAGGATATTAAATCAAGTATGAACAAAAGCAAAGTGTGAGGTAAGGGATTCTGTCTCAATTTCATTTCATTGAGACATATTATAATGTTATGCACCTAATTTATTTTATATGGTGTATATATTACCCCTTTGATATTTAATATAATGAATAGTTAATTATTAATGGTATTTTAAGTTTCAATTTGAAATATTTTATCTAATGGGATTTAAACATAATGTTACCAAGTGGTAATGAAATTCCATAACTTCATTCAATTTTATTTAGTTATATTACTTCCTCATTGTGGTTAATATTATATGATTATGTGTAAAATTAATTTTGAATATATTATTTTTATTTCCACTTATTTTATGTGGATTTAAAGTTTATAAAAATTATTTATTCCTTTATTAATTATCACTTCGACATTATGATCATTTTAAGGTTTTATTTCACAATCTCATTCTAATTGTGATTTTTTATTCTTTAAATTCATTTAAGGGAAATTATATTATCATTGCTTAATAAAACATTTAATTTTATTCTACTTTGTTTATTTATAATATTTTTCAAGTTATAGTTCCATTTTTTAGCACTATTTTACTTAAAATAATTAAAATTTTTTTAATAAAATCTGACTTCATTTCACTCTTTGATCTAAAGTCCATTTTCTTACAAAACCATTTTTTATAAAAATAATTTCAAATTATTTTTATTTAGCCTCTTAAAAATGATTTATTAATTACATTTTTTACCCATTTTTTCTTCTTAAAAAATATTTCTAAAGGAATCTTCTTGTATTTTTCTAAATAAGGCACTTTTCTAAACTTTTTACAATATAAAAGGAATGTTCTTTATGGCATATAAGGAACTAACCAGTGACATTTATTTGAATCTTCCTTTTAAATTTTACAATGTATCTTTTAAATAAATTTTTTTAAAAGATATTTTTAATTAAAATGGATTTATAAAATGTTTTTAAAAATGAAAAGCATATTTTTCCCAATAAAGTTTTTAATGATATTTTTATTTGATAAATAAAAACAACCCATATTCTTACTCTAAATGGTATATTTTGTATTGATACAAGAATTATTATTACACTACATGGATTATGATTATTTTGAAAAAGGATAGTATTGATATTCACTTACTTGAATAATTTTTTTATTCATTAACTTCCCTTATAGTTATTCACTTTCTACTAATCATTGAACATTAAATTTCTCCTAAATATCCTGATTATTTATCATGGATATGATTATTTATGAAACCATATACCATTTTAACATACAGTTATCACTTTTAAAGTTATTTTATTTTATTGGAAAATATTGATTAATCTTTATTCTTTACTCGATATGGATAATTGATATGGAAAATTATTTATAAATTAAATAAATTATTCGATATATGAGGAATTAATTGTGTTAGTATGATATCAGTTGGGAACTATTTAAAGTAAGACCCTCGTTACATCAGTAGTCCCATGAGAAGAATAATTTTTCCAAATAAGATGGGTTTCTACCTTGTACATTTTAAACTTTCTTGTGAAAGGTCTTGACAATAAAGGATCAGTGTACCTAAGAAGTATGGAATCTAATAATTAAGCATTGTAATCATTAAAATTTAGTTATTATTATCCATAATATTTCAACTATGAAAAAATCTATGAATTCATTTCATTCTCATTTTATTAATTAAATGTAATTGTTTTATTTAATATAACTCTCAATATTGATTATTCCTTATCCGTTTATTTATATAACATGTTTAGTTAGTTATTTATATATCTATATTGATTATTATCTATCTAGTTATTTAAACGGTGTATTTGATCAGTTATTTACCTTTACATATTTATTATTCTTATTGATTCATTATTTATTATATTGTGTGTAACCCTCATTGAGAATTTTATTTCACCCTTATTTTGTTTCCTTTCTCCAAGATTCCATTAATTTTACTATGAATGTTATGTAGGGATAATATAGATAGAATAAATTTATTCTTAAAAAATAAAAGAAGAAAAAAATTATGTTGTAATTTTTGTATTCATTTGTAATACAATACTCATATATGTATCTATTTTACCTAGACTAATAAATTTATTGGCTCTTTGGGACGTGATTTTCATGTATCTTATACCAATATAATGATATTAGGCATCAGATTCGAGATTTTTTAATTGGGGTTTCTATATATAATTTATTTAAAAATACATACATATATATATCATCTATGTGATTTAGTTTCGGAATTCAAATCTCATCACTTTATGGAGGTGGTAGTTCACACATATGCACGTACGATGTAATCATTAATTAGTATATAAGAAGGTAAGAAAATAGGTGCCATGATAAATTTTCAGAATGATAAATATTTCATTCATTTTATATATATTTTTATGTTATATCTAACATTATATCCATCCGTGAGAGGTTTTTATGGAATAAAAATTACATTAGTCTATGAGTAGATAGTCCTGTGTACGCACAAATGATGGTTTTGTTTCCCATTTAATGGAAGAAGATATAGAAATATGTAATTAAATGAAAATAATAAAATCATGGTATACGTAAAATATTGGTTTTTATATTTTATAAATTTTTATTAACATTTTTTGGAAGTGGAATAAGAAAAACGAAATAAAACATACCTCTTTTAGGAAAATATTTGTTGCGTAACACCTTAAGACCACTAATATTGGTATTATTCGAAAATTAATACCTTTAAAACATGGAGAGGGTTGTTAGGAATGTATTTGGTTATATATTATGTGATAAAAATGGGTTTTGAAGTGTAAATAACATAGAATAATTGGTGTCCCATTATATGAGAGGGGAGGGGAACTTTTCGAATTTCCTAAAATATTAAGTTAATATAAATTAATTATGAAGTAAACAATTATTCTAAATTAATAATATCAAAATATAATATGGTTATAGGTATAATTAATCTCATATAATAATATTTGGACATGTTTGGATTTCATATTTATCATTATCTTTTGGTTTTAACCCTTCATTAAACATTTTCACATTTATCGTGAAAACAAGGTTTTTTACACTTTGAGCATCAATATGCTTACTATAAATGGAAAACTGTCAATAAATGGAAATTTTTTGATATTTTAAACTATATCCTAATCACTTTTTTTAATATAGGATTTTTAGGAATTTCGTAACATTTAATAAAATATTATATTTTATAAAATTTCAATAATTTCAATTTAGGAACTATTCATTTATCAACATTAATAACTTTAGGACATCAAACGGAATTTGAACCATATATTTTAATGTATCACTAACATGTTCTATTAATATTTAGAAGTCATGTATCACATTATTTATTTCAAATTATTTCACTTTTCATATTTTTTATATCATTTATTTATTTTTCCTTCAATTGAATAATTATTGCACCAGTGTTTTGTAATCGTTTTGGGTAATTATCTATTAAATAAAATTTAAAATTAAATAACATTGATTAAAATAATAAATTAATATTTAAAATTAAAATTTATATCTAAAAATTTCTTCAATATTTCCCATGTTAAAAATATTATAGTTATTAAAAATAAGAGTGTGACATTTTTTACTATTCTTTTCATAAAATATTATAAAGGAAATAATCACAATAAAATGAAAAAAAAAAAGGTATTATAAAATATATTGGATGATTTTGGAAGAAATTTACTCATACACTAAAATTAAGGAAATTTTCAGGTGCATTTTCCAGTACTTATCATTTATTTCTAACCCTTAATTACCAGATTTACCCTTCACGTGATCAAAAATTTACTAAGTTTACAGTTCATGTTGACTAAAAACTAAAGAATAATGTTAAAAAAATTAGAAAAACTAATTCTAAATATGGAATTTATTTTTCAATATTCAAAACATTGAAGTGGATGAATTTATTTTAAAATTAATCTGACAAAAGTCAATAGAAAAAATTAGAAAAATTCCCTTTTAGATAGAAAATATTTTTATACTTAATTAAATTATAAAACACTTTTGAAAAATAATAATTAGAATTTTTTAAAACAAACTAATTATATTGAAAAACTAATACAAAATAAAATATTAAATTTTTAAATACATTAAAGGGAAATATAGTTTTCAATATAAATCTGTATTTTTTAATATTTATCAAAAAATATAAATTTTTTGAAAAATTTAGAAATTTGATAATAGGATAATTTTAATATTATGATTTCAAAAATAATTTCATTTCATCAAATACATTTTATACAATTTAATGAAATTAATTTTATTATTTTCAAAAAAAATGAAAAAAAATTACGGAGAACATATTTTTGAAGAATAAAATAACTGTACTAAAAATCAAGTTTTTATTTAAAACAAATTATATAAAACATTATCAATGAGTATGATAATTATATATTTCATAATATAGTTAATATTTTTCATTCCCACTGAGTTAACAGCTAGGTTATGATAGTCACATTTAAATAATAATATTTAATTGTTTATTTAAGCTAAGTATTGTGTATCTCATATGTTATCGAACATATAATTTCCATCTAAAATATCAAGGCATTACATCAACTCATTTTGAATTTATAAAAAAATATTTATGTTATTAAAGTGAACAGAGTAAAATATTGTTTTTATTCTTTTTTTTAAATAATATAAAGGTCAAAAATAAAGAAAAATGACAATATGTGGCCATATTTTCGAGTAATGGATCAGAATAGTTAAATTAGAGTAATCTAATAGAAGAGTGGAATATTTTAGAGAAATTTTAAATCCTCATCCAATGTTTTAACCATATTTTACCTTTCCCCCAACCGAATAAACAAATATTCACCATGTTTATTGTTCATAATGTCTAAAAATAGAAGCACCTCTTTACTATATTTGAACCTCATGATTCCAAATATGGAATCCATTATATGAAATTTAATTTCTCTAAGTTTCTGAAATTTATTTAAAAATAAACATGTAAAATGTGATTGTAAGGACCCAAAGTTTTATCAATGGAATTTTCTCTCTTCTTCTAATTATTTTAGATAGTGTAAAACACATATATATCATGGAAATCTCAATAGAACGTCATTATCGTAAATTAAGAATTAAATAAGTAATATTTCATGAAATTAATGAACCTATCCTGGTGAAATAGTAACCTGACCCTTGGAATAGTAACATGACCATTAGGAATAGTAATTCAGTTAATAGAATAGTAAACTCACATATGAATGTATAAATAAGATTTTAGCATCTTATAAATGATATTATGATATAATTATATCATATTATTTGTAAATAAATGGTTTAGAAATTATTAATTTAGTGTTGGTTTTTTTATAAAACATAAAGGTTTTTTTATAATTTTATAATTAGTATAATGATTTAGAATAAAATTTATTTTCATAAAATAGATTAATAAATTAATATATTTTTTTTATGATTGTTATATAATCTTATGATACCTTAATTAAATTTTCAAACATTAATAAAATAGGTTATAATTTTAAAATAGTATTTTTTGAATAAATGATGATTTTAATTAAAAAATTAAATTTAGAAAATTTAGAAAATTGTTTTCAAAAAATAGAGTTCATTTTTGGGTTCTACATGTCGAAAATAAGTTAGCATTAATTTTTGTGATTTTTGTAAAATAATTGAATTTTTGGTGAATATTAAAATATGGTAATTTAAGAAATTTAATAAATACATGAATTTTTTATTAATTTATGATGTATGGATGATGTAAGCACCATAATCTAGAATAATCCTTCTCTCTTTACTTTATTTAGTTAGGGGAATAAAAACTATTCATATTCCTAAGCCAAAATAATAATCCAATGAATAAAATAAAATAAAAACTCCTCTCCTCCCACTATAAATACCACCCCTTCACCTCACACCTCCAAGGCCTTGATTCTTGTATAATTTATATCGAATAATCTTTCCAAGACCCTTCCTTATATCCAAGATCCTTTGGCCTCAACAACATACCAAATCCAATTTCCCTAAGGAGGATTCTCCAGAAGAATAAGTTTAAGAGGTAAAATCCTCTTCTGTTTTCTTTAAATTTCTTTCATATTCTTTTATTTTATTATTATATCCTCACCTCCCCTCATCTAAGTAGAATGATAAATCCAGTATCTTATATATGTTGTAATTTTATTATTTTAATGGAATAATCCATCATCAAACTACTTCTCCTCTCCCTTTTAATCTAAAAATTAAAATGTCATTCGTGAGGTGTTGATTTATCGCCTTTGAGGATGACATGTTTTCATATTACTTTTCCACCTTCAAGGCTTGTCTTAAAACCATTATAATGGTTAAAAAGGATTTTAAAATTTATTTTATAACATTTTATGTTCTATAACTAACATATATATATAATATTAAATAATAATAAAAATGAGTTTGTTGTGATTGAAAACCGCAAAAAATAATATAAATGATTATCATTTACATTTTATCAAACGAATAATACACTTATCTATAAACAAAATAATATATAAGACCAATTAAACATATTTATGTTCATTAATATCATAAAATTTCAAATCTATATAATTACACCTATTTTACATGATCTTCCATACAAGTATACAAGTTAACCGATCAAGAAAATCAAGAAAACAAACACTCCAAAATGATGAAATTAAACTCTATAACTCATCATAATGGACATAAAAGAACTTAATAAAATTATAATAAATAAAATAAATTTATAATTGGTTTTGGATTTATTAATTAATGAATCGAATTTTATTTTCCTAGACAATAAAGCGAACAAATCATTCGAACATAAGGTAAGGGGATTCTTGAACCCAAAATCATTTCTTTGGGTTATTCATATTTCATACAAAATTCTATTGTGAATGTTCTTATAACATTCCTAAAATATAATATATTTTTATTAACTTATATTTTCTAGTATATATATGTTTTCAATCTGATTTTATGACAAATGAAATAATTTTTCCAAAAAAAACTCTTTTTTTAAAACACATCTTTTACTTCTCTTGAGATTATTTCTTCTTCACTAAATATTGGTGATTCTTATACCAAGTATGCTGTTCAATTTTTATTTTGGGAACCTTGTATTTTATTCGGGAATGTATTCTTTATAAAACTATCATGAAACCCATTTCCTTTCCATGGGTTATTTTATGACAAAGATTATTATACATTCCATGTGTCATGCATGATTATATAAATTTTATAATGTGATGGGTGTGATCAGAATTATATAGCACTAAAATTCATTGGGAAATGTGATTTATATCATGATATAATGTGAAATATGCATGAAAATTATGATTTATTTTTTTAAAATTATGATGTTATGATTATGCACATATGTTATGTGTGAATATGATGCTAGATTTGTTCCCAACTATGTGTGTTATTTGACACATAAGGAATGTTGTTTCATTTTTATACATTTCTACATTCCATTACTTTATCAAATTTTTCCTCTCATGATTATTATTATGATCTCATTATTATGTTATGATGATAATGATTATAATCACCCATGTTATGTTGATTCATTTTCTTATATATCTTCTTACTAGGATTTTAGATCACCCCATTCTTTGATGTATATCCTCAGGTGACTACACGTACTAAAGAGTACATTAGGGCCACTAATAATCTTGATAAGAGGGAATTAAATAATTTTTTTATTATTTAAAATTTATGTATGGACCTAATTTTCCCAAGACATAAAACCTTCGGATCCTGGTTTTGTAACTCAATTATGTTGTTTACTATTAAAATGATGTAAAAATCATGTAAGAAAAGTAGGGTTCCTATACTTGGTATTAGAGTATGGTTTAGTTAATTTGGGAATTATAATTAGAGGACATTTTTGAAAAACATTGAGTATGGGGCTATGTATATGAAAGCACCCAAGAAGATTAGATTTGGAAAGATGCTAAACATATGGATCCCATAAGATATTCCTTTAAGTTAATTTCACAGTGGAATAAATTACTTATTCATGACATGTGTACTTATGTTATGTTTAAACCTTTTCTATTTTATATAATAGTGGGAACTAGGAGAAACCAAGCCAACAACTTGTGTGAGGAATAATACAGTGATTGGCTAAATGAAATCCCTAATTCCTTAAGAGGTGGAGTATAAAATTTTATAGTGATACTTACCCGGCTATCTCAGGCTATGAATAATAACCTGAATAATGTGTAACTTCTTCCTTCTCATAATAGGTACCAACTTGATATCATGTCTTTTATGCGATAACAACCACTAATGTATAGTCGATCTTCCTATCCATTAGTCATGGAACAGTGGGTCAAATAAATGAAGAAGACCTTTTCTTTGCTTCATAGTTCTAATATGGAGAAGGTGACTATAATCATTTATCATTTAGATGTATAGGATAAACAATGTTGGGTATTGATTAAGAACACAAATATGAAGGATGAAATTGAAGAGATTGAGTGGTAATACTTTAAGAAAATATTTCTTAATAAGAATTTACCTCTAACTCTTTGGTCAAATATGGAGATAGAATTAATAAAGATACAGAAAAAAGAAGGTGAATCTGTCATGGGTTGTGAATAAATTTTCACAAGGCTTGAAAGTTATGCCTCAAGTTTTGTTATCAATAGTTATATAAAAATAGATAAATCCTTTAGAGGTTTAAAACAACACCTTAGAAATTATCTAGAAATTAGAGACATTAGGAGTTATGAAGAAGTTTTTTGATGTGATCTCAAAGTGGAGATGGAGTTTGGAGAATGGTCCAATGGCTTTGGAGATAAAAAATGAAATATGGAGTTTTAAGATGGGGGTTATAATTAAAAAGGTACAAAGAAAACTCAGCCAATCACATGTCAAAAATATGGGAAGATTCGTCGTGGGAATTGCCTCAAAGGGATGGGTAAATGCTTCAAGTGTTGTAGAGAAGGACACCAAGTTCATGAATATCTAAGAGACATGAGGAAGCCAGACAATGTTTTGGAGGAAAGGAGAGAACCACACATGTTTCAAAGATTCAACTATAGGGATTAAGGGTACTATATAACCCAGTTCACTAAACACTAATCCCTCAAGGGTAATCAGTGTCAGCAACCACTAAAACTAAAGGTTCAAAAGAAATATTATGCCATCACTACTGCTAAGGTTGATCTCGGTAATGATGTGGTAACATATACTCTAGTTATTCATTCAAGAATATATAACTTACTATTTGATTCTTGTTCTATGCATTCTTTCATATCTTGTACATTTAGTATAAAAAATAAAACATAATCTCAAAAAATAGAGGTTGAGTTATCTGTGAGAATATAAAATGGGGAAATTGTTGAATATAAAGTATATAACTCCTCTTTTGTTAATGTTTGTGGACATAACCTATCAGAAAATCTTTTATTACTTCCTTTGGTTTAGTTTGATGCTATATTTCACATGTATTGGATGTCTTTATACAAATGAAACATCATATTTTGGTAAAGGTAGATAACTCTTTATATCATGAGGAATCCTCTAATTATATACAAGTGTAAGGAGGAGGATGAATCTTCTTCAGAATCAATATCTCAATTGTGGATATTATTGCCTTATGAGAAATCATATCTAGCTCAAATGACTGATACAAAGAAAATAATTATGCTATAAGGTATTCCTGTTGTGAGGTACTATACAGATGTGTTACCTAAATAATTTTCTGGTCTTACTCCTCACTGAGAGGTTGAGTTAAAAATTGAGCTTATTCATAGATCTCTACCTAAATTAAAGACACCTTATATAATATCCATTATTAAGTTGGAGGAACTGAATAAGCAATCACAAGAGAATTTGGATAAAGGTTTTATATGCCTGAGTGCTTCACCATGGGGTGCACTAGTCCTCTTCATCAAGAATAAGGATGGATCGATGTGCCTCTACATTGATTATCATGAGCTCACACAAATCAAGATCAAGAACAAGTATCCCCTTCCACAGATAGATGACTTATTTGATCAGCTGTGTGGGGCCAAGTATTTCTCTAAGGTGTAACTTTGGTCGTAATATCACCAATTGAATGTGAAGAAGGAATATATTTCCAAGACAACCTTTTAAATTATTTATGGACACAATGAGTCATTGTGATTCCTTTCTAACTCACTAATACTCCAACATAATTCATGGACTTAATGAATAGAGACTTCATAGATTACCTCAACAAATTTTTGGTGGTCTTTATTCATGATATTTTGAAAAACTCTAAGAGAAAGGAAGAATATGAAGAGCATTCTAATAGTGTTCTAAATAATTTTTTATGGTTTTAAATTTATGAAAAGTATAGTAAATATGAGTTTTAAATAGAATAAGTATCATTATTAGGCTATGGAATCACCAGAAAAGGAATATCTTTGTAACATTCCAAGTTAGAGGCAATCAAAGATGGTCACATACCAACATTTATAATAGATATCCATAGTTTCCTCGGTCTAGCTGGTTATTTCTAGTGATTTGTGAAGAAGTTATAAGGATTTTCAAAAACCACTAACCAAGAAGACTTAGAATGGGGGGAAATTTGGACCAGTGAATGTAAAGACTACTTCAAGGAGTTAAGGATTAATTTCATGCAAGTACTCACACTTCCAACAAGTGGGGAACTCTATTGTATAAAATAATTATTTAAAGAAGGTATTAGGTTGTGTACTAATGAAAGTTGATAAATTGATAGCCTTCACCGCAATGTAGTTAAAAATCATGAGAAGAACTAGCCCACACATGATATGGAGTTATAAGCTACTATATTCATGCTAGAGATCTGGCGATATTATCTATATGGGGAGAAGTATGAAATATATACTAATCATAAGAGCCTTAAATATATACTCATAGATAAGGAGATATGTGTCATCAAATATGGTTAGATCTCATCAAGGATTATGACTTCTCAATCCACTGCCATCCTAGTAAAGAGAATAAAGTGGTGGATGATCTAAGAATAAAGGATCCTACAACATTATCAATAATGATAATTGATAAGGATGCAATCTTTACAAATTTGAAAATTATGGACATGGGAATGGTTAAGTAAGGAACATCATTAATATTTTCTCAAATGATTTCCCAATCATACCTCATGAAGAAAATAAATTATTATCAAATAAATGATTTGTAAATTCAATAGAAGGTAGCATCCATGTGAAAAGGTAAAACCCTAGAGTTTAAAATTGATGAGGAAATATTTCTAAGATGTGGGTCACGACTATATGTAACATCAAATCCAAAGATAAAGAAACAACTTTTGACTGATTTATATAGCTCAACTTTCTTTATTCACCCACAAAGCATAAAGATGTATTGAGATATATGAGAGTGTTATTTTTGGGACAATATGAAGAAGGATATTGCTGAATATACATCAATGTTCCTTGTATATCAACAAGTGAAGGTTTAAGGAAAATAGTCTAAGGGAATCATGAAACCATTGTCCATACCAAAATGGAAATGGAAAAACATCACCATGAAATTTTTCACCATTCATCAAAAGAAATCTAGAGGAAACAATGTTATATGGGTTGTTGTGGATAATCTCACAAACACATCTCACATTATCTCAATTTAAGAGTAATTATCACCAGATCAACTTGCATGGATATAAAATAGGGAATTAATAATAATTAATGGAGTACCACTATCAATTGTATCCAATCGAGATCTAAGATTCACCTCCTTGTTCTAGAAAATTCTCCAACATGCTCTAAATGCTTAGCTGAAATTTAGTATGTCTTATCATACTCAAACAAAAGGCCAATCTGATCAAACTATTCAAACACTAGAGGACATGTTGATAACATGTTCAATGGACTTAAAAGGAGTATTGGACCAAAATCTCCCTCTGAATGATATATCTTACAAAATTAGTTTACACTTAGGCATATAAATAGCTCCATATGAATCCCTTTATGGGAAAAGATGTATAACACTGGCATGTTGAGATGAAGTCAGTGAATGTGAGCTCCTAGGACATAAAATGGTCAATGAAATTGTATAGATGGTAAAAAAAAATTAGTATCACAACAATGTATCCCAAAGTTGATAGATATAATAGTCTATATTACCTCTATTTTGAGATCAGAGAAATTTTATTCCTCTGCATATCTCCATGGAATAAGATCATGAGATTTGGGAAGATGGGAAAGAAATGTCCCATGTATATCAGTCCCTTATAGATTTTTGACCATGTTAGAGTTTTGGCATATAGACTAACACTTACACCAACCATATCTCAAGTACATGATGTATTCCATGTATCTTGATTAATTAAGTACATATCGTATCCCTCGAATGTGCATAATCCATAGGTGGTATATTTTTAAAATGCTCTCTCTTACAAGGAGTATCCAGTAAAGATCTTGGACCGTAGAGATGAAGTTATATGCAATAAGACTAATAACTTGGTTAAATTACTATGGAGGAAACATAAGTATGAAGAGGTAACATGGTGATCAGAGGAAGTGATGAGGATAAAATACCCTTTCCTTTTTATGTAAAATGAAATTTTAAGGGTGAAATTTCAAAAGGGGGGAAGAATGTAATGACCCAAAATTGTATAAATGGAAATGGTTCATGTCTTAAAATTATGTTAGATAGTATAAAAAAATACATAGCATGGATATCCCAACAAAAACATCATTCTCATAAATGAAGAATGAAATAAGTAATATTTAAATAAATTAAAGAACTTATCCTAGTGGAATAGTAACCTGAACCTTAGAAAAGTAACATTATAATTTGGAATCGTAATTTATAAAATAGAATAGTAACCTTATCTATGAAAGTATAAATAAAATTTAGGTATCTTATAAATGATAATATTACATAACTATATCATAGTATAAGTAAATAATTGTTTTCAAATTATTAATTAAGTGTTGGTATTTTTATAAAATATAAATGTTTATTTATAATTTTATAATTGATATATGTATTTTTAAGAAAATTTATTTTCATAAAATAGATTCATAAATTAATTTTTTTTGTATTATTATTATAGGATAATTTTATGAGAACTTATTTAAATTTTCGAAGTGTTATAAAATGAGTTATAATTTTAAAATCGTTTTTTTAATAAATGATTATTTTAATTAAAAATTAAATTTATAATATTTAGAAAATTATTCTCATAAAATGGAGTATATTTTTTAATTCTACATGTTGAAAAATGGTTAGGGTGGATTTTTATAATTTTTCAAAAATAATTGAATTTTTCATGAATAGTGAAATACGGTAATTTGTGGTATTCAACAAATACATGAATTTTTGAGTAATTTATGATGTGTGGATGATGTAGGCACAATAATCTCTAAAATTAATTCTCCTTTTACTATATTTAGTCATGGTAATCAACAATATTTATATACATGGACCAAAATAATAAACTAATGAATAAAATAATCAAAAACACTCCTCTCATCATACTATAAATACCACCCATCACCACCCCTTCTCATCAAACCTCCAATGCCTTAATTTTTATCCTATTTTTACCCAATAATATTACCAAGAACCTTTCCCATTTAAAGAATCCTTTTTTGACAAAAAAAAAATACTATATCCAAGTTCCTAAGGAGGATTCTCAAGGAGAAGATGTTCAAGAGGTAAAATCCTCTTCTGTTTTCTTTTAATTTCTTTCAAGTTATTTTATTTTCTTATTCACTCCTCACCTATCCTAATAAAATTGGAATGATAACTTCAATATATTATATATACAATAATTTTATTATATTAATATAATAATTTATTATAAAACCTCTTCTTCTCTTCCTTTTATTCTAAAAATGAAAACATCGTTCGTGAGGTGTTGATTTATCACCTTTGAGGATGAAAAGTTTTCATTTCCATTTACCACCTTCAAGGATGGTCATAAAACCATTATAATGGTTGAAATAGATTCTAAAAAAACTTATAACCTTTTTTATGTTCTGAAAATAACATATATACATTATATTAAATAATAAAATAGAACAAGTTCATTGTGATTAAAAACTAAAACAAATTAATATAAATGATTACCATTAACATTTTATCTTATGAATCATCCCCATATATGAGAAAAAATATAAGACCAATTAAACTTATAGAAGGTCATTAATAACGTATAATTTAAATTTTGGATTATTACCTAAATTTTTCATGATCTTTCATACATGTATACAAGTGAACCGATCAGGAAAATCAAGAAAAAGAACACTCTTGAATGATGAAATTAAACTCTATAACTCATAATAATGGCTATAAAATAACTTAATAAAATTATGATAAATAAAATAAATTTATAATAGGTTATTTATTTATTAATTAATTAATTAAATTTGATTATCCATGATATTAAAGTTAGTAAATCATTCAGACATAAGGTAAGGGGAATCTCAAACCCAATTTCACTTCTTTTGGTTATTCCTCTTTCTTGAAAAATTTCAGTGTGGATGTTATTTTAATATTCCTAAAATATATTTTAATTTTTATTACATTTTATTTTCTAGGATATACATATTTAAAATATTATTTTATGAAAAATTCAATGATTTTTCCAAAATAACTCTTCTTTCTAAAAAACACATATTTTACTTCTCTTGAGATTTTTTATTCTTCACTCACAATTGTTGATTATTATAACAAGTATGTTGTTACCTTTTTATTTTGGAAACCCCAAAGTTTATTCATTAATGTGTTATTTATTAAATTATCATGAAACCCATTTCCTTTTTATGGGTTATTTTATGGAAATAATTTTTATATGTTCTATGTGGAATGCATGATAATGTAAATGTTATGATGTGACGGGTGCACCCTGAATTATATTACACTCTAATGCATTAGGTAATGTGATGTATCTCATGAGATAATGTGTAATATGAGCAAACATGATTCTTGATTTTTTCACAATTATGATTTTATGATAATGCACATATGTTATCCATGAACATGATGCTAGCTTTGTTCAAAACTATGTGTGGTATTTGACTACTAAGACATGATGTTTCATTTTTATACATTTCCATATTCCATGAATTTATCTATTTTATATTCTATTTAATATTATTATTATCCCATGATTATGTTATGATGATGATGATTATTCTCACTCATGGTATATTGATTCATCTTCTTATCTATCCTCTTATTAAGATTTTAGATCAACACTTTCTTTTATGTATATCCTCAGGTGACTACATATACTAAGGATTACATAAGGGGCACTAAGAAGCTATAAAATAGGTAATTAAATCATTATTATGTTTTATTATGTAAAATTTATGTATGGTTCTAATTTTCCCAGGACATTAAACCTTTGGATCACGGTTTTGTAACTCTATTATGTTTTTTACCTTTAAAATTATGTAATAATCATGTAATAAAAGTTGGTTCACTATAGTGATGAAAAAATTTACTCCAAACAAATGCATTTTATGCCTAGAAATAAATTATATAAAAATAATATCAAATATTGATCTTAATGTATATAAAATTGATCTTATATCATTTTAATACCAAATATGAAATAGAATGGTACTTTTAAATTACTTTTTAGAATAAAAATAAATAAATGTATTACAAAAATCATTTTTTCACTATTCATTAAAAATAATTCTTTTTGGAAAATACCAAATAATAAACCCATGTTAATATAGACATGATGGTTTCAAAAATGATATAATTTTCACATAATAATATTCCAATTATTTTTTTGTGGTTATTTTAAACTCGATGTCACAAGTAAATAAAGATATCAAAAAAATAGTTTTATTTAAAGTTAAAATAAATCCTAAAATCTATTATTATTACAAAATAAATAACATGAACATTATTCCTAACATAATAATGTGTTGTAAACATAAAAATAAGAAATCATAACATTGTGGATCAATCACCACTACTATAGTCACTAAACATAATGGATTATGAATCTTCACTATCATCCAATATCAAAATTGATTAGTAATCATCATCATAATCCATTAGAGTAATTTTTTGTGAATTATTACAAGAATACCATAGTATATTGTATTAGGAATTATTAATAATATCCCTTATCATATCATATCTATAATTATTACAAAAACCCATCAGTAATTTCATGATATATAATTCCATTATCCAATGCATTGGATAGAAAAAAATAAACCACCCACAATAGAATAATAAATTGTAAAAATGTTTTCCACAAGAACATAGTATTCATTGTTCCATAATCACTTAATTAACCCACGAAATGAACTAGTTTCATGAGATATTTAATAATTCATAACAAAAAAATTAGAGATAGAATGTGGATGATATCATTAATTTATATCCCTAGGGATGAATAAAAATTATTTAAGGATATTTAAAAATATGGAAAATAATCTTAAAAAATAATTTCAAATATTATTTTAAAAAATAATGAAAAATATCGTTTCCTTTTGGTATCATCTGAAAAAAAATCAGAAAAATGGGAATATTATTTTCATTAAAAACCCAAGGATTCTTATAATGAAATATTAATGAAGAATAATTGACATGGAGAAGGTAAAATATTTTCATGTTGTAAACATTAAAAATAAAATTTTATTTTCACTCATTTGTAAAAAAAAGAGATTCATACATGAAACTTCTGAAAAGATCCATTTTAATCATTTGTAAATAAATTTAAAGGCTGTATAAAATAATTTTATCAAAAAAAATAGTAAATATAAAAAATTCAATAAAATAATTTTCATGTGTATGAATATGGAGAATACTGATTCCTGACCTTATAGAAGGGTTGCGGTTGGAATTTCATAAAAAATTAATTTTTTATTATTGAGTAGCAAAGAGATGGAAAATGAAAATTACTGAAATTACTAGTTTATAGGAGAACAGATTATGTATTTATAGTAATGAACACAAAATTTCCTATAATGGAATTTTAAATCATAAAAATCTCAATAAAAAGTGAGCTTACAAAATAAACATTTGCTTTATTTTCCGATTCGCATCATATCGGATTTATCCCCTTATATAATATATTTTTATTTATTATATATATATATAAGTACTATATCTATAATTATTAAAGGATATATGCTTATTTAATAATTTCCATCCATCTATTTATTATAATTCTCCTATAAAATCAATATTCTTGATGTTATGTACTACTTAGTTCATAGATTATGGTCTTTAGAACATGCTCATGGTTTCATCTAATCTAGAATCTTTATTATGAAATAAATATCATATTTATTCATTATATAAATATTTATAACCATCCATGTAATTCAATTAGGTAAAATGAATTACATCACATTGCAATGATGGTAGTCTATATATACACAAGGGTGATGTTTTAATTTATCAATGGATTGAAATAAATGAAGGAGAATAAAAATTTACCTAACTAGAATGATAATTATAAGATAAATACTATATTTATTCATTATATAGATCATCATAACCATCCATGGGAGTTGATGATGAAAAATAAAATATATCTCTTTATTGAGATGGTAGTCCTTATATATGGATGAGTGAGGATTTCATTTTTATTACTTGGAAAGGATATAGAAAAGGGTTTTAACATTAACATAATATATTTTTAATATATTAAAAATAATTATTTAATTATTTTATGATGTTTCTATATGATTTTTAGGTTTTGTAAGAAGAAATAAATTTGAAAGAGCTTGGTTAGGATGTTTAACACTTTCCCTGGTATCTTCTGTAAGCTTACAACTTAAGATTTTATAGGATGGTTTTTTGGTGAGACTAGGACATCTAACATGTTGGTAAGAATTTTTTGAGGAGATTTTTTTAAGTATTTTACAAGATATAGTGATCAATGAGTGTGAAGAGATGAGGATATTTGGTTCTCTTTTATAAGTGATGGGAGTGTCACCCTTTTAAATATTAAGATTCATTAAATATTACAAATGTATATATCATGGAATGTGGATCCAATTTAGTAAAATTATTAAGATCAGTTGATGGGAGGTTTAAATTAATCTAAAAAAATAGATAAATATATGGTTTCTGTGATATTATAACCCTTATAGCTTTATTTAAAAACATTTATCATGGTTTACCATTAACTATGGTGAAAATATTTTTCATTTTTTGACTATTCATTATTTATAAAAATTAATTTTTCCTTTTTACCAAATATTTATTATGTTTATTTTAAATATGGAATAAATTTTATAAGATTATTCTCCAAAATGTGGTAGAAATAAATTCTAATATCAATGCAAAAAATGATTAAAACCCATTTTAAAAAAGAATTTTTATCTTGAAAATCATATCATTCCCATTCATTGATTAGGAACAACCATTAGATGAATATTAATATATCCAAATGATAGTTAGAATATTATATTGAATATATTATATTTACCTTTCAATAAACTAATTCATTAATAGTGATAATTCAATTTATTAATATAAAATAAAAAGCACACAAAAGTAATAGTTTTTTGAAAATTATTTCTTTTTACCTTTTAATGCCTTTATCGTCATTTCTAACAAATTAATTATCATTTTATTAATTATTATTGTTGGATCTTGTTATATAAAATATACACAATATGGGGTGAATTGTGTCTTTCAAAACTTCTCGAGAAATCTTGAAGATAATAAATTCTATCCTTTTATCTTTATCATATTTATTATGCAGTGGAAATAAACAGATATCAGGATGTAATGACTTATAGTGGTTCAAGGAAAAAATATCTCCTAGTCCACTCCACTAACATTCTTCTATATGATCTTGGTGATTTTCACTAGTCGGTCCTCTTTTCACGACACCATCCACAACTGAGTGTAGGCAGTTGACACCTTTACAATTTAAGGCTAAAAACAGAGCCTTCTGGTACTAAATACAGAACTGATCAAACAGATTAGTATGAGAATATGGTACTCAAAATAGAAGATTATTATTTTGATAAATACTTTCTAATTGAACTTCAAATTTGTAGCAGTATGCAACTGATAGTAAATTGGTCGTCGTCTTCAGAAAGGTTGTTCTTCAGGTAAAAGTAGTTCTTAATCGATCCGATAGCAATTTTATCTTGAAATATATTTAGCAAAAAATCATTAGTATATTCATGATAGATCTAAAATGTAGAACAAGTAAATCTTCCACGTTTCCCTTTCTGATATAAAACAGAATCTGGTCATTCTTTGTAGCAACAGATCTGTAAAAGATCTTTTTAAAGAATCAGTGAATCTCTATTTTTGTGAAATTTAAATATCTCCATATTTTAATCATTAAAACTTAGTGAATTCAAGAGATATTTTGTCTCCCATGTGATATACATAATTCAAATACACAGAATATATAGAATAAAGATGAGTTCTTTATTCATAAATTCAAATCCACAAAATTTTCCTGAAAGATTACAATATTCAAAAAAGTTTGTATGACAAAGTGGTCGTAACTTCCCTTAAAAATGGCACTAAATACTCATCTTAAATTTCTCCTTTAAATCATGTATAAATGGATTTAAATCATTCAAATATGAACTTCAAAATCGGTCTTCGAATCTGGCTTGAAATCAGCCTAATATTCCTTAAAAGATCATTGCATGATAGAGTCGCAAATTTAAATCTCTGACTCTTGAAGAAGTAAAATGTATGGTTATTTTTAGAATAAACCCAAATATCAAACATAAGGATTGTTAAAAACATCAGGTTGATGATCCATACATTTCTCTTTAAATTTAAAATGTATCTTCCATGATCCACACTTTTCTTAGCTTCTAAATGTAAGGTTCATGATCCATACTTTGTGATGGAATTTAAGGTTCATTACAAAAGTAAGGTTGATGATCCATACTTTTGTTAAGAAAAAGTAAGGTTTCATACTTACATAAGGTTCTTAATCCATAATTTTTTTATATAACAAATGTAAGGTTCCTTACAAATGTAAGGTTCCTTACAAACGTAAGGTTCCTTACAAACGTAAGGTTCCTTACAAACGTAAGGTTCCTTACAAACATAAGGTTACTTACAAACATAAGGTTAATGAACCATACTTTTCTGAACTCCCATAAAATAAATGTAGGATTTAATCCTTACGTTATGCTCTCCAACATACGGTATGAACAGTGTTTCCAGAATATGCTGAATAGATTTCCAAACACTTTGACAAATATTTCACATGAATCATATGAATTAATATTATTCCAAAATTGGGAATATAAAGAATATTAATTTCCTCAAATATACTTAATGTAAAATCATTATAATAACAAATAAGGGTATTTGTGAGCATTAAAATCATCATAAAAAAATATAGAGTATTGTTGAAACAATACATGATCAACAATATCCCCCTTTTTTATGATCACAAAACCCATAAAGTTATTTACATATCATTTAGAATTTTTCAAGGATAAAAACAATATTTAATTTTTACTTCCAAATACCTATTTGAAAATATACAATACTGGTTTCTCCAAATTTCTCTCCAAAGGTTCGAAATTAAATTTATCCACCAAAATTTTATTTAAAAACGAAGTAAAATGTTTTACTATGTTTATCCAAATTTCTCCACCTTTTGGTGATATCAAAAAGAATGATAAAATAAGGAATATAAAACAAGTAATGTAGTACTGAACTTTTAAGCATATTTTATGATAAATTGATTATCAATAAAGGAATTTGGATTTTTATTCAGCCTAATATAAACATAAATAGATTAAAAATACATTAATCATGATAAACATGAAATTTCATTGATAAAACAATATATAAGAACATTAATGAGCAGGAATCAAGGTTGTAGGGATAAAGGTTGAAAAAAGGGTATCTCAGTGATTTTGAATAACATCCTTTAAATATACCAACTATAAAATTAATCACTTCATAACACTATCTCTGAGCTGAATGATCAGATCTCTTCCTTCTTGAGTCAAATGAATATCTTCAATGAGGTTCAATATAAAAAAATCATGAAATATTTTTTCCTTCTCCATAAACTGATTGACATTCTCAGTGAATCTGATGAGTAATTCTCTAATACCCAGTTCACTAGAGGTAAGATGACCAACAGGATGTTTTTTATTGTCCAGTAGAACAGACAAAGGAATGTTATTACAATGTAAATCCTTTAACCTATCATTCATGTTTCACATTACAGTTATAATGGATTGGAATATCTTGATCAAATCAGGCGAAGTACTTGATTTAGTTTCCTTATTTCCTCTAACAGTTGCAAACTATTTCTCTATAAAACATTTCAAATATTCCAAATCTAATTTCAAAACAACTTCAGATTTTAATTTTTCAACTTATTACATCAATTCTTTGGTAAAAATATCAACCTCTTTCTTTGAAATAGAACTATCATTTAGATGTTGAAATATATGTTTCTCTTTATCCAATTATCTTATTAAAGTAGAATTATCTTCTTGAGATTTGTTAAATTTTCTGAAAATCTCCTCAACATGATCAGACATAGAATTAGAGGCACCATGTTCTTGATTCACAACTGGATTTACCATGATCAGTGGTAAAGATTAATCATCTGATTTATCTTTTTCATCTTGCTCCACAAGTTTTTAAACTAATTTGTCTCCTAAAATATAAAATTAGTAATATTAATTTAGAACTTATTTATGAATTTCATAGAATTTTTTTTGAATAAATTGATCTTTATTATCATCTTTTAAAGGAAGATGATTTTCCAGAGCAATTTTTTCTTGAATTTCTTCTTGAAGCTGAATTTTTTGTACTGGTTTTGTCTGAGAATTTTAACATTATATAGAGTCAATATGATCCATTTATTGGTCTATAATATTCATTCCTTGAGAGTTTTTAATTTTAGGTACCTCTTTAGTTCTTTTCTCTGCCTCAGCTTGAGGTAAAACATCCACTACTTCTTGAGAAGCAGCTTCCTTTTGGATTTCTTCTTGAATAGGTACACTTAAAATTTTATAACTAAAAAGAGATTATATCTCAAGAACTACCTCAGGAGAAAATTATTCAAAAACTTGAAATTCTTTGTGCCTAGATTTTTGAAGTCCATCTTGACTTTCTTCATTGGTAAGGGTATCTTCTATTTCAAATCTAAGTCTCCTTACAGTCTTTGAAACTGAATATGTTCCGGAATCATCCATACCATCTTTAGATTTTGTAGTTTTCTCCCCCTGGGTAGACACCTGATCTTATTCAGCTCCAATAAGCATGATTTTACCTTTTATAGTGCTCCAGAAAAATACATGATTTCTCAATGTTCCAGCATTCAACACATTACTATAAAGGAATCTAACTCTCGCATCAATTAGCCTTTCCATATATTTCTTAAAAAACAACTTTGAAATAGATCTTCCATAAGGATAAAAACTCATATGATCCTCAGGTTGACAGAAGTAATTCATATATTTAATCATGTATCTTGGAAAATTCAGTTTTATGTCACTTAAGAATAGAAACATGATATATATATCTAGAAATAGAATCGTCTCCGTCTCAGACATCCCTAGGGCTATCCCAGTCTGAATAAACTTAACCAAGATTTTATGATATGGTTCTAAATCTTTTACCATAATTTTCCTTATTTTAGTATAACCAAATAGAAAAGACATGATGTCCTCGGATTTATGATTGTTATCCCCAATTTATTTTAGATCAAAATGAAAAAATTCATTATGAGGGAATTTCAAGATTCTGGAAATTTCAACTTAAGAGATCGATAGCTCCCTATCTTTGATCTTTGTAATAATCAAATATTCTATATCTCCCAAACTAAATTGAATGGTTTTAATGAAACTTCTCAACTAAACTTCATACAAAAATTCAGTGTAGTGCTCAATGAATGTCATTTCAATACATTGAAAGGATAATGTTTTCTTCGACATCAGATTCATCTGATACAGCCATTCAAGATTAATGACTTCTCCCTGAAGGATTTTCCATCCAGTTGAACTCTGACACTTGGTATCACTGGGTTTTCCTTCTTTGATTCTATTTTTTCTATTTTCGTTGAAAATATTTGAAGGTTTGAAGTTCTAGGGTTTCTAAGGTTCGAGCAAAGGAAGACGAAAGAGGTGAAGGGTTTTGGTAGTTTAAAATGTTTTGAGAAAAAGATAAATTGTTTAATTCAAAATAGGCTCTGATAGATCATTGATTCCAGTGTCATTATGTACATAATAATAATTATAGAATTTAAAATAAATTAAACCATATGCGGAATATTTAACATTTATTGCAGAATAAAAATAAAAGCATAACTTATTTAAAAGAGAAGTAAATAAATTACTTTAAATAGTGAAAAAAATTAAAATAAAAAAATGATCAAATAAAATTAATATTAAATAAAATTTATTTAAAAATAAATAGAATTAAAAATAAAAATATTTAAGATTAAATAAACCTAAACCCCCCTAATAAAATAAAAACATACAGTGGAAAGTGGTTTAGAAAAAATATCAGCTAATTAAAATTCTGTACTTATAAATTCTAAAAATATATCCTTTTTAAGAATATGATCTCTTAGAAAATGATGTCTAATATCAATATGTTTATTTCTATAATGACTTATAGGATTTTTTTTTGAAATATTTATAACACTAGTATTATCACATAAAATAGTTGTATTATCAAAATTTATTCCAAAGTCCATAAGAGTGTTTTTCATCTACAAAACTTTTGCACATCAACTGCTTGTAGATACATATTCTACCTTAGCAATTGACAAAGCAATTGAGTGTTGTTTCTTACTAGACCATGACACTAAATATTTTTCTAAAAAGTGACAGGTTCCTGAGGTTTATTTTTCTATCTAATATAAAACTATCAAAATCATCATCTGAGTATGAAATTAAATTAAAATCATTTGTTTTTGGATAACGAAGAGACTGAAAAACAGTTCCTTTTAAATATCTAAAAATTCTTTTGACAGCTGTAAGATGATATTTCTTAGTACTTGATTGAAATATTTCACAAATACATACTGAGTACATAATATTCGGCATTCTAGTTGTATGATATAATAAACTGCCAATCATACCTCTATATAACTTTAAGTCTAATAGTTTTCTATTTTCATCCAAATCAAGTTTCATATTAGTACACGTATGAATTGTATATGTCTTGTTATTTTCAAGTCCAAATTTCTTTACTAAATTAGTAATATATTTACTTTGATTAAAAACATTTCCAAAATCTTTTTGATAGATTTGAAGTCCTAAAAAGAAATTTAGTTCTCCCATTATACTCATTTCAAATTCTTTTTGCATTAAGTTTGAAAACTGATGAAAAAGTTTTTTAAATTTTGATCCAAAAAGTACATCATAAACAAATATTTGAAACAATAGAATATTATAATCTATAGTTTTCTTAAAAATTGTTAGATCTTCCATACCAACAGTAAAATCATTTTTCAAAATAAAAGAACTTAATCATTCATACCAAGCTATAGGTGCTTGTTTAAGGCCATAAAAAGCTTTAGTAAGTTTAAAAACAAAATATGGTTTTCAAGAATTTTCAAAACTAGGGGGTTGCTCAAAATAAACTTCCTCCATTAAATAATCATTTAAAAATCCAGACTTAACATCCATATGAAATAATTTAAAATTCATATGAGATGCATAGGATAATAGGATTCTAATGAATTCTAATCTAGCCACAAGAGAAAAGGTCTTGTCAGAATCTGTAAATTATTCCTTATTAAATCCATTATCCACTATTCTTGCTTTATTTCTAGTTATAACTCCTTTATCATCTTGTTTATTTCAAAATACTCATTTGGTTCCAATAACATGATAGTTCTTTAGTCTTTCAAATAATTTTCAAACTTTGTTTATTTTGAATTGGTTTAGTTCTTCTTGCATTGATATCATCCAAATTTCATCAAATAGGGCTTCTTCTATTGACTTAGGTTTTAATTGGGATAGAAATGTATAAAACTCAAATCGATTTCCTATCTTTATTCTGGTTTTTATTCTTGTGTCCAAGTCTCCTATAACAGCTTCTAAATGGTGATTCTTTAGAGTTCTAGATTGTCTTTCTAAAATACTATTAGTTTCATCAGTGACATGTTCTTCTAAACTGGACTAAATTTTGTTTATATGATTTTCAAAATCTTCTTTTAGGTTTTCAAGTCTCATGTTATCATTAGAGTTAGATTCATCAATTTGATCTTTAATTTTTTTCAAAAGGGTCAGATTCATCAAATTTTACATGAAATGATTCTTCAACAATCCTTGACTTTTTATTAAAAAATCAATAAGCTTTGGAGGTAGCAGAAAATCCTAAGAAAATTACTTCATCAGATTTTTTATAAAACTTAACAAGATTTTCCTTGGTGTTCAAGATGTAAACCTCGCATCCAAAAACATTAAATTATTTTACTTTATGTTTTTTGTTATTAAAAAGTTCATAGGGTTTCTTTTTGAAAATTGGTCTCATTAAACCTCTATTCATTATATACCAAGATGTTCTTATAGATTCTTCCCAGAAATAGGTAGGAAGGATATATTCATTTAGTATAGTCCTAGCCATTTCCTAAATAGTTCTATTTCTTTTTTCAACAATTCCACTTTTTTAAGGTGTTCTTGGTGTTGAGAAGGTGTGTTTAATACCTATATTTGAGCAAAATGAATTGAATTCCTAATTCTCAAATTCTCTTCCATGATCACTTCTTAATGAAATTATTTAAAACCTTTTTTATTTTGAAAAAAATTGTAAAAACTTTCAAATATAGTAAAAGCTTAATTTTAATATTTTAGAAAATATATCTAATTAAATCTAGAATAGTCATCAACTAAAATATATACATATAATTTACTAGCCAAACTTGCTAATATTAAATGTCCAAACAGATCCATATGGATAAGTTCTGAAGGTTTAGATGTAACAATTTTGTTAATTTACTTGAAAGATGATTTGTGTTTCTTTCCAATTTGATATGCATCACATAATATTACACTATCAAATTTAAGACTAGGTAAATCTAAAACTAATTTTCTCTTAGAAAACTTATGTAAAGAGTAAATATTGAAATGCCCAATTCTTCTATGCCAGATCTAGGATTCATTTATTTTAGTAGTTAAACAATTTAATTTTTGTTTACATGAGTAATTTATGTCCAGGGTGTAAACATTGTCAGTTCTGGGTGCTCTAAATTTAAGCAATTTATCTTTAAAACAAAACAACAGTTTTTAGAAAAACCCACACAATAACCATCATAAAAAAGTTGAGAAATAATTATCAGGTTATATTTCAATCCTTGTACGTAAAGTTATTTTTTCATTGAGACAGCTTTAGGATCTCTAATAGTTCCAATACTAATGATTTTTCTGTTGGCATTGTCACTAAAGGTGACTAATACACCATCCTTTTGAGTTAATGTTTTAAAGTTCAATGATTTTCCACTCATATTCCTAGAGCAACAACTATCCATGTACCAAATTTCTTTTTTGCTTCTATGATATTCTTCTTGCAAAGTCATTTAAACAATGGTTTTTTTTGGTACCCATATTCTTTTGGTTCCAATGGTGTTAGCAATCAGTGATCTGGGAATCCATATTTTCATTGTTTTTCTATAATCATTTGAGTTAAATACACTATTTTAAATAAAGGCTTTTTTAATTCCACTAATTTGTGGAATTATTAAATAACTATTTTCAGTTATATGTCCTTTTGTTCCATAGTAATTAAAAATTAAACATTTTTTTATTTGGAACAAAATAGTTTTTGTACAGTTTTGGTTTCTCACCTTTACTGCCTATTCCATTTCTTTCTTTCTTAATCACATTCTTACCAAGAATTTCATTTAAGGTAATTTTTTATTTTGTAAAAAAGAGAGATGCACTTTTGTAGGTTTCTACTTCATCTTATAGTGTTTTGATCTTAGTTTTATGATCTACATTGTTTGTGTTAGATGGGTTATATTTCTCTATTAACTCTTGATGTTGTTTTAGAAAAGTGTCTCTTTCTACTAAAATTTTGTTATGAATGTTTTTCATTGATTTATTCTTCTTAAATAAGGAATCATATCTTTATTCTATCATGTTTTAGTAGGCTGCAAGTTTTTCATTTTAATAGATAGGTTTCAAACCATAATTGGAAGAGTAATATGATTGTACCTCACTATCTTCAGTCAGGAAGCACATGTTTGCTTTTAGATTTTATTATTATCTTCCTAATTCAGACTTTGATGGGATACTGGTGTCTTTAGAAACATTCCATGTAGCTTTCATTTCTCTTTTATATTTCTGCTCATAATAAGTATTTTTGAAAAACCTTTTTTTCTTTCCTCTTTTTAGCAGAGGAGAGTTAGTTCTTATGGGACCCATTTTCTTGCATTCATAGCATTTGACTTCCTTTGTAAATTTATCCTCTTTAATGAAGTAATATCTAAATCCTTTCTTATTCTTATAAAAAAATTGAATTTTCTGTCCATTTGTACTAATTTCATCTCTGAATCAGATGAGTCGGAATTTTATTCATTTTTGATCTCTTGTTTTATCTTTCTGATCTTCTTCTAAGATGTAACTTTCAAACAAGTATTTTATCTTTTTATCAATATATTATTCTCATTAGCTTAATCTTCCATATCAGGTTCATACATCATTAGGGTTCCAATTAATTCTCTCATAGTTAGATTTTTAATAGGTGATGATTGCCTAATGGCTACTGATATCCCATTCCATTGGGTTGGTAGTACTCTCAGTACTTTCAAGGCTTGATCTACTTGGGTTATAGGATATCTCAAGGCAGTAATGTTTTTGACTATCTCTGTAATCCTTCCATTCATATGATTGATTATTTCAACATCAAGAAGTCTAAATGTATCAAATTTCACCTTTGTTGTAGTATACCTCATTTGTCTGACATTGTCAGTTCCTTCAAAAGCAAGTGCAATTGTCTACCACATCTCATAACTTGTCAAGTATTGAGATACTTGATTAAATTCATCTATTCCTAGACCATATATAATAGCATTCATAGATTTTGAATTTATGTCATACTCTGCTTCAGTAGCCACACTCCATGTTTCAGGTTTCTTAGGAATTTCATAAGGTGTAAGAACTTTTTAGTAAACTCTGTATTTAAGATTCTTCAGGTTGATGATCATCCTTGATTTCCAACATGCATAGTTTTCACCATTGAAGTACGGAGCTTGAATCATTGACATTCCCTCTCATGAATAACCTATTGAGATATCTTTATAATCCTTTACCTTCATCTTGTTATATCTTTAACAAAAGAACCTTTCTATGATACCAATTATTGGATTGTGTTATACAAAATATACATAAGAGGGGCGAATTGTGTATTTCAAAACTTCTTAAGAAATAATGAATATAATCAATTTTGTACTTTTATCCTTATTGGATTTTTTATTAAGTGGAAATAAACAGAAATGAAGACGCAAATATTTATAGTGGTTCAGGGTACAAATATCCCCTAGTCCACTCTATCAACACTCTTCTCCATGAGCTTGATGATTTTCACTAGTCGGTCCTCTTTTCATGAGACCATCCACAATTGAGTACATGTAGTGGACACCATTACAATTTAAGGCTAAAAATAGATCCTTCTCGTTCTAAACATAGAACTAATCAACCAGCTTACTTTGAGAAGTTGGTACTCAAAATATAAGAGTATTCTATTGATAAATACTTTCCAATTGAACTTCATAGTTGTAGCAGTGCACAATTTATAGTAAATGGATCATCATCTTCAGAAAGGTTGTTCTTCAGGTAAGAGTAGTTCTGAATTGATCTGGTTGCAATTTGATCTTGAAATATATTCAACAACAAATTAGTAGTAGATTCGTGATAGATATCCAATGTAGAACAAGTAAATCTTCAACATTTCTCTTTATAATATAAAATAGAATTTGGTTGTTCTTTGTAGCAAAAGATCTATAAAATATCCTTTTAAAGAATCAGTGAATCTCTATTTTTTTGAAACTCGAATATCTCCATATTTTAATCATGTAAACGCCGTGAATTAAAGAGATATCATGTCACCCATGTTATCTATAAAAAGCAGATACATAGAAAATATAGAATAAAGAGGGGTGCCTTATTCATAAATTTAGATCCACAAAAGTCGCCCGACAGATCACAATATTCAAAAAAATGAATGATAGAGTGGTCGTAACTTCCCTTAAAAAATGGCATGAAATCCTCCTCTAAAATCGATCCTTTAAATCTCATATAAATGTATTTAAATCAGTCAAATATGCGCTTTAAAATTGGGCTTCGAATATGTATTGAAATTAGCCTGATATTCTGTAAAATACCATTCACGATAGAGTCGCAAAATCAAATCTCCAATGCTTGAAGAAGTCAAATGTAGGGTTATTTTTAGAAACAACCCAAACATAAAACTTAAGGATGATTACAAATGTAAGGTTGATGATCCATACTTTTCTATTTAACTCTAGAATGTATAGTTCATGATCCACACTTTTCTTAGCTTCTGAATGTAAGGTTAATGATCCAGACATTTTGAGAGAACTTAAGGTTCATGATCAATACTTTTCGACAGAACGTAAGGTTCATTACAAAAGTAAGGTTGATGATCAATACTTTTGTAAAGAAAATTTATGTTTTGATACTTATGTAAGGTTCTTCATCTATACTTTTTTCATATAACAAATGTAAGGTTCCTTCCAAATGTAAGGTTGATGAACCATACTTCTTTTAACTACCATAAAATAAATGTAGGATTTAATCCTTATGCTACGCTCTCCAACGTACGGTATGAATAGTGTTTCCAGAATACATTGAATATCTTTCTGAACACTTTGTAAAATATTTCACATGAATCATATGAATTAATATTATTCCAAAATTGGGAATATAAATAATATTAATTTCCTGAAATATACGTAAAGTAAAATCAATAGAATAACAAATAAGGGTATTTGTGAGCATCAAAATCATCATAAAAAATATAGAGTAGTGTTGAAACAATACATGCTCAACAATTATACATTTTTATATAAATCATATTTATACTTCATCATTTATTAGTAGTGATAAATATATAATCATTGAAAATACAATTCTTGAAAATTAGGTCTTGCATTATTTTTTTTCATTAAAATTTGAGTACTTATTTAGTAAGACTTATTGATACATTTATATTAAGTAAAATAATCATACAAATATTTTTTAATCATATTTCCCTTATTCCTTCCAATCAATTTAATAGTGAGGTTATAATTTTTAATTTTAATAATAAAATATATAATGGTTCATATAAGCATGGTTTTGTAAGTAAAGAAAACTATCAAAATAATTAGATTTATTTTAATGGGTAATATATTACAAAATCATTGATTGTTACATCATCCTCATAGTAGGAGAATTTATTATCATCTCCCTTGTCTATTTTGTACCATTTCTATATGGTTTCTTCATCATTATCATTATTTCCACAACCTACATCATCACCATAGCTATACTTATAAACCATCAAAATGAGTACCCGGGATGGTTGAATGCCATGAACCTTATGTATGTAATATAATTACCCAATATATTTATTATTGGTGTATATATTTTTTAGATGATTCTCATAAGAAATACAGAATGGTTTGGTGATTTTTTAGATCTATTAAAGAGATGTAATTTTCTGATATGTCGTCCAAAATTTCTTTTATAGAACTAAAACTCCTTGAAATATCAAAGTCACTATATTCATAAAAAAAGATAATTAGTAGGGATATTTCATCAAGGAGTTTCTCTACTTAGGGGTGGTTTTTCTAGATGCCTTAGACACTTTCTATTCATTTCAAAAATTAATGGATTCATTCATATTTATATCATACATAGAATTTTTGTTATTGAATTTCAATTCCACCATTCACCTTCAGGCATTAGGGACCCACAAGCATAGACCCTCATGTCTGTCAAAAATCCATTAGAGAATGATCTAAATCATGTTTAGTGAAATAAATAAATCACCCAATAGAATGATCATTTGGAGGTAAGGTGAAACATTTATCCATATCATCATTTACATGAATCAACTGATTTTATCATGAAACTAGGAGTTTTTCCTCATCTGATATACTATGAGGAAGAGTAGTGTATTTATTTTTCACACAGTAGAATTGATGAAAAATTATATAAGGAAGAAAACATTCACTAAAGGCCTCTCTATTAACCATGGTTTATAGTATGAGTTATTCTCATTATTATCCATATTTCTATTAATAATAGTTCTAGTCAACGATATGTAAGGTGTAAAGAAATATTAGTTATGGAGGTTCAAAATAATATCCACTTATTATTCCCCTGGCAAGAGAATAAAAACATCAATGATTACCTATTGGTATTCCATGAACTAATTCTTTAGAAAATTTCATTGTTTATAAACTTGTATCCCCCAAAAGTGTTATTCAATCTAGCCCTAAAAAACATTAAATGGTTTTTAAATGATTTACAGGGACATAAACAATAGATATGTCTTTGATATTGATATAACATTGAAAATGCTATTATGAGAATATTAATTAGATAGATAATATTAAGTTTTTTTATTAACATTTAGGTGTTGTTACATACTCCATTATGTTTCCAACACACCAGGAATATATAACTTATTAATTCCATTTTTAGAAAGGCCAATAAGTGGAAAAAGATTTCATTGAAGGGAAAAATAATAAATTAACTTTTTTTATTGGTCCTCTTACAATATTTAAAAATATGTAAAGAGAGACACATGTGGTTTTAGTTTTAGAAAACTCTATTTCCTTATCTCTTTTGGTCATTTATAATTCACTATAATGAATAGAATAACCCATACACTCAAAAAGAATGTTGGCATAGGTAATGATGTTCTTTTCTAGGATATTCCTCACCAACTATAGTAACTCATTTTTATGTATAAAATTTTTTCCCACATCATCCCATGTTACATTAAGAGGGAGAAATTTATAAAAAACAATCCCAGAATTATAGCCCTTGTGATCTAGTGCTTATCCTTATGTTTCATTCTAACATCTCCATACATTAAGTGAGTTATATTGCTTACATGGATACCACTATTGAAATTTTTTGGAATAATTTTATTTTTCATTAGGATATTTACTTCATGATCAATATCCCATTGTATTTCCTTACAACCCTCATCTCCCTTAAATTTTTTTGACAACTATGTCATAATAAATAAGGTAATCCTCAATCCATTTTAAAGACACCCATGGGTTGGATGTACCAACCCGAATTCCATCCCAAATACTAATACACAAAAAAACATTTGATGTATTTATTTATATGAATTTACTATTCAAGAATGTGGTGTCCAACCTCTAAACTAAATGGGGTATACCCAATGACTTATCCAACTTTATAATTTTAATTCTTGATGAAGAACCTAGTTATAGACAATTTATATTGAGAATGATTAATTTTGTGTTTGATCAAATGTGTTGGTTGATTCTCACCTGGATGAGTCCAAGGGATGGTTTTATCACTCAGTAACACAAATATATAAAGTTTTATCCTTTCAAGGGATGAAGAGTTTATCAAATTTCCTCTCATAAAATCAAATATATTTAGGTTTGATAGAAAATTTACTAATGTTAGTGAGGATGATTGATGTTATCAATATCTATCTACCTAGTATTAGAAGACATTGAACCTTTTATGAGATTCATTTATACAAAAGACAGGGTATAAATACTCAAAGAATTAATTACTCAATAAAAAAGATTTAAATAGTGTAATTATGTAAAATATTTTCTATCAATGTAATATATTTCTCAAAAAACATATATTAAGGGAACAATACAAAAGTTATTTATAGTTGGAAGAATCTTATATAAATAAATTCATGATGCATGATTGATTTGTGTAATTTTTTATAATCACCATCATAGTTTAATGTCCACAAGAATATTATATGGGGGAGTTTTACATAAAATATAAGATGTTGATTTAAATTAATTAGTGAATATTTTTTAATCTTCTCACATAACTTGAATATAATAAACGAGGGAAAAAACTACCATATATATTGGGGAAGATGAAACGAATAAACTTCCAGTTTTTTGAGGTTCAAATGAATCATATATAGAGGTGTTATTCTTCATCTAAATTCAATAATTTTTTCAAAATGTATCCATTTCATAGGTGGATACTTCTTTATTCTTGAAAAAATGGAAAAAATATATATAAATAAGTATTTAAAAAAAATAAGAAAAAATAATCCACCCACGTAAAAATAATGATCCAATATAGATAAATTATGTATATTATGTGTAAAATATTTTTATTCCTCACTATTTTTTGTGGGATTGTGAAATTTCACTATTTTCACATGAATCGTACATTGTTGGCTCATTATTTATGATGTTTTCTAGACCTTATATTCTCCACCTGTTTACATTATGGGGTGGGTGTCTCATTTGTGGATTAATGGAGTGATAAAATTGAGGTCATGGTAAACATATGTTATGGTCAAATAATTTTCAAGAAAAATGTAGGATGCATTTTGGGATGAGTAGTATTTACTCAAAACTGTGTCATTTTTTGCCTTAGGACTTGATTCATTTTTTGTGACACTATTGTAACTATCACCTAAGTTCATTATATGATTTGGTGAGGGTTTTATGGGTCTAGAAATCATATATTTTAAGTAATATATACTTTATAATATTCTTAACCATGCTTATATTTTTATACAAAAACACATAGAATATTATAAAGTGAAGGGTTTTAGAAAAATCACACTATTGACAAGATTCCCTTCACTATCTAGACATTAAAAAAGAATTACATTAAGCAATTTCTAGATCAAAATATGAATAGTGAGGACAAATCCCATGTAAAAATAAAATTCCCATGTCTACTATATATAAAAATTTAGTTTTATATTCCACATAAAATGCATTATAATAGGTCCCATGTAAAACAAACATAGAGGAATTCCCACCTAATTAAGATTATGATATTTCCATAAATGATCCTCTGTAATGAATGTTAACCCCATTCATTCACATAAATATTAAATTTTATGATAAATTAGTACATCATAAACTATTTTTTCCCACTTAACATGGATAAATATTATCATATGAGTTGACATATAGTAAACCTCTTTGAGAAAGATACTATATAGGGGTTTTGAGACTATTTAATGGACTAAAAGGTTGTACTAACACTAGCATGTCAATATTATAACCACAAGAAACCTATTCAACAAATCCCTCCTCAGATTCCTTAAGATTTACATGACTCTCTCATAATTAAATTTTAAATGGTTTCTTTAATGATATAGTTCAATGATAACATGAAACTATCATCCTATAAGAGATCTATCACTCCTTGTTCTCCATTAATTGTATGATCCTAAAGATAATATCAAGCATACAATCTATTAATAATGATTATTCTTACCCATAGGATACCATTGGTACTCTTTCCAACACATGATACACATTCTACCACTCTAAACTAGCCCCAAAGCTCTCTTTTATCTATTCTACCTTCTTAGTTCAGCCAATGAGACAATAATATAAATGTGATAATAATTAGATGTGCATTGCAGCATTACTTTACTAGATCACATTACCCATATGTTCAGTGTTTATTTTTTTATTTATGAATGGATAAGATACAAACCCAAAGGGCATGAAATATTTTTTATTCCCCAACATACCTTTACCTGGGCCATTTTTTTGGTCAAACCAAAAAGGGCCACTCATCTATATGTCCCACACTAAATCATTTAATGTTATCAGTTCCTAGTTTTCCATTTCACATGGATTTGAGCAATATAGAAATAGGCCTATTCATAAGAACTTAACCATAATAACATTATGGTTCTCAAAACACTACAATAAATAAAACTTCATTGGACCATGAATCGTGTCCCTAAAAGGCACTTAATTATTACTATATACTAGTTTAAAAATTAATTTAAAAATATCTTGGGTAAAAAACCCTAAGAGTCGCCACCACACCCATTTCCATAAGTCCTTAAAAGGAACAACATAGCTCATTAAATTGTATACAACTACATTAGTTTTGATTATATTCATAATGATACATAGATATCCCATTTCAAATGTGAAATAAATTCATCACAGGGTATATTACCTCCCTTGATGTCCATAAATTCTTGAGAATTGAGCTCTAAGGCTTCAATGTATATCATATATAATTAACCAACATATGACAACCCTGCTTTTTATTACAACTGAAACATGCTTTATTACATAAAACTTCACTTGATCCAACAAAGAAGATCGAGAGGTTTAGTGTCTTTGGGGATTAGGATCATTACATAAAAACTTTAAACTTGAAATACAACATCTCTATTGAAAACTTCCTTTACATGACCACTACATTCCTTCGTACTTAGCATTGCATGGGATAACCTGAGGACATGCATAAGAAAAGGGTGAGCTATAAAGCCCAATAAGGGAGTACACAATGAATAACATGAGGAGTACAATACATGTTAGGCAATAGGCATATCAATAGAGCATAAGAGAAACGTGAACATAAAGGCATGATAAAGCATGATAATCATAACATGGAAATGTGGCAACAACACTTAACATTGAATTAGCATGAGCCAAGGCTCATTGCACATGGAGCATGAGTAAACCCTCATTGCACTTGAAGCGCGAGTAAACCCTCATTGCACTTGAATTAGCATGATTCAACACTCATTGCACATGATGTATCATGATACTATACTTTACCCAATGCATTGGAGTGCTATAAAGGGCACACCCTTCTTAAACATTTCATTTCATGCATAAGTGTGCCACATGGATCATAAAACATGGATTCATAAAACATAATCATTTATTCCACGATAAAGGAATGTGGAAATCATACATGAAACTTTACAATCAATAAGTAAATGTGCATAAAGGTGAATGTCCTTGATGGAGAAATGGGCATGGTATTCACTACACAATGACATTGGCTTAGAAAATCGATGTGATTTCAGCAGCGTAACGGCGTGACATAAGAACTCATAAAAAAGTTTGATGAGAGAGAAAGGGGTTCCTCATCATATTTACATGTAATGGACAGTAAGGAGGTAATATATAAACATGACCCAACAATTGAAAAGGAATTTAGATTCATGATACAAAAGTATTGCTTGAATATAAAAGAGGAGAAAAGGTTTCTTTCAGAATTTCGGCATAGTAACGGGTGTACATGGGAGGCTTTTAATGAGAGATAAAGGGGTCTCCCATAATTCAAACACTAATAGGGAAGTATGGGAGAGATACGAAACTATACCCCAACATAATTGAAATTAAAAGGTCAATACAACATAAAGAAAATTGACAAAAATGAGAAAGGAAAAAAACCCTTACTTGGAAGTGTGCTTCCAAAGGCTAGAGAGAGGCTTGTGAGAGGCTTCTTGGGAGCTTGGGGCACCTTGGGAGGATTCTAGAGAGAGTAGGGCAGAGGTTGGACTAACTCCAAGGGCTTTGAGTGAGGAGGAAGTGAGAGCTTGGGTGGGTTTATATAGGAAAGGTGAGGGAATTCTTTATTATTTAGGTTTGGGACCCCTATATTAAAATAATCCAAACCACAAACCATCCCATGGTATTTGCCCATGGTTTCTGGAAAAGGAAAGAGGAAAACAATATTTTACAAGGCCAAGGTCCGAACTTTTTAAAAAATTAGGGTTGCTTATGTGGAGGTGAGTCACACTCCCATGGAAATTAATTTAAAAAGGCAAAGTGTTGAATAAGTCTTGAGGGCTCCATTAATGCTTTGAAAAGTAAGTCAAACAAGCCCAAAACCTAATTATTTTAATGATAAAACAAATATTGGCCGAACATAAGGATTATGGTATTTTATTACATCACCATTGGGTCATTATGATGTCATAAAACACATTATATATTGAAATGGTATTTAATTTTTACCCAAAAATTTGATTGTCTCAGAAAATTATGAAAAATTCACCGTTGGATAATTTCGACGTCCTGATTCCAAAAATAATATTTATTTTATCTAAATAATTTTCTAAATATGTGAATTTTCACTTTTAAAATAAAAACCGACATTTATAAAAAAATTCACGGGTTTTGACAGAAATGGCTTTCAAACCTTAATAAAAATTTTAATTGCATTCATAAAATTATAAGATCATTTATATTTAATAAAAATTAATGTAATATTAATAATAATATTTTATTAAAATATTATTTAATTCAAAAATCCTTTAATTTAATAAAATATAATTCTTAATTAAATAATAACTAAAAACACCATTTGTACTTTAAGAACTAATTACAATGTATCAAAAATGACTAGAAATTATATTCATTATTATATACAAAAATAATGTACATGAACATGGTGCTACTTATTTGTTACATAACCCCTTAAAATAGCCGCATAAGACCTAAGGGTAAGGTGTGCGATGGTGACAGACTCTTGGGGCGGCTCGGATAACATCGCTCGAGTGGTAATTTCAATCAACTTCCACTTTTCACATAGACGATCACGTTCGAGCTTGACTTGATGAAGCTCAGCTTGGGCTTGGTCAAGGGCAAAGCCCAAAGACGCCATCTCTTTTCCGAGCTCTGACAAATGGGCTTCGTAAGGGGAAATTCTACTGGATGAGGCCATCGCTTCCTTTGTCTGAGTAGAAATGGGTTCGTTAAAGCCTTATATTTATACTACTCAGATGATCACTGTTCAACGGCTATGAAAGTAACGGTCACAAATCTTAACGTAAAACTAAAGAAGTTGACATCTTATAAAATCATTTTTCATAAAGAAACATTTAACTGGATCAAGAGGGATTTTCCATTAATGAAACTTTGGGTCGTTACAATATTCCCCCCTTAAGAAATTTTGCCCTCGAAATTTTCCTTTTCCCACACTAAAACAAATGTGGGTAACTCAGCTTCATCATATCCTCCGACTCCCAAGTTGCTTCTTCAAACTTGTGGTTTCTCCACAACACCTTGATGAGGGGAATTGTCTTATTTCGTAGAACTTTTTCTCTACGATCTAAGATCTTTACTGGTTGCTCCTCATAAGAAAGATCATCTTCCAATTGTACCACCTCGGAAGAGAGTACATGTGAAGGGTCTGGTATGTACTTCCTTAAGAGGGATACATGGAAGACATCATGCACCTTGGCCATAGTAGGTGGAAGTGCTAGTCGATAGGCTACAGCCCCAACACGATCAAGAATCTCTAAGGGTCCGATGTACCTTGGACTTAACTTCCCTTTCATTCCAAACCTCATGACCTTCTTCCACAGAGATATGCGTAAAAACACCATATCTCCGACTTTAAACTCAAGGTCTCGTCGACGATTATCTGCATAACTCTTCTGTCGACTTTGGGCTTCCTTGATATGCTGCTGAATGGTTTTCACCTTCTCCACCATTTCTTCGACCATTTCTGGTCCAAGCAGCTTACGTTCACCGACCACATCCCAACATGCCGGTGTTCTACACCTTTTCCCATACAGGGCTTCATATGGTGCCATTTGGATGCTTGAGTGGAAACTGTTATTATAAGAGAACTCAACCAGAGGAAGATGTTGATCCCATCCTCCTTTAAATTACATTGAGCATGCTCTCAACATATCCTCAAGTGTTTGGATAGTCTGCTCGGATTGGCCATCAGTTTGAGGATGATAGGCCGTACTGAAGTTCAGTTCAGTATTCAGAGCATGTTGAAGACTCTTCCAAAACTTAGAGGTAAATCTTGGATCTCGGTCAGAAACAATAGATAGTGGTACTCCATGCAACCGTACCAAATCCCTGATATATATCCGTGCCAGTTGATCCAAAGATAAATCCTCTCGAATAGAAATGAAGTGTGCAGTCTTTGTAAGACGATCCACAACAACCCAGATTGCATTGTTTCCTTTGGATGTCCTTGGAAGTCCAGTGACGAAGTCCATGGTGATGTTCTCCCATTTCCATTCTGGTATGGGCAATGGTTGCATCATCCCCTTAGACTTCTGCCTCTCTGCCTTCACTTGCTGACACACCAGGCACTTTGATGTATATTCAGCGATCTCCTTCTTCATATTATCCCACCAAAAGTTTTCTCAGAGATCTCGATACATCTTTGTGCTCCCTGGGTGAATAGAGAAATTTGAACTATGTGCATCATCCAAAAGTTCCTTCTTCAGCTCCGAACTTGATGGAACACAGTCTTTTCCCAAACCGCACAATTCCTTCTTCATTAACATTAAACTCTGAGGATTTTCCCTTTTTGATAGCTTCCACTTTTTCTTGGATTCTCGCATCATCCTTTTGAGCATCCTTTAACCTTTCCAAAAGAGATGGTTGAGCAATCATTTGTGAAAGGATTGATGATGTTCGCTTCTTTATGATTCCCACGTCCATCTTCATCAAGTCTAAGAAGATTGGATCCTTCTCAATTCTCATCATTGATAGAATTGCTGGATCCTTTCTACTTAGGGCATCCGCCACCTTGTTCGCCTTCCCAGGGTGGTAATGTATTGAACAGTCATAATCCTTGATGAGCTCTATCCATATTCTCTGGCACATATTAAGCTCTTTCTGTGTGAATATATATTTAAGACTCTTGTGGTTAGTATATATCTCACATTTCTCTCCATAGAGATAATGCCGCCAGATTTTCAAGGCAAAGATCACCACCGCCAACTCCAGATCATGCGTTGGATAGTTTCGCTCATGGATTTTCAACTGCCTTGAGGCATAGGATATCACTTTATCATTCTGCATCAGCACACATCCTAAGCCCTTCTTCGAAGCATCACTGAATACCGCAAAAAGCTCCCCACTTGTGGGTAAAGTGAGCACGGGTGCAGTGATAAGCCTCCTTTTTAACTCCTTAAAGCTTTCTTCGCATTCATCACTCCAAGAAAACTTTACTCCCTTTCGAGTTAGCTTGGTAAGAGGGTTGGACAATCGTGAGAAATTTCTCACAAATCGTCGATAATATCCAGCTAACCCCAAGAAGCTATGGATATCAGTTACCGATGTTGGCCTCGGCCATCCCTCAATTGCATCTGTTTTGGATGGGTCCACAGATATCCCATTGCTTGTGATGATGTGGCCCAAGAATGAGACTTCCTTCAACCAGAACTCACACTTGTTGTACTTGGCATAGAGCTTCTCCTTGCGCAAAGTCTCCAGTACAGTTTTTAAATGCTCCTCATGGTCCTCCTTGGTTTTGGAGTATATTAGAATATCATCTATAAAGACTACCACAAATTTGTCTAGGTAATCTCTAAAGACTCTATTCTTCATGTCCATGAATATTGCTGGAGCATTGGTGATTCCGAAAGGCATTACTATGAATTCATAGTGCCTGTACCTTGTACGAAAAGCAGTCTTGGGGATATCTTTCTTCTTCACCCTTACTTGATAATATCCCGACCACAAGTCCACCTTGGAGAAGTATTGTGCTCCACGCAGCTGATCAAACAAGTCATCAATTCTTGGGAGAGGATACTTGTTCTTTATCGTGATTTTGTTAAGTTCACGATAATCGATGCAAAGACACATTGACCCATCCTTCTTCTTGACAAAGAGGACTGGTGCACCCCATGGTGATGCACTTGGGCGTATAAACCCTATATCCAGATTCTCCTGTAGTTGTTTCTTCAGCTCTTCAAGCTCAACAACAGCCATTCTATATGGAGTCTTGGATATTGGTAGCGCCCCAGGTATAAGTTCAATTGAGAACTCAACATCTCTTCTTGGATGAAGACCAGGAAGTTCCTCGGGAAATACTTCAGCGAATTCCCTTACAATAGGCATTTCTTCAAGGGTGGTTTCTTCCTTGGACTCAATCATCTGAGCCAGATATGCGTGATCATAAGGTAGTAATATCCATGCTTGAGATGATGGAGCTAAAGGAGATTCATCTTCCTCCTGACACTTGTAAAGAATCGGGGGTCGATTCTCCATATGGAGTGTGATTTCCCTCTCCCAAAAATTTATGTTGGCTCTATATAAGGAAATCCAATCCATGCCAAGAATTGCATCAAATTCCACCAGAGGGAGTATGATGAGGTTCGCCGGGAAATTCAATTCACAGATTATAACAGGGAAGGACTTATACTCATGGGATGCAATGATTGCCCCATTTGCCGTACTCACCGACATCTTTACTTCCATGATTTGTGGTGGTGCAGGGATTGTTCTACTAAACTTTTGAGTTATAAAAGAATGATTTGAACCTGAATCAAAAAATACATTCGCTATTCTTGAATGAATTACTAGCGTACCTGTCACCACTTTGTTGTCGGGGTTCACTTCGGCAGAAGTGATGGCAAAAGCTCTTCCTTGATGTCTTGGAGGTTGTTGATTGCCTCCAATAACCCTTGGATTAGGGCACTGATTCGCAAAATGACCCGGTTCTTTTCATTTGAAGCATTGAACAACGCGTTGAGGTTCGAACGGAGCGTTCCTCTCCTCTGTCGCAGTTGCGGGTCCTTCTTGCTGACAGTTAACAGCTAGGTTCCCTTCTCTTTCACACTTGAAGCATTTTCTTGTCCCCCTAAGGCAATTTCCAGGGTGCTTCTTTCCACACTTTTGGCAAGTGGGGTGCTGGAATTTTTTAGCGCCGTTGGATTTATCCACCGGACCACCAGCATTGAAGTCCACCTTACGCTTCTTGTCCCCATGATACCCCTGTGATTCTCCGATATCTATTTCAACCTTGAGGTCACATCGTACAATTTCCTCATAGCTGTCGAAGTCACGGATCGCTAATGCTTTCCGCAAGCTAGGCTTCAGCCCACCAAAGAAGCGGTCAACCTTGCATTCGGGGGTAACGACAAAGTCGGAAGCATATCGTGCAAGCCTTGTGAAGTTTGCCTCGTACGCTCCCACAGATTCTTTATCTTTCTTCTTGAGGGAATGGAAGTCCCTTTCCATCTTAATATGGAGGGTACGTGGAAAATATTTATCGAAAAACATCTTCCGGAATTCCTTCCATTCCAAAGCCTCGATCTCCTCCTCAGGCTTCGTATTTTTGATCAACGTCCACCATTGATCAGCTTCACCCTCCATACGATAATCCGCCAGGAGAACCTTCTCTTTTTCAGAGCATTGGAGGATGGAGAATATCTTTTCAATGGAGTTGATCCATTGTTCAGCGATCGTGGGATCGGATAATCCACTAAAAGTAGGAGGCCTTTGTCTAATGAAGCTTTCAATAGCAACTTGTTCTTTCTTAGGGGGGGTTGAACGTTCCTCTTGACCAGTGTTTCTTTTCAAAACTTGAGTTAGCTAAGAGAGAAGCGTGACAAAGTTCGTGATTCCCATTCCCATTGGATTGGGCATCTCATAAGTACAATCATCACACTGATCTTCACAACGGTTGTTAGCCTGAGTTCTCCTATTACCGGCCATTGGCTGGAATAAAAGGAAAGTTAGGGGTAACACATAAAGGGTAATCCAAAGACAAAAGTTGATGACTTATAAATAAACTTTAATCTCTTTAACTCATGAGTCTATAGGATTCAATCCAGGCTTTTCATGATCTTCCTTCTAACATATATTCTTAGGAGCATTTTTTCCCTTAATAAGGGTTCATACTAAGATTGTGAATTTATCAAAACATATCCCCCGGGAGTGTCGTAACCAAGAGTGCAGCAAGGCCCGTTGTCGTGCACCAGTTCCCGTTCGAGTCTAGCTCAAAGCGGTGTTTTCGGGTTTTTCCCCTAGGATACATATGTGCCAGAGTCGTCTCTACATGCTCGTATCCAGACAGGGATGTATTTGTTTGATAAACCACTTACATAGTATTTACCAAAACTTAGGGATGCTTTTATTATTCTTAGTCTTGTATCTAAGGCTTTACTAGGGTTTCCTAATCCCAAAAATAACTAAACCTATCCTCTAATACCAACTATGACAACCCTGCTTTTTATTACAACTGAAACATGCTTTATTACATAAAACTTCACTTGATCCAACAAATAAGATCGAGAGGTTTAGTGTCTTTGGGGATTAGTATCATTACATAAAAACTTTAAACTTGAAATACAACATCTCTATTGAAAACTTCCTTTACATGACCACTACATTCCTTCGTACTTAGCATTGCATGGGATAACCTGAGGACATGCATAAGAAAAGGGTGAGCTATAAAGCCCAGTAAGGGAGTACACAATGAATAACATGAGGAGTACAATACATGTTAGGCAATAGGCATATCAATATAGCATAAGAGAAACATGAACATAAAGGCATGATAAAGCATGATAATCATAACATGGAAATGTGGCAACAACACTTAACAATGAATTAGCATGAGCCAAGGCTCATTGCACATGGAGCATGAGTAAACCATCATTACACTTGAAGCACGAGTAAACCCTCGTTTCACTTGAATTACCAAGAGTCAACACTCATTTCACATGACTTATCATGATACTATACTTTACCCAATGCATTGGAGCGCTATAAAGGGCGCACCCTTCTTAAACATTTCATTTCATGCATAAGTGTGCCACATGGATCATAAAACATGGATTCATAAAACATAATCATTTATTCCACGATAAAGGAATGTGGAACTCATACATGAAACATTATAATCAATAAGTAAATGTGCATAAAGTTGAATACCCTTGATGGAGAAATGGGCATGGTATTCACTACACAATGACATTGGCTTAGAAAATCGGTGTGATTTCGGCAGCGTAACGGCGTGACATAAGAACTCATAAAAAAGGTTGATGAGAGAGAAAGGGGTTCCTCATCATATTTACATGTAATGGACAGTAAGGAGGTCATATATAAACATGTCCCAACAATTGAAAAGGAATTTATATTCAAGATACAAAAGTATTGCTTGAATATAAAAGTAGAGAAAAGGTTTCTTTCGGAATTTCGGCATAGTAACGGGTGTACATGGGAGGCTTTTAATGAGAGAGAAAGGGGTCTCCCATCATTCAAACACTAAGAGGGCAGTATGGGAGAGATTCGAAACCATACCCCAACATAATTGAAATTAAAAGGTCAATACAACATAAAGAAAATTGACAAAAATGAGAAAGGAATAAAAAACCCTTACTTGGAAGTGTGCTTCCAAAGGCTAGAGAGAGGCTTGTGAGAGGCTTCTTGGGAGCTTGGGGCACCTTGGGAGGATTCTAGAGAGATTAGGGTAGAGTTTGGACGAACTCCAAGGGCTTTGAGTGAGGAGGAATTGGGAGCATGGGTGGGTTTATATAGGAAAGGTGAGGGAATTCTTTATTATTTAGGTTTGGGACCCCTTATATTAAAATAATCCAAACCACAAACCATCCCATGGTATTTGCCCATGGTTTCTGGAAAAGGAAAGTGGAAAACAATATTTTACAAGGCCAAGGTCCGAACTTATTAAAAAATTAGGGTTGCTTATGTGGAGGTGAGTCACACTCCCATGGAAATTAATTTAAAAAGGCAAAGTGTTGAATAAGTCTTGAGGGCTCCATTAATGATTTGAAAAGTAAGTAAAACAAACACAAAACCTAATTATTTAAATTATAAAACAAATATTGGACGAACATAAGGATTATGGTATTTTATTACATCACCATTGGGTCATTATGATGTCATAAAACACATTATATATTTAAATGGTATTTAATTTTTACCCAAAAATTTGACTGTCTCAGAAAATTATGAAAAATTCACCGTTGGATAATTTCGACGTCCTGATTCCAAAAATAAAATTTATTTTATCTAAATAATTTTCTAAATATGCGAATTTTCACTTTTAAAATAAAAACCGACATTTATAAAAAAAATCACGGTTTTTGACAGAAATGGCTTTCAAACCTTAATAAACTTTTTAATTGCATTCATAAAATTATCAGATCATTTATATTTAATAAAAATTAATGTAATATTAATAATAATATTTTATTAAAATATTATTTAATTCAAAAATCCTTTAATTTAATAAAATATAATTCTTAATTAAATAATAACTAAAAACACCATTTGTACTTTAAAAACTAATTACAATGTATCAAAAATGACTAGAAATTATATTCATTATTATATACAAAAATAATGTACATGAACATGGTGCTACTTATTTGTTACATAACCCCTTAAAATAGCCGCATAAGACCTAAGGGTAAGGTGTGCGATGGTGACAGACTCTTGGGGCGGCTCGGATAACATCGCTCGAGTGGTAATTTCAATCAACTTCCACTTTTCCCGTAGACGATCACGTTCGAGCTTGACTTGATGAAGGTCAGCTTGGGCTTGGTCAAGGGCAAAGCCCAAAGATGCCACCTCTTTTCCGAGCTCCGAAAAATGGGCTTCGTAAGGGGCAATTCTACTGGATGAGGCCATCGCTTCCTTTGTCTGAGTAGAAATGGGTTCGTTAAAGCCTTATATTTATACTACTCAGATGATCACTGTTCAACGGCTATGAAAGTAACGGTCACAAATCTTAACGTAAAACTAAAGAAGTTTACATATTATAAAAACATTTTTCATAAAGAAACATTTAGCTGGATCAAGAGGGATTTTCCATTAATGAAACTTTGGGTCGTTACAATATTCCCCCCTTAAGAAATTTCGCCCTCAAAATTTTCCTTTTCCCACACTAAAACAAATGTGGGTAACTCAGCTTCATCATATCCTCTGACTCCCAAGTTTCTTCTTCAAACTTGTGGTTTCTCCACAACACCTTGACGAGGGGCATTGTCTTATTTCGTAGAACTTTTTCTCTACGATCTAAGATCTTCACTGGTTTCTCCTCATAATAAAGATCATCTTCCAATTGTACCACCTCGGAAGAGAGTACATGTGAAGGGTCTGGTATGAACTTCCTTAAGAGGGATACATGGAAGACATCATGCACCTTGTCCATAGTAGGTGGAAGTGCTAGTCGATAGGCTACAGCCCCAACACGATCAAGAATCTCGAAGGGGCCGATGTACCTTGGACTTAACTTCCCTTTCTTTCCAAACCTCGTGACCTTCTTCCACGGAGATATGCGTAAAAAATCCATGTCTCCGACTTTAAACTCAAGGTCTCGTCGATGATTATCTGCATAACTCTTCTGTCGACTTTGGGCTGCCTTGATATGCTGCTGAATGGTTTTAACCTTCTCCACCATTTCTTCAACCATTTCTGGTCCAAGCATCTTACGTTCACCGACCTCATCCCAACATGCCGGTGTTCTACACCTTTTCCCATACAGGGCTTCATATGGTGCCATTTGGATGCTCAAGTGGAAACTATTATTATAAGAGAACTCAACCAGAGGAAGATGTTGATCCCATCCTCCTTTAAAGTCCATTGAGCACGTTCTCAACATATCCTCAAGTGTTTGGATAGTCCGCTCGGATTGGCCATCAGTTTGAGGATGATAGGCCGTACTGAAGTTCAGTTCAGTATTCAGAGCATGTTGAAGACTCTTCCAAAACTTAGAGGTAAATCTTGGATCTCGGTCAGAAACAATAGATAGTGGTACTCCATGCAACCGTACCACATCCCTGATATATATCTGTGCCAGTGGATCCAAAGAGAAATCCTCTCGAATAGCAATTAAATGTGCAGTCTTTGTAAGACGATCCACAACAACCCAGATTTCATTGTTTCCTTTGGATGTCCTTGGAATTCCAGTGACGAAGTCCATGGTGATGTTCTCCCATTTCCATTCTGGTATGGTCAATGTTTGCATCATCCCCTTAGACTTCTGCCTCTCTGCCTTCACTTGTTGACACACCAGGCACTTTGATGTATATTCAGCGATCTCCTTCTTAATATTATCCCACCAAAAGTTTTCTCGGAGATCTCGATACATCTTTGTGCTCCCTGGGTGAATAGAGAAATTTGAACTATGTGCATCATCCAAAAGTTCCTTCTTCAGCTCCGAACTTGATGGAACACATAGTCTTTTCCCGAACCGCACAATTCCTTCTTCATTAACATTAAACTCTGAGGATTTTCCCTTTTTGATAGCTTCCACTTTTTATTGGATTCCCGCATCATCCTTTTGAGCATCCTTTAACCTTTATAAAAGATATGGTTGAGCAATCATTTGTGAAAGGATTGATGATGTTCCCTTCTTTATGATTCCCACGTCCATCTTCATCAAGTCTAAGAAGATTTGATCCTTCTCAATTCTCATCATTGATAGAATTGCTGGATCCTTTCTACTTAGGGCATCTGCCACATTGTTCGCCTTCCCAGGTTGGTAGTGTATTGAACAGTAATAATCCTTGATGAGATCTATCCATCTTCTCTGGATCATATTAAGCTCTTTCTATGTGAATATATATTTAAGACTCTTGTGGTCAGTATATATCTCACATTACTCTCCATAGAGATAATGCCGCCAGATTTTCAAGGCAAAGATCACCGCCGCCAACTCCAGATCATGCGTTGGATAGTTTCGCTCATGGATTTTCAACTGTCTTGAGGCATAGGATATCACTTTATCATTCTTCATTAGCACACATCCTAAGCCCTTCTTCGAAGCATCACTGAATACCACAAAAAGCTCCCCACTTGTGGGTAAAGTGAGCACGGGTGCAGTGATAAGCCTCCTTTTCAACTCCTTGAAGCTTTCTTCGCATTCATTACTCCAAGAAAACTTTACTCCCTTTCAAGTTAGCTTGGTAAGAGGGTTGGACAATCGTGAAAAATTTCTCACAAATCGTCGATAATATCCAGCTAACCCCAAGAAGCTACGGATATCAGTTACCGATGTTGGCCTCGGCCATCCCTCAATTGCATCTGTTTTGGAGGGGTCCACAGATATCCCATTGCTTGTGATGATATGGCCCAAGAATGAGACTTCCTTTAACCAAAACTCACACTTGTTGTACTTGGCATAGAGCTTCTCCTTGCGCAAAGTCTCCAGTACAGTTTTTAAATGCTCCTCATGGTCCTCCTTGGTTTTGGAGTATATTAGAATATCATCTATAAAGACTACCACAAATTTGTCTAGGTAATCTCTAAAGACTCTATTCATCAAGTCCATGAATATTGTTGGGGCATTGGTGAGTCCGAAAGGCATTACTATGAATTCATAGTGCCCGTACCTTGTACGAAAAGCAGTCTTGGGGATATCTTTCTTCTTCACCCTTACTTGATAATATCCCGACCGCAAGTCCACCTTGGAGAAGTATTGTGCTCCACGCAGCTGATCAAACAAGTCATCGATTCTTGGGAGAGGATAATTGTTCTTTATCGTGATTTTGTTAAGTTCACGATAATCAATGCAAAGCCGCATTGACCCATCCTTCTTCTTGACAAAGAGGACTGGTGCACCCCATGGTGATGCACTTGGGCGTATAAACCCTTTATCCAGATTCTCCTGTAGTTGTTTCTTTAGCACTTCAAGCTCAACAACAGCCATTCTATATGGAGTCTTGGATATTGGTAGCGCCCCAGGTATAAGTTCAATTGAGAACTCAACATCTCTTCTTGGAGGAAGACCAGGAAGTTCCTCGGGAAATACTTCAGCGAATTCCCTCACAATAGGCATTTCTTCAAGGGTGGTTTCTTCCTTGGACTCAATCATCTGAGCCAGATATGCGTGCTCATAAGGCATTAATATCAATGCTTCAGATGATGGAGCTAAAGGAGATTCATCTTCCTCCTGACACTTGTAATGAATCGGGGGTCGATTCTCCATATGGAGTGTGATTTCCCTCTCCCGATAATTTATGTTGGCTCTATATAAGGAAAGACAATCCATGCCAAGAATTGCATCAAATTCCACCAGAGGGAGTATGATGAGGTTCGCCGGGAAATTCAATTCACATATTATAACAGGGAAGGACTTATACTCATGGGATGCAATGATTGCCCCATTTTCCGTACTCACCGACAACTTTACTTCCATGATTTGTGGTGGTGCAGGGATTGTTATACTAAACTTTTGAGATATAAAAGAATGCATAGAACCTAAATCAAAAAGTACGTTCTCTATTCTTGAATGAATAACTAGCTTACCTGTCACCACTTCATTGTCGGGGTTCAATTCGGCAGAAGTGATGGAAAAAGCTCTTCCTTGCTGTCTTGGAGGTTGTTGATTGCCTCCGATAACCCTTGGATTAGGGCACTGATTCGCAAAATGACCCGGTTCTTTGCATTTGAAGAATTGAACAACGCGTTGAGGTTTGAACGGAGCATTACTCTCCTCTGTCGCAGTCGCGGGTCCTTCTTGCTGACAGTTAACAGCTAGGTGCCCTTCTCTTCCACACTTGAAGCATTTTCTTGTCCCCCTGAGGCAATTTCCAGGGTGCTTCTTTCCACACTTTTGGAAAGTGGGGTGCTGTAATTTCTTACCGCCATTGGATTTATCCACCGGACCACCAGCATTGAAGTCCACCTTACGCTTCTTGTCCCCATGATACCCCTGTGATTCTCCAATCTCCATTTCAACCTTGAGGGAACATCGGACAATTTCCTCATAGCTGTCGAAGTCACGGATCGCTAATGCTTTCCGCAAGCTAGGCTTCAGCCCACCAAAGAAGCGGTCAACCTTGCATTCGGGGGTAACGACAAAGCCGGAAGCGTATCGTGAAAGCCTTGTGAAGTATGCCTCGTACGCTCTCACAGATTCTTTATCTTTCTGCTTGAGGGAAAGGAAGTAACTTTCCATCTTAAGACGGAGGGTGCGTGGAAAATATTTATCGAAAAACATCTTCCAGAATTCCTTCCATTCCAAAGCCTCGATCTCCTCCTCAGGCTTCGTATTTTTGATCAACGTCCACCATTGATCAGCTTCACCCTCCATATGATAAGCTGCTAGGAGAACCTTCTCTTTTTCAGAGCATTGGAGGATGGAGAATATCTTTTCAATGGAGTTGATCCATTGTTCAGCGATCGTGGGATCGGATGATCCACTAAAAGTAGGAGGCCTTTGTCTCATGAAGCTTTCAATAGAGACTTGTTCTTTTTTAGGGGGGGTTGAACGTTCCTCTTGACCAGTGTTTCTATTCAAAACTTGAGTTAGCTGAGAGAGAAGCGTGACAAAGTTCGCGATTCCTGCTCCCATTGGATTGGGCATCTCATAAGTACAATCATCACACTGATCTTCACAACGGTTGTTAGCCCGAGTTCTCCTATTACCGGCCATTGGCTGGAATAAAAGGAAAGTTAGGGGTAACACATAAAGGGTAATCCAAAGACAAAAGTTTATGACTTATAAATAAACTTTAATCTCTTTAACTCATGAGTCTATAGGATTCAATCCTGGCTTTTCATGATCTTCCTTCTAACATATATTCTTAGGAGCATTTTTTCCCTTAATAAGGGTTCATACTAAGATTGTGAATTTATCAAAACATATCCCCCGGGAGTGTCGTAACCAAGAGTGTAGCAAGGCCCATTATCGTGCACCAGTTCCCGTTTGAGTCTAGCTCAAAGCGGTGTTTTCGGGTTTTACCCTTAGGATACATCTGTGCCAGAGCCGCCTCTACCTGCTCGTATCCAGACAGGGATGTATTTGTTTGATAAAACACTTACATAGTATTTACCAAAACTTAGGGATGCTTTTATTATTCTTAGTCTTGTATCTAAGGCTTTACTAGGGTTTCCTAATCCCAAAAATAACTAAACCTATCCTCTGATACCAACTATGACAACCCTGCTTTTTATTACAACTGAAACATGCTTTATTACATAAAACTTCACTTGATCCAACAAAGAAGATCGAGAGGTTTAGTGTCTTTGGGGCTTAGGATCATTACATAAAAACTTTAAACTTGAAATACAAGATCTCTATTGAAAACTTCCTTTACATGACCACTACATTCCTTCGTACTTAGCATTGCATGGGATAACCTGAGGACATGCATAAGAAAAGGGTGAGGTATAAAGCCCAGTAAGGGAGTACACAATGAATAACATGAGGAGTACAATACATGTTAGGCAATAGGAATATCAATAGAGAATAAGAGAAACATGAACATAAAGGCATGATAAAGCATGATAATCATAACATGAAAATGTGGCAACAACACTTAACATTGAATTAGCATGAGCCAAGGCTCATTGCACATGGAGCATGAGTAAACCCTCATTGCACTTGAAGCACGAGTAAACCCTCATTTCACTTAAATTAGCATGAGTCAACACTCATTGCACATGACGTATCATGATACTATACTTTACCCAATGCATTGGAGCGCTATAAAGGGCGCACCCTTCTTAAACATTTCATTTCATGCATAAGTGTGCCACATGGATCATAAAACATGGATTCATAAAACATAATAATTTATTCCACGATAAAGGACTATGGAACTCATACATGAAACTTTACAATCAATAAGTAAATGTGCATAAAGTTTAATACCCTTTATGGAGAAATGGGCATGGTATTCACTACACAATGACATTGGCTTAGAAAATCGGTGTGATTTCGGCAGCGTAACGGCGTGACATAAGAACTCATAAAAAAGGTTGATGAGAGAGAAAGGGGTTCCTCATCATATTTACATGTAATGGACAGTAAGGAGTTCATATATAAACATGTCCCAACAATTGAAAAGGAATTTATATTCATGATACAAAAGTATTGCTTGAATATAAAAGAGGAGAAAAGGTTTCTTTTAGAATTTCGGCATAGTAACGGGTGTACATGGGAGGCTTTTAATGAGAGATAAAGGGGTCTCCCGTCATTCAAACACTAAGAGGGAAGTATGGGAGAGATGAAAAACCATACCCCAACATAATTGAAATTAAAAGGTCAATACAACATAAAGAAAATTGACAAAAATGAGAAAGGAAGAAAAAACCCTTACTTGGAAGTGTGCTTCCAAAGGCTAGAGAGAGGCTTGTGAGAGGCTTCTTGGGAGCTTGGGGCACCTTGGGAGGATTCTAGAGAAAGTAGGGAAGAGGTTGGACGAACTCCAAGGGCTTTGAGTGAGGAGGAAGTGGGAGCTTGGGTGGGTTTATATAGGAAAGGTGAGGGAATTCTTTATTATTTAGGTTTGGGACCCCTTATATTAAAATAATCCAAACCACAAACCATCCCATGGTATTTGCCCATGGTTTCTGGAAAAGGAAAGAGGAAAACAATATTTTATAAGGCCAAGGTCCGAACTTATTAAAAAATTAGGGTTTCGTATGTGGAGGTGAGTCACACTCCCATGGAAATTAATTTAAAAAGGCAAAGTGTTGAATAAGTCTTGAGGGCTCCATTAATGCTTTGAAAAGTAAGTAAAACAAACCCAAAACCTAATTATTTTAATGATAAAACAAATATTGTCCGAACATAAGGATTATGGTATTTTATTACATCACCATTGGGTCATTATGATGTCATAAAACACATTATATATTTAAATGGTATTTAATTTTTACCCAAAATTTTGACTGTCTCAGAAAATTATGAAAAATTCACCATTGGAAAATTTCGACGTCCTGATTCCAAAAATAATATTTATTTTATCTAAATAATTTTCTAAATATGTGAATTTTCACTTTTAAAATAAAAACCAACATTTATAAAAAAATTCACGGGTTTTGACAGAAATGGCTTTCAAACCTTAATAAAAAATTTAATTGCATTCATAAAATTATAAGATCATTTATATTTAATAAAAATTAATGTAATATTAATAATAATATTTTATTAAAATATAATTTAATTAAAAAATCCTTTAATTTAATAAAATATAATTCTTAATTAAATAATAACTAAAAACACCATTTGTACTTTAAAAACTAATTACAATGTATCAAAAATGACTAGAAATTATAGTCATTATTATATACAAAAATAATGTACATGAACATGGTGCTACTTATTTGTTACATAACCCCTTAAAATAGCCGCATAAGACCTAAGGGTAAGGTGTGCGATGGTGACAGACTCTTGGGGCGGCTCGGATAACATCGCTCGAGTGGTAATTTCAATCGACTTCCACTTTTCCCGTAGACGATCACGTTCGAGCTTGACTTGATGAAGCTCCGCTTGGGCTTGGTCAAGGGAAAAGCCCAAAGACGCCACCTCTTTTTCGAGCTCTGACAAATGGGCTTCGTAAGGGGCAATTCTACTGGATGAGGCCATCGCTTCCTTTGTCTGAGTAGAAATGGGTTCGTTAAAGCCTTATATGTATACTACTCAGATGATCACTGTTCAACGGCTATGAAAGTAACGGTCACAAATCTTAACGTAAAACTAAAGAAGTTGACATCTTATAAAAACATTTTTCATAAAGAAACATTTAACTGGATCAAGAGGGATTTTCCATTAATGAAACTTTGGGTCATTACACAACACATGATGGATAAGATTAATTATCATGACCCAAACCTATAGGGATTGAGACGAAACTACCCCAATCCCACCTCTAATAGGCTAAGGGATGGAGACTATTGTCAATAAGGAATATAAAAAACATGGGAGGAGTTTTCCTTATGTATATATATACACACAAGAATCTTCAAGCCCATACAATGCTCAAATGTAAAACAACTAAAAATAGTTCATGAAAACATCTATAATACCACAACTATAGTATAACGAATAGTACAAGAAACCATAAAAGGGGAAAAATACAACCCCAAACAAAATTGGAAAGTAAACTCTAACCTTCTTAAAATAAAGCGACTATTGTAAAAGTTCACACTGGTATACACCCCAGTCTATCTAGGCCAAACTATCTCCACCTTCGCATAGTCCACCAAGGACTACTCAAAAATGTCCACCTTCTACATAAGACATGATATGTGTGGGCATATCCAATGTAGGGGTGAGTATAAAAATACCCAATATGACATCCCTAAAGAGAAAATCATAATGCACAAAGAGTAGTTAGATCATCTCAATATATGTCAATCATAATGAGTGACATACAAATAAACATCCAAATATACTCATAACAGACTACAAGACTCAAAGGTCTCAAATAATTTTTTCCATAGTTCCACTATGAGGTTCCATGATAACATTTTTCTAAGAGGAACGACTCCCCAAGCTATACTACTACTAAGGAGATTCATACTAGAGGTCACACTCACTACTAGAAATTTAGGTTATAGCCATGGTTTGGAACTATGGCTATAAGCCCAAAAACTGTGGCTAAGGTTATAACATTTTTTCATTAAACTGTGGCTTCTATTGGTGTGGTTATAGGGTAATCCCTATATCCATGGTTTGAAACCATGGTAATATACCTATATCCATCGTTTGAACCATGGATATAGGTTTAAGTCACACACGCTTTATAGCCACGATTTGAAAACATGGCTATAGAGCTTTAGCCCTAGTTTCAAACTCTGGATAAAGGCCTTCCCATTTCATAATCCCCGCCCCCCACCCTTGGACAGACCCCCTTGCACTCTAGATAGACACCCCCCCCCCCCCACCCCTCACCATGAATAGACCCCCCTCACCCTATACAGACCTGCTAGCACCTTTGGCAGACCCCCCTTTCACCCTTGACAGACCAACCCCTCCTTGGACAACCCCCCCCCCAGACAGACCCCACCCCTTTCCCTGGAAAGACCCCCTTACCCTCCCCTACCTCCTAGACCCCCCCCCCCCACGGGACATCCCCGCCCTCCTGGACACCGCTCCCTCCTGAACACCCCCCCCCCCCAGACACCCCCTCCTTTCTTGGACACCCCTCCCTCTTGGACACCCCCCCCCCCTCCTGGACACCCCTTCCCACCTAGACAACCCCCATCCTAGACACTCCCTTACTCCTGGACACCCCTCCCCCTCCCTCCTACCCCTCCCCCCCTCCTAGACACCCCCTCCTTTCCTGGACACCCCTACCTCCTGGAAACCCCCCCCCCCCACACACACACACACATGGACACCCCCCCCCCCCCTCCTAGACACCCCCCTAGACAGACCCTAAAAATCCCCCCCCCCACTCCCTTGACTTGTGCATGATAATTGGACACTCTATTTCAAACTGTAATGTGGTTAAATTTATTTCCCACCCAATGAAATAGAGTGGACTAAATTTAAAAGTAAGCTAAAGGGTAAATAACCTATTGAGAATCCTAAACCCCTCAAAAAGAGTAATGGTGTTTGGGTTAGAAAGTAAGGAAACCAGAATTCTTTAGGGAATTATAGTACATCCTAGGATGTCCTGGTTGAAGAGGATGATAATAAAATAGAGGATCGGGACATTGCTAATGAAATTGAGAAATATGTCTTAGATTTTGTAAATCATGATCAAAAGGATCTCTCGGATGATGAAAACACTAGTAGGGTGTTTATCCTAGTGGATCAATTCACTTGTCTGTACAACATGCGAACCGTTTCTGAACACAATGCCCATGCCTAGAGTAATGGACATCAATAGGCTCTTACTAGTGGAGACATCACCAAGTTAATAGACAATCAAAAGCAATTAATCAATGAACCATGCAGATGTATCATTGAAGGAAGTCCAGAATAATTGAAGACATTGTATGAAAAATAATTTCAACACTAATGTCTCTAGTAACTTAGGAGTTATGGGCAGTGTTTCTATTGGATAGTAAAATGAAAGCATGAAGGAGAAATCCACATAGTTCAACACTAACAACTCTATGAAAACACAGATATTCATGCTTGATTAGATGTCTAATCCCGCTAACAATAGTGCATATGATGGAATTAAAAGGAGAAATTTTCAAGAAATAATGAAAAACATGGACTGCAATGACACCTCTGTAGGATCAAAGATGTGTAGACTAAATGCATGGAATAAATCCGTTGAAGTCCTTATAGACATGACACCATATCATATTCCATATACCAAGGGTAATGAGGCACATATGGAAATGATTTCTTTGGCTTACAAATCTCTTAAAATCCCTCATGAAGATAGATTGGGGCCTGCATCTTCCGACCAGGAATATAATGACAACAACATTCTGAAAAATAACATAGTTAGAAATATAGATTTCAAAACTGAAGAAGACAAGAAGCTCATTTAAGGAGATCTCTTCAATCATCAAGTTAGTGGTGATGAACCAATGACCCAAATAGAGGAAAAATCATGTATGAATGATAATATTGCTTCTCCTTACATTCCCATGCCTAAACAAAATAGAGACTCACCAAATTGTAAGGATAAGTATAACAAACCCCTCATAAAATCCACAAGAAATATAATTTGGGAGGTAAAAAACGAAAGGGGGGTCTAGCCCCAAATGTAGGTCCAAATTAATATTCTCTATTGGTATAGAAGACACTATAATAGTATTATGGATAGTAAACTTGATAGCGCTTTAACAAACAAACAATCCCTTAATAAATGTGTTATTATTTATAACATCACCCTACCTAAACTTAACTCAGATCATCATCCTATTCTAGTTAGTCTCAATACTAGAGTTTTCAAACCTAACCATCCCTTTATATTTAACAATACTAGTGTTTCCAAACCTATCCTTTATATCTGGGACACCCCCTGGACAACCACCCCCCCAGGACATACCCCCCTGGACACCCCCCATCCTGGATAGCCCCCCCCCCCCTCCTAGATAGGCACCCCTCCCCCCTGGACAGACCCCCCTCCAAGATACCCCCTCCCTCCTAGACACCCCCTCTTGGAAAGTCCCCCTAAGATAGACCCTACCCCCTCCCTGGACAACCCCTCTGCACACCCCCTCCCCCTAGAAAGACCCCCCCCATCATAGACACCCCCCTCCTGGACACCCCTCCCTCTGCAAAGAACCTCCTCCACCCCCCTGGACACCCCTTCCACTTAGACACCCTCCTAGTCTACAATTATCCATAAATAGTTTGGAAAAATTTCATTCCAGAAAAAAGATGAATATGTAATATGAAATAATACAAATTAAGGGGCCTACCATTTTATATAAAATATGGAAAAAATGGAAAAAAAATCAAAATTGTAAATTCTCATCATCCCCAGACACCCCCCCCCCCACAGCCCCCCCCCCCTCCCTCCCCTTTGCACAGCCCCCCCCCCCCCCACACACACACACACACAAACACACACACACCCTGCACATGCTACAAAATATTTTTGAAGTAGAGAAGAGATTTGAGGAGAACTAGAACAAAACCTATTGTAGACTCTTAATATCAAATCATTATAGAAAAATCAATGTTGCATGAATAATTCATACCTTTTATACTAAATAAGAAGAGAGGAGAATCATACCATTTTCAATAATTGTTATATTCAGGATGATGTTCTGAGAAATCTAAACTATTGCATTTTTTATAGAAACTTAATTCTTTTATGGAAACCCACTTTTATTGTTGCAAGTCAGAAAAATATTGACAATAATTTATACCTTTAATACTAAAAAAGAATAAAGAGAGTAGAATAAGACCGTTTTAATGATTTTTATATTTAATATGTTGTTCTAAAAATTTTATCCTCTTGCCTTTTGAAATCACGAAGACCATATGTTGAAAATTTAATCAATGTGGTCAAAGGAGTGATAAAATATTTTCTAATTTAGTTATGTATGTTTAAAATCAAAATCAATAATGAATCCCATAATAGTGTAAGAAGGAAACAGGTCTACTTTGAGAAGATATCAAATGTATAAATATGAAAGCACTAGAAAAAACATAAGTTAAAAAATTTAGAATTTATAACATGCTAAAACAGACTAATAAGAATTGAAAAAACAAACAATAAAAAAATACATGTAGATAATCATATGTTGTTAATTATGACATGTTTTCTCGGTATTCTTTCCAGAAAACCACAATTTTAACAATCTTGTATTTTTTGGAAAAGGAAATGGGGACAAAAGGTAAAATTTGAAATACATCATTTTGAAGTAAAATGATTGCAATGATTAATGGTCTATTGATATAAAAACCAAGTACTACTTAAATACATGAAAAATAATGCATCATAAAGAATAACTAAGAAAATTAGAGTTAATCAAAACCCCAAAAGCATAAATCCAACCAATATTTTCACTACCATCATCACCAAGTCCACATGGGAGGCACACCACTCACACATCTACTCCCTCCTGGACACCTCCCCTCCCTCCTACAAATAAAAAAAACTAAAATTCAAAAATATAGAATGTATAAAATGAGAAAAATGAGTAAGAATAATGGAAAAATCCAAAAATTAAAAAAAAAAATACCTATGGATAATCATATGTTGTTAATTGTGAATTGTTTTCTCATCCTGCCAGCCAAAACACCTAGTTTTAACAACCTTGTCTTCCCAGTCTCGCCTTCAACTAAAACCTCATGCTGATAGAAGAAATGTTTTTAGATGGGTAAAACTAAAATGAAACATGATGAAAAAACTGATTAATATCTCACCCAATGAATTTCCTTAGGATTATAGGTTGATATCCATTGGAGAGACTCCTCTCGCATCTATTTGGATTTCTCTACATTCCAATTCCAAGAAACTAAATACCTCTCTAGGAAAGAATCAGTGTAGTACTATTGGTTATGCCCAAATAATGGCCCAAACACTCTTTTAAGATCTTTCACCTATATATATTCACCTCAAACTCACAATATGATCAGTGAAACTAATAGTGGGTATGCCTTAAGAAATAAATGTAAAATTAGACTACATATTGTTAGAGGTGCGCCAGAGGAGATAGAGGGGCCGCTTTGGAGTAGCGTTAGTGAGGAGGTACGATGGTCGTGCCAGAGGAGGATACAATTAAATATAATAACAATAAAACATAAAAACTAAATAAAAAAATATACATCATAATAGAATAATTTAATATATGTAGAAACATGCAGAAACATCGCAATACAATTCAATATTACAATAATCAAATTTCACTACATAATAAAATTACACATATTAATAATCCAAAAATACAATTCACATCAATAGTGAGTCTCAATATCAGTACCATAGGATTCATGATAACCCTCATCCATGCCTCCTATAGAAACACCATCACCACCTCTCACACCACCAACATCATCATCGGCATCAGCATCGGTACCTTCACCAGCACCGGCACCAGAACTGGGTCTGGATCCAACTCTAGCTATGGAAGAATAATCTATATTAGAAGAACGCATCGACATAAAATAGGCATCAACCACTGAAGCTACTTCTAGTGGAATTATTGAAGAAATGGAAGACATAACTTTCATCATATTTTCAGCTTTGTCATTTTTTCCATCACGAAAATTATATTGAGGCTGCAATGGAAAAAATATTTGTTAAGAAAATATTATAAGTTAATATATATAAAATGTGATTAACATTTCTTACCCAGATCTCTGCCCAGGAATTGTCCTTTATTTGTTCTCCAACTTCCCTCCAACGTATTAGTTCAACCGTAATGATATTGTTGTGTTTAGAAAGTATTATCATAATGATTTTACATGCCGTACCTTTTTTTAATTATAGCGCCATCCTCATTGTATTCAACCATGATTTGTGTGTGTCGTTTCCAAACCTCTCACATTTTTGTGTGGCCTTGTCATCTGGTGGAGGCTGGAGCTAATCATGAAAAAAAGGAAAATAATATATATGAATTTATCATAAATCACAAATAGTAATATTTAGATACATACCAGCAGATGTGGGATCTTCTAACCCCTAAAGTGTTTCATCTAGAGGGGGAGTAGCCTCTGTGGTAGGTGGGATATCTACAGTAGGAGTACTCTGTATAGTAGATAATGATAAGTGTAATAATGGAGGGATAAAACCCAATGGATAACCATGTACAAATGAGGGTGGATATGGATATGGATATGGTTTTGGGATATATGGGGGTATAGTTCCATGTACAGTGGATTGTGGGAATGAAAAATAAGGAGGGTGGGAGTCTGAGAACTATTATCCGATGTGGGTGCGGGTAGAAAGGGATATGGAAAAGGTGGGTATGGATAATATAGAGGTGTCATAATGGTAGGATGATCTTCTAGTGACCCAAGCACCATAGAAGTAGGCTAAACTGTAGAATTAGTACCCCCTTTCACACTATCAGCCTCGGTAGTATAATTTAATCATCTCCTCAATGATGTAGCCAAAAATAACATAAATGATAAAATAAAATGAACAATAAAAAAGATAAATAATATGAAAGACTATAATATTCAAACATAAATTTTACTTACAGTGTTGGCCAGAGGAGACATATATTGTTTATTTCTCTGTATTCTTCTATTTCTTCTAGTATCATTATATTCTGAAATTTTTACCTGGAAATTTAAAATAATATTCTCAAAAAAATAGAAATAATGGAAAATGTTAAATAATACAATTTTATCATAAAACAATGAGATACATTTTTATGTGTGATATTTATATTGATAAAATATCAAGAATTTTCTATGTTCAAGAATTACTAGACATGTTCTTCAACATAAATTGGTCAGACTATAAATATTTTTATATTTGAAAATTGTATAAAATATACTTATTAATTTAATATCATGTATGTAAGTTTAAAAAAACACATACAATATTATGATAATATCAGGTAAATACTTATTAATGTTTTAATGATATTTGTGCTATGTGACAATTTTTGGTTTACAATATGTTCTAGTAATTGAATCATCTATGTCATTAAATACAACATTCAAATAAATACTAATAGGTTCATCCACAACATCATTGTCATCTATGTATTCATCAAAAATATATCTAGGAATGACCTTAATAATAATACCAAATTGTTATTTTAATGGTTCAGTTACATAAAACACATGTCTAGCCTATAACGCAAAAAATATAAGGTTCATCGGTATTAATCTGGCGGATCATATCAATCACTCTAAATCCACATTTATCGATGTGCATTCCTTGTCATTTCATTGATTCAAAACACTTTTATTTCGTCATTGTGACACAACCTTGTGCATAGTAATCTAATAAAATGATTCTTTAAACAACACCATAATATGATATATTTTCTGATCGAGGTTGTCTATCTGATACATTCACATAACAATCTTTCGTGGCACTTATCATGACACCATCATGATATGTTGCCATTTTTTTCATAGCTATTTATAAAAAATTTAAATCCATTGACAACCATTGCTTTACAGTCACATACCACATCGTTTGGACCAAAGGACAATGCTCTTACTTCATCTGATACTTCATTCATTAGTAGAGTTAAAATCTAAAAGATACCGAAATCAAATATTAAATAGAGACATGTGATTATGTTATGATAATAAAAAATAAATCTATTACCTTTGACTTTAACCAAGTAGCAAATTCTTTGTTGTGAAATATTTTCTTCCTATTAATAGATAGAGAGTGATGTCTCTTTTTTATAATTTCTAAATTTTCTCTATAAATATGAAAGTTTTAAAATGTTAGAATATATGAAGAAATCACAAAATGAAAAAAATCATATTTATTAGTTGACTTACTTGATATAATTATCAAGCACACCATAGTTGAATAATACTATATAATGAGCCATTTCCCACTCTTTCATGCTTAAAGTACACAGCGAGTATGGTCTAGATATCCCCCTATTTGGGGTGGTGAAGGAAATATAGGCTCAATGGGATCATATTTCTCATCTTCAGTTCTCATTAGTTGATTAGACCTCGTAGTGACATTAGCCAAGTACGATGAGCAAAAATCTATGCAGTCTTATGCTAAATATAATTTCGCAATAGATCCTTCGATATGATATTTATTTCTCACATAATATTTCAATGTAAACATCATTATTTATGTAGGATACATCCACTAAATTGAAATAGGACCACCAAATATAAATTTTGTGGGAAGATGCACAATTAGATGTAATATACATGTGAAAAATGATGGTGGGGAAATTTTCTCCAAGTCGCAATGAATAATCAGTGTATCACTCTACAATTTCCGAAAAACACTTCTTCTCAGTCTTTTCACATAAAGGTCTCGATAAAAATGACATAACTTAATCACAAAAACTCTAACATTATGTGAAAGTAAATGCCGAATGGAAATAGGAATCAACTCATGTAACAAGACATTGTAATCATGGGTTTTAAGAGATTTTAGTTTCACATCCTGTGTATTCATTCTTTTCAAAATATTACTTGAATAACCATCTAGGACCTTCAGAATTTCCAAGACCTGAAGAAATTTTTTCTTCTCCACATTTTTCATCGAATAACAGGAAAAGGGTATTTTCCACTTATTTTGACCAATTGACTTAGAATGAAGTTTTTCTCATATACCGCAATCCATCAAATCATGAAAAGACCGCAAATAGTCTTTTTTTTTCTTTGACATTTAAAATAGTATCAAGTAACATCTCATAAATGTATTTCTCAATATGAATTACATTCAAACAATGATTCAATAAATTCGATGACCAATATGGAATCTCAAGGAATATGCTTTTCTTTCTCTAATTATTATTGGAATAATTAACATGCTTTCAATTTATGATATTTGATTAAATTTTTCCAAGAACATAATTAAAATCAGAAATTTCTTAAACAATATCATTCCCTAAAATTCATTGAAGTTTCTCATCTATATCGATAGCATTATCGAACTGTCTCAGATTTTTCTTGTATGGATGATCCATCGGTAGAAATCATCGATGTCCTATGAAGCTGAAATTTTGTTGAAACTTTAATCTTAGAGAACATGTATTTTTCATACAAATAGGGTAGGATAATTTCCATTTAGTACTCCAACTAGACATCATTATGTAGATAGTTAAATCATTTATCATTCATAATAAAGTTTCACGAAACATAAAATACTCCTTCATGAAGGCATCATGTGCTTAATCATGAATAGTCCAAATCTCTTTTAACTCTTTTATTAATGGATGCAATTATATATAAATATCAGTTCTAGGATCACTTGGTCTATATATCAATATAATCATTCTAGTAACTGTATTCTTCATACACATCCATGAAGGAAAGTTATAAATGTGAATGAAAATAGGCCAAGTACTGTGTGCAGTATGCATTTGGTGAAATTGGTTGAAACCATCACAGAATAATCCCAATCTAATATTTTGTGGGTTAGCTACAAAATCAGGATGTAACCTATCAAATTTATTCCAATACAACCCATCTTCAGGATGCACTATTTCATCATTATCCTTATTTCTTTCATCTTCAGGTCTTCTCATATTCATTGTCATTTGTTCTATCATAAAATTTTTTCGAAGCCTGGGAATTAAAGGGAAGTTCCACAACACTTTCTATAGTATGATATATTGAGTTTTGTCTTTATTTTTCTTCCACATTTATGTGCCACATTGTTTTCACTGACTCAACTTTGAATTTTCCTTCCAGAATAGACAATAATATTTGGGGAAAGAATAAATCTTAATAGATGAATATCAAAATTTGTCAGCCAACATTGATGCCATGTAATCATTTTTGTGAATACATGCATCATCAAGCAGTAAATCCTTAATAAATGTAAGGAGATAGTCGAACATAGTATTACTAAATCCATACATTTTTTTCCCATGATATAATGTCATTAAAAACTCATTTTGATCATTTTTTCACATACCTGATATAATGGGGCATTTTCATCTTTCATCGACTTTTTAACACTATCAAAGTTATCATCCTTATTAATAGACAAAAACTATGTTCTGGTATTTGTTTCCTCTTGCACCGGTCTACATGAGGAGCTAGCTTCCAAAACAAAAGGAAACTGATTAGAAATCAGATTTTTCTTACCAATATTTTTTATTGAATCGATGTCATTCACCACTTGCGCTTTTTCTCAATTTTGATACCACGCATGACAATATTTTTGAAACCATGTTTAGTGATATGGTAACTCACTTCCTCACAAGTTAACCATGGTCTTCCAAAATAATCAAAACACAATCATCGAATCAATCCTCCATATGAATCATTAGTGAATGAAAAGTCCAAAAAAATATTGTAAATCCTTCTGAAATTAATCAGTGAATCCGATAAACATTTTACATCCAATATCTATCCATTCTGAGACATATAAACAAACATTAAATAAATAATCTATAAAATGACTTAACATTATACGTATTGTTTCATAAGATAATAAGTAACCATCAATAACATTTTAATAAAAACTCATAACATATATTATGGTTTAGGGAATTAATAAATGTTTTAAATTATAAAAAATCACGAATAGTCACACCTTTCTATGAAAACATAAAATTATTTTGCTGTACTTCCAATACCCACATTAAAAAGTATATGTTTGAATAATGACATATTATGTTTTTTATAGAATTATATAATGGAAACCCCCCTCTTGGACACCCCACCCTTAGACCCCCCCCCCATCTCTCCTGGACACCCCCTCTCTCCTGGACACCCCCTCCCTCTTGTACACCCCCCCTCCTGGACACCCTCTTAGACACCCCCCTCCTAGACACCACCTCCCTCCTAGACACCCTGGAAACCCCCTGGACACCCCTCCCCCCTCCTAGACACCCCCACCCCTCCCCCCTGGACACCTCTTCTCTCCTAGACACCCCCCTCCTATACACCCCCTCCTTCCTAGACACCCTCCCCCTCTTGGATACCCCTCCCCTACCTCCTGGACACCCCCCCCCCTTCCTAGATAACCTTCTGGACACCCCCCCCCCCATCCTGGTCACCCCCTCCCTCCAAGAGGCCCTCACCCCTCCCGCCTCCCCCCCCCCCTCCTAGGCACCCCCTCCCTCATGTACACCCCCTAGACAACCCCTCCAATTTGGACATGAATCCCCCTCCCTCTTGGACCCCCCCCCCCCCCACCCACCCACCCAACCACCCTCCCTCATGCACACACCCCCGGACACCCCCCCCCCCATAGACACCCCCCACCCTCCCTCCCAGATCACCTCATGGACACCCCCAACCCTCCCACCTTAAATATATGGTTAACTAGATTTTTGGATTACATTAAACTCTACATGCGAGTTACAATTGAGAAACAATGATATTGAACCTTTTTTTAATTGTACCATGATATTATATATTTTATATAAAATGTAATTGAAATTATAAAAATGATATGGGAATATTAATTCATATATAATTAGTTTATAATTATATGTAGTTATACAAATTACAGTTTAAAATTGCACTAGAAATATAAGAAAACTATAACAAAAATACTAAATGACATAGAATATAGTGAAAAAGTATAATGGATATACTAAAAAAGAAAACTTGAAATACATCATGAAAATCAATAGTTACACCAATAATCAATAACTTACACTATGAGATATGACTTCATAGTAGGTTCTATCATGTTAAATCCAGGGAAATTCTATTAATTACTAATATGTATATCTAAAAACCAAAATAAGGGAATAATCGATTGATATATTACCTAAATGATGTAACAAGAATCATCACTCCACTCATGAATACATGAATTTCATATCTATAACACAATTCAATATATATATATATATATTAGTCTATAAACAAGGTTAAAACATTTTTCTCATAATAGAATAATTTTTTACTTCATCCAAATTCAATGAAAGTGAATTATCACACATCCACATAGAGTGTAAATACCTTAATATAATTTTATGAGTTGTTGACTAAATCCTAATGGTGGTTGTTTGTACAAACCACACCTAATGGGATCTCACTCACAAATAATTTTGGTCTATAACTCATTTAATTAACCTAAAAAAGTCAGGATAATAGTAATTGGAACCATTATAAATACTGGTTAGCATGACTAGATTACATCACATACGTGAATGAATCCCTCGAAATACTTCATTTCTCAACTAAATATGATCTCACATCACTAAAAATTGTTTATTAAATTATAGTAATATTAAGATGAAATTATCTAGATGATAATAGTATACATATGGGTTTCACTAGAACCCCCCCCCCCCCGACCACCCCCCCCCTCTCTCTTGTACACCCCTTACCTCCTAGACAACCCCCTCCCTCTTGTACACCCCTCCATCCTGGACAACCACCTCCCTATTGGACACCCCCCCCCTTATTGGAAAACCCCCCAGATAACCCCCTCCCACCTGGACACCACCTTCCTCTTGGACACCCCCCTGAACAGCCCCCCCCCCCCCCTCCTACCTAGACACCCCCTGGACAGCCCCCCCCCCCTCCCTCCTGGACACCCCCTGGATAGCCCCCCCCCCCCCCCCTCCTGGACAACCCCCCTCCCCCTACCCCCTGCACACTGCCCCCTAGCCCCCTGCACCCCACTTCTCCCTACACACTGCCCCCACCCCTGCCCCCTTCACCCCCACTTCCCCCCAAACTTTACCCCCCCCCCCCCACACACACACACCTACACCCATCTATATAGTAATAATTATAAGAAACATCTTATAGAAATTACATAAATGAATAGAAAGATAATGCAAAAGTATAAGGGGAAAATAATTTCACTAACATAAAGGAAATTGAGGCCTAAACCTAAGAACAACTATAAAGGAAATATAAGGGTATAGATTGGTACGGGTTACTAGGATCTAACCACAAAATATGTTCAACACCACCATGACCTGCTAAACTCCACTAATACCAGGTCCACTAAAAAATTCAAATCCAAACTTTTTACCATCTGTAAAAGACATGAAATGTATAGGAAAATCCCATGTAGGTACGCGTATATAAATACCCCATACAACACCCAAAAAACTTAGATGGAAGAAACAAAATAAAATGGTTGGATCAACCCATAAGTTAAGATGGTAATGAAACCCAATTCCAATAGCTATCCAACACATCAAATCCAATGCCTAAATCAGAACCATAATATATCATGAATTCCATCACTAAGACTTACCCAACCCTCTCATAAACAATACAAAATATCTCTTAATGTATTACACACCTCATCCTAAGACTCATATAATAGAATTACCCTAAAAATAAACATTTTTCCCTCTCTTCTTCCCTCAAACTTCTCTCTATCCAACCCAAAACTGAAGGATATTGTACTTGGGGAGGAAAAAGGATTTAAAAGTAATGAATAATCTCAAGTGACTATTAAAAACTCATAATCTCACATAAATATGATAATTATACCTCATATAAACTAACCATTTAAAATATAAATTAAGGAATTGTCATTTTAAGCATGAACCAGCCCTCAAATTCATCTCAAGAGAATGAGCCTTAAAAGAAAATTCCCTTGTTATTGAGTTTATAGTTCTAGTATTTATATTAATTTACATTATATTACCATTATTAAATCAATTTTTGTTACACATTTGATTCAACATAATATAATCAACTCAACATTTCATCATAGATTCAATAAATAATAACTGAAGATAGTATAATGAATAATCTAGTTAAAATTTCATCTTTCTATACACTTCATCATCTTTCTGGATTTTAGTTCTTTAATTATTTTTCAAAAATACATCCCATTTCCCATAGGATAACACATATTATTAGTAGTATATATATTCATAATTTCATTATATTATATTGGTATAAGGATATCATGATTTTAAATAAAAATTAAAAGTAAGAAAACAATATAATAATAAAATCATGATAAAACTAACACTTTGGAATTAAAAATAATCATAAACATACAACATCCACTACCCTCAAACCATACTCACAACACCAAACCCAAGATAATGGAGTTAAACATGGAATATAAAAAAGAATAAAAATAATCACATCCCCCATACCAAGACAAAAATATTATGCCTGATAGAATAGTATGGTAATATAAATAAATTAATTAAATAGAAACTCCTCCCTTCAGAATAAACCATATCCAATGATCTTGAGAGAAGAGTGTGATATTACAATGTTATAAGAAATTTTAGAAGTTCGGTGAATTGGTATATTACCAAATGTTAAATTGGAACAAGAATTCATAGATTATATGGTTTAATAGGAGGTTTTAAATATAATAATTATGGTAATTCCAATCATTCATTTAAAAGGGGTTAATTATAAAAGATATTAAGTATTATTGTATTTTATGGGATATCAAACTAAGTGTCATAGGGTCAAAAAATTTACATTAAATGCTTCATATCATATTAAGAAACATATATTATAAAATAAGAAAAAAAATTATAAATCCACTTCCTCAGTGAAACTATGAAATTCCATCTCAAAAGAACTGGAACCAATCACCAAAAAATCTATGAGAAGCGTCTAGAAACCAACATAGAGTTATTATACATTAACCCAAAAACTCCAAAATAATCACTACTACTAGTATCCATATAATTAAAATAATAACAACCAAAGTGATGAGGAAGGTGCTTTGTATTAATAAAATTCAGATTCATAAATCATTTCATGGTTTTCTGATGCATTTTACTATTTTAAAAACTCATTCAATTCCTTTTTAATTTTTATTTAACCAAGTATGCTGATTTTTGTTAGATCACAATGCGAAATACAAATTTGAATCTGAGCTAGCGATTAAGAACAGAGGGCCAAACAGTATATCTTAAAGGCATTCTGATAAAAAAATGTTTTGGAAAAAATAATTTCAAGTATGAACCTAAGAGATAAATAAACCAAAATAAATACGATTATTTTAGGAACTGTAAGAAGAAAACACCTAAAAGAGAAATCAATAGCATTGACTGGGAAGAGGAATGGAAACATCATTTGGAAGCATTGGGTAGGAGGGCACCCCGGTGAGAGAGGTCATTGAGGATGAGGGAACCGCGGTGAGAGAGGTCATCGAGAAGGAGAGCACCGTAGAGAGAGAGGTCATTAGGGAGGATGGTGTTGTGGTAAGAGAGGTCATTGGGGAGGAGGGAACTGTGGTAAGAGAGGTCGTTGGGGAGGTGTGGAGGTTGTTAGGGAGGAGGGTTCCGCGGTGAGAGGGTCATCGATCGAGGGAGGAGGAGGAGCCCGATCGCGTATGGAAAAAATTGAGATGCAAATCTATACCCATGGATTTCTAATTGAAAAATGGGTATAAAAAACTATAGGCACAGACCTATAAAACCATATCTATAGGTCTGTGGCTATAGCTTAAATTTCTATAGTGACTCGTCAGGTCTATCCAATAAGAAGCACAAAGGAAAACTGAGTGGGTTTATCCAAGATACAGACTCCCGCATACTAATAACCCATCAAAAACATCATATCTTGATACATAGATAGGGGTTCAATTCCCAGGTCTCACTGGGGGGACACAAGGCCCTACTGGAAACATCCTCCAAGGTAAGGGATTAGTTCCTATGTAAACATTGGTCATTAAAATTACAACAATCCCATATAAGGTAACACAAAATATATGAGGATAATTTTATCCCTATCATAGGGATACATGCTCCAAGACACTGACATATCTATTGAAGTGGACCAAGGAAACTCATTCTAGAATAAAGAAACTCACCCACACTACACTAATCATTGAAAGAGACAGTGGGATCACCCACTATGGTGGGAACGTGATGCTTCATAAAACCATCATGGGAATAGACCAACGAAACACACTCAATTGATTCTAGTCCAAGTTAGATCACAAAAAATAACGATGAAGCTAATATGAGAAGAAAGAGGAAACCAACTTGTCCTCAAAGTAGTACATGCTGTTTCTTTAAGGATAAATGACATGTATCATTTTTTCTGGAATTGTTAGTGCCTCATTATCACATGGTATAAATTTTTTTAATTACATGGAATGTCCTTGAGGTACATGATGTATAGATGTCTAGGCTGGCACACAGCGTGCAACCTTCTCATACCCATGTACATTCCTAAGTACATGGTGTGTTGATCACTATACATAGCATGTAGGACCACATTATCTCCTGGTCTTGTACTCCTTGTTCAAGTAGAGCCACCTCCCTGAGTGTACATGGTGTGTGTCATGGACCACTCATCATGCAACTCTACCTTGACTCATAGGTGTGTACTCCCTTTACATGTTGATGGGTCAGTTGAGGGTTACATGGTGTATGACACGGGACACATGTAGTGTAACTGTTTCTCCATGCTAAAACCCTAGTACCCCACAGAAGATACTATACGACGTGCATTCAAGGGACTAAATATTGTGACCTCAAGAATTTCACAGATATTACATAACATTCACATGTTCACCCAATCAGTCCAAAACCACCTATTCTACCCTAAATCGCATTGTAATATGCAGATCTATGGTTTACCAATCCTCTTTTCTATCATTTTCCAAATTTCATCCAAATATGATGCTCTAAAATACCACCATCGTGCCACGCCCGTACCACATGCTCAAATTGAGAATAAAACCTTTTATTCATCTATAGATCCACTTTTTTAGATTTATATAACAATATCAACATTTAAGATCCATCTCAACGCATGGTAGTGATATTTTTCACCAAATATCTAATAATAAATAATTTTTCACCAAGTATCCATCAAATCGCATGCCAAATAAATGCTAATGATGAATGCACATCGAACAAGGAGAGAAAACCATAAACCATAGGAGAGAGGAATGAACCTTGGCCTTTTTTCAATTCGACCTTGATCCACTATTTTAGGAATGAAAAAATAATAGTTGTATGAATCAATGAACAAATAAAACAAAATTATCCTCAAATACCATAGATATCCCATACTTGCAAATTGACCAAACTGTGAATCAATATGTTAGTTTATCATTTCACATTCATCATGAGATAATAAAATTAGGTATAAATACACAATTTAAACATCCTACCTTTATTTTGACTTATCACTAATAAATAATGAAATTGTTTCATTGTTATTGGGGAGATCCTTCAATTTAATCGCACACCAGTTGTCGGTCTTCGATCTAGTTTTCATTCACCAACAAACCCTTCTCCAATGGATCTCTAATGACTCCTTTAAATATATAGGGTTATGCACTGAACTAGATATTTTTCCATAAAATATTATTTAAAGGATAAACTAGGTTGTTGTGTCAATGACCAAAAGAAATTTATTTATTTTATTTATTTTATTCATTTTATTTATTTTATTTATTTTACTATCGTGATTACTTTTTCACAAATTCCCCGCACAGACAAAGGTTATGTCATTCCTAGGTCAAAACATATATTCTAAACTTAACATTCCCCTCATATTTTGGTTTTCACCCCCATTCGAGAGTTATTCATCTTTTTTAGGAAAAATAAATTTGTATGATATTTAATATATTTAATATATTCTAAACATTAATTCTGAGCACACTAGGCCCTAGAATCCCACACCATCTCAGTTCCTAGCTGTGAATATATTCTCCGAAATTTTCCAAATTCTGACATAGAAAAAACTGATACATTACATTATTCCCTCCTTTAATACCTTTCATCTATGAAATTCACAAAATAAAAAATAAATTGGGATATTGTGATCTTAACTAGGTATCCTTTTTTTAGAAAAGTTTGAGGGAAATCCCCCTTTATTTAACACAAAAGATAGAACCTCTTTTCAGTCTGGGGAAGAGGGAACCCATTACAAGAAGGTAAAATTCCTTACAAACAATGGTAAAAAAGGTCTAATAAGTCCAAAAGAAGAAAATTTCCAAGAAAAAACACTCACACATGAAGTTTATTTCTCCTACTAGCCCTCAATGTCACTGGATCATTGAAAAGGGAAACTCCATTCTCACGGCCTAGCTCACCCAGGTCGGTATTGTAGAATGAGTCGGGAAAATACATCCTTAACTGTGACTTGTGGAGTTCACCAATCAACCCAAATCTATTATGTTTATGAGGTTAAGTGGCACATCACCTCTCTAACCATACACAGAATCCAGAAAAGAAAGGGTCCCATGATTTTTAGAGATAGTCGGTCGCCCTGACTATAAATTCATAACTCTCCAACACCAAAGGCCTTTATCATCTATCCATTGAGGACTCTTAAAATTTATCAGGTAGTCATCATCCTTCTGTATATGAACTTAACCCTTTAAAATGACTATTAGAACCAAATCTATGACCCAATCACCATTACCCAATGGCCTCGACCTGTATAACATTGTCATGTAGGGAATTTCATGCATGACCTCAATAAGATAAAACTTTGGTAGACTGATAATCATATTGATATGAATACTCCATCGATGGTAGATTATCCTCCCAACTATGGCTCAAAATTTACATTCAATCCCAAAGCATGTTTACCAGAACTAGAATGTACCACTATTACCTAGCCAATTGTACTAGGGAAAAACATTGTTCCCAACTACAAATCAGTCCCTAAAGGATTACCACATCCTCTCCATAATCATTCTTTGAAGTAATTGGAATAGTATGAAACGATATCTAAAGGAATTCAACAAATCTATACTACCACTTGAACACACAAGTCCCCCCATACTCTCTATAAATATCTATTGTTCATCACCCACGGTTAGAAGCAACAACAAGATTTTTACTCAAAAAAATATTGTAACTCACCTTGGCTATCCAACCATGGACAAGAGATCCTAGTACATACTCACCTCTAGTATATGTTCTCTTTAAGGATAAAAAAATCCTTAGCACCACTTATCACATCACAACCGGAATAATCATCTGTTCCTAGAAAAAGGATTAATTAATCCTCTCCTTCGAGGAATTCCATTAGGAATGTATCCACTGAATACTCGAACATAAAAGTTCTCTCAGTCGATATTAATGAGTAATTTCTTTCTAAGTAGTTGTAGTAGAAACGGGATTATAAACATAAATTGGAGGTATTCCACACCATCCTCTGGTGTCTCACATACTCCAACTTGAACATCAAGCACACATGGATTCCATCGAAGAATACAACCATAAACTGATCCAAGAACGGTTAAGGATCGAGCCCGAAATTCTCTTGACTCTTTCATGGAGTACAAATCACCAAAGGGTATCACCAAATACTCAAAAAAATGATAGTGTCTGTAGGAATCAATTATTGGTACATCCTCCTCCCAAGCCTAGAGCCAGTGATAACCCATCCTAATGTCAAAATTTGAGATCTAATTCTCCTCTTTCCACAAGGAGAAGTGTTCATCAATTCTCAAGATTTGATACTTTTACTCATGTAACATAGTCTATATGACACCAATATACATCCAACCTCAAACACTCATCTACATATCATGTTCACAATATATTTATTTCCATGAAAAACAAATGGGGTCTTATGATTCCCCTTCCCCTACAAACTCTTATTTGTACCATCAACTCTTACAGCTACATGTGGTCATCTGATACTCTAGCGTAGATATTATATGGTCCCTAATGAAATTAAATACAGAAATTAAACTATTGAAGGTGATTTAAATTGGGCATGTCCTCAAGAAGTATTTTCTCATACTACTCCAACATCATCGGAACTAAAAGCTCATACAATTTTCTACTCTGAGGGAAATACTATCCAACTGATAGGGAAATGGATATTACCTCCTGTGAATGAACTCATCTAGCCTTTTCCATGAATCAATTATTATTAAAGGAGTAAATATAAATCCCAAAAAGCTATAGGAGTTAATAAAATCACTTATAGAAATCATATGGGCATGGATGGCATAGAACTAGCCCATACTGAGGAAAACATCATAGTGTCCCACTAACACTATAGAAAGATTTCTACACGAGCCCCTCCTCCTCCTGGAGTCAGGTCACGTTGTTGGTAGAATTTTTCAATCACTGATCCTCTCTATAGAATCCTCTAACACAAGGGTCGAGCAAAAAGGGATCCATTGGTATCACTAGGTCTCAAAAAGAAGATACACTTAGGGAAAAGTGGCTCACAAATATGAGTGAAAACTTTAACTAGGGTGTTGAAGACACACTTCATACCACAAACTGCACTCGAATCCACTGCATGATCTTACTTCTTGGAACTCGTCCTTTTTTTATTCCACCTATTTACCACAACCAGGGAATGTTCCTATACCTTAGAACATCAAAAAACCACAAACACACAAGTTAGAGAAACTCATACACCACACCTCAACATTATTCTCTTTTTTTGACACTAACTTGTCCACAAGATTTTATACCACGTTTCAATAATTAATCTTGGTGGGGGAATAATCCCTCTTCCTTGAATTTACATAGTAATGTCAAACATCACCAACATAGGTCTCTAATGCTTCACTGCATCTCCCTATTAAAAAAATCAAGCAAAATATGAAAAAGAGTAGCTCATACCTTTGTCTAACAGTACTAAAAAAGAGTATAGGGAACACAGATCTTACCTCAATACACTCCTGGATCCCCTAGGTAAAGAACCTCCAACACCTGCAGTTTTCCAAGATCCCAAACACTGCATCCTCCATCACATCTACCACATAATATACCTCCTTGATCAAGACAATTCTTCTTCTTATGTGGTTCGTCCACCATCTCTCAGACTACAGCATGATAGGTAATACAATATCATACAATATTTCCTCTCCCATAACAACAAAATAAATCTCTCTACCTTAGAGAACTGATTTTCCCTTGATATCTATGAAAAATATTATTGATTCATGACTTACATCACACGCGTACTATTAGTAGGTACTACTAACCCTATATACCAAGAGATCACTACCTTGAAAGCTCAAAATACATTTCCAAACCCTATACATTGTCGAACAACACCAAAATAACTATCCACTACTCAGTCTAACAAGATGCATCCTCCTGAACCATTGGAGGTGGATCTACACACTCCAAAATGGGTGGAATCTTTTCTAGCTATCCACTTGAAAGAAAACCTACCTCGACACCAGGCCCATACATAGTGACCGCATCACTCATTAGGTCAAACTTTCAACCCTTATATGGAAATGTAACTAGCTATCATCATTAATACATCTTGAAAGAAGAAAAGATGCACCACGGTCAATGGGTATATTTGGAGAGATGGCTCAAAAGGGACTTGTAAACCACAACTCAATCTTATATGATGCATGTACCAATGTTTTTACTGCAACCAAAACCTCCATATATCGAGTCAACAAGAATGTTATCAATTTTAGGCTGAATGGATACATCAGCTATCACACAAACACTATATTCTATGTCATGATAGACATACGAAAAAATACATTAACATTTTTCCCTAGTTCCGAAACAAAACCTCAAATATAGAAAAAATAAACTCCAAAATCAAAACCTAAACCTAGGAAGTCACATGAAACACAAATCTGGGTACTAGCTCAAATACCATTATCACACAACCTGACCCAACGAGGATCAATATGCAACTACCCCAAGCCATAGGCTGATGATTATAATTAAGAAGGCATATCACACACATGGGAGGAATTATCCTTAAGTACTTGTACACACGCATGAATATACAAGACTATAAGATTATTAAATGTAAAAAAAATGAAAACAATGCATGAAGACATATAAAATCCAACAACTAGAGTATAGAAAAAAGTACTAAAAAGTATAAAAAAAGGATAAATACAATCCCAAAAAAACTAGAAAGTAATGTAAGAACTGATCAGAATGAAGGGACTATTGTCAAATGAATCACCAATATAAACCTTAGTATATTTATACCCAACTAGATCCAATTACTCTTAGTCCATCAAGGACTCTATAAAAATATCTCAAGAGGAACTAATCCATGAGTTATACTACTACTGGCAAAACTCATCACAGAGGGTGCGCTCGTCAGGTCTATCCAAGAAGAAGAACACAACCAAAATGGGAGCATGCATCTGAGATACACACTCCATCAATCTAATACCTCATCAGAAAGATCATATCTTGATATGCATATAGTGGTATAACACCCTAGGCCCACTGGGGGCACCAGACCCAATTGGAAAAATCCTTCTAGATAGGGGATCGATGCCCACATAAATATTGGTCATGTTAATTACAATAACCCCATATAAGGTAACAAGAAGGATATGAGGATCACTTTGGGCCTCTCAATGGGATACATGCTTCAATTCACTGAGATATTTGTCGAAGAAGATAGAGGAAACTCATTCTAGAATAAGAGAACTCACACACACTGAACTAATCATAGGAAGCTATAGTGGGGTCACCCTATGTAATGGGAACATGATGACGCACCAAAACCTCATAGGAATAGACCAAGGTAACACACTCAACTGTCAATAATCTAAGATATCTCACACAAGATCATGAAGAAGAAGAATTGAGAAGAAAGAGGAAACCAACTTGTCCTCCAAATAGTACAAGGAATTTACCTAGGGGTACAAGAAATGTCTCATTATGTATGGAACTACCCATGTGTTTTTCTCACACATCATGTGCTTTTTATAATTATATGGAATGTCCCTGAGGTACATGGTGTGTAGCTATATGGGATGGAACTCGGTGTGTACACTACCCATGCTCATGTACTTTGTTGAGTACACAGAGTGTTGATCTCCATATATAGTGTGTAGTAACACATGGTCTCCTGGGTGTGTACTCCTTATACATTCTGAGTTTCCTACCAGGGTGTACATGGTGTGTTCCATCGCCCACATGGTATGTAACTCTACCCGAAATCTTGATTGTGTACTACCTTTACATGTTGAATGGTTGGTTGAGGGTAAAATTACATGTGACATGGGTCACAGGGCATGTGATACTTTTCTCCATGATGATACCCTAATGCTACATAGAAGAGACTAAACGGCCTATTTTCATGGGACTACATGTTGTGTAGTTGGGAATTTCATAGAAATTATAGAACATTCACGCGCTCACCCGAGCGATCCAAATCTATTGATTCTACCCTAAATCATTCCATATAATGAAAATATGAGGTTGAAAAAAACTCAATGATGTTGTTTTCTTGATTTCAGCCAAATCCAGTTCTCCGAAACACCTCTATCACACTATGCATGTACTGCATGGTCAAAATAGGAAGAACACCTCTGATTCATCTGTAGATCGACTTCCCTTTCAATATATTTAAATCACGTCATTGAATCTTCATTACAACCCATGGTAATTTTCTGTTTCACTAATTATTCAATGTGTAATGATTGTTCACTAAGAATTCATAAAATTGTATGTGAAAATAAACACCAACTATGAATGCTCGTAGAACGGGATGAGAAAACCATAAACCATAAAAATGAAGAATGAATCTTGACCTTTTTTATTTCAACCTCAATCTCTTATTTTTGGAAAGAAAAATACTAAGTTATATGAATCAAATAATAAATAAAACAAAATTATCCCCAGATCCCATAAAATCCTATACCCACAAATCAAGTGATACACAAATCAATTGGTAGTCAATTGTTTCACATTCATCATGGGATAAGAAAATAGGAATAAATCAAAAAATAAAACAACTTACCTCAATTTGGATTGATCACTAACAGATAACGAAGTTGCATCATTAACGTTGGCAAGATCCTTGAATTTCATTGCACACCGGTTGTTGATCTTTTATCTAGTTTTCATTCACCAATGGAACCACCTATAGTGAATCTATAATAGATCCTCTAAGTCTTATGGTTTTTCAGAGAACCCTAATATTTTTTCATAATGATGTATTTAAAGTATAATCTAGTTCTCTTCTTCAACCAACAAAATAAATCAATTTATTTTTATTATTTTATTCATTTTATTCATTTTACACATGTGATGAATTTTTCAATAAAGCCACATGAAAAAAAAGGTTCTGTCTCACTTAGGGTAAAACTCACATTTTAAACACAATCATGCCCTCGGATTTTTTATCTCAGCCCTCATTCAGAAGTAATTCAAATTTTTTAGGAGAACTGCATGCTCTTGATATTTAATATATTTAATATATTTTAAAAATAAATTTCAGGCACACTGGTCCTCATAATATCATCTCATCTTATTGCTAAGATTTGTTTAATTTTAAATATTCTAAAGTTTTACATGGAAAAAAAGATACATTTCTTTCATAATCTCTTAAATTTTTTAAAGGTGGACCTCTAATATTTATTCCTTGTGATCACATGGTATCAATTGATCACATTCATGACATGGGTATCAGCTATTGTTATTGTATTGGATTTTATAAACATTTAGTAAATCTATAAAAGTGTATTAGACAAGAAATTAAGACCCTTCATGGGATAAGGTAACCAAAAATTCATTCCATTTTGAGATAACATTTGAATCATAATTAGTTCATACTAAGGACTTTATGCTATTGTAATTAAAGTTGGTAACAAAATAAAATTAGGTAGAAATATTTTGAAAACAATCTTGTCTATAAAGACCCTAAAAATAACAGAAATTTGTCTATTTTAAGTATCAATTGCTTTGATGAATGAAAAATTATGTCATATACAATTTTTTGTTCTAGTAAATTCTTAAAACACATATTTGATGCTAGTTGAGATATCTTCATGATGTCAGGGATTAAATAAACCTCCATAAAAATTCATGTATTCTATGACTTATACTATTAACTTAATTTTTCTAATGTTATTAATTAAAATTTATTCCTAATAATGCTTATGGATAATTAATTTTATAATGTAAAAAAGTTATATTTAATTATAATGTCTAAATTAACTGATTCTTGTATCAATTTCATAAAATTATGAAAACTATAAATGATTATTATCTTAAGGACCCATAGATTAAATAATGATTATTACACTATATTTAATACACATATACAAAACATTAAAGTTGTAACACCATAAGGTTTTAAAAATAAATTGAAATGCGTGAAATAGTGACACTTTTTTTAATAGATAGTTATAAATGAGACTTTAAACATAATTTTGTTACTTCTACGATTTTAATTTTGATAAAGGGATATCTACAGTGGTGATCAGTAAGTTATTTGGAGTCTGATAGAACCAACTTGTTTTTGGTGAATAGTAACATACCCTTATGAATTGTAATATGAATAGTAATATGAACCTTATGAATGTTAAATCATATTATTATCTTATTTTCTTAAGTTTATAATATAATGAGATCTTGATTAAATTTTCAAGGTGATATAAAATAATTTATAGTTTTAAAATTGTTATTTTTCAAATAAATTATGATTTGACTTAAAAATTAAATTAATCATAAATAGAAAATTATTTTCAAAAAATGGACTTCATTTTTTAATTCTATGAGTCAAAAAATGGTAAGGGTGTTTTTTTGGTATTTTTATGTGAGATAAATTTTTAGTGAATAGTAAAAAAAATAAAATTTTAAAGTTTTCAGGTGTTTAATGACATCATAATGATGTAATGATGATGTAATATATTTGGTCAACTATTGAGGATTAAAATATGATATAAGGTGTAAAAATTTTCCAATACCATGGAAAAAAACCATGGTCATGCCCATGGTTTTTCAAATACCACTAATGAGGTGTCCTTTGAAATTAATTAAAAATTCCCTCACTTCCACTATAAATACCACCCTCACCTCTCTTTTTCTATAACACCTCTCAAGCTTTGAGAATTGTATAAATTATACCCAATACCATTACCGAGAATCTTAACCACAATCCAGACCTTATGGTGTCGCCAAATTTCCAAAACCAAAGGCCTTATGTAGGATCTCATGTAGAAGAGATCAAGACGCAAAGACCCTCTTCCATTTTCTTGTGTTTTCTTTTCAATTATTTTATTTTATTATAATCTATTCTCTTAAACTTATCCAAGAGTCATGAAAGATTAATTATTATATATAATATATATTTTTATCATGATTATGTTAAAATTCATAATCATTCTTCCTCTCCTCTTCCTCTTATTCTAAAAATAAAAACATTTTTACCGACATCATGGACGATGTGTCTTAAATTCCCTTTACTTCCTTAAAATATGTAAATAAAACCATTTTAATTGTTTAAACATATTTTAATGTTTACTATATAACCTATTTTATGTTCTAGAGTTAACATATATACATAATATTAAGTTATATAATGAAACAAGTTTGTGATTATCGAAGAACCACCAAAATGATATAAACAAAAATCACTAATGATTTATCTAATTATTCATCCTCATACCATATAAAAAATTTATTTATGGAATAATTTAATATTATGGAAGCATATTAACACCATTTCATTCTACTTATGGAGTTTCTCTTCCATTTGGCAAGAAAACTCTTTACGGACCCACCATGTAAATCATGTAAAGAATGCACTCGAAACAATGTAAATAACATAATATTATTAATGAATGGGTGGAATGGTGTTATAAAATGATAATTTAAGGTGTTATAAACATAGATATGTTTCTATAAAATATTAATAACACTATTTTAACCATTATACAGAAGTTTTAAGAACATTTAATGTAAGATGAACCTGAGGTAAGGGAATTCTTAACCCAATTTCCATTCTTTGGGTTAACCTTATACTTCATTAATTATCTGGTATTAAAATTGTTTTTGTGATGAATTTTGATTATATTATGTTTAATTATTTTTATTTATAGTTTATATACATATTTAATCTACTCTATTATGTCTCACTTAAATTATATGATATTTGTAATGGGTTTTCTTTTAATATCCACTTTTGAAATTCTATTTTACAAAATTCAAAAATAATGTTTTTTGTGAAATTATTCATGTTCTATGATTATGTTATAGTTATTGGGAATTATATATGTTGAAGGGTGGTTCTTATATCTCCCTCCAATACATTGGTTATGTGTAAGTTGGACTTTGATCGTATGACTACTCCAAGTGTAACTGCGATGGTTACACAATAAGGTAGTCATGAGGGTTACATTGTAAGGTAGCCAAGAGGGTTACAAATAATAAGATAGGGGTGTTGGTTACAATATAAGTAACTCCCCAAGATAAATTTATGGTTTTATATATTTTATTTAATGATTTTTGGAAATATCATGTTTTATAAAGTAAGTAGATATGGGTGAGAAGTATGTCTTTGTGAAAATGATTTCATATATAGACTAATGGTCCATTTCCTTCTTTTTATATGCCTTACTGAGATTTTCATGATCATCCCATGTTTTTAAATGTTTTTCATAGGATATAAGGATTTTTAAGAGAAATAATGATGTCAATTTAAATGTTATAAATGTTTTTCAATGAAATCATGTTGTTGTTTTGTGTTTAAAAATATATGTTTTGGAAGAAATTGATATTGTTTTAATGATACCCACTTTGTATGCTCATGGGTTGATATGTATGAGTTATGTACTAAAATTATGAAACTCTAAACTACAACGATCTTTTGGAATGTAAATAAGTAGAATCAAGTTGAAATAGAAAGATTATATAATGTTTAAGTTTGGGTCCTTATAGTTGGTATCAGAGCTAGGTTTAGATAACTTTAAGGGTTAGGATGATGTTAATGGAATACCATAAATGATTTTTACATTTTGTTTATGTTGAAATGGTATAGAATTTAAATATTGTCATGTTTCTTTATCTAATATATGTCTTCTCAGAATGGTTTTCTGAAGATTAAATAGGTAAGATAAAGTTGGAAGGAACCGAGAGGCTGATATATTTCTGAATCCACAACTGGGAATGGTGGGAATTAGAACTGAGAAGGTTGTGATGGTAATGTACCAATTGAGGCTAGAAATAAATGGTGGTGGAATCCATGAAAGAGAAAAACCATAGCTGCCATAAAGGAACATGACGATAGTGGAACATTTCATGAGGCAACACCCTCCAGCTTTCAATGGATCTTCTGACCCAGTAGTGTCTATAGAAGGGATTAAATCCATTGATAAAATATTTGATGTTATGGGATGTTCAGATAATCAAAATGTTAGCCTTTAAATTTATCTTTTTTAAGGATTATCTTATCATTGGTGGTCAATGGTTAAGAATATCATGGATAGAGAGGTAATTGAATCCCTAGAGTTGGATGGATTTAAATGTATTTTCCTTGAAAATTATTTTCCTAAGGTAGTTTCCCTAAGGATAAAGAAGAAATTCCTTAAATTTAGGCAATAAGAGGAATATTCAGTGGTTGTGTATGACTAAAACTTCACTCTACTGGCAATGTACGCTCCAAATATTATTCAGTATCTTGATAGAAAAATCAATCACTTTTACTTTGGATTGAATCTAAGATACTGAAGGGCATTGGCCTCCTAAGAATTCAAAAGCTATGAGAAACTTTTAAGATGTTATGATAGGGTAAAACTCATCACAGAGGGTGTGCTTGTCAGGTCTATCCAAGAAGAAGAACACAACCAAAATGGGAGCATGCATCTGAGATACACAATCCATAATTCTAATACCTCATCAGAAATATCATATCTCGATACGTATATAGTGGTATAACATCCTAGGCCCACTAGGGGCACCAGACCCTATTGGAATAATCCTTCTAGATAGGGGATTGATTTCCACATAAATATTGCTCATGTTAATTCCAACAACCCCATATAAGTTAACAAGAAGGATATGAGGATCACTTTGGGCCTCTCATTGGGATACATTCTCTAATTCGCTGAGATATTGGTCGAAGCAGACAGAGGAAACTCATTATAGAATAAGAGAACTCACACACACTGAACTAATCATAGGAAGCTATAGTGGGATAACCCTATGTAATGGGAACATGATGACGCACCAAACCCTCATAGGAATAGACCAAGGTAACACACTCAATTGTCAGTCATCTGAGGTATCTCACACAAGATCATGAAGAAAAAGAGTTGAGAAGAAAGAGGAAACCAACTTGTCCTCAAAATAGTACAAGGAATTTACCTAGGGGTACATGACGTGTCTCATTATGTATGGAACTACCCATGTATTTTTCTCAAACATCATGTACTTTTTATAATTATATGGCATGTCCCTGAGGAAAATGGTGTGTAGCTACATGGTCTCCTGGGTGTGTACTCCATATACATTCTGAGTTTCCTACCAGGCTGTACATGGTGTGTGCCATCGCCCACATGGTATGCAACTCTACCTGAAATCTTGATTGTGTACCACCTTTACATGTTGAATGGTTGGTTGAGGGTAAAATTACATGTGACATGGGTCACAGGGCATGTGATATTTTTCTCCATGATGATACCCTAATGCTACATAGAAGAGACTAAACGGCCTATTTTCATGGGACTACATGTTGTGTAGTTGGGAATTTCATAGAAATTACAGAACATTCATGCGCTCACCCGAGCGATCCAAATTTACTGATTCTACCCTAAATCATTCCATATAATGAAAATATGAGGTTGAAAAAAACTCATTGATGTTGTTTTCTTGATTTCTTCCAAATCCAGTTCTAAGAAACACCTCTATCACACTACGCATGTACTGTATGGTCAAACTAGGAAGAACACCTCTGATTCATCTGTAGATCGACTTCCCTTTCCATATATTGAAATCATGTCATTGAGTATCCATTCCAACCCATTGTAATTTTCTGTTTCACTAATTATTCAATGTGTAATGATTGTTCACTAAGAATTCATAAAATCGTATTCCAAAATAAACACCAACTATGAATGCTCGTAGAACCAGAAGAAAAAACCATAAACCATAAAAATGAAGAATGAATTTTGACCTTTTTTGTTTCAACTTCAATCTATTATTTCTGGAAAGAAGAATTCTAAGTTATATGAATCAAATAATAAATAAAACAAAATTATCCCCAGATCCCATAAAATCATATACCCACAAATCGAGTGATACACAAATAAATCGGTAGTCAATTCTTTCACAATCATCATGGGATAAGAAAATAGGAATAAATCAAAAAATAAAACAACTTACCTCAATTTGGATTGATCACTAATAGATAATGAAGTTGCATCATTAACATTGGCAAGATCCTTTAATTTCATTGCACACCGGTTGTTTATCTTTGATCTAGTTTTCATTCACCAATGGAACCACCTCTAGTGACTCTACAATAGACCCTCTAAGTCTCAAGGTTTTTCAGCTAACCCTAATATTTTTTAATAATGATGTATTTAAAGTATAATCTAGTTTGCTTTGTCAACCAAAAAAATAAATCAATTTATTTTCATTATTTTATTCATTTTATTCAATTTACACATGTGATGAATTTTCCCTAAAGCCACATGAAAAAAAAAGTTTATGTCACACTTAGGGTAAAACCCGAATTATAAACACAATCATGCCCTCAGATTTTTTATATCGACCCTCATTCAGGAGTAATTCAAATTTTTTAGGAGAACTGCATGATCTTGATATTTAATATATTTTAAAACTAAATTTCAGGCACACTGGTCCTCATAATATCATCTCATATTATTTCCAAGCTTTGTTTAATTTTAAATATTCTAAAGTTTTACATGGAAAAAAAGATACATTTTTTGCATATACTCTTGAATTTTTTAAAGGTGGACCTATAATATTTATTCCTCGTGATCACATGGTATCAATTGATCACATTCATGACATGGGTACCAACTATTGTTATTATATTGGATTTTATAAACATTTAGTAAATCTATAAAAGTGTATTGGACAAGAAATTAAGACCCTTCATGGGATAAGGCAACCAAAAATTCATTCCATTTTGAGATAAAATTTGAATCATCATTAGGTCATACTAAGGACTTTATGCTATTGTAATTAAAGTTGGTAACAAAATAAAATCAGGTAGAAATATTTTGAAAACAATCTTTTCTATAAAGACCCTAAAAATAACTCAAATTTATCTATTTTAAGTATCAATTGCTTTTATGAATGAAAAATTATGTCATATACAATTTTTTGTTCTAGTAAATTCTTAAAACACATATTTAATGCTAGTTGAGATATATTCATGATGTCAGGGATTAAATAAATCTCCATAAAAATTCATGTATTCTATGACTTATACTATTAACTTAATTTTTCTAATGTTATTAATTAAAATTTTTTCCTAATAATGATTATGGATAATTAATTTTATAATGTAAAAAGTTATATTTAATTATAATGTCTAAATTAACTGATTCTTGTACCAATTTCATAAAATTATGAAAACTATAAATGATTATTATCTTAAGGACCTATAGATTAAATAATAATTATTACACTATATTTAATACACATATAAAAAACATTAAATTTGTAACACCATAAGGTTTTAAAAATAAATTGAAATGCATGAAACAGTTACACTTTTTTAATATATAGTTATAAAAGAGACTTTAAACACAATTTTGTTACTTCTATGATTTTAATTTTGATAAACGGTTATCTACAGTGGTGATCAGTAAGTTATTTGGAGTCTGATAGAACCAACTTGTTTTTGGTGAATAGTAAAATACCCTTATGAATTGTAATATGAATAGTAATATGAACCTTATGAATGTTAAAAAATATTATTATCTTATTTTCTTAATTTTATAAGATAATGAGATCTTGATTAAATTTTCAAGGTGATATAAAATAATTTATAGTTTTAAAATTGGTACTTTTCAAATAAATTATGATTTTACTTAAAAATTAAATTAATCATATTTAGAAAATTATTTTCAAAAAATGGACTTCATTTTTTTATTCTATGAGTCAAAAAATGGTAAGGGTGTTTTTTTGGTATTTTTATGTGAGATAAATTTTCAGTGAATAGTAAAAAATACAATTTTAAAGTTTTCAGGTGTTTAATGACATCATAATGATGTACTGATGACGTAATATTTTTGGTCAACTGTTCAGGATTAAAATATGATATAAGGTGTAAATATTTTCCAATACCATGGAAAAAAACCATGGTCAGGCCCATGTTTTTTCAAATACCACTAATGAGGTGTCCTTTGAAATTAATTAAAAATTCCCTCACTTTCACTATAAATACCACCCTCACCTCTCTTTTTCTATAACACATATCAAGCTTTGATAATTTTATAAATTCTAAACAATACCATTACCAAGGATCTTAACCAAAATCAAGACCTTATGGTGTCACCAAATTTCCAAAACCAAAGGCCTTAAGTAGGATCTCAAGTAGAAGAGATAAAGACGTAAAGAACCTCTTTCATTTTCTTGTGTTTTCTTTTCAATTATTTTATTTTCTTATAATATATTCTCCTAACCTTATCCAAGAGTCATTAAAGATACATTATTATATATAATATATATTTTTATCATGATTATGTAAAAATTCATAATCATTCTTCCTCTCCTCTTCCTCTTATTATAAAAATAAAAACATTGTTACCGACATCATGGACGATGTGTCTTAAATTTCCTTTACATACTTAAAAGATGTTAATAAAACCATTTTAATGGTTTAAACATATTTTAATGTTTACTATATAACCTCTTTTATGTTATAGAGTTAACATATATACATAATATTAAGTTATATAATGAAACAAGTTTGTGATTATCGAAGAACCACCAAAATGATATAAACGAAAATCACTAATGATTTATCTAATGATTCATCCTCAGACCATATAAAAATTTTATTTATGGAATAATTTAATATTATGGAAACACATTAACACCATTTCATTACACTTCTGGAGTTTCTCTTCCATTTTACAAGAAAACTCTTTACGGACCGACCGTGTAAATCATGTAAAGAATGCACTCGAAACAATGTAAATAACATAATATTATTAATGAATGGGTGGAATGGTGTTATAAAATGATAATTTAAGGTGTTATAAACATAAATATGTTTCTATAAAATATTAATAACACTATTTTAACCATTATAAATATGTTTTAAGAACATTTAAAGTAAGATGAACCTGAGGTAAGGGAATTCTTAACCCAATTTCCATTATTTGGGTTAACCTTATACTTCATTAATTATCTGGTATTAAAATTGTTTTTGTGATGAATTTTGATTATATTATGTTTAATTATTTTTATTTATAGTTTATATACATATTTAATCCACTCTATTATGTCTCACTTCAATTATATGATATTTGTAATGGGTTTTCTTTTAATATCCACTTTTGAAATTATATTTTACAAAATTCAAAAATAATGTTTTTTGTGAAATTATTCATGTTCTATTATTATGTTATAGTTATTGGGAATTATATATGTTTAAGTGTGGTACTTATATCTCCCTCCAATACATTTGGTATGTGTAAGTTGGACTTTGGTCATATGACTACTCCATGTGTAACTGTGATGGTTACACAATAAGGTAGTCATGATGGTTACATTGTAAGGTAGCCATGAGGGTTACAAATCATAAGGTAGGCGTGTTGGTTACAATATAAGTAACTCCCCAAGATACCTTTATGGTTTTATATATTTTATTTAATGATTTTTGGAAATATCGTGTTTCACAAAGTAAGTAGATATGGGTGAGAAGTATGTCTTTGTGAAAATTATTTCATATATAGACTAATGGTTCATTTCCTTTTTTTATATCCCTTACTGAGATTTTCATGATCATCCCATGTTTTTAAATGTTTTTCATAGGTCATAAGGATTTTTAAGAGAAATAATGAAGTCAAGTTAAATGTTATAAATGTTTTTCAAAGAAATCATGTTGTTGTTTTGTGTTAAAAAATCTATGTTTTGGAAGAAATTGATATTGTTTTAATGATACTCACTTTGTATGCTCATGGGTTGATATGTATGAGTTATGTACTAAAATTCTGAAACTCTAAAAAGATCTTTTTGAATGTAAATAATTATAATCAAGTTGAAATAGAAATATTATGTAATGTTTAAGGTTGGGTCCTTATAGTTGGTATCAGAACAAGGTTTAGAGAACTTTAAGGGTTAGGATTATGTTAATAGAATACCATAAATGATTTTTACCTTATGTTTATGTTGAAATAGTATAGAATTTAAAGATTTTCATGTTTCTTCATCCAATATTAGTCTTCTCAGAGTGGTTTTCTAAAGATTAAATAGGGAAGATAAAGTTGGAAGGAACCGAGAGGTCGATATCTTTCTGAATCCACAACTGGGAATGGTGGGAATTATAACAGAGAAGGTTGTGATGGTAATGTACCAATTGAGGCTATAAATAAATGGTGGTGGAATCCATTAAAGAGAAAAACCATATCTTCCATAAAGGAACATGAAAATAGTGGAACATTTCATGAGGCAATACCCTCATGCTTTCAATGGATCTTCTAACCCAGTAGTGTCTACAGAAGGGATTAAATCCATTGATAAGATATTTGATGTTATGTGATGTTCAGATAATAAAAATGTTTGTCTTTACATTTATCTTTTTTAAGTTTCATCTTATCATTGGTGGTCAATGGTTAAGAGTGTCATGGATAGAGAGGTAATTGAAGCCCTAGAGTTGGATGGATTTAAAAGTATTTTCCTTGAAAAGTATTTTCTTAAGGTAGTTTGCCTAAGGATAAAGAAGAAATTCCTTAAATTTAGGGAATAAGAGGAATATTCAGTGGTTGAGTATAAATAAAATTTTACTTGACTGGCAAGGTACGCTCCAAATATTATTCGGTATCTTGATAGAAAAATCAATTGCTTTTACTTTGGATTGAATCTAAGATACTGAAGGGAATTGGCCTCCTAAGAATTCAAAAGCTATGAGAAACTTCTCAGATGTTAAGATAGGGTATAACTGGAGTTCGCTGATGATCACAAGTAATTTGAGAACATAGATAAGAATTGGTCCATATGGAAAGTGATGGGTAATAATAAATCAAAGAAATATGATGGTAATAAAGTTCAGTTTCTAGTTTTTGAAAAGTGTGGTAAAAAGCACCATGGGTAATGTCTTACTAAAATCATGAATTTTTTTCAATGTGGTAATTTTAGACATATGGCCCAAGATTTTAATGAAAATTATCTTAAGATAAATTATGATAATAAAACTATAAATTGTTTCAAATGTGGTGAGATGGGTCATTATGAAATTTCCTACCCAAAGAAATATCTGAATGATAGAAAGAAGCCAGACTATAATCAGAGAGGTGTATTTAGATCTTTTCTGACTATGTTGTCATATGTTGGGCCATCCAATGAAGTGGTATCAGGTACTTTGTTTATTTACTCATATTTTTCTAAAGTCTTGTTTGATACGGGGTCTACACATTCCTTTATTTCTAATAAATTTTCTGGTAAATTATAAATTTCACCTCAACAAATGAGACCAGAACTTATTGTTAGAATTCCAGGGGGGGAATGTTATAGTAAAAAATCATTTTAGGAATCTTCCTATTATTATCTTCTGAAATAAATTACCTACAAACCTTTTTTCACTTATTAGATTTTGATGTCACTCTAGGTATGGATTAGCTTTCTGTTTATCATGCTAAGATTGATTGTAGAGATAAAGAAGTTATTTTTTAAAAATAGTATAATTTTGTATACAAGAACAAACCCATACAATTGATAATATATCGGGAAGATGAGAACTTTTTGAAATATGTAAAAGAAATTTATCTTGCTCATATTTTTTAAAACAATGGAACTGTTCAAATTAATGATGTGCCAGCATTAAATGAATACCTTGATCTTTTTTTGATGATTTGAATGGTTTTGTACCTGATCGGGAAGTTGAATTCACAATTAACTTAGTTCCTAATGCTATGCTGATTTCAAATCCCCGTTATATAATGGCTTAAATGAAGCTTCTTGAATTTAAAAATCAGTTGGAGGAGTTACTTGATAAAGACTTCATTCATCCTAGGAAATCACTATGGGGAGCTCCTTTTTTTTAGTTAAAAATAAAGATGGTTCCATGAGACCCTCCATTGTTTATGGAGCTTTGAATAACATTATTATTAAGAATAAGTATCATTTTCCTCACATCAATGACTTGTTTGATCAGCTTCAGGGAGCTCAGTATTTTTCCAAGATTGACTTGAGATCTGGGTACTATCAGTTAAAGGTGAAGGAGAATGAAATTCTAAAAATATATTTTCAAACTAGATATGGTCATTATGAATTTTTTTTATATCATTTGGGTTAAATAATTCACCTGTTGTATTCATGGATCTTATGAATAGATAATTTCATGAGTTCTTGGATAAGTTTGTGGTTGTTTTTATTAATGACATTCTTGTATATTATAGAGGTAAATAGAAGCAAGAAAAACAAATAAGGGCTATTTCAAAAACCTTAAAAGAAAAGAAACTATATGGAAATTTCAATATGTGTGAATTTTCATTACAATAAATTTCTTTCCTTGGTCACATTGTTTCTAAAGATGGCATAACTATTGATCCTTTTAAAATGAAAGTTGTTTTATAATGGACAAGACACATAAATATAACCCAGATTTGCAGTTTTTGTGGTTTGGAAGGATATGATAAGAGGTTTGTTGAAAACATTGCATGGATATCTAGTCCACTGACTAAGTTAACTGAAAATGGAGTTAAATTTATCCATACAAAAGAATGTGCTGATTATTTTCAGGAATTGAAAATTAGATTGGTGAATGCTCTAGTTCTGACCCTACCTTCTATAAATGGAGGGTTTGTCATCTATAATGATGCTTAATTAATGGGACTTGGTTTTATTATGATATAAAATGATCAGGTAATTTCTTGTGCTTCAATACAACTTAAACCTCTTGAGTAAAATTATCCCACACATGATTTGGAATTAGCATCTATGGTTTTTGATTTGAAAATTTAGAGGCATCATTTATACAAATCCAAATGTGAAACATATACCAACCATAAAAGTATGAAGTATATATTCACTCAGAATGAACTAAACATGAGGCAGATAATATGGCTTTAATTGATAAAGGATTATGATTGCATGATCAATTACCATCTGGGAAAAGCAAACAAAGTGAAAGATGCCTTGAGTCGAAAACATCAAGCAACATTAACTATGTTACGGCTGGAACAAGACCAATTGATAAATGATTTGATGAATTTTGGATTGGAAGTTATTGGTGTATGAAATTCCTCTATTTTTTTAGGTTTTAGTGCATTAATCTTTTTCTGATATAATTAATATAGTGCAGAAGGCAGAAGGAGAGCTACAGAAAAAGGTATAATTGGTCAAAATGGGTAAGTTGATAAAATTTAACATTGATAAATATTGTGTTTTGAGGTTTGTAAAAATATTGTGTGTGCCTTTTGATTCTCAACTGAAGAAATAATTATTATGTAAATCTCATAGTTCTCCATTTTCAGTTCATCCTAACAGCGTAAAGATGTATATATACCTTCAAGAGTATTACTGGTGGGATGGAATTAAAAGAGATGTTATATATTTTACCATGAAATATTTTACATTTAAAGTAGAGTGGCATTTACCGAAGGGGATGCTTCAGCCTTTACAAGTGCCGGAGTGAAAATGGGAAAATATATCCATGGACTTCATTGTGGGACTACCAAAGACTTCTCAAGGTAATAATGCAATATGGTTTATTATTGGTCGACTGACTAAATTTTCTCATTTCCTTCTTGTTTGAGGTATTATGTCTTTGGATCATCTTTATCAACTGTACCTAAAATAAATTGTCAGGTTACATGGAGTTCCTCTTTATATTGTATCATACCGTGATCCCATATTCAATTATAACTTTTGGAAAGTCCTTCAGAAGTTGTTGGGAACAAAATTAAATTTCAGTATAGCTTCTCATCCTCAATCAAAAAGGCAGTCATAATGGAAAATTCAGAATTTTTAGGATATGATTCGATCTTGTTTAATAGATTACCAGGGAATTTGGGATCAACATATTTCTTCATTTGAATTATCTTATAATAATATTTTTCATTCTAGTATACAGATGGAAACTTTTGAGGCATTATATGGGAAGCGGTGTCGAACTCCATTTTGGGATGAAGTCATGGAAAAGAAGTTAATAGGACCAAAATTATTAGAGGAAGTGTCTGAGAAACTGAAGATGATCCCGCAACACATGAGGGTAGCTCAGAGAAGACAAAAAAGTTATATAGATAATAGCAGGAACGACTTTTTTTTCGAGGTAGGTGATCATATTTTTCTTAGAATCTCACCATGGAAAAGTGTTATGCATTTTGTTAAGAAAGGGAAGTTGAGTCCATGGTTCATTGGACCCTATGAAATCCTAGAAAAAGTTGGACCAGTTTCCTACCAAGTAGATTTTCCTCCGATTTTATCTTAGATACACTTTTTTTTATGTTTGGATGTTGATAAAGTATGTTCCAGATTCATCTCATGTTTTGAGCCCAGAATCAGTTCAGCAAGAAGAGAATATTTCTTTTAAAGAGAAACCTATTCAGATCCTTGACCAAAGAGAACAAGTATTGCGGAAAAAGTTAATCCACCGGGTAAATGTTTTTTAGAGAAACCACATTGTTGAATAATCAACATTGGAATATAAAAATGCTATAAGGGAGAGGTACCCTCATTTTTTTCATAAGTAAATAAAATTGTGAGGATTAAATTTCTAAAAGGTGGGGAGAATTTAACACCCCAAGGTTTTAAATATAAATTGAAATGCATGAAACACTGAAACTTTGTTTTAAATATATAGTTATAAACTAGTAGTTAAATATAATTTTTCCACTTCTATGATTTGAATTTCGAAAAACATTCTTCTACAGTTGTGATCAGTAAGTTATTTGGATCCTTATAGAACCAACTTTTTATTTTGGTGTATAGTAGAATACCCTTATGAATAGTATTATTAATAGTAATATGACCCTTATGAATATTAAATCATATTATTATTTTATTTTCTTAAGGTTATATGATAATTAGATCTTGATTAATCTTTCAAAGTGATATAAGATGATTTATAGTTTCAAAATTTTTATTTCTCAAATAAATTATGATTTTATTTAAAAATTAAATTAATCATATTTAGAAAATTATTTTTAAAAAACGAAATTCATTTTTTTAATTCTACACGTCATAAAATGGTAATGGTGTTTTTTAGGGATTTTTCTGAGATATATGAATTTTCAGTGAATAGTAAAAATACAGTTTTAAAGTTTTCAGGTGATTAATGACATCATAATGACGTAATGATGAGGTAATATTTTTGGGAAACTATTGAGGATTAAAATATAATATGATGTGTCCCAAGTGGAAAATATCATGGGATAAAACCATGGGAAATCCCATGGTTTTTCAAATACCACTAATGAGGTGTCCTTTGAAATTAATTAAAAATTCCCTCACTTTCACTATAAATACCACCCTCACCTCCATCTACATATCACACCTCTCATGCTTTGACAATTATCTAAATTATGCCCAATAACCTTCCCAAAGCTCTTCCCCACGTCCAATACCTAATGGTCTCACCAAAATTCCAAAAACAAAGTCCTTAAGGAGGATCTCAAGGAGAATAGATCAAGAGGTAAATATCCTCTTTCACTTTCTTGTGTTTTCATTTCAATTCTTTTCTTTTCTTATACTATCTTATCCTCTCCTTATACAAGAGTCATAAAAGATCCAATATTATATATATTCTGGATTTTTATCATTATTATGGAGAAATTCATCATCATTCTTCCTCTCATCTTCCTCTTATTCTAAAAATAAAAACACCATTCGTGATGTGTTGATTTACCAACATCGTGGAAAATGTGTCTTGAATTTCCTTTAATTCATTCAAATATGGTCATAAAACCATTTTAATGGTTGAAACGGATTATAAAGTTTATGATATAACCTCTTTTATGTTCTGTAGTTAACATATATACATAATATTGAGTTATATAATGAAACAAGTTTGTGATTATCGAAGAACCACCGAAGTGATCTAAACAAAAATCACTAATGATTTATCTAATGATTCATCCTCATACCATATAACCAAGATTATTTATGTCATAATTTAATATTATGTAAAAATATTAACACCATTTCATTCCACTTCTGGATTTTTACTTCTATTCGACAAGAAAACACTTTACGAACCAACTATGGAAATCATGTAAAGAACGCACCTGAAGAAATGTAAATAACAAAATATTATTAATGAATGGGTGGAATGATGTTATAAAATGATCATTTAATGTGTTATAAAAATTAATATGTTTATTTAAAATATTAATAACACTATTTTAACCATTATACAATAGGTTTAATCACATTTTAAGTAAGATGAACCCGTAGTAAGGGAATTCTTAACCCAATTTTCATTCTTTGGGTTAACCTTCTACTTCATTAATTATCTAGTATTAAAATTGTTTATGTGATGAATTTTGTTTATATTATATCTAATTATGTTCATTTATAGTGTATATACATATTCCATCTACTCTATTAAGTCTTACTTCAATTATATGATATTTGTAAGGGGATTTTCTTTTAAAATCCTCTTTTAAAATTCTATTTTACAAAATTCAAAAGTAATGTTTTTGTGAAATTATTCATGTTTTATAACTATGTTCTGGTTCTTGTGAATTTTTTATGATGAATTTTGGTACCTATATCTCCCTAAAATTCATTGGGTATGAGTAAGTTGGAATTTGGTTGTATGCCAACTCCAAGTGTAACTGTGATGGTTACACAATAAGGTAGTTGTGAGGGCTACATTGTATGGTAGCAACGAGGGTTAAAAATCATAAGGTAGTCATGATGGTTACAATATAAGTAAGTAATTACCCAATATACCTTTATCATTTTATATATGTTCTTTAATGTTTTATGTAAATCTCATGTTTCACAAAGTATAAATATGGGTGAGAAGTATGTCTTTGTGAAAATGATTTCATATGTTTTTATGTATTCATGGACTAATGGTTTATTTAATTCTTTTTATATCCCTTACTGAGATTTTCATGATCATCCCAAGTTTTTAAATTTTTTTTAACAGTTTATAAGGATTTGTAATAGAAATAAGTAAGTCATGTTAAATGTTATGAAGATTTGTTAAAGAAGTCATGTTGTTGTTTTGTGTTAAACATTCAATGTTTTGGAAGAAACGGATATTGTTTTAATGGAAAACAATTTGTATACTTGTGGTTTGATATGTATGAGTTATGTCCTAACATTATAAAACTATAAACCAAAAAGATATTTGGTCATGTAAAGAAGTAGAATCTAGTTGAAATAGTAAGATTATGTTATGTTTAAGGTATGGTCCTTATAAAAGCTCATAAAATATATATTCCTAATATCTTGGAAATGTGTGTTCATGAAACATTAATACCAATAAGAAATTAAACATTATTTAATTCCTTCATCTCTTATAGGATTTGATAATCTCCTTAATATATTTGATCACCTAGTGAAATAATACAAATAAAGGATGGGCTAATCATAATAGTAAGGGGAGGAATAATAGGAGGGAGCATGAAACCTGAGTAAACATGTGTACATGGTTGAGAATAATAATCATCAATACATTATATCCATAACATCTTTATACTATGAATATATAAGTCATTTTATTGAAAAAATAAATACAGATCAAGTATAACTATGAGGCATCATAATTAAAGGATCATTTTACAAACATAATTACACAATGAAAAATGGTAGTCAAATAATTTCCATGTATAAAATTATATAAAAATGCTAACTAAATTATAATTGTATATAATGATACAATCAGATATATTCCAATACCCAATGAATTATAAGGTTTGATAATTTATATAGGAACCTTTACATCATAATATTCCCAAAATCATGCACTCAACAATGAAAAGAAATGCACATAAAATAGGAAATAAACCCCTGATAAAATAATGGGTTTAATAATAATGTCATAAATCATATTTCATTGAATAAGCATGGAGGTTACTAAAAGAATAATGTGGAAAATTATTTTGAAAGTACGATAGTAGAATCAAATAAAAGTGAATAATTAATGAATAGAAGGAAAAAACTACAAAATAATAATAAATGAGATTTTTTAAGAATAATTATTTTATAAATAATCATTGAACATGGCTCAAAATTTATTTTAATAAAATAAATATAGGTATATTCAAAGAAGAAAAAATGTTAAAGTCAAATAAATGGAATTTTTTTATGGAATGAAGGTCTTGATGAAGCGTTAGGAAAAGATTAGAGAAGACAGAATATAAACAAAAAAGGGATGGGTTGAGAGACCATTTAAATTGGATCCCATTTTGTTTTTTCACATTAATACCTCTCATATAACGTACATATGATTATTAATACATTAATCTAGTGTTATATTTCATTAACTAATATAATTATAGATCAATTAGAATCATATAAATTTATTTTTTTATCTTTTCATTAAAGGTAAAATTGCATGATGATATATATCCTTGAATTATTATATTTTGTTTTGATATTTCAGTATCGATCATTGATAATTAATTATTAGTTAAATTATATCTTTTGATTTGAAAAAAAAATATCTGTGAGTATGATTTACTTAGACTACACTAAAATGTTTTAAATTTTGTGATAAATAAAGAACTGATAATATCTTTGTAGGTGATTACATGAAACATTATCAGGATATGTTAAAAAGGAGGGAGATAGATAATATAAAAATAAAAATTTTCTTAAAAAGATACCGTTTATAATAATAACATTTATATAAATATTAAATAATGAATATTTAATTTTTATCTTATTTTCATATAATTGAGATAGTAATATACGATAAGAAAAAGTAAAAAAGAAACTTATAGTAATGAAAGCTACCTAGAACTTGGTATTTTATATTTTTTAAGGTGTTAATACATTTTAGGATTGTAGTGGGGTGAGATTAGAATATCTATAAGTCTAATTAGAGGATTATAATAAGTTTTTTGGGAAGTTCACAGTCATAAGGTCGAATTATTTAAAGGATTTTTTGAGGTATTTAGAGGGCGTATTTATTGATTTAGGTGAGGGGTATTTTAGCATTAAATAATGAATAAAATTATATTTATGGAAAAAAAATGAAATGGTTTAATTATTTGAAAATTTAAATATTATGTAATAAATAATAACTTTGTAAGACTTTTACACCATTACACCATCGAACTTTTCACTTTATACCACAGAAACAGATAAAAAATTAAGAATATATTTTTGAGAAAATATTATATCTTTTTAGACATTGGATATTAAATTTTTATGTTCAAAAATATATTTTTTAATTTTTAAAAAATTATATACCTTATTAAACATATTTATCATAGATATAATAATTCTAGAAATTATTAGGTCATTATATGAAAATTTTATTACATAAAACACACCATTTTCAAAAACTATTTGTTTTTTTTCACTAAAAATATTATTTTTGAGGGAATTTCATAAAATCACTCTTTAATTATTTAAATTTAATGATACATAAAATTTAATTCATTTTAACTTAATAATATTCATATATATGTAATTTAAATATAAAAATATTAACAAAAAATTGTTATTACAAAATAATTTAAAACAAACTTTACTAAAAATAGATACATATATAGTATTTGAGATACCTATTTCGAATAATAATTTCAAAAAAATTAATATTTATATGTACATAATTTATTTATTATAGATATTACTTTCTAACGATTTTAATATTAGAAAGGTCCTATTGTTTTTAATGGCTATTTTAATATTCTATTTGTAAGGTTAAATTTATAAGGGACATGTAAATGTTCCTATAACCATATTTACATTATTCTTACATTAAATTCCTATTTTTCATTCAGTCATATTTAAAAAAATCCCTAATGGTTCTTTATATCCTTTAAAAAATTCAAATAATATTTTTAATGTTTTTCTTAATTTTTAATTTCTCCTTTTCATGTGTCATATTTCATGGAGACCATGATATATAGAAATTTTAATTTATATTTATGTTAGTTTCTTATGATTATTTTCTCATTTTACTATTATAAATTTTTGTAGAATATATTTTTTATTCCTATGTAATTTTTTATATTGATGAAATTAAATAGTGTTAGTTTTCTATATGGTGTGTTTGAGTTATACTATATTGTATGATATATTAAAATATTACACTCAAATGTGTTGACATGGAATGCATCATATAGAAAATTATTTTTATATATATTCTTCCCCCCTTTACAAATTTCAGAATGAATATTTAAACTCTTTTCCTTAATAAAGTATGGATAGGGGTACATATATTTAATTTCATCCTCAAGTTTCCATGATTCCACTTCATTCTTATATTTTTTATATGGAACATTGAAAAAGTTAGTTATATTTTTTTATAAAAAAATACTCTATAATCAAATGTATTTATCATATACTCATTATAAGAGATCTCATGCACTTATTATACAACTGCATGATTCAATACATTTGAGTAACGGGTTATATGAATATTAGGAAGAGATGCATATAAACTATTATGCACTATAACCAGGTTTTGTGGAATCTCTAGTCGATAGGATATAGAACTCATATAATTAAAATCTCTAAATGGATAATTTAGTTATGATTTATCTCTCCCTTCACTCAAAACCTCATTAATCTCTTCTAAGGTGATATTATAAGGAACACTAAATTTTTAACATAAAACACTATGTATCTTCGATGATTTTAAACAAAAATATTATATCCACTCTCTATATCTTAAATATGTTCTTATATTTCTTAAAAAATCTCTAATATTTAGTACACATATTTAGGTTCTATGAGCATTAATTCAAAAACATCATTCAAAAAAATTGGTGCTCTTCATCGATTCCCATATATAGATTTATAAGGGGACATCTGAGTAATTAAATATAAACTCTTATTATAGTTGAACTCCACCATTGGATGATGTAATACCACAATATTTTAGAATTTGTTTTCTTTGAATAATATATTTGATAACATGTAGTATATTCAATACCATTCATAAATGAATCACAATACAATAAAAAATATTCTTATTTTATTATGACCTAGTGATCAATTATGTGTTTATTAGTAGTAATAATAATATTTCTCCTTAAAATGAATAATAGATCGCTATTCTACTATGAATTGGTTAAAAATTAAGATAAAATATTTTGAAGGAAAAAAGAAATGTTTTTCATAAAACCTTTTTTATGTGAGAAATGTATTTTTATATTAATAGAATAAATTTATCTCTATTTATAATTGGTTATATTTAAATAGTTATATTATATTTATAATTTAATTCATTAATATTCATTTCATTATGGTTATTTATAAAAAAAATATAATAAAAGCGATTTATGCTCAGAAATATTTTTTTTCAAAAATGGGCTTTATTACATTTTAAGCATGGATATTATAATTTGATTTCCCAAATTTAGAAATTTTATTTTATTAAATGTAAATAATTTTTTATATTAAAATTTCATAAAAATAATATGATGGATATTTTTTATTTTTCTGAAAAAAAATGATTTTTGAGTGAATAGTGAAAATGTGATTTTTTTTCAAGTGTCAGTTATTTTTTTTAAATTAATTAATTTCAAATGACCAATATATTTTTTATTTTGTTTAAAGTGTCATAATATCAATTTATTTTCTTCAAGAATAAGTATGATTTTATGGCTAAAAACAATTTTTTCTAAATATAGTTTTTGTTACATTTTGCCCAATAATATTTTTAGTTATTTCTTTAACCTCTATAAATTAAATATTATAAAATTAAATTAAAATTTTTTATTAAAAAAGACTAATTTTATTTTATGTTTAATATTATTATTGGTCATAAAAATAATTTACCTTATTACAAAATGTTTTATCACGGAAATGGTAAATTAAATTAAAATTTCCAAATAAGTAAAAATGGACACAAATACTTAAAACCATTTCAATTATTTGTTTGTATTAGATTTTGGTCGACCTAAATTTTTTTTTTTGTAATATTATGAGTAGAATACTCTGAAATCTTGGTTGTCTTCCAAGATAAGGTAGTGTTATATTTAATAAATATTATTTTCTATCATTTTATATCATAAATAATTTTTCATGATTAGAATAAAAGTAAATATACATTTTGAATGAACCATGATGGCTATAAGGATTTATAATAATTTAATTTCATTTTAAAATTTTATATTTAATTTAAAAATTCAGTATAATTATTTAATATTCTTATGTATCATTGATAAAATTCTTGTGGAAGAGTAGAAAAAGATTTAAATAAATTATTTTAATAATATTAAAACTATTAGTACTTAGAAGATTCATGGTATTAAAATGATTTTATATATATTTTTTATGGATAAATTATTATGTAAATTTTTTTATTATAATTATATTTTTATATTTATTCCTTTAAATAATTTTTTTGATTGGTCGTGAAAATTTCAAGAAATGATATTTAATGATTACAATATTTTTTAAATCATTATAAAGTAAACAAACTCTTATTATAATATTGTATTATGGGAATGATTTAATTATATCATTAATGGTCCCTTTATGTTGAACTTTTTATTTTTAAAATATAATTCATGTTTCTTAAAAATTAAAATATTTCTTACAATAATTATTGTTAAACAAGCTTAATGAGTGGTCTAAACTGAAAAATATGGTTTAAAATGACAGCAAAACCTGTTTAAATATTATTAATAGATTATTATTCAAACTTATACTCTCTATATTTGACTATATGTTACTTTAGATCCATTTTACATGAGTTATAAATTTATTATATATTAATATTTCATATATTTACAATATTTCCACCCATATCACATATAAAATGGAATCTTCTCCCCTCTCCCACTCACTCCTATTAATCTATTTAGCTTGACCATTCCCAGAAAAAATATCTTCCAAACCTTACTCCCCATTCCATATAGTTATTGGCCTCACTAATGAATAACCAATGATGTTTTAAGGTGTAAGAAAATGGAATATTTCAAAATAAGAGGTATATTTCTTAAACGAGTGGTTTATGTTTATTTCTTCTTTAACATCCTTCAAATAATAAATAACCATTATGAAATAAATGGATTAGTATCTTAAATATTATTAAATTTTATTATAAATATAGTACAATAATCTTCATATTCTTTTCCATTCTATGGTAAATATATACATCAATCATCCATATGTTTGGGCTACCACCTCTACGAAGAGTTGTGATTCATTTTTCATTACCATATCACATGGCCAGTAATAAGGATGAATATAATGAATAAATATCTTATGTATACGATAATTATGATTCTATAAGATTAAAATATTGTATACCTTATTTTTTCATTCCAGTAGAATAATGGAAATGCCACTCTTGTGTACATGTGGACTATCACCTCTATGATATGAAGTATTTCATTTTTAAAATCCACCATACATGGTTAGTTTCAAAAAATATACTTAATGTATTAAAATAATAATTATTTCATTAATTTTATTCAATATATGATTTACTTATGATCCCTTTTACCATATTCAACCTTTCAAAGTCGTTTTGTATTTATAAACTCAACATCATTAAAAATCCCAACATGAAGTTATCCATTTTAGTAACTAAATAAAAAATTGTAAAAATTGCATAAATATAGTAATGAAAATGGAATGAAAATTAAAAATGATCTTATGTAAATATAAAACTAATATAATTTTATTACTCATGAGGGAAGACATATAGAAGAAATGTATCAAGAATTGAGGTAGGATACTTTCTTATAATAATCTAGTTTTGATGTTTTCCATCCAATACTAATTCATCCATGTTTGGGATAATTTAAATTTTTCTAGAATGTTATGAAATATTCTCAAAAATTTAATGGAGGTCATTTAAAATTATTTTTTACCTTATTTAAAGATTATTAAAATGGAATATTTTTAATAATTTCTACATTGGTGATTTTTTACTTTTAAAAAAAGTGTAAAAATAATGCTTTTTTAACATATACAACATGAAAACCCTTTTCCACCATAATATTTATTATTCATTTTCATTATTCCTAGATAAGTTTCCATGGTTATCATCAAGGAAATATTTATCTCAATATTCTATGTATTTTTAGTTTTGAAATTTTTCTCTAAGGAAATAGAAACATAATCTAATATTTACATGATATCTGAATGTTCTCTTTATTCTGGGGTTGAATTTAAATTTAAATGTACTTAATGATTAAGTATCGAGATATATGTATTTTATTAATTATATGTCTCTTATAAATTTTATATGAATGACAGGCATGCCTTAAATATCTCTGATTATAGGTGAGCCTAATATAGATCTCCAACGAATTGTATAAAGTGATAGAGTTCTCAGGTGATAGGATACTCTTAAGAGATGTGGTAATTATCAAGTTAAGTGATTCAATTGTAAATTTGAATAAAATAGTAATGTCCCATGTTACATTCAAGGTTTTTCAAAGCCTGTTATATATTTTAAATAAAATCTATTTATTTTATATGGTATGAATCTAAACTCATGATTTATGGAAATTGTAAGATCTTATTAAGGAGAAATCTTTTTTCATGAGTTGTAGTGTATTATTAAGTAAATTTAATGACCATTATTTTTTTCTATATGGTTTATTACAAATTTTGTTATGAAAAATTGGTTCTATGAGGTTGATTTCACGAGTTATAAAAATCTTATTTTTTTCTCAAAATTTTATTATGAAAAAAATGGAAAACATACTTGATGATTTTCATGAATTTCAAATTTATTAACACATTCCATTTATTTTTATATCATTTATGGATCATTTTTTCTCATCATGTGTTTTCAAAGAAAACACAAGGCATAAGGATGTGGTGGTATTATATAAAGATCAATGGTAACAAATATTGAATGTTGAAAAAGTGTCCTGAATGAAACATTAGTATAAATATAAGAACCTATTTTTGTGGGAAAATAGACTTTTAGTGGAAGTGTCTAATTTTTTTGAAAGGGTTTTATATTTAATATTTTTTAAAATTTTATAAAAATCTAAATTGAAAATATCCTTGAAATGTAAGGAAGTGAAACCCTTATTATAATTCATGTAATTATGGTTTGTTTAAGTTACATAGAGTTATAGTAGGTATCAAAGAAATGGTTAATATAACAATTTAGGTTATGATCATAAAGACATTTGATGGTCCTTAAGTCCTATCCTAGGATAATAAGTCCACAGATGATCATAATTTTAAGGGCATTAATTCTGTTTTGATTTTTTAGGTGATGGGAATACCTCATAGACATTAAATGAGTTTTATTAGATGGTTTAGGCATATGTAACCCTTGAGTTTAACTTTTCTTATGGTAAAGGAGTTGTTTTAATAAGAATGATTTTATATTTTGTGGATATAAGGTATTGATAACCTTTGGGGGTTTATATGATCTTTGATGTTGAGGTAATTATAGTTAATTTTTATTAAAGGGTTATTACTTATTTGGAATATATAATATATAATATATTTAACCATGAGATTGAGAAGTAATTTGGTCAATGTGTAATTAAATATAATTTTCAAGATGTTCAATATATTGGGAATATTATACAATTAATAAAAAAGGGAAATATTATTGGTTAAAATGGAATTTTATTTCAGAAATAATATTTTAATTAACATTTGTAATCATATATGATTTTATTATGGAATTGTAGAATTATGGTAATTCAGAATATTTTTAAAAAATAATATAATATATAAAATATTATATGATTAGGAAATATAAATTTTTGGTATGTAACACTAAGATTGGTTATTTTCATGGGGAGATAAATATAATGTTTATCATGGAAGAATATGTGATCAAATAATTATGATCTTTAGAATGTTGTTTTTATGATATATTTCTGAATAATTTAAAGGATAATAATTTACGGAATGATTTATGTTGAACATTGGGTTTTATTGGGGATATTATAGAGATTAATGTAGTATTTTTTTATAAAGGATTATTCTTATTTTATATTATCATAAATTTTTATGACCATTTTGGGTTTTGATTAATGGATAAAAACCCAAGAAATTATTTTTCATCATTTTTTGGATATTATGATCCATTTAATGATAATTTTAGTGCTTTAGGCATGAAACATTTATCATTTATCATTTAGAATATTATAATATTCAATGGTATAAAAATGTTAAAAACACAACTAAAGGATGAAAATACATTAATGTATTTGAATAAATAATATCATTTTATATTCTCTTGTTCTTTTCCTGATCATAAAATAATCCCTTAGTCTCTATAAAAAGGATTTTGAAATGAAAATTTATTCCTTTTACAATCAGTTTTTTTTAATTATGATCTCTTCTCTGTTTAGGGAAATGAAATTTAATTCAATGATTATTCTATGATAAATATATATTTATATATATATAACTGTTGAGAATAAATTGAATTATCTAAAGTGTTTATTTCTCTTCCATGGACCTATTTTCACTTCCCACCAATGTTATCCTTATTTGGGAGCATGTTTTTGTGTTATTCCATGTGACTTTCACATTTCCCTTATCCAATTTTCAAATTGAAGTTTTACTATACTATTTTTACAATGTAGATCATCAAATATGTTATTATGAATATTATTACAAGGGGTCTACATTCATGATCATATGTTTTATCTTACACTCCTGATAATTGATGTTAAAAAATGTTTTATACTTTTTTATGAGATATTAGAGAATAATTTGAATTCATAATTCCTTTAATGGGGTATAATTTAACACCCTAATATTTTAGAATTTATTTTCATAAAAAAATATTTTATAGTTTGTGGTGAATAAAATGGAAAACTTAAATGAACAATGAGATACTGTGGAAATATTATTATTTTATTATAAACATTATGACCAGGCCATTTGTTTGGTGAGTATGAGTATGAATAACTATATTATTAAATATAGGTAGAATGGTTTTTTTAAAAAACTAGGTAATTATAGAATAATACATTTTCATGTTTATTAATATTTAATAATTTTATAGTTATATTCATTATAAAATTTTTAAGGAATTTTTAAATCAAAAAGGAAATAGTTTAAATTAAACACTTTTATTATTAGGTTATTATTTAATATTTAAATTCTTAAATTATAGAATTTGATTTTGGAAAAATTAATTTCAATTTATAAATCACTTAAAAAATTAATCAAGGTGTAAATTTGGTATTTTTGGAAAATATTGAATTTTCAGTGAATAGTGAAAAATATCGATTTTTGTAAAACATTCATTTCATTTAAATAAATAAAATAATTTCAAACTACCATTATTCATTGAATTTTATTTCATGTAATGTAAATATTATTTAGTTATATTTAATATGAATAATTACATTTAAATCATATTGATAATGTATTTTAGTATATTTTTATTTTGGAGCTCAAGAAATCATTTTTTTAAATAAACTATTTTAAAGTTCATAATGTTTATCCATTTTAGTTAATTAAAATCACACCTAAAGTGGAATTATTTAGATGAAATTTTTATATTATATATATATTTATAAATATTAATTTAAATTCATATAAATATTATTACTGCTAATATAAATAATTTAAAATCATCTTATGTTTGAAAAATACATTTTTGAAAAATTGTTTTTCACATCGTCTATGTGTTTAATTTTAAATTAAATTCTACCAAATATTTCAATTTAATTTAGTAAAAATAAATTTCATTTTTTCATTTTTTATAATTTAAATTATATAATTATCTCAACATATATTTTGGTCATAATGAATCGTGAAAACAGTAATAATCTTTTACCATATTTATGATGAAAACGGGTTTACTAGGGATTAAATTAATAATATAAAGGTTTAATTGAATTAAAATGGTATAAATTATTTTTTATAGACATATTTAAGAATTATCTCATATAATTATCTACAATGGAAAATTTTGGAGCCTTTTTTTCTTGTTTAAAACATGGTTATAAATTTTTCTTTTAAAAAATTCCAAGTGTGACTCCCCCCACTTATAAAAGGCCGATGCCTCTCTTATACTATACACACATTAAAAGAGATTTGATTAAACCATTCCATCAAAAACTAATTTCATTACTTCACTCACCACTTCCTAGAGTACTTTTTATAATCATAAAACCCATCAAATTGGGCCTTAGTTATAATCCTAAAGACATGGTCTGATGAAGAGGTATCGTTCTTAACCGTGCATTTTCATTTTGTTTCTCATTTCACCTCCTTTAAATATACTTAAAACATGATTATATAATAACATTTTTATATAAAATATACTAAGAATTTAATATTTTAATGGAATAACCTAAATCCATATCCTCTTACATCAAATGGGAAAGGAAACCATCATCCATGTGTACAATGGACTCTGCCTCACGAACCGATGTAATTTTTTTCATCATCACCTCTCATAGATGGTTATAGTTATGTAATTAATTTATATATGTATTATTTATACCATATTTATTAATTTTGAAAGATAATATTACATTTTATTTCTTACCTTTCCATTCACTAAAAAATGATAACGTCATTTATGTGTACATGTGGACCACCACCTCCATGAAGCGATGAGATTATTTTTTCATCACCACATCACATGGATGATATTTATAGGTATATATAATGAAATAATATTTTACCAATGATATTTTATAAATATTTAAAGGTAAAATATTTCTTAACTTCTTTTAATAATGATCATTGAAAAACGGAAACGTTACTCATGTGTACGTACGACCAACCTTCTCTATGATAGTAACATAGTTAATTTTTCCTAACCATCAGTCATGATTGGAATTAAAATTATAGTTGATATATAAAATTGATAATTATTTCAAGATTATTATTATTATAGAGATGATGTAATAATGACATCTTTGACCATAGTTAACCTACCAAAGTCATTTTTGATATATAATCTTAATACTTTCAAAACTATAGGACCCTGGAGCACCCTGAGAGGGGAGGATGAATTAGGGTGTAAACGTTTTCTTCTAAAGTGAAGAATATTGTTCCCAAATTGGTAAAAACTTATTAAACCAATATGTTGGATAAGTGAGGTAAAAAACATTCACATTCAAAGAGAGACAATGCATTAATTTTACTTCGTTCTCCACTAAGGGCTAGTCCAAGGAGCATACACTGACAGTGTTTCGGTTGTACCTAAATCCACTAATATTTACTAGATATAGAATATAAAAGTTTTTACATAGTCACTCTATGTTGGGCACATTGCCTTTACAATGTTTTTTGGATAGTACATTGCATCTCTCAGATCACTTCTATCGACTCCCCCTATCTTGCTTCTTTGAGAGAGATCAAACTCAGTTTATCGACTTAAAGTCGCTTCAATGGTTTGGAATTAAAGTATTTGTCCCAAACATAACATGATAATCTACTTGAATCAAATACCCAAGTTGATGCACTCAGAAATCATTGTTCACTTAAAACTAGATGTTCAAAATTACATTTCTTAAAGATCACTTTATGAAGCACCCTTTCCTTCGTGGAAAAAACTCCCTTCGCAGAACAAACTCCTTTAAAAATCTCAAAAAGTAAATGTGGTAAACCCTATCGTCACAAATCACCCTTTCCTCAAAATAATTAGCTTCATTTAATAATTTACAAGTTTTTCATGATGCTCAATCTCGCATGGAATGTCAGTTTTTTGGAGCTCCCTTATCTTCACAAAATCATTGAAATTCTATATTTTCCTTGAAAAATTTCATATCAAGTGAAGAGGGGTAGCCTCTTATTTATAGGCTCAGTCGTTCGTGATGCTCCAGCACCTCCATCGTGATTTCTAGATCTTTTAAAAACACTTTTGCGGTGCTCCTCCCTTCATGATGCTCTAATTAAATTCATTGTTTGCAATGCTCATCGTAGTCATGGATCCTTGTGTCAAAACATTGTGTAGTTGTGATGCTCCTCTTCTCATAATCACAAAAAAACACCATATCTATTCATTATTCTACTCATCTTTACGAACATAATCCCAGGCTTTATGAAATCCATGCCTTTACCATATTTATGAAATATTGATTCTAGAAAACTACCTTTCGCAATTATCATCGTAATTATGGAGCACACCATTAGAATTCATAAATCATTCGAGAAACACAACTCATGTAGCCCTTATTTTTGAAACTCGTGCCTTTTCCATATTTTCACAAGGCCTTCAAGGAAATCCACTTTTTATGATGTAAGAAAACATCCAAATTTTGTACCCAAAAAATTTGGAATACACTAGGAAACAATGCCACCTTCAATTATGTGGTCAACTTAAATTATAATATCCCTTTCTTTGAAAACTTTATGATCTTCCTTGTGATTATTGACAAAAAACACAAACCATACTCCATTTCCAGCAAAGAACAGCCTTAGTTTCAACAAAAATATCTAAAGTGAAATTATATGATTAACTAAATGTGTATAGCATGGTAAAAGATAAAAAAAAAGGAATGATAAAATTTAAATAGGTTCTTAATAAAGTACATAGTTATCATAATTTTGTTAATATAGAACATAAATAACCCATGTAACAAGTCAAACTCAAGATAAAGTACTTTAATTTAAAAACATTCTTTAAAAATTTACTTTATGAAAATTTTTCTTCCAAGTCCATTCCCTTTTATATTCTTTCACAAAATTTATATTTATACTTAAATTGATTATAATGGTCATTTTTTACAATAACTAACCTTATTTACAATTTTATTAAAAATAAAAATTTTCTAGTTTTATAAAAGGGACACATCAACTTAACATCTCATTTTAAATGTTTTAATGATTTATAGTCTAAATATTTATCTTCCATGTCCATGTTCTTCAAAATTGAATAGGAAAATTATAATTTATTCTTCAATGGATGAAAAGGGTAATTTTTTACCATATTTCACTTTTTTTAAAATGTTTTTATAGAAGGAATGTTGTTTAGGTTTAATGTAAGGCAATTTCTTTTAATGATCTTCTTTTAAAGATTCCATTTAAACTCTTTTTATTCCATGTTCATGTTCTTATAAATGTTTCAAGAAAATTAATATTTATAATTAAATGAATACTAAAGGTAATTTTTTACCTTAATTGACTTTATTTATAGTTTTTTTTAATGAATGTTTTTATGGTTTTGCGTACGGGTTAATTTAACATAAAACCTCATTTTAAATGTTTTAAAGATTTTATTTTCTAAATATTTCTCTTCCATGAACATGTTTTTAAAATTATTTTATGAATTATTTTTTATGGAACTAAAGTAATTATAATGGAGTTTTTATGTTTTCTTTGAATTCTTTCCAAGTGTTTTAAAAAAGTAATGTTTTTATGAAATACTTGACATTCATAATAAAAGACAACAGGAATGATCTATTTTAACATATACAGAACCAACAACTTTTCTCACCACCATAACCGTTATTTGATCTTTTGAATTATTTAAAATAATATATGTATTATTCAAATAAAAAATATCTCTTTATTTTTCTTCATATTATGGCATTGGAAATGGGTATTTAAAATAAATGGGTATTCTGATATATGAAACTATTTTACATTTTAGTTTTAAAGAATTTTTCATAGGTTTTATAATGAAAGGGTGTAAGCTTAAAATATTTTATTTGTGGTATGTTCTTATTAAATTTTTTATAATAATGGTTGAGACGGATATAGCTTACATGATTGGTTAATCCTCATTATAGCTCAAGATATGATGGGGTGAGCCCCGTTATAGCTTATGATATGACAGGATGATCCCCATTATAGCTCATGATATGATGGGTGAGACCCATTATAACTCACCAATATATTGGTTAATGATTTTTTTCTATGAATAATTATATTGGAAGTTATAAGTATAGTTATTATAAATTTTATGTGTTCTATAAGGGTTTTATGAAAATAATGTCCATGGTACCTATGTTAATTTTATATTCTTCTGAATAAGTTGTCTTAGAAATCATATATTTTCTAAATGTATGGTAAATTAGTTTTTAAAAAAAATATTATTCCGTATATGAGTAAAAAATGAATTTTTTATGAAAATTTTTCTTATGGGTTTTCATGGATTTCACGAGGCTAATATATTTTTCCTTTTAACACCCCTTACTAATATTTTTATTCTTATTCAATATTTTTTAAAAAAATCATAGGGTTTAATGATGGGTAATGTAAAATAAAGAAGTCATGTTTAAATTAATGAAGATTTATAATAAAAAAAATCATGTTTTATTTTAATGGTTTAATATTATGTGAAAATGGATACTAATCAGAAGTATCCACTTTGTAGCATACGGTTTTTCTATGTATAAGTTATAACCAAATTTCCTAAAACTTTATACCAAAAAAGATCCGAAAATGTAAGATAATGAATTAATTATTTAAATCTCAAGATTTTGTAATTTTTAAGGTTAAGAACTTTTAGTTTTTCTTTAAAAAATGGGTAATCAAGCATGAATTGATTATAAATTTTTTTTAAATGAAGATAAAATATTTTTAATGAAAAAAAAATTTCATAAAATTATCTTTATATACATAATGTATTATTATCTTGATAGATTATATTATTCAATATTGGTAAATGGTTTTATGTAAATAAATATATTATATATCCAAATCATGCTATTAATTATGTTCATTAAGAAAACAATGAGAATAATGTGATTTTATCATTTGAAAGTACATTTTTTCAAAAATGGGTTTGATTGCATTTTGTGCACGAATATTTTAGTTCATTTTTAAAATTTAAAAAAAAATTGAAAAATGTGAAAAAAAAATGTAATAAAAAGGGAAAATAATAATATGATGAATTTTTTTATTTTTATTAATAGAATGACTTCTAAGTAAATAGTGGAAAATCTATATTTATGAAAAATTGTTATTTATTTACATTAAATCAAGTAATTTTACTAACCCAATATTTTTTTATTTTCTTTTAAAATAAGATAATATCACATTGATTATACAAAATATGATTAATTTCATAGAAATGATCATTATATTTTATTTTGGTATAAGTTCGTTTTTATGCTTAAAAACACTTTTTTTTAAATCCATTTTTTATTATATTTATCACATGAATATTAAATTTAAAATTTTCCTATAAAAAATTTAAAATATCAAAATGAATTTAAAATAATGGAAAGAATTTCATATTTTTTATAAGGTGTGTTTTATTTTTTTCAGAAAAATAAGTTAATGACTAAAAAATAGTTATCATCATAATAGTAATTTTAGGTAAGAATGAAATTGAGTAGAAAATTTAAAAAATTACCTTAGATATTATTAATTATTTGTGTATAATATAGGATTATTGACTTAAATTCCTTATTGGTCTATTTTGGTGTCCTACTTTAAAATCATTTTTGAATTTTGTGAAAAGGAATTTTTATATTTATTAAATGACATTTTCTCTCATTTATATTGAAAATATGTTGGAAAGATTAGGATAAGAGTAAATATATATTATGAATGAACACAAATGACCCTAAATATATTTAATAATTTAATTTCATGATAAAAATTTAATTTTAATTTTTTAATATAGTATAATTATTTAAAATTCTTATGCATCATCAATACAATGCTTTTGAAAGAATGGAAAACAAATCAAATAAATTTTTTTTAAAATATTAAAAGTGATAATATTTAGATTATTTAACATAATGAATGAAATTTATAGATTATTTTGAATGACAATTGAAAAATTATGTTTTTTAATTAGAATTACATTTTTATCTTTATTCATTTACAATGAATATTTATAAATAGTCTCGTAAATCAAATTAAATAATTTTTAATGTTTAAAAATAATTTTTAACTAATTAAAAAATAAAAATAATACTATAATAACTATTTATTATAGTAACATTTAAATTTTATCAAGAATTTTCCATTTATGAGTCACTTTTAATTTTTAAAATTACTTTTGTGAACAATAAATATTTTTAAAATTTGTTATGATGGCCAAGGTTAAATAGGGTTAGAGAGGCCATAAAACCGAATGATAATATTTAAAAAGACACCAAAACCTATTTAAATCTTATTTTATGGTTATATTTAAATAATATATTCTATATATTCTTTTTTATTCCACTTTGGAGTCATTTTACATGAGTTATACACTTATTATATGTTAATAATTCACGTGTTCATGAGATTTCCTCTCACCCCACTAATAAAAGGGCCTCTTATATCCTCTCTTCCTCACACCACCTATTCCATTTAAATCAAAAAATACATAAAAAATACATTCCTAGCCTTGCTCCCTATTTCCTAGAGGTTATGTTCTCACTAAAATACCATCATATGAAGGCTTGAGGTTTAACCCAATAGAGGGTTTCTAAAGAAGAGGTATAATTAATAACTAAGGGATTAATGCTTATTTCATATTCTAACAATATAAAATATTCATTAACCATGCTGAAATAACAACATAAATAACTTAATTATACTTTAATGTTATTATGATTATGGTACAACCATTTTTTCTCTCCATTCTATCCAATGGGAAATTAAAACATCGCTCATGTGTATGTGCGGACTACTACCTCCATGAAGCAATGTGATTTTTTTTTCATTACCAACTCACATTATTATCTATAAAGAAGTAAATAATGATTAAATATTATATTTAAAACATATTTATGATTATGGAAAATTAAAATTTTATATATCTAGTTTTTTCTATCTAGTACAGAAATAGAAATGTTGTTTGTGTATACATAAGAACTACCACCTCCATGATACAAAGTATTTCATTTTTCCCACATCCATTCCAGGAAAAGATCTAAAAATATATTTAATGAATAAATATGATATTATTTTAATGAATAATATTTTTTATAGGGTAAAATCATGATCCCTCTTACCTTAGTCAAACTACTGATGTAATTTTGTACTTATAAACCCAACTTTCTCAAAACACCCAACGTGAAGTTAACCATTTTAGTAAGTAGATAAAACAAGGTAAAAATGAAATAAAGAGAATAAAAAACTGGAATGAACATGAATTAGGATATTAATCAGGTAGAAAAATAATATAATTTTATTATTTAGGATGGTTTTCATAGGAATTAAATAGTTTTGGATTGTAGGTGAGTAATATTCAATTAAAAAACAAGTTTTGATTTTTTCCTTCTAATTAATTTTTAACCATATAGATATTCCTTTAAATTTTTTAATAATATTATTAATTATTATTCAAATTATAATAAAGTTTAATTTCAATTATTTTTTTATTATCATTGAAAATTATTTAAAAGGAATCATTTCAACATTTTCCATATAAAAAAATCAACTATTCAAATAAGTAAAAAAAATTCTTTTTAATGTATACATCTTGATAACAATTTATCTCTTTCAAATTTATCATTCTAAATCAAGATTCCTTTACATATTTTTATGGTGATTTTTAATAAAATTTTCTCTACCAATATTATGGGAATCTGTAGTTTTTAATTTTTTTAAGGTAACGGTAACTTTTTCCTATCATTATAAGATAACTAAAAGTGTTATTTTTTATGGGATAAAATGAAAATTCAAATGGTTTTTATGATTAAATTGAATTATATATGTGTTCTATTTATGAAATTTTTCTTAGATATCTTTTATGAATGATGGGTGATCTAAAATTTTATCTGATGATGATCCTGATATATCTCTCCAACGAATTGGGAAAAGTGATTGAGTTTTATAATGATAGGATACTCTTAATAGTGGTAGAGATTATATAGTTTTGTTATTCCGTTATAAGGGTGATTTTAAGGATAATGTACCACGTAACCTACATGTTTTTTCATTTTTTCCTATGGGGTTTAAAGTAAATATTGTTTCCTCATAAGGTATGAAAATGAACCCATGATTTATGTAATTTTTATGATCTTATAAATTTTAAATGTTTGTTTATGGGAGTTCTTGTGTTTTACAATGTAAATTTAATTACTATGATATTTTACTTTATTCTTTATTATAAAATGTTTTATAAAGACCCTATACGTTGATATTGAATTCATGAGTATGTAAATTCTTATTTCGATCTATAAATTTTATTTTAGAATAAGGAGAACTTCCTTATGAATTTTCATGAATTTCCAATGTATTAGTGGTTTTACATTCTTTTTATATCTCTTACTATGATTTTTGTTCTCATATAACATTTCAAAATGTATTTCATAGGACTTATAGATGTTTTAATAATATATAATTTTTAATAGTAACACATCATAAATGAATAAAAACTATCATGAATGAAACAAGAGTATAAAAATAAGAACCTGTTTATGTGGGAAAATGAATTTGAGAGGAATAATAAACATTGATTTATAAGTGTATGATATGTAAAGGTTTTATTATAAATATTTTAAAATCTAAAATGAAAAGATTCGTGGAATATAATAATTTGAAACCCTTGTTATAATTTATGTAATTATGGGTTTTTTATGTTATGGTGAATAATAAATGATGTTTATCCCAAACTCATATGATATCCATTTGGAAATATCATATTATTTTTTCAAGTTTCTAAATAGGTTTTCAGACTAACTATTTGTATGGTTATGATAATTCATAGTAGTGTTAAAATATTTTATAAATGAATGTGGAAGAATAATCATAAACTTAATGGTTATTTGTGGATCTATATGAGATATGATCTTGTGTTTTTCCCTAAAAAACAATTACTAATATGAAATATATATCTTCATAGTCTAACTAAGAAAGAAAAATTATCAGATGGAGATACAGTGATCAGTCTTGGTTAGAAAATCAATGAAAATCCATATCATGTGGTTTCCATTATATGTCTTTTGAATACTTGTGAAAAAAATACATAGTGATATTCCCCCATTTTCATGTTAGTATGATTAATTGTTTCATAATCACTTGGTATTTCGGGTGCAGTGACAAAATATTCTTATATACCATAAAATTTTAGGTGTACATTTTAATCTCTATCTTTATATTATCTTGGTATAAATTATTAAAAACATATTACTACATCAAGGTATTTCCATATTGACTATATAATTATGTTTTATTTTCATCATCTAGTAGATCCTTCATTATTTTAGGTGTTAATGACATATAGAGTCTTGTTACAAACCAAATGACTCCATCATTGTAGATATTGAAGTATTGAATCATATCTTCCATAGTTTCACTCATATTTATTTGATTTTATTCATCATCCATTTGATATTTCATTAATATATCATGGATAGTTGGTTAAGTGACCATTTTAGAATGGTGGGATGCATTCCATGAAATTATAATTTGTAGACCCATCAATTGTATGTGCTTGATGATTGGGTCCTTCTTAGTCTTTATTATGGATTTGGATGTGAGTTAACCTATAATAATATAATCAACTACATTATTCATCTTCCTAGTGTGCGTGTATCATACCCTATAATTTTAGGATATATTTTTATTCAAATAAATTTTATGTTTTTGATTGAATATATTATGTGAAACATCAATCTCAAATGAACATCGGTTTACTATTAAAATATTATTATTAAATGTGACTATTATGAGTTATTCATCAGATTAGTGGGTATGAATATGACTTACTAAATTATGAAAAGTATGTATAATGTTTTTCTGAATGATATTATACTGATTAATGTATGGAAAATAGGTATTTAATTTTAAATGTTAATAGTAATATTCTTTAATGTTAAATGGTCAATTTTTCAAAGTATTCTAGGTTTCTATATATTATTTATTTTGATTAAAAAATGAATTATTATTTTTTATGAAATATATTCTAATTTTATTTTAAAAATGAATAACAATTCATAAATATATTTTTAATTGGTTATAATTGAAGTGAAAAACATTTGTAGGTAAAAAGTGATATTTTTTTCATAAAAATGTTTTTATTTTATGAAATTTATTTTATATTAATAAATTGAATTAATAATTATTGTGAATTATTTTAATAAAAGGTGTATATAATCTATTAAATCAAATATATTAACTTTTATTTTATAGTTTTTACTAGACAAACAATTATAATTAATCCTTATTTATACTTAATAATTAATTTTTCTACAAATGGTTCTCATTGAGTTTTGTGCACTTATATTAAAATAAATTTATAAAATATATTAAAACTAAATTTGATAAAATGGTTTCCATATTTATAATTATCATATCCAAATTAAGTAATGAGGTTAATTTATGAGAATACTTATACACACACTACCAGGTATGGTGCTAAAAACACTTTCTTTAAACATTGGATTTAGTACAAAGTGAGACCAAAATATCTTTATTTTACAACATTATCATAAGATAAACATTAAAAATCATAATAATATTATAATCCTAAGAATCAAAGGTTTAGTTTCTTTGAGGACTAGTTACATAGGAACTTGTTTTACAAAACATGTAAACATTTCTCCATAATTGAACTATACTGGACTCTATTGTAGAATTATCATATGTTACACTCATCATCATAACCTAGGGAATAGATTTATAAAAATAGGTAATCTAAAACTCTCTGTAAGGTAAAAATCATTAACATGAAATCAAGCATTATATCATAAAAAGTTGAGAAAACAGGATCATAGGTGAAATATCTTATTAAATAAACATTGAATAATATGAGTTCTTCATAAGAAATGATATAAGGACATATAATATAAAATGAATAAACTTGTACCATTATATAAGAGTGTCAGATAAAAAAAATCTCTATGGATCATAATCATGGGGAAAGGATAAATAAATTTGGAATAAGTATAGTAAACTACGACAATTTGAACAAAGAAAAACTTGATCATCTCCATAGATAATCTTTTAAACAAATATATATGTGATAATGACCATGAAAAATCATGTGAACAAATTCATATATGATCATATAAAAGAAAAATTACATGATCAAAACTATATTTTATCATATCCATGTATAGTCAAATAAACAAAAATTTACACAATCATGTCCACCCATAATAATCTAAACAATGCATAACACGATCATGTCCAAAAAAATCTTGTGAACAAAGTTATATGTGATCATTTCCATGAAAATGTATGTGAATAAATCACCATAAGATAATTTCCATGAATAATAATGAAAAAAAATATATAATAGATCATTCCTAAAACTAATCTTATAAGAAAAGATATACACAGCCATGTCCAACCACAACATTCATATCCCAAGTGATATAAATAAAATAGTTGTTCATTGGAGGGTTCAACAGGACCCCACCCATTAATCATCCATAAATATTTTTTCACTTGAAATCAATCATTAAACACATTATAAATAACCCATGGAATGAAAAATGGATTTCACAGAATTTCAAGAAGGTATCACTAAAATTGATCTCAATAATGTTAAGAGTTGATGGAAAAAATTTAGTAACCCAATTAAAGTTTTTCATAAGAAAATTTAGAGTGTGATTCATGAAAATAAATTTCTAGGAATTTTTTTCATTGGGGATAAATAGGAAATTTTTAGTGAAATCGTATTAGTGTTTTATAGAAAACACTTTTAACATTGGAATAAGTGAAGTAGCTACATGTCACTTTGAAAATTCATTCTCTAAAAGGTCACATTTTATAAATTCAAGAGATGAAATTTTAAAAATAAATATTTTTAAAAAAATATAAATAATGATGCCTTTAAAAATTCATAAATTTTAAAAAATGGTGAATTGTAATTTTTTTGAAAACATTTAAATTTAAAAGGAATATTAAATAAAGGATCCTTGAAAAAGACATAAGTTTTCAAAATAGTGAAGTGAAAGATTTTGGAAACACTTAATTTTGAAAAGTTTCAATTAATAATAGATCATTGAATTTATATAAAGGTTATCAAAATAATTTTTTTGTGGAAGATATAACATTTTATTTTTGAAGGATGGAAATAAATTTTAATATTCTTAAAAACCATTGTTGAGAAACCACATTGTAAAAAGATAAAAAAAAACTTTTAAAAATGATAAAGGATATAAAATGGTCAGATGAGATAAAAAATAATTGTGTTTCCAAATATAAATCAGATAATTGGTGGGAATGGAAAATATAGACATAGATATAAAACTATTGTTAAATAGTATGGGATTTAATCTCAACAATGATATGCCTTTTTGGGAAATAAATTCATTAGGAAGGAACATTTTAATAAAAAAATTTATTTTCCCTATAGATAATGTGAAATTACCATGAAATAAAATATTATTTTTCGTAAAACCAATCTTTGAAGAATTAAATTAAATAATAATCACTATAGATCATAAAAGGGAGTTATATTTATAAAAACCCTTAAAATTTTAGTATCTTTTTAATTTAAGTGTATTTAAGGAAAGAAACTGATTTATATATTTAAACCACATTAATTATAGAAATATCATAAAAATATCAATTATGAATTAATCACACCATCTCAACGATATCATGGTGAAAAATATGAAATATGTCACATAAAATTAAATATAAGGCAAAGATATGATAATAGTAACATAAGAATAAGAATAAAATAAAATGGATTAAATGAAATAGGAATTATAATCTCATTAATTTAAATATATTTATTTTAATTTAAGTAAATTTTCTAGTGAAAACACTATATAAAATAAATTATAGTGCACAATATTATACTTATCTCGTGGATTTAAAAATGATAGAAAGAAACCATTGCATTTTATTACCGCTTATCAGAACACATTCTAACTTCCTAAATAACAAAAAGAACAATAAAAAATAACCTATTTTAGAGCCCTATTAATATATATAAACATTAATAATATTAAATTATAATCATTCATTATTCATTTACTATATAGTTATGGTTTATTTTTTATCATTGAATGTTAGTATTTCTAATTGTTTTATGTTTGATTTATAATGTCCATATTGATACTGAATTTTTTATACTATTTTCATAATTTCTAGATAATTTATGGTACATTAATATATATCATATATTTATTTAGAATTATATTATCTCATTCCATAAGTTTCTTAGTTATGTTTTTTGAAAATGAAATTGGTATCGTCTTATTTTGGTAACTTTAGAAATTCAAGATGATATTTTAATAATATGTTAAATCCATAATATATCTTTTCTAGAACCATAAATCAATAATGAGTTATGGATTAAATTATAATAATTTTAGTTATTTTCATTCCCATATCTATTCATGATATATATTTTGATCATCATTCATATATATAGTTAACCCGACCCAAAGGAGAATACGGAATAACTCGATGGGTGAGTATGGTTAAGAATGTCACTTATATAATTATCACTCAATAATAAGGATATGATTGATATGATTTTACATTTTTTAATCATATTCTAATATATTTGGTTAATTAATGAAAACCACAATGATAAATGGATAATTATACTTCGTGGACGTGGTTGTTCGCACATATGCATGATTATCGTCATAATTTGTCAACGAATGAGAAGGTTAAAAGGTAAATAATAAATTATATTTTTTAATTATTCAATAAAGGATATTTATAATATTAATTCATAAATAACATCATTAAAACCATTCATTATAGGAGGTGTTGAAAAATATATGACATCATTTTATGGATGTAGTAGTTCGAACAAAAGCATTATTGACTTTCCTTTGTTTTTCTAAGTGAATGGGAATGAATTAATAATGGTTGTTCCATTAATATTATAACAAATAAGTTAAATAATGGTACTGAGTTAATTATTTTAAATTTTTTATTATAGGTTTTTAAATGATAAAATTAAGTTAAAAAATTAAATATTAAGTAATTGTCATGTTGGGACCTTAAACTTTCTCTTGAAAGTCCCCTTGGAAATAAAAGGATTAAGCTAAAAAACATAGACCATATGCATCTGAACATGAGAGTGGATTATTAGATGATAAATAATTAAATTATTTTATGATGAAATTATAAGTTATAGGAAACTAATTAATTCATTAACTTTTACCTTTTTATAACTTGTGAAAAGGAACTTTGGTGAATACCAATTAGTTTGAAATAATGGGAAGACACTATTCAAGGGTAAATTATACCAAAAGTAAGAAATAATGAATTATGAGGTAATATAAGGTTGATAAATTTTTTTCCTCTCATTTTGAGAAAATTTTTAAGCATTTATAAATTTTTCTACCATTTTATTTTTATATATTCCCATTTTGGTTTTTACCTTTGTAACTTATATTTACCCAGGTAATTTATTTTTTATTAAAAATTAATGGTTACCAATCTATCTTTATTTGGGTCTTATGAACCTAAATTTAATCCCCATATAATCTAATTCTATTTATAAATTATAGAAAAATAAATTTTATGTTATGTAATTTAATATATAAAAATATTTTTTTATAAAAATAGTGTTTTCATCATTAAGTGTTCTTAATCTTATTTAGTATTTATTACAAAGTGAATGTATGATAATATATTTTTATATAGGTTTAAAAATTAAATAAACTTAAATTTTGAGAAGATATTATTTTATTTCAATATATAATAATTTCACCATTTTCTATTCTTTGAAAATATCATGTTTACCAATATCATGGTCATTTACATAAATTGTAGTAATCATGCTTTATGCATAAAAAAATTAAACTTGCTACATATTACAAAAATATTTTAATAAAATATTAATTCAAACTTTTTAGATTTATTTTCTATAACTAATGAAAACAATTTTCTTAATATAAAAAAATTAAAGTAAAATATTACATAAGTTTCAAAAATGTTAAATATAGGTATTATAATTAAAATATATAATTTTTTTTAAATAATTTATAAATATTTATATTCATTGAAAAATGTTCTAATTTTCTTAATCCATTCTTGTATTAATATAATGTCATGAATTTGATGATGTTATAAAAATCACTATTTTTTACTCTTCATCTAAAAAATAATTATTTTAGAAAAAAACTAAAAAAATCATCCTAGGTTAATTTTGATATGTAAAATTAAAAATTTGAAGTTAATTTTTAAAAATTAAAATTCTAAAATTTATAAATTTACCTTTTAAATGAAAATTCAATATATATAATAAAAACCTTATTTTATTGAAAATGACTTTGTAAGGAATAAATTATTACTAATAATATTTTTTATGCATTATCTAATTGATTAAAATATTTTTAATTAAGTAGATGTTTGATTATTTTTAAATTTTCTTAATAATATATATGTCACATATCATTCTAATTTTCTCATCACTTTTGCTACCTCAATCATTGAATCCACCTAGAATGCATGAAATGGCTAGGCCTTTAAGAGTTGTACACCTTCTATTCATACATGGGTCATGGAAATGCACATAGATGTGTTTTTTGCCTCTAATAATAAAAGTAGTATTATAAAAAATGATATTTTTGACCTTTTTGTTCTTCATTCTCTTTGTATTTATAGAAATTCCAAAAAATAATCTAGTTTTGAAATAAATATTATAGATTCCTCTGATTCTATTATCCATCAAAGTGAATATTCACAGTGCAATATTGGGATCATTAAGATACTTAGGCCATGCAGGTGTCTTTTGTACCCACTATGGGCTTTTGAAGTGGTGCTTCTACCTCTATATTGGGAATGGAGTGGCATAATTAGTTGAACATTGGTCCATTATCTAGCACATGAAGTATATGATTATTTATGGATGGAATATTTTATGGGTGGAATATGATTTGGATCTATTAATTGAGGCCTTGAATACTATAACTAAGAATTTTCCATGAATATTTCTTTCATCCTAGATTTAATTCCATCATTTCATCAATCATCTCTACTATATTATTACACCGGCTTATAGGTAATCCAACCATGTTAGAGACACTCTTTTGAAAAGAGAAATTATAGAGGGAGATCAATATGATCCTTTATTTCCCCTGATTTTTTTTCCTTTTATTGAAGCTTATGAACATTGTACAGTTTACTCCAATATTTTTAAAACCCCTATCCTGTCTGCCTTTTTCATTTAAATTTTATTTATCTTGATAGAAATGAGTTTTCTCAACTTCTATACAATTTTAGTATATGTTTTGTCTCATTTTAATATGTTTTTTCATGTGGAGAAACCTATTAAACAATTTATTTTAAATATATATCTATATATATTAAAAAAACTTCTTCAATTTCATCCTTGCCTATAAATAAATTTCACTTCTAGAATATTAATCATAATACACTTAAGTAATATGTTATAAGGTTAATAAGAATCTCAAAATATATCTTCTACTGAGATATCCAACTATTTATTTATTTTAATACTATGAATATATTTATTCCAAATATGATTCTTTAAGTGTTCTTAGGGTCATTCATTTCATAAAGTTATATTCATGATTCTATTTTAACACAAATTCATTAACAAAAAATATTATGATAATATCTAACAAAATCATTGTATATGAACATATGAATATGATAACTAAATCCTAATAGTTTATCTCTAATGATAACTTCATTTCAACCCATGATACATTTGGTTCAACTATTATACAACTTGACTAACTTACCAATCCCATGGGAGTGTCTCATAAGGTGTGCATCCATAGAACCACTCCTCATGCACCATAGTGAAGATTTAATTGATACTCAATCAACTTGCTTGAGGGTGAGTACCCCTAGGTACGTCTATAACACAACTGCATCCACTTGTTGGTATATTTATAGGGATTTAACTGATAGGAAAACCATAAACTAATAAAGTCACAAAAATTTCAAGATGCTATCCAACATTTAAAACTATCATTAAAACTTTTCCCAAGGGTTTTCATTAGTGTTACCTTATAATAATATCCAAAAATATATATGATAATCCAAAAAAATAACTAAACCATTATTTAATACCAACTAGGACTTCCCTAACCCATACTCCTAGGACCAATGCTAAAACACTTTATTTAGAAAATAGCTTTGATAAAAAGTGAGATTAAAGTATAATTATTTTACAAAATTACCATAAGATAAATATTTAAACTTATTAATCAACTCACAATCCAAGTAATGAATACTGTAGTATATTTGATGAACAATTAACAGTAAGATTATTTTATAAAACCTATAAACATTTATCCATTATTTAACCATAGTAGTCTTCATTCTAGACATCCCATAGGATATACTCTTAATTAAAAACAATGGAATGGAAACATAAGTAAGGGGTGATATCTAATGCTTAGTAAGTGAAAAAATAGTCAACATTTCATCAAGGGTTAGAACATAAGAATATGAGAAAACATGGGAAGGGGGTAAATAACATACTAAAAGAAAATTGAACAATAATAAATCTTCAAATGTCATTATAAAATGAAATTTAATCTCAAATAAACAAATATGTACACAAAAAAATCAGCATGAGATAATAAATATGAACCATGGTGCATAATTAACGCAATATGGCACAAACATGTGTCATGGGTATAGTAAACCATAAAATTATGAATAAATAAATTTATGATCATGTCCACCAAAAAACATGTGAATAATGTTATAGCTGAACATATCTAAAAAATCATCTAAAATGATCCGAATTCAGTCATGTTCATTTACACTCGTGTGAAAAAATAATTACATGATCGTGTATAAGCATAATTATTTAAACAATTCTATACGTGATCATGTCCATAGACAATCATGTGAACAAAAAATGATGTTTTAATTTCCACATAGAATCATGTGAACAAAGTTATATATGATCATGTATGTGCATAATTATGTGAAAAAATCATAATGAAATCATGCCCATGAAAAATCACATGAAAAAGATATATACATCAGTATGTACATGCACAATCAAGAGAATAAAGTTACGGTTAGTCATGTCCACCACCAACATTATTATCTAATGAGAAATGAAAAAAAACATATCCAATGCAATGGATGGACATATAGGACCCCATGATTAAATCATTTAGACATATATTTTCCACTTGAAAATAATTATTAAACACAACATAAATATCATATGGAATGAAAATGGGTTTCACAACCTTTCTATTTGTTCTCTACAGAATGGACCTCAATAATGTAAAGGATTTATACCTAGAATTCAATCACCCAAAAAGAGTATGTCATAAAAACATTTGGATAATGATAAATTAAAAATAATATCCATGGAAAGATGGAAATCATTGATAAATAGTAAAATGGTAGGAAAATATTAAAAGAGTTTTATTGAAATTGTATTTAACTATGGAATATGTTAGAAAGGTACAGTCAATTTAAAAAGACATTTTTAGGAAGTTCACATTTGAGAAATATAAAAAAATTGAAAAAAGTTATTTTTAATGAAATCTCAATAATAATATCTTTTAAAATGCGTTCGGGTATAATGGGTGATGTGAAAACATTTTGAGAACTTTAACTTTTTAAAATAATGAAAAATAATGGATCCCTAAATAAGAAATAAAGGGTTCAAAAGGATAAGTGAAATATTTAGAAAAAACTTACATTTAAAAATGAAACAAAATTAATAGATCCTTGAAATTTTAAAAAGGTGATCAAAATAAATTTTGATATGATGATAAAACATTACTTTTTAGAGAATGGAAAACGTTTTTAATATTTTTAAGTAGATTTTTTGAAAACACACATCATAAAAAAGGTGAAAAAGATACTTTTTAAAAGTGATTTATGGAAATATAATAGTCTAGTGAGATAACAGATAATTTGGTTTGAAAATATAAAGGATAATATTAGTGGAAAATGAAAATATAGAAAATTATGGGAATCCTTCTTTAAATTGAAAGTGAATTATTCTCCAAAATTTTATATTTTTAGGGTGATGAAATTCAACGAAGATGAAAAATTGAATCAAACACTTCATATTACCTATATTTAATGTGAATATATTTTTAAATATATTCTTAGGGTGGAAGAAACCAATCTTCATGGAAATAAGTTCTAAAATAATCATTATAACTCAATGAAGGAAGTTGACTTTACAAAAACCCTTACAAAATTAGTATCTTTTGAATCGAAGGAAAATTTAATAAAGATAAAGATATGGATCTTAAAACCCCCTGAATTTTAAGAATTATATAATATAAATCCATTTGGATTTAATCACTTCTTCTCAATGATATCATGTTGCACAATAATATATATTTCTCAAGAAATGAAATTTATGGGAGATATTAATTACAAATTAAGGAAATGGTTGTGTTATTACACAAGATAAATGAAATTATAGTACATAATATTAAACATGTATTGTGGATTTTAAAATTAGACAAAGAAAATCATACCTTGTATTCCTACGTAGCTGAACACACTCTAACCTTCATATAACAACAAAAAAATATCATAATATCTTATTTTAAAAACATGTTAATATCGATATCCTTTTATAATATTCAATAATAATGATTTATTTAATATTTTCTACTCTTTTCTGGTTTAATTTTAATCGTTGGATGTTAGTAATTTTAATTGTTTCTCATGTGATTTATAATTTCAATATTCATACCCACTCATTCATAATAATTTCATCATTACTGGATAACTTGTTTTACTAGAAGAGATAATATATTTCCATTTGTAAAGATCTTATCTTGTTCGATAAGTGTCTTAGTTATATTCTATGAAAATGGAATTGATGTCATGTTTTTTCGATAATTTTAGCAATTAAATATGATATTTTTATAATAAGGTAAATAAATAATATAATATTTATATAACCCTAAATAAATCATTATTTTCATATTAAATTTTAATACTATTATTATTTATATTTTCATAGTAATCCATGATATATTTTTATTACATCATTCATGTAGGTGGTTAAACTGACTTAAACAATGGCACGTTATAACTCAATGGGTGAGAATGGTTAAAAAAGTGTATAATGTAATTATAATAAAATAATGATAATATTATTTTGATTTTCTAATGATTATAATTTAGATTTAATTATTTTTGGGTAAATAATTAAAATTAGTGTGAAAAAAAATTACATATTTTAGGTGGTAGTACTCATGTATAGATGGTTAACCTCATAGTTTCTCAAAAAATAAGAGGTAATAAGTGTGTATTAAAAAAAATTGAACATAAATCTAAACTAAATGTTTTTTATTTTTTCATAAATCATATAAATAAACCTATTCAAGAATTATGGTCATATAAAATATAATATTTCATTTCATGGAGCTGGTAGTCTAAAAAAACACATGATAAATGTTATTTTTTTCTATATGGAGAAGAAAAAATAATGGATGTTCCATTAATATAATAACACGTAAGTATAATACTAATTTCATTATATTATTATGGCTAGGACATGGTTTTATATTAAAATTTTATGAAGAAAAAGATAAGGATCATGTGACATTTACATTGGTACCTTGATCATTCTTCTGAAATTCTCCATGGAAATAAAAAGAATATAGTAACAAATTAAGAAAAGTGTTTTATAACTACAAGTGAGGCTTAAAGGTGAAGAAAATAAGAATATTTTCCAGATAAAATTTTAAGTAATATATGTGGTATGATGTGGAGAAATTGTTCACTTTATATAAGTGAAGAAAAAGGAATTTTTGGAAATAACCATTATTTTTCAATAATGTAATAACACTATTTAGGGGGCTATGGATCCAGAATATAGAAATAAGGTATTTTTTGGTGAAATAAGGTATAGGATGTAACAACTTGTGTTGTAAAATCCTATTACTTTTATATTTTTTTTATTTGGATACTTCTCGGAAGAAGCCTCAGATGGTTCGATCAGTCTAGAGCTACAGGAGTACTGATGTGTGTGGATTAAGATGTGAACTAGATTCATGTCATGAGTTGGTGGTTGATGGCTTTTGTATCTAGATAGTTTCATGCATTTTTTGTTGTTGGAGGAATATGTGATATTAATTCATGTCATGAATGTGTAATTCATGACATGTAATTAATTTAGGTTGAGGAAACTTAAATTTAAAAGGAAATTGAATATATGGGAAATTCATGGCTTGTGATTTTTTATGTGTTGTAGTCCATTATAACCTATAAAATTCATTTCATTAATTGGATTCACGATGTGAATGTGGATGTTTTTAGGTTTTTATATCTTTTATTTATTCAACCCTTTAGTCATTCAGTCACCTGACATTCTCTCATTTTTTGGAGGAACCCTATGAAATTTTAAAGGATATTTAAATCCACATTATCCTACTTCAATATATGGGTTCTTATGGTTGATTTTTAGTGGTTGAGGTATTTTACCCTCCCATTTTCATAGTTTTCATTACATTCTTCTTCTATGAAATTAACTATGAAATTGTGGTTTCAGAATCATGGGTGAATTGGGTTGTGTTTTGATGATCGTTGTGAGCATTGTAGATTGATCTATGATTCACTCTTACGATTGTGGTTTGTCGGCATTTATTATTCACTCTACGGTGCACAGTGAGTCATAATTCTTTATTTTAGATATAGTTTCCTTCTTTTATCATATTTTTTTATCATGCATGAGGGGTTCCCTTTTTTATGTATGAGAATATAGGTTTAACTAGATTAATTGAAGATAAATAAGTATTTAATTGAAATTTATGGGGATGGGGAATTATTCACATTATTTTACAACTTTAATATTATTGTCAAATTGTGATTGTACAAGAAAAACACCCAGTTGAAAATCATGGACATTAGGGGATTTGTTTTCACATGGTTTATTGTGATATTGGATCCTTGTTGTGATTTTTAGGCATCTCCCTAAAATGTAAATTGACTAGAAACTTATATTTTGTTAATAAAATGGTTTCCTCATGATTTATTGATTGTGTTAGAATACCCTTAAAATAAATAAGTGGATTTTGAAAATCCACCCATCCATGTTAAATCTAAATTATGTTGATATGATGTGTTATTTTTGTGAGGTCGTGCTATGGGAAATGATGAGTTGTTAGTATGGGGATATGTTATGTGGTAGTGAGGAGTATTTTTGTTATAGGCTGGCATGTTGTGATGAGGTCATGATGTGTGGTAGAGATATGTTGTTGTAATGTGGTATGGGTTGATGTGTCATTTTGTTATATAGAGGGTGAGACAATAATTGTTGTGTTGTGCTATTTTACTGGGTAATGATAGAATATTTGACTATTATTATTTTGAAATGGATTGGGTTGGTTTTGTTTATGGTATGAAAATGGTTAACGAATGAATTAATAATGGGATGTGTGGTTAAATGTGGTTGTTGATAAATAATTAAAGGAATGGGATGTTAAAATGAAATTGGATGGTAATGTGAAATGTGGCTTATTATATGGTTTTCTTAATTTAGTTTTTGTAGTGAGAGTGGTGGTATTTTAAGTTGGTTGGTGCTTGTTTTTATCCCAAAGTATGTACATGTGTGTGCCTATGTATATATATACCTTATATATTCTTTGTGATTTCTATATTCACCCCATCCACATCGAGCACCATGTTTCAACAAACACACAGATAAATAAATATATATATATATATATGGGGGTGTTTTTTCTAATATCCTGGTGGTGAGGATCAATGGTTGGATAATTTCTCTTTCCCAATAAGCATTAAAACATGGTACTGGGAAGATCCAACTAAATATAAGCATTATAGCATGGGACTAGGAAGAGCCTGATCAATATAAGGATTACAACATGGGACTGGGCAGAACCCACTCAATATAATAATTACAGTATGGGACTAGGTAGATCCCACTCAATATAATCATTATAGCATGCGATTGGGATGATCCCACTCAATATAATCATTGCAACATGGGACTGGGTAGAGCCCATGTAATATAAGAATTGCAGCATGGGATTGAACAATTCATAACAACAAGAATTTTACAATATCGCATTATAAGACTTAATGGGTAATTATGAAAATTAACATTTATCTTTCAATTAAAATTTCATTTATATATCAAATTATTAATAGTTATATCAATAAAAAAATAAGTCATTGCCTAGGGATTCTATATCAATAAATTGCCTAAGGTCTCATGTCATGTTAAACACACTTTAAACCATTATCAAATTTCTTATTATTTAAAGGTTCTCTCACCCAATAGGTATCCATAAGCCAAGTCACATAAACAACTGAATCCAAATATATCTAACCAATATTCCAATACATAATTTATTTTTAATCAATGAATAAATTGATTATATCTTATGTTAAATTGGAAAAATCACAATATTTCATAGACTTATAAACTTAGATGAGCATAGGGTTAGGTTTCGACCCCCTACGTTTATCTTTCAATCAACGCAACACTTCCAACATCAAATGCCAATAGAGAAAAAGGCACAGAAGATCACAAAAATAACCTAAATCAACCTGAGTAAAGATCAAAATCCCAAAAAACCCTGTGGTAAATATATTACATTGAAATAAACAAAAACGAATAGGGAGAAGGGACACCTAATAAAAAACACTCTCCAGGATTATATGTGTAATCGGGACGTCCAAAAGGGAGGAAGAAACTCCAAAATCTTCTCAAGTTATACCTAGGGTCAATATAAGAGAGTCTACACTTGAGATAATGATAATCATAAGCACACAGAACACTTAAAAACACTGAGTTTGAGACTTACATGGAGTGTGACCCTTTTATGTCATGTATTTATCAATTAATGAGATATGCTAAAAAAACTCATTACCTTAAGTTAATATTTATCCCAAATAGAATTTACAAAAATTGAATTACATTCATAATGTGTAACCACTTTACATAATGAACCAGTTAACAACATGTGTCTGATGATAATTACCCATCATGTAACATATACATGACATGTAATTGTCCAACAAAAAAATTTCATCCCAACTTCATTGAAAGTTCCCAAAACACCTTTAGAGACTTCCAAACTCACATAAAACCCTAATAATATCATTTAACATGTTTATAAATGGACTCTATTAATTCAAGAAAACATATATCCCTAAACATTAAGTCACTTTACCCAACAAAGGATCTCTATCTCCGAACAAGACTCATCCACCATGGCTTAAAGATGAAGGAAACCCTAAAAAAATATATTTAATGAAAAACTTAGAGAGGGAAATACCTAGAAAAATATGAGATATTACAACATCCCCACCATACTACTCATCCCCGAGATTCCCCAAGCATCACTATGGGTTCTTGATGAAAACATATGGCCAATGTTCTTACATATCAGACTCCCTCTCCCATGTATCCTCCTAAACATACTCATGTTTCCATTGTACTCAAACTAGAGGTATAGTCCTACCTTAGATATACTTATCACTATGGTCCACAATTCATATTGGATACTCCTCAAATGACACATTAGTACAAAGCTATAATTCCTCAATGTCTACCACATGAGAAGGGTAAGGATGATATCTTCAAAGCTCAAACACATAAAACACATTTTTCATGACACTGTAACACTATAAAATGGCTAATTAGTATGCTTCTTGATCAACCCCATCCACTATCTGAAATTTCCTAACAATATTGGGTTTTAACTTACCACTTTTCTTGATACAGTGTTTCTCAAACCTAGGAAACACCCAAAGAAAAACATGATGACCAACCTTGAAGTATAGAGGTGGACTCTGATGGTAATTTTATGATTTCTTCTTACTCTTCACAGTCACAAAACACCTCTTGATTAGCTAAACCTACTCAGAAGTCTCCTACATGAGACTAGTCCCAACAATAACTGACTCACCTTCCTCCAACCAAAAAAAAGAGAATGGAACAAACTTCCATACAAAGCCTTTAAATATTCCATCTAGATTGATGCCTAGAAGATCTTATTATATGAAAAATCCATAAGTTCCATATGATGCTCCCATAAACCATGAAAATCTATAACATAAGATCATAACATATCCTCCAAAACCTGAATAGTCTTCTTAGATTGACCATCAGTCTGAGGATGATAGGTTGTGCTCAAAAGAACCTATGATCCTAGAGCATTTTGAAGACACATAAAAAACTGTGATGTGAAACAAGGATATCTATTTAAAAAGATACTCCTTGGAACACCATGAAACCAAACTATCTCATGCACGTACAGACTACACAAATAATTGATTAAGAAGGTTTATCTAATGGTTAAAAAGTGCTTTACCTTCATCATTAAATCCATGATCACCCATAATGAATCATTCTTACGATTTTTCTTGGGTAATCCTATCACAAATCCATAACGACATTATCCCATTTCCACTCAGGAATGAGTAGAGGCTTCAACAACCCAACTGGCCTTTGATGCTCAGATTTCACCTACTAACAGATAAAACATCTCACCACAAATCCTACTACCTATTTATTCATTCCAAGACATCAATACTATCTATTAAGATCACGATACATATTTTTCAATATAGGATGTACAAACTATCTAGAAGTATGAAAATATCTCATTATATCCTTTCACAAACCCGTAAGAACCCATACTCAGCCATAGAAAGGAAGAGAATTGTTACTAATAAGATACCATCCTGATGGTGTCTCCCCGCCATATAAGTTTTCTCTTAGAAAAAATACCTTCGGATCAGATAACTACTATGTCTTGATTCATTCTAAAAGTAGGGTTATAAAAGATGTTGAAGTTATAGATAATCGATAATGAGACTCTTAGACATGTGAATGCTTGTCTGCAAATGTTACCATCATCTTCCACTCATCGCAAGACTCCTGCATTGCCTCTTTCTACATATTTTGGATCAAGGAATCGGAAAAAACATTTCCCTTTCCTAATGTATAATCCAACATAAACTCGAAAAACTGTAGATACTCGACCCACCTCCTCTGTTGAAGGTTTAGTTCCTGCTAAGAAAAGATGTACCTAAGCCTCATGTGGTCTGTTTATACCAAAAACATATCACCCATAATATAGAGTCTCTAACATCTTATGGAATATACCACTATATCTAACTCAATAACATGAGTAGGGTAATTCATCTCTTGTAGTCTCACCAATAAAGATCCATAAGAAACCACTCAATACTCATCCATCATAACTACCCTAAGTCTAACTTAATATGAATCACAATATATGATATATACATTACCTGATATAGATAAATTTAGGATAGGTTCTGAGGTTAACATGTCATTCAGTTCCTAAAAATATCTCTGTAAACCATCTGACCAAATAAACTTCACTCCCTTCTTGTTCAATCATGACATCAGTGTTGCCAAATGGGATAATTTCTATATAAATTGTCGATAATAACCAGCTAAACTCAGTCAAATCTGAATCTCAAAGACATTATTGGGTTACGCTGAAGATACCATGGATGCACCTTTCTCTGGGTCCACTGACACTCCAACTTATGAGATAGCATGGACTAACAAGTGCACTTTATCAATAAAGAAACTACATTTAGTTATCTTAGCGTAAATCCAATTCTCTCTCAATATAATCAAGACGATTTCAAGATGTTTGAAATTATTGTCTACTGATTGGGAGTACACTAAGATGTCATTGACGAAAACCACCACAAAACGATCCAAAAATGGATGAAAGAACTAATTCATCAAGGTCATGAATATATTCACTGAATTTGTAAAGACCCGGAAATTTCAAGGAAATTGTTTTCATAATTTCTTTGGAATTTTACGAGACTGCGGCTTCTGACAGCACCTGATTCTGAGGCCCGGTGTGCCCGGAATCAAGTTCCGAAGTTTAGCTCGGGTACGTTCAGTGAACGAACGAGCGGGTTTTTCTATCTTTTTAACCGGTGCACAGAATTGAAATCTGAGGGCACCGATGAAATCACAGTGCCGGTATTTGCTTAAAAGGACTTTTACCGTAGGTGAATTTTCATGGGGGAAGAAGTTAAATTTTTGAGTTTAAGGAAGAAATAAATAAAATTGTGAACAATTTTATTTTTGATATTCAAGGAAGTTAAAATCTACCATGGGAAGTTGTTGGTGGGGTCCACAACCACCCAACTTCCCATGTGTGAATATGTGGGAGGTGGGGACCACACCCACCTAACCTCCCATGAGAGATTTTAGTGTGGTGGGGCCCACACGATACCATAACCCCTTGAACTTCTTATAACACCCTTAAACTCCCTTGCACTTAATATGCCAACTCCCCATTAATCTCATCCTCCTTTAAGTTTGTATAACTCTTCACCTATTCCTTCCACCATTAATTCATCCCAACATGCCTTAATTAATGAGATGAGCCTCTTCATTTAATTAATTATGTGGTTTGGTTTGAATTTTAAAATCTTTGAGGTGTGAATAAAAATAATATCATGGGATATTATTTTGTGTTAGAGCCTTTGGTGTGTGAGAAAACTTTAACAATGTCCTGGAGTTTTTGGGAGAACTTTGGTGTGAAGAAGAAGAGAAGTTCCCTCCGATGAAGAATGATGCATCTTTAACGAATAACGGTTCTTCTTGGATGAAGAACACCTTCCCTTAAACATAGAACGTTCTCGATGAAGAACGGCCAACAACAATCTTCTTCTTCTTCGGACGTTGACGGAATCGATACCGTTCTTCCGCGACACCTGACTACCGCGACGTTCGACTTCCACGACTTGATGATGTGCGACATCAATTTCTACGTTGGGGTTAAATATTCGTCCAAGTTTTATCTAAATTAACTTCGTTGATAATTGTTGGCCGCTTGCTATCATTATAATGGGAGGAGGTCGGACCACACAAACACGGCCGACCCTCCTCCCCCTATACTATCATAATCGTTGCGGCTCGAACGAAGGTGACGTGGTGCCATCGCACTGCGCGGAAACAAAGAAGAATGGGCGAAGAAGCGCAGCGTCGTCGCACCGCACCGTGGAGGCCGAACAAAGCCGTTGCGCCGTCACGCCGCGCCGGAAAACCACAAAGAGGCCGCAGATTGTTTATTTGATGTGCGAATCGACGGGCGATGACGGAACAGACCGCAGAGGCATTTTGAAGACTTCACAGTGAAGAGAAGGTCCCGGGAGGACCACTGGCGAAGACCGTAGGCAAAACGGACCACCGGAGTGCATCCAGTGGTCCACAGAAGATCCTACCGGTGCGCCGCCAGGAGGGTCCGCCGCGGCGGTCCCGCGGTCGCGCGGGACCAGGTGGGAGACCAGGAGTCATAACCCCCGGCGGTCAAAGGGAGCGACCCCCACGTGGGGGGTCGCAGCTTCAATCAGGGGGGCAGCGCCCCCCCCCCCCCCTTCGGTGACAGCTCTGCCGAGCCGAGCTGTCTGGCCACGTGGGTCGCGCCCGCCCAGGCTAGGCCGGGACGCGCCCTAGTTGGCCGGACCCAGACCCGTGTCGGACCGGGCCCGAACCCCCTATTTTCGTGTAGTTTTCGTTCAAACGCTCATAACTTGGGCTACGAACCTACGATCAATGCACCATCAGTTGAGATACGATCCTTGGATTGAGAAGGTCATTTCGGTATATTACAGTCAAGGTTTCGGAGAACTTTGGGTACAGCGGGGTTGGTTCAAAACCGAAACCAACCGGGCCCTCAGAGCGGAAATGCTTATAATTTGAGGACTGGACGTCTGATTGACATGTTGTCGACTACGTTGGATTCCTCTTGATGAGACGGAACGTTTGGCATACTTCGCCTAAGATTTGGATCCAGTTGGATAGTGGCTGTCTTGGATTGAACCCGAAATCCAACCAGGCCCCTAGAACGGAAAAGCTGATAACTTTCAGACCGGACGTCCGTTTGAAGAACCGTCAGTGGCGTTGGTGATCGTGTTGAGAAACGGTCCCTATGAATATACCCTATGAGAGTTCGGGGTATAGTTGAGATACAGCTGGGTTGGTTCGCACACGAAACCAACCGGGTCCCTGGGACGAAAAGGCTAATAACTCACAGACCGGGCGTCCGATTGACGCGTCGTCTATTGCGTTGAGACCCCTATGACGAGGTGGTCCTTTGAGATACTTCTTCTTGGGACCTTGTGATACTTGGAGTATCGAACTGTAGCTCGTGGAGGAGACCCTCTCGGAGACGAGCGTACGGAGTACGGAGACCGTGTAGCCAGCTGAGACCTGACGACTGCTAGACCGACTCGACTTGGAGTGAGTGGACTAGCCCAGTGGACGGAGCACTACTATGTTTGGGTGCAGACCCACGGCGGACGGAGCTCCTGGTAGCAGGTAGTAGACCCGCGGTACTCAACAGGAGAAGTACCTCTGTAGGCTATTAGGGGGGATGCACTAATATGCTTGGGTGGCAGACCCCGGCGGGAAGCACTAATGTGTTTGGGTGGCTTGTAAAGACCCGGAAATTTCAATGGAATTTTTTTTTCTAAATTTTCTTTGGGATTTTACAAGAATGCTGTTTCTGACGGCGCCTGATTCTGAGGCCTAGTGTGCCCAGAATCAATTTCAGAAGTTTAGCTCAAGTATGTTCACTGAACGAACGAGCGGGTTTTTCTAACTTTTGAACCGGTGCTCGGAATCGAATTCGAAAGGCACCGATGGAATTGTAGTGCCGGTATTTTCTTAGAAATGCCTTTTCTGGAGTTGCGTTTTCTCGGGTGTGGTTTTTAATTTTTGGGGGTTAAGTGAAGAAAATAAAATAAAGTGGTGCGACAACTTTATTTTGTTTCACTTAAATCTACTTAAAGCCACTTAAAGCTAATTAATCTGAGTTGAAGCAGATAGGGTGAAATCCAAAATATCCTACCCTCTTGGTAGGATATTTGTGAGGTGGGGCCCGCACGAGCCCCACCGATTCTTTTCCTCTAAGTAACGCACCCGCAAAAACCCCTCTTTAATAAATGTCAACGTGCGTTTTTTTATAAGAAACGCCTCATTAATTGGGCAGTTAAATCGTTACCATTAATTCATTGAATTAATTGTTCGTTTCTTTTCTTTGAAATTCAAACGTGTCATATGCGTTAATAAAATAAGATAACTCTTATTTTATTTCTGTTGGAACTTGTGGCATGGAGAGGATTTGGAGGAAAGAGTTCTTCTTCGACGAAAAACGTGAAGAACGCGAAGAACGCGAAGAATGCTCCAGCCTCCGAAGAAGAACGCCAAACCCTCGGAGTTCGACGACGCGACGCCGTATACCGTGACGTCAACGATGCTTCTTCCGCGATGAACTCGCGTTCGATGACAACGCTTGAGGTAGGGAATTATGTTTTAAGAATGATTTTATTCCCTTGATTTCTTTCTTCCTAAAGAAAACAAAGAACACGGATCAACTTATCACCTAGTTGATCCGCAAACGTTTACCTTGCGGGTTGGGAATAATCTGTTGTGGGGAAAAACTGTTTGGGTTGTTTCTCTTTTGTTTGTGAAATTTCTTTGTTGTTCTTCGTCTTTTGGGCCGCTTGTTACCAACTTAACGGGAGGAGGTCGGACCGCACGAACACGGCCGACTCTCCTCCCTCTTTGTTGTTTGATTCGTTGCAGCACGAACAAAGGCGTCACAATGCAATGGCACCATGTGGACATGAGAAAGAACGCGATGAAGAAGTGTGGCACCGTCACGCCGCGCCGTTGGGGCCGAACGAAACCGCGGGTGGAGTCGGGGCTGAGGAGGCGATTTGAAGACCCCAAGGTTTGCTGTCGAAGTGCGGATCGACGGACGATGGTGAGGAGGGCCGCAAAGTCATTTGGAGGCTTTGCAGCATAGGTCGGATCCCGGGATGATCACTAGCGAAGAATGCTGGCGAATCAGACCACTGGAGTGCGTCTGGTGGTCCGCGGAAGCCCCCACTGGCGCGGCGGTGCTGGCGGTTGAGGGCGGCGGCACCCGGAGCGCCGCCGAAAGAATCCGCCGCGGCTAATGCCACGGCGGCGAGTAGCGTTCTGCGGCCGCGCGGAACCGGGGAATGAGGGACGTGGCCTTGCGCCACGGAGCGGCCCCCGCGCGGGGGGGGGGGGGGGGGCTCCTTTGGCGCGGCCGCTCGGCCAGCGCCGAGCCACCCGGCCAGACCGCCAGGTCGGGTCGCGCCCAGACCGAGCCGAACCGCGCTGGCTGGGCTGGGTCGCGCCCAGCTGGGTCGGACCCGGACCCGGGTCGGGCCGACCCAGGGGGGTTGGTTCGGGTCGGTCCGGGCCCAGACCCCCCGTTTTCGAACCCCTCACGGTTTTTCGCTCATATCTTGAGTTGTAGACCTCCGATCAACGCACCGTCAGCGGAGATGAGACCCTTGGATCGAGACGGTCGTTTCGGTATATTATACTCAAGGTTTTGGAGAACTTTGGGTTCGGCCGGGTTGGTTCGGACACGAAACCAACTGGGCCCTCGGAGCGGAAACGCTTATATCTTGACCTCCTGACGTCCGATTGACGTGTCGTTGACTTTGATGAATTCCTCTTGATGAGACAGAACATTTGTCATTATTCACCCGAGGATTGGACGTTGTCGAAGTATGGCCGGGTTGGATTGTACCCAAAATCCAACCGGGCCCCTAGAACGGAAAAGCTGATATCTTTCAGACTGGACGTCCGTTTGACGAACTGTTAGCGGCGTTGGTGATCACGTTGTGAAGCGGTCCCTATGAGTATACCCTATGGGAGTTCGGGGTACAGTTGAGATACGGCCGGGTTGGTTCGCACATGAAACCAACCAGGCCCCTGGGATTAAAAGGCTAATAACTCACAGACCAGGTGTCCGATTGACGCGTCTTCTGTTGTGTTGAGACCCATATGACGAGGCAGTCCTTTGAGATACATCTTCGTGGGACTTTGTGATACTTGGAGTATTGACCAGTAGCTCGTGGAGCGGTCCCTCCCGGAGACGAGAATACGGAGTACGGAGACCGTGTAGACGACTGAGACCTGACGACTGCTTGACTGACTCGACTTGGAGTGAGTCGACTAGCCCAGTGGACGGAGCGCCCGGTATTTGGCGGCAAACCCACGGCGGACGGAGCCCCTGGTAATTGGCAGCAGACTCGTGGTACTCGACCGGATAGTACCTTTGTAGGCTATTAGGGGGAGCGCTCGGTATTTGGCGGCATACCCACAGCGGACGGAGTGCCCAGTATTTGGCAGTAGACCTGCGGTACTCGACAGGAGAAGTACCTCAGAGTCTTGGATTAGTGAGCAGTACCTCGGAGTTGTGACAGGACCACTGTACACTCCAGATACGGGGCTCTTCAGCAGTTACGATTTCGATAATGAAAATCATGGTTTGAGCTGAGTCTATGACCATTGTGTCTCCTCGTAATTGAGATGGGTTACTTGATAACTTAGGTATATGTATGGGCATATACCTAAGTAGAGGTTATCTGTTGATATCTTCTTTGTGGTTATCCTTGTTGGTTTTAGTGAGACCTTGAGGGTCTCGGAGTCCCTACAGAGTATCGCTATACTCACCCCTACACGGGCTATGCCCGCACCTCGTTGTGTTGGTTGCAGACGATGGGCAGTGCTGACGAAGGCTGAGTGTTCGAGGACTGGACGGTACCTAGAGGTGGACTACACGACGAGTCAGTACCCGGAGGTGGACTACATGATGAGTCAGTATCCGGAGGTGTACTTCACGGCGAGACGACACTCGGAGGAGGTTGACGGGCGAGAGCGTTGTGGAGGCTATCTGTACCTACCCTTTAGGTAGGATCTGTGGTGGACGATCCAGGAGCTGCGCCATCTGTACCTACCCTTCAGGTAGGATCCTAGGAGGATGACCCAGAAGACGCTTCCGTTCTTCCGGCTGTTGTCTTTTCTGTTGTACTTTGTTCAGTTGTAGTTGTACTTTCATTTGGGTTTGTATTCTGGTCCATTTACCTTTCAGCACTTCTCTTTGTACTTAGTGTTTTACTTCTGCTTGTACTCTGTGGTGTTTTGTTTACTTTTATAAAGACAATGCCTTCCCAGTTATTGGGATTTACGCCTTGGTGCTAGTCGCCAGCCCCTGGCCTATGGAAGGTGGGCTTGGGGTAGTCACGGCACGGGCCCTGAGGACGGGTAGTGACATGGATGACCCGCGGTACACGATAGGAGGAGTACCTCAGCAGTCTTAGGTTAGTGAGCAGTATCTCAGAGTCGTGACAGGATCACTGTACTCGTCAAAGACGGGGCTCTTCAGCAGTTACGGTTTCGATAATAAAAATCCGGGTTTGAGCTGAGTCTATGACCTTTGTGTTTACCTCATGATTGAGATGGGTCACTTGATAACTTAGGTATATGTATGGGCATATACCTAGGTAGTGGTTATCCGTTGATATCGTAACCTTTGTGTTTCCTCATGATTGAGATGAGTTACTTGATAACTTAGGTATAAGTATGGGATTATACCTATGTAAGGGTTATACATTGAGATCCTTCTTGTCGTTATCCTTGTTGGATTTAGTGAGACCTTGAGGGTCTCAGGGTCCCTACTGATTATCATATACTCACCCATGCATGGGCTATTCCTGCACCTCGTTGTGTTGGTTGCAGACGACGGGCAGCGCTGATAGAGGCCGAGTGTTCAAGGACTGGACGGTACCCAAAGGTGGACCTCACGATGAGTCAGTATCCGGAGGTGGACTTCACGACGAGATGATACTTGGAGGAGGTTGACGGGCAAGAGCGTTGTGGAGGCTATCTATACCTACCCTTCAGGTAGGATCTGTGGAGGATGATCCAGGAGCTGCGCTATCTGTACCTACCCTTCAGGTAGGATCCAAGGTGGATGACCCAGAAGCTACTGCTATTTTTATTCCAGTTGTTTGTCTTTCCTGTTGTACTTTAGTTCAGTTGTATCTGTACTTTTAGTTGAGTTTGTCTTCTGGCCCACTTACTTTTCAGCACTTTCTTTTGTACTTAGTGTATTACTTCTGCTTGTACTCTGTGGTGTTTGTTTACTTTTATAGAGGAAATGTCTTCCCAGTTATCGGGATTTATGCATTTGGTGCTAGTCGCCATCCCCTGGAATATGAAGGCGGGCTTGGGGTAGTCATGGAATGGGACCCGAGGACGGGTCGTGAAAAATTGCTATCAGAGGATTCAGTTCTACCGCAGAACTCAGAACTCTGATCATTCCTTTCTGTGAATCAATAGTGTTAAGGGTACCGAGTGTGGTCTTCAGTTCAGGGAGTCCAGTGTTGGTGCGGCGGCCGACGTATCCATACACCAGGACCCTGACTACTGATTTCCGACTTAGTGCATGAAAACACTGATTGCGTGTGTGTTTCCAAAAAATTTTAAAGTCAGATCAAACCAGGTCAGATCACCAGGGATAAATCATTGACCATGTCGCATCTGTTCAGGATGTCTCCACGCAGACAGTCAGTTGGAGTTCTGAGATAGTACACGATGATGGACCATCGAGCGACGAGGCTCCAGTGCGGGGCCCATTTTACTATGTTGGAACCCTCGAGTGGTGTACCAGCACCACCACCACCTATTGGGCAGCAGATTCCACCAGCCATACTAGCGAACTGTGCACACTGGCAAAGCACGTTGCACGAGTTCTAGCAGGAGCGGCCTCCGAGGTTACGAGGCGAGGCAGATTCCCAGACAGCAGAGCACTAGCTGGAGGCGATTGCTAGAGTTTTCTGCTTAGCTGAGAAATCAGTAGAGTGGATGGTGGACTTGGATACTAATGTTTTCTAGTGAGTGACCATGAGGATGGTCCGCATAGTGATTAGGCTTCGGTATGTGGACCGATGCCTGAGATAGTGCCTTTGGGTAGTGTGCCAGCTATACATCACTACCAGTTGGCATGCAGTTACAACCGACGGTACCGATAGGTGACACATGTAGGATTAGTGCCTTACACGTGTTGCAGCATCAGATATACCTCAGGTTCTGAGGCGTGCCCGAATCAGAGGCGGCTATGGACTGGCCTGAGGAGGTGGCCGAGAGTTTTCTAGAGCTTATACAACTTCGGAAGGACGACATGTCGGTAGTAGAGAATTCATTGGGGCGTACCAAACCATTCCTGGTACTCGATGAATGGGATGCGATCGGTGCTTCAGGGCTCGGACATCCGAGCCAGCACCTTTTCTATATGCATTCCTACTTATGATAGGTTGCTAGAAAGAACCTTTGTGGTTGAGAATTATTTTGTTGAATGGATGCATTCAGTGAAGGTTTGCAGTGGGAAAGCTGGAAACTGGCGCCAGTCTCGGAGACTTGGGCGTGTAAAATGTTTCAAGTAGAGGACGTAAAAAAGGACAGATGAATCTGCAAGGTGGAAGACATGGAAGCAGAGCTATGAGAGCAGTATGGAGTGGTGAACATTTTGACATGTTACAATCACCCGCCTTTGTAGTCCCCGCCAAGCTCAGGGAGCTGGAGGGCAGGGGAAGAGAGTAGCTACATGCGGTCAAGGAGTGTGACCCAATGGCTCTAAGAATGATTCAAGGGATAGTCTGTGTCCATTACTAGCTGCCGTAACAGCAGACTTTGATACGGATCATTCCTTCCATGAATCTTGTCCCAGACCTAGAGTTTCCGGTAAGCTGTAGACTTGACCCTCAAATCTGGAGATACCTTTGGGAGGAGACTACATAATCACACTTACGCCGACAGGGTGATCTGACCCACGAGGTGAGAGTTTTGTTTGGAATCTCTTAGTGGCAGCGTCGAGGCCTTACGATGTTGGTCTGAGTATGGATTGGATCAACAGTTCATACACAGATTGACTGTATTAGGCAAAAAGGTTGTGGTTTATATACAACATTGGGATGGGGTTTTCTTTGGTCGGCGAAAAGGAAAACCCAGGCAGAACAGGAAAGAATCATGCATAAGAGGGTGCATTCGATCACTCAGGAGATGGCCAAACATACCTTTGTGCTAGGATTTGCCGGAGTTGCGGCACCACTTCCAGTAGAGATGACAGGAGGCCTCTAGAGTTCGAGTATGATGACCACATCCTTATACGGGTCTCACCTCGATGAGGTTTATGGAGATGTGGCTGAGGCGGCATGTTATCTCCGGGGTTCAACGGACCTTTCTAGGTCCTCAGCATAGTAGGCGAGGTAGTTTACCGCTTGACCTTTCCACCCCAGTTGCACCGGGTGCATGATGTCATCCACGTACCTCGGCTGAGGAGGTACGTGCATGATCCTTCACACATCATCGACATCATGGAGTTGGACGTCGATGGCAGCGCGCCATGCACGGAGGTTCTGGTGGAGGTCGAGGATCAACAGGAGCGGTTCCTACATGAACGGTCTATTCCTTAGGTGCGCTTTCACTGGTAGCTCGGGAACCTCTAGGAGAGCACATGGGAGCGGGAGGCTCAGTTACGTGCTCAGTACCACTTTTGGTTCCCTTGTTTGTGTTATAGCTTTACAGGGATGTAAATCCCTGAGGTGGGAGTAATTTAAAGACCCTAAAATTTCAAGGAAAATTTTTTCTTAATTTATTTGGAATTTTACGAGACTGCGGCTTCTGACGGAACCTAATTCTGAGGCCCAGTGTGCCCGGAATCAAGTTCTGAAGTTTAGCTCGGGTACGTTCAGTGAACGAACGAACGAGTTTTTCTATCTTTTTAACCGGTGCTTGGAATTGAAATCTGAGGGCACCGATGAACTCGTAGTGGCGGTATTTGCTTAAGAGGACTTTTACCACAGGTGTGTTTTCATGGGGGAAGAAGTTAAATTTTGGGGTTTAAGGAAGAAATAAATAAAATTGTGAACAATTTTATTTTTGATATTCAAGGAAGTTAAAAACTACCATGGGAAGTTGTTGGTGGGGTCCACAACCACCCAACATTCCATGTGTGAATATGTGGGAGGTGGGTCCCACACCCACCTTACCTCCCATGGGAGAGTTTAGTGTGGTGGGGCGCACATGAGACTATAACCCCTTGAACTTCTTATAACCCCCTTAAACTCCCTTGCACTTAATGTGCCAACTCCCCATTAATCTACTCCTCCTTTAAGTTTATATAACTCTTCACCTTTTCCTTCCACCATTAATTCATCCCAACATGCCTTAATTAATGAATGAGCCTCTTCATTTAATTAATTATGTGGTTTGGTTTGAAATTTAAAATCTTTGAGGTGTGAATAAAAATAATATCATGGGATATTATTTTGTGTTAGAGCCTTTGGTGTGTGAGAAAACTTTAACAACGTCCTGGAGTTTTTGGGAGAACTTTGGTGTAAAGAAGAAGAGAAGTTCCCTCGGACGAAGAACAATGCATCTTCAATGAATAACGGTTCTTCTTCGACGAAGAACACCTTCCCTTCAAAATAGAATGTTCTCAATGAAGAATGGCCAAAAACGATCTTCTTATTCTTCTGACGTCGACGGAATCGATATCGTTCTTCCGCGACACCCGACTACTGCGACGTTCGAATTCCACGACTCAACGACGTGCGACATCAATTTCGTGGTAGGGGTTAAATCTTAGTCTAATTTTTATCTAAATGAACTTCGTTGATAATTTTTGGCTGCTTGCTATCATTATAATGGGAGGAGGTCGGACCACACAAACACGGCCGACCCTCCTCCCCCTACGCTGTCATACTCGTTGTGGCTCGAACGAAGGTGACGCGGTGCCATCGCACCATGCGGAAACAAAGAAGAACGGGCGAAGAAGAGGGGCACCATCGTGCCATGCTATGGAGGCCGAACAAAGTCGCGGCGCCGTCGCGCCGCGCCGGAAAACCACGAAGAGGCCGCAGATTGTTTATTTGACGTGTGGATCGATGGGTGATGACGGAACAGGCTTCAGAGGCGTTTTGAAGACTTCGTAGTGAAGAGAAGGTCTCGGGAGAACCGCTGGTGAAGACCACAGGAAAAACGAACCACCGGAGTGCGTCCGGTGGTCCACAAAAGATCCAGCCGGTGCACCACGCCTGCACGGCAGCGCCAGTGGCCGGAGGCGGCGGCGCCCGGCACGCCGCCAGGAGGGTCCATTGCGGCTTCAGCCGTGGCGGCAGGCGGCGGTCCCGCGGCCGCGTGGGATCATGGGGGAGACCGGGGGTCATAACCCCCAGCGGTCAAAGAAAGCGGCCCCTGCGTGGGGGGTCGTGGCTTCAATAAGGGGGGCACCCCCCCCCCCCCTTTCTACGACAGCTCGGCCGAGCCAAGCTGTCTGGCCACGCGGGCCGCCCAGGCCGCGCCGGGCCGCGCCGGCCGGGATGGGCCGTGCCCTAGTGGGCCAGACCCGGACCCGGGTCGGGTCTACCCAGTTTGGGCCGACCCAGGGGGTCTCGGGCCGGGTCGGACCGGGCCCGAACCCCCTATTTTCAGGTAGTTTTTGTTCAAACGCCCATAACTTGGGCTACGGACCTCTGATCGATGTACCGTCAGTTGCGATGAAATCCTTGGATCGAGAAGTTCGTTTTGATATATTAAAATCAAGGTTTCATAGAACTTTGGGTATGGCCGGGTTGGTTCGAAACCGAAACCAACCGGGCCCTCGGAGCGGAAACGCTTATAATTTGAGGAACGGACGTCTGATTGACGTGTTGTCGACTACATTGGATTCCTCTTGATGGGACGGAACTTTTGGAATACTTTTCCTAAGATTTGGACGTAGTTGGATAGTGACCGGGTTGGATTGAACCCAAAATCCAATCGGGCCCCTAGAACGGAAAAGCTGATAACTTTCAGACCGGACGTCCGTTTGACGAACAGTCAGTGGCGTTGGTGATCACGTTGAGAAATGGTCCCTATGAGTATACCCTATGAGAGTTCGGGGTACAGTTGAGATACGGCCAATTTGGTTCGCACACGAAACCAACCGGGCCCCTGGGACGAAAAGGCTAATAACTCACAGACCGGGCGTCTGATTGACGCGTCGTCTGTTGCATTGAGACCCCTATGACGAGGCGGTCCTTTGAGATACTTCTTCGTGGGACCTTGTGATACTTGGAGTATCGACCTGTAGTTCGTGGAGCGGACCCTCCCGGAGATGAGCGTACGGAGTTCGGAGACCGTGTAGCCAGCTGAGACCTGACGACTGCTTGACCGACTCGACTTGGAGTGAGTCGACTAGCCCAGTGGATGGAGCACTACTATATTTGGGTACAAACCCACGGCGGACGGAGCGCCTGGTAGCAGGAAGCAGGCCCGTGGTACTCGACAGGAGAAGTACATCTTCAATCTATTAGGGGGGATGCACTACTATGTTTGGGTGGCAGACCCCAGCAGGAAACACTACTGTGTTTGGGTGGCTGACCCGCAATACTCAATAGGAGGAGTACCTCAGCAATCTTAGGTTAGTGAGAAGTACCTCGGAGTCATGACAGGATCATTGTACTAATAAAAGACGGGTCTCTTCAGCAGTTACGGTTTCGATAATGAAAATCCCGATTTGAGCTAAGTCTATAACCTTTGTGTTTACCTCATGATTGATATGGGTCACTTGATAACTTAGGTATATTTATGGGGATATACCTAGGTAGTGGTTATCCGTTGATATCTTAACCTTTGTGTTTCCTCATGATTGAGATGGGTTACTTGATAACTTAGGTATAAGTGTGGTCTTATACCTAAGTAAGGGTTATCCGTTGAGATCCTTCTTGTGGTTATCCTTGTTGGATTTAGTGATACCTTGAGGGTCTTGGGGTCCATGTTGAGTATCGTATACTCACCCCAGCACGGGCTATGCCCGTACCTCGTTGTGTTGGTTGCAGACGACGGGTAGCGCTGACAGAGGCCGAGTGTTCGAGGACTGGACGGTACCCGGAGGTGGACCTCACAACGAATCAGTATCCGGAGGTGGACTTCACAACGAGATGATACTCGGAGGAGGTTGACGGGCAAGAGCGTTGTGGAGGATATTTTTACATACCCTTCAGGTAGGACCCGTGGCGGACGATCCAAGAGTTGCGCTATCTGTACCTACCCTTCTGGTAGGATCCGAGGTGGAATACCCAGGAGGTGCTGCTATTTTTCTTCCAGCTGTTTGCCTTTCCTGTTGTACTTTTGTTCAGTTGTAGCTGTAATTTCAGTTGGGTTTGTATTCTAGCCCACTTACTTTTCAGCACTTTCTTTTTTACTTAGTGTGTTACTTCCGCTTGTACTCTATGGTGTTTCTTTACTTTTATAAAGGCAATGTCTTCCCAGTTATCGGGATTTACGCCTTTGGTGCTAGTCGCCAGCCCCTGGCCTATGAAGGCAAGCTTAGGGTAGTCACGGCACGGGCCCCGAGGATGGGTCATGACAGAATTGGTCAAACCAAATGGCGTCACTATGAAATCATAAAATCCATGTCTTCTCCTAAAAGCAGTCTGAGGTATGTTCAAATGTCTCATCCTCAACTGGAAGTATCCCAATATCAAATAGATCTTGGAGAATATCTTAGAACCTCTTAGATAAATGAATATATTTTCAATATGTAGAAGATGCTACTGGTTCTTGACTATCATATTGTTCAATATTTGATAATCCACACATAATCGCAAGTTACCATTAGCCTTCTTGGAAAAAAGAACTGAAGAACACCAAGGATACGTACTAGGCCATACAAAACCTTTAACTTCCAAATCTTTCAACTGAACTTTCATCTTCTGAAGCTCTATTGGTTCCATTCTATAAGGTAGAATATAAAATACCTCCACTCCTAGAACTAACTCAATTATGAACTCAATATCCCACTTAGGAATTAATACATATAAATCATCTAGAAAAACATCCTACAAATGGTCTACCACTAGAGTAAAAGAATCATGTTGCATTCCACCATCATCTAGAAAAATTATTTCTATCTGAGCTTTGATACGATCCAATATTCACTAAATTGGCCCTACATGACCAGACTGAAGATACCACTCACCCTGGTAAGAATAGTTCCCCCTTATAGAGATAAAAGGGTAACACTCCTCTGATAATAGTAGATATGATCTTGTTCTAGGACTAACCAATCCATACCAAGAGTCAAATATAAACCTATCATTTCTAGCATAGATGATTCCCACAAGAAACGGTAATCGCTGATCTCTAGAGAACATGCCTTGAAATGTTTAATATTCTCTAATTACACTCCCAATGGTGTGTCAATGGTAAAATCACCATCCAATATTTTCACAACCAATATCAAACCTTTTTTAAAAAGATTAGATAAAAAGGAATTCAATGATCTTGTATCAAAAAAATGGATAAAAATTATATGATACAAGAATCGTACCTATGAAGGTATAAGTTCTTGCATCCAAAATATCTAGAATAGTCTATATAATGTATAGGTGACCAACCCCTCTGCCTGAATCCCCTAAGATATCCTCTCAACTTTGTACTACCATTCCTGCATTGGGGTACCATATCCCCTGCCTTAACCTGAACATCCTCTGGAACTCTAGTTTCATATCTGTTGAGGAGTAGTTGAGTCCTTCCCAAACTCCTGCACCTATCCCGATCTCCTTCCACAACTCTTATATGAGAATTTCTAACAAGACTTATAAATATGTCCCATACTACTAAAATCATGGCACTAAAAAGTAGTATAGAAAAACTAATGCAGCTTGTGGCCCAAATTTCCACACTAAAATTACTATAAAGGAACTTGATCTTGAGATCTCTTCCCACTGCTTCCTTGGTGGAAACCTTTATAGTGGAACTTCTTTCCACCATAAGAATAGCTCACAGTTTTCCCTGATGAAATATTTTTTTTTCTACCCAGGGCCTCTCACAGATCCCCTTCTGTGATGAGTGGCTAATTCATCATGTTTTAAAATCTACTAAATGAAAAATGTTCACCTATGACCTGATATCATAATGAAGTATGTATTGAAAATTTCTCACCCTAGATATCTCATTAATAACTAAAGATGTTGTAAAGCATTGTAGGTCAGTGAAATGTTCAACATAGTCCATTAATGAAATTCGCTCCTATGTCAAATTAATGAACTCACGAGCCTTCGCATCCCTCAACATCTCTGGATAGAATTTTCTCAATAACTTCTTCTCAAATTCCTTCCAAGATAACTCCTCTTTCTTCCTAATATTCTCTAGAATATCACACCAATGCTTGGTAGGTCCATAGAGAATATGTGTAGTAAGCTTCACCCTTATATATATGAGTATCTCAAGATACTTAAAGATTGTCTAGACAGACTCAATCTAAAACTTGGCTTCTTAGGGTCCTCCCTCTCAAGTTAAATTAGTTAAATGTTGTATCTAAAACTATCTTGTCAGCACATACATCAAATTCATGGTGTGAAAAATCTCCCTTTCCATGGATAACATAACCCTCAATAGGTATTTGTGAAGCTGATCATCCATCTGATCCTTAGGATCCATAGGAAGTTCTGGTTCAACTACATTAGGAGTGTACTGATTTCCACTCTCTTAATTCCCAACTCAAAAACAATGAAGAGTCATTATCTCTACAACAAAAACACACTCCTTAGATCATTGGGTAAAACAAAGTCAACCTCAACAGGCAAAAAAACTGAGAATCACTACTTCGAGTCTCTCTAAACATGGACTAAAAGTGTTTTACAATGACATAATTGTTCATTCATTTTCATTTATCAAGTATAACAGGTATATCATACCACAGTTCATATAGGAAATTATATAAAACATGCAATAAATATGTCCCTATCATGAACAATTAATGTCAATATATATCCCTATGTTCCTATCATGATGCATCCATACTTATATCGTGTCACACCATCCATGAGTGTAAATCAAAAGAAACAATATCATCATGAAATAATAACATCACAAAACAAGTGAATCAACCAAGTTGAAATAACATCAACTATAATAAGCGAACAAAATAAACAACAATCACATCCCTGGGCACTCAAATTTTCCCCAAAACATGGGTTAGATATTCCCATGCACAAGCTTATTACCAAGTTTTAGCACATCATAGTCTCCTTTATTCCTTTTCCAAATAGTAAATAAATAGAAAATAAAAATCTACCTCTGATACCAATTTATAATATCCCTCAATCTGGCACTCTCTCATGTGGCCAAAACAGGTTAGTTACTAGACCTCAAGCGTGCCTCCCCATATGCCAGAGTCTACCAACTAGAAGTGGGGGTGTGATATGTATAGTGGGGATAATATACCACCGGTATAGATTATAATACAACATAATAATTCATAATAATAAATATCAATGTAATGGAGAAACAATGGAATAATAATATAATACGACTGGAAAGTAAAGGAGAAACCAATAACCCATAATGGAAAATCACGTAATGACAATAGGAAATGTATCTAAATTTCAAACTAAAAACAATATAAATAAAATAATTAGATGACACAAAATAATCCCAAAATACTCTAATCATAAACCCCATGTCGAACCCATCTTCAACTCCAACCCATCTAGCAAGCAATAAAAGAATCAGTAATAAGGTTTTCCTTTGTCCAAACCTGCATCTATATAATCTTCTTAGGTTCCAAATGGTGTCCCAAATCGGGTGTGATTAAAACTCATTAGGTCAACACCACCATGTCTAAATAAAACTAGTATGATAATAAGTGTATACAATAAAGAAATAAAAAGTTTTATTAATTAATCAATTAATATAGTACATCAATCAAACTACTTCGGCACCATGTTGGAATGTATCTGAGCATATAACATAACCATGCCAAACATAACCATATATCAATGGAAAAATCCCAAAAATCTAGGTCAAGGCCACTATATAAGCATTAAATCATGGGACTACATAGATCTCACTCAATATAAGCATTACATCATGGGACTTGGAAGATCCCGCTCAACATAAGCATTACAGTATGGAAATGGGAAGATACTTCTCAATATAATAATTACAAAATGGTTCTAGGTAAATACTACTTAATATAAGAATTATAGCATGGGACTAGGAAGATCCCACTCAATATGAGCATTACAACATGGTATTGAGCAGAGCCCACTCAATATAACCATTATAGAATGGGACTGGGTAGATCCTAATCGATATAAGCATTCCAAAATGGGACTAGGAAAATCCCACTCAATATAAGCATTATATCATGGGATTCAATAAGTAATAATATCAAGGATATCAAAATATCACATCATAAGCCTCAATGGTTAATTATGAAAATTACCATTTTTCTTTCAATGACACTTTCATTTATATATCAAATGATTAACAGTATATTAATTAGAAATAATCCATTAATTAGGAATTCTATATCAAAACATCACCTAAGGTATCACGTCATGCTAAACACACTTTAAACCATTAGAAAAGTTATTATTATTCAAAGTTTCTCTCACCCAATAAGTATCCATAATCCAGGCCACATCAATAATTGAATCCAGAGGGATCCAACCAATATTCAAATCCATAATTTACCATTAATCAATAAATTAATTAATTAGGGTGCATATAACCTTGAAACAATCACAATATTGTATAGAATTCAAAATTAAACAGACTATATGGTTAGGTTTATAGCCCCTAAATTTATCTGGATATCAACACAACACTTCCAATGGAAAATGCCAATAAGAAAAAAGGTGCAAAATAACTCAAGAAGAATTTAGATCGGTACAGGTCAAGATCAAACCCCCAAAAAACCTTGTGGTCAAAATATTACACCAAAATGAATAATAAATAATGGGAGAGAAGGGAAAACTAAGCAGAAACACTCTCCAAGGATTGTATGTTTAATAAGGATGTCTTGAAGGTTGGAAGAAACTATGAAATCCCTCAAAGTTTACCCTAGGTCGATATAAGAGAGGCTGCACAAGAAATAATGAGAATCATAAGTGTACAACACAGTTAAAACTATTGGTTCTGAGACATACATGGTGTGTAACCCTTTCACATTGTGTATTTCTCAATTAATGAGATACAATAAAAAACCTATTTCCTCAAGTTAATATTTATCACAATCTACATTTACATAGCATGAATTATATTTAAATCATGTAACCACTTCACATTATGAACAAGCTCAAAACGTGTTTTGGTCGGTAGTTACATATCATGTAATTGTCCAGTGAACATTTTTCATCCCAGATTCTTTGAAAGTTCCCAAACCACCTCTGAATCCTTCAAAACTAATTGAAAACCCTTGTAATTCCATTTAACAAATTTATACCCAGACACCATTAATTCAAAAAACATAAATACCTGAACATTAGTTTATTTTATTTAACAAAGCCTATTCATCTCTTAATAAGACTCTACCACCAAGGCTTAATAATAAAGGAAAACTCAAACAAATACATTCAATGAAAACCTCAAAGAGGGATATACCTGGAAAAATACAACATCATATAGTTGAAATATTCTCTTCTCTTTCTTCATTATCACCCATATAACCAAGAACATTCTAAATTTACCCAAAGAACATTTGAAAACTCTATTAGAAGGTGCCAAGGTTTTTGGCTGGATAACACAAGACTACATGGTGTACTTATGATCATTTCACCAAGAAAAACCATGATAAATCTTGGTCAACGTGTAATAAATACACACATAAATTATTAAATGTATATTTTATGTTTACCAAGCCTAGCTAGCACATTTTTTTTGAATTACACATCATGTAAATCACTTACATGTCATGTAGTCCATGTGTTTTTATGAAAAAAAAACAATATCCAAGCCATGTAATGCATTTATTACAGAGCACGAGGACTAAAAAAATTTTAACATCAAGATCACATAGTGTTTATCTAGTGTAAACATCATGTGACTCATACATGTATGTGACTGAAAAACATACCTCGTCTCTAGGCATGTGTTAAATACATGGGAAGAAGATATTATACATTGTGTAACCCAAGTATGTGTTGTGTAATTAGTTGTACCTCATGTGATTAATTTATTGAAAAAAATAAAATTTTCTGATATAATTAAACTAATCAAAATATTTTAGTGCGTCGTTTATTTATAATACATGCCATGTGATAGGATTATTAATTATATATTAAATTCATTTTTCTGTTGAATTCTGAATTACAATTTGTGTATAGTTTTTACTTATAGTGTACTTAATGTGCATTAATAGCATCACATTCTAAGTAATTTACACATGTTTGTATATTATTTATTGATTATACACACATTATAATTACAACCTATTCCATATATGTTGTATTTCGTGTGAATACATAGTAAAAGGACCATGATAGGTTGTTTGGGTAGGTACATATTGTTTCCTCCAAGTACACATGTATACTTTATTAATTTTAAATGAAATTAATTTGTTTAATTTGTTTAAAATTATGGATAATATAAATTTCAAGGATGGTATGGATGCAATTAAGATAAGTTAAATTAATTTATTAATCAGATGATTAATTGGATTAATTCAAGGATTTTTATCTTAATTAAGGAATAAATTTAAATGAAATCTAGCTAGAATATAAATGTATATTCACTTTATATGTGTGGGTGATAATCAGATAAGACCATACCTATGTATGTGAATGGTTTATTTAATTTATTATTATTTCATGGTTTTTATAATAATTTATTAAATTAAATTATGGCATGTATGTCTTACCCCCTCTCATTATGTAAGAGTCTACCTTCACAAGGTATCTTTTATATAAACTATTAAAAAAGCCTTTAGTTCCCCTCACTTGTGTGTGATTAATACTTATATAATGAATGGATATATTAGATGAGTGGATGTGATTCACGTTTGGAAATAATAAAAAACCAATTAAGAATATATATATATATATATATATATATATAGTTGGATAGGTGGGATGTTACATCATAACCCAAGATATGGTTCAAGGTGTTATTCCCTTAGGGTTGAAGGTTAGTTTATCTTATCCTATGTAAACTAACCATTAGAAAATCTCATGATCATATGGATACATTTTCATGATCACATATATTAATGAATTAACAAATGTGCAAGATAAAATAAAAATAAATTGGATTATCCATAAATTATTTCTAGACATTGTTAATCACTTGATTAAAATATACTTAATATTAACAATTGTGTAATAAGATAAAATGGGAAATTTAGGAATAAAGATTAAAATCCCATAATAAATATATAAAATTGGTATAGCATTCAACTACTTAATTTTAAATTGAACCATAGTTCAAAGTTCTTAACCAACCACTAATGGGGTGATTTTAATTATTAAGGAATTTATAACTTGAGTTTTGGATCAACTTAACCTAGTTCACATTTAGGTTAGATCACCTTTGCAAAATATAGTGTAACTAGTTCTCTAGAACTAAGGAAATAAAAATCTAAAATTTTAGGATTGGGTATTCCACTCATCAGATCAAAGAGCTACAAGTTAATGCATTTGGAAAGTTATGCATGTACAAATAACTTAAAATATCTTATCAGTCCTCTATCTAAGTTATGAGAATAGGTATATGAATAATTTCCACTAGAATATCCACTAGATAAAATATTTCTAAAATAATGGTGAGTGCTATTGGGTTTCAATAAAATATTGGGAGACTAATAAATAAATCTTATTAGGTCACATATTTGGTAATCAAGATTAAACTTAAATCTACTTTTAATTAATGTAGATTATTCCAATAAAAGACATCATATCACTATGATATTATAGGACACAAACCATGTCCTCACTAGCATATATTTATAAGGTTTCCATATATATTTTATATACTAAACTGCTATAGGAAAATTTTTACTATGTGTTTCAATTCCTTACACTTTTTAATCCACCTCATCAAACAAGTTAAGGTTAGAAGGATTCCTACAAGTGGTACATGGAGATTATTTAATTGTATATTGCATCGAAATATCAGTTATGTTCATAGAACTAATAATTAAATAAGGACTTGAATTATTATACCATGATATCTCATCTCCTTATCTCTTGATAAAGATAAGGATATTTTTAGATAAATCATATTTTCACAATAATAATCCAGTGTAAACTCGAAAAGGTTACTTATATATTTATCTTGTTTTCAATTTATTTAAGTATATTTCTCTCTTAGATAAGTTTCACTTTTATATAGATAATAAATTGTCTATTAATCTCATATTATAACCATTTTCATTTAGGTTATACTTATTCATCTATTATAAGATGAATAGTATAGATGAACAACTCAGGAATCTTTTGAAAAAACATTACTAGATAAATAAGGGTTATGGGGAACTCGGTTCAACATCACTTATAATGAACAAGATAAAAAAGGAATGGTTGAAAATATCATGAAAAATTTTAGTTAAATGGTTTATTTATAATGTATTCTCAATAGATTAATGATTCAAATTTATTATGATGAATAAGAGGCTATTTTCTTCCCATATAGATAGTAAAGGTCATTATAAAGGAAACTTAAATAATTTTAAGAAGAAGTATAAAAATTTTTCATCTACTTTAAGAATATATATTCATAATAGTATATAATTTTTTTATCACACTTCTTGTTTTTATAATACATTCTTATTTTAATACAAGAACCAAAGAAGTAAGGTGCATTCTCCAAGTGGATGAGAAAGGATGATTCAAATGTCAATAATAAGAAACATGTGGAAAAGTTATAATAAGTAAATAGTGTTCTTATAGTGTCTGGTAAAGGATGTTTTAAATTTCAGTAATGGGAAACACATTACATTATAAGGTGTTTTCTTCCAATGGTTGATAAATGGTGATTTTTATGTTAACAATAAGAAATACATTACTTCTAATTCTCTAGTGAATAAATTCTATTTAAACTATTTTTTATATTAAGTGTTACCCATAAATTTTTTTCAGTGTTTGGTTAGACACAATGAGACATTATTTCTTTTTAAATTAATTTTTTTATTATACAATACACTTAAATTGTTCAATAAAATGAGAATCATAAATATCCTTTATTGAAAATAATTTATGAATATAATTATAATACTCATACCCAATTGTGGAAAGATAATTATTAGTGAAGTAAAAAATATAAATTGGTATCAATATACCCAGTATGATGTTTATACTCTTTTGACTTATAAAATCTTAGGTATATTAGATACTAATGTTTTAGACTAAGAAACCTTTAAATATAAAGGTATAACATGATGTTTCTAGTATTATTTCAAATATATAATGTGAAATATTCTAATTTTAAGCTAGTGGAAAATTAATATACTTTATTAAATTTATTTAAATAAGCTTTTGGAATGATATATGAAAGTAATAAGTTTGCTTGGAAAAAGATACATCATCCTCTGGTCTAGTATATCAGATTATGTCTTAACTAATTATTCACTAATTGTTAAATATAGAGTGAGGGTATTTCTAAAATTTCATGGCCTTATTCACATATTAGGTATAATCCAAGATCAATGAGGAGTCTTATATACATATTATAGTCTTTCGGTATTTCTTTCCAAATGTTTTTTGCAAATAAAACTGTAACAACTAATCATATACCAAACTATTAGACAAATTTATATCATAGAAGTTAAAATATAAAGTAAATACACTATGAAACTTCCTAAAATTTTTTGATGGGATACTTCTATAAATATTATGAAATCATTAAATATACATCATGAAAATAAAAGGTGTATCTCAGTTAATGATCATATTACTACTAAAGATAATAACAAACCTCAAGATAAGAAAAATTATTAAATTATAACTTATATATTTCTATAAAGGAACGTAATGCATTTTGAGATAGTGGGATCAAGCAAGACTATAGTTAAATCTTGTCTCTAGATGCGTAATTTGGTATAAGAATGATTAACTCCACAATTTTTAGTGGGTGGAATTATTCCAGATACATATACTGGGTAGGAAGTTTAAACCATAGTGAGGGTTTTATATTCACCATGGTGGGTGATATATTATTCGACAGGAATAATAAATCTTACATAATATAATAAGTTTCAACTATTTATGATTAAAAAGTTCTCATGAATTCAAAGATGGATTCCATGTACCAAAATTCATTTTTTATTTTTGTGGTTAATGTAAAGTTGTTGGTGGGTATTCAATTGAAACTATAAATGGATGGTATAAGTGGGATGCCAATAAGGATCATATGGTTTTACCAAATTATAATATTTAAATCCATTTTAATTCTACTTATCATAGCTACTATGTTCATTATATTAGGAATTTTATGTCAAGGTCACCTCCCTTGGAGGAAAATTTGGTGGGTATTCAATAAAAACTATATATGGATGGTATGAGTGAGATACTAATAATTTGTGGATGGTTTTACAATACCATAATTCTTAAATACATTTTAATTATACTTATTATAGCTACTATGATTATTATATTAGGTATCTAGTGTCAAGAACACCTCCCTTGGAGGCAATTTTATGAAATATGTCTATACGACACGACTAAAAATGTTGAAGACATCATAAGGTACCAATATGGAATATAAGATTCAAGGATCCATTCATGGGTTGAAATAAGCATAATTTTCATAGTATATTTATTTAAATTTAAATATTTATATTTTTTTTATGAGAGTTTAGTTAGAGTGTTATAGTTTTCCTAGATAGATATATATGAAAACATATGGAAAACAAGTTATTAGCTTTATGGTTATATAATGATAAATAATTTTTTCAATGATGAATTAAGTAAAAGACCCTATTCGAGGGAATAATATATACTAGTATAGATCAAGGGGTTTATTAATCTAAGTCATAATATATAGTTTTCATGGTATCAACAAATATAATATGAAATAAAACATCTGAATTGTTTCCAATGTCACATGGTATTCTTATGATGTATAAACTAAAGATACCTATGAGTACTTTGGAAATATACTTCACATGACATGATATTTACACATGTTTTCACTTTATTATACATAAAGTATATAATTAAAATATCAAACAAGGATAAATGCAGAGGCTGGCAGTCAGAACTATCTGGAAATTCTTGGGAAATAAAAACTGGATGAGTTCTTAATAATTAAAGAAATAGAAATATTTTTTTTCATGGATATAAAAATATTATTATTTATATTAGTTTGATCTATAATTTCAGTAAGGATATGGTAATATTTAAGTTTAAATCCTATTATAGATATTGGTTTTCATATTTATATTTGACCGAGTATGTTTTGGTATCGGATTCATCTTAAGAAATAATTTTAGCAACCATTTTTTATAGATTTTGAAAGTTGTACCATGATAGTAAAATTTAATCCTTTTAATTATGGTATTATCAAATATTTTAGGAATAAAAGAGGGAATATACCTGATGATATCATATATTGAGGTATTTTCGTAGAGTAATGAGTTCAAACTAAGTATAATAAACATGGGTATCATGGTGGGATTGACAATTATGACCATACCTTAGTAGAATCAAATTTAACATGTCAGACTAACTAGAAGAGTGATAGCACTTAGCTCTAATGTAAGTGTGATTCTGTTTGATTTAGTTCCCTATAACCAACTAAATTTAACATTATATTATTTTAATTTCCGTAGTCTTGAATATTAATTAATTTCTGATCACATGATTATCATTATTCTATGTGACATATATGTGATAATGTCATTGGGGTACTTGTCACACTAAATGGTAATTGTAGTTATCCACTAAGATGAGAACCTAGAAGTACCATGAAATTATTATTAAATATATTTTTTATATCTATATGATATCATTTTATAGGATGTAAATGATGTAGGTTGTCTGTAACGACCCATGTTTTTGAGCCAAGGAAACATTCTAAGTGAATTAAAATTTTGATGTTTAGTGGATGGGTCATTATTTGAACTGAGCATAAAAACATAATTTCAAGATTTGTAACACTTAAAAGTGTTGTTTATAGACTTGGATAAATGATAGAGGTGTTTCATGGGTGTCTAGTTAATTTTCGGGAGTGTTGTGCCCTAAAAATTCTATGTTTGGTAGGTCTGACAGAGTCACACAATTTCTCTGAAACCGTGTGGCCCCCAATAGAAAATAGTGCGACCTATTTTAGAGGAACAGAATTTGTTACATTTTATATGCATGGTTTTCCTAAACTTTTCATCTATCTGACATGTTTAGGAAAACTTATTCAGTACCCTCCCACTATTCAACAGATGGTTGGTGCACGATTAAGAAAATTTTGCAGCACAACCATGCGAGGTGGGTTTCCTATGCAGTGGGAATAGCACGGTTGGTGAACGGTTTGCCAAACCATGTACCCAAACTATGTGACCAGGTTTTTAGGGTGAAATGACCAAGATTACCTTAATGATTTTAATTTTAATTTTCTTCCTTTCTTTTCCTCCTTCGCCAGCATGAGCATCCTTCTGTGCATCATGGGTCTCTTCAAATCCTAACTTAGGATCCTATGGATCTCCTATATCCAAAGTCTAAATAGAAAATTTTTAGTGTCTATGGATTCCTCTCAAAAATATCTCAATCCCTTTGGAATATTTATTTTTTTAACCTTCTCTCATTCTATTTATCTTGGGAAAGATCGTTTTCCCTATTTTCAAGGAGAATGTTTGTTTCTTAGTTATCTTCCAAACTAGACCAAATCAAATCTTGATATTGGATAAGTTAATCATCCTAAGAAAAAGGTAGGTGTTATATGTATTTTTTCCTAAATTTCCATTGAATTATAAATGTATTTGTCGTGAAACATTCCATCCATTGTTGTGCATTGCCTTAAATTTGAATTCTTCTTTTTAAATTGATTTACACATCATGTACTACTCTTTTTGAGTGTTGTTTAGTGATTTGATGTTGTCAATAATGATCACAGAAACTCCATAAGTGTGCAAGATTATATTTTCCTTTTTTAATTAAATTAATAAAGTCTCATAATTACTTATATGCATTTGTCTTAGACTTTAAATAGAATTTCCCATTGTAGAAAATCTCCCAATAAATGATAACATCTATCTAATGTCATGTTAAAACTTTATTAATTGAATTTCCATGTTGGGTATTTTCTATAAAATTATTATTTGATGTGAATTGAGTTAAGATTCTTGAATATGAATCTTAATTGATTAAATTAATTTTTTTATAAACAATTTCATGCTTTTATAATAAAACCCCTTGGATGAGGTGCTCTATCTTTGAAATTAAAAAGTGATGAATGTTGTTTCAAAACATTCTTGGAGTAATTATTTTATGTTTCTATGTGATTTTATTTCATATTTTGATATAATTAATGTTTAGTAAATGGATACATAGTATGTTCTAAATGGAGTTTCCCTCCTTTTTATATAAATTTTCATTGAACCAAGGTACCTTCTAAGTGCTTGGACCATTTCATAAATTGGATGTCTTGACCAGCACCTATCTAAATGACTAATGGACTAGGGTCCTCCTAAAGGATTTTATTTCTTTATTAATGGTATTTTTTCAAGAAGGTAAATGCCCAATTGATAATGACACATTGTAAGTTTCTCTTTGATCCATGACAAATGAATTCCCATTCTATGTTTAGTTTAATGGAATGTATTAAATGGATTGGAAGGTTCATGATGGTTTTCATTCCTTGAATGAATTAAATGTTCTAAATTGAAATGGAATTTAATCGGGTGGTACAAACATGCCACTTGTTTTAATGAAATAATCATAGATTAAGAGTATTGTTATACTTTTGATTCCCTTGGTTAAATTGGGATTAATAAATGAAAAGAATTAAAGGTTATGTCTCATGGTTGTTTTGTTATAAATATGATTATTCCTTGAAATAGGATGTGGAAATATGGAAAGGGTTTTTTTATCATGATGGTATCACACACCCTTACATTGGGTGTTGAGCATGATGTATCACACCAGTGATACTATGTGGATAGTGGGCATGATGGACCACATCCCTTATGAGTGTTGACATGATGGTGCACTCACTGTTGTTCGAGTGTTGAAATGATGGAATACTCACCATCTCAAGTGAAGAGCATGAAGTCTTCTAATCATTATGAGATCCAGGGCATGTAACCTTTGTTGGATCCTATAGGCTCATTCAAACTGGTTATGGATGACTAAGTTATGCCCTACTGCATCTAACACCTAGTATTCCAAGTATATGGCCACTTACGTTCATACGCACTTGGTTCATATAGGTGGATGAAACATATAACTATACTATGTATGTATTATTACTTCATACATATGGTTATGGATCAGATCTCTTTCCAACCATGATATGAAGTAGGTAGAGCTTCTAGGTGTCCTTGAGGAACCTGAGTGGGTTGGTTTTTATTTATTTCAGTATTGTTTATTATTCATGTTAACTGTATACTACTTTACTTACTATTCATGGACTGGATTCAGTTGTAGACACCATGGGCGGTAACCTACTCAGATTTATATCTCACACCCTTCTTAGTCCACCATTACATTGGGGTACCCGAGTAGACCTTATGTTTGCAGTACCATGGATTCTTGCTTTTGTTGTTTTCTTGTACCTAGGAGTTAGGAGCACAGGACTGAGATAGAGATCAGGATTCTTATAGAGATCACCCTTAGGGATTTTATTTCTTTTCATTATTTTTGTATTATATTGTATCTGGTTACCTATTATAAGTCTACTATTTTAGATTATATATTATCATCAGGACATGCATGCATATGTTGTATAGTGGCATTATCCAGCTCTTATGTTCAGTTTATTTTATTCTTCCACTGCTCTGTCATTATTTTATTTCTTATTTTGCTTTTTTCTGTTATTTTATTTCTAATTTACTGTTATGTTACTCTGATATGAGGGTATAGTCTCCCCACTATCTCCTCATTACACCCTCACTGCTAGTCGGTATCCTCTAGCATACGGGAAGGTGCACATGAGGCCATGTAACCCAGTGTTCTAGCCACCATTTTAGTGTTGAGTCAGGATGGGACATTATAAAGTGGTATCAGAGGAATGTTTCTTTTATTTTGTCTTACTATTTTGGTTTGGTAGACAAAAATCTAGAAATGTGTTGGTTCTTGGTAAATAGTCATGTTTGGGACTGATCACCCCACCCATGGGGAAAATTCCAAGTGTCTAGGGTTGGGATTGTTGTTATATTGTTTTCTATTATATTTTATTATTATTTCACCTTGAGTTAATGGTGTACCTTACACTGCTTATTAGTTTATAGAATTATAGGTATTTACCCTTGGCCAGGTTTGGAAATGATGAATCATTAAATTCATCATTACAAGCACATATAAATTCACATGTCATGTATATGACACGCCATGTAGATTAATTTGTTCTGATTGTGTGCCTTGAGTGTTATGTCATGCTTTTGATTTCTTTAGCATGATTTCTTATATAACATGCTTAAGTGATTATATATTATTCTGTCTATTTATCTAGAATTTTTCTCTATGTTTACTTTTTGTGATAACATGCCTAATTATGTTTTGATATATGTAAATGGTTGCATGGGATAAATTTATTAGTTATTATTAAACAAGAGAAAGTTTTCAGTTTTAAGGTGTATGGGTGCCTTATAATTGAGAAAAGGTAACCTGTAAACTCGAACTATATTTTAAGATTTGTAAATATATCTAAATACCATTGTTAAAGTGTAAAATATATTAAATTGCAACTTCTAAAGTGAAATTATTTCAGTTAATGGGAGAAAAATGTCAAACTATAAATTGTATGGGTGCTTTGTATTTTGGTAGATGGACACCCATATAATTGAACCATTTTATATGACCATGTTATATTTTGAAATGGTTATAAATTCAAATTATATTTAATTTTGAGTTGAAATGAATTGGTTACCTCTATAAAGGATTGTGACTCTATCACATGGGCATGGATATCATGTGTTTAACCTTCTAAAATGCATAACTAGACCCAAGTAGGTCATTTGGGGCAAGTTTCTTATGGGATGACTCTATATGGGTGTTTTGAAACTTTATAAAAATTAAGCAACTACTCTTGGGCTGCATTCTAATGAACCGATGTTGGCTTAATGGGACCCTTTTAGGCCACCTTATCTTTTACAACCTAAAATTAATTTATATGATAAATATCCTAATCATGATGGGGTGTCAATAAATTTTTAATGTTTACAAATCAATTTTGATAAGACTTTCTTGTTATGCCTTGTTGTTTTTTTAGTCTTTTAGATGTTCAATAATTGAATGTTAATTAATATAGTGGATTAAAATGGAACCTGAAGTGGTGTCCTTCATTTGAAACCCTCATGTAAGGGAATTTTAAGTATCTCTTTGAGTTTCCTTGTAACGGAACTGTAAGCATTTATTTGCAGGACCTTCTCCTTTTAAACAATGTATTGGATTATGGTCTCTTAAGCCTAGTGAATTTCTATTTAGCGTGAACTGGTGATAGGGCTCAAACTTTTGATTTTTTAAAGGGCTATCCCAAGGTAGGTAGCACCCGTAGAGCTTAAATGCCTTTCCAGTGCTATGATATTTTTGTTTTATGGTTTCATTCGAGTGTCGTTGTACCTAGTAGGACTCCTTGTTTAAATTAAACCCTTGTTCAGATAGGTGTTCGTGTCTTTATTATACTTTTTTATGGGTTTTAGTGTCATGTAATGATCGATTTCAGAAGTTTAGACATGCTTAGGTCATATTTATCCACTTAGTATGTCTTGTGACCCTGTTCCTTTTCCTGGGAAACTCAAGAGGTCATCAGTCTATTTTATAGTTGTATGGTATAATACACCTTTGATCCATTTTTATTCATGGACTATCAGATACTTGATTTCATAGGGATGAAATCCTATGGATAGTATCAAGGATTTGTAGTTCTACTTCAGTGATCCTGGGTTAATATGTGTTGATATATGTGGTACCCATCGAGTTTATAAATAATTTAATGAATTGATTGAGCTAAAGTGAAATCATTGGGCCTTGTGTTTTTTAGTACATGTTAGGGTCATCTCCATAGTAGAGTTACCTATGAGTTTAAATGAATCAAGTTCATCCCAATTCTTTGGATGACTTCTAATAGAATCAAGTTTTTTGAAATGTCGGTCGGTTTAGTTTTGGTTTTTATGCCAAATACTTAAATGCTTGTGATTAAGGTGAATCTGACCTAGCATGAAAATGAGCAGCTAGTCTACCTATTATTTTGAAAAATATGACACTGCTAAGTTGGAGATCATCATGTCAGTTTTGGTAAATATGTTCCCTTACAAGTAGAGGGAACACAACCGAAGAGGGCCATTTGGAAATGGTCAATATTTCTTCAAATCCCTTGAGGATTGGAAGTTTTAAATTGTGTTAGTGCATGATTTATAGCATGAAATTTATGTGGTTGGTTTTGTATAAAATCCCTAATAAATAACATTGGTTTTGGATAGACTTTGGTGGTTATGTCGAGAAATCATGGGATGCCTCATCTGGTAAAGTCTTGTGATCTATTAATGGCAATGTGTCAGTGGGTGAAGCCAAGCTTCTTTCAATAGTTTTACTAGTAATGGTTCGATTGTTATTCTTTTGGTTTTATTGGTTTCCTTTTAGTGAACTCTTCTGATAAAGATAATCATTTCCCCTATATTGACATCATCTTTGATGCACTAAGAGAGTGTTGGTTATACATCGTTCTAGAGTTTTAAAATCAGTTGGTATAGATAAGTGATATTTTCTAGAGTTGCGCACTAGACGCATGGTTATTATTGAGTAATGGTTATTCTTGAGTGATACTTAGGTTTCCAAGTAGGAGTGCCTTGGATATACTCTTGGACACCAATTGTTCTTCTCTGACTTTACATCTAGGTAGATGCCTCGCTGGGATCAATCGATGATATGACATGGACATATTGGCTTTGTACTGATGTCTCACTTGTAAACATGGAGTATAGACTACCTTGGGTCAGTTCCTTGGACTCTAGTTAAATGAATTTGATGTTACCCCATAGTTTTTGTTGAGATCATAGGTTCTATTTTAATGGTGATGATTCAAGTGGTTTGGATTTGGGTTACACCCTTGTTCATGATGAGGCATGATAGTTTAACTGGTCAGGTGATTTTTTAATCAAGGAACATCACCATAATCCAGGTATGGGATTTGGTGAGCGTGATCATAGTGAACACAAGACACCTTGGGAGAAGTTATTGTGGTTTATTTTGTTATACATTGTCTTTCTAATACAAGCATTTTGATAATGGTCATCCATAGATTTCTTGACTTGTTCTCCTTCTTGTTCAATGGGTACAATCTTAATATAATTTTTTTATGAACACCATTGGTAAAAGTAAAGTGTTTTGAAAAGGTCAATTATGTCTTTCAAGGAAAGCTTGCATAACCAATTTAAGTTAGGTCGATTAGGATTCGAATTTTTCTTTATAATGAAGTCCCTAATGTTACTTTAGGAGGAATCATGTTCACCCTATTAAATAAATCACACTATGAGAATTATTCGAATGTTTAAGGGTGTTCTTTGTAAGGAAATTCTGATAGTGGGGAATTTCATGGTTCAGAATTGGCTATTAAATGTTAAAAAAAACTTTGCGTGGAGCACCGTAATTTGTATGATTAATGAGACAATGAAAATATCATGTCGCTAGATAAATAGCCTCGAGAAATATTTGTTTTGGTGTTTCAATCAAAAAACAATAATTATATTGAGTTTTAATTGCTTAAGTTTTATTTTCTTAAAAAATGGTTTCAATTGTGTTGGCCATTTGAAAATTAAATGTGACCATTTGAATATTTTTTCATGACCCTTATAGATCGGGTTATTTTTTCATTTTTCCCAAAGGCTTCTCGGGGATGATAATTTCTAAGGTGGGGAGGTTGTATTGACCCATGTTTTTTATCTAAGGTAAAATTCCAAGGGAATTTGGATTTTGGAATTTGGTGGATGGTTCTTCCTTTGAACTACACTTAAAAATGTAATTCTTCATATTGGAACACTTCAAAGTGTTGTTTTTAGACTTGGTTAAAGGTTCAAGGGGTTTTCCAGGTGTCTCTTTGAGTTCTGGGAGTGCGGGTCCCCAAAAATACTAAGTTTGGCCAGTCTGATAGAGGTGCATGGTTTTTCTGAAACTGTGCGACCCCCAGCAGCAAACTGTGTGGCTTTTTTCATGGGATAAAAAGTTTTATCACATGTTTCACATAGTTTTCCCAAACCATACACCTAGCTTTCATGGTTAGTGCCACTAAGGTAGTACACCCACAATATCCATTGCACGGTTAGGCAAACCGTATGGCACAACTGTGCAAGGTGGGCTTCCTAGGTAATGGGAGTTGTAAAATTGGAACATGGTTTGACCAAACCATGCATCCAAACCATACAACCCAGTTTTGTGGGTGAAATGACCAAAATATCATTAATGAGTTTAAGTTTAATTTTTTTCCTTTCTTTTCCATTTTCTCTAGTGTGAGCCTCCCCGTGCACAGTGTGGGTCTCTCCAAATCCTAACCTAGGCTCTCATGGATCTCCTCCATATGAAGTCTGGATAAAATTTCATAGGTCTCTATGGATTATTCTCGGTAAGATCTCAATTTCATTTTAATTTTTCTTCGTTTAATCTTATCTTGATCGAGTTATCTTGGTGAAACCTCATTTTCCCTATTTTTTGGTCGAATGTTTGTTTCTTAATTTTCTTCCAAAATGGACAAAGTAAAAGCTTGATATTGGACGAGTGAAGAATATTAAGCATAAGGTAGGTGTTCTATGGATTTTTCCTTAAATTTACATTGAATTATAAATGTCTCATTTGTGCTACATGCCTTTCTTAATCATGTGATACCTTAAATTTTAGTTCTTACTTTTAAATTGATCTATGCACCTTGTATTACTCTCATTGATCCTTGTTTAGTGATTTGAGGTTGTCAATCATGATCATGGACACCCCATGGGTGTGCTGTCTTATATTTCCATTTTTTAATTAAATGATTAAATGCCTGAAATTCCTTCTAATCATTCGACTTAGACTTTAAATGGAATTTTATGTTGTAGTAAATTTCCCAATTAATGGTATCATCTCCTAAATTCCATGTTAAACCTTTATGAATTGAATTTACATGTATATTAGTTTCTATAAAATGTCTCATTGATGTGAATTGAGTTTAGATTCTTAAATGTGAAGCTTAATTGATTAAATTGATTATTTTATATATAATTTCATGCTTTTATAATAAAACCCCTCAGATGACATTCTCTATCTTCAAAAATAAAAAGTGATGAATGGTATTTCAAAACATGCTTGGCTTAATGCTTTAATGTTTATCTATGATTTTATTTCATAGTGTGATATAAGTCATGTTTATTACATGACCACTTTGTATGTTCTAAATGGATTTTCCCTCATTTTTATATAAATGTTCATTAAACCATGGCACCTCTTAAGTGTTTGGGCCATTTCATAAATTGTATGGATTGACCCGAACCTATCTAAATGACTAATGGACTAAGCTCACCCTAAGGGCTTGGATTTCTTTATAAATTGGATTTTCCCAAGAAGGTATTGACAATGACACCTTCTATGTGTCTCTTTGATCCATAAAAAATGAATTTCCATGTTTTGTTTAGTTAAATGGAAGTATTAAATGGATTGAAATTTTTATGATGGATTTACTTCCTTGAATAAATTAAATGATCTAAATTGAAATGGAATTAAATTGGGTGGTATGACCATTCCACTTGTTGTAATTAAATAAGCACGACTTAAGAGTATTATTATACTTATGATAACCTTGGTTAAATTGGACTTAATAAATGAAAATAATAAAAGGTTATACCTCAAGGATATTTTTTTATAAATATTATTACGCATTGAAAGAGGATATGGAATGATTATAAGTGTTATATTGATCATGATAGTATCATGCTCCCTTACATCAGGTGTTGAGCATAACGTCTCACGTCAGTGATACTATGTAGATGGTGGGAATGACGTACCATGTCCCTTATAAGTGTTGACATGATAGCGTATGGCACACTCACTATCTCGAGTGAAAATCATGAAATATCCCACCAATTATGAGACATAGGTAATGTATCCTTTGATGAAACCTATAGGCTCATTCAAACTGGTTATGGATGACTGAGTTACACCCTGATCCAGCTAGCACCTAGTATTCTAGGTATATGGACACTTACATCCATACTTACTTGGTTCATATAGGTGGATGAAATATATAACTATACTATGTATGTATTACTACTTCATAAATATTTTTATGGATCATACACTCTTTCTGGCTATGATTTGAAGCAGGTAGAACTGCCATGCATCCTTGAAGAACCTGAGTGGGCTGGTTGTTATTTATTTCAGTATTGTTTATTATTCATATTGCGTACACACTACTTTACTTATTATTTATGGAATAGGTTCATTTTTAGACACTATGGGTGGTAACCTACTGATAATTATATCTCACACATTTCTCGAGCCTCCATTGCACTAGGTTACCTGAGTAGAACTTGTGTTTGCAGAACTACGGATTCTTGCTTGTGTTGTTGGATTGTACTTGGGAGTTAGGAGCACAGGAATGAGATAGATATCAGTATTCTCATAGATATCACCTTTGGGTATTTTCTTTATTTTTTGTATTTTTTTATTCTACTATATCTGTTTTCTTGTTATAATTCTGTTGTTTTTGATTATGTGTCATCATCAGGACAAGTATGAATTTGTTGTATAGTGGCGTTGGCCAGCTCTTATATTCAGTCTATATTATTCTTCAGCTAATATGTCATTTTTTTTATTACTACTTCTACTATTTTTTTATTTTATTTCTGATTTCCCATTTTTCTACTCTGATATGAGGGTATAGTCTCCTCGATATCACCTCCTCAAACCCTTGCTTCTAGTTGGCAGCCTCTATCGTACGGGGAGGAATGCTTGATTCAATGTGACCCACCAATCCAAACACTATTTTAGTGGTGAGTTGGTCCAGGATGTTACACTATCATGGATAGAGACTCATAGGACTTTGAGACACTTTATCTTGGTGTATGCCCTTGGTTATTTTCAGAGCGAGAGATTACGAGAACAAGACCTACCTATAGGAAATCCAAATTTATATGTGTCATTGAATATTCCTATCTACAAATATGTGTAATGTCCCTTAGACTATAACACTTCAATATTTTATTATATATTTCTCAATAAATAAATTTTATGTGTTTTATAGCATGCTTTATATGCAACACTGAGCTTAAACGAACTGTTATTCACTATTGAAATATTATTACCAATATAACTATTATCATCTAATTGTTGGATTGGAAGGTATGAATAGGAAAAACTAAATTATGAAAAGTTTGTATAAAATTTTACTTAATGAAAAAGTATATATTAATTCCTAGGAAATATGTATTCAATTTAAAATGTTAAAAATAATGTTTTTTATATTAAAAGATCACATTTTTAAAGTATTTTATTTTTCTATATATTATGTATATTGATCATTAAAGAACTATTATTTTGATGAAATATATTTTTATTGAACTTTAAAAAAGTAATAATACTTCATATATTTATTATCAATTGGTTATAAAAGAAGATAAAAGCATTTGAAGGTAAAAAAGAGATATTTTTTCAAAAAACTTTTTTTTTTGAGTTGTGTATTTTATAATAATAAATTTAATTAATAGATATTGATGAATAAATTTAATATAAGGTGTGAATATTATATTTTATCAAATATATTAACATAAATCTAATAGTTCCTACTAGTAAAGGAATATGAATAAATTCAATTTTATTATTAAAATGAATTTTTTTTAAATGTTTCCATTGTGTTTTCAATAATTATTTTAAAATGAATTTATTCCATTTATAGAAATTGAATATGATAAAAAATTCCATATTTAGAATCATAATTTCTAAATTTATTAATGAGTTTAATTTTAATTTGTTTTTTATAAATAGTAACAGATGTAAAAATTCATTACTATGGTAAAGATTAAAATGGTTAATGATGGGTTAAACTAAAGAGGTGAGGGTTAAAATGATGAAAAAAAATTATAAATATAGTTAGATGAATGGAATTAGATATTATATCATCCCATATTTGAACTTGATCCAATTTGGATCTACCTTCCCAAGAGAGTGACTATTATATTTTAATATTATTAATAATTAGAATTGTGTTAGTACCCTCACTTTTAAAAGGTCACCTCTGATCCACTTTTTATCTACATCACTAGAGTCCTTAATCTCTACAAATATCTACCAAAATACTCTACTAATATCCTTGTTCACTTACTTTAGGTATGTTTATTCCCAAAAACCCATCCAAGAAGCTGTAATTTTCATTTCAAAGGGGGATACCTGAAAAGGAGGTATATGTTATTACTGATATTTTTCATATTTCCTTCTTCTTAAACCTCCAAAAAATGTTATAAAACCATATTAACATAATATATTTGATATTTTTATTATAATTATATGTTTTTATGTCAGTTTTATATCCATTTTCTGTCTCTTTGTCATCGATTTAAAAATGATAATGTCATGAGTGTGTGCGTACAGACTACTACCTCCACAAAGCGATGTGATTTATTTTTCGTTTTCTCTTTACATGGACGGTAACAAGGATTTATTAAATTAATATATATATATATATATATATTATTTATTATATAAATATTAATTTATAAAGTTAAATTATTATGGAACTTTCTTTCCTTTCATCCATCAAAAAGTGAAAACATCACATGTGTGTATGCACGGACTACCGTCTCCATTAAGTGATGTAATTCATTTTTGATAACAACTTTATATGAATGGTTGTAAAATTTTATATAATGAATAAATATAATACTTATAAAATAATTAATATTATATTAATTATAAAACCATGTAAAAGGTGCAATGACCAGAATAGTTGAACCAAAACATGTAGGGAAAACAGACTAGTATTCACATGAATGTTCATTTAAATGAAGAATTTCTAATAAAAGGTATATAAAAATTATAATTGAATCATATATATTAATATGTTTATGAATTTGGTTCTTTAATATATTTATAAAAGAATATATATATATATTATAAAATAATATTTAATGTATATGAATAAATAAGGGACATGTGGTAAGGGTTTATGTTATAATCTCATTTCCTTTCAGGATTTCCTATGTTAAATTTTCATTGAGAGAAATTATATGATACTTACCCTTTAAAATACATATATTTTATTCTAATATATTAATTCCTATAATTTTCAAGAATTATTTCTATTTTCCTCTCTTTGGTACTTAAAATGATTAAGAAAATGTTTTAAAGAAAAATCAGCCATATTTCTTTTTTGGTCAACAAACTTTTTCTTCCATGTACTTGTTGTTCAAAACATTTTATGTAAGTTTGTATCTATACTTAAATGTTTGATAAATATTATTTTTACTAACTTTTAATTTATTTACAAATTATTAAAATTAATATTTTCAAATGTTTTACATATTACTCACTTTTGACTTTTACAAAAGTGTGAAAAGAATGTTCTCTTTTAATGTATACAACATCAATGGATTTTCCTACCATCATGAATATTATTTTCTCTAAATATTAAATTATATTTCTCCATGTTTATTTTAAAATAAAATATTCTTTGAATATTTTATTAATTTTTATTTTTTAAAGATATTGAAACAAAATGATATTTTCCTTATTTTTAAAGAAATGTTCAAATGCTATTTTAATGGTATTTTTCATCTATATAAACATCCTTTAATTATTTTTATGCTTCATTGGGGATATTATATTATGATACCATACACATTATGTATCTATATGTATTATTATGATGATATTTTAAGGATTATTCTATGAAAACTATTTTTTCCCTTAGGTTAATTAAGTTGTTATGAAATATTTATGAAACTCATTTCTTTTCCATGGATTATGATATGATGAATGTTTTTTTTATGATCTTGCGGCACACTTATGTATGTTTTTGATTATGTGATGAGTGATATTGAATTATATATACCTCTAATGAATTGTTTAAATATCTATATCTCATGATATAACTATGTTATGTGTGAACCTGATTTCATGTTTACAAAATTATACATAGACCTATTCATATTATGAAATGTTCACAATTTTATGTATTAACCTGGTTTCATGTCCATAAATTTAATTTAGGGACCTTAATAAATATCCTTAAAAGGATGAGTGGAATTATTGGTGTTTATACATGTTCACAATGTTATTATTTCCTAAGTTTATGCATGTTCCACATTCCTATGATATATGCTTGTGTTAGGCATCATGTCTCATTATTTTATATTTCTGATTATATACATGTCTTATGTTGCGCAAAAATCATTACACCATGACTCATGATTTATTATCATGACTAATTTTTTATGATTTTTATATTTTATGATCAACTTATTATACCCTTGTGCTTATTTTATGTAACACCCCAAGATTCTACGGTACGCTTCTCTTTGTATAATGCAATAGCGTGTGTTGTACGCAGCATTGAGTTCTAACACACCACAACCAATCAAACTAGCCATTATGAATAGCAATACCCACTTTTTGAAATTTATAAAAAAAAAATTTCAAAATGGACTTCATTTTTGGATTCGGAATATCGAAATTAGCCTAGGGTGAATTTTTGGTATTTTTCTGAAAAACTTCATTTTTTGATGAATAGTGAAACCACTAAATGGTAGTTAAAAAACTGAATTTTTCATAAAACGTAATTTTACCGCTTTTGTGAGTGGAATTTTGAAAATCCGAGAGACACGGTTAATATAAAGGAGTAAAACTTGGTTCAATGAGATGAAAATAATTTTTGTTTAATAGTAACTTTTTACTTTTATTTACCACGGTTAAAAGTAAATAGGGTAATTAAGGGTAAAAATGATATTAATATTACCCTAAAAAATTTACTAATTCTATTGGACAAGTGTATCTAGACCGAAAACAACCTTAGTAATAAAATATTATCATTTAGGTCCACTTGGATTAGATGAGGACATTTATTATTATTTAATTCAAAGAAGAGTTAAAAGAGTTAAAATCAAGGTTTATTTACTAAAACATTTTTAATATAGAGTTACACATAAGATAAATTATATTATAAATATTCATTAGAAAGATAAAACTATTTCATACATAATTATATTTTATTTATAATTTTTAGATGTCAAATAATTTAATTTATTTATGACCCAATGATGATGCAGTAATTACCATAATAATGAAAAATTAAAATAATTGATATTATAAATATCCAAATAAATATAATTTGAGACTTTTTATGAATTACACTAATTTTCTAGGTTAATATGACATGTTAGTAATGATTTAATTAACATTTTTCGAATTAATCATTCTTTTATGATTTTTACAAAAATCAACTATTGAATAGTGTCAAAATTGACATAAAAAAGTTTTTAAAACAAATATTATATTATTAATTGATATTAAATTCCTAAAAATATAATGTTCGGCCAAGATACTTATTTAATGATAGTTGTATTATTAATGGACCACTTGGGGGTCTCTTGGATGTATATAGTAAGTTTATTAACCATATAATATAAAAATACAAAGAGACATTGTAAAAGTGAAACTAATTAACTAAGAGTTAATACATAAAGATAAGGTTAATATAGTAATCCAAACCTATATAAATCCTATTGATTGAGTGGTTTTCGATATATACCCACCTTAACCTTTAAATAATCCACTTTGGAGCCATTAGAAACTGAATATGGATTTATTATAAAATAGTATTTCTAGATTTTCCAAAGGTTCCCCTCACCCCTCTTATAAAAGGGCACTCCTCCTCATTAATTCACACATTCAAAGCCTTTTGGTTTGGTAAAACCCTGCCCAAATACTCTCTCAAATTACCTAACTTCATCCTATAGGCCATCCTTTAGTCAGAAATCCAACCTAAGGAGCCCTTTTGATCAAATCAAAAGGAAGAACCCGAAGAAGAGGTAATGATTTCACCACCCTTTTTCAAGTTCCTTTTGTCTTCCACTTCTTATTTCTTTGTTATTACCATTATAAAATAATGAATCTATTATCTTATATATACTGTAATATTATTATAAATATGGTACAACCATATTCATTATTCTATCCATCCTTTGAATGACATGTCACCATACGTGCGTACGTACGGCTTAGCGTCTCCACGTCGTGGTGTAATTGTTATTCAATATATTATTATTTGGATGGGTATAATAATGATTTGTAATTCATGTAAATAATAAATATAACATGATAATTATTCTTTATATATTATATACCATCCAATTATATATTATTTTAATATCAAAAGAATGATATTGTCGCTCGTGCGTACGTACGGACTACCGTCTCCACGAACGCGATAAATTCATTCTCCATAGTATCCATTCAAGTATAATTATCACTTGATGATTTAAAAATAATGTTTAAGGACTTGATATAATTCTGGATATGAGTAAGATACAACCTATCCATGACAAACATGGCTTATGTAACAAAACATATAAAAGAAAATGAGTAAGTTAACACCCGAAACGACGATAATTCTAAGATATTATTAACAAAGAAATGTTAAAAGATCATATATGATAACATAATAATATATATGATTCTTGTATAATTTAATAACAATTATATCACCATTATACAGGATTTTAACCTATCCCAACCAAGGAAAAGTACAAGGTAAGGGTTTATTTCACAATCTCTTCATTATCCGAGGTTGTTTGTACGTAATAATCTACTGGGACTTCTTTATAATCCACATCCATGTTTACTAAAAATGTATTTCAAAACATTTTTACTATGGTTTAAAGTCATTTATACCCTTGTTTACTTTTATAAGTGGTTTATAAAGTAATATTTCCGTCGTTTTCCAAACAAGGTCCTTTTTAACATTTTCGACAGAATTAAGGTAAGAATGTTTTTTTAACTTATACGGCGGGTGCGGCTATTTTCCGCCGTTATAAAATCATCGAAGCTTCCCTTACAAGCTTATAAAAATATTTTCAAAGAAAATGTTTTATTTTATAAATATATGACTCTTAAATGATTTCAAAATAGAAAGAGATATTTCTCTTAAAAGAGTTTTGATTTCATCTATGTCAACATCCTTTGATGGATTTTACACTTATTTGAAGTTTATTTATTATGATACAAAACTTCTATATTTTATTGAAGGTTTTTTGATATGTTTGACTGTGGATGTGTTATTTTTATACCATTCATGGTTTATGGATGAAGTATTTACATTTATTATGCTAGTTTTAATACGAATGTTTATGTTATGTTTAATGTTTTTCATATGGAATGCATTGGACTTAATATGTGACGGGTGGAGCCCGCTATAGCTCCTTGATGCATCGGTAGGTCTCATGAGACAAACTAGTGTCTTGGCACAAGGCCTTGAAAAAATCTTATTTGTATTCTTGGCACGAGGTCGTGGCTATGTGGTTATGATAGTCTGTCATTATGCATTCCATCATTATGAAAGTGGTTATTGATATTACATGTGATTATTCGATTAGTAGAATATCCATGTAAATAAGTAAATGGAATTATTTCATTTTATTTTTTTCATACTATGTTGAATTTCAAGTTTAAAAGACTTTTGTTTTTGTTATACATTGCCTTAAATGCTTATTCTTATTTATGAAAGTTCCCGCTATATTGTTATCCTTACTGGGCATTTGAGCTCACCCCTTTTCTATGTTTTATTTTTTCTAGGATGTGAAGAAGTAAATTATGAATGACCTATAGGGATATTATGAGGGGATAATAGTGTGGATTATGGAGACAATATGTTTTTGTAGTATTTTTTCACTTTATTATGTAATGTAAAACTTCATGAATGTATCTAGTTATTCCAAGGCTACTAAACTAATCGGTCTTTCGATACTTGATCTGTCTTGTGATCATGCCAATGATATGTAATAATGCACCGACTCTAGGTAACTGGGGTTGGGGCATTACATTTGGTATCAGAGGAAGTTTAGTACAAACCTTGGAATCTAGATTTAGATAAACTCCGATTAGAGCACATATATTTAAGATGGACTTTGAGGATTAGTATAGAAGAACTTCCAAGAATTTTGGTATTGTAGAGATTTTGTGAGTTTTCCGAGAAATACATCCATGTCTGGATACGAGAAGGTAGAGGCGGCTCTGGCACAAATGTACCTAGGGGTAAAACCTGAAAACACCGCTTTGAGATAGACTCGAATGGGAACCGGTGCACGACAACGGGCCTTGCTGCATTTTTGGTTACGACACTCCCGGGGGATATGCTTAGGATAACTCTCATTTTCTTTACAAATCATTATGAAGGGTTTATTAGTATATACTTCCTCAAAGAAAACATTTTTAGGATTATGGATTATATCCATAAATAGTTCAATTTATGTTAAGTGTTTTATAAGTATGAAATTATGTATTTTGATTCATAAACTGATGTAGTTTATGCCATTGTTTAAAAATGGCGCCTAGTGGAAGAAATGGAAATTGTATCAATGAAAGCACTCCATGTAGAGATTTCCCTCCTGCTCAAGATAATTATAGTGGAGCTGGTGATGCAACTGGTGTCGGTCAGCTAATCACCATACTGGGACAACTCACTTAGGTTATGAATAATAACCTTACCCGTATGGAGCACCCTAATCCGCAGCGTGGAGGATCAATGTTAGATCGCTTCATGAGGCAACAACCACCAACATTCAATGGGAGTAAAAATCCATTGGTATCTGAGCAATGGATAAGTTCCCTAGAGAAAATATTTCAGGCTTTGGGATGTAGTGAAAGGGAAAAAGTTATCATGGCAGTTTACCGCCTCACTGGAGATGCTGATCAATGGTGGTCATTGATTCAAAACATGAAGTAGATGATGAAGTATCAAATATGGAATGGAGGGAGTTCAAAGATCTGTTTTTAGAAAAATACTTTCCTCGTGACCATCGAGCAGATATTGAAAGGCAATTTCTGAGTCTGAGACAAGAGGATAAGAATGTCACAAAGTATGAGGCTAACTTTACAAGGTTAGTAAGGTATGCTGAAGATTATATACGTAACCCAAGAAGTAAGATTGATCATTTCTTTGATGGGTTAAAACCATTTCTCCGTCGAGCATTATTCTCACAATCCTTCTCATTGTACGAAGACATTATCTTATGTGCTATCAATACAGAAAAAGAATTCTCTAAGTCTAACGAATTTAAAGCAAATTAAGAGAAGAAGAGATCTGCTGATCAATCTGGGAATGAAAATAAGGGGAAGAAGGTAAAGGTTGAATATCCATCATGTGGTAAGTGGGGGAAGAAACACCCTGGTACTTTCTTGAAGGGAATGGGTGTCTAATACAAGTGTGGTGAAAAAGGCCACCAAGCTCGTGATTGTAAATGGAAGAAGGAAGCTACCAATGTTCAGTTCTATAATTTTAGGGAGATGGGACATTATGAAAATGAATGTCCTAAGCGTCAGGAGAAATTACCTCAGAAAAGTCCAAGGAATCAAGGCCAAGCTTATGCTATCACTACTGCTGAGGTAGAAGCTCCGAAAGACGTGGTGGCAGGTAATTTAATGGTTTCCTCAAGTTTAGAAAATGCATTATTTGATTCTGGATCATCGCATTGTTTCATATCTTCCCAGTTAGATAAGAAAATTAGATATTTCCAATTTGATTTAACAAGGTAGTTGTCAGTTAAAACTCCTAAGGGAAGTATCATTGTAATAAAGTTTTGTGAATCAGTCCCCATTAGAGCACATAAATGTTATTTATCTGCTGATCTCATCGTCATACCTATGATTGAGTTTGATATAATCCTCAGTATGGATTGGCTTCCGGACCATGATGCGAAGATTTATTGTAAGAAGAAGGAGGTTATGATTTTTGATGATGATGATAAGGAACACCTTATCTTTAGATCAGAATCGTCACCACCTAATTCTTATCTATATCCACCCCCAGTAGCTCAACTAAATTCAATTATTAGGGAGGAAGAGGATGAAATTATAGTGGGTGATGAAAGAAATGTTCAAATAGAGGATGTACCTATTATGAAAGAATATGTATATGTGTTTCCGGAAGATTTACCTGGACATCCACTAGAACGAGAAGTTGAATTTTCCATTGATTTAATTCCTGGATCAAGGCCTATATTGAAGACCCCTTATAGAATGGCCACTGTATAATTAGTTGAACTAAAGAAACAACTAGAGGGATTGAGTAATAAGGGATTTATTCGCCCTAGTGTTTCTCCATGGGGAGCCCCTGTTCTTTTTGTTAAAAAGAAAGATGGATCTATGAGGTTATGTATCGACTACAGGGAAATCAATGCTATAACAATAAAGAACAAGTATCCCCTACCTCGCATTGATGATTTATTTGAACAACTGCATTGAGCTCAATACTTTTCAAAGATTGACATTCGATATGGATACCATCAGTTGTGTGTGAAGAAGGAAGAAATTACGAAGACATCATTTAGAACCAGGTACAAGCATTACGAGTTTACAGTAATGCCTTTTGGATTGAATAATGAACCCTCTGTATTCATGGATCTGATGAATAGAGTTTTCAATGAATATCTTGATGAATTTGTGGTGGTATTTATTGATGATATCTTGGTATACTCCAAAAGCCACGAAGATCATGAAAATCACTTTCACATTATCCTAAAGACTCTGAGAATACATGAATTATACGGGAAGTTTAGCAAGTGTGAATTCTGGCTTCAAGAGATTTCTTTTATTGGCCATATTATCTCTAAAGATGGAATCTCTATTGATCCTTCTAAGACCAAGGCAATCCAAGAATGTCCAGCACCTACGAGTATAACTGAGGTACGCAGTTTTATTGGTTTGGAAGGTTATTATCAACGTTTCATCCAGAATTTTTCCCGATTGGCTAACCCATTAACGAAGATCACACGTAAATGGATTAAATTTGTTTGGACAAAAGAGTGTGAAGAATGTTTCGAAGAACTGAAGAGAAGATTATTAAATGCTCTTATATTGACTCTACCATCGGGGAATGATGGGTTCGTTATTTATAGTGATGCATTGAATAAGGCACTTGGTTGTGTCCTTATGCAGAATGATAGGGTTATTGCCTATGCATCACGACTGTTGAAAATTTATGAACAAAACTATCCTACTCGTGATCTCGAGTTGGCAGTGGTGATCTTTGCTTTGAAGATATGGAGGCACTACCTCTATGGTGAAAAATGTGAGATTTATACTGATCACAAGAGTTTGAAGTATATTTTCTCACAAAAAGAACTCAACATGAGGCAAAGGAGATGGCTTGAATTAATCAAGGATTATGATTGAACGATACACTACCACCCGGGGAAAGCAAACAAGGTGGCAGATGCTTTGAGCAGAAAAGACCATGGAGTTTTGAACAATATGAGAATTGAAAGGGATCCAATTTTCATGGATATAGTGAAGATGGAAATGGGAATAACCAGGGAAGGTGAAACATCAATGATTTTTCAAATAGTTGCCAAACCATATTTACTAGAAAGGATTAAGAGTTCTCAGACCGATGATGAATAATTTCAAAAGAAGATTAAAGCTGTGAATGATGGGAGATTGAGAGACTTTGTGTATGAAGAAGGAATTTTGAAATTTGGGAAGAGGCTTTGTGTTCCCGATATACCTGATCTAAAAAGGGAATTGCTGGATGATGCTCATAGTTCCAATTTATCTATACACCCTGGGAGCACCAAAATGTATAGAGATTTGAAGGAACATTTTTTGTGGGACAACATAAAGAGGAAGATTGCTGATTTTGTGTCAAGATGTATGGTTTGTCAACAAGTGAAAGCTGGAAGGCAACAGCCTGAAGGAGTCATGCAACCTCTTCCCATACTAGAGTGGAAATGGGACAATATTACGATGGACTGTCACGGGGCTACCAAAGACTCCTAGAAGGAATGATGCAATATAGGTCATTGTTGATCGTCTTACCAAGTCAGCACATTTTCTTGCTATAAGGGAAGACTTACCACTTGAACAACTAGCAAGACTATATATTAATGAAGTTGTGAGACTTCATGGAGTACCCCTATCGATTGTTTCTGATCGTGATCCCCGTTTTACTTCAAGATTTTGGAAAATTATTCAGAAAGACTTGGATACTGAACTTCATTTGAGCACTGTCTACCACCCTCAAACAGATGGACAATCAGAACGAACTATTCAAACCTAAGAAGACATGTTGAGATCCTGCTCACTTAACTTTCAGGGTATGTGGGATCAATATTTACCTCTGGTAGAATTTTCCTATAATAATAGCTTTCATTCGAGTATTCATATGGCACCATACGAAGCATTATACGGAAAGAGATGCCGCACACCAACCTGTTGGGATGACGTTGGTGAAAGAAAACTTGTAGGCCCAGAACTGGTGGAGGAAACGATGGAAAAGGTGAAGGTAATCCAAACCCATATCAAAGCATCCCAAAGTAGGCAGAAGAGCTATGTTGATAATCGAAGGAAGGATTTGGAATTTCAAGTCGGTGATCATGTTTTCCTGAAGGTATCTCTATGGAAGGGGGTCATACGTTTTGGTAAGAAAGGTAAATTGAGTCCCAGGTACATCGGACCTTTCAAAATTCTAGAACGAATTGGGGATGTAGCTTACCAATTGGCAATGCTGCCAAGTCTCTCCAAAGTTCATGATGTGTTCCACGTATCTCTGTTGAGGAAATACATGCCGGACCCAACGCATGTACTCACCTATGAGGAATTAGAACTGGAACCCGATATGTCTTATTGAGAAGAGACTGTCAATATTCTTGATATGAGAGAACAAGTCCTGAGAAACCGGATGACTCGTCTGGTAAAAGTCTTGTGGAGAAACCATAAGATGGAAGAGGCAACGTGGGAACCCGAGGAACTTATGATGAAGAACCACCCGAGTCTTTTCATGTGGTAGTATTCTAGAAATTTTGAGGGTGAAATTATTTGAAGGAGGGGAGAATGTAACACCCCAAGCTTCTACGGTACGCTTCTCTTTGAATAATGCAATAGCGTGTGTTGTACGCAACATCGAGTTCTAACACACCACAACCAATCAAACTAGCTGTTATAAATAGTAATACCCACTTTTTGAAATTTATAAATTTTATTTTTTAAAATGGACTTCATTTTTGGATTCGTAATATCGAAATTAGCCTAGGGTGAATTTTTGGTATTTTTCTAAAAAACTTCATTTTTTGATGAATAGTGAAACCGCTAAGTGGTAGTTAAAAAAACTGAACTTTTCATAAAACTTAATTTTACCACTTCTGTGAGTGGAATTTCGAAAATCCAAGAGACACGGTTAATATAAAGGAGTAAAATGTGGTTCAATGAGATGAAAATAATTTTTTGGTGAATAGTAACTTTTTACTTTTATTTACCACGGTTCAAAGTAAATAGGATAATTAAGGGTAAAAATGATATTAATATTACCCTAACACATGTCCTAATTCTATTGGACAAGTTTATCTCGACCAAAAACAACCTTAGGAATAAAATATTATCATTTAGGTCCACTTGGATTAGATTAGGACATTTATTATTATTTAATTCAAAGAAGAGTTAAAATAGTTAAAATCAAGGTTTATTTACAAAAACATTTTTAGTATAGGGTTACACATAATTTAAATTCGATTATAAATATTCATTAGAAAGATAAAAATATTTCCTACATAATTATATTTTATTTATAATTTTTAGACATTAAATAATTTAATTTATTTATGACCTAATGATGATGTAGTAATTACCATAATAGTGAAAAATTAAAATAATTGATATTATAAATACCCAAATAAATATAATTTGAGACTTTTTATGAATTAAACTAAATTTATAGTTTAATATGACATATTATTAATGATTTAATTAACTTTTTTAGAATTAATCATTCTGTTATGATTTGTAAAAAAATCAACTATTGAATAGTGTAAAAATTGACATAAAAGAGTTTTTAAAACAAATATTATATTATTAATTGATATTAAATTCCTAAAAATCTAAGGTTCTGCCAAGAGACTTATATCATGATAGGGGTATCATTAATGGACTACTTGGGGGTCTCTTGGATGTATATAGTAAGTTTATTAACCATATAATATAAAAATACAAAGAGACATTGTTAAAGTAAAACTAATTAACTAAGAGTTAATACTTAAAGATAAGGTTAATATAGTAACCCCAACCTGTCTAAATACTATTGGTTGAGTGGTTTTCGACCTATCCCTACCTTAACCTTTAAATAATCCACTTTTGAGCCATTAGAAACCGAATATGAATTTATTATAAAATAATATTTCTAGCTTTTCCAAAGGTGCCCCTCACCCCTCTTATAAAAAGGAACTCCTCCTTCTCATTAATTCACACCTTAAATCCTTTTGGTTCGGCCAACCCCTGCCCAAATACTCTCTAAACATCCCTCAATTCATCCTAGAAGCATTAATTTTGTCATAAATCCAACCTAAGGATCCCTTTTGATCAAATCAAAAGGAAGAACCCGAAGAAAAGGTAATGATTTCACCACCCTTTTTCAAGTTCCTTTCATCTTCCACTTCTTCTTTCTTTGTTATTCCCATTCTAAAATAATGAATCCAGTATATCATATATAATTTAATATTATTATAAATATGGTACAACCATATTCAGTATTCTATCCATCCTTTGAATGACATGTCACCATACGTGCGTACGTACGGCTTACCGTCTCCACGTCGTGGTGTAATTGTTATTCAATATATTATTATTTGGATGGGTATAATAATGATTTTTAATTCATGTAAATAATAAATATAACATGATAATGAGTCTGTATATATGGTATACCATCCAATTATATATTATTTTAATATCAAAAGAATGATATTGTCGCTCGTGCGTACGTACGGACTACCATCTCCACGAACGCGATGAGATTCATTCTCCATCGTATCCATTCAAGTATAATTATCACTTGATGATTTAAAAATAATGTTTAAGGACTTTATATAATTCTGAATATGAATAAGATACAACCTATCCATGACAAACATGGATTATGTAACAAAACATATAAAAGAAAACGAGTAAGTTAACACCCGAAATGACGATAATACTAAGATATTATTAACAAAGAAATGTTAAAAGATCATATATGATAACATAATAATATATATGATTCTTGTATAATTTAATAACAATTATTTCACCATTATATAGGAGGTTAAACTACCCCAACCAAGGAAAAGTACAAGGTAAGGGTTTATTTCACAATCTCTTCATTATCCGAGGTTGTTTGTACGTAATAATCTACTGGGACTTCTTTATCACCCACATCCATGTTTCTTAAAAATGTATTTCAAAACATTTTTACTTTGGTTTAAAGTCATTTATACCCTTTTTGACTTTTATAAGTGGTTTATAAAGGAATATTTCCATCATTTTCCAAACAAGGTCCTTTTTAACCTTTTCGACGGAATTAAGGTAAGAATGTTTTTTTTAACTTATACGACGGGTGTGGCTATTTTCCGCTGTTATAAAATCGTCAAAGCTTCCCTTACAAGCTTATAAGAATATTTTCAAAGAAAATGTTTTATTTTATAAATATATGACTCTTAAATTATTTCAAAATAGAAAGAGATATTTCTCTTAAAAGAGTTTTGATTTCATCTATGTCAACATCCTTTGATGGATTTTATGCTTATTTGAAGTTGATTTATTATAATACAAAACTTCTATATTGTATTGAAGGTTTTGTGATATGTTTGACTGTGGATGTGTTATTTTTATACTATCCATGGTTTATGGATGAAGTATTTACATTTCTTATGCTAGTTTTAATACGAATGTTTGTGTTATGCTTAAAGCTTTTCATATGGAATGCATTGGACTTAATATGTGACGGGTGGAGACTGTTATAGCTCCTCGATGCATCGGTAGGTCTCATGAGACAAACTAGTGTCTTGTCACACGGCCTTGAAAAAATCTTATTTGTAGTCTCGGCACGAGGCCTTGGCTATGTGGTTATGATAGTCTGGCATTATGCATTCCATCATTATGAAAGTGTTTATTGATATTGCATGTGATTATTCGATTAGTAGAATATCCATGTGAATAAGTAAATGGAATTATTTCATTTTATTTTTTCCATACTATTTCGAAGTTCAAGTTTAAAAGGGTTTTTTTTCATTATACATTGCCTTAAATGCTTATTCTTATTTATGAAAGCTCCCGCTATATTGTTATCCTTACTGGGCATTTTAGCTCACCCCTTTTCTATGATTTATTTTTCCCAGGATGTGAAGAAGTAAATTATAAATGACCTGTAGGGATATTATGAGGGGATAATAGTGTGTACTATGGAGACAATATGTTGTTGTAGTAGTTTTTCACTTTATTATGTAATGTAAAACTTCATGAATGTATCTAGTTATTCCAAGGCAATTAAACTAATCGGTCTTTCGAGACTTGATCTTTCTTGTGATCATTCCAATGATATGTAATAATGCACCGACTCTAGGTAACTGGGGTCGGGGCATTACATTTTATGCTTACTGAATATCATTGACTGATATCTACCAAGTTTACACTTATTGGGCATCTAAGCTCACTCCTTCTTCTGTATCCACTTTCCCTAGGTTTTGAAGCAGTATATTAAGTATTATAAGCCTACAAGATTACTATATGTGAATAATATTTTGGGAAATGGTAAAGATATTTCATGAAAAATAAATTATATATCCAGACACCAAAGTCATTAATCCTCTTTAGTACTTGGGAATGTTTTATTATGATATGTTTTGAGTATTCATCAAAAATATGTAATATTTATGTAATAATTTTTTTGATTATTATATTTGGTATCATAGTTGGGTTTTGGATTAGTGGTAAGAACCCTATAATCCTACATGAAAGACTCAGGTTCAAATATATGTGGGGAGTATTTCTGAGTAACTATAGTATTTATTGTAGTCATTACTATAGCAGTATGGTAGTAGGTATTGTGGAAGTATTGTGGGAGTAGCACTATTCACTTGAATTGGTCCATTGGGCAACAGGTCCTCTGGGTAATCCCTAGGCCTTTAGGCCATGGGTCTTACAAGAAAAAATATTCAAGGCCTTTGGGCTATAGGGCCCCCAAGACATGAAGTTGATATGGTTTAGATTATTGGAGAAACCCCAGGCTGATGGATCAATGAAAAAGTAGTTACCAGGTGAGGAAAACTAGACCCAGGACCGGATAAGGGATATGGATCCAACTATCGGCCCATGTAGCTCTACACAAGGACACTATAAGCCATTAGTAATGCCAGTTGGTGTTCTGATGTAGACTTGAAAAGGTACTATAGAGGGATTTTTTTAGTGTAGTTGAGTTATAAAGATATAAAGTTTTTATTCTCCTTGTCTTCTAGGCCATTTAATTTAGGATTTTTTTCCTATAGGCCTCTAAATCATGTAAGGGTTCCCTCTTAACAAAGTTAAAAAGTGGGATTCTCATATAATAAAAAATATGGAATTAGAGTTATAATTGATATTAGAGAAGGATTTAGTATTTTGATATTATGATTAGAAAACAGTATTGAACACCCTTGGGATAAACCTTAAGTTTTATGGGTTTATAATAAGGTTTCATGATTTTCTTATATTATCCATTTTGGTTATATTAAATTGATGGAAATAAGAGGAATCATGTTAGTAATAAATGTGAAGGAAAATAAAATAATTTTCCTTATGAGAAACCAAATGGCATGGGATTTATAATGAAAAAAACTTATAAAAATATTATCCCAATTATCTCAAGAAATGAATAATTATGTGAATCATATTGAACTTCTGAATGCACCTAGGAAGTAACAACATCAAATTGAGTCTTTTATGTGACAATTTCCACCTTCATTTTGTGGGTTTTTTAGTCTATTAATTGTTGAGAAAATGATTAATGTGAGGGAAAACATTTTTTTTCTCCAATTCTCAAACCATGATAAATTTGTTTTAGTAGTCTATATATTAGAAGTTGTAATTGATCAATGGTTGAATCTTATGAAGTACGTGAGGTAAGAGGATTAAATAAATTCCATGGAATGTATGGAGTTTAAGAGGGTATTTTTCAATTATTACTTTCCCTAGAATCTTTATACTAAAATATAGAGGGGATTTTTAGAGTTTAAATAGAAATATTATGAATCCATCAGTACCTATGAACCCAACTTTACATTAATTTTAAGGTATTATTCTATTTTTATTATTTATTGAGAAAGAAATATTAATCACATATTTAGTGGAATGAATCCAATTATTCGAAAGGAATTATCCATAAAATACTTTGGAAGCTATAAAGATACTATTATACATGCACTCAAGGTGGAAATGGAAGCTAAAAACTCTAATTATAATAGTACTAATGATAAAAAATGAATATGGGGTTTCATGGGAACTCTAATGGTATTTCCCATAGAAGGAATAAGATTAAACCACTAACATGCTAAAATTGTGAGAAGAATCACAAATATTATTTTCTAAAAGGAATGAGAACATATTTAGAGTATGGGGGTCTAGTCATAAAGCTTTTGATTATTAAGAGGAGAAGAGGAGGCCAATCAATTCAATGGAGGGTAATAATATTCAAACTAATGCACTACCCACACTTCAAGCCTTTATATGAAAGGAGTTTGGGAATTATGTGAATTAATTCCCTAATCCAAGGGATAATGAAGATAATAAGCCTCATCATCCTCAAAATTCAAAGGATAAATGGAAGTCCTTTGTAATCATAACTGATGAAGTGGGTCATGAGAATAATGTTTTGAAAGGTACACTTATCGTCCACTCTAGAACTGAAAATATTTTATTTGATTTAGGTTTCACCAAATATTTTATATATAAATAATTTTCTAAGAGTATTACATCACCACCTTGATGGTTATATGTTGAGTTAACAGTGAAGACTCCCAATGGTTTAATGATTTCATCTCAAGTCTATAGATCTTCTTCAATAGAAGTTTGTGGGAATGATCTTTCATAAAATATTATTATTCTTTCTATAGTAAAAATTGATATGATATTGGGAATATATTGGATATCTTTATATAGAACCTATATCAATATTTTAGGAAGGTAAGTCACATTTGATATTCCAAATCAAACTATGGTCTTATATCACTATGAGGATGAACATGAACTTCTAATAAAAATTACTTCCATTATATGGGTATTACTACATATTCATGAGGGGTATTTATCTAAAATGGTTAGGTAGAAAATAAAATTAAATACATACCTATTGTTTAAGAATATACTAATGTATTTTTAAAGACTTTCCTAGTCTTCCTTAGAATCATGAAGTTGAGTTTTCAATAGCACTTATATCTGGTGTTGAACCTATTTCAAAGACTCTATATAGAATGGACCCAATTAAGTTATAGGAATTGAATAAGTAACACCACAATAAATTTATAAAATGGATTCACATACCTAAGTGGTTCACCTTGGGGTACACTTATTCATTTTTTAAGAATAAATATGGTGCAATGTGTCTTTTCATTAGTTATTGAGAACTTAAAAAATAACATTATCAAGAACAAGTATCGTATACCCTATATTAATGACTTGTTCAATAAACTATTTGGACCTCAATACTTTTCCAAGATTGAGATTCATTTTGGATATCATCAATTGTGGGTCAAGAAGGAGGTTATACTAAACACATCCTTCTATATTAGTTATGGGCATTATGAATTTATAGTGATTCCATTTAGACTTGTCAATTCCCTCAATATCTTAAAGGACATAATGAATAGATTCTTTAGAGATTACATTGATTGGTTTTTGTTCATATTTATAGATTACATTTTTATATATTCAAATAATAAGAAAGAATGTAAAGATCATTTGAGGTTTTGTTAAAGACCCTGAGGAAGGATAATTTGTATGCCAAATTCACCAAGTGGGAATTTTATCAACAGAAAGTTTCATTATTTTGTCATATAATTTCAAGAGAGGGTACATCAATGGATCCTTCCAAGACAAAAGTTATTTAGAAATGGCCTAGACCAACCATGATAACTGATATCCATAGTTTTCTTGGATTATCTAGCTACTAAATATGATTTGTGAGAAATTTTTCATAGCTATCAAATCCAAAAAAAATGACTCAGATGGAATCCAAGCTTCATTAAATAGATAAATATGATGAAAAATTCCAGGAACTAAAGAGAAAGTTGGTTGTTGAACCTATTATCATACTAATCATCAGTGGAGAAGGTTTTTATATATATTGATGCATAGAAGAAGAGAATATGATGTGTTCTCATGCATAATAACATGGTGGTAGAATATACCTCTTGCAAATTGAAAATCCATGAGAAAATATTATATGTCTCATGATTTGGAGCTGGAAGTGGTAATTTTTTCATTAAAGCTATAGAGGAATTATTTATATGGTGAAAGGTGTGATATATATATTGATCATAAAATAATAAAGTATATATTCACATATAAATAGTTAAATATGAATCAAAGGAGATGGTTGGAGTTGATTAAATATTATGATTGCTCCATAAATTACCCATGGGAAAGCAAATAATGAGATCGATGCTATGAGATGGATGGAATATGGTGGCTTATTTATGATGAGGACTAAAATATATCCAATAATTCTATATTTTCATAAGATATATCTTTAAATCATAAGTAAATGGGATAGATCATATATTTCTTAGATGAATGTTCAACCATCTATCCATGTGAGGATTTAAGAGGCGAAAAAAGAATATGATAAACTACAGAAGAGGGTGATGAATGTTCCTGAGTTAAGGATGATATTTGAAAGTAAAATATATATAGAGATATAAGAGAGTATTTATAGTTATATAACATGTAAATGGATATTGTAGAGTATGTTCCTCAATTATTAATATATAAACAAGTTAAGTATGATAAAAAAAGTCTAAGGGGATGTTACAACCATTACCTATACCATAATGTAAATGGAAAAACATCACCATAGATTTCATCATTGGACTCGTCAAAACATCTAAAGGCCACATTGTTACTTGGGATATGGTTTATTTCCTTAAAAATTCAACAAATTTCATTGTTATCAGAGAATATTAATCTCTTCATCATTTGTTTGGGTTATACATTAATGGAGTGGTAAGATTTCATGGAGTACCACTCTCAATATTATTATATTGAGATCTATGGATTACCTCAAATTTATAGAGAAGAATTCAGCATGATTTGAATAAATAATTGATCTATATCACTTCATATCATCCTCAGATATTTTTTCAATATTAGAGAACCATTCAAACCCTATAAGATGTTTTGAGAGCCTATTCTATAGATTTCAATGGTGTTTGGGATCAATAACTTCCTCTAGTTGAGTTTTCTTACAACAATATCATTCACTCAAGAATTCATATGTATCCCTATTGTTAAGTCAAAAGTCTTATTTTTACTTTTATGTCTTTTGTTTTGGAAATCAAAAATCTCTTTATACTTAATTCTCAAATAAAGGATTTACTTTGAATATGGTTTATATTTCATCATACTCATTATCTCATCATACTCATATCACTAAGTGGTTATATCATACCCACACTTTCCATCATATGTATGTTGTTTATCATATTGAATCTGACCATTGTACCCACTTTGTTTATCATACTAACTCTAACCATTGTATTAATAATGTGCATCATACCTACTTTTCATCATATCAGTAGTTTTCATTATATTCGTGCTGACAAGCGATATTAATCGTACTCATGTTATACTTTTATAACATGCATGTTTTCATTCTTTTATCAAAACATATGTTTTATACCAATTGTACTCATGTTATAATTTTCATATATATATTTTTTTAACCAAAACAATTTCGTGGATTTAGTAATAAACTAATCAAAATGATATAGTGTTTTCTGTTTGAATATGACCGTTATATTTCCAGGTGTCCAAGTCCCTCTGAATTTTTTAGAGAAATATAATCATTGGATAAAATATGATTGTTGGAAATTGAGACCTATAAAATAGGATGTAATTATAAGTAGAGAAAAAAACTTTTGTTCCTTCCAAGTTCTAGAGAGAGACTATGTGACTTCTCTCCTGCTTCGCGTGAAAGCCTTGAAATTACAAAACGTGAACGGCACATTATTAGTTTTTGTATTTCAATAAGTTATTTGTTTTTCTTTGTGAATCTAATCAAGTGATAACAATTGAGGGTTGTTGAGGATAGGCAGATGGTGTGATCAATCATCATATCGAGTTCTTTAAAGTGTTTGAAAGACATAGGTGTTGATTACATGTAAAATTGAGGGCTTGCGGGGATAGCAAGATAGATATGTCGATCATCGTATCAAGGTCTTACCTATGTTGGTAAGATAGACATGTCATCCTAGATGAAAGGATACCCTACTCTTTGGGATAAAATAATTCTAATACCTATTAGTTTTTCGTTACATATTGTAATATAAAGAGAATCCTTTTATTTCTTCTTTTTATTTGTATTATTTTATATTGTAATTGTTTCAATTATAGTTTATCCTATTTTAGTATTGATTCTATATGCTATATGGTAGAATCATTTACACTTGAAATACTCTGATATTTTTATTCAACCCAAATACAATTGTTTCATAACCTGTGGTATCATAACATTGGACCGTGAGTTAGTCAGATCATTTGTTTTATAATAGGAATTGTGAATTGTTTTAGTTTATGTTTTATTAATCTAAGAAACTTCCTTAAAGGTTATAATAGAAATTTTTCAAACATAAAATTCACCCCCCCCCCTCGCTCATGTATTTATGTCATCTCATATCCTTTTCAATCCAACAATTGGTATTAGAGTAGGTTTTCCACTACTTTTTATACTTTTATTTTTTTCTCTTTTACAAGTTACATTGTTTTATTTTAGTTACACTAACCTGTATTTGTGGAAAAAGGATTTTGTTTCATTTTTATGGCAGGCATGATGAATGTTGGTTCAATTGAAAATCTTAATCCTACTAGACGACATATATTTTATGGAAAATACTTTTAATATTAGAGAGATTATATGAATATTTTTATCACAAATATTTGTGTATATAACATTATTATACTCACTGGTGATTATAATATCCCTGATAAAGAAGTCAGAAATTTTATAGCCCAAGAAAAACTTGAATATCATTTAAACTATAAGGTATAAAATACTTTATTTGGTTCTATTAATATGAATATCTATAGTAAAATCTCTTCATGTGAAGCCGCAAATAGAATATGGAAGAAATTAGAGATTACACATTTTGGTACTTCCAAAGTTGTTGAAACAAGAAGATTTATGCTAAGAGATAACTATGAAGCTTTTGAATTTACTTATGGTGAACTTTTAGTTAAGGTTTAATAAAGATTTATGATAATTGTCGGTAGTCTTCAAGATATGATAGAGAGAAATTTATAAAATGAATTTTTAGTTGAGAAGATCATAGACATTATTCCAAATTAATGGGAATCCAAGAGGACCGCAATTGATGAGTCTAAAATATTACCAATCTTACTCTTGATTACCACTTTGTAACTCTATTTAAATATTAATTAAGACTTAAGAGTGATGTAGATAAACTGAAAAAGAAGAATAGTGGAGTATCATTCACTACTAGATCTAATACTTCCAAGTCTCTATCACCTATGAAAACTAAGTCAATAAAGAGAAAGGTTGAAGTCTTATCAGATTCCAGGGATACTGAGAAGTCGGAGAATGATCTGGAAAATATTTCTAGAAGAATGAACAAAATTTTTGGAAATTAGGATTTCCAATATAGATATAAAAATACATTCAAAGGTAACAAGGACAAGAAAGATTTCGAAGTCACATTCTATGAATGTAAAAGAGAAGGACACATTAGACCTGATTGTTCTATGCTAAAGAAAAAGGATATAAAGAAAATACATTCATAAAAGAATAATAAGAAATACTTGAAGCCCAAGGGAAATAAATTCTTGAAAGTAAATGTCTCCTGGAGTGACAGTGGAGGTGATTCTTCTGAAGAATCTTCTGATAGTGATATATCAAATCACAAGAATGTTAGTCTCCTTTCCAAAACTCCTTATCATTGACTAATATAAAAGGTACATAGTTATTAATCTCTTACTAATAAGTCTTTGAGTAACAATTATCCTGATAAATATTATTCTTTTTATGAAGAAACATCCTCATCAGAGAATGATAATCCTTTACCTTTTTATGAATAAGTATCCAGATTTTATAAACTTTTAGAAAATTAAAATTATAAATTTTCTAGGAAACTTTAGAAATAAAATATTAAGATTGATATTTTAACAATATAAGTATAAAATATCTCTAAATATCTTTATTCTAAAACTCTTAATATTGAAATTGTTTCTAAAAACCTTGAGAAATTTAATTTTGAAAAGAATAAACTATCTAAATATTTTGATAATATAATTTTTGAGAAAATTATTTTAAAAGGAAAAATAATTTCTAAAACTAATACAAATGATGATAATAATTTGATCATTAGACTAAAATATGAAATATTTTCTTTGAAGAAAATCTTTTTTAATTTTACATCTGGAAAAGAAAATTTTGATAAGATGTATTCTCAAATATTACTTCTTAGTAATAGTCAAGGAATAGGTTACACTGATTCAAAACTAGTTTTAAAAAATAACTATTTTGTTCCTAAAAAGGCCCCATCCTACACTAAGTTTCAAAGTGGTGTTCATTAGAATAAATATTTTTCTTTAAATAAAACATAGACTTTGGGTTTCCACAAATAATACTTTTTAAAACAAATGTGGATTCCAAAAAAAAATTCTTTCTATCTTTTTTGGATCCAAACAAGTTTGGATTCCAAAAGTTTAATTGCTTTTATTTTAGGAAAACAAAACAAGAAACAATAAAAATTTATGGTACATAGATAGTGTGTGTTCTAGGAACATGACTGGAAATAGAAACTTATTTGAAAAAGTTATCAAGACGAAAGGTGGAAAAGTTACCTTTAGAGACAATGCTCAAGGAAATATTGTTGGTATAGGTAAGATTGTTTTCCTTGGTAAAGTTTTGGTTTATAATGTTTTATTTGTTTATGGTCTTAAGAACAACCTCATTGGCATAAGTCAATTATGTGATGAAGTTTACCTTGTGAATTTTAGGAATGATAAATGTATAGTTCACAATTCCAAGGATTAATTCATTCTATTTGCCCAAAGGCATGAGAATGTTTACACTTTGAACATAGAAGACCTTCGGATCTAAGACTTACCTTGTCTAAGTCCAATGGAAGACCAATCTTGGTTATGGAATAGAATACTAGGACATTTTAATCTTATAAATTTATATAAAATCTCTAATAAAGGACTTATTAAAGATCTACCTGACCTTATATTTGATTCTTCTAAATTTTTTTACCCTTGTCAATATGGAAAACAACATAAGTAAATCTTTAAATCAATTAGTGAGGTCACAAATACCGATGCATTACAGTTAGTGAACATGGATCTTTTTGGTCCCACACAAACTATAATTATTGGAGGCAAGTACTATATATTTGTTTTAGTTGATGAGTACACTAGATTTACACAGGTATATTTTCACACTAAAAAACATGATCTTTTTTTTATTTAAAAATTTTGTTTCTAAAGTTAAAAATGAGAAAAACCTACCATTAATAACTATCCAAAGTGATCATGGTAAAGAATTTGTAAATTCATATTTTAAAACTTTTTTTATTAAGAAATGTATTACTCACAACTTCTCTGCACCAAGAATACCTTAGAAAAATGGTGTTGTTGAAAGAAGAAATAGAATTCTTTAAGAGATAACAAGAACCATGTTGAGTGAATACTAAATAGCAAAACACTTTTGGGAATAAGTTGTTATTACTACTTTTTATACTATAAATCAAGTTTTAATTTGCCCTTTTCTTAATAAAACACCTTATGAGTTGTGGACAGGCTGAAAACCAAAAGTTTCATACTTCAAAGTATTTGGTTGTAAAGTATTTATTTTAAATAAAAAATAAAACATACATAAGTTTGTACCTAAATCTTATGAAGGAATATTCTAAGGATATTCCTCCACTTCTAAAGCTTATAGAGCTTTTAATAAAAACACATGTGTTGTTAAAGAAACAGTACATGTTAATTTTGACAAAAAAAATCCTTTTGTTCTAAAAACCCTCGAAATATTTCTTATGAAGTGTTTTCCAAAACTGATTATAAACCTTTTATAGAATATTCTTTAAACATTGTAAATACTCAAGAAATTTTTTCTAAGACATTTACACCTGAATAATTTTTACCTTATATTAATGAGAAGGTTTTACAAAATCCAAATCAATTATTACTTAGGAATCATCCCAGTGATAACATCATTGGTGATGTAAATAAACTAGTAAGGACTTTGAATTACTTAAGAAATAAAATAGAATAACTTTCTTTTCTATCTCAATTTGAACCTAAAACTCCAAGTGATTCTCTAGGTGATGAGGATTGGATAAAGGCAATGTTTAATGAACTAAATGAATTAAAAAGAAATAAAGTTTGGACCTTGGTTGAAAAACCTAAGGATACATCTGTTATTGGTGTAAAATGGTTTTTCAGAAACAAATGTGATGAAAATGGTATCATTTTAAAAATAAAGCTAGACTTGTTGCTAAAGCCTATAATCAACAAGAAGGCATAGATTGTGAAGAAACATATGATCTAGTATCAAGACTCAAATCTATTAGAATTCTATTAGCCTTTGAAGCATTATTTAATTTCAAACTCTTTCAAATGGATGTCAAGTGTGCTTTCCTTAATGGATATGTATAAGAGTAAGTATATGTAGACCAACCCCCTATTTTTGAAGATATAAAACATCCTGAATATGTTTAAAAACTTACCAAGGCCCTTTATGGACTTAAAAAATCCCCCATAGATTGGTATGATAGGTAAACAGGATTTTTGTTACAAAACAATTGCATTAAGGGAATAGTTGGTCCAACTCTTTTTATAATGAAAGAAAACAAAAATCTTAGGATTTTACAAATTTATGTTAATGACGCCATTTTTAGATAAACTCAAAAATATTTAACAAATTCATTTGTGAATCTAATGAATTCTGAGTTTGAAATGAGCCTAATGGTATGGAAATGAAATCATAAAATGGGGATAATGTTTTACAAAGGAATAATTCCCAAAGGGGATAATCCTTAATTTTTTACTCAAAAGTAATACATTAAAGAAAATATTAATCTAAACCAAGTAAAATCTATATGAATACAATACTTAGGAAAGTTTATACCAAAGGGGGGGTTAGTTGTATTCATTTATTTATTCATAAGAGCTTACATAACTCATGAGGAGGTAAGTATTTCTTTTTAGTTTTACTTTATGTTTTGTGCTTTTCAAAAAGGGGGGGATTGTTAAGTCAAAAGTCTTCTTTTGACTTTTATGTCTTTTTGTTTTGGAAATCACAAATCTATTTATACTCAATTCTCAAATAAAGGATTTAATTTGAATATAGTTTCTATTTCATCATACTCACTATCTCATCATGATCATATCACTAAGTGGTTATGCCATACCCACAATGTCCATCGTATATATGTTGTTTATCATACCGAATCTGACCATCGTACCCACTCTGTTTATCATACTAAATATGACCATCGTACTCACAATGTGAATCACAAACACTTTTCATCATATCATTATTTTGAATTATATTCATACTAATAATCAATATTAATCATACTCATGTTATGCTTCTATCACATGCATGTTTTCATTATTTTATCAAAGAATATGTTTTATACCAATCATACTCATGTTATCAATTTCATATATCTATTTTTTAACCAAAACAATGTCTTGAAGTTAGTTATACACTATTCAAAATGATTTTGTGTTTTCTATTTCAATATGAATATTATATTGTCAGGTGTCCAAGTCCCTTCAAATTTTCTAGAGAAATATGATTGTTAGAGAAAATGTGACCATTAGAATATGAGGCCTATAAATAGGAGGCCATTTGAAGCAGAGAAAATAACTTTTGTTCCTTCCAATTTATAGAGAGAGACAGTGTGACTTCTCTCTTTCTTCGTGTGAAATCTTTGAAATTAAAAAATGTGAATGGCTTTTTCTTAGTTTTCTATATTTCAATAAGTTCTTTGTTTTTCATTGTGAGTCCGATCAAGTGATACCGATCATGGGCTGCAAGGGACAGGTAGACAGAGGTGTCGATTACCTATAAAATTGAGGTATTATAGGGATTGTAATATGGACATTATGATCATCATATCGAGGGTTTACCGGTTTTGTTAAGACAGGCCTGTTATTCTAGGTGAAAGGATACCCTACTCTTTGGGATAAAATAATTATAATACCTTTTAATTTTCCGATACTTATTTTAATAGAAAGAGAATCCTTTTATTTATTCTTTCTATTTGTATTCTTTTATATTGTAATTGTTTAGTTACAATTTATACTTTTTTATTATTGATTCTATACACTATATGGTAGAATCATTTACACTTGAAATACTCTAATATTTGTATTCAACCCGAATACAATTGTTTCATAACCTTTGGTATCATAGCATCAGACTGAGAGTCAGTTTGATCATTTTTTTTATAAGTGGAATTGTGAATTGTTTTATTTTATATTGTATTAATATAAGAACCTTCCTTAAAGTTTTTAATATCTATTTTTCAAACATACAATTCACCCCCCCCCCCCCTCTTGTATTGGTGCCATCTCATATCCTTTTCAATCCATCGCCTATTAGCACCAAAGCTAGATGAGGTAATAGAATATAATATTAAAGGCATTATAAGTACATTAGAAAATCTTAGAGTCAAAAAATATAAATTATAACAATCATTGGTGATATATGTAGGTTGAAGTTGGTGATAAGGTATTCCTTTGAATATATCCTTGGAAGAAGGTTGTGAGATTTGAAAATAAGGGCAAGGTAAGCCCTATATATATCAATCCCTTTCATATTCTTGATCATATTTAGTTGGTATATTATCATTATGTGCTTCCATAGAACCTTTTCAAGTTAATGATGTGTTCCATGTATCACTTTTGAGGAAGTACATACCTGATCTTTCATATGTACTAAACTTATAGGTTATACTGTTTGTAACATCCCATATATTTATAGAATAATACATTTTCATATCTATTAATATTTATGAATAAGATATTAATTTTACGTTAAAAGGGGCGATTTTTCTGATATTGTACTCAACACACAACAAAAGGTTTCTTTGAAATCTTACGTTGCACACAACACTAAGTTATACCGAAAAAAGATAAAATAATATTATTATTATTTTAAATAGTAGTTAACGCCAAGTCGTTGTATTGGAGATAATGAACATAACTAACTAAAATATGATTAAACATGTTTTTTAAATGTTTTTACATTTATCCAACAAATTTTAGATGCTTAAAATGAGAATTAATCCAATTTTAAGCATAAAATACTCTAATATTTTTAAAAGGACGTTTTACCGCCTTTTGATGGTAAACCATTTTTAAATCAAGTTTTTTTCACTTTTCTATGTTCTATTTGAAAGAATAATTATTTTTTTTAAATATGGACATAAAATTTTATTTTGGTTGAAATTCTGGTATTTTTCTGATAAAATTCATATTTTAATGAATAGTGAAAAATACTGCATTTTAATTAAAAATTGTCTTCTCATCAATTTTATTTGTATTTATAGATTATCATTTGAATTGGTTTTAAATTATATTTATATTATGTTTTTATCATTTAATACAATGTTCATTATAGTTAATTTTCATTGAAATTTGATATAAACACAAGTCAATCTTTTGATGGTTTTTACTTTTAAAAAACTTGTTTTCTACTTTTGGCACAGGGAATTAATTTTAAATTAATTACTACAACCTATGTGTTTTAAATTTTTAAAAATTTATTTCATAATTTAAATCATAGGGTCCAAATTATGTAAATACTTCCATTTTATTTTTGTACATGATGAATAGTAACTTTAGTAATTATTTTTATTTACCACGGTTAAAGGGTAAATCAGGTAAATAAGGGTAAAAATAATATTATAATAATATAAAACTACCCTAAAAATTGTCCCAATACTATTTTATGATATATTTATTACCAATACAACCCTTGGAATTAAAATTTGGCCTTTGGAAGCCACTTGACAGTGATTATGACACTTATATCTTTTAATTTAAAGTAAAGGAAAATATGTTATAAACATAAATATTCTTAATAAAACAATTTTAATATGGGATTATATAAATGATATATTCAACTATATATATTAATTAGAAATATAAAAATATTTACTACATCATGGTATTTTTTTTATAATTTTTAGACATTAAATAATAAAATTTAATTATGACATAATGATGATGTAGTGATTGCTTTATTAAAGAAGGAATCAAATAAATTATATTATAAATATTAAAATAAATATTATTTGATATAATTTATGTAATCCATGATTTTTTTAGCTAAATATGACATGTTATAATAATATTAAATGATTTTTTTAAAATTTATCTCTCTGTTTTGATTTTATTTAAATTCAATAAAATGAATATTGTAAAAATTGACATAATTGGTGTTTTATAAAAATAGTAATTTATTAAATTATTTAAAAATCCTATAAATATTTTCAAATCATAGTGACTATTATAAGGTCTAAAAGTTAATTAAGTGTCCATTTATTGTAAATTTAACCTATATAATCAAAATATATAGCCTCTTAATATTAAAATTTTGTTACCACAATTAAAATTAAAAGAGAATAATTAAGGGCAGACCAAAAAGATAAGGTTTAAAATAAAATCAATACATGTATAAAAATTATTTTATGATAGGATTTATAACTATAATCATCTTATCTTGGACATATCTCAATTTGGAGCCATTTTTATTAAAAAAATTAATTTTTCTTAATTTAATATTTTAATACTTTCCAAGGGTGTTCTTTCCCTCTCCTATAAAAATGTGTCCCCCCTTCTCTAATATTCACACTTAACGAACTCTTTGTTTCGTCCAATATCTACCCAAAAATATTCCTATAATCCCTCACTTAATCCTAGAATCCTCACTTATTGAATAAAGTCTCCCAAGTAAGCATTTTGGTATGAACCAAAGAAAGATACCTGATTAAGAGGTAACACCTTCTCTCATGGTTTTTAGTTTATTTTCCATTCTTCACTCCCTATATTATTATTATTTTATGATTACATAAAAAACCATTATAATCAGTATATTAATATTTTTTATGTTAATTTTTTAACCTACACTTACACACACCTCTATTTAATGGGTAACGAACATATTGTTTCTCTGTACGGTGAACTACTACCTCATGAAACGATGATTGTTCAATTTTTCCCTACCACCTCTCATGGGATCCATTATGATGAAAACTATATTTATATATGATATATATTTTATTTATATTTTCTCTATTCTTATGTAGTTTTTATTTAGAACATACCTTTATGTCTTCCATGTTGTGTAAATATGATAATTTCATTTGAGGAAGTGTGGATTGTCGCCCCCTCAAAGTGATATAACTCATTCCCACTATACATGGAACATATGAAGAATGGTTTTATTAAACATATGATACATATATGAAATTAATATAATATTGGAATTATAATTTAATTCTTATTCTCTTAATACAACAAAAAAATGAATGTAGCGTTTATGCGTACGTACGACTTACCGTCTCCATGAACAGTGGATTTCATTTATTATCTCCAAATGTTATGGATTATTCTAAATAAATATATAATGGACATATATGATATTTAAATAATGAATATTATTCTTTAGATGTTGGAATTTTGACCACGTGGAAAATTTACATTAAAACGAGTACATTTTCAACTCAAGTACTGAATATCGACAAAACATCTGATATAAACTTAAATATTTATGTAATTTTTATAACATAGTAATAAGTGATATAAAAGGAATTATAAACTTTAAAAAGTTTCTCAAGAAATTATAAATTAACCTAAGTTTATTATTCAGGAACATAACAATTGTACGTGGTGAGTCAGACTCATGGTAAGGGACTTCATCTCAATCTCCTTTTATTGAGGCATATTTTGATAATATACACATACTTCTTTTGTATGGTGTATAATAAGCCCTTTTAATTTTAATTTCATTCAACGGTTTTCAAAATGGAATCTTTTTATATGAAGAGTTTTACTAAATGAAAAAAAAAGGAATGTTTTTAATGTATGCAGCGATAATGACTTCTTTGTCGCCGAAACCATTATTTGATATTTGGCTTCCTCTACAAGTTGTAATGTTTTTAAAGGAAAAATAAATATCATATACCATTTTAATGTATTTTGGTACTAAAAATGGTTTTGGTAAAGGATTTATTATTTCAATATCATGAAATGATCTCTTGTAATTACAATGTGGAAATTTTATTTTTCCGTTATGTTTGTTTTATATATTATGATTATATTATGGTACTTGGACATTTGAAGGGTGGTTAATTGATAAACCAAATATGGGTGGTTACATGATAAACCAAATATGGGTGGTTCTATGATAAACCAAGGATGGGTGGTTATATTATAACCTCCAATGCATTTGGTGTGGAATTCGGTCGTATGGTTATTCCATTTAGTGATATGTGTGAAAGTCGATCATATGGTTATTCCATTTTAGTATTTTTATGTCCCAAGTTACCTTTATATGATATATGGTTATTTATATGGTTTTATGGTAATATTTTTTTAAAAAAATGGTAAAAATGAGCTTATATTCAGTGAATATTATTTACCACTTCATAAAGGTGAAAAGTATTACTTTATGATAAAGAATTCATGGTTTACATGTTTTCCCAAGACTAATAGTTTTCCATATTTGTGTATCCTTACTGAGATTTTTATACTCATCCCAAGTTTTGAAATATTTTTTATAAAACTTAAATAAGAATAGATTCAAGGATGGGATCAAGTAAAATTTATTATATTAAAACATGAAACGATACCATGTTACTTTTTAAAAAGTTTTTTGTTTTATGAAAAAAAAATGGATAGTGAGTAAAAGTGTCTACTTGTAACATTTAAGTTGTTATGTATAAGTTATGACCTAATTATCTAAATCTCTAAACCTGAAAATATCCTCAATGTGAATTAAAGTCAAATTATTGACTTAAATCAAGATTAAGTAATGTTTAAGGTTGGGGCCTTATAGTCGGTATCTGAGGTCAGTTTAGATAATGTTAGGAGTTAGAATATTGTTAATATAATATCTATAAAATATTTCTACTTTGTGATAAAAATGAATTGATATAAAATTTTAATATTTCCACATTTATTTTTCTAATATATGTTTGTTCATAATGTTTTTCTACAGAGGAAACAGGGCAGTTGTGCTGGGAAGGAATACAAAGAGAAATAACCTTCCAAATCAATATCCTGAGATGGTCATAATCAGAACTGAATAGTTTGCTATAGTGATGGATCAGTTGACTCGGGAAAAAAATAGTGTCAGTCTCCATGCACGATATCAACCAGACCAACCACAGAGGAATATACCGATAATGGAGCATTTCATGAGGAAACATCCCCCATAATTCAGAGGATCATCTGACCCTGTAAAAGCTGAAGGGTGGATTAAATCACTAGAAAATATTTTTGATGTAATGGTGTGTTCATAAAATCAAAAGGTTAGTCTTGTTTTTTATCATTTTAATGGTGAATCCAATCAGTTGTGGTCAATGACTAAAAATACCATAGGAAGTGAAGAGATTGATGCCATGGAATGGGATGAATTTAAGAATATCTTCCTTAAGAAATATTTTCCTAAGGTTGTTTAAATTAGGATGGAAAAGAAATTCTTGGAATTAAGACAAAAGGATGAAGATTTTTTGGCTGAATATGAAGAAAATTTCACTTGTTTGTCAAGGTACGTCCCAAATTTTATCTGAGATATTGATAGTAAGATAAATCAGTTTTACTCGAGATTGAAGCCAAAATATCTAAGAGTTTTAGCTTCTCATGATTTCAAAAGCTATGAGAAACTTTTCTGATGTGCTGAGAAGGTGGAAATGGAGTTTTTGATGATCATGTATTCTATAAGAGCAAAAAAAATAAGTGATCCAGTTGGAATGCAATGAAAAAAATTCATCAAAGAAGTCTGGAGGTAAGAAAGCTAAATTTCAAACTTGTGAGAAGTATGGTAAAAATCATCCTAGAGAATTTCTCTCAAAGTATGAGAAGTAATTTTGTTGTGGTAAGATTGTCCATATTTCTTGTGATTGTAAGGAAGATGATTAGGCAGGCAATGAAAAACTAGTGGTAAGATGTTTTAGTTGCAATGATTTAGGAAATTATGCCAATATGTGTCCAAAGTTGATTCCCCATGGTGGAAACCAACAATATCAAAAGCATAAGGGCATGGAAAAAACATTTTCTACTACTGCGATTGATGTGGGACCATTAAATGAAGAGTTGAAAGCTATGTTACAAGTTTTTTCAAAATTTTCTAATACTCTATTTGACTCTGAATCTTTACATTATTTCATTTCTGAGATATTTTAAATTAATTTGGAAATAGAACATCATGAATGTGATATAGAAATTTTGGTAAAGACTCCAGGTGGAAGTATTAAAGTAACCAAGATTTATAGGAATATTATTATTATGATTAGTGGGATAGTATTTCCTACAAATCTTGTTGAACTTTCCATAGTGGAATTTGATATCACTTTGGGTATGGATTGACTTTTAGTTTATCATGATAAAATATATTATAAATCCAAGAAAGTTTTTTTCAATGATTTTATATCATTTATAGAATACCAAGAAGCTGTAAGATTGATTAAATATGGTAGTGAAAGTTATTTGGCTCATGTTTTTTAAAAGAAAGATATATAATTTTGATTGGTGATATTCCAGTAGTGAAATAATTTACAAATGTTTTTCCAGATGAATTGGATGGTATTATTTCTAATAGGGAGGTTGAATTTACTATTGATTTAGTGCATGATACTAAGACTATTTATAAAAACCCTTATCGAATGGCTCAAATAGAATTGATGGAATTAAAAAAATAGTTATAAGAATTACTTGATAAAGGTTTCATTTGGCCTTGCACTTCACTATAGGGTTCTCCAGTTTTATTTGTGAAAAAGAAATATGGTTCTATGAGACTATGTATTGATTACATAACCTTGAATAAAATAACTATTAATAACAAGTATTTTTCCTCATATTGATGATTTGTTTGATTATCTCTAGGGAGCTCAGTATTTTTTGAAAATTGATTTGAGGTCTGGGTACCATCAGCTGAAGGTGAAGGAGGATGACATTCCAAAGATAGCTTTCTGAATGATATATAGACATTATGAGTTTTTAGTTATTCCCTTTGGGTTACCTAATTCACCTATTGTATTTATGAATCCCATGAATGGATCCTTTCATCAGTTTTTGGATCAGTTTGTGGTTGTGTTTATATATGATATTTTGGTATATTCTAAAAGATGGGAGGAACATGAAAGTTTCTTAAGGATTATTTTGAAAACCCTAAAAGAAAATAAACAATATGTAAAGTTTAGTAAGAGTGAATTTTGGTTGAAAAAATTTTCATTCCTTGGAAATATTGTTTCTAAATATGGCATAACTATTGACCCTTCTAAAACAAAATTTTTTGAAGAGTTGTCAAGACCTACCAATATCATAGAGATTCATAGTTTTCTTGGATTAGCGGGCTATTATTGAAGTTTAGTTGAAAAATATTCTTAGTTATCTATCCCGCTAACTAATCTAACATGTAAGGGAGTTAAGTACATATATATAAAAGAATGTGATTATTTTTTTTAGGAATTGAAAAGAAATTTGGTAAATGCTCTAGTTTTGGTCCGGCCTTCCAGGAATGGTGAATTTATTATCTATATTTATGCATCATTGAAATGACTTAGTTGTGTCCTAATATAGAATGATCATGTAATTTCTCATGATTCACGTCAGTTAAAACCTCATGATTTAAATTACCCTACACATGATTTTGAATTAGTTGTTTTTGTTTTTGCATTAAAAATTTGGATGCATTATTTGTATGGAGTAAAGTGTGAAATATATACTGATCATAAAATTTTGAAGTATATATTCACTGAGAAAGAATTAAACTTGAGACAGAGAAAATGGTTGGAATTAATCAAGTATTATGATTACAAGATTCATTACCATCCATCAAAGGGAAATAAATTGGATGATGATTTGAGTTAAAAAAGTAATGCTACATTAACCATGATATGTTTGGAACGAGATCCTTTGGTTATCGATTTGATGAATTTTGGATTGGAAGTTGTTGGTACAGAAAATTCCTTTGTTTTGTTTCAGGTGGTAGTGAAATCATCTCTATCACGTAGAATTAAGCAAGAACAAAAAGAAGATAGTGAGTTACAAAAAAAGGTATAATTGGTTCAGAAGGGAAAGTTACATGAATTTAACATTGATAAAGATTGTTTTTTGAGGTTTGGAAAAAGTTTATTTGTGACTTTTGATTCACAGTTAAATAAATAGTTGTTATATAAAGCTCATAGTTACCCATTTTCAGTTCATCCTAGTAGTACTAAGATGTATAGAGAACTTTGAGAGTATTACTGGTGGGATGGAATGAAAATAGATATTGTTAATTTTTCTATGAACTGTTTGACTTGTCAGTAGGTTAAAGAAAAATAAAAGTTACCAAAAGGGAAGCTTGAGCCTTTTCCAGTGCTGAACTGGAAATGGGAAAATACATCCATTGATTTTTTAGTGGGACTACATAATACTTATCAAGGTAACAATGTGATATGGGTTATTTTTTATCGATTGACTAAATCTTCTCATTTTCTTCCTATTTGAGATACTCTATCTCTGAATCAACTTTCTTGATTGTATATTAAATAGATAGTCAGGTTTCATGGATTTACCCTACTATTGTATCTAATAATGATCGTAGGTTAACTTTTAACTATTGGAAAGGCCTTTATAAGTCATTGGGAACTGAATTAAATTTCAGTACAACTTTTCATCCTCAATCAGATGGGCAGTCAGAATGAACAATTAGACCTTAGAGGATATGATACATTCTTATTCAATGGATTACCAGGGAAGTTGGGATCAAAATATTTCTTTTATTGAGTTTTCTTATAATTAAAATTTTAATTTCAGTATACATATGGAACCATTTAAAGCATTATATGGAAAGTGGTGTCAAACTCTAGCTTTTTGAGATGAAGTAGGTGAAAGGAAGTTGATGGGACCAGAATTGGTAGAAGAGATGGTAGGAAAATTTCAATTAATTTAGAAGCATATGAGGACATCTTAGAGTAGCCAGAAAAGTTATGTGGATATCCAAAGGAAGGATCTTTCTTATGAGGTAGGTGATCATGTCTTTCTAAAAGTTTCACCATGGAAAAGTGTGATGTGTTTTGGTAAGAAAGGGAAGCTGAGTCTGAGGTTCATTAGACCCTATGAAATCTTAGAGAAATTTGGGTCAGTTGCCTACAGAGTAGATTTACCTCCAATTTTATCCCAGTTACATAGTTTTTTTCATGTTTCAATGTTAATAAAGTATATGTCAGATCCATCTCATGTTTTAAGTCGAGTGGTAGTTCAGTTGGAAGAGAATTTTTCTTATGAAGAACTGCTAGTACGGATTCTTGACAGCAGAGAGCAAGTGTTGCAGAATAAGGTGATTCATCAGGTAAAGGTTTTTTGGAAAAAACATATGGTTGAAGAGGTAATGTGGGAATCTGAAAATTCTATAAGTGGAACTACCCTTACTTATTTGATAAGTAAATAAAATTATAGGGATGCAATTTCCAAAAGAGGAAAAGATGTAACATCCCAGGTATTTATAGACTAATACATTTTCATATCTATTCATATTTATGAATAAGATATTAATTTTATGTTAAAGGGGATTCCTTTTCTAATATTATACTCAACACGCAACAATGGGTTTTTCTGAAATCTTACGTTGCACACAACAATGAGTTATACCGAAAAATAATAGAATGTTATTATTATTATTTTAAATGGTAGTTAACGTCTAGTTTTTGTATATATGGGAATGAATATAACTGACTAAAATATGATTACACATGTTTGTTAAATATTTTTACATTTATCCAATTAATTTTAGAGGCTTAAAATGATAATTAATCAAATTTTAATTATAAAATACTCTAATATTTTAAAAGGACGTTTTACTGCCTTTTAATGGCGAACCATTTTTAAATCTAGTTTTGGTCACTTTTATATGTTCTATTTGACAAAATAAACTTATTATTTGTAATAGTGACATCAAAATTTACTTTGGTTCAAATTTTGGTATTTTTCTAATAAAATTATTATTTTAATGAATAGTGAAAAATACTGCATTTTAATTCAAAATTGCATCTTCGTCTACTTTATTTGTATTGATAGATTATAATTTGAATTGATTTTAAAGTATATTTATATTATTTTTTTATCATTTAATCTAATTTCGGTCATTGGAGGTAATTTCACATTGAAATTTGATATAAACAAATGTCAATCTTTTGATGGTTTTTACTTTTAAAAAACTCGTTTTCTCATTTTGACAAAGAGAATTAATTTTAAATTAATTATTGTAACTTCTGTGTTTTGAATTTATAAAAATGGATTCCATATTTGGAATCATAATGTCTAAATTATGTAAATAGGTCCCTTTTATTTTTGGACATGATGAATAGTAACTTTAGAAATTATTTTTATTGACCATGGTTAAAGGGTAAATCATGTAAATGAGGGTAAAAATAATATTATAATAATATAAAATTATCCTAACACATGTCCTAATCCTATTGGATTATATATTTCAGACCAAGAAAACTCTTGGAATGAAAATTTGGCCTTTGGAATCTACTTGGGTGTGATTATGACACTTAAATCTTTTAATTTAAAGTAAAGGAAAATATGTTATAAACATAAATATTCTTAATAAAACAATTTTAATATGGGTTTATATAAATTAAATATTTGACTATAAATATTAATTATAAATTTAAAATATTTATTACATGATGTTATTTTATTTATAATTCTTAGACCATAAATAATGAAATTTAATTATGACACAATGATGATGTAGTGATTGCTTTATTAAAGAAGGAATCAAATAAATTATATTATAAATATTAAAATAAATATTATATGATGTAATTTCTATCATACATGATTTTTATAGGTGAATATGACATTTTATAAGACTATTTAATGCTTTTTTCGAATTTATATCTCTGTTTGGATTTTATTTAAATTCAATAAAATTTATAGTGTATAAAATTGACATAATTGATGTTTTATAAAAATAGTAATTTATTAAATTATTTAAAAATCCTAAAAATATTTTAAAATTATTAAGTGGCTATGATAAGGTCTAAAAGTTCATGAAGTGTCCAATTATGGTCAATTTACCCCATATAAGTAAAATTAATAGCCTCTTAATAATTAAAATGTTATTACCACAATTATTATTAAAATAGAATAATTAAGGGTAAACCAAAAATATAAGGTTTAAAATAAAGTCAATACATGTCTAAAAATTATTATATGATATTATTTCAAACAATTCTCATCCTAACTTATACATATATCAGTTTGAAGGCATTTTTATTAAAAAAAATTAATTTTTATTAATTTAATATTTTAATACTTTCCAAGGGTGCCCCTTCCCTCTCTTATAAAAAGGTACTCTCTCTTCACTAATACTCACACTTCAAGAACTCTTTAGTTCGGAAAAACTCTACCCAAAACTATTCCTATAATACCTATACTAATCTTATAAGTCTCACTTAGGGGAAAAATACTCCCAAGGAATCCTTTTGGTATAAACCAAAAGAAGTTACCCGATTAAGAGGCAACTCCTTCTCTCAGGATTTTTAGTTTCTTTTCCATTATCCACTCTCTTTACTATTATTATTTTATGATTACATAAAAAAACTGTATAATAAATATACTAGGATGTTTTTATGATAATTTTGTTAACCTTCACTTACACACACATCTATTTAATGGGTAACAAACATATTGTTTCTGTGTACGACGAACTACAGCCTCACGAAATGATGGTTGTTCAATTTTTTCCTACCACCAATCATGGTGGAAATTATGATGAACACTATATTTATATATGATATATATTATAATTATATTTTATCTATGCTTTTATAATTTTTATTTATAATATACCTTTATGCCATCTATGTTGTGTAAATATGACAACTTCGTTTGAGGAAGTGTGGACTACAGCCCCCTCAAAGTGAAATAACTTGTTCCCGCTATACATAGAACGTATGAAGGATGGTTTTATTAAAAATATGAGACATATATGACATTAATATAATATTTTTATTATAATTTAATTCTTATTCTTTAAATATGACAAATAAATTAAAGTAGTATTCATTCGTACGTACGGCATACCGTCTCCATGAAAGGTGCATTTCATTTCTTATCTCCAAATATTATGGATTATTATAAATACATATATACTAGATATATATGATATTTAAATCATTAATATTATTCTATAGATGGCGTAATCTTGACCACATGGACAATTTACATTAAAAAGGGTAAGCAATGAGCTTATATTCAATGAATAGTATTTACTACTTCCTAAAGGTGAAAAGTATTACTTTATGATAAAGTATTCATGGTTTACATATTTTCCCAAGAATTATAGTTTTCCTTATTTGTGAATCCCTTACTTATATTTTTATGCTCATCCCAAGTTTTGAAATGTTTTTCATATGACCTAAAGAATAATATATTCAATGATGGGATCAAGGAAAACTTATGTTGTTAAAACATGAAACGATACCATGTTTATTTTTAAATAGTTTTTGTTTTATAAAAAAATGGATAGTGAGTAGAATTGTATATTTTAAATATTTAAGTTATTATGTATGAGTTATGACTTAATTCTCTAAATCTATAAACTTGAAGAGATCCTCGATGTGAATATAAGTACAATTATTGACTTATCTCAAGATTAAGTAATGTTTAAGGTCGGGACCTTATACTGTTGAATTGTGATCTTTATTTTGAGGAATAACCAGTGGAAATACTTGATTATAGAGATAAAGTTTTATGGAACATTACTATTCACCTAGTAAAATTTCTATATATGAATCATAAATTTGAAAAATCTACATGGGAACCTAAATATGAAATGAGGTAGAAGTATCCTTAGTTGTTTGTATCGGAGTGGAAAATTTATGAGTGAACTTTTCTTATAAGGGTTTTATAATGTAACACCCCAATATTTTATGATATATTTCTCTTTAATTAAATTTAATGTGTTTGATATCTTTCTTTACATGCAACACATAGCTTAAAAGAACCACAATTTACTATTGAAATATTATTATTAAATGTGGTTGTTATCACCTAGTCGCTGGATTGATGTTTATGAATAGAAAAAACTAAATTATAAAAAGTATGTATACAATTTTTTCTTAATTAAAAAATATTGATCAATTCCTAGGAAATGAGTATTAAATTTTAAATGTTAAAAATAATGTTGTTTAATGTTAAACGATCAATTTTTCATAGTATTTTATTTTTATATATATTATGTGTTTTGATCACTAATGAAATAGAATTTTTATGAAATATACTAGTAATAAATATGAAAAAATGAATATCCATTCATACATTGATTATTAATTGTTTAGAAATGAATATAAAATCATTTGAAGGAAAAAAGATATATGTTCTTTAGAAAACTATTTTTATCATGTGCAATGTATTTTATCATAATAAATTGAATTAATCAGTATTGATTAATGATTTTAATAATAAAAAATTAGATATTATATTTAATAAAATATATTAACATTCATATAATGGTTTTTATTATCCAATGAATAATAATAAATTCAGTTTTATTCTTAAAAATGCATTTTTCTAAAAAAGGTTTTCTTGGCATTTTATGTACTTTTTTTAAAATTAATTTATTAAACATATATAAATTGAATATTATAAAAAAATAATATTCACGATTATAATTTAAAATTTTATTAATGATTTCAATTTCATTTTTTATCATTATGAATATTAACTGAGGTAATAATTCATTATTATTGTAAAATTAAAGGGTTAGTGAGGGGTTAAACTAAAGATATAAGGATTAAAATAACCCAAAAATATTGTATAAATCCTATTTTGTGAATTTATTTTGATCTTATATCATCCCATATTCAAAATTGATCAAAATTTTATCCAATTTAAGAGCATATTTATATTTTTTTAATATTCTTAATAATTACAAGTGTGTTACTCCCCTCACATATAAAAGGAAACCTCATCTTATCTCTTCTACACACCAATTGATCAATTTGAATCGACTAAGATCTACCCAAATACTCTCCCATAATCCTTATCCATGAACTTGAGTGTTTTTTCTTCCCAAAATATCCATCCAATAAGCCTTAGGGTGCTTTTCAAAGGAGGATACCCAAAGAACAGTTATATGTTTTTATTGATATTTTTCATGTTTCTTTCTTCTTAAACCTCCTCAAAATATTATATAACCATATTAAAATGATTTAATATGTATATTTATTATATTTATATGTTTTTATATTAATTTTATATCTTTTTTATTTCTTTCTCATCAATTGGAAAATGATAATGTCGCTCGTGTGTATGTGTGGACTACCGCCTCCACGAAGTGATATGATTTGTTTTTCATTTACTCTTTAAATGGATGATAATAAAGGTAAATTTAATTAATATATACACTATTTATTATATAATTTTTATTTTTTAATGTTTCATTATTCTGAAACATTCTTTTTTCCCATCCATTTAAAAGTAAAAATATCACTTGTGCATACGTATGGACTACCATCTCCATGAAGTGATGTAATTTATTTTTCATAATTGTTTTATATAAATGGTTATAAAAGTGTAAATAATTAATAAATATGATAAATTTTACATCATTAAGATTCTATATATTATAAAACCATGACTAAGGTTTAAGGGATGGAACTATCGCACCAAAACATGCATGGAAAACTAACCAATTTTCACCTGAATGTTCACTTTAACGAAGAATTGTTAATATAAAGGTAATTGGGAATTATAATGGAATTATATAAATTTATATGTATATAAATATGGTTATATTATTGATTTATAATAAATCAATATTTATTATATTGGATTTTTTAATGCATATGAAGCAAGAAATGACCTAAGGTAAGGGTTTAAGTTACAATCTCATTTCTTTTCAGGACTGTCTATGTTAAATTTATAATGAGTGAAATTATATTATATTTATACTTTAACCCCCATATATATTTTTATACTCTAGTAACTCCTAAAATTTTCAAGTATTAGTACCATTTTTTATCTTTTTTACTTAAAATGATCAATAAAATTTTTATAAGAAAAACAGACCTTATTTCCTTTTTGGTCAGTGAACTTTTTTCTTCCATGTTGATGTTCTTAAAAATGTTTTATGGAAGTTTCTATTTATAATTAAAAAATTTATAAATATTTTTTTTACTAACTTTTAATTTATTTATAAATTATTAATAGTTATCTTTTCAAATATTTTATATACGGCTCACTTTTGACTTTTATAAAAGCGTGAAAAGAATGTTCTATTTTAATGAATGCAACCTGAGCAGCTTTTCCCACCATCATGACCATTATTTTATTTGAATATTCTTTCAAAATTTTATATGTTTATTTTTTTTAAATACCAATATTCTAAGAATATTTATTTTTTAAACATACCGAAAGAAAATTAAATTTTCTTGGTTTTCTAAGAAATCATCAAATGCTATTTTGAAGGTATTTTTTACCTATATAAACATACTATAAGGGTTTTTATAATTCAATGTGGATATGATATTATGATACCATCCACTTTCATTCTCTATATATCTTATTATGATGATATTTTAGGGATAATTCTAGTAAACTCGCTTTTCCCTCGGTTTAATTATGTTGTGATGAAATTTTTATGAAACTCAATTCTTTTTCATGGGTTATGCTATGATGAATGTTTTTTATAATCTTATGGTTCATGTATGCATGGTATTAATTATGTGGAAATTGGATCCAAAATTATATATCAATATAATTAATTGGGTAATGTTTTATATCTCATGATATAACAACATTATGTGTGATCTTGATTTCATGTTCACGATATTAAGTGTGGACCTATTCATATTTTGACATGTTCACAATTTTATGTGTAGAAATGGTTTCATGTCTAAATTTTAGGTAGTTACCTGATTACATGTCCATATTAAGATTAGTGGGCCTATTTTGTTTATAAATGTTCATTATGCTATTATTTATTAAGTTTATGCTTATGCCACATTCATATGATATATGCTCATGTTATGATTCAGGCATCATGATTTTGGATTCACAATTATACACATGTCTTATGTTAGGCTAAAATCCTTATTTTGTGACTCATGATCTATTATATTGATTGATTGGGTAATATTTTTGTGAGTTATTATCATGTTCTCATACCCTTATACTTACTTAATGATCACTTAAGATCATTGATTGATATCTCCCATGTTTACCCTTACTAAGAATCTATGTTCACCCCTTGTTATTTTTCCACTTTCCTTGGGTTATGAAAAATTATATTGAGTATAGTAAGCCTATAAGGGTACTATATGTGAAGAATTTTGTAGGATATGTTGAATATCTTTCCTAAAAAATAAGTTTTTTATGTATATAGTCTCCAAAGACACTAAACCTTTACAGTAATTGGGCATGTTTGATTGTGAGATATATTGAATATTCATCTAAAGATATATAATATTTATGTAATAAATTTTCAGGTTTCTATAGTTTGTATCAAGTTAGGGTTAATTTATATAAGATATTTGGATTAGAAAACATTGTTTAAAACACTAGGGAATAACCTTAAGTATTGGGGTTTATAAGAAGGTTTTATAATTTAGGATATCTCATGGTTGATTTTCTTATTATATAACTGCTCACTCTAATTATTCTTGTTCAAAAACTTATGTTATCCATGTTGGTTTTAGTAAATTTATGTAACCAGGAGGAATAATGGTAATAATAAATATAAAGTATAATACAATGGTTTTCCTCATGGGAAACCAAATGGAATAGGATCTGGAATTTAAAACCATGTGGAAATGCTTTCCTAACTCTCTCAAATAATGAATAATGATATGAATTGTATTGAACATATGAATGCACCAAGAAAATAGTAAAATGTAATTGAGACTTTAATTCAAAAATGTCCACCTTCATTTTTTTCCTCTGATCTACTAATAATTGATAAATGGATCAATGTGATGGAAAATATATTTTTTGTTCTCCAGTGCTCTGACCATGAGAAAGTTGTATTAGCATTCTATTGCTTATAAGGTGAAGCTATTCAATAGTGTAATCTTATCAAGAACATGTGAAAAGATAAATAAATAAATTACACAATATGGGAGGACGTTAATAGGTTATTTTTCAATAAGTAATTTCCTTGGACTCTCCATACTAAAATTGATAGGGACTTTCTAGTGATAAAGTATAATGATGATGAATCCATCAGTGCCAATGAAGAAAAAATTAAAATACTTTCAAGGTATGTTTTTGGTTTTATTATCAAAATAAAAATAAATATTGATCACTTATTTAGTTTATTAAAACCATTTATTTTAAATAAATTATACATAAGAGAATTTGTAAGCTGTCAAGAGACTATTCTATGCGTACACAAGGAGGAAATAGAAGTAGAAAACTCTCATTCTAATATTTCTGGTGATAAAAAATGAAGATAGAGTGTCATGGGAACTCCAATGGTTAGTCAAATGGAGAGAAGAAGTTTCAACCACCAACATGAAAAAAATTGTGGGAAGCACACAGGTAATTTTATAAAATAATGAGATGATATTACAAGTGTGGGAGGTTTGGTCATTGAGATTTTTATTTTTCAAGAGGAGGAGAAGAGGCCAGTTAATGAAATTGATGGTAATAAGATTCAATCTTGATGTGGCCTTAAAAACACATGTTTTTCACATATTTTTAATTAATTTTTAATGTTTTAATTGGTTCTTTTTGTACTTTATACTATATATTAACACTTTTGTATTTCTATAAATAAATTCATCAATTTGTTAATTTTTGTAATTAATCGTGTGTTTTATGATTTAAATTAGTTAATTTATGTTTTACTTTATTTAATAGTCTAAAAGTTTGTTATTTATTATTGGTTTTTTTTGTCTGCTAATTGATAATTTAACATTAATTAATAAATTAAGTGTGCTTTTTCACATAATTAAATGTAGTCTTAATCTAACATTTCATGTTTAAAAAAATTAATTAGTATAACCTAATTATCATATGACTTTTGATAATTCATTAATTACTCATTTAAGTTTTGAAACAAACTAAATCTAATAAATCTCTATAATTTTAAGTCTTCATCCAACTCAGTTATTCAAAATGATGATAATTAATTGTCTAATTTAATTAATTTAGTTTGTTATATCAGCAATAACTTAACCTTGTAATTTAAATGTTTAAATTTTATATTTACTTTTAATAAGTTAGTTGCTTTTTAAATTTATTTTTAGTATAGTAATAATTTAAGTTATGCTAATAGAAGATGATAATAATTTAATTTAAGTTTAATAGGTTTCATAAATTTATTTAAGTTTATGTTGTATTTATATTTTTAATTGTCTTAATTAATAATTAGTTTTAATTTAGTATTTTGATCGGTCTTTAATTTATGTTTTAAATCAATTTTTTTTTCTTTGTTTATTATGCAGTTTAACGGTGGCACCATGACCACTTACTGTCTCACCGTGACACCCCTTTCACGGATGCACTGGTCACTTCACGGTCTCAATACTTTGCCCTTGCACTAGAACCGCTTAATACGGTCTCACCATAACCCCTTCTACTGTCTCACCGTAATCTTTCTACGGTGACATAGCCACCGTATCCTATTTTACTGTGTCTCACATTGAGTCTCAGGCTGTTTCCAAAAGAAATGGTGGCACCGTTCACCACACACTGTTTTTTCATTTTTCTCACGGTCCCTTCCTTTTCACAGCCACCATGACTCCTTTATGGTGTCTCACTTTCTCGCACTATTCTCCCCCACTTCTCAAACCGATGCCACAAAAATTTCATGCATTTCATCTCTAAAAACTCCAGTCCACCGCTCTTCTTAATTATTCCGTCTTCCACAGCAACTATTCTTGCTCCGCTTCCACATCCGAAAGAATCGGGATAGCGCACCACTTTTGCTGCTAGTTTCTCATGTTTGCCGCCACTGATAAGAAGAGTCGGCTGACACTGAAGAGAGGTCGAGATGTTGCGTTGTTCTGATGATAGAAAGACGTGTACCACTGTTGTTGAAGGATGTTGATCACCGGTGCTTTGGGAGTTTTTTTTCACTGTTGTTCGTCGTTGCAAGAAAGAAGGAAAAAGCGCCACTGTAAGGCTGAGCTGTTGTTGAGAAAGGACCCGCAGACCCGCAACTAGAAGAAGAAGAGCTGTCGTTGAAGCCCTATTGCACTGTGGAGCCAAGGAGAGACACCGCGATGCTTGGTGCAGTGGTGTCGAGGTCGCCGCGAGGAGGAGGTCGCCGATGTGGAGTTGCACTGAAGAAGACCTTTCCCCCATAGAGATCTTCTTGCGCAATTGAGTTTGATGCTGGAAGAGACCACCATCCGCTGCTTGAGTAGGAGAAGAGGAATCTGACTCGGACTGAGGAGAAGTTGAAGCCGATGTCATTTTTTGGGGATCGTCCGAGCTGGTGTTGATGAGTTCTTCGGGCCGCACTGCAATCCAGGAGAAGAAACTGAACCCTACTTCCCCTGTTGTGTGCCGCCACGATTTTGAGAATAAATTCTCCCTGTTTTGCGCCGGGTTGGGGGAGGATTAATGAATTTAAAAAAAATAAAACAAACTAAAAAATCTAATTTAATAAAAATTAAATAAAAAACATATATTAAAAATAACTAAATTAAAATATAGAACAATAAAAATTATAAATAAAGAACCAATATAAAATAATTAACTTATAAAGCAGTATTAATAATTTAACTAACTTTAATTAAACTTTAATTAAACTAAACTAATTAATAAGAATATCTAAATTAAATTTAAATTAATGTGGCATACTAAATAGTTTTTTTGTTAATAAAATTAAATACATAATAATAATTTATTTTGAACTTAAATAATCTAATCTAATTAACATAAATTAGTAAATAATTTAATTTATAAATATTAATAAACTTTTAAATTAACATTGATAACTTTAATTAATAAGAATTAATAACTTTATAAAAAATCTTTTAACATATTTAATTAAATAATGACCTTAGTTATTAATTTATTTCCTTCTCAATTTTTTTAATATTCTGTGTGTTTTTCTTGTGCAGGTTCATATGGTGAGTTCCCATCCAGATTCACTTAACTAACTCAGCGGCAGTTAGTTACATGAGAAAAATTAGTGCGACGTGCTTGTCACGAAAAAATTCACGTGTGCGGTGCACAACTGAGGGTCTTTTTGAAGTCAGTTGCATTGATCGGTGATAAGCAGCAGATGATGGAGGACATAAAAGTATATTAGCAGCAGAATTTTAGAGGAATCTCATTTTTTCCATTCCACAAACACATCAGACGAGAGCGAAGACTCTCGGGAGATAACAGAGCAGGAGATTAAGGAGCCACGAGGTAGATCTAAGCTAGGGGAGTTTTTCTTCCCTCTGTCCATAACTCTTACACTCTGTTTCTTGGTTGTATTCACTTATTTTGATAGTATGGTCATAGGTTGAACTTTCTTAGCTTGGGAATTTTAAAACCTTCTGGTTATGTTTTTTTAAATCTTCATTATCTTATCTTTTTACGAAATTAGTATCAGTTGGCGAGACTGGTTCTGTTTCTAATATTTTGATCATTCACACTTCAATGTTTACAATTTCAAACTTCAATATCGACTGGAGAGGTTGATATTGAATGCATTTTTTAAATCTTTAACAACTTAAACTTTGGAAATTTCTGGCCATTTCATTTCTAAATGTTCTCTTTTAGAAACTTCTTGGAGATCAATTAACTTTCGGTGTGGTGAACTCTAATACTTAATCATCTTCCTGTTGAGTTTCCTGGCGAAATAAATTCTTTAGTCTTTCTTGAAGTGTGACTCGATTGTAAGATATGGAGAGAACATCCATTCAAACCAGTAGTTTTGAATTCCTATGTACTTTGTTGATCTCGTTTCTTTGTCTTTCTGCTTAATACTAGTATATTGTATTACTCTAGTTTAATAGTACTTAGTGTAAATTTTAGTTTCTTTGTAGAAAATCTTGTTTCCTCATTCTGTTTCCATTTCATAAATAAAATAAAACAAAGTAAGAATATGTTTTCCCCACTGTTGACAACAGTGGAGTCTATCTTTGATTAAAACCTAGAATTCTCATCTGCCTTCTCTGTGGATCGACTCTGCACTGCTATACTGGTGTAGGAGTAATAAATGTAATTTTGAGGGTCGTGACGACCTCTGGCCTCATCAAAATTTGGCACTGTTTCCAGGGAAGGCACGCACTAATAATCTATTGTTTTAATAAAAAAACTAAAAAATCAATTTAAAAAATAAAAATAAAAAAATTTTGTGAACATTTGCTGTTTGTGTTGTGTGTTTGATTTATGTTTGAATTTTTGGGTGTTTTTTATCTAAAACATTTAAAAAAATGGAACGTTATGAAGGTTTAAACTACTGCACTAGACCTTTCTGTGTTTGTTGTGGTGATTATGGACATACTTCTTGGTAGTGTGTCTATAACCAGCCACAACAAGATTTTTGTATTGAAGAAAATGAAAAACATTAGTCTAGTCCTGACACCCTAGCTAAAATTGATCTAATTGATTCTAAAATTGATGATCGGGTGGAACTAATTAACAATTGGTTAACACAAACCCATTAAATTAAACTTAGTGATTCTCAAGAGAAAGATCAAAGAATGAAAAGATTAGAAAACATGCTCTTGGAATTACAACAAAGGGTTAAAGAAGAAAAATAACTTGAAGAAAATGAAAAAGAAAATGTTTTTAAAAGATTTGAAAATCAGGTGGAAGAGGAAAGTGATAGTGAAACTGGACAAGAAACCATTCTCTTTGAAAAATCTGACTCTATTGAACTAAATCTGGAAATAACCAACTCTCTTAGTCAAGAACACAACTTTGATAATCCAATAAAGAAATTTAATGCTGTTGAGTTGGAAAATTTTGAAGATGAATTGAAATAGGTTGAAAATGAATTTCCAGTTCTCTTCATAATTCCTACATTGGAGAAAAATCACTATTTTAGGATTTTTGATAAGGAAGTCACTTGGGATGAAGTCAAATTTGAAACTGGAAACTTGAAAGTAAAAAACTCTTCACCCAATTTTTCTAATTTTCTGAACATTAAGCCCGAACTTGATATTGGGTATAATCTGGATGAGAACCTTAAGATGGATAACATGGAATCTGAAATCATTGAACTTGAATTGAAAAATTCTCTTCCATGTTTTGAAACTGTAAACCCAATAATCTCTGAAATTTTGATGGATGATGAGGATGAGGGAATGACATTTGAAGAAAGACTAACTGATGAGTTATCATTTCCCTATTCTCATAGTAATGAATTTTATGAAATTTTTTGCAATGAAATGAAAATCAGTGTTAACCAACATGAGGATAATTGTCTTAATTTGAACATTCTAGAAATTCAATTTATTGAAACTAAATTGTACAATTCTTCTCCTGAATTTGAATTGAAACACTCAAATGACATGGTTTTAGAAAGTGAGCATTTTGAACAAGAACTTGAAAGGGAGGTTGATCACACACTTGAATTAGGCATAATTGATTTGTTAGAAGTAGTAGATGTTTAGTGTTCATTCACTGATGAGGAACTTTTGGAAGAGATTTACAATATTGTTAAACCTGATTTTGTTATTGGTCAAATAAATTCTCTTCCTTGTCTGTCACTTACATCCTCAACTGTGAAGGGTGATGAGCCTTTTCATGATTATTATAGTAGTCCAGGGGGTGAATCAGTCAAGAGTTCCAATGTTCATAATTCTGTTATTCACTTAATTGAATTCCCTCTTGAGACTTCTAATCAGAACTCACCCATGAGCACCTTTGAAGTTGAATGTGTTAATGATGAATCTGAGAGAAATGGTCATGAGGTTAATGATACACCCTTTGAATCACCTAGATCTATGTTGTCCCTTCATGAGTATTCTAATATTGAAATGTCTGAACTTATTCTAGAAGTGGACACCACTATACCCACTACTATTAAAGGGTGCTACATAGGGGTTATTTCATGTTATGAGAGTTTGGTTTTAGTCTACTTTAGTCTTGTTGCCCACAAATCCCATATTTCTGTTAAAAACAAACGGTCCAAACATATGTGGTGGTTCCCATTAAGGAAACCACATCCACCTAGTGACTACGGTTAGTTGTTAGGTGAGTCCGGCTGGGGACTTTAAACCTAGCGATGCATGGGAGGAAACCCATCATTTTTATTTTGTTTTAAATAAAAATTTATAATTAAATAAAGTCTAACTGAAGACTTTAAAATCAGTGCTTCATGGGATTCAACCCATGCTCTTTCTTTGTTTTCACTTTTTTACTGTTTTGTTTTGAATAAAGTGCTTCCATGCTGCTTTCTGTTTGCACTGTCTATGCTGGTTATTTGTTCCTGGTTTTTATGCTCTGTGTTTCTAGGATGATATTGCTGTGTCATTTAAGGAGTGGAATTCCCATGCTAAAGGGGTAATGGAAAACCTAGTCAGGGAAGTATCTTACTGTTATTGTTTGTTTCATTTTTTTGCTCCTTAATTCTTTAGAAAAAGATCTACTGCATGTTTTTCTTTCTTGGAAAATTTTGCTTTTATTAAAAAAAATCTGCTACATGTGTAGTGAAAATTATGTTGCATGATTTGAACTGTATTAAATTCTGTTGCTTGTCTTGTTACCAAAATAAAAATTCTGAATATGTTTAAAATTCTGCTCATATTGGAATGTAATTTTGTTGTATGTCTCTATGCTTTGCATAAATTCTGCATGTGCCTCCTTACTGAAAAATTGTATTTCATTGTCATTAAAATATTTTCCACTGCTTGAAACTAAGTGTGGGGGAGTACATGCTGCTGGTCATTTAAATCTGATTAATGTTGGGGTGTTTAGCCTGAACTTTGTCTGCTTTATTGAATATCTAACTGAATAAATTTTGCTAAACTTTCTTACACCCAATTAATTGTGTACCCACAAATTACATAATATATTTTGAACTTTTATGGGAAATCTTATTCACTGAAACAATGATAATGCATATACTTGCTTATGAGCCTGCTGATTATTTATTTATTGTGGCAAATAATATCTTTGAACTTTAATGGATCCCTTTATACATGTCATCAATCTACTTAATTGAAAATATTTTTTGAACTTTATTTGTTTAATTGTTCTTCTTCATATTTAGAAGTCAACTTTGGGGAAAAATTTGGGTTTTAAGTATGGGGGAGGGGGTCAATTAATTAATGTTCTAAACTGTGCTTAATTGAAAGCCCATCAATTCCCACATCACTTCATTCTTTTTATTAAAAAATGGTTAAAATTTTTCAAAAAAATTGCATAATTTTAGGCTTTACATTGTATTCAAATGGGTCTTGACTTAAGACAAGTACCTTGGTTGTAGTTAAGATTTGTTTTGTATCTAAAATAAATGATTATGGATGATTGCTGAGTGATCTTACTTAGTGATTTGATGGAAATATGGTTTAGGAACTACTTCTGAGAGTGACATGGGTGATCTGTTAATGGAATTATGATCATAACTCTTGGAACTGGAAGTTTGAATTAATCCTAAGGTACACACTTCTTTGTTATTTATTTAATGTAATTACCCTAAGGAGCCAATGTAAATTATTTTCATAAAAATCTTTTGAAATTGGAGTAATTTGGGCGTCTGAGATCCCACGATGAGTCTCTGAGACCCTAGATGCTGGGTGCATTTCTGTTTACTAAAAGCCCTCTGTACACTTTGAATAAGTTCATTTCACAATGCTTAGCACAATGATACATGGCTTGGGAAAAATAAAATAAAGTGTCTAGGGTCAAAAATGAGCTCATTAAGGTGAGGAGAATGATGAATTCCAGATGAATAAGGGATTAATTGGTTTATATGGGAGTCATTTAGGTTGTATCATTGAGGTGATTCACAAAAAAGAATATTTTTGGAACCTAGGTGAAAAAGTCGAAGTACAAAGTTCCTAGGTTAAGGCCTTAATTCCAAATAAATTTTACCTCTTTTCACCCTCAGACTTTAGACTTAAGTCTGGATTAAATTTAGTCATTAAGCAGTACCACATATGAGGCATGACGCTATCATTTCTTGTTGATTCATTACTCTCTTGACTACCAGTGAGTATTTGTTCTGGGCAAGGTTCATATGAGCAATTTATTTTCTAAAAGCCTACTGACATGTTTTTGAAATCCTATGTTTAAAGTTTTGGACATGTTACATTTTGATCTGAATTATAAACATACCTTTGTTTTCAAGTTTAATAAAACATGGGATTGTTTGAAGACAAACATTTCTTAAGTGTGGGGGAATTTGATGTGCCCTTAAAAACACATGTTTTTTCACATATTTTTAATTAATTTTTAATGTTTTAATTGGTTCTTTTTTGTAATTTTTTCTATATATTAACACTTTTGTATTTCTATAAATAAATTTATGAATTTATCAATTTTTATAATTAATCGTGTGTTTTATACTTTAAATTAGTTAATTTATGTTTTACTTTATTTAATAGTCTAAAAGTTTTTTATTTAGTATTGGTGTTTTTGTCTGCTTAATTGATAATTTAACATTAATTAATAAATTAAGTGTGATTTTGCACATAATTAAATGTAGTCTTAATCTAACATTTCATGTTTAAAAAAATTAATTAGTATAACATAATTATCATATGTCTTTTCATAATTCATTAATTACTAATTTAAGTTTTGAAAAAAACTAAATCTATTAAAGCTCTATAATTTTAAGTCTTAATTCAACTCAGTTATTCAAAAAGATGATAATTAATTGTCTAATTTAATTAATTTAGTTTTTTATAGCAGTAATAACTTAACCTTGTAATTTAAATGTTTAAATTTTATATTTACTTTTAATAAGTTAGTTGCTTTCTAATTTTATTTTTAGTATAGTAATAATTTATGTTATGAGAATAGAAGATGATAATAATTTTATTTAAGTTTAATAGGTTTCATAAATTTATTTAAGTTTATGTTGTATTTATATTTTTAATTGTCTTAATTAATAATTAGTTTTAATTTAGTATTTTGATCCGTCTTTAATTTAAGTTTTAAATCAATTTATTTTTCTTTGTTTATTATGCAGGTAGGTTAACGGTGGCACCGTGACCACTTACTGTCTCACCATGACACCCCTTTCACGGATGCACCGGTCACTTAACGGTCTCACCGCTTTTCCCTTGCACCGGAACTGCTTAATACAGTCTCACCCAAATCCCTTCTACTATCTCACCGTAATCTTTCTACGGTGACACACCCACCGTATCCTATTTTACTGTGTCTCACATTGAGTCTCACAACGTTTCCAAAAGAAACAGTGGCACTTCACCACACATTGTTTTTTCATTTTTCTCACGGTCCCTTTCTTTTCTCAGCCACCGTGACTCCTTTATGGTATCTCACTTTCTTGCACCGTTCTCCCCCGCTTCTCAAACCGATGCCACAGCAATTTCACGCATTGCATCTCTGAAAACTCCAGCCCACCGCCCTTCTTCATTATTCCGTCTTCCACAGCAACTATTCTTACTCCGCTTCCACATCCGAATGAATCGGGATAGAGCACCTCTTTTGCTGCTGGTTTCTCATGTTTGTCGCCGCTGATAAGAAGATGTGTCCAACACTGAAGAGAGGTCGAGCTACTGGGCTGTGCTGGTGAGAGCAGGACGTGTACCGCTGTTGTTGAGGGATTTTGATCACCGATGCTTTGGGAGTTTTTTTCGCTGTTGTCCGCCGTTGCAAGAAAGGAGGAAGAAGTGCCACTGTAAGGCTGATCTGTTGCCGAGCAAGGACCCGCGGACTTGCCACTAGAAGGAGAAGAGCTGGCGCTGAAGCCCTGTTGCGCTGTGGATCCAAGGAGAGACACCACACTGATTTGTGCAGTGGTGCCGAGGTCGCCGCGAGGAGGAGGTCGCCGCTGTGGAGTTGCGCCGAAGAAGACCTTTCCCCCATGGAGATCTTCTTGCGCCGTTGAGTTTGATGCTGGAAGAGACCACTGTCTGATGCTTGATTAGGATAAGAGGAATCTGACTGGGACTAAGGAGAAGCTGAAGCCGATGTCGTCCACTGGAGATCGTCCGAGCTGGTGTTGATGAGTTCCATGGGACGCATTGCAATCCAGGAGAAGAAATCGAACCCTACTTCCCCTGTTGTGCGCTGCCGCGGTTTGGAAAAGAAATCCTCCCTCCTTTGCGCTGGGTTGGGGGAGGATTAATGAATTTAAAAAAATAAAACAAACTAAAAAATATAATTTAAGAAAACTAAATAAAAACCCAAAATTAAAAATAACTAAATTAAAATATAGAACAATACCAATTATAAATAAAGAACCAATATAAAATAATTAACTTATAAAGAAGGATTAATAATTTAACTAACTTTAATAAAACTTTAATTAAACTAAAATAATTAATAAGAATGTCTAAATTAAAATTAATTTAATGTGGCATACTAAATAGTTTTTTTTGTTAATAAAATTAAATACATAATAATAATTTATTTTTAACTTAAATAAGATAATATAATTAACATAAATTAGTAAATAATTTAATTAACTAATGACCTTAGTTATTAATTTATTTCCTTCTCATTTTTTTAATGTTATGTGTGTTTTTCTTGTGTAGGTTCATATGGGAAGTGAGTTCTCATCCAGATTCACTTAACTAACTAAGCGAGAGTTAATTACGTGAGAAAAATTAGTGTGACGTGCCTGTCGCGAAAAAATGCACGTGTGCGGTGCACAACTGAGGGACCTTTTGAAGTCAGTTGAATTGATCGGTGACAAGCAGCAAATGACGGAGGAAATAAAAGTAGAGTAGCATCATAATTTTAGAGGGCTCTCATTTTTTCCATTCCACGAACACATCAGACGAGAGTGAAGACTCCTGGGAGATAGCAGAGCAGGAGATGAAGGAGCCACGAGACAGAGCTAAGCTAGGTGAGTTTTTCTTCCCTCAATCCATAATTCTTACACTCTTTTTCTTGGTTGTATTCACTGATTTAAACAATATGATCATAGGTTGAACTTTTTTAGATCGGGAATTTTAAAACCTTCGGGTTATGTTTTTTTAAATATTTATTAGCTTATCTTTTTACGAAATTAGTATCAGTTGGCGAGACTGATTCTGTTTCTAATATTTTGATCATTCACACATCAATGTTTACAATTTAAAACTTTAATATCAACTGGTGAGGTTGATATTGAATGCATTTTTCAAATCTTTAACAACTTAAACTTTGGAAATTTATGGCGAGTTTATTTCTAAATGTTCTCTTTTAGAAACTTCTTACAGATCAATTAAGTTTTTGTGTGGCGAACTCCAAGACTTAATCATCTGCCTGTTGAGTTTCCTAGCGAGGGAAATTTTTCAGTCTTTCTTGAAGTGTGATTCGATTGTAAGCTATGGAGAGAACATCCATTCAAACCAGTAGTTTTGAATTCCTAGGTACTTTGTTGATCTCGCTTCTTTGTCTTGCTGCTTAATACTAGTATATTGTATTACTCTAGTTTAACAGTACTTAGTGTAAATTTTAGTTAATTTGTAGAAAATTGTGCTTACTCATTCTGTTTCCATTTCATCAATAAAATAAAATAAAAGTAAGAAGATATTTTCCGCACTGCTGACAACAGTGGCGTCTATCTTTGATTAAAACCTATAATTCTCATCTGCCTTCTCTGTGGATCAACCCTGCACTATTATACTAGTGTAGGAGTAATAAATATAATTTTGAAGATCGTGACAACCTCCAACCTCATCAAAACTAATTCACCGCCCATGCTTTAGTTATTTGGATGCAAGAATTTTGTACATTATATGAATTAGTTCCCTATTCCAAGGGCTAATGAGGATAATAATCCTTAGTAACCTCTAAAGTTAAAGGACAAAGGGAAGGATTATGAAATCACAACTACTAAAATGGGTTATGAGAATGAATTGGTTAAAGGTGAACTTATCATCCAATGTAGAACTAAAAAGAATTTATTTTATTCAAGATCTATACATTATTTTATATCTAAATATTTTTTTAAGAGTATCACATCACCACCTCAATGGTTCTATGTTGATTTGATATTAAAAACTCATAATGGTATGATGATTTCATCTCAAACCCATAGATCCTCTCTGATATATGTTTTTGAGGATATGATTCCTGTAAATATTTTTATTCTACCAATATTTAAATTTTATGTGACATTGGTCATGGATTGGATCACTTTATATAGAGCTCATATCAATTTTTGTGGAAGGGAAGTCACATTTGATATTATAAACCAACCTCTTATCGTCTATAGGTGCGAGGATAAACATGTACTTATAATGGAAATCACTTCCATTATATGGGTATTACTACCTATTCAACAAGCTTATTTATCTAAAATGGTTTGGAAAGAACTCAAAATTAAAGATATTCTTATTTTAATAGAATATGCTGATGTATTTCTTGAATACTTTCCTAGTGTTTCCCTGGATTGTGAAGTTGAGTTTTCAATAGAACTCATACCTAGTGCTATATCTATTTCAAAGAATCTATATAGAATAGACCTAATTGAATTATGGGAATTGAAGAATCAAATCCTAGATAAATCTAGAAAATAGATTCATACACTTGAGTGTATCACCTTAGGGTGCACCTATTATTTTTGTGAAGAATAAATATGGGATGATGGGTATTCACTAATGGAAAAATTGCATATACCAATGGTTTAGAACTGTTGGTATAGATCCCCAAACTATTGGTATATCATATACCAATGGTTTGGGAAGCTGTTGGGTGATTTGGTGTTGGGAAATACCTATCCCAATGGTTTTGAGAAAACCATTGGGAAAGACCTATCCCAACAGTTTGAAAACGGTTGGGAATGGTCTTTACCATAGGTCTTTCCCAATGGTTTTACCAAACCGTTGGGATAGGTAAATCTAAGAAAGAAGTTTCAATAGAGGTTTGAACCCAGAACCTCCATGTTATATATCAAAGACTTTACTATTGTCCTAGAGTTACCTTTGTGAATATATTTTGATATATATATATGTAATTTATATATTTATTTATTCGATGATATTCGAAAAAATAATTCCTAAAAAATAAGGGTACATATCCCAATAGTTCTCAAAACCGTTGGTATAGACCTTTCCTAATAGTTTTGAGAATTTTTGGGATAGGTACCCACCCTTTACCAATGGTTTGAGAAAACCGTTGGTAAAAGTGGTCTCAAATTAGCCTTTCCAAATGATTTTGGAAAACTATTTCTAAAAGTGGTCTCAATGTAACCTTTCTCACTGGTTTTGGAAAAACCATTGGGAAAAGTGGACCCTTTCCTAATGGTTTGGGAAAACTGTTGGAAAAAGTTGTCTCAAATTAGCCTTTCCCAATGTTTTTGGAAAACTGTTGGGAAAAGTAGTCTCAATGTACCCTTTCCCAATAGTTTTGGAAAATCCATTGGGAAAAGTGGACCCTTTCCCAATGGTTTGGGCAAACCATTGGGAAAAGTGGTCTTAAAGTACCCTTTCCCAATGGTTTTTCCAAAAACGTTGGTAAAATTTGACCCTTTCCCAACAATTTGGGAAAACAGTTGGAAAATGTGGTCTCAAAGTCCCCTTTTCCAATGGTTTTGGAAAAACTATTGGGAAATGGGACCTATATCAACGGTTTTCATAAACCGTTGGTATAGATGCGTTGGTATAGGTAGGATTTCTAGTAGTGCTTTGCATTGATTATAAAAATCTTAACAAGATCACTACTAAGAAAAAGTATCATCCACCCCATATTGATGAATTATTCAATAAAATAATCAGATCTTAGTAATTTTTCAATATTAAACTTTGTTTTTTATATCATCAATTGAGGGTCAAGAAGGGGGATATACCTAAGACAACCATTCATATGAGGTATGGATATTACAAATTTACAATGATGCCATTTGGACTAACCAATGCCTCTATTATCTCCATATAATTTAATAAATAGAGTCTTTATATATTACCTTGATTAGTTTTGTAACACCCTGAATTTTTATTAATTTTTTATTTTGGAATAAATTTATTTCTTTTGATAGCTTGCGAAATGTTTTTTATTTATTTTTGCTGTAACACCCCAAGCTTCCTCGGTATGTTTCCTTTCGAATAATGCAATGACGTGCATTGTACGCAACTTCGAGATTTTAACACACCACAACCAATCAAACTAGCCGTTATGAATAGTAATACCTACTTTTTGAAATTATATATATTTTATATTTCAAAATGAACTTCATTTTTGGATTCGGAATATCGAATTTAGCCTAAGGTGAAATTTTGGTACTTTTCGGATAACTTTCATATTTTGATGAATAGTGAAAATTACTAAATTTTAATTAAAAACAACTTTTTTAATCAAAATAATTAATAGTGATAAATTGTGAATTTGAGTGGTTTTAAAGTATATTTAGAATATATTTTTACCATTTAATATAATGTTGGTCATTGGACATAATTTTACAATTAAACCGAACATAAACAAGTGTCAATCTTTTGATAGTTATTATCTCTTAAAAACACGCTTTTTGTTTTGACAGCGGGAATTAATTTTAAATTAATTTCTGCCACTTCTATGTTTTGAATTTAGAAAAATGGATTCCATATTTGGAATCAGGATGTCCAAATTGTGTAAATAGGTAACTTTTATTTTTAGACATTTTGAATAATTACTGCGGTAAATATTTTATTTACCATGGTTAAGGGTAAATCCGGTAAATAAGGGTTAAAAAAAATAATATTATAATAATACTAAATTACCCTAAAATGTGTCTTAATCCTATTGGTTGATACATGGTCGACCATGGGCATCTTTGGGTCAATTTTGGGACCCCATGGATCCACTTGTAAGTGATAATGACACTTTATATTAATTAAGTTAAAATGAATACAAAATGACACAAGCATATATCGTTTAGAAAAACAATTGTTACATAGGGTTATATATGCTGGATTTTAGATTATAAATATTCATTAGAAAGCTAAAAAGATTTCCTACATAATTATTTTTTATTTATAATTTTTTGACATTAAATAAGTTATTTTATTTATGACACAATGATGATGCAGTAATTACTAAAATAGTAAAAAATTAACATAATTGATATTATAAATACCCAAATAATTATAATATGAAACTTTTAATGAATTAAAAAAATTTTCTAGGATAATATGATATATTAGGATTGATTTATTTGACTTTTTTCGAAGTAATCAATCTGTTATGAGTTTCACAAAAATCAACTAGTGAATAGTGTCAAAATTGACATAAAAGAGTTCTTAAAAAAAATATTATATTATTAATTGATATTAAATTCCTAAAAATCTAAGGTTCGGCCAAGAGACTTATATTATGATAGGTTAATCATTAATGGACCACTTGGGGGTCTTTTGGATGTATATAGTAAGTTTATTAACCATATTATATAAAAATACAAAGAGACATTGTAAAAGTGAAACTAATTAACTTAGAGTTAATACTTAAAGATAAGGTTAATATAAGTACCCAAACCTGTCTAAATTCTATTGGATGAGTTGTTTTCTACCTATCCCCACCTCAACCTTTGAATAGTCAACTTTGGAGCCATTGGAAACCGAATATGAATTTATTATAAATTAATATTTCTAGCTTTTCCAAAGGTGCCCCTCACCCCTCTTATAAAAGGGCACTCCTCCTTCTCATTTCCTCACACCTCTCAAGCCACTTGTCTCGTCCAAACTCTGCCCAACTAAGCTCCCCACATCCCTCTCCTCCTCCTTGAAGCTTCCCCTTAGGCAGAAAGCATTTCAACAAGTCCTTTGGTTCCAACCAAAGTGAGTTACCTAAATTAAAGGTAACGATTTCTCTTAAATTATTTTCATTTATTTTGCTTCTTCAACCCCCAAACTCTTTTTATTTCCCTTCTTTTGTAACAACACCAGTATCCTAAATATACTAGGATGTTGTTATAAGAAGTATTCAAACTACACATACACACAACTCCATCTAATGGATGATGAACATAATGTTTCTATGGATGGCAAACTAACGCCTCACGAAACGATGATTGTTCAAAAACATCTTACCGCCTCTCATGGTGGCCATTATGATGGCACTGTAATTAAATATGATATTAATGATATATATTTTATATATAAGCTTCTGTAATTCCATTTTATTTCATACCATTATTCGTTTCATGTCGTATATACATACGATAATTTCATTTGAGGAAGTGCGGACTACCGCCCCCTTAAAATGATATGACTCGTTCATACCATACATGGAACGTATAAAGGATGGTGTTAATGAACTTAAGTAACATATATAAAATATTATATTATACTGGAATAGTAATATACCTATGTATCATTTGGATTCGATTCTTTTAAAATAAAAAATTAAAAAAATTAAATGGAAGTAGCGTTCGTGCGTACGTACGGACTACCGTCTCCACGAACGCGATGAGATTCATTATCCATCGTATACATTAAAGTATAATTATCATTTAATGATTTAAAAATGATGTTTAAGGACTTGATATCATTCTGGATATTAATAAGATACAACAAACATGACTTATGTAACAAAACATATAAAAGAAAATGAGTAAGTTAACACCCGAAACGGCGTTAATACTAAGATATTATTAACAAATCAATGTTAAAAGATCATATATGATATCATATTAAAGTAAATGATTCTTGTATTATTCAATAACAATTATTTCACCATTATACAGGAGGTAAACCTACCATCGACCAAGGAAAAAGTACAAAGTAAGGGATTTTCTTATCTCACTTTTAATTCCGTGAGAATTCCATTGATCACCACTTAATTATTGCATGTGGTGTATGTGTACTGCCCATGATTGTATTAATTGTGTTATATACTTTTATTTATGGGTATTTACATCATCATGGTATGATAATTCTTTCATGGGTGTATGTTTCTTAAGTTACCTAATCAATAAGGGAATTTGAGATTTCAATTCCACTCATTTGGCTTTACGCATATTTCATTGATTATATTACCCCAAGATTATGTGTGGAATCACTATTCATTTGATTATGTCATAATTTCCACTCCCATTCCTGTGGATATAAGTTTGATACACATAATCACTCCATTCTCAAGTCAATGATATGAATTTGATAAGAGTAATTTTAACTCATTCTCCATTTATTGAGTTAAACATCCGATTCGTTGGTATTGTTTTTACAAGAATATGTGTGAATATACTTTGATTGATTTACACTGAATATCCAATCATATTTAGTGTATTTATATTTGTCACACATAATTATGTCGTTGATTTATCCTTAACAAAAGGATACAACCTTTATGAGAGATTTCATCTCAATTTACATTCCATTGAGACTTCTTTGATGATATACACCAAATCACTTTTATGTGGTGTATATAATGTACTTTGACATAGTATATCATGAATTCCTTTATTCTCATGATATTACAATGTTTTGATTACCTCAATTATTTGTATTCAAGTGTCTCTCTTTTGGTTAGAAACTCTAACTAAAAATACCATTTTTAAATGTTTTAAAAAATTATTCTTCTAAATCATGCTCATTAATGTCCATATTTTAAAAATGGTTTTAAGGATTTATTTATATGGACATTAAAGTTTTAAAATTAAAAATCCTTTTAAAAAGTTTCAAAGTGGTATGGGACACTTTGATTCAAAAATCTATTTTTAAATGGCTTTTTGACAAATAGTGTGACTTTTAAATGATTTCAAGAAAAGGGGGATATTTCTCTCAAATAGTTTTGATGATTATTTTCATCTATGTCAACATCCTTCATTATTCTTGATTGAGGTTAATGTGATACAATACAATCTTCCATATTGTATCGAATGAGTTATGTTTGACTGTGGATGTGCTATTTTTATACCACTCAAGGTTTGTGGTAAAAGTATTGACATTTCGTATGCTAGTTTCAATACGAATGTTTATTTTATGCTTAAAACTATTCATATGAGGAATGCATTGGACTTAATAAGTGACGGGTGGAGCCCGCTATAGCTCCTCGATGCATCGGTAGGTCTCATGAGACAAACTAGTGTCTTGGCACAAGGCCTTGGCAAAATCTTATTTGTAGTCTTGGCACGAGGCCTTGGCTATGTGGTTATGATAGTCTGGCATTATGCATTCCATCATTATGAAAGTGGTTATTGATATTGCATGTGATCATTCGACTAGTAGAATATCCATGTGAGTAAGTAAATGGCATTATTTCATTTTACTTTTGCCATACTATGTTGAAGTTCAATTTTAAAAGGCTTTTGTTTTAGTTATAAATTGCCTTAAGTGTTTATGCTTATTTATGAAAGCTTCTGCTATAATGTTATCCTTACTGAGCATCCGAGCTCACCCCTTTCAATGTTTTATTTTTCCCAGGATTATGAAGAAGTAATTTATGAATGACCTGCAGGGATAGTATGAGGGGATATGAAGACAAGATGTTTTTTTTTATGATGTAATGTAAAAATTTATGGATGTATCTAGTTATTCCAAGGCTACTAAACTAATCGGTCTTTCGAGACTTGATCTTTCTCATGATCATGCCAATGTTATGTAATAATGCACCGACTCTAGATAATTAGGGTCGGGGAGTTACAGTTGGTATCAGAGGAAGTTTAGTACAAACCTTGGTAGCTAGATTTAGATAAACTCTGATTAGAGCACGTAGACCTAAGATGAACTTTGAGGATTAGTATAAAAGAACTTCCTAGAATTTTGGTATTGTAGAGATTTTGTGAGTTTTCCGAGCAATACATCCCTGTCTGGATACGAGCAGGTAGAGGCGGCTCTGGCACAGATGTACCTAGGGGTAAAACCCGAAAACACCACTTTGAGCAAGACTCGAACGGGAACTGGTGCACGACAACGGGCCTTGCTGCACTCTTGGTTACGACACTCCCGGGGGATATGCTTAGGATAATTTACATTTTCTTTACAAACCAATTTAAGTAATATATATATAAGATGAGAGTAATTGACCTTGGTTAATCCTAATATGTTTCAAATTGAGAATATGGTGACATTTTAATCTCTAAATGATTTTACGACTACTATTACTCACACAATGCTTTATGGTTTTAGTCAATGGCTGGATTCCAAGGAAGTCATAGTGACTTTGAGAATGATGTACAAGATGGGAACGGTGGTGGCAATGAGCAACAAAATGGAATGTTGATAGGCGTAAAAGATATCGTCTTTATGCCAAATCAGTTTTCCAAAAATATGATCAACAACATATATATTAACCAACTCCCAGACTCAACAAGGAAGAGAAAGGTGATAAATGATAAGAGCTCCAGCAATGGAGACCATGGAGAAAAGAACCCTCAATTTTCATCATGCAGGAAATGTGGAAAGAGACACCCAGGAAAATGTCTCAATGGGACAACGAAATGTTTTACGTGCAGGAAGGAAGGACATAAAGTAAAGAATTGCCGAAGAAAAATGAAGAGTACTTTGGAAGAAGATAAAAATGGTCCCAAGAGTCCATTTACAGTCATTTGCCGTAAATGTAGGGGACCTGGCCATTACCCGAGTGAATGTCCTATTCTATAGGATATTTTCTTGGTCAAAGAAGAAGCTATGTGGGAATAAATGGTTGGAGAAATGTTTAAAAAGTATTAGCACTCCTTGTTGATGGGTTTACTATGGAATAATTTTCTCTTGTATTTGTAACCCCGCAGTTTGCCATGTGAGAATGATATTTGAGGAAGAATTGTCTCTTCTCTTGTGGATTTGGGTATAAATAACCATTTGGATTTATATGATCATTGGGGTTTGAGAGAATTATAAGTTATTCTAATTTGGGATGAAGATTCAAGGTATGATATAACATTTGTGGTTAAATTTATGATATAGTATTTTGAGGAATTTATCTCATTTTGGAAATATTATAAAATATAGTTTTTGAAAAAGGACAACACGTAGACCGTGTGACAACCCGTCGCGTCGGACAAAGCTATGGGAATTGAACCCACAACCAAAGTGCGATTGGGATTTATCGCCTACCACTGGACTACGTGAAGTCCCTGGTTAGTGTGACTATTTTTTAGTTAAATGATTTTATTGATCAATAATAAGTTGATTTGGGTTCTTATTTCATATCAAAAGAATACCCTTGGTATAGGAAAATGATTTGGTGATTAAGTGATAAATGTTATTTTGGAAGATGTTCGCTTTGTTGGAAACACTATATGTCCAAGGAAAATAGAATACTATGGGGTTTCATTTGTGGAGTAATGATAGATTTTTATCTACGTTTTTATTGTGGATTTATAGTGATTTGGGTTATTTATGGAAATGATTAACCTATAATAGAGAATATGTGATTAGGTTAATTAATTTTGAGTATGTGACTTTAAGAGTATCTGATGTCATTTGGAGATACAATTTAACATGGGAGACTACATAATCAAATTCTTCTATGTTTTGGGTTTCAATATTAGTTTGGATTATATTAAAGGATTTTAAGGACAATTGGTTATTGAATGGTATCTATTTAACTTTGGGGTATTGTTGGTTTAATTTTAGAAATTAAGATTAGTGCATATTTATCTCAATGAATATCCTTTTGGGGGATCATTAGATCATTCACTGACCATTTTGGTTTTGATTAATCTTCAAAGACAATGTAAATATATGGTTTATCCTTCATGGATCATGTGATTCTATAGAAGTTTATTCTATCTCTTCCAGTGTGACCAAGTCTTCTTGAATACTCATCGTTTAAAAAAAATGAGTTAGTGGTGGAAATTTATTAAAGAATGAAAATCTACTTAAAATTTAAGTATATCTCATAATGTTCTTAGTCATATCATAAATGAATTCCTCTTCCTTATGTAATGTAACTTAAAAAAAAATGTTGTCCGTTTACTTTCCTACTAGGAGACTAATGGTCGTTTGTCCCAACACAAGTTTGTGGTTCTCTCATTGTTAACTTTCTCCTGATCATGATTTCTATCCCTCTCCATCAGAACTTGACACTTATTTTATCATCCATATCCATGTTTTCTTACATGGAATCCTAGTATGGGTTATCTTGGATGACCCTTATACCTCTCTTTCTTTCTTTTAAAGTGACAGTTTTATTGACTCTTTTTCCGATGTGGGACTTTCCATTATATTCCCAAGAAAAATTTTAAAATTGCGAGGACGCAATTTATTGAAGGAGGGGAGAATGTAACACCCCAAGCTTCCTCGGTATGTTTCCTTTCGAATAATGCAATGACGTGCATTGTACGCAACTTCGAGATTTTAACACACCACAACCAATCAAACTAGCCGTTATGAATAGTAATACCTACTTTTTGAAATTATATATATTTTATATTTCAAAATGGACTTCATTTTTGGATTCGGAATATCGAATTTAGCCTAAGGTGAAATTTTGGTACTTTTCGGATAACTTTCATATTTTGATGAATAGTGAAAATTACTAAATTTTAATTAAAAACAACTTTTTTAATCAAAATAATTAATAGTGATAAATTGTGAATTTGAGTGGTTTTAAAGTATATTTAGAATATATTTTTACCATTTAATATAATGTTGGTCATTGGACATAATTTTACAATTAAACCGAACATAAACAAGTGTCAATCTTTTGATAGTTATTATCTCTTAAAAACACGCTTTTTGTTTTGACAGCGGGAATTAATTTTAAATTAATTTCTGCCACTTCTGTGTTTTGAATTTAGAAAAATGGATTCCATATTTGGAATCAGGATGTCCAAATTGTGTAAATAGGTAACTTTTATTTTTAGACATTTTGAATAATTACTGCGGTAAATATTTTATTTACCATGGTTAAGGGTAAATCCGGTAAATAAGGGTTAAAAAAAATAATATTATAATAATACTAAATTACCCTAAAATGTGTCTTAACCCTATTGGTTGATACATGGTCGACCATGGGCATCTTTGGGTCAATTTTGGGACCCCATGGATCCACTTGTAAGTGATAATGACACTTTATATTAATTAAGTTAAAATGAATACAAAATGACACAAGCATATATCTTTTAGAAAAACAATTGTTACATAGGGTTATATATGCTGGATTTTAGATTATAAATATTAATTAGAAAGCTAAAAATATTTCCTACATAATTATTTTTTTATTTATAATTTTTTGACATTAAATAAGTTATTTTATTTATGACACAATGATGATGCAGTAATTACTAAAATAGTAAAAAATTAACATAATTGATATTATAAATACCCAAATAATTATAATATGAAACTTTTAATGAATTAAAAAAATTTTCTAGAATAATATGATATATTAGGATTGATTTATTTTACTTTTTTCGAAGTAATCAATCTGTTATGAGTTTCACAAAAATCAACTAGTGAATAGTGTCAAAATTGACATAAAAGAGTTCTTAAAAAAAATATTATATTATTAATTGATATTAAATTCCTAAAAATCTAAGGTTCGGCCAAGAGACTTATATTATGATAGGTTAATCATTAATGGACCACTTGGGGGTATTTTGGATGTATATAGTAAGTTTATTAACCATATTATATAAAAATACAAAGAGACATTGTAAAAGTGAAACTAATTAACTTAGAGTTAATACTTAAAGATAAGGTTAATATAAGTACCCAAACCTGTCTAAATTCTATTGGATGAGTTGTTTTCTACCTATCCCCACCTCAACCTTTGAATAGTCAACTTTGGAGCCATTGGAAACCGAATATGAATTTATTATAAATTAATATTTCTAGCTTTTCCAAAGGTGCCCCTCACCCCTCTTATAAAAGGGCACTCCTCCTTCTCATTTCCTCACACCTCTCAAGCCACTTGTCTCGTCCAAACTCTGCCCAACTAAGCTCCCCACATCCCTCTCCTCCTCCTTGAAGCTTCCCCTTAGGCAGAAAGCATTTCAACAAGTCCTTTGGTTCCAACCAAAGTGAGTTACCTAAATTAAAGGTAACGATTTCTCTTAAATTATTTTCATTTATTTTGCTTCTTCAACCCCCAAACTCTTTTTATTTCCCTTCTTTTGTAACAACACCAGTATCCTAAATATACTAGGATGTTGTTATAAGAAGTATTCAAACTACACATACACACAACTCCATCTAATGGATGATGAACATAATGTTTCTGTGGATGGCAAACTAACACCTCACGAAACGATGATTGTTCAAAAACATCTTACCGCCTCTCATGGTGGCCATTATGATGGCACTGTAATTAAATATGATATTAATGATATATATTTTATATATAAGCTTCTGTAATTCCATTTTATTTCATACCATTATTCGTTTCATGTCGTATATACATACGATAATTTCATTTGAGGAAGTGCGGACTACCGCCCCCTTAAAATGATATGACTCGTTCATACCATACATGGAACGTATAAAGGATGGTGTTAATGAACTTAAGTAACATATATAAAATATTATATTATACTGGAATAGTAATATACCTATGTATCATTTGGATTCGATTCTTTTAAAATAAAAAATTAAAAAAATTAAATGGAAGTAGCGTTCGTGCGTACGTACGGACTACCGTCTCCACGAACGCGATGAGATTCATTATCCATCGTATACATTAAAGTATAATTATCATTTAATGATTTAAAAATGATGTTTAAGGACTTGATATCATTCTGGATATTAATAAGATACAACAAACATGACTTATGTAACAAAACATATAAAAGAAAATGAGTAAGTTAACACCCGAAACGGCGTTAATACTAAGATATTATTAACAAATCAATGTTAAAAGATCATATATGATATCATATTAAAGTAAATGATTCTTGTATTATTCAATAACAATTATTTCACCATTATACAGGAGGTAAACCTACCATCGACCAAGGAAAAAGTACAAAGTAAGGGATTTTCTTATCTCACTTTTAATTCCGTGAGAATTCCATTGATCACCACTTAATTATTGCATGTGGTGTATGTGTACTGCCCATGATTGTATTAATTGTGTTATATACTTTTATTTATGGGTATTTACATCATCATGGTATGATAATTCTTTCATGGGTGTATGTTTCTTAAGTTACCTAATCAATAAGGGAATTTGAGATTTCAATTCCACTCATTTGGCTTTACGCATATTTCATTGATTATATTACCCCAAGATTATGTGTGGAATCACTATTCATTTGATTATGTCATAATTTACACTCCCATTCCTGTGGATATAAGTTTGATACACATAATCACTCCATTCTCAAGTCAATGATATGAATTTGATAAGAGTAATTTTAACTCATTCTCCATTTATTGAGTTAAACATCCGATTCGTTGGTATTGTTTTTACAAGAATATGTGTGAATATACTTTGATTGATTTACACTGAATATCCAATCATATTTAGTGTATTTATATTTGTCACACATAATTATGTCGTTGATTTATCCTTAACAAAAGGATACAACCTTTATGAGAGATTTCATCTCAATTTACATTCCATTGAGACTTCTTTGATGATATACACCAAATCACTTTTATGTGGTGTATATAATGTACTTTGACATAGTATATCATGAATTCCTTTATTCTCATGATATTACAATGTTTTTATTACCTCAATTATTTGTATTCAAGTGTCTCTCTTTTGGTTAGAAACTCTAACTAAAAATACCATTTTTAAATGTTTTAAAAAATTATTCTTCTAAATCATGATCATTAATGTCCATATTTTAAAAATGGTTTTAAGGATTTATTTATATGGACATTAAAGTTTTAAAATTAAAAATCCTTTTAAAAAGTTTCAAAGTGGTATGGGACACTTTGATTCAAAAATCTATTTTTAAATGGCTTTTTGACAAATAGTGTGACTTTTAAATGATTTCAAGAAAAGGGGGATATTTCTCTCAAATAGTTTTGATGATTATTTTCATCTATGTCAACATCCTTCATTATTCTTGATTGAGGTTAATGTGATACAATACAATCTTCCATATTGTATCGAATGAGTTATGTTTGACTGTGGATGTGCTATTTTTATACCACTCAAGGTTTGTGGTAAAAGTATTGACATTTCGTATGCTAGTTTCAATACGAATGTTTATTTTATGCTTAAAACTATTCATATGAGGAATGCATTGGACTTAATAAGTGACGGGTGGAGCCCGCTATAGCTCCTCGATGCATCGGTAGGTCTCATGAGACAAACTAGTGTCTTGGCACAAGGCCTTGGCAAAATCTTATTTGTAGTCTTGGCACGAGGCCTTGGCTATGTGGTTATGATAGTCTGGCATTATGCATTCCATCATTATGAAAGTGGTTATTGATATTGCATGTGATCATTCGACTAGTAGAATATCCATGTGAGTAAGTAAATGGCATTATTTCATTTTACTTTTGCCATACTATGTTGAAGTTCAATTTTAAAAGGCTTTTGTTTTAGTTATAAATTGCCTTAAGTGTTTATGCTTATTTATGAAAGCTTCTGCTATAATGTTATCCTTACTGAGCATCCGAGCTCACCCCTTTCAATGTTTTATTTTTCCCAGGATTATGAAGAAGTAATTTATGAATGACCTGTAGGGATAGTATGAGGGGATATGAAGACAAGATGTTTTTTTTATGATGTAATGTAAAAATTTATGGATGTATCTAGTTATTCCAAGGCTACTAAACTAATCGGTCTTTCGAGACTTGATCTTTCTCATGATCATGCCAATGTTATGTAATAATGCACCGACTCTAGATAATTAGGGTCGGGGAGTTACATTTGCGAACAATAATAAATTTAATTTTTGAAACTTTTGGAAAATTAAATTGATAAAATAAAATTTATTTTTTAAATAATCATGTCAAAATTTTCTTAGGTTGAATTTTTGTGATTTTTCTGAAAAAGTAAATTTTCTATGAATAGTGAAAAAACACGTTTTTATTGAAAACTGTCTTTTCGTTGACAGAATGTTTTAGGTTAATTTTTGTTTTAAACTGGTTTTAAAAGTAAAATTTCATCATCTATATATAAATTAATCCAATTTATTCCATTTTATTTATTTCCATATTTAATTTTTATATATAAACATTTTAAAATTTTGAACATTTTCTCATTGGAAAACCACTTTCTCATCACGTCTTCGGGTTTAATTTTAAATTAAAATTTTCCAATTCTTTGAATGAAATTTAAAAAAATTAATTCCATATTTTTAATAATATTAAATTATAGTTTTTAATCTATTCAACTTAATTTTTTACCAAAATTAATAGTAAAAAAAGCAAAAAATAATTATTGTGGTTAAGGTAAAAATTGGTTTAATGATGGTTAAACTAAAACGATAAGTGTTAAAAATGAAATAAAACTTATAAAATACCAATTTTATGACCATATATAGACCTTATATATTATATTTTAAATAATATTCCATTTTTGAGCCTTTTTACATGATAAAAATGTGGGTACACCTTTTTCTTTTCAAAAAATTACAAGTGTGCCACTCACCTCACTTATAAAATGCCACCCCTTCTCCTCCCCCATTCACACTTGCAAATCCATTTGGTTTAGAAAATAACTACCCATATAACTTCCTTACATCACTAATCCCATTATATAATCCTTATTTTGGTTATAAATGCAACCTAATAATCTTTTTGGTATAAACCAAAAGAAGTTTCTCAAAGAAGAGGTAACACCAATAAATCAATAATTTTATTTTATTTATTCCTCCACCTGATTAAATTATTTTTAAATTGTGATGATATAATAAAATAAGTATATTAAATAAACTTATATTATTTTATGTTAAGTTCATTACCTAAAACCATCTCCTCTTCCATTAAATGGGATACTAAATCATCATTCGTGTGTACGGAAGACTGCCTCCTTGTGAACCGATGTTATTCATTTTCCATAACTACCTGTCATGGATAGATATAATGATGGATTAAATATTTATATATTATATTTATGATATTATTATAATTATTGAATTATTATATCACATATACCTTTATACTTTTCATTCATTATGAATATGATAATGTCACTCATGTATGTGGTGGACTACCGCCTCCCAAAGCAATGTGATTCATACATGCTTTAAATGGATGGAAATAAGGATGTTTTAATGAAAATATTTGGTATATATGGTATAAAATTTATTTTTAAATGTTAGTATATTAGTTACCTTTATTTATTTCAACCCATCAGTAAAATTGAAACAATTTTCATGTGTTTGTACGGCCTACCAACTCCATGAACAATATATTTCATTTTATATCTATAAATCTTATGTATTACTCTAAAAACAGGTATCCTAAATATATGTGATATTTATATCATGATTCTAAAAATTACATTATGTAACCATGATCAAATTAATATGATCAAAAATAAAAAATCCAAACATACATGAAAAATAAATTAGTTATTTCCCAAAATGTGACATTAACTTGGAATTGCAAATAAATGGGTAATAAAATTTCATGAGAAAATAATATATGGTATTATATATATATATATAGGTTTCTTTAATATATTTATAATAAAATTATATTTATTATACAATATTTTTGAACATGTACGATGGAATTTGAAACTTAAAGTAAGGGATTTCTGACTCACTTTTAATTTTTGTGAGGTACTTTACATATTCACCACATGTTTCTTTTATGAGGTGTATATGCTTCCCATGATTCTATTTTATTATTATAATCCTAAAAATTATTTTTATTTACATATCCATTTTAGGATCTCTATTTCATGGGGTTTAAGGTTTAAGAGTAACCAAAGTGTTAAGGGATTTTTGTCTCAATTCGCCTTCCTTGAGACATTTGTTATGTTATACACCTATATTATTTTATGAGGTGTATATAAAGTAGCTTTTAACATTTAATATCAAAAATGTATTTATACTCATTATATTATAAGTTTATTTTTATGTTTTTATTTCATGGGGCTCACGATTCAATGTTACCAAAGTAGTCAGGGTTTTATGTTATAATCTCATCATTTATCTGGATTGCTCATAATTCTTCTTCCAATGATGAAATATTATGATATATCTCTCAATATGAATGTGTATTTTATTCTAATATGGCTATTTTTTTATAATACATGTTTTACCTTCATTTTTTTCTTTATGTACTTAAGATTTCAAAATAATGTTTTTAAGAAAAAACATTTTCATTTCTCTCTTCGGTTGAAAACCCTTTTTCTTCCAAAACCATGTTTTATAAAAATGTTTTAAAAAAATTTGTTTAAATTCTCCAATTATATATTAAAGATATTTTTACTCATGTTTTACTTTTTACAAAAATTTTGAAAGTAGTTTTCTTCTTATTTTCCAAAAAAGTCTTGTTTTTATTTTAATAAAAATGTGAAAGGAATATTCATTTTAACATATGAGGCTTGAATAAAATTATCCTCTAACATGACCAATAATTTATTTAAATATTCCTTTATATTATTCCAATTTTATTTTCAAATAAAAGTATTTTGAAAATTTTTTATCTTTTAAAAATTGTTTTTTCAAAGTGGAAGGGATATTTTTAACAATAAATGTTTGAAATGATCGTTCAAAATCATTTTCCATCTAAGATAACATCTGTTAATGTTACCTACAAATTATTGGGGATATTATGTAAGTATACCATTCTTATTCTTTATCTAAATGGTTTTTGTTTATGATGTAATAATGATTACAAAACTTTTTTCTCTTCCATGGGTTATACCAAGAAGAAATTATTATGAAACCCTCTTCTTTTCACAGGTCATGCTATGATGAAATGATTATGAAACCTATCACTTTTCCCAAGGTTATATCATGATAAATTTTTATGAAACAAATTTCTTTTCATGGGTTATTATATGATTAATTTTTTATGATATTTTGGTACACATACGTATGATTTTCATTATGTGATGGGTGAAACCTATATATACCTCCAATGCATTGCGTAAAGATTTATATCTCATGAGATAGATGGGACTGGAATGGAGAATGAAACTGGTTTAGTAATGAAATTTTTCCATTATGATGGTCTTGTGAGTGAACCTTTACTACTATGATGGTTTAGGTAGTGAACCCATTCCACTATGATAGCCTTGTAAGTGAGTCTTGACTACTATGGAAATGATTTTCTATATTTATGTGTATACCAAAATTCTATGTATTATATCAAAGTTGTGCTCTCATAGATTATATTATTTGGTTTCCTTATGAGTTATGTCTTATGAACTGTCAATATTTATTTCATTACTCAATATTATGATCTTTGATATGCATGGTATGATTTTCAAATGTTATACTCATGTTCTCATACCTTTATGTTTATGTTGTGATTATATATCTCCCTTGTTTACCCTTACTGAACATTTGAGATCGCCCTTTATTATGTTTCCTTTCCCCAAGTTATAAAGAAATGTATTATGTATGATGTTTAATAAGGGTTCTAGTTATGGATAACTTAGTGGGAGATGATTTAGTTCTCATATGAACTAGTTCTTTATGTTTCCATGTTTCCAAAGGCACTATAACTTTATGATCCTCAAGTGTGTTTTTTTATAATGCAATGAATGTTCATCTAAAAAGATATAATATCTATTTATGGAAATTTTAGGTCACTATAGTTGTTATAAAAGGATAGATTTAGTTAAAATTTGGTAACTAGGATGATAAAACTTTAGTGATATCCCAAAGTACATGTATAACGATAAGACTAAGGATGAGACAATGTGTATGAAAATGCCCTGGGTTTTTGGAAAAGGATAGAGTAAATAGTTTTCAAGTAATTAAATCCCTATCAAGATAATACAAGTTTATATGGCTCTATAAAAGAGTTGCCTAGGGTAATAAGTAATAAAAAGGAACATTGATCTAGACTTGATTGTCACTTGGTGCATGATGATGGGCCTTGATACATACTTGGTTTGACACACTCTGTGGATATGATTTGAAAATTCAAAAAATATTTATAAACCATCATGATGGATTTAAATATATGATTAATTGTAATAACCTAGGATAAACCAAAGGTGTTATAGATTAAAAATATATTGTCATGATTTAGACATCCTATAAGTGATTTTTCATGATTATGTTGTTTCCCACTATGATTATTGTTTCTTACACTATACTTTTTGGTTTGAGTCAATGGTTTTAACCTAAAGGAACTATGTTAATGATGATTATGATAGAAAATTCAATGACTTCTCACCTAAGAATAAAAATATTATGGGATATAGAATGAAATATCTCATTGTTATACTCATGTAACTTTCTTAAACCATGAATCGTACTGAAATTATAAACAAGAAAAGGAGGGAACAATGTTCTATTGATTCCTTAATGAGGAAAAATATTCCATAATTTAGTGAATCTTCAGATCTTATAGTTGCTTAGAAATGGAATAATACCAATGAAAAGATATTTTCCATTCTCCAGTATTCAGAACATTAAAAAGTCATTTTGGTCATCTATCATTTGGAAGGTGAATCGGATCAATGGTAGAGTCTCATCAAGAATACAAGATATTATGATGTAATTGAATTCATGTATTGTGATGAGTTAAAGAACTTATTTTTAAATAATTAATTTCCTTATATTCTTTATATGGATATGGAGAAGGATTTCCTTGAGCAAAATCAAAAGGATGATGAATCTATTGGTACCTATAAGGAAAATTTTACAAGACTTGTGAGTTATACTTCTGACATTATCATCTAACATGAAATTAAGGTTGATTAATTCTTTAGTGGATTAAAACCAAGTCTTTTAAGTGTGTTATACATAAGAAACTTCAGTTTCAATGAAGATATTGTTTGATATGCTATTAAGGTGGAAATATAGGTTTTAGTTATATATAAATCTCAATGTTTTTATAAGAAGAGAAAAATTGAATTTGAGGGAAAATATAAAAACCATGGAGGGAAGAATATGATATTTAATTTATTCTCAAAGTGTAATAAGAAACATGGAGGAAATAGTCTTAAGGGGACTAGTAAATGTTTTAAGTGTGGAAGGTAAGGCCATCCGGAAATCGAATACTGAAGTGATGGGAAGAAGTTACCTAATGATGTAAATAGATATAAATATCCATAGAATGTACCACCCACAATCCAGTGTTTCTAAAGAAAGTATTATGGGAATTATTTTAACCAGTACCCAAATATGAAGGTTAATGATGATGAACAACATTATCCACTGCTTAAGATGAGAGAGAAAGGGAAATATTTTTTCAATAACTGTTTTTGAAGAGGGGTGTGATAAAAATATGGTAAAATATGCACTTACCATCCACTATAGAACAACTAATGTCTTATTTGGCTCTAGATATACCCATTCTATCATTTCTAAAGAATTTTATAAGGGTATCAAGATGCCACCCAAACAATTAGATGTATAATTAGTAGTAAAAACCCCAAATGGTATGATGATTTCATCTTAAGTGTATTATTCTTCTTCAGATGAATTTTGTGAGAATATAATTCCTATAAATCTTATCGTTCTTCCTCTATTTGAATTTGTTATTATCTTAGGTATGGATGGGATATGTCTATATAAATTCCAAATTATTTATAACAAAAGAATTCATGTTTGATATTCCAATTCAGCCTATGATCGTCTATCAGTGTGATAAAAAATATTAACTTCTAATGTAAATCACATCCATTATATGGGTTTTGATTCCTGTTAAAGAGGGGAGTTTATCTCAAATGGTTGGGGATAAACTCAACATCAATGATACACATATTATTCAGGATTTTTTTTATGTATTTCCATAAGAGTTCTTATCCTTCCACCAAAACTTGAAGTTGTGTTCCAAATAGAACTCATACCTAGTGCCACACAAATTTCAAAGACTCCCTATATAATAGACCTGATTGAGTTGTGATAATTGAAAATAAAAATCCAAGAGAACCTTAAAAAGGGATTCATTTGTCCAAGTGTGTTACCTTATGGTAAACCTATTATTTTTGTTAAAAATAAAGATGCAGCAATGTGACTCTATATTGATTATTGAGAGATGAATAATATCATGATCAAGAACAAGTATCATCTACCCAATATTGATGACCTATTCGATCAAATTTTTATAGATCAATACATTTTAATGATTGAACATTATTCTGGATATCATCAATTGAGTGTAAAGAAGGAGGATATATCCAATATATAATTCTATACAATGTATGGACACTACGAATATATAATGATGTTATTCGATCTTACTAATTCCCATTCTATATTCATAAATGTAATGAATAGAGTCTTTATAGATTAACTTTATTAGTTTTTGGTAGTCTTTATATATAATATTCTTATCTATTCAAAGAGCAGGTAATAGCATGAATATCACTTGAGAGTTTTACTGCATACCCTAAGAAATGAGAAACTATATGAAAAAATTATAAAGTGTTAATTTTGTCTATAAAAGGTTCCCTTTTTGGGTCATATAATCTCAAGATAGGTTATATCAATAGATCCATTAAAGATGGAGGCTATTGAATGTTCACCTAGACCAAACATGGTTAATGGGATCCATAGTTTTCTTGGTTTATATAGATATTATCTAAAGTTTGTGGATAATTTATCATGGCTATCAAATCCACTCTCCAAATTAAATCATAAGGGGGATAAGTTTCTATAGACATATGGGAGTGAGGAAAATTTCAATGTACATAAGATAATATTAGTTAGGGAACTAGTGATTATATTACCCTATTGTGTATAAGGGTTTTTAATAAATTTTGGGATGTGTTATTATGAAGAATGACATTATTATAGATTACACCTCATGACAATTGAAAGTTTATGACAAAAATTACCAAACTCATGATGTGGGGTTAGTTGCATTAATTTTTTCATTACAGATATAGTGGAATTATCTTTATGGAGTAAAGTTTGATATATATATATATATATTGATCCCAAAATTTTAAAGTATATATCCACACATAAGGAGTTGAATATTCACCGAAGAAGATGGTTAGATTTGATTAAAGATTATGACTGCTCAATATATTACCACCCCGGTAAAGAAAACAAGGTGGTTGATGCCTTGCGTCAAAAGGATCATGTTAGCTTATCCATTATGAGTATCACAAAAGATACAATATTTATGGATTTTAAAAGGATAGATCTATAAATCTTGAATAAAGGGGATAAATCTTATCTTACTTAATTGAATGATCAACAATATATCCAAGTAAAGATTAAAGAGGAATATAATAAAGATTTAGAGGTAAAAAAGAATTTTAGAAATGTTACTGACACTACTGGAAATGGAGGCTATACCAACACTTTGTTCCCAATGGTTTAGAAAACCCATTGGGAAAAAGAACCTCTACCAACAGTTCTAGTAAACCATTGGCATAGGCTGTTTTATGTTGGGTTTTCCAAATGGTTTAAGAAAACCGTTGGGAAAGAGAACTATTACCCATCGTTTTTATTAACCATTGGGAAAATTATACCCAATTTAGGACTCCCTCCCACACGACATTTCATCCCTGTGCACTCCTCCCCTCCCCGACCTCAACCTCCTCCCAGCCTTCTCCTCCGCCTCCCAGCCTCTGCCTCCACCTCCGCCTCCTGGCCCCCTCCCTCTCCTCCGACAACATTCCCCTTCCCCTCTCGGCTCCTTCTCTGATGATGACATCCCCCTACCATCTCGTCTCCTAGCGACGTTCCCCCATCCCTTCTCGTCTCCCTCTCTTGGCGACATCCCCCTCCCCTCTTGGCTCAATCTCTTCCTTCGACATCCCCCAACCCCCTCTCCAGTCGCGAGCGAGACCCCCCATGGCCGAACACCCTGTAGGACATCCCCCTCTCTCATCTCCCTCTCCTCCCTCCTGGTAAATAATATTATCGGTGCTGACCCCTACCCCCCAAGATCTAGAGGTAAATCTTTTCCAAATCAATACATTAGGCTTCCCATATGAGGTAGACTTGACCTCTCCTGACGTCTAATATCTTGGTTTCTGTGTTTATGGATATTTATTTGATTATTTTATTATAGTTTAGGTGTAATCCTAATTTTCCATTTTTTTTTTATTTTTTTGTAAAGTTTGGATGGATATAATTTTTTATCTGTTAATTCTTCTCATGTCTAGCTCAACCATGTTATTTTTTTGTTCATTCAAATGTGCAATTAATAGTTTAGTTGTTCCCATGATGCTTTTAATTGAAATATTTGGATCATAGATACTATATGTGATGATAGTTATAGGATTAGGGGAATATATTGGACTGTAAATGGAGAAAAATGTATTTTTAAGTTCAGTAGGAATTTGGAAATGTGCAAAAAATTGGTTCGAAAATCAATCTAATGAGTTCTAAGTGGCCTATTTTCAGGAGTCTATTGGTTATAAAAAATGAAAATTTTAGTAGTTTGGTTATATTTTATAGATCATAAATCCAAAGGCATGGAAAATGAATCATTGTCACTCATTAAAGGGCATAAGTATGAAATTAGACAGTTTGGTGTGGTGGGAGAGGGGGGGGGATGAAATGACAATGACTTCAACCCAACTGCGGACATAAATGGAAAGGGGTCAGTTGTGACGTCTGGTGTTATACAAATTGCTAAATACGTATGTAATGAGGCATGGTACATATCAATAGTTTGGGTTGGGTCCCAGTCCAAGTCTTTAAAAAAATTTAAAATGTAAAAAATAACATAAATTAACAATAATAAATATAGTAAACTTACAATTCATCAAACTGAAATAAGATTGAACAAAATTATCAATTGGGTTGGGCCAGGTTTGGTTTGGGCTTGGGTTTGGTCTGGATTTCTTGGGCCTTCACTAGTTTGAGTCCTGCCCTAAACACTACTTGGGTTGGACCCATTGTAAGAAATATGTCTCATAGACTGTCCAGGTCCACACCAGGCATCGGGCCATTTTTACACCCCTATTGAGTTTAACAACTAAGTTTTTATGTTATTTTTTTTACATTCAAGAGTATTTTTGAACTCTAAACATCACGTTATTACATTCATGTTACTTTAAATAGAAATTTTACTTAAATAAACATTGTGATGTTACAGTTTTTCCAATCCCCAACACAACAACCACTTTCTCTTCAATTATTTTACATTATAACCACTCAACAGGCTAGTAAGATGGGGTGTTGAGAGTGATAATGCTTGGATTGATATATGTATTAATTTTGTTTGAAGGCATTATAGATCGAGTTCACAATTGACTAGGGAATGGTGGATGCTAGTAGGAGAGCTATTTAAGACACAAGGGAAATCTATGCCGAATTTCATTTTATGATGCATCGGTTATTATTCACCATAGTAGTCAATCTCGAATCACGGTGTGACCTGGCAGGGTTTTAGCAGGGTTATGTGCACAATCTTCAACTCAACTAATGTAGCATAGGTGCATATTCAATGGCTAAGTGTACGAGTATGGTGTTTCCAACAATGTGCTATATAAAGGACATAATGAAAAATGAAGATATTGTTAAATGGAATTGTTTCTCCATTGCTTGAAGGAATATGATTTGACCCATGGGGAGGTGTGGTTCTTATATATTGGGTGGTGACATGTATAATCACAAGATACAGGTATGTTTTTGTTTAGTTTTTATTTTATTTTCTTTATCGCATTGGCCACTTTGGTATTTTACTTCTTTCTACGGATGGAGGGTAGTGATGTTATCCTGACTAGTTGACGTAGATCAATTGTATATTGTAATACCATGAGGTGTGAGTGTGATGAAACATTGGAAGATAGAGTAGCCTTGGGTATTCTATGAGATGGAATTGTTTTTCTAAAACATTGTGTGGGAACATTTCTAGAGTATGTTGGAGTCATGAAATAACCCCAAGTGTCACCATGAGATAACATAAATAACCCCAAGTGTCTCCAAGTGTCTCCATACATCGTATCATCCTCGCATGGGTTGGCCACTCACCCAATCCTATCAAACCTATCCTAGTCTATCCTCTCAGTCACATAGTCTAGGATCATATCTTGAGGATTTTCCCATGCCTCGATGCACATCTCATCATCCAACTAGACAAAGAGGATTATTCACCTTATGATTGTCCTAGTCACAAAAACACACCATGTCAAACCCATATACATTATATTCTCAATAATCCAGTCAATAACCTAATCAAAATCATGTATTATAACCTAGCCCCACTAACCAGGTTCCATCCTAAGCTAAATCACACCAAGCCTCTTGACATTATAATGCCAATCTGTATGACAATACCCAATACCCACACTAGAATCCCATCTTTCATCTCTTTAGTTGAACTCTTGAATCATTAAATGGAGTAAAACCATTCATGATAAATTTTATATACTCAGAGGGACCATCCCGCTATAAGAACCTACCAAGATTCCAATCCATCCTCATAAGTATTTCCTCATCAAACACTAGATGTAAAATTGCCACACCTATCACTACAAGTCCCAATCCTCTTAGGAATATTCTACTTGATCTAAATCCTCATCATTAGTGACATCAATCACATTAAAGTGCATAAATGTCAACTGAACCATACATTCCAAGAATTATTCATGTGGACAGGCTCCATAGCAACAGGCTAAGAACTAAAACCATAAATAATAATGCCAAATACATGCATCACTTTTAAATAAATATCTCAAGTGTAAAAATAAAAAACAAGAATAATAATACCTAGTCCATTATATCGAACAAAACCAAACTAAGTTGAAACTCAGGCCAAATTGATTATATACCATTAATAGGAAGAGTAATTGTTAATTAATAGGAATTTACTATTTGAGAGTATCATTTTAAAACATTGATATGTTTCCCCTTTGCTTGTAGGAACATGATTTGACCCATGGGGAGCTGTGGTACTTATATGTTGGGAGGTGACGAGTATAGTCATAGGGGATAGGTATGTTTTAGTTTAGTTTTTATTTTATTTTCTTTATCACATTGGTCACTTAGATCTTTGACTGCTTTCTATGGACAAAGGGTAGTTATATTTTGAGAAGGGTGACAAAAGGAGTTCAGATTGATTCAGTCCACTGGCTTTGATCCAAGGTATGATTCTATGGTTACTACTTGTATCACACCTCATGTATTTGGGGATTTAGTGTTTTTGACTCCATATTATGTTTTCGGTAGGGCATTGGATCGTTTCGTGTTGGTTCGGGGGTATTTGGTTCTCCTCTGCCAATCTTGGTAAGGCTTTAATGCCATTGGTTGGTTTCTCACTAGTTATGTAGTGTCCTTCATGTGTTTTAAGGTTCTTAATATCCTCTGTGTAGTGTGTTGATCCCTTCTCGTTGGTTTCGAGTTGCCAAGTCAAGGGCGACTCGCCTGCGTGTGCATAGGGAAGTAAGTATATGTATGTGGGTTCCCCCGTTATGTGTATAGTCACCCATGGCAGTGATTATGCACGTATGGGGCTAGGTGTGCCCATGTATATATATATAAATGCATACGCAGGTCAGTGGAGACTGATATATGCATATAAGAATATGTGCAAGGATCCCCTTGCACATGCTCATGGCCATTCGGGTGTGTGAATAGGGGCTAGGTGTCCTTGCATGTGTGTGAAGGTGCGTATACCCAGTCAAGGAGCAGCATCTTTTATTTAGAAAGCTCCAAGAGCCGAAGTGGATGGATTGGTTCCACCTTGAGGCAGAGTCCCTCTCGTAGCCTCTTTAATTTAAGAATGCTTTAAATTGAATTTAGCTTCTTTCTTAATTATACTTAATTATATTGAATTGCATATCTTGTATAAGTGCTCTTTAATATAATTGTTTCATTTGATAAATAAAGTCATGTTTTTATAATAAAACCCCTCCAACGGAGGTGCGCTATCTGCGAAAAATCACAGTGATAGTTTAGGGTGTATGATTCTTTTCCGTCATTTCGTTTCCCTTTAGACGTTGCATCATTGTGACGCTCACTACAACCTTCTGACGATCCCTTGTTATAACATATTAAATAGTTGATTTGTTCTATCATGTCCGTTGTGACCTTATCTTATGGAAAAACCCATTTCGGGTGTTTGTTTGGCCTCTTGGACACCCCTTTAGGTGTTTACCCGAGCCTATATATCTAAAAACACTGATGGTGTCATTGTTTAACACCTGTCAGGCTTATGGTGCACCCCACCATAAGCTTTATCTAAACACTGTTTGGGGTGTTTGCCTGGCCTCAACGCACATCTAATTTTTTACATATATGAATTCTACCATAAGATTTGTGTTACATCCTAAGAAGTTAAAACATACTCAAATTCTATTATTCGCAAGGTGACTGAAGTTTATTATTAGAGTTCCAAGAAGTGCATATACCATTGATAAGTAATAAACCTGAAAAATTTGACTCGCAATCAGTAGTTTCAACTACCTAGTACCACTTTTAAAAACAATGAATATAAAATATATATCTTTATTATACCACAATCTCGAATCAAGAGTCTGTTTTTTATAACATAATATCGGTTTCTATAATGTGAAGGACAATTACATAGGATTTATTTGGAATCTTGGCCAGAAGATGCTGCCCCGCGGATGTCACTGGATCGGGCCAACACGCTGCGGTCACGCTGTGGTCACACCGCGGTCATGCCACGTTCACGCTGCGGTCACACCGCTATAATGCAGTGATTTGGTCCTGCTCCAGGATAACACCCCACGGCGGTTCGCAGTCCTGTTGGAATTCAATGTATGATACCTAGATAGAGTTTTAGATACATTACCCATCCATAGTTAATGGGGAGGGAGGCAACGGCCGGAATGTTGCCTCGCTTCCTCCCTCTCCCTTCGCTTCTGGCCGGAAGATGTTGCCCTGCGGATGTCGCTGGACCGGGCCAACACGTCGCGGTCACACCGCAGCCACACCGCGGTCACGCTGTGGTCACGCCGCGGTCACGCCGCTGTAATCCCAGGATTTGGCCCTGCTCCAGGACGACACCCCGCGGTAGTTCACAGTCCTGTCGGAATTCTATGTATGATACCTAGATATAGTTTTAGATACATTACCCACTCATAGTTAATGGGGAGGGAGGCGATGGCCGAAATGTTTCCCCGATTCCTCCTGCTCCCTATGCTTCTGGCCGGAAGATGTTGGAACACGGATGTCGCTGGACCAGGCCAATACGCCATTGTCACGCCGCGGTCACGCTACGGTCATGCCGCAGTCACTCCTCGGTCACGCTGCAGTCGCGCCGTGGTCACACCACAGCCACACCGTGGTAATGCCGTGATATGGCCCTAATCAAGGACAAAACCCCACGGCGGTTCTCAGTCCTATCGAAATTCGATGTATGATACCTAGATAGAGTTTTAGATACATTACCCACCCATAGTAAATGGGGAGGGAGGAGATAGCCAAAATGTTGACCTGCCTTTTCCTGCTCCCTTCACTCCTGGCCGAAAGATGTTGCCCCGTGGATGTCACTGGACCGGGCCAACACGCCGTGGTCACACCGCAGTCACTCCACGGTCACACTGCAGTCACGCCTCGGTAATGCTGTGATTTGGACCTGCTTCAGGATGAAACCCCGTGAGGGTTCTCAGCCCTTTCAAAATTCGATGTATGATACCTAGATAGAGTTTTAGATACATTACCCACCCATAGTTAATGGGGAGGGAGGTGACAGCCGGAATGTTTCCCCACCTCCTCCCGCTCCCTTCGCTCCTGTTCGGAAGATGTTTCCCCACGGATGTCGCTGGACCGAGCCAATACTCCGCGGTCACACCACGGTCACGTCGCGGTCACGCCGCGGTAATGCCATGATTTGGACCTGCTCCAGAACAACACCTCGCGGCGGTTTTAAGTCCTATCGGAATTCGATGTATGATACCTAGATAGAGTTTTAGATACATTACCCACTCATAGTTAATGGGGAGGGAGGCGATAGCCGGAATGTTTCCCCGCCTCCTCCCACTCCTTTTTCTCCTGGACAAAAGATGTTGCCCTGCGGATATCGTTGGACCGATCCAACACGCCACGGTCACGCCGCGGTCACGCCGCGGTCACAACGCGGTCACACCGCTGTCACATTGCAGTAATGCCGTGATTTGTCCCTGCTCCAGGATAACACCTCGCGACGGTTCATAGTCCTATCAGAATTCGATGTATGATACCTAGATAGAGTTTTAGATACATTACTCACCCATAGTTAATGGGGAGGGAGGCGATATCCGGAATGTTGCCCCGCCTCCTCCCACTCCCTTTGCTCCTGGCCAAAAGATGTTGCCCCGCGGATGTCGCTGGATTGGGAAAACACGTCGTGGTCACACCGCAGTCACGCCGTGGTCACGCCATGGTCACGCTGCGGTCACGCTGTGGTCACACCGCGGTAATGCTGTGATTTGGCCCTACTCCAAGACGACACCCCGTGACGGTTCGCAGTCCTGTCAAAATTCAATGTATGATACCTATATAGAGTTCTAGATACATTACCCACCCATAATTAATGGGGAGGAAGGCCACGACTAGAATGTTTCCCCACCTCCTCCCTCTCCCTTTGCACCTGGCCGGAAGATGATGCCCTGCGAATGTCACTGGACCGGGCCAACACGTTGCGGTCATGCCGCGGTCACTCCGCGGTCACGCCGCGGTCACGCCGCTGTAATGCCGTGATTTGGCCCTACTCCAGGACGACACCTTGAGACAGTTCATAGTCCTGTTAGAGTTCAATGTATGATACCTATATAGAGTTTTAGATACATTACCCACCCTCCTTCTTGGACCCCGAATAGCCCACCCACCCTCCTCCCTGGACCCCGGACAGCCCCCCCCCCCCACCCTCCTCCCTGGACCCCGGACAGCCCCCCCACCTCCTCCCTGGACCCCAGACAGCCCCCCGGACAGCCCCCCGGATAGTCCCCCTAACCCTCCTCTGTGGACCCCGGATCCCAATCTAAGCCCTCTCCAAGATTCACCCTAAATCCCAATAGAAAAGAGGGTTTTAGAGCTTCGGAAGAAGATGAGAGAAGAGTGAAAACCCTAATCGAAAAGCTGAAGTAAGGAGAGGATTAGACTCACCCAGATCTTCAATCTGCACTTGAAGGCACTCAAAATGCCCAAGTGACATGTACGATTCAACCCCGCCTCAAACTGAGGCACGATGTGGCCAGTACCACTCAAAGTGTCTCACTTTTATTTGAAATGGACAACATTTTACCTAAAAACAACAACTGACATACGGAAAACCATTAAAATGGATTCGGATTGTGTTGATACTTTAGAACAACAATCCCTGAGTCATTTCTGACATGTATGAGTCAACTCCGCCTCAATCCGAGGCACAGTGTGGCTGAAACCACTCAAAGTGTTTCACTTTTATTTGAAATGGACAACATTTTAAGTGAAAACAAAAACTGGCATACAGAAAACCGACCAAACGCATTCAAATTCTATTGATACTATAGTAAAATGATCCATGGGTCATATGTGACGTGTACAAGTCAATCTTGCCTCAATATGAGGGTCAGTGTGGCTGGAACCACTCAAACTGTCTCACTTTTATTTGAAATGGACAAGATTTTAAGTGAAAACAACAACTGGCATACAGAAAACCAACCAAACGCAATTAGATTATGTTGATACTTTAGGAAAACAATCCATGGGTCATTTTTGATGTGTACGAGTCAACCCTTCCTCAATCGTAGGCGCGGTGTGGCCGACACCACTCAAAGTGTCTCTCTTTTGATTAAAATGGACAACATTTTAAGTAAAAACAACAACTGGAATACGAAAAACTGATCAAATTCATTCTAATTGTGTTGATAATTTAGTAAAACGATCCATGGGTCATTTTTGACGTATAAGAGTCAACACTGCCTCAATCTGAGGTGCGGTGTGGCTGGCACCACTCAAAGTGTCTCATTTTATTTGAAATGGACAACATTTTAAGTGAAAACAACAACTGGCATATGAAAAAATGACAAATTCATTTTGATTCTATTGATAATTTAAGAAAAATATCCATGGGTCATCTGTGACGTGTAAGAGTCAAACCCGCCTCAATCTGAGGCACGGTGTGGCCGACACCACTCAAAGTGTCTCTCCTTTGTTTAAGATGGACAACATTTTAATTGAAAACAACAACTAACATACGGAAAACCGACCAAATGCATTCGGATTGTGTTGATAATTTAGTAAAAATATCCATGGGTCATTTTTTATGTGTAAGAGTCAACCTCGCCTCAATCCGAGGCATGGTGTGGCTGACACCACTCAAAGTGTCTCTATTTTGTTTCAAATGGACAACATTTAAAGTGAAAACAACAACTGACATATAGAAAACCAACCAAATGCATTTGGATTATGTTGATACTTCATGAAAATGATCCATGGGTCATTTTTGACGTGTAAGAGTCAACTCCACCTCAATTTGAGGCATGGTGTGGCTGGAACCACTCAAAGTGTCTCACTTTTCTTTGAAATGGACAACATTTTAAGTGAAAACAACAACTGGCATACAAAAAACAAACCAAATGCATTTAGATTCTATTTATACTTTAGGAAAAGGATCCATGGGTCATTTTATATGTGTAAAAGTCAACCATTCCTCAATCTGAGGCATGGTGTGGCTGGTACCACTCAAAATGTATTTCTTTTGTTTAAAATGGATACTCTTTTAAGTAAAAACAACTGGCATACGGAAAACCGACCAAATGCATTCATATTGTGTTGATACTTTAGGAAAACAATCCATGGGTCATTTTTGACTTGTAAGATTCAACCCTGCCTCAATCTGAGGCGTGGTGTGGTCAGCACCACTCAAAGTGTCTCTCTTTTGTTTCAAAAGGACATCATTTTTAGTGAATACAACAACTGATATACGGAAAACTGACCAAAGGCATTAAAATTCTTTTGAAACTTTATAAAAACGATCCATGGGTCATATGTGATGTGTATGAGTCAACCCCGCCTCAATATGAGGGCCAGTGTGGCCGAAACCACTCAAATTGTCTCACTTTTATTTGAAATGGACAGAATTTAATTGAAAACAACAACTAACATGTGGAAAACTAACCAAACGCATTCGGATTATGTTGATACTTTAGTAAAATGATCCATGGGTCATTTTTGACATGTATGAGTCAACCCCACCTCAATATGAGGCACAGTATGGCCGACACCACTCAAAATGTCTCTCTTTTGTTTAAAATGGACATCATTTTAAGTGAAAACAATAACTGCCATACGAGAAACCAACCAAACGCATTAGGATTCTATTGAAACTTTAGTAAAAAGATCCATAGGTCATATGTGATGTGTAAAAATCAACTCGTCTTCAATACGAGTGCCGGTGTGGCCGACACCACTCAAACTGTCTCACTTTTATTTGAAATGGACATGATTTTAAGTGAAAACAACAACTGGCATTTGTAAAACTGACCAAACACATTCGGATTGTGTTTATACTTTAGTAAAATGATACATGGGTCATTTTTGATGTGTACGAGTCAACCTCTCCTCAATCCAAGGTGCAATGTGGTCAAAACCACTCAAAGTGTCTCTCTTTTGTTTAAAATGGACATCATTTTAAGTGAAAACAACAACTGACATAAAAAAACTGACCAAACGCATTCATATTCTGTTGAAACTTTATGAAAACTATACATGGGTAATATGTGACGTGTAAGAGTCAACCCCGCCTTAATCCGAAGCGCGGTGTGGCTAGAACCACTCAAAGTGTCTCTCTTTTGTTTAAAATGAACATCATTTTAAGTGAAAACAACAATTGACATACGGAAAACCAACCAAATGCATTCAGATTCTGTTGAAAATTTAGGGAAACGATCCATGGGTCATATGTGACGTGTACGATTCAACCCTGCCTCAATCAAAGGTGCGGTGTGGAAGACACCACTCAAAGTGTCTCTCTTTTGTTTAAAATGGACATCATTTTAAGTGAAAACAAAAACTGACATACGAAAAACTGACCAAACACATTCGTATTTTGTTGAAACTTTAGGGAAACAATCCATGGGTCATATGTGACGTGTATGAGTCAACCCCACCTCAATCCAAGGTTCGGTGTGTCCGATATCACTCTAATTTTCTCTCTTTTGTTTAAAATGGACATCATTTTAAATAAAAACAACTGGCATACGGAAAACCGACCAAACATATTCATATTGTGTTGATACTTTAGAAAAAAGATCCATGGGTTGTATGTGACATGTAAGAGTCAACCTCGCCTCAATCTGAGGTTCAGTGTGGCTGACACCACTCAAAGTGTCTCACCTTTATTTGAAATGGAATACATTTTAATTGAAAACAACAACTGGCATATGGAAACCCGACCAAACGCACTCAAATTCTGTTGATACTTTATGACAACGATTCATGAGTCATCTGTGATGTGTACAAGTCAACCTTTCCTCAATTCGGGGCACGGTGTGGCCGGTATCACTCCAAGTGTATGTCATTTGTTTAAAATAGAAATCATTTTAAGTAAAAACAACTGGTATACGGAAAACCGACCAAACGTATTTGGATTCTATTGATTCTTTATTTTTGGGTTATTAGCTTCTAATTTCTAAATTCAATCATGTTTGTGTTATAGAAAATGCAATTTTGTATGCATTATTAATTCTTTATAACCCACCCCCTAGACACCCCCACCCCCCGGGACACCCCCAACCCCTTGTATGTCATATTATATATGTGTTATATATAATTCAGAATTTTGTATGAAACATAATTCATTTTTTATGTGTTATTGATTCATAATTTAGAATTCATTACATAATTCATTATTCTTGTATTCAATTGAGAATTCAATTATGAATTCTGTATTTCATAGGGTAATTGGGTTCATATACATGATTATAATTGTGGTACATTCCATAGTTATAAGAGTATCCTGTTTTTATGTGCTTTTTTGTGCTATAACAGGTGTTTGTTGCTATTAAGAGTGTATGTTGGTGTATGTAGTTGAGTTTGCAGTGGTTTTGTTGCTGTTAAGAGTGTGTGCAGTGGTTTTTTTGCTGTTAAGAGTGTGTGCAGAGGTTTTTTTGTTTTTAAGAGTGTGTGCAGGTGTATGTGCAGTAGAGGAGAGGATATTTTAGGTTTTCGTTAAGAGTGTGTGTAGGTTTATGTGTTAAGAGTGTGTGCAGGTGTATGTGCAGTGGAGGAGAGGAGATTTTAGGTTGTTTTTAAGAGTCTGTGCATGTGTATGTGTTAGGAGTGTGTACAGGTGTATGTGTAGTGGAGGAGAGGAGATTTTAGGTTGTTGTTAAGAGTGTGTACAGGTGTATGTGCAGTGGAGGAGAGTAGATTTTAGTTGGATGGTCTGCCAAATTCTAGTAATACACTATACCAACGGTTTACTAAAACTGTTGGTATACTGCTGTAGATATTTTTACCAACGGTTTTAGTAAACTGTTGGTAAAACATGAAAATGATAGTATTGCCAACAGTTTTAGAAACCATTGGGAATACTCCTATACACTGCCGGTATTTCCAATAGTTTTACAAACCGTTGGGAATACTCCTATATACCAATGGTTATTTAAACCATTGGGAACCTCTAGGATTACACATCCTTTCTCAACAGTTATACTAAAACCGTTGGTAATGGGATATCCATACGCCGTACTTTCCAACGGTTTTCCAAACCATTGGTATATATTATACCAATGGTTTGGCAGTCTTTACCAACAGTTTCAAACCATTGGTAAAGCCTTAGTTTCCAGTAGTGTGAGTTTAAACTTGATCATGATGGAATTATGAGATTCAAGAACTGTTTATGTGTTCCATCCACATCAAATTTGAAGGAGTTATTAGAGGAAGCCCATAGTTCTTTTTTCTATATTCATCCTAGAAGTCCAAAGACGTATAGAGATTTGAAAGAGTATTTCTAGAGGGATGGCATGAAGAAAGATATCGCATAGTTTGTATCTTGGTACTTGGTATGTCAGTAAGTTAAGGGTAACAGACAAAATTCTATGGGTATGTAACATCCATTACCCATACTAGAATGGAAATGGGAAAACATCACCATGGATTTTGGCATTAGACTCCCCAAAACACCTAAAGGGAATAATTCTATATGGGTTATAGTCAATCACATTACAAAGTTAGCATACTCAATTTCTATTAGAGAAGATTTAACTCTTGATCATCTTTATATAATATTCATTAATGAAGTGTTATGGTTTCATGGAGTACCACATTCCATTGTATCTGATTAGGTTCTAAGGTTTATCTCGAAGTTATGTAAAAGTATTCAGTAAGATCTTGATACAGAGTTGTGTTTTAGCACTACATATCATCCTAAAATAGATAGTTAGTCTAAGAGAAAAATTCAAACCCAATAGGATATTTTGATATATTTTTCTATAGATTTAAAATTTTTTGGATCAACACCTTCCTCTAGTTGAGTTTTCATAAAATAATACCTTTTACTCACACATTCATATGGATCCTTATAAATCCTTCTGCGTAAATAAGTTTAGAGCTCCAATGTTCTGGGATAAAGTTAGAGAAATAAAGATATTGGGACCTGAGATATCTAAAGAAATAAAATAGAAGGTTAGATTCGTTCAACCACACATCAAGGCAACTCAAACTCGGTAGAAATTTTGTGCTAAAAATCACTAGTGTGGTCAATAATTTGAAGTTGTTAATGACGTGTTTCTAATCATTTATCCATGGAATAAGGTAATGAGATTTATAAATAAGTGAAAACTTATACCTAAGTATATTGGGACCTTTTAAATTATTTATTGTATCAGGATGGTGGTCTATCAGTTGGTGATTCCACAAACCTCTCTCAAGTTCATGATGTGTTCCATGTATCTCTCTTAAGAAAGTACATACCAGACCCTTAACATGTATCAAAATAAGATTTTGTATCACTGTAAAAAAAATTAATATGAGGAACAACTTTTGGGGATTCTGGATCACACATAGAAAGTTCTGTGAAACAAGATCACTCACCTAGTTAAAGTTTTGTGGTGAAACCACCAGTTTGAAGAAGCAACATGGGGACCTGAGGAAATGATGGGGAAAAAGTATCCTCAATTGTTTGTATCAAAGTAAGGAATTTTGAGGGATAAATTCATTTTAATGGGAGTATAATATAACACCCCATGTTTTTATGAATTAATTTTTCTTAAATAAATTAAATTTCTTTGATATCTTGTGTTATACGCAATACTGAGTTTTAACAAATCGTGATATATTATTAATATTATTATTTAAACCCAGATGTTATAACATGGATATTAAACATAGTAACATGAATAGTAATAAATAATTTTAAAATATTATGTATAATTTTTTTATATAAATAAAACATATTGATAAAAAAAATTATTTAGTTTTTTCAAAAATCTTTATATGTTACGAAAATACTATTTTCTCAAAAAAAATGTTTTTTATTTATTTTTATATACAATAATAAAGTTAATTTTTGAAACTTTTAGAAAATTAATTTGATAAAATAAAATTCATTTTTTTAAATCAGAATGTCAAAATTATTTTATGGTGGATTTTTGGTATTTTTATAAAAAGATTATTTTTTAGTGAATATTGAAAAATACTAGTTCTATTGAAAACTTCTTTTTGTTTAAAGAATTTTTAAGGTTAATATTTGTTTTAAATGGGTTTAAAAGTAAAAAAATCAATAATATATCAATTAATCTAATTTAGTTTATTATAATCATTTTCATATTGAATTTTTATATAAATTTTTTTTAAACTTTTGAACATTTTCTATTTGGAAAACTGTTTTCTCATCGCATCTGAGACTTTAATTTTAAATTAAAATTTTCTAATTATATGAATTGAATTTGTAAAAATGGATAACAAATTTTTAATCATAATAATTTATATTATCTATTAATTTTAACTTAATTTTACACAAAAATAAATAGTAAAAACATTAAAAAATAATTATTATGGTTAAGGTAAAAATGAGTTTATCAGGGGTTAAACTAAAAAGATAAGGGTTAAAAATGACCCCAAACTTATACAAAGATGGTTTTATAGCCATATTTTAACCTTTTATATTATAGTTTCTATAATTTATCATTTTTTTAAGAAAAATGTGGGTACATATTTTTCTTTTCAAAACATTACAAGTGTGACACTCACCTCACTTATAAAAGTCCACCCCTTATCATCTTTTATTCACACTTCCAAAACCATTTGTTTTGGAAAATACCTACTCAAATGACTTACTTAATTACATCATCCCATCCTAAAATCCTTATTTTTTTCATAAATACAACCTAATAATCCTTTTGGTGTAAACCAAAAGAAGTTTCATGAATAAGAGGTAACACCGCTAACTAAGCATTTTATTTTATTTCTTCCACCACTTCCTTAAATTATTATTAAATAGTTTTGATTTAATAAACCCAATATATTTTATATTATAATATGTTCTAATGTTAATTTCATGACCTAAAAACATCTACTCTTCCATCAAATGGGATACAAAATCATCATTCATGTGTACAACGGACTACTGCCTCATGAACCGATGTTATTTGTTTTCCACCACCACCTCTAACAGCTAGATATAATGATAGATTAAATGTTTATATATTATATTTATGATATTATTATACTTATGAAATTATTATATCACATATAACTATATACTTTCTATTTATTGGGAATACGATAACGTCGCTTGTGTGTACGACGGACTACCGCCCTGTGAATTGATGTGATTCGTTCATTATTTACATGGATAGTAATAAGGATATTTTTAATGAAAATATGTGGGATATATGATATAAAAATGATTATATAATACTAATTTATTATTTTCCTTTCTTTCTTTCAATCCATCGATAAAATGAAAACAACATTCATGTGTACGTACGGCCTACCGTCTCTATGAATGATGTATCTCATTTTCTATCTATAAATATTAAGGATTACTATAAAACACATATGTAATGAATTTATATGATATTTATATCATGGTTAAAATTATTTATATTATGTAACCATGATTAAATTATTAAAATCAAAAATTATAAATTAAAATATACATGAAAAACAAAGTAGTTGTTTCCCAAAACATGACTTTAACATGGAATTGTTAATAAATGGGTACAAAAATTTCATAAGAAAATAATATATAGAAAAATATATATAATTATGGTTATTTAATAGATTTATAATAAATTATATTTATTATACAATATTTTTTAATGTGTATGATGGAAGTCGAGACTTATGGTAAGGGACTTTCATCTCACTTTTACTTTCTATGAGACACATTTAATATTCACCACATGTTGATTTTATTTGGTGTATATATTGTACATGAATTCATTTTATGATTATTATCATGAAAATTATTTTCATTTACATATCCATTTTTGGATCTCTTTTTCATGGGGTTTACGGTTCAACAGTTACCAAAGCAGTAATGGATTTTTGTCTTAGTTTGTATTCCTTATGACCTATGTCATATTATGTACCTATATTATTTTATGAGGAGCATATACAACCTATTTTGTCATTTACTGTCATGAATTTAATTATTCTCTTGATATTATAAGTTTATTTTAAATTTATTCTTTCAGGTTTCTTATGATTCAAAGTTACCAAAGTGGTAAGGGTTTTATGTTACAATCTCATCATTATTCAGGATTTCTCGTGATTATGATTCTAATGATGAAATATTATGATATATATAAAAATAAAATAATTTTTTATTATCATCTATTTATTTATAGATAATAAATGTTTTACCTATATTTTACTCTCTTTATGTATAGAAGAGTTGAAAATAATTTTTTTAAGAAAAATCATCTTTATGTCTCTTTAGTAAAAACCCTTTTTCTTCCAAAATCATGTTTTCTAAAAAACTTTTGAAAAAAATGTTTTTAACATTCTTCAAATGATTTATTAAATACATTTATATCCATGTTTGAATTTTTATAGAATTTTTTAAAAGGAATATTCTTTTTTTTCAAACAAGGCATGTTTGGATTTTAATAAAAATGTGAAAGGAATATTTATTTTGATGTATATGGAATAAATAGAATTATACACCATCATTAGCAATAATTTTTTTGAATATTACCTTATAATATTCCAGGGTTATTTTCAAATAAAATGATTTTGAAAAAAAATATGTTTTAAAAAGTTCTTTTTCAATGTGGAAAGTATATTTTCATCAATATATGTTTTAAATGATTGATAAAAATCATTTTCCATATAATATTATATATGTTAATGTTATATAATCCTTACTGGTGATATTATCCAAGGATACCATTCTTATTATTTCTTTAAATGTTTTATGTTTATGATGGCATGATGTTTATGAAACTTTTTTCTCTTACACAGGTTATACTGTGAGGAAATTATTATGAAACCCACTTCTTTTCATGGGTTATGTTATAATTAAATGATGAAATTATTATGAAAAAATTCTCTTTTAAATAGGTTATGATATAATGAAATGTTTATGAAACTCATTTCATTTCATGGGTTATGATTTGATAAATGTTTTATAATCTTGTGGAACACATACATATGATTTTCATTATACGATTAGTGGGACCTATATCTCCCTCCAATGTATTGGGTAAATATTTATATCTCATAACATAGATAGGAATAGAATGGGGAGTGAACCAAGTTCAGTAAGGAACTTTTTTTGCTATGATTATATTGGAAGTGAACATTGACTACTATTATTGTTTGGGGAGTGAACCTAATCCACTATGATAGCCTTGATAGTGAGCCTTGACTAATATGGAAATGATTTTATATGATTATTTGCATGACACGGTTATATGCCTTATGCTAGTGTTATCACCTCATGGATCATGTTATTTGATTTCCTTATGATTCATGTCTTATAAAATACCAATATTTATGTCATGACTCAATATTATGATCTTTAGTATGTAGGGTATGGTTTCACAATTTTATTATCATGTTCTCATGCCCTTGTGTTTATATTATGCTTATGTGTCTCCATTATTTACCCTTACTGAGAATATAATCTCACCCTTTCTTATGTTTACTTTCCCCAAGTTATGAAAAAATGTATTATGTATGATATGTCTAATAATATTTCTATTTATTAATAACTTAGTGGGAGATGATGTAGTTCTCATATGAACTAGTTTTTTATGTTTCCATGATTCCAAAGGCACTATACCTTTATGATCCTAAGGCATGTGTTTGCATAACATAATGAATGTTCAAATAAAAATATGTAATATATATATATATGAAAATCCTAGTTCTCTATAGGTTTGTTTCATTTTTTAAAGATGATATTCTAATATATTTAAAGATTAGGTAAGATCATAAAGATCATTTTAGGATTGTGTTGAAGACCTTATGAAAGGAAAAGTTGAATTTTAAATTTACCAAGTATTTATTTTAGCTATGGAAAGTTTCATTATTGGGTTATATAATCTCAAGAAAGGGTATATCAGTGGATCCTTCAAATATATAATTTATTGAGCAATGGAAGAAACCAACCACAGTGACCTAGATCCATATTTTTCAAGGACTAGATAGATTCTATTGAAACTTTATGGTAAATTTCTTATGACTATCAAATCCAATAACCAAATTTACTCGGAAGGGATACATGTTTCAATAGACATATAAATGTGAGGATAATTTCAAGGAACTAAAGAGAAGGCTAGTCAATGAACTTATACTAGCACTACCCTAAAGTGGATAAGGGGTTGTGATCTATAGTGATGAATCAAATATGGGACTGGGTGTGTTTTCATGTAGAATGAAATAGTGGTAGCATATACATCTCACCAATTGAAAATCCATGATAAAAATAACTTGATTAATCATTTGGATTTAGTAGTAGTAATTTTAACATTAAATATATGTATGGGTTATCTATATGGTAAAAGTTGTGATATATATACTGATCATAAAATCTTTTAAGTATAAGTTCACACATAATGAGTTAAATATGATACAATATAGATGGTTAGATCTGATTGAAGATTATTATTTCTCCATACATTACCACCTTGGGAAGGCGAAGGTGGATAATGCTCTGATTCAGAAGGATCATACTAGTTTTTCAATGATTATGATTAAAATACATCAAAAACTTCTGTATTTATAGAATATGGATCTTTAAATTATAAGGAAAGGGAATAGATGATATATTTCTTATAAGAATATTAAGATATCTATCCATTTGAGGATTAAATGGGAACAAAAGTAAGATGAGTAATAACATAAGAAGGTGGGGAATATTCCTGAGTTCAACCATGATTATGATGGAATTATAAGGATTGATAACTGAGTATGTTTTATTTCAACACCAAATTTGAAGGAGTTGTTGGATGAATCTATCCTAGAAGTATGAATATATATAGAAATATGAAAGAGTATTTTTAGTGGTAAAACATGAAAATGGATATTTCAGCGTATGTTTCTTGATGTATGGTATGTAAATAAGTTAAGTATGAGAGACATAATTCAATGGGGATGTTACAACCATTACCTATACTATAATCAAAATAGGAAAACATCGCCATGGATTTCTCCATTGGACTACCCAATACAAATAAAGGCTATAATTTTATTTGGTTTGAAGTTGATAAACTTATAAAGTCATCATAATTTATTACTATAAGAGAATATATATATCTTGATCATCTCTCTAGGTTATATATTAATATGGTGGTAAGATTTCATATATTACCGCTCTCAATCATATCTGATTGAGATATAAGGTTTACCTCAAAGTTATGGATAAATATTCAGTAATATTTTAATACAGAGTTTAGTTTTAGCACTATATATCATCCTTAGATAGATGAAAAATCTAATAGGACCATCAGAGACCTATAATATATCTTCAGATCTTTTTCTATGGATTTTAAATATCATTGGGGTCAACACCTTCATTTGGTCAAGTTTTTTTATAACAATAGTTTTCACTCAAGCATTCAGATGGCTCCTTATGAGGCCATATATGGTATTAAGTGAAGAACTCCAAAATTTTGCGATGAACTTAGATAATGAAATCTATTGGGACCTTAGTTATATAATGTAATGAAAGAAAAGGTTATATCTATTCAATATCACATCAAGACTGCTCAGAGTTGACAGAATAGTTGTGCTGACAATCATTGGTGAGATATAGAATTCAAAGTTGGGGACAAGGTATTCCTAGGAATATATACTTGGAATAAGTTCATGAGATTTTTAAATAATTAAAATTAAACCCCTAGATATATCATTTTATTCATTATTCTTTATCATATCGGGATGGTAGATTATCACTTGATACTTCAACCAAACATCACACAAGTTTAGGATGTGCTCCATGTATAGATTTTATGGAAGTACATACTTGATCCTTCACATTTATTGAAATAAAAGTTTGTACCACTAGATAATGATATTTATTATGAGGAATAACCAGTATAAATCTTGGATCATAGAGATAAAGTGTTATGGAGCAAGACAAATCACCTAGTTAAAGTTTTATGAAGGGAACATAAATTTGAGGAAGCTATGTAGGAAACCAAATGTGTGATGGGGTATAAGTATCCTTAATTATTTGGATCAAAGTGATATAATTTCAAGGGATAAATTATTATAAGGGTTTATAATATAACAACCAAATTTTTTATGATATATTTTTCTTTTGATAAATTTTATGTTTTTGATAGCTTGCTTTACACACACCATTGAGCTTAAACGAATTATGATTTACTATTGAAATATTATTATTAAATGTGACTATTATCACCTAGCCATTAGATTTTTGGGTGTTAATAGAACTAAATAAATAATTATAAGTATCTATAAAATTTTTACTTAATGAAAATGTATTGATTAATTCCTAGGAAATAAGCATTCAATTTTAAATGTTAAAAATAATGTTGTTTTATATTAAAACATTAGTTTTCAAAGTGTTTCAGTTTTTATATATTATGTGTATTACTCAATAATTAACAAGTTTTAGATGAAATATATTGTTATTTAAGGTTAAAAAATGAATAATAATTCATAAAATAATTATCAATTGGTTAGAAATGAAGATAAAAGCATTTGAAGGTAAAAGGAGATATTTTTTCAGAAAACGATTTTTCTTTTGCATGATATATTTTATATTAATAAATTAAATTAATCAATATTAATGAATTATTTTAATATATGTTGTATATAATATATTCAATAAAATATATTAACATTAATATAGTGTTTTCTACTAGGAAAATAATATGAATAAATTCATTTTTATGCTTAAAAATGTATTTTTCTCAAAATGGTTTTAGTTACATTTTTCACACTTATTTTAAAATGAATTTATACCACATATATATATTGAATCAAATAAAAAATTCATATTTATAATAATAATTTTAAATTTTAGTATTCTGATTTCATTTTTGATCATTATGAATAGTAACTGAGGTAAAAAATTTATTATTACAGTATAGATTAAAAGGGTCAACAAGGGATTAAAATAAAGAGATAAGGGTTAAAATGAAAAAAAAAACATTGTCTAAATACTATTTTATGAATTTATTTTGATCTTATATCATCCCATATTTTAACTTGATCTAATTTGGATGCACTTTCCCATGATATTTACTTTATTATATTTTAATATTCTTAATAATTACAAGTGTGTCACTCCCCTCATGTATAAAAGGACTCCTACTATCCTCTCTTATTCACACAACTAGAGAAATTTATCTCAAAAAATATCTACAAAAATACTATACCAACATCCTTATCCATGACCTTGAGTTAGTGGTCTTCCCAAAAGGCCCATCCAATAATCCTTAAGAATCTTTTCAAATGAGGATACCCAAAGAAGAGGTATATGTTCTTACCAATAATTTTCATGTTTCTTTCATCCTAAACCTCCTATAAATGTTCTATATACATATTAAAATGATTAAATTTTTATATTTATTATACTTATATGTTGTTATATTAATGTTATATCCATTTTATATCCATTTCCTATCCATTGGAAAATGATAACGTCACTCGTGCGTACATGTGGACTACCACCTCCAAGAAGTGATGTGATTCATTTTTAATTTACTCTTTACATGGTTGGTAATAAGGATAGATTTAATGAACATATATGATATTTATGTTAAAATTATAATTATATAAATCTTAATTATTATGTACATTTATTTTATTCCATCTATCTAAAAGTTAACACATCACTCATGTGAATGTATGGAATACCATCTCTGTAATACCATGTTCCCATACGGGTGTGAAAATTACTAAGGAAATTTAAATTTTTATCCCATTTAGGTTTTTTCAATGAATTTAGATTTGGGATGGAATTTTGAGACTTTAATTATCCTTAATGGATGATTTTTTATATCATTTGAGGCATGATAGGTACCTCAAGTGTTTGGGAGAGTCATGGGATAATTGGGTTATATTGTAGAAGTTTTTTGGAGGGTTTATACCCATGGTTCATGGTTTGGTGTGCATAGTTAAGGAGAAACCATGAAACACCCTAAGTGTGAGGTGGTTTTTAGTTCAATTTGTATAGTGCATGGCTGGTTTTCATGGTTGGTTCACAATTAAGGGTTAATCATTTGGGTTTTAAATGAAAATATATAGGCTTGGCTTGGGCTTGGAGCTTGGTTCATGGTTTTTTCATGGTTGTAGAAAACCCATGAAAAATGATGCAGATCGAGGTAATTATAATTGGTATAGTTGGTGTATGGTTTGTTAAACCTTATGGTCTAACTATGTGAAGGGGTTGTACATAGATGATATTGATTATACTATTGGTGAACAATTTGGTAAACTATGTAGATAAACTATGTTTCTCATTAAAATGGAAAATTACGGTCTTTTCCTTTAAAATTTTCAGAGGGGGGCTCTTTCTTCTCCCCCTCCTCATGCATGACCCAACTGATTCCCCCTACTATTCCCCCTTCATTCCTCCTTTGTTTGTGATATTTTCAGGTTTAATTCTTCAGTATTTAAGGTGATATTAATCCTTCTTTAGCCTCTATCCTTGATTTTCCATACCTTTATCTCATTTTTTTCTCTAATTTAGCATTTTAATTCTTATTCCACTGAAGCATGGTGGAATCAGTTGATAGTGATGGGTCTTCTATATGTTTTGGCAAGAGGATGTCCTGAGATGGTGTCTATATGCTGTCACAATTCATTTTGATGAATTTATGACACTCTTTGTATTTTTCTAAGGGTTTTGGTTAAAATTAAATTAAATTAATTATTGATTTGATGATGTGTGTTTGGTATTTTTCTTGATATGATACCAGGAGTGTGTCATGGACCTCCCACATGATTTTGGTTTTTATTTGAGTACGATGGAGATTCTCAATGAGTTTTCAATGGTTATTCCTTTTAAATTTAATTTTGAAACAATTAGAATTTGTTATAATTTAGTTTTATAATTAATTATAATATATTATAATTAATTATTGTCCCTTTGTACGTAATCTAGGCCTCAGGGTGTGATGTGAGGCATTGTTGAGCCTTTAAAAAACTTTCAAGAAATGTATTTAAATAGGTTTTAACTTTGTTAAAGATATGTGGTCTCTTATACACACCCTATGGTATTTTTATTTGATTATGAGAATTTGGTATATGGTCTCAACACCTTAGAGAGATGTAAATTTTAATTAATTAAATGGGTATATGAAATAAATGAATTTCTTAATTATGTTTTAATTAAATTGATTTAATTAATTAAAATGATGTTCCTTAATAAAGAGAATATGGTGAAAAGGGACTCAATGAACCCTTGTACATAGGCCTATTACCATGAAAGATAATGATTGAGGCCTTGATTATGATTAAATGAACTTATTGAAACATATGGATCCATTAAGTTAGTGTTTTAATTATGTGAGACTTTATAGACCTATCATAGGATCCCTTAGACACCTCCAATTATAGGTGCATGATGGAATAGAATGTGTTGGCTCTAGTAGGCTATGGTGGAACTTATGAATTGAATTAGAAACTTTGAGATAGTTGAGAAAAAATTGGGTTGAATGTACTTAGAGTACATTGAAGTAGGTTCCCTTAGTATCTCCCCTGGGTTTGGAGTGGTGAAGTACTGGTTAGGGTTAGCCTTGGGTGTCACCTTTGACCCAAGGTTAGACCAGTTGAGACTTGGAGGTCCTATATCCTATGAGGTGGTCAGGGAAACATTAATGGGACGTTATGCCTGGGTGATGGTCTTATCCCTAAGACTTGAATAGGATTTATGACCTTTAGTAGGTTGTCCAGTGTAAGATATGTCTTATGGGAACTTGGTGGGTTCCCTAGTCAATTTTGTAAACTGGTAAAAAATGAGTTATAAATAGTAAACAAATATTATGATGCGAGCGGATGATTTAAACTAAAGTGGAATTATAAATTGAAATCGTAAATAATGATGTTTTATTTGAATTATTGATACATGATATGGTAAGAACCCCTTACAACTATCTTGATTCATGATATGGTAAACACCCCTTGTGGTAATATTGATACTGATGAAACTATAAACACTCATGGAGTAGTGTTTAAATACTCATGTAAAGGTATTTAAATATTGTTAGATTAGTCTTTAAATTCTCATGGAGCATTCTTGGTACTAATGATATTGTATACTTCCCGAATTGGGAGTCGTCCATTAATTTGTTATATCTAGGTGAGTCAGATCCTAGGTTTTTATCTCATGCATATAGGGGTGAGTTGGACCCTAGTTTTTATCTCATGTATACTAGGGTGAGTCAAACCCCTAGTGATTAATTGGTTGGAATGATCCAGTTATAAGATTAGATACACTTTTGCACTATACGAAGTAGGTATGATATTGAATACTAGTTCTAGGGTAGGACATGATCCCCATGTATGGTTACTTATGTTTGTCACAATTACATGATGTGCTCAAAGACATTTCGGTGTTGGTCAAAGTTGGTATAACTTTCCTGGGGCGTCACTATTGAACCCAAGGGCCTATAGTGTTTCTTTATTTATATTAAAAAGTTATTTTCTTATTATGATCATAACAAATGAGAAATCACTACATATATTGGTTATGTATAGGGTCACATTGGTGGTACCGTATTAAGTTTCACTCACATCTTGCTCGGGTGTCTATCTCACTTGGTTACCTGAGTAGCCCTTACTTAGTTATAGGTTAAAGTTTGCAAGAGGCCTCAAATTTGATCATTTTTTAGGATATCTCTATTATATAGGAGACTGGGATTTTTTATGTCTTGGGGTTATAGTATATCTTAAGTGTATTTTTAGTTATTGTTTTATTTTTACATGTGACCATCCTAGGGAGCAGTCGAGTATTGTATGGCTTTATGCTCCTGCATCATTTATTATTATTGATTGGAATGTTGTATTTATTCCTACATAATCTGATAGTTTTCAATTGTGTATGATGCCTAGTTTTTTATTATTGTTTCACACTTTAATATGGTGGTATAGTTTCCCAATGTATGCACCTTAGAACCTTTCTTCTAGTTAGCACCCTTTTGTGTACGAGGAGGCACACCTGAGGTCCAGTCACCCTTGATCTAGTTACTGTTCAGAGTGAACTGAGTTGAGAGGTGAAAAAATGATATTAGAGCATTTATGTGACTCATATCATGTATCGACCCAAAGTTTTTCAATATAAATTACATTCTTAAAATTATGTCATAAAATAACATGAAAACACAACATAATGAACTACTAACTGATAAGTGACCTTTAAACATAAGTTTTTCACTTCTGTGTTTGGAATCTTGAAAATCTGACATACACAGTTGTGTTCAAGATGATTTTTGGAGTCTACTAAAACAAAAATAATTTTTGGTGAATAGTAACCTACCCTTATTAATAGTAACATACCCTTATGAATAGTGATATACCATAATTAATAGTAACCTTACCTATTATAGTATAAAAATAATATTCAAGTGAAAGTATGATGTACCTATATTTTAGAATAAGTAAATGAATGTTTTAAAACTATTTCTTTGTAATAAACCATGATTTTAATTAAATATTAAATTAATTGTATTTATAAAATTATTTTTGAAAATTGGACTTCATTTTTGGATTTCACATGTCGAAAATTGGTTGGGGTAAATTTTTTGGATTTTTCTGAAATACTTGAATTTTTGATGAATAGTGAAGTATCGTAATTTACAAAAATAAGCTAAATAAGCTAATTATAGAGTCATGTGTGATGTTATGCTGATGTAAGCCCACTTGGTTCGGGATCACATGATAAAATTACTATTCTTGGTCATTCAAGACTCACTATTCTTTGTCTTAGGGGAAATTAATAAACTAATGAATTTTATATTAAGGAAACCCCTCTCCCTTCCACTATAAAAACCACCCTTCACACCCTCATTTCCTCACACCTCTCAAGCTCTAAGCCTTCTCTAAACTCTACCCAAACATCCTACCTAGACCCTATACCACTTTCAAGAGCTTCTGGTCTCTTCAAAAGACCAAGCCTAGCTTTCTTAAGGAGGATCTCAAGAGGAAGATTTAAGAGGTAATTTCTCTCCCTCTTTTTCTTTAATTTCCTTTCAAGTTCAAGTTCATTTCTTGATCTCTCCACATCTATCTTCATCCAAATGGTATTTTAACTCCAGTATTATAAATGTACTAGAATTGTATGATGAAAATGGGATATTATATCATCCAACCCCTTTTCCCTCTCCCTTTTATTTGATTAAAGAGAACGTGGTTTGTGAGGTGTTAATTTACCACCTTCAAGAACGACATGTTTTATTCTTCCATTTCTACCTTCATATCTGGTCATGAAACCATTTTTATGGTTGAATCAGAATTTTTTATATGTATTATTTCCTATTTAAAGTTCTTTAAATAACTTATGTTCATATTACTAAGTGATAAATTAAAACAAGTTCGTTGTGATCGAAAAACTGCCCAAATTAACCCAAATAATCATCATTTAATTCTTATCTAATGATTCATTCACATGGATATAATATGATTAATTATAAGATCATTAAATATCCGGTAATATAATTAATAACATGTAATATTAGTTCTGTATGTTTACCCATGTTCTACCCAAACTTCGATTTAAGAATACAAGTGAACCACTCAAGAAAACCATAAAAACAAACATTCCCGAATAATGTTTTTAAACTCTATAAATCATCCAAAGGAACATAAAATTACTTAATGAAACCATAATGAACCATATTAATGTAAAAAAGTTTCTTTATTTCTAATTAATGAATATAATGTCATTATACAGGACATTAAAGAGAATAAAGAATTCAGATACAAGGTAAGAGGAAATCTCAAACCCAATTTTCTTTCTTCAAGTTCTCCCTCTTTCACTCCATTTTTGATATTGTTACTCCAAAAAAATCATTTTTTCATCATTTTCTTTCATTTTACAGGATATACATGTTTACCACTATTTTTTGTGTCAAAAAAATTTTTTCCAAAAGAAATCTTCTTTTAATAACTCACCTTTTACTTCTCATTCAAGGTTGATGGTTCTTGTATCAAGTATGTTATTCCCTCTTTGTTTTGGTAACCCAAATTTTATGAATGTGTTCTTATGAGATGAAACCAATTCCTTCCATGGGTTATTTATGTTAATTATTGTTAAATTTTCTATGTGTCATGCATGATAATGATAATATTATGAGGTGACGGGTGCGCCTGGAATTATATAGCGCAATATGAATGTTTGAATATGACGGGTGCACCCAGAATTATACAACACTCCAATGCATTGGGTAAATTGATAAATCTCATGAGTAAATGTGAAATTATGTTTTAAAAAGATGCTATCTTGGTTTACAAGTATGTCTGGTAGTTAACCACTAAGACATGATGTTTCATTTTTACACATTGCCGCATTTCAAGTCTTATATTTATGATTCCTCTCATGTTCATGATATTTTTTCCATGTTATGATTATGCTCACACCATGCTATATTATTATTATCTATCCTCTTACTGGGCTTCTATCTCACCCCTTTTGATGTATATCCTCAGGTGGCTACATGTACTAAGGAGAGGATAAGTGCCAATAAGAAGCTAGAGAAGAAGAAATTAAATAAATGTTTATGCTTAATGTTGTAATTATTATGTATGGTCCTAGTTTTCCCAAGACACTAAACATTTGGATCCTCTATGTGTAATACTATTATGTTTTTTATATTTAAAATGATGAAATAGTAATGTAAGAAAAGGAAGGGTCTCTATAGTTGGTATCATAGGAAAGGTTTAGTTAATTTGGGAAATAGGATTAGTGAACCCTAGAGAAAACCTATAGCATGAGACTAAGTACAAATATTCACACAAGAATATTTATATAGGGATCCCATATGTTATGATTTTAGTATAAATTTTTCAAATGAATAAGTTATTTATTCATGAACTTGTTTACTTATGTTTTGTTCTAACCTTTTCTATTTTAAAAAATGGTGGGAACCAGGAGAAATCAGGCCAACAACTCATGCGAGGGCCAATGCAACGATTGCCCGAATGAAATCTCCAATGATTTGGGAGGTGGAGTTCAAAACTTCATGGCGATTCTTACCCAATTATCTCAGGTTATGAACAATAACCATAATAATGGGGAACATCCTCCTTCACCAAAGTGGGAGAAACTGGCTATCAAATGTTTTATGTGGAAATGACCACTGACGTTTAGTGGATCCTCTGATCCACAAGTTGTGGAATAGTGGGTCAACTCCATGGAGAAGATATTTTATGTTCTTCACTGTTCTAAGATGGATAAGGTGACCTTAGCCGTTTATCGCCTAGATGGAGAATCCGATCAATGGTGGGCTTTGATTAAGAACACTAAGCCAAGGGATGAAATTGAAGAGATGGAATGGGAAGACTTTAAGATAATGTTTCTTAACAAGTATTTCACAAGAACTCTTCGCGCGAATATGGAGAGAGAATTAATAGAGATCAAGAAAAAAGAAGGAGAATCTTTCACAACCAACGAAGAGAATTTCACAAGGCTTGCAAGGTACGCTTTGGGTTTTATTATCAATAATGATAGAAAAATTGATAGATTATTTAGTGGATTAAAACCACACCTTCAAAAGACTCTTGAAATTCGAGACTATGGGAGTTATGAAGAAGTTTTTTGGTGTGCTCTCAAAGTGGATATGGAGTTTGGAGAATGGTACCATGACTATGGTGATAAGAAAAGAAAGATGGAGTTTCAATCTGGAGGATCTAATGACAAAAGTGGGAAGAAAACTCAAAGTCCCACATGCCAAAAATGTGGGAAGTTGCACTATGGGAACTGCCTCAAAGGGATGGGGAAATGATTCAAGTTTGGGAAAGAAGGACACCATGCTCAAGAGTGTCGAAAAGACACAAAAAGTAAAGATAATGTAGCCGATGAAAGGAGAGAACCACTCGGGAGCTAGGTCAATATACAAACCAGTGCACTAAACCTCTAGTTCTCGAGGGTAATCAGCGTCAGTAGCCACTAAAGCCAAATAAATAAGGGAAGGATTATGCCATCACTACTATGGAAGTGGAGAAAGATAATGAAGTCGTACAAGGTACACTTCCTATTCACTCAAGAATGGAAAAAGTCTTATTTGATTCCGGTTCTATGCATTCCTTTATGTCTTGAAAGTTTTCTATAACTATAGAATTGAAGCCCTGAAACCTTGAAGTAGAGATATCTGTAAAAACACTAAGTGGTTAAATCATTGAAACCCAAGTGTTTGACTATTCTCTTGTTGGCATATGTGGGAAGATTCTTCTGGAAAATCTCATAATACTTCCCTTGGTGGAATTTTACGCTATAATGGGAATGGATTGGCTCTTGTTATATAGAACACATATCAACTGTCGGTAAAAGGAAATATCTTTTCATATTCTAAACCATCCCATGCTCCTCTACAAATTCAAGGAAGATCGTGAATATCCTTTGAAAAATCCCGAAGTGGTTTGGGTGTTGATTCCCTATGAATAAGTATACCTTGCCCAAATGGTTGAGTCTAAGGAAAGTTCCAACCTTGAGGAAATTCCCATCGTGAGGGAATACAGAGATGTATTTCCCGAAGAGTTACCCGGAATTCCCCCGGATCGTGAGGTAGAGTTCTCAATTGAACTCATACCCAGAGCTACTCCTGTCTCAAATTGTCCCTATAGGATGGCTCCTATCGAACTGGAGGAGTTAAAGTAGTAGCTGCAAAAGCATCTGGACAAAGGGTTCATACGCCCTAATACATCACCTTGGGGTACGCCAGTGCTCTTTTTGAATAAGAAGGATGGAACAATGCGGTTGTGTATCGATTATTGGGAACTAAACACGATAACCATAAAGAACAAGTATCCTCTCCCTATGATTGATGACTTGTTCGATCAGTTAAGAGGAGCTAAATACTTCTCAAAGGTGGATCTTCATTCTAGATATCATAAGGTAAAGGTGAATAAGGAAGATATTTAGAATATTGCCTTCCGAACAAGGTATAGTCACTATGAGTTTTTGGTGATGCCCTTCGGACTTACTAATGCCCATGCAATCTTCATGGATTTTATGAATAGATTCTTTAGACATTACCTCAACAAATTTGTGGTAGTGTTTATTGATGGTATTCTCATCTACTCCAAGAGCAAGGAGGAACATGAAGAACATCTAAGACTTGTTTTGGTGACATTAAGAAAGGATAATTTGTATGCCAAGTTTATCATGTGTGACTTTTGGATGAAGCAAGTCACATTCTTGGGACATGTGATCACAAGTGAGGGAATTTCTGTGGATCCTTCAAAGACAAAGGTGATTAAGGAATGGCACAGGCCCTCTAGTGTCACAGAAATCCATAGTTTTCTTGGATTATCTGGGTACTACTGACATTTTGTGAGAAACTTCTCACGATTGTCAAGCCCTCTAACTAAGTTAACAAGGAAAGGGGTAAAGTATGTCTAGATGGAATAATGTGAGGGAAGCTTCAAGGAGCTAAAGAGAAGGCTGATCGCTGCACCTATACTCACACTACCGAAAAGTGGAGAAAGTTTTATGGTATATAGTGATGCTTCAAAGAAAGGCTTGGGTTGCGTACTCATGAAAAATGACAATGTGATAGCCTATGCCTTGCGACATTTGAAGATCCATGAGCAGAAATACTCGACACATGATCTAGAGCTGGCAGCCATGATTTTTGCCTTGAAAATCCGGAGGTACTACCTTTATGGTGAGAAGTGTGACATATACACCGACCACAAGAGCCTAAAGTATATATTCACACAAAAGGATCTCAACATGCATCAAAGGATATGGTTAGAGATAATCAAGGATTACGATTACTCTATTCACTATCATCCTGGAAAGGCGAACAAGGTAGCTGATTCCCTAAGCAGAAAATAACATGCTAATCTATCCATGTTGTGGATTGAGAAAGACCCTATCTTCTTAGATATGAAAATAATTGATTTGGAAATCATAAGGGTAGGGGATACATCCTACCTTGCCCAAATGATTGTGAAACCATCCATCCAGTAGAGGATTAAGGAAGCACAAAGCGATGATGTGGAGATAAAAAAATAGGGTGAATTCAGTAAAGGAAGGGAAGCTGCCAGAGTTCCATATCGATGATGATGGTGTGATTCGGTTTGGAACGTGACTTTGTGTGCCTTCATCACCTGGGATAAATAAGGAGCTATTGGATAATGCATATATCTCAACATTCTCTATCCATCCTGGGAGTACCAAAATGTACCGTGATCTCTGAGAACACTTCTGGTGGGATAACATGAAGAAGGATATTGCGGAATATATATCAAGGTGCTTGGTATGTCAGCAAGTTAAAGCTGAGCAACAAAAGTCCAAAGGTATGATGCAGCCATTTTCTATACCCATGTGGAAATGGGAAAATGTTACTATGGACTTTTTCATGGGTATCCCAAAGACGTTGAAGGGAAATAATGCGATATGGGTTGTGGTTGACCGACTCACCAAGAATTCCTATTTTATCGCTATTCGGGAAGATCTCTCGCTTGAAAAACTTGCAAAGATATATGTGAAGGAAGTGGTGAGACTGCATGGTGTTCCACTCTAAATTGTATCTGACCATGATCCAAGGTTCACATCTAAATTCTGGGGGATCCTTTAACATGCTTTGAGTACTGAATTAAATTTCAGCATGGCCTATCACCCCCAAACTGATGGCCAGTCTGAAAGAACTATTCAGACACTTGAAGATATGCTAAGAGCATGATCTCTAGAATTCAAAGGTGGATGGGATCAACATATCCCATTGTTTGAGTTCTCATACAACAATATCTTCCACTTGAGTATTCAGATGGCTCCATATGAAGCTCTGTATGGAAAGCGATGTAGAACTCCAACCTGTTGGGATGAAGTTGGATAAAGAAAGCTACTTGGGCCCGATCTTATTCAAGAGATGACAGAGAAGGTTCAAGTCATCCAAAAACACATCAAAGCTTCTCAGAGTCAGAAAAAGAGCTATTCTGAAAACCGTCGAAGAGACTTGGTGTTCGATGTTGGAGGTAAAGTCTTCCTACGAATATCTCCATATAAGAGAGTCATGTGATTTGAGAAGAAAGGGAAGCTAAGCCCAAGGTACATTGGCCCCTTTGAGATCCTTGATTGCATAGGAGTTTTGGACTATCGACTTTCACTTCCACTGAATATGTCTTAAGTTCATGATGTGTTTTATGTATCACTACTGAGTAAGTACATACCATACCCCTCACATATACTAAACTCAGAGGTGGTGTAGCTGGAAGATCATCTCTCCTATGAGGAGAAGCTGGTAAAGATTCTGGATCGAAGAGATATGGTTCTACGCAACAAGACAACCCATCTAGTAAAATTGTTGTGGAGGAACCATAAGTTTGAGGAAACAACTTTGGAACCAGAAGAGGCGATGAAGGGGAAACACCCTCACCTGTTTGTGTAAAGTGAAATTTCTTAAGGGGGGAAGAATGTAACGACCCAAAGTTTTTCAATGGAAATTCCATTCTTAAAATTATGTCATTAAATAACATGAAAACACAACATAATGAACTACTAAGTGATAAGTGACCTTTAAACATAAGTTTGTCACTTCTATGTTTGGAATCTTGAAAATATGACATACATGGTTGTGTTCAAGATGATTTTTGGAGTCTAATAAAACAAAAATAATTTTTGGTGAATAGTAACCTAACCTTATGAATAGTAACATACCCTTATGAATAGTGATATACCCTAATTAATAGTAACATTTCCTATGATAGTATAAAAATAATATTCAAGTGAAAGTATGATGTACCTATATTTTAGAATAAGTAAATGAATGTTTTAAAACTGGTTTCTTGTAATAAATCATGATTTTAATTAAATATTAAATTAATAATATTTATAAAATTATTTTTAAAAAATGGGCTTCATTTTTGGATAATACACATCAAAAAATGGTTGGGGTAAATTTTTGGGATTTTTCTGAAATACTAGAATTTTTTATGAATAGTGAAATACCGTAATTTACAAAAACAGGCTAAATAATCTAATTATAGAGTCATGTGTGATGTTATGATGATGTAAGCCCACTTATTTTGGGATCACATGATCAAATTACTATTCTTGGTCATTCAAGACCCACTATTCCTTGTCCTAGGAGAAATTAATAAACTAATGAATTTTATATTAAGGAAACCCCTCTCCCCTCCACTATAAAAACCACCCTTCATACCCTCATTTCCTCACACCTCTCAAGCTCCAAGCCTTCTATAAACTCTACCCAAACATCCTTCTTAGACCCTATCCCACGTTCAAGAGCTAATGGTTTCATAAAAAGACCAATCCTAGCTTCCTTAAGGAGGATCTCAAGAGGATGATTTAAGAGGTAATTTCTCTCCCTCTTCTTCTTTAATTTCCTTTCAAGTTCAAGTTCATTTCTTGATCTCTCCCCATATATCTTCATCTAAATGGTATTGTAACTCCATTATTATACATGTACTGTAATGTTATGATGAAAATTGGATATTATATCATCCAATCCCTTTTCCATCTTCCTTTTATTTTATTAAGGAGAACGTGGTTCATGAGGTGTTAATTTACCACCTTCAAGAACGACAAGTTTTATTCTTCCACTTCTACCTTTAGATCTGGTCATGAAACCATTTTTATGGTTGAACCAGAATTTTTTATATGTATTATTTCCTATTTTAAGTTCTGGAAATAACTTATGTTCATATTACTAAGTGATAAATTAAAACAAGTTCGTTGTGATCGAAAAATTGCCCAAATTAACCCAAATAATCATCATTTAATTCTTATCTAATGAATCATCCACATGGATATAATATGATTAGTTATAAGATAATTAAATATCCTGTAATATCATTAATAACATGTAATATCAGTTCTGGATGTTTACCCATGTTCTACCCAAACTTCAATTTAAAAATACAAGTGAACCACTCAAGAAAACCATAAAAACAAACATTCCCGAATAATGTTTTTAAACTCTATAACTCATCCAAGGGCACATAAAATCACTTAAAGAAACCATAAGGAACCATATTAATGTACAAAAGGTTCTGTATTTCTAATTAATGAATATAATGTCATTATACAGGACATTAAAGAGAAGGAATCATTCAGATACAAGGTAAGGGGAAATATCGAACCCAATTTTCTTTCTTCGGGTTCTCCCTCTTTCACTACATTTTTGATATGGTTACTCCAAAAAATCATTTTTTCATTATTTTATTTCCTTTTCTGGGATATACATGTTTACCACTACTGTTTGGGTCAAACAAAATGTTTTCCAAAAGAACTCTTCTTTTAAGAACTCACCTTTTACTTCTCATTCAAGGTTGATGGTTCTTGTATCAAGTATGTTATTCCCTCTTTGTTTAGGGAACACAAAGTTTATGAATGTGTTCTTATGAGATGAAACCCATTACTTCCATGGGTTAGTTATGTTCATTATTGATATATTTTCTATGTTGAATTCACTATAATGATAATATTATGAGGTGACGGGTGCGCCCGGAATTATATAGCGCAATATGAATGTTTGAATGTGACGGGTGCACCCAGAATTATACAGTACTCCAATGCATTGGGTAAAGTGATGAATCTCATGAGTAAATTTGAAATGATGTGTGAACAAGATGCTAGCTTGGTTCACAAGTATGTGTGGTAGTTAACCACTAAGACATGATATTTCATTTTTACGCATTGCCACATTTCATGTATTATATTTATGCTTCCTCTCATGTTCATGATCTTTTTCCCATGTCATGATTATGATCACCCCATGCTATATTGTTCTTACCTATCCTCTTATTGGGCTTCTATCTCTCCCCTTTTTATGTATATCCTCAGGTGGCTACATGTACTAAGGAGAGTACAAGTTCCAATAAGAATCTATAGAAGAAGAAATTAAATAAATGTTTATGCTTGATATTGTAATTGTTATGTATGGTCCTAGTTTTCCCAAGACACTAAACCTTTGGATCCACTATGTGTAATAATATTATGTTGTTTATCTTTAAAATTATTTAATAGTAATGTAAGAAAAGGCATGGTCTCTATATATCACAAGTGTATCAGATATTTTTATTTGTGTATTAATATTTTGGGTATATGGAAGACAGGAGACATAGGAATGTGTTAGGGATTTCGATGGAACCTAGACTGGTGTATCATGAACAAATTGTTTAGTGAAAGTCCATGTCACCCTAGATATGGGATTGATATTCTTGGTTTCCACTATTACAGTTGGATGATTTCACCTTATGTGATGTACATGGATTTTTGGATTTATGGTTTATTATGGATTTTGGATTTTATACTATTGAGGAAGGATGTGTATAATGCATCATGTTTGGTATGTATTATTCGCATGATATACGCCTACTTGTGTGTGATTTTACTAATGATAAGAGTCTAACTGTTTAAAAATTCAAAAATAACTCATAATTTTTTTCCCTATATAAGTTCTTGTTCTCATTCTAGTCAGCTGAACCATGGTATATTTTATCTCAATGACTATATATTTGGATTTGCGAAGAAGTGCTTGATAATGATAGATATACATTCACTCTTGTACGGGATACATAGAGCCTCTTGCTTGGTCAGTATAGGAATTTTATGAATTGAAGATTAGCCCCTTGGGGTGATCTTAATTTCTGTTTTTCACAAGAAAATGGTCTCAATTACTTAAAGTGTTAGTAAAAACATATATTGTATTTTTCCATATATCTTAGAATTAAATTCTACTTAACTGAATTGTATGACTATGGGATACTCAATATGGATCATCTTGGGTCGATTCCATTATATATATGTATATGAAAGTGACCCAATTCTTCAGGTAGTAGTATAATTCATGGATGCATGGAGAGGGTGGGGCCCCTAGGATTGGGTGGTTGATTTTGTCATGTGATTCTTGATGTGTATCTATGATAACTATAGAGTGGGTATTGGTATGTAAGTTGCCTTGGAATATTTGAGATGCGAGCAGAGGTGTTCCTTATAAACTATAACCTATGTGAGTAGTGACATATAGGTTAGATAGGAAGCCAGGTGACTTTATATATGGATCAAGATAGATGGGTTGGGTATTATGTTTAAGAGGAGAATTATAAGGGTAAACCACATGAGGATTTATCCTGGGATTGTAATTATTTTGGAGGTAGGAAGCATGGGTAGGTTATTTGGGTTATGAAATGGAACATCGGAGGTGTTACTGGATACACGATGTGGGAATAGTGATGCCTTATTCATTCAATATGGGAAGAACCTTGAGTGATTTTGGTATTGAAGCAATAATTCAAGGGCAGGTTCAATAGGATTATTAACCCTATGTATTTTGGATTCATTTCTAAGTGGCATGGTGTTAGAGCATGTATGGATGTCTATAGTTTTGGAATGATTCCGGGGTTGGTGGGTGGTCATGTGATAGATCCTGGAATTGGTGAGATTCTTAATTATAATGAGGAGAACCAAGGGTACTTTTGGCTTAATGTGCTTAACATGAAAGTAGCATGGTCAGCTGAGTAAAATAGGAGGCCATGGTGAGTATTGGTTTGATGATCAAATGTGGGTTCATAGAAGAGATAAATAAGTATATTTTATTTGAAGTAGCTTGTGGATATTGTGTTTTGAGATAGATTGATGATGTATAACTCATGGGATCATGGGTTTCATTAAATGATTGGGTAGTATGGGTGTGTAATCCTATTACATTTGGATAATATTGATGTAGTGTGCACTGGATACATGTGGTGATATTGAATTAGGATTTGGTGAGTAGAAATGTATGAGATGAGTGATGAGGTGTTTGATGAGATTTCATAGGCATGGTTGTATAGAAGTTTTTATGAAATGGTAAATGTCCCTCTGTGGTAAAGGAGACATCAGAATTGGATTAGGTTCAATGGAATGGTTGATCCATGGAGTTGATTATAGAAAAGGTACTAATAGGATGGGTTAGTGTGGCTTAGGAGGAGAAACATGCATTTTATAATGGAACCCATTGAGGCTCCACTTAAGGAGTATTCTAAGGTAATTAATATGGTGTGGAGTGCCCCATTGGATAGCTAAGGGTGATCCCCTCATTATGGATGAGATTTTGAAGGATGTTGAGGTTGAAATTCAAGGTGATTCTGGGATGGTTAATGATTGAAGTTTTGTATTAGTGCGCAGGTATAATAATTCTGGACTCATCTGGTCATTAAATGTTGTAATGGATAGAACAAAGATTTTGGATGTGTGAACCATGTTGGTGGGGTCATGGGTGTGGTAGGACCATTATAGAGTAGTCGATGTGGTTCTTATAAACTATTGATTAGATGACTCTGACTATATCTACTTTTATGGTGAATGCCATATTTGAGGTAAAGATGTGATATTAGATGGATTCGGTGTGTTTGAATTAGGAAAAGGATGATTTTTATGAGATTCAAGTGTGAGTCGGATCGGAGATGTGCTAGTGCTCAAATGATAACATGGTGGATTTTTTCATTAGTATAGGATCCAACCATGGAATTACACTGAGATTCAAGTCTATAATTCAATGCAGGTGAGTTAAATTATCTATGGATTCCTATAGGGATTTAGGCATTGTGATCGGGTGAGTGAGATGGTATGTCATCCAGTGCGGCCAGAATTTTTTTTGAATTATTGTCCATGGGAGGTTAAGATGGTGTTTTTTAATGATATTGGATTTGGTTGTTTATAAACTGCATTTGATGCATCATTTTAGATGTGACAGGTGTATTTTAGAGATTTTCCTAGGATTTTCAAGGAAAGGCAGCATCTTCGAGCTTATTACATGGGTGATGGAGGCTCGTCCAATTAAGTTGGAAATCAAGAATGAATACTATTACTAATTTTTATCTTGATTTTTTTTGTTTTTTGGGTTTCATGAGATGGGAACCATGCCAATAATGTTGATAGACTATTTTAATTGTATTTTGATAGGCAATTATAGTAGTGGTAAGCATCAAGGGTCAAAATCGGTAGTTTTGAGTTGATTCGTATTAAGAGGAGCACCATAGCTTGAGAGATGGTCCAAAGGAGGGAACAATCCTACCTTAAGGAAGAAGGGTGTGGTTGGAGTGTCATATTAGGGAATTGGTAAATATTTTTAGCAGTGTCTCAACTTTTGGTTAATTGAGCGCTTTGTGTTTAAGATTGTGATAGAGAAGATCATTCAATGATTTGTAGTAGAATGTGATGAGCTAATTATGGATTTACAGTTGATGTTGGTCGAAATTAATGATAGAATCGTCAAAAAGACTTTGCAATAAAGAAATTGTTATGGTTGGGAGGTTGTAATACCCAGTGTCTGTATGGGTGTAAAAATTCTAGAGAGAATTTTAATCTTTATCCCTTTAAGGGGTCGTTTAGTGAATTGGTCTTCAGGTAGGAATTTCAAGAGTTAGAGTATCATGAGTAGATTTTTTTGGTTGTGGTTTGAGTCTATAGAGTTGGCTCGGGTTCTTGGTCATGTCTCAGGAGAATCATGTTTAATTTCATAAGTTTTCAGAGGGTTTATCCCTATGGTGTATGGTTTGATGTGTACAATTTAGGAGAACCTATGTAGCACCCTAAGCCTAAGAAGGTTTTCAATTTAATTTGTATAGAATATCACTGGTTGTTATGGTTGTCATACAGTTAAGGGTTAACAATGTTGGTTTCATTGTAAAATGTGCAAGCTTGGCTTGGGACTAGGGATTTTTGAACAATTTGTGCATGGTTGCAGAAAAACTGTGTGAAATTTTGCAAACTGGGGTAATGCCAATTTGAACAGTTTGTGCATGTTTGGTAAACCATGTATCCAAATCATTCGACTCATTAAAAGTAGAAAATTGTGGTTTTTATCTTTTTAATTTTAATAGGGGGACCCCTCTTTCTTCTCATCCTCTTCACACATTATCTATCTGACTCCCCCTCCTCTTCCCCCTTCATTTATCCTTTGTTTATGATGTTTTTGAGTGTGACCCTTTAGCATTTAAGGTGAGGTCCATCCTCAGTTTTCCTTAATTATTAATTTTCCTTAACTTATCTATTTTTTTCTCCATTTTAGGGTTTTAATTCTTATTCCACTAAATCATGGTGGAATCAGCTGATATAGATGGGGGTTTTGTATGGATTGTCAGGAGGATGTCTTGAGATGGTGTTTGCATGTCATCACAAGGTGTTTCAGCAAAGTTATGACAATGTTTGGATTTTTTCAAAGGTTTTTGGTTAAAATTAAACTAAATTAACTATATAATTGATTTAATGTGATTTTTATTTATCATAGACTAATTTTTAGAGTGTTTCATGGACCTGATGCGTGCTTTTAGTTGTGATTTGAGTGAGACAAAGATGCCTGGTGAGTTATCGGTGGTTATTCTTTTTAAATTAAATTGTAAATAAATTATAATTTATTATAGCTGAGTTTTATAATTAATTATTAGACATTGGAATGTTATATATGTTCTGGTATGTGATTTTAAACATTAACAAGACTTTTTAGATCTTTTAGGATATGGATTTAAATAGGTTTTTAATTCACTAAAGGTGGTTGGTCTCTCACACACACCCTACAGTATTATGATTTTATTATGGGTATATGGTATATGGTATCAACACTTTAGGGTGATCAACCTTCAAATTAAATAACTGGGTATATTAATTAAATGAATTGATTAATTAGATTATTAATTGAATCATTTTAATTAATTAAAATGATGTGCCTTAATGAAGAGAACAAGGTGTCAAGGGCCTCAGTGGACCCTTGTGCATAGACCTTTTTCCTAAGTTGTTGATGTTATAGGCATTGATCATGATCAAATTAACTTACCAAAACATATATACCCCTTGTGGGTGTGACTAAATTATGTGAGACTTATTGTTTCTATCATAGGATCCCTTAGACACCTCCAAGTATTGGTACATGATGTAATAAAATGTGTTGGACCTAGTAGTCTATGGTGGAACTTTTGAATTAGCTTAGAGAATTTTTGATAGTTGAGATAAGAATGGGTTTAATGGATATAGAAGACCTTGAAATAGGTTCCCTTAGTATATCCCCTGGGTTGGGAGTGGTGACAGACTAGTCAGGGTCAGCCTTGGGTGACACCTTTGACCCAATGTTGGACCATGTGAGACTTGAAGGTCATAACAATAATGAGGTGATTGAGGACACATCAAGGGGACATTATGCATATGTGATAGGCTTGTACCTAAGACTTAAATGGAACCAAGGACCCCTTATAGGGTGTCTAGTGTGAGATGTGGCTTAGGGTACCTTGGTGGGTTCCCCATTCAATGTTGAAAACTAGTAAACAATGAGTCATAAATGGTAAGTGGATATTATAATGTGATAAAATGGATGTAAAATAAAGTGTCCTTATAAATTGAAATGATAAATAAGGATGTTTGATTTGAATTATTTATACATGATATGGTAAACTCCCCTTAATGTGGTCTTGATGCATGATATGATAAATTCCCCGTGAGGTAGTCTTGATACTGATGAAACTATAAATTCTCATGGATTAGACTATAAATGATTATAGAGTGGTTTGTGATCACTCTTGGAGTGGTCTATGAATGCTCATGGAGAGGTTATGATACAAATGGTATTGTGGATGGCCCTGATTGGGATTCGGTCATTGAACCAGTATACTGAGGTGATTCAAACCTCAGGTTTGTATCTCAAATATATTAGGGTGAGTCAGAACCTATATTTTTATCTCATGTATACTGGGGTGAGTTATACTCTAGGTGATTACATTGGTTAGCATAATCGTATGATGTTATCATGGACACTCGGGAATTGGATAAAGTAGATATGATATTAGATACTAGTTCTAGGGTAGGACATGGTCCCCCTATGTGCTTACTTGTAACGACCCAAAATTTTGAATAAATCTTGTTTCCTAATTTTGTGTGTTATTTTATTATACTCAACAAAACTGTTTCATTTGATAACATGAGTATAATTAAAATGAGATTGTTGGGTTTTGACTGTTATATGACCATTGGTCAATATGACCACTAGAAACTAAACATTTTGATATTTTTCTCTAAATACAAGTGATCTTGGTTAATTAATATAGAAAGAAGATTTGATGGCCTCACCTAGTAGTCTTGGACCGATCGAAGCCCATATAACAGAACTTGGGAAGGAGGTAGCATCATTGGGCTTTGCTTTGGACCAAACCCAAGCCGAACTTCATCGTGTGAAGCTAGAACGGAATCACCTTCGTGAGAAGTTAAAACTGATAGAAATTACTACTCGTGCGATGTTGGCCAAGCCTCCCTCGGATTCTCTCACCTTAGAACACCTTACACTTAGGTCCTATGCTGGTGTGATAAGGGGCTATGTAAGGAGACCGTAATTGCCTTGTGTAATCCTTTGTTTTAAATAAAAATTTTGATTTCTTCTTATTATAAAGTTTATGAATTTTCAAATGTCCGGATAAATATAGTATTCATATTTTTGGTGAATCTTAGAGAAATGATATTTTAAAAATTGTTTATGTAAACCTTAAATAATTAAAAATTTGTAATGATTTTCAAAAAATGGTCTTCTATAATTATGTTCAGTATGAAATTTAGAGTCTAATAAGATCAACTTGATTTTTGATGAATAGTAAATTATGAATAGTGATTTTATTCTTAGGATTAGTAATGTGGCCAAATGGATTAGTAATCTCACTTAAAGAAAGTATTAATATAATCTAGGCTCCTTGATTAAGTAATGTGATTCAATAAAATGGTTAAATAACGATTTCATAAATTATTAGTCAAGTATTAGTTTTTTTCAGGTGAATAGTTTTTTTAATTATAAATTAAATTAAAAATATTTAGAAAATTATTTTTATAAAATGGATTTAATTTTTGAACTCAGAGCATCGATATTATGTTAAGGTAATTTTGGGTGATTTTTCTGAAAAAAATGAATTTTCGGTGAATAGTGTATTTATTAAAAAACTAAATTAAAAATATTTAGAAAAATATTTTTATAAAATGGAGTTCATTTTTGAAATCAGAGCATCGATATTTGGTTAAGGTAAAATTTTGGAATTTTTCTGAGAAAGTTGAATTTTCGATGAATAGTGAAAATACAGTTTTTAAGTTACGGGTGTTTAATGACATCATTAAATGATGTATTTAGTATGTAATAAATATGGTAGACTTATGAATAGTAATATAAGGTATGAGGTGTCTCATGTGGCCAATACCATGGGAAAATACCATGGGCAAGCCCATGGTTTTGCCAAAACCACCAATGAGGTGTCCCTTGGCCATTAATGCCTTGTCCCCTCACTTTCCCTATAAATACCAAGCCATAATCTCATCCATTCGACTCACAACTCTCCCCCAACGAAGCTCTGGTCTCATTACCTCCCAAGGAGTCCTCCCAAGGTTCCCCCAAGCCCTCAAGGTCCCAACCTTTGAGTTTTAAGAGTTACGTTTTAAGGTAAGGGATCCAAACTCTCTCTTTCTTTTCAAATACTCTCTTTTAAGTCATTTCATTTATGCTCCATGTTCTTATGTTGGAGGATTATATTTTATATTCCTCTTACTTCCCTTTTCATGTTCATATGATGAGATATCCCCTATTACTCTCATCATTTCGTTTTATGAATGTTTAAGTGGCGTTGTTAGGCTGCCGAAATTTTTGTAACGGATTCTTTCACCCTTCTCATTTTCAAGTTCTATTTTCTTGTCAAGTCTTTCAAGTTACTTTTTTTGTTGGGGTATTATCTCTATATATATCATACTGATCTTTTATGTTCATATGATGAGAGACCCTATTTTATCTCTTCAATTTTTTTTTTGAAGTTTAAGTGACGTTGTTAGGCTGCCGAATTTTTAAGTGGTTCTTTCACCCTTCTCGTTTTCAAGATCTATTTTCATGTCAAGTCGTTCAAGTTCCTTTTTATTATATTGGGGTATGATCTCTATATCTATCATACTGATATTTTATGTTCATATGATTAGACCCCCTATTTGATCTCGTCAATTCATTTTTTTGAAGTTCAAGTGACGCCGTTAGGCTGCCGAATTTTTAAGGGATTTGTTCACCCTTCTCATTTTCAAGTTCTATTTTCTGGTCAAGTCTTTCAAGTTCATTTTTATTATGTTGGGTTATGATCTATATATCTATAATACTGATCATTTATGTTCATATGATGAGATACCCTATTTGATCTCGTCAATCCATTTTTGGAAGTTTTAAGTGACGTCGTTAGGCTGCCAAATTCTCATAAGAGAAATCTTATTTTTTTGCCTTCCTTTCAAGTTCTTCATTTCATATGGTATATCATTCAAATTTCATTACCATGTTCTTAAATCCTTTATATTCTGTTCCCATACTATTTTATGTATCATTTTTGAGCGGGTGACCCATGTCCCCTCTCTTTTCAATGTTTTCTAAAACCATGTATCATAGCCATTATGCTGCAGAATTTTCGTCTCAAAATGTCTTTCTATTTTTTCAAATTATTTTATTTTATTAAGTGAATACTCAAATATCTTTATTCTATAGGGGTATTCACATAAATATCAAAATTTTCTATTTTAATTCTGGTATTTACATACATGATACCCACTTTCCTTTTTCCGTGGGATTAAAGTGACATAAGGATCACATATTTAAAGTAGTTTTTTTAAAATGTGATGACTATGAAATGAAACCTATTTCTTTTATGAAATATGGGTTGTTTATGAAATGTTTGATGATGATATATGTGGATCACATGATAATAAATAAAAATTTAAGGGTGCACCCTGATAGCACTCCAATGCATTGGGTAAAGACTTAATCTCTAGAGATGACAATTTTTAACAACACCTTGGTGAATAACCTTGGTAATTTTTAATGACACCTTGGGGATGGACCTTGGTGAAACGGAATTGATTGTCTATGTTAAATGTTGTATCCACATCTTCAAGTTATGAAATACGTTATTTTTATTATTATATGACTCATGATTTCTTTCTCATTCCTTAAAGTTCTTTTTCATGACATTGTTGATGTATCTCAAGTTCACATGTTAAATGTTTCCCATTGTTTCCCTTACTGGGCCTTCTGCTCACCCTTTCTTTTGATATATGTCCCCAGGTTATGAGATGCAGTAATGAAAATAGTATGAACATAAGGATAATCCTTTCAAGTGTTTAAGAAGAATGTTTTTGGTTTTCATGTTTTAAGTTCCTGGTTTCCAAGACACTAAACCTTAAAGATCCTCAGTTTTGTAAAATGTAATGACAGTTTATATGATAAAAGGTGGGATTATATAGTTGGTATCAAAGGATAGTTTAGTTATTTGTGGAAATTAGGATATGAAAACTTTAGGAAGAACCCTATATAAAAGTTTAAATATAGGAAATCTTCCTGGTATTTTGGTGAGTATTGAGTAAGGGTTTCCAAGAAAATACATCCTTGTCTGGATACGAGCAGGTAGAGGTGGCTCTGGCACAAATGTACATAAGGGTAAAACCCGAAAACACCGCTTTGAGCTATACTCGAATGGGAACTGGTATACGACAACAGGCCTTTCTGCACTCTTGGTTACGACACTCCTGGGGGATATGCTTTGGTAAATTCATAAGCTTAGTATGAACCATTATTAAAGGGACAAAGATAAAATAAAATAAAGATTCACATAGGAATATATGATCATGAATAACTGAGATTGGATCCTAGGGGATCACAAGTTAGGATATACTTTTCTTCTATAATTTTATCCTTCTATTGTAAAAGTTTCCTTTTAATGATTATTGGATAAGTATTTAAGCCCCTAATTATACTTTCTTTTCTTAGTTAATAGAGGGAAATGGAAGAACATGTCCCAACAACCAATGTGATAGGAAATGTGACGATTTCCCTATTAATGTGATAGAGATAACGAAAGATCAAGTTGAACATATTATGATTATGCCAAACCAGCTATCAAAAATCACAATTAATAATTGGTACCTAGTTGAATGCCCAAATTCATCAAGGAAGAAGAAGACAAAGTCTCAAGGATGTTCATCTGATAAAGTTGATAAGGTAAAGAAGACAAAATTTCTTTTTTGAAAAAAGTGTGGGAAGAGGCACCAAGGAGAATGTCACAAAGGAACCGGGAGATGTTTTAAGTGTGGGAAGATAGGGCATAAAGTATCCAATTTCTTTAAAAAAATGGATAATGTGATGAATGGAGATAAGGTTTGATCTAATGTACCTTATACATTTCGATGTCGTAAATGTGGAGAAGTTAGACATTATCCAAGGCAATTATCTCTTGGAATGGATGAGAAGCATGATTAACATCAACAATATTCGAGGAAAAGGGAACAATGCAAGTCCTATGCTGAGATGGATCATGATGACTGAAGTACATGTAACTTCTTTGTAATAATTGTCTATGTCATGTTGTATTTTAGTTCGTGCTCTAAGAGCATATCTTTTATGTTTTCTAAGATCATTGAGTCACTACCTAAGATGATTTTATATCATTAAGGAAAACATATATTGTTATGTACCACATGTTGATGTTGTGAAGCTGTTCTTCCTAAAAAAAGAGATGATTATGGGATTAAAATATGATTATTATTTTGGAAGACATTCACTATTTTGGGAACCCTATATGATCGAGGTAAATAGATTACTACGGTATTTTCTTTGAGGAATAAAGGTTGACTTATATTTTGAAGAATGGATGAATTTAAGGTGAACTTATGGTAATATAGGAAATGATTAACCTATCTTTGGGAAAATGTGATTAGGTTAGTTACTTTTGTTATAAGATGATAAGAGTGGTTGATGTTGTTTGGAGATGAACGATAAATTCTATCTTGGAAGACCATGTTATGAGATAGTTCTTATAATTGGGTTTCAATCTTAGTTTGGTTTATTTTGAGGAATTTTAAGGACAGTTATTTATGGAATGGTCTATGATGAACTTTGGGTAGTACCATGGAACTTTGAAGATTTAAAAGTAGTTTCCCTTCCTATGGGATTCTTTCTTTTTGAAGAGTTGTTTTATCTTACCCTTTCTGTTTTTGGGATAATGTTTAAAGATTGAAGAAATTGATAGTTAATCTTTTGTGGATTACGTGACTCTCAAGAAGATTATTCTTGTGTTTTGATGAGACCAAGTGTTTTTGAATGCTCATCGTTTGGAGAAAAGATTAGTTTTGGTAGAAACTTATTAAAGGATGAAACTCTACTTGAAGGTAGGTATATTTCCTTATGTTTTTGTTCTATGTAGTAAATGAATTCCTCAAAATTATGAAAAGGAATGTAAAACAAAAATGTTGTTGGTTTACGTCTCCTACTAGGTAATCAAATACCGTTTACACACATCATAAGTTTGGGATTTTCTCATGGTTGACTTTCTACTAATCATGTTTTCTATCACTCTCCCTTAGAACAAGACCCTTTTTTTTCTCCTCCATGTCCATGTTTTCCTACATGGAATCCTAGTGTGGGTTAACTCAGGTGACCTTTGTACTTCCCTTTCTTTCTTTTAAAGTAATAGTTTTACTGACTCCTTTTCTGGTGTGGGACTTTCAATGAAATTTCAAAACCCAATTTTAAAAATTGCGAGGATGCAATTTCTTAAGTGGGGAAGATTGTAACGACCTGAAATTTTGAATAAATATTGTTTCTGAATTTTGTGTGTTATTTTATTATACTCAACAAAACTGTTTCATTTGATAACATGAGTATAATTAAAATGAGAATGTTGGGTTTTGACTGTTATATAACCATTAGTCAATATGACCGCTGGAAACTAAACATTTCAATATTTGTCTCTAAATACAAGTGATCTTGGTTAATTAATATAGAAAGAATATTCGATGGCCTCACCCAGAAGTCTTGGACCAATCGAAGCCCATCTAACAGAACTTGGGAAGGAGGTAGCACCATTGGGCTTTTCTCTGGACCAAACCCAATCCGAACTTCATCATGTGAAGCTAGAATGGAATTGCCTTCGCAAGAAGTTCAAACTGATAGAAATTACTACTCGTGCGATGTCGGTCGAGCCTCCCTCATATTCTCTCACCTTAGCACACCTTACACTTAGGTACTATGCTGGTGTGATAAGGGGCTATGTAAGGAGACCGTAACTGCCTTGTGTAATCCTTTGTTTTAAATAAAAATTTTGAATTCTTCTTATGATGAAGTTTATGAATTTTCAAATGTCCGGATAAATATAGTATGCATATTTTTGGTGAATCTTAAAGAAAGGATATTTTAAAAATTGATTATGTAAACCTTAAATAATTAAAAATGTGTAATGATTTTCAAAAAATGGTCTTCTATAATTATGTTCAGTACGAAATTTAGAGTCTAATAAGATCAACTTAATTTTTGATGAATAGTAAATTATGAATAGTGATTTTATCCTTAGGATTAGTAATGTGACCAAATGGATTAGTAATCTCACTTAAATAAAGTATTAATATAATCTAGGCACCTTGATTAAGTAATGTGATTCAATAAAATGGTTAAATAACGGTTTCATAAATTATTAGTAAAGTATTAGTTTTTTTCGAGTGAATAGTGTTTTTTAATTAAAAATTAAATTAAAAATATTTAGAAAATTATTTTTATAAAATGGATTTCATTTTTGAACTCAGAGCATCGATATTATGTTAAGGTAATTTTTAGAGATTTTTCTGAAAAAAATAAATTTTCAAAGAATAGTGTATTTATTGAAAAATTAAATTAAAAATATTTAGAAATTTTTTTTTATAAAATGGAGTTTATTTTTTAAATCAGAGAATCGATATTTGGTTAAGGTGAAATTTTGGGATTTTTCGGAGAAAGATGAATTTTCGATGAATAGTGAAAATACAGTTTTTAAGTTACGAGTGTTTAATGACATCATTAAATGATGTATTAAGTATGTAATAAATATTGTAGACTTATGAATAGTAAGATAAGGTATGAGGTGTCCCATGTGACCAATACTATGGTCAAATACCATGGGAAAGCCCATGGTTTTGCCAAAACCACCAATAACGTGTCCCTTGGCCATTAATGCCTTGTCCCCTCACTTTCCCTATAAATACCAAGCCATCCTCTCATCCATTAGACTCCCAAATCTCCCCCAATAAATCTCTGGTCTCATTAACTCCCAAGTATTCCTCCCAAGGTGCCCCCAATCCCTCAAGTTCCCAACCTTTGATTTTTAAGATTTACATTTTAAGGTAAGGGATCCAAACTCTCTCTTTCTTTTCAAATACTCTTTTTTAAGTCATTTCCTTTATGTTCCATGTTCTTATGTTGGAGGATGTTATTTTATATTCCTCTTACTTCCCTTTTCATGTTCATATGATTAGAGATCCCCTCTTACTCTCATCATTTCATTTTACGAATGTTTAAGTGGCACCGTTATGCTGTCGAAATTTTTGTAACGGATTCTTTCACCCTTCTCATTTTCAAGTTCTATTTTCTTGTCAAGTCTTTAAAGTTTTTTTATGTTATGGTATGATCTCTATATCTTTCATACTGATATTTTATGTTCATATGATGAGAGACCCTATTTTTTCTCTTCAATTTATTTTTTTGATGTTTAAGTGACGTCGTTAGGCTGCCGAATTTTTAAGTGGTTCTTTCACCATTCTCGTTTTCAAGATCTATTTTCATGTCAAGTCTTTCAAGATCATTTTTATTATGTTGGGGTATGATCTCAATATCTATCATACTGATATTTTATGTTCATATGATGAGATATAATATTTGATCTCTTCAATTCATTTTTTTGATGTTTAAGTGACGCCGTTAGGCTGCCGAATTTTTAAGGGATTCATTCACCCTTCTCATTTTCAAGTTCTATTTTCTGGTTAAGTCTTTCAAGTTCCTTTTTATTATGTTGGGGTATGATATCTATATCTATCATACTGATCATTTATGTTCATATGATGAGAGACCCTATTTGATCTCATCAATCCATTTTTGGAAGTTTTAAGTGATGCTGTTAGGCTACCGAATTCTCATAAGAGAAATCTTATTTTTTTGTCTTTCTTTCAAGTTCTTCATTTCATATGGTATATCATTCAAATTTCATTAACATGTTCTTAAATCCTTTATACTACTGTTTTATGTATCATTTATGAGTGGGTGACCCATGTCCCCTATCTTTTCAATGTTTTCTAAAACCATGTATCATAGCCATTATGCTGCAGAATTTTTGTCTCAAAATGTCTTTCTCTTTTTTCAAATTATTTTATTTTATTAAGTGAATACTCAAAGATCTTTATTCTACAGGGGTATTCACATATATATCAAAAAATTTCTGTTTTAATTCTGGTATTTACATACATGAGACCCACTTTCCTTTTTCCGTGGGTTTAAAGTGACATAAGGATCACGTCTTTAAAACAGTTTTTTTAAAATGTTATGACTATGAAATGAAACCCATTTATTTTATGCTATATGGGTTGTTTATGAAATGTTTGATGATGATATATGTAGATCACATGATAATAAAGACAAATTTAAGGGTGCACCCTGATAGCGCTCCAATGCATTGGGTAAAGACTTAATCTCTAGAGATGACAATTTTTAACGACGCCTTGGTGAATAACCTTGGTAATTTTTAATGACACCTTGGGGATGGACCTTGGTGAAATATAAATGATTTTCTATGTTAAATTTTGTAGCCACATCTTCAAGCTATGAAATACGTTATTTTTATTATGATATGCCTCATGATTTCTTTCTCATGCCTTAATGTTCTTTTTCATGACATTGTTGATGTATCTCAAGTTCACATGTTAAATGTTTCTCATTATTTCCCTTACTGGGCCTTCTGCTCACCCTTTCTTTTGATATATGTCCCCAGGTTATGAGATGCATTAATGAACCTAGGATGAACATATGGAGAAGCCTTTCAAGTTTTTAAGAATAATTTTTTATGTTTTCATGTTTTAAGTTCATGGTTTCCAAGACACTAAACCCTAAAGATCCTCGGTTTTGTAAAATGTAATGAAAGTTTATGTGATAAAAGGCGGGATGATATATTACTTGTATTTTTCATGATTACATGACATTCTCAAAGATATTTTAGAACTGGTTGAAGTAGGTATAACTGTTCTTGGGTATCACCATGGAACTCGAGGGCCAATAGTTTTTATTTATTTATGTTTATAAGTTATTTTATAATTTTGAGCATAACACATGAGCATACACTGTATATACTAGTTATGTATGCGACCATGTTGGTATATCCCTACTGAGTTATACTCACACCCTAATCAGAAGACCATGGCACTTAGGTACCTAAGAAACTCTAACTTGGTTATAGTTTTAGGTTAGGTAGAGATCCAGGATTTGATCATTAAGTGGGACAACTCAGTTAGATTAGAGACTAGGATAAGGATGGATCGGGGTTGTAGTAGAACCTAAGTTTATTTTTGTTTCTTATTTTATTTATACATTTTACTAGACTAGTGGGAGTTTTTTTATTTTATTATTGTACACTCTTGTGTCATTTATCATTATTGATTGGGATTTTATATTTATTCCTATGTACTCTAATAGTTTTTCATTGTGTGTGATGCTTGGTTATTTTTATTATTACTACGCACTCTGATATGGGGGTATAGTCTCTCCATAGTTACACATTAGACCCCCAAAACTAGTCTATATTCTTTTTAATATGAGTATTCATGCCTGATCTCTAATCTCCCTCAATCTAGTTACTGTTCAGAGTGAGTCAGGTCGAGACGTGATGGTTTTCATGAAGAGATGTAATTAATTTTTCATAAATACTTTATATGAATGGTTATATAAGTTTATATAATGAACAAATATTATAATTATTTTATGATTAAGATTCTAGATATGATTAAACCACGACCAAGGTGCAAGGACCAGAACCGTCAAATCGAAACATGCATGGAAAATGGACCAATTTTCTCCTAAATATTCATAAATAAACGGGTAATTATAAACTATAAGGGGTGATATATAATATTATTTCTATGAATATGGATCTTTGATATATTTATAATAAATATATATGTATTATATGGGAGTTTTGAATGTGTACTATGTAATAAAAGACCTGAGATAAGGGTTTATGTTATAATCTCATTTATTTTCAGTATGGTCAATGTAAAATTTACATTGAGAGAAATTATATAATCGTTATCCTTTAAACCCCATTTATTTTCTTCTAATCTATTTATTCTTGTTATTTTCAAGTATTAATACCATTTTCTTCTCTTTGGTACTTATAATTTTCAATAAAATGTTTTTAAGAAAAAACAGCCTTATTTTTTTCGATAAACTTTTTATTCCATGTCCATGTTCTTCAAAATGTTTTATGTAAGTTTTTAAATATAATTATATTTTTGAGAAAGATTATTTTTACTACCTTTTAATTTATTTTTAAATGATTAAAATTAATATTTTCAAATATTTTACATACGACTCCCTTTTGACTTTTACAAAAGTGTGAAAATAATGTTCTCTTTTCACATATACGACATGAATGGATTTTCCCACTATCTTGACCATTATTTTCTTTCAATATTCCTATAAAAATTTCAATGTTTATTTTAAAATAATTTTTTTACTCAATATTCTAGAAATTTTTAGTTTTTATAGATATCTAAAGAAAATTATATTTTCCTTGTTTTCAAAGAAATACTCAAATGATATTTTAAAGGTATTTTTCATCTATGTAAACATACTTTCAGGATTTTTATGCTTCACTGGGTATATTACCTTATGATACCATCCACTTTATTTCTTCTTATGGATTATGATGATGTATTTTTAAGGATGATACTATGAAATCAATTTCTTTCCCTCGGGTTATTTAATTTATGATGAAATATTTATAGAACTCATTTATTTTCCATGTGTTATGTTATGATGATTGTTTTTTATGGTCTTATGGCACACTTATTTATGGTTTTCATTATATGATGTGTGGTATTGGAATTATATATATCTATAGTGTATTGAGTAAAGTTTTATATCTCATTAAATAACTATGTTATGTGTAAACCGGATTTCATCTTCATAGTAGTAAGCGTGGACCTATTCATATTTGACATGCTTAAAATTTTATGTGTAGACCTAGTTTCATGTCCATAAATTTTATATGGTGAAATAATTTTATTTCCTTAATAATATGAGTGTAATGTTGGTGTTTATTTATGTTCAAAAATCTATGATTTCTTAAGTTTATGCTTATGCCACATTCCTATGATATATGCTCATGTTATACATCATCTATCATTATTTTTTCATAATTATTATAAAAATATATTATGTTAGGCTAAAATAATTATACCATAACTCATGATTTAAAATACTGACTAATTGAGAATGATTTTTTAGGTTTTTATCATGTTCACATACCCTTGTTCTTATTTTATGCTCACTTAAGATCATTGACTAATATCTCACATGTTTATCCTTACTAAATTTTTGATCTCACCCCTTATTATGTTTCCACTCCCCTTATGTTTTGAAGAAGGGTATTAATTTTTATAAACCTAGAATTGTGATATATGTGATAAAGACACTAAACCTTTACTACCCTCTAGCACATTTTATTGTGAGATATATTGAATATTCATCTAAAATGATGTAATATTTATATAATAAATTCTTGAGTCACTATAGTTGGTATCAAAGCATGGTTTGGTTATTTTTTTAGATTAAGATTATAAAACTTTAGTGAAAACGCTAGGGATGAACCTTAAGTATTGTGGGTTTATAAGATAGTGTTATAATTTAGTGCATCTCATGATTGATTTTCTTATTATATGAATACTCACTCCAATTATTATTTATCTAAGACTTATGTTATCCATTTTTTTTTAGTTAGTATATGGAACTAAGAGAAAATGTGGTATCCGTGAATGTGAAGTAAAATGCAATGACTATCCAGATGAGAAACCAAATTTCATGGGGTTTAGAATGAAAAAACTTATAGAAATTATTATCCAACTCACTCAAGTAATGAATAATTATGTGAATCATGTTGAAATTACAAACACACCAAGGAAGTAGAAACATGTCATTATTTATTTTATGCAACAATTCCCACATTTATTTTATGGGCCTTCTGATTCCCTAATTACTGAGAAAAGGATCAATGTGATAGAAAATATATTTTTTATTCTCCAGTTCTCAAACACTAAGAAATGTGTTTTATCAATCTATTTCTTAGAAGGAAAATCTAGTCAAAGGTGGAATATTATAGAGAATATATAGAAAAAATGAAAAAATAAATTATATGGAAAGGGAGGAGTTTAATAGGGTATTTCTCAATAAGTAATTTCCCCATGCTATTCATACTAAAACAGAGAGATACTCTCTAGAGTTTACGTAGAAGGATGATGAATCCATTGTTACCTATGAAGAAAACATGACAAGACTTGCAAGGTAAACTTCTGGTTGTATTATTGATATAGAAAGAAATATTGATAACTTCTTCAATGGATTGAAACCAAGTCTTCAAAAGGAATTATCTATAAGAGACTTTGTAAGTTACAAAGAGATTATTTAATGTGAACTCAAGGTGGAAATAGAAGATGTAACCTCTCATTCTAATAGTTATGGTGATTAAAAAATGAATATGGGGTTTTATGGGAACTCAAATGGTATATTTCATGGAGGAAATTAGTTTCAACCACCAACATGCCAAAATTGGGAGAAGAATCACTTGGTTTATTATCTAAAAGGAATGAGAATATGTTTCAAGTGTGGGGGTCATGGTCATCGAGATTTTTACTATCAAGAGGATAAGAATAGGATAGTGAGTTTAATAGAGGTCAATAATATCTAAACTAATTCACCACCCATAATTTAGTGCTTCAGATGTAAGGAGTTTGTAAATTATGAAAATTAATTCCCTAATCCTAGGGATAATGAGGATAATAAGTCTTTGTGGAATCTAAAGTCAAAGGGTAAAAGGAAGGCTTATGAAATCACAACTACTGAATTGGGTCATGAGAAATACAGAATGAAAGTTACACTTATCATCCACTATAGAACTACAAATGTTTTATTTAATTTAGGTTCTACCCACACTTTTATATATGAAGAATTTTCTAAGAGTATCACATCATCATCCCAATATTTAGATGTTGAGTTATCAGTAAAAATTCTTAATGGTACGATGATTTCAAGTCAAGTTTATAACCCCTCTGTGATATAAGTTTGTGGGAATATTATTCCTGTAAATATTTTTATTCACACTATTGTCAAAGTTTACATGATATTGTGAATATATTATCACTCTTTATATAGATCCCATATCAATTTTTGAGGAAGGGGAGTAATATTTAATATTATGAATCAGTATATGATCATTTATATGTGTGAGGATGAACATGAAATTCTAATGGAAATTAAATCCATTATATAGGTCTTACTACCTATTAATGAGGGGTACTTATCTCAAATGGTTAGGGAGAAACTAAAAATTGAAGATATTCATATTTTTCTTAAATATGTTGATGTATTTATTAAAAAAGTTTCTAGTCTTTCCCCAAGTTATGAAGTTGATTTTTTAATAGAAATCATACTCGGTACTTTATCTATTTCAAGTACTCCATATATAATGGCCCTAATTGAGTTATAGAAATTAAATAAACCACTCCATGATAAATATATAAAATGGATTCATATGCATGAGTGTGTCACCTTGGGTGCACTAGTTTTTTTGTTAAGAAGAAAGACATGTCGATGTGTCATTTCATTGATTATCAGAAACATGATAATATCACTATTAAGAATTAGTATCCTATACCCTATATTTCTTACTTGTTTGATCAATTGAATAGATCTCAATACTTTTCCAAGAATGACCTTTATTTTGGATATCATCAATTAAGGTTCAAGATGGAGGATATACCCAAGATAGACTTTTGTATATGGTATGAACATTATGAATTTATAGTTATTCCATTTAGACTTACTAATTCCCCCCACTATATTTATGGATCTGATGAATAAAGTCTTTATAGATTACCTTGATCGGTTTTTGGTTTCCTTTATAGATTATATTCTTATATATTTTAAGATAAAATAAGCGCATAAAGTTTATTTTAGGATTTTCTTTAAAACCTTAAGGAAGGATAAGTTGTATTCCAAATTTACCAAGTGTGAATTTTGGCTAGATAATGTTTCATACTTAGGTCATATAATCTTAAGTGAGGTTATATCAATCAATCCTTCAAATATGGAAGTTATTGAGTAATGGACCAGACAAACCATGGTGAATGAGATTCATATTTTTCTCATATTGGTTGAACACTATCAATGTGTTGTGAAAACTTTCTCATGTATTTCAAATATAATAATCTAATTGACTCATAAGGGATCCAAGTTACATTGGATAAATGAATGTGAGGAAAATTTTAAGGAACTAAATAGGAGGTTAGTTATCTCACCTCTTCTCACACTAACCTATATTAGAGAAAGTTTTATGATCTATAGTGATGAATCAAATTAGAAACTGAGATGTTTTCTCATATATAATGACATGGTGGTATCATATTATTCTTACTAATTGAAAATCCATGAGAAAAATTACCCAACTCATGATTTGGACTTGGAATCAGTAATTTTTATATTAAAGATATGGAGGAATTAACTATATAGTGAAATGTATGATATATATATATTGATTATAAAAGTTTAAAGTATATATTCAAAAAGAAAAGTTAAGTATCCACCTAAGGAGATGGTTGGAGTTGATTAAAGATTAAAATTGGTCCATAAATTTCCACCATAGAAAGGAGAGAAAGGTGGTTGATGCTCTAATTCAGAAGGACCATGCTAGTTTTTCCATGATGAGCATTGAAAGAGATCCATTACTTTTTTATTTTTAGAATATAGATCTTAAAATATTAAGGAAAGGGGATAGATCATATATTTCTCAAATAAATGTTCAACCATCCATCCATGTGAGTATTAAAGAGGTGCATAAGGAAGATGGATAACTGTAGAAGAAGGCGAGGAATGTTCCTAAATTCACCCATGATTATAATGGAATTATAAGTTTTAATAACAGATTATATGTCTCATCAATATTAGATTTGAAGGAGTTTCTTGATGAAACTCATATTTCATTATTATCTTTTCATCCTTAAAGTATGAAGATTTATAGTGATATGAAAGAGTATTTATTGTGGGATAATATGAAAAGAAATATTACAGAGTATGTGTCTCGACTCCTAGTATATCATCAAGTTAAGGATGAGAGAAAAAAGACTAAGGGAACATTACAACCATTACCCATACCAAAATGGAAATGGGAAAACATCACCATGGATTTTATTATTAGACTCCCTAAAACATCTAAAGGCCATAATTTTATTTTGGTTATAGTCGATCACCTTATAAATTCAACACATTTCATTACTATCAAAGAAGATTTATCTCTTGATTAAATTTTCAGTTTATATGTTAAGGAAGTGGTAATATTTCATGTAGCACCACTCTCAATCATATCTAATTGAGATATAAGTTTTACCTTGATGTTATAGAGAAGCCTTTTGGCATGATTTGAATATGGAGTTAATATTTATCACTATATATCATCCTCAGATAGTTTTTCAGTCTAAGAGGAACATTTAAACCCTATAAGATATTTTTAGAGCTTGTTCTGTGGATTTTAAATGTGGTTGGAATCAATACCTTCCTCTGGTTGATTGATGTGCCCAATTTTTGTATACATTTCATACATTATATTGAGTATAAAAACATGTTTTCACTAGATATATTTTGTTTTTTAGATAAAATTATTTATTTTGGTATTCATGATGATTTTTAGGTGTTTTTCGTCCAAATTCACAAATCAGGAAAATCAAAAGAAAAGTTCACATATACATGGAATGTACTTTATACAAACATGTCGTGTACCATTTCCCCAACAAAGATCAGCTAGATCAAGTACACTCCCATGTTTCTGTCTAGATTCACACTCCGTGTACAACTCTTTCACACATTGTGCTCCTCCTTCCATAAGAAATTGGTGGATGAAGTTGATATTACATGCCATGTGGGGCGGCGCTACACATCGTGTACCCCCACCAACTAACCGTTGATGCCTTAAAATTCAAGGGAGGTGTGAAAGATCACCTACCAGTAGAGAAAGCAAGGCCAAGTCAATTTTCCTTAACTACACACCATGTACTTTCTGGTACACACCATGTAGTTTTATATTCTATAAATAAGAGGCCAGTTCTCTAAGTTCTAGACGAACAACTAGTTGGACAATCAATGGGAGGTGATGCTGCTCTACCATTCCAACATTCTTCTTTCTGGATCTACTTTAATTTTTATCTCAGGTATTAAGAGTTCATTAGTCATCACTTTTTCAATGTGTAGTTAATTCCCCCTATATGTTGGGCTTGTGGATAATTATAGTTCATTATTAATCAACTATTTTTTTTTGTGTTTATGTTTTTCGTTTTCCTCTCATAACTTCCTTCAAAACCTGGTTTTTAATCTTGTTGGAAACCCCATTTTGATCTAATAATGGGGTTCTCTAGGATATTCATGGTAAGTCGCGACAAAGTGAACCCATGACCATTGGGAGCACTTTTCATCTCATAAAGTATTTTTCTTAAATAAAGGTTAATTTCTAGACCAATGAATCAATCTTTAATTTCTAATCAGAATTCACTAGACCAAGGGGGTTCCATTGCATTCAGAATCCATAGATGAGAGTTATTATAAACAATACAACATGATAAGAAAATCATTTTATCAGTGACATTGAAAATACATAGCCTCGATGCATTCTTCTTATTCATTGTTAGAAAAAAAATTCGTGTTTTTCTTTGTCTATAAATAAATTCACCAAAGAAATTGAAGAATCAGTTACTCTATCATTGGAAAATCAAATATTAACTCTAAATTTTCATCAATATTCACCTAATTAATCACAAACCGGAGAAATAGAATGCCTTGACTCTCTCTCCTTATGGATCGACCCCATACTTACACTATACTAGTAATAAGAGTGGGTTCTACAATTTGGGTTATCCAAACATAACACTTCAGCTGAAACGACACCAAATTATGGCCTCATTACTGGGGAGAAAAAGCTAATGGTGTTTTGTAAAATTGATTTTCTATCAATTAAGTGAAAATAAAAATCACAAATTCTAAAAAAAATTGTTCATAATCTCATTTCTATTTGTCATTATTTTTTTCTTACCCTTTTATGATTGTTGTGTTTTTTGGTGTTTTATAGAATCACAAGTGCGTGAGTGGCCGAATCACTCGTTCCTAGAGCATTGAGTCATCAGAAGTCTTTCTTCTTGATCTATAAATCGAACTAACGATCTTGAGGATACATTAGGAACTTATGGGAGAGTGCAACTAAAACACTCCCATGGAAAATTTGGAAGAGGGAGAAATGGATATTGTCCAAAGAGTTGGACAACATTTTATGCTTGATGACAACTGGAACCAACAGCTTGCTGCTGAGGATGTGCAGAACCAACTTCCACCATCCAATATTATGGAATTCATTCTATGGAACAAGCAAATACAATCAACTAAATTTGTTCTAGGTTATGGCCCACAGCAACCCCAGCAGTATCTTCCACCAGAACGGTTTCCATATATGCATCCAAATTAAAGGCCTTATTTTGCTCATGAGCAGTAGTTTATGACACCACCTCCTCAAGAACAGCTACCCCCATTTCATACCCTTATGGAGTATGGGAATCCATATATCTATGAAGATGATACAGGTATTTTCGGACCACCGGTGAAAGCCCAACATTTTTAGATTAAGTTGGCTATCATGTAGCTTGTCCAAAATATTGTTTAGTTTGGGGGTTTACCAAGTGAAGACCCAAATGACCATATCTCCAATTCTATAGAAATATGTGATACATTTCATTACCATGGATTTTTTGAGGATTCCATTCACCTTATCTTATTCCCATTCTAATTAAGGGATAAATAAAGGGACTAGATTAAAGGATTTCCTCAATGTTCTATCCTCACCTGGTAGGCTTTGGCCCAGGTGTTTTTATCAAAGTATTTTACAAATTCCAAAACGGTGACATTTCAGAATGAAATTCACAACTTTTAGCAGCATGATTCATAGTCATTATATGAATCTTGGGAGCTTTTCAAGTAAATTTTGAGGAAATTCCCTCACCACAGACTCCCATTGTGGATTCAAGTCCAAAATCTTTATGGCGGTCTTACTAAGAACACCAAATCAGTCTATGAAGTGGGAAATAGATTCCTTATAAAGTAATTATAAATCAAGGTGAATCCAAAAATCTATCTCAAACTACACCCTCTTCAGATAGATAAGTCAAAACCAAAGAGTCCCCCTCATCATAGGGACTATCACAAAAGAAGGAGGACGTACATGGTAAGGTAAAATAGATGTTCAAGCCTTATGAACTCACCTTACAATTTTCCGAATGAATGAAGTAGAGGAAGTTGGATCAGCAATTTGAAAATTTTATGGAGGTATTCTAAAAACTTCACATTAACATTCCTTTCATAGAGGCATTGACTCAAATGCCAACATATACGAAGTTCATGAAGGAAATCCTTTTGAACAAGACGAGGATGGAGGATTTTTGAACCATTCCTCTCACTAAGGAATGATTAGTGGTGGTTCAACACTCTCTTTATCTAAAGCTTCAAGATCTAGAAAGTTTTAAAATCCCTTTCACAATTGGATCTTGTGAATTTGGGAAGTAATTATGTGATTTAGGAGCTAGTGTCAACCCGGTGCCCTTTTGAGTCTTTAAAAATCTTAGGATAAACAATATAAAACTAACTCAAGTGGCACTACAGCTATCAGATCGCTCCATTAAATATCCTAAAGGTATTCTTGAGGATGTGCTAGTTAAAGTTTGGAGGCTGATTCTTCCTACCGATTTTATCATACTTGACGTGGAGGAAGACCAAGAGGCACCACTTATTTTGGGAAGACCCTTCTTGGATATGGGTAAAGTTTTCATATATGTTCACCAAGGAAAATTTATCTTCATATTAAGAGATGAAAAGGTATCCTACAATATCCTCAAAGATGTTAAGAAAGTGTCACTTGTGGAAAATAAATACTGTTATGCATTGACTACAGTGGATGATCACTTTGGATGCATGGGAGATGACATGGGATGTTGTTCTATCATCGATTAAATAGTATTCAAGGACATCCAATCCAATTATGAACCATAGGGGTTTCAATTTATTGTAGGATATTGTGGTCATTATTTGTAGTGTATAGTTGCTCTGGATATTCTAGAGTGGGCCGAGGTAGAACCGATCGTTCCCTCAGTTTTGAAATCCCCACAACTTGAAATAAAACCTCTCCCATATTCTTTGAAATATGGGTACTTGGGAGATAAAAAACCACTTCCAGTTATACTAAATGCATCTCTCTTTAAAGATCAAGAATAGGTGATAAATGGCAACGATGCGGTCTACGGGAGATCATGAACGAAACCCTAATCCCTGCGATCAAAAGGGTTCCCTTAACGCTAGATCCTTTGTGGAAGCTATAGCGGGTTATGCTACTCCTGCTGAATCAAAGGCCTCCGATAGCATTTCTCCAAAAAATATAGACATCGAGGTCTATAGGCGATTTCTTTCTCCAATGATGAGGTACACATTCTCTCTTCAGATCTTCGCTTTGTTCTCGTTGGTAAGTTTTTTAAGCGTCGACCTTCAATTCATGGAATGTTTGTTTTTGTTTTTCTGAGGAGAATGACTATTATAGATTATGGACCCGTGGTTCTTGGACTTTTGGAGGATCTCTCATGAAAGTATTCAAATGGAATCCAGATTTTGATGTCGGTTACGAACCCCCCATTTTTCCTATATGGATTGGTCTCCCCGAGTTACCTCTACACTCTTCAAACAGAACACTTTATTTCCCATTGCTGAATTATTCGGACACCCAATTAGGTTAGATTACACCACTGAAACTCTTTCCATACCTTCAGTCGCTCAGATTTGTACTGAAGTAGACATCTCCCAAGAATTGGAATCACGATTTTGGCTTCAAAATGGTGACAATGGGTTTTTTCAAGAGGTTGTATTTGAAAATGTTCCAGACTACTGTAAAAAAAATTTCATAATCGTCCATATTATGAAAGATTATGAGGTTAAAAATGATACTTCCTTACATCCCCCACACTTCAAGTCAATTTGGGTAGAAAAGACTGCTGCAAAGAACTCTACTGATAAACCTGTTGAGAGCAGCCATGTTTTAATTTCCACAGCCATTTCTAATGCCTCTCCTGAGCCATCAGCTCAGGATGTAAATATTCTTAATATTGAGAGTAGTGAAGCTATGGAGGAGGGTGAACCCTCTAGTGCTAAACCAGTGTTGGATCAATTACCGGAATCATGCCCTGCGCAGCCTTCCTGCACACAATTTCTATAGGCTGAAGATAAAGCTACTCAAATTGGGGAGGACTTCTTAAAATTCATCTCTAGAAAAGGTGAAAAACAAATGGTGGATGCTGATGGATTCATCACTCCTAACCCCAAAAAACATGGAAACTAAATGAATACTCTAACCTTGAATGAAAAATTGTTACAAGAGCACTCGATGCTTCCCAAATGGACAACACTGTGATTACAATAGCAGCAAGTGCGATTGATAGGACTACTGCCACTTTTGATTCTTCCTGGGAAATTGTTTCAGATTCTCTTATGAAGCTTAAGGTTGATACTATTTCACCTCATGAGGAGAATTTGAATGAAGACTCGGACTAGACTGTTCAAATAGAATATCAAAGGCTCAGACATGGTAAAATCTTTGCGGATACGTATCTCAACATCAAGCACCTATTGTTTAACAAGAAGTTGATAAAAGATTCCCAACAAACTCTCTAATTTTTATCAGTGATGCTGTGTTTTTTGGATGCCTTACACTTTTATGTCAGGGTCATTCATGCATATCTCCTTTTACTGGATATTTCTAGAAGTTGATGCAATTTTTTTGGGCGCATTTCTTTCTTGGAGGTTCATTGCATAGACTCTCCATGGCGTGCTTCTTTCTTGGAGCAGCTGGAGTGATTTGAACAATACATCTTGGATGGAGCCCTCTTGAAGTTGATATTCCACCTAAAGGAGCTGATCTTCTGCTTGAAGGCACGGTATGTACCTGTTTGCTTCTTAGTGATCTATTGATCGAGCTTTATTGCTATACCATCATGTATCTTTTCAATTTTGAGCTGGTGTAAACTCATTGCAACTCAAACATGAATTGTAATCTTTTTATTTTATTTAATAAATTTTTTGGGGGCATGAATTGGGTGACCAATTTATTTCTCTGTTTTTCTCAAAAAAAAGATCAAGAACATGTGATTCTATAGGTTCTAAAGTGAAGGAAATAGGTTATTGGTTGCATAGTCACTGATCTTAAAGGGGTTAGTCTGACCATTTTCGCACATAAGGTGATACTTGAGGAAGGATCCAAGCCCTCTTAGAATCCACAGTGATGGATAAACCCTTCAATAAAGAAGGTAGTGAAGAAATAAGTGATCAAGCTATTATATGTAGGAATCATCTACCCAATCTATGACATCCCATGGGTGATTCCTTTTCAAGTGGTGCCCAAAATAGGGGGTATCACCATGATTGATAATGATAATAATGAACTCATCCTAGTAAGAATGGTTATGGTATGAATAGTGTGTGTGTGTGGATTACCAAAATATTAACTATTTTACATAGAAGGATCACTTCCCACTTACTTTCATAGATAATATATTGGAGCAATTGGCAGGGCACGAGTTGTACTGCTTTTTAGATGGTTATTCTGGATATAATGAAATTTATATTTCTCCTGAAGATCAATATAAAATCACCTTTACATACCCCTACAAGACCTTTTCCTATCAATAGGTGTCTTTTGGCATGTGAAATTCTCTATTCACCTTCAAACATTGCATGTTATCAATATTCCATGACATGGTAGAGCAGATTTTGGAAGTCTTTATGGATGATTTCTCAGTCTATGGAAAATCATTCAACACCTACTTAAGAAATATGGAATTAGTCCTAGAATGTTTTGAGCACACCAATCTAGTTTAAAACTGAGATAAATGTTACTTTATGGTACATAATGGTATCATATTAGGCCATTAGATTTCCATGAAAGGAATTGAAGTTTACCCTGCAAATATTGAAGTAATATCACAACTGGCCATTCCAACTTCTATCCAAGAAATCAAAAGTCTTCTTGGTCATGTATATTTTTATAGAAAATTTGTTCATGACTTCTCAAAGATAGCTCAACCAATAAACAATATCCTTTCAAAAGATGTTAACTTCAAATTTAATGAAACATGCACCACAGCCTTTCATCTCTTGAAGCAATGATTGGTTGAAGCTCCTGTTATGATTGCCTCAAACTGGGAGGAACATTTTGAAATTATGTGTGACGCAAGTAATTATATTGTGGGAGTAGTTCTTGGATAGCGGCTTAATCGTATCTCCAGACCAATCTACTATGAAAAAATATCCTTGAATGAAGCACAAATTAACTACACTACCAAGGAGAAGGAAATGATAGCAGTAGTTTTCACATTTGATAGTTTCTACTCTTATTTAGTGCTATCAAAATTTTTTATTTATACTAACCATGCATCACTTAAATATTTTTTGAGTAATAAGGATGAAAAACCACATCTCATCCATTGGGTTCTTCTCATCCAAGATTTTTAATTAGAAATCCATGACAAGAAAGGAAGTGAAAACATTGTCGTTGATCATCTCTCCCATATAAAATTGCCTCATTTGGAGAGGGAGGATGATAGAGAAATCAAAAAAGACTTCCCAAATGATCATATTTTCTTAGTTGAGGAGACACCTCACCCATGGTATTCTGACATTGAAAATTACTTGGTCATAGGAGTGGTTCACCCTGATTTTACTTTCCAATAAAAGAAATAGTTTCTATCAGATGTCAAAAGATATTTTTGGGAAGACCCTCTTCTCTTCTGCTCATGTGGATATAGGGTGATTTTCTACTACATCCCAGAAGATGAAATTAAATAAATTCTTGAGTTTTTTCATTCCTTACCGGCTGGGGGAATCATGATCCATACCATGCAATATCAAAGATTCTACAATCTATATTATTATGGATAACCATTCAAAAAGATGCTCAATACTTTATAGCACATTGTGATAGGTGTTAGCGGACTGGTAACATGGGGAATTGTGCTGAAATGCCTCAGCACCCCCTTCTTAAGGTTGAGGTCTTTAACTCATTGGGTATTGATTTCATGGGGTCACTTCCCCCATCATATGGAATCTCATACATTATAATTTTTTTGGATTACATATCTAAATGGGTGGAAGAAGCTTCCATGGTGAAAAATACAAAAAAGGTGGTAGTTGACTTTTTGAAGAAGAATATTTTTAGCAGATTCAGTGTTCCTCGAGTTTGGATTAATGATAGGGGATGAATTTTGACAATGCTTTGATAAGTAATGTGCTTATGAAGTATGGAGTGAGGTATAACATGGGGAAACCTTACAAACCCTAATCCAGTGGCCAAGTGGAGGTATCCAATCGAAAATTGAAGAAAATCCTCTATAATATAATGGGATCCTTAAGAAATGATTGGTCCAATAAGTTGAATGATGCCTTATGGGCATATAGTACTACCTTCAAGACACCTTTGGGTATGTCCCCATTCTGTTTAATCTATGGAAGGCCATTTCATTTACTGGTGAAGGCCTTGAAATATGATCTAAAATCCACAGAATAGAAACATAAGTTTCAACTAATAGAGATTGATTAAATTTAGTAGGAGGAATATGAGAATGTCAAATTGTGTAAAGAAAATACAAGGGTGGTCCATGACCACATGATTTCTTAGGATTCCTTCCATCCCAGTGATGAGGTACTATTATTTAACTCCCATTTGAGATTTTTTTTCCAGGAAAATTGAACTCTTAGTGGTTAGGACCTTTCTGAGTGATCAATGTCTTCCACCATGGTGTGGTGGAAGTTGCTAGAGCAGATGGTCAACAATTTAAGGTGAATGGGAAGCATCTCAAACCCTATATTTATATGTATGATATGGTGGGTACAGTCTCCACCATACAATTCAGGTATCAAGAAACCAAGTAGGTCGAGCCAAAGACCTAAAACAAAGGTGCTTTCTGGGAGGCAACCCATAGAATACACATCATGTATCACTTATTAACATGGAGTTTACTTTTATTTTCAATGTATATTTTAATAGAACTAGTAGTATAAGTATATATTAATTAAGTTAATAAATAGGGATGAGGCATGTGATGATGGTAAGGTCACTATAGTGTATCTGAGCGGTCTCCAGTTCGAATCACTCCACACCTACCTTCGGTATAAGGATCATTATTTTTGAACCCGTGTTTTAATTAAACAGTGTGTGAGATGATTTCAAATAAATAAAAGATTTTAAAATTAAAATAAAACCCATGATGGGGTTGGATCGGCTGGCAGGGTCGTAACCCATGGATCCAAAAGTCCTGGGTTTTAATCCTAACAATTGGCGCAGTTCCATCATATTTCACTTAAAAAAACCACATGTCGCGCATTTTGGTACATGTTGTGTGATCCATGTTTTCCTTTCGATTTAAAATGGTTTCCCAAATAAGAAATCACATTTAGGTGAAGTGGGAAGATTATAAAAGTTGTATCCCTAGGTTCAAAGGACCCGGGTTCGAACTCAGTTAATCTGTCCACTTCATCCCAATCTTTCAAAAATTAAAACCACACGCCGTACTTTGTTCTTTTTCCTGTATAGTATTACACCTATACTTTAAGTATTAAAAGTAAATAAAATTGTTCAGTACTATATCCTTCACTCCGTTGGTTGAGGTCGTGTGTTTGGATCAACCGATCACCAGTTCAAATTACACCCCAACCACTAGACCGAAGGTTGTAGTTCTATTTTTCAAATTTTAGGAAACAAGGTGTTTATTTCTTTGATACATTACGTGTATAGAATTATTTTTAATTTGAAAATAATATATATTTCAAATATATTTCTTTTAAAATTTAAATAATTTTTATTATATAGTTTACTATAATAATTGTATTTATTTTGTAAAAAAACTAAAATAAAATAAAATAAATAAATAACCATACACAGCGTGCAGACCTTCTACACACCGTGTGTTTTGGATATAAAATATGGGATGCCCTAACCAGGAAGAGCCCGTGTCGAAGTCCCCTACTCTCTGTTTTCTTCTCCCAGAGGTTTCCTCTATACATCGTCGACCCATCCTCCTCTAATACACCATTTTCAACCGTTTTAGGCCTCAATTTCATCTCTATTTTGATCTATGGTCAAGCTATGTCATAGAGAGACCCCATCAGTGGGAAGAGGCTTGTGACTGCTACTGAGGGGGAGAGACCGGCACTATGCCAGATCTGACTTCGGCATTCCACGACAGTATCACCAGATTTTATGGTTTTTCAGCCGCTAGCCTTAGCGACACTACCTTCTCTTCTTCTGGAACCATCAGCATCGATATCCATCGGTCCAGCGGCCACCACAGCACCATCTACGATAGTTCTTATTCCATGACTGGCCACATCTTCATCCTATTCTACTAGCCGATGGCTCCATCACAGTAGATCCTACTATTACAACACCTCTATCCACTGTTGGCCCAACCTCAGAGCCGGCCTTGGTGTCATCAGCTACTCCATCCACTACCACTATGGATGGACCTTCCACCTCAGTAGTTGAGGTCCCACCTTGAGATACACCTATAGCACCTCAACTTCAGCCACAACCCTTCCTGATCTTTCCCAAGGGCCATCCTACGGCTAACATACTATGACATATTTCATGGGACATGATCCAGTTGAGGCAGTTGTTTCCTAGATATCATAGTGTCACAGCATCTCAATGTTTGGGAGGAGATTGAGAAGCTCCTCGGCCACACACATCTTTTAGACACACTCCAGGGTAGAACTCCTATATTTAGATATTTATTTTTTTAGTTTTTAACGACCTACAAGTTTTATGAGCATGCCTATCACCAGACTCCCGTCGATATGGCTACTCTGGTCCGATTTAGGCTTAGTGGAATCCACTTTTCATTGACCATGGTCAAGTTTGGCCGAGGGTGTGGCTTCTATCCCCATCCTTCCACCCCACCCCCTATATCCACCCTCACCCACCCTAATCACTCTAACCTCGTTTCCCTATGGTAGGAGATTTTTGGGTCGGACCATAGGTATACCCCTACTTCTCAAAAGAGCACGCTCCTTATTTCCCCTCCCATTCATTTCATCCATCGGTGCTTCAACACCATTATCTTTTCACACCATGAGGGAATGGGTTTCATGTATGCCCATGACATGGACCTTCTCACTTTTATTTTCTGGCATGACTAACCTGACCTCTCTTATCTTGCCGCCTCCTACTTCCAGTACATGATCTATGGTCATCAGGGAAACCTGAACGGTGGTTTCTATACCACCTGGTTGGCCAACTATTTGGGAGTTTTTGAGGCCATATCTCACTCACGATCACTTAGGTTCTCCTCAGTGTATGGAATTCATCATGATTATCCATATGAGGATGGTTGAGTGTCGGGGAGATGGATTTGTGCTTGTGCAGGACACCCCAACTTCTACAGGGGTGGGAGATGACCTAGCTACTCCTAACTGGTGTTGCTGCCCTGGACCCACCCCATCCACAAGTATATGTTCCTTATCCACCCAAACCCACTTCTTCTATCCTTCCTTCTTATTTCACCATCCCCTCTTCTTTTGGTCCATACCTAGCCCCACCTCCACCCGCACCCTTGGCTGACCCCCCATTTCACTTCACATGGCCACACTGGACCACCATCTAGGCCTTCTTCAACACCATCAGGCTACCATTGCTCAGATGCAGATACTGATGGAGGATATGTTGCTTCTCATCCTTCAGAACTTGTTCCTTTCACTAGCAAGAATACCTACTCCTCCATCTACTCTTCAACCTTCCTTAAAACAACCACCATTGACATCACTGGTTACATATTCAGTTCTCTTATCCACTACCATCCTAGATCCTACTACTACTATTTCCCACCATGATGTCCCAGTCGAGCATCCTATTCAACTCACTGATCTCGTACCTCCACCTACCATTACTTCTGATACCATGATAGATGTGCCTATTACGACCACCACATAGAGAATCAAACCTGAGCTTCCCTTTTACACTACTACCAATCCTCATCTTCTAGATCCCCCTATTATCGATGATGCCTCTTCTAAGGCCACCCCATGACTAGTTTTTACACACTTTTTTCCTTATATATATATCACTTTTTTTATATGATTGGGATGTGATGGTGTATTTTCTTGTATACTTTTCTTCCATTTCCCTGATAGTCACAGATCCTCTGGTGCGATATGGGCCTCTCTTTTCGACTACTTCCCATTTTTTCATCTCACCATGAGGGGGTATTATTTTGGTGTTTTTTTCTTTATTATTTTTTGGAATTTATTCTTTAACTTCTTTCCCTCATCTTGGCCCACATATGTTTTCCCACATCCTCTTATATTCCTTAGTGTTGCAGTTGGGGGACCATGTGAAATATTAAGTGTAGGGGAGAGTCTCTAACTACACTAGGGTTTTCCCTTGAATTGATCCAGGAGACATCATTAATAGACGAAATATTTTAAATTGTGGAAATTTTTTGATTAATTATAATTATAAATAATAAATACATAAAAGGTAATTTTAAAAGTTACATACTTATTTTAAATTTTAAAGAATTGTAAAATGATTATTGGTATAGTTTGAATATGGAAAGTCTTGGAAATTTACATTTATTAGACTGATCATTTGTCTTAATGTCATGACCTGATTAACCCTTTACTTTTATCATTCCCGAGAGGTATTCTAGGATTTTTTTTACATATTATTTCTTATACCCTCCTTCTTGAGATATTCTTGGGATATGCATAACAATCAAAACTTTCTAGTATTTCTCTTCAAAACATGAAGATTTTTTAATCATATTAAAATGATTGAGGCAATTGATTTTTTTCATCCCTTTTGATCTTGAGACCTACCCTACATCTGACCATTGTGAAACCTATAGAAACTATGACTTACTTTGTTAGGAAGCCACATTAAAATCCTATTTTCCCTTCCTACCCAAATTCTTTGATAATTTTTCAGGATTATTAATTTGAGTTTTTAAGAGGTAAATTTGGTGATACATGGTACATTTTACTAAGCAACCATGAAATTAAGTGTGGGGGAGTGTGCCTCTTATTTATTTGGGGAAGAAGGGTTATCAACCACTATTCATCATATTCTTAGTAGTGTTTAAAAAAAAGGTACCTTATTAATTCATTTACTTTCTTGATGGTTTGTGGACCCATGTTGGTAAGGGAATTTCATCATGGTGATGATGATATTTTGAGAGATCTTGTTGGGGATGCATCTTCAGTAAGCCTTATTTTTAATATCATGCACTGTTATTTAAGAATTTAGCCTCCTTTTTTCAAGCCTTTGAGATTATTTTTCACAACATTACATACCTACCTGATGCCTCAGAATCATTTGAACCTTATTGAAAGACCTCGTGATTTTTGTGATTTGATTTCTAAAGTAGAGAATGAGAATACTTGAAATCCTATGGATATAATGTGTATACTTGAGATTGAGCATAAATTTGATAAAATAATCTTGAGTGATGAGGTTGGTAACTTCTAGTAAGGTAAATTTTCAATTGACATAAGTAGTTATAAAAATTTGAACAATGTGGATAAAAGAGGATGCAAATATTTAATTGAATTATATAGGATGCATGATTAGAATATCTTTGGAGTTGAAATATGTTTTGTTCCCTTTAAAATACTCTATTATGGATGTAGTATTTATGAGTATAATTAGTTGAATTATTCCCTTTTCAGAGTATGGATTCTGTTAATTTGATGTTGAGATTTTTCTTAAGGTAAAGAAAATGACTAAGTGTGGGGGAGTTTGATGTTCCTGATTTTTGTATACATTTTCATACATTCTATTGAGTATAAAAACATTTTTTCACAAAATATATGTTGTTTTGTAGATAAAATTCTTTATTTCAGTGTTCATGATGATTTTTAGGTGTTTTTCATCCAAAGTCACAAATCGGGAAAAATCAGAACAAAAGTTCACATATACACGGCATGTACTTTATATGAACACACTATATACCATTTCCCCAACATGGATTGGCTAGATCAAGTACATACCAATGTTTCCAACCAGATTCACATGTCATGTACTAATCTTTCACACACTATGTTCCCCCTTATAGAACTGTTCGATGGCTGGAGTTGATACTACATTCCATGTGGGGTGACGCTACACACCGTGTACCCCCACCAACTGACCGCCGACACCTTCAAAGTCAAGGGTGGTTCTACAGATCACCTGCCAGTGGAGAAAGCGATTCCAAGTCAAGTTGACTTGACTACACATCGTGTACTTTATGGTACACACCATGTTGTTTTAAATTCTATAAATAAGATAGTATCCCTCTAAGTTCTGGACAAACAACCATTTGGAAAATCAAGGGGAGGTGTTTCCTCTATTTCATTCCAACTTTCTTCTTTTTGGATCTGTTTTAATGCTTATCTCGGTTATTAAGAGTTTGTTAGTCATCAATTATTTAATGTATAGCTAATCCTCCTATGTGTTGGGGCTGTGGATAATTACGGTTCATTTTTAATCAACTGTTTTTATGTGTTTATGTTGTTCATTTTCCTCTCATAACTTCCTTTAAAACCTTGTTCTTAATCTCACTAGAAACCCCATTTTGGTCCAAGAATGGGGTTCTCAGGGATCTTCATGGTAAGTTACGACAAAGTGAACCCATGACCATTGGGAATTCTTATCATCTCATAAAGTATTTTTCTTAAATAAAGTTTATAAAGGTTAATTTCTAGACCAAGGAATAAATATTTACTTTCTAATAGTAATTCACTGAACCAATGGGGTTCTATTGCATTCAAAATCTAGAGATGAGAGTTATTATAAACAACACAACATGATAAGAAAAAAAATTATCAATGACCTTGAAAATCCACAGCCCCGACGCATTCTTCCTATTCATCATCAGAACCAATTTTTGTGTTTTTATTTGTCTATAAAGCAATTCACCAAAGAAATTGAATAATTGGTTACTCTGTCATTGGAACATTAAACATCGACTCTAAATTTTCAGCAATATTCACCTAATTAATCAAAAACCAGAGAAATAGAACACCTTGAATATATGACCCTATAGATAGGCCCCATAATTACACTATACTAGTAGTAAGAGTGGGTTATTCAATTTGGTTCAGTCGAATGTAACACTTTGGCTAAAACGACACCATTGATTTTTATTACAATAATAGCTTTCACTCGAGCATTTAGATGTCTCCTTAGGAATCCCTCTATGGCTAGAAGTGTAGAACTCCAACATTATAGGATGAAGTTAGATAAAGAAATATATTGTGATCTTATTTACCTAACGTAATGGTAAATAAGGTTAGATCTATTTAGAACCACATCAAGACAACTCAGATTCAACAAAAGAGTTATACTAACAGTCATCAGTGAGATATAGAGTTTGAAGTTAGTGATAATGTAAAGACCTGTAAATTTCAAGGGAATTTTTTTTAAAAATTATTTGGAATTTTATGAGTACGCAGTTTCTGACGGTACCTGATTCTGAGGCCCGGTGTGCCCGGAATAATTTTCTGAAGTTATTTTAAGCTTAAATTAACGCGCGTAAGAAGTTTTCTTGAAAAATTGGAATAACTCTTAAACGGTTACTCGGATCAGAAATCCAAGGACACCGTTGTGCTCAGGATGGCGGGTTTACCCTAGGCGTGACTTAATTTTAGTCGGCGCAGGCCTCCTGTGAGAAAACCCGAAAATGGCATAACCGTAAATAAAATAATTAAATAAGTTATTTTATTTTTCAAATGCTTATAACTCAAAAACGGTAACTCAGATTAAAAATCAGAGACCACCGCTGAACTCGTGAAAGTATGCTTCCTTTAAGAAGAAAATAACTTTGGTCGGCGCAAGCCACCTGAGAAATTTAGTTTTTGGCCGTAAATAAAATAATTAAGTGACAATTATTATATTGTAAAATCCATAACTTCTAAACAGTAACTCGAATTAAAAATACAAGAGTACAGTTGAGTTTGTTGGGACGTGTTTCTCTTAGGCAGAGCCTAACCTTGACCTCAGTGGGTCAAGGGTGACTCATAATAATTTTCCGAAATTTTTTTCGGGTACGTTCAGTAAACGTACGAGCGGCGTTTTATAAATTTTGAACCGGTGCTCGGAATCGAATTCTGATGGCACCGTTGAACTCGCAGTCCCGATATTCTCTTAAGAATACTTTCACCTCAATAGAGGATGATCGGGTATTAAAGTTAGTTTTTGGGGTTTTACGTCGGTTAATAAAATAAAATAAGTGAATAATTTATTTTATTTTATTAAACACATGCAGTGCGGATAAAGTGGTTAGAAGCTCCACTTGGGAGTTAGTGGTAGAACCGCCACACCCTAACCCCCCATTTAATGGGGAGGGAGAGGAAACCTCTCAAACTCCCCATCAATTAATTTTATATATCGACGTAAAATTAATTGCAATCAATTAATTTTATGGGTCGATGTAAAATTAATTTTTGTCAGTTAATTTTATGTGTCGACGTAAAATTAATTGCTCTCAATTAATTCTATGAGTTGATGTAAAATTAATTGTTGTCAGTTAATTTATGGGTCGACGTAAAAATTAATTGTTGTGATTTAATTTTATGTGTCGATGTAAAATTAATTGCTGTCAATTAATTTTATGTGTCAACATAAAATTGATTCGTGTCATATGTTTTGACGCAGGCTATGTGGGGGAAACTTCTTGCCATCCTCCACTCTTAAGTAGTGTCAATGCACCTCTTAAATTGCGCCAACGCAATTTAATTCGCCCGACCCCCTTTTTAAATTAAGTAACCGCATAGTTGAAATTTAGGAAGGTTCCAAATAAATGAACCTTCATAAATTCCACGATGGTTACATACCTCTCCCCCTCTCCTATATATAGGGAGCTTTGGAGAAGGTTTTGGGATGTCTTCACCAAGCGACGAAGCGCTGGTAAAGTATTGCGATGCCCAACATTTGGGGAAATCATATCCTCTCCAACAAAGAATGTGAAGAACGCCAATGACGATCTTCCACGCGATTATTCTTCGACCTTCCTTCCCCAGAAACCTATCCTCTGCAACATCATCAATGAACTGATGCATCTCGTAATTGGGGACGTGTGGCGGACACGACGAACGATGGTCTTCATCGTCTTCCTTCTGTGACTCCGCCAATGAGCGATGAGCAAGAGGTAGGGGTTTGATTTTATGTTCGTAAATATTTGGGCGTTCATCGTTAATCTTTTAGCCGCTTGCTATTGATTAAAGGTAGGGGGCTAGATAGCACAAACGCTGCCGACCCTCCTCATTTTTTACTGTTGTCCTTCGTTGGGGATTGGAACGGAGACGGCGCGGTGCCGTCGCACCGCGCGGAAACGAGGGAACCGCAGTGAAGGAGCGTGGCGCCATCGTGCCTCGCAGTTAAGGCTGAAAGAGGCCGCGGCTGGAGCAGGGGCCGCGGTGGAGGGGCGCGGCGCCATCGCGCTGCACCGGAGCGTCTTGAAGGGCCGAGGCCAGGGAGAGTCGTGGCGCCGACGCGCCGCGCCAGTCGAAGAAGGGCCACGGCCTAAGGCCGCGGTGGTCACCGACAGGGGGCGGCCGGACTCCCTGGCCACCGGATCATCAAGATCTGCGGTCCTTGGGCCGCGACGGAAGACCTGGAGGCGGCCGGATAAACCGGCCGCCGACGCTTGGGGGGCGGGACCGCGGGGTCACGCGGCGGCCCCACCGGCCGGCCAACCGGGCCGGCCATTCAGAATTCCGTGGGTCATAACCCCAGTGGTGGAAAGGCGGTCCCCCCATGTGGGGCCTCCGTTACAAGGCGAGGGGGGCAGCACCACCCCTTCACGCCGCTCGGTCGCAGACCGAGTGCCCAGCCGAGTCGGGCCGCTCGCGCTGGGCCAGGGCGCCCGGCCGCTGGGCCGGGCCGCCCCGTTGGTTCGGTCCGTGCCCTATTGTGCCAAACCTGGACCCAGGTCGGGTCGACCCGGTTCGAGCTGACCCAGGGGGTCTTGGGCCGGGTCGGTCCGAGCCCAAACCCCCCTAAAAGCGGGCATATTCGTTCAAATGCTCATAACTTGGGCTATGGATCTCTGATGGGCGCACCGTCAGTTGCGACACGATCCTTGGATTGAGACAGTCATTTTGGTATATTAAACTCAAGGTTTAAAAGAACTTTGGGTACGGACAGGTTGGTTCGAACACGAAACCAATAGGGCCCTCGGAGCGAAAACGCCTATAACTTGAGCTCTGGACGTCCGATTGATGTGTCGTCAACTTTGTTGGATTACTCTTAGTGAGACATACCTTTTGGATTACTTCGCTCGAGGTTTGGATGTAGTTGGAGTATGGTCAGGTTGGATTGTACCCGAAATCTAACCGGACCCCTAGAACGGAAAAGCTGATAACTTTCAGACTGGACGTCCGTTTGACAAACTGTCAGCGGAGTTGTTGATCACGTTGAGAAATGGTCCCTATGACAATAACCTATGTGGGTTCAGGGTAATGTTGAGATACGGTCGGGTTGGTTCTTACATGAAACCAACCGGGCCCCTGGGACGAAAAGGCTAATAACTCACAGATCAGGCGTCTGATCGATGCGTCGTCTGTTGCGTTGAGACCCCTATGACGAGGTGGTCCTTTGAGATACTTCTTCGTGGGACTTTGTGATACTTGGAGTATCGAACTATAGCTCATGGAAAGGACCCTTCCGGAGACGAGCGTACGTAGTACGAAGACCGTGTAGCTGGCTGAGACCTAATGACTGCTTGTCCGATTTGATTCAGAGTGACTTGCATAGCCCAGTGGGGAGCACTACTTTGTGAGGTGGCAGACCCGCAGTACTCGACAGGAGGAGTGCCTCTGTAGGCTATGAGGGGGAGCACTACTGTGTGAGGTGGCAGACCCATGGCGGAGGAGCACTACTTTGTGAGGTGGCTGACCCGTGGTACTCGACAGGAGGATTACCTCAGCAGTCTTAGGTTAGTGAGCAGTACCTCGGAGTCGTGATAGGATCACTGTACTTGACAGAGATGGATCTCTTCAGCAGTTATGGTTTCGTTAATGAAAATCCTCGTTTGATCTGAGTCATTGACCTTTGTGTTTTCCTCATGATTGAGATGGGTTACTAGATAACTTACGTATATGTATGGGCATATACCTAAGGGGTGTTTATCCGTCGACTTCATATCTGTGTGATACCTCATGGTTGAGATGGGTTACTTGGTAACTTAGGTATAAGTATGGGCTTATACCTAAGTAAGTGTTATTTCACTAGTGCAAAAACACTTTTTAGCGTCGGTTTTTTTTTAATTTTTAACGTCGGTTATAAACCGACGTCTTTATAGGAGACGTTAAAAATACATTTTTCGCGTCGGTTCATAGAAACCGACGCGAAAAATAATTCGCTTATGAGCTTCGGCGTCGGTTTTTATAAAACCGACACCGAAGCTACATTTAGACATTATTTTCCGCGTCGGTTCATTAAAAAACCGACGCGTAAAATAGAGTCGACTAGGTTTTCGGCGTCGGTTTTATATAAAACCGACGCCGAAATATCGGTTTTCCGCATCGGTTTTTTCTAAAAACCGACGCCGAAACTAATTTACACAGGATTTTCGGCGTCGGTTTTTTAAAAAACCAACGCCATAGCAAACTTTCGGCGTCGGTTTTTAAAAAAACCGACGCCGTAAACAAATTTTTTTTAAAAAAATATTCGGCGTCGGTTTCTAAAATAACCGACGCCGTAAATAATTTTTTTTAAAAATAAAATACATATATTTTCTCTTCCAAAAAAATCGGAACCCTGAAAAAAAGAACGAAGTATACAAAAACAATTAAATAGATTTAACAGAAGTACTTGAGAAAACTCAAAGTAAATCAGAATTAAAATACACGTACCTACATGGTGCATTTTCTTAATCTAACCATACTCAGTATCAATCATTGTAAGTTTCCTCCCATAGATAGCACCAATCCTGTTAAAACAGTAATGAAACTAAGGAGATGTGCGTGAAAAAATCAATCCAAGATATTAGTGCAATGAATAAACATTAAATGAAAATGTGTAATTTATTTGAATCATTCATTTTTTTCACAAAGTAAATTACCAAAATGAAATTTTACGACTCCTGATCAAAATTCTAGGAACACTCAGTCGATGAAACCTCTTCCTCACCTCCCCCACTGAAGATGTTGGGGGTGTCTTTTCACCATATGATCCCCACCACCCCCAACCTCTGGTTTTTATATTTGCTCTGTATAGACGTGCATTACCCATTCACTATTGTTATTTGTTTAAGTTATGGAATAACAGAGAAATAAGTTTGAGTGCAAAAAATAGGTTAGAAAATTGAAATCAAATGCAGATTGAAGAGACATAAAGAAACATACCTTAAAAATTGACGCCTTCTATTTTATCTTTGTGCAAACCCACTAAGCGCTTTTTCAGGTATTATGTGATATGCTTCTCGGCAATCATTTTCTGATATTTATTTTCATAAAAAATAAAAAGGCCTATAAGATATTGATGTGCATGCAAGGGAGACAATTTTTAGTGTTTGTGAATGTTATTTCGCTATACGAATCTCTATGTTCATGATCCAAGTACCACCCTCCAAATCTGTCACTGTACAGACAAATGATTTTAAGAAATAACAATGAAAAGAAATATAATAACTAATTCTGAATTAAAATACACGTACCTGAAATATACGACATGCTTATTGTTGGTTATTTTTGAAGGATTCATTTGATTATTAGTAGATTCAATAAAACAGTTTTTGAAGAGGCACTTGAGAAAACTCAGTAAAGCAGAATTAAAATACACGTACCTGAAATATATGACATGCTCATTGTTTGTTATTTTTGAAGCATTCATTTGATTATTAGTAGGTTCAAACACCTAATATATCATAAGAGTTAGTTTTTTAAACCCATATATATTATTATTTATAAATATTAGTATATACATACCTCAAATCTTAATCAGACTTAAAAAATAGTCCGCAAAAGTAGATTGAATATGGATCATATCAGATTGAGAATATGACTGTGAATCATTGAATATCTACAATAATATTGAATGATATGAAATTAATAAATAGAAGAAAGTGGATGAAAATATATAAAAAAATTAATACAACTAACCTTATGAAAATCAGTAGTTTCCCCAGTTGTGATTATCTCATACATAAATCGTAGAATATAATAACCACATTCAACATGTCCATTTTGACGATGACACTGCAGTTATAAAACATTTAACTAATAATGAAACCCAATATATAACAAAAATATAAAAACTAATTACCTGTACTTCCACATATTTGATTTTCGTTGGTTTCTTTTCCTTTGTAAAATGTTTCCATGAACTGCATTTTTTATATAAGAACTAATAAAACTTGTGTAAACAATTAAAATTAAACATAACAAACTTCTAAAAATAAAAAAACAACTTACGTGTTTAATAAGTTGAAAAACGGTTTATGCACTTTTCCTAATAAAGATCAAAACCAATATAAGGTGCATTCATTTGGGCAAAATACACCTAACATCCAATGCCCCCTATAATACAAAAAGTTCACAATTAATGACATTATAATGATCATGAGTTCAAAACCATGTTGATATTCTTACTTATCAAGAAATGGCAAAAACCAGCACTGAATCTCTGTTTGTGATAATCTCTCGGATATATATTGAACTCTTTCATCATTTTCACATGTTTGACTTCCAAGGAAATGTACTCTGGATCTATAAAGCTGTAAATGCTTGTAGTTTCATTTTGTAAAAGAATCCTGTATAGATACCTAATTTAAAAAGAAAATATAGTTAGTCAATGACATAACAATATTTTATTAAAGAAATAGCAATTCAAACGTCAATTTACTTACATGGAAAACAACTGCACCACATTCATCCCGATCTCTTCAAAATTAACTAAATTCATGATATCTTCTTTCAATATTCTCAATTTATAATTTCTTCCACATATATCGGACGTCATCTGAAACTCATAGATAAAATTCAAGGAAGAAGAGCACTGAGATAATCTTTTCAACCCAGAAGAAATATCAGAAGTATCTACAGCCGACTGTTTCTGAACATTTTGCTGCATTTGTACAGTTTCTTTTGCTTTCAGATATTCCTATATAAGTTAAATGTCAGAAAACATTATAAGTAATTTGGAATCATTTCTAATTACTATTTAAAAAAACTCATACCTCATGTGAAATATAACGAAGAAGTGAAGTTGGCCAAAGTAAAAAATGGCCCATACATTCCCCAACACTGGTGATCTCCGCAGTAGGAAATGGTAGTAGAGCAGTAGGATCTATAATAACAAGTACTGATACTCTAACCTGACCCATCTGCATAGGCTGATGATGTACCGAGTCCCCCAAAAAATACACTTTTCCTAACGCAACAATATTTACATGAGGATCTCCCACAAACAACTCACAATATAAGGTTCGATCCGATGGAGGAGGTGGAGGCTCAAAGTTAGCAGGTGGGGCAGGGTAGTTAGGGTGAGCAGGCTGAGAAGTCAGAAAAATGAAAAGGGTATATTAGTGTTTAAAATTTATAACATAGAAAAATTGATTAAAAATTAAATAAAATAATATACCTCAAATGGTTGCGCAGACGGGGCAGGGTAAGCAGATGGGGCAGGGTAGTCCGGGTGAGTTGGATGAGAATGTTGAAAAATGAAAAAGTTATATCAGTGTTTATAATTTATAAAATAGAAAAATTGATGACATTAAATAATATACCTCGGAAGGCTGCCCAGACGGTGTTGGGTAAGCATATGAGGCAGGATAGTCTGAGTGAGTAGGCTGAGAATGTTGAAAAATGAAAAAGTTATATCAGTGTTTATAATTTATAGAAAAGAAAAATTGTTAACAGTAAATAATATACCTCGGAAGGATGAGCAGACTGTGACTGTCTTGCCAAGTGTTCTAATAAAGCCTTCTGTACTGCTGCTTGAATTTGATCACCCATAGACCGTTTCATATCATGCAGCTCTTCTTTTAAGGATTCGATTTCCGGGTCTCTTGGTTTCTTACTCTTACCAAAAACCTTCCGAATACTAACATCCGCATGATATCCTCTAACACGGTCGGGGTGTTCAGCCTTTCCCAAAGCAGTGGCTAGGATATCCATCCTACCCTCGGGGATAAAAGAGCCATGTGTCTCTTTCTCCTGAAGTTCATCCTGAAATGAAAAATAAAAAATTTATATTAGTGTTTATAAATTATAAAAAAGGAAAATTGTTAACAAAGAATTAATATTTACTTACAATTCTATCAGCCACTTGATGAGCTTCGTCTGTAAGATATTGTTCATTTTTTCTTCTTCTTGCTCGTTTCCATTTCTCATGGCGAGTGGGAGGAGATGGAGGACCATACTAGACCTCTTCTGAACCACTACTTGATCGAGCTCTTAATGATTCAAATTTTTCTTCAATAATTTTCTGCTCCAAATACGAGTATCCTCCACGTGATAAAGTATGAGGGTATACGTTTTTCAACTGGATCTCCTGATGAGATCTTCTGGAGGCCTGTTACATAAAAATATACACATAAGTAATAAGGAAAATATAGCATAAATTTTAAAATATAAAACAATTACAATACCTGAAATTTCTCTTCCTGACGACTGTCAACAAATCGCTTCCATGTTTCTTCATCTATATATGGATACTTAAGACATGGGATTTCAAACCTTCTCTTTCCAAAAACATAATCTTTCTTCAGTTTGTTTTTAAAATCTCTCCATCGAACCGCCGCTAAAGAGAGATGTCTTTTCCTAATTTCTTTGGTTTCCTCAAAATTGAATGTCATCTGTAATTGAAAAAATTAAATATGTCATTTAAACTATATAATATTAAAAAAATGAGATAAAATAAATAAATAAAGATATTTTACCGTCACGGCCTCCCAAAGATGTTGCTTCGCCGTACTGTCCACTGACTTCCAATCAGGATATAAAATACTAATCCTGCAACGGCTCTGCATCGCTATATAACTGACAAACTGAACTGAATTTGGGCCAACTGCATTACTATTATCATAAAAACGGATGTGTGATTTGTTATCATCACGAGCGAGTGATAGTTTTGGTAAACATGTAATACCACGTTTACCAACTAGAGAACTTGATTTTTGAGTAGTAACTGGAGAAGTCTCCTCCGCTGAGGATGCATCAGTAGTCCTGCAATTTTTTTTTATAAATTAACAGTTTTATTTCATTAAATATGTATATTACTGAATATTTAATAATATGTCAAAATAGATATACCTCGGTAACTGCTCCTCTCTATCTGTATTTGACATTGCTACTAGAAAGTGTAATGAAATTTTGGGTACCTGCATATCATTAGAAAACTGAATAATTAGAAACAAGGAAATGAAAAATAAATATGTAAAAATAGAGGCATGAATTTGTAAGTTTTAAAAATAGACACAAAATATAAATATTTACCAGAAAAATTAGGAGACTAATTTAGTGTTTTCCCACATCCCTTCATCATTATCGGTACGTACTGCATGCACTATGTCTGTCTTATATTCATTGTAATCATCTGAAAATTGCATAATAGATGAATAAGGCTCATGTAAATCACTAGCATCATCAGAATCATCATCATCACCCAAATGATATCTTTTCCCTTGCAAAACAACTGACCACTGATCATTCGACGGATCAATGACATAAAATACTTGTTTTGCATGTGTCGCCAAGATAAATGGTTCCTCATTGTGATTAAATCTTTTCAAATCAACCAGTTTAAACCCATATTCATCATTTTTCACGCCACTATTACTATCAACCCAATTGCACTTAAAAATAGTGACTCGAAATTTAATATTATCAATTTCCCATATGTCTTCAATAACTCCAAAATATGATGTTGATGCAGAAATTGGGTTTTTATCTTTGGCACTCGAAAAATGCACTGCTTCAGCGAATACCATCACACCACTATTCTGAACGGTACTCTTGTCATCCAGGTTTTTTGAATAAAATGTGTAGCCATTGATATCAAAACCAGACCAAGTGATCACATTAAAATATGGTCCCCCTGATAACCACTTCAATGTTTCTGATACAGATATATCTGGGGTTACTTTCTCTTTAAACCATGAAACAAATGTCTTCTTATGCTCAATCATCAAGCACTTTTCATTTCTTTTCTGATATCGTAACTTTAATTCAGCAATATGTGAGGATATATATGGTTGAACCTCATCTGTGTTGTTCAAAATGTATAAATGTGCTTGCATCACTTCATCACATGGAATGAACTTTACCTTTAAGCCTCGAACCCCTCTACCTTCTCTGTCAACTGTCATATGTCAAGATAGAGGGAGACCAATATGCTCCACCTCATTCAAATAATCAGTACAGAACTCAATCACCTCTTCTGATACATATTTTTGAACAATAGAGGCCTCTGGTCGATAAATATTTTTAACATATCCTTTCAAAATTTTCATATATCTTTCAAAAGGATACATCCATATTAAATAAACAGGCCCACACATTCTTATCTCACCCACCAAATGAACCAATAGATGAACCATTATATCAAAAAATGTGGGTGGGAAATACATTTCTAGTTGACAAAGAATAAGAGTTGCTTCATTCTCCAACAAATCTAACAAATTTGGATCAACGACTTTGCTACAAATGGATTTAAAGAAATTACATAACCTGATGATTGTCTTCCTGACAGCTTTCGGTAATATACCACGCACTGCTACTGGTAGAATTTGTTGCATTAACACATGACAATCATGTGATTTCATACCTATTAATTTACAATCCTTCAATGACACAAAATTATTCACATTTGAAGAAAAACCGCTGGGTACTTTAATACCATGAAGACACTGACAAAAATTCATCTTTTCAATCTTTCTTAATGTGTGACAAGCCGGAGGTAAATATGTTCTTTTTCCTTTCACAGCGGGAGCTAACTCCAAACGTATTCACATTAATATCAAGTCCAATCTAGCATGCAATCCATCTTTTGTCTTTAATTTTATGTTTAACAAAGTTCCAATAAAACTATCACATATGTTTTTCTCAACATGCATAACATCAATGTTATGTTTTATCTCTAAAAATATCCAATAAGGTAGTTCGAAAAAAATAGACTGCTTCTTCCAGATATGTTTTTGTAAACCAGAACTTTTTCTCTTTCCAAATGTTGAATCAATATCTTTCACTCTGTCATAATATTCTTCAGCTGACAATGGTTGAGGGGGGAGGTTTTATTCTTGTAAACCATTAAATGCTTTTCTCAATCTACGATAAGGATGATCAATTTGCAAAAATCTTCTATGTCCCATGTACATTGTCTTTCTTCCATTCTGCAATTGATAATATGAAGTTTGTTCTTCACAAATTGGACATGCTTTATGTCCCTTAACACTATATCCAGATAAGTTTCCATATGCAGGAAAGTCGTTTATAGGGAACATTATCATAGCACGCAAAAGAAAATACTCTTTCTTGTATGCATCGAAAACTGTAACACATTTCTCCCATAGCAGTTTTAAATCCTCAATCAATGGTGTAAGATACACATCAATATCATTTCCCGGTTGTTTTGGTCCAGAAATCATCAAGCTCATCATAACATATTTTTTCTTCATACATATATGTGGGGACAAGTTGTAAAGTACCAGCAAAACAGGCCATGAACTATGTTGGCTACTGAGGCTCTGATATGGATTCATTCCATCAGTACACAATCCCATTCTGAGATTTCTAACTTCACTTCCAAAATCATGAAATTTTTTATCAAAACTCTTCCACTGTGGTGAATCGGCAGGGTGACGTAAGTTACCATCAGAAATGCGCTCATCTGAATTCCATCTTAACCTTTTTGCATCATTTGAATTTGCAAATAGACGCTTCAAACCAGGAATAATTGGAAGGTACCAAATTGCTTTAGATGGAGTTTTGATTTTGGTACCTAAAAATAAATCAGAATTGAATTATCAGAATTGTTTGAAAAAAATATTGGATGATATCATTGGAAAGTAAAAAAATTGATTTTTCATAACGTTACATGACATCACCTGAAAATGAATCTGAGTTGACTTTCTCATCCATCTTATAGTGCGATGTTCCACATGTAGGACAACTTGATAAATGTTCATTTTCTTTCCTATACAGTACACAATCATTGGGGCAAGCATGTATCTTTTTATACCCCAATCTCATTAGGCATAATATTTTCTTCACCTCATAATTGGAATCTGGAAGCCCATTGCCTTCTGGAAGAAGCTCTTTTAAAATCTCAAGTAAACTGGAGAAACTTCTATCACTCCACCCATTTTTTGCTTTTAAGTTAACTAATCTCAAAACTGCTGATAACACTGTATATTTACTGCAACCTGGGAATAATGGTTTCTCAGAATCTCCATACAATCATTCAACAGTTGGTGTTTTTTCGATGGTTTCAACACCTAAATCATGAATTAATTCTTCAATACGATCCTCTGCCTCATTATGAATATCGTCATCAATATTGGATGTTGAATTTTCAGTTCCTTCACCATGCAAGATCCAACATGTATAATTAAGGCTAAAACCATAACAAATGAGATGATCCTTGATTTCTCCGAAGTTTAACTTTCTCATATTTACACACTTCACACATGGACAGAAAATCAAATCAATATTTTGATTATGCCGTTTAGCAAATTCCAAAAAATTGTCAACTCTTCTTTCATATTCACTAGTAGTTCTTCGTAGATAAATCCAATTATGATCCATTAATACCTGATATCACAATATAATTGATGAATATATTAAAACATAGAAACATTTAAATATCTATCAGATAAATTGTAAACAAAAATATATTCCATAAAAACTATTGATAATCAGATAAAAGACATCAGATATGAAACACGTTTACAAATAGAGTAAACAGTTTATTTTCATATTATATACATGTGTGTTATATTGAAATACATGGACAGAATGGTTAAATCAAAGGTTTCATTTTTTGAAAATAAAGTTTCATGATATAAATATCATATGAATGACATACAAGATAATATGATTTCTCACTATGACTACTATTGATCACACTATATTTATTTTTTTATTCATTTGATGTAACATGAATGAATCATGGGAAAATTAATGTGAAAAATAGTTCAATAACTATCCTCATTTAAGACAATGTGTATTAAGATACATGATACAATTTTTGGTGACTATTATAACTCAACTCCCTCAATCCATGAGTTTTATAATAGGGAATTATGAACATATAAATTCATTATGGAGGGATAAAAATTCCATTGCATATTGTAGGTGACAACTTACACCCCCTTCCATGGGTCTATTGTAGCAAAACATGTCAAGGAATGGATCAACATGAAGAGAAATATATTATCCATCCATGAAAGATTAGATCATGAGAATGTTTTATTTGCAGCCTATGACTTAGAGGGGGGAAATAAATCATTTCATGACTATTATTTAGAGGGAGAGAAAGATGAATAAATATAATCAATGGAATGAGATAAGTTTAAGAGGATATTTATTAAAAATGCATGAATCTAACCCCACATATGAAAGTGGAAAGGTATTTTTGAAGATTAATAGAGGGATAATGATTATATTATTATCTACGAAGAAATAATTACAATACATTAAATGTATGATTCTAGTCGTATTATGGACATTGCAAGAAAAATTATTTATTATATAATGGCATGAAAATAATTATTCAAATTTTTTTAACATAATAGATAGTGGTAATTATTCATGTCTTAGTTAAATTATGAGAACCAAAGAGAATTGAGGAATTTGGCTCGGTAAATCTCAAGAAGGAATGAAATAACAACAAAATACATGCAAAAATGTGAGTGAATTCATTTAACATAATAAAATTATTTTTTTGAAGAAGAATTTATTAAAATGGAAATGGAATTAAAAATATAGTACTTCATAATGTAATGAAAGATCATTTTAAACAGGAATAATGATAATACAAACAAAAAATTTGAAGTTCAACCCGAATGGAGATGTTAAATCCAAACTGCGACCGGTATAATTACTTCCAAAAACAAACAATATCAAATCTACACCAACAATGATAATACAAACAAAAAATAATGATAAATTACAACTAAAATCTAACCAATAATCAAAATCACGCAAAATAGGGTTATTGATAAATAAATAAACAATGGGATATGAAACAAGAGATATAAAGGAAGAACACATACCCAAAATCGTGCAGATGACAAAAAACCTTCAACAATGGTCGTCCAAGATCGCAAATCAGGTTCGAAGGTCGTCGGGAGTCCGAAGCGCCACAGCGGAACTCGATTTCGACGATCGAACAAAATGAGGGTTTCTGACCGTGAATATTTTTAAAAGAATTTTCGCGTCGGTTTTAAGGAAAACCGACGCCGAAATGTTATTTTAAAATTTTCGGCGTCGGTTTTTAAAATAACCGACGTGGAATATATTGTTTCGGCGTCGGTTTTCATGAAAACCGACGCCGAAACATTTTTAAAAAATTATTTTCCGCATCGGTTCTCAGGAAAACCGATGCGGAATATATTTTTTTTATTAGTTTCGGCGTCGGTTTTAAAAAAACCGACGCCGAAAACTTTTTTTAATTATTTTCCGCGTCGGTTTTGAGGAAAACCGACGCGGAAAATATGTATACTAATATTATTGGCGTCGGTTTTCTTCAAAACCGACGCGAAATATCAACGCATAATTATTTTTGGCGTCGGTTTTTTGTAAAACCGACGTTAAAAATTCCCCACACATACTATTCGCGTCGGTTTTTAAAAAACCGACGTTATTACGATGACGTTAAAGCCCGTATTTCCACTAGTGTTTGTTGAGAACTTTCTTTGTGATTATCCTTGTTTGATTTAGTGAGACCTTGAGGGTCTCGGGGTCCCTACTGAGTATCGTATACTCACCCCTGCACGGGCTTTGCCCACACCTCGTTGTGTTGGTTGTAGAAGACAGACATCACTGATCGTGGTTGAGGCTTGTAGAGCTGGACGGTACCCGGAGGTGGATCTCACGACGAGTCGGTACCCGGAGGAGATGGAGAGATGTGGAATTCTGAGGAGTACATCTGTACCTACCCTTTAGGTAGGAACCCGTAGGACGATCAAAGAGCTTCTTTTCACCTTTCAGTTGTTGTCCTTTGAGTTGTACTTTACTTTCAGTTGTAGTTGTATCTTTTTTTTTGGATTGTATTTCTGGCCCCTCGTACTTTCAGCATGTTTGTTATACTGCTTTACATAGTGTAGCTTCTTCTTGTACTCTGTTCTGTGTGATTTCATTTCATAAAGGCAGTGTCTTCCCTTTGTTTTGGGATATACGCCTTTGGTGCTAGTCGCCAGCCCCTGGCCTATGGAAGGCGGGCTTGGGGTAGTCACGGCATGGGCCCTGAGGACGGGTCGTGACAAATTGGTATCAGAGGAGTCAGTTCTACCACAGAACTTATAACTCTGATATTTATTTTCTATGAAGCAATAGTGTTAAGAGTACTGAGTGTGGTATTTAGTTCAGGGAGTTCAGTGATGGTGTGGGCGACCGACGTATCCATACACCAGGACCCTGACCTCTGATTTCTGACTCAGTTCACGAAAACACTAATTGCATGTGTGTCTTCAAATGTTTTCCCCTTAAAACAGATCAAACCTGGTCAGCTCACCAGGTATAATCATTTGACTATGTCACGTATGTTTCTTTTAGGATGTCTTTCCACGGACGACCAGCTAGAGCCCAGAGGGATGTGCGTACTGACAGTCTGCCGAGCGGCGAGGCCTCGGTACAGGGCCCTCTTATAGTTGAGGCACCAGCGATACTACCATATATTGGGCCACCGATGCCACCAGCCCCAGCAGCAGGCGATGCACGCCACTTGAGCGTGCTGCACGAGTTCCAGTGCCAGAGGCCACCCATGTTTCGAGGAGAGACGGACCCACAGGAGGCTAAGGATTGGCTGGAGGCTGTGGTGGGAGTTTTCAGGATAGTGGGAACACCAGCGGACTTCATGGTGATCTTTGCTGCCAGCCTCCTTCAGGAAACAACAGGAAAATGGTGGAGCTGGATGCTCCAGTTTTGTGATGAGATGACCTTCACATGGGGAGACTTCGAGACCTTCTTCAGGGTGGAGTTCATACCAGTGACTCTACACTCTGAGCATGCTCAGGAGCTACTGTCTTTGTCGAAGGATTTTCCATCAGTAGCCGAGTCATCTGTAGGCAGTAGACAGATGATGCAGTGGTCGAAGAGGACCAGATCAACAGGTGGGCGACCTCGGGATACAGGTTTGGTTGTGCGAGGCACACGAAACAGAGCCATCCATACGAGGAGTAAGAAGTGTTATGAATTCGGCAGGAAGGGTCACCTGGTACGTGATTGTCCGAACCCCCCCCCCCCCCCCCCCGCACAGTTGATCCGCAGGCATTGGAGGAGCCACCAAGATAGAAGCACCAGCGGGTGCTTGAGCAACATCCAAGCAGTGGACAAGGCAGCAGAGCTCCGGAAGCAGGTGGACAGGAGCAGAACTAGTGGATTCCTTTTTGTCCCTTTTACTTCTAGTTCCTTGTTGCTGCTGTATTTGTGTCTTTGTACTTCGAGCTGTAGTAATAAAAGACACTTATCTTTGTGATGTTTTCTTTCCTGTCCATATTTTTGGTTGATACTGAGAGGTCCGGGTTAAAAATAGTTGGCTTGACCCTCACTTTTGAGATACCTACTGGAGGAGACCCAGTGACCACACACTGATGCCGATAGTGTGACTCAACCCTTGGAGGTGAGAGTAATGGTTGGATCTCTTGATAGTAGCGTCGAGGCCTTACGACGTCATCCTTGGTATAGATTAGTATCATCCATGTCGGGATTAACTGTATTAGGCAAAGAACGTGGTTCATATAGAGGATGAGACCAAATTTATCTTATCGGCAAAGAAGAAATCTTAGCAGCTCTTGTAGGACCAGAGAAGGTTTAGGACATCTAGGAGGCGGAGACCACTAGAGTTCGAGGATGACGACCACGTTTTCTTATGCGTCTCACCTCGACGTGGATTACGGAGTTTTTTCCGAGGCGGCAATTTATCTCCGCGCTTCATCGGACCCTTCTAGGTCCTCAACAGGGTAGGCGAGGTGGTTTACCGCTTGACCCATCCACCTCAGTTGCACCAAGTGCACGACTTTTTTCCACGTATCTCAGCTGAGGAGATACGTGCACGACCTGACGCATATCATCGACCATGGGGAGATGAACATCGATGACGGGGCGACTTTTGTGGAGGTCCCGATAGAGATCGAGAATCGACAAGAGAGGTTCCTACGTGGACGGTCGATTCCTCTAGTGTGTATTAGATGGCAGCATGAGAACCTCCAAGAGAGCACATGGGATCGGGAGGCTCAGATGCATGCACAGTACCCTTTTTTTTGTTTACCTAGTTTTTGATGTAGCTTTACGGGGACGTAAATCTATGAGGTGAAAGTAATGTAAAGACCTGTAAATTTCAAGGGAATTTTTTTTAAAAATTCTTTGGAATTTTACGAGTACATAGTTTCTGACAGTACCTGATTCTGAGGCCCGGTGTGCCCGGAATAATTTTCTGAAGTTTTGTTAAGCTTAAATTAACGCGCGTAAGTAGTTTTCCTGAAAAATTGGAATAACTCTTAAAGGGTTACTTGTATCAGAAATCCAAGGACAATGTTGTGATCAGGATGGCGGTTTTACCCTAGGCGTGACTTAAGTTTAGTTGGCATAGGCGTCCTATGAGAAAACCCAAAAACGGCATAACCGTAAATAAAATAATTAAATAAGTTATTTTATTTTTCAAATGATTTTATCTCAAAAACGGTAACTCGGATTAAAAATCTGATACCACCGTTGAACTCGTGATGGTATGCTTCCTTTAATAAGATACTAACTTTGGCTGGCGCAAGCCACCTGATAAAGTTAGTTTTTGGCCGTAAATAAAATAATTAAGTGAAAATTATTTTATTGTAAAATTCATAACTTCTAAACGGTAACTCAAATTGAAAATCCAAGAGTACCATTGAGTTCATTGGGGCGTGTTTCTCCTAGTAAGAGCCTAACCTTGACCTCAATGGGTCGAGGGTGACTGATAATAATTTTCCGAACTTTTTTTCAGGTACGTTCAGTAAACGTACGAGCGGCGTTTTATAACTTTTGAACCGGTGCTTGGAATCAAATTCTGAGGGAACCGTTGAACTCGCAGTGCCGATATTCACTTAAGAAGACTTTCACCTTAACGGCAGATGATCGGGTATTAAAGTTAGTTTTTGGGGTTTTACGTGGGTTAATAAAATAAAATAAGTGAATAATTTATTTTATTTTGTTAAACACATGCAGTGCAGATAAAGTGGTTAGAAGATCCACTTGGGAGTTGGTGGTGGAACCGGAACACCCTAACCCCCCATTTAATGGGGAGGGAGATGAAACCTCTCAAACCCCCATCAATTAATTTTATATGTCGACATAAAATTAATTGCACTCAATTAATTTTATGGGTCGACGTAAAATTAATTTTTGTCAGTTAATTTTATGTGTCGACATAAAATTAATTTCTCTCAATTAATTTTATGAGTTGACATAAAATTAATTGTTGTCAGTTAATTTTATGGGTCGACGTAAAAATTAATTGATGTGATTTAATTTTATGTTTCGATGTAAAATTAATTACTGTCAATTAATTTTATGTGTCAACATAAAATTGATTCGTGTCATATATTTTGACGCAAGCTATGTGGGGGAAACTTCTTGGCATCCTCCACTCTTAAGTAGTGCCAACGCACCTCTTAAATTGTGTCAACGCAATTCAATTCGCCTGACCCCCTTTTTAAATTAAGTAACTGCATCGTTGGAATTTAGAAAGGTTCCAAATAAATGAACCGTCATAAATTCCATGATGGTTACATACCTCTCCCCCTCTCCTATATATAGGGAGCTTGGGAGAAGTTTTTGGGATGTATTCACCAAGAGACGAAGCGCTGGTAAATTATTATGATGCCCAACACTTGGAAAAATCATATCCTCTCCAACGAAGAACGTGAAGAACGTCAACGACAATCTTCCATGCGATTCTTATTCGACCTTACTTCCCCAGAAACCTATCCTCTGCAACATCGTCAACGAATCGACGCAGCTCGGAATTGGGGACGTGTGGCGGATGCGACGAATGACGGTCTTCATCGTCTTCCTTCTGCGACTCCGCCAACGAGTGACGAGCAAGAGGTAGGGGTTTGATTTTATGTTCGTGAATATTTGGGCGTTCATCGTTAATCTTTTAGCCACTTGCTATCGATTAACAGGAGGGGTCCGGACCTCACAAACATGGCCGACCCTCCTCCCTTTTTACTGTTGTCCTTCGTTGTGGATTGGAACAGAGACGGAGCGGTGCCGTCGCACCGTGCGGAAATGAGGGAACCGCAGCGAAGGAGCATGACGCCGTTAAGGCCGAAAGAGGCCATGGCTGGAGTAGGGGCCACGGTGGAGGGGCGCGGCGCCAGAGCATCTTGAAGGGCCGCGGCCGGGGCGGGCCACGGTAGAGGGGCGCGGCGCCGACGCGCTGCGCCGGTCGAAGAAGGGTAGCGGCCTAAGGCCGCGGTGGTCACCGACCGGGGGCGGCCGGACTCCTCGACCGCCGGAGCATCAAGAGCCGCGGACCTTGGGCCATGGTGGAATACCTGGAGGCGGTCGGATAAACCGGTCGCTGGCGCTTGGGGGGCGGGACAGCGGGGTCCCACGGCGGCGGCACCGGCCGGCCAACCGGGCCGACCGTTCACAATTTCGGGGGTCATAACCCCCAGTGGTGGACAGGCAGTCCCCCCACGTGGGGTCACCATTACAAGGCAAGGGGGTCAGCTCCCCCCATTCACGTCGTTCGGTCGCAAACCGAGCCCTTAACCGAGCCGGGCCGCTCGCGCTGGGCCAGGGCGCCCAGCCGCTGGGTCGGGCCGCCTGCTGGGTCGGGTCGCGCCCGCTGGGCCGGGATGGGCCGCACCCTAGTGGGTCGGACCCGGACCCAGTTCGGGTCGACCCGATTCGGTCCGACCCAGGGGGTCTTGGGCTGGGTCGGTCCGGGCCCAAACCCCCTAAAAGCGGGCAGATTCGGTCAAATGCCCGTAACTTGGGCTATGGACCTCCGATGAGCGCACCGTTAGTTGTGACGCGATCCTTGGATTGAGACGGTCGTTTTGGTATATTACATTCATGGTTTCAGAGAACTTTGGGTATGGCCGGGTTGGTTCGAACACGAAACCAACCGGGCCCTCGGAGCGGAAATGCCTATAACTTGAGCTCCGGACGTCCGATTGATGTGCCGTCGACTTTGTTGGATTCCTCTTAGGGAGACGTACCTTTTGGCTTACTCCTCTTGAGGTTTGGACATAGTTGGAGTATTTCCGGGTTGGATTGTACCCGAAATCCAACTGGGCCCCTGGAACGGAAAAGCCGATAACTTTCAGACCGGACGTCTGTTTGACGAACCGTCAGCGGCGTTGGTGATCACGTTGAGAAACAGTCCCTATGATTATACCTTATGTGGGTTCGGGGTACATTTGAGATATGGTTGGGTTGGTTCGTACATGAAACCAACCGGGTCCCTGGGATGAAAAGGTTAATAACTCACAGACCGGGCGTCCGATTGACGCGCCGTCTGTCGCATTAAGACACCTTTGACGAGGTGGTCCTTTGAGATACTTCTTCGTGGGACTTTTTGATACTTGGAGTATCGACCTATAGCTCATGGAGCGGGCCCTCCCGGAGACGAGCGTAGGGAGTACGGAGACCGTGTAGCTGGCTAAGACCTGATGACTGCTTGTCTAATTTGATTCGGAGTGACTTGCATAGCCCAGTGGGGAGCACTACTTTGTGAGGTGGAAGACCCATGGCGGAGGATCACTACTTTGTGAGGTGGCAGACCCACGGTACTCGACAGGAGGAGTACCTCTGTAGGCTATGAGGGGGAGCACTACTGTGTGAGGTGACAGACCCATGGCGGAGGAGCACTACTTTGTGAGGTGGCTGACCTGCGGTACTTGACAGGAGGAGTACCTCAGCAGTCTTAGGTTAGTGAGAAGTACCTCGGAGTCGTGACAGGATCACTGTACTCGACAGAGACGGAGATCTTCAACAGTTACAGTTTCGTTAATGAAAATCCTGGTTTGAGCTGAGTCATTGACCTTTGTGTTTTCTTCATGATTGAGATGGGTTACTAGATAACTTATGTATATGTATGGGCATATACCTAAGTAGTGGTTATCTGTCGACTTCATATCTGTGTGATACCTCGTGGATGAGATGGGTTACTTGGTAAATTAGGTATAATTATAGGCTTATACCTAAGTAAAGGTTATCTGTTGAGAACTTTCTTTGTGATTATCCTTGTTGGATTTAGTGAGACCTTGAGGGTCTCAGGGTCCCTACTGAGTATCATATACTCACACCTGCATGGTCTTTTCTCGCACCTCATTTTGTTGGTTGCAGACGATGGACATCACTAATCGTGGTTGAGGCTTGTAGAGCTGGACGGTACCCGGAGGTGGATCTCACGACGAGTCGGTACCCGGAGGTGGATCTCACGACGAGTCGGTACTCGGAGGAGACGGACAGGCGTGGAATGCTGAGGAGGACATCTGTACCTACCCTTCAGGTAGGAACCCGGAGGACGATCCAGGAGATGCTTTTCACCTTTCAGCTGTTGTCCTTTTATTTGTACTTTACTTTCAGTTGTAGGTGTATCTTTCTTTTGGGCTTATATTTCCGGCCCCCCGTACTTTCAACACGTTTGTTATACTGCTTTACTTAGTGTAGCTTTTGCTTATACTCTGTTGTGTGTGATTTCATTTCGTAAAGGCAATTCCTTCCCTTTTATTTTGGAATTTATGCCTTTGGTGCTAGTCGCCAGCCCCTGGCCTATGGAAGGCAGGCTTGGGGTAGTCATGGCACGGGCCCCGAGGACGGGTCGTGACAGATAAGGTATTCCTATGAATATCACCTTAGAAGAAGGTTATGTTATTTTGAAAGAATAATAAGCTTATACCTAGATATTGGTCCCTTGGATATTATCAAACATATTGATATAGTATCTTATCTCTTGGCACTTTCATTGATCCTCTCTCAAGTTCATGATGTGTTCCATGTATCACTTTTGATGAAATACATAACTAGTCCTATACATGGACTAAACTCAAATATTGTAGCACTGAAGCATGATCTTTATTATGAGGAACAAGTAGTATAAATATTCTATTGTATAGATAAAGTGTTATGAAAAAAGACTACTCACCTGGTTAAATTTCTCATGGGGAATCATAAATTTAATTAAGCTATGTGGGAACTTGAAGACGTGATGAGGTGAAAGTATCCTCAGTTATTTTTATCAGAGTGACATAATTTCAAGATATAAATTATTATGGGTGTTATAATGTAAAAACTCAATATTTTATGATATATTTCTCTTTAAATAAATTTTATATGTTTGATAGATTTCTTTACACACAACACCGAGTTTAAGTGAAATGTGATTTACTATTAAGATATTTTTATTAAATGTGACTATTATCACCTAATCATTGAATTGGAGGTATTAAAATGAATAAATAAATTATGAAAAGTATGTATAAAATTTTTCCTTAATAAAAACATATTTATTAATTCATAATAAATAATTTTTCAATTTTAAATGTTAAAAATAATGTTGTTTTATGTTTAAAGATCAATTTTCCAAAGTATTGTATTTTTATATATATTACATGTCTTGATCACTAATGAACTAGGATTTTGATGAAATATATTGGTATTAAATGTGAAAAAATGAATAATCATCTATACATTGACTATAAATTGGTTAAAAATGAAGATAAATTCATTTAAAGGTAAAAAAGAGATATTTTTTCTTAAAACTATTTTTATTGTATGAAATATATTTTATCTTAATAATTTGAATTAATTGGTATTGATGAATGATTTAAATAAAATTTTTATATAATATATTAAATAAAATATATTAATATTCATCTAATAGTTTATTCTAGGAAAGTAATAAGAATAAATTCATTTTTATTCTTAAAAAATCATTTTTTTAAAAATGGTTTTTGTTGTGTTTTGTGTGCTAATATTAAAATGAACTTCTACCAATTATAGAAATTGAATCTAATAAAATGGTTTATATGTTTATAATAATCATTTCCAAATTTATTATTGATTTCAATTTCATTTTTGATCATTACTAATAGTAATCTAGTTAAAAATTCATTACCATGGTAAATATTAAAAAGGTTAATGAGGTGTTAAACTAATGATATAAGGGTTAAAATTATCCAAAAACTTGTCTAAATAATATTTTATGAATTTATTTTGATATTATCCCATCCTATATTTAAACTTCATACAATTTGTAGCAACTTTACCATAAGAGTGACTTTATTATGTTTTCATATTCTTAATAATTATAAGTGTGTCACTCCCCTCAATTATAAAAGAATACCTACCATCCTATCCTCTTCATACCAATTAAGATCTTTATCTCAACTAATATTGACCCAAATACTCTACCAACATATTTATTCATGACCTTTAGGTACTGTTCTTCCTAAAATACCCATCCAATAATCCTTAAAATTATTTTCAATAGAGGATACCTAAAGAAGAAGTATATGTTCTTACTGATCTTTTTCATGTTTATTCTTAAACCACCTAAATTTTTTTTATAACCATATTAAAATGATGGAATTAGTATCATTATTATACTGAGATATTTATATGTTAATGTTTTAACCATTTTTTATCTCTTTCCCATTCATTAGAAAATGATAATGTCGCCCATGCGTACGTGTGGAATACCACCTCCACAAAGTGATGTGACTCATTTTTCATTTAATTTTTACAAGTATGGTAATAAGAATAGATTTAATGAATATATATTATATTTATAATATAATTATGATTCTGTAAAACTGAATTATTATATACCTTTATTTCATTATATCTATCAAAAAGTAAAAATATCACATTTTTATACATACAAACTACTATCACTGCAATGCTATATGTTTTTATGAGTGTAAAAATTCTAAAGGGGATTTGAAGGGTTATTCAATGAATTGATATTAGGGTTTGAATTATGAGATTTCAAGTATTCTGATTTGATGTTTTTAGATATGTTTTGAGGACTGAGAGGTTCTATGGGTACTTGGGAAATTCTCATGAGCGTTGGTATGAATTTTGAAAGTTTTTAGAGGGTTTATTCCCATATTAAAAGGTTTAGTGTGAACAGTTTAAGAGAAACCTTACTAAAACCTAATCATGAGGAGGTTTTTATTTTAATTTTCATATCATGTGGATAGTTGGAACATGTTCAAGGGTTAACCATACTAGTTTAAGAGGAAACCTTTTAGGATTGGCTTGTTCCTAGGGCTTGGTGCACGATTTTCGCTCAATTGCAGACAAACCATGAAAATTTTGTATATCAAGGTAGTCCCTATTAGCATGTTTGAGGCATGGTTTGGTAAATAGTGAATCCAAACTGTGTGAAGGGGGTGTTCTTGGATAGTGTTGGTTGTACAGTTGGCACATGGTTTGGTAAACTGTGTAGCGTATTAAAAGTGTAAAATTATGGTTTTTCCATTTTGAATTTTAATATGGAACCCTTATTTATTCTCCTCCTCCTTGCACATGACCCAGCTAATGCCTCATCTTCTTCCCACTTCATTCCTTCTGCATTTTTTTGTGTTTTTATGTGAGATTATTTGGAAATTAAAGTGAGATTCATACTCTATTGTCTTATGTTCTTGATTTTTCTTGCCTTTTTCACATTTTTACTTCTCTAGTTCAGGGATTTAATTATGATTATACTAGATCATGGTAGAATAAACTGATAGTGATGGGGATTTAATATGGATTAGTGAGTGGACATCCCAATATGGTGTATGCATTCCGTCACAAGTCATTTCAGAGAATTTACGTCATCATTTGGATTTTTCTAAGGTTTTTTGTTTAATTAAATTAAATTAATTATTAAATCAATGTCACGTGTTTTGGATTTGGCCCAAGATGATACTAGGAGTGTGTCATGGACCTCCCTCGTGATTTTGGTTATGATTTGAGTGTGATGGATATGTCAACTGAGTTTTCATTTGTTATGACTTTTAAAATAAATTATAAATCAAATATATTTTTTTATAATTGAGTTGTATAATTAATTATAATTGATTATAATTAATAATTGGATCTTGGGATGTGATATAGGTATTGAGGTGTTATGTGGGGAATTAAATAGCCTTGATATAGTTATTGGGATATATATTTAAAGAGGTTTTGACTTTGCTAAAAGTAGGTGGTCTCTCATACACACACTATGGTATTATTCTTTGATTATGGGCATGTGGAATGAGGTCTTTCCACCTAAGGTCGGTCGATATTTGAATTAAATAAATGGTTATATTACATAAATTAATTTCTAAATTAAATTATAAATTGAATCATTTTAATTAATTAAAATGATGTGCTTTAATGAATAGAACAAGGTTCCAAGGGCCTTAGTGGACCCTTGTGCATAGTCCAGTCACCTCGGATGCTAATTTTTAAGGACTTGATCATGATTAAATGAATTTATTGAAACATATGGACCCCTTTAGGAAGTTACTAAATGATGTGAGACTTAGTGGACCTGCCATAGGATACCTTAAACACCTCCAAGTAGAGGCATGTAATGTAATTGAATGTGTCGGCCCTAGTGGGCTATAGTGGAACTTGTAAATTTCCCTAGATCCTTCAGGGTAGTTGAGATAGGAATAGGTTTAATGGACATAATAGACATTAAAGTAGGTTTCCTTAGTATCTCCCATGGGTTGGGAGTGGTGATGGACTAGTTAGAGTTAGCCATGGGTGTCGCCTTTTACCCAAGGTTGGACCGGGTGAGACTCAGAGACCGTAGAGGTCGTGAGGTGATTAGGGACACATCAAGGGGATGTTATACCAATGTTTTGGGATTATCCTTAATACTTGAATGGGATTGAGGATCTTTGGTAGGGTTTATGTTGTGATATATGTCTTAGGGGACCTTGGTGGGTGTCTTAGCCTAACCTTGGGTTTTTATCTTATGTATACCAGTGTGAGTCAGACCCTGGGTGATTTTATTGGTTGGAACGATCCCACATCATGCACAGAGACACTCTAACACTGAATAAAGAAGGTATGATATTGGATATTAGGTCTAGGGTAGAACATGGTCCTCCTGTGTAGTTACTTATGGTTGGAATGATTGTGTAATGTGCTCAAAGACATTTTTATGCTTGTTGAAGTAGGTATAACTAGTCTCAAGTGTCACCGCAGAACCTGAGGGCCGGTAGTTTTTATTTTTTTATATTCATTGGTTATTTTATTATTTTGAGAATAACATAAGAGAATACACTACATATATTGGTTATGTACGAGACTATGTGAGTAGTTCCCTACTGAGTCATACTCACACACTTCTCGGGCGGCCATGGAACTTGGGTACCTGAGCGTCCCTCACTTGGTTGCGAGTTCATGTTAGGTAAAGGTGTTGGATTTGATCATTGAACATGATATCTTGATTAGACAGAATACTATGATGAGGCATGGAATGGGGTTATAATAGATCATAAATGTATTTTTATTTCTTCTTTTATTTGTACATGTGACCAGCCCAATGGGAAATCGGGTATTGTATAATTGTATGGTTCTACATTATTATTATTAATTAGGATATTGTATTTATTCTTGCATACTCTGATAGTTTTCTATTGTGCATAATGATTGTTTTTTTATTATTACTATACACTCTGATATGGGGTATATTCTCCTGATGATTTCACCTTAGACCCCCTCTATTAGTCAGCAAACTATGGCGTACATGGAGGTGTGCCTGAGAACCAATCACCCTTGATCTGGTTACTATTTAGAGTGAGTTAGGATAGAATTTGAAAAAGTGATATCAGATAATTTATGTGAAGGATATCAAAAGTGTATCAAAGATTTTTATTTTTCTCTTACTATTCGGGGTAGATGGTAGACTAGAGACATAGGAATATATCAGAGCTTCTGATGGATCATGGACAGGTGCATCATGAACAACTTTTCTAATTAAAGTCCAAGTTGGTCACCAAGGATATGGGACTGATGTTCTTGGTTTATTATATTATAGTTGGTTAATTTGGACTTGGGTTACACACATGATTTTTTGGATTTATGGTCTATTATATATTATTGTCTTTATTCTGTAGAGGTAAGAGGTGTATCATGCATAATGTTTGGCATGTAGGATTTACATGAAATGTGACTTCTTGTATGATATTTTACTATCGATGAGTGTTCAACTATTTAAAGAGTCAAAAAAACTCATACTGTGTTTTCCTGTATAATTTATTGGTGGAATTATACTCAATTAAACCCACTACGCCAAAATTTGTATTTTGCGGTGGTTTTTTTCGTTTAGTGGCGGTTTAAACCGCCGCTAAATCGTGTGTCGAGAAATAATTAGAGGCGGTTTTTTAGAACCGTCGTAGAAAGATTTAGCAGCGGGTTTTTTAGCGGCGGTTTAAACCGTCGCTAAATCATTTTTAATTTTTTTAATTTTTTAATTTTTTTTATATTTTCGTTATTTAATTATTTATTTAATTATTTAATTATTTATTTATTATATTTTGGTAATTTATTTATTTATTTATTTATTTATTATATATATATATATATATTTATTTTATTTATTTATTTATTTTATTTATTTAGTTATTTATTTATTTTATTTATTTTATTTTATTTATTTATTATTTTTATATATTTTCATAATTTATATATTTATTTATTTATTATTTATTTATTTATTTATTATTACCATTCTCATGCCCATATCCATGCATATGCCCATGCAATATATAGAAATTCTGCATTGGGTGAGATTTAAACCCCTTACCTCATGCTTATTCTCCAAAGACTTTATTGCTCCAATAGGCTCTTCATGTGGTCAATAAATCGAATTTAATATACTTATACACATATATATTAATTAGAAAAACAAGTAATACATAACAAATAGATACACAGTAAATAATTATTAATCAATAATGATTAATCAATAATCAATAATTAATAATTAATAATTAATAATCAATAATATATAATGTATAATATATAATATATAACATATAATACATAATATATAATACATAATATATAATACATAATACATAATATATAATATATAATATATAATATATAATATATAATATATAATATATAATATATAATATATATTGTATATTGTATATTGCATAATATATAATATATAATCGATAATATATAACATATAATATATAATATATAATATATAATATATAATATATAATATATAAGTAATGTATAAATAATAAATTAATTAAAAAGTAATTTAATATATGAAAAATAAATTACAAATCAGTAATAAATTAATAAATAATAGATAGATAAAGAAATAATAAATAAATTATAAATTATAAATCTTAAATTATAAATTATAAATCTTAAATCATAAATTGTAAATATTAAATAGTAATTAATAAATAATTAATAATAAATAATAAATAGTAAATAGTAAATAGTAAATAGTAAATAGTAAATAATTAATAATTAATAATGACTAATAATTAATAATTGATCATTAAGAATTAATATTTACTATTTAATATTTGATATTTAAAAAATTATAATTAATTAATTAATTATTAATTAATTATTAATAAACAATTATTAATTAATTAATTAAAAATTAATAAATATTATATATTGAATAAATAAATAAATAATAAATAAATAATAAATGAATAATAAAAATTAATAAATTATTATTTAGTAAATTAAAAAAATTAATAAATAATGAAGACTAAATAATAAATAATTAATTAATTAATTAATAATTAATAATTAATAATTATTAATAACTAGTTATTAATATTCAATAGTCAATATTTAATATTTAATAAATAATTAATATTTAATTAATAAATAATCAATAGATAATAAATAAATAATAAATAAATGAATAATAAACTACTAATAAATTAATATTTAGTAAATTAAAAATAAATTAATAAAGAATAAAGAATAAAGAATAAAGAATAAAGAATAAAGAATAAAGAATAAATAATGAATAATGAATCCTAAATAAATAAATACATAAATAAATAAATAGATAAATAAAAAACAATTAATTAATAATTAATAATAACTAATAACTAATGAGTAATAATTTATTATTAATAATTATTAATTATTAATTATTAATTACTAATTAATATCTAATATTTAACATTCAATATTTAATATTTAATAAATATTTAATAATTAATTAATAATTAATAATTAATAAGTAAATAATGAATAACGAATGAATAAATAAATAATAAATAAATAATAAACTAATAATTAATAATTAATAATTAATAAATTAATAAATTAAAAATAAATTAATAATTAATGTAGACATAATAACTAAATAATAAATAAATAAATATTAAATATTAAATAAATAAATAATAAGAGATAAAAATAATAATTAATTAATTAATAATTAATAATTAAGTAATAAATAAATAAATATTAAATAAGTAAATAAATAAATAAATAAATAAATAAATTCATAAAATGCTAAGAACTTCTAAAAACCCTAAAAACACTGAAATGGCCATAAAATATGATTTGAGACTCCCTTTTTAGTGCCACAACCAGTCAAATCAAAGATCATGAAATGAGCTTTAATAATGATTTAAAATTCAAAACCATTAAGGATAGTCCCAAATTAAAATCCTCATCCTAAGAGGAATTTTGAACCAATTTGATAACTTCTTTCTAATACCCTCTCTTTCTTGAGATAAACATGGATTCTTTTGTGAGAACTAGAACTTGTGAATATTTAATTTCAATGATTTGGAGTTGATGGGATGTTTTCAAAATGATTGAGACACTTCTTTGGATATGCCCTCACTATCCATGATACCCACCATATACATTAACCCTCATTTATCCCTTAGCAAACCATGAATGACTATATAGGTTATAGCCTCATTACAAGCCTAATTTACCCTTACGTGCCTTATCTATAAAATATATTTGAAATATTATTTTAAGATTAATTGAGTGGGAAGGGGATTCCTTATGTTTTTCTTTGGGGAGAATTACATGATAAAGAGAATGTGAGAGTTGTGATTCATCCTTTTGGTGCATTTTAATGGAAAAATAGTCATTATTCATTATCATCCATTGTACATCATTTATATCATATTATTCTTCTAAAAAATATGAAAAAAATTATACTTAAAAAACAAAAAAGGGATATGAGATTGAATCATTCATTATACATAATTGCCTTACTCATGAACCTAATCAAGAAATGGTCATGAAACGCCATTCATTAATTACATTCATTTTTCATCTCATCTCTATTGAGAAAATTATATAAAAAGAAACAAAATAGAGGATAATTAGGTTGAATACATTTATTATACTTCATAATAATAACCCATGGCTCAAATAAACAAGTAAAGTGGGTTTAGAAAATTTTTAAAAGTTGAGTTGAGTGTGGTACATTCCATTTCTTAAAATGAATTTAATTATAAATTATATTTAATGTGAAAATCCTTCTCTTCTCTAAATTTTATTTTTAAAGGCTTACCCACCAACCTAAATATACATAAATTACTTTTCAAAGACCACATGTTTTATTACATTTTTAATATCTCGTGATGTTGAGAAATAAAAAAATTTACAACCCTATGGTAAACACTAATTTTCCATGTGTGATTATAATTAAATTTATCAGTTCTCTTGAGTATAGAGTGACATTGAATTACATGTGAGGTAGGTTAAGAAATGGTTTTGAATTTATATATTAAAGGTTTAATTTCATGTGGATAGTATAATTTTATGACATTGGTGTTAAATATGTGTATGAATCATGATTAATTTTTATATTGAAACCACTAAAATAGTTTTTCCACTCTTAATTGGGTTGTTTAGATTTTTATTTGTGTGTTTTTTTTCCTTTTCATTGATTTATTTTTTCTGAATAATTTAAGATGAAATGAAATTTCAAAATCCATGCTACTTCACTGGAGATCCATTTTTTGGAGCTTAAAATGATTTTTGATAACTGCCTCGATGTGAATTCCAATGTGAATTATAAGTTTGACTATATAAATAATGTTGATAACTGTGACCCTGTTAATTTTTTTGAGCATCGTTTCTTCTTGTAGACTACATTGGGATACTTATATATATATTGTGTGTTTTATTTACTGATTTCACTTGAACGAGATGTATAGGGTTTGTAATTCTAATATTATAACGCATTATAGTTATACTTTTAGCTATGAATGGTCCTTTCCAAGAATGTACATGTTAAAAATATGGATTGAATAGAGTTTAAATTTTTATTTATTTATTGAAATGTAATCAGGATATCTTCATTGGATGTTGAATTATCATGAATTTCTACTCATTAATAATGTAGGGTCCCTTTGAGGCATACCCCTCCACCAAAATACTTTCCGCTTTAGGATTCCTCCTGTAAAAAATTTCTTTCAGCGGGGATCACTTCCCACTACACTCTGAAAATTCCTTGTGATGTGGGGATACTTCATAGGACTTATATTATGTAATGTCTTGGGTTTTTTATTTGGTCATATTTTCCCAACCTGTTTTAATTTTTCTATTTTGTGGTCAGACCAACCTCTCTCTTGATCTTTGAAACCTAATTCTGGGAGTTTCTTTGACCTAAGGCTTTTTTTAGATGGTTTTTAAGGATCATAAAGTGACTATGGGTTTTGGGTAAGTACCAGGTGTGGCGGAGCCTAGAAAATTAGTTTCAAGAAAGCGTAGATATAGGTGAATAGTTTAGAGAAACTGTGCAACCTCCTAGGAAAAACTATACGGCCCTCTGGTGGCACTGGACATAGTTCTTCAAACCATGTAGGTGGTGAACGGCTATACGGGAGATCTATAGTTTTAGATAGAGGTCTCATGCATGGTATGTGCATGGTTTGGAAAAACATGCACCTAACCATGTGCATTGTGGTGTTCAGGCAATGTGTATTGCATGGTTGGCACACAAATATACTAACCATGTTGTCAAACCATATGGTTCATTTAATTGGAAAAAATTACTATTTTTTTCCTCCCTCCTATATCTAATTTTCTCTTCCATTCTCCCTTTTTCATCGCATGAATAAGGGTGTCTCCTTAAATTCCATCCTTCCTAGGCTTTGAGCCAATTCCTCCATCTGAGCTTTGATATTTGATATATTGGTGGTTATATATTTGTCTTATTAATACCTTCAATACTCCATCCTCTTTTATTTTTTTATCTTTCCAAATATAATTATAAATTCATGTGAGCACTTTTCCTCTATTTTCAAGTAATTCTTCTAAAATTTCATCTTATTATGATTCATCTTGAGTTATAGGCCGATATCAGATGAGTGAGCACCTAATAGTATAAGGTAGGTGGTGCCAAGATTTTTACTTGATTTTGAAAGTGTTTTGGGGGTGTGTTCATATATTTCATGTGGGTAGTATGAATAAGACACTAATTAAATTAATTCTTGATTATTAAATTATTCTAATGGTGATATGATATTCCTATGGGCATGTTATAGCTCCACTACACATGGTCAAGCTGGGTAAGGGTATTGGACTAGCTTTTGATGTTTAGGTAATGTGTATAATTTTAATTGAATTGAGTTGTTTATACTGCATTGCTTGGTTTTATGGGAAAGTGACAAGCTTGGATTGAGTATTGAGGTGATTCTAATCACATGGTCATCAAATTTAGGTTATGTAATCATTAGGTTGAGGGAATGAATCTCAAGACTTGAGATGGTGTTGATTATCAGTATTTATAGATAGGTTCACAGGGGAATGAGTTATAGAATGATGTAGCTTTGGTATATTGGTGATTTCCACTCATTTTATATTGGTCTATGCACCATTGGAGTCATGTGCACACATTTAGGACTCCGATCGAGGTGGTGTTGACCACTCATATGGGTGGAGGGCCCTATAGACTATGCAACTTAGGTGATGGTGTTGACCATCAGTTATGTTTGGGGATTCTCACCATAGAAATCCACATGGATGGTGATGGACCATCTGTTGATGGTGATGATACCATTAGTTGGTGGCTAAAGCTTGTCATGATAATTGAGGCCATTGGGCTAGGAATTTATAGGATAGATATCATCATGCCTCGGGACATCATCTATTGAGCCGACAGTGATTATTTATTAGAGGATATATATCATTGTGCCTTGGGACATCGGGCTTTGAGTCGATGGGGATTTTTTGAGCTGAGGTCTGAGGGACCATGTACTTACTGTTGGGGTATGTTGTATGGATTTCAAATATTAATTGATGGTACAAGGTGTTAGGTAACATATTTTTATATGGAACATGAGGGTTTTCTTAGGTTATTATTTGTTAGGGGATGTCTTGGGCACTAATCCATGGATCCTAACCACTGCAGCAATATATATACATATAGGTGTTGTATTCTATATATATAACTTGGAACATGTGTTCAGAGATTATTGTTAATGGAAGAAGTAGGTGATTGCTTCATTGTGGATACTAAGCATAAGGGAAGTAGGTTATTTATTACATGGGCATGTGCTTTGATTTATTTTATATTTAGAAACACCTACATAATTATGGATATAAGACAAGTACACGTTGGTGGTGTCCTTAGATTTATTCTCACACCCTACACGGGCCCCTCGGGATGCATGTAGACTTTATATCTCTACAATCTCATAAGGGACTGCGCTTAGAATCTGGACCGTAGTGGTCAAGTTGGACCTTTTTCATGGGATATATGTCATGGGACCATGGTTATTCCTCTACATTAGCTAGAGTTTACTTTTGAGTTTTCATCATGCTTATTTATTTATGTACTAATATGGTCATCCATGGGTGACCTTGATTACTTATTTTGAATGACCTTCTATGGGTATGTGTCTACAAATGGTATGTTTGGTATTTATTATTATGTTATTGTTGTATTATGCTTCTGTTGGTTTTATATTGATGCTTCTATTATGTTATGGTCTTTCTTCCACTGTTATATATATATATATATATATATATATATATATATATCATTATTATTATCACCACCAAAGGTTATAGTCTCCCCACTATAACCTCTCAGACCCTCACTACTATTCGGAAGTCTTTGGAATATGGAGAGGCATGCCTAAGGCCTGGTGGTCAACCATTCTAGAGCACTGTTTAAATTGGCATCTAGGTCGGGTTGCTACGAATGGTATTAGAGATGGTTCTTGTCAGTGTTGTTTAGTAGCATCATAATACCTTGATATTAAAATGGTAATTGTGTACAGTTGGTTACAAATGATATCAAATGTTTTATTTTTCTTTTGGTTATACTATTTGGGATGTGGTAGGCTAAATACTAGGATGTTGTTGGAGCATGGTAAAGATCTCATGTTTGGGTGCCTGCAGCCCCATGCATGGGGGATAGAACAAGTTTCTGTGGGAGTAAAATTTATGGTCTTCAATGTTCCTTTGAAAATTGATTTAATTTCCATCTCGAGTGGTGCACTTGGGTGTGACGTTTTTATATTACATGGATTTTGACCCTTGGACCAGTATGATAAGGGAGGTTTGATTACACATCATTATAGTCACTTAGGATCATATGATGTGTTTTGTTTAGAATTTTCATTAGGAACCTAGAATGCAATAAGATGGGTTGGGTTTTTTAAAGTGTCAACATAATAATAAAAATAGTGTTTTCCTTCTTAGAATCTTTTGGTGGAATTCTACTCAACCAACCCAGGAATGTGGTCACAATGAGATCTATGGGTGATTATATGTGATTATATATGCATTTTATATAAGTTCATGACCCTGATAAGGGTATTCAAGGATGATGATATGGGTAAGTTGTTTAAAATGTCAACAAAGAAGCTAAATAGTGTTTTCCTATATAGCCTATTTGGTAGCATTATACTTCACTACCCCAGATTTATATCTATGATATGTGATGCATGGCCCTATTACAAGAAGGAAAGGTTCCATGTGGCTGAATTAATTATGATTACTGACTCTGATGGGGGTACTTAGGGGGGAATGAGGTCGAATGATACATGATACCTAAACCAGATATGGGTGGGCAAGGGGCCATGAGGACGGATGTCATGAGACATGGTGAGGTGGGGGAGTGTAAGGGTGGTGATATACAATGCATGTTATAGATTTCCCTATCTGTGATATATATATACATTGTTAGGGATGTTTGACTGTTATATTGGTATTTAGTGGTATGCCACCTAGATGGGCTTCAGTAGAGAGTCAGGAGGGTATTGATAGGTGTCGCATGATCATGTATGGTATGAGGCCTATGAGGGTCGGGATGAGGCCTTGGAGAGTCAAAATGATCATGAGATGAAAGTATAGGTACAGTTTCAAGCTCAAGTACAGGAAGTATATCCATATATGGATATCTTTGGGCCAAATATGGATGATAATCTTCGGTAAATACTAGTTTGGGTTATAAAGGATATCGATAAGGGAGTTCAGGGAGTTGATCCATCTATGGAGTACCTAGCTTGTGAGTTCCAGTCACAGAACCCACCACTATTTTAGGGTTATGGTGAACTATAGGTGGTATAAAACTAAATCAAGTTAGGATAAACCATCTTAGACCAGAACAAGACACCCCAGGATGGAGGGTGAAGTTGGGGACATACATGCTCAGAGGACCAGAAAATAATTGGTGGGATGTACAGGTATAGTAAGGTAGACATGAGGGACTATCTTGGAAGGATTTTGAGATCGGGTTCTTCAAGAACTTCTTCCCAAATACTTTAAGAGTGAATAGGTTTTTTGATTTCATGAATCGCTAGCAGGGGATAGTTTTTTCATGGACAATGTAGCCAACTTTATAAACCTATCACAATTATCACCTGCTATGGTGGGTGATGACACTGCTAGGGTGCGTCATTTTGAGGATGGATAATGGCATTCCATCAAGGTTTTGGTCAATATCTTCAGGATAAATTCCTTTTAAGAGGCAGTCAATAAAGTGTTGATAGCTAAGGGAAATCTGAAAGACTGGTCATATACGAGATGAGTGACAACATTAGGTAATCTAAGTAATGATGATTTAGTTGTTAGGAAGTGGTTTAATGATGAGTCTCAGTAGGTAATTCATGTCAGAGACTTGGGAAAATAACTAAGGAGTGGGTCTTCAGTATTGTGCTTCTTGTGCGGGCATCTAGGGCATGTTCAGACCCAATGTGATCGAGTTCTGAAGGTGTTTTGGTTGTATGGTTAGATAGGCCATTTATAAAGGTTCTATAAGAATCCATCTTAGATAGTTGGGAGCTAGGTAATGAGGCGGACTTAGGGATCTCAGGTCTAACTGAGAGTGGTACTAGGAGCTAGTAGTTAGTATTCAGATGCATATAGAGGTCATAGAAGAGATAGCGGGACCCTGTAATGGGGTCAGTTTATAGTAGTTGGTGTATCTTTACATGGATTCTAGGCCTTAGGTATTTGGGATTCAGGCTAGGTTCATGTTGTTGAGATTCCAGGTGTAGAGTAGGCTAAATATCTAACTATAGTTAGAGGTATTCTGTGATGATGAGCATGACCGGGTTTCATTTATTTTGGGATTTTTCCAGTTTGGGTGAACAAGGTGTATGATTATTGTTTATGGACTAACTAGGTTCTGGTTAGTAGGTTTTAATTGGTTATGATGTGGGATATATATATATATATATATGAGGTGCAGAGTCATCTAGGAATCAATGCGATGTGGGTTGCATGAGGTGTGTAGGAATTTGGGCATCGATGTGATGTGGGTTTTGTGTGAAGTGCTTAGGAATTTAGATTTTAATGGGAATGAATATTTATATATATTATGTGGGTTTATTTTGTGAATCTATTGAGATACAGGATTGATGGTAATTTATTGATATATGGGATTTTTTTAGTGTTGTGTATGGAACAGGTAAATTTGGTCATCTAATGAGATACAGGACATGATGGGTCTCAGATATGACATGATTATGATTTGAGAACCTAATGAGGTGTAATAATTATGATACATCATGGTAGAACTTTTGAGTCCAAGGATGGTTTGTGGACCATAAAAATGTTGTTGTTTTTTTGGGTCGGGATGTGACTAGGTAGGTGACTCCTAAGGTAGTGAGCACCTTGAGGGGAGTTTACCTATGACTTAAAGACCGAGGTAGACTAGTTTGATTTAAATGAGATATGTGTATTTGTTACCATCTCTTAGAAATGATTTATAGATCTGGGATGAGATATGTTAAGGCGGGGAGAATGTAACGTCCAAGGTTATTGAGCATGTTGGATTTTCCCAACTGGTTTGAATTTTTCTATTTGGTGGTCAGACCAACCTCTCTCTTGATCTTTGGAACCTAAATTCAAGAGTTTCTTTTCCCCAAGGTATTGTTTTTAGATGTTTTTAAGGAATATAAATTTCCTTGGTTTTTTGGGTGAGTTTTGAGTGCAGTGGGGCATGAAAACTCAGTTTTAGGAAAGTGTGGATAGAGGCGCATGGTTTGAACAAACCTTGATGCCTCCCAGGAGAAACTGTGTGTCCCTCCAGTGGTGCTAGACATGGTTCATCAAACCATTTAGGAGGGGTTTCATGGTCATGTAGGATCTATGCAATTATTGATATAGGGGTCATGCATAGTCTGCACACGGTTTGGAAAATCGTGTGCCTTACCATTCACAGTGTGGTGTTCAATCAATGGGCACCGCAAGGTTGGTTCATAGTTAGCCAAACCATGTGGGTCATTTAATTTTTAAAAATTACTATTTTTATCCTCTATACTATATCTAATTTTATCCTTATTTATCCCTTTTCCACCACACGCATAGGGGGTATCCTCCAATTCCCTTCCACTTAGGCTTTGATCCAATTCCTCTGTCTAAGCTCTAGTCTTCAATACATTGGTGGCTACAGATCCATATTGGTAATACCTTTAATCCAATATCCTATTTTCTCCATTTATCTCACCACATGGAATGATAAATCTGTGTGATAAATTTTTTCCTATTTTTAGGGCATTCATCTAAAACATTATTTTCTTCTGATTCAGCTTGATTTAAAGGCTAGTATTAGATAAGAGAGTGCCTACTAGTATGAGGTAGGTGGTTCCTGGATTTTTATTTAAATTTTAAAGTTTTTTAGGGTTTTATTCATATATGTCGTGTGTATTTTCCAATAGAGATTCTAATTAAATTAATTCTTTCTTATTAAATTATTCTAGTGATAATATGAGATGCCTATAGGAATTCTATAGATCCACTACACATGGTCAAGTCGGGTAAGGGGAAGGGACCTTCTTGGGTAGTTTAGGTCATATGTATAATTTGAATTGAATTGAATTATTTATATTATATTTCTTGGCTTTATGGTAACATGACGGGCTTGGCTTGAGGATTGAGGTGATGCTGATCACCTCGATTGAGGTGACGAGGTTCGTCAGGTTGGGATTGTCCTAGATACTTGGGGTGATATTGATCACCAGGTTAGGTGAAATGGTCATTATATTTAGGTGATGTGATTTTCAAGATGAGGTCATAGCACTCAGTACTTGAGATGGTGTTGACCATTGAGATTTAGCGACATGGTCATAGGGGCATGAGGTACGAGATTATGTGTCTTAGGTATATTGGTGATTTACACTCACTATTTTTTGGTTTACGTGCCATTGGATTCTTTTTTACATGGTTTAGACCTATATTGAGGTGGTGTTGACCACTCATGTGGGTGGAGTCCCCTATAGACTATGCAGATTAGGTTATGGTGTTCACCATCAGTTGTGTTTGGGGGTTCTCACCATAGAAAGGTATGTGGATGGTGATAGACCATTGGATGATGGTGTTGAGACCATCAAGGGTTGAGGATCAACTTGATACTTGAATACAATAGGCTGGGACTTGGGAGGGTAGATATCACCATGCCTCAGGATATCGGTTGTTAAGACAACAGTAATTATTTATTGGAGGAAAGATATCATTGTGAATTGAGACGTCATGCTTCAAGCCAAAAGTGATTTTTTGAGCTGATTTCTAAGGGAATAGGTACTTACTATTGGGGAATGTGGTTTAGAATTTGGATATTGATTGATGGTACAAGGTGTTGGGTGACATATTTTTAGGTGGAACTTAAGGGTTCACATGGATTATTATTCAACAAGGGATGCCTTGGGCGCTAAGCCATGGATCCTCACCACAGTAGTTATATATATATATAGGTGTTGTGTGATATATATATAACTGGGGTCACATGTTCATATATTACCAGTGATAGTCGAAGTAGGTGATTTCTTCCTTGTGGCTGTTAACCACAAGGGAAGCAGGTTATTTATTACATGTGCATGTGCTACCATTTATTTTATATTTAGAAACACCTACATAATTATGGATGTAAGATAGGTACATATTTGTGGTGTCCTACTAAGATTTATTCTCACACCCTAAATAGTCCTATAAAGACATGTATATACATTATATATATGTGATCAAGTAATGGACTGAGCTTAGGAAATGGACCTTAGTGACTGAGTTGGACCTTTTTCATGGGATGGATGGAAATGGAACATGGTGGTCCCTCTGTATTATTTAGAGTTTACTTTTGAGTTTTCATAATGCTTATATATGTATGAACTATTATGGTTGTCCATGGGAAACCTTTATTACCTTTTTTTTATGACTTGTTATGGGTATGTGTCTAAAAATGGTGTGTTTGGTATTTATTATTTTACTGTTGTTATATTATGCTTCTGTTGGTTTTATATTGATGCTTATACTATGTCATGGTCTTTATTCTACTGTTATATATATATATATATACTATTATTATCACCATAAAAGGTTATATTCTCTTCCTCTCAGACCCTCTCTTCTAGTTGACATCCTTTAGTGTACAATGAGGCGTGCCTATGGCCTAGTGGTCAATCATCCTAGAGAACCATTTAAAGCATCATCTAGGTTGGGGTGCTACATATTCCATTCCTAATACTCCCCCACACCTGATGTGGGACTCGTAGTATAGGTACCATGGTTAAAACTCACTTTCCATGTTGTAGGACTCACTTTCCATGTTGCAGGACCAAGGATTGTGGCATGGACTCACTTTCCACACCACAAAACACTATAATCAAGCAGTGGGGTTGATAAACCCTTATCCCAAATCTTGTAGGGTCTGTGCTGCATTCAAGTGAGACTAAAAATCTCCCTCTCAGTGCATACCCTAAGGATCTAAAGATTCCCCTACCCTTTGATACCACTTGTAGGGTCCTTTTTTAGCACAACCATCTACTATAATATTTTCTTTAATATTCCTCTTGAATAACTTTAATTTCAGTAGGGATCATTTACCACTTCACTCTAAAAAGTCCTTTTGATGGTGGGAGACTTTAAGGGACTTATATTCCATGCCTAACACTCCCCCGCACCTGATTTGGGACTCTGGGTGCAGGTACTGTGGTGGAACATCACTGGCCATGCCACAGTACTACAGATTACAATATGGACTCATTATCTACACCACAACATAATGTGATCAAGAAGCGGGGATTCTAAACCCCTATCCCAAATATTATAGGGTATGTGCTACATTTAAGTAAAACTAAAATACAGTGTGTTTTCTATGATACTTGATGTGTTGAATTCCTTTTAATCTATTGTGAATGTGCATTTCTTGAAAATTTTGACCAGAAATTCTATATTTTAATGGCTGATTCAACTCGAGTATGTATTTTGTTTTTCTAAAAGTGAAATAAGTCTTATTATGCTACTTCTAAATTGAATCATAATGAGATATTTGTATTATGAGATCAACTATGAAACCTTTATTAAAATATAGTTTGTATTTATTTATTATCACATTCTTGTTTGGAAGATAGTGATGTGAAAGTCTGGATTTAATTGACCTATAAATCTATTTGGGTTGTGTGCCTATAGTATTTATTGAATTTGTTTCAATATACATGAAATATAATTTATAAATATTTATTTACTCATTTTTTTGTAATTTCTTGTTATTATGATTATAATATGAATTAAATTCTTAAATTTTTGGGTGGTAACTACATTAAAGTGACTTGGATATATTTAACTGACACTTGAGTTTTGTTTTTCATTCTTCAAAATCTTCATATTGGGTGGGTTGAGAATCATTTTTTTTGGAAAATCATTGATACTTATTTTCCTAGAGTTTAAATTTTTTGTGTGGGAAAGTGATAAAATAGAAATTTTCTATTTACTTTTGTTTTAATTCATTGATAAAAATAACTCAAATAACATTAAAATTTAGGTAATTTTATATTTTTGATTATTCATGTATTTTTAGTGATATAATTAAATTAGTTTTAAAATAATTGTTTTGAATAGGTATAACAATGTGTATCACCTCAAAAATTTAGTTTAGAGGAATAATAAGTCAATATCTTTCTTAACATGCAACCCCGAGCTTTAAGTGAATTGTGATATACTATAGAAATATTATTATTTAAATATGACTATTATAACCAAGCTATTAAATTGGAGACTATGAATATGAGTAATCACATAATGAAATATATATACATATATATATATAATGGTTCTACTTAATACAAATTTATTTATTAATTCTTAGGAAATAAGCACTAAATTTTTAGTAAAGTCATTTTTTTCTTCAAAAATACTTTTTCTTCTAAAATGGATTGTATTTATCTTTATGAGAAAATGTTATAATAAAAATTTGAAACTTTCAGAAATTAGATTTTATAAAAAGGATATAATTTTTTAAATTATCATATCAAAATTATCTTAAGGTGAAATTTTGGGATTTTTATAAAAATACTGTTTTTTCAATGAATAATGAAAAATACTAATCTGATTGAAAAATGTGTTTTATTTTCATGTATTTACAGAGTTCTATTTTGTTTTTGATTGGTTTTAAAATTTCATTAGCTCCATTTTATTAAAAATAATATAATTATTTTAATTATAATCAACATTATTCTTAATTTTTGTATAAAAGTTTTTTTATACTTAATGCATTTTTTTGGAAAACCGTTTTTCATCACCTTTTGAAGGGTTAGTTCAAAAGTAATTTTTTCCACTTGTAGAGATTAAATTTTATAAAACATATTCCATATTTTTAATCATCATGTTATGATTAGGTAAATAGGTTAACTTTATTTTTATTCACTATGAATAGTAATCGTAGTAAATATTTGTCATCGCGGTAAGGGTAAATTGGGTAGTATAAGGTTATAATTATGAGATAAAGCTTAAAAACCATCCATAAAATCTCTTATGTTCCATTTTATATTTAAATTCAACCAAACCCTTCAAATATTCTAAAATATCACATTTTGTTTCTATTATTCTCTGATAAAGACCTTTATATTATTTTAAGTAAAGAATAAATCCAAAATGTCACTCTCTTTGTTTTAATAACTGTAATATTTTTTTAGAGAGGTAAAAGGAATTTATATTTGGTTATAAATTTTAATTTGAAATATTATTGATTTTTTTTTGTCATGGTAATTTATTTTTAATTTTTAGTGATGGAAAAATTACCTTAAAACTTTATGTAATGATGACATAGTACTTATTCAAATAATAGAAAAATCAATTAAATAATTTTAAAAATATTAAAAGTAATAACATTTGGATGAATTATTGTGTTACATGATTTTATATATAAATATAATAAATTATTTATGTTTTAAATATTTGGATTCAAATTCCATTTCTATCTTGTTTTCTTTAAAGTCAAACTATGTGAATAGTCTCGAAAATGACTTTAATGATATTTTATGTTAAATAATATGGTATTAAATGATTTAAAAATCATAAAAATATTGAAATATGTAAATTAGGTTGTATGTGGTATAAAATTTCACCCCTTTACCATTTTTGATCCAATTTTTACCTTATATGTGAATTTATAACCCTTTAGTATTGAATAAGTTGTTACCATTGTAAATATTAAAATTGGTTAACAAAGGGGTTAAACCAAGATATAAGATTTAAAATGACACATAAACCTATCAAAATTTTATTTTTTAAAGTAATTTAAACCTTAAAATATCTTATATTCTAAATTTTGGTCACTTGGTTCCACTTTCACATGAAAAATAATTTATTATATTTAAATATTTTATGTAATTCCAAGTGTGTCATTTCCTTCTTTATAAAAGAAAACAAACTCCCCTTTATTACTCATATAAAATTTAGTTACTTATCTCAAAAAAACATAACAAAACCTCTTATTAAATTACATATATACATTCTATATTTTTTAGTCTTCTTAATGTACCATCCCTAGGGTCTTTAAGGAGAGATCCAAAGGAGGTTGTTTAAAGAGAATGTAATCATCCTAACTGACCTATTTCTTTTTACTTATTCTTTTACCTAATTAAATCATATCTTAACCATTAAAACATAATAATATTATTATCTCCAATATAATATTATTTTATTATTTTTATTTCATAACTTTTATCCATCTCATTTCCATCAAATAGGAAATGAAAGTATCACTCATGCGTAGGAGTGAACTACCACCTCCATGAAGCGATGCATTTTATTTTTCATAACCACTTCACATTGACGGTTATAATGATAGATTTATTGAATATATATTATATTTATTATATTATTATATTTATTAAAAGGTTAATTATTATTTATTTTTTTCATTCAATCCATCGAAAAGTGGAAACATCACTCGTGCGTATATACAGACTACCATCTCCATTAAGTGATGTAATTCATTTTTCATCACCACTTTATATTAATAGTTATAAAAGTGTATATAATTATTAAATATTATACTCATTAAATTATTAAAATTATGAATATTGTGGAACCATGATCAAATTACAAGGATCATAACTTCTGAACTGAAACATTCATTAAAATAACGAAACTATTAACACCCGAAAATGATGATTTTAATAAAGAAGTATTAAACAAATGGGTGTTAAAATGTTATAATTAGATCATATATTATATTATATGTGTAAATATTTTTATTTTATATAATTATAATAAATTTAAATTTATTATGCATGATGTTAGATCCCTTACGAATCAAGTCAAACTTGAGGTAAGTGTTTCTCATCTCACTTTTATTTCAGTGAGACATGTGCCATATTTACCACTTGTTTCCTTTATGTGGTGTATAGATTAAAAATTAATTCTTTTTATGATTAATTTCATGAATATTATAGTGATTTAAAAATAAATATATGGTTATATATTTCATTGGGTTTTTATTTAGAGATTACAAAAGTTGTAAGGGTTCTTCATCTCAATATTGTTTCGTTGAGACATGTTTGATGTTATGCACCTATTTATGTTTATAAGGTGTATATGATGTCCATTTAAAATATAATATCCTTAGTATACTTATTTTAATTATATTTAATTATTTATTTAAAATTATTCTTTCATCAGTCTTATAGTTCAAAAGTTACCAAAGCAGTAAGGGTTTTACATTACAATCTCATTTTTATCGGGATTATTTATAATTAAATTTGGATGATGAAATTATATGATATTTATATCCAAAATATTTTTTATTTTATTATACTCTTCTTATGTATATTACATTTTTTTCCTTTCATTTTCCTCTCTTTAATTACTCATGATATCAAAATAATATTTTTAAGCAAAACTGACTTAATTTCTCTCTTCAGTCAGAAATATTTTTCTTCTATATTCATATTTTCTAAAAAAATCACCAATATTTTTTACTAAAATACAATGATTTTTTGAATTAATTTTTACCCATGAATTAATTTATATAATTTTTTTTTAATGAAATAGTCTTTTCATTTCCTGAACAAAGAACTATTTACCGAAGGTGTGAATGTAATCTTTATTTTATCAATTACAAGATGAACATAATTTCTTATCATCGTGACTGCTCAATAATTTGAAGATTCATTTAAAATTTTCCATTTTTATTTTCAAATAAAATATTTTCCTTAATATTTTGAAAAAATTTAGATTGTAAATAAGATATTTCAAAATTAAAAGGGTATTTTCCTCAAGAAATGTTACAGTTATCTTTTAAGGAATTTTTTCATCTGTGATAACATAATTTGATGTTACTTACGCTTAATTGTGGATATGATTATATGATATCATCATTATTCACTCTTTGGATGGTTTATGGTTTTGATAATAAGATATTTATGAAACCCATTTTATTTTTCATGGATTAAGTTATGATGGAATGATAATGTTTTTCATGATATTATGTCATACATATGAATATATTATGAATATATGATGGGTGGGACTAGATTTATATATCCCTCCAATGAATTGGGTAAAAATTAATGTTTTATGAGCACAAAGGGTACATGGGAGGTTATCTCAAGCTCGAAAGAGGATATGTGGGAGGTTATCCCAAGACTGAAAGAGGGTACATGGAAGGTTATCCCAAGCCTGAAAGAGGGTTCATGGGAGGTTATCCTAAGACCAAAAGAGGGTATATAATGGGTTATCCCAAGATCTAAGTAGGTAAATAACTATTTATCCCAATCCTAATATGTTAGTAATGTCTTGGTGGGATCCCTTGATATAATATTGTTATGATTATGATTATTCCACTCTTTTATGATATGAACTTATGCCAATTTTATGCTCTCATGCATCATGTTTTTTGAATCCTTTATAATTCATGTCTTATGATTTACCAAGATTTATGTCATGATTCATATTTATGTTCTATGATTTGTTAGGTGTGGTTTTAAAATGTTAATATCATGTTATTATACTCTTATTCTCATGTTATGATTAATTGATCATTGATGTCTCCTTTGTTTACCCTTACTAAGCATCTGAGATCACTCTTTTGTATGTTCCTTTTCCTTAGGATATAAAGAAAGGTTTTAAGTATGATATACCAAAGAAGGGTGATAATTGTGAAGAACTAAGTGGGTGATATTTTAGATATTTTATGTACCAATTTTTTATATATCCAAGTTTCTAAATACACTAAACCATTACAGCCCTCAAACATGTATTATTGTGAAATGTATTGAATATTTATCTAAAATAATTCAATATTAATGTATATAAATTTTGAGTTGATGTAGTTGGTATCATAAGAGGTTTCAGTTATTTTTGGAAACTAAAATGAGGAAAATTTAGTGAAAACTTTTAGGATAATCCTATGTATATGATAACATCCTAAGTTATGGTAAAGAATGGAGTGTGTTTTCTTAGAAAACTCATACTTATCTGGATATTAGTAAGTGGATACAACTATGGTGTAGATGTACCTAGGGGTAAAAACTATGAAAAGGGTAGATTGGGTATTAACTCGATTATAATTGGTGCATGATGAGTGGTCTTAAGACTATACACCATGATAGACACTCTTAGGGGATATGATCAGGTCAATTCACATTTTCTTTATAAGTCATTATGAAGGATTTGAATAGATAATAACCATGTATAACCTAGGTTAAATCTAAGGTGTCATGGAGTGAAAATAAGATGTTATGTTTCAGGCATCTTATGAATGGTTTTTCATGATTATATGATTTATCAATATGATTATTATTTTCCACAATAAAATTTTTTGTTTTATTAAATGGATATAACTAGGACTATTTGTGTAAATGTTGAATGTGATGTATAATGTAATGATTGTTCTCATGAGAAACCAAATTAAATGAGGGATGAAATACGAAACCTTGTGATTATGCCTAATCATTTATCTCTTTATATGATTAAAAAAACTCAACTTGGGTGAGTTTCATAACACACCTAATAAGAGAAAAATAGAGTTTCATGGGATTTCAGTTGATGTAGACTATATAGGGAAGAAGATTTATCTTCCTACATGTCAATAATGTGGGAAGAACCACCTGGGGAAATGTCTCAAAGAAACAAAAAGATGTTTTGGGCATGTAAAAAAGTATATAGAGTAAGTAATTGTTGGAAAAAATTAATAGTTTAATGGAGTGAAATAAATTACATCTTAAGGTACTATTTATAGTTCAATTTCTTATGTGTAGGGAACCTAGGAATTATCTGAGTCAATACCCTAATCCAAGGGTTAACTCCTAAAGCAAGAAAGGGAATATGTTATGTAAATAATTGAAGTGGAATGATTAAAGTGTTTATGTATTGGTATTCAATAATTATATTGTAAAATTATTTTATAAATGATATTTTGGTTATAATAATCATGAATCATCTAAGGATTATTTTGTAGCAATTTTTTCTTGAGGATTTGAAAGTATATGTTGAATGGTGTGATAAACTAAAAAGTGGTTTAATGATAAGGGGATATTTTTTTCAAAAAAACATGATTGAGGGATAGATAATCCTTAATATGTGTCTAATGTTGTGATAATAATGTTTATTTGGGATAAATAAATGATTGATATTGATAAATAAAATTAGATAATATTAGTGACCTTGAAAATCATTAGTGATTTGTTGACAAAGTGATCTTTAATGAAGTTTATTTCATTTTTTGATTTATGAAATATATTATATAGTTTGTGATTTTTTTAGTAATTAAGATAAAGTTATGTTTTTGAACCATATATGTTTTCATTGAGGATTTATGGTGATTAGGGTTATTAGTATGTTTTAGTAGAATATATGATCAAGGTATTCATGTGTTTGGTATGTGATGTTAAGAACTAATTTATATTGTTTGAGTATTAAAGTTGAGTTTATTTTGGAAATTTAGTGACCTTATTTCTAAATTTTTAGGTTTCAAATTTGGTCAGATATATTTTTGAAGATTCTTAAGGTTATCTACTTATGGAATGGTTTGATTTTAATTTTGGGTGTTATTGTTAAGGTTTTAGAGATTAATGTATTATTTCATCACATAAATATTTAGCCATATTGAGTATCATGTAAACATTATTTCGATTTTGGTATATATCTAGATATAGGAGGAATGAATTTCATTATTTTATGGATCCTATTACCTATTAAAAGTAAATTTTAGTGCTTCAGGTATGAAAAATTAATCTCGAATATTCATTTCTTAGAGTAAGAAATGAAGTGAAATTTGATCAAAGCAAAAACCAAGGATGAAATTGTGCTTATGAAATGAAAATAAATAAAGTGTGTATATTTTCTAATGTTCTCTATATTTATAAGAAACAAATCCCCAAATTTATGAAAAATATATTGAAACAAAAAAGGTATCATTTTAACTTCATTTATGATGAATTGATATTCTTTTCACCCATTAATAATTTATTCTTTTATAGTCATTAAATTTTTCATGACCATGTTCTCTATCACTCTCTATTATTATTTGAACATTATATTTATCCTCTATGTCCATGTTTTCATCACTTCCCGCTAATTCTCTCCTTGTCTTGGAACCCAATTATGTATTATTTCAGGTAACTTTTATGTTTCTCAATTTCTATTTTCAAATTAAGTATTAAACCTTTTATTATCAAGATAAAAATTATGAGGGGGAAATTTATTTAGGGTGGAAGAATGTAACACTCTAAAAATTTAGTTTAAAAGAATAATAAGATCAATATCTTTCTTAACACACAACACTGATCTTTAAGAGAATCACGGTATATTATAGAAATATTATTATTTAAATGTGACTATTATAACATAGTCATTAATTGGAAGGTATGAATATGAGTAACTTAATTATGAAATATATGTATAATGGTCCTACTCAATACAAATTTATTTATTAATTCCTAGAAAAATAAGCACTAAATTTTTATTGAATTCATTTTTTGTTCAAAAATAATTTTTCCTCAAAAAATGGTTTTTATTATTTTTATGATAAAATGTTATAATAAATTTATATAAATTTTATAAATTATATAATATAAAAATAATATCATTTTTTAAATCAACATATCAAAATTATCTTAAGGTGGAATTTTTGGATTTTTCTAAAAAGATATATTTTTTAGTGAATAGTGAAAAATACTAATTTTATAGAAAAATAATCCCTACAATGGGGACTTAGTTGATTAATTACTGAATAATAGGTTGTTATCCTCCTTAAAATATTTATTTACTAGTAAATTTATCAATAAAATAACCACTTCCCATGTGGTTGTGAATCATGATTCCATACTGGATCAAATCAAGTTGTATATGTTTTTTTGTGATTGTGAGCCTTATGTTGCCTTATGGGATTAAGCCATGGAAAATGGAGGACCTAACATGTCGAATGACTGATATTTTGGGTTTCACATAATATAATTGCATTAAAATTGGTAGGTGTTTCTTCCACATTCAATTCTCCTCATAATAATTGAAGCATTGTGCTTGGAGATTCAGCTCCATTAATCTGAATCCAGGTATGTTATGTATTTAGGAATGGGATTTTCATTTAAATATGTTTCCTTAAGGAACACAAGGATGAAATTATAGATTCAAATTTTTGGATTGAATTATATTTTATGGCACCCACGTATTATGTACGATTTTTCATCTATAATAATAATCCCTATTAAATAACTGGTTATTTTATGTTGTCTCCATCTTGTATGTTATTTCTTTTTTTCTTTAATAAATTTTGAGATTGTGGGATGATAACCCATGTTCTACACCATTCTTCATATAATAATCCCCATTAAAATGGATATAAATACTTAGGAGTATCATCTTGGTTATTATTATAGGATCTTAGTGGAAGTTGATCTTGATTATCCTTTGATTAACAGTGTGTTTTTATCCTCATTTGATGATAATATGTCATTGAAAATTAAATTTGAATGGTTACCTTCATTTTTTCGTGCCTACCAATCCATTCATCTTATTAAAGAAAACTATCAAAAATATTTGGTATGCTTGCACTGTTTTATGAAGGGGAAATATATAGAGCATTGTAGAGAGATTTATAAAGATAAGCCTCTGACTCAAGAGGGAAGACTATAAGCAAATTTGGTTGCATATTCTATCCTTTTGGGTAATGCATCTACCTCAATGGCTGATACAACCTATCTGTATGGTGGGTAATCTCTTTAAGATGATAAATCCTCTTTAGAATGTAGTCTTGAATAAGGGAAGAGTCTAGAATAGCCTTGGTTTCATAGGTATCAATAATCCTTGATGAATTTGGTTCAATAAGAATAAAATAGGACATTTTCTAATAATTCCACTAAAGGTAAAGGCTTATGAACACCTCTAGGGGAATTAAACATATAGGGACAAAATTTTAAAGTGATGTAGGATTATTTATCCTCCATTATTACAAATATTTAGGGTAATATTGGTTATAGATATGGATCTCCTTCTTTGAAGATAAAATATATAGCTATAGGTGGAAAATAAGGTTCTGATTCTCATACTGGGGAGAGTGGTTAATCTCAGCATGGGATGGAATTTAATTAAACTATTTTTAATTCAATACCTAGTCGGGCTCATACCCAAGAGACAAGGTAGCAAGAGATATTTCATTTAAGATAAGTAATTTATTTCCATCAAGATATCTATGATTTAATGAAAACCACTGGTGTCATTAGTAATTGGGGTGACATTTCTAATCCCAATGTGGATAATACCCATAAAAGTTGCACAATCTATAGGGAAGCTACAAATAAAGGAAAAAATTAATGATTAATAAGGTTTCATAGATGTTACAACGAATTCTATTCTATGAAAATATTATACAAATTTAAATCATGCCATGAGTACTAGGTCAACACCTTTAGAAAAATGGAGAATGGTTCAACCTAATTTCTACAGCCCCTTAGAAAAATAATCTAACTAGTATGAGGATTTTTAGGATTTTATGAGTTTGATTATGAATTTTTATGCTTTTTTTATTTGATTCTCAAATTAGGGAATGGTGGTATTTTTTACCCCTTTTTTGATCTTCAGTTGTACTCCTTTCTTTTCTTTTTAATAAAAATGCTTTGCACCTCAACCTGTATTGGTGTCTCTTGATTTTATTGAAAATTTTGTTTTCTTCATATATTTGTAGATTCCCATTTTGTTTTAAATTGTTTTTAAAATTTCATCAATTCCATTTGATTAAACATAATCTAATTAATTTCATTTTAATCGACATTATGCTTAATTTTGGTATAAAAACTTTTTTATACTTAAAAATGCATTTTTTTGGAAAATCATTCATCATCATGTTTTATGGGTTTATTTTAAAAGTAATTTATGCTAGTTATAAAAATTAAATTTGATAAAATGTATTCCATATTTAAAATTATCATGCTTAAATTTGGTAAATAGTTCAACAATAGTTTTGGTCATTATGAATAATAGTTGTGGTAAATATTTGTTATCACAGTAAGGGTAAATCTGGTAGTACAAGGTTAAAACTATGAGATAAGGCTTAAAAATCATCCATAAACTTGGCTATATTTAATTTGATGAGATTAATTTGACTACCCCTTCAAAACTTCAAAAATATGGCATTTCAATTCCATTATTCTTTAATAAATACCATTATATTATTTTAAGTGTAGAATAAATTCAAAATGTCACTCTCTTTTTTTTAATAACACTATTTTTTGCATAGTAATAAATTCAATTTATGTTTTGTTCTAAATTATTATTTTTAATATGAATTTTTTTATCATGGTTTTTGATTTTCAATTTTTAGTGATTTAATAATTACTTTAAATTCTTACTCAATGCCGACATAATACTTGTTCAAGTAATAGAAAAATAAATTAAATAAATTTTAAAATATTAAAAGTAATATAATTTGTGTGAATTACTATGTTTCATGAATTTTTTAGATAAATATAACATATTAGTGATGTGTTAATGGTTTGTATTTGAATTATATTTCTATCTTGTTATCTTTAAAGTCTAACTATGTGAATAGTCTTGAAAATGAATTTAATGGTATTTTATGTTAAATAATATATTATTTAAGGATCTAAAAAATATAAAAATATTGAAATATAAAATGGGGCTGAGATATGATTGAAAATTTTATCCCTTTAGCATTTTTATCCAATTTTTACCTTATATGTAAATTTATAACTCTTTAGTATTGAAAAATTTTTTACTATGGTAAATGTTAAAATTTGTTTACATGGGGGTTAAACCAAAAGATAAGATTTAAAATTCCACATAAACCTATCCAAATTTAATTTCTTGAATGTATTTAAACCTTACCCTATCTTATCTTCCAAATTTGGCCACTTGGTTCCACTTCCACATGAAAAAGAATTTGTTATTATTGGAATGTAAGTGTGGTGACCCAAAACCCAAGATGCCTCTATAAGGTTGGACTTGGTGTTTATTTATAATGAATAATAAATGTTGAATAATACCTAAAATTTAATGTGGGAATCATGTCCTCTAACACTCCCCCTCAATCTAGGTATACCTTAATTGGATACATAATAAAACAAAAATAAACATTCTCACACTCCTAATACTCCCCCTCAAGATGGACATGCCCATATTGAATGTATAAATTCAAAAAAAAATAATGGAAAAATATAGAATCAAATAATCTCGATGATGGTTTGGGTAGTAGATAAAAGTACTAATATAGATCTAGGAAACCTAACAGTATTCTGGGTAGTGATGAATAAGTCTGACTATGATCCGGACAGGTCAATGGTGATCCGAGCAATGATAAAGAAGTTTAACGATAATCCGAGTAGTGAAGAAGAAGTATAATGATGATTTTGATAGCTCTATAGTGATCTGATAATTGATTAATAAGCCTTATAGTGATCTGAGTAGAGTCATATGGTGATCTGGGTAGAGTCTGATGGTGATCTGAGCAATATTGAAGAAGCTCAATGGTGATTTGGGCAGCCCGATGGTAATCTGTGTAGTGATGAAGAAGTCTGATGGTAAGTTTAATATCTCAATGGTGATCTGATAAATGATGAAAAATATATATGGTATTCCTTGAAGAAGGTAGAAAGGGATACTAGGAAGATACAACAATGTCTGAAAAACTGGTTCATGCCTATGGGAACAGCACTGGGAGAATAACCAAGAGAAGCAGTGTCGACCTAGTTCTGGGTGCATGCAGCGTTAGGGGAGTAGTTCGACCAGGTTTCATTCATACGGAGGAGGTAGTGTGGATACGGGGTGTGACTTTATGGTGATACCCATTCTAGGTATTTTTAAGCCCCTTCCTACAGATGAATATCTCCCCTTTTGGTGGAGATAGGAGAGAGAATCATGTGAGGGAGGGCGCAGGAAAGAAGATGCTATGACCCGTCACGATTGGAGATGAGGGTGCATGGTTGGGACTCATGACAAATTATTGCACCTTCATGACAGGGGTATTGTGATTTCGAGCTATGTGGAAGTAAGAATAGGGGTGAAAAATCTCTATGGTAATGACACAGGGAGTAGTTTTGACTACTGGGAGGTGATAGGGGGCCATCGCATGGGGAGGGTCGACACTCAAGGGGTGGGTAATGATGACAGGTTGGGGTGATGCAGAGATGGGGGTGGGGAGAATAAAATAGGGGGGAGGCCGACTAAAATGATGCCTTTTGTTTGGGATATGTCTCCCACTTTTTGGAAAATATTTGGAGGTTTTCTCCAATAGAAAAGAGAGTGGGGAGGGAGGGATAGGGTTGGGTAACCCACTCTAATACCATTTTAGAATGGAAAAGTGGTGACCCAAAACCCAAAATTCCTCTTTAATGTATTCCTTGGTGTTCATTTATAATAAATAATAAAGATTCCATAATATCTCAACTTCTATTTGGGACTCACATCATCTGACAATTATATTTAAATATTTTAAGTAATTCCAAGTGTATCATTTATTTCACTATAAAAGGACTCCACCTATCCTATATTCTTCACACCACCTTTAGCCAATTACCTCATCCAAACCCTAACAAAACCTCCTTTAAACTTCATTATATTCACTCTATAGGTTCTAGTCTTCTTAAAAGACCATCCCTTGGTCCCTTAAGGAGAGATCCAAAGGTGGTTCTTCAAAGATAAGGTAACTGTCTTGACCGATCTATCTCTTTTTTACTTCTCGTTTTACTTACTTTAGTTCTTAACTAACCATTTCAATATAATAACATCAGTATATACCATATAAAATTATTTTATTATATTGATTTTATAACTTTAATTCATCTCCTTTCCACCAAATATAAATTATTGTATCGCTCATGCGTAAGTGTGGACTACCACCTCTACGAAGTGATGCATTTTGTTTTTTGTCACCGCTTCACATTAATGATTATAATTATATATTTAATAAATATATATGGTATTTATGATATTATCATATTTTTATAAAGTTGAATTATTATTCAATTTTCTTTCTTTCCATCCATAGAAAAGTGGAAACATCGCTCGTACGTATGAACAGACTACCGTCTTCACAAAGTGTTGTAATTCATTTTTCAGCACTACTTTATATAAATAGTTATGAAACTGAATATAATGATTACATATTATACTCATGAAATTATTAACATTCTTAATATGATTGAAATTTAATCAAAGTATAAGGACCAAAACTGTCAAACCAAAACCTTCATGAAAAAATTGAAATAGTTAACACCTTGAAATGATGATTTTAATAAATAATTATTAATAAATGGGTGTTGAAATATTATAAGTGGATAGTATATGATATTAAGTTATAATATGGTTCTTTTATATAAGTATAATAAATTAATATTTATTATATAGGATCTTAGATTACTTAAAAATTAAGTCAAACTTGAGGTAAGGGTTTCTTGTCCCACTTTTATTTCTATGAGACATATGTTATATCCACTAATTCTTTCATTTGAGTGGTTTATATGATACCAATGAATGTAATTTATAATTATTTTCCAGAAAATTATTTGGATTTACAAATCTACATAAGTTTCTCTCTTTCATAAGGTTTTTATTCAGATATTACCAAAATTGTAAGGGATATTTGTCTCAATATTGTTTCTTTGAGACATATTTGGTGTTATCCACTTATTTATGTTTATGAAATTCATATACTATTACTTTGAAATTTTATATCATTAATATACTTATTTTAATTATATTTAAAGTTTTATTTAATGTTATTATTTCATGGTACTTATGATTCAAAAATTACCAATGTAGTAATAGTTTTACGTCACAATCGCATTTTTACCGGGATTGTTTATGCTTAATTTTCTGATGATGAAATTGTTGGAGTTGGTGGCCTAGAACCAACTATTTTTATTTTATTCATTAATAAATACCTTATCACATATTTATTGTTATTATACATAACAATGCATGTGATAATGTCCTAAAGATAGTTGTTACACCAAAGGGTCATAGTGGATCCTTACTATGATGAGAACCCGGAAGTTCCATAATACTATTCTTGAATATATGTTCTATGGATGGATGATGTTATTTGAGGGACACAAATAATATAGGCCATTATAGGTGAGGACTCATAAAACATTGTGGCACCTTCTCATGGTGTGCTCCCTTGGTAATATCCAAGAGGATATTATGAGAACAAGACCTTCCGGTAGGAAATCCACATTTCATAGTGTCATTGGATGTTCCTATCTACGGATGTGTGTATTGGTACTTAGACTTTAATATTATTATTAATGGGTATTACAACTCATGCACTTAGATGTATTGAAGAAAACTGTGATGACACACTGTTCACAGTGAGGTAGTAAATTTTGGGTGTGTCATGAGTAATACTGAATTAATAGATAATGTGAGAAAGGATTTGTCCCTTATGCTCTATAATGAAAGTTGATATCTTAGGCCCTTTGATGGGATTTATATAGCCTAAATAAAACCATTTCCATGGTAAGGAATGGGAAATTTCAATTCCTGTAAGTCAAAGAAAGAATAATCAGCACATGGGTTGATACCACTAGCATGCAACCCGCTTGATTTGAGATATCGTGACAAAAGGATTACATTACATGGTAAGCATTCATAGTAGGTGACACATCATTACGGTGTTAACTTCTTTCTCTATGGGTATCTTGACGTGTTTCTAGACACTAACCTTGGACTTTAGGTAGGCTCTGCCTAATGCCACTAAGAAAGAGTCCTAGAGGGTCACACACTAAGTGTGTCCAAGTATCTTAGTTAAATATTAATTTAACAAGTTTAACAAAGATTATTCCTGATTTTGGTTTAATAATTATTCAAGGATGTATGATCGCATTTATTTTGACACTAGTTATTCGAGAGAATATATTGTGAGTGAAATAATATATTTATTAGCGAGTAATACAGTGATATTTATCTAAGAAATAAATATCCATTATTCAAGGTCTAATAAATGTGGTGTAGGAAATAAAGAAAATGAAAAAAAAACAAAAGTACATGCCATGTATATTAATATACATGCCATGTAGTTTTTATAAGGATTTGTGAGAAATAATATTATTTATTTAATTAAATAATATTAGTTTTATTTCACTGGGCGCATTTCAAGTAATAATAATAGTCAACTGTTATTATTAGACATGGGGTCTTACTAAGAATTAAATTAAATGAATAAATTCTTTCGGGTAATTAATTCATTTTATTATTCTAAGTAATTAAAATCCTAATTATATTATTCTCATTAGCCTAGCCATTCTTTTTTGGTTGTTCACAATGGATTTGGAAAAGATCTCAAGCCAAGAGAAAATTCTTTTTCCACCAAGAATTCTCTCAATTTACGAGAGAGATCCTCCTCCACCGGATCAAGGGGAGCACTTTGGAAGCGGCTCTCTAGGCGATTGAAGGCATACATTGCAAGCAGAGGCTCTTCCATGATAGCACCTAGATATCCCTTTAGTGACATCCAGAGATACGTGGATCATGTATAGATCACCACTAGAGGAATCTTACACTTGGCTTCTACGACACAACGACGGATCACATTGGATCGTGACCAAAAACATCGACGGAGAGATAATTCCATTAAGGTAATTCTCATATTTTAATTAAATTAATTATAACCAACATATGATGATACTATCTAGGGTTCTGGGACTCCCTTTCTTTCTTTCATTCTTTTTTCTATTCTAAATATCTGATGTTTTATTATCATGATAGATCTCGGGTTGATCATTGTTAATAGAAAAATTAAAGTTGGGTACACCCACCAATACATTTCTGCTGCGCCCAAAACCTACAAGTGGTATCAGAGTGGTCATATCATTGATTATAATTATTTACTTTTTCATTGATGATTTACGTATTTAATAATTTATTTGTTTTCAATTCAAGTTAATCGTTCTGCAAATATGAAGCTCGAGATATGTTCCTCCTCTTTCATTTCTCATTCACCTTATAGAAACGACCTTTTTATTTTAATTTTGATTAAAATAAAATATAGGATCTCATCTGGAGGTGCCAAAGCTTCCTGACCATACAAAAATAGAACACACAGCATGTATTCGGCAGTACATGTCATGTAGTCAAGGTTCAATGCATCGAATTGGTCTTCCAAACTTGGTCATGTTATTAGATTATATCTAAGTCTTTAAGAATTTGTGTGTTGACCAGGAATATGTGGCCCACGGTTTCTGGATTACATGTTGTGTGGTTCATTGGACACGGTGTGTAGTCCCTTCGAGTTAGGGTTAGACCATGTACCTTGTACATAGATTTCCTGGCTGTAGACCGTGTAACGCATAACTACACAGGGTGTGGCCCATTGGACACACCATGTACTCCGAAGATTTCCTAAGTACATCTACACACCATGTCCCCGTTCATGTACTTCGGATGGATGGTGAACAATAGTACACGATGTGTAGTCAGAACTACACACCGTGTACTCATCCAAATTATGTAGATTTATTAAAATTTATTATTATATTATACAAACCCTTGAGATGTGTACCATGGTGCAGGCATAAAGTTGAGGCATAACACATGATAGGTGTTTTATATATGTGTGTTTAATTTAACATTTTTGTAATGTTAATTTCTACTCATTGGGTAGTTATGAACGGGAATTCACCAGGTTGCCTCCAAGGTACAAATTATATATAAAGATAATTTTAAATGAATTTATTTGTTTAAAATTATGATGGATGAGAATCTCAAGGAAATTAAAAAACGGTTTAAGATAAAATAATTGATTAATTAAAGATGATTAATTGATTAAAGCGTGATTTATCTTAAACAATAATGATTAAATAATTAAATGCTAGTTTTATTTAAGTGTAAATATCATTTCATGCATGGATGATCATGAGCTAGACCAGGACCTTTGTATGTGGATGGTTTCTTTGAATTTATTTATTTAAATTAAATTTTTTTTCATGTGAGCCTTATCCTCATTAATATTTAAGGTATGAATTCCCAAGGTTTATTTTATGTAAAACCCCTTTTACCCCTCACCTGTATGTGAGATAAAATCATATGTAATGAATGGATCTCCCAAGCTAGTAGAGACGGCTCAAGTTAGGATCCAAGTTGAAACCAATCCAAGGAGATACAAAGGTAGATATGTAGAAAACTTTGAACATGAACCCAAAAAGGATCAAGGTTTTTTGTCACGATCACACAATAAAAGGATTTCAGTTTCACGGTTTATTTATTGTGGGTGTGTTGTCACGATCACACAATTAATGAATTAAACAAGCATGCAATATGGAACTAAAATAAGACCGGCGTATGCGTAAATACTATCTTAGACATGGTTAATCACTTAAATATATCCCACTTAATATTAAAAATCATTTAATAAAGATAATAAAATGGAAATTTACTTATAAGGATAAAATCCCTCAAATAAATATTAAGTCTGTATAGCCTTCCATAATATTGGTTAGAATCGAACCATAGTTCAAAGTGCTTGACCAACACTATTTGGGGTACTTTCAATTATTGGGGAATTATAATTCAAGGTTTTGGGTTGACTTGAATTAGTTCATATCAAGGGTTGACTGCCACAGAAGGACTTGGTGTGACCAAGAGGCAAAGGTTGAGGAAATCCAAAATAAAAGGATTTCAGGATTGGGGGGTCCACTCAGCGGATCAAGGAATTGTGAGTTAATACAGTTGGCATTTAGAATGCCTACCTAAAATCCTTCAAGTTTCTTGACTAACCCTAGTTGAAGTAATGTGAAGGGTAATATGGATCTTTTCCACTATAATATCTGGGCAATAGAATATTATGAAGTCAATGGTGAGGGCTATTGGATTTCGATAAAATAGGGGGAGAATAATAAGTATTAATTTATTTATTTCTCTCAGTTTTATCATGATAAAGTACTAAAATATTTGTTCATCTTAATTTTTAGAAACAACAAGAAAAATGACTTCAAACATATCATTGTGAACCATACTCAAGAAGAAAAACCTTCGCACTGACACTAATTTCTAGGAGTGGCAGAGGCATTTATGCGTCATCCTTCGCCAAGAGAAGAAATTGTACGTGCTGGAGGAGCCTATTACAGTTGCACCTAGAAAAGAGGCCAGTGATGAGGAACTATCTCTCTATATGAAACATTATGGATGATTCCACAGAAGTCCAATGTTTCATGTTATCGGCCATGTCTAATGAGCTCTTGAAGCAACATGAAAACATGGATGCGTATAGCATGATGTCTCATCTTAAGGATCTCTACCAAGAGAAGGCGAGACAAGAGAGATATGAGATCTCCAATGATTTGTTTACAACTAATCTTGGAGAGTCTACACCAGCTAGGCCTCATGTAGTCAAGCTTATTGGATACATTGAATGTCTAGACATCTTAGGGATTAAGTTCCCAGATGAGTTACATACAAATCCCATCCTATCATCGCTGCCCAAGACCTTCTCTAGCATTATTGTCAACTATAATATGAGGAATAATGAGAAGAGTATATCAGAACTTCTGACCTTGATTCATCAAATAGATATGAATATGGGGCATGACAAACCCGCAGTCCTTATGGTGAATAAGAAAAGAAAGGACAAGGCAAAGGGTCCAAGTATTCATAAACAATCTAAAGCCCCTGAGCATCGTCCCTCCAAGAAGGGGAAGATCTAGAGGTAGGGAAAGTAATGGGAGGCAGTATGTTTTTCATGTGGAAAGCCAGGCCACTAAAAGAAGAACTACACCCAAGATCATGGGGATACTAAAGGTTCATTCATTATCAAGTGTAATCTTTCCATTTCTACACATTAGGTATTAGATACCACTTATGGGGCTCACATCTATATTCAAATGCAGGAACCTAGTATATTTAGAAATATTTCTAGAAGAGAGGTGGATCTTCGAGCTACCAATGGCATGATGCTATTTGCGTTATCCATTGGCGATTACAATCTCTTATTTCTAAATGGGATGCTTTTGGTATTACATAACTATTATTATGTTCCTAGTGTTACCAAGAACATAATTTATGTATCATGTTTAGATATGGATGGATTTATTTTCAAGTTTGGAAATAAGGGTTTTTTCTTTTATAAGAACAACATGTGTTGTATGGAGCATTTAAATAACGGTTTGTATGTATTAAATTACAAAAAACAAGTGTTGTTAATCAATAATGAAACAAACTCACATGACTCATACAACACACAATTGTGGCATCACCTTCTTGGTCATGTAAACACTATAAGAAAACCGCCGTTTAGCGGCGGTTTTTTCACGACGGTTTTAAAAACCACCGCAAAATGCGTTTCGGGCCGGCATTTCGCGGCGGTTTTTAAAACCGCCAAGAAAAAATCGCCGCTAAACGGCAAAAAAAAATATTTTTTTTTATTTTTATTTTATTTTATTTTTAATTTTATTCGATGATTAGCGGCGGTTTTTTAAAAAACCGCCGCGAAATAGCGGCGTTTTCAGTAAAACCGCCGTGAAATGAAATGAAAAAATAAAAATACACGAGAAACCCTGAAATCACTAAAACGACTATAACTTTTGATCCGGGTATCCGTTGAAGCACCACGACCAGTCAAATCGAAGCTCATGAAGAGATATAGAGGCACATGTAATTAAAACCGTGATACGGTCTAAGGTGCGGAAGATATTAGAGTTTTAAGAAAGTTGAAAAAAGTTCTTCAACTTCAAACGGCCATAACTTTCACTCCGGGTGTCCGTTTGGGCTCTACCACATATCAAATCGAAGCCAGCAAAAAGATCTATGCACCAAATAGATAGAATCTATCTTCTATCATGTTTTCCAACCCCAAAAACCCCTCTGAAGGCCTCCAAAACCCCATTTCCGTCACCGGTGTCCCGTCGAACTTGTCTTCAAACGGACCTAACTTTTGATCTGCGTGTCAGTTCAGCCTCCTCCACCTTCCAGATCATAGCTTGTTCCATGAGCTTCAGTTTGACTGGTCGCGGCGCCCACATGCACTCCTAGATCATATGTTATGACCTTTTTAGTGGGTATCGGGTTTTTTATATTTTTCAATGCCTCGTTTCTAGCAATTGTTCCGCGTCAGATTTTTTTTAAATGGTCATAACTTTCGATCCGCCTGTCCATTCGGACACTTTCACCTTTTAGGTCGAAGATCATTTCAGAATCTTTGATTTGACAGGTCGTGGATCTAAAATGGACTCTCGAATCATAAGTTATCTCTGTTAATGTGAGTCCAATGTTTTTGTCTCTTTATGACCGTTTTGACGAGTTTTAACGGTAACTCTGCTTATTACTATTTATTTGGGTTTCCATGACTTGTTATCTTTATCAATGGTTTTTTGTGGGTTATTATGATGATTATATTGAATTATTAAGGAGTTTTCCAGAGTTGTCACGAGTTTTCATGCGTTCTCATTCTTTCTAATGTCTCATTCTTCATATGCTTCTCCATCCTTTTCCATGCGTTTTCATGATTTTTCATCACTTATCACATCTTTTCATACTTTTTCATGTGTTTCCTTTATTATTAGTATTTATTATTTATTATTTATAATATACTTTAATTTATTTTTTATCTTATTTGTAACTGGTTATTTATTATTTATTATTTATTCTTTATTCTTTATTCTTTATTCTTTATATTTATTAATTATTTATGTTTATTTATTATTTATTATTTATTATTTATATTTATTTATTAGTTATTATTTATTATTTATTATTTATTATTTATTATTTATTATTTATTATTTATTACTTATTACTTATTATTTATTATTTATTATTTATATTTATTTATTATTTATTATTTATATTTATTTATTATTTATTATTTATTATTTATTATTTATTATTTATTATTTATTATTTATTATTTATTATTTATTATTTATTATTTATTATTTATTATTTATTATTTATTATTTATTATTTATTATTTATTATTTATTATTTATATTTATTTATTATTTATTATTTATATTTATTTATTATTTATTATTTATTATTTATATTTATTTATTATTTATTATTTATTATTTATTATTTATTATTTATATTTATTTATTATTTATTATTCATTATTCATTATTGATTATTTATTATTGATTATTTATTATTTATTATTTATTATTTATTATTTATTATTTATTATTTATTATTTATTATTTATTATTTATTATTTATTATTTATTATTTATTATTTATTATTTATATTTATTTATTATTTATATTTATTTATTATTTATTATTTATTATTTATTATTTATTATTCATTATTCATTATTGATTATTGATTATTGATTATTGATTATTGATTATTTATTATTTATTATTTATTATTTATTATTTACTATTTATTATTTATTATTTATTATTTATATTTATTTATTAGTTATTATTTATTAGTTATTATTTTTTATTTTTTATTATTTATATTTATTTATTATTTATTATTTATATTTATTTATTATTTATATTTATTTATTATTTATTATTTATATTTATTTATTATTTATTATTTATTATTTTCTATTTATTATTTCTTATTTATTATTTCTTATTTATATTTATTTTTTATTTTTTATTTTTTATTTATTATTTATATTTATTATTTATTATTTATTATTTATTATTTATTATTTATTATTCATTATTGATTATTTATTATTTATTATTTATTATTTATTATTTATTATTTATTATTTATTATTTATTATTTATTATTTATATCTATTATTTATTATTTATTATTTATTATTTATTATTTATTATTTATTATTTATTATTTATCTTTATTTATTATTTATTATTTTTATTTATTTATTATTTTTATTTATTTATTATTTATTATTTATTATTTATTATTTATCTTTATTTATTATTAATTATTTTTATTTATTTATTATTTATATTTATTTATTATTTTTTATTTATATTTATTTTTTATTTTTTATTTTTTATTTTTTATTTTTTATTTTTTATTTTTTATTTTTTATTTTTTATTTATTATTTATTATTGATTATTTATTATTTATTATTTATTATTTATTATTTATTATGTATTATTTATTATTTATTATTTATTATTAATTATTTTTTATTTTTTATTTTTTATTTTTTATTTTTTATTTATTATTTTTTATTTTTTATTTATTATTTTTTATTTTTTATTTTTTATTTATTATTTTTTATTTATTATTTTTTATTTATTATTTTTTATTTTTTATTTTTTATTTTTTATTTTGTATCTATTATTTATTATTTATTATTTATTGTTTATTATTTATTATTTATTATTTATTATTTATTATTTATATCTATTATGTATTTATTATTTATTATTTATTATTTATTATTCCTTATTTATTATTTATTATTTATTATTTATTATTTATTATTTATTATTATCGAGTTTATATCTATTATTTATGTATTATTTGTTTTTTCAATTCATATATATAAGTATATTAAATTTTTTTTATTAACCACATGGCGAGCTTGCTGGAGTGGTAAAGTTTTTAAAAAATATGCAAGAGGTTAGGGGTTCAAATCTCACCAAATGCAGAATTTCTTTATATTGCATGGGCATGCATGGGGGTCTGGAATTCTATCTCAACTCACTCCTCCTTATAAACCACAGTGGAATGGTGTTAGTGAAAGGAGGAACTAAACCTTGTTGGACATGGTGAGGTCGATGATGAGTCATGCAAATCTTCCATCATCCTTTTGGGGATATGCATTAAAAACCACATCATACACATTAAACCAAGTACCAACTAAGGTGGAAAATGGAATTCTCTCTGAGATATGGAATGGAAAGAAACCCATTTTTTTTTTGCACACATGTGTATGGGGATGTGAGGAGTTTGTTAAGGCCTTCTCATGAAACAAACTAGCACCTCGGGGCACGAAGTGTATCTTTATAGGATATCCTAAGGAAATGAAAGTATATTACCTATATAAACCTTAAGATAAGAAAGTGATTGTTTCCAGACAATCTATATTTCTTGAGAGGGAGAACATACTCAAAAATGATAGTGGGATAAAGATTGAATTTTATGAAGTTGATGCTCAAGATACACAGGAGTTGGTACAAGAACAAGTTCCAAAGGTCCCCATGGAAGAGGTTCCATAAACACAAGTACTGCATAGGAGCTCAAGAGAGGTAATGGAACTAGAGAGATTTGTTTTCCTAGTCAGTGAGGATGGTGAATCATTATTGTTAGACAATGATGAACCTCTCTCCTAAAAGGAAGTATTAGAGAGCTCAGAAGCTTCAATATGGCTAGAAGCTATGAAATATGAGATGGATTCCATGTATCAGAACCAAGTTTTAGTTCTAATCGATGAGCCATTTGATGTAAAGCCTATTGGGTTAAAATGGGTATTCAAGATAAAGTTGTACATGGAAGGACAAGTTAGCACCTATAAAGCAAGGCTAGTAACTAAAGGATTCAGACAGCATCAAGGAATTGAATATGATGAATCCTTCTCACCAGTTATCATGTTTAAATCCATAAGAATAATAATTTCCATAGTAGCTTACTGTGACTATGATATTTGGTATATGGATGTCAAAATAGAATTACTTAATGGGAACCTTCAGGAATATGTCTATATGACACAATCAGAAGGGTTTTTGGCACCAAGTGAAACCAAATGGGTTTGAAAGTTTCAGAAATCTATTTATGGATTGAAGAAAGCATCTGGGTCATGGAACATTCAATTTGATGAATCCATAAGGAAATTTGGCTTCCTTAAGAACAAATGTGAGCCATGTGTTTATAATCGGTTTAATGAGAATGAGTTTGTTGTCCTAGTAGTATATTTTGATGACATATTACTTATTGAAAACGATGTATCAGTATTATAGTTAGTTAAGGACGGGTTGAACATGTGTTTCTCCATGAAAGACTTAGGTGAAGCAGCCTATATTCTAGGGATCAAAATCAATCATGATAGATCTAAGAGGATGCTTGGACTAAGTCAGGGTATATACAGTTACCAGATACTAAAGAGATTTAGTATGGAACAATCCAATAGGGATTAGTTCCAATGTCACATGTCTTACATCTTTCTAAGAAAATGTGACCTCAGACACAATAGGAGAAATATAGGATGAGTAAGATCCCATATGTTATGGATATAGGATCCATCATGTATGTCATGTTATGTACCAGTCTTGATGTTTCCTATGCATTGAGCACAGTAGGAAGATATCAAGAAAATCCAAGAGAACAACATTGGATTGTTGTTAAGACTATCCTTAAGTATCTGAGAAGAACTAAGGATATGTTCCTAGTGTATGGAGGAGACAAGGATCTTGTCATTAGAGGGTATGATGATGCTAGTTTTCAGATGGATCAGAACAATCTAAATTCACAATCTGGATATGTTTTCTATCTCAAGGGAGGAGTTGTGAGCTGGAAGAGTTCAAAGCATCCAATTTTCACTGATTCTACAGCAGAATCTGAATATATAGTGGCTTATGATGCATCCAAGGAAGCTTTCTGGATTCGTGACTTTCTCCAAGATCTTGATGTGGTGTCTGGCAGTAAAGATCCTTTCACATTGTATTTTGATAATACTACAGCGGTGGATCTTGTAAAATAACCAAGGTCACATCAACAATCAAATCACATTCTCCAGAAGTATCACCTCTTGATGGATTTCTATCTAAGGGGTGAAGTTGCAGTGAGAAGAGTGTCCATGGAAGATAACGTGTTGGACCCCATGACTAAAGTCCTATCTTAGTAGAAGCATGAATATCATGTGAGAGCTAGCGGGTTAAATGTTGTTAGCAGTTGGCTCTAGTCCAAGTGGGAGTCTATTGGAGTTGGTGGCCTAAAACCAACAATTTTTTACTTTATTCATTAATAAATACCTTATCACATCTTGATTGTTCTTCTTTAATACAATTCATGTGATAATTTTCTAAGGATAGCTTTTACACCAAAGGGTTATAGCATATCCCTACGATGATGAGAACCCAGAAGTGACATAACACTATTCTTGAATATATATTCTATAGTCGGATGATGTTATTTGGGGAACACAAATAATACATTCCATTAGGGGTAAGGACTTATAAAACTTTGAGTCACCTTCTCATGGTGTGTTCCCTTGGTAATATCTAGGAGGATATTATGATAAAAAGATCCATCGGTAGGAAATCCACATTTCATAGTGTCATTGAATGTTCCTATCTATAGATGTGTGTATTGGTCCTTAGACATTAAGATTATTATTAATGGGTCTTAAAACTCATTCACTTACATGTATTGATGAAAAATGTGACGATACACTATTCGTGGTGAGGTAGGATATGTTGGGTGTGTCACGAGTAATACTGCATTAATAGATAATGTGAGAAAGGATTTTTCCCTTCTTATCTATAACAAAATATGATATCTTAGGCCCTTTTATGGGATTGATATAGCCTAAATAAATCTATGTCCATGATAAGGAATGGTTGAGTTCAATTCCGAGAAGTCAAAGAAAGAATAACAAGCACATGGATTGATGGCACTAGCATGCAACCCGCTTGATTCAAGATATTGTGACAAATGGATTACATTACACGATAAGCGTTCATAGGATGTGACATGTCATTACGGAATTAACTTATTTCTATATGGGTGCCTTGGCGTGTTTCTAAATACTAACCTTGGAATTTAGGCAGGCTCCGCCTAATTCCACTGAGAAAGAGGCCTAGAGGGTCACACACTATGTGTGTCTAAGTATCTCGGTTAAATATTCGTTTAACAAGTTGAATAAAGATTGTTCCTGATTGTGGTTTAATAATTATTCCAGGATGTCTGATCGCATTTATTTAGACAATATCTATTCGATAGAATATATTGTGAGTGAAATAATATATTTATTAGTGAGTAATATAGTGATATTTATTTAAGAAATAAATAACCATTATTCAAGGTCTAATAAATGTGGTGGAGGAAATAAAGAAAATGAAAAAAAACAAAAATACACACTGTGTAGTTTTTCTAGGGATTTGTGAGAAATAATATTATTTATTTAATTAAATAATATTAGGTGTAATTTTCTGGGTGCATGTCAAGTGATAATAATAGTCAACTATTATTATTAGACATGGGGTCTTACTAAGAATTAAATGAAATTAATAAATGTATTTGGGTAATTAATTTATTTTATTATTCTAAGTAATTAAAATCCCAATTATATTATTCTCATTTTCCTAGCCAATAGTTTTTGGTTTTGAACAAAATATCTGGAAAATCTCTCAATCCAAGAGAGAATTCTTTTTCCACCAAGAACGCTCTCAAGTTATAAGAGAGATCTTCCTCCATCGGATCAAGGAGAGCGCTTTGGAAGCAGCTCTCTAGACGATCGATGGTAGACATCACAAGAAGAGGCTCTTCCGTGATAGCACCTAGAGATCCCTTCAGAGAAGCCCAGAGATATGTGGAGCACGTTTGGATCATTGATAGAGGAAGCCTACACTTGGCTTCTAAGATTTTGTAATGGATCACATTGGATCGTGACTAAAAACATCAATGGAGATAGAATTCCATCAAGGTAATTCTCGTCTTTTAATTAAATTAATTATAACCAACATATGATGATCCTCTCTATAGTTCTGGGACTCCCTTCCTTTCTTATGTTCTTCATTCTATTCCAAATATCTAGCATTTTATTATCATGATGAATCTCGGATTGATCGTTGTTAATGGAAAAATTAAAGTTGGGTACACCCACCAATGCGCTTCTGTTGTGCCTAGAACCTACAGAAATGATATGATCTTTCTATCCCAAAATTTATGTATTTTATTATTTTCTATTTATTGATGGATATTAATTTTTTTTCCTTTCATTTTTCTCTTTTTAAGTAGTTAAGATACTGAAAAATGTTTTTAAGGAAAAATGATTTCATTTATCTCTTCGGTCAGAAATATTTTTTCTTCAATATCCATGTTTTCTAAAATGTTTTCAAGAATGTTTTTACTAACCTCAAATGATTTTTTAAAGTAATTTTTACCCATAATTGACTTCCTATAAAATATTTTAAAGAAAAATTCTTATCATTTTCCAAACAAGATACTTTTTACTGAAAGTGTGAACAAAATCGTTGTTTTAACAATTACGGTAAGAACAAAAGTTATCACTATCATGACTGATCAATGTTTTAAAGAATCCTTTAAAAAAATTCAGGGTTTTTTTTAAATAAATTTTTTTCCTTAATATTTGGGAAATTTTTATATTTTAAATAAGTGGTTCTAAAATTAAAAGGTCATTTTTCTTAAGAAATGTTCTAGTGATATTTTAAGACATTTTTTATCTATGATAACATTATTTGATGTTACTTATGCCTTATTAGGGATAGAATTATATGGTGACATATTTATTCTTTATCTATATGGTTTATGGTTATGATGATAAAATATTGATGAAAACCATTATCTTTTCCATGAGTTAATTTATGATGATATGATAATGTTTTTCATGACCTTATGACGTACATATGAATGGATTATGAATATGTTATGGGTGATCCTAGAATTATATATCCCTTCAATACATTAGGTAAAGATTAATGTTTTATTATATCAAAGGGTGCATGAGAGGTTATCTCAAGCACAAAAATGGCTACATAGTAGGTTATCTCAATCCCAAAAGAGGGTATACGGGGGGTTATCCCAAGATCAAAGCAGGTACACTGGTGGATATCCAAATCCTAACATGTGATGAGTGTCTTGGTGTTTAGATTTTACATAATATTTTTATTATTATGACTATGTAACTCTTTATGCCACTCTTTTATGATATAAAATTATTCCAGTGTTATTCTCTCATGACTCGTGTTCTTTGATTCCTTTATGATTCATGTCTTATGATTTTTCAAACTTTATGTCATGACTCATATTTAAGTTCTATGATTTTCTAGGTAAGGTTTTCAAAATTAAATCTCATGTTATCATACCTTTATGCTCATGTTATTCTTAAGTAGTCATTGATATCTCCCTTGTTTACTTTTACTGAGTATATGAGCTCACACTTTTGTATGTTTCATTTTCCCTAGGATATGAAGAAAAGTTTGAATTATGATATGTCTAAGAATGGTGTTAGTTGTGAAGAACTAAGTGGGTGATGATATAGATATTTTATGTACTAGTTATTTATGTATCCAAATTTCCAAATACACTAAACCTTTATGGTCCTTATACTGGTATTGTTGTGAAATGTATTGAATATTCAACTAAAATAATGCAATATTTGTTGTTTGTCCTCCTTAAGTGGGGATGTTACATGACATTTAAAAATAAGGAAATAGATATGAGAAATATGGGAGTTATGGACTTGAAGGAGGAAGAGATTTTTTTATGTTAGACTCTCTATTCTCATATTCATCATATTGTAGTTAGGGTTTCAGGTTGTGGTTTTCATATCTGAAACTGGTGAAATTATTTAGGTCAAATTAAATTTCATTTGTGGTTCTCTTTGATATGATATCGGTGTTTTTCATATACACCTTTTTTGGATAATGAACATTCTCCCTTCATAGTTAGATCTATTTTTATTTCCTTATAAGGTTGATTTCTTCATTTTAGGTTGGTTTCAGACTACATATGCTTTCTTCCATTGATCTGTTATTCTATCATAGTATTATTTTTGAGATCCTTCTCATCTTTTGGAGTATATAAATTATACTCTTGATTATTAGTGTATTATGCTTTTTGAAATAAGTACCATGGTTTTTACCTTTTTGGATTTTCCATATTAAATTTTTTTAGTGTCATAATTTATTTTTCCTATACATATTTTTAGTTGTTGTGCATCCACTTTAATTTTTTTAGGATTGTATGAAGAGAAAGAAAGTTTATTTCTGCTATATGTTCACTTTTCTATTCATTTTCACATTCATTAAATTCTATATTTACCATCATCTTGAATCATAGGGTTTTATTTTTATTCATATAAATTATGGAATCTAATTATAGTCAGATGATTTTGTTTAATTGTACCAACTAACATATGTGGAAATTAAAAATAAAGGATATAATTTTTTTCAAGAGAATGCATATGTCAGTGTTTAGTACTCAGAAGCTAGAAATAATGTCTAATAAAGAATGGTAGTTTGAGCATGATATGGTTTTTGGTTTCATTATTTAGTGGGTCAAATATAATGTGATGAACCATATTTTCAACATCTCTCATTCCAAAACTTTTTGGGAGAATCTTGAGGATACCTATTCATATTATATAGGAAATAATAAATGTTTTCTCCTCAAACAAGTAATATATTTGAGGTATAAAGAAGGTACAACTATTTTTTTCTATTTGAGTGAATTTCAATGATGTTTTGATCAATTTTCTATCATGAGTATTACTTTTAAATATGAGGTTTTATCACTTTGTTTTCTTAATACTTTACTTGATTCTTGAGAGAATTTTCATGTTACTCTAACTAGTTCTAATCCAAATGGTACTATAAAATTCAATATTGTTAAGTATGCTATTTTAAATGAAGATGTCAGTAGAATTACATAGTAGAAATATTTGGATATTTTAGTCACAGTAAATAGGGTAAAATTAGGGAAATAATCAAGTACAGAGTAGTTGAAGTAAGAACAAAGGAAGAATCAAATCCAGGGAAAAGCAGAAGGAGTTTGAATATCATCATTGTGGTAAGAAAGGACATGTTAATAAGTTTTTATATCATCTAAAAATAGAAAATATAATGAAGTAAAATTAGTAGAATAAAAATGGTGATAGATATGATCATGTCATTGATTCTACCAAGGGTGATCTTGTTATTCTTTATGACTCCATTAATATTGCTTCTGATTATTCTTATTAGGTTATTAATAGTAGTGATTGTTTTCATCTAACATCAAAGAAGGAGTTATTTACATATTATAGATTAGGTAATTTTGGGACTTTGAAGAAGTGTAATGATGGTCATGCTGATGTTGTAGGTATTGAGACTGTTTGTTTGGATACAAGCATAGAAAGTGAACTGATTTTGAAGGAAGTTAGACATGCACTCAAGGTTTCATTGAATCTTATTTCTATAAGTGTTCTTGATGACAATGGTTTTATCAATAATTTTGGTGATGTCTGATGGAATATTTACAAGGGTTACTTGATTGTGGCTTGAGGCAAGAAGTGGTTAGGTTTATACTAGACTAGATCTTCCATTTCTTGTGATACTTCTTGTGTTTTTGGGTGAAAAATTTCTTCCAAGTTATGGAATAAGAGGCTCGGTCACATTAGTGAGAAGGGGATTGGTTTTTTGACGAAGATAAATTTTCTTTTAGGTTTTAAAGGTGTCAAATTGGATCTGTGTGGTCATTTTTTGGCCAAAAAATATAGCAAAGTGAGCTTCATAAATTATCATTTTCAAATGGAGTCACAGGTACTTGGATTAGTAAATTTTTTAAAATTTGTGGTCCTTTGAAATCTAAGATGTGGCAGTATTTATTTTTTGGTTTTTATTGATGACTAATCATATAAAATTTGGGTTTGTATTTTGAATTCCAAAATTTAGGTGCTCGGTTTTTTTAATCAATTTCAAGTTTCAACTGAGAGGGAATCTGGTAAGAAGTTAAAATATATTCTCACTAACAATAGGGGTGAATATTGTGGTATTTTGATCAATATTACAAGAAGGAAAGTATTTGGAATTAGAAGACACCTCCTAAGACACCTCATCTAAATGGTTTATCTAAGTAGATGAATAGTACATTATTGAAAAGAGTTTGATATTTTTTGAAAAAAAAAATTGCCTAGACATTTATGGGGTGAGGATGTATTTAATAATACATATATTGTGAATTTATCACTTCTGGTTTCTTTAAAAACATAAAATACCAATAATTTTTGGTATGGAAAAGAGAAAAAGTGTGATTATTTATGTGTTTTCGGCTACAAGGATTTTGTTTATGTGCCTAGAGATGAGAGATCCAAGATGGATGGTAGGTAAAAACAGTGTATTTTTATTAGATATAGACATGATGAGTTTGGATATAGGTTTTATTATCCTAATTTAAAGAAACTTTCCAAAATTCATGGTGCAATATTTATGGAGGATCATACTATTATAAATATTGATAAGGGAGAAAAAAATACTTCTCCAACTTCTGATGGCTTTGTTAGTATTCATCCAGTTTTTGAGTCACATTTATCTCATTTTTTTATTATAATAATTGTGTTTATGTGTAGAATGATATTCAGGTTGAATAGGTTGGAGTTGATTTTTCTATTGCACCTTTTTTTTATAATTCGGTTTTGGGGGTTATCGATGAACCCCTAGTTCCACTCTGAAGATCATCATGGCATCATACTATTTCTACTCAATATTCACCTGATGAGTATGTGCTCCTCACTAAAGGGGTAAAAACAAAATATTTTTATAAGGATATGGAAAGTGACTAGAATAACAGATGGGTTATGACAATGGATGATGATATGCGATCATTGCATGACAACCATATTTTTGAGCTGGTAAAGTTACCTATAGGTAAGAGAGATTTGAAAAATCGATGGGTTTTCATATTAAAAATGAAGAATCCAGCTTTATTACATGATACAAGGCAAGGTTAGTTGTTAAAGGATTCTATTAGAAGAAAGGTATTTATTTTGATTAGATTTTTTCAAATGTTTTTTAAATGTATTCCATTCAGGTTATTCTTGGTTTGGCTACTAGTTTAGATCTGTAGATTGAGGAGATGGATCTGGATATTGCTTTACTCTATGGAGATTTAGAGGAGGAGATTTATATGGAGGAACTAAAGGTTTTTTTAAAATAGGTAAATAAAATTATGTCTATAGGTTAAATAAGATTTTGTATGGTTTAAAGAAAGATCTAAGGTAGTGGTATAAGAAGTTTTAATCAACCATTTTTCATTAGGGTTTTAGGAATACATATTTTGATCATTTTGTTTTTGTTCAAAGATTTGCTGATTATGGTTTTATTATATCATTGATTTATTTTGATGATATGCTCATTATTGGCCATGATACTTCTAGAATTAATAGATTGAGGAAGGATATTTGTTAGTCTTTTTTGATGAAAGACTTGGGGTCAGTACGACATATTCTTGGAATGTCTATTTCCCATGATAGAAAGGCCAAGAAATTATGGTTATCTTAGGAGATACATGTTGATAAGGTTATTCAAATATTTTCTATGGACAGATAGAAAGTGGTTAGTACTCCTCTTAATTTACATTTTAAGCTCAGTTCTAGTCAGTTTCCTTCTACTGATGAAGAGACAAATGAGATGCAAAACAAACCTTATTCACTAGTTATTGGTTTTTTAATGTATGTTATGGTATGTAATAGACCTAATATAGCTCATGAAGTTGGTGTGGATAGTCATTTTTTATATAATTGAGGTATGGAAAATTGAAGAGCAGTGAAGTATATATTTCATTATATTTGTTTTACTTTTGATCTGAGATTTTGTTTTGGAAATGGGGAACCTATGCTTTTTGGTTTTATAGATTTTGATATCGTAAGATATATGGATTCAAGAAAGCCTACTTCAGGCTATTTGATCACCTTAGTGGGGGGGAGTTGTATCTTGGTGGTCTAGATTACAGATATGTGTCACTTTATTTTCCACTTAGTCTGAGTTTATTACATCTATAGAGGCATGAAAAGAATTTTTTTGGATGGAAACTTTTATTTGAGCGGTCAATTTTAATCAGGATAGGTATATTTTATTTTGAAACAGTCATAGTGCCATTTATTTAGGGAAAATCTCACTTTTCATGGAAGGTCAAAACATATTGATGTTTGGTATCATTGGATCCAAGATGTTCTTAATTTGAGATAGTTGGAGCTTGAGAAGATCCACACAGATGACAATGAGTCAGATATATTGACCAAGATGTAACATCCTAACCCAGGTGCCACATACCAGTTCCCCAAGTCGGTTCTCCACATGATCTTAGGTGCGCCTCCCTATATGCCAAAGGTTGATAACTAGCAGCGAGGGTCTAATATGTAACATTAAGAGACTATACCCTCTTTATCAAAGCAACACCACAGAAAAAATAAATATACAATAACCAAATGATAACGAGTAATAACCAAGATAAATATCAAAACCAATATAAGACCAAGCATCCCATGATAAATATAAAATAGGAAATCAATATGCAAAACCAAAGAAGTAGATATTTCATGTCATATAAGTGTCAAGGGTCAAATAATAACCCAAAATAAATACACGCTGACAACTCCCAAGCGGGTCTCGGTGTCATGTTTAGTTCCCTCGTTCATGCTTCATCCCAAATCATAACTCAACCATCTAACATTGGACTCTTTCCCTTATCGTGTACAGTAAACATGAATTCTATTTGGGTATCGATCAAGCATCCTGAGTAGGGTGTGACTAAAACTCAGTAGGCCACCACCAATAGATTCTAAAGTAACACACTACAAAAAGGCATTTCCCGGCAGTTTAAACCACCACTAAATGATGTATGGTTGTTTCTAAAAGAATCACATATTTGCGTGTCGAGAATCATTTATTTACTTATTATTATTTACTTATTATTTATCCTACCATGCATGCATATTATATGAATTCCATGCATAAATATAGAAAATATAAGCACCAGGAGAGATTTGAACCCCTTACCTCTTGATATACTACAAAGACTTTACCACTCCAATAAGCTTCTTATCTGGTGAGTAAACAATATGTAATATACTTATACATATACAAATAAAAAACAAATAATGGTATTAAATAATAATAAATAGTGAATATATAATGAATATATAATAAAGAAGTAGTAAATAAATAATAAATTAATAACTAATAGATAAATAATAAATACATTATAAATAATTATTAAATAAATAATAAATACGCAATAATTAAATAATAATTAAATATTATATAAATGATAAATAAATAAATAATCAATAGATAATAATAATTAATAAATAAATAATAATAAATGATAGTAAATAATAAATGATAATAAGAAATAAGAAATGATAAATGATAATAAATAATAAATATTAAATAACTCAATAAACAAATCAATAAATAACTAATAAATAAATAATAAATAAATATTAAATGAATAATAAATAATTAATAAATATTAAATATTAAATATTAAATAATTAAAATAAATATTAAATAAATAATAAGTACATAATAAATAAATAATAAGTAAATATTAAATAAATTAATATTAAATAAATAATAATCAATAATTAATAAAATAATTAATAAATGAATAATAAATAATAAATAATAAATATAAAATAAATAATAATAATTAATAATTAATAATTAAATAATAAATAATAAATAAATATTAAATAGTCTTTTAATAGTAAATTAATAATAAAAATAAACCAATAAATAATAAACCAATAATAAATAAATAATAAATAATAAATAATAAAATAATGAAATAATGAAATAATAAAATAATAAAAGGATATAAATATCTATAAATATATATACTTCTAACAAAATTTACATAAATATATATAAACATGCTCAAATATATAATTTTATATTAATATAAATATATATATATATATATAAACACAAGTAAATATAAATATCTATATATATATATATATATCTACACATATATGATATGAAAATATATAAACATAAATATGTATAAATATTTAAAATTGTATATAAAATCGATAATTATTTATTTTAAATTAAATAAATAAAAAATATTTATTTCTATTTGTCTTATATGCTTAAAAATGCATTTCTATATAAATATTTATTTATACAAGTGATTTATTATAATTAAATATAAGAAAATATGCTTATATTTAATTATAAATAAAACTACATTGTGAAAAAATGATAAAATCTCAAAATAATAACATCAATATGAATGTATGTCCTGAGAATAAATTCATTACCCACTAAAAAAAGTTAATAAAAACTCCCTTAAATGAGGCTAAAAATCCATCGAATGTTAAAAAATGGGGTACCCTGAAAACACATAAAAATGTTAAGAAACTCTAAAAACCCTAAAGAACCCTAAACACCCAAAAACAACCACAGATTCTAATTCGGGAGTCCATTTCAACTCCATAACTAGTCGAATCAAAGATCTTGAAATGATCTTTGATCTCATATATGGAACATGCCGAATAGACGCCCAGATCGGAGGTTACAACTATTTGAGCTTTAAGGGATCGGGGTACAGTAAATAAAATATTTATTTCAGAGGCTTTTTGGACATTTGTGCGGGTGAAAAAATGTGATCTAAGCTCTATTATCTTGTCACTATCCCTCCATGACATAGGTCTCATCATATACTTTGATTTGATATGTGGTAGAGCCCAAACGGACACCCGTATCAAAAGTTATATATGTTTGAAGTTTGAGTTTGATTTTCAACTTTTTTGAAATTTTAATATATTTTTTCCTTTGATTATAACACAATTTAAATCTCATGTGGTTTTAGTTTATTTCATGAGATTCTATTTGACTCATTATGGAGCTGAAACAGACTCTTGGATCAGAAGTTATGGTCGTTTGATGCCGAAGTCTGCTTTTTAGTTTTTTGTAGATTTGTTTTAAGTTTCATATTATTATTAACTAATAATTATAAATATTTATTAATTAAAAAATTATAATTAACCAAAATTATAAATAATGAACTATATATGAGATTAAATAATAAATCATAAATCATAAATAAATATATTTTTTTTAAAATATCCATTAATTTAGCGGTGTTTTTTTAAAATCGCCGATAAAATAGACTTTTTCTTTGAAAAAAAATGAAAAAAAATCTAAAAAAATATTTTAAAAACATTTAGCGTTGGTTTTAACAACCTCTACTAAATATTTTTTTTCAGAAAACATTTAGCGGTAGTTTTCAAAACTACCGTGAAAATACCATCAGAAAACACCATTTTTTGTAGTGGTATCCAATCTATAATAGTGTATGCAGTTGTATAAAGAATAAAGTAAAAATGATAAAATAAACAATTTTCACATTTAATATTCTTTAATTAACCACATAGGCCATCGAGTTCATAGTGACACCCAAACCAATCATACCTGCTTTAGCCTGTTTCGGAGTTTGAATCACATATCATAGGAACATCATAATCAATTCTTTTATGGTCTTCCATAATTCATTTAATTTCAATTTCATATTCATAAATTGGGGGCGTAGAGTAGCAGTATAGAACCTCATGGGTATTTAGAGTAGAGGTTCTTGTCCCACAACTCAGTGATCACATGAAAATATATATATATATAACTCAGGGGCCTAGAGCAACAGTCTGTCACCCCATGGGTATTTTGAGCAGCAATCCATGACCCACAAATCAGTGTTCACATCATTAACAAATATCATATATCATGGTTCCATGTTCATATCCCATTTATCAATAATTTAAATAATCATTTATTCAAATAAATTCATAATCTCATCATTTGACTAATTTTATAATCCCATTATTCAACCAAATTCATAAACCCATTATTCAACTAATTTTATAATCCCATTTATCAACCAAATTCATATTTTGTTATTTAACTAATTTCATAATCACATGGTAAAAATAAATTAATTCAATTTAAAATGAAATTTCCCAATGGGGAAAATGCAATTTGACAATTATATACACCCAATTATAATCAAGACTGTCATTACAGGAAAACAGCGATTTAGTGGCGGTTTTTTCGCGGTGGTTTTCAAAGCCAACGCTAAATGTTTTTCGAGATACAATTTAGTGGTGGTTTTTTAGAAATATTTTTAAAAACCACTGTTAAATTTTAATAAGATGTTTTTTATAATTTTTTTATAATTTTTTTAAAAAAAGTCATTTATTTTTAGCGGCGTTTTTTTCAAAACCACTGCAAAATATAAGGAAAAAAATAAAAATAATAATTATTTATTATTTACTATCATATATAGTTTATTATTTATAATTTTAATTAATTATAATGTTTCAATTAATAAATATTTATAATTATTAGTTAATAATAATTTTAAAGAGAAAATAAATCTTCAATAACTTGAAAATCAGACTTCGGTATCAAATAACCATAACTTTTGATCCAAGAGTCATTTTTAGATCTACAACCAGTCAAATAGAAGCTTATAAAACAATATAAAACCATAAGAGATTTAAATCATGTGATAATCAAAGGAAAAAAATATATTAATATTTCAAAAAAGATGAAAATCAAACTCTAACTTCAAACGGCCATAAATTTTGATCTGGCTGTCCGTTTAGGCTCTACCACATATCAAATTGAATCCTGTGATGATCTATACACCAGATATGATCTCAGACTAAGTTCAAAGAGCCTTGTCTAGTTTTTATTCCCCAAAAGGCATAGAAGTCCTCTAAAACTGAGTTTTTTATCACTAACCCTAGTTTCTTAAAATTTAAACAGATATAACTTCTGATATGGATGTCCATTCGGCCTGTACTATATATAATATCAAATATCATTTCATGATCTCTAGTTTGACTATTTGTGGAGCAGAAACAGACTATCAGATCAGAATTTATGGTCGTTTTATGGTTTTTAGTTGTTTTAGGGTTTTCAGAGTTTCTTAACGTTTTTATGTGTTTTAAGGGTACCCCAATTTTTTAACATTCTATGGATTTTCAGCCTCATTTAAGGGGGTCTTATTTCTTTTTTTAGTGGGGACTCAATTTATTCTTAGAGATTACATTCATATTGATATTATGGTTTTGAAACATTATCATTTTCTAAAATGTAGTTTTATTTATAATTAAATATATGCATATTTCATTATATTTACTTATAAAATCACTTGTATAAATACATATTTACCTAGAAATGAATTTTTAAGCATATAAACCAAATGGAAATAAATATTTTTTATTCATCTCATTTAAAATAAATAATTATCGGCTTTATATACATTTGTAAATATTTATACATATTTATGTTTATATATTTTTATATCATATATGTGTAGATATATATATATATATTTACTTGTGTTTATAGATATATTTATATTAATATAGAATTATAAATCTGAGTGTGTTTATATATATTTATATAACATAAATATGTGTTTATATATATTTATGTAAATTTTGTTATAAGTATAAATATTTGTAGATATTTATATTCATTTATCATTTTATCATTTTATTATTTTATCATTTTATTATTTTATTATTTTATTATTTTATTATTTTATTATTTCTTATTTATTATTTATTATTTACTATTTACTATTTATTATTTATTATTTATTATTTATTATTTATTATTTATTATTTATCATTAATTATTATTTCAATTATTGCTTATTAATTATTAATTATTATTTATTATTTATTATTTACTTATTTTTTATTTTTTATTTTTTATTTTTTATTTTTTATTTACTAATTTATTTTTATTTATTTTTTATTTTTTTTATCGTTTATTTATTATTATTTATTTATTATTATTTATTTATTACTATTTATTTATCACTATGTATTTATTATTTATTATTATTTACTTATTATTATTTATTATTTATTTTGTATTTTTTATTTTTTATTTTTTATTCTTTATTTTTTATTTTTTATTTTTTATTCGTTATTTTTTATTTTTTATTTTTTATTTTTTATTTCTTATTTTTTATTTTTTATTTATTTTTTTATTTTTTTATTTTTTTATTGTTTTATTATTCTATTATTCTATTTTTCTATTTTTTATTATTTTATTATTTTATTATTTTATTATTTTATTATTTTATTATTTTATTATTTTATTATTTTATTATTTTATTATTTAATCATTTTATTATTTAATTATTTATTAAATAATTAAATAATTAAAGTAATAAAGTAATAAAGTAATAGACTAATAAAGTAATAAAGTAATAAATTAATAAATTAATAAAGTAATGAAATTATAAATAATAAAATTATTAAATTATTAAATTATTAAATTATTAATTTATTAATTTATTAATTTATTAAATTATTAAATTATTAAATTATTAGATAATAATTAAATAATAAAATATCAAAATATCAAAATAATAATTAAATAATTAAATAATTAAATAATAATTAAATAATTAAATAATTAAATAATAATTAAATAATTAAATAATTAAATTAATAAATTAATAAAGTAATGAAGTAATAAATTACGAAAATGAAATAATAAAATAATAAAATAAATTCACAAAAATAAAAATAAAACCCCGCTAAATCGTTCTAAGACAGTTTTGAAAATCCACCGTTAATTGATTATCGACACATGATTTAGTGGCGGTTTTTCAAAACCATCACAGAATGATTTAGCGGTGGTTTAAACCGTCGCTAAACTCAGATTTCGACGTAGTGTATGGGAATTGACAATTAGACTACCTATCTCAAGATCATTGATGAACACTCACAAAATCGCAACCCTCAATTTGATATTGAACGGTCAAAATCACAATGGAAGAGGATATCTAGAATCAAAACCTAGGACCAATATCCAATGAAACAAGATCCATCAAAAATTAGATCTAAACTTGTCTCCAATAGAGGAAATCATCCCTCTAAAAGAAGAGAGAAATGCGGGAGAGGGAGAAGAAACCAAATGAGAAGAGATTACATGCCAAAAGATGGGAAAAATCCTTCCACCAGATCTTTGATTCGCACCGAAAGGGTTTTTTGGGGCCTTGGAATCCTTCTGGGAGCCTCCAAGACCAAAGGAAATTAGTTTAGGTCAAGCTAGGGGGATTATGAATAAAAATCAGGGGGTTCAGTAATTTTTTAGAAAAAATTTGGGGGTTTAAATTCCGCACACACAGTTTCCTGGGTGGGGCTGCACTGTTTTTCAAACTTTACACCTTAACTGTGTGCCCCTACTATCTAGGGTGCATGGTTTCTCTTAAGTGGCATGCGGTTTGAAAAACTATGCACAAACTGTGGAATTACCCTCTGTCTAGGATGCACAGTTTGCTAGGGGTAGGCACACGGTTTGGGAAAACCGTTCACCAATCGTGCACTGCCCAAAACCCCTCTAAAAGTTTCTAAAACTCACCCAAACACACTCAATACAATCCTCAACCAAAGTAAGAATAAAATAAGGGTAAAATAATACCTAGAAAAATATGAGTCATCTCTAGAAAGGTTGGTGTCTTACAATCTCCCCGCCTTATAACTGCTCGTACTTGAGATGTACTCCCAAGAATCTCTAAGATTTTGAGGTAAAAAGGTTAGGACACTAAGAATACATATCTTCTTCCCTCTATCGTGTCTCCTCCTGAACATGATCATGCTACCATGATACTCAAACTATCAACTCAGTCTTTCCCAGTAACACTTTCTCACTGTGATTCATAACACGAATCATATGCTCCTCAAAGGATGCATCAGCCTCAAGCTCAACATCATTAGAATCAATCACGTGAGAAGGGTCGAGGTGAACTACTAAAGTTGTGACACATGAAAAACATTGTGCATAGCACTATACCTATTTGGAAGATCCAATCTATATTCCACCAGTCTGATTCTCTCCACGGTCTCAAAAGTTCCAACAAACCTAGGCACCAACTTTCCCTACCTCAAAATCAAATAGTGACCCAATCTTAGCAACACCCAAAAGAAAACATAATCACCCACTATAACCTCAAGTGGAAAATGACATCAATCAGCATACAACTTCTGCCTACTATGAGTCATATCCATGTGTTTTTGTATCGACTAGACCTACTTTGATGTCTATTGTATGAGACTCAGTCCCAACAACTCTAACTCTCCTTCCTCCATCCAACATAAAGATGATCTCTATGGATTACCATAAAGTTACTCATATAGTTATATCTGAATAGTCGCCCGATAACTATTTTTATAAGTAAACTCAACCAGTGATAATTTATTCTCCTAAGACCCACTAAAATCGATAATTCACACCTGTAGCATATCCTCTAATACCTGAATAATACGCTTCAATTGTCTATCTATCTATGGGAGAAATTTTTTACTTAGAAACACTTGTGTACCAAGCGCCTTATGAAATCCTTTCCAAAAGTAAAAAGTGAAACATGAGTCATGGTCTAAAACTATGCTTTGTTTCACCCTATACAAATGGTTTATCTCCCACACATGCATCTCACCCAAGTAGTCCATGGTAAAAATTTTCTAAATATGTAGGAAATGGGCTACTTTTGTCAACCGGTCCACAATCACCCATATAGCATCATTCTTATGAGGTCTCCTTAGAATACCCACCATGAATTCTATGGTAAAATCACCCCACTTCTATTCTATAATGGTCAATGTCTATAAAAAATCACCAGGTCATTGATGCTCAGCCTTCACCTACTGACAGGTGTAGCATTGTGTCACAAAACCTGCAATACCCCTTTTCATACACATACACCAATATTATCGACATAGGCCATGGTAAATTTTTGTCAAACTATGATGCACTACCCACTTTCATGCATGAAACTTGTGCATCATCTCCTCACACATAATAGCAGGTACAACAACATTATTCCAGACATAGATGATCTCATCCTCATCTATAGTCCAATCGGAAGGTGAATCCCCATATTCAAGGCTTTCCCTCAAGTCCAAACACTCCATATCCTCATACTACCTCTCCCTGATCTGGCTCAGAATAATGGACTCCATAGATAAGTATATAAGGTTTATCTTCTCCTAGCCCTCCTGAACCTCAATATGTATCTCATCCAGCAAGGTCATCATCTTTCACTCAGAACCGAACCCCTGAACTACCTGATTTTGTGTCTTCCTGCTCAAAGCATCAGCAACATTGTTTCCCTTCCCAAACATAAATGCTAGATAAAAATTAGAAAACTTCATATACTCAAACCATCTCCACTACCAAATATTCAAATCTCTTTATGAGAATATGTACTTTAAGCTCTTGAAATTAGTATATACAATGAACTTTTCTCCCAATAGGTAATATCGCCGACACTTTAAGGTGTAAACCATAGTGTCCGAATCAAGATCATATGTAGGATAATTTAATTCATGTGGCCTAAACTATATAATGATACATATGCCATGACTCAGTCTCCATGCATCAATACAGCTCTAAGTCTGATCCCAGACGCATCAAAAAACATGGTATACTCCTCACCCGGCTTGGGTAGTATCAAAATTGGTGTGGTAGTAAAACACTTATTCAACTCTTGAAAAGAATTATCACATGATCTAGACCGTTTAAACTTGATTCCATTCTTGTTCAATCCCAAAAGTGGTGTTTCCAAATGGTAAAAGTCTTGTATAAACCTTTGATAATAACCCAACAACCCCATAAAGCTACAAATATCAAAAATATTGCTTGGCTGCTCCCAAGAAACCACTTCCTGCACCTTCGATAGGTCCACTTACACACCTTCCTTAGAGATTATGTAACCCAGGAAATGTACCCATTTGATCCAGAATTGACACTTATATAGATTGGCGTATAGCCGATTCTCTCTCGGTTTACTCAGGATGATGTTAAGATATTGTGCATGATCACCATGAGTCTTGGAGTGAACCAATATTTCATCCACAAAACAACCACAAACTAATTCAGGTATGGGTGAAAGATTTGGTGCATCAAGGCCATAAACACATTCAATGCATTCATCATCCCGAACAACATCATGAAGAACTCATATAGACCATATCTGCTTCTAAAAGCAGTTTACGGTAAATAAGATGGTATTACTCTCAACTTATGATACCTATATCTCAATTCAATCTTAGATAAAACATAAAATCCTCTCAACTAGTTAAATATATCATCGATACGCAGAAGAGTATACCAGTTCACTATTGGAAATTTGAGCTATAGCCACGGTTTAAAACCATGGAAATAGGTCCTCAAACCATGGCTATAGGTAATAGCCACAGTTTGAGAAATCGTGGCTAAGTTTGGCGTGGGTATAGGCCTAGACTTATAGCCATGGTTTGGAACTATGGCTATAGTTCTAGAGCCACAATTCAAATTGTGGCTATAGGTATACATCCACAGTTCAAACCATGGTAATATCTCTATAGCCAAGGTTTAGAACTGTGTCTATACTAGAGGAGGGACAAAATTTAGTGCCAGGGTTAGAAACTGTGGCAATAGACCTATAGTCACGGTTAGAAACCGTGGCTATAGGGTCTGAAAAACCATAAAAAATATCCCCCACCCCCATGTACAGCCCCCCCCCCCTGCAGTAGCCCACCCACCTGCAGACCCCTCCCTCCTGTACACTGGACACCCCCACCCTACATAAACCCCCCTGGACAGCCCCCTTGAAAATCCCACCCCCCCCAGACAGACCCTAGACACCTCCCCACCAGACCCTGGACATCCCCACAGACAGACCCTGGACACCCCCCAGACGGACCCTGGACACCCCCCAAACGCTGGACAGATCCTCCTGAATAGCCCAGACCTCCACTCAACTAGACAGCCACCCCCTCCCACCCACCCTCCTAGACAGACCCTATAACCCCCCCCCCCCAGAACATGGACACCCCCCAGACCCTAGACACCCCCCAGACCCTGGATAGATCCCCCTGGACAGCCCATACCTCCACTCCCCTGGACAGCCACCCCCCCACCCTCCTGGACAGACCCTGGAACCCTTCCCCTAGAACTTGGACACCCCCCCCCCCCCCAGACCCCCCAGTCATACCCCCCCCCCACCCTTCCCATTTCCCCTGCCCCTTCCAACCCCCACTTGCACCACCCCTACCATCCCCCACTTTCCCCCCTGCCAGCCCCCTCCCCCTGCCAGTTTCCCCCTTGCCCCCATGCCAGTCCCCTCCAAATTAAATTATACATGAAAGCTACTTAAAAAATAATAATTCAACAAATCCAAATATATAAAAAACACATAACTTCACTTACATGAGTCTCCCTATAAGAAAAACTATCAAAGAAGTCTGGAACTAGATCAAAAGTACCTACAACACAAGGTAGAACATAGTAGTGATCATCCCCTAAAATTATGGTAAAACAAAACATCTTAGAATATTCACAAAGAATATAACTCAATAAACAAGAATAGTGCAGCCACCCCCATACTGGACCACCCTGGACAGCAGCTGTTGGACCCCCTGGACAGCAGCCCCCCTACTGGACCCCCCTGGACAGCAGCCCCCCCTACTGGACCCCCCTTACACCACCCCTTCTAGACACCCCCCCCCCCTTGCACCCCTGCTGGACACCCCCCCCCCCACACACACACACACATCCCTTTCACCCCTTACACACACCCCCTTGCACCCCCTTTGCACACCCCTTACCCCCCTACTGGACCCCCTAGACAGCACCCCCCCCCCCACACCCCCATGTTGGACCCCCCTGGACAGTAGCCCCAGCCCCCATGGACAGTAGCCCCAGCCCCCCTGGATAGCAGCCCCCCCCCCCCCCCCCGCTGGACAGCCCCCCTGGACAGAAGCCCCCCCTACTGGACCCCCTAGAGAGCAACCCCCCCCCCCCCCACACACACACACATCCCTTGCAAATATCCTAGAGCAGCCCGCGTAATATCATCACGTTAAAAATAAAATCTCACACGAGGAGGGAAGAAATAAATCCATGTTTCCCAAGGCTTCTTCAAAATCCAGAAGTGCATGCATGAATAGTCCATCCAGACTTGGAGCTAAATTGGAAAGGACAAACTGGTTGAGAAAATTTTCTCAACCCAACAATTCACATTGATGAGAAAGGACATCCACCTTAATCCATAATTATTTATTATTTTTGTGTTATTAGTGTGCCATACAATGTAGGTAATTGAAGGTGAAACTAGTTCTCAAGAGGAGAGAAAATGAAGGGAAGTAAGCTGGAATAACTATTCCAAATCTGAAAAAAAAAGTCACCATATTGGTATGATTTATCAAATGGTATTCCAAAGAACGTCAGAAGGAAAGATCCGCCTTGATGGAGTGAAGATAGCGTGTCTCCTCTATGGGAAGATGAGTGGATAAGACCCTTGAGAAGCTGCCAGACTTATTTATTCCATGCAAATCTGAAATTTCTGGAAAGTGCTTGAAAAAATCATTGATGAGGTATGCATTTATCTCATCCCTATTAATGACCGAATAAAGTCTGATATTAAGGGGGAGAAATTGAATTAATCTATAACGTCCCGGATCCGGGTACCACTCAACGGGGGCCCTGAACCTGGTTGGTCACATTACCTCAAGCGCATTTCCTCAAATGCCAGAGGCTGCCGACTAGCAGTGAGGGCTCAGGTCTGATATTGGGGAAACTATGCCCTCATTTGTCAAAGTGTAGCGCAGTGGAAAAGAAATATAACATACAACAGTAGAAGTAGAAAACAATATACAACTGAAATGGACAACTAAAATAGAAAAGAACCAGCAGTCATATATATAAAGATGCAACATGTCACTAATTCTATGAAAGCAGCCAGAATAGGATACACTACAATACAATACAATACAACTCAAAGTACAAGGTACAACCAAACAAAACAAGGCAGAGTAAACAGAACGTAGTAGCATCGCAAGCCTAAGCTCGGTCCCATGCTCTCACACTCCTCTGCTACAATAAAGTACCTGTATAGGGACCCTTTCCCTTATCCACACCTGCATAAATGTAATCTGTTTGGGCCAAAGACATAACCCAAACAGGGTGTGAGAAATAAATCCCAGTAGGAAACCACCAAAGACTCGTGCCCAACTGTCAGTGAGAATTTGCAACAATAGTGTGCAGTAGTAAATGCAATAAACTAAGCAGTACTCAAAAGTAACTAACTTTACCAGTCATGTTACCATTTTAATATTCATTTAACCATTCTATTTAATAACATTCTGTGCTCATCAGTACCAATCCCTCAGGCCAATCAGAACCTTGCCCTCAGGCTAATATAATATAACCATGTCCTCAGGCTTACCCTTAGGCTATCGAATATTTCCCTCAGGCGTATGAGATATTGCCCTCAGGCACATAAGTCACTGCCCTCAGGCATAATAAGTGTTTCCCTCGGGTGAAATAGAACATTGCCCTCAGGATAAGTAGTACATTTCCCTCAGGCTAAACAAACAATGCTCTCAGGCTAAAAAGAACATTGCCCTCAGGTGAAAGTAACTGGGCTGAGACCAAAGCATAAACAAGAAATTTATATACAATTCCTCCCAAGGCAATTCAATAAACATTATAATCATGGCATACCCTCAGGTATTCTGGACAAATGGCTAAACAGAGGAACGCACCCCCAGGGTGGTCCTGGATCCAAGCAGTGATCCCAAACAACAGTTATACACATTCATTAAACTACCTATGAAATTCTAGGTATTTAATTACACAAGGCCTCATCTATACGACACCCCCAACATGGGCGCGTATCATAGTGGTACACAAAACATAGGTCAGTTGGAATTTAAACGCCAGACCACATACCTCGATCATCTCCGATCGGTATACGTGAACGACGCATCCTGAATCGTCCAAGAATGACGTAGATCTGGGATAAAATAATTCTCATTCAAACTTAAATAAATTCCCTTAGAGGAAGAATTGGTAAGAACGGCGCAAGGAAAGGGGAGGTCTTACCCGTACGGTCCCAACGTGATCGAAGGAAGCATAAACGGATTCCCAGTACGTGATCGGTTGATCCTATAAGGTTCGGCCATCCTCTCAAGATCCTTTGGCTTTCTAAGCTTTCTCTGTGAACAAAGGAGGCTACTGCCCATTTTAAGAGAAAAAAACAAATTACACGGCATGTACTCTCAAGTACACAGCATGTACTTTTCTCATTTAACTGTTCCTCTGGCGGCTACTTTTCCACCACTGAACTGTTTACTTGCCGACAAAAGTACACGGCATGTATTCCCAATTAAACAGCATGTATTGTCTCTTCGCTGGCGGGTGCCTCCACCGCCTTACTATTCACCTTCTGACTGAATACACGGAATGTAAATACTCCATACACGGCGTGTAGGCAGTTTTTACACCCTTCATTGCCTACAGGCCTACATGCCCTGTGTACTCATCCTACATGGCCAAAGTACACAACATGTGGAAAAGTACACGGTGTGTGCCCACAAAATTTTGGATTTTTCCCATTTTCCTTATTTTCTCAAAAACACTTAAGGAAAAAGGAAAATAAGAAACTTGTACCTCAAAAACAAGAACTGGGTTCTTACAAACTTCCCCCCTTAAAGAAATTTGTCCCCGAATTTCCCTCCCAAGGGTGGTGAAGATAAAGCTAAGAACAACTCTATCCACTGAGCACGTACATCGGTCTCCCGCTCCCAGGTTTCGTCCTGCACTCGGCCATGCTTCCATAGCACCCATACGAGAGGAACTGACCAGCCTCGGAGAACCTTCATGCTCCTATCAACGATACGAATCAGATGCTCCTCAATGGATGCATCGACCTGAAGCTCAACCTCCTCGGGCTGAAAGGCGTGAGATGGGTCAGAATGATAACAGCGTAGCTGAGATACATGGAATACGTCGTATATGGCCCAGTACCTCTCTGGTAACTGTAACCGATAGGAAACCGGCCTGACTCTCTCCAGAATCTCAAACGGTCCCACATACCTCGATGAAAGTTTACCCTGTCTCCTAATCCGTTTGTGTCCCAACCCCGGTGAAACATGCAAGAAAACCTTATCCCCGACCAAGAACTCCAAGGGTCATATGTGGTGATCAGTATAATATTTATGACGAGACTGTGCGGTTGCCATCCACTTCTGAATCAACTAGACCTACTTTTAAGTCTCCTGCACAAGACATGGTCCCAGCAAAGCTGCCTCACCTACCTCTAACCAGCACAAAGGTGATCAGCATGTCCTACCATATAAAGCCTCGTAATGTGCCATCTGAATAGTTTCCTAAAAACTATTATTATAGGAAAACTCAACCAGGGGTATATGCCTCTCCCAAGAGCCCCCAAATTCTAGGACGCATGCACATAGCATGTCCTCTAGCACCTATATCGTACGCTCTAACTGGAAATCGGTCTGAGGGTGGTAAGTTGTGCTCAGAAGCACCTTTGTACCCAGTTCCCTCTGAAAACTCTACCAGAAACGAGATGTAAAGCAGGCGTCCCTATCTGAAATTATATAACGAGGAACCCCATGAAGACGTACAAACTCTCTGATATACATCTTCCTGAGCTCGTCAACACCGAAGGTCTCCTTGATCGGAAAAAAGTGAGCTACCTTTGTGAGTTTGTCCACAACAACCCATACGAAATCATTGCCTCGAGGTGACCTTGGAAACCCAGTCACGATGTCCATTGAGACATCATCCCATTTCCATTCCGAAATGGGTAACTTCTGTAACAGTCCAACTGGCCTCTGATTCTCCGCCTTCACCTGCTGACAGGTGGAACATCTTGTAACAAAACCAGCTGCTTCTTTCTTCATACCTGGCCACCAATACTGACGTCTCAAGTTACAGTACATTTTGGTAACTTTGGGATACACTGCCTAAGATGAAGCATGAAACTCCCACATCAGCTCCTCACATATGTCCCCTGAAACCCATACTCATCCATGGATACGCAGTACCTCATCATCGCCTATCGTCCAACCAGGAGGAGGGTCCTCACTTTCCACCGACTCCCGTAGAACTAGGCCTTCTGAATCTGATAGCTGTCTCATCCTCACTATATCCAAGAGGGTAGAGGTCACAGCTAAGGAAGAAAGATAGTTCTGCCCCTGACTGTCATGCACCTTCAAATTCATCTTAGAGAACAAATCCATAAGCTTCCACTCACCACTGGCCTCCTGCACTGCCTGTATCTGAGTCCTCCTGCTCAGTGTATCAACTACTGCATTACCTTTACCAGGTGTATAGGCAAGCTCAAAATCAAAGTACTGAAGGTATTCAGCCCACCTTCAATATCTCAGGTTCAAGTCACACTGGGTAAAGATATATTTGAGACTTTTGTGGTCGGTGAAAACCACAAAATTCTCTCCCAAGAGATAATGTCTCCAACAGTGCAACGCATGAACAACTACAGCCAACTCGAGGTCATGCATCGGGTAATTCCTCTCATGTGGCCTCAACTGCCGAGACCCGTACGCAACTACTCGATCTCCCTACATCAACACTACTCCCAGCCCAATATCTGATATATCACAGTAAACTGTATAGATCTTCCCTTGCTCTAGAAGTATCAGGACCGGTGCTGATGTCAACCTTCCCTTCAGCTCCTGAAAGGCTGTCTCTCAAGCTTCTAACCAAATGAACTTCACACCCTTCTTAGTCAAACCTTTCAACGGTGCTGCTAAGCGGGAGAAGTCCTGTATAAAGAGCCTGTAGTAACCATCCATCCCCAAGAAACTCTGTATCTCAAACACGTTCTTAAGCTGCTCCCAGAAAACTACTGCTCTCACTTTCTCTGGCTCCACGGAAACTCCTTCCTCTGAGATGATATGACCCAAGAAGTGTATCTGGTCCATCCAAAAGTGGCACTTTGAGAGCTTAGCATATAGATGATGCTCTCTTAGTGTACTCAGAATGATCTCAAGATGGGTGGCATGGTTGTGTCGAGTATGAGAGTGCACCAAGATGTCATCCATGAAGACTACAACAAAAGAGTCTAGATAAGGGTGGAACACACGATTCATCAAAGCCATGAAAACTGTTGGCGCATTTGTGAGTCCGAACGGCATAACCAAGTATTCATATAGACCATATCTGCTCCGAAAAGCTGTGAGCAGTATATCTGATGGTCTAACGTGTAACTGATGATATCTGAATCTCAATTCAATCTTCAAGAACACTCGTGCTCCATGAAGTTGATCAAAGAGATCATCGATCCTCGGCAAGGGATATCGGTTCTTAACTGTCAACCGGTTCAGCTTCTGATAATCCACATAGAGTCTGAGGGTATCGTCTGCCTTCTTCGTAAAAAGGACAGGAGAACCCAAAGGAGAAGTACTGGGTTGGATGAATCCATTTTCCTATAACTCCTATAACTGTCTCTTGAGCTCCTGCAACTCTAGTGTAGTCATCCTATAAGGAGGAATGGACACCATTGCTGCTCCTGGAACAAGCTCAATAGATAAATCCACCTCTCGCTCCAAAGGTAGACCCGAAAAGTCATCTGGAAAGACATCTCTGAAACGATCAACCACTGGAGGGAAATACTATTGACAAGTCCCCTGATCATCTAGATATAAACTCGCAATCTGGGCTGTCACACCACCTCGCTCACGATGCTCAGGTCCAGCTCGGCTCGCCTGGACATCCCATTCACCTTTATATAGAAACTCTCTACCCTCTGGTGATGTGAAACTCACCCTGCGACGATAGAATCTACAAAGGCTCGAAAGGGTACCAAACAGTCTATCCCAAGAATTACATCATAGCTCGTCATCTTTAAGACATAGAGGTCCCATAGAAAGTGACACCCATCAACCTCTAGGGGGAACTCCCTACATTGACGCACACCAGCCGTTCTAGTTCCCAACGGAGTGTCTAGCATCATAACATCAGAAGAAGAAGAAACATCGAGCCCAAGGCCCTCCACAAAGGGAATAGATATAAAGCTATGTGTAGCACCCGTATCGAAAAGTACATAAGACAAAATAGAAGCAACTAGGATAGTACCTCTGATAGTATAAGTTTCAAGATCCTTCTCTTGTTGGATCTGTTGCACTGCATATGTTTACCCAGTGCCACGGACCTACGACACAACCTGGCTACCCTGAGTTGTCCCACCCTGCTGCCTATGAGATCCTGGTGTCTGGATACCATGGCCACGACCACCACCTTTGGCTGTATGTCTTGACGTATTCCAATTTTCCAACTTGTAAAAAACTGGTGGTCCTGCTCCCGCACGCGGAGTCTTCACAGAATCCCTCTCACTAGCCACTAGTGGAAACGCCCTGCAAAAGTGATGCAGATGACCCATCTTGCTACAAGCTCGGCACTCCACTCAGTCACGGGTACACTGAGGTCTCTTGTGCCCCTCTCTACCACACTGGTAGCATATGACCGGGCCACTTGAATTAATTGCCTGGCCAGTACTACCACCGTGAGATAAACTCATCTGTCGCTTCCTCTTCCCTATAGAAATAGTACTAGAAACTGGTGTCGAACCGCCTTGGCCCACACCACTAGCTTCTCGCAGGTTCCATTCAGTAATCAGTGCTTGGTTCATAATAGTATGCACTGTCAGCAACCTGAAAAGATTCACCAGTGCTTGGATGTCATATCGAAGACCATCCTCAAAGCGTCTAGCCCACAACGTCTCATCACCCACCAAAACGGGTGAAAAATGATGAATCTTAGTAAAGTGAGTAGATTAATCCATCACTGACATAAAACCTTGTTGTATATTCATGAACTCTCGAGCTCTATCTGCCCTTAGTGTCTCTGGGAAAAAGAATTCATAGAAAGATGTCTGAAAATTTTTCCATGCCATGTCATGGTGATGCTCAGACTGGGTGGTAACATCCCACCATCTCTTAGAGGAATCATGCATCATGTACATAGCGAGCTTGACCCTCCACCCAGGAGGCGTCTTCAGATGCTTGAATATCATCTGCATAGAACCCAGCCAAGACTCCACAGTCTGCGGTCCGCCATCCCTTAAAAACGTAGGCGGATACTACTGCTGAAAGATACGAGTTAGCTCTGCCATAGATGTGGCGGCTTGCGGTTCTCCCTAGAAGGTCTGCATAAACCGCATGAATCCTTCACATAACTTCACCTCCACGCCTATGTCTGGTATAACAGCTGGTGCCGCATCTGGATCTGTTGGAGGATCCATTGGTAGCCCATGGCCTACCATCTCTAGAGTATAATCGCCTCCGCTCTCCTGGTGAACAACTGGTGGTCATCTCAGCGGCATGACTCTATAAGTTCAAACACACACCTTAGATCAAGATTTATTAGAGACCGAAAACGAGGAAATCAAGAAGGGAACAGGAGAAAGAAAGCATTCAAGATTCACAAAACTTGACTACACGACGTGTAAAAATACTACACGGTGTGTTCTCACAGGTCATCCACACGGGCGTGTACCCCAGTTAAAACTGGTCTTGTAACACCCCAAACACACGACATGTCTCTTAACTACACGGCGTGTACTTGAATCCTCCTTCCCTGCCTGAGTCCTTCCATATGGCTTAGCCACATGGCTCTTCTTTAAACAAAACTACACGGTGTTTCCCAGAGGTACACATCGTGTACGGCTTAATTTTTCCAACTGCCTGTGTTGTTAGTGACACGGCTGACCACTCAGCTAACACTACACAACATGTTACACCCACACACGGCATGTACACAACTCCATATTCCTAGCCACACAGCCAAGTCCACACGGTCTTTCCCCGGTCAAGACTACACAGCATGTCCCACAGGTACACGGCATGTTTAATAAGAGGCAACACCGATCCAGGTTTGTTAGCTACACGGACAGTTCCCTAGGTCACACTACACGGCGAGTTCATTATGGACATGGCGTGTACAAGAAAATATTTCCTCCGTCTGTGTTGTTATTTACACAGGCGGACACAGGTTCCACACAACACGTCGTGTGAAATAACTACATGGCGTGTGCCCTCTAGAACTTCTCCATCCCGTGTCTCTGCCCACACGGCCTATGACACGGTTATCTACTACACGGTGTGTACTTAGGGTACACAGCATGTACTCAAAACTTTTTCTCTTCCTCCCGAACAGAAGAATACATGGCGTGTAGTCAAAACTACACGGTGTGTATTCTAGGTTTTTCTGAACAGCAAGCCTTAGAAACTACTCCAGAACCCAGAAACACTGAAGACAACACCTAAGTTCCAAATTCCGATCTGTGAGGTTCCATACTCCCCGTGAATCAAAGTTTGGCATCTTATATGTGTTATAGAAAGATAAACAGTCAATGATCCACCAAATTCCAGTCAATGAGGGCCCATACCTCTCAAGAACCAAAGTTTGGCATTCATTTTATCAGCCTCACACAAAAATACCCTATCAAATAGCAGATATATATTAAAGCAGTTATCACAACAGCATGCTTTTCCAGCACAACAACTATCACAACAACATGCAGTTTATAATGAACCTACATGGCATGGAAGAATGCATGACATGTGATTTATAGCATGTGCCTAAATGATGCATGAGATGGCATACCCTTATCTCATCAGGTTGCGACTCAATAGAACCCAAGTATAAAATATAAACAGCACACCACAAGTGTGTCACCCAATGGTGAAAATCAAATCAACTGTAAAATTACAAAATTAGAAAAATTGAAATAACCGAGGTAGACTGGATTTTCCCTGTACATGGGTTAGCTACTCCCGGGAACATCTTATTACCAACTACCATTTCCGTCTTATCCATGACTAAGGCTCCAAATAGTAATTCAAAGAAAAGAACCCCTCTGATACCACTTTGTAACGTCTCGGATCCGGGTACCACTCAACGGGGGCCCCGAACCCGGTTGGTCAGATGAACTCAAGCGCATTTCCCCAAATGCCAGAGGCTTCCGACTAGCAGTGATGGCCTAGGTCTGATAGTGGGAAAACTATGCCCTCATTTTTCAAAGTGTAGCGCAGCGGAAAAGAAATATAACATACAACAACGAAAGTAGTAAACAATATACAACTGAAATGGACAACTGAAATAGAAAAGAACCAGCAGTCATATATATAAAGATGCAGCATGTCACTAATTCTATCAAAGCAGTCAGAATAGGATACACTACAATACAATACAATACAACTCAAAGTACAAGGTACAGCCAAAAAAACAAGGAAAAGTAAACAGAACACAGCACCATCGCAAGCAGAAGCTCGGTCCCATGTTCTCCCACTTCTCTGCTACAATCAAGTACCTGTATTGGGACCCTTTCCCTTATCCACACCTGTAGAAATGTAATATTTTTGTTCTGAAGAAATGACCTAAATAGGGTGTGAGAAATAAATCCCAGTATGCAACCACCAAAGGACCATGCCCAACTGTCAGTGATAATGTGAAACAGCAGTGTGCAGTACTAAATGCAATAAACTAATCAGTACTCAAAAGTAACTAACTTTACCAGTCATATTACCATTTTAATATTCATTTAACCATTCTATTTAATAATATTCTATGCTCATCAGTACCAATCCCTCAGGCCAATCAGAACCTTTCCCTCAGGATAATATAATATAACCACGCCCTCAGGCTTACCCTTAGGCTATCGAATATTTCCCTCAGGCATACGACATATTTTCCTCAGGCACAGAAGTCACTACCCTCAGGCATAAGAAGTGTTTCCCTCAGGTGAAATAGAACATTTCCCTCAGGCTAAGCAGTACCTTGCCCTCAGGATAAACAAACAATGCCCTCAGGATAAAAAGAACATTGCCCTCAGGTGCAAGTAACCAGGTTGAGCCCAAAACATAAACAAGCAATTTATATACAATTCCTCTCAAGGCAATTCAATACACATTATAATCATGGCATACCCTCGGGTATCCTGGACAAATGGATAAACAGAGGAACGCACCCCCGGGGTGGTCCTGGATCCAAGTAGTGATCCCAAACAATAGTTATACATATTCATTAAACTACCTATGCAATTCTAGGTATTTAATTACGCAAGGCCTCAGCCATACGACACCCCCGACATGGGCGCGTATCACAGTGGTACACAAAACACACATCAGTTGGAATTTAAACACCAGACCACCTACCTCGATCATCTCTGATCGTTATACGTGAACGACACCTCCCGAATCGTCCAAGAATGATGTAGATATGGGATAAAATAATTCCCGTTCAAACTTAAATAACTTACCTTAGAGGAAGAATTGGTAAGAATGGTGCAAGGAGAGGGAAGGGCTTACCCGTACGGTCCCAACATGATCGACGGAAGCAGAAACAGATTCCTGGTGCGTGATCGGTTGATCCTCCAAGTTTCGGTCGTCCTCCCAAGCTCCTCCATCATTCTAAGCTTCCTTTGTGAACAGAGGAGACTACTGCCCATTTTAAGTGAAAAAAAACTACACGACGTGTACAATCAAGCACACGCCGTGTACTTTTCTCATTTAACTGTTCTTCTGGCGATTACTTTTCCACCGTCGAACTATTTACTTGCCGACATGAGTACACAGTGTGTATTCCTGATTACATGGCATGTACTATCGCTTCATTGGTGGCTACCTCCACTGCCTTACTATTCACCTTTTGTCTGAATAAACAATGTGTAAATACCCCATACATGGCGTGTATGCAGTTTTTACACCCTTCATTACCGACAGGCCTACACGCCTTGTGTACTCATCCCACACGGCCAAATTACACAGCGTGTGGAAAAGTACACGGCGTGTACCCACAAAATTTTGGATTTTTCCCATTTTCCTTATTGTCTCAAAAACACTTAAGGAAAAAGGAAAAGAATAAACTTGTACCTCAAAAACAAGAACTGCGTTCTTACATAATCAATGATAAGAAATTGAGGAAATTTGAGATCTCAAGGCTGATTTCTAAAACCTGCTACATGTACTTGAATGTTTTCAACATGTGTATTGTGCTGAGTGCAAGATCTCAGGTTATAATTCCAAAAATAATGAAGATATCAATTGGCATCATTTGGTTTCAACTTGAGGACATCTAAATAGACCCTAAATGAGTCATGGGAATTAGAATCATTTGGTATCATTTTCACACCCCTGCCCCCCCCCCCCCCCCCCCCCGCACACCCCACCCCTGCCCCCCGTGCACACACCCCCTGCCCCCCTGCACATCCCACCCCTGCCCCCCTGCACACCCCACCCCTGCCCCCCTTCACATCTTGGTATGATTTATCAAATGGTATTCCAAATAACATCATAAGGAAAGATCTACCTTGATGGAGTGAAGATAGTGTGTATCCTCTATGGGGAGATGAGTGGAGAAGACCCTTGAGAAGCTTCCAGACTTATTTATTCCATGAAAATATGAAATTTCAGGAAAGTGCTTGAAAAAATCATTAATGAGGTATGAATTTCTATCATCCATGTTAATGACTGAATAAAGTATGATATTAAGGGGGAGAAATCTAATTAATCAATGACAATAAGTTGAGGAAATTTGAGATCTCAAGGATGATTTCTAAAACCTACTACATGTACTTGAATGTTTTCGACATGTGTATTGAGAAGAGTGCAAGATCTCAGGTTGTAATTCCAAAAAGAATGAAGATATCAATTGGAATCATTTGTATTCAACTTGAGGTCATCTAAATAGCCCCTAAATGAGTCATAGGAATTAGAATCAGTTGGTATCATGTTCACACCCCTGCCCCCCCCCCCACTGCACACCCCACCCCTGCCCCCCATGCACACACCCCCTGCCCCCCTACACACACCACCCTTGCCCCCCATGCACACCCCACCCCTACCCCCCTGCACATCTTGGTATGATTTATCAAATGGTATTCCAAATAACATAATAAGGAAAGATCTTCCTTGATAGAGTGAAGATAGTGTGTCTCCTCGATGGGGAGATGAGTGGAGAAGACCCTTGAGAAGCTGCCAGACTTATTTATTCCATGAAAATCTAGAATTTATGGAAAGTGATTGAAAAAATCATTTATGAGGTATGTGTTTTTCTCATCCCTTTTAATTAATGAATAAATTCTGATATTAAGGGGGAGAAAGTGAATTAATCAATGATAAAAAGTTGAGGAAATTTGAGATCTCAAGGCTGATTTCTAAGACCTGCTACATGTACTTGATTGTTTTCAATATGTGTATTGAGATGAGTGCAAGATCTCATGTTGTAATTCCAAAAAGAATGAAGATATCAATTGGCATCATTTGGTTTCAACTTGAGGAAATCTGAATATCCCCTAAATGAGTAATGGGAATTAGAATCAGTTGGTATCATGTTCACACCCTTTCCCCCCCTGCACACCCCACCCCTACCTCCGTGCACACACCCCCTACCCCCCTGCACACTCCACCCCTGCCCCCCCCCCCCCCGCACACCCCACCCCTTCCCCCTACACATCTTGGTATGATTTATCAAATCGTATTCCAAAGAACATCAGAAGGAAAGATATGCCTTGATGGAGTGAAGATAGTGTGTCTCCTCGATGGGGAGATGAGTGGAGAAGATCCTTGAGAAGTTTCCAAACTTATTTATTCCATGTAAATATATAATTTCTAGAAAGTTCATGAAAAAATCATTGATGAGGTATGCATTTCTCTCATCCCTGTTAATAATTGAATAAAGTATGATATTAAGGGGGAGAAATTGAATTAATCAATGACAAGAAGTTGAGGAAATTTGAGATATCAAGGCTGATTTATAAAACATGCTACATGTACTTGAAAGTTTTCAACATGTGTATTGATATGAGTGCAAGATCTCAGGTTGTAATTGAAAAAAGAATGAAGATATCAATTTGAATCATTTGGTTTCAACTTGAGGACATCTGAACAACCCCTAAATGAGTCATGGGAATTAGAATCAGTTGGTATCTTGTTCACATCCCTGCCCCCCCCCCCCCTGCACACCCCACCCCTTCCCCCCGTGCACACACCCCCTACCCCCCGTGCACACCCCACCCCTCCCCCCACACACACACACCCCACCTTTCCCCCCCCCTGCATATCTTGGTATGATTTATCAAATGGTATTCCAAAGAACATCAAAATGAAATATATTCCTTGATGGAGTGAAGATAGTGTGTCTCCTCGATGGGGAGATGAGTGGAGAAGACCCTTGAGAATCTTTCAGACTTATTTATTCCATGAAAATCTAGAATTTCTGGAAATTTATTCAAAAAATCATTTATGAGGTATGCATTTCTATCATCCCTATTAATAACCGAATAAAGTATGATATTAAGGGGGAAAATTGAATTAATAAATGACAAGAAGTTGAGGAAATTTGAGATCTCAAGGATGATTTCTAAAACCTACTACATGTACTTGAATGTTTTCAACATGTGTATTGAGATGAGTGCAAGATCTCAGGTTGTAATTCCAAAAAGAATGAAGATATCAATTGGCATCATTTGGTTTCAACTTGAAGACATCTGAATAGCCCCTAAATGAGTCATGGGAATTATAATCAGTTGGTATCATGTTCACACCCCTACACCCCACCCCCCCCCCCCCCCACCCCACCCCCACCCCTGCCCCCCGTGCACACACCCCCTTCCCCCCACCCCCCTGCACACCCCACCCCTGCCCCCCCTACACACCCCACCCCTGAAAAGAACATCATAAGGAAAGATATGCATTGATGAAGTGAAGATAGTGTGTCTCATTGATGGGGATATGAGTGGAGAAGACCCTTGAGAAGCTTCCAGACTTATTTATTACATGGATACTTTTTGGGGGAAAGAGGGCTCAGGTAAGGGGATCCACTTTCGCCTTTCCTTTTTGTGATTTGCATGGATTTTTTCTCACACATCCTGGAATTTAGGAGGTTGGGGGCTGGTGCGGTGGCTGGTGCAGGCTGGAGTGGCTGGTGTGGGCAGGAAGGCAGGCAGCAGGGGGATGGAAGGGGGTTGGTGTGGGCTGGATTGCAGGTGGCTGGGGGTTGTTGGGCATATGGCAGGGGATGGTGCGGGCTGGGATGTAGGAGGTCGGGGGATGGTAAGGGATAGAACTGGTGGTTGGGGCTGTTTTGAAGGTGGAAGAGGGCTGGCATGAGTGTTTTGCAGAAGGTTGGGGTGATGTCTAGTGTGGTGGCTGGTGCGGGCTGGATTTCAGGTGGCTGGGGGCTGGTGCGGGCTTGAGTGCAGGTGGAAGGGGACTGAAATGATGGTGGAAGGGGGATGGTTGCAGGTGCTGGGGGGATGGTGCGGGCTAATTCGAAGGTGGAAGGGGGGGCTATTGCAGGCTGGAATGTTGGTGGCAGCAGGCTGAAATGAAGGTGGAAGAGGGATGGTGTAGGCTGGATGTGGATGGAGCAGGGCCAAATCATGGCATTACCGCGACAGGACTGCGGGGTGACTGCGGCGTGACCACGGAGTGTTGGCTCAGTCCAGCGACATCTGTGGGGCAGCATCTTCCGGCTAGGAGTGAAGGGAGAAGGAGGATGTGGGGAAACATTTTGTTCATTGCCCTGCTGGCAGAAATTTTGATTAGTCAGTCTCAACATTGATCACAAGACTCATGGAATACTATCACTGTGAACCGATGTGGGGTGCCGTCCCGGAGCAGGGCCAAATCATGGCATTACTGTGGCGTGACCATGGCGTGACCACGGCGTGACCACGGCATGTCGGCCCGGTCTAGCAACATCCGCAGGGCAGCATCTTTCAGCCAGGATCGAAGGGAGTGGGAGGAGGCAGGGAAACATTCCAGTCGTCGCCCTGCCGGCAGAAACTGTGATTAGTCAGTCTCAACATTGATCACAGGACTCATGGAATACTATAATTGTGAACTGTCGCGGTTTTTTTTCCTAGAGCAGGTCCAAATCATGGCGTGACCACGGTGTGAGCACGACGTGTCGGCCCGGTCAAGTGACATCCACGGGGCAGCATCTTCTGGCCAGGAGTGAAGGGAGCAGGAGGAGGCGGGGAAACATTCCGACCATTACCCCATTGGCAGAAATTGTGATTATTCATCACAAGACTCATGGAATACTATCACTGTGAACTGCCGCGGGTTGTCATCCTGAAGTAGGGCCAAATCACGGCGTGACTGCGGCGTGACCGCGACGTGACCGCAGCATGACTGCGGTGTGACAACGGCGTGACCGCGGTGTGTTGGCCTGGTCCAGTGACATCTGCGGGGAAGCATCTTCCGGTCAGGAGAAAAGGGAGCGGGAGGAGGCGGGGAAACATTCTGGTCATCACCCCGTTGGTAGAAATCGTGATTAGTCATTCTCAACATTGATCACAAGACTCTTGGAATACTATCATTGCGAACCGTCGCGGGGTGTCGTCCTAGAGTAGGGACAAATCACGGAGTGACCATGGCATGTTGACCCTGTACAGCGACATCCACAGGGTAGCATCTACCGGCTAGGAGCGAAGGGAGCGGGAGGAGGTGGGGAAACATTCTGACCGTCGCCCTGCCGGTAGATGATAGAATAGATCAACTATTTAATATGCTATAGCAAGGGATCACCATATAATGTTGTAGCGAGCGGCACAATGATGTAACATCTAAAGGGAAACAAAACGACAGAAAAGAATCATACACCCTACACAAGCCATTTACAAATTCATTCACTTTTCCTAAACATGGAAATTTTATTTATAATATTCAAAGCGTGAAAAGGAAAGTGTCATGGTCAAGGCATATGCCTACTCGGGTAATGTCATTTAAGTTAAACGAGTATGATAAGTCAATTTATATTATTCAAAGAAAACAAAAACTAACTATCCATAAAACAAACACCAACAAGAGGCATATGAAATAATCAAACCAAATCTAAACATGATACAAATAACTATCACTACTCTTTGGTTTAGAAGATAGTGCACCTCTTTTGGGGGGGTTTATTATAAAATCATGGCATTTCTTTATCACACAATTCATTTAATTATATTTAACATTTATTCTAAAACTCATTCAGCACAAATCAAATGTAATAATCTAAGCAACTAGATCAACATAACTATCATTGTGAGTTTTCGCAGACAGCGCACCTCCGTTGGAGGGGTTTTATTATAAAAACATGACTTTATTTATCAAATGAAACAATTATGTTAAAGAAAACTTATTCAAGATATGAAATTAAATATAATTAAGCAGAATTAAGAAAGAAGCTAAATTCAATTTAAAGAATTCTTGAATTAAAGAGGCTAGAAGAGGGATCCTGCCTCAAGGTGGAACCAAGCTGTCCAATTCGGATCTTGGAGCTTTCTAACTAAAATTTGCTGCTCTCCCACTGGGTATAATCACCTTCACACACATGCAAGGACACCTAGCCCCTATGCACACACCCGCATGGCCATGAGCATGTGCAAGAGCATCCTTGCACATATACTTATATGCATATACCAGTCTCCACTCACCTGCGTATGCATTTATATATATATACATGGGCACACATAGCCCCATACGTTCATAATCACTTCCATGACTAATTATAGTTGACTTTATTTGCAGTTTCATAACTAATTATAGTTGTGATAAAGGGAAAGTTATACCTTCTCAAGGAAATGCCCAATGCACAAGACATAGTCAATCGGTGAGTTCATCGAGTTGTTGTGAACTATTTCTCCCAATATATGATCAATCGCTGCACCCTAATTAACATACATTCAAAAGAAAAAACAATGAATATTGAAAAGTAAAATGCTAAGGCCCATTTAGTCATGAAAAACAACAGTGTTTTTTATTTCAATTTAGCATAATTAAATAAAACATTTATAGGTTTAACTTGAAGTGCACTGGGAGAGAGATTGAGTCTCACATTAATTGAAAGCTTACAATTTTAAGTGGTGGATCACCAATGCAGGCAGTTAAAATAAACCATTAAACAACTAAATAACATGTTTGATTAAGTCCAATTACCTTCGTAACACCCAATGGTCGCACCGAAATACACTGGTTTCCCCAGACAATGTCAATTGATGCATTTGAGATTGGGCTTTTCCAGAGATGTTTCAAAACATACCTTGATTGAATCCTTCCAAATTTATAATTTTATTTGAAAAATGCAAAAACAAAAGTAAAATTTGGGGGGATGATGAGTCAAGATGCATGTTTAAATGAGCATCTGAAACCATTTTGAGTTATACCTGCATACTTGAAGTTCCAAACAACTGAGGTTTCCTGAGGATCAAGAATTGATCTATGTGTTCGATCAATAAAATACTGAAAAACATACTGTAAAGGTTTTCAGAACATTAGATATTAAGATATCAAAACTAATGCCTCATTCAGAATATTGGAAGTGCTTTCAATGGAAGAGAAAGAGGTGTGGCGTGGAAAAGTAGCAAACAAAATAGAAAATAAGTGAGGTTTAAAAAATGATTTTGGTATATAAAAAAATAATATGGAAAATAAAACAAAATAACCAAAACATTAAAAAAAAGACAGGCGGTAATGCTAATGAAAAAGAGGTTGTTTTGTGTATGTAATGTTATAGGTTCAGCTACTGACTTTTGATTTAAAACGGGGTGTATTCTGTAGATCCTATAGTTAATGAAATGTAAAAAATGGAGTTATATTTCATGAAAAACAACATTGTATTAGTTTTTGAAGAATTTTTCAGAATAAACAGATTCCTTTCTTTAATACAATAGGTTGCATTTCATACACCCTAATAGTTGAACAGATAATTGAACTATCAAATGATACATGCTATAAGTGAAAAATAACTGATACATCCTAACACATAGAAAAATAACATTATATTACTTTAATAATGGAAAAATTTCAGGTGCAATGGTATTTTCCATGACACGGGATATACTAATAATATCAAAATAGGATATGAGTAGCAGAATACATTTTAAATGAACTGTATGTACTCTATATAATGTAATAGATATTTCACTACAAATTTAATTATGAAAAAAAATAATGAAAAGAATATGAATAGTGAAGATGTATGGTTACCTTGTGTTTTTGCAGCAGATTTCTGTTTTTTTTTCTGTTTTCCTGTTTATATCTCCCCTTGGTATGGTGTGTAATTCAGAAATATGACTTTTCGTAGTGATGTTGTCTGGAGAGCTCTTTTCACTATGTTTCAAACTATCCTCACTATCAAAATAATGCGACAGATTTTTCTATATAGAGGATATTGTTAGAAGAAATAGAACCTAGAAAATAAATCTATTGAAATAATTGAAAAATAGAGCATATCTTTAGCAGTATGGTGCACTGTAATAGCAGACAATTGTAGATAGAATGAAACATTTGATTTTTATATATTAAAATTATAGAATGAAAAGGTATTTATACCATATACTTTTCTAGTAATGAAAATAATTTAGAAGCAATAAAAAATAATAGATATATAATGGAGTAAAAGTTACAGATTTTGAAGAACAAAAGCTACATAATGAGATTTCTTTTCAAACAAGTTCATAATGAAAGAAAAAAGGTAAATAAATATAGAATACATGGGAATAAAATTTATATAAAATGATGAATAAAATTTACATGATGTGGTAGTTTCAGCTATAATAAGAATTTCCAAAACCCATAACCGGATTTTCAATCAAGTTTATAGAAAGACTGACTTCCTTAAAACATTTACAACCTTCTCTTCCTCCATCAAAACTGTCAATTTCTGCATCAAAGGAAAAACATGTTCCACTACTCTAAAAAATCATCCAATGCTATAATATAATACATGATCCAATACTCAATGAAACTAAAAGACCCACTGTTGTAATAAATGATGCACTGCTCTAAAACATGCCGCCAAACATGCCCTTTCATAACACCTTTTATATGAAAGAAATTATTCTCATACCATTAATAAGATTTCTATGATTCCTAGTTTTTAATAAAAATAAATAATAATAAAACATTACCAAGATTAATTTAAGAATCCTCTACAGAATTAAATCTTCAAGGGAAGCAGTAACCTCCTCTGTAATCACAGTAGGGTGTCTCACATTGTGATAACAATCTATATCTACATCCAAAGAACTATTTTTCAGTCTCTTAGCAGAAATTACCTATTACAAGTGAACACATTTCATATTTTAGACATTAATTACTTCAGCCTAAAACTTAATAATAAGTTTTTTGTAGATAATACATGCTAGAGGATCCTTGAGAAATCTGGGTAAACTATGCAGTAGTTATGAAATTGAAATTCTAAACTTTAAATATGTGTAAAAAACATGTCAAAAAATGGTTTACATAAACTGGAATGTCTAATACACTTTTTACTATATATAAAAATTCAAAAATCAAATTTTTAAATTAAAGAAACAATCACAATTTAGTATTACCTTGATATTGCACCAAGAAAAACAATTGTATAGTTTTTCCTATATAAATAAGTCATGTGAATAAAAATCTAAGAATCAAAAACATTCATATAAAGGAGTTTGTAAGATGAAAAACATACAAGGAGAAATGGTGTAATGTTGTACCTACCATGATGTGTCAGAATATAAGACATGAAGAATTCATTGTGTCATCAATAGAAAGATTTTATGACAAATTCATTAAACATCATAAAAATCTAGTAGTTAAATATTTGACATGTAATAATATAAATCAGAACTAAAATAATAATTAATAATGTTTCAATGGCATTAATTACTTATAAAAAAGATGATCAACAGTATCTTGTGAGTGTGGCATTGCCTAAATTCCCAAAAGTTCCATAGTTACTAAAATAGAAAATCATTCCTGATGTATAAGAAATATGGAAACACTTATGCATAATCAATATGTAAAAATACATATCTATGAATAATTGGGAAATTATTTTGTATAACCAGTCCAAAATGAAGGGATACGTGGAATAACTCATGGAACACATAATAATTGACATAGAGAATGAAGTCAAAATATATGACAGCATAAAACATGTCTGTACTGGACATAAATGGAGCACATAGAGCACATTTTGTAGACAATACATGCTAGAGAATCCATGAGAAAGTAGGGTAAACTGGGTAGAATTAAAGGAAATCAAAAAATAAAATATGCATGTAGTCGATAAGTCAACTATTCATGTAAACTTTGAGCATTGTACATGAGATTTTGCTTATAAATGCAATAAATAAGTCAACTATGCTTTTAGTCGAAGACAGTAATAAGAATATCAATGAAAATTATAGTAAATCTACATAAATAAAACTGTAAAAAGTTGTGTACTGAAATATGTTAGGTATGCAACTGAAACATCACATGTTGTGGTGGAAATATATAATAGGTAAAAATTATAAATGAAGTAATATTGGATGAGAAAAATAAGGACAATGCGTAATTGGAGATTCAGATATAGTGATTTATCTTGTTAATGTTTGAATAAAGAATGTGTAACTGGAAATACTAAATCATGTCGTGAAGGGAAAATATACTAATTCATGGAGTGGAAGGAAACAATACTAATCAGTAAGTCAACTATGCATTATCTGCATGAATGAAACTATAAAAATTATATATTAAATGAAACCAGGTAGGCATAACAAAACTACATGACACTCAAATGCAGTGCTAGAATTCTATAACATCCCTGGTAAAAAATATATATGAAGTAACATTGGCCAAACAAAATAAGGACACAATGTAATATTCAACCAAAATTAATATTCAACCGAAATTCATAATTCTTGGAAAGAAGGGAATAATTTCCAGAAATTAAGAAGAACACACCTTTTTCTTACCTCTAGATCTGTAGAAGAAAACATGTTTGTACTGGACATAAATGGAGTACATAGAAAAAAAATTATTGACAATACATGCTAGAGGATCAATGAGAAAGTAGGGTAAACTGGGTAGTAGTAAAGGCAATAAAAAAATAAAACATTCATGTAGTCAATAACTTAGAAAATCTAATGCAATGCACAAGGATATACATACTCCATAGTTTCCTCACCCAGAGAAAAAAAAAGAATTTCCAGGATATGAAAGGTTGTTCAAAGTATAGAATTTACTAAGACTAACCTGAACATGTCAAGTATCAGCCCAAGATGCACATATATGGGGATATTGATTCATGAATGTATAAAAAACTATATCAAAATAATACAAATGGATGAAATTATATTGAATACTGTAGAACAGTTGTACATTTTAAAAAGAGGCAAATAAAACCTCATAAAGATATATTTGAAATGGGTTATACTAATAAAAGGGATGAGAATAATTCCTGGGGAGGAAGCCGTTTCAAAAGTACCATCAGCATTTGAGAAATAATATGGGAAAAATGAGGTTCAATGGCAATGTACTCCAAAAGTCTGTACTAAAAAGAACAACACAGTGGTTATCAAATGAAATAACCAAAAGTAGTATTGGATTGAAATTGATTGTAAATACCTCTCAATTTCATCAAGGATTATGATTCTTAATTGTGAATTATAGGCATCCTCAAATACATTAAAAGAACAAGTGAAAAAAATGACTAAAAGTATTCAGTATACAAGTTGCAAATTCAATAAGCATAAACAAATGGAAACCTAGTTGATTTTAAACCTTGACAATTTGTGCACATTTACTGGCCTCGCTCACCCCAATCATTGATTCAGTTGAAACCTGGCCATATAGAAGCCAGCAAAAGTTGAAAACACAAATAGATGCAAGTGCATGCATGTGAGAATGAAAGGAAAAAATGAGAATTATTAAAATTCACTTACGATCTTAACATATGTGAAATCACTTTCAATACCAATGGTGCCTGTACAGCCCCTACCCCCTTGCACACCCCCCCCCATCCCCCACTACCCCCTTGCACACCCCCTCTCCCTCCCCCTGCCCCTTGCACACCCCCCCTGCACACCCCCCCTGCCCCCCCCCCCACTACCCCCTTGCACACCCCCCCTTCCCCCTTGTAATGGAATTGATTATTTAGAACCCAAAAAAACAATTTATCACATGATTTTCATGAAACACCAATAAAAACACAACAAATGGTTACTAATTTCTTGCAAAAAATGGTATAAAATAACCATTACCTCCTGAATTTTATATTCACATCAATCCCAATTGCAAGTCATGGGAGAAAATCAATTGCATCAGCTATGTTTTCTTTTTGGTTCTCCGCATAGCATGCATCCCTATCCTACACACCAATATAAGTCATCAAACTCACAATATGATCAGTGAAACTAATAGAGGGTCCGCCTCAAGCAAAAAAATGGAAAATTGGACTACATATCATTGGAGGTGTGCCGGAGGAGATAGAGGGGATGCCTCAGAGCAGCGTCATCGAGGAGGTACTTTGGTCATGTCAGAGGAGGATACAATTCAATATAATAATAATAAAACTTAACTACTACATAAAAAATATGTAGAAATAGTCAGAAACACCACAATACAATTCAGTATTAAAATAATAAAACCTCATTGCATATTAAATTACACATATTAACAATCCAAAAATACAATTCACATCAATAGTGAGTCTCAATATCAGTATCATCAGATTCATGATAACCCTCATCCACGCCTCCTACAAGAACACCATCATCACCTCTCATGCCACCAGCATCATTATCGACATCAGCATCGGTACCGGCACTGACACTGGGACCGACTCTGTCTACAGCTCCAGCTCTAGATCTGGATCCGGCTATAGCTCCGGCTCCAGCTACAGCTCCGGCTCCACCAGCAGAACTCATCTACATCAAATATGTGTCAACCGCTGCAGCTTATTCTAGTGAAAGTGTAGAAGAAATAGCAGACATAACTTTCTTCATATTTTCAAATATCATCTTTTCTGCTTTCTGAGTTGCTTCTAGGATTGCGGAATTCATATGTTCCACTGTGACCAAACCAGAACCATTACTTGAAGAAACGTTGTCAGTAAACCAGTATGGAGATGGTACAATCTTCTTCCCAGGTCAACAACTCACTCTACCCTGATGCTCATCTCCTAATACCTGATGTAGATGATTGTCCGGGCCCAAATTGTCAGGCTCTTTTTCTTCCAATGTCTCCAAAGTATTATTTTTATTGATATATAACATAAATTAAAATGATAAAATAATATAAGGAATTAAATTCATTCAAAATAAAATAAATTGAAATATACTTACAATCGCCTTCTTGGTGTCAGTATTTGGCACAATACCATCTTTCTTTTTTCTGCTTATACAAAACAAAGTAGAGTGAGGAACGCGACCCTCGGTATTCAATTATTTTTTCTGGAAAAAAAAGAAATAAATCAAAATTGGAAGTCAAAAAAATTACACTAAATGAAGGTAAAAATTTTAAATATTAAATTACAAGTGTTTGCTCAAGATCTGGGAGTGAAGTGTGTCCACGAGTATAAACATGTTTCATTCCACTCTTATTTTTTTTATTTCTGTCTGATTTCTCCTATAAAAAATAATTATATAATTTCATTAACATAAATAAAACTTGTTTTCAAATAAATAAATTAATATATATATAAATTTAACAAATACCTTAAACTCTTGACTCTTCCAATAGCCGATCATCTCTTTGTATTATGATATTGGGCAATCATGAATCATTGGTACTTCTTCAAGCTCTGTGTCAACTCTCTTTTTCCAACCAAGATATAAGTAATACTTGTATGCTCACCAAATTTCGCCTAAATCCATTAACCTTGCAGCCTTGGAATTTTTTCCATTAGGAAAATTATATCGGAGCTACAATGGACAAAATATTTGTTAAGAAAATATTATAAATTAATATATATAAAAGGTGATTAACATTACTTACCCAGATCTCTGCCCAGGCATTGTCCTTTATTTGTTCTCCAACTTCCCTCCAACTTATTGGTTGAACCGGAATGATATTGTTGTGTCTATCAAGTGTTCCTATAAAGCTTTTACATTCTGTACCATTTTTTTTAATTAGAGTTTTGTCCTCATTGTATTCAACCATGATTTGCGTGTGTCGATTCCAAACCTCTCGCATTTTTGTGTGGCCTCATCGTCTAGTGGAGACTGGAGCTAATCATGAAAAAATGTAAAAAAAAAAGGATAATAATATATATGAATTTATCATTAATCACTAACAGTAATGTTTAAACACATACCAGTAGATGGGGGATCTGTTGACCCCTGAAGTGCAGCGTCTAGAGGGGGAGTAGCCTATGTGGTAGGTGGGATATCTACAGTAGGAGTACTCTATACAATATATGGATAACCCTATATAGATGAGGGTGGATATGGATATGGATATGGTGGTGGGATATATGGGGGTGCAGTGCCCTGTACAGTGGATGGTGGGAATGGAAAATAAGGAGGGATGGGATTTTGAGAACTACCATCTGATGTGAGTGCGGGCGAAAAGGGATATGGAAAATATGGGTATGGATAATATGGAGGTGGAATAATGGGAGGATGACCTTCTGGTGAATCAAGAAGCATAGTAGTAGGTTGAACTGTAGAATTAATACCCCTCTCCATACTATCAGCCTTGGTAGTATAATCCAACCATCTCCTCAACTAAGTAGCCTAAAATAACATAGATGATAAAATTAAATGAACGATAACAAGATAAATAATATGAAAGACCATTATATTCAAACATAAATTTCACTTAAAGTGTTGTCCAGATGAGACATATGATTTTTATTTCTTCGTATTATTCTATTTCTTCTAATATCATTATATTCAGATGTTTTGACCTGGAAATTTAAAATAATATTCTCAAATAAATAGAAATAATGCAAAATGTTAAATAATACAATTGTATCATAAAAAAAATGAGATACATTTTCAATGTGATATTTATATTGATAAAATATACTAGTTAATTTGATATCATGTATGCAATTTTAAAAAAACACATACAATATTATGATAATGTCAGGTAAATACTTACAAATGTATCAACGTTCTATGTGGTCTGTGACAATTTCTGGTTCACAATCTGTTCTAGAAATTGAGTCATCTGTGTCATCAAATGCAAAATTTTAATAAATATCGATAGGTTCATCCACAAAATCATTATAATCCATGTCTTTGTCAAAAATATGTCTGGTAAGGACATCAACAATAACACCAAATTGTTGTTATAACGGGTCAGTTACATAAAACACATGTCTAGCCTATGACGCAAGAATATAAGGTTCATCGGTGTGAAGCTGGAAATTCATATCAATCACTCTAAATCCATAGTTATCAATATGCATTCCTTGTCATGTCATTGAATCAAACCACTTACATTTCATCATTACGACGTGACCATGTGCATAGTAATCTAATAAAATGATTCTTTCAACAACACCATAATATGATATATTTTCTGAATGAGGTTGTCTATCTGATGCACTCACATAACAATCTGTTTTGGCACTTATCGTGACATCATCATGCTATGTTTCCATTTTTTTTGCACATATATTTATAAAAAATTTAAATCCATTGACAACCATCGCTTTACAATCACGTACCATATCGTTTGGACCAAAGGATAACGCTATTACTTCATCTGATACTTCATTCATTAGTAGAGTTAAAACCTAAAAGATACCAACATTTAATATTAAATAGAGACATGTGATTATGTTATAAGAAGAAAAAAAATCAATTACCTTTGACTTTAACCAAGCAGTAGATTCTTTACTGTGCAGTAGTTCCTTCCTCTTAATAGATAGAGAGTGATGTCTCTTTTTTATAATTTTTAAATGTTCTCTACAAATATGAAAGCTTAAAAATGTCAGAAGATATGAAGAAATAACATAATGAAAAAAATACATATTTATTAGTTTACTTACTTGATATAATCATCAAGCACACTACAGTTGAATAATATTGTACGATGAGCCATTTCCCACTCTTCCCTGCTTTAAGTACACAAAGAGTACGATCCAGATATCCTCCCTATTTGGGGTAGTAAAGGAAATGCAGGCTCAATGGGATCATATTGCTCATCTTCAGTTCTCATAAGTCGATTAGACCTCGTGGTGACGTTATCCAAGTATGATAAACATAAATCCATGCATTCTTATGCTAAATAACATTTCATAATAGAGCATTCGGGGTGATATTTATTTCTCACATAATATTTCACTATAAACATAATTATTTCTATAGGATACATCCACCGACTCAAAACAGGACCACCAAAAAGAACTTCTGTGGGAAGATGCACAGTCAGATGTAACATACATGTGAAAAATGATGGTGGGAAAATTTTCTCCAAGTCGCAAAGAATAATCGGTACATCTCTCTGCAATTTTTGAACAACACTTCTGCTCAGTCTTTTGGCACAAAGGTCTTGATAAAAATAACATAACTTAATCACATCAACTCTAACATTATGTTAAATTAAACGTCAAATGGAAATAGGAATCAACTCATGTAACAAGACATGGTAATCATGGGTTTTAAGAGATTTTAGTTTCACATCTTGTGTATTCACCCTTTTCAAAATATTACTTGAATAACCATCTAAAACCTTCAAACTTTCCAAGACCTGAAGAAATTGTTTCTTCTCCACATTTTTCATCGAATAACAGGCAATAGGGACTTTCCACTTATTTTGACCAATTAACTTAGGATGAAGTTTTACTCTTATACCCCAATCCATAAAATCACAACGAGACCGAAAATCGTATTTTGTTTTGCCTTTAACATTTAAAATAGTAGCAAGTAACATCTCAAAAATATTTTTCTCGATATGCATTACATCCAAACAATGACGCAATAAATTAGGTGACCAATACGGCAACTCAAAGAATATGCTTTTCTTTCTCCAATTATTATTGGAATTCGAATTAACATGTTTTCTCTTTCTGATATTTGATTGACTTTTTCCAATAACATAATTCAAATCATCAAGTTCTTTAACAATATCATTCCCTGACATTCGTTGAGGTGTCTCATCTATCTCGATGGAATTATTGAACTGTCTTCGATTTTTCCTGTATGGATGATCCATCGGTAGAAATCGTCGATTCCCCATGAATCTAAAAGTTCATCAAAACTTTAATATTAGGAAATGTGTATTTTTCATACAGATATGGCAAGATAATTTCCCTTTAGTAATCCAACCAGACATCATTCCTTAGGCAGGTAAATCATTTATCTTCCATAATAAATCTGCACCAAACATAAAGTACTCCTTCCTTAATGCATGGTACACCTGTGCACCAACAATCCAAAGCTCCTTTAACTTCTCTATTAATGGCTGCAAGTATATATCAATATCATTTCCAAGATTAATAGGTTCATATATCAATATACTCATGATAGTAAATGGATTCTTCATACACATCCATGAAGGAAAGTTATAAATGTGAATGAAAACAAGCTAAGTACTATGTGCAGTATGCATTTGGAGAAATGGGTTGAAACCATCATAGGATAATCCCAATCTAAAATTTTGTGGTCCAGTTGTAAAATCAAGATGTAAACTATCAAATTTCTTCCAAGACAACCCATCTACAAGATGTAATATTTCATCATTATCTTTATTTCTTTCATCTTCATGCCATCTCATATTATTTTCCATTTGTTATGACATAAAAAGTTTTTGAAGCCTGGGAATTAAAGGGAAGTGCCACATCACTTTCTCTGGTATGCAAGATTGTGTTCCATCTTTATTATTCTTCCACCTTGATGTGCTACACTATTTTCACTGACTTAACTCTGCATTTTCCTTCCAGAACAGACAACAATCTTTGGGGCAATAATGAATCTTAATAGATTAAAATCCAAAATTTTCAACCAACTTTGATTCCATGTAATTATTTTTTGGAATACATGCATAATCAGGCAGTAAATCCTTAATAAATGTAAGGAGATAGTTGATCGAAATATTACTAAATCAATACATTGATTTTCCATGATATAATCACATTAAAAACTCAAGTTTGCTCATTTTTTCACATGCCTGGTATACTAGAGTATTTGCATCTTCCATCAGCTTTCTAACACTCTCAATGTAATCATCCTGATTAATAGATGAAAACTGTGTTTCGGTATTCATTTCCTCTTGCACTGGTCTACATGAGGATCTGTCTTCAGAAACAAAAGGAAACCGATCGGAAATCATATTTTTCATACCAATCCTTTCTGTTGAATCGATGTCATTCACCACTTGCACTTTTTCTCCATTGTGATACCACACATGATAATTTTTTTGGAAACCTTGTTTAGTGATATGATAACTCAATTCCTCAAGAGTTAACCATGGTCTTCCAACACAATCAAAACACAGGCATCGAATCAATCCCCCATATGAATCTTTAGTGAATTCAAAGTCCAAGAAATGTCGTAACTCCTTCTGAAATTCATCAGTGATCCAATCAACGTTGTACATCCAGTATCTATCCATTCTGAGGCATATAAACATACATTAAATAAATAATCAAGAAAATGACTTAACATTATATGTATTGTTTCATAAGATAATAAGTAGCCATCAATAACATGTCAATAAAAAAATCATAACAAATATTATGGTTAATAGAATTCATAAATGTTTAAAATTATAAAAAATCATGAATATTCACACCTTTCTATGACCACATAAGATTATTTTAGTGTACCTCCAACACCCACATTAAAACCTAGATGTTTGAACAATGACCTGTTATCTTTTTTATAGAATTCTCTGATGGGAACCCCCCCCCCCTCCTGGACACCCCTCCCCCCTCCCTCTTGGATGCCCCTCCCCTCGGACACCCACCCCCTCCCTCCAAGACAGCCCCCCCCCCCCCGACCCCCCTGGATAGCCACCCTACCCCTGCACCCCCACACCCCTTTACCCCCTTCCTACCCCCTGCACACTGCTCCCCCAGACCCCTTCACCCCCCCCCCCCTCCTAGACATCCCCCCTCTCCTTGCACCCCCTACCCCTCATTTTGAAGCAGGTTGTCCCTATCCTTTAAAAAAGTTAACGGCCTACAAGCCTTCCTGGTTATTTGAATAGAGTTATATAATTTGGTATTTCTGTCACCATAGTTTAACCATTTAATTTTAAATGCTTGTTTTCTCATATTTTCTTTGAACGAGAGCAAAGAGTTTAGTTTGAATATAGTTTTTAGTTCTTGAGTAGGATCAGTGATGAGGTCGGATCTGGTGTTTTTGTTTTTCATATCATTGAGGACTTTCTCAAGAATCTTGATTTCATTGTTAACTTGTTTGGCTTTAGAGCTGCACCACGTTTTTAGAGTCTGTTTGAGATGTTTCAATTTGAGGTTTCAGGCAAAGGAATCATTGTTATGAGACATTGAAGACCAATAGTTCTAGATGATATGGGTGAAATCATCATCAGAGAACCATGCATTGTTAAATATAAAAGGCAATCGGGGTTTCATGACATTAGAGGAGACATTGACCAAGATGGTATGACGATCAAAATTCATCTTGTGAATAGTGGTTCTTGATATAGTGTCCCATAAATCTATAGTAGGGACATTCATGAAGTCTCTATTCAATTTGGAGTCAACCACTTTATTGTAATGTCTTATATACCAAGTTTATTTTACACCAGTGAGATAAATTTCAATGATATTAGTGTCTTCAATCGAGGCTTTAAATTATTTCATTGAAATGGAAGCATGAGAAGGTCCAATTTTCTCACTTGAGTTAAGAATGGCATTAAAGTCGCCAATTAGAAACCAGGGGTAGTTATGTTAGTGAATAGGGATGAGATATCATTCCAAATAGTTTTTCTTTCTTGGTATCTATTTTTAGAATTGACAAAGGAGCAGAAAGTATGTGTTCTATAAATGTTAAAGTTGCAAGTAAATATCTGGATAGAGATATTGAAAACACTAACATTGTGTAAATAAGAGTGTGAAAAAATCTATAAAGAATCAGCATTGAGTGTATTATTGATTTCACCAGTAAAAACAAAATTATTTTGGCATAAATGTGATTATATAGAGGAAAGCAAAATTTTAGGTTTAGCGATAGAAAATAACATAGGATGATGGTTTTTAACCATTATTTTTAAAACAAAGAACATGTCATAGTTAGCGATACCCTGACAATTCCAAAATGGGATCATCATTTAAACCTGAATTTGGAGTTAGAACACCCTTTTCTCTTTATTTCAGAGCCTTTTTTCTATTAGTCCTTCTAACCTCTAGGTTATTTTTAGTGGAATGTTCTAGTTCATTCCTAGATGTGACTAGAATCTTCTTTATAGATTTCCTAATTGGATCATTCATAGGTGAGTCTACATAATTCTTAGAACAGATCGACAAAGAATTGATATTATAATTAGAATTCAAGTTTCCATATTTCATAGATAAATCCTCATTAATTATAGATATAGAAATAGGAGTACCTAAAAACATTGAAGTATCCACTGTCTGTTGTTAGGAAGTATCTAGATCTGTTGGATGGTACGGATTCAATGGAAAGGAAATATTACATGCCTACATATGTTTAGGGTCCTATACCATGGATGTGAAAGTATGTTTGATAGGTTATACATCATTTTTAATATTTTTAGAAGTCATGGTATGTGTCTCAGTTGAAAAAACCTTAAAAATACTCATCTGACTCCCTGATTGTACATAACTGGTAATAGATTTAGAGTGTGCAAGGGGAGAAGGAGCTAAATCCTTCTCTAAATTTTTGGTTACCAACTTCATTTCAAGAGTAGTATTATTATTAGATATGACAGAGAAGTGATTAAAATATCTCATAGTAGCATGATTTAATGAAGTTTTAATGGTTGGGTCTGTAGGATTAAAATTACAAAGCATCAGAGAACTAATGACATTAACACTATTAGCAGGTTGTGAACCATAAAAAGAGTATAAATTAGAAGAAGAGGTTGTAACTGGATCCTTTTTTTCTCCACCCCAGTATCGTCCATGGACTGAATCTTCTTAATGGATCCAACAAGATCCTGAATTTTAGTCACCTGTACCGAGGGTGTACTTACCTTCATTGATTTAACAGTTTCCAAATACATGGAAATAGTTGCAGTCATACTACTAGTATATGTGATATCCTGAGCATATTTTGGGATAGACAATAGATTCCCAAAATCTATAGAATGGCTAGTTGAATCTATAGTTTTAGAGAAATTATCAGGTATATTTTTTTACTATTGTTCTGAATCTTTGTCCCTAATGAAATAGTGACATTTAATAGGGAGGGGTCCTTGATTTTTCAAGTACTTAAAGATGAGGAATGATCATCCACAGATTGAACAGAAAATGATCTAGTGCACACATAGTTATGAGGGGTGTAGTGTATGCATTGCATTCATTTCACTTCAAGTTTTTACCTGGGCTATGTTCAGAATTTTGGTTAGATTCTAAAATTTGTTCGGCTGAGCATGTATTATATTCGTCCTTATTGGATATCCTAATAGTGTCTAACACAAAAATTTCAATTTCTTATAAGAGGCCTTTATCTTTAATGGAGTTTTCTTCTTATTCAGACATATCATCCCAGTTAGTACTTGAGTTATCCCCTATGTGTATCACTTTTTTTGACTATTTCACCCAAGTTTTAGATTTCTTTGATGGGGGTATAGGTATATCTATCATAGGGGATTTATCCTTTTTATTTCTCATAATTTCCTTCCAATCATTTTCAACTGGTTGTGTTACTTGTTTTATAATTACTCTAAAGTTGAAAATTATATGACCAATGATCTTACAATGTTTTCAAAATGGAGGTTTCCTCTCATATTCAATTCTAATTTCAGTTTTGTAGTCATTTGAATTGAAATTAATTGTGGTGGGCAGCTTTTAATCATGTTTAATTTCCACCATAACTCTAGAAAAGATACATAAGTTGGCATTTAATGTTCTATGATCAATTTTGAGGGGAGTTCCTATGGAGGAGACAATATCATTCATAATTTTTGGGTTCCAAAAGAACCAATTAAGACCATGTAGTTTGACCCAGACTTTGGCCAATGTATTTCTATGTGTGTGCGGATTGAAGTTAGAGTCCCAATTAGAAATTATGAGTAAACCGAGTTTAAGATTGAGGTTTCCAGTCCTCTAAAATCTCTATAGATTCTCTTAGGATTTCAACAAGATATGAAAATATCATTTGCCTATTGGAATTAATTTCTAATTTGAAGAATTATAGCGGAGATAAATATGTGTATGTATTCAGATAAAAGCCAAGGGTGATCAAGTTTAAGGTACGAGAGGTGATATGTTACCATGAAGGAGACCCGGTTGCCTCATTTGGTGACAGCGACAGGCAGCGTCGTGAGGGGGATGAGGATGGGGCAGCGTCATGAAGGCCATCTGGGAACTGTCGGAGGATGAGGATCAGGAAGAGGAGAGGTCTCCAAGGCCATTGGGGAAGAAGGGTCACCGCTGAGAGGAGAGGTTGCCGCCGAGAGGAGAGGTCACCGCCGAGAGAGGAGAAGTCACGAGGGTGGAGGAGGGAAGCCGAAAGGAGTAGTTGCGCCGAGAATAGAGGGTCACGGTCACGGGTATAAGGTGGGTTGCGAGGGGTTGGGGGAGGAGAGGAATCGTGGGTGGGGAGGAGGAGCCCGATAGATGGTCAAAAAAAACTTAGATACGGAATTTTTTAAGTGTGGCTATAAATAATGATTTAGCCACAATTTTAATAGAAGTGTGGCTATAAACTAAGCTATAGCCATAGACTTATAAAACCGTGGCTATAGGTCCGTGGATATAGCCTTGTTTTCTAGTAGTAGTTCTTCACTATCATCTAGTTCAACTTCCGATAATCAACACATAAATGAAACTTCATGTTATCCTTCTTATAAAAAAATTGGAGAACCATAAGGCAATGTAATCGGATGTATAAATATATTATCCATCAATTATTCCAGCCGATTCTTAAGCCCTTGAAGCTCTATTGGTTCCATTATGTAGGATGGAATAGAAACTGTCTTAACTACCGGAATGATCTCAATTGTAAACTCAACTTCCATATCAGGTGGAATCCCTAAGAATTATTTAGGAAATACATCCTGGAACTGGTCCTATATGGGTGGAAATACATCATTCTTCACACCCTCATCATCTAGAAAAATACTAGAAACCTGGGTTGTAATCTCCCCCAATTACTGATGAACTGGACCTGCATGGCCTTCCTGGATATCCCACTCTCTATGATGAAAATAATTGTTACCCTCAAGAGATGTAAAGGTCACTCTCATATAGTAACAATCTATGTGGGCTCGGTATGATACCAGCTAGTCCATATCCAAAATCAATTCAAAACCTAACATGTCAAGTATATAGAGATCCCAATATAAATGGTACTCCCCAACCTTAAGAGAACACCCCTTAAAAACATATGTCCCTTGACCATACTCTCAACAATGTTTCAATCGTCATAACCTCACTCAAAAACTCCATATTAGGACTTAAACCATTCACAGGATGAGAAGATATAAAATAATGATAGGCTCTTGTATCAAATAAGGTACTAGAAAGTGTAGAATCTAAAAGAATAGTACCTCTAATTGTCGATGGACCATCCTCTCTATCCACAAGTGCAGGCTACACTGCATGCAATTGTCTTTCCCCTCTTCCCTATTTTTTAGTCTGAGTCCCCTGAGCTACACCACTCTGCTAATAAGGGCATTCTTACCTTAATGTATCATATCCACTACCTTGACTACCATGGCTAGAATAACTCTAACTACCCGACTGACATGGGGTATAATACCCTCTTCCAATACTCTGATTCACCATGGATCCTCTGTCATTACCCATCGGTTGAGAATTTCTACAATACCTCTATAAGTGACCCATCCTACTAGAGGCTCGGAACTCCACTAGTGGTTAGGGACACTGACTAAAAATGTTACCTATCTTACAACACTGGTGGAAGTAAAACTCGATTACTGCTTTGAGTAACTAATCCTTCTCCCTAGCCACTCTATTTGTTATCTCTATGGTTGAAATTTTTATAGTGATGCTTTATACTCTTGAAATACATACCTTTTAGTTGTCCAATAGAAACTACTTGCATTGCACTAGAAGTTTCCTTCAGGTTTCTCGTAGAAATGAGATCCTGATTTACCACCTTAGAAAACTTCTTTAGCATAAATATGTTAACCTATGACTAAATCTCAAATTTAATTCCATCCTGAAAATGTATCGTCATAGTTGCCTCATCCCCTACCAGTACTAGGATAAAGTGCTACAAGGTGATGAAGTGACCAACATATTCCATCATGGATATACTCCCCTAGTTTAACTGAATAAACTATGATACTCTCTCTTACCTGAGTGTCTTTGGATAAATTTTTTCAAGTAACTTCTCCTGAAAGTCTTTCTATACCATGTTCTCTAGCTTCTCATGTTGAGACTATATATTCCAACATTTCTTTACAGACCCATGCAGCATATATAAGAAATAAATTTTACTATATTTTTTATAGGAGTCTCTAAATGGTAAAGTATCATCTAGATAGACTCAATCCAAAACTCATCTACCTTAGCTCCACCCTCTCTAATGAAAGTTGGAGGGTGTTGTAACTGTAACTCTCATGTCAAGTAAGACATGTTTCTCATAGCCCATATTAAGTCTCTCTACATTAACTACATAAAGTAGGAAAAGTTATCATGGAACTACTCTTCTATACCTTCACCTATAACTATTGAGTCCTCTTGTCCCGCTATTAGAGGATCATTTTATGCTATGTCCTCTTGTCATCTTATCAACAAGCATTGTCATGGAGACATATATATACAATACCAAAAACACATATTAGGACACATAACACATCATTATCACACTTTAACAAAAGTTATTCACATAAATCCATAAAATTTTATCCCCCATACCCCTCTACATGGTCAAAACTGAGGCACCATCTCTACCCTCAACCATCCCTCAACTGGGTCATGGCTAACATAGGGTAAATTCTTCCATATTTCAAGTTTCTCATCAGACACCCATTTTTATCTTTTTAAAAATTACCACATTTAGCATTATTTTAACCATTTTAATATACCATTATGCATCATTTATTTTAAACTACACAAATAAAGAAAATCATTTTCATTTAAACAACTCACTCAAAACCTAATCTTTCGTGCATGCCTAAAATGATGAATGTCGCAATAAATATTTAGTGCTTAAAATGATGAATTCATACAAAACTCTCATTCTATGCCAAGACATGATGAAAATATCAAGAAAATAACATCACATAATAAGTGCATCACTCAAGGTGAAATAACATTCAACTGTAACAGCAACCATTATAAATTACAATCCCACCATGGGTACTAGGGTTTTCCCCCACACATGGGTTAACTAATCCCATGCACGAGCTCATGAACAAGTTCTGAATAATCCTAATATCATTTTTACTTTTACAAAATAGTAATAAAACTAAAAATAAAATAAAATTCCTTTGATATCACTTTTTAACATACCGACTCAGGTGCCACATATTAGTTCCCTGATCTGATTCGACACATGGACTCAAGCACTCCTCCCTGTATGCTAGAGGTTACCGACTGAAGTGTCCATAAGATCTTGTAGGTACACTAAGAGGGGTTTGAATCGGTGTACACAAGTTTTACTGATTTATTTTTATTTACTTTTACCCCTGTTAAATTTGAACCTATGTACCTATTAGGATGAATAGATCTTCCTTATAAACAAACACAATTATACCACATGCGATACATAAAGTAAATAAAGCACAACACACAATATTTTTTAAAAGATTCACCCCCAATGTGGTTGAATACATCCTTTATGTGTTTGGGATGATCCGAGACACAAATTATCCATTGTAAATCAATCAATAATTACAAGTGGGTTGGTCAGGTATCACCTTGAAACCATGGTGGGTGGGTATGAACCACTTCCCAAGATGTATTGGTATCCCACCAGTGTTATTTATAAAAGAATACCACTATTGTTATTTAAATTGGAATCCCACTAGTGTTTACAAATACAATACTAACACAATGAGAAAGATCACACAAACTTCAAGCTTCCACTGCAACACAAAAATTGATCTTACTCTTCGAGTGACTGAGATAAACTGATTATACACTTGCTCACTTCAACTAAAATTTTTAAAATTCCACTAAATATAATTAAAAAAATGTATGCAATTTGTATTATTATACTCTTCTGAATAATTATAATTTATCACTTCCACTTCAACTCATTGTAATATCAGAATGAACAACTAAAGGTTCCTCAATACACTATAGGTTTCCTTCTTCTTCTCTTTACTGAAAAATATCACTTAAACTTGAAAAAATACTATTAATATTATTTTAAATAATTAAATATATGATCATTGTGTGTTTTTTATTCATTTAGTTCTCATCATCACATGAAAATACTTAATTCATTTAATTCTCCACACTATTTTAATGTTTTCTTTTTGCAATAATAAATGCACAACACTGTGTATTTTTTTCTCTTATTTTTTCAAGTACACGACACTATACCTTTTTGTAAACTATATATATTGCATGAATTTATATTTGGTAACCTTTAGTATACCCTAAACAATCTTTAATGGGTGTGAGTTCAATATATACCACTAAACAAACATTATACCATGCATTGCTTGTGTGGGATGTTTATATCCTTTATGAAAATAAGATAATAGAACCACACTGCTTTTCTTTTAAAAACACACAGAGGATATCACTCCCTTAAAGTATATTATTTCATTCATATCTATTTTGTGAAAGTCAACTTATCACACTCCTTTGAGTATTTTTATGAAAGCACAACTAATTTTTCTTCATGATACTTACAGTATGTGGAAACCTTCACATAAGTTTTTATAGATGGATAACCATCATTAAACCCTTGTGTATGTTTTAAACCATTATGAGTTCATGTAATCTAAAAAAATGTAGTTATGAATGTTGTAGTCTAGCATGACAATGCGTGTATACTTATTGCAAATACAGATCTCCTTTATGTATCGATTTCATATCTCTCAAATATTTCTCAATGAATGCTTTTAACACACTAAAAATGGTGAGAACAATGGGTATTTATAGAAGAGAAACACTGAATCACTCCACTGCCTCAACTGAGAGCATGAACTAACCTACCCCACCTCTGTGCACCACCATAGCTCATTCACTTTGTGACTATGAGAAATAAAAATCACTACAAAAATGAAATTTTATACATTTTAATAACTCATTGTATCATCATAATTGTGGGTTCTCATGCATGAAAATGAAGTTGTATGCATGAATTATATCCTATTAGAATCTCATGGAAATTGGATACTTGGGTCGATTATTTGAAATTGCATGAAAAACTCTTAAACTTTTGTGGGCTACAAGTTACTCGCTTTCTTCATAACAGAACACATCAAAGACTTTAGTTTATAATTCTAAAGCATCTCATGAGCTCATTTGATTTTATTCATAGATTTCATGATCTCAGTCCGATCACTAGGTATTTTGGAATGAATAAATCATATTGCATAGAATCCTTGGGTGTCCAAGGTTGAAGATGATTGTTAAAGGGAGATCAAATAGTTTAGATAAAATAAATTGGGAGATGCTATTTCTTTTCGTATTTTTTAAGGTGGATGAACAATATTCCACTACTCGAGTCCCACATCAATTATGCACTTGTATGGTTGATCCTTTATTATAAAACTCATGATGGTCATCTGTAAAATTTGATAACTAGTCCCCTTCTGAATAGTATCTAGAACTGCCCTATGGCGGCATCCTCCGTCGTCATGCCACCCTACAAGGTGGTGCCTCCATGATCTTTTGTTTTTATCTATGATCATGCTATGAATAACTCTTTCGGGAGGTTGTCTGGCTTACTATGGTCGATCCGAGTTCCCAACTTAGTAGTGGTGATCCTAAATCCCATGGATTGCTCATTGGAAAGCCATATTTTTTTTAGAGGCTGATATAAAGTATGAGAATAATCATAAATACCATTTAAATACACCCAAATCAATTCAACTCCGAAAATCAAATTATGCATACAATGTGTCATCTTAACATAATCAACACATGTCTTCAAGATGAAGACCAGACCAAACAATTGTCATGTGAATATTGCTTTATTTAAAGTAACACTTCAAATCAAAATAACCTTGCCAACTTAATTATGAATAATTCTCCAATATCCATAATAATTAAATAGAATAAATCCATACTTCAATTACTATCACATTGACTTTTTATCAAACAAACACATTGAAAAAAAATACAACCCAGTTATTACTTAAATCAATTTGGGTTATTTAATCTCCCCATTTGGATTTGCAAGAAATACACATTTCACTTCCAAATTCAATGTTTTCTTCACCCCCTTATTGACAAGAAAACCAAAGATATAAGTATGGGAAAGAATTCAACTTATATCAATCTGTAACAAATGGACTTTTCTTCTTCTCTCCTTCAATCTCCACATTTCATAAGAGATTTCACTTAAGATAAATTCAAATTGACATGGTCGAGAGAGGGATAACATCACTTTTATTAAACAATTGATTCATAAATTAATGAACTCCAAGTCTATATGGGATAACCCAGTGTAGAAAACAAGATTGATCAATCTAGATAACAAATTTGTTAATAATTGTTTTCAGAATGTGATGCTAACACTAAAACCTTCTTTCAGGGTTTGTTCAAATGTTTTTCAACTAATATCCTATATTCATCTTGACAAAAAAATTAAAATAATTCAAATTTAATAATGTACTTCCCCTTTATCAATACATTTTACTTTTGTTATAAAATTATCAGTTTATACCCTTCTCATTCAGAATTATTTTTCATATAGAGTTAGGAGAACATATCTCTTTAATGATAAGATTCAATTTTTATAATTTGAAATCATCAAATAAATACCTTACCAAAACTTCAAATATTCATCTGATGTCAGTTTAGATATTCAAATTTGGTAGTTGTTCAGCTTTTCTCCCCCTGAAGGGATGATATTCATCTATCTTCTTCATTATGATTGGATTTATTTAAGAATGAACTCCAAGAAATTTTTTATCACCGATTGAAATAAAGAACTCCCATAATGGATAAATTCATGTATGTTGTATAGTATTTTCATAGAACTCATATCTTTAGGACTCCCCTTGAATATATGTCTCACCTTTAATTACCTATATATAAGAAACAAGCATAAGATATACATTGGAATAAGGTGGATCTTTAATGATTTTTAGTTAGAGAAGTAGGGATGAGATTTATTTCTTAACCTATAAACTTCTTTTAATTCTGCTCCATATTTATGAAAACTTATCATGCTTGATCCTTTTTTGGATTTCCAAAGTTTATCATTTAAGGGTAGCATGGAATTCTTAATTTCTTTAACTTTAATTTTAGATGAGATAGACTTTTTCACATTATAAAGTAGTGTACTTTCATTCTTCTATTCCTACTCCAACTTCTTATCCAATCCCAGCCGGTCTAGTCATATGACTAAGCATTATTTTAGTATATTCATAGACTTCTTCTTGTGTGTAGACTCCTTCTTCATAGTATCATTCTTAACAAAAGAATCTATTATTGCATTTCCTTTGTTCTTCAATAGTTCTTTTTGTTCATCCAGCCATATCATGAATGTTTTTTCAATATGACCAGACATTTTTCACCTTCCACAAAAATCTCCAGAAATCATAGGGTTATCCTTTTTAGATAACCTCTCATGAAATTCAAAATTTGTATCTTCATTTTTATGCACCAAATCAATCCTTTCATTTGTTTATGAGATTAATTTCTTTTACTTATTTAACACGCTTCCACTTTTTTTTATGACTTGTTTGCAAAGGTCCATTATATGGCCTCTTCTTCCATGGTAGAAGAAACTTTTCTTTAGTGTGAAATTTATTTCATCATTCTTATTAGGTTTTGATTTCTTCACAATTTTCTTAACTTTCTTCTATTGTTTATACCCCAAGGAATACTTTTCTGACTTTGTTCTTTACCTATGCATTTGTTGTGGTATTTTCTTTATTTCAGCATATTCATAGTACATATTTGGTACATACTATCACTCATCATAACCATGACCACTTCTATTGTAATAATCACAGAAGTATTTAAGACTCTCAAATATATTATTGATAGACATAGTCTTCTTTATTAGTGAATTATGTTTCAATTCTATAGGATTTATTTTCACATCAGATCTTCTCCCCCTTAATTTTGTCCTTATGTAATTATCATGCATTAGTAAATTATGCCAACAGCTAATGGCTTGATTCCCAAATTTCCAAAAGCACCAAAATTAACCAAAAAATCTTGATTTTTTCTTCTATGATACAATTTGGCTAGATTTAACATCTTGTTTCTTTTGGATAATATGATTATTCATATTATATTATTTTATTGAACAAGAATTACCACTCTTCTTTACATCTACCTTTGATGATATGGTGGGTTTATCATTAGTCTTCTTTACCCATGTTTGACTAGGATTAATTTTGGAACCTATACTAATATATGAAATATTATTTTTGAAAACATAAACTTCTAGAAAAAGGGTTACTTGTTTCAATGAGCTTGCAGCAGATTTATCTTTAAATAATCTTATGTTATTCTTTCCACTTGAATGAGTCTTTTTAGAAGTAAGACTCTTTTCAAAATTAATCTTGGCATCCATTCTTATCTCAAAATTTTGTGAATATTCAGCTTGGGTGTTCTATATATTTCTAAAGTTTACCTCTAACTCAAGACATTTCAGATTTTTCAAATCAACTTCCATTTTAAGACACTTCATGTTGAGAAAAATTTTCTCATACTCAATAAATGTCAGTTTTTCTTACCATTTAATATTTTTTTTCTAAACATGATAATTATTCAATTGATTTTCCTCCAATAGAGAATTATTTGACTCTTTAATTCTCTTTTTCTTAAGATATAGGTGGTATTATTTAACATTCATAGATGTTCTGTGTAGTTTCTCCAATGCATGGATCACTTCTGAATAAACTTTCATAGTCGCGTCCTTTTCACAAATATTCCTTTGAAATTAATTTTCAACCAAAGTAAATCTTTTATTGTAATTCAATACAGACTATTCTTTTGATTATTTGTCTAGGATGAATGTATTATCCTTGTATTCAATTTCTAACTAAGAGTCCTTAATACTCATGGTAGATTTATAAAATTCTTAGTGTATGAATCATCTCATTAAGTACCTTCTTAGTTACTTTTTTGTCACATGAATTCCTTTGCAATCTTCTTCAATAGAGGATAAATATTCATTGTAAAGTGATATAGTTTTTTCTTTGGCCTCAATAATTTGTGTGAGAAGTTAGAATCTTTGAAACTTCTTTGCCAGGGATTTCTAAATATCCTATTATTCCTATTCAATCTATTAATTTCCATCATATAAATAGTGACCCTATCCTTTTACACATATTATTTCATGATTTAAAGCATAATTAACCATCAAATAAAAACCAAGGATTATAAAGTCTAGTGTCTTTATAAGATTAGGTACATAAAACTGAAAACATGGAAATAGAATAAAACAAATTTATATTAATCATCCATAATGATCTCCTAACTTTATATGAGCTCTTACATCTTCATAGGATAACTTGTGGAATACATAGACAAAAGGGATGAGCTAAAAATATCAATAAGATAATAAACATAGAAATAAAGCATAGCACATGGGTTAGAGGGTATAACATGATGATATAAAAAGGAATTGAACATAAATAAACATGTGTAAGCATAAAATATATAATATAGGATCATGTAATCATGGAAACATAGGAATGTGGAAGCAACATATAACATTACATGAATATGATTCAAGGATAACTACCATGACTATATCACGTGGTGGACAAAGTCCCATAAAGGAATCGGGTTTACTCCTTGTCACAACATGACATCCCATGAGACTAAAAATTAACCAATGCATTGAAGTGCTATCTAGGTTCACCCATCATAACATGTTCATGTATATTTGTACCACATGAAGAATCAAACATAAGGAATAAACATAAGGTTTACCCATAGAAAGAAATGGGTATCGTAATCATGTTATATGGAATAACCAATGGGCATATCATAAAGGTGTCCATGAAAGAATAGATTTAAATAATAAATGTACATTAATAAGAGAAAAATAGGTATATATAACTATAATTATTTCCAACTGAAGTTAAAACATGTAAAAGGGTGTTTAAGAAACTTTTATAAATGATCCACTTTAGTGCAGTTTAAGGGAAATATAAAATAGTCTTTAAAGCAGATAAAGAAATATTTTTTTAGATAAAACCATAAATGAATTAAAATAGTTTTTAATGATAAAAATATTGGTGTATTAAAATATATTATGGATTTTACTTAAAAATGGGTAAGAAATAGGGAAGTTCCCTTTAATCGGGTCTGCTTATCGAGAGGAATTGAAAAGGTAACCTTATAAAACATTTATTCCCCCATCAAAGAAATAATAATTGAGCTTGGTAAATATTTTTGGAGCATACACACATAATTTATAAGGATTAAATAATAATAATTAATAATTACATTGGGGTAACGAGATAGAAATCATAACCTGAAGGAAAAGGTTCGGATAGAATCCCTTACCTTATGTCTAAAAGTGCTCTACACTTATACTTAATTCCATGGATAATAAAATTAAATATATTAATTAATTAATTAATAACCACTTCTACATGTATTTAATTTATTATAATTTTATTAGGTTCATTTATGACCATTTCATTGACTTATAGTGTTTAATTTCATCGTTTAGGGAGTGTTTGTTTCATGGTTTCATGATCGGTTCCCTTAAGTTTAATTATGGGAGTTCTTTTCAAATGGAAGAAAAACTCTAGAAGTGTAATTATATTATATTAATTCACCTCAATAATTTTAAATGGTCCTATATATAATTTTTTTAGATATGAGAATAATTCATTAGATAAAATGTTTATGAAAAAAATGATTAGTTTATTTTAGCAGTTTTTACGACCATTGGGAATTAATATCATTTTATTTAATAATATTTTTATATACTGGTTTCAGAACATTAAATAAGTTTTAATACACATATTATAATCTATTTTAACCATAAAAATGGTTTTATGACCAACCTTGAAGGCGATAATGAAAAATGAAAACTCGTCGTCCACAAAAGCGGTTAATCGACACCTCACGGGCAATGTTTTCATCTTTAGTAAAAAAGTAGAGAATAAGAGATTTGATGATGGGTATTACATTAAAAAATAACATTAAAATATATATATATGATACCGTAGTTATCATGTTACTTTGGATAGGGTAGGTGAGGGAAGGATAATAAAATAAAAGAAATTAAAAGGGAAAGAGGGAGGGTTTTACCTCTTGAGTGTCGTCTCCTTGATAACCTCCTTAAGGCACTAGGAAATGGTCTTTTGATGAGACCAGTAAGACCAGAACATGGGGAAGAGGTTTGGAAGAATAATTGGGTAGAATATGAGCAAGATAAAAGGCTTGTAATGTGTGATGAAAAGAGGTGATGAGGGGTGGTATTTATAGTGGGATGAGAGGGGTGTTTTTTATTAATTTATTAATTTGTTTAATATTTTGGCTCAAGACTATAAATAGTGTTGATTCTTGTGACTAAGTAAAGTAAAAAAGAGCATGTGAGTTTGGGATAATGTCCACTTACATCATCCATGACTCAACCATGACTGAAAATTCATTTATTTACTTATAATGTTAAATACTATAAATTACCGTATTTCATTGTTCATAAAAATTAAACTATTTTAGAAAATATAAAAAATTCACCCTAATAATTTTTAAAGATTTATATTTCAAAAAATGGACTCCATTTTCTGAAAATAATTTTCTCGATGTGAGAAATTTAATTTCTAATTAAAATCATCATTTATTTGAAAAATATTGTTTTTAATATTATAAATGATTTTATGACACTTTGAAAAATTAATTAAGGTCACGTAAAATTATATTATAATTATAAGAAAATAAAATTTTAATTTATGAATATGTTTTTTGAAAATTTATTTTCTTTTAAATCATTATATTAATTATAAAATTGTAAATAAATATTTATGACTTACAAAAAAATACCAACACTTAATTTATCATTTTTAAAACATTTATTTACTTATATAATGATATAAATATATTATATTTTCGTTCATAAGATACCTTAATTTTATTTATACTTTCATAGGTGAGGTTACTATTTGATTTTCCAGTTTACTATTCTTAATGGTCATATTACTATTCCAATGGTCAAGTTACTATTCTATTGGTATAGGTTCTTTAATTTCTATAAATACCAATTATTTAATTATTAATTTATGATAATAATGTATTTTGTTTTATGTAAGTGTTTTATACTATATAACATAACTATAAGAAGTAAAATTCCATTGATAAGATTCTGGGTTGTTACATTCTTCCCCCTTATGAAATTTCACCCTCGAAATTTTGTTTTACAAACTAAGGTGAAGACAGGTGAGGGTATTTATCCTCAATCTCTTCCTTTGGTTTTCATGTTGCATCTTCGTACTTATGGTTCTACCATATTACTTTGACCAGGTGAGTAGTCTTTCTACGTAGAACTTTATCTCTATGTTCTAAGATCTTTATCGGCTTCTCATCATAAGAGAGATCATTTTCCAACTGAAACACCTCTGAATTCAGTACATGTGAGGGATATGTTTTGTACTTACTTAATAGGGATGCATGAAATACATTGTGTACTTGATACATGGTAGGTGGAAGTGCTAGTCGATAGGCCACATCTCTAACATGATCAAGAATCTCAAATGGGCTAATGTACTTGGGAATTATCTTTCCTTTCTTCACAAATATCATGACTCTATTCCATGGAGATATATGGAGGAATAACATGTCTCCAAGATCAAACTCTAGGTCTCTTTTATGATTGTCTATATAGATCTTCTGTCGACTTTGGGCTTCCTTGATGTGATTCTAAATGGTTTTCACCTTTTCTACAATTTCATCAACCATTTCGGGTCCTAGCAACTTACATTAACTAACTTCATCCTTCCATTCTAGTGTTCTGCATCTTTTCCCATAAAGGGCTTCATATTGATCCATTTGGATGCTTGAGTGGAAACTATTATTGTAAGATAACTCATCCAGAGGTGGATGTTGGTCCCATCCTCCCTTGAAGTCCATAAAACATTCTCTCAACATGTCTTCCAATGTCTAAATAGTCTGCTCAGATTGGCCTTTAGTTTGAGGATGATATGTTGTACTAAAGTTCATATCATCATTTATAGCATATTGAAGACTTTTTCATAACTTTGAGGTAAATCTAAGATCTTGATTGGATACAATCGATAGTGGTAATCTATGCAGCATCACTACTTCTTTGATGTATATCCATGAAAGTTTATCAAGTGAGACGTCCTCTAGAATTTTGATAAAGTGATTTGTCTTTATAAGATGATCCACAACCACCCATATATCATTATTTCCTCTATATTTCTTTGGAAGTCTAGTGACAAAGTCTATAGTGATGTTTTCCCATTTCCATGTTAGTATGGGTAATGGTTGCATCATCCCCTTAGAATTTTCCTTTCATCCTTCACTTACTGACATACCAGGCACTTTGATGTATATTCAATGATCTTTTTCTTCATATTGTCCCACCAATAGTGCTCTTGGAGATATGTACATCATTCATAATCCCTTTCTTTATCTCTAGATTGGATGGTATAAATAATCATGACCCAAATCTTACGAATCCCTCCTCGTCAATTTTTAGTTCTAAGGATTACCAATTTTTGATAGCTTCCACCTTTTTTATGAATTTCCACATCATTTCTTTAATAATATTTTATTTCTTAATGATTCCCATGTTCATCCTTTTCAGATCTAAGAATATTGGATCCTTATCAATTTTTATCATTGATAAAGTTATGGAATCCTTTCTACTTAGAGAATCTTCCACTTTATTTTCTTTACCAGGATGATAGTAGATTAAGAAGTCATAATCCTTGATGATCCCTAACCATCTTCATTGGAGCATATTAATATCCTTATATGTGAATATATATTTAAATCTCTTATAATCAATATATATCTCACACTTCTCCCCATAGAGATAATGCCTCTAAATTTTCAATGCAAAGATCACAGTTGCCAACTCCAAATCAAGCATGGTATAGTTTCGATCATGAATTTTCAACTACCTTGAGTTTTAGTATATTGCATTATCATTTTTCATCATTAAATAGCCTAAGGCCTTATTTAAATCATCACTATACACCATAAAGAGTTACCCACTTGTCAGAAGTGTGAGTATCGGTGTAGTGATAAGCCTCTTTTTCAACTCTTTAAAATAGTATTCACATTCACTAGTCTAGATAAACTTTACTCCCTTCCGATTCATCTTGGTTATTGGGTTTGAAAATCATGATAAGTTCTTCACAAATCATCGGTATTATCCAACTAGACCAAGAAAACTATGGATCTTTGTTATAGATGTTGGACTGGGTGACTCTTTGATTGAATATTTCTTAGAAGGGTCCACATATATTCCTTTTTTGGTGATAAAATTCCCCATGAATGATACTTACTCCATCAAGAAATCACATTTATTTTACTTTTCATAAAGTTTATCCCTTCGCAAAGTCTTTAGCACAGTATTCAAATGCTCCTTGTGTTCCTCCTTACTCTTGGAGTATATCAGAATATCATCAATAAATACTACCATAAATTTTTTAAGGTAATCTATAAAGAATCTAATCATTAAGTCTATAAAAAATTTTGGAGCATTAGTGAGTCCTAAGGTAATCACTATGAACTCATAGTGTCCATACATTGTTCAAAAGTTAGTCTTGGGAATATCTTCCTTCTTCACCTCTAATTGGTGATATCCCAACCAAAGTTACACCTTAGAGAAATACTTGACCCCACATAGTTGACCAAATAATTCATTTATTTGTGGTATGGGATACTTGTTCTTTATCATGATTTTATTGTGCTCACAATAATCAATGTAGAGGCGCATCAATCTATCCTTCTTCTTGATTAATAGGATTGGAACACCCCATGATGAAGAACTTGAGCGTATAAAACCCTTGTCTAGATTCTCTTATAATTTCTTATTCAGTTCCTCCAACTCAATGGTGTCCATTATATAAGGTTTCTTTGATATAGGTAGATATCTAGGAATAAGTTCAATTGAGAACTCAACCTCTTGGTCAGGAGGAAGACCAGGAAAATCTTTAGGGAACACATTAGTGTAGTCCCTCACAATAGGAATGTCTTTGATCATGATTCTCTCATTTATCTTAATCATTTGAGATAGATATGCTTGGTCATAAGGAAATAATATCCACAATTGAGATGATGATTCTAAAATAGATTCATCTTCCTCCTTACACTTTTACATAATTGGAGGATGCCTTGGGATGTGAAAAGTGATCTCCCTTTCCCAAAAGTTGATGTTTTATTTATATAAAGATTTCCAATACATGACTAATATAGCATCAAACTCCACCAAAGGAAGTATGACAAGATTTTATGGGAGGTTCAGTCCACAAACATTAACTAGGGGTGAGTTATATACTTTGTATGAAATAATTTCCCCATTTTCTATTCTCACAGATAAATCAACCTCTATATTTTGAGGTGGTGTTTGAATAGTTCTACTAAACTTGCAGGATATGAATTAATGTATAAATAGAATAAAATAGTACATTATCTATTCATCAATGAATAACCATCATACCTATCACCACATCATTTTCGGGCTCCACTTTGGCAATAGTGATAGCATATTCCCTTCTATGTTTTCTTGGATGTTGTTGTTGTTGATTGCCTTTGAAAGCCCTTGGCTTAGGGCATTGGATCACATAATGCCCTTGTTTATTATAGTTGAAACATTACACTACAAGCTGAGTGTTAATATGAACCTTCATTTCTTCTTCTACATTTGTGGGCTTCTTCATATCACTTCAGAAATAATTATCCTGATGCCCCTCTCTTCCACATTTGAAGCATCTCCTAGTTCCCCATAGGCAGTTTCTAGGATGCTTCCTACCACACTTTTAACACTTGGGATGTTGGTTTTTCTTTGAATCATGGTATTTATCTATTGATACTCCCATATAAAACTCCATTTTCCACTTTTTATCTTTGGGTCCATGAGACCACTGAGAGTATCCAATCTCTATTTCAACCTTAAGGGAACAACGAACAATATCCTCATAGATATCTAATTCTTGAATCACCAACATTTTTCATAGACTTAGATTTAATCTTCTAAATAATTGATCTACCTTTATTTCAATGTTCATGAAAAATCCATAGGTGTGTCATGAAAGCCTTGTATAGTTTTCCTCATATGACCAAATAGACTCATCTTCATTTTACTTTAGTCTGAGTAACTCCCTTTCCATCTTAAGATAGAGAGTTCAGGGAAAATAGTTATTGAAAAATATTTTCTTGAAATTTTCCCACTCCATGGAATCAATTTCCACCTTATACTTTATATTTTTGATCAGTTTCCACCATGGATTAGCTTCCCCATCAAAATGATAGACCACCAGAATGAATTTCTATTCTTCTAATCATTAAAGTATAGAGAATTTCTTATCAATGGAGTTAATCCATTGTTCCTTGATGATGGGATTGGAAGATCCACTAAATATGGGAGGCCTTTTTCATATAAAGGATTTAACTGAAACATTCTATTTCTTAGTAGAAGGAGGTTGTTACACATGATTCAAATTATTATTCATAACTTGATCCAGTTGAAAAAGTACTATAATGATGTTTTAAGCTCCTGTTCCAATTAGATTTGGCATTTCATTAGGGAAATCATCACATTACCTATCACATTGACTTTTGTCACGAGTTCTTCTATTTATAGCCATTAACTAAAAAAAGAATAATTATGGGGGTTTAATGCTTAGCTAATAAGAATATAAAAGTAAAAAATGAACATATAAGGATAAACTTGTAAATGGAAAGTATATCCTATCTTGTGATTCCATAAGTTTCAATCTAAGTTATCCATGGTGATAGAATTATCCATAGGGTTCTTGCTAAAGTTTTCTAGTCCTAATATCAAAAAATATCTAGACCCTCATCTAATACAAACTATAGAAACCATATACTTTTACACTTATGAATACATGATTTTAAACATAATTAACCATCAAATACAAACCAAGGATTGTAAAGTAAAGTGTATTTGGAAGATTAGGTATATAAAACTAAAAACATGGGAATAGAATAAAACATATTTATATTAATCATCCATAATGATATCCTAAATTATTTTGAGATCTTAAATTTATATAGGATAACCTTTTGAATACATATATAAAAGGGATGATCTAAAAATCCCAGTAATAGAATAAACATAGAAATAAAGCATAGCACATGGGTTAGAGGGCATAACATGATGATATAAAAAGGTATGTAACATGAATAAACATATAGAATCATAACATATAGAACATGGGATAATTTAATCATGGAAACATAGGAATGTTTCAGTAACATATAATATGACATAAACATGAGTCACAGGTAACTTCTAAGACTATATCACATGGTGTACAAAGTCTCATAAAGGAATCGGGTTCACTCCATGTCCCAACATGACATCTCATGAGACTAAACAATACCCAATTAATTGGAGTGCTATATAATCACATCAATCATAACATGTTCATGTATATGTGTGTCGCATGAAGAATTAAACATAAGGAATAAACATAAGGGTTTCCCATGGAAAGAAAAGGGTATCATAATCCTGTCATATGGAATAACCGATGGGCATATCATAAATGTGTCCATGAAATAATGGATTTAAATCATGCATGGAAATTCATGAGGGGGAAATAGGCATATATAATGATATATTATGTCCAAATAAAGTTAAAAAAAATTTAAAAATAGTGTTTAATACACTTTTAAAAATGATCCACTTTAGTTTGGTTTAAGGGAAAATATAAAAGTGTCTTTAAAGAGGACAAAGGAATAACTGTTTTCATAAAACCAGAAATAAAATAAGATGGTTTTTCATGATAAAAATAGTGATTTTATAAAAATATTGGTGTATTAAAACATATTATGGAGTGTACTTGAAAATGGATAAGAAAATGGGAAGTTCCCTTTAATCAGGCATGCTTATCGGGAGAAATTAGAAAGGGAACCTTATAAAACATGTATTTCACAATAAAATAAAGAAGAATTGAGATGGGTACATATTTTTGGAGCATAAACACATAATTTATGAGGAGTAAATAAGAATAATTAATAATTAAATTCATGTAAATAGAGATAAATCGTAACCTGAAGGAAAAATAGAGGTTTGAAGAGAATCCCTTACCTTATCTCTGAAAGTGTTTTTTACTTGTACTTAATGTCCTGGATAATAAAATTAAATCCATTAATTAATTAATTAAGAACCTATTCTACATGTATTAAATTTATTATAATTTTATTAGGTTCATTTACGTTCATTTCGTTTAATTATAGTGTTTAGTTTCATCGTTTTGGAAGTGTTCGTTTCATGGTTTCATGATCAGTTCCCTTGACTTTAATTATGAGAGTTCTTATCAAATGGAAGAAAAAATTGAGAAGTGTAATTATATTATATTTATTCACCTACATAATTTTTAATGGTCTTATGTATCATTTTTTTCATATATGAAAATTATTCATTAGATAAAACGTTGATGAAAAAATGATTAGTTTATTTTGTTGGTTTTTACAACCATCGTGAATTAGTATCGTTTAATTTATTTATATATTTATATATTGGTTACAGAACATTAAATAAGTTATAATGCACATATTATAATCTATTTTAACCATAAAATGGTTTTATTACTAGCCTTGAAGGTGGTAATGAAAAATGAAAACTTGTCATCCACAAAAGCGGTGAATCAACACCTCACGGGTGGTGTTTTCATTTTTAGGAAAAATAGATAGGATAATAAATTTAATGATGTATATTCCATTAACATAATAAAATTATAGTATATATATGATAATGCATTAATTATTTCACTTTTTATAGGGGAGTTGAGGGAAGGATAATAAATTAAATTAAATTAAAAGATAAATAGGGACCTCTTGAGTGTCGTCTCCTTGAGAACCTCCTAAAGGCACTAAGAGATGGTCTTTTGTGAGACAAAAAAACTAGAACATAGGGAATAGGTTTGGGAGATTAATTTTGTAGAATATAATCAAACTCCAAGGCTTATAAGGTGTGAAGAGAAGATGTAGTGTGGGGTAGTATTTATAATGGGAGGATAGAGGTGTTTTTTATTATTTTATTCATTTGTTTATTATTTTGGCTCAATACTATCAATAGTGTTGATTATTATGACTATGTATAGTAAATAGTGCATTTTATTTTGAGATAATGGACACTTACATCATTCATGATTCAACCATGACTAAAAAATCATTTATTTACTTATAATGTTTAATGCTGTAAATTACCATATTTCACTATTCACCAAAAATTCAACTATTTTAGAAAAATCCCAAAAAATAACCATAAATATTTTTCAATGTGTAGATTTAAAAAATAGACTTCATTTTATGAAAATAATTTTCTAGATATGAGAAGTTTAATTTTTAATTAAAATCATCACTTATTCGAAAAATACTGATTTTAATATTATAACTGATTTTATGACACTTTGAAAAATTAATGAAGGTCTTGAAAAATTATATTATAATTATAAGACAATAAAATATTAATTTATGAATATACTTTATAAAAATATTTTTTCTTTTAAATCATTATATTAATTATAAAATTATAAATAAATATTTATGACTTGCAAAAACATACCAACATTTAATTTTATATTTTTAAAACATTTATTTATTTATATCTTGATATACATATATTATATTTTCATTCATAACATACCTAAATTTTATTTATGTATTCATAGGTGAGTTTACTATTCTATTGGTTAGTTTACTATTCATAATGATCATATTATTATTCCAACAATCAAGTTACTATTCCATTAGTATGGGTTCCTTAATTTCTATAAAAACCACTTATTTCATTCTTCATTTATGAGAATAATGTATTTTATGTTATGTAAGTTTTTTATACTATATAACATAACTATAATAATGTAAATTTCATTGATAATATTCTTGGTTATTATAATATAGTCCCTTGATAAAAGAAAATATGTAAGTGACAACCTCGGTAGAAATATTCTTCAGATAATCTTTCGCTTTTGAATAAAAATCACTGAGTGATTCAATAAACTCTTCTTCATAACTACTTGAAATGGAATCATTGAAAGGTTCATTTTCAATTGATTTAACATGTACTACTTATAGACCACCACTCTAACAACATTCAGTTTGTGGTGTTCCCTCTTTCTTCTTCAAATTCTTTCTCATATTTATTGCCTCTTTATTATATCTATTCTTAAAGTTTTTTATAGAAACCTCCTTGTTGGTACCGACAGAGATAGGGACTTAATTTTCCATATGAGACAACTCTATTACTTCTTTAAATTCAAATTTTCACTTCATATATGTCTGATACAAACAACTAGGACAATAAGGTAGATCCCATCAGAGGTGGAACCTTTGCTCTGATACCAATTTAAGTGTCCAATAGATCATGTATGTACACTGAGAGGGGGGTGAATCAATTTGAACAAGTTTTACCAATTTCTTTTCATTCACTTTTACCCATATTAAATTCGAAGTTATGCACCTGTTAGGATGAATAAATCTTCCCTGTAAACAAACACAATTATACCACATGAAAGACATAAAGTAAATGAAGCACAAAACACAATATTTTTATAAGGTTTTCCCCCAATGTGGGTGAATACATCCTTGTTGTGTTCGAGATGATCTGAGACACAAATTCTCCACTATAAATCAATCAATAATTACAAGTGGGTTGGTCAGGTATCACCCTGAAACCATGGTGGGTGGGTATGAACCACTTCACAAATTATACTAGTATCCCATCAGTGATCTTTATACTGGAATTCAACCAGTGTTATCTATATTGGAATCTCATTAATTTTTATAAACACAACACTAACACAATGATAAAGAACACACAAACTCCAAGCACCACTGCAACACAAAAATGATCTTCCTCTTCGAGCCACTAAGATAAACTAATTCTACATTTTCTCTCTCCAACTGAAATTATTTGACTACTAATGAATGTAATTTACAAAACTTTGTGCAATATGGCTCATTATACTCTTTTTAATAAGTATAAGTTATTACTTACACTTCAACTCACTGTCATTTCATAATGAGAAATTGAAGATTCCTCAATTCACTCCAAGTTTCCTTCTTCTTCTCTTTACTGAACAATATCACTTCAGATTAAACAAATACTAATAACAATATTTTCAATAATTAAACATATGATCATTGTGTGTTCTTCATGCATGTAGTTCTCATCATCACATGCAAATAGTTAATGCATATAATTCTCCACACTATTTTAATGTCTTCTTTATGCAATAAAAAATGCACAACACTATGTATTTTTTCTATTATTTTTTAAAGTACACAGTATTATACCTTCATGAAAACTATATATATTGTATGAAATTCTATGTGTGAACTTTGTTCTACCTTGCACAAACTCAAATGGGTGTGAGTTAAATCTTTGGCACTAAACAAACATTATACCACTGCTTGTGTGGGATGTTTTTTTCCTTTGCGCAAATCAGAGTGCAAAACCACACTTTTTTTATTTTAAAAGCACACAAAGGATCTCACTCCCTCTATGTATATTATTTCTTTCATAACTCTTTTCAAAACTCAACTACTCACATTCCTTTTCATATTTTTAGGCAATCAAAACTAATTCTTCTTCACGATACTTACAGTATGTGGAAAAATTCATGTAAGGTTTTATACATGGATAACCATTGATAAAATCTTATGTATGGTTTAAACCATCATGAGTTCATGGAATCTAAACAAACTTTTTTTGATCGCAAAGGCTGCAGAACAACACGATAATGTACATATACTTATTGAGAATACATAACTCCTTCATTCCTTTGCTTTATCTCTCTTAAATATCTCTCGATGCGCACTTTTATCACACTGAAAATGGTGAGAATGGTGGGTATTTATAGACAAAAAACACTAAATAACTCCACCACCTCAACTAAAATCATGCACTGACCTACTCCACCTCCGTGCACTGCCATATATCATGCACTTCATGACTATAAGAAATCACCATCACTGCAAAAATAAAACTTTTTGTATTTGAACACCTCATTGTATCATCATAATAATAGATTCTCATGCATGAAAACAATGTTTCATGCACACATTCGATCTTTTTCCGATCTTATGGAAACTGGATACTCAAACCAATCATTTGACATTGCATGCAGAACTCTCAAAATTCTATGAGCTATGAGTTACTCACCTTTTTTCATAACAGAACACATCAAAGACTTTAGTTTATAATTTCAAAGCATCTCATGGTCTCATTTGATTTTATTCATGGATTTCATGAGCTCAGTTTTATCACTAGTTATTTTGGAATGAATAAATCATATTTTACAAAAGCCTCAGGTGTCCAAGGTTGAAGATGATCACTGAAGGTTGATCGAATGGTTTGGATAAAAAAATCTAATGGTGTAGATTATTTGTGTATTTTTAAAGGCGGGTGAGAAATATTCCTCTAACCAAGTCCCTTGTTTATTCCACACTATTATGGTCTCTCCTTTATTATATAACTCGTGTCCTTAAGCCATAAAATTCAATAATCATTCCACTCCCAAATAGTTGTTGGTATAGCCCCGTGTCGGCATCCTCCGTCGTCGTTCCGCCCCGCACAGTGGTGTATTCATGCTATTTTGTAACTATTTGTGGGAATTCTATGAATACCTCTATTGGGAGGTTCACCATATTACTGTGGTTGGTCCTAGTTCCCACCTCATCATTAGTGCACTTGGATCCCATGGCTTGTTGGTTACAGGCCATATTTTTTTGTAGAGGCCATTATAAATTGTTAACCCAATCATAAAGACCATGATAAGCCTCCAAATCACTTCAACTCCAAAAATCAAATAGTGTGGACAATTTTTCATCTTAACATAATCAACACTTATATTTGAGCTTAAGACCGGTTCAAACAATTGTCACATTAATGTTTCTTTGTCTAAAGAAACACTTGAAATCAAAACAGCCTTGCCAACTTACTTATGAATAATTATCCAATATCAAGAATAATTCAATGGTAGAAATCCATACTTCAATAATTATCATGTTTACTTTTCATCAAACAAACACATTGGCAACCAATACAACCCAATTATTGCTTCAATAAATTTAGGTTCTTCACTGACTAGTAGCGAGGGTCAAATATGTAACGTCGGGAGACTATACCCTCTTTATCAAAGAAACACAACAGTGGAAAAAATATACAATAACCAAATGATAATGAATAATAAACAAGATAAATATCAAAACCAATATAAGACCAATCATCCCATGGTGAATCCAAAATATGAAAAAATATCCAAAACCAAAGCAGTAAATATGTCATGTCATATAAGTGCCAAGTGTCAAATGCAAACCCAAAATAAAGACACATTGACAGCTCCCAAGAAGGTCCCGATGTCATGTCTGGTTCTCTCATCCATGCTATATCCTAAATACCAACTCATCCATCTAACATTGGGCTCTTTCCCTTATCATTTCCTATTAACCTGAAGTTTATTTGGGTACTGATCAGGCAGCTCGATTGGGGTGTGAGTACAAATCAGTTGGCCACCACCACCAGAATCTAAAGCAACATATGATCTATAATAGTGTATGCAATTGTATAAAGAATAAAGTACAAATGATAAAGTAAATAGTTTTCACATTTAATATTCTTTAATTAACTACATAGGCCCCTTGATTTACTGTGACACCCGAACCAATCATACCTTCTTTGGCCCATGCCAGAGTCTAAATCACACATCATAAGAACATAACAATCAATTATATCATGGGTTTCCATCATTTATTTAATTTCAATTTCACATTCATGAATCAGGGTCCTAGATCAGTAGTCTGGAACCCCATGGGTATTTGGAGAAGTATTCCATATCCCACAACTCAGTGATCACATGCAAATAAATATATATAACTCGAGGGACTAGAGAAGCAGTATGGCACCCAATGGGTATTTAGAGTAGTAGTCCTTGAATCAAAACTCAGTTTTCACATCATTCACAAATATCACATATCATGGTTCCACATTCATAACCCATTTATTAGGCATTTCCATAATCCATTATTCAACCAAATTCATAATCCCATTATTTGACCAAATTCATAATCCCATTATTCAACCAATTTCATAATCCCATTTATCAACCAAATTCAAATTCCATTATTCAATTAATTTCATAATCACAAGGGAAAAATAAATTAATTCAATTTATAATGAAATTTTACAATGAGGTAATTACAATTGTACAATTATATACACCCAATTATAATCAAGACCTTGGGAATTGACAATTAGACCACCTACCTCAAGATCACTGATGAATGATCACCAAACCTCAAACCTCAATTTTATGTTGAATGGTTAAAATCACAATGGTAAAGGAGATCTGAAATCAAAACCTAGGACCAAGATCCAATGAAATAAGTTTTGGTTTTGAGTGTAGAGGAAGCGTGATTTGGTGGGTGATATATTAAAATTTCTTTTAATAATTGTTACACAAAACCATGAGTGAGGATCTTATAGATCAAATTTATAAATAATTTATTTAATATCTGAATAAATAAATACCTGGGATCAGGAAATTTCTTCATTGATGAATGTTGATTGTTCGAAAATAACCTTTCGGATTACCTCTGTTGCGTTGTAAGGATACAAGGAATGAATCCCTCAATCAGTGATCCACATGTGCTCTAATGATCTTTGAACAACACTACTCGATCTCTGGGTGCTAGCATGGAGAATCGAATGTATTCTATTATTCATTCTTGATTGCTCATTCTTTGTTCTTGAAGAAACTTCTCTTGTGTTTCTCTTTCTTGAGAAGGAGAGAGAAGGAGGGGTCGAGAGAGAGAACTTGTTGTGTGCAACAATTCTCAATTCTCAATTTTGGATACAATACACAATAGACATAACCTTCTATTTATAGAGTTAGGTTTTAGGTTAAAATATTATTCAATTGCATCTCGTCCATTAAATAAAATTTAAAACCATTAATAAACCTCATGAAAAATAATAATAATATTATTATTTGGTTTTATAACTTTCGTAAATTGATAAATAATATTTACTGACTTGTAAATAATTATTTTGTCACCGGGTGTGGACTTGGTCCATTTGAACTCCTCGTTATTTATTGAATACTCTAATAAATATTTTATACTTAAATAAATATTTCATTTATATACCGGTGAATAAATATTTATTAAATGTTAAATAAAATAAATAAATATTTTTTTATTTAGATGCCAGTGAATAAATAATTATTTAATTTATGTGATCAATAAAACATGAATAAAATCATTCCTAGGTCTTGAGAATAATATTTATTCCATTAATTAAATTCAAATAGAATTTAATTGACATTAACAGAAACACTTAGTGTGTGTCCCTCTAGGATTCTTTCTTGTTGGTATTAGGCAGGCTTTCCTAAAGTCTAAGATTATTGTCTAGCAACAAGTCAAATCACTCAAGAGAAAGAACTTAATGTCGCAATGACAATAACCACATACGAATACTCACTGTGTAATATAATCCCTTTTTCTTAGTATCTCATCGAGCATTTTGACATCTGTTTCACCAACCTATATGCTTGATATGTCTTTCTTTGACTATCTGAAATAAACACGTCGTTACATCATGGCCATGGAATTTAGGGTTTTGGTTTTATTCCAATAAAAGGGTTGAGATATCAGATTTCATAAATATAGAAGGGAAAAATCTTTCCTTGACTTATCCATTAATGATATGTCATATGTGACACACCCAACATATCCAACTTCTCCATGAACTATTATCATTATGGTTTATGAAATACATCTAAGTACACGAGTTGTAACATGAATTAATAATAATCTTAAAGTATAAGGACCATCACAAATGTTCACTGATAGGAATATCATATGACACCACAACATGCTAAATTCTTATTGGTGGGTCTATTCTCATAATGACCCATTTTGAAGATTACCAAGTGCGAACTTCATGAAAAGAAGCCTCATCTGCTTAAAAGTACTCACACCAGACAGTCTATGTACTATGTGTCCCATCATAGTATGTTATCCAACCACATAACATTATTTAACAATATCATCATAGCACATCAAGGTTCTCATCATAGATGGGAACTGTTATGACCTTATCAATGTGATGTATACTCTAGGACATTATTATCTTAGAGTCGTGTAGAATAAAAAATAATATATAATAATTATTTTTATTAAAACTCAATACATGGAATATACATGTAATCAAAGTATAGATTATTGGTCCTAGGAAACCAACTCCAACAAAATCCCACTTGGACTAGATCCAAATTCTTATGACCTTTATTCCGCTAGACCTCACATGATAGTCCTGTTTTTGTTGAGTCAAGTTTTTAGTCAAGGGGTATGACGTGTTGTCTTTCATGGAAATACTACTCGCTGCAACTTCACCTCTCTGAGAAAAATCCCTCAATAGATGATACTTATTAAGTATGTGTTTCATCTACTAATGTGACCTTGGATCTTTTTTAAGAGTCACTACTGCAGTATTATCACAATAGGGTTTGATAGGATATTTACTGCTAGGTATCACATCAAGCACTTGGAAAAATATATGTATCTATACTACTTATTTAGCATCCTTAGAATCTACAATATACTCAGACTCTATAGTAGAATCTATGACCATAGCCTTCTTTGATTTATTCTAACTCACATCGCCTCTATTAAAAGTGAATATGTATCTCATTTGTGACTTCATGTCATCTTGATCAGTTTAGAAACTAGCATTTGTATATCCTTTAATGACTAGTTCCTCATCTCCTCCAAAGACCAAGAATGTATACTCAGTATGCCTTAGATTCTTAAGTATAGTCTTGACTTCCATCCAATGGCGATCACCTGGATCAATTTTATATCTGCCTACAACACTCAATGTGTAGGAAATATCTATCCTAGGGAATATCATAGTATACATGATTGACCCAATCACTGATGCATATGGAATCCTTTACATTCTGTTTATTTCCTCACATGTCTAAGGACATGTTTTTTTGAAAGATGAATGTCATGTGATATTGTAAACAATCCCCTCATGGATTATTCTATACTGAATCTCTTCAGTATCTTGTTAATGTATATACTTTGACTTATATCGAGAAACCTCTTGGATATATCATGATGGATCTTGATCCCAAGAATATATGTTGTCTCACCCAATTCCTTTATAGAGAATTGTTTATTCAACCATTCATTAATAGACTCTAAGACTGGTATTTCATTTCCAATGAGTAATATGTCATCAACATATACTATTAAGAAAATGAATGCACTCCCATTTAACCATTTATAGACACATGGATCGCATTCCTTCTTTATGAAACTAAATTCCATTATGGCCTCATCAAAATGAATGTTCCATGACTTGTATTCTTTCTTTGATCCATAAATGGATCTTTGAAACTTTCATACCCTGTTGGAATCCTTTGGAGTCAAAAAAATCTTTAGGTTGTATCATATAAATATTTTCATGGAGGTTCCCATTAAGGAAGTCTATTTTGACATCCATTTTTCAAATATCATAATCATGGAAGGTTGCAATGGAAATTATAATTCTAATGGATTTCAACATTGCAATGGTTAAAAATGTTTCATCATAGTCAATTCCTTGATATTTTTTAAACCATTTTGCAACTAGTCACACGTTATAGGTACTACCATGTCCTTCCATGTCCAATTTCTTCTTGAATACCCATTTAAAGCTAATAGTATTTACATATATTGGAGGGTATACCAAAATCCAGACTTGGTTTTGGTACATGGAATCCATTTTAGAATTAATGGCTTATTTCTACTTGGAAAAATTTGTTCCACTTACTGCTTCCTTGCAGGTTAGAGGATCATTATTATAAACTAATAATGAGTCACCATCCCTGATGAATAGAAAACCATATTGTTCCATTTATTTAACCTCTCTAGTACTCCTATGTAGTAATTGTGTCTCCAGAAAAATTTATTCTTCCACAAGACTTTGTAGAATTTGTTCCTATTCCAACTCTTATGTATCTTGAGCCTAGACTTCCTCGAAGTCTATCTCACTCCCACCATCTCTTTTAGATATAAGATCATCCTCAAGAAATGTGGGATATCTATCAACCACAACCATTTTGTTTGAAGGATTTTATAGGTAGTGTCCCTTTATTTCTTTAGTATATCCTATAAAGATATACTTTGTGCCTTGGGGTGAAATTTTACTACCTGAATAGGCCTTAACAAATGCTCCGTAACCCCACACATGTAAGTAAGAAAACACAGGTTTCTTTCCATTCCATAATTGGTATAGTATAATATTTTTTGCTTTAGTTTCCACTTGATTTAGTATGTATATTATTGTTTGTAATGTGTATCCTCAGAAGGATAATGGAAGACTCACATGAATCGGCATTGATCTCACTATGTCCAATAAGGTGTGATTCCTCCTTTTTCATACACCACTCCACTAAGATGTATAAGGAGGAGTGAGTTGAGATAATATCCTGAACTCTCATAAATAATCAATGAAGTCTTGATTAAGATATTCTCCATAATGATCTAAGTGGAGTTTATTAATCTTCTTACCAAGATGTTCCTCAACTTCATTCTTTTTTCCTTAAATTTATCAAAATAATATGACTTATACCTCATTAAGTAGATATATACATATCTAGTAAAATCATCAGTAAAAGTTATGAAGTATGAGTACATACCCCTTAGGTCAATAGGAAATGGTCCAAACACATCAGTATGAACTAATTCAAGAAGCTCTTTATCCCTTTCACCTTTCCCAGTAAATGGGTCTTTGGTCATTTTTCCTTGTAAACATGCATGAAATGCACCAAGTTTTTATAGTTCAAAAGAATATAATTATACATATTTATGTAAATTAGAAAATCATTTTTCATTTACATGACTTATCTGGTGATGCCAAATTTGGGTGTGGTAAGAGTTATGTGAAGTAACTTCATTATCAATTTCCATTACTTGGTTCATATAATCCAACACATAAAGATCATTATTTAAATGTGTCTTACCATAAAAAATGTTATATTTATAAAATAAGCAACATTTATTACCAAATTTTAAAATAAATCCATCCTTATCTAGTATGGATATAGAAATATTTTTTTTGGTAACTGAAGGCATGTAATAACAACCCTTTGAAACCAAGATCATTATGGTTGACAACATGAGGTGGTATTCCCCAATAGCTACAATAATAAGTTTAGATTTTTTGGATGATCGTAGATCTACCTCCCCTTGGTCAATATTTCTGAATCCACTTGGTTTCTATATTTGAATACATATGTGAGCACCAAAAGTTGTATCTAATACCAAATTTGTAGAAACATATAAATTGAACTCGATAACAAACACACACAAAGCTTCCCCTTTGTTGGTTCCGATCATGCATCGGAAGCCCCAAAAAGGATTTTAAAAAAAACACCAATGATCAATGTAAACTTTTCAATGTTAGTGAATAGGTATCCAGTTTAGGTTGAGGATCTCGCATGAAATAAGTTAATCACAAAAATTAAACCGTAAAAATACCTGGTTTAAATCTGAAGTCGTTCACGATGTCTGCTCATCACTGGTGATCAATAATCAAAGAATCTAAAGCTTAATTCTTATAAATCATCTACACATGCTTCAAGAAATTTTGGGATCACTATTCGTCAAAATCTGGGTGCTAGAACAGAGTTCCGACAATGCCTTTGACGCTCTGATGATCACCGCATTACTCTGCGTGTGATGCCTGAGAGAGAGCTCCATCTGAGCTCCTTGGATCCAGAGCCTCTCTCTCTAGGATGTGGGAGAGATAAATAGAGATATATACTCATGAATAGTCACTAGAAAATCCCTCTTATCCTCTATTTATATAGTGTAATGAAATTACCCAGAAACACCAGCCCGGCCCCTGAATAATTAACACACTATATAAATAATATTTTGACTACTTAACTGAGTCATAAATATTATTCATTATTATTATCACTTTCCTATAATATATTAAATATATTACATGATAATAAATGATCCATTAACTTGACTTGTCATTCCCACAAATATTAATTGAACCTTCAATATATTAAACTAATATTCGTCAATTAATATTTTTCATGTATTTATTTAAAACTTGTAAATACATTTAAAAAATAAATTCAATGCTCATTATTCTTAACTTGAATAATGTGAATTTATTTGTTGCATTGGAAATCGTATATTCTTGGACAAATATCGAAACCCCGGTGGTGGGACCCACCATGTCCAATATACTTATTCAACTGAATAGAGTAGATTCTCGAATACGCTATTGTGTGTGACCATCTAGGACCTTATCTCAATAGTAGTGAATAATATTCACAATCTAAGAGTGGGATCTAGCAACCCATCATGACCCCTAAAGAGATAAGGATTGTCACAGAAGTGACAACCAACCTACAAACACGCACTGTGTAATATAATCTCTTTGTCTTTAATATCACATAAAGTGGGACGCACACCTCTGTCATCATTATTTTTTTGCTTTATTGTTTGTTGATCCAACTGGGCAGATTTACCATCGATTGCCATGCCCATGGTCTTATGAAGGTACTATCATCCTTATCAACATGTCCTGAGATATATTAATTCCATAACCCGGAAGCAATGAATCCTTTCTTGACCATTCAACCATTATCATGCCACTAACAATGCACCCAACACCAACTACCTCGCCATGATTTTAATATCATGATTTTCATCTTGCATCAAAGTACACAATCAAGTGGCATACATTGGTAATTATCTCAAGTTAGGATATCATTACACATGATTGTACATAGGAACATACAATGACACCCTAAACATGTGGTGTTCCTATTGGTGGGTTTGTCCTCATGATCTCACTACTCGAGATCACCAAGTGCAAACTTCGTGAGAAGAAGTCTCAATGATTATAAGTCCTCTACACCTGATAGTCATATATATACTGTTTCCAGTTAGTAATATGTATCTAGAACATATAACATATATTTAAGATTAATTTCATAGTATCTCGAGGTTCCCATTATAGCCTGGGATGTAACACCCGAGATTTCTATGAGTAATATTTTGTTTTTATATATCATCAAAGGAATCTTTCACTACACACTTTCTTGGCTTACTTTACACGCAATCACGACCTTCCTCGATAGCTTGCGTCGTACACAATACCGAGTTTCACTAAACAACAATATGCTATTAAAATATTATTAAAACTAGCCGTTATGTATAGTAATAACCACTTTTTGAAATTTTATAAATTTTATTTTTCAAAATGGACTTCATTTTTGGATTCAGAATACCGAAATTAGCCTAGGGTGAAATTTTGGTATTTTTCTGAAAACTTTCAATTTTTGATGAATAGTGAAACCACTAAGTGGTAGGTTAAAAACTGAATTTTTGCATAAAACTTAATTTTACCACTTCTGTGAATGGAATTTCGAAAATCCGACAGACACAGTTGATATCAGTAAGTAAAATGTGGTTCAATGAGATAAAAATAATTTTTTGGTGAATAGTAACTTTTTAATTTTTTTTACAGCGGTTAATAGTAAATAGGGTAACTAAGGGTAAAAATGATATTACTATTACCCTAACACATGTCCTAATTCTATTGGATAAGTTTAATTCGACCAAAAACAAACTTAGGAATAAAATATGACCATTTAGGCCCACTTGGGTTAGATTAGGACATTTATTATTAATTTATTTAAAGAAGGGTTAAAATAGTTAAAATCAAAGTTTAATAAGTAAATAATTTTTAATATGGGGTTATACATAAGATAAATTCGACTATAAATATTCATTAGAAAGCTAAAAAGATTTCCTACATAATGGTATTTTATTTGTAATTTTTAGACATTAAATAATTTAATTTATTTATGACACAATGATGATGAAGTAATTATCTTATTAATGAAATATTGACATAATTGATGTTATAAACACCAAAATAAATGTAATTTGAGACTTTTTATGAATTACACTAATTTTCTAGGTTACTATGATATATTAGTGTTGATTTAATCAACTTGTTTCGAACATATAATTCTGTTATGACTTTCACAAAAATCATATATCAAATAGTGTCAAAATTGACACAAAATAGTTTTTAAATCAAATATTATATTAATAATTGTTATTTTATTCCTAAAAATCTAAGGTTCGGCCAAATGACTTAGATAAGGATATATATATTAATAATAAACAATTTGGGGTTCGTTTGGAATGTTATAGTAAGTTTATTAACCATATAGTGAAAGAAAACAAAAAGACACGGTAAAAGTTAAATTATTTAACTTAGAGTTAAATCTAATTGATAAGGTTAAAATAATACCCTAAACTTGTATAAATCCTATTTCTTGATAGGATTTAGACCCATACCCACTTTATCTTCTAAATAAGACCCTTTGGAACCATTATAAACCGATTTTGACTTTAATATAAAATAATATTTTCAGATATTCCTAAGGTGCCCCTCTCCTCCCTTATAAAAGGGCACCTCCTCCCCCTCCTACTCACACCAATTTGAGCACTCAATCTCGGCCAAACCCTGCCATTTTATCCTCTCCACTTCCCTATAATAATCCTAGAGGTCCTGGTCTTCTTCAAAGACCAATATTAGTTCCCTAAGTGGAGGATTCGAAGAGGCGTTCCAAAGAAGAGGTAATATCCATTATTGATCTTTTCAATTTCTTTCTTCTTCAACTTATTCTTCTTTAGTTGTTTCATGATAAAGTAATAACATCAGTATTACTTAAATACTGATATGTTATTATAAATATGAAACAACCCTTATTCACCTTCTATACACCCTACGGAAAAAATGAAATCACCGCGCGTGCGTACGTACGGAATACCGTCTCCACGCCGTGGTGTAATCTATTTTCCACCATCACCTTACAAGGATGGGTATAATGGTGTAATGAGTAACTATTTATGATTATTATAAAGTAATATTGATACTGAAATAATATATATATACTCCAATACAATTCCACGATCATAGGAACGATATTATCACTCGTGCGTACGTACGGAATACCGTCTCCACGATGTGATGCGACTCGTTCTACATGATCTTCATTTCATAATGATTATATAAATGAATTGAATAAATGAATATGATATATACTACACTAATACCATTCTGGAAATGAGGTATCTATAACCTAAATATAAGAATAAGAATTTATTCGACAAAACACGCATAAGAACAAAAAGTTATCAACACCCGAATAACAAGTAGCAATGAAATATTACTACTAAGAAGCTAAGAATATGACCATATATGATATCATAAAAATAAGTATGATTCTGGAATAAGTCAATAACATTATTTAAATCATTATACAGGAGGTTCGGACACTTACAAAGCAAGTCGGACCTAAGGTAAGGGATAAATTTTCAATCTCATTTTTATCCGAGATTGCTTATACGTAAGTATTTACGGGGGTTATGTTTATCATCCATGACCATGTTTTCTAAAAATGTTTTTATAAAATGTTTACCATTCTTCCATGAATGTTTAAAGTCATTTTTACCCTTTATTGACTTTTTACCACATTGTATGAATGGAATCTTTCCCTTGGTTACCAATAAGGTACTTTTTGACTTTTCCGACAAAAGTACGAAGAATGTTTTTTTAACATATATAGCATGAATGGATTTTTAAAACATTATTTCCAAGAAGATTCCTTTACAAGTTTTCAAGTTTATTTTTAATCAACTTCTTTTAGTTTATAATTGTATGACATATTAAGAAAAGAAAAGTGTTTTTGAAGAAGAAAGGATATTTTCCTCAAGAATGGAGTTCAAGTGTTTTATCAAAATTATTTTCCATCTAAGATAATAAAGGGTTCTGTTTTTATCCCTATTATTACATTGATTTGATCATGTTATGATGGAATTATTTTTATGAATTCCTTTATCTTGTATGAATTGTTTTATGATGTCATGATGTTTCAAGAATCCCATTTTTATTACATGTGTTATGCGATGATGTATGATTTATGATTATGTGGCACACATAAGAAAGGATTCATTATAAGATGGGTGGGACCTATATCTCCCTCCAATGCATTGGGTAAAGATTTTATATCTCATGAGATAGACATGGCTGGAACGGAAGGTTATTTCGGTTCAGTGATACAGGACTGAAACGAGGAGTGAACTCGGTTCAGAAATGGACTTTGTCCGCTAAGATAGTCTTGGCAACGAGTCATGACTAACAAGAAATGATTTTCCATGATTATGTGTGCATGCCACAAAGTTTCAAGTTTTATGTTATGATTATGGGGATCTCATTTTCACTTCTATGATTTATTCCATGTTAAGATATTATGATCTCTTTTGTAGGTTATGATTTTCAAAAAGATATGATATGATTTTTATTTCCTTTATTTGCCCTTGCTGAGCATTTGAGCTCACCCTTTTATGTTTTCTTTTCCCCAGGTCAGGAAGATGGATATTAAGTAGAATATGCTAAAAGGGACCCTAGATATGATGAAATAAATGGGAGACACTGTAGAAGATTTATGAACCAGTTGTTTATGTTTCCTAGTTTCTAAAGACACTATACCTATACGGTCCTTCGTGGTTTTGTCCTATGTTGTAATAAGTGTGCTTCAATTTTGAATTATTAACAATGTATGTAAAGTATGGGTCGTTATATGGGATCTGCTACAACCTTTCTATGCGACAATTAATCTTTGGACATTACCATTAAATAGTGGATGCAAAAATATCTACACTATAATGGTAAGATATTATAATGTATATCTAACTGTATACACAATATGGTAATCCAAAGCACTAAATAGTTGTGTATAGGACACCCACTATTTCAAAACTCTCACTTGCACTAGAGCCAACTTGTTAACCAAACTTGTTAGCACTCACATGATAAAGATCATGTTTCTGCTGAGTCATGGCTTTAGATGTCGGGCCTTACATGATTATGCTACATGGCATATCTGTTATATGCGACCTCATCTCCTTGAGTAAAAATTCTCATGAGATGGTATCCCTGAGTATATCCCACTTGTCAACTGCCATAAATTGTCATCTTGGCTAGTAATAATATCATAATCTACATTATAATAATACTTTTATTACCAGGTACAATTCCAAGAATTAGAAAAAATCATTGCATTCACTTGCTTCTTAGTTGTCTCGGAAGCTACAACACACTTGGTATTTGTAGGTATAGCTACCACTAGCTTATATGAGCTTGTCTCTCTCATCAGTTTAGCCTAACTGCAATATTAGATCTCATTGATCTAAGGAAGACTGGTTTGTATCCCCTGAAAACTAGTATTCTTTCTTCTCCACATACCAGGTACGTATCATTTGTACTTTCCTAAGTACAATTATATAATTCTGACTACTTCCCTTGCAGTTCTCTTGGATATAACTGATATTTTCCTACTGTAAAATATGTATTGGAAATATCAGTTCTTGTACATATCATGGAATACGTGATTAATTTATCGCATAAGCTTATGGATTTTAACTCATCATGTTAATATACTCCCATTTCCTATACATTCCAACCTGTAGAGATTATGCCATGTGACATTGGTAAAATTTCTCTTTAATGGTTCCAATTTGTATTTTTCAATACCATGTCACTATATGTATGATTGACTAGGTCCAAGGAACCTTTAGATCTACCTTAGTAAATCTTGTTCACTATAACTTAGGTTGATACTTTAATTCAATCACTGGATAATTGATTCTATCATGGTCGTAACTAACTTTAAGTCCAATATTTTTTTCCATATGTTGTCGAATATATTTTGCTTTTAAAACCTTGGCACTCCCACTAACCTCTAGTAGACACATGGAAAACATTTAATGAAAATATATATTCTATGATATCATTTCTTACTTCAATACTAAACTATATTTCAGTAACTTACAACCTTTATTAGCATTATGTGATGTGACCATCCTTTTCTGGTTGCGTCGTATGGACACATTCCATGATTGGTGGTCATGATATCAGATGCTTGATATAATGATCATAAAAGTTAGCTATGACAAGTAAAATTCTAATGGATTTAGGCATAACGAATTGGTGAAACCAATCGATCCTTATTGGTACTACGCTTGTACCATCCATGTATCTACTCATTTTAATACCCACTATAGTATTCAATATTATAGGAGCCTTTGAGTTGTGATGCATAGAATCCATTATTGAATTTTAATTGATCTTGTAAATATTATCTAATTTTCATACACTTCTTACTTATAGGAAATATTATTCATAATGAATAATATATCACTGACCATGGTGAATACAAAAACCATCACCATGGTTTTATTCTTCTTACGTAGTGTGTGTCTCTGGAACATTCATCTTCCACATGTACTTGTGGAACTAGTTCCCCATGCAAACTATTTGTGCCTCTCATGCATTGACTAAAACTGAGTCAATATAGCACCCACTATCTCAAAATAGATGTGGACCCTCTTATAGAAATGTAGTCTATCACTTGACTACAACTTTTCTATCTTAGGGATCTATGTATTATCCTAAGAAACAGTTAGGATAATTATTTAGATGCACCATGTGTTTAGCTTGATGCATGTTTGTTTATATCTTAACAAACTATTTGCATCTAAACACATGTATTTATGACATAATATATTTTCATCATACTATGACTTATATTATATCCATTTTTCATTTTAGTTGACATATGGTTATGAGAAATCGCCATTATTTGTAAAGCATGTCATGAAATACAATGGAAGTTTCTACAAGTTGCAACATTGATACTCCCTACATCATAACTCTGATGTATAAAATGTGAATTTAGGAATTACTCCATGCTACATTTTTCTAATCAATGTTGACATGTAATACTTCAACATTAATCATCCTCATTAACATCAATGTCATGATGTAGATAAGGTAATGTGTATTTATGAATTACTCCACGTTACATTATCATGATCGATAATTACATAGTCAAGATATTTTTCGGCATTCCAGCTCGAAGCAACTCATATATTCTGACCATGCATTTACTTAACCTTGTAATTCCTTAATAATTTAAAGGAGACTTATGAAGTAAATATATACCTTTATCTTACCCTGGGAATAGCTCATGCTCACTTGTTGAACTATTTCAAAAAGCTTTGTGACATGACTTTATTTATAAAGGTTTCTTTGTCCAAACTAAAGATATCAATAATACCATAGGTGTTTAGTTGTATCGAGCCTAAATACCATATTGGGTATATACTTGACATCCACTTTTAGTTTTTCTTGACAAAGAATTATCTTTCCACAACTAGGTATAAGTCTTACATTTTAATATTCATCACTCATTGCCTATGATTCATGTATCACTGAACTAGTGATTGAGTATTAAATATTAAAAACAACATTCATTCCAAAACCTAGAATAATGTCTCCTTATGTCTAAGGACACATGAGATTAATGTTTTGGTTGTACCCAATAATAGTTATGCATGAATATTTTACTTGAAAATAAAGAAGTCATGTAATTCTCACCACTGGATTAGGTATCACCCTTTCTCAAGCACTTGGAGAACACACCTAACTTCTAGTAAGGTTTATATACTTACTTTGTTACTGTATATCAATACACATGTGTCAATCATAGTGTATTGAATACTCAAAAAGTAAAACTGAAACATTACATAGATGAATATTCCCCGAAAAGAAGCGATAATTTTCTTCTTTAATTCAATTTATTGCAATTAAACTTCCATATCTTTATTTCATAATATGTCATGTAAATAACCTCCTATTAATACCTTTATAATCTAAGTATGTTGCAAACATTATTTTGATGTTACTTTCCATTGGCCTTTTCACCTTGTCTTTCAATTTATTTTCCATAAGAATTAAAAATGAAACTTTCTTTGATATTCTTAATCCTTGGCGAACCTTACCTTTATAGGTAATGAAGTGTTTACTCAATACTAGATCGTTTTATAACTTTAAACGAGACTTGAGTAAAAGGGGTGAAAATGATATTAGAATAGGATGTATTGAAAGATAATAATTTGTCTTTCAATTTACATAGATCCAGTGTAATCATTACCTTTACATATCATTGCTTCACTTTCTCCTTATAAACTTCTTGGAGACGAAACTACATGTTTTATCATATATGTCCAAATGTAGTGACCAAAACTAGTATCAGACATTGATGATGGAATAATGACATAACCATCATATGCTTTGTACATTAGTCTCACGTAAGCAATTTCACTCTCACTTCCTGAGGTAACTTAACAAGTATAGGGACACTAACACTGTGAGTTTCCAATAGTATTGTGTGCAAGTGCCTATGCTATTTTTGGATACCCGTACTAGTGTGGACATTGAATTTGTCCATTATTTATCGCAGTTTCAAACTTGTGGTATAACTTGCCATTTTTCTACGAAAATAAATTTTATCAAATAACTACTTTTTTTATCTTGATTACTTGTTTGAATTTTTGATTAATTAATTAAATAATTAAATGTCTCGCACTATTTTATCATATTCTAGGAACCCTCTGTGATAGAATCAGAATACTCTGTAGCTTGAGTATTCTAGTGGTAAAGATCCATGAACCTCCCCTCATAGTCTAGAAGTTATGGCTACACTACTACTTGAAGGGTTCAAGGTAAGCTTCTGGCTGGTCAACCGCATTAACTTGCAGTTCCTTGATCTGTTGAGTGAAGTCTCATCTTCTAAAATCGTTACTTGATTTACTCAACACTTGCCTCTAAAATTAAAACAAGCTAGATTTGGCTATTTCTTTTTTGTCATTTTAGTTGATTCAACCCACCACTCTCATAAAAACGCCCTAGTAGTAAGAGGCACCCTCATCTTTGGCACGATCGGCACCCCAAATAGATGTTTTTGTCCAAATTTGAATGACAGAAGGTGGTAATGACTTCATATATATTTGAGGGTTTTATTATTTTTAATGTGACGAAAGAAATCATTTTCTATTTTCTAAGCACGTACTATGTGATCGCACTCACAACTGACAATGCAAGAAATAGAAAAACCATCGCATCACATGTTCATTTTATCTGTGCATGCTTGTTTATTATTACTCTATGTGTTCGTGTGTTAACTAAAGACACACAAAAAATTAATAAATCATGCAAAATAAAATGAGGACCTCATCATGAGACGGTTCTAATGGTTGAACTGTTGAGTGAATAATGGTCCAACCTAGACCCTAGGGGTAATACCTTGAGTTGCATAGCTTGCAACTCGTATTGTAGTGTATGCCCACCCAATGCATCAAGGTCCTGTCTGGTGTGTCGCCATAACTCGGCACGAAGTGCGTCAGTAGTCGTCTCCTCATTATACAAAATTATTCACTCAAAAGTGAGGGGAACTGGGGAGTAAATGTACAACATAGGAGTGGACGTGCATACCCTTATACATATAATGACCCAGAGATGATATGTAGATCATTATTTATTAATTAAACTATGTATTACAACACCGTGAAATAATTAAATAAATTAATTAAATAAATAAACAAGCACCATACATGCATTGGTCAGTCAAAGGGCTCGTGATCAGTCATATACGCATCAAACTCGCGTATATTAAACAAATACAAAATTAAATTAAACTCGCATTAAAATAAACGTGAGGGCATATAATTGAATTAAAAATTCACTCATATTTTTTATTCAATCATCACGTCGTTCGGCCCCAATTAATTAATTTAATTTTAAAAGTGAAAACAAATTAATTAATTAAGTTAATTAAACATCAAATTAAATTAATTTACACTGTAATTAAATTATAAACCAAAAATTAATATTTAATTAATTAATTTTCAACCGAAAACAAATTGATTATTTTAATTAATTTTTGATTGAATTAAAATTACCCGGACCCCTAAACCCCGTGAAGGACCAGTGTGGGTCGGGTTAAACCCGTGAAGGCCCATTCTAGGCTATCCTGATTCGTGTAGGGGTTTTATGGGCTGAGCAGGTTAGCTCACACCCATTTCAGGTTGAACCGACCCCCCAGAGCCTGTTTTGGGATGAATCTGGTCCTGCAGAAAGCTAGCAAGGTCAAAACACAGGTACCTCACGACCAGAGAAAATGGGTGGCCGACCCGCGGTGGATCTGTTGGTTCGAGGTAAGACCACAGATGGTCGGGAGTTGTTGTTTGGGGAGATCCTGGCGAGGAGAGGGTCACGTGGTTGTGCAATGTTGGCAAGCAGTAGAAGAGGCATCCTGGGGCAGGGGTTTTGGTGGTCTGGTGCGTTGGAACAAGGGGCTCTGGGAGGGTAGTGTTATGCTGCCGGATTGGAGGGGTGCCGACGATGAAGCCAAGGCGGACGACAGAGGAGGCCGAAGGTGGGTAGTGGGCCTCCGGCTGGGAGGTAGGAGGGTAGAGGCGCTATGGGGCTGGGTGCATCGGTGACCTAGGGTGGATGGCGGCGCGGTCGGCCGAGCGGTGGGGAATAGAGGTGCTGGTGCGGAGGCGGCTGCACCTGGTGTAGGTGGTCCGGGGTGGTGTCGGTGTGGAGGTCCACCGTGGGAAGAGGTCGGACCGGCGGTGGAGGTTGGCTGGCTAGGGCGGTGGTGCCTGGTGGGTGCATTGTGCGGGGAAGACAAGGGGGCCACTCGGGCCCCAAATAATTGACCTAGTTTTTTTTTTGTCTTCTTTGAAAAATAGTGCCCCACCACATTTTTTGTGTTTTCTACACCTCTGTCCCACTGCCCCCAACTTAGTCTAAGGCCCCCTTTTTTATGTTTGTCTTTTGACAAACTCATATCTTCCCAAAACAATATCAACATCTTTCCATAACTTCTCAAGTCTATCATAATAGACTTGATATAAAAATAATTTTAATTAATTAAATTAAATTATTAAATCAATTAATAAAATAATTTATTAATTTACCTTGTCAGAGAATCCTATTCTGATCACCAGAAATCTGACCGGTGATTGGATTCAAATAGAAATTCCTTTGGATTAACTTAAAACAAATATAATAAAATATATGTTGATCAAAATTAACCTTAAAACATATGATTTCAATCCGTATTGAGAATTTTGAATGGTCATATCTTGGCCATCCAAGCTCATATTTAGAAACTGTCTGAGGAGTTGGGACCGTAATGAAACCTTTTACAATATTTAATGCAGATTTAATTTTTCATTAGCTTAAAATCATCACGTGTCGCTCTGATACCACTTGTTGGTTCCGAGCACACAATGGAAGTCCAAAAAGGTTGGTTTTTAAAAAAATCACCTATGATCGATTTAAACATATCAACATCAGAGAATAACTACTCGGTTTAGGCCGAGGATCACGCATGAAAGAAGTTAAGCACAAAAATTAAACCGTAAAAATTCCTGGTTTAAATATGAAGTCGTGGATGATGTCTGCTCATCGTTGGCGATCACTGCTCGAAGAATATAAAGATGAATTCCTCTAGATCGTCCACACACACTTCAAAAAACTATGAGAGTGTCATTCATCAAAATTTGGGTGCTAGAATAGAGTTATGACGATGCCTTTGACGCTCTAACGATCATTGCATCGCTCTACTTGCGATGCTTGAGAGAGAGCTTCATCCGAGCTCCTTGGATCCAGAGCCTCTCCCTATAAGATGTGGGAGAGAAAAGTAGAGAGAGAGACGTGAATATTCACTAGAAAATCCCTCTTCTCCTATATTTATAGAGTGTAATGAAATTACCCAGAAACGCCAGCCCGATCCCCGAATAATTAACACACTATATAAATAATATTTTGACTACTTAACTGAGTCATAAATATTATTCATTATTACTATCAATTTCCTGTAATATATTAAATATATAACATGATAATAAATGAGTCATTAACTTCACTCTTCATTCCTATAAATATTAATTTAAGCTTGAATATATTAAACTAATATTTGTCAATTAATTTTTTCATGTATTTACTTAAAAATTGTAAATACATTTAAAAATAAATTCAATCCTCATTATTTTTAACTTGAATAATATGAATTTATTTATTACATTGGCGATCATATCTTCTTGGAAAAATCTCAAACCTTGGTGGTGGGACCCACCATGTCTAATATACTTATTCAACTGAATAGAGCATATTCTCAAATACGCTATTATGTGTGACCCTCTAGGCCCTTGTCTCGGTAGTAGTGAATAGTATTCATAGTCTAAGAGTAGGATCTAGCAACACATCACCCTTGATTCTCTGGCTAGGTGTAGTTTTTCTTCTAGTGGCCCTTCTTGCCACATGTGAAACAAACAACATTTTGTTCCCTTGCTTTCCCCTTGATCTTCTTTTTCTTGGAAGGGTGTGAAAAATATTTGGGATTAAATCACTTCTCTTTATCTTCCTATTTATTCACCATAAGGATAGAAGGATTTTTACGCTTCGTATCCTTATCTTCTTGGCGAAGGAGAGTAAGAAGATCTGCCAGAGAGTTCTCAATGTTGTTCGTATTAAAATTTACAACAAAGATGGAGAAGCTCTGAGGGAGTGATTCCAGAATGAGATCGGTGTTCATTTCTTTAGGGAGTTTAAACCCTAGAACCTCTAGGTGCTCAATGTATCCAATGAGATTAAATACATAAGGCCCAACTGAGAACCTTCTCTAATATTTCTTTGAAAGAGCACCTTGGATATCTCAAACCATTTTTGTCTAGCTCTCTCCTAGTAAATACCATAGAGGTACTCAAGCATGTTATACACATCCACATTTTCATGAGACTTCATGAGTTCATTAGATATAGATAAAATCATCAAACATTGAACGTTGACCACCTCGTTCAACTATTTTTCATGGATAATGAACTTATCATCACTTTCCTCCTTATTATGAAGATCAGGCATTGAGGATTTTTGCACATAAGATTTTTATTCATGGCGTAACACAACCTGAATGCATCTAAACCACTCCTAGGAGTTACTGGAAGTTATGAGGTTGTCTTTTTCCAATATTGATCATAGGGATAGTGTGTATGATGAACTATTTGTTCTATTCTACAATTAAAAGTATTGGATTATTATTACTTTTCTTGATTAGAAATTAGGTGAGATATAATAAATTAAATGTTTTTATTAAATCTCTCACTATTTTATCAAGTCTTAATAGTCTTCATCATTGAATTCTGAATGTCTAATTTCTTTAACATTCTAGTGTCAATGATTCCCAAAAAAAATCTTAATGATCCATAATTTGGCCATGAAAACAATAAGAAAGTAATTAGGTAGGCGATCTTGCTAATTGCGAACTTGCATCTCCTTGATTCGTTGAGTGGATTCCCCTATTCCGAAATCCTGACTTGGATTTCCTCAATAATTGACTCCAAATTTTTATTGAACAAACTTTATCCATTAAACTCAATACAAGTTCGGTTAAATAAACCTAAAACTCTTATGAGAAATCCCTGATAAAAGTAAGTATCTAGATTTTGGTCATAAAATACACTTAGTTCTATGGTTTCATTCCCAATCAATTAATAGAAGACTTAGTCTAACTTAATATTAGGTTGAGGAATTTTAATTAATTTAAGCATAAATTTTATCTTGTTTTATCCTTTACATTTCTTGTTAATATTAAGTGGATGTTACTTAATTGGTTATCTGTATTGGATAAAACATTTATGCATAATTCATTTATTTAATTTATGTATTTACAAATTTATTTATTTATTTATGTGATTGTGGTATTACAAACATAAAATAAATAATGCATAGACAAAAATAAATAAATAAAGTAAATAACCAGATCATGAGCTTATCTAACGGTTGATTTAATTAGAGAACATTAAATCAACCTATGACCTAGGGGAATAAGTCCATTTCTCGGTCTTGTCATTAGTTGCAATATTCCACCTATATATTTGTGTATCACTGAGTTAGCATCTTCATGGTTATGTCTTGACCCACCTCTACGTGTCTTGAGATGCTCTATTAATTACATGTATTTATGAATCACACGTAGGCAAGGGGGACCAAGGAATTATTTAAAAGGAATTAAAGACCATCATTTAATTTAATATTAAATAATTGAAAACTCATGTAATAAATTAAATTAAATAAATTTCATCACATACATAGGTCATGGTCAAACTCATGATCGGTCATACATGAAACAAATATGCAAAAATAATCGGCTAGCATTCATTTCTTTATTCATTCTTTATTATTAAGATAAACATGTTTGTATTAATTAATTAATTAATTCTCTTTCATCTCAATGATCAGCCAATCTTAATTGAAGATAACCATCATTTATGGCATTCATGGAAAATAAACAACAGATCCAATAATGACATATTAATTACAATAAATTAATTGAGCATTTAATATTCCATAAAATAATTATTAAATTGTCAAACACACAATGGTGTTCCAATCAATAAAATAAGGTTTTAATGCTACAATTTTTCAATTTAATGTAATTTTTAATTTTATCCTTTAATAGGAGACTACACAAAATGTACAATCCAACTACACACCGTGTACCTCAGTTGTTTTGTATTTGAGACACACACCTGGGGCTTCGGCTTGTTAACTCGTTCAGACTGCACAGTGTGTACATATCCGCTACACTCCAAGCATCTTCTTGTCGTGTGTTAGGTTGACCTGATCAACACACGGTGTGTAATAAATGCATTATGTGTAATTAACTACTCGATGCATCAGGTACAATGCGCATGAGTACACAACATGTGCTCTGGCTACACATCGTGTAACCCAGTTTTACCGGTCAAAGATTTGATATTTCTCAATGGAATCTCTGGTCATTCTTCATCTATTCTTAGACCTTTAAGAAAATGAAACACTGGATGAATATGATTAATATGTCAAGATTGTTAATTTAAATCAGATTAAAGAACAAATAATAAAAATGAAAACTCAACCATGATTGCGTATGAATCAACAATCAAATAAATAATTATAAATTTAAACGTGATAACTTTGATACCACTTGTTAGTTTTGGGCATAGCGAAAGTGTGCAGCGATGGGGGATATATTAAAATTTATTTTAATAATCATTGCTCGAAACCATGAGTGGGGATCTTGTATGTCAAATTTATAATTAATTTATTTAATATTTGAAGAAATAAATATTTGGTCTTATGAACTTTCTTCTTTGATGAATGTTGATCTTATGAAAAGAACTTTTTAGATTTCTCTCGCTGCATTTTGAAGATCCAAGGATAGAATCCTTCTAGAGTAAATCCACACATTCTCTAATGATCTCTAAATAACATCACTTGATCTCTGGGTGCTAGCGTAGTGAATCGATGTCTTGCGTTGTTCATTCTTGATCGCTCGTTCTTCGGTCTTAAAAAAATCTCTCTTGTATTTCTTGTTCTTGAGGAGAGAGAATGAGGAGTCAAGAGATAATTCTTTGTGTGCAACAATTCTATATTTTCAATTTTGGATGCAATGCACAATAGACATAACTATTAATTTATAGAGTTATAGTTTAGGTTAAGATATTATTTAATTGCATGTCGGTCATTAAATAGAATTTAAAACATTTAATAAATCTCATGTCACATAATAATATTATTATTATTTTGTGGTGAGACAACTTGCGTAAATTGATAAATAATATTTACGACTTGTAAATAATTATTTTATCACCGGACGCAGTCTTGATCCGTTCGAACTCCTCGGTATTTATTGAATACCTGAATAAATATTTTATTCATAAATAAATATTTCACTCATATACCGATGAATAAATATTTATTAAATAGTCAATAAAATAAATAAATATATTTTTATTCACATGTTGGTGAATAAATATTTATTTAATTTATGAAATCAATAAAACTTGAATAAAATTATTCCTTTATATTAAGAATAATATTTATTCCATTAATTGAATTCAAATATAATTTAATTGAGATCAATAGAAACACTTAGTGTGTGACTCTCTAGGATTCTTTCTCATTGGCATTGGATGGACTTGTCTAAAGTCTAATATTACTGTCTAGCAACGGGTCAAGGAACTCAAGAGAAATAACTTAATGTCGTGACAATGACGACCGCACACAAATGCTCACTATGTAATATAATATTTTTGTCTCGGTATCTCATCAAGTAGGTTTCACATTTTTGTCACCAACCTATATGCTCGATGTGTCTCCCTGTGACTATCTGAAATAAACACATTGTTATACCATGACCATGTAATTTAGGGTGACAATTTTATTCCAATCAAAGGGTCGAGATATCAATTTCCATAAAGATGGAAAGGACACATCATTCCTTGACTTATCCATTAAGAACATGTCACTCGTGATGCATCCAACGTATTAAACTTCACCATGCACTATTATTGTCATGGTTTACGAAACACATCTGAGTACGTGAGTTGCAACATGCATTAATAATAATCTTAAAGTCTAAGGACCATTACACACGCTCGCATATAGGAATACACTACCACAAAACTGGGTTTCCGCAGCGCCACCCTTTAACAGTGCTAAAAAAAATCACTGATAAAGGGGGGCCTTTATTAGTGTTTTTTTAGCGTTGTTAAAGGGGACCCCTTTATCAGCGCTTTTTTTAGTAGCGCTGATAAAGGGGGGATTTATCAGTGCTTTTTCCTAGTGCTGATAAATTTCAAAAAAAATCATAAAAAATAATATATTGTTATATAAGTATATTTATATTGATATAAATATAATATATATATTTTAAATATGTTTTAGATAAGTATAAATAGACTATTACATTTAATATATAAGAACTTTAGTGAAAATGGCTTTAAAATATTTTAAAAAATATTATTAATTAATAATTTGCTAATTATCATTGATTAATAATCATTTAATTACAATTTGAAGACACAAAAAATAAAAATAATAATAATAAAAGATCTAAAATAAGTTGAAAATGTAACTCAAACTTCAAACGACCATACCTTTTATTCCGGGTGTCCGTTTGAACTCTACATCATATCAAATCAAAGCTTGCGACGAGCTCTGTGTACTATTAATATAAGGGAACCTTCTGTCACATTTTTCAAGGCCCAAAAAGGCTCATAAGACCTCCACAACTGAGTTTTTAATCGGGATACCCTGATTTTTTAACATTCAAACAGATATTACGTCTGATCCGGATGTCCGCTAGGTCTGTACCACATATCATATCGAATATTGTTTCATTTTCTTCGATTTGACTAGTTGTGGAGTTGAAACAGACTTCTAGATTAGAAGTTATGGTCGTTTTAACATTCTATGGTTTTTCAGATACACATATATGTATTTATTCGTAAATATATGTGTGTGTGTCTGTGTCTGTGTCTGTGTGTCTGTGTGTGTGTGTGTGTTGTATATATGTATATATATATATTTTTTTTATTTATAAACACACATAAAAAACATATTTTATAAATGTATTTAAAACTAATCTTATAAGTATATATTAATATACAAATAAATATACAGATAAAAAATTATAATTAAAAATATATATATAAATAAATATTAATATATATTAATATACGAATAAATATATATATACTAATATATGAATAAATATATATGTATTAATATAACTATATATATATATTAATATAAATCTATATTAATATACGAATATATATATATATATGTATTAATATAAATCTATATTAATATATGTATAAATATAAATATATATATTAATATATAAATAAATATATATGTATTAATATAACTAAATATATTTATATCAATATAAATCTATATTAATATACGAATAAATATAACTATGCATATAAATATATATTAATATACGAATATATATATATATTAATATATGAATAAATATATATGTATTAATATAACTAAATATATTTATATTAATATGAATCTATAATAATATACGAGTAAATATAACTATATATATATAAATAGATATATCATTAAATAGAGAAAAAAACTAAATAGCTTAGTGGTAAAGGTGCAGGCGCGCAAGTGGGGAGGTCTCAGGTTCGAGTTCGGGTGGAAGCAGGGGTGCGCGAGCAAGTGGGGGATGCACAGGCAAGTGCAACGCAAGGAGAGTGGGAGGGGGTCTGCCTAACGCTGATAAAAGGGGGGGTCAAGCGATGTTAAAAGCTTCCCTGAGCGCTGTATTTTCTTTTTAACATTTTTTTTTACTTTTATCAGAGCTAAAAAAAGGCGCTGATAAAAGGAGTCTTTTATCAGCACTAAAAAAATGATGATAAATGACATGTTTTATCAACGCTTTTTTTATCGCTGATAAAAGGGGTCTTTATCAGTGCTTTTCTGAGTGCTGATAAAAGGAACCCCCCTTATCTTCGCCTCGATTAACAGCGCTTTTCTAGCGCTATTAATACCTTTTTCTAGTGATGATAAAGGTCATATTTGCATTAGTGATATCTGATGATACCAAAACATGCATAATTCATACCGTTGGGTCTGTTCTCATAATCTCCCGTCTTGGAGATTACCAATTGTGAACTTAAAGAGAAGAAGCTTCATCTGCTTATGAGTACTCTCGCCTGACAGCCTATGTACTGTGTGTCCCATCATAGTACGTTATCCAACCGCAAATAATTATTTAAGAATAACATCATAGCACATCAAGGTTCTCATCATAACGGGAAACTGATATTACCTTATCAATACGACGTATGCTCTAAGACATAGTTACATTAGAGTCATGCGGAACAACGAACAATGTATGACTAGTAGTTTTATTAATATTCAATATATCGAATATAAATGTAATCAAAGCACAGACAATTGGTCCAATAACACTAACTTCAACAACATTATCCATCAAAACCTAGATCTAAACTCATCATTAGCGGTGGAAATCATCCCTTCAAAAGAAGAGAGAAAGATGAGGGAGGGAGAGAGTGTGAGGGGGAGGGAGGAAACCAAATGAGAAGAGATCACATACCGGAAGAGGGGTACAATCCTTCCACCGGATCTTCATTTCACATAGAAAGGGGTTTGTGGAACCTTGGAATCCTTCTCAGAGCCTCCAAGACCAAACGAAATCGAGTTAGGTCGATCCGGGCGGATTATGAATAAAAACCTAGGGGTTTAAGATTTTTTTATAAAAATTTCTAGGGTTTAAATTCTGCACGCACGGTTTCCTGGGCGGGGTCGTACGGTTTGTCAAATCGTGTGCCCCTACTATCTAAGGTGCACAGTTTCTTCTAAATGGCAGACAATTTGACAAACTGTGCATCAATCATGTAATTTCACTTTGTATAGGATTCACAATTTGTTGGGGGTAGGTGCATGATTTGGGAAAAAGTGTACGCCAACCGTGCATTGCTCAAAACTCCTTCAAAAGTTTAAAAAACTCACTCGAACGCACCCAAGATAAGCCTCAATCAAAGTAAGACTAAAAAAAGGGAAAAAGAATACCTGAAAACAAGTACGAGACATTTCCAAAGTCAGGATCTTGCACAAGAGTTTACCTAGAGGTAAATTTGAGACTCGTCAATTGATAAAAGGGGTCTTTTATCAGCGCTAAAAAAATGCTGATAAATGACCTATTTTATCATCGCTTTTTTTAGCACTGATAAAAGGGGCCTTTATCAGCGCTTTTCTGAGCGCTGATAAAAGGAACCCCCCCTTATCTTCTCCTCAATTAACAGCGCTTTTCTAGCGCTCATAATACCTTTTTCTAGCGCTGATAAAGGCCATATTTGCAGTAGTGATATCTGATGAGACCAAAACATGCATAATTCATACTGGTGCGTCTGTTCTCATAATCTCCCATCTTGGAGATTACCAAGTGTGAACTTAAAGAGAAGAAGCTTCATCTGCTTATGAGTACTCGCGCCTGACAGCCTATGTACTGTGTGTCCCATCATAGTACGTTATCCAACTGCAAAGAATTATTTAAGAATAACATCATAGCACATCAAGGTTCTCATCATAACGGGAAACTGATATTACCTTATTAATATGACGTATGCTCTAAGACATTGTTACATTAGAGTCATGCAGAACAACGAACAATGTATGACTAGTAGTTTTATTAATATTCAATATATCGAATATACATGTAATCAGAACACAGACAGTTGGTCCTACAACACTAACACCAACAACATGATCCATCAAAACCTAGATCTAAACTCATCATTAGCGGTGGAAATCATCCCTTCAAAAGAAGAGAGAAAGACGAGGGAGGGGGAGAGTGTGAGGGGGAGGGAGGAAACCAAATGATAAGAGATCACATACCGGAAGAGGGGTAAAATCCTTCCACCGGATCTTTATTTCACATAGAAAGGGGTTTGTGGAACCTTGGAATCATTACGGGAGCCTCCAAGACCAAACGAAATCGAGTTAGTTTGAGCTGGGAGGATTATGAATAAAAACCTAGGGGTTTGAGATTTTTTTATAAAAAATTTTGGGGTTTAAATTCTGCGCGCACGGTTTCCTGGGTGGGGTCGCACGGTTTGTCAAATCGTGTGCCCCTATACTATCTGAGGTGCACAATTTCTCCTAAGTGGCAGACAATTTGACAAACTGTGCGTCAACCATGTAATTTCACTTTGTCTAGGATTCACAATTTGTTGGGGGTAGGCGCATGATTTGGTAAAAATCGTACGCCAACCGTGCATTGCTCAAAACTCCTTCAAAAGTTTACAAAACTCACTCGAACACACCCAAGATAAGCCTCAATAAAAGTAAGACTAAAAAAAGGGCAAAAGAATACCTGAAAACAAGTACGAGACATTTCCAAAGTCGGGATCTTGCACAAAAGTTTACCTAGAGGTAAATTTGAGACTCGTCAACTGATAAAAGGGGTCTTTTATCAGCGTTAAAAAAACGCTGATAAATGACCTGTTTTATCATCGCTTTTTTTTAGCACTGATAAAAGGGGCATTTATCAGCGCTTTTCTGAGAGTTGATAAAAGGAACCCCCCTTATCTTCACCTTGATTAACAGCGCTTTTCTAGCGCTATTAATACCTTTTTCTAGCGCTGATAAATGCCATATTTGCAGTAGTGATATCTGATGACACCAAAACATGCATAATTCATACCAGCGGGTCTGTTCTCATAATCTCCCATCTTGGAGATTACCAAGTGTGAACTTAAAGAGAAGAAGCTTCATATGCTTATGAGTACTCGCGCCTGACAGCCTATATAATGTGTGTCCCATCATAGTACGTTATCCAACTGCAAAGAATTATTTAAGAATAACATCATAGCACATCAAGGTTCTCATCATAACGGGAAACTGATATTACCTTATCAATACGACGTATGCTCTATGTCATTGTTACATTAGAGTCATGCGGAACAACGAACAATGTATGACTAGTAGTTTTATTAATATTCAATATATCGAATATACATGTAATCAAAACACAGATAGTTGGTCCTACAACACTAACACCAACAACATGATCCATCAAAACCTAGATCTAAACTCATCATTAGCGGTGGAAATCATCCCTTCAAAAGAAGAGATAAAGATGAGGGAGGGAGAGAGTGTGAGGGGGAGGGAGGAAACCAAATGAGAAGAGATCACATACCGGAAGAGGGGTAAAATCCTTCCATCGGATCTTCATTTCACATAGAAAGGGGTTTGTGGAACCTTAGAATCCTTCCGGGAGCCTCCAAGACCAAACGAAATTGAGTTAGGTTGAGCCGGGAAGATTATGAATAAAAACCTAGGGGTTCAAGATTTTTTTATAAAAACTTCTGGGGTTTAAATTCCGCGCGCACGGTTTTTTAGGCGGGGTCGCACGGTTTGTCAAATCGTGTGCCCCTGCTATCTGAGGTGCACAGTTTCTCTTAAGTGGCAGACAGTTTGACAAACTGTGTGTCAACCATGTAATTTCACTTTGTCTAGGATTTACAATTTGCTGGGGGTAGGCACGTGATTTGGGAAAAATCGTACGCCAACCGTGCATTGCTCAAAACTCCTTCAAAAGATTACAAAACTCACTCGAACGCACCCAAGATAAACCTCAATCAAAGTAAGACTAAAAAAAGGGCAAAAGAATACCTGAAAACAAGTACGAGACATCTCCAAAGTCGGGATCTTGCACAAGAGTTTACCTAGAGGTAAATTTGAGACTCGTCAACTGATTATAGGGTTGGCGGTGATTCTCACTTGAGTCGGAGGGGGAGTTTGTTGGGTAACCTTCTTAAGTGGGGATGTCACGTGACATTTTAAAAAAGAAAAGAAAAGAAATAGATATGAGAAATAGGGGAGTTACAGACTTGGAGGCTGATTTTTTTGGATACTGGACTCTCTGTTCGCATCTTCGGTGCAATGCATTTAGGGTTTTTGATAACGGTTTTCAAATCTGCAACTGGTGAAATTCTTTGGGTCTGACTGGCTTTCATGTGCGGTGCTCTTTGTTCCGAACCTGATATTTTTCATCTGCGCCTTTTATTTGGACAGTGAACATCCGCTCTTCATGATCAGTTTTATTTGAATTTCTTAATCAAAATGCATTCTTCATTTTAGGATGTTTTTCAGACGGCGCCTGCTTTCTGCCTTTGATCCGCTATTTTATTAGAGTATTGTTTTTGAGATCCCGCTCATCTTTCGGAGTCTCTGCTTTGTATTATTGATTATTAGTGGATTATGATTTCTGGACTAGACCTCGTGTTTTTTTTTCTTTTGGGTTTTTCGCGTTAAAATTTTATGGTGTCAACTCTTATTTTTCCAAAACATATTTTTTTGGGTCCACATCTGTTTTAATTTTTTAGGCTTGTTTGAAGGGAAAGAAAGTTTATTCTCATTGCCCGTTCTCTTTGATGTTCGTTTGCACGTTCGTCGCTAGCTATCTTTCCCAACAATATTAATGCGTGTAAAGTTCGAGTCGCTATACAATAAGTTGGGTTCATGTGAATTTTGTGACTCCACATTTAATTTTTACAAAATTCAAACCCCACCCTATTATATCTTTAACTACCATGATCCTTTTAAATATCCAATTACAAATTCAACTATTTAAGTTTTATTTATAAAATCATAATAAACACATCAAAAAAATAATTAAATATATTTTGTAATTGTACTTTATTTAATAATATATAGTCATTAAATTCAAATTTAAAATTTACTTATAAATATAATATGAATCGGACGAAAAATATACGAATAAAATTTATAATCGTAATGTCATTTAAAAATTTATTATTAATTATTTAATAATAATGTGTATAAACGGGTTCGGGTTTATGGTATCTTAAGAATACTACCATAATCCTACCTGTCTATTAATCGAGTTTTCAATTCAGAATCCTAACCTTATTAATACCTATTTAACCATTATCCTAATCTTGTTTAATCAGATTGAGTATCGTCAAGATTCAGCTTACCTGTATTGACATCCCCAGTTTTGAACGTGTTTAAAACAGCATCGTGAAGGCTCGCACCCGGCACAGCCTTCATAGTAGAGCCAAAATCAAGCTTCACAAAATCAAATGAAGCCCGGTTACTCAGACCCGTCAAAGACCAAAACCACACTTCCTCCAAGAACAACCGCAGAACCGTTGGGATAAAAAGGTTTTGCATTGTAAAATGTTATTCCTTCGATGTGTAACTTATTTTTATAAAGTAATAAAATAGAGCGCATGAATTAAAAATCATTTTGCTGCAATTAATGGGAAATTAGGAGTTGTCTGCTTTTGAAATGGGTATGTGTATAGGTTATTGCGTGGAAAATTAATGCACCATGACTTTGTTTGTATTGATATCAGGTGGGTAATTTGGTGTTTTAAGAGAGAGAGAGAGCTCACTTCTGTTTTTAAAGGGAGAAAGTGCGCGAACGTTCATGCATTTGGTATTTTTAAATTCAATATGCACCGCCCCTTCCCCCGTCTGCTAATTTTATATTTAAGGTGCCCATCTCGCCCTTCCTGGGGTCCTTATTACTTTATGTGGGAGGTTGCTGGTAATTGGAATGGTGTTCAGTGATGCGAGTTGATGATGAGCAGAATGGAGGGAGGCCTAACATGAATTCACTAGTGTTCGACAATAGTGCTTTCCATGCAGAAATACCCAGTTCATTGAGATGGGGGATTTCTAGACTTTCTCTTATCTTCTGGAATATTATTCTCTTGATTGGTTGTGGAACTCTCCTAGTCTTTGTTGAGCCTTAAAATCTGTAACGTCCCGGACCCGGATGCCACTCGAAACGGTGCTCCGAACCCGGTTGGTCATAAAGTTTCAAACGCATCTCCCCAAATGTCAGAGGCTGCCGACTAGCAGCGATGACCTAGGTGAGTCAGTGGGGAGACTATGCCCTCATTACCAGAGTATCACAGCGGAAGTCAAAAACATGCAATGGTGGAAGCGAAATAAACAACAGACTATTGAAAGTTAGACAAGACAGGTATACATATTAATAACCAAAAGTGTCACATATACAAAATAATGCTGGTGGTACAAGAATCTAGAAAGCAGTCAGAACAGTACATGGCAATACAATACAATACAAGTATCCCAAAAAGAACAAGACCAAAAGGTATCCCAGCATCGCAAGCTTCAGCTTGGTCCTGTGCTCCTCTGGTCCAAAGCCACAATCAACAACCTGTAATAGGGCGCTTGCCCCTATCATCACCTGCAACCATATAATCTGTTTGGGTCCCCAAGGAGGTCCAAAAGGGTGTGAGATAAACATCTCACCTAGGTCTATACAGTTCTAACAACAATCCTACAAAAGTGCTAGCAAGTGTAAACTACCAGTAAGTAAGTGCATATGCCCATGGCATAAGTCCACTGTAAAGTAGAACTGAACATCCCTCAAGACTACTTCCAAAAGAGAGTCAACTCCTAACAAGACAGTTATAACCAAGTAAACAAGCAAGTCACACAGCCATGCCGTACATCCATCCGTATCCTGTAACCCACAGCCACGCTGCATAGAGAAATCAAGTATCCCACGGCCATGCCGTAAAGTGAAGTGTAGACCCCAAGGGTCGGATCCAAGGTGTTAGCAGACCAAGACATCCAAGTAATAAATATCTAGACCACAGAGGGCCGGATCCAAAGAGCATGTCTAAGGCATCCCATGAGTCCCATGGGCATCCCTGGTGGAAACTCGCTTAGGCATTGGTTGGGGTCCTAGGAGCAAGGCAGTAGCAAGTCCTATGCGAGCCCAAGCAAGCTGGATCCTATGGGGTAGCAAGACCCGAGGCATCCCACAAAATTAAGACCCAAGGGGCAAAGTCAACCCAAGGCGTTTAATACCGCGTTCCAGATCCATGGAGAGCAGTCCATGTCATCCATCAAACCATTCAACAAGCATTCAAATTAAACATTCATAAACATGTGAGTATACCCACTCACATTAACGAGCACAATCCATGAGCATACCCACTCATGCAAACCATTTATCATTTATCAATTACCAAGAATATGGGTCTACCCTTCCATAGAAACCATTTAACATGCCATTAGTTATTTACATATAGGTATACCCACCCATATAAACACATTTCCTTTAAGCCAAGCTATCAAAATAGGTATGGCGTCACAAGATATCAATATGCAAGGAGACAGTACATCTCCTAAACAAGCTACTCAAGCTATCAAGGCATCTAAGGGCTTCCTCTATCTAGGCAAGCACAAACACACACCAATTGGGTGGTTTTAACAGGCATAAACAAAGTATTTCCTTAAGGCGCACCCCTTGGGGTGACCTTGAAACGAGCAACGGGTGCCAACGCACCTAAACGGAACCCACAACCAACCTCACTATGTCCAACTACAACTACTAAAAGCTACTCGCTCAAAAATGAGACTTCGTCTGTAAAGACCCGTAAAATTCAAGGGAAATTTTTTCTTAATTTTCTTTAGAATTTTACAAGAGCGCGGTTTCAGACGGCACCTGATTCCGAGGCCCGGAGTGCCCGGAATCAATTTCTGAAGTTTGGCTTGGGTACGTTCAGTGAACGAACGAGCAGGAATTCCTAACTTTTGATCCGGTGCTCGGAATTGAAATCTGAGGGCACCGATGAACTCGCAGCGCCGATATTCGTTTAAGGAGACCTTTTCGGAAGTTGCGTTTGTTGCGAGACGAAAGTTAGTTTTTGGGAGATTTATAAAAAGTTGAATAAAAAAATGTGGAATTCTTTTTATTTCACTTTTGTAGGTTAACTCCTCTCAAAGGGAGTTAGGGGTGGGACCCACACCCACTTAACCTCCCTTGAGAGGATTAAGTGTGGTGGGACCCACACGAACCTAAACCTCTCATCTTCCCCCTTTAACTCCTCTCTCTCCCTCTTAAAAGTTTGTTAACTTAACATCTAATTAATTACACATGACATGTATAATTAATTAAGTGTTATGTTTTTGAATTTTAAGTTTTGATTCCTTGGCTTGGTAAATAAAATAAGGAGGAACCTTATTTTATTTGGTGAGTTTTGTTTAGCCAACTTGTGAGGATTTTTGAGAGCTCCTCCTCATTCTTCTTCAACTTGACGAAGAACGCTCAACTTGACGAAGAACGCTCAACTTGACGAAGAACGCTCAACTTGACAAAGAACGCTCAAGTTCCGACGAAGAACGCCGCTCCTCTCTTCTTCGTCTTCCGTGTCAACGAGAGGGAACGCCGCTTCCTCCTCAGACTCCCTTCGTCGGCATACGAAGATTCGCCAACGACGTATCTCATCGGACGCACCTCTTCGTCATCGGATTTGACGAACGACTACCGCGACGCCCGACCTCCGCGACGTTGTCTTCCGCGGGACGTTGACAAATCTTCGAACTTATACCCAAGGTAGGGGTTGTTGATTATTGTTTAATTATTTTATTCTTGCTCGTGGTTCGCATGACTAACGTGAGGATATTGAATATTTTAAGTTGTGTTATTATTTAACGTGAGGGGGCCGGACCGCATGAACACGGCCGAACCCCCTCCATCGTTCTTGTTGTTTTATCTTGCGGGTGGAAGCAAGGTGGCGTGGTGCCGTCGCACCACGCGGATAATCGTATGATTAAATTGCGTGGCGCCGTCGCGCCGCACCATGGAAGAATCATCAAGAACGCGACGTCGTCGCGCCGCGTCGAAGGGAATCAAATGCGTGGCGAAGGGGCGCGGTGCCGTCGCACCGCACCGGACGACGAACACCGCGGCCGGTTCCGGGCCGCGGCGGGACGAGAAGACCGGCGGCCGGGCCGCCGGCGTCGGAAGCCGGAAAGGGGACCGGAATTTCCGGTCCCGTTGGAGAAAACCGGCCGGCAGTTGGCCGGCCGGAAAAAAATCAAAGGGCAGGGGAAATAAATTTCCCCTGCCAGCACAAAAAACCCCCCTCATTTATGAGGGGGGCGGTTCCCTTGAGGGGGGGCAGGCGGCCCCCCGGTTCCTCCTCAAAGCGGGCCCCCAGGAGGGGGGGCCGTTGTTTGACAAAACGGCCGGGCCGGGATCAGCGGACCGGGTCGGTCCGACCCGGTTCGGTTCGTATCCGGGTCGGGTCGACCCGGTTCGGGTCAGACCAGGGGGGTCGGGCCGGGTCGGCCCGGACCCGGACCCCCCCCATTTTCGAGACAGTTTCGGTCTTTTGGCCATAACTTGAGCCACGGACCTCCGAATGACGAACCGTCTGCGGAAACGCGATCCTTGGATCGAGACGGTCGTTTCGGTATATCGCACTTAGGGTTTCGGAATACTTTGAGTTCGTCCGGGTTGGTTCGTTCACGAAACCAACCGGGCCCTCGGAGCGGAAACGCTCATATCTTAAGCTACGGACGTCCGATTGACATGCCGTCAGCTGTGTTGTATTCCTCTTAGTGAGACGGATCTTTTGGCATACTCCGCCCGAGGTTTGGACGCAGGTGGAGTACGGTCGGGTTGGTTTTGCCTTAAAAACCAACTGGGCCCCGGGGACGAATTTGCCAATAACTCTCAGACCGGGCGTCCGATCGACGCGCCGTCTGTTGCGTTGAGTTCCTGTTGATGATACAGAACTTTTGGATACATCAACTCTGGACTTTGTGACAGTTTATGTATCAGCCTCTCGGCTCGTGGAGCGGACCCTCCGAACGAGCTTGCTGTGTGCGGAAACCCTAGTGCTGGCTGCGACTGTTATTGTGACTACTACTGCTACTACTGCTACTGTGACTGCGACGACGACAGTACAGAGATCCTGTGTGGATTCGACGACGACGACTACAGCACTCAGCGATCCTACGTGGATCAGTGCTACAGGTCCTGTGTGGGCCCGATCCTGTGTGGGTCTGATCCTGTGTGGGTCCTTGCGCTAAGCGGTCCTGTGTGAACCAGCGCCTACAGGTCCTACGTGGGCCCGATCCTATGTGGGTCTTTTGCGGGGGTTAGTTACCTATCGATCCTTCGTGGGTCCGACGACTTAGATGGATCAGAGATCATCTTTATCGTCTTTTGAAGAAGTATACCTGTGTGAGCTGAATCCTGTTGCTTTCCTGTGTGGATTGTGTTGTGCAATCCTGTGTGGATTACGTTTTGCTTTCCTGTGTGGAATATGTTTACTTTCCTGTGTGGACTGAGTTGTACTTGGGCTCGGAGGTTGGAGCGTATTTGAATTTGATGACTTAGGTATATGTATGGGCATATACCTAAGCAGTGTCGGTTGTTACTTCGTGATTGTACCTTTCTTCGTGGTTTATCCTTTGTGGATTTGAGAGACCTTCAGGGGTCTCGGGGTCCCTACTGAGTAGCTTATACTCACCCCTGCACGGGCTTTGCCCGCACTACGTTGTGTTGGTTGCAGACGACGGACAGCGTTGACCTTAGCTGAGGCTTGCAGAGCGGGACGGTACCCGGAGGTGGACCACTGGGCGGGATGTGCTCGGAGCGGACGGCGGGACCCGTGGAGCAGAGGAGCTATCTGTACCCACCCTTCAGGTGGGATTTCTAGTGGATGGCTCGGTGTAGCGGCTTTTACCTTTCAGTTGTTGTTTTCCCTTTCGAGTTGTACTTTACTTTCAGTTTGGGTTTGTATACTGGCCCATTTACTTTTCCGCACTTTCAGTTGTACTCTGCTTTTGTTTAGTGTTTACTTTCCGCTTGCTTACTCTGTGGTGTTTGTTTACTTTTCAAAGGCAATGCCTTCCCTTTTTACTGGGAATTACGCCTCGGTGCTAGTCGCCAGCCCCTGGCCTATGGAAGGCGGGCTTGGGGTAGTCACGGCACGGACCCCGAGGGCGGGTCGTGACAAATTGGTATCAGAGGAGTTCGGTTCTACCGCGAACTCTGATCTTTTCTATGTGAAGCAATAATGTTTAGCGTATTGAGTGTGGTTATCAGTCCAGGGAGTCCAGTGTTGGTGCGGCGGCCGACGTATCCGTACACCAGGACCCTGACTTCTGATTTCCGACTTAATGCACAAAAACATTGATTGCGTGTGTGTTTCAAAGTTTTCTTTGTGATTACTTATATCAGCTCACCAGGTATACTGTTCTGACCGTGGCGCACCTGTTTCCTTTTCAGGATGGCCCCACGACGGCAGCCATCTAGGGTTCTGAGAGTCGAGCGTGACGACAGTGTTGGGCGGAAGAAAACAAGGAAGATGGCAAGAGGGGGGGTGAATTGCCTTTTAAAAAATGATTAACAATTTAAAATCAAAGTAAAGAATGCAGCGGAAATAAAGAGGCAAGACACACAAAATTGATAACGGAGTTCGGCCAAAACCCGGCCTACGTCTCCGCTCCCAACTCAACCGTTGAGAGATTCCTACCGCTTGCTTTTCAATGGTTTTAGCAAGAAACCCACTAGGCTTTGAGGTAGCACTAGGACCTATTACAGCTTGCTTTTATTGGTTAAGCAAGAACCCACTTGCTTTTGATGGTTTATCAAGAACCCACTAGCCTTTTTAACGGGTGAAGGCTAGCTCACCGTGACACAAGCCTTTTAAAAGGGAAGGCTTGAAGAAACCTCTTCACACCTTAATGGTGATGTGAAACCCAAAAGAAAGGGAGATGAGAAAAGAGTTTGGGGTTTGTAGGCACAAACCCAAATTTAAAGCTCAAAATAAATATACAAAGAAAAACCGTAATTGAGGAAGTCTTGGGCGCCTTTGATTGATTGGAGATGTTTGAAGGCCGCTTCCAAGCTTCTTGGGTGGAGCTCCTTGGATGTGGAAGTTGTTGGAGCACTTGGGGTTCCCTTGGAGGAAGTCGCCGGAGGTTGGCCAATTGATGCAAAATATGTTCGTGGGCTTCCGTATAGTTCCGGTTAGTGTCCGGGGCTTCCTTGGCCTTTATTTATAGGCATGGAACCCTTAGGGAGGCTTCGGAGCCGTTGGAGAGGCTAAAAGAGCCGTTGGGAGCCAAGTGGGCAGGCTGGTCAACAGCCCAACGGCTAGTTTGACTGTGTCCACCGACTGGCCGGTGCAGGCCCACCGGTTGGCCGGTGTTTGAAAAAAGGCATAGGATTCTGGTTCAGGCGCCACCGGCTGACCGGTGCTAGAGCCACCGGCTGGCCGGTGGCAAGACAGTAGCTGTTCTTCTTTTCCAGGGGCCACCGGCTGACCGGTGCCAGAGCCACCGGCTGGCCGGTGGCAAGACAGTAGCAACCACTGTTTTGCTGGATGCCACCGGCTGGCCGGTGGTCAAGCCACCGGCTGACCGGTGGAGCCTGGCAGTGGGCAATGCCTCTGCCAGGTCCACCGGCTGGCCGGTGCTATCACACCGGTTGGCCGGTGGACTGAATTTCAGTCCACTTCTTGATTCTTTCTTGGGCCATTTTCTTGGCAACCTTGTGCCTATCATTCAAAAACACTTAAAGCAAAGTTAGACAAATAAGAAAGGTGATTGTGATCATGAAAATCAAACAACGAGGGGAACGAGATGTACAACAATCTCCCCCTATTTTGATGATCACAATCACCAAAACAATTAATGTAAAAAACTGAAATTGAAAGGAAATGCTAAGCATGATGAAAAGGATTCTCCCCCAATCAATCAAGAATTTTCTCCCCCTTTGTGATTATCAAAATAGAATGGGGCATAAAACTTGATTGAGGGAAAAGATTTGAAAAACAAGATGAGATTTGAAAATCAATTGAAATTTTTGAAATTGAAATGAGAATTTGAATAACAGTTTGAATTGAAAGTTTTGAATCAAAAATTGAATAACAGTTTGAATTGAAAGTTTTGAATCAAAAACCAATTGAATTTTGAAATTTGAAACCAAGAGTTGAAATTGAAAGTTTGAATCGAAAAATTGAAATTGAAAAAAAACTTAAACAATCCTAACTCCCCCTAAATAAAAACAATAAATCACCGGGGAGAGGAAATAAATTTTGGCCCGGAGAGACTCGCAAGAAGGGATTTTTCAATCCAAACTTGTCTCATAGCGGGTCTTCTCCTATAAAATTCGTCCGAAAAGTAAAAAGATTTGGGTTGACCGTAACGGGCATTTTTACAATTACATTCATAAATAAGGTGCCCGGTTTTCTTACAATAATTGCAAAATTTAAAATCGGAGCTCCCCCTTACAAAAATAGTGGATGCATGGGAGGAGGAAGCTTGGTTGGTGTAACCAAGTCCATTGGTGGTTCTAGATATTCGTTGGGAACCTAGGAGATTGTTCAAATTTTGTTCCCCTTTGGTGAACTTAGCTAGGGTCTCCCTTAGGTCTTTGATGGTTGATTCCATGGAATCAACATTTGGAAAATTTTGGATTTTGAGGGAGAGTTCCTCCTTCTCTTTGAGAAGTTGGTCTTTTTCGGAGGAAAGTTTTTTGAAATTCTTTTTTAAAGCAACAAATTTTGACGATAAAGTATGAAAACCTTTTTCAAGTTGGTCTCTAGCGTGTGAGAGTTCTTCATAAGATAAATGATTTAAAGAATTGGAATTTTAAGAACAAGAGGAGGAGTCGGAAGATGATACCTCATGGAATGCCATTAGGCATTTTGTACCTTGGTCGCTCGAGGAGGAGGAGGAGGAGGATGATGAGGATGTGTCACTCCATGTCGCCTTGAGGACCTTTTTCTTTCCTTTTTCCTTTGGCGTGGCCCGGTTTTTGTTGAGTGGGCAATCGGGCTTGTAATGCCCTTTTTGGCCACACCCGTAGCATTTCACCTTGGGCTCGGATCTTGCGGTGGATTCTTGCTTTCGCGCCTTGCGAGATTTCTTTTTCTTCTTGTGCTTCTTCATAAACTTGTGCATTTGGCGGGCGAGATTCTCCATTTCCGAGTCGCCGCTTGATGATGAGGAAGATGAAGAGGATGAGGAGGAGCTTACTTCCTTTTGTACCTTGAGGGCAATGTTCTTTGGAGTTTTGATAGGGGCGCCCTCCTTTTGTGCTTGCCTCCTCATGGTGATCTCGTACGTCATTAGAGATCCAATGAGCTCCTCTACCGGCATATTTTTGACGTCCTTAGCTTCTTGGATCGCCGTCACTTTAGGTGCCCATGAGCTCGGAAGGACCCATAAGATCTTCTTGACCATCGTTTCTGCAGAAATGTTATCTCCAAGAGATTTTCTACCATTGCACACATCAGTAAATCGAGTAAACATTTCAGAAATAGATTCATTTGGGTGAATTGAAAATGACTCAAAATCTTGCCTATACATATCCAATCTAGTGTCTTTGACTTTGTTAGTTCCCTCATGAGTTACTTCTAAAAGTTTCCAAATTTCATGTGAGGAGGTGCAAGTAGACACTCGATTGAATTCATTTCTATCTAACCCGCAATGCAGAGCGTTCATGGCTTTGCCATCAAGCTCAAAATTCTTTATATCGGCGGGGGTCCATTTGGATTCGTCGGGAGTAGAAAGAGTGTAACCATGCATGACAATTTTATATATGGGATAACCTATGCTTCTAAGGAAAGTAGTCATGCGTGTTTTCCAATAATTGTAGTCGGTCCCATCAAAAAATGGAGCTCGACCCAATGAGTAGCCCTCGGGGGCGAAAGAGGTTGATGCCATCTTAATGGATCTTAAATTTGAAACCGGGTTAGGGTATTACTCAAATTTTCCTCTGATACCAATTGTTGGGCGGAAGAAAACAAGGAAGATGGCAAGAGGGGGGTGAATTGCCTTTTAAAAAATGATTAACAATTTAAAATCAAAGTAAAGAATGCAGCGGAAATAAAGAGGCAAGACACACAAAATTGATAACGGAGTTCGGCCAAAACCCGGCCTACGTCTCCGCTCCCAAATCAACCGTTGAGAGATTCCTACCACTTGCTTTTCAATGGTTTTAGCAAGAAACCCACTAGGCTTTGAGGTAGCACTAGGACCTATTACAGCTTGCTTTTATTGGTTAAGCAAGAACCCACTTGCTTTTGATGGTTTATCAAGAACCCACTAGCCTTTTTAACGGGTGAAGGCTAGCTCACCGTGACACAAGCCTTTTAAAAGGGAAGGCTTGAAGAAACCTCTTCACACCTTAATGGTGATGTGAAACCCAAAAGAAAGGGAGATGAGAAAAGAGTTTGGGGTTTGTAGGCACAAACCCAAATTTAAAGCTCAAAATAAATATACAAAGAAAAACCGTAATTGAGGAAGTCTTGGGCGCCTTTGATTGATTGGAGATGTTTGAAGGCCGCTTCCAAGCTTCTTGGGTGGAGCTCCTTGGATGTGGAAGTTGTTGGAGCACTTGGGGTTCCCTTGGAGGAAGTCGCCGGAGGTTGGCCAATTGATGCAAAATATGTTCGTGGGCTTCCGTATAGTTCCGGTTAGTGTCCGGGGCTTCCTTGGCCTTTATTTATAGGCATGGAACCCTTGGGGAGGCTTCGGAGCCGTTGGAGAGGCTAAAAGAGCCGTTGGGAGCCAAGTGGGCAGGCTGGTCAACAGCCCAACGGCTAGTTTGACTGTGTCCACCGGCTGGCCGGTGCAGGCCCACCGGTTGGCCGGTGTTTGAAAAAAGGCATAGGATTCTGGTCCAGGCGCCACCGGCTGACCGGTGCCAGAGCCACCGGCTGGCCGGTGGCAAGACAGTAGCTGTTCTTCTTTTCCAGGGGCCACCGGCTGACCGGTGCCAGAGCCACCGGCTGGCCGGTGGCAAGACAGTAGCAACCACTGTTTTGCTGGATGCCACCGGCTGGCCGGTGGTCAAGCCACCGGCTGACCGGTGGAGCCTGGCAGTGGGAAATGCCTCTGCCAGGTCCACCGGCTGGCCGGTGCTATCACACCGGTTGGCCGGTGGACTGAATTTCAGTCCACTTCTTGATTCTTTCTTGGGCCATTTTCTTGGCAACCTTGTGCCTATCATTCAAAAACACTTAAAGCAAAGTTAGACAAATAAGAAAGGTGATTGTGATCATGAAAATCAAACAACGAGGGGAACGGGATGTACAACAGACAGCCCACCGAGCGACGAGGCCTCGGTGCAGGGCCCTTTGTCAGCAGTGGCACCAGCGGTAGCTCTACCCGCCGAGCCCCCGATGCTTCCAGCAGCAGCCGCTGACGATGCACGTCGCCTCAGTGCACTGCATGAGTTTCAGCGCCAGCGACCGCCCAGGTTTCGCGAGGAGACGGATCCCCAGGCAGCAGAGGACTGGCTGGAGGCAGTGGTTCGAGTGTTTAGGCTAGTGAGGACACCAGCAGACCTCATGGTGATCCTCGCTGTGAGCCTACTACACGCAGCAGCAGGACGATGGTGGAGCTTGATGCTCCAGGTGCACGATGAGGCATCTCTACTTTGGACGGACTTTGAGAGCCTCTTCCGCTCGGAGTTCGTCCCAGCCACCCTTCGTGCGGTGCGTATCCAGGAGCTTCTACAGCTGCGGCAGGGCAGCATGAAGGTCGCTCAGTACTCGGCGAGATTTACCGATCTCTCGCGCTACTCGACCGACATGGTACGAGACCCATTCTTCCGGGCCCGGACCTTCGAGCAGGGTTTGAGACACGAGATCAGGGCATCGCTGATCTCCCTCAGCATACCGACTCAGACAGGAGTGCTGGAGCGGGCCCTTCTGATCGAGAGCTTCCTTGCTGAGTCTACACTAGCACAACGACCCACCGCAGGGCGGCACGTGGCAGAGTCATCTGCAGCAGGCAGTCGACGGATGACTCAGGGGTCCAGACAGACCAGACCTTCGGGCAGACGACCTCAGGACACTGGCTCAGCAGTGCGGGGCACACAGCGCGGAGCCAGTCTTTCGAGAGGCAGACAGTGCTACTCGTGCGGCGGGCAGGGCCACATGGCTCGTGACTGCCCGACCCGCCGTGCCGAGGAGCAGAAGACGGTTGAGTGACCACCGAGGCAGAGGCAGAGGGTCGACCTTGGCGGTCTGCAGGGAGGAGGCGGACGAGGCAGAGGAGATGGACGAGCATCCGGTGGTGGGCGACGCTTTGAGGCTCTGCCACCACCACCACCAGGAGGTCCACCCCGACCACAGGGAGCTGGCGGGCAGAGACAGGCACAGCTCCAGGCAGTAAATGCCTACGACCACGGCGCATCCGAGATGATTCGAGGTACTATCTATGTCTACTCCACCCTTGCTGCAGTTCTTATAGACACAGGAGCGAGTCACTCTTTCATAGCCGCTGCCCTTGTTCGGAGCTCGGAGATTCCGACAGAGCCGTTGGCTCGATCCTTACGGCTAGAGACTCCTACGGGAGGAGACTCAACGATTACGCACTGGTGCCGGCAGTGTGAGCTTACTCTAGGAGGCGAGATCTTCGGCTGGGATCTTCTTGTAGCAGCGTCGAGGCCTTACGACGTCATCTTGGGCATGGATTGGCTATCTACGGTCCATGCACAAATTGACTGTTTTAGGCGCAAGGTGCGATGTGTACGCACCGAAGGGAGCAGGTTCACCTTCACCGGCGAGAAGGGAGCCTTAGCAGCACATGATGGACTTCCGCGGAGGAGAGGACAGCCCATTACTCATCAGTTGGCTAGCCTTATCCTTGGAGCAGTTGACGTGCGGAGTCCTGGTTTTCCTGCAGTGGTGGATCAGTTTGCGGACGTTTTTCCCGACGACGTTCCAGGGCTACCTCCTCGCAGAGAGGTAGACTTTTATATTGACTTGTACCCTGGGACAGCCCCGATATCCACTCCAGCATATCGGATGGCCCCCGCCGAGCTTCGAGAGCTACGGGTACAGTTGGAGGACTTGCAGGGCAAGGGGTTCATCCGACCCAGTGTTTCACCCTGGGCTTCCCCGATTTTGTTCGCCAAGAAGGCAGACGGGAGCTTGCGACTTTGTGTTGACTATCGTCGCCTGAACCAGGTGATAGTGAGGAACAAGTATCCGCTACCGAGGCTTGATGACCTCTTTGATCAGCTCAAGGGAGCACGGTGGTTCTCGAAGATAGACCTCAGGTCAGGCTATCATCAGCTCAGAGTCAGAGACGAGGATGTGCAGAAGACGGCCTTCAGATGTCGGTATGGCCACTATGAGTTCTTGGTTATGCCTTTCGGTGTAACCAATTCTCCAGAAGTGTTCATGGCTCTCATGAACAGGATCTTTCAGCCATACCTCGATCGGTTTGTCGTGGTCTTCATCGACGACATTCTGATTTACTCTACGACAGAGGAGGAGCACGCCTATCACTTGCGAGTTGTACTTGACACACTCCGAGAGCACCAGCTTTATGGTAAGCTCTCTAAGTGCCAGTTCTGGATACGTGAGGTCCACTTCTTGGGACACGTTTTCTCTAAGGCGGGAGTTGCAGTGGATCCCGCGAAGATTGAGGCTGTGTTAGCATGGGAGCCACCCAGGAGCGTGACTGAGGTTCGGAATTTCTTGGGACTAGCTGGATACTATCGGAGATTCGTGCCAGACTTCTCTAGAGTTGCGGCATCACTCACAGCTTTGACGAAGATGGTGAAACCCTTCGTGTGGTCAGACAGATGTCAGCAGAGCTTCCAGGAGCTGAGACAGAGATTGACTAGCGCACCCATCTTGAGGTTGCCCAAGGAGGGAGTAGGGTACGTAGTCTACTGAGATGCATCAGGGACTGGACTCGGATGTGTTCTGATGCAGGAGCGGGCAGTGATCGCCTATGGATCACGTCAGTTGAGGCCGCATGAGCAGAACTACGCTACCCATGACCTGGAGTTAGCAGCAGTGGTCTTCGCTCTGAAGACATGGCGACACTATCTGATGGAAGAGCGCTTTACAGTCTTTTCTGATCATCAGAGTCTCAGGTATATCTTCTCTCAGAAGGACCTGAACCTGAGACAGCGGCGATGGCTCGAGTTCCTCCAGGACTATGACTTTGAGATAGTCTATACTCCTGGGAAGGGGAACGTAGTAGCCGATGCCCTTAGCAGGAGGACGGGCATTCAGCTACTTGAGGAGGCGACGGAGCAGCTAGCCTCTTTGCAGATATCCTTCGTGGATAGAGATGAAGCAGCCTTCCTTCAGTCTCTCACTGTCACTCCTCCACTACTGCAGCGAGTCAGGGAGGCACATCGTGGGGACGCTGACTGTGAGACACAGCGTGAACAGATATCCTCGGGATAGGCACCTGATGGTTTCTCCCTTGGAGCATAGCACGACATCCTTTTCAGAGGACGTACCATGGTACCAGTCGCTTTGCGAGAGGAAGTGCTGAGAGAGTTTCACACTTCTCCTTTGGCGGTGCATCCTGGAGTGGCGAAGATGTACCAGGACCTCAGACGACAGCACTGGTGGCCGGGCATGAAGAAGGCTGTAGCAGAGTTCGTTTCTTGATGCCTCACCTGCCAGCAGGTGAAGGTAGGGCATCAGGTACCAGCAGGCTTGGTACAACCCTTAGAGGTTCCGGAGTGGAAGTGGGATGGCATATCTATGGACTTCGTGACTGGACTTCCACGGACTTCCAGAGGTCACGACTCCATCTGGGTGATTGTTGACCGACTCACCAAGTCGGCACACTTCTTACCCATCAGAGAGCAGGGCTCAGTAGAGAGCTTGGGACGTCTCTACGTTCAGGAGATTGTGCTGCTCCACGGCGTGCCATCATCTATCGTCTCTGATCGAGATGCTCGCTTTACTTCCCGGCTTTGGAAGGGGTTGCAGGAGGCGTTCGGGACGCAGCTACGTCTGAGCACAACCTTTCACCCTCAGACGGATGGTCAGACGGAGAGGACCATTCAGACTCTCGAGGACATGCTCCGCGCATGTGTCCTCGACTTTGGTCGTAGCTGGGAGGACCACTTACCCTTGGTGGAGTTTGCGTACAACAACAGCTACCACTCCACCATCGGGATGGCACCGTACGAGGCGTTGTACGGCCGACCTTGTAGATCACCTTTGTGCTGGACAGACCCTGGAGAGTCAGCACTAGTGGGACCGGAGATGGTCCAGGCCACGACAGAGAAGGTCCAGGTCATCCAAGAGCGGATGAGGACAGCACAGAGCTGGCAGAAGTCATACGCTGACAGGAGGCAGAGGCCACTGGAGTTCGAGGATGGAGACCACGTCTTCTTATGGGTCTCACCTCGACGTGGTATTCGGAGATTTGGCCGAGGCGGCAAGTTATTTTCGCGCTTCATCGGACCCTTCCAGGTCCTCAGCAGGATTGGCGAGGTGGCTTATCGCCTGGCTCTACCACCTCAGTTGCACCGGGTGCACGACGTCTTCCACGTATCCCAGCTGAGGAGATACGTGCACGACCCGATGCACATCATTGATCATGGGGAGCTTGACGTTGACGATGGGGCGACTTTCACGGAGGTCCCGGTAGAGATAGAGGATCGGCAGGAGCGGGTCCTGCGTGGGCGATCGATTCCTCTTGTGCGCATCAGATGGCAGCACGGGAATCTCCAGGAGAGCACATGGGAGCGAGAGGCTCAGATGCGTGCTCAGTACCCTCATTTGTTTCCCTAGTTTTTAATGTATCTTTACGGGGACGTAAATCCCTGAGGTGGGAGTAATGTAAAGACCCGTAAAATTCAAGGGAAATTTTTTCTTAATTTTCTTTAGAATTTTACAAGAGCGCGGTTTCAGACGACACCTGATTCCGAGGCCCGGAGTGCCCGGAATCAATTTCTGAAGTTTGGCTCGGGTACGTTCAGTGAACGAACGAGCGGGAATTCCTAACTTTTGATCCGGTGCTCGGAATTGAAATCCGAGGGCACCGATGAACTCGCAGCGCCGATATTCATTTAAGGAGACCTTTTCGGAAGTTGCGTTTGTTGCGAGACGAAAGTTAGTTTTTGGGAGATTTATAAAAAGTTGAATAAAAAAATGTGGAATTCTTTTTATTTCACTTTTGTAGGTTAACTCCTCTCAAAGGGAGTTAGGGGTGGGACCCACACCCACTTAACCTCCCTTGAGAGGATTAAGTGTGGTGGGACACACACGAACCTAAACCTCTCATCTTACCCCTTTAACTCCTCTCTCTCCCTCTTAAAAGTTTGTTAACTTAACATCTAATTAATTACACATGACATGTATAATTAATTAAGTGTTATGTTTTTGAATTTTAAGTTTTGATTCCTTGGCTTGGTAAATAAAATAAGGAGGAGCCTTATTTTATTTGGTGAGTTTTGTTTAGACAACTTGTGAGGATTTTTGAGAGCTCCTCCTCCTTCTTCTTCAACTTGACGAAGAACACTCAACTTGACGAAGAACGCTCAACTTGACGAAGAACGCTCAACTTGACGAAGAACGCTCAAGTTCTGACGAAGAACGCCGCTCCTCTCTTCTTCGTCTTCCGTGTCAACGAGAGGGAATGTCGCTTCCTCCTCGGACTCCCTTCGTCGGCATACGAAGATTCGCCAACGACGTATCTCATCGGACGCACCTCTTCGTCATCGGATTTGACGAACGACTACCGCGACGCCCGACCTCTGCGACGTTGTCTTCCGCGGGACGTTGACAAATCTTCGAACTTATACCCAAGGTAGGGGTTGTTGATTATTGTTTAATTATTTTATTCTTGCTCGTGGTTCGCATGACTAACGTGAGGATATTGAATATTTTAAGTTGTGTTATTATTTAACGTGAGGTGGTCGGACCGCATGAACACGGCCGAACCCCCTCCATCGTTCTTGTTGTTTTATCTTGCGGGTGGAAGCAAGGTGGCGTGGTGCCGTCGCACCACGCGGATAATCGTATGATTAAATTGCGCGGCGCCGTCGCGCCGTCGCGCCGCGTCGAAGGGAATCAAATGCGTGGCGAAGGGGCGCGGTGTCGTCGCACCGCGCCGGACAACGAACACCGCGGCCGGTTCCGGGCCGCGGCGGGACGAGAAGACCGGCGGCCGGGCCGCCGGCGTCGGAAGCCGGAAAGGGGACCGGAATTTCCAGTCCCGTTGGAGAAAACCGGCCGGCAGTTGGCCGGCCGGAAAAAAATCAAAGGGCAGGGGAAATAAATTTCCCCTGCCAGCACAAAAAACCCCCCTCATTTATGAGGGGGGCGGTTCCCTTGAGGGGGGGCAGGCGGCCCCCCGGTTCCTCCTCAAAGCGGGCCCCCAGGAGGGGGGGCCGTTGTTTGACAAAACGGCGCGGCTATGCCGCGCCGCCTCTCCACGAAGCGGGGGGCTTCGCCCCCCCCCCCCCCCCCCCCCCCCGCATGCCGCCTCCGTGCGGCGACAGGCAGCCACGCCGCCAGGCTGCCGCGCCGCGCCGCCAGGCCGCCGCGCCGCCGGCCGGCCGGCCGGGCCGGGATCAGCGGACCGGGTCGGTCTGACCCGGTTCGGTTCGGATCCGGGTCGGGTCGACCCGGTTCGGGTCAGACCAGGGGGGGTCGGGCCGGGTCGGCCCGGACCCGGACCCCCCCATTTTCAAGACAGTTTCGGTCTTTTGGCCATAACTTGAGCCACGGACCTCCGAATGACGAACCGTCTGCGGAAACGCGATCCTTGGATCGAGACGGTCGTTTCGGTATATTGCACTCAGGGTTTCGGAATACTTTGAGTTCGGCCGGGTTGGTTCGTTCACGAAACCAACCGGGCCCTCGGAGCGGAAACGCTCATATCTTAAGCTACGGACGTCCGATTGACGTGTCGTCAGCTGTGTTGTATTCCTCTTAGTGAGACGGATCTTTTGGAATACTCCGCCCGAGGTTTGGACGCAGGTGGAGTACGGTCGGGTTGGTTTTGCCTTAAAAACCAACCGGGCCCCGGGGACGAATTTGCCAATAACTCTCAGACCGGGCGTCCGATCGACGCGCCGTCTGTTGCGTTGAGTTCCTGTTGACGATACAGAACTTTTGGATACATCAACTCTGGACTTTGTGACAGTTGATGTATCAGCCTCTCGGCTCGTGGAGCGGACCCTCCGAACGAGCTTGTTGTGTGCGGGAACCCTAGTGCTGGCTGCGACTGTTACTGTGACTACTACTGCTACTACTGCTACTGTGACTGCGACGACGACAGTACAGAGATCCTGTGTGGATTCGACGACGACGACTACAGCACTCAGCGATCCTACGTGGATCAGTGCTACAGGTCCTGTGTGGGCCCGATCCTGTGTGGGTCCGATCCTGTGTGGGTCCTTGCGCTAAGCGGTCCTGTGTGAACCAGCGCCTACAGGTCCTACGTGGGCCCGATCCTGTGTGGGTCTTTTGCGGGGGTTAGTTACCTATCGATCCTTCGTGGGTCCGACGACTTAGATGGATCAGAGATCATCTTTATCGTCTTTCGAAGAAGTATACCTGTGTGAGCTGAATCCTGTTGCTTTCCTGTGTGGATTGTGTTGTGCAATCCTGTGTGGATTATGTTTTGCTTTCCTGTGTGGAATACGTTTACTTTCCTGTGTGGACTGAGTTGTACTTGGGCTCGGAGGTTGGAGCGTATTTGAATTTGATGACTTAGGTATATGTATGGGCATATACCTAAGCAGTGTCGGTTGTTACTTCGTGATTGTACCTTTCTTCGTGGTTTATCCTTTGTGGATTTGAGAGACCTTCAGGGGTCTCGGGGTCCCTACTGAGTAGCTTATACTCACCCCTGCACGGGCTTTGCCCGCACTACGTTGTGTTGGTTGCAGACGACGGACAGCGTTGACCTTAGCTGAGGCTTTCAGAGCAGGACGGTACCCAGAGGTGGACCACTGGGCAGGATGTGCTCGGAGCGGACGACGGGACCCGTGGAGCAGAGGAGCTATCTGTACCCACCCTTCAGGTGGGATTTCCAGTGGACAGCTCGGTGTAGCGGCTTTTACCTTTCAGTTGCTGTTTTCCCTTTCGAGTTGTACTTTACTTTCAGTTTGGGTTTGTATACTGGCCCATTTACTTTTCCGCACTTTCAGTTGTACTCTGCTTTTGTTTAGTGTTTACTTTCCGCTTGCTTACTCTGTGGTGTTTGTTTACTTTTCAAAGGCAATGTCTTCCCTTTTTACTGGGAATTACGCCTTGGTGCTAGTCGCCAGCCCCTGGCCTATGGAAGGCGGGCTTGGGGTAGTCACGGCATGGAACCCGAGGGTGGGTCGTGACATCATCGGAAAGTCTGATGAATGGAATATCGGCCGAATGCTCGAAAAACACCAGAAAAAGCCGAAAGAAAGTATAGACCACTTACCTTGCCTCGGTAATAGACAACTCGTCCAGTATCGTGTCCTGATTCATCCCGGTTTGGAAGAAAACTGAAGAACAGACGAAGAACAAAATATTAGGACATATGAGCCTAAATCTAAATAGCGCATTCGTTGTTCCGAAGAATCAAGAACGACTAAAAAGGAATGTAGGCCTTACCATTGCGGATCCGTAGAGACGATTGACGATCAAAACGGAAGTCGAGCGGAGAGCAGGGCTCGATTCCTAGCCTAGGCGCCAAAAGGGAGCTCCACGGAGGTCCTCTGTGCGTGGAAGAGAGAAAACCCGCTGGGTTTAAAAAGAAATATTAAATTTTAATTTAAAATTAAAAAAATCACACAGTAGGGGTCGTTCGGTCTACCCGCATGGTTTCCCAAACCGTGCGGAAACCGTGCACACCTCTCTGACTAAGAGGGCCACCCCGCACGGTTTGACTAACCGTGCGGTAATTGTGCGAAACCTCTCTGTCCAAAACCTGTAGTTTCTCAAACCTCTAGCCTAACCGTGCGCAAGCCCTGCGCAAACCGTGCGCCAGGTCATTTCTAGCCCAAAACTTGGTTTCGGCCTCCGAACAAGCCCCAAACACCTCAAAAACACCCGTGATCAAGATAAACATTCACATAAGGCCATAACAAGATATTTAAACCGAAAAGAAAAGGATCTATACCTCGTACGAAAACTCAGGTTCTTACAATCTTCCTCCCTTACATCAATTCGTCCCCGAATTTCTCTCTGAAGGGTGGTCAAGATTCGTCTGAGAACAACTCCGGCCACTGAGCACGTATGTCGGCCTCCCTCTCCCAAGTCTCGTCCTGTAAATGACCGTGTTGTCATAACACCCGTACTAGAGGAACCGACCGGCCTCGAAGGACCTTCGTGCTCCTGTCAACGATACGAATCAGATGCTCCTCAAAGGATGCATTAACCTGAAACTCAACCTCCTCAGGCTGAAAAATGTGAGACGAGTCTGAGTGATAGCGACACAGTTGAGATACATGGAAGACGCCGTGCATGACTCGATACCTCTGAGGTAACTGCAACCGATAGACAACCAACCAGACTCTCTCCATAATTTCGAACGGCCCGACATATCTCGGTGATAGTTTACCATGTCTCCTGATCCGTCTGTGTCCCAACCTCAGTGAAACATGTAAGAATACCCAATCCCCGACCTCGAACTCTAAAGGTCGTTTGCGGCGATCGATGTATGATTTCTGACGAGACTGTGCTGTATCCATCCACTTCTGAATCAACTGGACCTGCTTAGAAGTCTCCTGCACGAGATGCGGTCCTAGTAAAGCTGCCTCTCCTGCCTCTAACCAGCACATGGGAGAACGACATGGCCTACCGTATAAAGTCTCATAAGGTGCTATCTGTATCATCTACTGATAACTGTTATTGTAGGCGAACTCGACCAGGGGAATGTGCCTCTCCCAAGAGCCCCCAAAATCTAGGACGCATGCTCGCAGCATGTCCTCTAGCACCTGTATCGTACGCTCTGACTGACCATCGGTCTGAGGGTGGTATGTTGTGCTCAGAAGCACCTATGTACCCAGCACCTTTTGAAAGCTCTTCCAGAAATGAGACATAAAGCGGGCGTCCCTATCTAAAACGATAGTGCGCGGGACCCCATGAAGTCGTACCACATCTCGGATGTACAAATTTCCAAGATCATCAACATTGAAGGTCTCCTTGATCGACAATAAATGTGCGGCCTTTGTAAGTCTGTCAATGAAAACCCCCACAACATCATTACCTCGAGGCAATCTCGGCAAACCCGTCACAAAATCCATCACGACATCATCCCATTTCCACTCCGGGATGGGTAACTGCTGTAAAAGCCCAGCTGGTCGCTGATGTTCCGCCTTCACCTGCTGACAGGTGAAACACCTCGAAACAAAATCAGTTACCTCTCTCTTCATTCCCGGCCACCAGTATTGACGTTGCAAATCATGATACATCTTGGTAACCCCAGGATGTGTAGGTTCTGGGCGCAGCGGAAGCGCGTTGGTGGGTCGACCCAACTTTAATTTTAGCGTTAACAACGATCAATCCGAGATCCGTCAAGATGTAAAACTCCGGATCTTCGGAATAGAACGAAGAACGAAAAATAAAAGAGGGAGTCCCAGAACCATAGAGATAGAATCATCATATGTTGATTATAATTAATTTAATTAATTGAAAAGAATTACCTTGATGGAATTCTTTCTTCGTTGATGTTTCCGGTAAAGATCCGGTGTGATCCGTCGTTGCGTTGTAGAATCCAAGTGTATGATTCCTATAGCGGTGATTCACACGCGCTCCACATATTTCTGGACGTCGCCAAAGGGATCTTCGGGTGCTAGCGCGGAAAAACCTTCGCTTATGATGTCCGCCTTCGATCGCCTTGATCCAGTGGTGGTGGATCTCTCTCGGTCTTGAGAGCGTTCTTGGAGGAAAGAGTTCTTTCGTTCTTGAGAAAAATCTCCAGAATTGTTGTGCACAACGATTGGGAAAAAGTATTGGGGTTGTGAAGATATTTATAATCGAGTTTGAAGTTATAGAGTTATGACAATAAATAAACGCGTTATGCATTTTATTTATTTTCATTAACTCTTATTGAAAACCCCAATGTCGAATGATTAATTCATTGACATGCACCCACGCTGATTATAATAAGTATCATTTAATAAAACGATATTACTTCCTCAAAATCCTGATTGGAAAAACTACACGTCGTGTAATCATTAATACACGGTGTGTACTCATCTTCCATAAAACTACACGGCGTGTATATTCAATATACACGGCGTGTACTTTTATTTTTTATTTTTCTTTATTTCCTCCACCACATTTATTAGTCCTTGAGTAATGACTATTTATTTCTTAAAGTAATGTAACTACATTACTCGCTAATAAATATATATTATTTCGTCCACAATATATTTTCTCGAATAACTAGTGTTGAAATAAATGCGATCAGACATCTTTAAATAATTATTAAACCACAGTCGGGAATAATATTTATTTAACTTGTTAAATTAATATTTAACTAAGATACATGGAAACACTTAGTGTGTGACCCTCTAAGCCTCTTTCTCGTTGACATTAGGCGAGTTTGCCTAAAGTCCAAGATTACTGTCTAGCAACGGGTCAAGGCACCCAAGAGAAAGAAGTTGACGCCGCATTGACGTGTCACCTCATATGAACACTTACCGTGTAATATAATCCCTTTGTCACGATATCTCGAATCAAGTGGGTTGCATGCTGGTGCCATTAACCAATGTGCTCGATTATTCTTTCTTTGACTTATCGGAATTGAACTCGCCCATACATTACCATGGCCATGGATTTATTTAAGCTATATCAATTCCATCAAAGGTCCTGAGATATCTACTTTTGTTATGGAACAGAAGGGACAAATCATTTCTCACATTATCTATTAATGCAGTATTACTCGTGATGCATCCAACGTATCCTACCTCGCTGCGAACAGTGTGTCATCACAGTTTTCGTCAACACATCTAAGTGCGCGAGTTGTAATACCCATTAATAATAATCTTAAAGTCTAAGGACCAATACACACGTCCACAGATAGGAACATCCAATGACACTATGAAATGTGGATTTCCTAGTGGCGGGTCTCGTTCTCATAATATCCTTCTGGATATTACCAAGGGCGCACACCATGAGAAGGTTCCTCAATGTTTTATGAGTGCTCACCCCTAATGGAATGTATTATTTGTGTCCCTAAAATAACATCATCTGACCATAGAACATATATTCAAGAACGGTGTTATGGCACTTCCGGGTTCTCATCATAGCAGAGATCCACTATGACCCTTTAATGCAACAGCTATCCTTAGGACATTGTCACATGCATTGTCACGCAGAAGAACAATCAAGATGTGATAAGAATTTTATTAATGAATAAAGTACAAAGTACTTGGTTCTAGGCCACCAACTCTAACAGACTCCCACTTGGACTAGAGCCAACTGCTAACAACCTTTAACCCGCTAGCTCTCACATGATATTCATGCTTCTGCTGAGATAGGCCTTTAGTCATGGGGTCCGCCACGTTCTCTTCTATGGACACTCTGCTCACTGCAACTTCACCCCTTTGATAGAAATCCCTCAAGAGGTGATACTTTCGGAGTATGTGCTTTGTCTGTTGATGTGACCTTGGTTCTTTCACAGGATCCACCGCTGTAGTATTATCACAATAAAACGTGATAGGATCTTTACTACTAGGCACCACATAAAGCTCCTGGACAAAGTTCTGAATCCAGACGGCTTCCTTGGCTGCATCAAAAGCCGCTATATATTTGGACTCCACTGTAGAATCGGCGACAACTGGCTGCTTTGAACTCTTCCAGCTCACAGCTCCTCCATTGAGACAGAAGACAAATCTAGATTGCGACTTCAGATCGTTCTAATATGTCTGAAAACCTGCATCAGCATACCCTCTGATGACAATCTCCTCATCTCCTCCATACACCAGGAAGATATCCTTAGTTATTCTCAGATACTTAAGGATAGTCTTAACAACAGTCCAATGTTGTTCACCTGGATCTGTTTGATACCAACCTACCATGCTCAGTGCATAGGAAACATCAAGCCTGGTACAAAACATGGCATACATGATGGATCCTATAGCCGAATCGTATGAGATCTTACTCATTCTATCTTTCTCCTGTTGTGTCTGGGGACACATTTTCTTAGAAAGATGTAAGCCATGTGACACTGGAACCAATCCCCTCTTGGATTGCTTCATACTAAATCTCTTTAGTATCTGATCAATGTATGTACCCTGTCATAGTCCAAGCAGCCTCTTGGATCTATCATGAATGATCTTGATCCCTAGAATGTAGGCTGCTTCACCCAAGTTCTTCATGGAGAAACACTTGTTCAACCAGTCCTTAACTGACTGTAAGACTGGTCCATCATTTCCAATAAGCAATATGTCGTCAACATATACTACTAGGATAACGATCACATTGTCATTAAAACGCTTATAAACATATGGCTCACATTCGTTCTTAATGAAATCAAATTCATTTATGGCTTCATCAAATCGAATGTTCCATGACCTGGATGTTTCCTTTAATCCATAAATGGATTTCTGCAACTTGAAAACCCATTTGGCTTCACCTGGTGTCACAAAATCTTCTGGTTGTGTCATATACACATCTTCCTGAAGGTTCCCGTTAAGGAATGCTGTTTTGACATCCATTTGCCAAATCTCGTAGTCATGGTAAGCTGCTATGACAAGTATTATTCTTATGGATTTAAACATGGAAACTGGTGAGAAGGTTTTATCATAGTCAATTCCTTGACGCTGTCTGAATCCTTTAGCCACTAGACTTGCTTTATAGGTGCTAACTTGACCTTCCATGTCCAGTTTTCTCTTGAATACCCATTTGCATCCAATAGGATTTACATCAACTGCCTCATCGACCAGAACCCAGACTTGGTTCTGATACATGGAATCCATATCAGAATTCATAACTTCTAGCCATCTTGCAGCTTATGAGCTTTCTACTGCTTCCTTGTAGGAGATAGGTTCATCATTGTCCAACAATAATGATTCACCATCCTCAGTGACTAGGAAACCAAACCTCTCTGGTTCTGTTACCTCTCTGGCGTTCCTACGCAGTACTTGTGTTCCTGGAACCTTTTCTACGGGGATCTATGGAACTTGTTCCTGTACCAACTCCTGTGTATCTTGAGCATCAACTTCGTCGAAGTAAATCTTGCTCCCATTATCCCTTTTGAGGATGTGCTCCCTCTCAAGAAATACGGCTTGTCTGGTGACAATCACTTTCTTGTCTTGAGGGTTATATAGGTAATATCCTTTTGTTTCTTTGGGATATCCTATAAAGATACACCTCATGCCCGGGGTGCTAGTTTGTTGCCTGAGAAGACCTTAACAAATGACTCGCATCCCCATACACGTGTATGCGACAAAGTGGGTTTCCTTCCATTCTATAACTCGGATGGAATTCCATTTTCCACCTTAGTTGGTAGCCGGTTTAATGTGTATACTGCAGTTTTTAATGCATATCCCCAAAAGGATAATGGAAGATTTGCATGACTCATCATCAACCTCACCATGTCCAACAAGGTGCGGTTCCTCCTTTCACTAACACCATTCCACTGTAGTGTATAAGGAGGAGTGAGCTGAGATAGAATCCCAGACTCCCATAGAAGATCGATGAACACTTGGTTCAGATATTATCCACCTCGATCCGATCGAAGTTTATTTATCTTCTTACCAAGCTGATTCTCTACTTCATTCTTGAATTCCTTAAATTTCTCTAAGGCTTCTGACTTATACCTCATTAAGTAGACATAGTCATATCTACTCAAATCATCAGTAAAAGTAATGAAGTAAGAATATCCACCTCTAGATTCTACTAGAAATGGTCCACACACATTCGTGTGCACTAATCCTAGAAGCTCTATGGCCCTTTCACCTTGTCCACCGAAGGGCGGCTTGGTCATTTTTCCTTGTAAACATGCGTGAGATCTATCAAGTGGTTTTAGCTCAGTAGAGTCCAAATAACCATCTTCGCAGAGCTTTGTCAAGCGCTTCTCTTTTACATGACCGAGACGGTGATGCCACAACTAGGTGATGTATGAGTCATGTGAGTTTGTTTCGTTATCGATTTCCAACACTTGGTTTTCGTAATTTAATACATACAAACCATTATTTAAATGCGCCATAACATAACATACATTGTTCTTATAAAAGAGAAAACCCTTATTTCAAAACTTGAAAATAAATCTATCTATATCCAAACAAGATACAAAAAATTTTGTCCTTGGTAACACTAGGCAAATAATAACAGTTATGTAAAACCAAAATCATCCCAGTCGGCAATGAGAGGTGGTAATCGCCAATAGCCAATGCAGCCAGCCTTGCGCTATTGGCAGCTCAAAGATCCACCTCTCCCTTGGTAATATTTCTAAATCTACTTGGTTTTTTCATTTTAATATAGATGTGAGCCCCACAAGCTGTATCTAATACCCAATGAGTATAAATAGAAAGATTACACTCGATAACGAACGCACCTTTAGCGTCCCCACGCTTCTGAGTGTAGTTCCTCTTCCAGTGGCCTTGATTGCCACATGAAAAACACACCGCCTCTCATTCCTTGCCCTGCCTCTAGATCTTCCCCTTCTTGGAAGGACGGCGCTCGGGGGCATCATACCGTTTATAAGTCTTTGGCCCCTTTTCCTTGTCCTTTTATTATTCACCATAAGGACTACGGGTTTGTCACGCCCCATGTCCTTATCTACCTGGAAAATCAAGGTCAGAAGTTACGATAAACTCTTCTCATTATTGCTCATGTTGTAGTTGACAATAAATATTGAGAATTTCTTGGGTAGTGATGATAGGATGAGTGATTCTCGCTCAAATTTACCCAAGAGATGAAGGTAGAATGATCCTTGTAGTTTAGCTTGGGTTATCGAATCCTCAGAGACCTAAGAAGTAACCTATAGATACGTAAATTATATGGACTATTTTTTGCTATGAAGTGGCCAACTTGGGTTGATTTTAGATGGGTTTAAAGGAACTCTAAGAGACTTAAGTTAATTCAATTTAAAAGAATGAGTTGATCCAAGGTTATCGCTCGGGGTGGATTGGACGTATTTCCTTTTTAATGGTTTCAATTTCTTATATTTGAGATGAGTTCATTTAAGGAGATAAAACAACATCATCACTTAATGGTTTAATTCCTACACCCTTTAATACTAATCACCTATACACTTGAAGGATCAAAATTTTGAGCACTTCAAGGTAAATGTTCGTATTAGCACTTGAAGTGTGTGCCCTTAAATTCAACAAGGACGATGGAGTTTAAAAATCATCAAATAAAAATATCAATTAAAGAAGTGATTATACATTAACGAGGTGATAAAGAACATCCAATCTATCCCCTTTCTACTCCCTTGTATCAACCCATAAGTGGGTTATCCCTCCATTGATCCCATGGTTTCAATGGAAGCGGAAAGTAGACCCATGAGGGAGGAAATGGAGAAGTAAAGAAAACAACAAAAATAAAATGATCACTCCACTGTTGTGTGAATAATTTCACAAGGTTTGGTGTGAATAAATTCACATCTTGATCCAACAGTATCAAAGTGATATGAAGAACAACATAATAAGAGTAGAAGAAGAACTTTTATTAAGAAACTAAAGTGAATTGAACAACTTACATGTGAAAGAGAAATTTGAGACAATAAAATTGCAGCATAACATTACAATTGAACAAAGCATCCAAGATCCTTAAATCCTCCAACACCACTGCCTTAAATAGGCATTTTTGAGCCCTTGGGTCGAGCCTCCAATAGTCCAAGTCTCCTCAATTAATTAAGGGAGAGTTGATTTTTCCACCCTTGACCCGAGGTGGCAGCCATCTTTCCTTCACTGAACAGACGCACTTGGAAGACCTTCTATATGGACGAATCAGAGTGGGCCATAGAATAAGAAAATGTAAATACGGATGTATTCTAACCTAATTTAAAAGTTGGACCCATTTAGACTTTTTAATTCTGAGATATGATCATAGTAGTGGGATGTTTTTCTGGGCCGCAGAATCCGGCCCATAATTTTATCTCTAACTTGGGCCGCCTAAATTACCACAATGTAGGCCGAATTATCATTGAATCCTGTAGAGTTATTTGTTCCTATATATTTCCTCTAGAATCCCACGAATTTTGGGCTTCATTGGGCCTGTATTGTGGGCCCCACAGTCTCATCAGTGGGCTGGTGTCCAATCTGGCTTCTCCAGAATTGTTTCCTTTCATCACAAAATATCCCCATCTTCTTTCATGAATTATCCATTGATCCCTGAATCAAAAATTTTCATATTGAAGTTTATATCAATATCAAAAAATATCAAATTAAAATATGTATAATCAGATGAATCATTGGGTACTTCAAATGATGTTCAAAAATGTACCACATAATAGTGCATTTTAAGAAGGTATTACAATCATAATGTGAAATGATGTTCAAAGTGTAAAATGCACTAAAATGGTGTTAATGAATAATAAAGAACATGAATATTATATATATTAACAATGAATATTAGCCTCATTTAGTGGCTAATCACACCACCCAACTTGATTTTTGCTAGTCCCGAGCAAAATATATCTCAACAATATGAAATTCGAATTCCCTTTTCCAAAAACATTTTAATACACAATGATCACCAGAAACCCTTATACCAAACAATCATGAAACCCATCAAAATATTTTAATACAAGATAGTTTCATAAGAAGATCCCAATCCCAATCCCATTCTTTTGTTCAAATTCATTACCATATTTCATCCAATATCAATTAAGTATGAGGATTTGTTGTGCATCACAATAGACATGGGGGTTCATCTTTATTAAAGGGGAAAATTACGGAAGCGCTAGGTGGAATCACATTTTAATATTAAGATGAGTATTTAAAAGAAAATTTTATTATATATTTTTTTTGTTTTTTTTTGTTTTTTTTTGTTTGTTTTTTCAATTTTCCATGGTAATTGAAATTGAACTCAAAAGAGTCAACCCCTATAGTGAGACTTTGCCGATGACTCCCAGGCTCAAAGACCTTAGGGCCCCAAGTGAAGCCCACATACTCAGGCATCATCTCGAGTTAACTCAGTCAAAAAAAAATTCAAATTTCCAAAAATAGAGATAAAATTACTAACTCTGGGCCAGACAACTATGGATTCATGATCCCCAAGTACCGGAAGCCACGTATTAGGTCATTTCATTACTCTACGCGCAATTTTTTTTAATTTTTTTTGAATACTCATATTAAACTAAAATGATCACCAAACCTATGCTATTTATTTAGGGGACCCCATGAACTCAAACTAATACCCCACTATCCAAAGGACGTGCATTGTGATCCTTTTTTATTTGGATGAAAATATAAACAATGAAATATCACATTGGACAACCACACTTTCCAAAATCTATGCTCATGAAATTATACAAGGATTAAAATCAGAATCAGGGCATGCTAAATTATTTGATATTCAGTTTCAAAGTGTGCAATGTGTATTACTATGTTCAAAGTTAAAGTAAATTTTCCTTCCATTTACACAATGTTTTTTCCAAAACATTCATTTTTTTTACACGAATTCATTTTTTATTTTATCTCCCCCTAACTTAAAATAACACTGTCCCCAGTGTTTAAAGAAAATAAAATTTAGAAGGGGGTAGGGGAATAAAAAGGGAGTTCAATAAAGCAATTGAAATATTAGGATCATGGAATGAAGTCACCTGGTGGTTGAAGTTTAAAGTTCTTGCTGCTCCAATTTAGTCCTTTGATATCCATGTCGGTTGCAGAGTTCCCTAGTGGAAAAAGGAAAAAAACAAACAAAACAAAAGAGTATATATATATATATAAGTAAAATATAAGTATATATATAAAATAAAATAAACTGATGATACATTGTCTTATTTTTAAATTTCTGGGTAAGGTATTACTCAAGGACCACACCACGTGACACAGATGAATATGGTGCTCCCCTTTCATACCCATCCATACTCATAATAGAAGAACAGGTCAACAGTCTATTTTTTTTAAATATAAAAATGATTAATTAAAATATAAATTTTATTAAAACAACAAAATGATAGGAAACTTGAAAACCATGGATTTCCTCCCATGCAGCGCTTTTTTTAACGTCGTTAGCTCGACTTGAACCCTAAATCTATCAATTTTTTCATGGTTCATAGGTTGTCTTAGTTAACTCAACCTCTATTTCTTGTTTGTTGAATGATTCAATGAATGGTTTTAACCTTTGACCATTGACCTTGAAAATGTAACCACTTGTGGGATCTTGAATATCTACAGCCCCATGGGGGTACACCTTATGCACTATGTATGGACCTGACCATCTAGACCTCAACTTTCCCGGGTGTAAATGAAGTTTTGAACTATAAAAGAGAACAAGTTTTCCCAGTTCAAAATGTTTGACCTTGATATTCTTAGATTGGTAGGCTTGAAATCTAGCTTTATTGATCCTTGAATTTTCATAAGCCTCCATCCTTAGTTCCTCCAGTTCATTGAGATCTAATTTCCTCTTTTCTTCAGCTAAAGAAATGTCAAAATTCATTTTTTTGATTGCCCAAAATGCCCTATGCTCAATTTCAATAGGTAAATGGTGTGCTTTTACATAAACCAACCTATATGTTGACATTCCTAGGATGGTTTTGAATGCTGTACGATATTCCCAAAGAGCATCCAAGAGTTTCTCAGACCAATCTTTCTTACAAGGATTGACAGTTTTCTCAAGAATTTGTTTGATTTCACGATTGGCCAACTCAGCTTGACCATTGGTCTGTGGGTGGTAGGTAGTGGACACTTTGTGAGAAATTACATATTTTTCCATGAGTGATGAGAATGGACGATTTCAAAAATGAGTTCCACGATCACTAATGATAGCCCTAGGAATTCCAAATCTAGAGAAGATGTTTTCCTTGAGAAATCTAATCACAGTTTGATGATCATTGGATTTTTTAGGAATGGCCTCAACCCATTTAGAGACATAATCGATAGCTAAGAGAATGTAAAGATATCCCCTTGAGTTTGGGAAGGGACCCATGAAATCAATTCCCCAACAGTCAAATATTTCAACCACTAAGATGGGAGTGAGTGGCATTTGATTCCTTTTTGTGATGGACCCTACTTGTTGACACCTAGGGAAACTTTGAAAAAATGTGTAAGAGTCCCTTGAGAGGGTGGGCCAGAAGAGACCACATTGAAGAATCTTAGCAGATGTTTTCTTAGAGGAAAAGTGACCTCCACATGCCACACTATGACAGAATTTAAGGATGGAATCTTGCTCAGACTCCAGAACACATCTCCTAATGATTTGATCAGGACAGAACTTAAATAGTTAAGGATCATCAAACACATAGTGTTTGACATGAGAAAGAAACTTCCTTCGAGCTTGTGTCCCTAGGAATTTTGGAATGACTCCTGTAACTAAGAAATTGTCTATGTCAGCATACCAAGGGCAGTCACTCACAGAGTATAGGTGTTCATTAGGAAATGAATCAGACACAGAAAGGTGATTTGAGTTGTCTTTGAATTCCATCCTAGAGAGGTGATCAGCTACAACATTTTCAACTCCCTTTTTATCATTGATTGTGAGGTCAAATTCTTGTAAGAGAAGGACCCACCTAATCATTCTAGCCTTAGCATCTTGTTTTTGGAAGAGGTATTTTAGTGCAGAATGGTCAGTGAACACAGTGATGGGTGATCCTAAGAGGTAGGACCTAAACTTCTATAAGGAAAAAACAATATCAAGTAACTCATTTTCGGTGATGGTGTAGTTGATTTGGGTATCATTTAAGGATTTTCTTGCATAAGCAATGACATAAGTATTTTTATCACAATGTTGTCCTAACACATCTCCTACATCAAAGTCACTGGCATCACACATAAGTTCGAAAGGAAGGTTCCAATTTGGTTATTTCATGATGGGGGGGAGGTGAGAGAGGATTTGAGGGTTGAGAATGAACCCTCACAGCTTTCTGTCCAAACAAATGGAGCATCCTTTACTAGGAGAGCACAAAGGGGATGAGAGATTGAACTAAAGTCCTTGATGAATCTTCTATAGAAACCATCATTTCCTAAGAAAGACCTCACTTCCTTGACAGTTTTGGGTGATGGAAGGTGACGAATGATGTCAACCTTGGCTTTATCAACTTCAATCCCCCTACCTGAGACCAGATGGCCTAGAACTAGTCCCTCTTTAACCATGAAATGACATTTTTCCCAGTTTAGGACAAGATTCTTTTCTTCACATCTTGACAAGACTCTCTCCAAATTCTGTAGACATCCCTAAAATGTATCCCCAAACACAGAGAAGTCATCCATGAAGACCTCTAGAAAATCCCCTACCATGTCTGAGAAGATTCCCATCATGCACCGCTGGAAGGTTCCAGGGGCATTGCATAACCCTAAGGGCATGCGTTTGAAGGCAAAGGTTCCAAATGGACATGTGAATGTAGTCTTCCCTTGATCCTCTAGGGAGACCTCAATTTGATTATACCCTGAGTACCCATCTAAGAAACAGTAGAAGGCATGACCTGCCACTCTCTCAAGGACTTGGCCAATGAATGGTAAGGGGAAATGGTCCTTCTTGGTGAATGATTTTAGCTTCCTATAGTCAATGCAGACCCTCCATCCACTACTCACCCTTGTTGGAAGAATCTCTCCATCCTCATTTGTTATCACTGCGATTCCAGCCTTTTTTGGAACCACTTGAATTAGGCTCACCCATTCACTCTCAGCTATGGGATATATGATACCAGCTTTTAACAATTTCATAAGTTCTTTCCTTACTACCTCCATGAGATTAGGATTGATTCGCCGTTGAGGTTAATGACATGGCTTTGAATCAGATTCTAGAACAATCCTATGAGTCCCGATAAGTGGGCTAATCTTGGGAATATCAGACAGGGTCCAACCAATGGATTTCTTATGTTTCCTAAGGACATCTAGAAGCATCCTCTCATGATTGGTTTCAAGAGAATAAGAAATAACAATAGGATGTGTTTGATTGTCCCCTAGTAAAGCATACTTGAGTGCAGTGGGAAGTTCCTTTAATTCAAGATCAGTTTGGTTCAGAATTTCAACAGAAGATTGGGACATTGGATCAAGTTCAATTTCTTTTTTTAGAGTTTCAAATAGGATTGATTCCCCACATGTAGAAGTTTCATCTACTAGATCGTCTTGATTAGATTTAGGGAAGGAAGTTGGAGTGGTCTCCATGAAATTGGTTTCTTGAAAGGTTTCATTGATTGTTGGACCTAAGACTTCATCATAAGAGCAATTTGAAAATTATTCAAGCCAAGGAGATAAAATTACTTCATATGAACAAAGGAAATCAATCTCATCCTGACTTAAACATTTATAAAATATTCCTTGATGTTCTATGGATTCATTTTCAATACTTCTTATCATGTTTACTTCATGAATTTTCTCGTCATCCCCTATTTGTGAGCTTTCATTATAGATGTTCAAGTCTAGACTCATGTTTCCAAAGGTGATGGTCATGTTCCCGTTTCGGACTCGGATAACAGAGTTGATTGTTGCAAGGAAAGGACGACCAAGGATGATTGGGGTTTGTTCCTTATTTCCTAAGTTTGGATGGTTGTCAAGGACAATGAAGTCAGCAGGGTAGATGAAGTTTTCAACCTTTACTAGAACATCCTTTAAAATACCCTTTGGAACCCTAATGCTACGATCAGTAAGTTGAAGTGTGACAGATGTGGGTTAGAGTTCTTCTAGTCCTAACTAGCAGTACACAACATAAGGGATGAGATTGACACTATCACCTAGGTCACACAAGGCCTTGACAACATTGCTCTCTCCTAGTTCAATATTGATGTAAGGGAAACCTAGGTCTTTCAACTTAGGAGGAATGGTCCCTTGAATGGTGGTACTCACATTAGCAGCCAAAAGGACTTGGTTTTTATGTGAAAATTTTCTTTTAAAAGTGCACAAGTCCTTAAGGTACTTTGAGTAGGCAGGTATGGTTTGGATCGCATCGAGAAGGGGAATGTTCAATTTAACTTGTGAGAATATTTCCCTCAATGTTTCACTCAATTCAGGCTTGGTTTTCCCCCTCATGCATTGAGGAAATGGTGCAGGTTTTGGGGTTGTTTTTGAAGGGTTGTTCCTTTGACAATGTTATCATGTTTTTCAGTTTGATCATGTGGTTCATTTGAATTTTCATTAGTGTTTGAAGCTTCATATGGATTTTGAACTATTGGTTCAGTTTTCTCAATTTATTTCCCACTTCTCAAAATTGTCATAGCCTTTAGTTGTTCATGAGTTTTTTGAGTGCAACTTGTCTCTCCCCTTGATGATTGTTGTGGAATGGAATGTGTGGGCATGAGTGCCTTTACAATTTTGATGGTTTGAAGTTCTTGTTTAAGGGAAGATACTTCTGAGTTCATCCTTTCCATTTTTTTTGCACAGTTGTTCAAGGATTAGGAGAGGGACAGATTGGTAAGGGGCTTGTGTTGGTTGGGTAATCCCAGGGGGATACTTTGGTTGTTGGATGGGTTGTTGGTATTGGACTGGAGGATGTTGGTATTGGACTGGTTGTGGTTGGAATTGGTTATGGTTTTTAAAATTTTGTGTAGGGTAAGGATTTTGTCCCTGTGGTTGGCTAGGTTGTTGGTTATCTTTCTAGCGAAAGCCTGGGTGGTCGTTATACCTTGGATTGAAGTTGTTTTGGTATTGAGGCTTTTGAAAGTTCAAGACATTTACTTCCGCTGGGGGTCCTCCTAAAAGAACATCCTTGATGGATGGAATGGTTGGGCATTTTTCTGTCTTATGGTCATGTTTGTCACAAATTGTGCAAACAGGGTCAACGGTTTGGATTTCATGGACTTTCCTAAGGTCTATCTCTTCAACCTTCCTAGAGAGTGCTGCGAGTTTAGCCCTAAGGCTTTCCTCTTCTCTAAGTGTATGAATTCAAGTAGTTATTTGTGTCTTTTCAGAATAAGGTGAAGTTCCACATGTTTGGTTTTGTTCAGAAAGGATTTCTAGATACTCATAAGCATCATTTGGGCCTTTGTTTTTAAAGGTTCCATTACACATCACGTCAATGAATTTTTTATTCCCTGGACCCAACCCTTCATAGAAAATTATCACTTGTTCAGGTATAGAAAAACCATGGTGTGGAAACATGTTTAGTGTGTCTTTGAACCTCTCCCATGTTTCATAGAATGACTCTCCCTCTTTTTCAAAAAAGTTTTGGATACTCTTTTTAAGTGAAATTGTTTTGTGGTGGGGAAAGTATTTTTTGTAGAATTCTCTTTGTAGTTGGTACCAAGAGTTGATGGATGATGGTCTCAAATTTTTTAGCCAATTTTTAGCTCGATCCTTTAAATAAAAAGGAAATAGCCTCATCTTAGCTGATTCTAGTTGATGTGGGGGACACATGGTTTCTACATTGTCATTGAACTCCTTAATGTGAAGGTAGGTCATCTCGGACTCCATTCCATGGAATGTGGGAAGGTGGTTTAGGACATGAGGTTTAAATATGTAGTTGGAATCTCCTAGGGAATTGTGTCTAATGCATGAGGGGGAATTGGTCCAAGAAGGTTTGAGGTAGTCATTCATGGTTTGATCGACTGCATTCCCCATGTTTGGGGCTGCCTCATTTGGGTTTCCATTTTGGTTCCCACCCGGGTTTATGAGTTGGTTTCTTTGAAGACCTTCCATTGAAATGGGCTCAATTTTTGACTCGGGGGTGTTAGGAAGATTAGGATCTAATGGAAAGAGTTCCCTTGGTGTACTTGACTCCCCAACCCCAGGACTATCCACCCTAACTAGACGGTTCGATTGATCGCGGGTGTAGGCGGACATGCGCCAAAAGAAAAAAAATGAGAAAGGGACAAGATAAGAGAATTTGGATGAGAAAAGAAGAAATGGGGGAGAATAGAATGTGTGTTTAGATTACTTACTTGGGTCCCTGGAAATGGCGCCAAAATTTGATTCTCTCTCAAATTTACCCAAGAGATGAAGGTAGAACGGTCGTTGTAGTTTGGCTTGGGTTGTTGAATCCCCATAGACCTAAGAAGTAACCTATAAACACGTAAATTCTATGGAATGTTTTTGGATATGAAGTGGCCAACTTGGGTTGATTTTATATGGGTTTAAAGGAACTCTAATAGACTTAAGTGAATTCAATTTAAAAGAATGAGTTGATCCTAGGTTATCGCTCGGGGTGGATTGGACGTATTTCCTTTTTAATGATTTCAATTTCTTATATTTGAGATGGGTTCATTTAAGGAGATAAAAAAACATCATCACTTAATAGTTTAATGCCTACACCCTTTAATACTAATCACCTATACATTTGAAGGATCAAAGTTTTGATCACTTCAAGGTAAAGGTTCGTATTAGCACTTGAAGTGTGTGGCCTTAAATTCAACAAGGACGATGGAGTTTAAAAATCATCAAATAAAAATCTCAATTAAAGAAGTGATTATACATTAATGAGGTGATAAATAACATCAAATATAGCCCCTTTCTACTCCCTTGTATCAACCCATAAGTGTATTATCCCTCCATTGATCTCATAGTTTCAATGGAAGCGGAAAGTAGACTCATGAGGGAGGAAATGGAGAAGTAAAGAAAACAACAAAAATAAAATGATCACTCCACCGTTGTGTGAATAATTTCACAAGGTTTGGTGTGAATAAATTCACACCTTGATCCAACGGTATCAAAGTGATATGAAGAAAAACAGAATAAGAGTATAAGAAGAACTTTTATTAAGAAACTAAAGTGAATTGAACAACTTACATGTGAAAGACAAATTTGAGACAACAAAATTGCAGCATAACATTACAATTGAACAAAGCATACAAGATCCTTAAATCCTCCAACACCACTGCCTTAAATAGGAATTTTTGAGCCCTTGGGTAGAGCCTCCAGAAGTCCAAGTCTCCTCAATTAATTTTGGTAGGCCATAGGTGGGTGGAAAGTAAGGGAGAGTTGATTTTTCCACCCTTGACCCGAGGTGGAAGCCAGCTTTCCTTCACCAAACAGACGCGCTTGTAAGACCTTATAGATGGACGAATCAGAGTGATCCATAGAATAAGAAAATGGATCTCCGGATTTATTCTAACCTAATGTAAAATTTGGGCCCATTTGGAGTTGTGGATTCCGAGATATGATCATATGAGTGGGATGTTTTTCTGGGCCGCAGAAGCAGGCCCATAATTTTATCTCTAAATTGGGCCGCCTAAATGACCACAATGTAGGCCAAATTATAATTGGATCATGAAGAGTGATTTGTTCCTCTATATTTTCTATAGCATCCCAAGAATTTTAGGCTTCATTGGGCCTGTATTATGGGCCCCACAGTCTCATCAGTGGGCTTGTGTCCAATCTGGATTCTCCAGAATTGTTTCCTTTCATCACAAAATATCTCCATCTTCTTCCATGAATTCTCCATTGATTCCTGAATCAAAAATGTTCATATTGAAGTGTAGATCAATCTCAAAAAATATAAAATTAAAATATGTACAATAATATGAATCACTGTCTACTTCAAATGATGTTAAAAAATGTACCACATATATAATAGTGCATTTTAAGAAGGTATTACAATCATAATGTGAAATGATGTTCAAAGTGTAAAATGCACTAAAATAGTGTTTATGAATAATAAATAAAATGAATATTATATATATTAATAATGAATATTAGCCTCATTTAGTGGCTAATCAATGAGATCTATAACCAACTAATCCGGGAATTTAATCCCTAAGATGTCCAGGCGTTCGATGTCGCCAATAAGCTTGACTAAATGAGGATCAGCTGGCAGAGACTCTCCAAGATTAGTTGTAAACAATGAATTGGAGATCTCATATCTCTATTGTATTGCCTTCTCTTGGTAGATATCCTTAAGGCGAGACATCATTCTATATGCATCCATGTTTTCATGTTGCTTTAAGAGCTCATTAGACATGGCCGATAGCATGAAACATTGGAAATTTGTGGCATCATCCATATGTTTCGCATAGAGAGATTTTTCCTCATCACTGGCCTCTTTTCGAGCCGGAACTGGAACAGGCACTTCCAACACATACAATTTCCTTTCATGGTGAAGGATGACGTGTAAACACCTCTGCCACTCTTGGAAATTGGTGTCGGTGGGAAGGTTTTCCTTCTCGAGTATGGTTTGCAATGATATGTTTGAAGTCATTTTTCTTGCCGTTTCTAAAAATTAAGATGAGAAAAAGTTTAGTACTTTATTTCAAAAATGAGACAAATAAATAAATTAATACTTATTAGTCTCCCACTATTTTATCGAAATCCAATAGCCCTCACCATTGACTTTGGAATATTTTGTTGCCTAAATATTCTAGTGGTAAGGATCCATATTTCCCTTCGCATTACCCCAACTAGAGTTGGTCAACCAACTTGAAGGGTTTTAGGTAGGAATTCCAAATTCCATCTGCATTAACTTGCAGCTCCTTGATCTGCTGAGTGGACTCCCCAATCCTGAAATCCTTTTATTTTGGATTTCCTCAACCTTTGCCTCTTGGTCACACCAAGTCCTACTGTGGCAGTCAACCCTTGATGCGAACCAAGTCATTTCAACCCAAAACCTTGAATTAGAATATCTCGATAATTTAAAGCACCCCAACTAGGGTTGGTCAAGCACTTTGAACTATGGTTCGATTCTAACCAAGATTATGTAAGGCTATACCGACTTAATATTTCTTTGATAGATTTTATCCTTATACGTAAATTTCCAATTTATTATATTTTATTACATGCTTGTTAATATTAAGTGGGATATACTTAAGTTATTGACCATGTCTAAGATAATATTTATGTATAAGTCGGTTTTATTTTAGTTCCATCTTGCATGCTCGTTTAATTCATTAATTGTGTGATCGTGACAACACACCCACAATAAATAAACCATGCAACTGACAAAAATAAAATAAATGGTATGTTCATGAGCTTTTTCTATTGGTTATTTTATCTAGCGGTTGATAAACTAACCCAAGACCAAGGGGAGAAACACCATGAAACTTTCGGGTTCGTGTTTACAGTTTTCCACCTGTCCACCTTTGTATCTCCTTGAATTGGTTTTGCCTTGGCTCCTGACTTGAGCCGCCTCCACCAGCTTGGGAGTTCCATCCATTACATATGCATTTATCTCACACGTAGGTGAGGGGTAAAAAAGGGTTTTTACATAAAAGAATCCTTGGGCGCGCAGACCCTACATATTAATGAGAAGAAGACTCGCAGACCAACAAATTTAATTTAAATAAATAAATTAAAAGAAATGATTCACATAGAAAGGTCTTGGTCTATCTCATGATCATCCATACATGCAATGATATTTATGCATAAATAAAACTAGCATTCAATTTTTTAATCGTTCTTGTTTAAGATAAATCACGCTCGAATCAATTAATTATCTTTAATTAATCATTTTTTTTATCTTAAACCCTTTTCTGAATTTCCTTGAGATTCTCATCCATCATAATTTTAAACAAATAATTTTTTTAAAATTATCCTTGTACGTAACTTGTACCTTGGAGGCAACTCGGTGAATTTCCTTTCATTACGCATATGTTAAATTAAACACATATATATAAAACACCTATCACGTGTTGTGCCTCAGCTTTACTTCTGCACTATGGTACACGTCTCAAGGGTTTGTATAATATAATAATAAAATTTAATAAATCTGTGTAATTTGGATGAGTACACGACGTGTACTTTTTGTTCACCGTTCATCCGAAGTACAGGCCTGGGGACATGACGTCTTGATGTACTTCGAAATTTTTTGAGTACACGGCATGTTCAGTGGGACACACGCCGTGTAGTTTCCGCGTTACACGGTTTCCAGCCCGATAAACCGTGTACGGGGTATGTGGTTCAACCCTAACTTGAAGGGACTACACGCCGTGTTCAGTTGGACCACACAACGTGTAATCTGGAAACCTTGTGCCACCTGTTCCTGGTCAACACACGGTGTCATAAATGACTTAGATAGAATCCAATACACGGCCTGATTTAGCGGATTAGTCAATGCATTGAACCTAGACTACACAGAGTGTACTTCCGAATACATGTCGTGTATTCTGGTGTTGTAACGGCCAGGAGCATTTGGCACCTCCGGATGAGTTCCTTTATTTTATTTTAATCAAAATTAAAAAAAATCGTTTCTGTAAGGTGAACGAGAAATGAGAGGGGTGAAACAGATCTCGAGATTCAGATTTTTAAGAACGATTAACTTGAATAGAAACAACTAAATTATTAAATGTGTAAATCACCAATGAAAAACTAAATAATTATAATCAATGATATGACCCCTCTAATACCACTTGTAGGTTCCGGGTGCAGTGGAAGCGCGTTGGTGGGTTGGACCTACTTTAATTTTAGCATTAACAATGATCAATCTGAGATCTGTCATGATGTAAAACACCAGATCTTCGGAATAGAACGAAGAACGAAAAACAAAAGAGGGATTCCCAAAAACATAGATATAGGATCATCATATGTTGGTTATAATTAATTTAATTAATTGACAAGAATTACCTTGATGAAATTATTTCTTCGTTGATGTCTTCGGTCATGATCTGGTGTGATCCGTCGTTGCATTGTAGAATCTAAGTGTCAGATTCCTCTAGCGGTGATCCACGTGTGCTCCACGTATCTCTGGACGTCGCCAAAGGGATCTACGGGTGCTGGCGCGGAATAACCTTCGCTTGCAATGTCCGCCATCGATCGCCTTGATCCGGTGGTGGTGGATCTCTCTCGGTCTTGAGAGCGTTTTTGGAGGAAAGTGTTCTTTCGACCTTGAGAGAACTCTCTAGAATTGTTGTGCACAACGATTGGGGAAAAGTCTTAGGGTTGTGAGAATATTTATAATCGGGTTAGAGGTTATAGAGTTAGGACAATAAATAAACGTGTTACGCGTTTTATTTATTTTATTAACTCCTATTGAAAGCCCCCATGTCGAATGATTAATTCCTTGACATGTGCCCACGCTGATTATAATAAATATTATTTAATAAAATGATATTATTTCCTCAAATTCCTGACTCGAAAAAAGACACGCCGTGAAATCATTAATACACAGAGTGTACTCCTCTTCCATAAAACTACACGGCGTGTATATTCAATATACACGGCGTGTACTTTTATTTTCCATTTTTCTTTATTTCCTCCACCACATTTATTAGTCCTTGAGTAATGGCTATTTATTTCTTAAATAAATGTAACTGCATTACTCGCTAATAAATATATATTATTTCATCCACAATATATTTTTTCAAATAAATAGTGTAGAAATAAATGCGATCATAAATCCTTAAATAATTATTAAACCATAGTCGAGAATAATCTTTATTTAACTTGTTAAATTAATATTTAATTGAGATACATGGACACACTTAGTGTGTGACCCTCTAGGCCTCTTTATCGTTGGCATTAGGCGGGCTTGCCTAAAGTTCAAGATTACTTTCTAGAAACGAGTCAAGGCACCCAAAAGAAAGAAGTTGACACCACATTGATGGGTCACCTCATACGAATGCTTACCGTGTAATATAATCACTTTGTCACGATATCTTGAATCAAGCAGGTTGCATGATGGTTCCATCAACCCATGTGCTCGATTATTCTTTATTTGACTTTTCGGAATTGAACTCACCCATACCTTACCATGGACATGAATTTATTTAGGATATATCAATTCTATCAAATGACCTGAGATATCTACTTCTGTTATGGAATAGAGGGGACAAATCCTTTCTCGCATTATCTATTAATGCAGTATTACTCGTGATACATCCAACGTATCCTACCTCGCTGCGAACAGTGTGTCATCATAGTTTTTGTCAATACATCTAAGTGCGCGAGTTGTAATACCCATTAATAATAATCATAAAGTCTAAGGACCAATACACATGTCCGCAGATAGGAACATCCAATGACACTAGGAAAATGTGGATTTCCTACTGGAGGGTCTCGTTCTCATAATATCCTCCTGGATATTACCAAGGGTGCACACCATGAGAAGGTGCCTCAAAGTTTTTTGAGTCCTCACCCCTAATGGCCTGTATTATTTGTGTCCCTTAAATAATATCATCTGGACATAGAACATATATTCAAGAATAGTGTTATGACACTTCCGGGTTCTCATCATAACAGGGATCCGCTATGACCCTTTAATGCAACAACTATCCTTAGGACATTATCACATGCATTGTCACACAGAAAAAAAAATCAAGATGTGATAAGGTTTTTATTAATGAATAAAGTACAAAGTAGTTGGTTCTAGGCCACCAACTCCAATAGACTCCCACTTGGACTAGAGCCAACTGCTAACAACCTTTAACCCGCTAGTTGTCACATGATATTCATGATTCTGCTGAGATAGTCCTTTAGTCATGGGGTTCGCCACGTTCTCTTCTGTGGACACTCTGCTCACTGAAACTTCACCCCTTTGATAGAAATCCCTCAAGCGGTGATACTTTTAGAGTATGTTCTTTGTCTGTTGATGTGACCTTGGTTCTTTCTCAAGAGCCACCACTATATTATTATCACAATACAACATGATAAGACCTTTTCTGCTAGGCACCACATCAAGCTCTTGGAAAAAGTTCCGAATCCAGACAGATTCCTTGGCTGCATCAAAAGCCGCTATATATTTGGACTCCTTTGTAGAATCGGTGACAACTGACTGCTTGGAACTCTTCCACCTCATAGCTCCTCTATTGAGAAAGAAAACATCTCCAGATTGCGACTTCAGATCATTCTGATCTGTCTGAAAACCAGCATCAGCATACCCTCTGATGACAAGCTCCTCATCTTCTCCATACACTAGGAAGATATCCTTAGTTTTTCTCAGATACTTAAGGATAGTCTTAACAGCAGTCCAATGCTATTCTCCTGGATCTGCTTGATACCTACCTACCATGCTCAGTGCATAGGCAACATCGAGCCTGGTACATAACATGGCATACATGATGGATCCTATAGCTGAAGCGTATGAGATCTTACTCATTCTATCTTTCTCCTGTTGTGTCTGGGGACACATTTTTTTAGAAAGATGTAAGCCATGTGACATTGGAACCAATCCCCTCTTGGATTTTTCCATACTAAATCTCTTTAGTATCTGGTCAATGTATGTACCCTGACTTAGTCCAAGTAGCATCTTGGATCTTTCACGAATGATCTTGATCCCTAGAATGTAGGCTGCTTCACCCAAGTCCTTCATGGAGAAACACTTATTCAATCAGTCCTTAACTGACTGTAATACTGGTGCATCGTTTCCAATAAGCAATATGTCATCAACATATACTACTAGGATAACGATCGCATTGCCATTAAACCGCTTATAAACACATTGCTCACATTCGTTCTTAATGAAACCAAATTCCTTTATGGATTCATCAAATTGAATGTTCCATGACCTGGATGCTTTCTTTAATCCATAAATGTATTTCTGCAACTTGCAAACCCGTTTGGGTTCACCTGGTGACACAAACCCTTCTGGTTGTGTCATATAGACATCTTCCTGAAGGTTCCCATTAAGGAATGTTGTTTTAACATCCATTTGTCAAATCTCGTAATCATGGTATGCTGCTATGTCAAGTATGATTCTTATGGATTTAAACATGAAAACTGGTGAGAAGGTTTCATCATAGTCAATTCCTTGACATAGTCTGAATCCTTTAGCCACTGGGCTTGCTTTATAGGTGCTAACTTGACCTTACATGTCCAGTTTTCTCTTGAATACCCATTTGCATCCAATAGGCTTTACATCAACTGGCTCATCGACCAGAACCCAGACTTGGTTTTGATACATGGAATCCATCTCATAATTCATAGCTTCTAGCCATCTTGCAGATTATGAGCTTTCTACTACTTCCTTGTAGGAGAGAGGTTCATCATTGTCCAACAATAATGATTCACCATCCTCGGTGATTAGGAAACCAAATCTCTCTAGTTCTGTTACCTCTATTGAGCCCCTACGCAGTACTGGTGTTTCTAGAACCTCTCCACAGGGATCTGTGGAACTTGTTCCTATACCAACTCGTGTGTATCTTGAGCATCAACTTTGTCAAAGTAAATTTTTCTCCCATTATCTCTTTTGAGGATGTGATCCCTCTCAAGAAAAATGGCTTGTCTGGCGACAGTCACTTTCTTGTCTTGAGGGTTATATAGGTAATATCATTTTGTTTCCTTGGGATATCCTATAAAGATACACCTCGTGCCCCGGGGTGCTAGTTTTTTGCCTGAGAAGGCCTTAAAAAATGCCTCGCATCCCCATACATGTGTATGAGAAAAAGTGGGTTTCCTTCCATTACATAACTCGGATGGTATTCCATTTTCCGCCTTAGTTGGTACTCAGTTTAATGTGTATGTTGCAGTTTGTAATGCATATCCCCAAAAGGATAATGAAAGATCCGCATGACTCATCATCGACCTCACCATGTCCAACAAGGTGCGGTTCCTCCTTTCACTAACACCGTTCCATTGTGGTGTATAAGGAGGAGTAAGCTGAGATAGAATCCCAGACTCCCGTAGAAGATCGATGAACTCTTGGTTCAGATATTATCCACCTCGATCCGATCGAAGTTTCTTTATCTTCTTACCAAGCTGATTCTCTACTTCATTCTTGAATTCCTTAAATTTCTCTAAGGCTTCTGACTTATACCTCATTAAGTAGACATAGTCATATCTACTCAAATCATTAGTAAAAGTAATGAAGTAAGAATATACACCTCTAGCTTCTACTGGAAATGGTCCACACACATCCATGTGCACCAATCCTAGAAGCTCTATGGCCCTTTCACCTTGTCCACTGAAGGGAAGCTTAGTCATTTTTCCTTGTAAACATACGTGAGATCTATCGAGTGGTTTTAGCTCAGTAGAGTCCAAATAACCATCTTGGTAGAGCTTTGTCAAGCGCTTCTCCTTTACATGAACGAGTCAGTGATGCCACAACTGGGTGATGTATGAGTCATGTGAGTTTGTTTCGTTATCGATTTCCAACACTTGGCTTTCGTAATTCAATCCATACTATAAAGACCGATAAAATTCAAGGAATTTTTTTTCTTAATTTTCTTTGGGATTTTACAAGAACGCAATTTCTGACGGCACTTGATTCCGAGGCCCGGTGTGCCCGGGATTTCTATCCGAAGTTTAGCTCGGGTACGTTCAGTGAACGAACGAGCGGGAATTTATAACTCTTGAACCGGTGCTCGGAATCGAATTCCGAGGGCACCTATGGAATCGCAGCGTCGGTATTTGCTTAGGAACACTTTTTCCAGAGTTGAGTTTACACGAGAGAAGTTGTTAAATTTTTGTGGAAGGTAAAATAAAATTAAGCATCAATTTTATTTTTACTCTAAGTGGTTTAAAGCTTTGGGTGGAAGTTGGGGAAAACCACCCAACTTCCATTTGGAGGTTATGAGGGTGGTGGGGCCCACACGAACCCTACCCCTTCACCTCCCCTAACCTTCCATAACCCTTCATTTAATTTGACAACTTGAGTTAATTAATTGTGTGGATTAAATTCAAATTTTGAATTTAAAACTTAAGTTGTGTTAATAAAATAAGTGAGGTACTTATTTTATTTTGGGTTGGAGGCTTGTTGCTTGAGAGCTTTGGGAGAAAAGATAAGGGAGTCTTGAAGATCTTCATCTTCTTCGTCTAAGAACAAGAAGAACACGAAGAACGCCAGATTCCTCGAAGGTCGATGTCTCCATCCGCGACGTCTCCTTCTGCGACGTCTCCCTCTGTGATGGTTATCTCCGCGACGAATCCTCACCCAAATTGTTCGACGAGGTAGGGGTTTTATGCGTTTTCATTTCGTGATTACTTCCGTTGTTTTCTTCATCATCTATCCTCGTTCTTTGGAAACACTTGATATAATTTAACGGGAGGGGGTCGGACCACAAAAACACGGCCGACCCTACTCCCTTTTATTTATTTGTGGTTTCGGTTCGAAGGGAAGTGACGCGGTGCCGTCGCACCACGCGGGGACGAGCGACAAAGATGCACGGCACCGTCGTGCCGCGCATTTGAAAGATGAACCAAGTCGCGGCACCGTTGCGCCACGCCAGAAAAACCCGAAGACACTACGGCCGGAGCGGGGTCGCGGCGGAGGGGCGCGGCACTGTCGCGCCGCGCCGGACGAACCAAGGCCGCGACAGAGCTGAGAGACCGGCGGCCGGTTCTGGGCCGCCGGCGTCAGAGCAAGGGGGACCGGCCTTGCCGGTCCCGTGGCGGAAACAGCTGGCCGGCCAGGGCGGGCCGGCCGAACAGGGGAGAAGCCAGGGGTTACAAACCCCCGACGGCCAGCTCAAGCGGCCCCCCATTATGGGGGCCGCGGTTACAAAAGACAGGGGGGCAGGCGCCCCCCCCCCCCCCCCTCAAACGACTCGGCCGTCTGGCCGAGCTCCTGGCCAGCGCGCCCAGCCCGCCACGCCCAGGCCAGGCCGCGGCCAAGCGGGCCAGAACCGGACCCGGTTCGGGTCGACCCGGTTCGGGCCGACCCTGGGGGTATCGGGCCGGGTCGGACTGGGCCCGAACCCCTCAATACCGAACCTCTTCTGGTCGGTCTCCCATAACTTGAGATACGGGCCTCCGATCGACGTACCGTCAGTTACGATGCGATCCTTGGATCGAGATGGTCGTTTCGGTATATCGCACTCAAGATTTCGAAATACTTTGGGTTTGGCCGAGTTGGTTCGTACACGAAACCAACCGGGCCCTCGGAGCGGAAACGCTCATAACTTGAGCTCCAGACGTCTGATTGACATGCCGTCGACTTTGTTGGATTCCTCTTAGTGAGACGGATCTTTTGGATTACTCCACCCGAGGTTTGGATGCAGGTGGAGTACGGTCGGGTTGGTTTTGACTTAAAAACCAACCGGGCCCCTGGGACGAAAAAGCCAATAACTTCCAGACCGGGCGTCCGATTGACGCGCCGTCTGTGACACTGAGTTCCTGTTGATGATACGGAACTTTTGGATACATCAACTCCGGACTTTGTGTCAGTTAATGTATCAGCCTCTCGGCTCGTGGAGCAGACCCTCCCGAATGAGCTTGCTGTGTGCGGGAACCCTAGAGTTGGCTGTGTTTGTGACTGTGACGACGACGACGACGACTGTACAGAGATCCTCAGTGGATATGACGACGACGACTACAGCACTCAGCGATCCTACGTGGATCAGTGCTACCGATCATGTGTGGGTCCAATCCTGTGTGGGCCAACGCTCAGCGGTTCTTCGTGAGCCAGTGCCTACAGATCCTGTGTGGGTCCGATCCTGTGTGGGTCTTTGCGGGGGTTAGTTACATATCGATCCTGTGTGGGTCTTTGCGGGGGTTAGTTACTTATCGATCCTTTGTGGGTCATTGCGGGGGTTAGTACCTATCGATCCTTTGTGGTTCCGACGGCTTAGATGAATCAGTGGCTATATCTAATCATCTTTATCGTCATACGAAGAAGTATACTTGTGTGAGCTGAATCCTGTTTTGCTTTCCTTTGTGGATTGTGTTGTGCTATCCTGTGTGGAATTACGTTTTGCCTTCCTGTGTGGATTGGGTTGTGTTTTCCCGTTTGGACTGGGTTATACTTGGGCTCGGAGGTTGGAGCGTACTGGAATTGATGACTTAGGTATATGTATGGGCATATACCTAAGCAGTGTCAGATGTTACTTAGTGATTGCATCTTTCCTTTGTGGATTATCCTTTGTGGATTCTGGGAGACCTTAGGGGGTCTCGGGGTCCCTACTGAGTAGCTTATACTCAGCCCTGTACGAGCTATGCCCACACTACGTTGTGTTGGTTTCAGACGACGGACAGCGCTGATCGTGGTTGAGACTTGCGGAGCAGGACGGTACCTGGAGGTGGACCACTGGGCGGGATGTAATCAGAGCGAACGGTTGGACCTGAGGAGCTGTGGAGGATATCTGTACTCACCCTTTAGGTGGGACTTCCATTGGGCGGCTTGATGTTGCGTCTTTACTTTCAGTTGTTGTTTTCCCTTTCGAGTTGTACTTTACTTTCAGTTTTGGGTTTGTATTCTAGCCCATTTACTTTTCTGCACTTACTGTTGTACCCAGCTTTGATTAGTGTTTACTTCTTCTTCTTGCTTTCTCTGTGGTATTTGTTTACTTTACAAATGCAATTCCTTCCCTTTTAGCGGGATTTATGCCTTGGTGCTAGTCGTCAGCCCCTGGCCTATGGAAGGCGGGCTTGGGGTTGTCACGGCACGGGCCCTGAGGACGGGTCGTGAAAAATTGGTATCAGAGGAGTTCGGTTCTACCTCAGAACTCAAGACTCTGATCTTTTTCTATGTGAAGCAATAGTGTTAAGAGTATTGGGTGTGGTTATCAGTCCAGGGAGTCCAGTGTTGGTGTGGCGACCGACGTATCCGTACACCAGGACCCTGACTTCTGATTTCCAACTTAATGCACGAAAACATTGATTGCATGTGTGTTTCAAGTTTTCTTTGTGATTACTTTATGTCAGCTCGCCATGTATACTATTTGACCGTGGCGCACCTGTTTATTTTCAGGATGGCCCCACGACGGCAGCCAGCTAGGGTTCCGAGAGTTGTGCGTGATGGAAACCCACCGAGCGACGAGGCCTCGGTACAGGGCCCTTTGACAGCAGAGGCACCGGCGGTACCTCTACCCACCGAGCCACCGATGCTACCAGCCCCAGCCGTTGATGATGCACGTCGCCTTAGTGCACTGCACGAGTTTCAGCACCAGCGACCTCCCAGGTTCCGCGGGGAGACGGACCCCCAGGCAGCCGAGGACTGGCTGGAGTCAGTGGTACGAGTTTTCAGGTTAGTGAGGACACCAACAGACCTCATGGTGATCCTCGCAGCGAGCCTACTGCACGCGGCAGTAGGCAGATGGTGGATCTTGATGCTCCAGGTGCATGATGAGGCATCTCTCCTCTGGACGGACTTTGAGAGACTCTTCCGCTCGTAGTTCGTCCCAGCCATCCTCCGTGCAGTACGCATCCAGCAGCTTCTACAGCTGCGGCAGGGCAGCTTGACGGTCGCCCAGCACTCGGCGAGATTTAACGATCTCTCGCGCTACTCAACAGACATGGTACGAGACCCATTCTTCAGGGCCCGGACCTTTGAACAGGGATTGAGGCAGGATATTAGGGCATCGCTGATCTCCCTCAGCATTCCGACTCAGGAAGGAGTACTGGAGCGAGCCCTTTTGATCGAGAGCTTTCTTGCTGAGTCTACACCAGTGGCGAGACCCACCGCAGGGCAGCATGTAGCAGAGTCTTCTGCAGCAGGCAGTCGACAGATGACTCATGGGTCCAGGCAGACTAGACCCTCAGGCAGACAACCTCAGGACACTGGCTCAGCAGTGCGGGGCACTCAGCGCGGATCCAGTCTTTCGAGAGGCAGACGGTGCTACACATGCGGCGGGCAGGGCCACATGGATTGTGACTGCCCGACCCGCCATGCCGAGGAGCAGCAGACGGTTGAGGGACCACCTAGGCAGAGGCAGAGGGTCAACTGTGGCGGTCCGCAGGGAGCAGGCGGATGAGGTAGAGGAGCTGGCCGAGCAGTAGGTGGTGGGCGACGCTTTGAGGCCCTACCACCACCACCACCAGGAGGTCCACCCCGACCATAGGGAGCTGGCGGGCAGAGACAGGCACAGCTCTAGGCAGCGGATATAAGGCCCCAGCCTTAAACCTTACTTAATCTTGAGTTATTACAAGATTACACATTGAGGATCTTTTCAGGTTTAGAGTTTTAGAGAATTAGATCATGAAACTTGCATTACATTCCACATTTAAACAAAGTGGTTACATAAAAGACAGTATTCATTCTTCCCATCAACGGAAACATATTTAAAATAAAACATGGATTCTTTCTTGACACATCCTTGACACTATCATCACATCATGTACCTTTCCCTTGACCTGTGAAAAACATTTCAAAAACTTAGGATGAGAATAAAAAGCTCAGTAAGGGTTATAAAAATATGGAAAGGAAACATGAGTTCATATATACATAAGAATTAAATCATACTTTACCCATAAAACATAGGCACTTTAACATACCTCATTAAATCATGAATAAATCATAGAAATCATATGACATAAAAGGTAACTTGAGGCATTCATAACATTCTTACGTAGGGAGTAACCCTCTTGGTTACATTTGGAATACCCATCACAGTATATTCCCTAAATCTCTTCGGAGAAAACTTAACGTTTCACTCCTTTGCGTTACCCAATGCATTGGAGAGCTATATCGGGCTCACCCGCCCTTAGTTTATCACGGAACCACCCGTTTCATAATAATTCCCAAGAACCTCAACATAATCATATCACATAAAACATGCATAAATGAAACATAACATTCCCACCTTTCAATCACAAGATATCAATACAACACATTGATATAAAAAACATTATGAAAACAATTTTCGATACCAAAATAAAAGAAAAGTAAAATATGGTATTTATTTTTCTTTTAAAAAGAAGGTATGGCTTGTAGAGGAAGCTGAAACTCAAATAACGTTCACGACGACGGAGAAGTCTTTGTCGCCGCATGCATACGACAAAAACATTCCCTTTTGTCGTTTTGTAAAATGCTTCGTATAAAAAAGATTCCTTTTGGATAAACGTAAAAGTCAAAGGGGTTTATACACCGTATAAAAGAAGGTTGTGTATAAAACAAAATATGCCTCAATGAAAGGAGATTGAGACGAAGTCTCATACCACCTTGAAGCTTTTAACATTTTAAACCATTAATATCCATATAAATAAATCCTTAAAAAAATTTCAAAAACATGGATATTAATAAGAACAAATAATTAAAACATTTAAAGCGATATTTTGGTTAAAGGGGTTTCTACCAAAATTAGAGACACTTGAATAGAATAATTGGGGAATAACATTTAGTCAGAACATTATAATATCATGAGAATAAATGGATTCATGATATAATATTCCAAAGGACAGTATATACACCATATAAGAGTGAATTGGTGCATAACAACAATGAAGTCTCAATAGAAATGTCAAATGTGATGAATTCCCTTATAAAGAAGGTATCCTTAAATTAAGGATAATTCAATCTCAAAATTATGTGTGACAAATATAAATACACCCAATAAAAGTGGGTATTAAGTGAAAAACAATCAGAGGACATTCACACATAATAATAGAATTACATATTCAATAACTACATGTTGAACCCAAAGAAAACGAAATTGGGTTAAGAAGTTCCCTTGATAGCCTAACGGCGTCACATCAAAATGAGTTGATGAGAGATAAAAAGTGTATCTCATCACTTGGACATAAAATTTACATCAAAAAGGATATATGAGAAAATATCCCAACATAACAATATGTAAATTAAAAGACCCAACAAAACGAAGTCTTTTAAAAAGAGGAGGGTGAAAGGTTCCCTTACCGACTTGGGTATCTTTCAAAACATACACCCCATGAAAGAAGGACAATACATCATTGATGTGAATACTCATAAATGAAATTATATTACACAAAGAGTAGAATAACGGGCATTACATACACCACTCAAAGGAAATTGTGGAAAATGTAGCATAAATCTCACGGGAATAAAAGTGAGATGAAACATCTCTTACGAAAACTCGGCAGCCCAACGGCGCCACTTAAAACATCCAAAATGGATTGATGAGAGGAAATAGGGTCTCTCATAACATCAAAATAAAGTTTACAGAAAGAGGAATAAAAAAGAAAATCCCCCAACATAACAAAGAGGAGCTTAAAAGAAGTGACATAAAGGAGAGTACTTAAAAAGAAAGAGAGAGGTTAGATCTCTTACGAAAATTCGGCAGCCTAACGACGCCACTCAAAACTTCCAAAATGGATTGATGAGAGAGAATAGGTTATCTCATCATATGAACATAAAAATTACAGTAAGAGTAATATAAAAGAACATCCCAATAACAAGAAAGATGAGTTTTAAAGGAATGACATAAAAGAGTGTACTTAAAAAGAAAGAGAGGAGTAGGATCCCTTACCTCGGGTCCAACTTGACTCGATCGTTCTTTAACGTCCTGAATAATAAACTTGAGTTAATTTCTACTTGATTAAGAACCTTTTTCAAGTTCATTATTCCTTTTCTATTAATTATTGACATGTTATAAACATTATGTAATCATTTAAGTTAATAATGTTTGTTTTGTCGATATTTGGTTCTTAAGTCAAAAGTGGACTTCTTACAATTACATGTTGTTCATGTGGTCAATGGTTCATTATATCCAGAATGATATTCATGATTTGGATATCATATATATCACATATATCCAGCATATACATGTATTTATAATATTACATAATCATTTAGAGGTAATAAATGAAATGCACCGTTCATGGAGACGGTAAGCCGTACGTACGCATGAACGCTACTTTCATTTCTTTGTCATATTAATGGAATTAAAACTAAATGAGAGGTATGTATATTTTAATTCCATAATTATATTCATCATTTATATGTAAAATACCTTATATATATCCATTATAAATATGTACTTATAATAGTACATTACATTTGGGGATAAGAAATGAAATGCACCGTTCATGGAGACGGTAAGCCGTACGTACGCATGAACGCTACTTTCATTTCTATCTCATACATTAATGGGAAGAAATAATAATGATATAGAGGTATATTTTAATTCTAGTATAAAATCATATATAATAACTTTAAATCCATCCTTTATACGTCCCACGTATGGCATTAACGAATCACATCACTTTGAGGGGGCGGTAGTCCGCACTTCCTAAAATGAAGATATCGCGTATACCCATAATGGAAGCCATAAAGGTAACCCAAAAATGAAAAATACAGAAGATTAAGTAAAACATAAACATATTATATATCATATATAAATATAGTTACATCTTAATGGCCACCTTTGAAGGTGTTAGAAGAATGTTGAACAATCATCATTTCGTGAGGTAGAAATTCGCCATCCACAGAAACAGTATGTTCTTTAACCATTAGATGTAGGTGTGTGTAAGTGTAGCTCGAATCCTTCTTATAACAACATCCTAGTATATTGAATATACTGGATTTTTTATAAAAGAAATTAATAAAAATAGTTTAGGGGGTTGGAGAAGTAAAATGAAACAAAATGACTCAAGTGAAGACATTACCTTAAAAATCGGGTAACTCCCTTTGGTTTGAGCTCAAAGGCTTCCTTGGGAAGACTTCTGCCCAAAGTGAAGCTTCAAGGAGTAATAGAGGGAAGTGGAGAGACAAAATGGGCAGATTTTGGCCGAGCCAAAGGATTTGGGAGTGTGGGTAAGGTGGTAGAGGTGGGGGCCTTTTATAAGAGGAGAGGAGGGGCACTTTTGGAAAGTAAAGAAATATTACTTTATTTGAAAATGTGTTTCGGTTTTAAAAGGTCCCACATTGATATAATTCGTGTATAAGGTGATAAGGGTTCAAAATACACCCATCCAATAAGTTTTTGACATGTTTAGTTCATAGATTTTACATTATCTTTCCATTTTAGTTAAATCGTCAAATAATGCCATCATTGCATCATTATGATGTCATAAATAATTTAATTTATTTAATGTTTAAAAATTATAAAAAAAATACTATGATGTAGTAAATCTTTTTAGCTTTCCAATGAATATTTATAATCAAAAATCTGACTTTTATAACCCCATTGAAAAATTGTTTTAGTAAAACATATCATGTTTGTGCCATTTTTTACATTAACATTAAATAAAAGGTATTTATGTCATTTTCCAACCAAAGTAGCTCCATGGGGTCCCCAAGTTGACCCATGGCTTGTCTTGGTCTGCCATGACATATCCAATGAGGGTAGGACATGTGTCTAGGTCATCTCATATTATTAAAGCATTATTTTTACCTTAAACTACACTAATTACCACTAATCGCGATTAAAAACTTAATAAGTTACTATTCACCAAAAAATTATTTTAATCTCATTGAACCACATTTTACTTCTTAATGACAAACATGTATGTCGGATTTTTGAAATTCAATACACAAAGGTGGCAAAATTTCATTTAAATGGAAAATCAGTTTTTATAAGTACCACTTAGTGATTTCACTATTCATCAAAAATTGAAGTTTTTCAGAAAAATACCAAAAATTTACCCTAAGCTATATTTGATGTTCCGAATTCAAAAATGAAGTCTATTTTAAAAAATTCAAAACATATAAGTCACATTAATTGATTTAATAATTAATTCCCGCTGTCATGATAAATAGCGTGTTTTTATGAAATAATAAGTATCAAAAGATTGACACTAGTTTAAGTCCGATTTCAAAGTGAAATTAATTCCAACGACCACTATTGGATTTAATGGTAAAAATATATTCTAATTTCACTTTAAAACCAATTAAAAATATAATCTAATCATATAAATAAATTATATTAAAAAGAGGTTTTGAATTAAAATACAACTTTTTACACTATTCATTAAAAAAAAGAACTTTATCGGAAAGATACCAAAAATTTACACAAAGTAAATTTTGATGTCCTGATTCTAAAGAAGAGTTTTATTTGGTCCAATAGAATGTATAAGAGTGAACAAAACTATATTTAATGATGGTTCGCCATCAAAAGGCGATAAGTGAACCTTTAGTGAAAACTTGGGCATATACGCCTAAAATTGAATTCTTTCCGTATTTTAAGCCTTTATCCTTTATTGGATAAATGTAAAAACATTTAAAAACATATATAATCATATTTTAGTTATTTCTATCCATTCCCACCAATACAACAACTACATGTTAACTGCCTTTTAAAATAATATTATTTTATTATTAGAGTGCAACGTAAGATTCCCAATAAACTCGTTGTTGCGTGTTGGGTACGCCATCGAGCATAGCGTCCCCTTTAAAGTCATATTAATATTTTATTCACAAATATGGATAAATATGAAAATGTAATATTCTTTATTTACCTGGGGTGTTACATCCTTCCCCCCTTTTTGGGAATTGCGTCCTCGTAATTTTTAAAATTGAGCTTGGAAACATCCTTGAAAGTCCCACATCGGAACAAGAGTCGATAAAACAATAACTTTAAAATAAAGGAACATAAGTACAGAGGTCACCCGAGTTAACCCATATGTAGAAAAACATGGACATGGAAGAAAAAGAAAAGGGTCATGTTCTTGAGGGAGAGTGATAGTAAACATATCTAGGAGAAAGTTAACCATAAGAAAATCACAAACTTGTGATGGGTTAAACGGTATTCGATTCTCCAGTAGAAACAGTTAATAGACAACATTTTTATTTTAAGTTACTTTTTATTTAGGAATTTATTCATAAGGAAACATAATCACTTATCATGTTGACTTTCAACTTTTATTAGATTCCTTACACAAACTCATATTTTCTCCAAAAGACGAGTATTTAGGAAGACTTTTTTGTATTAAGAGTACTATAATCAACTTCTAGAGAATCACCTAATCCACAAAAGAGAACTATATACTTCCCATGTCTTTAGACTTTAACCAAAACCAAAGAGGTTAGTACAAGATCAGATAATCCAGAAAAGGATAACCCTTTATAAAAAGAAAATCTATTCTTAATCTCCAAAATTTGTCCAACAAAACCCAAAGTTCAACGAGGAGCATTAGATAAACAATTTGTCCATAAAATTCTTCAAAGTAAACCAAACTAAGGTTGAAACCCAAATATTTTAAGGATTTAGTCACATAGTCTTCCAAGTTAAATCGTAACATTTATCTCCAAACAACATCAGTTTCTCCTAAAGTCTCGTATTGAAAAGTGATTAACCTAATCACATATCCTCCATGATAGGTTAATCATTTTCATAAATAACCCAAAATCAACTTACTCTTAATTCATAAAATCATATAACTAAAAAGAATCAGTCAAACTAACTAGGGACTTCACGTAGTCCAGTGGTAGGCGATAAATACCAGTCGCACTTTGGTTGTGGGTTCGATTCCCGCAGCATTGTCCGACGCGACGGGTTGTCACACGGTCTGCGTGTTGTCCTTTTTCCAAAACTATATAATTCTCAAAATCATTCCCCAAAAAGAGATAAAATCATCAAAATAACCATAACATAATTTAACCTCAATTTTATCTCATGCCTTTCACTTCCATCATAACATATAGTAACCCATAATTACCTCAAAAGTAAGGATCATATAAACTCTAATGGTTACCTTAATAATTATTACCTGAATTTCCACATCGATTAGGCCATCTCGTACATGATGCATTAGAGAACTCACCAAGGTTGAAGTGGTTGATCATGTCTCCTTGATAGTTGTTTTAGAACAACCATGAGATTCCTCATTGAATCCCCCATCTCATCCAGTCTCTTAATCAGAGAACCACCACAGTTTCCTTCAAACCCATTGTCACTTTGGTGCCTGCTAGATCCAGCCATTTACTAAAACCAAAAAGGTCAGTGTGAGTATATCAACATAACCATCATGTACTAATGAGGAAGATAAACACTAAGATATACTTACTCATTCACTTTATCTAAAACTCGGACTCTTTCTAAAATCCTAACCATTATGGTAATGTCACTTGTGCTTAGAGAATACCCTAACCTCTAAAGTTATCTAAACCGACCTTTGATACCAACTATAAGGCCCCAACCTTAAACCTTACTTAATCTTGAGTTATTACAAGATTACACATTGAGGATCTTTTCAGGTTTAGAGTTTTAGAGAATTAGATCATGAAACTTTCATTACATTCCACATTTAAACAAAGTGGTTACATAAAAGACAATATTCATTCTTCCCATCAATGGAAACATATTTAAAATAAAACATGGATTCTTTCTTGACACATCCTTGACACTATCATCACATCATGTACCTTTCCCTTGACCTGTGAAAAACATTTCAAAAACTTGGTATGAGCATAAAAAGCTCAGTAAGGGTTATAAAAATATGGAAAGGAAACATGAGTTCATATATACATAAGAATGAAATCATACTTTACCCATAAAACATAGGCACTTTAACATACCTCATCAAATCATGAATAAATCATAGAAATCATATGACAAAAAAGGTAACTTGAGGCATTCATAACATTCTTACGTAGGGAGTAACCCTCTTGGTTACGTTTGGAATACCCATCACAGTATATTCCCTAAATCTCTTCGGAGAAACCTTAACGTTTCACTCCTTTGCGTTACCCAATGCATTGGAGAGCTATATCGGGCTCACCCGCCCTTAGTTTATCACGGAACCACCCGTTTCATAATAATGCCCAAGAACCTCAACATAATCATATCACATAAAACATGCATAAAGGAAACATAACATTCCCACCTTTCAATCACAAGATATCAATACAAAACATTGATATAAAAAACATTATGAAAACAATTTTTGATACCAAAATAAAAGAAAAGTAAAACATGGTATTTATTTTTCTTTTAAAAAGAAGGTATGGCTTGTAGAGGAAGCCGAAACTCAAATAACGGTCACGACGGCGGAGAAGTCGTTGTCGCCGCATATGTACGACAAAAACATTCCCTTTTGTCATTTTTTAAAACGTTTCGTATAAAAAGATTCCTTTTGGATAAACGTAAAAGTCAAAGGGGTTTATACACCGTATAAAAGAAGGTTGTGTATAAAACAAAATATGCCTCAATGAAAGGAGATTGAGACGAAGTCCCATACCACTTGAAGATTTTAACATTTTAAACCATTAATATCCATATAAATAAATCCTTAAAAACATTTCAAAAACATGGATATTAATAAGAACAAATAATTAAAACATTTAAAGCGATATTTTGGTTAAAGGGGGTTCTACCAAAATTAGAGACACTTGAATAGAATAATTGGGGAATAACATTTAGTCAGAACATTATAATATCATGAGAATAAATGTATTAATGATATAATATTCCAAAGGACAGTATATACACCATATAAGAGTGAATTGGTTCATAACAACAATGAAGTCTCAATAGAAATGTCAAATGTGATGAATTCCCTTATAAAGAAGGTATCCTTAAATTAAGGATAATTCAATCTCAAAATTATGTGTGACAAATATAAATACACCCAATAAAAGTGGGTATTAAGTGAAAAACAATCAGAGGACATTCACACATAATCATAGAATGACATATTCAATAACTACATGTTGAACCCAAAGAAAACGAAATTGGGTTAAGAAGTTCCCTTGACAGCCTAACGGTGTCACATCAAAATGAGTTGATGAGAGATAAAAAGTGTATCTCATCACTTGGACATAAAATTTACATCAATAAGGATATATTAGAACATATCCCAACATAAAAATATGTAAATTAAAAGACCCAACAAAACGAAGTCTTTTAAAAAGAGGAGGGTGAAAGGTTCCCTTACCGACTTGGGTATCTTTCAAAACATACACCCCATGAAAGAAGGACAATACATCATTGATGTGAGTACTCATAAACGAAAGTATATTACACAAAGAGTAGAATAACGGGCAGTACATACACCACTCAAAGGAAATTGTGGCAAATGTAGCATAAATCTCACGGGAATAAAAGTGAGATGAAACATCTCTTACGAAAACTCGGCAGCCCAACGGCGCCACTTAAAACATCCAAAATGGATTGATGAGAGGAAATAGGGTCTCTCATCACATCAACATAAAGTTTACAGAAAAAGGAATAAAAAATAAAATCCCCCAACATAACAAAGAGGAGATTAAAATAAGTGACATAAAGGAGAGTACTTAAAAAGAAAGAGAGAGGTTAGATCTCTTACGAAAATTCAGCAGCCTAACGGCGCCACTCAAAACTTCCAAAATGGATTGATGAGAGAGAATAGGTTATCTCATCATATGAACATAAAAATTACAGTAAGAGTAATATAAAAGAACATCCCAATAACAAGAAAGATGAGATTTAAAGGAATGACATAAAAGAGTGTACTTAAAAAGAAAGAGAGGAGTAGGATCCCTTACCTCGGGTCCGACTTGACTCGATCGTTCTTTAACGTCCTGAATAATAAACTTGAGTTAATTTATACTTTCTTAAGAAACATTTTAAAGTTCATTATTCCTTTTATATCAATTATTGACATGTTATAAACATTATGTAATCATTTAAGTCAATAATGTTTGTTTTTTTGATATTTGGTTCTTAAGTCAAAAGTGGACTTCTTACAATTACATGTTGTTCATGTGGTCAATGGTTCATTATATCTAGAATGATATTCATGATTTGGATATCATATATATCACATATATCCAGAATATACATGTATTTATAATATTACATAATCATTTAGAGGTAATAAATGAAATGCACCGTTCATGGAGATGGTAAGCCGTACGTACGCATAAACGCTACTTTCATTTCTTTGTCATATTAATGGAATTAAAACTAAATGAGAGGTATGTATATTTTAATTCCATAATTATATTCATCATTTATATGTAACATACCTTATATATATCCATTATAAATATGTACTTATAATAGTACATTACATTTGGGGATAAGAAATGAAATGCACCGTTCATGGAGACGGTAAGCCGTACGTACGCATGAACGCTACTTTCATTTCTATCTCATACATTAATGGGAAGAAATAATAATGATATAGAGGTATATTATAATTCCAGTATAACATCATATATAATAACTTTAAATCCATCCTTTATACATCCCACGCATGTCATTAACGAATCACATCACTTTGAGGGGGCGGTAGTCCGCACTTCCTAAAATGAAGATATCGCGTATACCCATAATGGAAGCCATAAAGGTAACCCAAAAATAAAAAATACAGAAGCTTAAGTAAAACATAAACATATTATATATCATATATAAATATAGTGACATCTTAATGGCCACCTTTGAAGGTGTTATAAGAATGTTGAACAATCATCGTTTCGTGAGGCAAAAATTCGCCATCCATAGAAACAGTATGTTCTTTAACCATTAGATGTAGGTGTGTGTAAGTGTAGCTCGAATACTTATTATAAAAACATCCTAGTATATTGAAGATACTGTATTTGTTATAAAAGAAATTAATAAAAAGAGTTTAGGGGGTTGGAGAAGCAAAATGAAACAAAGTGACTCAAGTGAAGACATTACCTTAAAAATAGGGTAACTCCCTTTGGTTTGAGCTCAAAGGCTTCCTTGGGAAGACTTCTGCCCAAAGTGAAGCTTCAAGGAGTAAGAGAGGGAAGTGGAGATACAAAATGGGCAGAGTTTGGCCGAGCCAAAGGCTTTGGGAGTTTGGGTAAGGTGGTAGAGGTGGGGGCCTTTTATAAGAGGAGAGGAGGGGCACTTTTGGAAAGTAAAGAAATATTACTTTATTTGAAAATGTGTTTTGGTTTTAAAAGGTCCCCATTGATATAATTCGTGGATAAGGTGATAAGGGTTCTAAATCCACCCATACAATAAGTTTTTGACATGTTTAGTTCATAGAGTTTACATTATCTTTCCATTTTAGTTAAATCGTCAAATAATGATGTCATCGCTGCATCATTATGATGTCATAAATAATTTAATTTATTTAATGTCTAAAAATTATAAAAAAAATACTATGATGTAGGAAATCTTTTTATATTTCCAATGACTATTTATAATCAAAAATATGACTTGTATAACCCCATTTAAAAATTGTTTTAGTAAAACATATCATGTTTGTGCCATTTTTTACATTAACATTAAATAAAAGGTATTTATGTCATTTTCCAACCAAAGTGGCTCCATGGGGTCCCCAAGTTGACTCATGGCTTTTATTGGTCTGCCATGACATATAAAATGAGGGTAGGACATGTTTCTATGTCATCTCATATTATTAAAGCATTATTTTTACCTTAAACTACACTAATTACCACTAATCGTGATTAAAAACTTAATAAGTTACTATTCACCAAAAAATTATTTTAATCTCATTGAACCACATTTTACTTCTTAATGACAACCATGTAAGTCTGATTTTTGAAATTCAATACACAAAGGTGGCAAAATTTCATTTAAATGGAAAATCAGTTTTTATAAGTACCACTTAGTGATTTCACTATTCATCGAAAATTGAAGTTTTTCAGAAAAATACCAAAAATTCACCCTAAGCAATATTTGATATTCCGAATTCAAAAATGAAGTCTATTTTACAAAATTCAAAACATATAAGTCACATTAATTAATTTAATAATTAATTCCCGTTGTCATGATAAATAGCGTGTTTTTATGAAACAATAACTATCAAAAGATTGACACTAGTTTAAGTCTGATTTCAAAGTGAAATTAATTCCAACGACCACTATTGGATTTAATGGTAAAAATATATTCTAATTTCACTTTAAAACCAATTAAAAATATAATCTAATAATATAAATAAATTAGATTAAAAAGAGGTTTTGAATTAAAATACAACATTTTACACTATTCATTAAAAAAAAGAACTTTATCGGAAAGATACCAAAAATTTACACAAAGTAAATTTTGATGTCCCGATTCTAAAGAAGAGTTTTATTTGGTCCAATAGAATGTATAAGAGTGAACAAAACTATATTTAATGACGGTTCGCCATCAAAAGGTGATAAGTGAACCTTTAGTGAAAACTTGGGCATATACGCCTAAAATTGAATTCTTTCCGTATTTTAAGACTTTATCCTTTATTGGATAAATGTAAAAACATTTAAAAACATATATAATCATATTTTAGTTATTTATATCCATTCCCGCCAATACAACGGCTACATATTAACTGCCTTTTAAAATAATATTATTTTATTATTAGAGTGCAACGTAAGATTCCCAAGAAACTCGTTGTTGCGTGTTGGGTACGCCATCGAGCATAGAGTACCCTTTAAAGTCATATTAATATTTTATTCACAAATATGGATAAATATGAAAATGTCATATTCTTTATTTACCTGGGGTGTTACAGTGGAGGCCTACGATCACGGCGCGCCCGAGATGATTCGAGGTACTATCTGTGTCTATTCCACCCTTGCTGCAGTTCTTATAGACACAGGAGCGAGTCATTCTTTCATAGCCGCTGCCCTTGTTTGGAGCTCGGAGATTCCGACAGAGCCGTTGGCTCGATCCTTACGGCTAGAGACTCCTACGGGAGCAGACTCGACAATTACGCACTGGTGTCGGTAGTGTAAGCTTACTCTAGGAGGCGAGAGCTTCGGCTGGGATCTTCTTGTAGCGGCGTCGAGGCCTTACGACGTAATCTTGGGCATGGATTGGTTATCTACAGTCTATGCTCAGATCGACTGTATTAGGTGCAAGGTGCGATGTGTACGCACCAATGGGAGCAGGTTCACCTTCACCGGCAAGAAGGGAGCCTTTGCAGCACAGGATGGACTCTTGCAGAGGAGAGGACAACCCATCACTCATAAGTTGGATAGCCTCATCCTAGGAGCAGTTGACGGCGGAGTCCTGGTTTTCCTGCAGTGGTGGATCAGTATGCGGACATTTTCCCCGACGACGTCCCAGGGCTACCTCCTCGCAGAGAGGTAGACTTTTATATTGACATGTACCCTGGGACAACCCCGATATCGACTCCAGCGTATCGGATGGCCCCCGCTGAGCTTCGAGAGCTATGGGTACAGTTGGAGGACTTGCAGGGCAAGGGATTCATCCGACCCAGTGTTTCACCCTGGGCTTCCCCGATTTTGTTCACCAAGAAGGCGGACGGGAGCTTGTGACTTTGTGTCGACTATCGTCGACTGAACCAGGTGACAGTAAGAAACAAGTATCCGCTACTGAGGATTGATGAACTCTTCGATCAGCTCAAGGGAGCACAGTGGTTCTCAAAGATAGACCTCAGGTCAGGCTATCATCAGCTCAGAGTTCAGGATGAGGACGTGCAGAAGGACTTCAGGTGTCGGTATGGACACTATGAGTTTTTGGTTATTCCATTAGGCATAACCAATGCTTCAGCAGTGTTCATGGCCCTCATGAACAGGATCTTTTAGCCATACCTCAATTGATTTGTCGTGGTCTTCATCGACGACATTTTGATTTACTCGACCACTGAGGAGGAGCATGCCTACCACTTGTGGGTTGTACTAGACACACTTCGAGAGCACCAACTTTATGGTAAGATCTTGAAGTGTCAGTTCTAGATACGCGAGGTCCACTTCTTGGGGCACGTCATCTCTGAGGCGGGAGTTGCGGTGGATCCTGCGAAGATCGAGGCAGTGCTAGCTTGGGAGCCACCCAGGAGTGTGACTGAGGTGAGGAGCTTCTTGGGTCTAGCTGGATACTATCGGAGATTTGTGCCAGACTTCTCTAGAGTTGCGACACCACTCTCAGCTTTGACTAAGAAGGGGAAACCCTTTGTGTGGTCAGACAGATGTCAGCAGAGCTTCCAGGAGCTGAGACAGAAATTGACCAGCGCACCTATCTTGAGGTTTCCAGAGGAGGGAGTAGGGTACGTAGTCTACTGTGATGCATCAGGGACTAGACTTAGATGTGTCCTGATGCAGGAGCGGGCAGTGATTGCCTATGGATCACGTCAGTTGAGGTCGCATGAGCAGAACTACGCTACCCATGACCTGGAGTTAGCAGCAGTGGTCTTCGCTCTAAAGATGTGGCGACACTATCTGATGGACGAACGCTTTACAGTTTATTCTGTCCATCAGAGTCTCAGGTACATATTCTCTCAGAAGGACCTGAATCTGAGATAGCGGCGATGGCTTGAGTTCCTCCAAGACTATGACTTTGAGATAGTCTATACTCCTGGGAAGGGAAACGTGGTAGCCGATGCTCTCAACAGGAGGATGAGTATTCAACTACTTGGGGAGGTGACAGAGCAGCTAGCCGCTTTGCGGATATCCTTTGTGGATAGAGATGGATCATATTTCCTTCAATCACTCACAGTCACTCCTCCACTACTACAGCGGGTCAGAGAGGCACAACGTGGGGACACCGACTGTGAGACGCGACGTGCATAGATATCCTCAGGACAGGCACCTGATGGTTTCTCCTTAGGAGGAGAGCACAACATCCTTTTCAGAGGACGTACCTTGTTACCAATTGCTTTACGGGAGGAGGTGCTGAGAGAGTTTCACACTTCTCCTTTGGCGGTACATCCTGGAGTGGCGAAGATGTACCAGGATCTCAGACGACAGCACTGGTGGCCGGGCATGAAGAAGGTTGTGGCAGAGTTCGTTTCTCGATGCCTCACCTGCCAGCAGGTGAAGGTAGAGCATCAGGTACCAGCAGTCTTGGTACAGCCCTTGGAGGTCCTGGAGTGGAAGTGGGATGACATATCTATGGACTTCGTGACTAGACTTCTACGCACTTCCAGAGGTCACGACTCTATTTGGGTGATTGTCGACCGACTCACCAAGTCGGCTCACTTCTTACCCATTAAAGAGCAGGGCTCAGTGGAGAGCTTGGGACGTCTCTACGTTCAGGAGATTGTGTGGCTCCATGGTGTGCCATCATCTATCATCTCTGATCGAGATGCTCGCTTTACTTCACGGCTTTGGAAGGGGTTGCAGGAGGTGTTCAGGACGCAGCTACGTTTGAGCACCACCTTTCACCCTCAGACGGATGGTCAGACGGAGAGGACCATTCAGACTCTCAAGGACATGCTCTGCGCATGTGTCCTCGACTTTGGTTGAAGCTGGGAGGACCACCTACCCTTGGTGAAGTTCGCGTACAACAATAGCTACCACTCCACCATCGGGATGGCACCATACGAGGCGTTGTACGACCGACCTTGCAGATCACCACTGTGCTGGACAGACCCTAGGGAGTCAGCACTTGTGGGACCAGAGATAGTCCAGGCCACGACGGAGAAGGTCCAGGTCATCCAGGAGTGGATGAGGATAGCTCAGAGCCGGCCGAAGTCTTATGCTGATAGGAGGCGGAGGCCACTGGAGTTCGAGGATGGCGACCACGTCTTCTTGCGGGTCTCACCTCGACGTGGATTACAGAGATTTAGACGAGGCAGAAAGTTTTCTCCACGCTTCATCGGACCGTTCCAGGTCCTCAGTAGGATTGGCGAGGTGGCTTATCACCTGGCTCTACCACCTCAGTTGCACCGGGTGCATGACGTCTTCCACGTATCTCAGCTGAGGAGATACGTGCACGACCCGACGCATATCATTGACCATGGGGAGCTGGACATTGATGATGGGGTGACTTTTATGGAGGTCCCAATGAAGATCGAGGATCGATAGGAGCGGGTCCTACGTGGACGTTCGATTCCTCTAGTGCGCATCAGATGGAAGCACAGGAATCTTCAGGAGAGCACTTGGGAGCGGGAGGCTCAGATGCATGCTCAGTACCCACTTTTGTTTCCCTAGTTTTTGATGTATCTTTACGGGGATGTAAATCCCTGAGGTGGGAGTAATGTAAAGACCTGTAAAATTCAAGGAACTTTTTTTCTTAATTTTCTTTGGGATTTTACAAGAACGCGGTTTCTGATGGCACTTGATTCCGAGGCCCGGTGTGCCCAGAATTTCTATCCGAAGTTTAGCTCGGGTACGTTCAGTGAACGAATGAGTGGGAATTTATAACTCTTGAACCGGTGCTCGGAATCGAATTCCGAGGGCACCGATGGAATCACAGCGCCAGTATTTTCTTAGGAACACCTTTTCTGGAGTTGCGTTTATACGAGAGAAGTTGTTAAATTTTTGTGGAAGGTAAAATAAAATTAAGCATCAATTTTATTTTTACTCTAAGTGGTTTAAATATTTGGGTGGAAGTTGGGAAAAACCACCCAACTTTCATTTGGAGGTTATGAGGGTGGTGGGGCCCACACGAACCCTACCCCTTCACCTCCCCTAACCTTCCATAACCCTTCATCTAATTTGACAACTTGAGTTAATTAATTGTGTGGATTAAATTCAACTTTTGAATTTCAAACTTAAGTTGTGTTAATAAAATAAGTGAGGTACTTATTTTATTTTGGGTTGGAGGCTTGTTGCTTGAGAGCTTTGGGAGAAAATATAAGGGAGGATTGAAGATCTTCATCTTCTTCATCGAAGAACACGAAGAACGCAAAGAATGCGAAGAACGCCAGATTCCTCGGAGGTCGACGTCTCCTTCCGCAATGTCTCCTTCCGCGACGTCTCCCTCCGTGACGGTTATCTCCGCGACGAATCCTCACCCAACTTGTTCGACGAGGTAGGGGTTTTATGAGTTTTTATTTCGTGATTACTTCCGTTGTTTTCTTCGTCATCTATCCTCGTTCTTTGGAACCACTTGATATCATTTAACAGGAGGGGGCTGGACCACACAAACACGGCCGACCCTCCTCCCTTTTATTTATTTGTGGTTGCAGTTCGAAGGGAAGTGACGCGGTGTCGTCGCACCGCGCGGGGACGAGCGACAAAGATGCGCGGCGTTGTCGCGCCACACATTTGAAAGATGAACCAAGCCGTGGCACCGTCGCGCCGCGCCAGAAAAACCCGAAGACACCGCGGCTGGAGCGGGGCCGCGGCGGAGGGGCGCGGCGCCGTCACGCCGCACCGGACGAACCAAGGATGCGGCCGGTTCCGGGCCGCGGTGGAGCTGAGAGACCGGCGGCCGGTTCCGGGCCGCCGGCATCGGAGCAAGGGGAACTGGCCTTTACGGTCCCGTGGCGGCAATAGCCGGCCAGCCAGGGCGGGCCGGTCGGCCAGGGGAGAAGCCGGGGGTTACAAACCCCCGGCGGCCAGATCAAGCGGCCCCCCATTATGGGGGCCGCGGTTACAAAAGACAGGGGGGCAGGCGCCCCCCCCCCCCCCCCCTCAAACGGCTCAGCCGTTTGGCCGAGCTCTTGGCCAGCGCGCCCAGGCCGGGCCGCGCCCGGGCCGGGCCGAGCCGCGCCCAGGCCGGGCCGCGCCATCCGGGACGGACCCGGACCCGGTTCGAGTCGACCCGGTTCGGGCCGACCCTGGGGCTATCGGGCCGAGTCGGACCGGGCCCGAACCCCTCAATACCGAACCTCTTCTGGTTGGTCGCCCATAACTTGAGCTACGGGCCTCCGATCGACACACCGTTAGTTGTGATGCGATTCTTGGAACGAGATGGTCGTTTCGGTATATCGCACTAAAGGTTTCGGAATACTTTGGGTTCGGCCGACTTGGTTCGTACACGAAACAAACCGGGCCCTCGGAGCGGAAACGCTCATAACTTGAGCTCCGGACGTCCGATTGATGTGTCATCAACTTTGTTGGATTCCTCTTAGTGAGACGGATCTTTTGGCTTACTCTGCCCGAGGTTTGGACGCAGGTGGAGTACGGTCGGGTTGGTTTTGACTTAAAAATCAACCGGGCCCCTGGGACGAAAAAGCCAATAACTTCCAGACCGGGCGTCCGATTGACGCGCCGTCTGTGACGCTGAATTCCTGTTGATGATACGGAACTTTTAGATACATCAACTCCGGACTTTGTGTCAGTTGATGTATCAGCCTCTCGGCTCGTGGAGCAGACCTTCCCGAACGAGCTTGTTGTGTGCGGGAACCCTAGAGCTGGCTATGTTTGTGACTGTGATGACAACGACGACTGTACAGAGATCCTCAGTGGATACGACGCCGACGACTACAGAACTCAGTGATCCTACGTGGATCCGTGCTACCGATCTTGTGTGGGTCTGATCCTGTGTGGGTCAGCGCTCAGTGGTTCTGTGTGAGCCAGCGCCTACAGATCCTGTGTGGGTCCGATCCTGTGTGGGTCTTTGCGGGGGTTAGTTACCTATCGATCCTGTGTGGGTCTTTGCGGGGGTTAGTTACCTATCGATCCTTTGTGGGTCATTGCAGGAGTTAGTACCTATCGATCCATTGTGGGTCCGATGGTTTAGATGAATCAGTGGCTACATCTGATCATCTCTATCATTATACGAAGAAGTATACCTATGTGAGCTGAATTCTGTTTTTCTTTCCTTTGTGGATTGTGTTGTGCTATCCTGTGTGGAATTACGTTTTGTCTTCCTGTGTGGATTGCGTTGTGTTTTCCTGTGTGGACTGGGTTGTACTTGGGCTCGGAGGTTGGAGCGTACTGGAATTGATGACTTAGGTATATATATGGGAATATACCTAAGCAGTGTCGGATGTTACTTCGTGATTGCATCTTTCCTTTGTAGATTATCCTTTGTGGATTCTGGGAGACCTTCGGGGGTCTCGGGGTCCCTACTGAGTAGCTTATACTCACCCCTGCACGGGCTATGCCCGCACTACATTGTGTTGGTTGCAGACGACGGACAGCACTGATCGTGGTTGAGACTTGCGGAGCAGGACGGTACCTGGATGTGGACCACTGGGCAGGATGTACTCAGAGCGAACGGTTGGACCCGAGGAGCTGTGGAGGCTATCTGTACTCACCCTTCAGGTGGGACCTCTAGTGGGCGGCTCGATGTTGCGGCTTTACTTTCAGTTGTTGTTTTCCCTTTCGAGTTTTACTTTACTTTCAGTTTTGGGTTTGTATTCTGGCCCATTTACTTTTCCGCACTTACTATTGTACCCAGCTTTGCTTAGTGTTTACTTCTTCTGCTTGATTGCTATGTGGTGTTTATTTACTTTACAAAGGCAATACCTTCCCTTTTAGCGGGATTTACGCCTTGGTGCTAGTCGTCAGCCCCTGGCCTATGGAAGGCGGGCTTGGAGTAGTCACGGCACAGGCCCCGAGGACGGGTCGTGACACATACAAACCATTATTTAAATGGACCATACCATAACATATGTTGTTCTTATAAAAGAGACAACCCTTATTTCCAAACTTGAAAATAAATCCATATATATCCAAACAAGATACAAAAATTATGTTCTTGGTAACACTAGGCACATAATAACAGTTCTGTAAAATCAAAATCATCCCAGTCGGAAATGAGAGGTGGTAATCGCTAATAGCCAATGTAGCCAACCTTGCGCTATTGACAGCTCGAAGATCCACCTCACCTCTGGTAATCTTTCTAAATCTACCTGGTTCCTACATTTTAATACATATGTGAGCCCCACAAGCTGTATCTAATACCCAATGAGTAGAAATAGAAAAATTACACTCGATAACAAATGCACCTTTAACGTCCCCACACTTCTGAGTGCAGTTCCTCTTCCAGTGGCCTTTCTTGCCACATGAAAAACACACCACCTCTTGTTCCTTTCCCTGCCTCTGGATCTTCCCCTTCTTGGAAGGACGACGCTCGGGGGCTTCGAACCGTTTATAAGTCTTTGGACCCTTTGCCTTGTCCTTAATTTTCTTATTCACCATAAGGACTGTGGGTTTGTCACGCCCCATGACCTTATCTACCTAGATAATTAAGGTCATAAGTTCCGATAGATTCTTCTCATTATTTCTCATGTTGTAGTTGACAATAAAGCTTGAGAAGGTCTTGGACTATGATGATAGGATGAGATCTATACCAAACTCATCCTGGAATTTAATCCCTAAGATGTCCAGACATTCGATGTAGTCAATAATCTTGACTACATGAGGCCCAGCTGGCGCAGACTCTCCAAGCTTAGTTGTAAACAAAGCATTGGAGATCTCATATCTCTCTTTTCTCGCCTTCTCTTGGAAGAGATCCTTAAGGTGATGCATCATGCTATACGCGTCCATGTTTTCATGTTGCTTCAAGAGCTAATTAGACATGGCTAATAGCATGAAACATTGGACATCTGTGGCATCATCTATATGTTTCTCATAGAGAGATATTTCTCATCACTGACCTCTTTTCTAGGCACAACTGGATCAGGCTATTCTAGCACATACAATTTCCTTTCGTGGCGAAGGATGACGCGTAAACGCCTCTGCCACTCTTGGAAATTGGTTCCGGTGAGAAGGTTTTTCTTCTCGAGTATGGTTCGTAATGATATGTTTGAAGTCATTTTTATTTCCGTTTCTAAAAATTAAGATGAGAAAAGGTTTAGTACTTATTACAAAAATGAGACAAAATAAATAAATCAATACTTATTAGTCTCCCACTATTTTATAGAAATCCAATAGCCCTCACCATTGACTTCGGAATATCTTGTTGCCTAAATATTCTAGTGGTAAGGATCCATATTTCCCTTCGCATTACCCCAACTAGGGTTGGTCAAGAAACTTGAAGGGTTTTAGGTAGGCATTCCAAATGTCGTCTGCATTAACTCGCAGCTCCTTGATCCTCTTAGTGGACTCCCCAATCCTGAAAACCTTTTATTTTGGATTTCCTCAACCTTTGCCTCTTGGTCACACCATGTCCTGCTGTGACAGTCAAACCTTAATGAAAACCAAGTCAAGACAACCCAAAACCTTGAATTAGAATATCCCGATAATTGAAAGCACCCCAACTAGGGTTGGTCAAACACTTTGAACTATGGTTCGATTCTAACGAAGATTATGGAAGGCTATACCGACTTAATATTTCTTTGAGAGATTTTATCCTTATACGTAAATTTCCAATTTATTATCTTTTATTACATGCTTGTTAATATTAAGTGGGATATACTTAGGTGATTTACCATGTCAAAGATAATATTTACCTATAAGCCGGTTTTATTTTAGTTCCATCTTGAATGCTTGTTTAATTCATTAATTGTGTGATCGTGACAACACACCCATGATATATAAACCATGCAACTGACAGAAATAAAATAAATGGTATGATCATGAGATTTTTCTATTGGTTAGTTTATCTAGCGGTTGATAAACTAACCGAAAACCAAGGGGAGAAAGACCTTGAACCTTTCGGGTTCATGTTTACAACTTTCCACCTGTCCACCTTTGTATCTCCTTAGATTGGTTTCACCTTGGCTCCTGATTTGAGCTGCCTCCACCAGCTTGAGAGTTCCATCCATTACATATGCATTTATCTCACACGCATGTGAGGGGTAAAAAAGGGTTTTTACATAAAAGAATCCTTGGGCGCGCAGGCCCTACATATTAATGAGGAGAAGGCTCGCAGGCCAACAAATTTAATTTAAATAAATAAATTAAAAGAAACCATTCACATACAAAGGTCTTGGTCTAGATCATGATCATCCATACATGCAACGATATTTACGCATAAATAAAACTAGCATTCAATTCTTCAATCATTCATATTTAAGATAAATCACACTCTAATCAATTAATTATCTTTAATTAATCATTTTTTTATCTTAAACCCTTTTCTGAATTTCTTTGAGATTCTCATTCATTATAATTTTAAACAAATAAATTTATTTAAATTTATCATTGTATGTAACTTTTACCTTGGAGTCAACCCGGTGAATTTCCATTCATTACGCAGATGTTAAATTAAACACATATATATAAAACACCTATCACGTGTTGTGCCTCAGCTTTACGCCTGCACTATGGTACACGTCTCAAGGGTTTGTATAATATAATAATAAATTTTAATAAATCTGTGCAATTTGGATGAGTACACGGCGTGTACTTTTTGTTCACCATTCATCTGAAGTACACGCCAGGGGAAATGGCGTGTTGATGTACTTCGGAAATTTTGGAGTACAAGGCATGTTCAGTGGAACACACGCCGTGTGGTTTCCATGTTACATGGTTTCCAGCCGGGCAAACCATGTACGGGGTACACGGTCCAACCCTAACCCGAAGGGACTACACATCGTGTTCAGTTTGACCACTCGGCGTGTAATCCCAAAACCGTGTGCCACCTGTTCCTGGTCAACACACGGTGTCATAAATAACTTAGATAGGATCCAATACACAGCCTGATTTGGTGGATCAGTCAATGCATTGAACCTAGACTACACAACGTGTACTTTCGAATACACGTCGTGTGTTCTGGTGTTGTACGGCCAGGAGCGTTTGGCACCTCTTGATGAGTTCCTTTATTTTATTCTAATCAAAATTAAAAAAAAATCCTTTCTGTAAGGTGAATGAGAAATGAGAGGGGATAAACAGATCTCGAGATTCAGATTTTAAGAACGATGAACTTTAATTGAAACAAATAAATTATTAAATGCGTAAATCACCAACGAAAAACTAAATAATTATAATCAATGATATGACCCCTCTGATACCACTTGTAGGTTTCGGGCGCAGCGGAAGCGCGTTGGTGGGTTGGGCCAACTTTAATTTTAGCGTTAACAAGGATCATTCTGAGATCCGTCACGATGTAAAACACCGGATCTTCGGAATAGAACGAAGACCAAAAAACGAAATAGGGAGTCCCAGAACCGTAGAGATAGGATCATCATATGTTGGTTATAATTAATTTATTTAATTGACAAGAATTACCTTGATGAAATTCTTTCTTCATTGATGTCTCGGGTCACGATCTGGTGTGATCCATCATTGTGTTGTAGAATCCAAGTGTAGAATTCCTCTAGCGGTGATCCACACGTGCTCCACGTATATCTGGATGTCGCCAAAGGGATCTCCGGGTGTTAGCGCGGAAGAACCTTTGCTTGCGATGTCCGCCTTCGATCGACTTGATCCGATGGTGGTGGATCTCTCTCAGTCTTGAGAGCGTTTTTAGAGGAAAGTGTTCATTCGGCCTTGAGAGAACTCTCCAGAATTGTTGTGCACAATGATTGTGGAAAAGGGTTGGGGTTGTGAGGATATTTATAATCAGGTTTTAGGTTATAGAGTTTGATAATAAATAAACACGTTACGCATTTTATTTATTTCATTAACTCTTATTGAAAACCCCCATGTCGAATGATTAATTTCTTGACATGCGCCCACGCTGATTATAATAAATATCATTTAAAAAAATGATATTATTTCCTCAAAATCCTGACTCGAAAAACTACACGTCGTGTAATCATTAATACACGGCGTGTACTCGTCTTCCATAAAACTACAGGGCGTGTATATTCAATATACCCGGCGTGTACTTTTATTTTCCATTTTTCTTTATTTCCTCCACCAAATTTATTAGTCCTTGAATAATGGCTATTTATTTTTTAAATAAATGTAACTGCATTAATCGCTAATAAATATATATTATTTCGTCCACAATATATTCTCTCAAATAACTAGTGTCGAAATAAATGTGATCATACATCCTTAAATAATTATTAAACCACAATCGAGAATAATCTTTATTTAACTTGTTAAATTAATATTTAACTGAGATACATGGACACACTTAGTGTGTGAACCTCTAGGCCTCTTTCTCGTTGGCATTAGGCGGACTTGCCTAAAGTCCAAGATTACTATCTAGTAACGGGTCAAGGCACCAAAGAGAAAGAAGTTGACGCTGCATTGACGTGTCACCTCATACGAACGCTTACCGTGAAATATAATCCCTTTGTCACGATATCTCGAATCAAGCGGGTTGCATGCTGGTGCCATCAACTCATGTGATCGATTATTCTTTCTTTGACTTATCGGAATTGAACTCGCTCATACATTACCATGGCCATGGATTTATTTAGGCTATATCAATTCCATAAAAGGGCATGCTATATCTATTTCTATTATGGAACAAAAGAGACAAATCCTTTCTCGCATTATCTATTAATGCAATATTACTCGTGATGCATCCAATGTATCTTACCTCACTGCGAATAGTGTGTCGTCACAATTTTCGTCAATACATCTAAGTGCGTGAGTTGTAATACCCATTAATAATAATCTTAAAGTCTAAGGACCAATACACACGTCCGCAGATAGGAACATCCAATGACACTATGAAATGTAAATTTCCTACTGGCGGGTCTCGTTCTCATAATATCCTCCTGGATATTACCAAGGGTGCACACCATGAGAAGGTGCCTCAAAGTTTTATGAGTCCTCACCCCTAAGTGCCTGTATTATTTGTGTCCCTCAAATAACATTATCCGGTCGTAGAACATATATTAAAGAACAGTGTTATGGCACTTCCGGGTTCTCATCATAGCAGGGATACTCTATGACCCTTTAATACAACAGCTATCCTTAGAACATTATCACATTCATTGTCACGCAGAAGAACAATCAAGATGTGATAAGGCTTTTATTAATGAATAAAGTACAAAGTAGTTGGTTTTTGGCCACCAACTCCAACAGACTCCCACTTGGACTAGTGCCAACTGCTAACAACCTTTAACCTGCTAGCTGTCACATGATATTCATGCTTCAGATGAGATAGGCCTTTAGTCATGGGGTCCACCACGTTCTCTTCCATGGACACTCTGCTCACTGCAAATTCACCCCTTTGATAGAAATCCCTCAAGAGGGGATACTTTCGGAGTATGTGCTTTGTCCGTTGATGTGACATCGGTTCTTTCGCAAGAGCCACCACTACAGTATTATCACAATACAACGTGATAGGATCTTTACTGCTAGGCACCACATCAAGCTCCTGGACAAAGTTCTCAATCCAGACGGCTTCCTTGGCTGTATAAAAAGGTGCTATATATTCAGACTCCACTGTAGAATCAGCGACAACTGGCTGCTTTGAACTCTTCCAACTCACAGCTCCTCTATTAAGATAGAAAACATATCTAGATTGAGACTTCAGATCGTTCTGATCTGTCTGAAAACCAGCATCAGCATACCCTCTGATGACAAGCTCCTCGTCTCCTCCATGCACCAGGAAGATATCCTTAGTTCTTCTCAGACACTTAAGGATAGTCTTAACAGTAGTACAATGTTGTTCTCCTAGATCTGCTTGATACATGCCTACCATGCTCAGTGCATAGGCAACATCAAGCTGGTACATAACATGGCGTACATGATGGATCATATAGCCGAAGCGATGAGATCTTGCTCATTCTATCTTTCTTCTGTTGTGTATGGGGGCACATTTTCATAGAAATATGTAAGCCATGTGACACTGGAACCAATCCCCTCTTGGATTGTTCCATACTAAATCTCTTTAGTATCTTGTCAATGTATGTACCCTGACTTAGTCCAAGAAGCCTCTTGGATCTATCATTAATGATCTTGATCCCTAGAATGTAGGCTGCTTCACCCAAGTCCTTCATGGAGAAACACTTGTTAAACTAGTCCTTAACTGACTGTAAGACTGGTACATCGTTTACAATAAGCAATATGTCGTCAACATATACTACTGGGATAACGATCGCATTTCCATTAAACCGCTTATAAACACATGTATCACATTCGTTCTTAATGAAACCAAATTCCTTTATGGCTTCATCAAATGGAATGTTCCATGACCTGGATTCTTGCTTTAATCCATAAATGGATTTATGCAACTTGCAAACCCATTTGGTTTCACCTGGTGTCACAAACCCTTCTGGTTGTGTCATACAGACATCTTCCTGAAGGTTCCCATTAAGGAATGCTGTTTTGACATCCATTTTCCAAATCTCGTAGTCATGGTAAGCTATTATGACAAGTATGATTCTTATGGATTTAAACATGGAAACTGGTGAGAAGGTTTCATCATAGTCAATTCCTTGATGCTGTCAGAATCCTTTAGCCACTAGCCTTGCTTTTTAGGTGCTAACTTGATCTTCCATGTCCAGTTTTCTCTTGAATACCCATTTGCATCCAATAGGCTTTACATCAACTGGCTCATCGACCAGAACCCAGACTTTGTTCTGATACATGAAATCCATCTCAGAATTCATAGCTTCTAGCCATCTTGCATCTTATGAGATTTATACTGCTTCCTTGTAGGAGAGAGGTTCATCATTGTCCAACAATAATGATTCACCATCCTCGGTGACTAGGAAACCAAATCTCTCTGGTTCCGTTACCTCTCTTGAGATCCTACGCAGTACTTGTGTTTCTAGAACTTCTTCTACAGGGATTTGTGGAGCTTGTTCCTGTACCAACTCCTATGTATCCTGAGCATCAACTTTGTTGAAGTCAATCTTGCTCCCATTATCCCTTTTGAGGATGTTCTCCCTCTCAAGAAAGACGGTTTGTCTAGCGACAATCACTTTCTTGTCTTGAGGGTTATATAGGTAATATTCTTTTGTTTACTTGGGATATCCTATAAAGATACAACTCGTGCCCCGGGGTGCCAGTTTGTTGCCTGAGAAGGCCTTAAAAAATGCCTCGCATCCCCATACATGTGTATATGACAAAGTGAGTTTCCTTTCATTCCATAACACCGATGGAATTCCATTTGCTGCCTTAGTTGGTACTCGATTTAATGTGTATGTTGCAGTTTGTAATGCATATCCCCAAAAGGATAATGGAAGATCTTCATGACTCATCATCGACCTCACCATGTCCAACAAGGTGCGGTTCCTCCTTTCACTAACACCGTTCCACTGTGGTGTATAAGGAGGAGTAACCTGAGATAGAATCCCAGACTCCCATAGAAGATCGATGAAATTTTGGTTAATATATTATTCACCTCGATCTGATCAAAGTTTTTTTATCTTCTTACCAAGATGATTCTCTACTTCATTCTTGAATTCCTTAAATTTTTCTAAGGCTTCTGAATTATACCTCATTAAGTATACATAGCCATATCTACTCAAATCATCAGTAAAAGTAATGAAGTAAGAATATCCACCTCTAGCTTCTACTGGAAATGGTCCACACACATCCGTGTGCACCAATCCTAGAAGCTCTGTGGCCCTTTCACCTTGTCCATCAAAGGGCGGCTTGGTCATTTTTCCTTGTAAACAAGCGTGACATCTATCAAGTGGTTTTAGCTCAGTAGATTTCAAATAACCATCTTGGTAGATCTTTTTCAAGCGCTTCTCGTTTACATGACCGAGATGGTGATGCCACAACTGGGTGATGTATGAGTCATGTGAGCTTGTTTCGTTATCGATTTCCAACACTTGGTTTTTGTAATTTAATACATACAAACCATTATATAAATGAGTCATACCATAACATACATTGTTCTTATAAAAGAGACAACCCTTATTTCCAAACATGAAAATAAATCCATCTATATCCAAACAAGATACAGAAATTTTGTTCTTGGTAACACTAGGCACATAATAACAGTTATGTAAAACCAAAATCATCCCAATAGACAATGAGAGGTGATAATCGCCAATAACCAATGCATCCAGCCTTGCGCTATTGGCAGCTCGAAGATCCACCTCACCTTTGGTAATCTTTCTAAATCTACTTGGTTCCTGCATTTTAATACATATGTGATCCCCACAAGTTGTATCTAATACCCAATGAGTAGAAATAGAAAAATTACACTCGATAACGAATGCACCTTTAGTGTCCCCATGCTTCTGAGTGCAGTTCCTCTTCCAGTGGCCTTGCTTGCCACATGCAAAACACACCGCCTCCCATTCCTTGCCCTGCCTCTGGATCTTCCCCTTCTTGGAAGGACGACGCTCGGGGGCTTCAGACCGTTTATAATTCTTTGTTCCCTTTTCCTTGTCCTTCATTTTCTTATTCACCATAAGGACTGCGGGTTTGTCACGCCCCATGTCCTTATCTACCTGGAGAATCAAGGTTAGAAGTTCCGATAGACTCTTCTCATTATTGCTCATGTTGTAGTTGACAATAAATCTTGAGAAGGTCTTGGGTAGTGATGATAGGATGAGATCTATACCCAACTAATCTGGGAATTTAATCCTTAAGATGTCCAGGCGTTCGATATAGCCAATAAGCTTGACTGTATGAGGCCCAGCTGGCGCAGACTCTCCAAGCATAGTTGTAAACAAAGCATTGGAGATCTCATATCTCTTTTGTATCGCCTTCTCTTGGTAGAGATCCTTAAGGTGAGACATCATGCTATACGCGTCCATGTTTTCATGTTGCTTCAAGAGCTAATTAGACATGGCTGATAGCATGAAACATTGGACATATGTGGCATCATCCATATGTTTCGCATAGATAGATATTTCTTTATCACTGGCTTCTTTTCCAGGCACAACTGGAACAGGATATTCCAACACATACAATTTCCTTTCATGGTGAAGGATGACGCGTAAACGCCTCTGCCACTCTTGGAAATTGGTGCCGGTGAGAAGGTTTTTCTTCTCGAGTATGGTTCAGAATGATATGTTTGACATCATTTTTATATTCGTTTCTACAAATTAAGATGATCAAAGGTTTAGTAATTTATTACAAAAATGATACAAATAAATAAATTAATACTTATGAGTCTCTCACTATTTTATCGAAATCCAATAGCCCTCACCATTGACTTCGGTATATTTTGTTTCCTGAATATTCTAGTGGTAAGGATCTATATTTCCCTTAGCATTACCCTAACTAGGGTTGGTCAAGCTACTTGAAGGGTTTTAGGTAGGCATTCCAAATGTTATCTGCATTAACTCACAGCTCCTTGATCCGCTGAGTGGACTCTTCAATCCATAAATCCTTTTATTTTGGATTTCCTCGACCTTTGCCTCTTGGTCACACCAAGTCATGCTGTGGAAGTCAACCCTTGATGAGAACCAAGTCAAGTCAACCCAAAACCTTTAATTAGAATATCCCGATAATTGAAAGCACCCCAACTAGGGTTGGTCAAGCTCTTTGAACTATGGTTTGATTCTAACCAAGATTATGGAAGGTTATACCGACTTAATATTTCTTTGAGGGATTTTATCCTTATACGTAAATTTCCAATTTATTATCTTTTATTACATGCTTGTTAATATTAACTGGGATATACTTAAGTGATTGACCATGTCAAAGATAATATTTATGTATAATCCTGTTTTATTTTAATTCCATCTTGCATGCTCGTTTAATTCATTAATTGTGTGATCGTGAAAACACACCCACAATAAATAAACCATGAAACTGACATAAATAAAATAAATGGTATGATCATGAGATTTTTCTATTGGTTAGTTTATCTAGTGGTTGATAAACTAACCCAAAACCAAGGGGAGAAACACCTTGAACCTTTTAGGTTCGTGTTTACAGCTTTCCACCTATCCAACTTTGTATCTCCTTGGATTGGTTTCGCCTTGGCTCCTGACTTGAGCCGCCTCCACCAGCTTTGGAGTTCCATCCATTACATATGCATTTATCTCACACGCAGGTGAGGGGTAAAAAGGGTTTTTACATAAAAGAATCCTTGGGCGCGCAGGCCCTACATATTAATGAGGAGAAGGCTCGCAGGGCAAAAAATTTAATTTAAATAAATAAATTAAAAGAAACCAGTCACATACAAAGGTCTTGGTCTAGCTCATGATCATCCATACATGCAACGATATTTACGCATAAATAAAACTAGCATTCAATTATTTAATCATTCTTGTTTAAGATAAATCACGCTCGAATCAATTAATTATCTTTAATTAATCATTTTTTTATCTTAAAACTCTTTTCTGAATTTCCTTGAGATTCTCATCCATCATAATTTTAAACAAATAAATTTATTTAAAATTATCATTGTATGTAACTTGTAACTTGGAGGCAACCCGGTGAATTTCCATTCATTATAGAGATGTTAAATTAAACACATATATGTAAATCACCTATCACGTGTTGTGTCTCAGCTTTACGCATGCACTATGGTACACGTCTCAAGGGTTTGTATAATATAATAATAATTTTAATAAATCTGCGTAATTTGGATGAGTACATGGCGTGTACTTTTTGTTCACCATTCATTCGAAGTATACGCCTGGGGACATGGCGTGTTGATTTACTTTGGAAATTTTGGAGTACACAGCGTGTTCAGTGGGACACACGCTGTGTAGTTTCCGTGTTACACGGTTTCAGTCGGGCAAACTGTGTACGAGGGTACATGGTCCAACCCTAACCCGAAGGGACTACACACCATGTTCAGTTGGACCACTCGACGTGTAATCTGGAAACCGTGTGCCACCTATTCCTGGTCAACACACGGTGTCATAAATGACTTAGATAGGATCCAATACACGACCTGATTTGGTGGATCAGTCAATGCATTGAACCTAGACTACACGGTGTGTACTTCCGAATACACACCGTGTATTCTGGTGTTGTACGTCCAGGAGCGTTTGGAACCTCCAGATGAGTTACTTTATTTTATTTTAATGAAAATTAAAAAAAAATCTTTTATGCAAGGTGAACGAGAAACGAGAGGGGAGTAACAGATCTCGAGATTCAAATTTTTAAGAACGATTAATTTGAATTGAAACAACTAAATTATTAAATGCATAAATCACCAATGAAAAACTAAATAATTATAATCAACTATATGACCCCTCTGATACCATTTGTAGGTTCCGGGCGTAGCGGAAGCGCGTTGGTGGGTCGGCCCAACTTTAATTTTAGTGTTAACAATGATCAATCCGAGATCTGTCATGATGTAAAACGCTGGATCTTCGGAATATAACGAAGAATGAAAAACAAAAGAGGGAGTCCCAGAACCATATTGATAGGATCATCATATGTTGGTTATAATTAATTTAATTAATTGACAAGAATTACCTTAATGAAATTTTTTCTTTGTTGGTGTCTCCAGTCACGATCCGGTGTGATCCGTCGTTGTGTTGTAGAATCCAAGTGTAGGATTCTTCTAGCGGTGACCCACACGTGCTCTACGTATATCTGGACGTCGCGAAATGGATCTCTGGGTGCTAGCGCGGAAGATCCTTCGTTTGCGATGTCCGCCTTCGATCGCCTTGATCCGGTGGTGGTGGATCTCTCTCGGTCTTGAGAGAATTTTTGGAGGAAAGTGTTCTTTCGGCTTTGAGAGAACTCTCCAAAATTGTTGTGCACAACAATTAGAGAAAAGTGTTGGGGTTGTGAGGATATTTATAATAGGGTTTGAGGTTATAGAGTTATGACAATAAATAAACACATTACGCATTTTATTTATTTTATTAACTCCTATTGAAAACCCCCGTGTCGAATGATTAATTCCTTGACATGCGCCCACGCTGATTATAATAAATATCATTTAATAAAACGATATTATTTCTCAAAATCCTGACTCAAAAAACTACATGTCGTGTAATTATTAATAAATTGCGTGTACTCGTCTTCCATAAAACTACACGGCGTGTATATTCAATATACACAGTGTGTACTTTTATTTTTCATTTTTCTTTATTTCCTCCTCCAAATTTATTAGTCTTTGAGTAATGGTTATTTATTTCTTAAATAAATGTAATTGCATTACTCGCTAATAAATATATATTATTTCGTGCACAATATATTCTCTCGAATAACTAGTGTCAAAATAAATGTGATCAGATATCCTTAAATAATTATTAAACCACAGTCAAGAATATTCTTTATTTAACTTGTTAAATTAATATTTAACTGAGATACATGGACACACTTAGTGTGTGACCCTCTAGGTCTCTTTCTCGTTGGCATTAGGCGGACTTGCCTAAAGTCCAAGATTACTGTCTAGCAACGGGTCAAGGCACCCAAGAGAAAGAAGTTGACGCTGCATTGATGTGTCACCTCATACGAATGCTTACTGTGTAATATAATCCCTTTGTCACGATATCTCGAATCAAGCGGGTTGCATGCTAGTGTCATCAACCCATGTGCTCGATTATTTTTTCTTTGACTTTCCAGAATTGAACTCGCCCATACCTTACCATGGCCATAGATTTATTTAGGCTATATCAATTCCATTTAAGGGCCTGAGATATCTACTTCTGTTATGGAATAGAAGAGACAAATCCTTTCTCGTATTATCTATTAATGCATTATTACTCGTGACACATCCAACGTATCCTACCTCGCTGTGAAGAGTGTGTCATTACAATTTTCGTGAATACATCTTTGTGCACGAGTTGTAATATCATTAATAATAATCTTAAAGTCTAAGGACCAATACACACGTACGAAGATAGGAACATCTAATGACACTATGAAATGTTGATTTCCTACTGGTGGGTCTCGTTCTCATAATATCCTCATAAATATTACCAAGGGCGCACACCATGAGAAGGCGCCTCAAAGTTTTATGAGTCCTCACCCCCTAATGACCTGTATTATTTGTGTCTCTCAAATAACATCATCCGACCATAGAACATATATTCAAGAATAGTGTTATGACACTTCCGGGTTCTCATCATAGCAGGGATCCTATATGACCCTTTAATGAAATAGTTATCCTTAGGAAATTATCACATGCATTGTCACGCAGAAGAACAATCAAGATGTGATAAGGATTTTATTAATGAATAAAGTACAAAGTAGTTGGTTTTAGGCCACCAACTCCAACATGATGCACTGCCCAAGCTAAAACATGAAACTCCCGCATCAACTCTTCACGTATATCCTCTGGAACCCAGACACGCCTGAAAGGCGCTGTCGTGGGCGCTCTCAAATGAAGTGTGATTTTTTTTGGGTACTTTGGTGCAGCAGAGTGGCTGACCAAGGTCGTCTCTCAAAGGATGAAGTAAATTAAAACAACTTCATAAAGGTATTATAAAAATTAAATAAAAGAGAATTAAAATTCTATTTGAAAGGATTGGGGGTTGTTTATCATTTATAAAACTAGAAGTTTTTGGAAGAAGATTGCATTTTTTTTTGTTTTTAATTTTGAAATGAAGTTCGATTAAAAAGACGCAACAAGGAGATGTTTTTTTAGAAAATATTTTAAAAGTTAAAATTGATCTAACTCTACCTCTTCACTAAATTATTTGTCATTATCATTTAAATTAACATTCACTTAATTATGATATTTAATTTGTTAAAACTTAAACCCTACAAGAATTAACTTTACCACAAAGATGAAGTGAATTTAACCCTAGGCTAACTTCGGAACATGCAATCGCATCACCCTGCTTTGATTGATGTTCTAAGGTTAGATTATGGTCAGTGGTAAATTAAGGCACATTTCCTCTCTAGAAATTAGAATTAATTGAGTTTAGGGATTATATTTGAACACTACAAATTGCTCCCGTATGGTTTTGTATTACCGATTAAGTTCACGCCCTCACAATTTACACAAAATCTCGTCCTCGCGTGTTTTTGTGCTAATTGTTCAATTGCATTCTTAGTTTAAATTAAATTAAAAACTCAATTAATTGATCATATTATGTGAATTACAGTATATCATTGATTCAAAATAAATGAATGAAGAATGGTAGAGGTCGATCGATTACTAAAAAACAAATCTTCCATGGGCGGTGTAGTCATCGTTGAAACGTTATGCAAGTGCAAAGGTTTATAAAGGGTATAGCTGTCATGACCCGTCCCTCGGGGCCCGTGCCGTGACTACCCCAAGCCTGCCTTCCATAGGCCAGGGGCTGGCGACTAGCACCAAAGGCGTAATTCTCTAAAATTGGGAAGACATTGCCTTTGTAACCTTTAAACACACTCACAAGCAAGCATACAGCTGGACGAAACACCAAGTAAATTGCATAACAAAAGGGTGTTGAAAGTAAAAGAGGTCAGAATAAAATCCCAACAGTAAAGGTACAAGTACAACTAAAATTCAATACAACTGAAGAAAGTTAAAAGAAATCTACTGGATTGTCCTCTGAGGTTCCTACCTGAAGGGTAGGTACAGATTGCCTCCTCAGAACTCTACGTCCATCCGTCTCCTCTGGGTACTCACACGCCGTATGGTCCACCTCCGGGCACCATCCAGTCCTGGTACTCTCAGCCTCATCCAACGTTGTCCGTCATCTGCAACAAACACAACAAGGTGCGGGCATAGCCTGTGCAAGGGTGAGTATATCGATACTCAGTTGGGACCCCGAGACCCTTAAGGTCTCACAAAAATCCAATAAGGATTAACCACAAAGTATGAAATCAACAGATAATCTTACTTAGGTATATGCCCATACATATACCTAAGTTATCAAGTGACCCATCTCAATCATGAGGAAAACACAGAAAAACTTACTCAGCTCAACCAGGATTTTATTCACATTATCGAAACCTCAGCTGCTGGAGAACTCATGCTCAATCGAATACAGTGGGCATACCGCGTCACACAGAGGCGCTTCCCACTAACCTTGGACTGCTGAGGTACTCCTCCTATCGAGTATCGTGGGTCTGCTACGTCACACAGAGGCGCTCCCCACCGTGGGTTTGCCACCACATCCAGGCGCTCCCCGTCATAGCCTGCATAGGTACTCCTCCTGTCGAGTACCGTGGGTCTGCCGCGTCACCAAGCGCGCTCCTCCACCGTGGGTTTGCCGCCACAACCAGGCGCTCCCCACTGGGCTAGTAGAGTCTCTCCGGGTCAAACGGTCAGCGGTCGTCAAGTCTCAGCCAGCTACTAGGTCTCCGCACTCTGCTCGCTCTTCACTGGAAGGATCCGCTCCACGAGCCACTGGTCTATACTCCAACTATCACGAATTCTCACGAAGAAGTATCTCAAAGGTCTGCCACATCATAGAGGTCTCAACGCAACAGATGACGCGTCAATCGGACGTCCGGTTTGTGAGTTATTAGCCTTTTAGTCCCGGGGGCCCGGTTGGATTCGTGCACGATCCAACCTGACCGTATCTCAAATATACCCCAAAATCCAGTGGGGGTATACTCAAAGGACTGTCATCCTCCAAGATTACTAGCGCCGCTGACGGTTCGTCAAACGGACGTCCGGTGCCAAAGATATGGCCAAAAGAATGTAAAGGGTCATAGGGGGGCCGGGTCCGGACCAACCCCGCCCGGCCCGCTGGGCCCAGCCCAGCAGGTCGCGAGGGGCCGCGGAGGGCCGCGAGGGGGCGGACCGGCTACGGGTCAGCCGGGGCGCCGCGAGGGGCGCGGGAGGCCGGCTCGGTCGGGGCGCCGTGAGGGGCACGGGAGGCCGGCTCAGCCGGGGCGGCTCGGAAGGGTTATGTGGGGCCAGGGTGGCCGGGGCCGGTTTGGCCGGTGGACGGCGCGACCAGGGCGGCTTGGCCCGGCCCGGGGTGGCTCGGCCGGAAGGGAGGAGACCGTGGGGGCGGTTCGGAAGACGGCGGGCGGTGCAGGTGGCGGGGTGGCGCGGCCGTTGCCTTCGTTGCCTGCGTCGCCATTGTCACCTTCCTCCGTTTCGAAGAACACCACAAAAAAGAACGGTGAGGGGTCAGGCCATGTTAGTTTGGCCCGCACCCTCCGCGTTTAGAGTGGTAGAAAGCAGTTTATCAAGAACATAAACAAAGAACGATCATGAAAGATATTTTAAAACATCAATTCCCATAATCCCTCGATAATTTCTATTCCCAACCCCGCAAAAGAAAAAGAGGGGAGAACATGGGAGGTGTTAATGAATAAACCCCTACAACTTCCCACAACAATTTATTTCCAACCCGCAAGGAAAACATCCACGGATCAACTTGATAATAAGTTGATCTGCGTTCTTTGTTTTTAGAAGGAAAGAATCAAGGGAATAAAATCATACTTAATTAAAAACCCTACCTTGATTGTTGTTGGTTGACGTTGGCACGAGAAGGCGGACGTCGATTCGTTTTAGACGAACACGCCCTATTTCAGAGGAAGTTCCAAGGAAGAAAATCGAAGTCGAGGTCGTTCTTCGTAGTTGAAGGCGTTCCTCGTCGGCGTTCTTCGTCGGTGGAGCGTTTTTCGTTGGAGAGCATAATCCTCCAAGTGTTGGGCGTCATGTCACTTTACCAGCGCTTCATCGCTTGGTGAAGCCGTCCCAAAACCTCCTCCCAAGCTTCATATATATAGGAGAGGGGGGGAGGTATGTAACGATCGTGAAATTTATGAAGGTTCATTTATTAGGAACCTTCCTAAATTCCAACGACGCTGTTACTTAATTTAAAAAGGTGTCAAGCCAATTAATTTACATTGGCACAAATAATGGTGGTGCGTTGACATAATTAATATGGAGGAAGCTCAAGAGGCTCCTCCACATTAATGAGGGAGTTGAGGTTTCTCCCTCATTAAGAGGGGAGTTGGGAGGTTTAGGCCTCAGGTGGTCCCCACCACCATAACCTCTCAGGGGAGGTTAGGGTCTGGTGGTCCCCACCACCATAACCTCTCATGGGAGGTTAAGGTCTGGTGATCCCCACTTCCCAACTTCTACAAGGAGGTTTAGTTCCGGTGGACCCCACCTCCCAACACCCACATGGGTGCTGCAAATAAAAATAAAGTGTCACACACTTTTATTTTTATTTTTATTCTTTCATGAAAAACCCAAAAACTAACTTTCACCCTCAACCATCTGTCGTCGAGGTGAAAGTCTCCTTAAGAGAATACTGGCGCTGCAAGTTCAACGGTGCCCTCAAATTTCAATTCCGAGCACCAGTTCAAAAGTTACAAAACACCGCTCGCGCGTTTACTGAACGTACCCAAAAAAAAATTTGGAAAATTATTATCAGTCACCCTCGACCCGCGCTGGTCGAGGTTAGGCTTTGCCTAGGTGAAACACACCCCAACAAACCCAACGGTACTCTCAGATTTTCAATTCGAGTTACCGTTTAGGAGTTATGAAATTTATAATAAAATAATTGTCATTTAATTATTTTATTTGCGGCCAAAAACTAACTTTCTCTGGTGCCCCGTGCCGGTCAAAATTAGTGTCTGCTTAAAGAAAGCATACCCTCACGAGTTCAGTGGTGGTCTTGGATTTTTAATCTGAGTTACCGTTTGTGAGTTATAAGCATTTGAAAAATAAAATAATTTATTTAATTATTTTATTTACGATTATGCCATTTTTGAATTTTCTCACTGGAGGTCTGCGCCGACTAATCTTAAGTCGCGCCTAGGGTAAACCCGCCATCCTGAGCACAATGATGCCCTCAGATTTCTGATACGAGTAACCATTTAAGAGTTATTTTACTTTTTCAAAAAACTGCTTACACGCATTAACTTAAACTTAACAAAACTTCGACGGATCATTCTGGGTATTCTGGGCCTCAGAATCACGTGCTGTCAGATTTTGCGGAATCGTAAAATTCCCATATATTTAAAAAAAATTACATGGAAATCTCGGGTCTTTACAATAACCCAATCTTGTTTCTACTCTTTAATTCTAGCCCAAAGTGGAATATTGAGAGAAGAAGAAAATTGGAAATAATAGAAGAAGTGGAAAAAAAACTAAGAGTTTATTGAAAGCACAACAACATTACAACAAAGAAGAGGAAAAGGAGAGCATTTTGGAGGAGATCCTATTTTGGTAGCTTCCCTCCTCCAATTGTGAATTGAAATGGTGTAGAACCACTTCTCCTCTGCTCCCAACTCCTAATGCACGTACCAACCCTCCAAAAGATAAAAACACTAATTTATAGAGTGGAGGGGAGACTAAGTTTAAGGAGGTTTCAAGTGTGAATGGGGAATATTGGCCAAATATTTTAATCCAACTTGCACCGCCCATTTGACCTCCAAAACGCATGAACCAGCTGTTCTTACAGAATAATGATTTGTGCATAATTGAGTTGGAGAGCTCCTCTCAAAATTTGGGCCCAATCCAAGCTCGTATTAAGAGGTTATGACCCAAATACAAAACCAATATCCAATCTGGCGGGTCCAGCCCACATTTGACTTCATGATCCATTTAGTCCAACCAAATGTACATTTTAGCTCCCATGTCCTGAACAAAAGTTGTATCCTATTAAGTCAGGAACACAATTACAAAATTTCAACTTCAAATAATAAATATTCAAATATTTATCTTTGAAATACTACAGTGCACTATAAAGGGTAAAACTGGAATTTCCATCAAATTTTCAAATGAATGATCTAATCCCAAATATTTTATAAATAAACATATTTAACACAATGTGAGGAAATTTTATCATTTATTATCAATAAAATATTCAATAAAAATGTGTTTTATCAACGTCCATGGATACGCAAGATCTCATCATCGCTTACCGTCCAACCAGGAGGAGGGTCCTCACCTGTCACACCTTCCCATAGAACTAGGCATTCTGAATCTGATAGTTGCCTTATCCTAACTCTGTCCAACAGGGTAGAGGTAAAAACTAAGGATGAATGAAAATTCTGCCCCTGTCTGTCGTGCACCTCTAGATGCATCTCAGAAAACAACGCCATAAGCTGCCACTCGCTACTGGCCTGCTGCACTGCCTATATCTGAGTCTTTTTGCTCAGTGCATTGGCTACTGCATTGCCCTTATCAGGCGTGTAGGAAAACTAGAAGTCAAAATACCATAGGTACTCCACCCACCTTCGCTACCTCAAATTTAGATCATGCTGCGTAAAGATATACTTGAGACTTTTGTGGCCCGTGAACACCACAAAACACTCCCAATAAATAGTGTCTCCAACATCGCAACACATGAACAACTGTAGCTAACTCGAGATTGTGTGTAGGGTAATTCTTCTCGTGAGTCCTCAACTGCCGAGACACATATGCCACTACTCGATCTCCCTGCATCAGCACAGCCCCCAGCCCAATACCTGAAGCGTCACAGTACATTGTGTAGCTCTTTCCCTGCTCTGGCAGTATCAGGACTGGTGCTGATGTCAGTCTCCCTTTCAGCTCCTGAAAGGCTATCTCATATGATTCTGACCACACAAACTTCACACCCTTCTTATTCAAGTCCATCAACGGCATTGCTAAGCGTGAGAAGTCCTGTATAAAACGCTTGTATTAGCCAGCTAACCCCAAGAAGCTCCATATGTAAAAAACGTTCTTGGGTTGTTCCTAGGAATCTACAGCTCTCACATTCTTTGGGTCCACTGACACTTTTGTCTCTGAGATAATGTGACCTAGGAAGTAAATCTGATCCGTCCAAAAGTGGCACTTTGCGAGCTTAACATATAACTGATGCTCTCTCAGTGTATTCAAAATGATCTCAAGAAGGTTGACATGGTCATGTCGATTGTGAGAATACACTAAGATATCGTCCATGAAAACCACCACAAAAGAATCCAGGTAAGTATGGAACACTTAGTTCATCAACGCCATGAAAACCACTGGAGCATTCGTGAGACCGAACGACATAACCAGATATTCGTACAACCCATACCTGCTACGAAAGACTGTACGAGGTATGTCTGCAGGTCAAACACACACCTGGTGATATCCTGACCTCAAGTCGATCTTCAAGAACATTCGAGCTCCTCGAAGCTGATCAAATAGGTCGTCTATTCGTGGCAAGGGATACTAGTTTTTAACCATCAGCTGGTTCAGTTTCCGATAATCCACGCATAGTCTAAGAGTTTTATCCGCCTTTTTCACTAAAAGGACCAGCGAACCCCGCAGAGAAGTACTGGGTCTGATAAACCCCTTCGCCTCCAAATCCTCTAGCTGCCTCTTGAGCTCCTGCAACTCCGTCGTAGTCATCCTGTAAAGAGGAATGGATACCGACGCAGCTCCTGACGCTAACTCGATGGAGAACTCCACCTCTCTCAGTAAATGAACCAAAAAAGTAATCGGGAAAGACATCCCCGAAGCGCTCAACCACTGGAGGAAAGTCCGCCTGACTCACTCCTTGATCATCCAGAAACAAACTAAGAATCTGGGCTGTCATCCCGCTAAGCCCACGATGCTCAGGTCTAGCTCTGATCTCCTAGACATCTCATTCACCCTTGTGAATAAACACTGCACCCTCTGATGATGTGAAAGTCATCATCCGACGATAGTAGTCAACGTACGCTTGATAAGCCACGAGCTAGTCCATTTCAAGAATGACGTCAAATCCTATCATCTTGAGGACATAAAGATTCCAGATGAAGTGACACCCTCCGACCTCAAGGAGACACTCTATACACTAGCGTACATCACCCGCTCTAACTCCCAACGGTGTGTCTAGCGTCAAAACGCCCTCAGAAAGCAAAACAACAAGCCCACCGCTCTTTACTACTCGTGTAGAGATAAAGCTGTGAGAGACACCTGTATCGAAAAGAGCAGATACAATAGTAGAAGCTACTAAGAATGTACCTCTCACTATAGACAGTCCGGGATTCTGCTCCTGTTGGGTCTATTTCACTACATAAGTCTGATCTGTACCACGGCCCTGTGACCCTGCCTGACTACCCTGAGCTAATCCGCCCTGATGTCTCTGAGAACCTGGTGTCTGGCTACCATGGCCACGACCACCACTGCCCTAGTCTGACCGGCCTGCACTTCTCTAGATCCCAGACTGGCACAGATCTGAAGACCCTGCTCCTGAACCTGACGTCAGAGCTGACCCCCTACCACTCACAGTTGGAGGGAAGGTCCTACAAAACCGCTGCATATGACCCATCCTACCGCAAGATCGGCACTCGACTGGGTTGTGGTCGCACTAATTTTTCATGTGGCCTCGCTTACCACACTGATGACAAAACACCAAGCTGTCTGTACTCACAGCTTGACTAGCATTCATGTCGCGGGAAGCCTCAAAATGATGCTTTCTTCCTGAAGACGTAGATCCACTGGGGTGGGAAACAACACTCCCTTGTTCTGTACCCCAGCTTCTCTCAGGTTCCTCTCTATAATCAGCGCCTGATTCACAATATCAGTGATAGAGGGAAACCTGAACACGTTAACCTGAGATCTGATAGCATGTCTGAGACTTTTCTCGAAGCGCCTCGCCCTCAATAGCTCATCAGTAAGATATATCAGCGCAAAACGCTGCAACTTTGTAAAGCATGCTGAGTATTCCATAACTGTCATTGCGCCTTGATCCAGACATATAAACTCACTCGCCCGCTCTTCTCGCAGAGTCACGGGGTAAAAGTAGTTATAGAAGCGGGTTTGGAATTCATCCCAACCCATATTCCGCAGCCCATCAGCCTGGTTCAAAACGTTGCACCAGCGCTTTGTCGCTCCACGTATCATATAAGTCGCGAGCTTGACCATCTGCTCTGGATGCGTCTCCAGATGCTCGAAAATTGCTCTGCAGTCTTTGGACTGCCATCCCTTAAAAACGTCCCTAAAAACGTAGGGGGATACTGCTGTTGGAATACTCATGTCAGCTTAGCCATAGTTGAGGTTGGTTGCGATGCTCCTTGGAAAGTCTGCATATAGCGAAAGAAATCCTCGCGGAACTGTGCCTCAACACCTGTGTTCGAAACAGACTCAGGTGCTGCAACTGACACTATAGGAGGATCAAGCGGTAGCCCGTGGCCCACCGTCTCTGAAGTATGATCATCGCCTCCATCGCGGCGTACCACTGGAGGTCATCATGGTGGCATGTCTCTACAATGCCAAATGCACGCCTCAGGAAAAGACAACATCAAAGCACAAATCTCAAAGCGTAGGACGGATCAGAACCCTCCTAAAAACCAAGTCAAACCCACAGCATGCTCCTAAAGCAAGGACTGTATAGAGAATAGCCAACGAACCGCTAGAAACTGTGCCTCTCGCCCACTCAAAAGCCGGGTCTAGGTCACGTCTCTTTCACCATTCCAGTTCTCATTTCCATTTCACCTTCAGTTATTTGGGAAATTTTACCAAGGGTTTACCAATTTCCGAATCCATGAGGGCCCATAACACCTCATGAACTCAAAACTTTGCTCCCATTCAAACCATACATATAACAAGTTCATTTAAGCATTTACATTCCATCGATGTGTCATTTCCCATTTCATAAGGGCCTATACTCCTTATGGATTGAAAGATGACGTCACACCTTGGTATACTGCACCCAACTAACACAACAACAGACACAACTATCACATAAACTATCATAACAGCATGAAATGTCTAATACATCCTAGATGGCATGACATAATGCATGACATGTGATTCTAACAAGTGTTTATATGATGCATGAGATGACACACCCTCATCTCATCGGGTTGCAACTGAAATAGAACCCAAAAATTGCATCAACAGTAATAGCAGAAATCAAGTACATCACCCAACGGTGAAATCAAATCAACTATAATAGTCAAAATCCATAAAATCGGAACTCAATTCGAGGCAATTTGGCTTTTCTCTGTACGCAAGGTAACTAATCCCGGGCACAGTTTATTACCAAACTCCATTTCTTTCCTATCCCTGTCTATCGTCGCCAAACAGTAAGTCAACCAAAAAAAGGAACACCCTTTGATACCACTTTGTAACGTCTTGGACCTGGATTCCACTTGAAACGGTGCTCCAAGTCTGGTTGGTCACAAGGCCTCAAGCGCATCTCCCCAAACGCTAGAGGCTGCTGACTAACAGCGAGAGAGACTATGCCCTCATTACCAAAGTATCACAGTGGAAGTCAGAAACATGCAATAGCGGAAGCGAAATAAACAGCAGACTACTGAAAGTAATATAAGACAGGTATACATATCAATAACCAAAAGTGTCACATATACAAAATGATGTTGATGGTACAAGTATCTAGAAAGCATCCAGAACAGTACATTACAATACAATACAATACAAGTATCCCAAAAAGAACAAAAGACCAAAAGGTATCCCAGTATCGCAAGCCTCAGCTTGGTCCTATGCTCCCCTGCTCCAAAGCCACAATCAACAACCTGTACTAGGGCGCGCTTTCCCCTATCATCACCTGCAACCATATAATCTATTTGGGTCTCCAAGGAGGCCCAAACAGGGTGTGAGATAAACATCCTGGTAGGAAACCACCCAGGTCTATACAGTTCTAACAACAATTCTACAAAAGTGCTAGCAAGTGTAACAACCAGTAAGTGCATATGCCCATGACATAAGTCCACTATAAAGTAAAACTGAACAACCCTTAAGGCTACCTCAGCTCCTAACAAGGCATAACCAAGTAAAAAAGACAAGTCACACGACCACGCCGTACATTCATCTGTATCCTGTAACCCACAGCCACGCTGTATAGAGAAATCAAGTATCTCACGGCCACACCGTAAAGTGAAGTGCAGACCCCAAGGGCCGGATTCAAGGTGTCAGCAGACCAAGGCATCCAAGTAATAAATATCTAGACCACGGAGGGCCGGATCCAAGGAGCATGTCCAAGGCATCACATCGAGTTCTATGGGCATCCCTGGTGGAAACTCGGTTAGGCAATGGTTGGGGTCCTGGGAGCAAGGCAGTAGCAAGTCCTACACGAGCCTAAGTAAGCCGGATCCTACGGGGTAGCAAGGCCCGATGCATCCCACGGAATCAAGACCCAAGGGGCATAGTCGACCCAAGGCATCCACTAGCACGTTCTAGATCCATGGAGAGCAGTCCATGACATCTATGAAACCATTCAGCAAACATTCATGCATTCAAATTAAACATTCATAAACATGTGAGTATACCCACTCACATCAACGCGCATGAGCCATGAGTATACCCACTCATGCAAACCATTTATCATTTATCAATTACCAAGCATATGGGCCTACCTTCCCATAGACACCATTTAACATGCCATTAGTCATTTACATATAGGTATACCTGCCCATATAAACACATTTCATTTAAGCCAAGCTATCAAAATAAGTATGGCGTCACAAGATATCAATATGCTAGGAGGCAGTACATCTCCTAAACAAGCTACTCAAGCTATCAAGGCAAGCACAAGCACACACCAATTGAGTGGTTTTAACAGGCATAAACAGAGTATTTTCTTAAGGCGCACCCCTTGGGTGACATTGAAACGAGCAATGAGTGCCAACACACCTAAACAGAATTCACAGTCAACCTCACTAGGTCCAACTACAACTACTAAAAGCTACTCGCTCAAAAACAAGACTTGGACGGAAAGTCTGACGAATGGCATATCGGCCGAACGCTCGAAAAACACCAAGAAAAGCCGAAAGAAAGTATAGACCACCTACCTCGCCTCGGTAGTAGACAACTCGTCCAGTATTGTGTCCTGATTCGTCCCTGTTTGGAAGAAAATTGAAAAATAGACGAAGAACAGAATATTAGGGCATATGAGCCTAAATCCAAATAGCGCAGTCATTGTTCCGAAGAATCAAGAACGACTAAAAAGGAATGCATGGCTTACCATCGCGGATCCGTAGAGACGATCGGTGATCAAAACGGAAGTCAGACGGAGAGCAGGGCTCAATTCCTAGCCTAGGCGCCAAAAGGGAGCTCCACAGAGGTTCTTTGTGCGTGGAAGAGAGAAAACTCATTGGGTTTAAAAAGAAATATTAAATTTTAATTTAAATTTAAAAAAAAACACACAGCAGGGGTTGCACGGCCTACACGCAAACCGTGCGGAAACCATGCGCACCTCTCTACCTAAGAGGGCCACCCGGCACGGTTACCCCTCACGGTTTGACTAACCGTGCGGTAACTGTGCGGAACCTCTCTGTCCAAAACCTGCAGTTTCTCAGACCTTTTGCACGGTTTAGCCTAACCGTGCGCAGGTCGTGCGCAAACCGTGCGCCAGGTCATTTCTAGCCCAAAACTTTGTTCTGACCTCCGAACAAGCCCCGAACACCTCCAAAACACCCGCGATCAAGATAAGCATTCACATAAGGCCATATCAAGATATTTAAACCGAAAAGAAAAAGATCCGTACCTCGTATGAAAACCCGGATTCTTGCAAAATCCTTCAATTTTCAGCCCATAGTATTGAATGACTTGAATTATCGCTTCTATTGCTAGCCACTTCAAAATGAGTGAAGGGAGACCTCATCATTATCTTGATTGAAACTCACCCATTATATCCTTAAACCGATGTTTCTTGAATGCTCCAACAATTTGTTTATCTACCTTAACCCAAACCTCGAAGGGCAAGGAAAGTTTATGCCCTCTCCTCGGGCTCGGTGGTGATCGTTCAGTCCAGGGGGATGGGTTTCATTTTTACATGATGCATGCACTTATCATGCTCTCCCCTCAGACTCGGTGGAGGTGATTTGGTCCCGGGGGAGGAGTTTAATTTACTGGATGAGTTTTGCTATATTACTCTTTTCTCGGGCCCTTGTTTGGTCCGGGGGAAGGGGTTCTTGGATGCTCTTCTTTAATTTAATTTCTGCTTGTGGATGGTTTATTATTATGGTGCTCTGGTAATCAAAGATTTGGTTAGCTGACATGACTATGTGATTCCATGTGAAATGAGAATCCTTAGAGTGGAATGGAAAGGGGAAAATCTGGAAAGACAGTGTTAAAAGAAAGGAAAATATGATTTCCTAGTTATTCCATGCACTGATCATGTGGATTATGTGCTGCCATTTATACGAATCCCATGAGAATTGGGAGATATGGTGGAAACGACGACGAGGAAGGGAATCCGGAATGGAAACGGTGATGTGAAAGAATGAGGTATGTTTCCTTGATACTACTGTTATGAAGCGATGTTATTATGCTGAATTATATACATGATTGCTGCTGCATTATTGATATCCATGTGCTGTATTAAATGAGCGTGTGCTCCTGTATCTGCTGGCCATGTTGTGTTGAAATTGTTTGTGAGAATGGGGAATGAGATAAACAGTGATGCCATGAAAATCTGGAATTAAGAATTATAGAATAATTCGAGAATGATTTTGGATAGGGACGGAAACTAGAACCACTTCTAAAGTGTTATGGCAGGAAGAAACTTCTGAAAATGGGAAGGTAATAATCAACGTGGGTGCATGGATATGCTCAGTTAAACCTTCATGAAACTGCCTCATGTTAATTGTATAAGCTAAAGATGAATTCCCTTTTATACTGCCCTCTTTCTAAATAAATATTGCTAACATGTGTTGAACTACTATAAAAGAACATATATGTAAATGAAAGGTAAAATATGAATGGGAACAAGGTAAAGATGGATAGTAAGAAGGAATTTCAAGAATTTATAAAACCATGAATCAATGGGAAAAGTAGTAGGGTTCGTTTAACATTATTATAAAGAGTTTAGATAAGTCTTGTCGTAATGCAAAACGGGCTCATGACCCACTTGCTTCGCGGATATGGGGTGGGTTTAAAAATTTTGACCGTTATGAGTGCGGACCAATGCGGGTTGAGCCCGCACAGGTGTGGGCCAAGGCGAGTTGAGCCCGCACGGGTGCGGAATTACCGGCAGACCTGATTTTTTTTTACAATATATGCTTCTTTAACATTTTAGTTTTTTCAATAAAAAACCATGATTAAACAATGACATATGATTTCTTACTGTAATGGTCATACTAATTCGCCATTCACCCACATGTGAATTTTAAATAGGTCTATATTTATTATTTTAATATGATATTATAATGTTTATGTAGTAATTATTAACCATATTCACATAGCGTGTCATCCCACCTCTCGAAAAATAGAACCCACCTCCCCTGCACATGGTTTCAATTCTAAAAGAATTATTATAATCAAAATATTTTTTTGGGTCGATTTATTATCGTTTATTTAATTTTATTTTGTTATTAAGAAAATAGGAAATGACCTCAGGGGAACCCTAATAGCCTCCGCTGAAACTGGTCATTACCTAGAGAGTCGTCATTCATTCACAGGCTCGGCTATTCGCATCACCACATAACCAATATCATCATTCATCGCCCATCATCGATCACTCACCTACTTTGCATTGCAACAGTTTGCCATCACATCGGTGTCACCGCATGCCACCCTTAACTCATCGAAAAATGTTTCATCACATCTCTTGAAACTCTAGTTATTGTCAATCCATACTTCCCCCTACAACTACCATTAAGAATGAGATAAAATACAATATTTAAATGATTATAAAGAATATGTTTTTTTAAATGTGGGAAAGAGCGTGGGCTACCCATAGGCTTATGCAGTGCAGGGCGGGCTTGAATTTTTTTGTTCGCATTATATGCAAGTTTTTGCGAATCAACCCGCGCGGACTCAAACCTGTGTGAGTGTCACGACCCGCCTTCTCCAAGATGAGGGAAAGGATGAAAAGATGTCTTGCCCTTCCTTCTTCAAGGTGAAGGAGAGATAATGACCCCCGAGTTCCGCCTTCAGTAGGCCCCGAAGTGGCGACTAGCACCAAGGGTATAAAATCTCATATAAATGGAAGACATTACCCTTTTTATAGAACAAGATCGGGAGATAAGACGGTAAATCCCAAACAACTCCAAAGACTAAAGGTAAAAGGAAAGCAAAAAATTCATTCCCACATGCATGTTCAAAATAAACTGATACAAAGTACAAGAAAAACTTTGGAGGAAAGTACCAAAAGAAAAGAAAAGCAACAACTTCACCGTCCCGACGCCTGAACTAGTTAGGTCCGACACAGTCCTCAAAGTCCTCCTGAAAACCTGAAAGCAGTTTTATATATGTAGGGTGAGTATACAAGTACACTCAGTAGGGAAACCAAAAGCTCTCATGCACAAGTGGGGATACATTCTAATGCCCAGTGAGAAAATATAGGTAACCAAAACACCTAGCAAGAAAAACTATCCACCCAGCCTCACCAAAGCACACTGTCACGAACCAGCCCGGGTACCCTGGTAACTCGATAACCGAGCCGGCCCTGACATAGCCCGAAGGGCGTTCCTGATCCTCACGGGTCAGCGACTAGCACCTGGCATCACACAACATGCAAGAGGGAATGATTTTTCCACAATAATGCAGAAGCAAAAGAAACAAGACAATGTGCAAAACAAAAAGAAACTCCACTGGGAGTATTGTACCAGAATACAAAGAGGCATAAAAAGCCCAAAGTACTACAACCCAAGTACTAAAAAAAATAGCCCCAAGGTCCCTAAGGACACAACTCACCAAGACCAAAGATCAACAGCTGGATCCACCTCCAAGAGGTCCCTTCCCTTTGCTCGATCCTGGAAGAAGAAAGTCTACAAACACCTGAAGACAAAAGTAGGGTGTGAGCCTAAGCCCAGTAGGATACCACCAAAGATTCCATAACAGATGCCAAATATAGATTATCCAAAGAAAATATTTCCATTTTCAAATAAACAGGTTTGGCATTTCAAAAGCATATTTTAACAAAACATGCTATACATTTTCAAATGATGGAAAAATAAATTTAAGCAAAGGTTTTACAATGATGAAATATTTCTAAAACAATGACTTAAGCAAAACATTTATATAAAACAGTTTATATAAATTCAGCAGACATGTAAGGCAGTTCAAAAGCATTGACATACATTTATATCTCACATATAAATAAACAAGCGAGCAACATGGTCCTCTGTCAAAAGGTACGATAGTATTAACCAGTTATAGGATTCCGCACTCTCTATGTCAACTCAGCAAAATGTGTATACACACGTCCCTATGACACTGGCCAAAGGAGACTCGCCACCAACCCGTCGGGGATGTGACCCGCCGCAAGTATGTTTTAGAACGTTGTCGTAGCGTAGAGTGTATCCAAATAACTCACTAACAACCTAAGGCTTGCATGTGCTCTTACATGATGGACGGACTATTTTAAGAATGCTTAAAATACGATCAATCTCATTCTTCCATTTCAAAAGTGCCAATTTCATTCCATTTAAAACCAAACAGGTTTTATTCAAAACATGCCTTTTTCACAAGATAAAACCAATGAGTTTCTATCAAATCATTTTAAGTCATTTTCACCAGTTTGAAATCCATTCAAAACCAATTCCATCATTACACAATTTATTTCCACAATTAAATTCAACAATTTAATTGAAATCATTTCCATCAAATCCACAATTTAAATTCAACAATTTAAATCGGTCAATTTTCATAAACACACCCAATTCAATGGAATTGGGGTTTTCCAAATTTCCATGCCAAAACCATTTCAAATATCTCGAATTACCGGAATCGAGTTTTTATCAAATCAATTGAAAGAAAACTTGAGCAATTGGATTTTAATCAACAATTGAAATAAACCAAGCAAATACAATGTTAATCAATTTGGCAAGTCGGGACGGAACCACCCACCTTGAAGGTTTTGACCAAAACCACAACGGTCGAGAATGCTCAAGAAAACCGGGTTTCTTCTTCAAGAATCTTCCTTAGATCTCTTCTCCTAGAAAGATCAAGACCAAATCCCATCAAATTTGGTACCACACACTTAGATCTACCCATAACGGACGTAGATCTAAGAAACCGAGAGAAGAGGAGAAATAGATCTAAGTCGATCTAAGAAACCGATCAAGAACGATGAAGAACGATCACATACCTCAAGAATCCGGCTTTGATTCACCAAGAGGAGCCTTTGGATCGCCTTCAGAACGATGGGAGAACCTTCTTTGACCTTAGGAGAAGACAAATCCCGAGTTAGGGCCGCTTAGGAGGAAAAACGAGGCACTTAGAGGAAAAACCGAGCGAGATCCACAATTTAAGGATCTCATTTAAGTGGCCGCACGGTTAGTTCGCATGGTTTGACAAACCGTGCACTAACCGTGCGTTAGATTCTGCCTCGGCCACCCTTCTCTCACGGTTTGGCCGCACGGTTAGACAAACCGTGTGCTGCCCGTGCGGAAGCTACTGCCTCCAAGACCAACTGTGTACGGTTTGGCCGCACGGTTTAGACAACCCGTGCGCCGCTCGTGCGACTTCCCCTTTGCCCCAAAATAACTTTTAAAGTTCTCCCGACTCTCCCAAGTCACAACTCCAAAACAGAGGTACTTAGAAAGATCAAAAGTACCTGAAAACGTAACGTGATGTTACACACACTCCCCAAATAACGCAAGTCAGGTAAAATAATAGTAATAGCACATTGATGTTTGGGTACTCTGCACCACTTTCCCACTGGTTATTTAGAACATCCTACGCATTAGAACTCCCCCACAAATCTCACTGCAGTCCCACTACCGCCCCCAACAACAACCATATGGGTCATCCCAACCACACGTTTATCCCGCCCGCAAACACCTGGGCCACCACAACCACACATTACACCCGTAAACACCTGGGCCATCACTACCACACTTTCTGCCCGTAGACACCTGGGAAATCACAACCACATTTCCTGCCCGCAGACACCTAGGCCTCATCCCGAAGACACTTGGGAAACAAATCTGCCCGCACACACCTGGGCCAACCCACCACAACACACCCTGCCCGAAGAGTCTTGGGCCACAATGAACCTCAGGCCGTCACAGCCTGCTCGAAGAATCTTGGTCTACCTGGGAGAGGGAGCATAAAAGAGCTAATAACCAGCCACTCATAGGAATGTTAGGAAAAACACCCTCCCCCATGAAATGGGGGTGTTCAGCACGAAATGCTCAACATGGGTGGGGTGTGTATAAGAAATGCAAGAACTAAATTTTATACATATAGGTAATCAAACACTCATCCCAGCCTAAGGGTCCCAAAACCAACAACCAGCCCTCACACAACCACTCTTGCTGCTACTCCTACATGCACAAGTACACAACAACCACAATCAAAGCACAACCCATTTCTGGAAAATAGTTCCCCATTGTACCCGTTCTCGTTATCATGTTCAAGTGATTCCATTTCAAAATTCTTTCACTACCGGGCAACTAACAGACATAACCACAAGCCAAAACAACAACTGAAAGAAAACAACCAAACAAGCGTTTAAGCATTCACTTCTGATTCTCTTGTAAATAACAACATCAAAATGGGATCCTGTGAGATCCCTCGAAGTACTGGAATCAACCCAAGCCCCAACTTACCGGGTCCAGAACATTTATCGTCGGCTCCACACAACCTCAGATTTACAAACCAACAACCTCTCAATCAGAGAATCCATTCCCCTCTACGTCACCCCACAAACATCAAACATAACAACCATGCATATCATCAGAACAGAGCAAGGGAGTTTTTCGATTTAGCCACCATTCATTAAGTTCCTCCCTTTCGTTTGGTTAACCGGGGTGATCACACAAGGGTTCTTATTCATCGGGCATCCATTTAATCAACCAAGTTTACGTTATTTATTAGTTTCCATGTTACAGTTATTCAACCACAAGATCATCCAGAAAAACAGAGTTTCATTAGTGCACAAGAAGGACCACCAATGACCACGATTTTCAGTGGACATGAGCCCATACAATTCTCAACATGAAAACGAGGGTAAAATGCAACAACATTATCATCTCCTCCACCCCCTTCATTTTTTAAAAGTCTGTTTATTATCTTCGTTAAAGTTGGTTTTATCTACGTCCTGAGGGAACATCACCATACCCACCCCGCATGACGCACAATAAAGAGAGGCGAAGGAAGAACCCCTACTTGGATGATCAAGGATCGAAGTTTTCTCCTTGCGCCAAGAACTGGGGTCGCGCGACAGGAAACTCCAAGAAGAACCGAACATGAGGGCTCTCACGCAGGCACAACTTGTCTCCGGAAGAGGGAATCCAAGCGCACCAAGGGAAAAGAAAGAGACCAAGGAAGAAGAAGATCTCAGCGTGATAAAAGGCCCGATCCTAGAGTTAAGGGATGTGAAATCTCGAAGTGTTTGAAAAGCGGATCGTGGTTTGACCATGCGACGGGGCGGTTGCACACGTTGGAATTAATTGATATTTAATAAATCCCTTTGGAAATGGTGGAGATAGACCAGCGGACGACTGTGAGTTAATAAGTTACATTTAAGATGAGAAAACGCATAACAGGGGCGCAACTGGAAACGCGACAAAGGGGGTGAAACTGATAAAAGACCACATGTTTTGGTAAGTCAAGGGTCGCCCGACTCTTAGGGGATTTGAGATATCATTCATGGGTTTTAAAACAGCCTTAAACAACTTTAAAAGAGGTATTAAAACTTAAAAGAGATGTTACGGGAGGGAAACTGGAAAGGAAACCCGACACCCCACGGTGGCACCGTCTGGGTGCGGCACCGATAGGTGACACCACAACGACACCCTGCCACTGACACCGATGCCCTCCTGACTCACCGATGGTGTCCAGGACACCCCAAACACCAAAATTCGACAAAGTAATGGACTAGGAAGGTCCGGGCCATTACAGTGGGCTTGGCCAGCCCCGACCTGCTTGTTTCGCATTACTATTGTATAGGGAACACCTGAGAGATTATCGTTATAATTTGGATGTTGGTTTATAGTGCTAAGTAACAATCAATTAATTAGCTAATTAAGTGAAGTGGAGAAATGAATAATCAAAGGTAGGTAATTGATTATACGCCCCTTTCTTTAATACTCAGCAGGAATGGCTAGAGAACTCTGTAGAATAGAGTAACTTATAAAAGAGGTATAAGCGAGAGCTTTGCATGGGGTTTAGTATGATGCTTGGTAGTGGTATCTTGTATTGTATTATGTTTGAGTCCTGGACTGATGTGAGTTATTTATTAGCTTATACGCTGATAGTATCCCTTTATTATATTATTCCTTGTGATGTTGTGTGTTTGTTAACTTTATTGTGCTTGTATGTTGTAGATTGTGTGATTGCTTGTTTGCTTGTTGATTGTGTGATGTTTTTATGTGTTTGTTTGACACTATACATGGGTTGTAATGGATCATGGCTACGACTTGTGCACCTATTATAGGGTGTAAAGGCTTGCGGTTAACATGTATGAATTTCCCTAGGTTTTAATGGCTTGAAGGTTATGTCATGTTTGGGTTGTGATGGCTTGGGGTTATAACACGAGTCGTGGTGGTGATGCAAAGAATGTGACAACGTTGATTGGTGGTATTTGTATTTTTTCTTGGGATTTTATGATGGAGATGCCTCTCATTTGAGAAAAAATACAATCGGTTAGTCGTCAACCTGTGACCTTTTGGAGGCGGGCCTCGGGGGTCACACTCATCTTCACTGGAGACAGATCACGACAAAGTGACATCAAAACTTTTGGTTTGAGATATGATGAAGTTTGGAGATTAGCACATGCAAGGTTTGCATGGGTTGATAGATCAACGATGTTATTTAACTTTTTTTTTTTGATAATCGATGTTATTTAACTTAACTTGTGGTGAAAGCGGGGAACTGGCTAGTACACATGAATTTAGGCCCCCCTATGAATGACGCCAAACCCCTAAAGCCATTAAGACCAGCTAAGACATAGGTCTTGTATCCCCTTGTGATCTGACGCAAGGACCATAACAGTCAACTAAACATGTTTAAGTGAGAATGCACTGGTTGCAGGGTAAAAAATTTAGAAGGAATGCATGCATCTTTGTCATAGGTTGCATTCAAGTTTAAATCTTGATTTGTGATTATGATTTGTGTGTTTATTTTTCTAACCTATACTGATGTGATTCTCTCTTAATTATTTTTTTACATTCAATTCTAATAAATTGATTCGTGCTCGTAAGACATATCTTAAAACTTATGATATGACAAGGTGTTTAATTTTTTTCCATAATATTCCATGATAAATTTATGCTTCAAGGACTGATGCATGTCGATTAATAAGTCGGTAAAAGCATGTTAGGAATTAAAGGTGCTGTTTTAAATTTTGTGGAAATGCCGGGAGCAACAAACGACAAATGATTCACGAAAAAGTAAAAGGGAAAAAACAAAAGAATGAGAAGATCGCAAAACATAGTGATTTACGTGGCTCGGGAAATGATCCCTACGTCCACAAAGGGATAAAAAATCCACTATGATCGGGAGCGGAATTATAGGGTATAATCAGAGTTTCAAGAAGACAGAAACCCTAGCTTGAATGAACTCATAATGAAAGATGATGTTGTTGTGCCACCAACCGCACAATAAGTATATTGTGCTCTAGTGCCGCAACCACCAAAGTCCAAGCTGCTATAGTGACCGGTGGTTGGAAGTCCGCAAAGATACAATGATCTGTTGGTGTCGCTAGTCACATGCTGCTAAAGTGCCATGTCGAAGTCCACGCTGCTATAGTGTCTTGCTGCATACTATTATAGTAAGTCCGCACTGCTACAATGCCCTGTTGGTGTTGCCGGTCAGCTCTGCTATAGTTAGTCAACATTACCACAGTCCCCAAAATTTGAGACGGGAACCTTCGGCCCCCGGACCCCTGGAGCAGGGGCGCACTGGCCCTGCAACCTTCAGTGACCTCACCGCGGAGGTTGAACCGCGAGAGTTGCAATCTGGTGTACAATCTGGGCCGCTAGTATTCGGTCCAACATCATCTAAATGGATCAAACTACACCATTCAAACATTAAACTTATACTGTTGTATGCTAGTATTATTTTATTATTGGAAAAGCATGACTAGAAGTTGTATATTCCATGTTAAGATTTACACTTGGAAGATCAATGCATGTGACTGGCTAACCCACAAGCATGTTAGAATTTTAAAGTTGTTTTAAAAGTAAATGCTTATATGTTTACCCGGATAGTGAAGCATGTCTAAAATGGTGTTTGGACATGAAATTTTTTCTAAAAGCTTTCTTGTCTAAGCATGTCTTTTTATAAACTATTGATTAAGTTGATAAATTCTGAAATAAAAGGATTTATTCTGTTAAAGTGCATGCTAGAATTTTAAATTCTTGTTACATGACATGAGTAACTTAATGAAATGTTGTGAGGCATGCCTAGTATTTATATTGTGCTTAAAACGGGCCAATGATGCATGGTTTAAATTAAAAGGGAATGTTATATGCACAAACTTTTTAATGTAGACAGCGTGCCTAAGATTGCTAAATGTCATTGTTATGCAAGAATGCTAAATTACGTGACATGTAGATGGTTGTTATGCCATTTTGAGCATTAAAATTTTCAAAAGTGACAGCATGATTTAAATTCGCTGCACGATTGAATTGCTCATGATTTGAATTTTCCCCATTATTTATTATGCTATGTTTAAGTGTGGAGCATGAAAGGGAAACATGTGGTAATCGGGTGGAAAAAGAAAAGCATGATAAAATGTCAAAGAATAAATTAATATGATGATTTTATGGTGAAAAAGGGTGTGTGATAATTATGCAATTGAAAAAATGAACATGTCATGTGCACCTCCCATGAAATGTTCATCTTGTATAGACAAGTTGAATATTGGCATGCCATGTTTATTAAAAAGTTTCTTAAAACCACGAGCTTGATTTTGTGGTTGTCGATTTTACATCTTGGGATAATGCTTTGTGAAATCAAGCATTATAGAATTGTTATTGATATCCTTGAAAGGATTGGATATGGTTGATAGTGGGAGGGTGTGGTTGGCATGGAAATGAGATGAGGATGAGACGATGGTTGGATAGAGATGGAGGAATGTTATGGTGGTTGTAGAGGGTGAATTCTCCTTACCTCAATGAGAGGTGGAGACATTCTTTTATAGATGAGTGAAACAAAATACAAGGAGGGTAAGTTCGATGTGGGACTCAGAAATACCCATTAAACTGAAATGGGGTCCAACACTCCCCCTCAAGCTGGACATGCCCAGATTAGATTGAGTCCCACAAAGAAAAAAGGAAGACAAAACTCAAAGACCATCTCATACTCCCCCTCAAGCTGGGCCATGTAGGTTGTGAATACCCAGCCTGGTAGTGAGAGAGTCAAGGCAAGCTCCTGGGAGGCCTTTGGTGAAGAGGTCAGCAAGCTGATCCGCTGTCGGAATATGGCCAAAGCTGATATGGTTCTGCTCCAGATGTTGTCAAAGAAAGGGGAAGTCCATCTTGATATGCTTCGTCCATTCATGGAAGACGGGATTCGAGGCAATCTTTGTGGCTGCCTGATTGTCACACCAGATATGAGCAGAAGTCTGTGCTGGGAAGCCAAGCTCTTGGAGGAGGTGACGGAGCCAGAGGATCTCAGTGGTGACCGTGGCCATGGCGCGGTATTCGGCCTCGGCACTCGACCGAGAGACGACAATCTGCTTCTTGCTGCGCCAGGAGATGAGGTTACCGACGAAGAACACAGTGAATCCCGAAGTAGACTTGCGGGTAGCGAGGCAACCGGCATAGTCTGCATCACAGAAGGCCTGAACATCAAGATGAGCATGATGTGAGTACCAAAGGCCACGTGCAGGGTCTTTCTTGATGTATTTGGCAATGCAGAGGACAATATCCCACTAAGATCTGGTTGGATGCTCCATGAACTGGCTGACTTTGCCAACAGCGCAGGCAATGTCAGGTCGCGTCATGGTGAGGTAGTTAAGTTTACCCACCAGACGTCGATAACTCTCGGGATGAGGAAATGGTTCCGAGTCGGTATGGAGAGATCGTTCCCCAGGCTCAAGAGGAGTGTCAGCTGCAGTCGCTGTGCCCAAACCTGCATCCTGTAAGATATCAAGAGCATATTTGCGTTGGAAGAGAGAGATAATGTCCTCAGAACGGGATACCTCGATGCCAAGGAAGTAGGTAAGGGGACCCAGATCCTTGGTGTGAAAGTGGTGGTGGAGGTGCGCCTTGAGCGATTCCGGTGGAGTCGCTCCCTATGATGATGATATCATCAACATAGACCACGAGCAAGATACAACCATGCGTCGTCGTATAGAAGAAGACGGTGTGATCCTTCATATTACGAGAGAGGCCAAAGGCTGTGATGACAGTGTTGAAGCGGCCGAACCAAGCCCAAGGAGACTGCTTGAGGCCATAGAAGGAGCGACGAAGGCGGCAGACATGGGAGTCGGCACTAGATGCAGAAAAACCAGGGGGCTGGCGCAGGTAGACCTCTTCGTCAAGAAAGCCATGGGGAAAGACATTCTTGACATCCAGTTGATGAAGCGGCCAGTGATGATGAGTAGCCAGAGAGATGGACAGGCGGACAGAGGCCATCTTGGCTATCGGAGAGAAGGTCTCAAAGTAATCGATGTCATACGTCTGAGCAAAGCCCTTCGCCACAGTCAGGGCTTTGAGGCGACAAAGAGAGCCATCGGGATTGAGATGGATCATAAATATCCATTTGCAGCCGACCACCTGTTTGCCCGCAGGGAGGGGGACCAGCTCCCATGTGTGATTATCCTCCAGAGCCCGCAGTTCATCTCGCATAGTCTTTAGCCACCCCGGGTGTGACTTGGCATCGCCAACTGTGTGGGGAATAGAGATCGCCTCCAGTGCTGACAAACCTTTGTAAGAAGATATAAATAAATAAAGGAGTTGTCTGACACGATCGAGTACCTTTTCGGAGTGCAATTGGCAAGTCCTCGGGTGTCGTGACAGGAGCATCTGATGAAGTGGGAACAATGTTGTCCTCGGCCTGGATGGGGGGTACAGTTGATGGACGACGAGAGTAGACCTGTCCAAAGCGATGACCTGTAGGAGGAGACACCAGAGGCTTGTGAAACTGGAGAGGAAGACAATCATCAATGGTAGTGTCTGGATGAGGAGAGGGCGGAATGAAAGAAGAGCTCTCGATAAACGATACATCGACAGAGGTCATGTGACGGCGTAAGTCTGGAGAGAAACACCGATAGCCATGCTGAGTGCGGGAATAGCCGAGAAAAATACACCGGAGGGATTTGGGAGAAAGTTTTGAGAGATTGAGGCGAGTGTCCCGAACATAGCAGAGACATCCGAAGACGCGGAGTGGAAGGGAGTGAGGGGGAAGAGAGGGGAACAGGGTATGAAAAGGAGTCTCCCCTGAAGGGTGGAGGAATGAAGACGATTGAGGAGGTATGTGGCAGTGAGGATGGCATCCCCCCAGAAGTGTAGAGGCACCTGGCGGTGGAAGAGGAGGGCACGAGCAGTTTCCAGAATATGCCGGTGTTTTCGCTCGGCCACTCCATTTTACTGAGGGGTATCAGGACAGGAGGTCTGATGGATGATGTCGTGTGCCTCCACAAACTGCTGAAAGGGGGTGGATAAGTATTCCCGCCCATTATCAGAGTGCAGACATTTGACAGAGATAGAAATCTGTGTCTGGATCTCATGGTAAAAGGTCTGAAAGGTGGAGAAAACTTCTGTCCGATCTCGAAGAAGTTAAAGCCATGTCATACGGAAAAAATCATCAATGAAAGAGATGTAATATTTATACCCGGATTGACTCGAGGTGGCACATGGACCCCATACATCGGAATGAACCAAATCAAAGGGTTTGGCGGCCCATGTGTCAAGTCGAGGATAATATGATGTGCGATGGTGTTTCGCAAAGGTACATGACTCACAATGAAAAGATAAAGATGAACTAATTTCTGGGTAGAGATGGTGAAGAGCGGAGGCGGAGGGGTGGCCCAACCGAGAATGGAGGTCTACAACACGAGCAGATACAGATGTGCAGGCGACAGATGTCGGACCATCGAACATGTACACCCCATCTCGAAGCTGGCCTCTACCAAGTTCCTGGTTCATTGTCCGCTCCTGAAACACAACAAAAGACGGGGTAAAGATAACATTACAATTGAGATCCTTGGTCAGCTTGTTGATGAAAAGCAGGTTAAACGGACTGCGTGGTACATGAGCCACCGAGGATAGGTGAAGGGAGGAGGTGAGGGAGTATGTACCAAAGCCGACAATGGGGAGAGTGGAACCATCAGCAACAGTGATGGCTGATGAATCAGTATAGGGATGATGGTTGGAGAGTATACCTGCATCCCCGGTAAGATGGTCGGACGCACCTGAGTCAAGCATCCAGGCTGGAGAACGATGACTGACAAAAGTAGTGGGACCACCGGAGTGAGCAAGAGATGCTGATGAAGAGCCCGACATGGAGGTGGTCCTATGATCATGAATCAGCTGGATCTCAGCCATGGAGAGATCCAAAGACGACGAAAGAGAAGCAGTAGATGATGATGCATCTCGGATCGCAGTCTGGCCCTGTCGTGGGTGCGATTCGGGACGACCATGAAGGACCCAGCAACGGTCAACCAAGTGGCCGAGCTTGCCACAGTGCTGACAGAGGGGGTGAGGTCGGCCGTCTCCACGGCCACGTCCACGAGTGCCGGTAGGGCGGTCACCGCCACGACCCAAGAGAGCAGTGTGATCAGGGCGAGGTACGGGTGGGGCAAGGGCCCGATGAGCTTTCCCCAGGTGATGATAAACCTGTGGGATATCCAGCCTAAAAGGGCTGACAAGCATCTCAGTGGCCGTCGTGGCATAGTCCGGGGCGAGGCCATTCAGGAGATTGAAAATGCAGAGTTGGTCCCGTTGAGTCTGCGCTTCCGTCGGAGTCTGAGGAACGGGCCAGAGTTCTTGTAGTTAGTCCCAGAGACCTTTCCATTCCAAGAAATAGGCCGGAAATGACGGATCCTGCTGTCGGATTTGGGATAGACGCTGTAGAATGTTGGAGACCTGAGCCAAGTTTTTGGTCTCGGAATACATGACAGTCAATGAATCCCAGAGTTCTTTGACAGTGTCGGCAGTTCGGGTAACATCTTTCACCGATCGGTCCATGGAGTTGACCAGTAATGCGAATATTTTTTTATCCGCAAGTTTCCGAGTTGAATTTGGTGTTAGTCATGGCGGGTGGAGGATTCTCAAGATGGGAATGAAGGCCCATGCCGCACAGGGACATCAAGACCGTCTTTCGCCAGACGGAGAAATTTGTGGCATCCAGTTTGTCATCTACAAGCCGGGAGGATGCGGTGATCAGGGACGACAGAACCGAGGAAGCCTCCATGGCGGGCGACGAGAGGCGCAGGTGGCGCGGTCGTCGGGATCAGCTAGAAGGGAGGGCGGGAGCGGGAACCGCCGGGAGGAGCCGGGGAAGGCGCGGCCGGCGCTGGGTCGCCGGGACGAGCGCGCAAGGAGGGCGAGGCTGGCGCGGGGTTGCCGGGAGCCGCGCGGGGAGCCGAAAGTCACACTGGGAGACGGGGCGGGGGGGGGGGGGGGGGCGTTGGGCGAGGGCGCCGGGGCAAGGCGCCGCTGGGCGAAGGCGAGGGCGAGGCCGAGGGCGCCGGGGCGAGGCCGAGGGTGAGGCGCCGCCGGGCTAGGGCGAGGGCGCCGGGGCGGGGCGCTGGCGAGGGCGTCGTTGGGTGAGGGTGAAAGTGAGGGCGTCGAGGGCGAGGGCGTCGGGGCACCGCTGGGTGAGGGCGCTGGGGCGAGGCCGTGGGCGAGGCACCGCCGGGCGAGGGCGCCGGGGCGAGGCGCGGGCGACGGCACCGCTGAGCGAGGGGTGTCGCGCCGGGAGGGAGGGCCACCGGGAGGGGAGCCGCGCCGGGAGAGAGAGCCACCAAAAGAGAGGGCCGCCGGGAGAGTCCGTTGGGAGAGAGGGCCGTTGGGAGAGAGGGTCGTCGGGAGAGTAGGGCAGAGGGGAGAGAGGCGGGGCCGGACAGAACCGGGAATCCGTAGGGGAGGGAGGGCTCGGGATTAAATTCCCTCTAATACCATGTAGAGGGTGAATTCTCCTTACCTCAATGAGAGGCGGAGACATTCTTTTATAAATGAGTGAAACAAAATACAAGGAGGGTAAGTCCAATGTGGGACTCAGAAATACCCATTAAACTGAAATGGGGTCCAACAGTGGTTAACTATTGATGTCTTGTTTAATAGCTTTTATCCTCTTACTTTAGCTGCTGGATGCTTGTTTTCAAGCTGATTTTGTTTGTTTGCCCACCCCTGTTTGCTAAATTGCTGGGATGATAAAGTGGTGCTTTGTGCTTATCTATTTGGTGTTTAATGCTGCAGTTATAATGGTTTGATGCCTGTTGAAACCTCCTTATAGCATGATTCTAATGAATTAAAATGGGAGATGAAAGAATGAGGATGCTGAATTTGATGATGGTGACGGGCAGTGGCCGGCCCATGATTTCTTTGAAGCATGCATGCTTTGATGGCAGCCATGTTGTTGATTATTGATATTCATTTCTTCTGATTTTAAGATTATGCAGCCCTATATTTTGAGATATCAACCCTGTAGAATGGGAAAACCCCCTTTCCTTCAAGGTGAGGTGGGGCCCTTCTTTTATAGAATGAGAAGGCGGAATGTACAAAGGAGTATTCCGATGTGGGACTCGGAAATACCCATAATAATAATAAAAAGAGGGTTTAACACTCCCCCTCAAGCTGGACATGCCCATCTTGGACAACGAGTCCCACAAAAAATAAAGATGACATCATACAAGACCAAGACACACTCCCCCTCAAGCTGAGCGTCAGATGTTGTGGATCCCCAGCTTGGAACTGAGCGAGGTGAGGCGAGCACCGGGGAAGCCTTTGGTGAAGATGTCAGCAAGCTGGTCTGCCGTCGGAATATGACTAAAGCTGACATGATTATGCTCCAGGTGGTGGCGAAGAAAGTGACAGTCCACCTCAATATGCTTCGTGCGTTCATGGAAGACGGGATTCGAAGCAATTTTAGTGGCTGCCTGATTATCACACCATATTTGAGCAGAAGTCTGCCGAGGAAAGCCAAGCTCCTGGAGGAGTTTCCGAAGCCAAAGGATCTCTGTAGTGACGGTGGTCATGGCACGGTACTCAGACTCGGCACTGGAGCGAGAGACGACCGTCTGTTTCTTGTTGCGCCAAGAAATGAGGTTTCCTGCCAAGAATATGGCAAACCCAGAGGTAGATTTCCGAGTGGTAAGGCAACCATCATAATCAGCATCGCAAAAGGCCTCAATATGCTGATGAGGATGCTGGGAGTAGTGAAGACCAAGGGCAGGATCTCACTTGATGTACTTGGCGATGCGGATGACAGCATCCCAATGAGAGGTGGTCGGATGCTCCATAAATTGACTCACCTTGGCAACCGCACAGGAAATGTCGGGTCGAGTCATGAAAAAAAAATTGGAAGGAGGAGAGTTCGGGATTAGACTCTCTCTGATACCATGTAGAATGGGAAAACCCCCTTTCCTTCAAGGTGAGGTGGGTCCCTTCTTTTATAGAATGAGAAGGTGGAATGTACAAAGGAGTATTCCGATGTGGGACTCGGAAATACCCATAATAATAATAAAAATAGGGTTTAACAAACCCTTTGCTGCGATTCTATATTGGATGCCCGAATATGGGTGGTTGATGTGATTTATGAGATATGTGCTAACTTTGCTGATTGCCTTGGAAATGGATTGGGAATGAGGGATAAAACGACATAGCCACTCGGATGTGGATGATGCGGCAAGATTTGAACCAGATATGATATTCTGCTCCTTTTGTTTTGGTTGGGCATCGTCAGTACGAATACCTCAGGCTTGGTGAGTCTCTTAGTCTTCGGAGGATATTGTTCGAGAGTGAGGTGTGTTATAGGTTGATTCCTCTACTCCTTGCTTATTAAACTCCAAAATGATTTTGGAAGAAAATTTAAATTCTGTTTCAAGGAGCGGGTGTGTGTGATGATTTCTATAAACGCAATGAAAAATTTCCCTTACGAAAATGGTAAGCAGAAATCTGAAGCTTTTGAGTTTTAACGGAAAAAGTGTGCATTGATTCTGAAATTTTCTTCCTACTGAAAATAATTGCAGCACCTTGGATGTTTTAAAGGGGTTGTTGTTTCCAACATGATGAAAGGTATTAAACCAGTTAAAGCATATCCTGAATTGATATGTATTTGAAACTGATCTTAAAGTTTGATTTTGTTAGAGATTAGGTTGTGTCAAGCCCCACATCGGATTTAACGTATTATGTAATCTCTTTTATTTATTATAAAATAACCCCAAGACCTCCTTTAGTGAGACACCTTGGGTATTTAGTCCACTCTTCTATTTTTACATGGCATTAGAGCGGGTTATCCAACCCTAAACCACCCCCTCACTTTCTCTTGGGCGGACCCCCTGCTGCGCCCCTTCTGTGCGACGCTCCTCCCTGTTCGGCGCGACGGCCCCCCGCCTGCGGCCCCTCCCTCCTGCGCACGACGGACCTCCCTGCCGCGCCCTCCTGTGCGCGACAGACCTCCCTGCTACGCCCCTCCTGCGAGCGACGACCCCCTGCGCACTCCCTGTGCAAACACGACAGCCCCCCCTGCGCACTCCCTGTGTGCGCGAAGGCCCCTCCTACCGGCCCTCCCTGTGCGCGACGACACCCTGCGCCCCACCCTGCGCGCGTGACGACCACTCCCACCGCCCCCCTGTGCGCGCGACGCCTCCTGCCTCCAGCCCTCCCTGTGTCTCTGCGCCGCTGCAATGGACCCCTTACGCGCGATGACCCAACCACGCCTCGCCGCCAGCCATGCGATCTTTCCTCAATAACCTAATTCCTGGATGGACTAGCCGTGCAATTTCAGCACCTATAATCTATCAACCGTGCACTTTCAGCACCTATAATCTATCAACCGTGCACCTTCAGCACCTTGTCCTTGTGCATTTTCAGCACACTCTATAACATCATCAAGTCCCTGTGCATTTTCAGCACACTCTATAACATCATCAAGTGCGACTATTGCCCATAACAATACTCCAATAACATGTCTCTCCCAACGCTGCACCTCCTGGGTTGTTGACTCTGGTGCCTCCGAGCACATCATTGGCGATGCAGGTATTCTACGGTCCTATAGAGCGGCCTCGTCTGGAGGTAATATTACTGTAGCCGATGGTCAGACAATGCATATTGCGGGCTATGGAAGTTGTACAATTACATCTGGCTTGACACTTTCCGCTGTTGTCTTTGTTCCTCATTGTCCTTTTAGTCTACTATCAATTAGTAAACTGACAGTTGACTCAAAAGTGTCAGACCATCTTCTCACCTGCTTCGGTTATATTTCAGGAGCTTTCGACGACTCAGGTGCTTGGTACTGGCCGACTTCAGGGTGGCATGTATGTGCTTGACTCGGTCCCCACTTTCCTGTCCAACCACCTCTGATCATGCCCTCTAGCTTCACTATCACTTTGGTCATCCGCCTGCCCCCATTCTTCAAAACCTTTTTCCAGGATTGAGACCTCTTTATCCCTTTTGAATGTGAGTCATGTCACTACGCAAAACATAATCGGGTCACCTATGTTCCCCGAGCAGTTCCCCGTGCATCCACCCATTTTCATTTGGTTCACTCTGATATCTGGGGGCCCAGTTCCAGTCCTTCTAAACTGGGTTATCGATATTTTGTTACTTTCATCGACGATTTTTCACGGATGACTTGGGTCTATTTGTTGAAAAATCGTTTTGAAATCTTTACTGTGTTCTCACTTATTATCAAGAAATCACCACCCAGTTTTCGGCTAAACTTCACTGCTTTCGTTCTGACAATGGTCATGAATATCTTTCTGGATCCTTCCAGTCTTTTCTCACTGACCATGGCATTATCCATCAGACCTCCTGTCCTGACACACCTCAACAAAATAGTATTGCTGAACGAAAAAACCGCCATCTGTTAGAAGTTTCTCAGACACTTTTATTTCAGAAAAAAGTTCCAACCACTTTTTGGGGCGATGCCATTCTTATACCCACCTATCTTATCAACAAACTTCCCTCGTCTGTTCTTCAGGGGGAGACACCCTTCCATTCATTATTTCCAACCACACCCACTCATTCCCCACCCCTCTGCATTTTTGGCTGTGTGTTATGTTCGAGATATTCGTCCCTCTGTTACCAAGTTTGATGCACGTGCTCTCAAATACATCTTTCTTTACTATTTCCACACCCAACGCGGATATCGATGTTTCTCTTCAGATTTGCGTCGCTATGTTGTCTTCGCTGATGTTTTCTTTGTCGAATTATCAGTTCTCTCTATTCCCGAGTTCCCACTACCATCTACTCTACCTGATTGTGAAATTATTTTGCCATATTCTCTCGATACACCCCCACCCTCATCTCTTCCTAGTGATATTATTGGATCACGATTTGACCAGATATATACTCGCCGACCTCGCACATCTGCCACCCTGCCACCTCTTGTCGCTACCACACCTGACGACTCTTCTACTCTTGATGCTTCATCACTAGAGTTGCCTATTGCACTCCGCAAAGGCTCACTCTCCTGTCAGTCTTATTAGGGATTATCAGTGTCTACCTCTCGAGTTATTGAGACACTGGATGATTACTCGACACCATGCACTGTTGTCGATGTCATCTCTCATCCTGATTGGTTACATGATATGCAGGATGAACTTCAGGCCTTGGAAACCAACCACACTTGGGATCTTGTTCCCCTCCCTACGAATAAACAGGTTGTCGGGTGCAAGTGGATCTATACCGTGCGCGTCAATGCTGATGGTTCTCTCAATCGTCTCAAAGCACGACTTGTTGCCAAGAGTTATGCGCAGACGTATGGCGTTAATTATTTCGACACCTTCTCTCCAGTGGCCAAAATGACATCAGTCCGTTTATTTATCTATCTTGCCGCTTCTTATCCATGCCTTCTCTATCAGCTGGATATGAAAAATGTCTTTCTTCATGGTTTTCTTGACGAAGTTTATATTGAACAACCATCGGGGTTTGTTGCTCAGGGGGAGTCTTCGAAGGTTTGTCGCCTTCATCGATCATTGCATGGCATCAAGCAGTCACCTCGGGCCTGGTTTGGGCGTTTTTGCACCGTTGTGCTTAGCTTTGACACGTGTCAAAGCATAAAAGATTCCTCTGTTTTCTATCATCAGTCTACAACAGACAACATTCTTCTGGTTGTCTACGTGGATGACATTGTCATTACTGGAAGTGATACTGACGACATTGATCGATTCAAATCCTTCCTTAATCAACATTTTCATATGAAAGATTTGAATCCTCTGCGATATTTCTTGGGGATTGAGGTCTCCAGACGTGCCAAAGGAATTTTTCTATCTCAAGGGAAGTATGTTCTTGATCTTCTGCAAGAGATTGGAATGAATCAAGTTGACTCGGTTGACTCACCCCTTGAACCTGGAGAAATGTCACTACATTCTGATGGTGAGATGTTTTCATCACCCGATAGATACAAATGACTTGTTGGAAAACTCAATTACTTGACAATGACTCGATCCGATATTGCTTGTGCGGTTAGCAAATTGAGTCAACTTATGAAATCTCCAACAAAAATGCAGTGAGGCTATTCTTCGCATTGTCATATATGTGAAAAATGAACTAGGTTTAGGTCTTCTATATTCTGATCATGGGCATACAAACATTGAGGCTTTCTGTGATACAGATTATGTTGGATGTCTCTCTTCTAGGAAATCTACGTTTGGTTTTGCGGTTTTTGTTGGAGAAAATTTTATCTCATGGCGAAGCAAAAAACAAACCGTTATCTCCTGCTCAAGTGCAGAGTCAGAATATCGTGCCATGACATATGAAATGTAGAGATTATTTGGGCATAACAAATTTTTCATGAGATTGGGTATACAACCAAGAAACCGACACATATCTGGTGTGACAATCAAGCTGCTATCAAGATTGCTACAAATCTAGTTTTTCATGAGCGGACAAAACATATTGAAGTTGATTGTCATTTCGTTCGAGAAAATTTTGAAAAGAAGAAGATCGCCTTCGGTCACATTCACACCTCTAATCAACTTGTTGATGTTCTCACAAAAGGAGTGCCTGAACCAAGAGTCCAATTTTTGTGTAACAAGCTGAGCATGATAAATATATATGTCCCAGCTTGAGGGGGAGTGTTGTGCTTTGTTTTTATTATGTATCCAAGTTAGGAACACCTAGCTTGAGGGGGAGTGTTAGAGATTATGTTGTGTCAAGTCCCACATCGGACTTAACGTATTATGTAATCTCTTTTATTCATTATAAAATAACCCCAAGGTTTCCCTTAGTGAGACACTTTGGGTATTTGGTCCACTCTTCCATTTCTACAGATTTAAAATAAAGGGATGTGTGTGGATTTCTATTAAAGAAATGGATTTATTTCTTGCTGATATTTGCTTACTGCATTTTAAATGATTGGATGAATATTTTTGAAGAAATTAAAAGGATTTAAATGATTTATGGCCCATTCGAAAAAATATCTATGATTAATACGGTTAAAGTGAAATAAGTAGTTAGGAGGGACCGATTATGAGATTCTTTGAGTTGTTGGAAAGTGAGTGAGAGTCTTAGCCCGACTCATCTCGTGGGAAGCAATGATAGAACATCCTCTCTTTTTGAGAGACATCCGAGCTTTGAGTTTCGTCTCTGAGTTTCATTTTAATTCTTGAGGATGAGAATTGTTTAAGAGGTATCTAATGTAAGAGTTTGGTTTTTATTAAACTCTTTTATCTAGCACTTCTTGGGCGTTGTGCACATCCAGAGGTGTTTCCGATATTTCTAATGGTTCGGGAAGGCTTAAAGCGAATTTAGATGAATTTTAAATCAATTCTTTATTTTTTGGTTTTGACTTAAGAAAGCATGGAAGTCTCCTCTTTATGATTGTTCATTTAGAAATTTAAATTTTCTTTTTACCCTTTACTTGGCAGTTAACCCTTACGTAGATCCCCGTAGATCCCTCCTCTCCTGTAATGGTCATCTTATCATTTTTCGTTTCCTTTACGTAGCACCCTTGGGTTTGGAGGTTACCCTTACGTAACCCTTGTACTTGGCAGTTAACATTACGCGAGGTCACGGGGTCACCCTTACGTAAGCATTAGAAGAACCTGATTACCCTTACGTGAGATTTCCCTCTCATGTGCTGCATAAAGGTAGTACTGAAGTATCGTCATGTGCCGGTCTTTTAATTCTTGCGCTGGGTAAGGGTAACTCTGAAGTTACTTTTACGCAAGACACCCCTAGCTGCGTAAAGGTGGTTTTTTGTCCAGAAATTTTCCAGTTTCTTCCAGAACTCTCCTGCAACGTGATCTCTCGATTTGAGGAGGCTTTTGAAACGGGAAACCATTTGAGTATAAATGTTTTGCATTATAAAATGTCATTCCTTCGATCTGTAACTTATTTCTTTCAAGAAATTAATTATTATAAAATACCAGTCTTCTTCCAGATCTGTTCTGCAACCCGGTTTTACGATTTTAAAATGGATATTTTATTATAAATCACGGAATAAGAAGGTTTTGCATTGTAAAATGTTATTCCTTCAATCTGTAACTTATTTTTATAAAGTGATAAAATACAACGCATGAATTAAAAATCATTTTGCTGCAATTAATGGGAAATTAGGAGTTGTCTGTTTTTGAAATGAGAATGTGTATAGTTGAACCACTGCGTGGAAAATTAATGAGCCACGACTTCCCTTGTTTGTATTGATATTAGGTGGGTAATTTGGTGTTTTAAGAGAGAGAGAGAGTTGTCTTCTTTTTTTAAAGGGAGAAAATGTGCGGACATCCATGCATTTGGTATTTTAAAATTCAATATGCACCGCCCCTTCCCCCGTCTGCTTATTTTATATTTAAGGTGCCCATCTCACCCTTCTCCGGGTCCTTTATTACTTTCTATGGGAGGTTGCAAGAACGATGGTAATTGGAATGGTGGTTGGTGATGCTAGTTGATGATGAGCAGTTTAACGAACCAACCCGGGTTACCCTAAAAAACTGACACCCGAACCGATCAACCACATATCCGAAGGACATTCTCGATCCCCACGGACTGTTGACTAGCACCTGGACATCAAACAACAACTAAAGCGAACGATTTTGCCCAACCTGTCACAAGATACTTGACGTATATACACAGCGAAAATAAACTGTGGAAGAACTAAAACAATATATGCCATAAACAAGGAAGACCAACGGTAGCGATACAATTCAAAGCAGTAAGAAAAAAACTTCAAGGCGCATGTCCAAAAGCAAAGGTCAACTAAAACAAAGACCAACTACTCCATGTGATAATGTGGGCAATGTCCCACCATGTCACCACCAGCTACCCGTACCCAGCTGATATAAACCTCACCTCTTCACTGTAGCGCCTTGCCTTTTCCTGCATCAAAAGACAATACAAGGTCTACACACTGCCGGAGGGGTGTGCAGAGTGCGAGCTAAACAGACTCGGTAGGATCCCACCCAGGTGTTCAATATAAAGTCTCTGTATAACAATTCTATATGCCCAGTTTATAAAATATGACATGATAAGCAGTTTCAAAGTCGAGTAAAACAGTTTCAAAGCATAAATTCAGCAAGCCATTTCCATTTCATCAAAAACATATCAAGGCGAAACAGTACAAATCCAACACATAAAGGATAAACACGCCATGGATAACTCACAGTCAGGTTAGCTAGATCACTCGTACATCAATCATGACTAGTGCGCACGCACTACAAGTCCCAAGCACCCACCTTTTAGCGGGGGCGCCGGTCGCGGGGCCGAGTCCCCGAATGGTTTTCTTTGTAGCGTGCATATAGTTAATGGAACCCACCTTTTACAAGTCTCAAGCACCCATGCATCAAGGTCTAGGGAACAAAGGAACACCCCAGAAAGTGAACTCTCCTACAATGTCAAGTCAAGTCCTAGAGCCAAATGTATCTCGATCTAGGAACAGAACACCCCAGAAAGTGAACCTTTCTAACAATATCAAAAGACGAGCTCCAATACTACACCTCCCACCTACGCACCCAAGGCTCCCATATGCGGCACATCAAATCATTTCAAAGGGCTTATACACTTCACAACACAAGAGTCAGTGGAGGCTCTAGAATTGATTCCCACATCTTAGAATCGCATTCCATAAACGACAGGAGTCAGCGGAGAGGTTAGATTACACATACCTCGAGAACCTCACACGCCGCACCACAACCAACATGAGGGTCGGCCTCTGGAAGAAGATCGCTCAATGGATCTCGAAGAATCAAATAAGAATCAACACGTGATCGACGGATCCTATAAAAGCAGCCCAATATCGCTGCTGCAACCAATGACTTCGAAGAAGCAGAAAGGTCGCTCATCGAGAGAGACGTAGCGCAACCACCACAGAGATCGAGCGCCGAACGAAGCGATGTGGAAGGAGCGAAAACACCCAAAATCACCTGGACGAGAGCTAGGGTCGAGGGAGAGCGTCTATACGACGAATGACCGCAGGAGTTACGCGAACGACAAATAAAACCTATTGGGCACGAGGGGTTATGTTATAAACCCCAGTTTCGCGGCATAAATCCCCCACAATGCATATCCGCCGAAAACACGTCTTCTCGGATTAATTTATCCTGAATGACGATTTTACGCCGCAAATATGAGTTTTACGGCGTAACTATTTTATGGCCTAAAAGGTTTTACGGCCTGAACTGTTTCCACGACTTGTGCCTTGCGACATATTCACGTCGTAAGCCAGACATCTACGGCGTAAATGCCTCCTACAGGCAGTACCAAACATAGACCCCTGCAGAAAACTCAAAAAATGATTCTTATGCCCTTCGAACCCGAGAAACACTCTCTTAAACATCAAAAGAGCATACCTTAAAATCCAGGATGTTACAAGCAGAATGGAGGGAGGCCTCGCATGAATTCACCGGTGTTTGACAACAGTGCTTTCCATGCAGGCCAAGTTCATCGAGGTAGGAGATTTCTAGCTTTTCTATTATCTTCTGGAATATTATGTGCTTGGTATGTTGTGAAACCCCTTAAGCCTTTGTTGAGCCATAAAATCCTTCGTTGTTGGCCTCTAGTACTGAATGACTTGAATTATCGTCATTCATGTCTATTGCTAGCCGCTTCAAAATGAGTGAAGGGTGATCTCATTATCTTGATTGAAACTCACCCATTATATCCTTGAGCCAATATTTCTTGAATGCTCCAACAATTTGTTTATCTACCTTGACCCAAACTTCGGAGGGCAAGGTCAGTTTATGCCCTCTCCTCAGGCTCGGTGGTGATGGTTCAGTCCGGGGGGAGGGGTTTCATTTTTGCACGATGCATTTTTTTATCATACTCTCCCCTCGGACTGGGTGGAGGTGATTTGGTCTGGGGGGAGGGGTTCGGGCCCTTGTTTTGTCCTGGGGAAGGGGTTCTTGGATGCTCTTCTTTAATTTAATTTGTGCTTCTGGATGGTTTATTATTATGGTGCTGTGTTAATCAAAGATTTGGTTCGCTGATATGACTATGTGATTCCATGTGAAATGGGAATCCTTGGAGTTGAATGGAAAGGGGAAAATCTGGAAAGCCAGTGTTAAAAGAAAGGAAAATACGATTTCCTTGTTATTCCATGTGCTGATCATGTGGATTGTGTGCTGCCATTTATACGAATCCCATTGGAACTGGGAAGATATGTTGGAAATGGTGATGGGGAAGGGAATCCAGAATGGAAACGATGATGTAAAAGAATGAGGTATGTTTCCTTGATTCAACTGTTATGAAGCAATGTTATTATGCTGAATTATATACATGATTGCTGCTGCATTATTGATATCCATGTGCTGAATTAAATGAGCATGTACTCCTGTATATGTTGGCCATGTTGTGTTGAAATTGTTTGTGAGAATGGGGAATGTGATAGACAGTGATGCTATGAAAATCTGGAATTAAGAATTATAGAATAATTCAAGAATGAGTTTGGATAGGGATGGAAACCAGAACCACTTCTTAAGGCGGGAAGAAACTCCTGAAAATGGGAAGGTAATAATCAACGTGGGAGCATGGATATGCTCAGTTAAACCTTCATGAAACTGCCTCATTTTAATTGCGTAAGCAAAAGATGCATTCCCTGCTATACTGCCGTTTTTCTAAATAAATATCTGCCCCTTTTCTAAATAAAAACTGTTAACATGTGTTGGAATGACGATAATGGAACGTATGTGTAAATGGAAGGTAAATAAGAACGGGAACAAGGTAAAGACGGATAGTAATATGAAATTTCAAGAATTTATAAAAACATAAGTCGATGGGAAAAGTAATAGGGTTTGTTTAACATTATTATAAGGAGGTAAGATAAGTCTTGTGTAGGGAACACTCGGGAGATTATTGTTATAATCTGGATGTTGGTTTACAGTGCTAAGTAACAATCAATCAATTAGCTAAATAAGTGAAGTGGAGAAATGAATAATCAAAGGTAGGTAATTGATAATATGCCCCTTTCTGTAATACTCAGCAGGAATGCCTAGAGAACTAAATAGAATAGAGTAACTTATAGATGAGGGATAAGCCGAGAGTTTAGCATGGGGTTTAGTATGATGCTTGGTAGCGGTATCTTGTATTGTAATATGTTTGAGTCCTGGATTGATGTGGGTTATTTATTAGCTTATGTGTTGATAGTATCCCTTTATTATACCTTGTGGTGTTGCATGATTGTTAACTTTATTGTGCTTGTATGCTTGTTAATAGGTTGATTATATCCGCCATCGCATATGGCGGAACACAACGCAAGGAAGAAAATTGCAGTAAACACGCGGGTTCGAGGACTTGACGCCACGACCTGCCCCTCACCCCCCAAACCCTTACCACCCCACCACAACGGTGAGGCCTTGTTTGCTTGTTGATTGTGTGATGCTTGTATGTGTTTGTTTGACACTATACATGGGCTGTAATGGCTCGCGACTACGACTCGTGCACCTATTATAGTGTGTAAAAGCTTGCGGTTAACATGTACGCATTTCTCCGGGCTGTAATGGCTTAAAGATCATGTCATGTTTGGGCTTTGATGGCCAGAGGTTATAGCACGAGTTGCGGAGGTGATGTGGTGATGCGAAGGATGTGATGATGTTGTAGAGATGATATGGCTACATGGGGTGCCGGTGGTGGTGATGGTATGGGTGCACGGAGTGCATGATGTGATGATGATGTGATGATGATGTGATGATGACGGAATGATTGACATAGGCTGAGATTGTGGCTTGCCCGTTTTGCCTACTTGCTATGATATGAGCTTTTGATGACATGACATATATTATTCTTGATGTGATGAGTGGTTTTGTTGACTAATGACAGGTGATGGTGTTATGGTAATTTGTACATGGAGTATTACTTTGCTTATGAGCTTTATCCACAATCTTGTCTTGCTTAGACGTTTCATTCATATCTATCCACATGGAGTATTACTTTGATGGACCGGCGTTTAATTCACATGGATATAAAATTGCATAGAAGGATGATCTTATTGAATGCACCCAAGTGCTCACCCCTCCACAGTTTGCTGAGTTGTTTTGCAGGACCGATCGATGGATCTGAGGATGTTGCTGTTCGGGCAGCTGGAGTGGAGTCTAGGAGTTCACCATTCATTGTTGGTGCATTGTATTTATTGTCATGTTCATATGAGCTGTGTATGGAATTTTTAACACTTTAGATTTATTTTAGGAGTTGATTGGTGGTATTTGTTTTTTTCCTTGGATTTTATGAGGGAAATGCCTCCCATTTGAGAAAAAATACCCTCATAGCTAGTCGCCAACCCGAGGCCTTTTGGAGGCGCGCCTCGGGGGTCACACTTGTCTCCTCCGGGGACGAGTCGTGACACTTCAAACACATGATTTGAGCACTTGTCTTCCACTATAATGGAATGCAGAATAAATCTCCTCAAATGAATTCATTCAGAGATAGTTGCTCATCAACCTGAATCTTTTGAAGATGGACATGAGGAAGGAGAAGGGAGTCAAATATTCGATGGAAGCTTGGTACAAACTATTTTTCTGAATTTCCTTTCTCAGCTTTTTTTGAGAATGTCTGAAATAGGGGTTGGTAGGTTTATTTAAGGGGAGGTTGGGGGGAGAGGGGGGGTGCTTTGGGGATATTTTGGATGAGCCAAACCTTTCTTCTACTGTATTTCATTGGTGTTCCTTCATTATTCATCATGAATTCTTCTTTTATTCTTCCTCTTCTATTGTATTCTTTGTTTTTTTCCCTACTGCAGCACAACGTCTATTTTCTTCTCTCATGCTCCCTAGTTATGGAGAATTAATTTGAGGTTAAGCCGAGGATGCTGCTAATTTTTCCATGAGCTCTTATTTAAATCTTCTCATTATTTCCTTATTCAAGATCTAAGAAGCTGTAATTTACGGTGACAGATGATAGGAAATAAGACGAGCTACTTCTATAATTGCCGAAACAGAGTTACATGGAGGAAGAAGAAAGGATGGAAGAAGAAGAAGACACTCTCTCCCAGGGAGCTTCCGCCCAAGCAATAGCTGAATCCAAGCCCAAGGCCGATTTCCCCAGAATATTCTCTCCCTCCCTTCCCATGCTCCAGCCCTTCTATTTAACAACCCCCAGCTACCCCTCCTCTTTCAATATAAGTTGTTATTCTTCCCGATTCCCCTTAATAAACCAACACCCCCTCCACAGTTGGACGCGTGGACACCAATGGTCCCCCCCCCAAACAGACTCCCTTACTTTCTATGACCCTTTTACCCTTCTTTATTTAAGGTCTCCAACTCTATCATTTGCTGTCCCTTGAAAACAGTCTCGTCCTCAAGATTGAAGGAGGGTGACGGATTCCTCGTTGGCTCTGACTGCTTCCTTACCCCAGTCAGTGTCTCCATCCTCGGCGCCATCACCCCCCTCCCCCAGCAGCAACACCCGGAAGTTCGGATCGGTACACTTGTGCATGGGGTTGTAGGGCAGCCCGCAACGGAAACAGAGGCCCTTGCGTCGTGGATCCTCCCACTCCTAAGGCGTCAGGTGCCAAACTCCTCGCCCGCCCGAGGGCGTTTGACGTGGAACTTCCCGCCGAACGTCGTGCACATCAGATTCCACCCGGCGGGTTGGTTGGGGAGTGGTCCCGAGTGGCCAATGTGGTTGAGGACGATCTGGTGGCTTCCATGGTTCAGCTCCACGCACCTTGTTAAAATTCCGCGACCCCGCTCCATGATGTTGAGCGCTGTCACCACCCATGAAAATGAGCTCGACATGGCGAGCCAGGCGCATTGCTTACAGGCGAGTGGCCGGATTGTGGACGCGCACCGAACTTCGTATGTCTTCTTGGAGGCCATGTAAAAAGTACCCAACGTACTATGGTTCGGCCTACCGAGGAACTAAGGAAACTAAATACTCGAATTGCTCGATATAGTCGGAGACAGAACTGTGCTGATGCAAAGCGACTAGCTCTTCGTAAGAGTTTTGGTTGTCGAGACCACTGAAACGGGCCATCAATTCTTCCTTGAAAGCAGACTAAGTGACGTTCGGAAGAACTTCCCCAAACACCGTGAACCAATGGATCGCGATGCCTTCCATGCTAACTTGAGCGAGAGAGAGTTTTAAAGGCTCAAGAGTCCGGTGAATGCGAAAGTACAACTCAGCTCGGGTGAGCCACCCCCGTGGATCAGTGCCATCAAAAACAGGGAGCTCGACCCATTGGATGATAAAAGTAGAATCTGGTGAAACTACAGTGGGGTCCAGTCCAGGGCTCCTTGCACAGGTCTCGACACGTCTGGTGGTAGTGCGGTAGATTAGAGACCCGATGTTGCTGTTACCCCCATTGACGGAGGGTCATCACGGATGGACTGTTTCTCAAGATGGCGCATCATGAGTTGACGGAACTTTGCTAGAGCACTGAGCTCTTTGTCCCAACGCTGCCGATCTTGTTCCGCACGTTGTTGGCTGGTAACCAACTCATTCAGTGTTGTTTCGATTTTGCCGATGCGTTGCTCAAGGTTATCTAGCTTTGCTTGGTGCTTGGTGGCGAGTTTCCATTTGAGGAGAGTAAATCAGCGAAGTAACAGAGGATGCAGGGGCATTGGGCGAGAAAAAAAATAGTGAGGAAGTCGTGAGGACCTCTGTGTGGGGGATGTTGGTGGTGAAGTCTTGTTGAGTTGCGGATTGGCCGGGAAAACGTGAGCCGGGACAAAGGAAGGCGAGAGAGTGCGTCGCTTCAGAATAGAGGAAGATGGTAGGAAGGACGTGTTGTTCACCGGTGAACGAGGGAGATCAGGCAGTGCGCCTCCATTGAACAAAGAGGCGTGGAGGCAGGTCGGACCAATTGATAGGAAACAAGACGAACCACTTGTTTAATTGGAGGAAACAAAGTTACATGGAGGAAGAAGAATGGATGAAAGTAGAAGAAGACACTCTCCCCCAGGGAGCTCCCGCCCGAGCAATAGCCGAATCCAAGCCCAAGGCCGATTTCCCCAGAATATTCTCTCCCTCCCTTCCCATGCTTCAGCCCTTCTATTTAACAACCCCCAGCTACCCCTCCCCTTTTAACAAAAGTTGTTATTCTCCCCGATTCCCCTTAACAAACCAACACCCCCCCACAGTTAGATGCGTGGACACCAATGACCCCCCCCCCCAAACAGACTCCCTTACTTCCTATGCCCCTTTTACCCTTCTTTATTTCTTTATCAACAGAGGTGGTGGGATTCTACTTTGTCACCATAGATTCATCATGACTGTGGGGTGTGAATATAGAGGAGGTGGGATTCCACAATTTGTTTCCAATACACATCTCGCAGATTCCCTGATTTTCCTTAAATTTATAGTTTCCCCTCATTAAACACGTTCTTCATATGGGTGTTGTTGAGCGTGTGAGATGAGAGTGTAGCATGTAGGTTATGGATACAAGAGGTGATGTGTGTGCATGGCATTATGTACGATTGTTATTCATTTATTTCATTTAGTAACGAGAGGTAGCTGAAGGAATGGTACATAATTTGGCTATTGGATGAGTTAAGAATGGGATTATCTTATATAGGTAATGATTGGATTTATTGGTAGTATCCTAGGTTCAGCCACTTCAAATTTAATTTTCTTATTTCTTTGTAGTTTTATTACATGCTTCTTATTCATTTAATAAAAAAACATTAAAACCCTTTTGCTTTGTTTTTAATTCTCTCATTGTTAAATTAAAAACACTAAAAATAAAAATAATTGATATGAAGAACGGCCAATTAAGTGGACTCTTTGAGAGGCAATCCAGGTTCGACCACTATGCTACACCCATTAGGAATTAGGAATTAATTTACTATTTCAATAGGGTCACAACAACCCTCTGTCAAATGCGACACCGTTGTCTGGGAGGCTTTGTTTGATTGGTTTTTCGTCACTGTAAATAATTTTCTCTTGTTTCCATTATCCCCATTCTTTTCTTCTTTCAACTAGGGAAATCATAAAAAGTGACCATTCATTTAAAATGGATCACAATCTCATTTCCCAGCTTCAATGAGTGAATGAGCTTAAATAAATTGCCAGGGACTGCACCCAGAACCAACAAGACCCTAACCATTCAATCTTTCCACAGGTGTCTGTCCAAATGGCCTCAACAACCTCTAGTGTACCAAAGTGGATGGGAGGATACAAGATACTACAACAATGAGTATGTTCAACATCAAATTCAAAAGCCCATACCATGAATTGGAAGAGATCAACCCCGCAGAGCTACATTCAGTTCAGGCCAAAATCAATGAGAACCAAAAGGAGATTGAAGAGCTAAAGGAGCTAATGACATTGATGAATGCCACCCACTAGATATTCATAGAGCGAGGACCACAACCACAAGCCTTATAGGTTAAATCCACTTTGTACATTCACCCTCACTATCCTTGATACCCACTATGCACATCCATCCTCACGTAGCCCTTAGTAAACCATAAACGGCCTTATACATTAAATTCCCATTACAAGCCTTATAGGTTAAATCCACTTTGTACATTCACCCTCGTGTAGTCCTTAGTAAACCATAAATGGCTTTATAGGTTAAATCCACATTATAAGTCTATTTTATCCTTACCTGCTCTCGTTCTAAAATTCATATATATGATCATTTCAAGATTAAGTGTGAGGGAATGAGGCTTCCATGTGTTTTTCATTGGGAATCATTTCATGATAAGGGGAGTGTGAGAGGTGTGTGTCATTATTTTAGGGAATTTGAATAATAGAAATGGACATGAGTCATCATCATCCATTGTACTTCATATTCATTGATGAAAAAAAATATAATATATGAATCGACCATTGTTCAGTGGTTCTAATATTAACTCACTTCTGTTAAGAATAAGCCTCCCTTAATTCACACCTATCAAAGGAAGGGTAAAAGGGTCCATGCTGAATGAGGGGGGGCGGTTTCTATTCCTGGCAGTGGGCCCCTTTTTAAAGATAGTGGAGGGGAATTATGTTATGGTGTTAGAAAAGAGTGGGTCCCTTTAAAAGGAGGAGAGAGAGGGGAGTTTGGGAGGGTGAAAAGGAGGAAGGTGCTCAGGCGAGAGGTCGACTGAGGGTTCAGTCGTGGAAAAGTACAACAGTTTCTTCTTGCTTTCAGGATCAAGTGGCATCGCTCCAGCTCGCTGCATCCGAAGGGAAGTGGTACTCAGGTTCCTCTATTTTTTTCATGTTATTTACTTTAACTCTTGTAGTCGTTTCACACCCCTTCCTCTCTGAAATTTCCAACAACTTCGCATGGTCCACCTAAAACCAATCATCTTACATTTTGGTATTCACTAAAAAATTCAATTTAGGGTGTAAGAAACCATCCCAAATATAAGACTATTTCCTAAGCTCAAAATTGGAATCAATCACTATTCTAGGGTCCATATTCTATTCATGTGGCACATATCCCTCTCATACACGCTATTCGATTCCCATGAAAGTTAACCACCAATCATCATAAGGTTAGGCATGAAAATGATCCAAAAACATTGAAAAGAGAGAATGAATGGATTGTATGCACATCTTGAAATCCATGGAACTATATGTGAAATTGACACTGTAGAAAATTTCACATCCTACGCGGTTTCCCCTAATCGTGTCGACAATACAAGCCACAACACTATAAATCATGCCACTTTTTTAAATGCCTCATACGATTCCTGATTTTAATATTAACCCCCGAAGATTGTCTAAAAAAATCTCAGACTTCATATAAATAAAATACATGATGTTCAATGCTCAAGATGAAACAAATCTCTTGGTTCTTAGTTATATCCACTTGAGCATGAAAAGTGTCATCATCTGTTTTTTGTTGCTTTCTTGTCATTATGTGTCCAAGCTAGGTACACCTAGCTTGAGGGGGAGTGTTGGAGTCTGTATCCCACATCGGACTTGTGGTTCGATGTGGTTCTTTTCATTCATTATAAAAGAATGCCTCCGCCTCACTTTGAGGTAAAGAGGTAAGGGGGTTCGGTCTCTCTCATTTCTCAACCTACATGGTATCAGAGGAAACTTAATCCCGACCCCCCTCCCATCTATTTTTTTTCTATTCCGCTCTAGAGTTTAATAATTTTTTTTCTCCCCCACAGGGGGCGGCGGCTTCCATAGCCTACGAGCCTTAGTTTTTTTTCTCGTCCGCCCCCTGTGGCTTTCCCCGACGGCCCGACTCCCGCGGCGTTCCTCTGCTCCCAATCAAGGCGCAGCGACGGCTCCTCTCCCGGCGGATCGTTGCTGCCCTCCTGCGGCTTCCCGCCTCTGCGACGGCTTCCTCCCTAGGCGGACCTGAAGTGCGCGCAACGCCTCCCGCGGATCCCCCGGCTTCCTGCGCGTGACTCCATCCGCGCGGCTCCCTCCATCCCCTGCAAATCTCCCTCCTGTCCGGCGACTCCTCATCCCGGCGGATCCCGAGCGGGATTTCTCCGCAATTGCCCGCACCATGTCCCGCTTCTCCAGGCGACCGAAACGGGCCGCTCCCGCATCTCCCGCTTCGCCCAAAATGCCCTCCGGTTCAAGCGGTTTCTGGCGCGCCTCCCATCCCGGCTCCCGCATCCCATCCCGGCAGCCCTCCTCTGCGCGCAGCACTCCCGGCCAACCCCGTGCGACGGCTCCGCCCCTGTGCCCCCACGCGTCGGCCCCCAGCGGCTTCCCGATCCGGCCCCGCCTCCTCTGCGGGTTCCCGGCCGACCTCCGCTCGCGATCCAGTGCCAGTTCCTGCGCGCTTCCCCTGTGCGACGAGCTCTAGCCGTCTCTGCCCTAGGCGGGGGCTCCTCCGCCTCGCCTCCTCCGAAGCGCCGCCCTCCCGGTGTCCCGATCCAGATCTACTGCCAACGCAACGGCCCTCCGCTCCGGCATCTCCTTCCGCGGCGGATCCTCCTTCCCTGTTGGCCCCTCTCCGTCCGGTTGCTCCCTTCCCGGCAGATCCCTCGCGTCGGCGCCCCTCCGTCCGGCTGCTCCCTTCCCGGCGGGCCGACACCCGCCCGTCTAGTTTCTTCCCTTCCAGAACCAGCTCCCTCCCAACGAACCGGTCCAGGCAAACCGGTCCAGTCTGCTCCTAGCAAGAAGTCCCCATTGGCTGCTCCCTCCATCTCAGCCTCCTCCTGTTTCCTGCGGAATCTCCGCACCCCATCGCCGGCGCCTCCTGTGAAATCTCCGCATTTAATCGCAGGCCTCCTCCTGCGGATTTCCCGGTGCTTCGACGACCGGCACCGCCATTGCGGATTTCTCGGCACTTTGACGACCGGCCCTCCTGAGCGGATTTCTCGGCGCTTTGACGATTGGTCCGACATTACGGATTTCCCGACGCTCTGACGACCGGCCCGTAGTGCGGATTTTCCTGACGCTCTGACGACCGACCCGCCAGTGTGGATTTCCCGGCGCTCTGTTGTCCGACACCACACTTTTTCGGCGATGACTGTTGGATTGGTGTTGCCCGATCCGGTTGGGCCGAATGCTTGTGGCCCGCAACTGTAGCGGTGCGGACTTCGGGGTCAACAGAACTGTAGCGCTTTTGACTTCCAGCCGGCAGACACTGTAGCACTTTTGACAAAGTGAGCCGCCGATCGGGCTAGGGTTGATGTTTGAAATCCTCTCTGTAATTTTGTGCTCCCGAATCTTAGTGAAATTCTGCCTCTCCCGTAGACGTAGGGATTTTTCCCGAACCACATAAATCACCGTGTTCATTGTTGTTTTTCCTTTCTTTCGTTTTCTTCGTTTCTGTCGTTGTTTCTCCCGGCGATTCCGCAACAATGACCCATCCTTTTTTTTCTTTTCTTTTTCAACAGCATCACATTACCATCTTGATGGGGAGCAGCATCAACAACGATTTTATTATTTCTGTTTCTTCTGTTTTTTGTCTTGTCTTTGTCATCAAGCTGGGCATGTCCAGCTTGAGGGGGAGTGTCATCATCTGTTTTTTGTTGTTTTCTTGTCATTATGTGTCCAAGCTAGGTACACCTAGTTTGAGGGGGAGTGTTGGAGTCTGTATCCCACATCGGACTTGTGGTCCGATGTGGTTCTTTTCATTCATTATAAAAGGATGTCTCCGCCTCACTTTGAGGTAAGGAGGCAAGGGGGTTCGGTCTCTCTCATTTCTCAACCTACAAAAAGTTTCAAAAGTTACAACATGATTTAAATTCGCTCCATGATTGAATTGCTCATGATTTGAATTTGCCTCATGATTCATTATGCTATGTTTGATTAAGTGTGGAGCATGAAAGGGAAACATGTGGCAATCAGGTGGAAAAAGAAAAGCATGATAAAATGTTAAAGTATGAACTAATATGATGCTGACATTATGGTGAAAAAGGGTGTGTGATAATTATGCAAGCATTGAAAAAATGAATATGCCATGTGCTCCTCCCATGAAATGTTGATCTTGTATAGTCAAGATGAATATTGGCATGCCATATTTATGAAAATACTAGTACTCCGCTCGTGCATTTGCACGACACTATAAAGTAATTCTTATTATTAGTAATAGAATACCATTTATCAAACACAATAATTCATATTAATATTGAAAATATTTGAAATAAAAATGACATACATAATGAAGGAGTAAAAGTTAGAGGTATTGAGGATCAGAAGTTACATAATGAGAAACCTTCTCTATCAAATACATAATGAAGGAACAAAAGTTACAGAAATTGAGGAATAAAAGTTGCATAATGAACAATATCAGCTGTGATAAGATGTTCCAGAATCCATAACCGGATTTTCTATCAAGTTTACAGAAAGACTGACTGGCTGAGAACATTTGCAGCCTTCTCTTCCTCCATGAGAACCATCAATTTTTGTATCAAAGCAACTTTGAATGAATCGGTATTTATTTGTATAGTTCAGGCTTAGTTTCATAGTACATCTCCATCTCCCTCATCACTGACATAGTGATCGCGCTAAAAGCTTTCTGATCAAAGATCCAAGCAGGTACCATGGAAGGGGACCTGATTTCCTTGATTCATGATAGTATTTCTTGAGAACTGGCTTTGAGGACTCTATCTTATTGTAAGTGATGAGTTTTATAAGGGATTTTCAGTAAGTGAGACTAATTCCATCAGAAGGTAATGAAATATGTACATACTATTTCAATGAGATGGTACTAAGGAATTTGAAGAAATTGCTGATGAATGACATGAGTTCTAATATGATGGTGGATGTTGTTGATCAAACCATAGTCATCATCAAGCATCGTCAGTCCCCCCTTGATGATTCCTCAATTCCTGTCCAAAAAGTAATGAACCCATGAAAGCAGTTGTGGGTGATGAAATAAGTCCAATGATGTTAGTGGTAAGGACAAAAAATTGGAAACAATTCATTCAATCAAAACTTTCTATCCCACCCTTTCATCAAAAACCATTTGATCCCCTGCCTAATGCATGTTAAAGCTTGAAGAGAAAAGGAAACTTATTCCAATGACGATATGTTCTATACTTATTAATAACATAAATGTTCCAATTGAATATGAATCATTTAGCATGTTTCCATTTGAAAATAAAATATCATATGTTCATATGCTAGTAATATTGTTTGTGATAGAAACTTTTGCACTGATTTGAATGTCATACCTTGTTGTGGTACCAAGAAAGTCTTTCTTCATGACCATGGTTGTGAAATTAAGTCACCGAATCAAGGAACATAACAAAAATCTGTCAATAAACAAATGATCCACTACTATAAAATAAGGATACATCCTGAATAAAGTAGAAATCGGTAAGTATGAAGACGTAAGAAACCTTATTAGTAGAAGTAAAAAATAAACTAAGACATGATCCACTGCTCAAAAAGAATCTGATAACTAATATAAAATAGAATAAAATGCTCCACTGATCCAAAAAATGTCAAGTCATATTTAGTTCAACTAATATAAGTACTCATTGGTCTAATACATGATCCACTGCTCTAAAACACATGATACGCTGCTCTAAAATACATGATACGCTGCTCTTAAAAATGATCCAATGATCTAATAAAACACAAGATCCAATGCTCAAACAAATTACATGTTCTACTACCCAAAAAAAATGCACGAGCCACTGCTCAAAGAAAAAACATATTCCACTATAAAAAATGATCTAATACTGAAATACAATACATGATCCAATACTCAATTAAAGACATGATCCACTACCGTAAAAAACGATCCACTTCTCTAAAACATGTCAAGTCAGATTTAGTAGAAGTAACTGATAACATTTTGAAGTTAAATTCTTGATGACCAATATGAAAACATTTCATTAAATTAAAGGTATCGTTGTACCTGGATTTTTAGTGGCGAGGAGTTGTAGTGGTGGAATAAGAGGTAATAAGCCATGAGCTGAGCACCTACACATTCATGAAATATGTTACAGTAATATTTAAAAATAAGAATACATACTGTGTATGACTAATAGGGAAGCACTTTAATAAGAAATCCATAAATATGTATAAGAAATCTGTTAAAACAGTATGAGAAATTGGGACACTTCAATAAGCATTCCAGAAATATCTATGTATGACTAATAGGGAAATAGTTACACATAAAAAATCTGGAATCAGTTATGTTTCAACAACCTATAAGCAATTATATAAGTTTCAGTGTCATCTAAATGTAGGTGCACTGAACTGATATCTCAAATAAATTCATTGACATGGTACGTAGAACCATCTAGAAATGTCAATGGAGACGAAGACATATCCAAGACAAATGGTTCCCCAGAAAAACATTCCCCAACCCATGATTTTCTAGGAGAAGAATCCGAATTCCTAGTAGAATTTAGTTGGTATCCCCAAAATGCCCAGAAGATCCACCATTACTAAAACAGAAATCATCCCCTGAACAGAATGACAACTCACAGACAGATAAAGACATGATTCACTACAACACAAAAATAATAACATAATCAAACATATTTTGAGTGAAGGTTTTTGAAGATTAGGTTGACCATATTAACTCAATCCAGATATCATACATGGAATCATTTAGTACATTCTAATTCCAGATATAAATCTATTCATATTAACCTACAAAGGTGACTAAGAAATATGGAAACAGTTTTTCATAAGCAATATGGAAACAATTATGCATAAGAAATCATTAAAAACACGTGTATGAGAAATTGGGAAATAGATGTATAAGAAATCTGGAAGAGGTAGTTTAGATGAAAGGTAGCATAACAAAGTGTGTATAGAAAAGGAATTATATCTGAAAATATGGTTGAGTTATTCTTAAACAGGATCTACTTTTAAATGAGCAGAGCACATGTAAAAAACACAATCTCATATAAAACTCTTAATAATGAATGGGAAAAATGTATAGGTGACACTTGAACACATGAACATTCTCTTTTTATTAAAACCGAACAATACAAGCCCCGAAATCAAGGAGGCTAAAAATAATGGAGCCCCAAGGCGTCTCCCTTAACAAAAAACATACAATCAACCGGCAAGGACCATATTTCATCATAAATGATATACTTATTGGAGAGAGTACCTTGAGAAGCTAATGCATCCGCAACGAAGTTACCTTCTCTCTCGGTGTGTTTGATGAGGATATCTTTGGCACCTTCTAACAATATAAGTTAACCACCAAGGATATTGTTTGTACCCTCTCCTCTGCTTCAAGAGAAGACCCAACACCAAAAGTTGCGTTGAACCCCAGTACCACCAAACCACGTGTCTTACCACCATGCATCTGCCCAGCTAAGTAACAACAATCCACATTTAAAATCAACCCTTCAATGGGCGCATTCCATCAAAGCCATATCCCCTGTTTGACATACCTTACCTTCCTCCCAATGCAAGCTCTTGGTTGCAGCATTTTGAAGGCCACAATCGAGTCTCCCCATTCCACCAGAAACCCATGTTCTGCAACCTGTAATTTCCCATGTACCTGGAAAAATAGATGTGAAACAAGTCTGCCCTCCCTCGACCGATTGCGTCCTTCCCATAAAATCCTACAAATAGTGGAAAAGATAATAACACGAACCTTCCTTTCCATGTACAACATCTGAAATTATATAGTTAAAGATCTCCTCCTGTAGCGAGTTGCTATCTAGATTGATGTTAAGTTGTGAACAAAAAAAAAAGCTTGGTCTCCATTGCCCAATCTCTAGAGAAGAAGAGATGGTATGAGGATTCATGATGAGGTGTGAAGCAGCAATGGAATCTGGAAAATGAGGACACCCACCCAACTAACACAAACCACAATAAAAATATAAGTCCTAAAAATCGGTTGAAAGCTTAAGTAATATCAACAAATTTTTAACGTTTTCCTAGTAATCAAATTTTCTTAACCTATTGTTGGAGTCTGCATCCCACATCGGATTTGTGGTCCGATGTGGTCTTTATTATTTGTTATAAAAGAACCTCAAGGCCTCTTTGAGAGAGGACCTTGGGGATTCAGGTTTCTCCTATTTTATCATTCTACATGGTATCAGATGGAACCTAATCTCGGGGCCCTCCCTCCTATTTTGTTTTTTCCTTCCTGCCCTAGGTTTCCTAGGTTTTCCCCCTTTGGGGGGCGGCGGCCCCCAGGCCATTGGCCACCTTCACGCAGCGCCACCCCCCCTCCCATCCGCTGCTCCTCTACGATCCAACCCCCGCCTGAGAGGCCCCATCTTCCCGGCTCGCGGCCTCCCAGAACCGCCTCTTGCGGAGCTTCCCGGCCCGCCACCTGCTGCTTTCCCCGGCGGCCCTCCCGTGGCATTCTGGGGCGCTTCCCGCTGTCCGCCGCGACTCGCGGCTCCTCCACCCGACGTCGGCCCTATGTCCCGCCCGAGCAGAGCCCTCCCGGCCGACCTCCGCGATGCGTCCCAGCCCGCCCTATGTGCAGCTTCCCGGCTACTCCTGCCCACGTGACGCGATTCCCGTCACCTCTGGCTGCGCCGATCTGCCCGCCTCCTCGCCTCCTCAGTCGCAGCTCCTTTTCCGGCGTCTCCCTCCCGGTGGCTCCTCCTTGCGCGCGCGACGAACTCCAGGCTGCCCCTCGCTCCCTGCGCGTGTCAGCTTCCAGCGGTCTTCTCTCTCAGATTCGGCCAGATCTGGCCGGATCATGTCCGCCCCAGGCTCCTCTAGATCTGGACAAGCCAGTCCCCCCTCCTGACTCGTTTCCCAGCCAGGCAACAACACCCTCTAGCGGCCCCCCTTCCCTGCGCGCCCCTCCTCCAGCGACCCCTCCTCCCTTGCTGCATGTCGGCCCTCCCGTCACGGCTCCCGACGATTTTCTTGCATCCCGACGACTCCTCCCTGCCGCGCCTCCCTGCTCGATGCACCTCCCTGCTCGATGCGCCTCCCAGCGAGGGCCTCCTGTGCACCGCAGTGGTGCACCAGCACTCGCACTTCCTCCACCGTGGCGCACCACCTCGACCGCTTTGGATCCGGGCCCTTTGACGTCGCCAGATCCCGCAACAATTCTACGGAATCCCCGTCTCTCGTCGCCGGCCCCGCAATTGCGGCTTTCCCGGTGCTAGTGTGGCTTTCCCAGCGTATCATCAACCGACCCCACTAGTGCCGCATTCCTGGCGCTCCGTCAACCGACCCGATCTCTGTGGTTTCTCTACTGCACCCACGACAACTTCATCCATCCATTATCCCACGGGGGAGCTGCGATCGTGAGGGGGAGCAGCAGCCTTGAAGCTTTATCTTTTATACTGTTTTGTCTTGTTTTGTCGTCAAGTTGGGTATGTCCACCTTGAGGGGAAGTGTTTGCAGTTTGTTGATTGCTTTGTTTTTCATTGGTTTGGTTTGGTCTCTTTTCTTTATGTGTCCAAGCTAGGTACACCTAGCTTGTGGGGGAGTGTTGGAGTCTGCATCCCACATCGGACTTGTGGTCCGATGTGGTCTTTATCATTCATTATAAAAGAACCTCAAGGCCTCTTTGAGAGAGGACCTTGGGGATTCGGGTTTCTCCTATTTTATCATTCTACACCTATAAAACGATAAAGGGTTGTTGGGAAGGTTTCATGTAAAGTGATTACAGAGAATCAGTGAATTTTACAATGGTAGTCATCTGATGGAATGTAAGTCGAAATAGTTCACAGATGATTGTTGTAGAACGTTGGAGACTGAGAGTCTTACAAAATACTTGGGTGATGCGCTAGTTTTAAAAAAATTATTGGAAACTGTAGGTTGGGAAATCCCCTTGCCTTCTTACCTCAAAGTGAAGCGGAGACATTCTTTTATAATGAATGAAAATGACCACATCGGACCACAAGTCTGATGTGGGATACAGACTCCAACACTCCCCCTCAAGCTAGGTGTACCTAGCTTGGACACATAATGAAAAGAAAGCAAAAAAAAAACAGACGCTAACACTCCCCCCCATCGCCGGACATGCCCAACTTGATGACAAATACAAGACAAAAACAGAAGAAACGGAAATAATAAAATCGTTGTTGATGCTGCTCCCCCTCAAGATGGTAATGTGATGCCGCTGAAAAAAAAAGAAGGATGGGTCATCGCCGGAAAAGTGCGGGGCCGGACAACAGAGCGCCGGGAAATCCACACTGGCGGGTCGGTCGTCAGAGCATCGGGAAAATTCGCACTACGGGCCGGTCGTCAGAGCGCCGGGAAATCCGTAATGTCGGGCCGATCGTCAAAGCGTTGAGAAATCTGCTCAGGAGGGCCGGTCGTCAAAGTGTCGAGAAATCCGCAATGGCAGTGCCGGTCGTCGAAGTGCTGGGAAATCCGCAGGAGGCCGACGATTGAGGCGGGAATGCCGCGGGAAGCAGGAAGAGGCCGACATGGAGGGAGCAGTTGCGCAGGAGGCCGCCAAGGGAGGCGCGGCACCAAGGAGAACCGCCGTAGGAGCGGCTGGATCCCGTCGGGAAGCGCGATGGGAGGCGCAAGCTGGATCGGGAGGATGCTGGAGCGGGAGGTAGCCGGACGAGCGCGCTGGGAGGGCGAGGCCGACGCGCGAGGAAGCGGCGCAGGCCGGGAGTCGCCGGACGAAGCAGGCGCACCACGTGGAGGGAGGGCGGTTGCTTGGAGAAGCGGAAGCCAGCAGGTGAGGGAGCCGGCAGATTCGGGAGCCGGCAGGAGCAGAGTCGGCATTTGCTGGAGACGAGTCGGGAGTTGCGGGAGGTATGGGAGCCGCAAGCCGGGGAAGGGAGGCCGTCGGGGAAGGCCGCGGGCAAAGCCGGGTAACTGCAGCTGGAGGCAGGGCCGGGAATCCGCGGCGGGAGTCGGCGTTGGGAAGGGGACTTTGCACCAAGAGGAGACGCTCAGGAGCGTTGGGGGCCGTCCGCGGCTGGATCTGTCACATACGGAGATGCCGACGCAGGAGAAGCCGTTGGACGGGAGGTGGGCGTCGGGGTGCGTCGCGACGAAGGGGTGCAGCGAAGGGGAGCCGGGAGAGACGCCGGGAGAGTCGACGGGAGGGATGCCGGCGGAAGGCTGTGCGCAGGGGCCGGGATGCCGCAACGTAAGCGGGGAGCCAGGAACCCACGCTGGATCGTGAGCGGGATGCACCGCGACGGAAGGAGACGCCGGCAGGGGGGAGATCCGCCGGTGAGGGTGATCCACCGTGAGGGAGGGGCTGCGCGACTGGGAGGAGCAGCGGAGGGGGGGGGGGGGCGACTATTTGGATTGGAGCCGCCACACCCCGGACGGGCGGGCGCCGACGCGAGGGATCCGCCGGGAAGGGAGCACCGGACGGAGCGAGGCCGGGGCGAGGGATCCGCCGGGAAGGGAGCAACCGGACGGAGAGGGGCCGGCGCGAGGGATCCGCCGGGAAGGGAGCAGCCAGACGGGCGTCGGGAGTCCGCTGGGAAGAGCATCGGTGGGAGCCGCGTGGGATGACGGGGCAGAGGATCGCCGCTTGAGGAACGCCGGAGAGACGGGAAGAAATGGAGGTGGAGGAGCGTCGGCTGCTGGAGGACCTTGCGAGGGAGCTGTGCAGGAAGGCCGTTGGGCAGAACTGGATTGTGCGCGACGGGAGAGGTGGGAGGCGGCAGTTGCCGGGATGATGGCTGGCCAGGGAACTCGCGCTGGAAGAGGGGCCGACTGGGAAGAGCGTCGCGCGCACAGGGGCGGAGCCGTCTCACGGGGTTGGCCGAGAACTTGCGCTGGGATTCCGCTGGGAGGGAGCCACGGGAGGGACTGGAGCCGCGGGGCGGAGCGAAGCTGTCGGGGAGGCGGGGTAGGGAGCAGCGCGACGAGGCCGCCTGGACGAGGGCGTCGGGAAATCACGCTGGATCGCGAGGGAGCGACGTCGAAAACTCGCAGCGGAGGAGGGCGGGCCAGGACGTCGCGGAAGGCGGGGCCGGCTAGGAGAGAGAACCGCCGTCGGGGAAGGGAGGTCGCACCGCTGTGCGCCGAGCAGGAGGGAACGGACGGATCTGGACGCCGGAGCCGCGCGGGAGGTCGTCGGGTCTGGACGCTGGAGAGCAGCGGGCGAGCGCAACAGAGAGGTGCGGGCGGGCGTGACGGCAGGGGCGAGTGCGAGGGAGCCGGGATCTGGACGTCGGAGAGCCGCTCTGACGGAGGCGGGCCAATCTGCTAGGGCGGGTAGAGGCGGACCAGATAGAACGAGAGAAGTCGCAGGGAAGGCGGGGCCTAGCGCCGGGAGAGATCCGCCAGGATGGCCGCCTGGAGGGATAGTCGGCAGGGGTCAAGGACCGCCACAGGGGGCGGACGGGAAATACCTACAGCTCGTAGGCCATGGAGGCCGCCGCCCCCCGTGGGGGGAAAAAAATATTGAGAAACCCTAGAGCGGAATTGAAAAAAAAAATAGATGGGGGTCGGGATTAGATTCCCTTTGATACCATGTAGGTTGGGAAATCCCCTTGCCTCCTTACCTCAAAGTGAAGCGGAAGCATTCTTTTATAATGAATGAAAAGGACCACATCGGACCACAAGTCCGATGTGGGATACAAACTCCAACAGAAACCATTGGAATGTTGTTAATAAAACACATTTTCAATTCTTCTTTATGTACTCATATGAACTGAGAAAAAAATAGGAAATATATATCACCTCCCTATTTCCATGTAAGGCCAATATTAAAATCCATTGACCTCATCTTGAACTGCAAGAGATTACAGTACATCATCACATTAGAAATCCATAAGAAATAGATTTATATAATAAAAAACAACACATAAAACATTAAATTAATTTGTCTAGAAAATAGGAAAAAAAATAAAATAATATTAAAATGAAATGTTATATTTATAAAATGATGACATGTACTTTAGAGAATAACATTACAATAAAATTAACAATTTACATAGAAGCAGTGAAATTTACAATGGTGGTTGTACGATTTAATATAGTTGAAATGGTTCATAGATGACTGCCAAAGAACTTCGGAGACTGCGAGTCATGTAGAAAAATTGGTTGAAAATCTAATTTATAGATATTTGTAATGGAATCTACTGAATTGTTGGTAATGAAACCCTTTTCCAATTCCTGTTTATGTATTCACATGTACATAGAAAACAGTTGTAAAACAATCAAATAAAAATGGAAATACTAAATCTTGAAAAGAACTCGAAGTTGTAGGATTTCACCCAGAAATCCCATCACCATCAAAAGCTTGGAACGGACTTTTCTGCATAGAAAAAAAATTTAAAAAATTAGAATACCTTACTGAATTTGCAGAATAAAAAATGTGAATGTTAACATAAAAGAAATATTTAGAAACCAAAATCAAAATAAGATAACATTTAGCGAGGAGTCTTAAACCTTTAACACCAATATGTCACGAAACTTCCCCTTTCATAACACTTTTCATATGGAAGAAATTGTTTTCAGACCCTGAATCTGGAAAAAAAATATATTAGAAATTGAACATGTATGCACTGGAAAAACAACCAAAACAACTCTACTATAGACCAAGGATGTATTTTTGTTGAGTAGATTACAGTACTACAGCTTGAGCTTTAGCTCAAACTCAATACACAACTCAAACTCCGTCAAATATTGGTTTTCAAAATTCAAATTTGATTTGATTTTTAAAATGAACAAATCAAACCCACCCATTTAAGCACTACTAAAGTATACGAAATTAAAAACAAAAAATCATATAAAATTTACTATAGACCAAGGATGTAATTTTGTTGAGTAGAGTGATACATTACAGTACTCCAGCTTGAGCTTTAGCTCAAACTCAATACACAACTCAAACTCAGGCAAATATTGGTTTTCAAAATTCAAATTTGATTTGATTTTTAAAATGAACAAATCAAACCCGCCCATTTAAGCACTACTAAAGTATATGAAATTAAAAACAAAAAACATATAAAATTCACTGTATGCTGATTGAGCAGAAGAGATGGCTACTGCAAATGACGGTGTAGAGGTCGACCGTGAAGAAATTTCTGAACATTTTGCGGGAGTATGTAGTTAGGGTTATTCTGTGAGAAAAGTTAGAGGACTGGATAGAATCTGTGAGGGGGATGCAGTGAAATTGTATTGTTTGTTACCGAAATCGTTTGAAGGAATTACCTGGAGCAAGACGCCAGCTGATCCCAAGTAGGAGAGGAGCGGAGTCGCGAGAAGGAGGTCGGCTCTGTATTTGCGGGATTTGTAGTAGGAGGGGACATCAATGTTGTGTGGGAACCCTAAGAGCAGCGGAGGTAAATACCTTGCAGAGGCGGGTATGGAAGGAGGGAATGAAAAGCGATGGAGATTTTGTTACTAAAATCGCCTGAAGGAGATACTTGAAGCCCGACGCCGGCAGTGATATGCGTCAACAGTAGGAGGACATCTGAGGAATCGTGAGCAGAAATCCAAATAGAGGAGGAACGAAGGTGTGAGGAGGTCGTTGCTGTATTGCGGGAGCGGTAGTAGGAGGGGAGGGCAATGTTCAGCGGGAACCCTAGAGGAGCGGGAGAGGGGATTCGGGGAGGGGAGCGGGAACCCTACAGCGAGGAGAGGGGTTTCGGGGAGGAAAATCGGGAGGGGAGCGAGTAGTTTTAGGTTAATCCCGATCGAGAGCGGGAGAGGGAGGTGGAGAAATGTTTTGATACCGGCGACATGGAGAATTGGAGGACGGGCACGTATGGGAAAAATGATGTGGATGAACGTGAGTATGACACGTGACAGATGGAAAACCACGATTAGTATATATAGTAGATTTCTTAAAGCCCCGAGCTTGATTTTGTGGTTGTTGATTTAAATTTAACATCCCAAGACAATGCTTTGTGAAATCAAGCATTATAGAATTGTTATTGATATCCTTGAAAGGATTGGATATGGTTGATAGTGGAAGGGTGCGGTTCGCAGGAGATGAAGGAAAGTTATGGCGGTTAACTATTGATGGCTTGTTTGATAGCCTTTATTCTCTTACTTGTTAGCTGCTGGATGCTTGTTCTCAAGCTGATTTTGTTTGTTTTCCCACCCCTGTTTGCTAAATTGTTGGGATGATAAAGTGCGGCTTTGTGCTTATCTATTTGGTGTTTAATGCTGCAGTTATAATGGTTTGATGCCTACAGAAACCTGCTTACAGCAGATTCTATTGAATTAAAATGGGAAATGAAAGAATGAGGATGCTGAATTTGATGATGGTGACTGGCAGTGGCCGACCCATGATTTCTTTGAAGCATGCACGCTTTGATGGAAGCCATGTTGATTATTGATATTCATTGCTGCTGATCTTAATATTATGCAGCCCAATATTTTGAGATATCAACCCTTCGCTGCGATTCCATATTGGATGCCTGAATATGGGTGGTTGATGTGATTTATGAGATACGTGCTAACATTGTTGATTGCCTTGGAAATGGCTTGGGAATGAGGGAAAATTCGACATAGCTACACGGATTTGGATGATGCGGCAAGACTTGAACCAGGTATGATATTCTGGTCCTTTTGTTTTGGTTGGGCATCGTCAGTACGGATACCTCAGACTTGGTGAGTCTCTTAGCCTTCGGAGGATATTGTTTGGGGGTGAGGTGTGTTATAGGTTGATTCCTCTACTCTCTTATAGAACTCCAAAATGATTTTGAAAGAAAATTTAAATTCTGTTTCAAAGAGCGGGTGTGTGATGATTTCTGTAAATGCAATGAAAATTTTCCCTTGTCAAAATGGTAAGCAGAAATCTGAAGATTTTGAGTTTTAAAGGAAAAAGTGCGTGCATTGATTCTAAAATTTTCTTCCTACTGAAATAATTGCAGCACCTTGGAAGTTTTAAAGGGGCTGTTGCTTCCAATATTAAAGGTATTAAACCAGTTAAAGCATATCCCGATTTGTTTTGTATTTGGAACCAATCTTAAAGTTTGATTTAAAATAAAGGGATGTGTGTGGATTTCTGTTAAAGAAATGGATTTATTTCTTATTGATATCTGTTGACTGCTTTTTAAATGATTGGAGGAATTTGTTTTGAAGAAATTAGAAGGATTTAAATGATTTATGGCCCTTTTGAAAAGATATCTATGATTAATATGGTTAAAGTGAAATTAGTAGTTAGCGGGGACCGGTTATGAGATACTTTGAGTTGTTGGAAAGTGAGTGAGAGTCTTAGCCCAATTCCTCTTCAGGGAAGTGATGATAGAACATCCTCTCTGTTTGAGAGGTATCTTTTTCTTAGCTGATGAGCTTTGAGTTTCGTCTCCAAGTTTCATTTTAACTTCCGAGGATGAAAATTGTTTGAGAGATATCTGATGTAAGAGTCCGTTTTTTTTTCTGAACCCTATCTTCTAGCACTTCTTGGATGTTGTGCACATCCGAGGGTGTTTCCGGTATTTCTCTTTGGGTTTGGAGGTTACCCTTACATAACCTTTGTACTTGGCAGTTAACCTTACGCAAGGTCATGGGGTCACCCTTACATAAGCATTAGAAGAACCTGATTACCCTTACGTGAGATTTCCCCTCTTCTGTGCTGTGTAAAGGTAGTACCGAAGTACCCTTACGCAGGTCCCTATTTTCCGCGCTGCGTAAGGGGAATAATTCAAAGTACCCTTACGCAGGTATTTTATTTCTTGCACTGCGCAAGGGTAACTTCGAGACCTCTCCTAGCGCCGCTTAAGGGTAAATCTGAAGTTACTTTTACGCGAGACACCCATAGCTGCGTAAAGGTAGTTTTTTGTCCAGAATTTTTCCAGTTTTTTCCAGAACTCTTCTGCAACGTGATCTCATGATTTAAAGAGGTATTTGAAACGGGATATCTTGGGAGTATAAATGTTTTGCATTATAAAATGTTATTCCTTCAATCCGTAACTTATTTCTTTCTAGAAATTACTAAGTATAAAATGCCAGTCTTCTTCCAGATATGTTCTGCAACCCGGTTTTACGATTTTAAAATGGATATTTGGGCGAGGGATGGCCAGGAACCTTGGAGGGTATATTCTAGGAGAGGCAAGGTGGTCCCAGTGGACAGTTAGCTGGTGGTCCCCGCAGGCTGTTAGCAGGTTGTTAGCAAATTCCCCGGATCGGTGGTTATAAAGTACAGGTGGGAGGGGAGTGGGAGGGGTAGAGAGTATTCTGGTAGAATCGACTCGGGGCTTGGGACGGGTATATAGAGAGTTGGCTCTCCCGTAGTGTTTTTCTTCCTCTGTTTTCTCTCACTTTCCCCCTGTAATTCCCTCATTTAATTCTCTAATATACCAGAGTGCCTTTTCTATGTTGTCTCTACCAAATTGGTCTGACCGATCGCTTCTCCTCTGCCCCTTGCATGGAAACGCGCCAACAGTCTTGTCAGGATGGCCTCGACCAACAGGCGGGGCTTCTTGAAACCACCCTTTCCAACTTGGAATCAACAATGGAGTCTGAATGCAAGGAGTAGGCCGAATTCCGGAAGACTCGAGTCAGGGAGTTGGCGGAACTCCGCCACTCCATGACAAGCCTCGCTTGACGATCGGAGCAGGCGCCACTCCTCGATGAGGAGTGGCCGTCCACCGCGTCAGAGCTCTCGGCGTCGCACGCTGTCGCCTCTAATGTCACCGAAAAATTCACCTGGGAGGTGGGACCTGCTGCACACCCCATCGAGGTAGTCTCTAACCACCCTTCTAGATGACTGGAATTACCAGAGTTTGACGGCATGAATCCTTGAGGGTGGATCGCCCGCGCCAAACTTTTTTTTTTCTACTCAATCAAACGTCGGAGGACGCCAAGGTTCCACTCGCCCACAGGCGTCACCATCCACTGGTATACCATCATCCAAGAAGTTCATCCCTCAATGTCCTGGTTTATTCTGAAAGCGGAACTCATGGAACGCTTTAGCGGGCTGAAAATCCAAAATCTATATGAGAAGTTGTCCGCGCTCCGCCAACAAGCCACGACGCAGGACTATGTGGAACAGTTTGAGTACTTAGCCTCATTGATCCCATGAAAACCCGAGCAACAGTACGTTGGCTATTTCTTTCATGGTCTCCAGGACGAGATCCACGATTGGGTTTATATCCATAATCCGGAGACGCGGTTGCATGCGATGCGTCTCGCCCGTCACGTTGAGTTGGCTGTTAAGTGCGAGGCGGGTCCCCATGTCTGGAATGCCAGTTCGCGCTCTTGGTCGGCTTGCAATGGACCAGGGTGGCCATCGCCACAACGACCCACTTCGCACACCCACCTTTGGCAACCCACTCAACCAGAGCGACGAGTTCACTTCGAGAAGGGCAATCCTACCCACAAGACTCTGTAGCAAAGCACCCCGATTGGCTGGGGAGTTCACCATCAATCTCCCCATGAATGGGAGGACCGCCGCAAGAAGGGTCTCTGTTTCTATTGCGGCAAGCCTTTTAAACCCATACACAAGCGTCGGGATTCTAAAATGTGTGTTATACTTTTGGGCGATGATGAGTTTGCTCCAACAGAGTACGTTCTCGCCCCACTAGAGGCGCTGGACTAGTGGTCAACGAATTATTGGACAGACTACATGTCGCTGGTTACTTTTCTAAATTTGACCTAAAGTCCGACTACATCAAATACTGATGGCAGATGCTGATGTAGAGAAAACCGCTTTCCATACACCCAATGGCCAGTGAGTATCTGGTAATGCCTTTTGACCTCTCAAATGTCCCCTCTACCTTCCAAGTCTCAATGAATGATTTATTTCGGTCTCATCTTCGTCGGTTTGTACTCATATTTTTTGATGACATCTTAGTTCATAGCTAGGAGTGGGACTCCCACATAAAACACTTGATGACAGTCCCGCGGGTTCTCCACAACAACCATTTCTTTGCCAATGCAAAAAATGCTATTTTGCTCTACAAACAGTGGAATACTTGGGCCATCTCATTTCTCAGGATGGTGTTTCTATGGACCCTTCCAAATTTCAGGCGGTCCTTAATTGGCCAACCCCTCTTTCAGTGCGTGGAGTTCGGGGCTTTCTTGGGCTTACCGACTATTATCAAAAATTTGCTCAAGATTATGGTAAGATAGCCCACCCCCTTACAAAGTTGACTCGGAAGGACTGTTTTCAGTGGTCTCTGGAAGCACAGGTGGCCTTTGACAAACTCAAACACACCATGAAAACAACACTGGTCCTGGCTATGCCAGATTTCTCTCAGCTCTTTGAGGAGGAGTGCGATGCTTCGGGTTGCGAGGTGGGTGCCGTTCTCTTTCATGAACAACACCCCATTGCGCATTTCAGTAATGTGTGCTGGCTGATAGAAATCTGTCCAAATCCACTTACGAAAAAGAGATTATGGTCCTGGTCCTTTCCATTTAGCACTGGCGCCCCTACCTCTTGGGCCGTCCTTTTATTGTATATTCCGATCATCGGAGTCTCAAATATTTGTTACCGCAGCGCATCACCTCTGCTGACCGGCAGTGTTGGATTGCCAAATTGCTTGGGTATAACTTCGACGTCCTCTATAAACTTGACAAAGAGAATACGACATTAGATGCTTTGTCTAGGAAAGGCGGGTTATTCGCTTGTAGGCTGTCCATTTCTTCCTCGGTTTGGAAGGACAGTCACAATTTAACAACAAGCCTTCTGGATGATCCCTTCATCACCAAGATTGTTCAACAGCTTCAAAACAATAGCAACAACCCCCCAAAAGGCTTCGGTTTTTCTCATGGCACCATGCTGTTCTTGGGTCGGCCCGTGCTCCCATCCTCCTCTCCATGGATACCATGCTTCCTTGAAGAATTTCATGCCTCTCCCCAGGGCGGTCACTCTGGTTTTTATTGCACTTATCGAAAGTTGGCCGCAAACTTATATTGGGTGGGCATGCGGCACCAGGTGCTGTTGTACATCCAACAATGTGACACCTGCCAACACTACAAATACTCCACCCTCTCCCTTGTGAGCTTGCTCCAACCCCTACCAATTCCGATAGCCATCTGGGAGGACCTCTCTACCGACATCATTACCAGATTGCCCAAGTCAAAGGGGTACGACATCATTCTGGTCGTTGTTGATAGACTTTCAAAGTATGCTCACTTTATTCCATTAAAACATCCATTCATAGCTAAGGGGGTGGCTGACACCTTTGTCAAGGAGATCGTCCACCTTCATGGTATTCCATAATCAATTGTTAGAGATAGGGATCTGTGAATTAATGAAATTTAATTCTCTATTTCTTGTTTTTATTTAAATTCATTTTCATTATATATTTCACCGTTTTTATTTTCTGTTCTGCATTGCTGCGTTTATTTTGCCACGCTGGCAATCTGTGTATTGCTGCGTTTGGTTTGTGGCCGTTGATCTTTGTTGCTGCCCTTTCATCCTTGGCCGTCCACCTGTTCCTGCTGATTGAACGGCCTGAACCATCAGCGGCTGTTCGGTTTTCTTTCTGGCTTCGTGTCACACCCCGACCGCGGACGTCCGTAATTTTTTCTTCTTTCTTGGTCCCGGTTTAAATTTTTCGAAGATTAATTGCGATTGGTGGCTTCGCGCCGGTGCGCGGTCACCGCATCGTTAGCGGTGACCGTGCGTTCAGCCCGGGTGACAGTGTGTTCACCCGGTGTTTTAAATCTTATAATTTTTATGTCGGTATTCTATTGTTAATACCCTTTTTATTTGTGTTATTATTATTGTATATATGTTTATGTATGTTTATATATATATATATGTATAATAATGTATCTATATATATGTAGATCTATATATGTATAAATATATATATATGTATGTGTAACATCTTTAAATTATTTTATAATTATTATTGTAAATACGTGATCAAAATAATTATTATTTGAATTAACTAATTTATTATTTATTATTATTGTAAGTTTTGTTATTAATATCTATGTTTTATTATTATTATTAATATTATAAGTTTTATTATTATTATTATAAGTTCTATTATTATTATTATGATAAATTTTATTATTATTAAAAGGTTTTATTATGATTATTAATATTATTATTTTTATCATATATATATATATATATAAACCTATCCTAACCCTAGCCTATCCCCGTAGCCGCCACTCCCTCCCTCCCTCTCTCTCCCGTTCCCCGTTTCTCTCCCGCTCAGCCCAAGCACGAGCCTCCTGCGCGCTCCCCCTCTCCCGCAGCCGGAGCCCAGCCTCCACTTCGCCGACCGACGCCCCGCCGGCAATCGCCTCGCCGGCCTCCCCATCCAGCCGGCCTCGCCTCACCCTGATGCCCCTCCGCCAGTCGACCGCCGACTCCCTCCGGCACCCCACCTGCAACCCGCACTCTCCTCCCGCCTTCTCCGCCAGTGCCTCGCGGCTCCCCCTCCCCTCTCCTCTGCGCACCCGCTCCGCCCCACTCCGCCCTCTCGTCCGGCGCTCCGCCTCCCTGCACCCGGCTTCCCAGCGCCCCGGCCTCGTCCGGCGCTCCCCGTCCCGGCGTCTTCCCTCGCGCAGCACCCCGGACCCCGGCCTCCCTGCTCCGCCGCCTCCCGCGCGAACTTCCCCCCCCAGGCTGTGAGTCTTAATTCTTTTTTATTATTATTTATTTTACTTTCATTTTTTTGTTTGTTTGTTAATCTCAATTTTATAACGTTAATTATTTTTATCATATTGATAATATTATAATTTCTTTATTATTATTATGTCATTACTATTATTGTATTATTATTATTATTATGTTAATATTATTTTATTATTATTATTATTATGTTAATATTATTTTATTATTATTATTATTATGTTAATATTACTTTATTATTAATATTATTATTATCATTATTATTATTACTAAAATATTTATTATTATTTTAATTATTATCATATTATTTTTATTATTATTAATATTATTATGTTAACATTATTTTATATTATTATCATTATTATATTATTAATATATTATGATTATATTAAATTGGCATTGTTCCTATTATTATTATTGTATTAATATTATGATATTATTGTTATTGTTATTATTGATATTACAATTATGCTAATTATATTATTATTGTTATTATTATAACATCATTATTATTATTATGTTGTGTTATAATTATTATTGTGATTATTGTTATCACCGCGATTACTTTCACGTTGTTATTATTATTAATATTATTCTGTTATTAATATCGTTGAGACCGTTTAACGGTCTACTGTTTTAGGATCTGTTTGACGGCGCAATTCGATGCGCCATTTTCGCAACGGGAGTCTTGGGCCGTGTCATTCGTCATTCCGATTCGAGGTAGGTCTCCCTATGCACTTGCCTCTAAATTAAGAATTTATTTATTCCTTGTCCTTTTATTGAATTTCAGTAAATTTAAGAAAAATAATATTAAGTAGTTTTTATATTGTGGTGATTTGCTGATAATGCAAACTGTTTAATTCTAGCATTTCATTAAAAGTGTTTTCTTGGTTTCAATTGTGGGATTTCATAGTAATGTCGCTAAATGGTTCTTCCTGAGTAACGAAAGACATGTTGAATTGGGTTTTGAAATGTTTTTGGCATGTGTAAATTAGTAAATGTACTGTTTATGGAAAATGGTGTTTTCTTATAACCTTGATTAGAGAAAACGTCGTGTGACCTTTTGAAATTGTTTTTTTTAAACTTTACGTGTGGTTCTTGGTTGACGAAAGATGTTTTCCCTTGTTGTGTTATTAAAAATAATGCTTTCTGGGTTGTGAAAGTTGTTTATGTTCTTGTTTGAGTGTTTCCAAAAAGGGGTTTTTGCGAAAAGATTGGGTAATGACATTTATATTTTCAGAAAGGTATTTTTGACGTGCGTGAGTTTTGAAATATTGTTTGGGTGTGGAAATGGTGACTTTTGTGTGCGATATCTGGTTTGGCCTGCGATATGAGGAAGTAATATACTATATGAATGTGAAGCTTATTTGAGCACACGGGAAACCCTGGGTATCTAGGTGGGCGGACTAGAACTAGTGTGCTAGTGAGCCGGATGGGTGTCGTCCCTGTTTCACTTAGCTGGATTGACGTTTGCAACACTAACTAAACATATGATATCTGAGGGTCGTGGCCTTCTAAGCCACGTGTTCTGAGGGTCGTGGCCTTCTAAGCCACGTTTTCTGAGGGTCGTGGCCTTCTAAGCCACGTTTCACCGAGACACGAGGTTCTAGGGTCCCACGCGAGCTAGATGAACCTTAGGGGATTTACCCATAGTGCTCTACCATCTCTGGCGTGGTGCCTTCCGTCGGCATACGGGGGACCACTTGAGTGTGAGTGTGTGCGTGTGTGAGTATGTGTGTGTGTGTGTGAGTGTGTGAGTGTGTGTGTGTGGCCATGGTTATTGCTGATAACTTCTGGGTTTTATTTTTACTTGCACTTGGTTTTCCTTGCCTGTTTACCTTTACTTGCACTTGTTTTCCCTGCTTGTTTACTTTCAGTCATCTTTCACAGCCTATACTGTTAGACTTTGGGAAAAATGGGTTTTCAAATGAAAATGCTTAATTCTCTTTGGGGGAGATTTGAAAATGTAACACTTTGCTTTTCAGAATGAGTTCAAAACTAATGAAAGGGAATTAACTTTCAAAAAGGAATAAGGGAAATGCCTCGTGTTTGATTTTCAAGTAAAGCATTATGAAAACTTACTTTTATACATTAAAGTTCAAACCTGGATTATGTAGATTCTTTATTTACTGGCAGTGCATTGGGATTTGTTGTGGGGCTCACCTACTGAGTACTTTTGTGCTCACGCCTATCTTTTACCCTTTCAGTTGCAGGTTCCTTGTGTTCAGGTTTTTTTGGCTTGAGTCGCTCAGTGCGGGAGCGACATTGGTTGTAGTTGGGTGGTGACCGCGAGGTCACGTGGAGGTATGTCGTGGTGTAGGTTTGTTTATGTCTTTAGTGTCTGTTTGTTTGTTTAGTTTATACTCATTCTTTCGATCCTGTTTTTAGTTTGAGCTGAAATCGTTCCCAACGATTAAAGTTTCAATGCCCGGCACTTGTTGCCAGCCCGTGGGGATCGGGAACGCCCCTCGGGCCTTGCCGCGGACCGGCTCGGGTGACCTGTTCAGGGTCGACCCGGGCTGGTTCGTGACACTTCGTGGCAGGCCCTCGTGAAACTGGCTGTTATGTTTCTGAACCGTCGTTCGCAGGGGGTTTAATCACCCCTGCTGCGACTCGTCTTCGGTGTGGCTCCTCAGATCGAAGCAGTTTCGTTTTTTTCCTGGTCAATACAGCGCGTTCGTCTTGCTCGGATCCTGGCACTCGAACCCTTGGAGGGTATTCTCGTCGGCAAACGATCTCCGCGGCACACTGCTGGTGTGTCGCCTCTGGTGGAGCATCGTTTCAGCGCCTTACTCGGCTTCAGCACTCCGAAGGCCCGTCCGCGAGTCCACTCGAACCAGATCCAGCCAAGACTGAAGAGATCAGGACCGTCGGGCGAGTTTATGCCCGGCACTGTGAGTTCTTCTTTACGGTTTTGTTGTAACCTTGTATATTTTCCTTCTCTGTATCTCGATCTGTTGGGGCAGATCCCTTGTGTTGTAATTGTTTTCTTTGAGGATTAATAAACGTGTGCGTGAGGGGTGTTCTTGCCGTGCAGTAGGTCCCAAACGGGACCGAAGCACGTAATTCTCGTGTTACTCTTTTAATTTCTGCATTTTCGTTTCTGTAATTTTCACTTTTGTTTGTTCTTGAATCGTCGGCACCGATCCGCTCATTTTGTTGTTCACCGGATGTTTGCGTCCTCTGTTTGCGACCCATCCTACGTAACAAGTGGTATCAGAGCCACAAACGGCTGCTGTTTTGATTCATTCTACCTACTGTTTCTTTGCCTTCTGTTATCTTTGTTGCTCCGACATACCTGCAATCTTAGTTTGCAATAACAGTGACATGTTTTCTGCACATTTAGAGTGTGGGTGTTTCTTGTGATTATTTTGCATAATAAATTTTGTTCACAACCAGCCCGTATGACTGCCACTGTTTGCATTCTGTTATAATTCGCTTATTGCAGTTAGTTCACAATCTGTCCGTGTGTTTACTACTGTTTATAAACTATTTTTGAATTCAGTTTCTTGTTATTGCATTTGTTATTGGCTGCCAATATTCTGGTAGCCCCCTGTACAATCCATAAATCTGACCAATTTGTCTATTCAGGTTCTGTTTCAGCCTTCTTGCAATTGTTGATTGCTGTTTTCTGGTTTATAGTCCAGCCTGCCACTAGTTCTGCTAACAAATTGGGTTTTCTGTATTCCGCACTGTTTATGTTTAATTCTGCCATTTTATATTGTTGTCCTTTAAATCTCTTTTAAGGACCGAAATCATTGCCTTCACCAAATTTTTGTTTTCGTTTTTCACTACACATTGTACAGATTTATTTCTAGTGAGTATTGGCCGGTCTTTTGGGGGCGTACGCTCTCGTTGTCCCCAATTACTTGGCATCGAACTCGCTGTTTATAAATATGTCTACAATGAGGTATGAAATCGAAAAGTTTGATGGAGATAATGACTTCAATTTATGGCGTATTAAAATGAGGGCATTATTAGTCCAACAAGGTCTCATTGATGCCCTGTCCGGGCCTACTAAACCCCTAACAACTGTTAATGAAGCTGGTCAAACGGTAACCGAACACCAACCGATCCCTAATGACACTCTAATTAAAGCCCATAGTTCCCTTTTACTGTCCTTAGGTGATAAAGTCCTTAGGGAAGTGGCCTTTGAGTCCACTGCTGTCGGCATCTGGCTCAAGTTAGAGAAGCTTTATATGACTGTCTCCCTTGTTGGTAGGCTCTATAAGAAGCACCGCATGTTTACCTTTAGGATGAGACCGGGCTCTTCCTTGAAAGCCCATCTTGACGAGTTCAATAAGATCATGCTAGACTTAGCCAATATAGATGTCATGGTAGATGATGAGGATCAGGCTATTATTCTCCTGATATCTCTATACCATAGTTATAGTACTTTGGTCGAGACCATGATGTATGGTCGTGACTCCTTGACTCTAGAAGAAGTCAAGTCCGCCCTCCTTTCCAAGGACCTTCACTCAAAACCTAAGGCGAAAGGTGAGGCTGAGAGTTTATTCACTAGGGGAAGGCCTCAGGTTAAAAACAAAAAGAAACATTTTAGCAGAGACAAAAGTAGTAATAACAAAGAACCAAGGCATGATCGAAAGGCAAAGAACAATGATAACAAAGACAGAAAAGTTACTTGCTTCCATTGTGGGAAGCCTGGGCATATTAAGCCCGAGTGTAGAAAGCTTAAGAGAGAGCAAGAACGCGCGCATCCCACTGACCAGTCTCTTATTGTTGACTCCGGTTATGACACAGCCGAAGTTCTGAATGTGTCCAGCCATACACTCGACCGCGAGTGGGTCCTTGACTCCGGCTGCTCCTTCCATATGTGTCCCCATAGAGAGTCCTTCTTAGAGCTGGTCGAGAAAGTGGAAGGGGACGTCCTATTAGGGAATAACAAGAGATGCAAGGTTGAGGGAAGAGGATCTGTGCTGATAGAATTGGATGATCATTCCATCATCACCTTACTTGACGTAAGGTGGGTCCCCATCTTGCAACGAAACTTGATCTCCCTAGGAGTCCTAGATCAAAAGGGATATACCTTTAGATCTGAATCTGGTACTATAAAAGTATCAAAAGGATCGCGAACCATTATTAAAGGATCCCTTGTGAATGGTCTATATGTCTTGAATGACATGACTCATTCAAGACAGTTGGGTAGTGTTTATACCACGAACACTGACAACACTATGCTCTGGCATAGAAGGCTGGGGCATGTAAGCTCCAAAGGGCTTGAAGAACTCAGCAAACAAGGATTGCTGAATGACATCACACCTGCGAATCTCCCATTTTGCGAAGATTGTGTGATGGGAAAGGCTAAAAGAGTGACCTTCAATAGATCCTCCTTCAAGGCGGCCGCCCCACTTGATTATATCCATTCGGATTTGTGGGGGCCGGCCAGAACCTCCTCTCATGGTGGAGGCTTCTATTTTGTCACTTTTATCGACGATCACTCCAGGAAAGTTTGGGTATACATCCTCAAAAATAAATCTGATGTTTTCCAAACATTCAAAACCTGGAGAGCCACCGTCGAGAATCAAACTGGGAAGAGAGTTAAGACCTTGAGGACGGATAATGGGCTTGAGTACCTGTCCACCGAGTTCATTCAATACTGTGAGTCTGAAGGTATCAAGAGGCACAGAACTGTTAGGGAAACTCCCCAACAGAATGGCCTAGCAGAAAGGATGAATCGGACTATCCTTGAAAGAGTCCGTAGCATGCTTGCTCATTCCGGCCTCCCTAAATCCTTTTGGGCCGAGGCCACAAGCACTGTTGTGCACCTGATTAACAGGTGTCCCTCCTCTGCGAATCAATTCATTACTCCGGAAGAACTCTGGACCGGCAAGCCCCCATCATATTCCTACTTAAGGGTCTTCGGGTGTACAGCCTATGCCCACATCAAGACTGACAAACTTGAACCAAGAGCCCTCAAGTGCATCTTTGTTGGTTATCCCGATGGAGTTAAAGGGTATAAACTCTGGGTGGATAAGCCGGGATACCAACGATGCATTATTAGTAGAGACGTTGTCTTTCATGAGTCCTCTGCTCCTAAGACCAGGATTGACACACCTGACAGTTCTGATCCAGACTTTCATAAGTCTGATGAACATGAGTCATCTACTCATGTTGAGACTGATGTTCAGTCTATTCTTGCTCCTCCTCAGCCCACTGATGCGGCTGACTCTCAGATGAGTTCCGGTTCAGACTCAGACTCTGGACCTTCCACCGATCATCAAGATTATCAGTTAACCCGAGATAGACAAAGGAGAGTCTCTAGACCTCCTGCTCGGTTTAGCCAGTATGATATGGCATCATATGCTTTTCATGTGGCCCAGGATCTCATCGATGATGATCCTCAATCGTATAGGCAAGCTCTAAAAGATAAGGATTCAAAGCATTGGATCATAGCCATGAATGAAGAGATGCAATCTCTAAAGAAAAATCACACCTGGACTGTTGTTCACAAGCCTGTGAATGCTAAAGTGATTGGGTCCAAGTGGATTTATAAGAGAAAGGAAGACAACACAGAGGGAAATAAAGTGAGGTTTAAAGCTAGGCTAGTCGCCAAAGGATTTCTTCAGAGAGAGGGAATCGACTATGCTGAGATTTTTTCCCCCGTTGTCAAACACTCTTCTATTCGGCTCTTATTAGCCTTCGCTGCCTATCTCGATCTGCACATCGAGCAACTTGATGTTAAAACTGCCTTCTTGCATGGGGATTTGAATGAAAAACTCTATATGAAACCTCCTAATGGTTATTCAAAGGAATTCAATTCCAACCAAGTTTGCCTTTTGAATAAGTCCCTGTATGGTTTAAAATAGGCATCAAGGCAATGGTACAAGAAATTTGATTCTTTTATGTTAAATAACCAATTTACCAGGAGCCAGTATGATGCTTGTGTCTACTTCAAGTCTATTCAAGGTTGTATGATTTACCTTCTGCTTTACGTAGATGACATGCTTATCATATGTAAGAATATGAGTTTTATCACTTCAATTAAATCCCAATTGAAAGGCAACTTTGAAATGAAGGACTTAGGTGCAGCTAAGCAGATTTTAGGTGTTGAAATCATCAGAGATAGACCTAATAAATTGCTCTACTTATCTCAGCATGCTTACATTTTAAAGATCTTGAAGAGGTACATGTTTGAATCTCTCAAACCTGTGAATGTACCTCTTGCTCAACACTTCAAATTGTCTTTGACACAAGCACCCACTGCTGATGATGATGTGCAATTTATGTCTAAAATTTCATATGCTAGCATTGTTGGTAGTATAATGTACTCTATGATTTGCACCAGGCCTGACATTGCTTTTGCCATTTGCACCCTCACCAGATTTATGGCCGCTCCTGGGAAGCCCCATTGGCATGCTCTCAAATGGCTTCTCAGATATTTATCATGTTCATCTAATTTGTCTTTATGTTTTGGTAAAAATGTTGATACTTCTAACATTTTGGTAGGTTTTGTAGATGCAGATTATGCAGGTAACATTGACACTAGAAAATCATTGACTGGATACGTGTTTACTGCCTGCGGTGGGGCTATCTCATGGAAGTGCAACATGCAGTCCGTTGTTGCCCTCTCCACCACTGAGGCCGAGTACATAGCACTCACCGAGGCGGTAAAGGAAGCCTTATGGCTTAAAGGCTTGTCTTCTGAACTCAAGCTCTTTGATTCAACTATTAATGTTTTCTCTGATAGTCAATCTGCATTACATCTTTCTAAAAATTTAGTTTGCCATGGTAAATCAAAACACATAGACATTAGATTACATTTTATTAGAGATGTGATAGAACAAGGAACCGTGTGTGTCAATAAGATACACACTGATAAAAATCCAGCTGATAGTTTGACTAAAGCTGTCATTTTATCTAAGTTCAAATATTGCCTAGATAATTTGAACTTGGTTCCTGTTCCGTAATCCTAGGTGCAAGAACATCCCTGAATTTAATTAAAAATGGTGGAGTTTTGTGAATTAATGAAATTTAATTCTGTATTTCTTGTTTTTATTTAAATTCATTTTCATTATATATTTCAACGTTTTTATTTTCTGTTCTGCATTGCTGCGTTTATTTTGCCACGCTGGCAATCTGTGTATTGCTGCGTTTGGTTTGTGGCCGTTGATCTTTGTTGCTGCCCTTTCATCCTTGGCCGTCCACCTGTTCCTGCTGATTGAACGGCCTGAACCATCAGCGGCTGTTCGGTTTTCTTTCTGGCTTCGTGGCAGGCCCTCGTGAAACTGGCTGTTATGTTTCCGAACCGTCGTTCGCAGGGGGTTTAATCACCCCTGCTGCGACTCGTCTTCAGTGTGGCTCCTCAGATCGAAGCAGTTTCGTTTTTTTCCTGGTCAATACAGCGCGTTCGTCTTGCTCGGATCCTGACACTCGAACCCTTGGAGGGTATTCTCGTCGGCAAACGATCTTCGCGGCACACTGCTGGTGTGTCGCCTCTGGTGGAGCATCGTTTCAGCGCCTTACTCGGCTTCAGCACTCCGAAGGCCCGTCCGCGAGTCCACTCGAACCAGATCCAGCCAAGACTGAAGAGATCAGGACCGTCGGGCGAGTTTATGCCCGACACTGTGAGTTCTTCTTTACGGTTTTGTTGTAACCTTGTATATTTTCCTTCTCTGTATCTCGATCTGTTGGGGCAGATCCCTTGTGTTGTAATTGTTTTCTTTGAGGATTAATAAACGTGTGCGTGAGGGGTGTTCTTGCCGTGCAGTAGGTCCCAAACGGGACCGAAGCACGTAATTCTCGTGTTACTCTTTTAATTTCTGCATTTTCGTTTCTGTAATTTTCACTTTTGTTTGTTCTTGAATCGTCGGCACCAATCCGCTCATTTTGTTGTTCACCGGATGTTTGCGTCCTCTGTTTGCGACCCATCCTACGTAACAGGATCCTCTGTTTTTGAGTCACTTCTGGACTAAACTCTTTCAATTACAAGGAACAAAATTACAAATGAGTTCCGCCTATCACTCCCAATCCGATGGCCAGATGGTGGTCGTCGACCGCTATTTGGAAACTTACCTTCAGTGTTTTGCCGGCGAACAACCTAAGGATTGGTCCTTTTGGCTACCTTGGGCAGAATTATGGTACAATACCACTTGACATCCGTCCATCAACTCATGTCCCTTTGAAGTTGTTTATGGGCGAATACCTCCAACCCTCGAGTCCTTTCCGCCCAGTGAAGTGAAGGTGGAGGCCATAGTCTCTGCTTCACTTGATCGCCAAGAGGCTCTTTAACAACTTCAACATCATCTCTCACGAGCACAAAGTTGCATGAAGCGCCAAGCGGACCAACATCGCCGTGACATCACTTTCCAGTCCGACGACCAAGTTTTTATCGGAAACTCCGCCCCCTATTGGATTGATGTAGCTTGATCCATTTGGATAATGTTTGGCCAAATGCTAGCGGCCCATAATGCACACCAGACCGCAACTCTCGTGGGCTGAGCTCCGCGGTGATCTCGTTGGGAGTTTCAGGGGGCAATGCGCCTCTGCTCCAGGGGTCAAAGTTTCCCGAACCAAATTTTGGCGAACCGTAGCAACTCTGATCGGCTGTAGCAGAGCTGACCAGACGACATCGACAGAGCATTTTAGCAGTGCAAACTTTGACACAGATACTGTAGCATCTCGGACTTTGGAGACAACGATATTGTAGGTCCGCGAACTTTTAGCTACCAGCCACTGTAGTAGCTTGGATTTGGGTGGCCGCAATACTGTAGCAGTGTGGACTTCCAGCCACCGTTCACTATAGCACAATGGACTTACTGTGCGGTTAGTGACACAATGTTTCGTCTGCTTTATTAGCTCATTCGAGATTGGGTTTCGGTGCGTGTGAAACTCTGAAACCTCCTTGTAATTATGCTCTTGTTTTTAGTGAAGTGATTCTGCCTCTCTGTGGATGTTGGAATCTTTTCCCGAAGCACGTAAATCGCTGTGTTCGTGTTCATCTTCTTCTTCTTCTTTTGTTTTGTCTTTTCTTCATCTACAAACCTATCTGTCGGTGCGACTCCCAACGTTTCTGCAACACATGTTGTTTTTTCCAGCTTGTACTTCTTTTACATTGTTGGTGAGGACTTCATGGACGGAGTGCATCAAATCCACCGCCATGGCAGTGAGATACAACTTACATGGCGGGGAAAGGATGAAATATGAGTCCTTTTTGGTTGCTACTTTACAACGTCTTCTTCATTATCCAGTGGTTGTTCTAGATATGTTGCATGGATTGAATAATCAAAGAGAAAGTTAGCATTGAATTTTATTTGAACAAAATTTAAATTTGAAGAATCAAATTCAAAGTCTCCCCCTTTAGTATAAGCAGCTTCTGTCTTGTTTTCCTTCGGAAAAGCCACATAGATCTCCTCATGGACTTCCTTCAATAAATGTTCAATATGTCATGGGAGCTCCATGTGTTTCTCGACGGATGCATCTTCTTTTTCTTCATCTTTCTCCAAAGCGAGACAAGGATTGGTTGAATCTGAAAATTCAAAACAGTGGGAGGTGATACTCAATTTAGATTGAATAAAATTAGATGAGAATGAGTTTAAGAAAGAATCATCTCTCTGAGTTGGTCCGACTCTAGTCTCTTGAAAGCGCCTTTTGAAGTTGAATTTCACTGGATAGAGGTAGGTAGTCAGACTCGATCTTCTCTTCAAATCCCACAAATTGGGTGGTTTCTTTTTCCACAATGAGGGATAGGTCCAGAGTTGCTAATGCCTCTGCATTGTTGATGGGGAGATCATGTTCCATTTCTTTATTTTCCCCTTCACTTCAAAATTTTTCTGAATTTTGTTGATCTCTCATATGCGCTTTAGCACACGAGTCTTCACCATTACTCTCCAACTCTTCATGGTAGATTTCGATTTCGATCTCCAAATGGTTGGGCTGCGGATTTTCTTCAAAGTAAAGCCTCAACCTCTTGAATTTCTTCAATAAAATTGGGAGAGACTAAGAGAGACTCTTTTTGTGCCTCGACCACTTGATAAAACTCTGTAAAGTAACAAGAGAACTCAGTTCCTTGATCATGACTTCAAAAATTGGTTTTTGCATATCCTCACTCAGACTTGCTATAAATTCTTCGAATGCTTGCTCCCCGCAATTTGATTGCCAAAATCCCCTCCCTTGCCTAGTAAAAATGGCAACATCATACTTCCTAGACAAGGGTGAGTTAAACATTTTTTTTAGTTTTTTAATGAAAACAATGAAAATCAGTTACAAAATGTGAAAAGGAAAAAGTGAATGAACGAACGCTTGACTCCCCGACAACAACGTTAAGTTTTGACACGTCTGTCGTAAGATGGTACAAAAGTTATAATTTATTTCTTAATCCAGCACAGTGGCTGACTGAGTTCATCTCACTTGAGGAGCTTTGCAGTCGATCAAACGCTATCTCTAATTCACGCTTTTTTTTTTGTGTTTCTATTTAATTTATGAAAACTATAAATTTTGGGTTTGGAAAAATAATGCAAAATTTGGAAAGAAAATATGTAGATGTAGACAAAATGAATGAAGTTAAAAGAAAAGTCTTGGTCCTATGGTTTCGTTACTCGGTTTCTTCATTATTCAGATTTATTGTTTAAATTCAATTTGATAATTCATTTATGAAATCTCAGTCATGAATTACTGTTCTTTAATTTATTGAGTGTGAATTTTTTGCATGCGTAGGAGTTCTCTTTGACACACCAAATCTCACCTTTTCCAATAGCCAAGTAAGATGAACACCTCGATCGAGAGTGTAATATCTTACCAGACCTGACTCCATCGTATGCCGTTTCATCACTTCGAGCATCCTCAACTCCATCGTATGAAGAGTTTACCTAAGAGAATGGAGAGAAAACATGTAAATTTAAGAATAGAAATGAAAATGAAAGTCGCGTTGTGGTGGACGATCGCCGCACCCATACACTTCTCTCTCATTCACCACAAATAAAATTAAAACATTAAAGAATTAAAGCGCAAAACATTAAAGAATTAAAGCGCAAAAATTTTGGAACACTACGAACCCCCCCATGGATAAACCTCAGGTCAGTTACTCGCCATTGCGAGTGTAAGAAATCACGATGGAAGATGGAGAGAGAGAAAAAGAGAAAATGAAATGGAAAGAGGAAACACTTTAATAATAATATGAATTAGGGTTACATGATAAAATAAATTAAAAACAAAAGAAAAACCTAAACAACTGCCTACTCCCAACGCAGCAGCAGATCCCTGGATCCTCCAATGATTTCGAATCTCCCTCGGCCCTGTTTATAGGGATCAATGATGCTTAGGTCGGCTTTAATTATCCATAAATACAGTCATTACAGTGATTGAATTCATTCCTAGTCAATCTCGGGGCTATAGGGGTCTTCCGGGTCAAAAAGCACCGATTTCGGTCATAAATTTGATGTCAAAGCTTCCCGTCATAGCATTTCACTACGTGAATTAGACTTCCCCCCTGTCTCACTTTTCCAAAGAAACCCACCTCGTGAATTAGTGATTCACAACATGAATTGTTGTTTTCCAGCAAATTTGCCTTCATTTCCGCCTAAATCTTCAATTCTGAGCTTCGGACTTGGGCCTCACGGGCCATCATTTGCGTGTTGAATTCATCGCCTTTTTGCTCGTTTTTGATCATTTGTCGTATGCTGCCATAAATCACAAAAACAATTCAATATCGGTAAGATTAATTATTTAAAATGCATAAACAATGTGTTTTATATTAAAATAAGTAAGCATAAAATGGTTCTGTCAGGGGCCTATATACACGAACACCACCCCCACAGACATGTATTTTATTTATCCAGAGTGAATCGAAGAAACTCGAAACAACTTACAATGATGGATGGATTTACTATCCAACAGTCCATATCTCTTCTCGTATGACTTTCTTGAAGTGTTCTTCTTCTGAAACTCCTTTGTACTGGCTCGACGACTCCAAGATCGGGAACAAGAGGCACCTCTTCTCTAAGCAATCCAAAACGAATCAAAGAAACTCAAAACAACTTACAACGCTGGATAAATTTACTATCCAGCAGACAAGATCTCTTCTCGTATCACTTTCTTGAAGCGTTCTTCTTCTGAAACTCCTTGGTATTGGCTCTGCGACTCCAAGATCGAGAATAGTAGGCCGCACCTCGTTGAGCAATCCAGAACAAATCGAAGAAACTCGAAACCACTTAGAACGTCGGATAGATTTACTATCCAACAATCCAGATCTCTTCTGGTGCGACTTTCTTGAACCGTTCTTCTTCTGAAACTCCTTGGTACTGGCTCGGCAACTACAAGATCAGGAACAGGAGGCCGCACCTCTTCTTTGCGATGGGACGTCGGCGATCTTGACCTCGAACGGAGCAACCAAAGCTCCTGCGAACGACGACAGGCCGAAAAACCCAATCTTCGAAGCACTTTTCCACGTCGAGAACCAGAACAAAACTGAGAGGAAAGATTCAGTTAAGATCTTCAGAGGACGAGGCTGCAGGGAGCATTAAATCTTCTAACAATCGTGCAGGCGAGCTAACAGCCCAATGAATGAGTGTGTGCCACAAATCCCTTCAAAACAGAAAATAAAACCGCGTAACAAATTTGAAGGGCCATGTAAAGGTTAAGCGACACCCATGTGAGGGTAAATCGACACAAGGGTAAAGCCGTTGTGGCGTAAGAGTAATAAACCCGCTGTGTAAAAGTAAACCCGTAAGGGAAACAACCACGTAAAGGTCGTGCGTAAGGGTCAAGAGGCCTGCACGTATACCATGGTTACGTAAAGGGCAAAACCGAGGCTTAAGGGTACCTGCGTAAGAGTACTGACGTAAGGGTACCTACCTAAAGGTCAGACCCGCGTAAGGGTAGCTACGTAAGGGTAAGGCCACGCGTAAGGGTATCCACGTAAGGGTACAAGGAGACTCGCGTAAGGGTAAACAAAGTTACGTAAAGGTAAAGGAAACCTACGTAAAGGTAAACCAGTTGAGACACAGGCTACATAAGGGCCATAGAACCATTACGTAAAGGTAAACCCTGAACCAGAAAACCACACAAGGGTAAGGTCATAAAAAAAAAAGCCCACGTAAGGGTAACCCTTAAGATCTAGAATCCATGCACTTTGAGCATAATAATAGAAGGAAAATTAAAAACACTTTGCATGCATGTAAAGAACAAAGTATAAATAGCGAAATCAATTAACAAGGCAAATTCAAATTGAAAACACCTTAAATTCATAAATCTCCACCATTTTCATTTGAAATTGATGATGTTCTTGCACCTATCACTACTACAAACACGGCCTTTATCAGCGCTAAAAATGGCCTTTATCAGCGCTAGAAAAGCGCTGATAAAGCCAGCGTAGATAAAGGGGGTCCCCTTTATCAGCGCTCCGAAAAGCGCTGATAAAGGACCCTTTTATCAACGCTTTTATAAAAGTTAAAAAAAATTAAAAAAACTGCCAATCGGGGGGGGCTTTTATAGCGCTTGAACCCTACAGCGCTTTTCGGCCCCTATACAACACCCCACGCACCCCCCTCCACCCTTTAACAGCGCTTGCTCCAATATTCCCCATGCGCGCGCACCCCTGCCTCCACCAAGATTTGAACTCGAGACCTCCCCCCTGCGCGCCTAAGCCCTTACCACTACTCTATTTTGATTTGGTTTCCAATTCATGATATCTCTATATATATATATTTATATATTTAGTTGTATTTATTCATATAGCAATATATATTTATATTAATAGATATATATAGTTATATTATAATATATAGTTATATAGTTATATTATAATGTATATAGTAATATTAATATATATATATATAGTTATATTAACATATATATAGTTATATTAACATATATATAGTTATATGAATATATATGAATATATATTTATATAGTTATATTAATATATATATAGTGATATTAATATATATATTTATGGTGATATTAATATATATATTTATAGTAATACTAATATATATATATGTAGTTATATTAATATATATATAGTTATTAGATTAATATATATATAGTTAGATTAATATATATATAGTTAGATTAATATACAGGTATATAAATATTCATATATTGGTATTTTAAATAAAATGGATGTTAGTTATTATTTAGATAAAGCTAATATATTTTATATGTAAATATATTTTATTATTTATATTTATAATTAAAATTTTAGGAGTGAATATTTAAAAAATATGAATATATTGTTATATATTTGATTATAAATAGCAGTGCATTGTAAAAAATGATGAAATTTCAAAGACATAATATCAATATGAATGTAATACCTTGGAATAAATTCATACCCCACCAAAAAAATCCAATAATACCCCCTTAAATGAGGGTGAAAATCCACAAAATGTTAAAAAATCGGGGTACCCCGACTAAAAACTCAGTTTTGGAGGCCTTCTGGGCCTCTTTTGGCCTCGAAAAACGCTTGATCGGGGTTTCCCCGAATCACAACGACGTAGATCTCGTCGCAGGCTTCGATTTGATATGTGGTAGAGCTCAAACGGACACCCGGATCAAAAGTTATGACCGTTTGAAGTTTGAGTTGCGTTTTCAACATATTTTGGATCTTTTTTTAATTTTTTTAATTTTTTTAGTCCTCAAATTGTTATTAAATGACTATTACTCCATAATGATTATCAAAATATTAATTAAAAATATTTTTTAATTTTTTAAGAAGTCATTTTCACTAAATATCTTATATATTAAGTATAATAAGTGTAAATGTACATTTATACTTATCTAAAATATATTTAAAAATTATATATTATATTTATATAACAATATAACTATATTTATATATTAATATATTAATATATGTTAATTTTTTTTAAAGCCGACCCTTTATCAGCGCTCAAAAAAGCGCTGATAAAGGCCCCCCTTTATCAGCGCTACTAAGCAAGCGCTGATAAAGGGAGACGCTGCGAAAAACTGTTTTTGTGGTAGTGTATTGTTACTGAATATGAACCAAATTCATTTTATCTAAACAAAACTTGAATTTTGATAAAACCACCATTGTAATCAAACTATCAACAAAGTTATCATTAGTATGCATCTTTGTGACACATAGGGTTCTAGATTCAATGATATCCCTAATAAAATGTTACCTAATGTCTATGTGTTTGGATTTATCATGATAAACCAAATTTTTGGACAAATGGAAGGTAGATTGACTATCACAATAAACCGTGTTGGAGTCTGTATCCCACATCGGACTTGTGGTCCGATGTGGTTCTTTTCATTCATTATAAAAGCATGCCTCCGCCACACTTTGAGGTAAAGGGAGGCGATGGGGTTTTCTCAACCTACATGGTATCAGAGGGAACCTAATCCCGAACCCTCCCTCCCTCCCGTATTATTTCTTTCCCGTCACCCTCTAGGGTTTTTCTCGGTTGGGGGGGCAGCGGCCTCCATGGCCAGCGAGCCATAGGTATTCTCCACCGCCCCCTGCCGGTCATCCCTCCCGACCGGCAGCCTCCCTGCTCCGGCTCTGTCCGGCGGTGCTCCTCCCCGGTGTGCCTTCCCTTCCGGCGCCCGCTCCTCCTGCGCGCGAGCCCTCGCCGTCGCGGATCCTCCCCCTCCCGGTATCTCTCCCCGCTGCGCACGACGGCTTCACCCTTGGCCGCGCCTCCCGATCCCGCCAGAATCCCGTCACGACTCCTCCCGAGCGCAGCCCTTTTCGGCTCCCGCGCGTCCTTCTGGCTCCCGCGCGCCCTCCCGGCCCTTCCCGGCAACTCCGGCTCCCCTCCCGATCTCGACGACTCCTTCCCTACGCGCTCCATCCCCGCCGCAGCTTCCTTCTCGGCGTTGCGTCCTTCCTGCGCGTCGCCTCCTGTGCGGACATCCAGCCCCGCCTCCCTATTCTGCCGGCCTCTCCCCCTTCCGGCGCCTCCGACAGCCGGCCTCCCTTCCTGCCGGCTCCTCCAGCAACGGCTTCCTCGCGCGCCGGCCCAGCCCTCCCAGCGTGCTCGTCTTGCGACCTCGCCCGATCTCCCAGCGGTTCTCCCCCCTGCCGGCCATCCCTTCTCGGCGCCCTTGTTCTTCCCGGCGGACCTCCCTTCCCCGGCGGCTCCGACCCGGACGACTCCCTGCGCCGGCGGCCTCCCTTCCCCGACGGCGGTTCTCTCTCCCAGTCGGCCCCGCCTTCCGCGATGCGTCCCGGCCCCGCTCTCACACGGCTTTCCCGGCTTCCGTCGACGACTCATTCGACTCTGCCTCCTTGCACGACGCATCAACAACTGCTCCCTCCATGTCGGCATCCTCCTACTTCCTACGGAATCCCCGCCTTCCTGCCCGGTGCTTCCTGCGGAATCCCCGCCTTCCTGCCCAGCGCCTCCTGCTGAATCACCGCATTCAATCGCCGGCCTCCTCCTGCGGATTTCCCGGCGCTTCGACGACCGGCACTGCCATTGCGGATTTCTCGACGCTTTGACGATCGGCCCGACATTACAGATTTCCCGGTGCTCTGACGACCGGCCCGTAGTGCGGATTTTCCCAACACTTTGATGACCGACCCGCCAGTGTGGATTTCCCGGCGCTCTGTTGTCTGGCCCCGCACTTTTCCGGCGATGACCCATCCTATTTTTTTTCAGCGGCATCACATTACCATCTTGAGGGGGAGCAACATCAACAATGATTTTATTATTTCCGTTTCTTCTATTTTTTGTCTTGTATTTGTCATCAAGCTGGGCATGTCCAGCTTGAGGGGGAGTGTTAGCGTCTGTTTTGTTGCTTTCTTTTCATTATGTGTCAAGCTAGGTACACCTAGCTTGGGGGGGAGTGTTGGAGTCTGTATCCCATATCGGACTTGTGGTCCGATGTGGTTCTTTTCATTCATTATAAAAGCATGCCTCCGCCTCACTTTGAGGTAAAGGGAGGCGAGGGAGTTTTCTCAACCTACAAACCGAAATAAAAAAATTGTGTAAATTGAGTTCAGAATCCAAACCCTTCAACCATAAAGCCTCCTTGATAGCCTCAACCAAGGCAATATACTCAGATTTTGTGGATGAAAGAGCAACCACATATTGGATATTGCATTTCCAGGATATGGGTCATCCATAAGCAGTGAAGACATATCTAGTGAGGGACTTCCTGGTATCTACATTATCTGCATAATCAACATCTACATATCCAACAATTAGTTCATCATTATTTACATTTCTACAAAAACACAAAGATAAGTTAGCAGTATATGAAACATATCTATGTAACCATTTCAGGGCCTTCCAATGGGGCTTCCCTGGATTGGCCATGAATCTGCTAAGAGTGCAAATAGCAAAAGCTATGTCAGGCCTAGTGTAAATCATATAGTACATTATGCTGCCAACAGTATTGGCATAATGGATTTTAGACATATATTCAATATCTACAGCAGAAGTAGGAGTTTGAGTTAAAGACAATTTAAAGTGCCGACCAGAAGGAACATTAACCGACTTCAATGTTTCAAGCAAGTACCTTTTTAGGATTTTCAAGATATAAGCATTTTGGGACAAATATAACTGTTTATTAGGTCTATCCCTTATAATTTCTATGCCTAATATCTGTTTTGATGCTCCTAAATCTTTCATCTCAAATGCAGTTTTCAATTGAGACTTGATGGAATTAATGAGTTTCATATTATTGCACATAACCAATATATCATCTACATAAAGCAGTAGTAGTGCAGACTTACTGTAGCAGCATGTGACAGGTCAATGTAGTTCCACGAACTTCTCGTCACCGACACTGTAGCAGTTTGGACTTGGGTGACCGCAACATTGTAGTAGTGCGGAATTCCGGCCACCGGTCACTGTAGCGTAGTTGACTTACTATGTAGTTGGTGGCATAGTGTTTCGTTCTTTATTAGCCATTCAAGCTAGAGTTTCTCTGTGTGAGAAACTCTGAAAACCTCCCTGTATTTGTGCTCCCAGATTATAGTGAATTGTTCCGACTCTGTGGACATAGAGATTTTTCCCGAACCACATAAATCGTTGTGTCCGTGTTAATCTTCTTCTTCTTCTTTTGTTTTGTCTTTTCTTCATTTGCAAATCTATCTGTCACTGTGACTCCTAGAATTTTCGCAACAGCCCCAACCGCTAACATTCGGTGGCTCACCACATCTACCAAAAGCTTTCTCCTTGTTATGATGGTCCCTTTCGAATTCTTCAAAGGGTGGACAACGTGGTCTATCTCTTAGGTTTACCTACAACGGCATAGATACATCCTGTGTTTCATGCTTCCCAACTCAAGAAAGCAGTTGACACTGATACTCCTCACACTATCCTACCGGCAGACCTGGACGACGATTCATCACCTGCTTTGGAGCTCGAAGTAGTCCTCGCCAAGCGCGCTGACTCTCCGACTGGGGTAGCTGCCCCTAGTTTCTCATCAAGTGGAAGGGGAGGCCTGCGGAGGAAGCCACTTGTGAGAATGAATATGTGATTCAAAACCAATTTCCTTCATGCAGTCTTGTCAAGACTGCTTCTCCAAAAGGGGTGACTGTTAGGGCGAGGGATGCCTAGGGACCTTGGAGGGTATATTTTGTTGGAACCACTTTGTGTATAGGATTGTATTTGTTGTCAATAGTTGTCAATGGAATATCAAAATGAAAGAGATTAAGAAGTACTCCAATAAAATGGAGGAATGGAAGCTCACAATGAAGGAGATCATGAAGTACTCCGATGAAGTAGAGGAGTAGTGATTCGGACGATTGTTGTGCTGATCATAAGTTCAAAGAACATGTGTCAAAGGTGATACATTGCTTACAACAATGAAGAATGTGAGGAGTAATCCATCCAAGGATGATTAAAGCAGGATGATGTTTTTGGATGAAGACCATGCACTTCCTCATTATTGCATGAGCACCATGGGCTTTGATGAATACCATGAAATTCCTCATTATTGCATGAGACCCATGGGTTTGATGAAGACCACGTAATTTCTCATGACTGCATGAGAACCATGCAAGAGACTTCTTGATGAATTGAATTGGTTTGCATGAAGTTGATCATGACAGTTGATGAAGGAGGCAATGTGCCAATGAGTTGACTTATGAAATGGCCATGCACATCACATTGTCATCGAAGATGATGGTACTAAAGCTGTTCCTTCAAAGAATACATATCACAATATTGGAGTTTGTGATAAAAGCTAAAGAGTTGCTGAAGGATACAGTTCACCAAGAAGAAGTGATGTTGAGGTGATCGTGCTTGTCGACAAAGCAAACAAACGACATACAAATTTGTTGACAAAGGAGATTCCATGGTGACATGTCGAGTTCAAGAGTTGTGGTCAACGATCTAAGTTTGATTGAAGAACATCGACAGAGGGATGGTTGATCTGGAGGCGGTACAAAAAGAGCAGATACAAGGTGGCGCTGTTTTCCAGTGTTTGCCAAATTTTAGGGCCTCAAAATCAACAATTGAAGAAGAGTGATTTTGGCCAAGGGACTTGCGCGCCGTGCTCTTGGAAGATAAAAGACTTGCGCGCCATATGTTTTTGAGGATCAGAACATCAAAATTTGGCTAAGGAAAGAAGGTCGCGCAAGTGTTGGTTGGGTCGCGCAAGTGACTTGCGCGACAGAGGTTATTGAAGACAAGACTTGCGCGCCGTCGTGGGACTTGCGCGCCGTCGAGGGACTTGCGCGCCGACGCGCAGGGTGTCCAGTTTGCCTATAAATACTGGACCACCCCTCCTCATTTCTCACGGAGCTCAAGACTTTGAGATTGTTCGAGCTCTCGTCGCGCAGGTGGTAGAACCGCGCAAGTGGTAGTTGGGTCGCGCAAGTAGAGGTTGCGCGCCGATTGATGGTTGAGCGCCCCAGGTGATTTGGGCAAGGAAGGAAGTGATTCGCGCAAGTATTAAGTTCAAGAAGGCAGTGTCGCGCAGGTGCTTCAGTGACACTTGCGCGCCAGTTTAGACTTGCGCGCCTGAGACTTGCGCGCCGCCGGGAGACTTGCGCGCCGGGCTTGAAAAGGAGACCCAAACACTGTTGAAGCACGCCCGCCTTTCTGGAGCTGCACAAGAGCTGAAGATTGTCTGATACTTTTGGTGCAAAGCGAGATTGAAGAAGAAATCTAAATGATACATGCATGATCTCATGCATAGATGGTGAATTGATTCTGACGAATGCCGAGTAAGCTGAACTTCATTTATTGAGCAATCACATAAGTGATTGTGATTCAGGCAAACGAAGACAAGGGGATCTAGTGCATTCAGTCATTGCACTAAAGAAGAAAGATCGAACTATAAAGAGCATCAACTCTGAACCCTGATGCAAGCAAAGTCTCATGCTGAACATGAGACAAAGAACATCAATGCACACCTATTGAAGAGACCTTCACGTCTATAAACTGAGTGGGACTTCACCAACGGCAGTGAGCCAGGGGGAGTCAACGGGAGTGACCCGAGGGACGCAGTGAGCTATCCCTGAACAATTGTAAAGGCAGTGAGCCTGGGACAGAGTGTCTGTACCCGAACACTTGTAATCCGCAGCTAGTGAAGCATAGTGGATTTAGGTACGACCGACAACCTGTCGGCGTATGCTCCTTGGACGTAGCCCTTAGTGGTGAACCAAGTAAAAATAGCTGTGTCATCTCTCTGCATGTGAATGTTTAATTGCTGTTCATATCCATCATACAGGTTTACGTAGTTCCTACCAACGTGGGAACAAGATCCACAACTTTAAGAAGAAAAAGTTGCCACCCTGATTCACCCCTCCCCTCTCAGGGTGTCCCGGGGTCCTACATATTTTAGGAGAGGCAAGGTGGTCCAACGAACAATTAGCTAGTGGTCCCCGAAGGCTTTTAGCAGGCTGCTATTCCATATCCCCCATTGGCACCTGAGTTGATCCGGCCTTGCCTTCCCAGTTGCACCACCATTGCCTTGCTCTCATCCTCATTGTTATATTCTTTCATAATAAAGGCTTTCGTGAGTGACCTTCACTTAACCGAAAGCGTGCACTCGGGTTGGTTTATTAGCGCACTCACGCCAAGTGCTACCACCATATGGAGCCCCCCCTACCGATTTCAAACGGCGCTACCTCTACTACCTATATTATACTGAATAGGACCCTCCGTAGTTGAGTGGGTACTGAAAACTCAAGCCCTTGCGCGTACAACGGTTGGAGTAGAAGGCGTTCCGATCCAATTCCAATGCGCCCCATCTCAACTCCACCAAGACCACAAAAAAACCTCACATGTGATTCCCAACCATCCTTGACCATGACCCCCTACTGAACATGGGCCACTCGATAAACCAATAGAACTACCGATCGCGAAACACAACCGACACCGCCGACAAAAGGCAATGCCAGAGTAGAATGGCCTTCCGACCCCATAGGCTCAAGCTTGAGTTGGCCATACCCCAAACTGCCTGATCCACCCGTTGCTGCTACCTTTGCTGTTTCACCTGGGCGTGCCCCATTCACAGTTATGGCCATCCCATCGATCACGCCAGGATGCGGTAGCTCAGTACTCTACTCTACGGTACTCTTATATATAGTTATAGACAGAATACCTGAGCACCTGATTCGTACGCCTCATGTACTCTTTTAATAGTGAATTCCAGACCCATCCATATTCGCACTGTTCGTTCACTCCATCCCGTACCTCACTTTGCGCCCCTGGTCATTTCCAGGTCCTCACTGGGATACTTCATGTATCACTGGGATACATGATTCATGTATTCCAGTAAATGACCAGGACATACCAGGGTAGCTAGGTATCATCCTTTATCGGTGCTGCCAACCACACCATCCAATGATGTGATCAAGCGGGCGGTGGGCCTGTGCTAAAAGATATCAACCTCCCTCTCGATCCCTGATCAAGGAGGGAGTGAAGACATTAAAGCACAGACCAGAGCCGACGACGTCACGAGCGACCGAAATAGGTACTCTGTCTATATAGTTTGTTGAATTGTTGCCTCAGTGGCAGACTTCAAGTCAACATAATCGAATGTCCCTGTCAGCCGCCCTTTCAACCCCATCCATTGGGATATGTGACAAAACACGCATGAGCCAATCATGGTCAGGTCATAGTCTACTACCTATATTATACACTGATAAGGTGCTACTTAATATATAAGGGTATAGTTTCCTATAGCAAACACTCTAGCTTTCCCTTCTCCAACGGTATCAACCCCTTCATCACAATCGATGCGCTTATCGTCACCTTTCATAGATATCCAACGGTTCCCCTCATATATGGAAACCAACAAGAACCAAAGTTGTGTGCGGACACATTCATCACATTTTCATCCTGATAGTGAGATAGAGACACGGAAAACAAGACCGTTTACTCTATTACTTGAGACCTGATTTATTATAGTATAGATGTAAAGACCTGTAAAATTCAAGGGAAATTTTTTCTTAAATTTTCTTTGAGATTTTACAAGAACGCAGTTTCTGATGGCACCTGATTCCGAGGCCCGGTGTGCCCGGAATCATTTACCGAAATTTAGCTCAGGTACGTTCAGTGAACGAACGAGCAGGATTTCTTAACTTTTGATCCGGTGCTCGGAATCGAAATCCGAGGGCACCGATGAAACCGCAACGCCGGTAATTGTCAAGAAGACCTTTACTGAAGTTGCGTTTGCTCGGGTGGAGTTGTTAAAAACTTGGGAATTAAAAGTTAGGTAAAATAAATTGTGTGCAATTTATTTTACCCATGGTAGTTTAATTCTCTCATGGGAAGTTGTTGGTGGGGCCCACAACCACCCAACTTCCCATGTGAGGTTATGAGGGCGGTGGGGCCCACACGAGCCCTCATCTTCCAAATTCCCTAACTCGTCACCTCCCACATTAATTCATGCCACCTAAAGACTAATTAATTCGATAACTTAAGATCAATTAATTAAGTATGTTAGGTTTTGAATTTTGTAATTTTGAAAAGCATGACATGAGTAATAAAATAAGGCAACACTTATTTTATTATTGTTGTTTGGTTGTGCGAGAGGATTTTGGAGAGGATTTGCTCTAACTCTTGAAGAACATATTCTTCCTCGTCGAAGAACGCGAAGAACACCGAGCCTTCGACGAAGAACTCCGTCATCGCAAAGGGGAGTTCGTCGTACCGTCTTCTTCCCTCTCCACAGCCGGTGAGAGACTCCGTCCTCGGAGATCGACGACACGACGCCAACGATTCTCTTCTCCGCGACGCCGACAAACCTCCTTCCGCGACGCCTTCTTCCGCGACGTTCTTTTCCGCGACGAATCAACAACGCTTGAGGTAGGCGATTTATTGTTTTTGTTCGTGAATACTTTCGTCGCCGTTCTTCGTTTTCAAATTGGGCCGCCTGTTATCGCAATAACGGGAGGAGGTCGGACCGCACGAACACGGCCGACCCTCCTCCCCCCTTGGTTTGGATTTGTTGCGGCACGAGTAAAGGCAGCGCGGTGCCGTTGCACCACGCAGAAATAAAGAAGGATGGGCGAAGAAGCGCGGCGTCGTCGCGCCGCGCCGCGCCGTTGAAGTCAAATAAAGCTGCGACGCCGTCGCGCCGCGCCAGAGAACCTCGAAGAGGCCGCGGCCGGAGCGGGGCCGCGACAGAGGGGCGCGGCGCCGTCGCGCCGTGCCGATCGAACAAGACTGCGGCCTATGGCCGCGGTGGTGCGGGGAGCGGCGGCCGGAACCGCCAGCCGCCGGAGCAGGAGGGCGGGACCGCGCCGGTCCCGCGGTGGCAGCAACCGGCCGGCCGGAGCGGGCCGACCGTTTCAGGGGGAGATCGGGGGTTCGTAACCCCCGGCTGGAACAAAGAGCGGCCCCCACGTGGGGGTCGCGGCTCTTCAATCAGGGGGGCAGCACGCCCCCCCTGTCCGCTCAGCTCGGCACCGGCCGAGCTGGCCGCGCAAACCACACGCGCGTGCCATGTTGGGCCGCGCCCAGGCCGGGCCGGGTCGCGCCCTAATGGGCTGGACCCGGACCCGGTTCGGGTCGACCCGGTTCGGGCTGACCCGGGGGGGTATCGGGTAGGGTCGGACCGGGCCCGAACCCCCTATTTTCGGACAGGTCCGTTCAAACGCCCATAACTTGGGCTACGAAACTCCGATTGACGCACCGTCTATTGCGATGTGATCCTTGGATTGAGACGGTCGTTTCGGTATACTATGCTCAAGGTTTCGGAGAACATTGGGTTCGACCGGGTTGGTTCGAACACGAAACCAACCGGGCCCTCGGAGCGGAAACACTTATAACTTGAGCTCCGAACGTCCGATTGACGTGCCGTCGACTTAAATGGATTCCTCTTAGTGAGACAGATCTTTTGGCTTACTCCGCTTGAGGTTTGGACGCAGTTTGTGTACGGTCGGGTTGGTTTTGACTTAAAAAACAACCGGGCCCCTGGGATGAAAAAACCAATAACTCTCAGACTGGACGTCCGATTGACGTGTCGTCTGTGACATTGAGTTTCTGTTGACAATACGGAACTTTGGGATACATCAAATCCGGACTTCGTGTCAGTTGATGTATCAGCCCCTCGGCTCGTGGAGCGGACCCTCCCCGAACGAGCTTGCTATGTGCGGGAACCCTAGAGCTGCGACTGCGACGACGATGAAGACTGTACGGGAATCCTCCGTGGGTTCGACAGCGACGACTACAGCACTCAGCGATCCTCTGTGGATCAGTGCCTATCGATCCTGTGTGGATCAGATCCTGTGTGGGTCAGCGCTCAGCGGTCCTGTGTGGGCCAGCGCATACCGATCCTTTGTGGGTCAGATCCTGTGTGGGTCATTGCGGGGGTTAGTACCTATCGATCCTTTGTGGGTCATTGCGGGGGTTAGTATCTATCGATCCTTTGTGGGTCCGACGACTTAGATGAATCAGTGGCTATATCTGATCATCTCTATCGTCTTACGAAGAAGTATATCTGTGCAAGTTGAGTCTTGACTTTCAATCTTATCTTCGATAAGATTGACTTGATATCCTGTGTGGATTACGTTATGCTTTTCTGTGTGGATTGGGTTGTGAATTCCTTTGTGGAACGGGTTATGTTTTCTTGTGTGGACTCGGTTGTACTTGGACTCGGATGTTGAAGCTGAATTGATGACTTAGGTATATGTATAGGCATATACCTAAGTAGTGTCAGATGTTACTTCGTGATTGTATCTTCCTTTGTGGATTATCCTTTGTGGATTCTGGGAGACCTTCGGGGGTCTCGGGGTCCCTACTGAGTAGCTTATATTCACCCCTGCACGGGCTATGCCCGCACTACGTTGTGTTGGATGCAGACGACGGACAACGCTGATCGTGATTGAGGCTTGTGGAGCGAGACGGTACCTGGAGGTGGACCATTGGGCGGGACGTACACGGAGCGGACGGCTGGACCCGTGGAGCTGAGGAGGCTATCTGTACCCACCCTTCAGGTGGGACTTCTAGTGGACGACTCGACGTTGTGACTTTACTTTTCAGTTGTTGTACCTTCTTTCCAGTTGTACTTTACTTTCAGTTTGGGTTTGTATTCTGACCCATTACTTTTCTGCACTTACTATTGTACCAACTTTTACTTAGTGTTTACTTCTGCTTGCTTACTCTGTGGTGTTTGTTTACTTTACAAAGGCAATGCCTTCCCTTTTTATCGGGAATTACGCCTTGGTGCTAGTCGCCAACCCCTGACCTATGGAAGGTGGGCTTGGGGTAGTCACGGCACGGGCCCCGAGGACGGGTCGTGACAAATTGGTATCAGAGGAGTTCGGTTCTACCACAGAACTTAGGACTCTGGTCTTTTTCTATGTGAAACAATAGTGTTAAGAGTATTGAGTGTGATTATCTGTCCAGGGAGTCCAGTGTTGGTGCGGCGGCCGACGTATCCGTACACCAGGACCCTGACTTCTGATTTCCGACTTAGTGCACAAAAACATTGATTGCATGTGTGTTTCAAGTTTTCTTTGTGATTACTTTGTGTCAGCTCACCAGGTATACTGTATTAACCGTGGCGCACATGTCTCTTTTCAGGATGACCCCACGACGGCAGCCAGCTAGGGTTCCGAGTTTTGTACGTGACGACAGCCCACCGAGCGACGAGGCCTCGGTGCTGGGCCCTATTACTGCGGAGGCACCGGCGGTACCACTACCCGCCGAGCCACCGATGCTACCAGCCCCAACCGCTGAGAGTGCACGTCGCCTTAGTGCACTGCACGAGTTTCAGCGTCAGAGACCGCCCAGGTTCCGCGGGGAGACGGACCCTCAGGCAGCTGAGGATTGGCTGAAGGCAGTTGTACGAGTTTTCCGTTTGGTAGGGACACCAGCAGACCTCATGGTGATCCTTGCAGCGAGTCTCCTGCATGCGGCAGCAGACAGATGGTGGAGCTTGATGCTCCCGGTGCACGACGATACATCTCTTCTTTGAACGGACTTTGAGAGCTTCTTCTGCTCAGAGTTCGTCCCAGCCACCCTCCGTGCGGTGCGCATCCAGGAGCTACTACAACTGCGGCAGGGCAGCATGACGGTCGCCCAGTACTTGGCGAGATTTACCGATCTCTCGCGCTATTCGATGGACATGGTACGAGACCCATTCTTCCGAGCCCGTACCTTCGAGCAGGGATTGGGGCATGAGATCAGGGCATCGCTGATCTCCCTCAGCATTCCGACACAGGCAGGGGTACTGGAGCAAACCCTTCTCATTGAGAGCTTTATTGCTGAGCCTACACCAGCAGCGAGACCTACCGCAGGGCGACACGTAGCAGAGTCTTCTGCAGCTGGCAATCGACGGATGACACATGGGTCCAGACGGACCAGACCCTCGGACGGACGACCTTAGGACACTGGCTCAGAGGTGCGTGGCACACAGCGCAGAGTCAGCCTTACGAGAGGCAGACAGTGCTACGCATGCGACGAGCAGAGCCACATGGCTCGTGACTGCCCAACCCGCCGTGCCGAGGAGTAGCAGACGGTTGAGGGGCCACCCAGGCAGAGGCAGATGGTCGACCGTGGCGGTCCGCAGGGAGCAGGCGGACGAGGCAGAGGAGCTGGCCGAGCAGCAGGTGGTGGGCGACGCTTTGAGGCTTTACCACCACCACCACCAGGAGGCCCACCCCGACCACAGGGAGCTGGTGGGAAGAGGCAGACACAACTTCAGGCAGCGGAGGCCTACGACCACGGCGCGCCCGAGATGATTTGAGGTACTATCTGTGTCTACTCCACCCTTGTTGCAGTTCTTATAGACACAGGAGCGAGTCATTCTTTCATTGCCGCTGCCCTTGTTCGGAGCTCGGAGATTCTGACGGAGCCGTTGGCTCGATCCTTACGACTAGAGACTCCTACGGGAGCAGACTCGACGATTACGCACTGGTGCCGGCAGTGTGAGCTTACTCTAGGAGGCGAGAGCTTCGGCTGAGATCTTCTTGTAGCGGCGTCGAGGCCTTACGACGTCATCTTGGGCATGAATTGGTTATCTACAGTCCATACTCAGATCGATTGCATTAGACGCAAGGTGCGATGTGTTCCGCACCGATGGGAGTAGGTTCACCTTCACCGGCGAGAAAGGAGCCTTTGCAGCGCAGGATGGACTCACGCAGAGGAGATGACAGCCCATCACTCATCAGTTGGCTAGCCTCATCCTAGGAGCTGTTGACGTGCGGAGTTCGAGCTTACCTGCAGTGGTGGATCAGTATGCAGATGTTTTTCCTGACAACGTTCCAGGACTACCTCCTCGCAGAGAGGTACTTTTATATTGACCTGTACCTCGGGACAGCCCCGATATCCACTCTAGCATATCAGATGACCCCCACTGAGCTTCGAGAGCTATGGGTACAGTTGGAGGACTTGCAGGGCAAGGGATTCATCCGACCCAGTGTTTCACCCTGGGCTTCCCCGATATTGTTCGCCAAGAAGGCGGACGAGAGTTTGCGACTTTGTGTTGACTATCGTCACCTGAACCAGGTGACCGTGAGGAACAAGTATCCGCTACCGAGGATTGACGACCTATTCGATCAGCTCAAGGGAGCACGGTGGTTCTCAAAGATAGACCTCAGGTCAGGCTATCATCAGCTCAGAGTTCGGGACGAGGACGTGCAAAAGATGGCCTTCATATGTCGGTATGACCACTATGAGTTCTTGGTTATGCCTTTCGGCGTAACCAATGCTCCAGCGGTGTTCATGGGCCTCATGAACAAGATCTTTCAGCCTTACCTCGATCGATTTGTCGTAGTCTTCATCGACGACATATTGATATACTCAACGACTGAGGAGGAGCACGCCTACCACTTGCGGGTTGTACTGGACACACTCCGAGAGCACCAGCTTTATGGTAAGCTCTCGAAGTGTCAGTTCTGGATACGCGAGGTCCACTTCTTGGGACATGTCATCTCTGAGGCGGGAGTTGCGGTGGATCCTGCGAAGATCGAGGCAGTGCTAGCTTGGGAGCCACCCAGGAGCGTGATGGAGGTGCAGAGTTTCTTGGGTCTAGCTGGGTACTACCGGAGATTCGTGCCAGACTTCTCTAGAGTTGCGGAACCACTCTCCGCTTTGACGAAGAAGGAGAAACCCTTCGTGTGGTCAGAAAGATGTCATCAGAGCTTCCAGGAGCTGAGACAGAGATTGACCAACGCACCTATCTTGAGGCTACCAGAGGAGGGAGTAAGGTACGTAGTTTACTGCGATGCATCAGGAACCAGACTCGGATGTGTCCTAATGCAGGACCGGGCAGTGATCGCCTATGGATCACGTCAGTTGAGGCAGCATGAGCAGAACTACGCCACCCATGACCTGGAGTTAGCAGCAGTGGTCTTCGCTCTGAAGATGTGGCGGCACTATCTGATGGGCGAGCGCTTTACAGTCTGTTCTGACCACCAGAGTCTCAGGTACATCTTCTCGCAGAAGGAACTAAACCTGAGACAACGACGATGGCTCGAGTTCCTCCAGGACTATGACTTTGAGATAGTCTATACTCCTGGAAAGGGGAACGTAGTAGCCGATGCTCTCAGTAGGAGGATGGGCATTCAGCTACTTGGGGAGGCGACAGAGCAGCTAGCCGCTTTGCAGATATCCTTCGTGGATAGTGATGGAGCAGCCTTTCTACAGTCACTCATAGTCACTCCTCCACTTCTTCAGCGGGTCAGAGAGGCACAACGTGGGGACGTTGACTGTGAGACGCGGCGTACACAGATATCCTCAAGACAGACACCTGATGGATTCTCTGTGGGAGGAGAGAACGTCATCCTTTTCAGAGGACGTACCATGGTACCAGTTGTTTTACAGGAGGAGGTACTAAGGGAGTTTCACACTTTCCCTTTAGCGGTACATCCAGGAGTGGCGAAGATGTACCAGGACCTCAGACGACAGCACTGGTGGCCGGGTATGAAGAAGGCTGTAGCAGAGTTCGTTTCTCGATGCCTCACCTGCCAGCAGGTGAAGGCAGAGCACCAGGTACCGGCAGACTTTGTACAACCCTTGGAGGTCCCGGAGTGGTAGTGGGACGGGATATCTATGGACTTCGTGACTGGACTTCCACGCACTTCCAGAGGTCACGACTCCATATGGGTCATTGTCGATCGACTCACCAAGTCGGCCCACTTCTTACCCATCAGAGAGCAGGGCTCAGTGGAGAGCTTGGGACGCCTCTACATTCAGGAGATTGTACGGCTTCATGGTGTTCCATCATCTATCGTCTCCGATCAAGATGCACGCTTTACTTCCCGGCTTTGGAAGGGGTTGCAGGTGGCATTCGGGACGCAGCTACGTCTGAGCACCGCCTTTCACCCTCAGACAGATGGTCAGACGGAGAGGACCATTCAGACTCTCGAGGACATGCTCCGTGCATGTGTCCTCGACTTTGGTCGCAGTTGGGAGGATCACCTACCCTTGGTGGAGTTCGCGTACAACAACAACTACCACTCCACCATCGGGATGGCACCATACGAGGCGTTGTACGCCCGGCCTTGCAGATCACCGCTGTGCTGGACAGACCCTGGGGAGTCAGCACTTGTGGGACCAGAGATGGTCCAGGCCACGACAGAGAAGGTCCAGGTCATCTAGGAGCGGATGAGGAAAACTCAGAGCCGGCAGAAGTCTTATGCTGACAGGAGGCGGAGACCACTAGAGTTCGAGGATGGCGACCACGTCTTTTTACGGGTCTCACCTCGACGTGGATTACGAAGATTTGGCTGAGGCGACAAGTTGTCTCCGAGCTTCATCGGACCATTCCAGGTCCTCAGTAGGATAGGCGTGGTGGCTTATCTTCTGGCTCTACCACCTCAGTTGCACCTGGTGCACGACGTCTTTCATGTATCTCAGCTGAGGAGATACGTGCACGACCCGACGCATATCATCGACCATGGGGAGCTGGACATTGATGATGGAGCGACTTTTGCGGAGTTCCCAGTGGAGATCGAGGATCGACAGGAGCGGGTCCTATGTGGACGGTCGATTCCTCTAGTGCGCATCAGGTGGCAGTACGGGAACCTCCAGGAGAGCACTTGGGAGCGGGAGGCTCAGATGCGTGCACAATACCCATTTTTGTTTCCCTAGTTTATGATGTATCTTTACGGGGACGTAAAGCCCTGAGGTGGGAGTAATGTAAAGACCCGTAAAATTCAAGGGAAATTTTTTATTAAATTTTCTTTGGGATTTTACAAGAACACAGTTTCTGACGGCACCTGATTCCGAGGCCCGGTGTGCCCGGAATCATTTACCGAAATTTAGCTCGGGTACGTTCAGTGAACAAACGAGTGAGATTTCTTAACTTTTGATCCGGTGCTCGGAATCGAAATCCGAGGGCACCGATGAAACCGAAGTGCCGGTAATTGCTTAAGAAGAGCTTTACTGGAGTTGCGTTTGCTCGGGAGAAGTTGTTAAAAATTAGGGAATTAAAAGTTAAGTAAAATAAATTGTGTGCAATTTATTTTACCCATGGTAGTTTAATTCTCTCATGGGAAGTTGTTGGTGGGGCCCACAACCACCCAACTTCCCATGTGAGGTTATGAGGGCGGTGGGGCCCACACGAGCCCTCATCTTCCAAATTCCCTAACTCCTCACCTCCCACATTAATTCATGCCACCTAAAGACTAATTAATTCGATAACTTAAGATCAATTAATTAAGTATGTTAGGTTTTGAATTTTGTAATTTTGAAAAGCATGGCATGAGTAATAAAATAAGGCAACGCTTATTTTATTATTGTTGTTTGGTTGTGCGAGAGGATTTTGGAGAGGATTTGCTCTAACTCTTGAAGAACATCTTCTTCCTCGTCGAAGAACGCGAAGAACACCGAGCCTTCGACGAAGAACTCCGTCACCGTAAAGGGGAGTTCGTCGTACCGTCTTCTTCCCTCTCCACAGATGGTGAGAGACGCCGTCCTCAGAGATCGACGACACGACACCAACGATTCTCTTCTCCGCGACACCGATGAACCTCCTTCCGCGACACCTTCTTCCGCGACGTTCTTTTCCGCGACGAATCAACAACGCTTGAGGTAGGGGATTTATTGTTTTTGTTCGTGAATACTTTCGTCGCCGTTCTTCGTTTTCAAATTGGGTCGCCTGTTATCGCAATAACGGGAGGAGATCGGACCGCACGAACACGGCCGACCCTCCTCCCCCCTTGGTTTTTTGGATTTGTTGCGGCACGAGTAAAGGCAGCGCGGTGCCGTTGCACCACGCGGAAATAAAGAAGGATGGGCGAAGAAGCGCGGCGCCGTCGCGCCGCGCCGTTGAAGTCAAACAAAGTCGCGGCGCCGCACCGGAGAACCTCGAAGAGGCCGCGGCCGGAGCGGGGCCGCGGCAGAGGGGCGCGGCGCCGTCGCGCCGCACCGATCGAACAAGACCGCGGCCTATGACCGCGGTGGTGTGGGGAGCGGCGACCGGAACCGCCGGCCCCCGGAGCAGGAGGGCGGGACCGCGCCGGTCCCGCGGTGACAGCAACCGGCCGGCCGGAGCAGGCCGACCGTTTCAGGGGGAGACCGGGGGTTCGTAACCCCCGGCTGGAATAAAGAGCGGCCCCCACGTGGGGGCCGCGACTCTTCAATCAGGGGGGCAGCGCGCCCCCCCTGTCCGCTCAGCTCGGCACCGGCCGAGCTGGCCGCGCGGACCGCATGCGCGCGCCAGGCCGGGCCGCTCCCTAATGTTCCGGACCCGGTTCGGGCCGACCCGGGGGGGGGGGGTATCGGGTCGGGTCGGACCAGGCCCGAACCCCCTATTTTCGGACAGGTCCGTTCAAACGCCTATAACTTGAGCTACAGACCTCCGATTGACGCACCGTCTATTGCGATGCGATCCTTGGATCAAGACGGTCGTTTCGGTATACTATTCTCAAGGTTTCAGAGAACTTTGGGTTCGGCCGGGTTGGTTCGAACACGAAACCAACCGGGCCCTCGGAACCGAAACGCTTATAACTTGAGCTCTGGACGTCCGATTGACGTGTCGTCGACTTTGATGGATTCCTCTTAGTGAGACGGACCTCTTGGATTACTCCGCTCGAGGTTTGGACGCAGTTGGAGTACGTTCGGGTTAGTTTTGACTTAAAAACCAACCGGGCCCGTGGGACGAAAAAGCCAATAACTCTCAGACCGAGCGTCCGATTGACGCGCCGTCTGTGACGTTGAGTTCCTGTTGACAATACGGAACTTTGGGATACATCAACTCCGGACTTCGTGTCAGTTGATGTATCAGCCCCTCGGCTCGTGGAGCAGACCCTCCCCGAACGAGCTTGCTGTGTGCGGGAACCTTAGAGCTGGCTACGACTGCGACGACGATGAAGACTGTACGAGAATCCTCCGTGGGTTCGACAACGACGACTACAACACTCAGTGATCCTCTGTGGATCAGTGCCTACCGATCCTGTGTGGATCAGTGTACGGGAATCCTCCGTGGGTTCGACAACGACGACTACAACACTCAGCGATCATCTGTGGATCAGTGCCTACCGATCCTGTGTGGGTCAGCGCTCAGCGGTCCTGTGTGGGCCAGCGCATACCGATCCTGTGTGGGTCAGATCTTGTGTGGGTTATTGCGGGGGTTAATACCTATCGATCCTTTGTGGGTCATTGCGGGGGTTAGTACCTATCGATCCTTTGTGGGTCCGACAGCTTAGATGAATCAGTGGCTACATCTAATCATCTCTATCGTCTTAAGAAGAAGTATATCTGTGCGAGTTGAGTCTTGACTTTCAATCTTATCTTCGATAAGATTGACTTGATATCCTGTGTGGATTACGTTATGCTTTCCTGTGTGGATTGGGTTGTGAATTCCTTTGTGGAACGGGTTATGTTTTCCTGTGTGGACTCGGTTGTACTTGAGCTCAGATGTTGAAGCTGAATTGATGACTTAGGTATATGTATGAGCATATACCTAAGTAGTGTTGGATGTTACTTCGTGATTGTATCTTCCATTGTGGATTATCCTTTTGTGGATTCTGGGAGACCTTCGGGGGTCTTGGGGTCCCTACTGAGTAGCTTATACTCACCCCTGCACGGGCTATATCCGCACTACGTTGTGTTGGATGCAGACGACGGACAACGCTGATCGTGATTGAGGCTTGTGGAGCGAGACGGTACCTGGAGGTGGACCACTGGGCGGGACGTACACGGAGCGGACGGCTGGACCCGTGGAGCTGAGGAGGCTATCTGTACCCACCCTTAAGGTGGGACTTCCAGTGGACGGCTCGATGTTGCGGCTTTACTTTTCAGTTGCTGTACCTTTTTTCCAGTTGTACTTTACTTTCAGTTTGGGTTTATATTCTGGCCCATTACTTTTCTACACTTACTATTGTACCCAGTTTTACTTAGTGTTTAGTTCTGTTTGCTTACTCTGTGGTGTTTGTTTACTTTACAAAGGCAATGCCTTCCCTTTTTATCGGGAATTACGCCTTGGTGCTAGTCGCCAGCCTCTGACCTATGAAAGGCGGGCTTGGGGTTGTCACGACACGGGCCCCGAGGACGGGTCGTGACAATAGAAGAGTCCCGCCGATTTCTTCAACACTTCTGTTTTGAACTGTGTTCACGATGAGGTTGGAACACTGGTACTTATATATATTGCCTGATAAACAGTAGGCCTCTTTGATCCAAGGCATATCACGATCAAAGAGCTGCAAAGTCCATTGGCACATCCCGTCCAATTTGAGTGGATCAAGCTTAGTAGTTGCAGTGACCGTAGCATGAAGTGCCTGAATAGATGACCTTCGATACTTTCGGCATTCACATCATCAGTTGACTAACCGGAACGAATGAAAGATCCACCTGAACCACCCTATCAGACACGGTTTCACGCCGTCGGATCATCGCTCTATTGAAAGACGACATCATCCTCGGTGGTAGTAGAGTTAAGGAAACAAAATCCAACATAGCGAGAGGCTGAAATGGCTTCTATGACAATCAAAAAAGAGGAACTACAACTACACTACCGGCACCAGTGTATTGGCCATCGTATTGACATGAGAAAGGGGGAACAATACCGAGACCGCGAGTACACCAATGAGCGAAACGCGGGTCGGTGCATCAGTGGTGGCATTCCCCAGCGCCCAAGCCAGTTGAGTTCATGCCACACTAGCGATTCGTTATGGAACCTCTCCCGCCGGCCGCCCCATTGCTGTTATTGTACCGGAGCACTGTCTTGCCCGGTTGGTCGAGTCGCTCCGCTGTTGTTTTCCAATGGGTCCACGCCATCTAGCCACTGCCTTCCGAGAGTTACTGGAACAGTGCAGGTGCTGGGGAATGCCAGGGGGTCTAGACTATGGTCATTAGACATCCAATCGAGAACTCAGGAAATGCCATCTTGAACGTACCGCCTATCGAGACTATTAGAGTAGAGTACTGAGCCAAGGAGCTTCTCAGGTCTTGACTGGGATACCTGATTCGGGTATCCCAGTGAAGACCTGGGAGGACCAGGACAGACTATTATCTAGATTATATATCGGTATAATCTAGCCAGGTACTCTTCTATTTAGTCTATAGGCATGTATTCTCATAATATAGTCCGGTAGCCTACTATCTAGATTATACCCAGAGGATACGTGATTCAAGTATCCCAGTGAGTGCCTGGAATACATGAAGTATCCCTAAGAATGACCAGGGTCAAGAGGGTGAACCAGGTTGAAATACGGATGAGAGCAAAAACGCCATCATTGAGGCAAACGAGGCTATAGCTTCGGTAAGAGCAAACCCCAAAATCACATACCCAAATGATTGTTTTGCCATTGACGGATTGTGCGCCACAGATTGAATCAACGCAGAGAGTACCTTGGGGGTTCGGGTCTACCTATTTTTATCATTCAACAAAGCATGTATTAAAAATCATTTTACTGCAATTAATGAAAAATTAGGAGTTGTCTATTTTTGAAATGGGAATGTGTATAGTTGAACTACTGCGTGGAAAATCAATGTGCCATGACTTCCCTTGTTTGAATCGATATCTGTTTTTAATTTGGTGTTTTGAGAGAGAGAGTTGACTTCTGTTTTTAATTTGGTGTTTTGAGAGAGAGTTGACTTCTGTTTTTAAAGGGAGAAATTGTCCGAACATTCATGCATTTGGTATTTTTAAATTCAATATGCACCACCCCTTCCCCTGTCTCCTTATTTTATATTTAAGGTGCTCATCTCGCCCTTCCCTAGGTTCTTTGTGAATTTACCTATTCGAATTTCTGTATTTGTTTTTATATTAAAAACATTGATTGTTTTAATTTCTTGTTTTCTTTTTCTGCCATTCATTTTAATATCGCATGCTTTGTTATTCCGCTGTTTTGAGCTGCCGCCCAATTCACTCTGGCCGTCCATCTGTCCGTCGGTGCTCGTGTTACGGATTCAATGGTTCTGCGACGTGGCGCTTTGTGATTGGGGCTGGTTGTTTGGGCCGGTATCACATCTCGCAGAGGGTTAATCACCTCTGCGACGTTCCTTTTCCCGATAGAGCAATTTGTGATTCTGCATCTTCTCCCGAGTGAAAAATATCTCCTGAACTGGCTCTCGGTTCGTGAGGCGAACTCCTTCATCGCTGAGTTCCCCTGCGCCTGTTGTTCTCCTTGGCAACCTTGCCTTGCCGATCTGTGAAGGAGACAACTCCCCTTCCTTGGAGGAAGAAGTGCGGCGCCGGTTCTTGTTGGAGGCTGTCCGATCCAGATGAGGAAGACGAAGATGTCCAGATCTAGACGAGGCGCGTTTTTGTGATTCAGCGCGAAGAGAACAGGACCGCCGGAGTATGCTTAGAACTCCGGCACTGTAAGCGTTTCATTCTTGTTCGATTTCTTTGTTTACCACCCATGCGGTTCATCTTGTACTTTTTTCCCCTTTTGAGGTTAATAAAAGCATGTGTGTGGTGTTCTTGCCGTGCAGTAGGATCCATAAGGATCCGAAGCACGTAAATCCTGTCTCTCTTTACTTTTCTTGTATTTTCTTACCTATATTGCGGTTCTTGATTCACCTGCACGTCGCCATCACCATTCTGTTTTTTTTTGTGTTGTTTCCGAGCTGTTTGTGTCCACGTTTTTGAGACCCATCAACCACAACATTCTTTATTACTTTATGTGGGAGGTTGCAGCAGCGCTGGTAATTGGAATGGTGGTCGGTGATGTGTGTTGATGATGAGCAGAATGGAGGGAGGCCTCGCATGAATTCACTGGTGTTTGACAGCAGTGGTTTCCATGCAGAACTGCCCATTTAATCAAGGTTGGGGATTTCTAGTTTCTCTTATATTCTGGAATATTATGCGCTTGGTATGTTGTGGAACTCTGTAAGCCTTTGTTGCGCCTTAAAATCCTTCTATTGTTACCCCTAGTATTGAATGTCCTGAATTATCGTCATTCACTTTTATTGCTAGCCACTTCAAAATGAGTGAAGGGAGACCTCATTATCTTGATTGAAACTCACCCATTATATCCAATATATTACATTGGTGTGGGGAGGGGGATAAACAATGGAAATTTGCACTACATGTGCACGGGGCTCGAATTCGAACACCGCCAAAGGGACGCAACTACTAGGCTGCGCCCCGTGGGGCAGACTCACCCATTATATCCTTAAGCTAATATTCTTTGAATGCTCCAACAATTTGTTTATTTACCTTGACCCAAACCTTGGAGGGCAAGGTAAATTTATGCCCTCTCCTCGGGCTCTGTGGTGATGGTTCAGTCCTCGGGGAGGGGTTTCAATTTTTGCATGATGCATTCGCTTATCATACTCTCCCCTCAGACTCGGTGGAGGTGATTTGGTCCGGGTGGAGGGGTTTAATTTACTGGATGAGTTTTGCTATATCACTCTTCTCTCGGGCCCTTGTTTTGTCCAGGGGAAGGGGTTCTTGGACGCTCTTCTTTAATTTAATTTCTGCTTGTGGATGATTTATTATTATGGTGCTGTGGTAATCAAAGATTTGATTCGCTGATATGACTGTGATTCCATGTGAAATGGGTATCCATGGAGTGGAATGGAAAGGGGAAAATCCGGAAAGGCAGTGTTAAAAGAAAGGAAAATATGATTTCCTTGTTATGCTATGTGCTGATCATGTGGATTATGTGCTGCCATTTATATGAATCCCATTGGAATTGGGATATATATTGGAAATGGTGATGAGGAAGGGAATACGGAATGGAAATGGTGATGTGAAAGAATGAGGTATGTTTCCTTGATACAACTGTTATGAAGCAATGTTATTATGCTGAATTATATACATGATTGCTGCTATATTATTGATATCCATGTGCTGAATTAAATGATCATGTGCTCCTGTATATGATGGCCATGTTGTGTTGAAATTGTTTGTGAGAATGGGGAATCAGATAGACAGTGATGCTATGAAAATCTGGAATTAAGATTTTTAGAATAATTCAAGAATGAGTTTGGATAGGGATGGAAACTAGAACCACTTCTAAAGTGTTATGGCGGGACGCGGGAGCATGGATATGCTCAGTTAAACCTTCACGAAACTGCCTCATGTTAATCGTGTAAGCAAAAGATGAATTCCCTGCTATACTGCCTTTTTTCTAAATAAATATATGCCCCTTTTCTAAATAAATATTGTAGTGGGTGAATTCCCCTTACCTCAATGTGAGGTGGGGATCCTCTTTTATAGAGAAGTAAAAACTAATTACATGGTGGTAAGACCAATGTGGGACTCAGAACAGAAATACCCCTTTAACCTTAAATGGGGTCCAACACTCCCCCTCAAGCTAGACATGCCCAGATTGGATAGAGTCCTACAAATAGAAAAAGACAACAAAGACACAGGACCATCTCAGACTCCCCCTCAAGCTGGGCCTGGGAGGCTATGAATACCCAGCCGGGTAGTGAGAGACTCAAGGCGAGCTCCGGGAAGACCTTTGGTGAAGAGATCGGCAAGCTGATCGGCCGTCGGGATATGGCCGAAGCCGATATGGTGCTGCTCCAGATGGTAGCGGAGAAAGTGACAGTCCACCTCGATATGCTTCATCCGTTCATGGAAGACGAGATTCGATGCAATCTTCGTGGCGGCCTGATTGTCACACCAGATATGAGCAGGAGTCGATGCGGGGAAACCGAGATCATGGAGGATATGATGAAGCCAGAGGATCTCAGTAGTGACGGTGGCCATGGCTCGATACTCGGCCTCAGCACTCTACCGGGAGACGACAATCTGCTTCTTGCTGCGCCAAGAGATGAGATTGCCGGCAAAGAACACGGCGAAACCCGAAGTAGACCTGCGGGTAGCGAGGCATCCGGCATAGTCCGCATCACAGAAGGCCTCAACATCCATGTGAGCATGATGGGAGTACTGAAGGCCACGGGAATGGTCTTTCTTGATGTATTTGGCAATGCGAAGGACAACATCCCACTGAGAGCGGGTGGGATGTTCCATGAACTGGCTGACTTTGCCAACGACACAGGCAATGTCAGGACGTGTCATGGTGAGGTAGTTGAGTTTACCGACCAGGCGGCGATAGCTCTCGGGATGAGGAAAGGGTTCCGAGTCGGAATGAAGGGAGCGTTCCCCAGGCTCAAGGGGAGTGTCCACGGCAGTGGCGGTGCTCAACCCGGCATCCTGCAAGATATCAAGAGCATACTTGTGCTGACAGAGAGAAATAGTGTCCGCAGTCCGGGAGACCTCGATGCCAAGGAAGTAAGTGAGGGGACCAAGATCCTTGGTGTGAAAGTGCTGATGAAGATGCGCCTTAAGGCTGGCGATGCCTCTGGAGTCGCTCCCTGTGATGATGATGTCATCCACATAAACCACAAGCAAGATACAACCATGCGCCGTCGTACGGAAGAAGACGGTGTGATCCTTCATACTGCGAGAGAGGCCAAAGGCTGTGACGACCGTGCTGAAGCGGCCAAACCAAGCCCGAGGAGACTGCTTGAGGCCGTAGAGGGAGCGACGGAGACGGCAAACATGGCGGTCGGCACCAGAGGCCGAAAAACCAGGAGGCAGCTGGAGGTAGACTTCTTCATCAAGAAATCCATGGAGAAAAGCATTTTTAACATCCAGTTGATGAAGCGGCCAGTGATGATGAGCAGCTAGCGAAAGGAAAAGGCGGACCGAGGCCATCTTGGCGACTGGAGAGAAGGTCTCAAAGTAGTCGATGCCATACGTCTGAGCAAATCCCTTGGCGACAAGCCGGGCTTTGAGGCCGCAAAGAGAGCCATCGGGATTGAGACGGATAGTGAAAATCCATTTACAACCGACCGCCTGTTTGCCCACCGGAAGTGGAACAAGATCCCATGTATGGTTGTCATCCAGAGCCCGCAATTCATCCCTCATGGCGGCAAGCCACCCGGGGTGAGATTTTGCTTCACCGACTGTCCGAGGAAGCGACACGGTCTCCAAGGCTGACAGACCCTTGTAGGAAGATACAAAGAGAGGAGTAGTCTAACAGGAGCGAGTACCTTTCCGAAGCGCAATCGGCTCGTCCGCGGGAGCGGGGACAGGAGCATCAGACGAAGCAGGAACAAGGTGGTCCTCGGCCGGGATGGGAGGTACAGCGGATGGACGATGGGAGTAGGTCTGGCCAAAGAGATGACCGGGAGGGGGAGATATCAGAGGTGGGTGAACGAAGAGCAGAAGGCAGTCATCGATGGTAGTGTCAGGAGAAGGAGAAGGAGAGGGGAGAGTGAAAGAAGAAGTCTCGACAAACGATACGTCGGCAGAGGTGATATACCGGCGGAGGTCTGGAGAGAAGCAGCGGTACCCGCGCTGAGTGCGGGAATATCCAAGAAAAATACAGCGAAGAGATTTGGGAGAAAGTTTGGAGAGATTGGGGCGAGTGTCCCAGACATAACATAGACATCCGAAGACGCGGAGTGGAAAGGAGTGAGGAGGAATAGAGGGGAACAGGGTATGAAAGGGAGTCTCCCCCTGAAGTATGGAGGAGGGAAGACGATTTAGAAGGTAAGTAGCAGTGAGGATGGCATCCCCCCAGAAGAGAAGAGGGACCTGGCGGTGGAAGAGGAGGGAACGAGCGGTTTCCAAAATATGCCGGTGTTTCCGCTCGGCCACCCCATTCTGCTGAGGGGTATCAGGACAAGAGGTCTGGTGGATGATGCCGTGGGCGCGGAGAAACTGCTGAAAGTGAGTGGATAAGTACTCCCGCCCATTGTCAGATCGAAGACATTTGACAGGGATAGAAAACTGTGTTTGGATCTCATGAAAAAATGTCTGGAAGGTGGAGAAAACCTCTGTCCGATCTCGAAGAAGATAAAGCCATGTCATCCGGAAATAATCATCAATGAAGGAAATGTAATATTTATACCCAGATTGACTCGAGGTAGCACAGGGACCCCATACATCAGAATGAACCAAATCAAAGGGTTTGGCGGCCCGTGTGTCAACTCGAGGAGGATAGGAGGTGCGATGATGTTTCGCAAAACGACACGACTCACAAGGAAAGGAAAAACGGGGACTAATATCAGGGTAGAGTCGATGAAGTGCAGAGGCGGAAGGGTGGCCCAACCGGGAATGGAGGTCAACGACATGAGCAGGGAGAGACGCGCAGGCGATGGAAGTCGGGCCAGCGAACATGTACACTCCATCCCGAAGCTGGCCTCTACCAAGTTCCCGGTTCGTCGTCCGCTCCTGAAACAAAACAGAAGACGAGGAAAAGAGAGCAGTGCAATTGAGATCCTTGGTCAGTTTGCTGATGGAAAGCAGGTTAAAAGGACTCCGGGGTACATGAGCCACCGAGGAGAGGTGAAGGGAGGAGGTGAGGGAACAGGAGCCAAAGCCGGCTATGGGGAGAGTGGACCCATCAGCAACAGTGATGGCAGAGGATCCACTATAGGGACGGTAGTGGGAGAGCATACCTGCATCCCCGGTGAGGTGGTCGGACGCACCAGAGTCAAGCATCCATGCCGGAGAACGATGACTGACAAGGGAAGTGTGACCACCAGAATGGGCAAGAGAAGCTGACGAAGAGCCCGCGATGGAGGTGGACCGGTAATCGTGAATCAGCTGGAGCTCAGCCAGGGAGAGATCCAATGGCGAGGGAAGAGTAGCAGCAGGTGAGGGCGCATCACGGAGCGCAGTCTGGCCCCGGCGGGGGTGCGACTCAGGACGACCATGCAGGACCCAGCAACGGTCCACCAGATGGCCGAGCTTGCCGCAATGCTGGCAGAGGGGGCGAGGTCGGCCGTCCCCACGGCCGCGCCCACGAGGGCCGGGAGGACGACTACCGCCACGTCCGAGGAGCGCAGTGTGATCAGGAAGGGGGACGGGTGGTGCAAGGGCCCGATGTGCCTTCTGCAGGCGATGATAGACCTACGGGATATCCAGTGTAGACGGGCTGGCAAACATCTCGGTGGCCGTCGTGGCATAGTCCGGTGCGAGGCCATTCAGGAGGTTGAATAGGCAGAGCTGGTCCCGCTGAGTCTGCGCTTCGGCCGGAGTTTGAGGAATCGGCCAGAGTTCCTGTAGTTCATCGCAGAAACCCTTCCATTCCATGAAGTAGGTGGGGAAGGTCCGATCCTGCTGGCGGATATGGGAGAGACGTTGTAAAACGTCAAAGACCCGGGCCAAGTTATTGGTCTCGGAGAACATGACAATCAAGGAATCCCAGAGCTCCTTGACGGTGTTGGCAGTCCGGGTGACATCTTTCACGGAGCGGTCCATGGAGTTGACCAGTAGGGCGAAGATTTTGCTGTCCGCCAGCTGCCAAGAGTCGAACTTAGGATCAGTGAGTTCAGGTGGGGGTTTCTCAAGATGAGAATGAAGCCCCATGCCGCGGAGGGACATCAAGACCGTCTTCCGCCAGACGGAAAAATTAGTGGCATCCAGCCGGTCATCGACAAGCCGGGAGGAGGTCGTGATGAGGGAGGGAAGAACGGAGGACGCGTCCATGGAGGGCGGGTGCTGGACCCGTTCGCCGGGAGTCGGGCGGTGGAAGGGAAGCGGCCCGGAGATGCGGCCGGAGGGAGCAGCGACATGGGGTCGCGCTCAGGATAGTGCGGCCGGGCAGGGGCGGCGCGGGTGCTGGGGCGCGGGTTCGGGGCAGGAGCGCCGCAGGGCCGAGAGCAGGGCTGGACCTGGGCGCGCCGGGTGCCGGAAGGCCGAACCAGGAGCAACGCCGGGAGAGGGTAGCGGGTAGGGAGATGCTGGGGGGGGGCGAGGGCGCGGCGCCTGGGCGAGGCCGAGGGCGAGTCGCCGGGGCGGGGCGCTGAGGGCTGGGCGCGAGGGCGCGACGCCGGGAGGAGGTGCGCCGGGACGGCGGGGCGAGCCGGGAGCCGGGAGAAGCCGCCGGGAGCCGGGAGCCGCGAGAGGCCGCAGGAGCAGAGGGAGGCGCGGGAGGCGCGGGAGGCGCGGGGAGCAGCGGGAGGCGCCGGGAAGCAGCGGGAGGCGCCGAGAGCAGCGGGAGGCCGCCGGGAGGGAGCACGCAGAGGAGGGTCGCGCTGGAGCAGCAGGAGGCGCCGGGAAGCCGCGCAGAGCAGAGCGGCCGAGGGCATTCCGGCGGAGCGAGCGGGTGATGGCGTCGTGAGCAGCGGGAGGCCGCCGGGAGCAGCAGGAGGCCGTCAGGAGCAGCCGGGAGGCGCCGGGAGCAGCGGGAGGCCGCCGGCGGGGCGCGCGGGTGATGGCGTCGGGAGAAGCGGGAGGCCGCCGGGAGCAGCGGGAGGCCGTCGGGAGCAGCCGGGAGTCGCGGCGACGGGATGCGCGCGCAGGAGGGGCGGGCCGACGGGATGCGCAGAGGAGCAGCGGGAGGAGCCGGGAGCCGCGTCGCGCCGGGAGGTGGAGGCGTAGCGGGAGGGACGAGCCGGGAGGGAGGGTGCGCCGGGAGGGAGGGCCGGAGAGGAGAGGTGCGCCGGGAGGGAGGGCCTGCCGGGAAGGCTAGGGCAGGAGTGAGAGAGGCGGGGCCGGGAGAACGCCGGGAATCCGCAAGGGAGGGAGGGTGCGGGATAAAAATCCCTCTGATACCATGTAGTGGGTGAATTCCCCTTACCTCAATGTGAGGTGGGGATCCTCTTTTATAGAGAAGTAAAAACTAATTACATGGTGGTAAGACCAATGTGGGACTCAGAACAGAAATACCCCTTTAACCTTAAATGGGGTCCAACAAATATTGTTAACATGTGTTGGAATTACTATAATGGAATGTATGTGTAAATGGAAGGTAAAATAAGAACGGGAACAAGGTAAAGACGGATAGTAAGAAGAAATTTCAAGAATTTATAAAATCACTAGTCAATGGGAAAAGTAATAGGGTTGGTTTAACATTATTTTAAGGTGGTTAGATAAGTCTTGTGTAGGGAACACTCGGGAGATTATGGTTATAATCTGGATGTTGGTTTACAGTGCTAAGTAACAATTAATCAATTAGCTAATTAAGTGAAGCGGAGAAATGAATAATCAAAGGTAGGTAATTGATAATATGCCCCGTTTTGTAATACTCAGGAATGTCTAGAGAACTACATAGAATAGAGTCTTATAAAAGAGGGATAAGCGGAGAGCTTTGCATGGAGTTTGGTATGATGCTTGGTGGGTATCTTGTATTGTATTATGTTTGAGTCCCGGATTGATGTGGGTTATTTATTAGATTATGGGTTGATAGTATCCCTTCATTATATCTTGTGATGTTGCATGATTGTTAACTTTATTGCGCTTGTTTTCTTGTTGATTGTGTGATGCTTGTATGTGATGCGTAAACGTCGGGAATCGCAATGACAGAAAGAAACGATTCACAGAAGAGTAAAAGGGAAAAAATTGAAGAAGATCTTGAACACAAAGATTTACGTGGTTCGGGAAATGTTCCTTACGTCCACGAAGAGGCAGAAATATCACTATGAAATCCGGGAGCACAATTAGAAGGAGATCTCTCAGAGTTTCTAACACAGAAACCCTAGCCTGAAATGAGTTACAAAAAGAGGAAGACGATCCACTGTTCCACCAACCGCACAGAAAGTCTGCATCGCTACAGTGAAAGGTGGCTGAAAGTCCGTGTCGCTATAGTGCCGCAGCCACCCAAGTTTAAAGTGCTACAGTGGTTGGCGGCTGGAAGTCCAAATAGCTACAGTGCTCTGTCGGTGTCGGTCGGTCAGCTCTGCTACAGTGGTCAGAGTTGTTACAGTCTCAAAATTTGGACCGGGGACCGAAGGCCCCCGGACCCCCGGAATAGGGGCGTGTTGCCCCATGCAACCCCCAACGAGTTCACCGCGGACCTCGACCCGCGAAGGTTACGGCTTGGTGCGCAGTATGGGCTACAAGTATTCGGTCCAAACATCATCCAAAACGGATCGGCCTACACCAATCCAACAATATGTGTTTGTTTGACACCATGCATGGGCTGTAATGGCTCACGGCTACAACTCGTGTACCTATTATAGGCTGTGAAGGCTTGCGATTGACATGTACGCATTTCCCCGAGCTGTAATGACTTGAAGGTTATGTCATGTTTGGACTGTGATGGCTCGAGGTTATAACACAAGTTGTGGAGGTGATGTGGTGATGCGAAGGATGTGATGATGTTGTAGAGATGATATGGGTGCACGAGGTGTTGGTGGTGGTGATGATATGGGTGCATGGGGCGCAGGGCGTAATGATGATGAGATGATTGGTATAGGTTGAGAGCGGGGCTTGCCTGTTTTGCCTACTTGTTATGTTATGGGCTTTTGATGACATGACATATATTATTCTTGATGTGATGATTGATTTTGTTGATTAATGACAGGTGATGCTGTTATGGTAATTTGTACATGGCATATTACTTTGCTTATGAGCTTTATCCGCAATCTTGTCTTGCTTAGATGTTTCATTCATGTCTATCCCGACTCTTTTATTTCACATGGATATCAAATTGCATAGAAAGATGATCCTACTGAGTAATCCTAAGTGCTGACCCCTCCACAGTTTGCCGAGTTTCTGATCGATGGAGATATGAGGATGTTGCTATTCGGGCAGCTGGAGTGGAGTTTAGAATTTCTCCATTCATTGTTGTTGCATTGTATCCATTGTCATGTTCATATGAGCTATGTATGGAATTGTAAACTCTTTAGATTTTTGTGAGGAGTTTATTGGTGGTAGTTTTATTTTATTTTTTATTTTTTTTGAGATTTTATGAGGGAAATACCTCTCATTTAAGAAAAAATACTCTTGGTGCTAGTCGCCAACCCGGGGCCTATTGGAGGCAGGTCTTGGAGGTAACACTCATCCCCACTTGGGACTGGTCGTGACATTCTCATTTGAGAAAAAATACTCTTGGTGCTAGTCTCCAATCCAGAGCCTATTGGAGGCGGGTCTCGGGGGTCACAATCATCCCCACCTGGACAGGTCGTCACACTTCAAACACATGATTTGAGAACTTGTCTTCCACTATAATGGAAAGCAGGATAAATCTCAAATGAATTCATTCAGGGATCGGTTCTCATCAACCTGAATCTTTTTAAGATGGACACGTGGAAGGAGAAGGTACTCAAATATTTGATGGAAGGTGCACCTTGTTGACATAAGTTATATCATTTAGTAATTTAACCCTTTATTATTTGGTGGTGTTACAATCATCCCCCTTTATGGCACAACGTCCTCATTGTGGGCCCTACATCTCAACCCAGGCAGTGACAAGTTTATTTGGTGGGGTGAGGTGTAACAACTGGGCCCCGCTGACAGCACGGACACCCCGCCTTAACATGGCCGTCGGGTCCTGGCCCGCCACCAGTTGCCAAGCAGACACGTGGTCTCCACCCTGGGGCCCACCTACATGCTCGAATGGATCATCTAACTAATGATAGTCCCCACAGGCCAACACATGTCCTTTCTAGTGTGCTTTGTCCTCACTCATACACACCCTGAGAAACTTCCCAGAAGGTCACCCATCCTTATCACTCCTCCACGCCAAACATGCTTAACTGTGGAGTTCTAAATGCCCGATTGGATCATCTAACTAACTAATGATAGTCTCCACAGGCCAACACATGTCCTTTCTAGTGTGCTTTGTCCTCACTCATACACACCCTGAGAAACTTTCCAAAAGGTCACCCATCCTGATTACTGCTCCACGCCAAGCATGCTTAACTGTGGAGTTCTAATCAGACAGGCTCCCGAAAAGGAAGGTGCACCTTGTTGACATGAGTCATATCATTTAGTCATTTTACCCTTTATTATTTGGGGGTGTTACAATCACCCCCTTTAGGGCACAACGTCCTCATTGTGAGCCCTACATCTCAACCCAGGCAGTGCACCGCACTTAAGGCTGAGTTCCTTCTCTGATACCAAATGTAACAACTGGGCCCCGGTGACAGCACAACCATCCTGCCGTAACATGGCTGTCAGGTCCTGGCCCGCCAGGTACCACCAGTTGCCCCGCAGACACGTGGTCCCCACCCTGGGGCCCACCCACATGCCTGAACGGATCATCTAACTAATGATAGTCCCCACAGGCCAATACATGTCTTTTTCAGTGTGTTTTGTCCTCACTCACACACACCCTGAGAAACTTCCCAGAATGTCACCCATCCTGATCACTACTCCAGGCTAAACATGCTTAACTGTGAAGTTCTAATCAGACAGCCTCCCGAAAAAGAAGATGCACCTTGTTGACATGAGTCATATGATTTAGTCATTTAACCCTTTATCATTTGGGAGTGTTACATGGGGGGTTTCTGTGGGGATATTTCGGATTAACCAAACCTTTCTTCTACTGTATTTCATTCGTGTTCCTTTATTATTCATGGTGAATTATTTTATTCTTCCTCTTCTACTGTATTCTTTGTTTTTTTTTTCGACAACTGTTGCACAACATCTATTTTCTTCTCTCATGCCCCATAGTTGTGGAGAATTAATTTGAGGTTAAGCTGAGGATGATGCTAATTTTCCCATGTGCTCTTATTTAAATCTTCTTCTTATTTCCTTATTCAAGATCGAGAAGCTGGAATTTATAGTGACAGAGGTGGTGGGATTCTACTTTGTCACCATAGATTCATCATGACTGTTGGGTGTGAATATAGAGGGGGTGGGATTCCACAATTTGTTTCCAATACACATCTCGCAGATTCCCTGATTCCTTTAAATGTATAGTTTCCCCTCAGGAAACATGTTCTTCATATGGGTGTAGTTTAGTGTGTGAGATGAGATTGTAGCATGTAGGTTATGGATACAAGAGGAGATGTGTGTGTATGGCATTATGTACGATTGTTATTCATCTATTTCATTTAGTAACGAGTGGTAGCTGAAGGAATGAGACATAATTTGGCTATTGGGTGAGTTAAGAATGGGATTATCTTATATAAGTAATGATTGGATTTGTTGGCAGTATCCCAGGTTCAGCTACTTTAAATTTCATTTTCTTATTTCTTTGTAATTTTATTACATGCTTCTTATTCATTTAATAAAAAAACATTAAAACCCCTTTGCTTTGTTTTTAATTCTCTCATTGTTAAATTAAAAACACTAAAAATAAAAATAATTGATATGAAGAACAACCAATTAAGTGGACTCTTTGAGAGGAAACCCTGGTTCGACCACTTTGCTACACCCATTAGGAATCAAATTACTATTTCAATAGGGTCACGACAACCTTCTGTTAAATTGGGCACCGCTGTCTGGGAGACTGTTTGATTGGTTTTTCACCACTTTGTAAATAATTTTCTCTTGTTTCCATTATCCCCATTCTTTTCTTATCTCAACTAGGGAAATCCTAAAAAGTGACCATTCACCATTCATTTAAAAGGGATCACAATCTCTTTTCCCAGCTTCAATGAGTGGACAAGCTTAAGTAAATTGCCATGGACCGCACCCCAAACCAACAATACCCTAACCATTAAATCTTCCCACTGGTGTCTGTCCAATACAATTTTTAATGGACTCAACAACCTCTAGTGTACCAAAGTGAATGGGAGGATACAAGATACCACAACAATGAGTATGTTCAACATCAAATTCAAAAGCTCCCATACCATGAATTGGAAGAGATCAACCCCGCTGAGCTACATTCAGGTCAGGCCAAAATCAATGAGAACCAAAAGGGGATTGAAGAGCTAAAGGAGCTAATGGCAATGATGAATGCCAGCCACTAGACATTCATAGAACGAGGACTACAACCACAAGAATAGGAATTAATTCCTATGGTATTTGATCAAGAGGACATCAGAGAGGATGAGGAACTACTTCAAATTCCTTCACTCCTTTGAAATTATTGTCTCCTTCCGAAGGATTTTCAAGAGGAACAAGGGTTATCTGCTGAAGCAATTCTGGGAGATGATTTATTCATGAACTCATTTTGTTCTAGTTTTATTGAGACTAATTTGAAAACCAATTTCCCTTTATTTGATTTGATAAATTTTGCACCAATCATTACTGTTGGAGTCTGCATTCCACATCGGACTTGAGGTCCGATGTGGTCTTTAATATTCATTATAAATTAACCCCAAGGGATCCTTTAGAGAGCACACCTTGGGGGTTCAGGTCTCTCATTTTATCCTTCTACATGGTATCAGAGGGATTTACTCCCGACCCTCCCTCCCTAATTATTATTTTTTCTCCCATCAGCCTTTAAGGTTTTTCCCCGTCCGTGGGGCGGCGGCTCCAATCCAAATAGCCGCCGCCCCACCCTCCCTCCGCTGCTCCTCCCGGTCGCGCAGGACCTCAGTCGCGGCGCCTTCCCCTCCGGCGCGCGCTCCTCTTGCGAGCGAACCCTTCCAGTCCGGCTAGCTTCCTTCCCCGGCGTCTCCTCTGACTCGCGCTCCTCCTGCACACGACCCCTTCCCCGGCGGCTCTGTTCGGCGGCTCTCCACCGCTGCTCCGTCAATGACGTCCCCTCCTCCTGCAGCTTCCCGGCTTCGCCTCCTTGCGATGACCGACCCCGCCTCCCTCCGGCTTCCTGTCGTGGTTTCCGGCGGCTCCCTGTGCTTCGTCTGGCACTGCTCTACTGCCTTCCGCCTCTGCCTTGCGCGGCTCCCAGGCGGGCCTCCCTTCCCATTCGGCACGTCGTGACTCCTCCCGCGCGGCTCCCTCCTTCCCGTGACACCCTTCACCCGGCGGCCCTCCACGCCGACCCTCCCCGCGGTGTCGCAACCCCCGACGACTTCCTCCTCCCGCGCGGCCGACCACATCCCGGCGTCTCCTTTGGCCGCGGGTCCCCTCCGCGGGTCTCTCCTGCGGCTTCCCGTCGTCGGCCCTCCGTGGTTCTCCCCGACGGCCCCTCCCGGCGTAACAACCCATTTTTTCCCTCCTCCCGCGGATCCCTCCAAGCGAACCAGTCCAGGCAGAACCGGTCCCGACGGCTCCCGATTCTGCCGGTCTCCATTCCTGCCGGCGCCTCCGACAGTCGGCCTCCAGCAATCAACCTCCATGCCGGCCACCTCCTGCGGAATCCCCGCCTCGCCGGCATCTCCCGACGACTCCTGGCAGCCACATCTCTCTCCGCCGGCACGCCCTTGCGCTGGCGCAACACTTTGATCTCCTTAAACCAGGCCATTTGGCACCGCCGGATCCCGCAACACTTCTGCAGAATCCCCGCCTCCCGTCGCCGGTCCCGCAAGTGCGGTTTTCCCGGTGGTAGTTTGGATTTCCCGGCGTTTCATCGACCGACCCCACTAGTGCGGCATTCCTAGCGCTCCGTCCATCGGCCCAGTCAGAGTGGTTCATCTGCTGCGTCCGCGACATCATCCATCCCTCATCCTGCGGGGGAGCTTCGATCGTGAGGGGGAGCAGCAACCTTTGCAGTTTTCTTTTTTATTTCGTCATGTTTTGTCATCAAGCTGGGTATGTCCAGCTTGAGGGAGAGTGTTTGTAGTCTTTTGATTGCTTTGTCTTCATTTGTTTGGCTTGTTTTTTCTTTATGTGTCCAAGTTAGGTACATCTAGCTTGAGGGGGAGTGTTGGAGTCTGCATCCCACATCGGACTTGAGGTCCGGTGTGGTCTTTAATATTCATTATAAATTAACCCCAAGGGCTCCTTTAGAGAGCACACCTTGGGGGTTCGGGTCTCTCATTTTATCCTTCTACAATTACCTTGGAGAGCAATGTAGAAGATTAAGAGAAGACCCCACTGGATGAGGTGTATTTTGAGGAAAAACTAGAAGACCCACTACTACCAACACCCATTCCAAGAGGCTTCCTGGAAGAATTGAACAAGGAGAAGGTCATTCAAGCTGATACACTCAAGGGGGATGAAATCAACTTGAATTCAATTTATGTTAATTCCATTAAAACTGATTTAGAAGATGTTTTCATGCATTTTGATAGTGTAGAACCAGCTTGGATGCATGCCTTGGATGAAGAAGAACACGAGGAAACCATTGAAGAGGGGCCTGAACTGGAAGAAAAACTTAGATATATCGAGTTAGAAGTGCTTCCCATTGAGGTGAAGATGGAAGAAGTGGCCTGTTTTGAGAAGAAATAAGAAAACATGGAGAAGCATTTTGTGATTTCCACCGAGGTAAATAAGGTTGAAGTGATGATCATGGAAGCCTCTCAAACTCAAGATGAAGATGGCAGCCCCTGCATCATGGATCCACTCCTGTTTATCTTCAAGAAGATTTCTAGGAGGGTGGAAAGCATACACTATCAACAAGGGGAACTCAAAAAGAAGAGTTTGAAGGGCCATGAAATGAAAAAAATGCGGTGGTTCTTACCATATAACTCAACCCACCTGAAGACTGGTGATGACCCAGTAACTGTCTAGTTGTGGATAGTAAAGACACAACACCTATTTGGGGTATTCAACACAAATATTTGTTCAATTCTCTTTATTTTTCAGTTTACTTTTGTTTAATATTTTCTTAATAATAGTTTTTTATGTTCATCTTTGCAGAATTAATGGCGGACCTGCTGGAAGTGATAAATCTACTACTGTCTTCCATGAAAACCAATTATTAAGGTAGTCTTTCTTTGCTTATTTTCAGTAGAATAACGATTGTTTTGGTTTTATTTACAGGTGAGATAAGGGGGAAAACATCTAATGCACATCTTGAAGATCATTTGAGGCCAATGTAAGGGGAAATACCTTCTTCCGAAGGCTGTTCAGCATAAAAATAACATCATCCAAGTAATCTATTTCCTTAATACGAAGTTATTTGTTTTCCCATTTTGAGTTGTTTGACAACTACATGATATTGATTGAGTTTCAATGAGGATTTAGCAAATATTATGTGCGGGGGAAGGGAGGAAACTGTTAACTACTGGATGCCCACTTTATTTTGTTTTCTTTTTGTTTTGGTGTGTTTTCTAGTTTGTTGTTTTTTACAAATAAAAAACTGCTCAATTTTTTATCATTTTCAAGGCTATTTTTGGTGATTTTCTCTTTGATTTTCAAACATTCTTTGAGTGGAATTTAGAAGTCAACTCAATTTTTGAACTCCAAGCCATTAGCGAGGAGCATGATCTTATCATTAAACCATACAAAGCTCAATGGACCGTCGATATGTGTTTGATACTTCCATGGAGCCGCAACCAGATCTGCATTTCAGAAACCTCTAGGGACAGGCGCGCTCAAGCCCCACCTCATGGCCAACTCCCGTCGCGCGTCTTTGCTGTGCACCAGATGCGTACCACACCTTTCTTGCCCGGATCTCGTCCTTCACCCCCTCCTCTGTCATGGTTTTTTTAGAATGATAAAATAGGAGAGACTCGAATCCCCAAGGTGTTCTCTTTAAAGGAGCCCTTGAAGTTCTTTTATAACAAATAATTAAGACCGCACCGGACCTCAAGTCCGACGTGGGATGCAGACTCCAACACTTCCCCTCAAACTAGTTGTACTTAACTTGGACACATAAAGAAAAAACAAAGCAAGCAACAGGCTGCAAACACTCCCCCTCAAGCTGGACATACCCAGCTTGATGACAAAACAAGACAAAGCAGAATAAAAGATAAAGCTGCAAGGCTACTGCTCCCTCTCACGATCGCAGCTCCCCCTTCTGGATGATGGATGGATGAAGTTGTTGCGGGCGTAGCAAAGAAACTACATAAACCAGGCCGGTTGACAGAGTGCCAGAAATTCCACACTAGTGGGGCCGGTCGATGAGACGCCAGGAAATCCACACTAGCACCGGGAAAGCCGCACTTGCGGCGTCGGTGACGGGAGGTGGGGATTCCGCAGAATTGTTGCTGGATCTGGCGGTGCCAAAGGGACCGGATCCAAGGCGGTCGAGGTGCTGCGCCACAACGGAGGAAGCACGAAGGTGTGTCGGCGGACAGGGATGCGACTGCCGGGAGTTGTCGGGAGATGCCAGCAACGGGAGGCGGGGATTCCGCAGGAGGTGGCCGACATGGAGGGAGCAGCGGTTCACCGGAGGAAGTGCCGGACGATAAGATTCGCAGGACTGGGGTGGATGAAATCGGCCGGAGGGAGGGCTGCATTGCAGATCAACGCATTAGAGGGGGGGGGGGGAAGAGGGGAGCCCCCGTCGCAGGGTGAGGGGGGAAGAAGGCCATCAGGATCGCCTTGAGGGAGGGGCCGCCGTGATCGGGTGGGAGGAAGGAGCCGCAGATGGGATGGAGCGCGCATGGATGGAGTCGTCGGGATCGGGAGGGGAAGGAGCGCTGCAGGAGGACCGTCGTGCGGGAACGATGCAGGAAGGCCGATGCGGAGGAAGACCGCCGTCGAAGCCGTTGGGAGGAGGCAGATCCGCGGCTGGCTGGCGGGATCCCGTCGGGAAAGGAGGTGAGCCCCCGTCGCGGGGGGGGGGGGGGGGGGAGTAGACCGTCAGGATCGCCTTGAGGGAGGGTTCATCAGGATTGGATGGGAGGAAGGAGCCGTGACTGGGATGGTGCGCGCATGGATGGAGTCATCGGGATCAGAAGGGGAAGGAGCGCCACAGGAGGGCCGTCATGCGGGAGCTGTGCAGGAAGGTCGTCTCGTGGGAACGGTGCAGGAAGGCCGACGCGGAGGAAGACCGCCATCGAAGCCATCGGGAGGAGGCAGATCCACGGCTGGCTGTTGGGATCATGGACGGAGAGGCGCGCGCTTGAGAGTTGTCGGGATCGGGACATCGGAAGTCACGCGGACAGCGGGAGAGGCGGCGTTGGAAGCCGTCGAATGGGAGGTCGGGTCGTGTGCGACGAGAGAGGCGGGAGGCTGCAGTCACCGGGAATCTGCAGGAGAAGGCGGGCCGGGAGTCGCGTGGGAGGTGAGGGCCGCCGCGTGCAGTGGGGAGAGGTGCCGGGGAAGCAGGCGCTGGCAGGGGAGAGATCCGTCGGAGATGCAGCGGGCCGAAAGGCGCTCAGGGGGGCCTCGGGCGGGATGGGTGGAGTCATCGTGGCGCGCAGAGGGAGGATTCCGCTGGGATTGGGAGCCGACGCCCATCGTGCGCGCAGAGGCGGGAAGGGGACTTCGGGGAAGAAGGTACCAGCAGGGGGGAGATCTGCCGGATAGAGGGATAGCCGACAGGGGGGCGGCGGGAGAGACCTATGGCTTGCTGGCCATGGAGGCCGCCGCCCCCCAACCAGGAGAAACATTAAAAGCCAATGAGAAAAAAAGAAATAAAATGGGATGGAGAGTTCGAGATTAGGTTCCCTATGATACTAAGTAAAATGATAAAATAGGAGAGACCCGGACCCCCAAGGTGTTCTCTCTAAAGGAGCCATTGAGGTTCTTTTATAACAAATATTTAAGACCACACCGGACTTCAAGTCCGATGTGGGATGCAGACTCCAACAGTTTTCAATCTCGGATCGCGGTGCGACGCGGCGGGGCCCCATAGCGGGATAGCGGCGATGCGGATCGCGTCGCGACCGCCTTTTTATCCAATCGCGGGACTGTTAAATTATAGAATTTTACAAACATATATGTTGAAAAATTAAACACAAAACATAAAAAGTAAAAACACATTCAAATTCATACTTAAAAACATTCATAAATTCATCATAATACATCAAACACATGTCCCATTCAATTATTCATAAACCATGATAACATCCAAAGTTCAATTCAATCATCTTCTTCATTTTCAAGATCTTCCATTTCTTCTTCACCTTCACTTTCACTATCATCACTTTTATAAATTTCTTTTTCATTTTCTTCCCCATCATCATCATCATTATATGATTCATGTTCATCGTCTTCTTCTTCTTTAATAACCATCCTTGTTTTTCCTTTAGAACTTGAACTTGAAGCATGGGTAACTTCTCCTTTTGTTTTCCTCCTTGTATAATGAAAAGGTTCACCGGCTCCTGTAGCTTCCTCAACTAATCTCCAAGTCATGGTGTTGTCGTCCTCAAACACCAATTCATCTTCACCACCATCTTCATCACCATTCATTTGCCCTTAAAACTACTCACTACTATCATCATCAACATTCTTTAGGACATTGGGATCAGTGACATCTCTGGAATCAAACCGGCCCTTCAAAGTTTAGTTGTATTTGATAAACACCAAGTTTTGTTGTAATGTATCTGATTTTCCGTTTATTATTTTTAAATATTATATGGAATTATTTCGAGACCGGGCGCGAAGACGGCACATCATTCCGAGGTCCAGTGAGCCCCGGAATGGTGGTTTGAACTTTTTTTAGTTAAGTGAGTCGACACTTTGCGCGGTTGTGGCAGTTTCCAAACGGATGCCCGGATTAAAAATCTGAGTGCACTGTTGCGTCCGGGACGACGACTTTACCTAAGAATGAGGCTAACCTCGACCGACGCGGGTCGATGGAAAAAGTTAATTTTCGGACGTTTTAAGTAAAATAAAATAAAATAAATTAACCAGTTTATTTTATTTCATTTAAGGAAACATCCGCTGCAGCTTGGCAACAACGCAGCTGTTTCCTAAATTAATGGCGCATCTTAATGACTTCGAAATGGAAAGTCAACGCCATTAATACTGCCGCGTAATTAAATGCCAACTTGTTTCCCCTTTTTAATGGGTTAAGCAATTGTACGTCGTTGGCAATGTAGAGAGAGAAACCTCTGCAGAATCCACGGCGCGTTGGAGCAAATTCTCAACGACGAACGACAACAGATCGAAACCAAGGATCGTTGCGCCGACGTTAAAGGATCTCGACGACAACGACATCACGGTGCCTTCGTCAACGATCGATCCTTTCGAAAGGTAGGGGTTGTTATTTCGATTTCTTTTCCCCGTATTTTGAGTTTAAACGACGAACACGGATCAACCACAAACAAGTTGATCTGTGGATTCGTACGTTCTTGTGGGAGGGATTTTTTTTTCTTCGGGAAGACTATGGGGAATTGATCCATGCTTTATGTTGTTGTTGATTCTTGCCCCGTTTTAAGACTATTAACGGGAGCGGATCAACTCCGTGACGAACGACGACGGAGGTTCGTTCCTCATTTTGTTTATTTGGATTTTTCTTCCTCCTTTTTCCTTGCACGTTCTTCGTGGGGCGACGAAAAACGGATCGTTGCGCATCCGTTCTGCGACGCAACGATCACAAATCGAAGGTTCGACATCGCAACGTCCTTGTGGAGGTGCGATGACGATGGCGAACGACAAATCAGACCGGATCAGAAAGAGAGTTCTTCGAGCGTTCTTCGTACGGGAAGATCAGAACACGTTTTCGGAGCCGATCGGAGGCCCGAAAATGACGGAAGCGGCTTCGTGGGGTCGGGGCGACCATAACTTGGAAGTTTTGTGGTGATCGGACAACCGAATTTATGATCGGAGCAGCACGGGAGGCGCACTGGCGAAGAGCGCCATTTCTGGAAATTTCCAGAATACACGGCGTGTACTTCCGAAGAACACGCCGTGTAGTTCTGGTGGTGGCGGCTAGGGTTTCGGGGTCAGAGAAGAATCACACGGCGTGTGACCCCGGTCACACATCATGTTGGACCTTCCCCGAAGCTCGGCGTGTACTTTGGGTAGTGCACGGACACAGGATGATCTACACGGCTTCAGGCGGCACAATGTGTACAACTCGACAAAGGCGGCTACGCGGAGCTCGGCGTATATCCCGAGGATACACGGAAACGGGATGGAGTACATGACCGTGTACTCCCTCACCCGGCCAAGCGAGGAAAATAGCGTGGGTCACCCCGTATGCAGATTGCACGGGTTGGAGTACACGGGTTGGTGACCGCGTACGGGCACATGGCCAGAGTACACGGAGCCAACCCCAATTTCCAGACACGGCGTGTACTCCGTACTACACGCCGTGTACTAAGTTTTTCTACATGACCAGCCTCACGACACAGGTCGTTGTACACGGGCAGTACTCGGGGTCAGACAACACGGCGTGTATCATTTCTACACGTCGTGTACTTTTTGGAAAACGGTTTGGTCCCTTTTGTTCACCGTGCCTTGAACATCTTTTGTTTGGGTTAGTGCCCCTTCTTCTTGTTCCCTTGAAGGTCAGACATCATTCCCTCACGCAGGATTATGATCCCTTCAGCAGGACTTTCTGTGATAGAGTCAGACATCTATCCGAGAGGCCCAGATCAAGATCCTCTATCCATTCCAGACCCTAGGTAGAGTCAGGTATCGGCGTGACCAACTTTACCGAGCGTTGATCCTCTACCTAGAAGGTGAATTCTGGATGACTCGTGGTATCCGCCATGGCCCTAACAGTGATCCTCATCTGTGTATCTAAATCTTTCCCACTTAGGAGTGTGTCTCCCGTAATGAGTGTAGCTATATCTCGTGACGATTCCCGAAGAACAGCTCTTCTCGGACGGACGTCACCAGAGCTATAAGACTCGTGGAGTGTGTTCTCCCGGAACGAGCGCATCACAGAATCTTCGGACGGAATCCCTTGCGGGGGTATGTGGTTGCGTGACTTGTCTCTAGACCACGGGTCTGGGTTTTGAGTATATCTGATTTGTTTTATATGTTCTGTAAACATATATTATGCATAGCTGACTGTACCTTTACTTTGTGTACTGCTTTGTGGTTTTCGGGGTCCTCTACTGAGTATTGTTATACTCACCCCTGCACGGGCTTTGCCTGCACGTCTGGTGTCTTGTTCAGACGAGCAGCCTTTTGACAGGGTCCAGGGCGGACCAGGACAGGACCAAGCTTTATGAGTTTCCTACAGGCCGAGGCGTTCCTACGGCTACGAGCGACAATCCCGGTACCTTTGTGCTTATAGGTTGGACTTTGCAGTTTTTCAGACTCTTACTTTTGGTGGGCTTGTATTCTGGCCCAGTTTACTTTTACAGTACTCTACCTTTCGTCGTACTCTGTTGGTTGTGTTTAGTTATATGCATGCATTTTTGTTCCTTAGTGTTTTACATTTCAGCATTTGTGGGCTTGGAGATGTGTGTGTGTACAGGTACTTAGGCAATGCCTCCCATGTTAGTGATATGCCTACTCGGTGCTAGTCACCAGCCCCTGGCCTATTGGAGGCGGGCTTGGGGAGTCACGGCGTGGGCCCCACTGGGACGGGTCATGACAGAGTGGTATCAAAGGTGCTCAGTTCTACCTTAGGACCAAGAGTCTCTGAGTTTGGTTGGGGGCAATAGTGTTGAGTGTTTCGGGTTCGGCTTTCAGGCCAGAGACTCCAGTGTTGGTGCGACGACCGACGTATCCATACACCAGGACTCTGATAACCTGTTTTTCGACCCGGTTCACGAAAACACTAGTTGCGGGGAAATAAAAGGTACATGCATCATATAGGAATGGGTTGTGTTTTCCATGTCCTTAGTGTCAGCTATCCAGATATACTCATTGACCGTGACACATCTTGTTTCCTTACAGGATGCCTCCGCGACGCGTACCCGCTAGGATTCAGCAGCACGATCACGAGGATGACCCCCTCAGTGACGAGGCTTCGATACAAGGACCAACTCCCCAGGCATTACCACCAAGTGGTGCACCTGCTATACCACCACCAGTGGAGCAGCCAGTGGTACCCGCGATATCGACCGGTGAGGAGCGCAGGCTCAGCGCGCTCCACGAGTTTCAGAGATAGAGACCCCTCAGGTTCCGAGGCGAGCCCGACCCTTAGGCGGCTGAGGACTGGCTTGAGGCGGTGACTAGAGTTTTTCGTCTAGTGAGGACACCAACAGACCAGATGGTGGTCCTAGGAGCGAGTATTCTTCAGGGTTCGGCGGGACGATGGTGGAGTCTGACCACGCAGACTCACGACGAGGAGACTCTTTCGTGGACAAAGTTTGAGCGAATCTTCAGGGAAGAGTTCTCTCTGGTTACGCTGAGAGCTGTGTGCATCCAGGAGCTTCTTCAGCTCCAGCAGGGCAGTATGACGGTGGCTGACTATTCATCGAGGTTCACCAACCTCGCTAGGTACTCGATGGATATGGTCAGGGATCGGTACTTCAGAGCTCGGACCTTCGAGCGAGGTCTACAGCGTGACATCCGAGCTAGTGTCGTGCCTCTATGCATTTCGACTTATGCTGGAGTGCTCGAGCGGGCCTTGGTGATCGAGAGCTTCTTGGCAGAGCAGAGACAGCTGCCGGCAGTCAGCAGCAGGCAGATAGGTGCAGAGACACCGGCAGCAGGGAGCTGACGTCAGGCACATGGATCTGGATGTGGGAGACGTCATAGGAGGACCCAAGACAGGGGATCAACAGTCCAGGGCTCTCAGGCTGGATCCAGTCAGCCTAGGGAGAAGCAATGCTATGCATGTGACGGTAGGGGGCATCTCGCTAGAGATTGCCCGACACGTCGAGCTGCTGACAGGGAAGTGGTGGATGGACCACCGAGGTAGAGGTAGAGAATGGAGCAGGCAGATCCGCCAGGCGGCGGACGTGGCAGAGGAGCAGGGAGAGCTGTAGGTGGTGACAGACGCTTCGACTTACTTCCACCACCATCCCCAGGAGGTCCGCACCAGGCTCAGGGAGCTGGGGGACAAGGACGGGGACAGCTGCATGCGGTCGAGGCGTACGACCCAGGGGCTCCAGGGATGATTCGAGGTACGATCTGTGTCTTTTCTACCTTAGCTTCCATACTCATAGACACAGGTGCCGGTCATTCCCTTATAGCCACATGTCTTGTACAAAACCTCGAGATTCCGGTAGAACCGTTGACTCGATCCTTATGCTTGGAGACACCTATGGGAGGAGACTCGACGATCACACACCTTTGCAGACAGTGTGATCTTACCCTTGGAGGCGAGAGTTTCGGTTGGAACCTCTTGGTGGTAGCGTTGAGGCCTTACGACGTCATTCTCGGTATGGATTGGTTATCTTCGGTCCATGCCCAGATTGACTGTTTTAGGCGAAGGGTGCGGTGTGTCCGCCGTGATGGAACAAGGTTTTCCTTTGTCGGAGAAAAGGAAACCCAGGCAGCACAAAATGGGCTCATGCATAGGAGGGTGTAGCCGATCACTCCTGAGTTGACTATCCTTACCCTCAGAGCAGTAGATGTTGTGAGCTCTCAGTTCCCAACAGTGGTGGCGGAGTATGAGGACGTCTTTCCCGAAGATGTTCCAGGACTACCTCCTCGCCGGGAAATTGAATTCTGCATCGACTTACACCCCGGGACGACACCGATTTCCTCATCAGCTTATCGAATGGCTCCCACAGAGCTTCGCGAGCTGAGGGTGCAGTTGGAGGATTTGCAGAGAAAGGGTTTCGTAAGACCCAGCGTCTCACCCTGGGCGGCCCCAGTCTTGTTTGCCAAGAAGGCAGACGGGAGTCTGAGATTGTGCGTGGATTACTGGCGCCTGAACCAGGTGACGGTGAAAAAAAAATATCCACTGCCAATGATTGATGACCTCTTCGATCAGCTAAGAGGGACACAGTGGTTCTCAAAGGTTGACCTTCAGTCAGGCTATCACCAGCTACGAGTACGGGAAGAGGATATACCGAAAACGGCTTTCAGATGTCGCTACGGTCACTATGAGTACTTGGTGATGCCCTTTGGCGTGACGAACGCCCCCACAATGTTCATGGGGTTGATGAACCGGATCTTCTAGCCGTACTTGGACTGGTTCGTAGTGGTCTTCATCGACGATATCCTTGTGTACTCGACGTCAGAGGAAGAGCACGCGAGACACCTGCTGATGGTTCTGGACGTACTCTGGGAGCACCATCTTTATGGGAAGCTCTCAAAGTGTCAGTTCTGGATTCAGGAAGTCCACTTTATAGGACATGTCATCTCAGCAGATGGAGTGGCTGTGGACCCAGCCAAGGTGGAGGCTGTGTTAGCATGGGAGCCACCTCGGAGCGTAACGGAGGTGCGAAGCTTCCTTGGGTTGGCAGGATATTACCGGAGATTCATCCCTGATTTCTCCAGGATATCAGCACCGATGACGGCCTTGACCAAGAAGGGGCAACCCTTCGTGTGGACAGAAAAGTGCCAGCAGGCTTTTGAGCAGCTAAGACAGAGCTTGACGAGCGCCCCAGTCTTGAGATTGCCGGAGGAGGGTGTCGAGTACATAGTTTTCTGCGACGCATCAGGGACCGGGCTCAGATGTGTCCTGATGAAGCGGCACGCAGTGATTGCTTATAGTTCGCGCCAACTTAGGCCGCATGAGCAGAACTATGCGACCCATGATCTTGAGTTAGCAGCGGTAGTCTTCGCATTGAAGATGTGTCGACACTACCTTATGGGCGAGCGGTTCATTGTCTACTCTGACCACAAGAGCCTCAATTACATCTTCTCACAGAAGGATCTGAATCTGAGGCAAAGGCGTTGGCTAGAGTTCCTCCAGGACTACGATTTCGAGATCATCTATACTCCTGGGAAGGGGAACAAGGTGGAAGACGCTCTTCGCAGAAGGTCGAGCTCACAACTGTTGAGTGAGGCGACACAACAATTAGTCGCGTTACAGTTATCCTTCGTGGATGGAGAGGATACAACTTACCTACAGTCGATGGTTGTCACCCCTCCACTCTTACAGCGAGTTAGGGAGGCACAACTTGGGGATGTCGACTGTGTGGCCTTACGTGCTCAGTTATCCGCATGACATGTTCCTGATGGATATTCGCAAGGTGGGGAGCACATACTTCTTTTCAGAGGACGCACTGTTGTACCGGTGGTGTTGCAGGAGGAGGTCCTGAGGGAGTTCCATACATCCTCTTTGGCGGTACATCCTGGAGTGACAAAGATGTATCAGGACCTCTGACGTCAGTTCTGGTGGTCAGGCATGAAGAAGGCAGTGGAAGAGTTCATTTCTCGATGCCTCACATGCCAGCAGGTGAAGACTGAGCACCAGGTTCCAGCAGGGTTAACTCACCCCCTGGAAGTTCCAGAGTGGAAGTGGGATGGAATATCGATGGACTTCGTGACAGGCTTACCACGAACGTCCAAGGGGCACGATTCCATCTGGGTGATCATTGACCAACTCACCAAGTCGGCCCACTTCCTAGCTATTAGGGAGCAGAGTTCCGTAGAGAGCTTGGGACGCCTCTACGTACAGGAGATAGTTCGGCTTCATGGCGTCCCCTCGACTATAGTCTCAGACCGAGACACCCGCTTCACATCCCGGTTGTGGAAGGGATTGCAGGAGGCTTTTGGGACTCAGCTGCGCTTGAGCACAGCGTTTCATCCTCAGACAGATGGTCAGACGGAGAGGACCATTCAGGTTCTGGAGGATATGTTGCGAGCCTGTATCTTGGACTTTGGTCATAGTTGGGAGGACCACCTACCACTGGTGGAGTTTGCGTACAACAACAGCTACCACTCCACCATCAGTATGACACCGTTCAAGGCCTTGTACGGGAGACCTTGCCGGTCACCGCTTTGCTGGACCGACCCCGGAGAGTCAGCACTCATGGGTCCAGAGTTAGTGCGAGATACTACAGAGAAGGTGCAGGTCATCCGGGAGTGGATGAAGGCTGCACAGAGCCGGTAGAAGTCTTATGCTGACAGGCGACAGAGACCTTTGGACTTCGAAGAGGGAGACCACGTCTTCCTTCGGGTCTCACCTCGACGAGGGTTGCAGAGATTTGGCCGAGGCGGCAAGCTATCTCTGAGGTTCATCAGACCTTTCCAGATCCTGGGCAAATTTGGCGAGGTGGTGTACCGCCTGGCTCTACCACCACAGTTGCATCAGGTACATGATTTCTTCCACGTGTTGCAGCTGAGGATGTACGTGCATGACCCATCGCACGTCATCGACTGGGGCGAGCTGGACATCGAGGATGAAGTGACCTTTGCTGAGTACCCGGTGGAGATCGAGGATCGGTAGGAGAGGATCCTTCGTGGGCGATCGATTCCCTTAGTGCACGTCCGATGGCAGCACGAGAATCTTCAAGAGAGCACGTGAGAGCGGGAGGCCCAGATCCGTGCCCAGTACCCTCATCTTTTTGAGTAGCCTTTGTTTTGGCTTTTAGGGGACGTAAAGCCCCAAGGTGGGGAGAATGTAATGTCTCAGATTTTTCGTTTATTATTTTTAAATATTATATGGAATTATTTCGAGACCGGGCGCGAAGGCGGCACATCATTCCGAGGTCCAGTGAGCCCAGAATGGTGGTTTGAACTCTTTTTAGTTAAGTGAGTCGGCACTTTGCGCGGTTGTGGCAGTTTCCAAACGGATGCCCGAATTAAAAATATGAGCGCACCGTTGCGTCCGGGACGACGACTTTACCTAAGAATGAGGCTAACCTTGACCGGCGTGGGTCGAGGGAAAAAGTTAATTTTCGGACGTTTTAAGTAAAATAAAATAAAATAAATTAACTAGTTTATTTTATCTCATTTAAGGAAACATCCGATGCAGCTTGGCAATGACGCAACTGTTTCCTAAATTAGTGGCGCATCTTAATGACTTCGAAATGACAAGTTAACGCCATTAATACTGCCGCGTAATTAAATGCCAACTTGTTTCCCCTTTTTAATGGGTTAAGCAATTGTATGTCGTTGACAACGTAGAGAGAGGAACCTCTGCAGAATCCACGGCGCGTTGGAGCAAATTCTCGACGACGAACGACAATGGATCGAAACCAAGGATCGTTGCGCCGACGTTGAATGATCTCGACGACAACGACATCACGGTGCCTTCGTCAACGATTGATCTTTTCGAAAGGTAGGGGTTGTTATTTCGATTTCTTTTCCCCGTATTTTGAGCTTAAACGGCGAACACAGATCAACCACAAACAAGTTGATCCACGGATTCATACGTTCTTGCGGGAGGGATTTTTTTTCTTCGGGAAGACTATGGGGAATTGATCAATGCTTTATGTTGTTGTTGATTCTTGCCCTGTTTTAAGCCTATTAACGAGAGCGGATCAACGCCGTGACGAACGACGGCGGAGGTTCGTTCCTCAATTTGTTTATTTGGATTTTTCTTCCTCCTTTTTCCCCGCGCGTTCTTCGCGTTCTTCACGGGGCGACGAAAAACGGATCGTTGCGCATCCGTTCTGCGACGCAACGATCACAAATCGAAGGTTCGACATCGCAACGTCCTTGTGGAGGTGCGGCGACGATGACGGACGACAAATCAGACCGGATCGGAAAGAGAGTTCTTCGAGCGTTCTTCGTACGGGAAGATCGGAACACGTTTTCGGAGCCGATCGAAGGCCCGAAAATGACGGAAGCGGCTTCGTGGGGTTGGGGTGACCATAACCTAGAAGTTTTGCGGCAATCGGACGGTCGAATTGATGATTGGAGCAGCACGGGAGGCGCGCTAGCGAAGAGCGCCGTTTCTGGAAATTTCCAGAATACACGGCGTGTACTTTCGAAGAACACGCCGTGTAGTTCTGGTGGTGGCGGATAGGGTTTCGGGGTCAGAGAAGAATCACACGGCGTGTGACCCCGGTCACACATCGTGTTGGACCTTCCCCGAAGCTCAGTGTGTACTTTGGGTAATACACGGACATAGGATGATCTACACGGCTTCAGGCGGCACGGTGTGTACAGCTCGGCAGAGGCGACTATGCGGAGCTCGGCGTATATCCCGGGGATACACGGACACGGGATGGAGTACACGACCGTGTACTCCCTCACCCGGCCAGGTGAGGCAAACAGCGCGGGTCACCCCGTGTGCAGATTGCACGGGTTGGAGTACACGGGTTGGTGACCGTGTACGGGCACATGACCAGAGTACATGAAGCCAACCCCAGTTACCCAGACACGGCGTGTACTCCGTACTACACGCCGTGTACTAAGTTTTTCTACATGACCAGCCTCATGACACAGGCCGTTGTACACAGGCAGTACCCGGGGTTGGACAACACGGCGTGTATCATTTCTACACGTCGTGTACTTTTTGAAAAACGGCTTGGTCCCTTTTGTTCATCGTGCCTTGAACATCTTTCGTTTGGGTTAGTGCCCCTTCTTCTTGTTCCCCTGAAGGTCAGACATCATTCCCTCACAGAGGATTATGATCCCTTCAGCAGGACTTTCTGTGATAGAGTCAGACATCCATCCGAGAGGCCCGGATCGAGATCCTCTATCCATTCCAGACCCTAGGTAGAGTCAGGTATCGGCGTGAACAACTTTACTGGGCGTTGATCCTCTACCTAGCAGGTGAATTCCGGATGAGTTGCGGTATCCACCATGGCCCTGGCAGTGATCCTCATCTGTGTATCGAAATCTTTCCCACTCAGGAGTGTGTCTCCCGTAATGAGTGTAGCTATATCTCGTGACGGTTCCCGAAGAGCAGCTCTTCCCGGATGGACGTCATCAGAGCTATAAGACTCGTGGAGTGTGTTCTCCCAGAACGAGCGCATCACGAAATCTTCGGACGGAATCCCTTACGGGGGTATGCGGTTGCGTGACTTGTCTCTAGACCAAGGGTCTGGGTTTTGAGTATATCTGATTTGTTTTATATGTTCTGTAAACATATATTATGCATAGATGACTGTACCTTTACTTTGTGTACTGCTTTGTGGTTTTCAGGGTCCTCTACTAAGTATTGTTATACTCACCCATGAACGGGCTTTGCCCGCACGTCTGGTGTCTTGTGCAGACGAGCAGCCTTTTGACAGGGTCCAGGGCAGACTAGGACAGGACCGAGCTTTCTGAGTTCCCTACAGGCCGAGGCGTTCCTACGGCTATGAGCGACAGTCCCGGTACCTTTGTGCTTACAGGTTGGACTTTGCAGTTTTTCAGACTCTTGCTTTTGGTGGGCTTGTATTCTGGACCAGTTTACTTTTATAGTACTCTACCTTTCATCGTACTCTGTTGGTTGTGTTTAGTTGTATGCATGCATTTTTGTTCCTTTGTGTTTTACATTTCAGCATTTGTGGGCTTGAAGATGTGTGTGTGTGTACAGGTACTTAGGAAATGTCTCCCATGTTAGTGATATGCCTACTCGGTACTAGTCACCAGCCCCTGGCCTATTGGAGGCGGGCTTGGGGAGTCACGGCGTGGGCCCCACTGGGACGGGTCGTGACAGAGTGGTATCAGAGGTGGTCAGTTCTACCTTAGGACCAAGAGTCTCTGAGTTTGGTTGGGGGCAACAATGTTGAGTGTTTCGGGTTCGGCTTTCATGTAATGTAATTAAATAATCAAGACAAAAATAAACTCTTACCATGAGCTATTGTACTCCGTTGTCGCATGCAACCTTTCCCACCAAAGAGGCTTTGTGCACTTCTATATGTTGTCAATTCTAAACAAGCCTTGTCTTCCTCATCAGGGTTAGGAGACTGTAACGACCCGAAATTTTAAATAAATCTTGTTTCCTAATGTTATGTGTTATTTTATTTTATTTGTATACTCAACAAAAATTTTTCATTTGATAACATGAGTATAATTAAAATGAGACTGTTGGGTTTTGACTGTTATTTGACCATTGGTCAATATGACTGCTGGAAACTAAACGTTTTGACTATTGTCTCTAAATACAAGTAATCTTGGTTAATTAATATTGAAAGAAGATTCGATGGCCTCACCCAGTAGTCTTGGACCGATCGAAGCCCATCTAACAGAACTTGGGAAGGAGGTAGCACCACTGGGCTTTGCTCTGGACCAAACCCAAGCTGAACTTCATCGTGTGAAGCTAGAACGGGATCGCCTTCGCGAGAAGTTCAAACTGATAGAAATTACTACTCGTGCGATGTTGGCCGAGCCTCCCTCAGATTCTCTCACCTTAGCACACCTTACACTTAGGTCCTATGCTGGTGTGATAAGGGGCTATGTAAGGAGACCGTAACTGCCTTGTGTAATCCTTTGTTTTAAATAAAAATTGGGATTTCTTCTTATGATGAAGTTTATGAATTTTCTAATGTCCGGATAAATACAGTATGCATATTTTTTAATGAATTTTAGAAAAAGGATATTTTAAAAATGATTATGTAAACCTTAAATAATTAAAAATGTGTAATGATTTTCGAAAAATGATCTTCTACAATTATGTTCAGTACGGAATTTAGAGTCTAATAAGATCAACTTAATTTTTGATGAATAGTAAATTATGAATAGTGATTTTATGCTTAGGATTAGTAATGTGACCAAATGGATTAGTAATATCACTTAAAGAAAGTATTAATATAATATAGGCACCTTGATTAAGTAGTGTGATTCAATAAAATGGTTAAATAACGGTTTCATAAATTATTATTCAAGTATTAGTTTTTTCGGGTGAATAGTGTTTTTTAATTAAAAATTAAATTAAAAATATTTAGAAAAATATTTTTTTAAAATGGATTTCATTTTTGAACTCAGAGCATCGATATTATGTTAAGGTAAATTTTGGGGTTTTTTCTGAAAAAAATGAATTTTCAGTGAATAGTGTAATTATTTAAAAAATAGATTAAAAATATTTAGAAAATTATTTTTATAAAATGGAGTTCATTTTTGAAATCAGAGCATTGATATTTGATTAATTTGAAATTTTGGGATCTTTCTGAGAAAGTTGAATTTTTAGTGAATAGTAAAAATACAGTTTTAGGGTTTCGGTATGTTTAATGACATCATAACTGTGTCATGATGATGTCATGAGATATTTTAAGGGTTGGCAGGCCAATGGTGATGGATTACTATTTTGGGGGACCCATGTGGCCTAACTCCATGGTAAATGCCAAGGGAGAGCACATGGTTTTGAGAAAAACACTTTTGAGGTGTCCCTTGGCCATTAATGCCTTGTCCCCTCACTTTCCCCTATAAATACCAAGCCATCCTCTCATCCATTTCGACTCCCCACTCTCCCCCAACGAATTTCTGGTCTCATTACCTCCCAAGGAGTCCTCCAAAGGTGCCCCCAAGCCCTCAAGGCCCAAACCTTTGAGTTTTAAGAGTTACGTTTTAAGGTAAGGGATCCGACCTCTCTCTTCTTTTCAAGTAATCTCTTTTATGTCATTTCTTTTATACTCCATGTTCTTATGTTAAAGGATGTTCTTTTATACTCCTCCTACTGCCCTTTTCATGTTCATATAATTAGAGATCCCCTCTTACTCTCATTATTTCATTTTATGAAGTTTTAAGTGGCGCCGTTAGGCTGCCGAAATTTTTGTAACAGATTCTTTCTCCCTTCTCATTTTTCAAGATCTATTTTCATGTAAAGTATTTCAAGTTCCTTTTTATTATGTTGGGGTATGATACTGATCTTTTATGATCATATGATGAGAGACCCCATTTGATCTCTTCAATTCAGTATTTTGAAGTTTTAAGTGGCACCGTTAGGCTGCCGAATTTTTAAGTGGTTCTTTCACCTTTCTCCTTTTTCAAAGTTCTAATTTCATGTCAAGCCTTGCAAGTTCCTTTTTATTATGTTGGGGTATGATCTCTATATCTATCATTCTGATCATTTATGTTCATGTTATGAGAGACCCCATTTGATCTCGCCAATCCATTTTTGGGAAGTTTTAAGTGACGCCGTTAGGCTGCCGAATTTTTAAGTGGTTCTTTCACCTTTATCCTTTTTCAAAGTTCTAATTTCATGTCAAGCCTTGCAAGTTCCTTTTTATTATGTTGGGGTATGATCTCTATATCTATCATACTGATCTTTTATGATCATATGATGAGAGACCCTATTTGATCTCATCAATTCATTTTTGTTGAAGTTTAAGTGGCGCCGTTAGGCTGTCGAATTTCTAAGGGGTTCTTTAACCCTTCTCGTTTTCGAGATCTACTTTCATGTCAAGTCTCTCAAGTTCATTTTTATTATTTTGGGGTATGATATCTATATCTATCATACTGATCATTTATGTTCATGTTATGAGAGACCCCATTTGATCTCGTCAATCCATTTTTGGGAAGTTTTAAGTGACGCCGTTAGGTTGCCGAATTTTTAAGTGGTTCTTTCACCTTTATCCTTTTTCAAAGTTCTAATTTCATGTCAAGCCTTGCAAGTTCCTTTTTATTATATTGGGGTATGATTTCTATATCTATCATACTGATCTTTTATGATCATATGATGAGATACCCTATTTGATCTCATCAATTCATTTTTGTTGAAGTTTAAGTGGCGCCGTTAGGCTGCCGAATTTCTAAGGGGTTCTTTAACCCTTCTCGTTTTCGAGATCTACTTTCATGTCAAGTCTCTCAAGTTCATTTTTATTATTTTGGGGTATGATATTTATATCTATCATACTGATCATTTATGTTCATGTTATGAGAGACCCCATTTGATCTCGTCAATCCATTTTTGGGAAGTTTTAACTGACGCCGTTAGGCTGCCGAATTCTCATAAGAGAAATCTTATTTTTGTCTTCCTTTCAAGTTCTTCGTTTCATATGGTACATCTTTCAAATTTCATTACCATGTTCATATATCCTTCATATTCTGTCCCTATACTGTTTTATGGGTCATTTATGAATGTTTGACCCATGTCTCTTCTCTTTTCAATGTTTTCTAAAACCCCGAAACGTAGCCGTTATGCTGGAGGATTTTCATCTCAAAATGCCTATCTCTTTTCTCAAAATTATTTTATGTTATAAAGTGAATACTCAAAGATCTTATTTCTAAAAGGGTATTCACATATATATCAAAATGTTCTATTTTAAATTCTGGGATTTACATACATGAAACCCGCTTTCCCTTTCCGTGGGTTTAAAGTGACATAAAGATCATGTCTTTAAAGCAGTTTTTAAAACGTTATGATTACGAAATGAAACCCATTTCTTTTATACTATATGAGTTGTTTATGAAATGATTGATGATGATATGTGTGGCTCACATGATAATAAAGACATTTCAAGGGTGCGCCTAGATAGCGCTCCAATGCATTGGGTAAAGACTTAATCTCTATAGATGACCATTTTTAACGACGCCTTGGTGAATAACCTTGGTAATTTTAACGACACCTTGAGGATGGACCTTGGTGAAACGAAACGATTGTCAATATTAAATGTTGTAGCCACATCTCCAAGTTATGAAAAATGTTATTTTTATTTTGATATGCCTCATGATTTCTTTCTCATGCCTTAATGTTCTTTTCATGTCCTTATTGAAGTATCTCAAGTTCACATGTAAAATGTTTCTCTTGTTTCTCTTACTGGGCCTTCTGCTCACCCTTTATTTTGATGTATGTCCCCAGGTTATGAGATGCAGTAATGAACCTATGATGAACTTAAGGAGAAGCCTTTCAAGTGTTTAAGAAGAATGTTTTATGTTGTTTTCATGTATTATGTTCCTTGTTTCCAAGACACTAAACCTTAAAGATCCCCAATTCCGTGTAATGGAATGAAAGTTATGTTATAAAAAGATGGGATGCTATAGTTGGTATCAAAGGATGATTTAGTTATTTGTGGAAATTAGGATATGAAAACTTTAGGAAGAAGCCTATAGAAAAGTTTTTATATAAGAAATCTTCCTGGTATTTTGGTGAGTATTGAGTAATGGGTTGCCAAGAAAATACATCTCTGTCTGGATACGAGCAGGTAGAGGTGGCTCTGACACAGATGTACATAGGGGTAAAACCCGAAAACACCGCTTTGAGCTAGACTCGAACGTGAACTGGTACACGACAACGGGTCTTGCTGCACTCTTGGTTACGACACTCCCGGGGGATATGCTTTGGTAAATTCATAAGCTTAGTATGAACCATTATTAAAGGAACAAAGATAAAATAAAATAAAGATTCACATAAGGATATATGATCATGGATAACCTAGTTTGAAATCTAGGGGCTCACAAGTTAGGGTATACTTTTCTTCTACAAGTTATCCTTATATGCGTTAAGTTCCTTTTCATGATTATTGACTAAGTATTAAAGCTCCTAATTGTACTTTGTTTTCGTAGTTAATGGCGGGAAATGGAAGAACATGTCCCAACAACTAATGTGATAAGAAATGTGATGATTGACATATTAATATGAAAGAGATGATTAGGGGATTAAAAGATGATTATTATTTTGGAATACATTCACTATTTTGGGGACCCTATATGATCGAGGTAAATAGATTACTACGTTATTTTCATTGAGAAGTAAGGTTGACTTATATTTTGAAGAATCGATGAATTTAAGGTGGACTTATAGTAATTTAGGTTACTTATGAGAATGATTAACCTATCTTGGGTAAAATATGTTTAGGTTAGCTACTTTTGTTATAAGATGTTAGGAGTGGTTGATGTTGTTTTGGAGATGAACAATGGAGTTTATTTTGGAAGACTATGTTATCAAATCCCTCTTGTATTTGGGTTTCAATCTTAGTTTGGTTTATTTTGAGGAATTTTAAGGACCGTTATTTATGGAATGGTCTATGATGAACTTTGGGTAGTACCATGGAACTTTGAAGATTTAAAAGTAGTTTCCATCCCTATGGGATCATTTATTTTTGAAGAGTTGTTTGACCTTAACCTTTCTGTTTTTGGGATAATGTTTAAAGATAAAAGAAATAGATAGTTAATCTTTTGTGGATTATGTGATTCCATAGAAGATGATTCTTTTGCTTTTTATGAGACCAAGTGTTTTTTAATTCTCATCATTTGGAGAAAAGATTAGTGTTGTTAGGGACTTATTAAAGGATGAAACTCTACTTGAAGGTAGATATATTTTCTTATGTTTTTGTTCTATGTAGTAAATGAATTCCTCAAAATTATGAAAAGGAACGTAAAACAAAAACGTTGTTGGTTTACGTTTCCTACTAGGTAATCAAAGACCATTTACACACATCATAAGTTTGGGATTTTCTTATGGTTAACTTTCTCCTAATCATGTTTTCTATCACTCTCCCTCAGAACATGACCCTTTGTTTTCTCCTCCATGTCCATGTTTTCATACATGAAATCCTAGTGTGGGTTAACTCGGGTGACCTTTGTACTTTCCTTTCATTATTTTAAAGTAATAGTTTTACTGACTCCTTTTCCGATCTGGGACTTTCAATGAAATTTCAAAACTCAATTTTAAAAATTGCGAGGACGCAATTTCTTAAGGGGGGAAGATTGTAACGACCCAAAATTTTAAATAAATCTTGTTTCCTAATTTTATGTGTTATTTTATTTTATTTTTATACTCAACAAAAATGTTTCATTTGATAACATGAGTATAATTAAAATGAGATTGTTGGGTTTTGACTATTATTTGACCATTGGTCAATATGACCGCTGGAAACTAAACGTTTTGACTATTGTCTCTAAATACAAGTAATCTTGGTTAATTAATATAGAAAGAAGATTCGATGGCCTCACCCAGTAGTCTTGGACCGATCGAAGCCCATCTAACAGAACTTGGGAAGGAGGTAGCACCACTGGGCTTTGCTCTGGACCAAACCCAAGCTGAACTTCATCGTGTGAAGCTAGAACGGGATCGCCTTCGCGAGAAGTTCAAACTGATAGAAATTACTACTCGTGCGATGTTGGCCGAGCCTCCCTCGGATTCTCTCACCTTAGCACACCTTACACTTAGGTCCTATGCTGGTGTGATAAGGGGCTATGTAAGGAGACCGTAACTGCCTTGTGTAATCCTTTGTTTTAAATAAAAATTGGGATTTCTTCTTATGATGAAGTTTATGAATTTTCTAATGTCCGGATAAATACAGTATGCATATTTTTTAATGAATTTTAGAAAAAGGATATTTTAAAAATGATTATGTAAACCTTAAATAATTAAAAATGTGTAATGATTCTCGAAAAATGGTCTTCTACAATTATGTTCAGTACGAAATTTAGAGTCTAATAAGATCAACTTAATTTTTGATGAATACTAAATTATGAATAGTGATTTTATGCTTAGGATTAGTAATGTGACCAAATGGATTAGTAATCTCACTTAAAGAAAGTATTAATATAATATAGACACCTTGATTAAGTAGTGTGATTCAATAAAATGGTTAAATAACGGTTTCATAAATTATTATTCAAGTATTAGTTTTTTCGGGTGAATAGTGTTTTTTAATTAAAAATTAAATTAAAAATATTTAGAAAATTATTTTTGTAAAATGGATTTCATTTTTGAACTCAGAGCATTGATATTATGTTAAGGTAAATTTTGGGGTTTTTTTCTGAAAAAAATGAATTTTCGGTGAATAGTGTAATTATTTAAAAAATAGATTAAAAATATTTAGAAAATTATTTTTATAAAATGGAGTTCATTTTTGAAATCAGAGCATTGATATTTGATTAAGGGGAAATTTTGGGATCTTTCTGAGAAAGTTGAATTTTCAGTGAATAGTAAAAATACAGTTTTAGGGTTTCGGTATGTTTAATGACATCATAACTGTGTCATGATGATGTCATGAGATATTTTAAGGGTTGGCCGGCCAATGGTGATGAATTATTGTTTTGGGGGCCCCATGTGGCCTAACTCCATGGTAAATGCCAAGGGAGAGCACATGGTTTTGAGAAAAGCACTTTTGAGGTGTCCCTTGGCCATTAATGCCTTGTCCCCTCACTTTCCCCTATAAATACCAAGCCATCCTCTCATCAATTTCGACTCCCCACTCTCCCCCAACGAATTTCTGGTTTCATTACCTCCCAAGGAGTCCTCCAAAGGTGCCCCCAATCCCTCAAGGCCCAAACCTTTGAGTTTTAAGAGTTACGTTTTAAGGTAAGGGATCCGACCTCTCTCTTCTTTTCAAGTAATCTCTTTTATGTCATTTCTTTTATACTCCATGTTCTTATGTTAAAGGATGTTCTTTTATACTCCTCCTACTGCCCTTTTCATGTTCATATAATGAGAGATCCCCTCTTACTCTCATTATTTCCTTTTATGAAGTTTTAAGTGGCGCCGTTAGGCTGCCGAAATTTTTGTAACAGATTCTTTCTCCCTTCTCATTTTTCAAGATCTATTTTCATGTAAAGTATTTCAAGTTCCTTTTCATTATGTTGGGGTATGATCTATAAATTTATCATACTGATCTTTTATGATCATATGATGAGAGACCCCATTTGATCTCTTCAATTCAGTATTTTGAAGTTTTAAGTGGCACCGTTAGGCTGCCGAATTTTTAAGTGGTTCTTTCACCTTTCTCCTTTTTCAAAGTTCTAATTTCATGTCAAGTATTGCAAGTTCCTTTTTATTATGTTGGGGTATGATCTCTATATCTATAATTCTGATCATTTATGTTCATGTTATGAGAGACCCCATTTGATCTCGCCAATCCATTTTTGGGAAGTTTTAAGTGACGCCGTTAGGCTGTCGAATTTTTAAGTGGTTCTTTCACCTTTATCCTTTTTCAAAGTTCTAATTTCATGTCAAGCCTTGCAAGTTCCTTTTTATTATGTTGGGGTATGATCTCTATATCTATCATACTGATCTTTTATGATCATATGGTGAGAGACCCTATTTGATCTCATCAATTCATTTTTGTTGAAGTTTAAGTGGCACCGTTAGACTGCCGAATTTCTAAGGGGTTCTTTAACCCTTCTCATTTTTGAGATCTACTTTCATGTCAAGTCTCTCAAGTTCATTTTTATTATTGTGGGGTATGATATCTATATCTATCATACTGATCATTTATGTTCATGTTATGAGAGACCCCATTTGATCTCGTCAATCCATTTTTGGGAAGTTTTAAGTGACACTGTTAGGCTGCCGAATTTTTAAGTGGTTCTTTCACCTTTATCCTTTTTCAAAGTTCTAATTTCATGTCAAACCTTGCAAGTTCCTTTTTATTATGTTGGGGTATGATATCTATATCTATCATACTGATCTTTTATGATCATATGATGAGAGACCCTATTTTATCTCATCAATTCATTTTTGTTGAAGTTTAAGTGGCGCCGTTAGGCTGCTGAATTTCTAAGGGGTTCTTTAACCCTTCTCGTTTTCGAGATCTACTTTCATGTCAAGTCTCTCAAGTTCATTTTTATTATTTTGGGGTATGATATCTATATCTATCATACTGATCATTTATGTTCATGTTATGAGAGACCCCATTTGATCTCGTCAATCCATTTTTGGGAAGTTTTAAGTGACGCTGTTAGGCTGCCGAATTCTCATAAGAGAAATCTTATTTTTGTCTTCCTTTCAAGTTCTTCGTTTCATATGGTACATCTTTCAAATTTCATTACCATGTTCATATATCCTTCATATTCTGTCCCTATACTGTTTTATGGGTCATTTATGAGTGTTTGACCCATGTCTCCTCTCTTTTCAATGTTTTCTAAAACCCCGAAACGTAGCCGTTATGCTGCAGGATTTTCATCTCAAAATGCCTATCTCTTTTCTCAAAATTATTTTATGTTATAAAGTGAATACTCAAAGCTCTTATTTCTAAAAGGGTATTCACATATATATCAAAATGTTCTATTTTAAATTTTGGGATTTACATACATGAAACCCGCTTTCCCTTTCTGTGGGTTTAAAGTGACATAAAGATCATGTCTTTAAAGTAGTTTTTAAAACGTTATGATTACGAAATGAAACCCATTTCTTTTATGCTATATGGGTTGTTTATGAAATGATTGATGATGATATGTGTGACTCACATGATAATAAAGACATGTCAAGGGTGCATCCAGATAGCGCTCCAATGCATTGAGTAAAGACTTAATCTCTAGAGATGACCATTTTTAACGACGCCTTAGTGAATAACCTTGGTAATTTTAACGACACCTTGGGGATGGACCTTGGTGAAACGAAACGATTGTCAATATTAAATGTTGTAGCCACATCTCCAAGTTATGAAAAATGTTATTTTTATTTTGATATGCCTCATGATTTCTTTCTCATGCCTTAATATTCTTTTCATGTCCTTATTGAAGTATCTCAAGTTCACATGTAAAATGTTTCTCTTGTTTCCCTTACTGGGCCTTCTGCTCACCCTTTCTTTTGATGTATGTCCCCAGGTTATGAGATGCAGTAATGAACCTAGGATGAACTTAAGAAGAAGCCTTTCAAGTGTTTAAGAAGAACGTTTTATGTTGTTTTCATGTATTATGTTCCTTGTTTCCAAGACACTAAACCTTAAAGATCCTCAGTTCTGTGTAATGGAATGAAAGTTATGTTATAAAAAGATGGGATGCTATAGAGACAATCTCTCTATACAATCATATAAGCCTTTCATCACCTCTTCATCTCTTTTAATACTTGGATTTCCATAAAAAAATTGAGGATTCAAATAATAACCCACCGCTTGCAATGGATGATGCAATTGAGAATTTCATCTTTTATCAATTATCTCAAATATATTCTAAAACTTGGTTTCATCATTCTTGAAAAGCTTTTGAATTGTCTCTTTTTCCCTGTCCATAGCCTCATAAATGAAACCCATTACGGGTTTCTTCTCATTATCAACCAATCTAAGAACTTCTACAAGAGGTCCCATGGCCTTGATGCTATAAACAACATCATTCCAAAATGATGGTATCAATATAGTGTTGACAACATGCTTTCCTTTTGTTTCTTTTGAATTTTTGGATCTCAACCACTCCTCAAAAGTGAACATCTTTTTGAGATTATTTTTTTACAAATATAACCTTTGTAAAGTTAAAAAGGTTGTAGCAAACCGAGTAACTCTATATCTCACCAACTCAGTTTTGTTGGTGAACCTCTTCATAACGTTCAATGTCAATGAGTGGTTTTAGATAAAAGCCACAAGCTTAATGCCTCTTTTTATAACCCTCTTCACCCTACTAAGCTTTCCAATGTTTTCCAAAATTAAATCAAGACAATATGCGGCGCAAGGAGTCCAAAATACGTGTTGCCTCTTAGCCATCAACAACTTGCCTAAAATCATACAAAATCAATAACAAACAATTAAATGTTTCAGCTGTTAACTGAATTGATAATATTAAAATGAAATGGAAGCACTTTTAAAAATTAAAAAAACAAAAGTTTTTTTATTACCGGCTAACTTGAAATTGCTTCCATTATCTGTAACTACTTGTACAACCTTTGATTCTCCGATTTCATCCACAAAATCATCCAATAATTTAAAAATCACTTCTCCTGTTTTCATATAACTTGATGCATCAACACTTTTTACAAACATTGAACCGGTTGGACAATTTACGAAGAAATTGATCAAGGTTCTTTTCTTGTCCGTCCAACCATCGGACATGATTGAACAACCATAGTTTTCTCATTCAATTTCATGGCCCTTCAACAATTCCTTTGTATACTTTAACTCCTTTTTAAGAAGAGGAACTCGACACTCATGATAGCTTGAAACTTTCAAATGTGGTCCATATTGTCCAATTGCTTCCACCATCATCTTAAAGCTTCTTGATCAAACAACATTAAAAGCAATTCCATTTGTGCAAAGGAATCACTCTATGTATTGCACCGTTCGATCTCTTAATTGCTTGCTATAAACATCTTTAATGCTTTTTTGCTTTGCCTCCTTGACTACTCTTGCCGGATCTTCTATGAACATTGCATTAAGTGGTCCTTTCACATTTTTCACTTTGTTGGGACATGATGAGGCACTTGATGCATAGCTTCCTTTTGTTCCTCTCTCAACATCATGGATTTCTTCAAACTCTTCCTCCATATCCTCATCAATATCATGAATATCATTCATATATGTTGATTTGTCAGTTTTTTTCTTTGTTTGCGCTGCAAGAAGCTTGTCTTTCACTTTTTGAGGAGTCTTCCTACACTTCTGAACATTTCCTGGCAATCCCATTTGATGTTCTTTGGCTCGAGTAATGCCACCATTGGTCACCATCATGCGAAAGTCACATGTGACTTTCTTTTTATTGTTGATGTCTCTTAAATAATTCCATTGTCAAGCAATATCTAATTTTTTTCCTTGAGGCTTAGCCAATGGTGGAAAATATTGTACCGTTGTAGCATCAGTTGGTGCAATAAATGAATCCATAGTAGCTGTAGAGAAGGCAATGCAGAAACAGTAGAAAGAAGGGTTTAAGATACTTTTTTGACAAAAATAACAAACAAAAAACAGATGTTTGGATCACCGAAAAATGGTGGTTGAGCGAGCAGCAGTGGTAGGAGGAAGGAAGAGGAGTAGCGTCTGGAAGAGGAGCCGCGCTTGAAAAAAAGGTGGTTGTTGCGCACATCAGTGATAGGAGGAAGAGGAATCGTGCCTGGAAGAAGAGCCCCGCCTGGAAGAGGAGCAGTGAAGGAGCCGCACAACAGTAACAGGGCCTGAAAAAAAAACGGGTGTGCACAGCAAGGGGGGGCGGCGTCACTGCACTGGGAGGAGGAAACAATAAGGGTTTCATTAGGCGAGTTGGGTTGGACCGATTACGGAGAAAAAAAAACCGACGCCAGTAGAAGTCGCGGCTGCGTCGACTGGGATCGCGACGGAAGCGCGACGACCGTGATAGCGGGTGGCGCGGCGCGATCGCGTTCCGCCCGCGATCAGCCCGCCTGAAGCGGTTAGGCGCCACTTTGCACCGCGACAACGCGATTTGAAAACTATGCCTGCTTCCGCGTGCACCCTCTTCCTAATCCAGGTGCGTGCGACCCAGGCGCCCCCCTCCTCCGCCTATTTTGCATCGCCCTTGTTGTCACCTTGCCACACCAGTTCACGCCTTTCCTATTGGAAATTTGATATCATCACGTGTTGTTCTTGCATGCTTAGATGCTCCTAACCCGATTTTTCTTGTTGAGGCTTGGTCCGACTATTCCTGCCGGTGTCTTCTATTTCCATTTATTCCTGTTGGTTCCGCATAACAGACGTTAGTCCAGGGTTGACACATCTTTCAGTGATATCTTCCATCATCCATCATTTTTTATCTCGAGGGGGAGGTGCGATTGCATATGTTTTTTTGTTTCGTCTTGTTTTGTAATCAAGATGGGTATATCTAGCTTTAGGGGAAGTGTTTGTAGTGTTTTTTGTTTGTTTTGCTTTATTTAATTATGTATCCAAGCTAGGTACACGTAGCTTGAGGGGGTAGTGTTGAAGTCTGTGTCCCATATCGGACTTGGGTGTTTTGTCATCATTATAATTCTCTATAAATAAACTTCAAGGCCACTCTTAAGAGGTATCTTTGGTATTGGGTCCACTCTCCATTATAACATGGTATTAGAGGAGGTTTAACCCAAACCCTACCGATCCCGTCTCTCTCCTCTTTGACTAGGGTTTCACCCAAATTTCCCCCTCCAAGAGGGATGGCGGCCCCCATGGCTAGCAAGGCCTTGTTTTCTATCGTCGCCCCTTACCCGCGATGCCCATTGTAATCGTCGCTTCCATCGCTAGTAGCTCTAGCTGGTCACTCTCGCCCCATTCCGTCGTGAAGACCCCCACCGCTAGACCTCTCGTTGGTCGGCCACGTACGACGACCTCCCCTACTATGCCCCTCTCGTGTGAGGGCACCTCCAGCTCGACGACTCCTGTGTTGATCTGCTTCCCTATCGGCCACCATCACAGCACTGCATCAGCACCTCCTTGGTCGGTGACTCTCATGTGACGGTTGACGCCCCCCTGCCGTGAGCTTCTACGCAACAGCCGACGCCGACACCTCCTGCCATCATTTGCCGCCTCTCCCCAAGGAGCTCTCGGTCGATCTACGTTCCCTCACATCTCTTCACAGATTCATCATAACGATATTCACTTGAGGGTTCTGTTTGCTAGCATTCATCGAAGGACTCATCTTCTTGGATTCCGACAGTGCGCCTGATGTCCTCAGTCGTGCCTTCACCACCCGTCCCTGGAGGTTTCTAAAACACAGATCTGGTTGCGGCTCCATGGAAGTGACGATCTCGGTCTCCGGGATTTGTTCCAGTCGTGACTTCGACTCCTCCTCCATCATCCTCGATTTGAACCGTTCCGATCAAACTGAGAAGGTGGCTCACGATTTTGACCTCAACCTGATCCCCTCCCAGTAGTTCAACCGCCCACCCTTAACACTGTTGCAGAATCGCCGGGAGTTTCAAATGAAATAAATGAGAAAATGAAACAAAGAAAAGCAACAAGAACACAACGATTTACGTGGTTCGGGAATAATCCCTACGTCCACGGTAGAGGCAGAAATTTCACTATTCAGGAGCACAAAATTACAGAGGATTTTCAGTGGTAACCCTAGCCTGAAAATGGGCTATAAAACAATGGAGAAGACAATCACTGTTCGAAAAAATGAGTCCGCATCGCTAAAGTGAACGGTGGCTAGCTTTGTCAAAAGCGCTACAGTGGCTGCCGGCTGGAAGTCAAAAGTGCTACAGTCCAGTTGACCCCGAAGTCCGTACTGCTACAATGCCTATTGGTGTCGGTTGGTCAGCTCCGCGATAGTTGCGGGCCACGAGCATTCGGCCCAACCGGATCAGGCAACACCAATCCAGCAAACATTGGATGCACTGTCACCTCTTTCTGCTCAGATTCTCTAAATCTGCTCCTTGCTCGTCCTTAACCTACTGCAAAATGAATTCTTTGCCTCTATCAGGTTCTCCACTGCTCCCTGCTGCAGACCTTTACTGTCATTCAGAATTTAGGATCCGTAAAGAAGAACGCTGTTTCACCTCGGCAATTTAGTGTCTGATAGTCGGATGCCATTTCATCTCGGCAATTTGGGTTTTCAAAGTCGGACGTCGTTTCACCCGACCGTTTTGAGGCTGTTTGTCGGTTGCCGTTTCATCCGACATCTTGAAGCAAGTATCGTCCTCAACAAAGGAGCATAAAAGTTCTACAATGGTCATTTTTCTTTAGCTCCCATGGGCGAGAGCGCGATAGGTGGAGCAAAACCAGTGAGCAATGCATACGGGAATTCTATTCTTTTTAGTTTTTTTTATGTATTTAAGTTGGACATGTCCATCTTGAGGGGGAGTTTCAGAGATGTTTATTTTTGTTTTCTTTTGTATCCAAGCTAGGAACACCTAGCTTGAGGGGGAGCGTTAAATGTTAAGTTGTGTGGAGTCTCACATCAGACTTGAGGTCTCATGTCATCTTTATTATTCATTATAAATAAAAACCAAGACCTTCCTTAGAGAGACATATTGGGTATTGGGTTATTTGCTCTCCATTTTAACACCGTTCATGAATTTGCATGATTCGTGACAAGAAATTGGAATTCAAAACCCCTAGTGATTTTCCCAAATTAAAATCTTCATTATGAGAAGTATCCTGAACCAATTTGATATGTTCATTTTAATTCCCTTACTTGAGTGAAACATGATTTTTTTGTGACAATTAGAACCGTTGACAATTCCATTTCAATGGTTTTGTGTTCACGTGATGTTTTCTTGATGATTGAGGCTCTTTTTTGGCTAGCCCCTCACTATCCTTAATACCCACTTTGTACATCCACCCTCGTTCAGCCCTTAGTAAACCATAAATGGCCTTATAGGTTAAATACAATTTACATGCCTTATAGGTTAAATCCACTTTGTACATCCACCCTCATGTAGCCCTTAGTAAACCATAAATGGCCTTCCAGGTTAAATCCATATTGCAAGCCTATTATATCCTTGCCTATTTTATCCATAAATGGCCTTCCAGGTTAAATCCACATTGCAAGACTATTTTATCCTTACCTACCCTCACTCTAAAATTCATATATATGACTATTTCATGATTAAGTGGGAGGGAATGAGCTTCAATGTGTTTTCTTTGGGAATCATTTCATGATAAGGAGAGTGTGAGAGGTGTCAGTCATCATTTTAGGGAATTTGAATGATAGAAATGGACATGAATCATCATCATCCAGTGTACTTCATATTCATGACTCATGTCCCAATTACAGAAGCTAGGTGTAGGGAATTCTTGAAAGGGAAATTTAGTGAGGTACATTTCATCGCCCAACTTGAATTTAATCATGCATTGTATTGAAAGAGTAAAATCTCCTATTCTTGGGCTTTGATTTTTAAACACATACCCATCAACCTAAAAATGTTGAGAATACCTTTAAAGTACCACATGATTTAATGTCTTAGAAGTAATGAGAATTATTACAAGCCTATGGTAAACATGTATTTTTAAAGTATGAGTATAACTCCATTTATCAATTCTCTTTGGTGAGGAGCGACTTTGAATTACATGTGAGGTAGGTCATGAAATGGTTTTGTATGAATATTAAAGGTTGAATTTCATCTAGATAGGAGAATTTCATGCCTTTGAAATCAAATGCGTATACGAAGCATGGTTAATTTTTTTTTATTGAAAGTGCTGAAACATATTTCTCACTCTTGATTTGGTTGTTTGGATTTTGATTTGAGTCTATCATTTCTTGTTCATTAATTGATTTTTTCTAAATAAAGATGGTTGAACTAACATCGAAAAACTATGATACTTCACCAGCGATCTATTTTACGGAGTGCTTAAAATGAGTTTTGACTACTAACTCAATGTGAATTGCGTTGTCAATTGTGGTTTGATCTATATGGATCATGCTGTTAATTGTGACCTTGTTAAATTATTTGAGATTTGTATCTTTTGGCGGGTTGCATTGGGATGCTTAGATGTATATATTGTTTATCCTCTATTGATTTCACTTGCATGAGCAGTGTAGGGTCTGTAATTTTGGGACGATGGATTGTTAGCATTATACTTTGAGCTATTATTGAACCATTCTAAGAATTTACATGTTACCGAAACTATGGATTTTAATGGTTTATTCTACTTGTAAGAGGAAATATCCTTACCTCAAGGTGAGGCAGAAACTATCTTTTATAGAATGAGAAAAAGGAATACATAAAGAGGTATTCCGATGTGGGACTCAGAAAATACCCAGAAGAATAAAAAAGGGTTTTAACACTCCCCCTCAACCTGGACATGCCCAGCTTGGAACACGAGTCCCACAAAAGAAAGATAACAGCAAGGAAAGACCAGACACACTCGCCCTCAAGCTGGGTCACATATGCTGTGGATGCCCAGCTTGGAACTGAGCGAGATGATGCGAGCTCTTGGGAGGCCTTTGGTGAAGATGTCAGCAACCTGGTCTGCCGTCGGGATGTGGATAAGGTTTACATGATCGTGCTTCAGGTGGTGGCGAAGAAAGTGGCAATCCACCTCAATATGCTTCGTGCGTTCATGGAAAACGAGATTCGAAACAATGTTGGTGGCTGCCTGATTGTCACACCAGATGTGAGCAGATGTCTGCGGAGGAAAGCCAAGCTCCTGGAGGAGATGTAGAATCCAAATGATCTCTATAGTGAAGGTGGCCATGGCTAGTTACTCGGACTCCGCACTGGAGTGGGAGACGACCATCTGTTTCTTGCTGCGCCAGGAGATGAGGTTGCGTGCCAAGAATACGACAAACCCAGAAGTTGATCTTTGAGTAGTAAGGAAACCAACATAATATGCATCACAAAAGGCCTCAATATTGAGATGAGCATGATGAGAGTAGCGTAGACCACAGGTAGGATCTCGTTTGATGTATTTGGCGATGCGGAGGACAACATCCCAATGAGAGGTGGTCGGATGATCCATAAATTGGCTCACTTTGCCGACAACGCAGACAATGTCGGGACGAGTCATGGTAAGATAATTAAGTTTTCCCACTAGTCGACGGTATCGCTCTAGGTGTGAATAAGGTTCGGAGGAGTCATAAAGAGACCGTTCCCCAGGCTCCAGAGGAGTGTCGACAGCAGTGTCCTGTGTCATCCCAGCATCCTGCAGAATATCCAATGCATATTTCCGTTGGCATAGAGAAATGGTGTCTGAAGAATAGGATACCTCGATGCCTAGGAAGTATGTGAGAGGATCAAGATCCTTAGTGTGGAAGTGCTGGTGAAGATGGCCCTTGAGTTGGGTGATGCCGTCACTGTCACTGTCGGTGATGATGATATCATCCACATAAACGACTAACAAGATTTAACCAGCAGAGGTCGTCCTGAAGAACACATTGTGGTCTTTCATGCTACGAGAGAGCCCAAAGTCGATGACGACAGTGCTGAAGCGGCCAAACCAAGCATGAGGAGACTGCTTGAGGCCGTAAAGAGAGTGGCTGAGTTGACATACTTGAGACTCGGCGCTGGAGGCACAAAATCAGGGGGGCTGAGACAGATAAACCTCTTCCTCAAGAAATCCATGGAGGAATGCATTTTTGACATCCAGTTGATGAAGAGGCCAGCAATGATGAGCTGCCAAAGAGATGAATAACCGGACGGAGGACATCTTGACAACTGGAGAGAAGGTATCAAAATAGTCAATACCGTAAGTCTGGAAGAAGCCCTTGGCCACAAGGCAGACTTTGAGTCGATGGAGAGTACCATCGGGATTCAGCCTGACTGTGTAAATCCATTTGCAGCCAACTGCTTGTTTGCCTGCTGGAAGGGGGATAAGATTCCAAGTATGGTTTTCTTCCATAGCCTGCAACTCATCCCGCATTGCGGATAGCCATCCCGGGTGAGAATTTGCTTCACCCACAGTGCGAGGAATAGAAACTATCTTCAGAGCGGACAGACCCCTGTAGTAAGATACAAATAGAGGAGTACTCTGGAAAGAGCGAGTACCTTTCTGGAGAGAAATGAGCAAGTCCTCTAGTGCCGGGGCAGGAGCATCGGACGAAGCGGAAACAACGGTGTCATTAGCCGGGACGGAGGATACATGTGATGGACGACGGGAGTATACCCTACCAAAATGGGTGTCAGTAGTAGGGGGAGACACTGGAGGAGGGTGGATGAGGATATGAAGACAATCATCGATGGCTGAGTCAGGATGAGGAGAGGGAAGGGAGAATAGAGAGTTCTCAACAAATGAGACGTCAACAGATATGACATACCTTCGGAGGTCCGGTGAGTAGCAGCGATATCCGCGCTGAGTGTGAGAATAACAAAGGAAGATGCACCAGAGAGATTTGGGAGAGAGTTTGGAGAGTCCATGATGTGTGTCTCGAACATAACATAGGCATCCAAACACTTGAAGTGGAAGGGAGTGAGGAGGGAGAGAAGAGAATAGAGCCCGAAAAGGAGTCTCCCCCTGAAGAATAGAAGAAGGAATGCGGTTTATAAGGTAGGTAGTAGTGAGTATCACATCTCCCCAAAAATGCAGAGGTACCTGTCAGTGGAAGATGAGGGCACGAACAGTCTCCAAAATATGGCGGTGTTTCCACTCGGCCACTCCATTATGTTGTGGTGTATCAGGACAGGAGGTCTGATGAATGATCCATTTCGCCTGGAAAGAGTGCCGAAAAGGGGTGGAGAGGTACTCACGCCCATTGTCCGAGCAGAGACATTTAACAGAAGTGGAAAATTGGTTATGAATTTCATTGTAAAATGTCTGAAATGTGAAAAACACTTGGGAGTGTTCTCGAAGGAGGTATATCCAAGTCATTCGCGACAAATCATCAATGAAGGATATATAGTATTTATACCCCAAATAACTCGAGATGGTACATGGACCCAAAATGTCTGAATGAACCAGATCAAAAGGTTTGGAAGCCCTTGTATCCACCCAAGGAATGTAGGAAGTGAGATGATGTTTCGCAAAAGTACAAGACTCACAATGAAAATAAGTATGCGGTCTGAAATCTGGATAAAGCTGATGAATGGTGGAGGCAAGGGGGGGGGGGGGGGTGTCCCAACCGGGAATGAAGATCCAAGGCACGATCAGAGATAGATGTGCAGGTGACAGGTGTCGGTCCATCAAACATGTAAACCCCGTCCTGAATCTTGCCTCTACGAAGTTCCCGATTCTTAATCAGCTCCTGAAAAACAACAACAGAGGAGGTAAATATGGCAGCACAGTTAAAATCTTTTGTGAGATTACTGATTGAAAGAAGATTAAATGGACTGCGTGACACATGTTCCATAGAGGTCAAGTGAAGTGATGACGTCAGGGATCATGCACCGAAACCCGCAATGGGGATAGTGGAGCCATTGGCGATGGTGATGGATGATGGACCGTTATAAGGACAGTAGAAGGTCAACATACCAGCATCACCGGTGAAGTGGTCAGAGGCACCTAAGTCGAGTATCTAGGAAGGGGAGCGACGACCAATAAAGGCGGCAGAAGCAGCGGAATAAGCTAGAGAAGCTGAAGATGGACCAGGTTCGGCAGGGGTCTGAGGATCATGACTCAGCTGGATGTCTGCCATAGACAGGGCCAGAGATGGTGGGAGAGTGGCGACTGAGGAGGGAGCTTCCTGGACTACCGTCTGACCCTGCCGCAGGTGCTGAGATGGGCGCCCATGAAGTATCTAACATCGATCAATCAGGTAGTCGAGCTTGCCACAATGTTGACAGAGGGGACGTGGACGACCCCCCATACAGCCACGACCACGAGAGCATGAGAGGCCACTATCACGATTGACGAGGCGGGTGGATGCAGTGATCATCTGGGGCATAGCTGAAGAGGCTACCATGGAGGCATGGGACAACCACCGAAGAGGTCAGAAGTAGCGGGATGTTACGAGGCACGACCGGTAGAAGGCGGGGCCAGTGGAAGTCGGGAAGCCAGAATGTTGGTCAGTGTGTGGAGCTACGAGATGCAGCAGAGAGTGGGAGGGGCGCCGAGAGTCTGTGCAAGCTGGGCGTAGGGAGCGGTTCGCCTGGACCGGACCGCCTGGACCGATTGGCCTGGACCGATTCGCCTTGAGTGAGCCGGTTTGTCGGAACCGGTGCGCCTGGAGGAGCCGCGAGTCGCGACGGATGAGGGTGTCGGGAACATGCACTGGATCACGAGCTGGAGACGCTGGGATCGCCGCTGGGAAGAGCGGTCGAGAGTCGTCACTGGGAAGGGCGCCACAGCGGAAGGCAGGGCCTGTAGTCGCGACGGGAAGCCGAAGTAGGGAGCGTCACCGGGACCTGCGTCGAGGCGAAGCGAAGCTGCAGGGAGGGCGTGGACGATTGTGCCGGGAAGGGCGGGAGTCGGGAGACTGCGACGGGAGGAGGAGGAGGCAGATCCGCGGCTGGCCGTCGGGAGGAAAGGCCGCGTCGGGGCGGAGAGAAGCCGGCAAGAAGGGTGGAATGCCGTCTAGGTGGGAGCAAAGCCGACAGGGGGGTCGCGTGCCTTTGTCGCGATGGCGGATCGCAGAGGGCGCAGGGAGTCGAAAGCCGCCGGTCGGGACGCCGTCAGGAAGAGAGGCCGCGTAGGGCAGAGGTGCTCGACGGGAACCTCGTTGCGGAGGTTGGCCGGGAACCCGCGCTGGATCGTGAGCGGGAGATGCGCGCATGGAGCAGCAGGGAAGAGGCGCCTGGGAGATGAGTCCACCTTGGATACGAGTATGCTTGGGATACGAGGTCACCGGACGAGCGCGCAGGGAGGGCGGGGCTGGCGCGCGAGGAAGCGGCGTAGGCAGGAGGGAGGGCTGCCGGTGGATCCGCGGGAGGCGGCGTGCGCACAGGAGGACCGCTGGGGGAGGGCCGCGGGAGGCGCTTGGCCGGGCAGCGTAGGGAGGCGCAGGGTGATGGGGAAGGGCACCCCTGGAGGGAGGGAGGGCCGCCGGGAAGGGAGCCGCGTGCATAGGAGGGAGGGCCGCCGGGAAGGGCAGAGCCAGAGGGGAGGGGGGGGGGGTGGCCCAGGAGGGTAGACCCGAGGGGCCGATCACACTGGACAGAACCGTGAATCCGCAGGGGAGGGAGGTTTCGAGATTAATTTCCCTCTGATACCATGTAGGAGGAAATCTCTTTACCTCAAGGTGAGGCAGATGATCTCTTTTATAGAATGAGAATAAGGAATACATAAAGAGGTATTCCGATGTGGGACTCGAAAAATACCCAGAAGAATAAAAAAGGGTTTTAACACTAAATTATATATTTTGTTATCTGAAAATTAAATTATGTCTTCTTGGACCACCTCTGGATTAAATTGTAATGAGATATTTTTAGCATGATTATCAACTACGAAACATTGCATGAACCAGAGTCTGTATTTACATGTTATCACATGCTTGTTTGAAAGTTGGTGATGTGAATGTCTGGATTCAGTTGATCTGCAAATCTGTTTGGGATTTGTACCTATAGTCATTACTGAAACTATTTTTCAATCTACTTGTAATTCATGGATAAAACTCACTGAAATAACATCAAAATTTGGGTAATTTCATATATTTTTTTGCGTTCATGCATTTTTAGCAAAATAATAAAATTTGGCTTAAAACCACTGTTTTGAAAGTGTTTAATTAAATTTGTAATTTTAAACTAGAAATACACACTAATCATTTTAGGTTTTAGTGGTTTCAATTCCTATGCTGCCTCAAGATATGTACTTCTTGATAAATGTGGGTCTTATAATGGTTGGCCTGCTGAAGCCCAGACTAATCCCAGGACATTATATGCCTGAATTGGCGTCCTTGCAGGATTCTACCGTAGACCCGCTGTCCAGCTTCAACACCCATTCACACGCTCAACATCCTGGCTCACTTCAGATTTCCCAAGAAACACAGCATTCTCGATCAACCTGATCTCCTCTGCTCGAGTAGACCAACCTTTAACTTTAATTGTGCCTTCGGTTCACAAGAAGCCAACAATAACACAACAACAACTTAGATCCGCAACACATCCAAGCTCGTCGATTCATCAAACCCACCTTACACGAAGATAGGTGGACCCGGTCGAAGGCTCGAAGCATGAAGGTCTTTCTATTCCCGATTGAAGTCCTTTGCAATCTCAGTACATGCTTGGGTAGCCTTGTTGTAACGTCCTGGATCCAGGTGCCACTCAACGGGTGCCCCGAACCCGGTTGGTCACATGACCTCAAGCGCGTTTCCCCAAACGCCATAGGCTGCTGACTAGTAGCGAGGGTCTAGGTATGATAGTGAGGAAACTATGCCCTCATTTGTCAAAGTGTAGCGTAGCGGAAAAATATGAACATACCAAAAACGGAAGCAGTAAACAATACAAAGCTGAATGGACAATGATACTGAAGCAAAGATTAACCAACAGTCATACATATATGATGATGCAATATGTCCTATTTTTAAGAAAACAGTCAAAACAAGATACACCACAATCTAGAATAATACAATACAAGGTACAAGTACAACAAAGCAAAACACAACAGTGCAGCAGGAACTCAGCAATATCGCAAGCCTAAGCTCGGTCCCATGCTCTCCCACTCCTCTGCAACAATAAAGTACCTGTATAGGGACTTTTTCCCTTATCAACACCTGCAACAATATAATTTGTTTGAGCCCAAGACATGACCCAAACAGGGTGTGAAAAATAAATCCCAGTAGGCAACCACCACAGGCCCGTGCCCAACTGTCAGTGAATATGTGCAACAACAGTGTGCAATAATAAAATGCAGTAAACTAGGAAGTACTCAAAAGTAACGATCTTTATCAGCAACATTTCCATTTTATTAATTATTTAACAACCCCAAGCTTGTGCTTTAGCTTGGAAGGTACAACATAATAAATCACCACAGTGAATAATCAAAGTAAACATGTCCTCAGACATGTAAATCCTTACCCTCAGGTAAGCAGAAACGAATCCCTCAGGTGACTGCCCTCAAGTATAATGAATATTGCCCTCAGGCATACGAGATATTTCCCTCAGGCACAGAGGATACTGCCCACAGGCATAAGAAATGTTACCCTCAGGCTAACGAACACTGCCCACATGCTAAACAAAACACTGCCCTCAGGCTAAGAAAGTAACCAGGCCGAGCCCAATGCATAAGCAAGAAATTTATACACGTTTCCTTTTAAGAAAACTCAAAACATGTTATCATTATGGCATACCCACAAGTATCCTGTCCAAACGACTAAACAAGAGAAACACACCCATGGGGTGGCCCTGGATCCAAGCAACGATCCCAAACAATAGTTTATATTTATCATTAATTTATCAATGCAATTCTAGATATCTTATCAGCTAAGGCCTCAGCCATACGACACCCCAAACATGGGAGTGTAGCACAACGGTACACAAAATCAACTCAACAGTTGGAAATAAACACCAGACCACCTACCTCGATCTCCTCTGATCGATATACATGAACGATGCCTCCCGAAACATCCGAGAACAATGTAGATCTGAGAAGAACGGTAACCCATTCAAACCCAAATAAATTTCCCTCGGGAAGGAATTGGAAGGTAACACTCAACAAGAGAGAAGAACTGACCTACGCGGTTCAAACGAGATCGTCGGCGAAGGAATCAGAGTCCCGATGTGCGGTCGGGAGCTCTTCTAAGATCTGGCCTTCTCTCATGCGGCTCTCGGGCGTTCTAAGCTTCCTCTGTCGAAAGAGGAGGCTACTGCCTATTTTAAGCGAAACAATATAACTACACGACATGTACTCTCAAGTATACGACGTGTACTTTCCATTTTTTAGCTGTTCATCTGACGGCCACTTTCCACCGCCTCACTGTTCATCTGTCGACTTGATTACACGGTGTGTATTTCTGAGTACACGGCGTGTACTACCGTTTCACTGGCGGCTACTCCCACTGCCTTACTTTTCACCTGCCGACTGATTACACGGCTTGTATATACTATGTACATGGCGTGTAGTCAGTTTTTACACCCTTCATCGCCGACAGGCCTACCCGCCCTGTATACTCATCCTATATGGCCAAAGTACATGACGTGTACCCACCAATTTTGGGATTTTCACCATTTACCTTATTTTCTCAAAAACAATTGAGGAAAAAGGAAAAAAAGAAACTCGTACCTCAAGAATAAGAACCGGGTTCTTACAAACTTCTCCCCTTAAAGCAATTTTTCCCCGAATTTCCCTTCCAAGGGTGGTGAAGATAAAGCTAAGAACAACTCTGGTCACTGAGCATGTACGTCGGCCTCCCGCTCCCAGGTTTCGTCCTGCACTCGGCCATGCTGCCATAACACCCGTACGAGAGGAATTGACCGGCCATAGAGAACCTTCGTGCTCCTATCAAAAACACGAATCAGATGCTCCTCAAAGGATGCATCTACCTGAAGTTCAACCTCCTCGGGCTGAAAAACGTGAGACGGTTCTGGGTGGTAACGGCGCAGCTTAGATACATGGAAGACGTCATGCATGACCTGATACCTCTGTGGAAACTGCAATCGATAGGCAACCAGCCCGACTCTCTCTAGAATCTCAAACGACCCCACATACCTCGGTGAAAGTTTACCCTGTCTCCTGATCCGCCTGTGTCCCAACCTTGGTGAAACACGCAAGAAAACCTGATCCCCGATCACAAACTCCAATGGTCGTCTATGACGATCAACATAAGATTTCTGACGAGACTGTGCAGTAGCCATCCGCTTCTGTATCAACTGGACCTGCTCTGAAGTCTCCTGCACAAGATGTGGTCCTAGTAAAGCTGCCTCACCTGCCTCCAACCAGCACAAGGGTGATCAGCATGACCTACCATATAAAGTCTCGTAAGGTGTCATATCAATAGTTGCCTGAAAACTATTATTATAGGTAAACTCGACCAGAGGTATGTGCTTTTCCAAAGAGCCCCCAAAGTCCAGGATGCATGCACGCAGCATGTCCTCTAGCACCGGTATCGTACGCTCTGATTGACCATCAGTCTGAGGGTGGTATGCTGTGCTCAGAAGCACCTGTGTACCCAGTGCCCTATGAATTTTTTTCCAGAAATGAGACGTAAAACGTGCATCCCTATCTGAAACGATAGAACGAGAGACCCCATGAAGACTTACTACCTCTCTGATATACAACATTCTGAGCTCGTCAACACCAAAGGTCTCCTTGATTGGAAAAAAGTGAGATACCTTCGTAAGCTTGTCCACAACAACCCAAACGAAGACATTGCCTCGAGATGACCTCGACAACCCGGTCACGAAGTCCATCGCGACATCATCCCATTTACACTCCAGGATGGGTAACTGTTGTAAGAGTTCGGCTGGCCTCTGATGCTCCGCCTTCACCTACTGATGGGTGGAACATCTCGTAACAAAACCAGCTACATCTCTTTTCATACTCAACCACCAATACTGACGTCTCAAGTCACGTTACATTTTGGTAACTCCGCGATGTACTGCCCAAGCTGAAGCATGAAACTCCTACAAAAACTCCTCGTGTATATCCCCTGGAACACACACTTGTCCATGGACACTCAACACCTCATCATTGCCTATCGTCCAACTAGGAGGAGGGTTCTCACTTGCCACCAACTCCCGTAGAACTAGACCTTTTGAATATGATAGCTGTCTCATTCTCACTCTATCCCGGAGGGTGGAAGTCACAGCTAAGGATGAATGATAGGTTTGCCCTTGACTGTCGTGCAACTCCAAATGCATCTCAGAGAACAAAGTTATAAGCTGCCACTCACCACTGGTCTCGTGCACTGCCTGCATCTGAGTCCTCCTACTCAGTGCACCAGCTACTGCATTACCTTTACTAGGTGTATAGGCAAGCTCAAAGTTGAAGGGCTGTAGGTATTCAACCCACCTTCACTGTCTCAAATTCAAGTCACGGTGAGTAAAGATGTATTTAAGACTTTTGTGGTCCGTAAACACCACAAAGTGTTTTTCCAAGAGATAATGTCTCCAACAGCGTAACACATGAACAACTACAGCCAACTCGAGATCATGCGTCGGTTAATTCATCTCATGCGGCCTCAACTGCGGAGACCCGTATGCAACTACTCGATCGTCCTGCACCATCACTGCTCCCAGCCCAATACCTGATGCATCACAGTAAACTGTATAGCTCTTCTCTTGCTCGGGAAGTATCGGGACCAGTGCTGATGTCAACCTTTCTTTCAGCTCCTGAAAGGCTGTCTCGCAAGCTTCTGACCAAATGAACTTTACACCCTTTTTAGTCAAACCCTTCAACGACGCTTCTAAGCGGGAGAAGTCCTGTATAAAGCGCCTATAGTAACCAGCTAGCCCCAAGAAACTACGTATCTCAAACACATTCTTAGGATGCTCCCAGGAAACTACTGCTCTTACTTTCTCTGGGTCTACTGCAACTCCAGCTTCTGAGATAATATGACCCAGGAAGTGAATCTGCTCCATCCAAAAGTGGCACTTTGAGAGCTTAACATATAGATGATGCTCTCTCAATGTACTCATTATGATCTCAAGATGAGTGACATGGTCATGTCGAGTGTGAGAGTACACCAAGATATCGTCCATGAAGATCCAAGGCACGATCAGAGATAAATGTGCAGGCGACGGGTGTCGGTCCATCAAACATGTAGACCTCGTCCCAAAGCTTGCCTCTACCAAGTTCCCGATTCATAGTCAGCTCCTGAAAAATAACAACAGATGAGGTAAATATGACAACATAGTTAAAATATGTTGTGAGATTACTGATTGAAAGAAGATTAAATGGACTGCGGGGCACATGTGCCACAGAGGGCAATTGAAGTGATGACGTCAGGGAGCATGCACCGAAACCCGCAATGGGGATAGTGGAGCCATTGGCGACGGTGATGGCTGATGGACCGTTATAAGGACAGTAGAAGGTCAACATACCAGCATCACCAGTGAGGTGGTCAGAGGCACCTGAGTTGAGCATCCAGGAAGAGGAGCGACGACCAACAAATACGGAAGAAGCAGTAGAATGAGCTAGAGAAGCCGAAGATGGACCAGGTCCGATAGGGGCCCGAGGATCATGACTCAGCTGGATGTCTGCCATAGATAGGTCCAAAGATGGTGGGAGAGTGGCGACTGAGGAGGGAGCTTCCTGGATTACTGTATGACCCCGCTGTAGGTGCTGAGATGGGCGCCCAAGAAGTATCTAACATCGATCAATGAGGTGACCGAGCTTGCCACAGTGTTGACAGAGGGGACGTGGACGACCCCCCATACGGGCACGACCATGAGGGCCTGAGCAGCCACTTTCACGACTGATGAGGCGGGTGGATGCAGTGATCATTTGGGGCAGAGCTGAAGAGGCTTCCATGGAGGCGTGGGACAACCACTGAAGAGGTCAGAAGTAGCGGGATGCTAAGAGGCGCGACCGGTAGAAGGCGGGGCTAGTGGAATCCGGGAAGCCAGAATGTTGGTTAGTGTGTGGAGCTGCGAGATGCAGCAGAGAGCGGGAGGGGCACCGGGAGTCGGTGCAAGCCGGGCGCAGGGAGCGGTTCGCCTGGACCGGACCGCCTGAACCGATTGGCCTGGACCGGTTCGCCTTGAGTGAGCCGGTTCTCCGGGACCGGTGCGCCTAAAGGAGCCGCGAGTCGTGGCGGACAAGGGCACCGGGAACGTGCGCTGGATCACGAGCGGGAGACGCCGGGATCGCCGCTGGGAACAGCGGCTGGGATTCATCGTTGGGAAGGGCGTCACGACGGAAGGCAGGGCCTGTAGTCGCGACGGGAAGCCAAAGTAGGGAGCGTCGTCGGGACCTGCATCGAGGCGGAGCAAAGCCGCAAGGAGGGAGTGGCCGATCGCGCCGGGAATGGTGGGAGTCGAGAGACTGCGACGGGAGGAGGAGGAGGTAGATCCGCGGCTGGACGTCGGGAGGAAGGCCACGTCAGGGCGGAGAGAAGCCGACGAGAAGGGTGGAATGCCGTCGAGGTGGGAGCGAAGACGACAGGGGGGGTCACGTGCCTTTGTTGCGACGGCGGATCGCAGAGGGCGCAGGGAGTCGGAAGCCGCCGGTTGGGATGCCATCAGGAAGAGAGACCGCGTAGGGTAGAGGTGCTCGACGGGAACGTTGTCGCAGAGGTTGGTCGGGAACCCGCGCTGGATCACGGGCGGGAGATGCACGCAAGGAGCAGTAGGGAAGAGGCGCCTGGGAGATGAGTCCACCTGGGATACGAGTCTGCCTGGGATACGAGGTCGTCGGACGAGTGCACTGGGAGGGTGGGGCCGGCGCGTGAGGAAGTGGCGCATGCAGGAGGGAGGGCTGCCGGTGGATCCGCAGGAGGCGCCGTGCACACAGGAGGACCGCTGGGGGAGGGCCGCGGGAGGCGCTGGGTCGGACAACGCTGGGAGGCGCATGGTGCTGGGGAAGGGCGCCCCTGGAGGGAGGGAGGGCCACCGGGAAGGGAGCCGCGTGCACAGGAGGGAGGGCCGCCAGGAAGGGCAGAGCTAGAGGGGAGGGGGTGGCCACGGAGGGCAGACCCGAGGGGCCGATCACGCTGGACAAGACCGTGAATCCGCAGGGGAGGGAGGTTTCGGGATTAATTTCCCTCTGATACCATGTAGGAGGAAATCTCCTTACCTCAAGGTGAGGTGGAGACTCTCTTTTATAGAATGAGAAAAATGAATACATAAAGAGTTATTCCGATGTGGGACTCGGAAAATACCCAGAAGAATAAAAAAGGGTTTTAACACTAAAGTATATATTTTGTTATCTGAAAATTAAATTATGTCTTCTTGTACCACCTCTGGATTAAATTGTAATGAGATATTTTGAGCATGAATATCAACTACGAAACATTGCATGAACCATAGTCCGTATTTACATGTTATCACATGCTTGTTTGAAAGTTGGTGATGTGAGTGTCTGGATTCAGTTGATCTACAAATCTATTTGGGATTTGCACCTATAGTCTTTACTGAAACTATTTTCAATTTACTTGTAATTCATGGATAAAACTCACTGAAATAACATCAAAATTTGGGTAATTTCATATTTTTTTTCCGTTCATGCATTTTTAGAAAAATAATAAAATTTGGATTAAAATCATTGTTTTGAATGTGTTTAATTAAATTTGTAATTTTAAACTAGAAATACACACTAATCATTTTAGATTTTAGTGGTTTTAATTCCTATGCTGCCTCAAGATATGTAATTATTGATAAATGTGGGTCTTATAATGGTTGGCCTGCCGAAGCCCAGACTAATCCGAGGACATTATATGCCTAAATTGGCCTCCTTGCAGGATTCCACCATAGACCCGCTGTCCAGCTTCAGCACCCATTCACACGCTCAACAGCCTGGCTCGCTTCAGATTTCCCAAGAAACACAAAATTCTCGATCAACCCGATCTCCTCAGCTCGAGTAAACCAACCTTTAACTTTAATTGTGCCTTCGGTTCACAAGAAGCCAACCACACCACAATAGAAACTTAGAGCCGCAACACATCCCAGCTCGTCGATTCATCAAACCCACCTTACACGAAGTTAGGTGGACCTGATCGAAGGATCGAAGCATGAAGGTCTTTCTATTCCCGATTGAAGTCCTTTGTAATCTCAGTACATGCTTGGGTAGCCTTGCTGTAACGTCCTGGATCCGAGTGCCACTCAACGGGTGCCCCGAACCCAGTTGGTCACATGACCTCAAGCATGTTTCCCCAAATGCCAGAGGCTGTCGACTAGTAGCGAAGGTCTATGTCTGATAGTGAGGAAAATATGCCCTCATTTGTCAAAGTGTAGCGCAATGGAAAAATACGAACATACAAAAAACGGAACCAGTAAACAATACAAAGCTGAATGGACAACGATACTGAAGAAAAAGTTAACCAACAGTCATACATATATGATGATGCAATATGTCCTATTTCTAAGAAAACAGTCAAAACAGGATACACCACAATCTAGAATAATACAATAAAAGGTACAAGTACAACAAAGAAAAACAAAAAAGTGCAGCAGGAACTCAGCAGCATCGCAAGCCTAAGCTCGATCCCATGCTCTCCCACTCCTCTACAACAATCAAGTACCTGTATAGGGACTCTTTCCCTTATCAACACCTACAACAACATAATCTGTTTGGGCACAAGACATGACCCAAACAAGGTGTGAAAAATAAATCTCAGTAGGCAACCACCACATGCCCGTGCCCAACTGTCAGTGAAAATGTGCAACAGCAGTGTGCAATAATAAAATGCAGTAAACTAGGTAGTACTCAAAAGTAACCATCTCTATCAGTTACATTGCCATTTTATTAATTATTTAACAACCCCAAGCTTGTGGTTTAGCTTGGCAGGTACAACATTATAGATCACCACAGTGAATACTCAAAGTAAACGTGTCCTCATACATGTAAATCCTTAACCTCAGGTAAGAAAAAACGAATCCCTCAGGTGACTGCCCTCAAGTATAATGAATATTGCCTTCAGGCATATGAGATATTTCCCTCAGGCATAGAAGCTACTACCCACAAGCATAAGAAATGTTACCCTCAGGCTAACGAACACTGCCCACATGCTAAACAAAACACTGCCCTCAGGCTAAGCAAGTAACCGGGCCGAGCCCAACACATAAGAAAGAAATTTATACACGTTTTCTCTCAAGAAAACTCAAAAAATGTTATCATTATGGCATACCCATGAGTATCCTGGCCAAACGACTAAACAAGGGAAACACACCCACGGGGTGGCTCTGGATCCAAGCAACGATCCCAAACAACAGTTTATATTTTTCATTAGGTTATCAATGCAATTCTAGATATCTTATCAGCTAAGGCCTCAGCCATACGACACCGCAAACATGGGCGCGTAGCACAACAGTACAAAAAATTAACTCAACCTTTGGAAATAAACACCAGACCACCTACCTCGATCTCCTCTGATCGATATACGTGAACGATGCCTCCCGAAACGTCCGAGAACAACGTAGATCTGAGAAGAACGGTAACCCATTCAAACCCAAATAACTTTCCCTCGGGAAGGAATTGGAAGATAAAACTCAAGAAGAGAGAAGAACTCACCTGCGCGGTTCAAACGAGATCGTCGGTGAAGGAATCAGAGTCCCGATGTGCGGACGGGAGCTCTTCCAAGATCCGGCCTTCTCTCCCACAGCTCTCGGGCGTTCTAAGCTTCCTCTGTCGAAAGAGGAGGCTACTACCTGTTTTAAGCGAAAAGACATAACTACACGGCGTGTACTCTCAAGTACACGACATGTACTTTCAATTTTTTTAACTGTTTCATCTAACGACCACTTTCCACCGCCTCACTGTTCATCTGTCGACTTGATTACATGATGTGTATTTCTGAGTACACGGCGTATACTACCGTTCCGCTGGCGGATACTCTCACCACCTTACTGTTCACCTGCTGACTGATTACACGGCTTGTATATACTATGTACACGACATGTAGTCAGTTTTTACACCCTTCATCGCCGACAGGCCTACGCGCCCTGTATACTCATCCTACACGACCAAAGTACACGGCGTGTACCCACCAATTTTGGGATTTTTCCCCATTTCCCTTATTTTCTCAAAAACACTTAAGGAAAAAGGAAAAAAAGAAACTCGTACCTCAAGAATAAGAACCGGGTTCTTACAAACTTCCCCCCTTAAAACAATTCGTCCCCGAATTGCCCTTTCAAGGGTGGTGAAGATAAAGCTGAGAACAACTCTGGCCACTGAGCACGTACGTTGTCCTCCTGCTCTTAGGTTTCGTCCTGCACTCGGCCATGCTACCATAGCACCCGTACGAGAGGAATTGACCGGCCTCGGAGAACCTTCATGCTCCTATCAACAACACGAATCGGATGCTCCTCAAAGGATGCATCTACCTGAAGTTCAACCTCATCGGGCTGAAAAACGTGAGACAAGTCTGGGTGGTAACGGCGTAGCTGAGATACATGGAAGACGTCGTGCATGGCCCAATACCTCTGTGGTAACTACAACTGATAGGCAACCAGCCCGACTCTCTCCAGAATCTCAAACGGCCCCACATATCTCGGTGAAAGTTTACCCTGTCTCCTGATCCGCCTGTGTCCCAACCTCGGTGAAACACGCAAGAAAACCTGATCCCTGACCACAAACTCCAATGGTCATCTGCGGCGATCAACATAAGATTTCTGACGAGACTGTACATTAGCCATCCATTTCTGTATCAATTGGACCTGCTCTGAAGTCTCCTGCACAAGATGTGGTCCCAGTAAAGCTGCCTCACCTGCCTCCAACCAATGCAAGGGTGATCGGCATGACCTACCATATAAAGGCTCATAAGCTACCATCTCAATAGTTGCCTGAAAACTATTATTATAGGAAAACTCGACCAGAGGTATGTGTTTCTCCAAAGATCCCCCAAAGTACAAGACACATGCACGCAACATGTCCTCTAGCACCTGTATCATATGCTCTGACTGACCATCGGTCTGAGGGTGGTATGATGTGCTCAGAAGCACCTGTGTACCCATTGCCCTCTCAAAACTTTGCTTGAAACGAGACCTAAAAGGGGCTTCCCTCTCTGAAATGATAGAACGAGGGACCCCATGAAGATATACTACCTCTCGGATATACAACTTCCCGAGCTCGTCAACACCGAAGGTCTCCTTGATCGGCAAAAAGTGAGCTACCTTCGTAAGCCTGTCCACAATAACCCACACGACGTCATTGCCTCGAGTTGACCTTGACAACCCGGTCACGAAGTCCATCGCGACATCATCCCATTTCCACTCCGGGATGGGTAACTGTTTTAACAGTCCAGCTGGCCTCTGATGCTCTGCCTTCACCTGCTGACAGGTGGAACATCTCGTAACAAAACCAGCTACCTCTCTTTTAATACTCGGCCACCAATACTGATATCTCAAGTCACATTACATTTTGGTAACTCCGGGATGTACTGCCCAAGATGAAACATGAAACTCCCGCATCAACTCCTTGTGTATATCCCCTGGAACCCACACTCGTCCATGGACACGCAACACCTCATCATCGCCTATCGTCCAACTAGGAGGAGGATCCTCACTTGCCGCAGACTCCCGTAGAACTAGGCTTTCTGAATCTGATAGCTGTCTCATTCTCACTCTATCCAGGAGGGTGGAAGTCACAGATAAGGATGAAATATAGGTTTCCCCTGACTGTCGTGCACCTCCAAATGCATCTCAGAGAACAAATCCATAAGTTGCCACTCACCACTGGTCTTGTGCACTACCTGCATCTGAGTCCTCCTACTCAGTGCACCAGTTACTGCATTACCTTTACCAGGTGTATAGGCAAGCTCAAAGTTGAAGGACTGTAGGTATTAAACCCACCTTCGCTGCCTCAAATTCAAGTCACGATGAGTAAAGATGTATTTAATACTTTTGTGATCCGTAAACACCACAAAGTGTTTTCCCAAGAGATAATGTCTCCAACAGCGTAACGCATGAACAACTGCAGCCAATTCTAGATCATGCATCGGGTAATTCACCTCATGCGACCTCAACTACTGAGACCCGTACGCAACTACTCGATCATCCTGCATCAGCACTGATCCCAACCCAATACCTGATGCATCACAGTAAACTGTATAGCTCTTCCTTTGCTCGGGTAGTATCAGGACCGGTGCTGATGTCAACCTTCCCTTCAGCTCCTGAAAGGCTATCTCACAAGATTCTGACCAAATGAACTTTACACCCTTCTTAGTCAAACCCATCAACGATGATGCTAAGTGGGAGAAGTCCTGTATAAAGCGTCTGTAGTAACCAGAAAGCCCCAAGAAACTCCGTATCTCAAACACGTTCTTAGGCTGCTCCCCGGTAACTACTGCTCTCACTTTCTCTGGGTCTACTGCAACTCCTGCCTCTGAGATAATATGACCCAGGAAGTGAATCTGGTCCATCCAAAAGTGGCACTTTGAGAGCTTATCATATAGCTGATGCTCTCTCAATGTACTCAGTACGATCTCAAGATATGTGATATGGTCGTGTCGAGTGTGAGAGTACACCAAGATATCGTCAATGAAGACTACCATGAAAGAATCCAAATATGAGTGGAACACATGATTCATCAGAGCCATGAAAACTGCTAGCGCGTTTGTGAGTCCAAACGGCATGACCAAGTACTCGTATAGACCATATCTGCTCCGAAAAGTTGTAAGCGGTATGTCTGTTGGTCTAACACACAACTGATGATATCCGGATCTCAAGTCAATCTTCGAGAACACTCGTGCTCCTCGAAGTTGATCAAAAAGATCATTAATTCTCGGTAAGGGATATCAGTTCTTAACCATCAACTGGTCCAGTTTCCGATAATCCACGCAAAGTCTGAGGGTACCGTCTGCCTTCTTCGCAAACAAGACATGCGAACCCCAAGGGGAAGTACTGGGTCAGATGAAACCCTTTGCTTGTAACTCCTCTAACTTCCTCTTGAGCTCCTGAAATTCCGATGTAGCCATCCTATAAGGAGGAATGGACACCGGTGCCGCTCCTGGCACAAGCTCAATAGAGAAATCCACCTCTCGTTCGAGAGGTAGACCTGAAAATTCGTCCGGAAAGACATCTCTGAAACAATCAACTGCTGGAGGGAAATCCTTCTGAAAATTTCCCCGATCATCCAGATATAAAATCGCAATCTGGGTTGTCACTCCACCTCACCCACGATGCTCGGGTCCTGCTCGGCTCGCCTGGACATCCTATTTTCCCTTGTATAGAAACTCTCCACCCTCTGGTGACGTGAAACTCACCCTGTGACGATAGAAATCTACAAAGGCTCTAAAGGGTGCCAACTAGTCCATCCTGAGAATGGAATCATAGCTCGTCATCTCTAAGACATAGAGGTCCCATAGAAAGTGACACCCACTAACCTCTAGGGGCACTCATTGCACTAACGCACACCTGCCGTTCTAATTCCCAACGGAGTGTTTAGCGTCATGATATCAGAAGAAGAAGAAACACAGAGTCCAAGACTTTCCACAACGGGCACAGATATAAATCTATGCGTAGCACCAGTATCGAAAAGTACTGAAGATAAAACAGAAGCAACTAGAATAGTACCTCTGACAATGGAAGGTCTTGGATCTTGCTCCTGTTGGGTCTGTTGCACTACATATGCCTGCCCAATGCTGCGGCCCTGCGACACAGCCTGGCTACCCAGAGCTGACCCTCCCTACTGTCTCTGAGATTCTGGTGTCTGGCTACCATGACCACGACCACCACCTCGGCCTGAACGTCCCGACGTATTCCAATTCCCTATCTGGTAAGAAGCTGCTGGATCTGCTCCTGCACGTAGAGTCTGCACAGAACCCCTCTCACTAGTCACTGGTGGAAACGCCCTGCAAAAACGCTAGAGATGACCCATCCTACCGCAATCTTGGCACTCCACTGGGTCACGTAGACACTTAGGTCTCTTGTGCCCCTCTTTACCACACTAGTAGCACATGACCTGACCACCTGAAGAATTATTCTGGCTAGTACTGACACCGTGAGAGAAATTCATCTGCGTCTTCCTCTTGCCAGTAGAAATAGTACCAGAAACCGGTGGTGAACCGCCCTGGTTCGCACCACTAGCTTCCCGAAGGTTCTGCTCAGTAATCAGTGCCTGGCTCACAATAGCATGCACGGTAGGCAACCTGAAAACATTCACCAACGCTCGGATGTCATACCAAAGAAAGACCATCCTCAAAGCATCTAGCCCTAAACGCCTCATCACCCACCAGAACAGGTGCAAAAATATGTAGCTCAGTGAAACGAGTTGAATAATCCATCACTGACATGGAGCCTTGCTGCAGATTCATGAAATCTCGAGCTCGATCTACCCTTAGCGTCTCCGGAAAGAAAAAGTCGTAGAAGACTGCCTGAAAATCTTCCCACGCCATGTCTCGGTGATACTCCGTCTGGGTGGTAACATTCCACCACCTCTTGGTGGAATCACACATCATATTAGTAGCGAGCTTGAACCTCCTCCCTGGAGGCGTCTCAAGATGCTCGAAGATAGTCTGCAATGAATCCAGCCATGACTTCGCAGCCTGTGGTCCGCCATCCCCTGAAAACGTAGGCAGATGCTGCTGCTGGAATATCCGTGTCAGCTCTGCCATAGATGTGGCAGCCGACGAGGCTCCCTGAAAGGTCTGCATGAACCACATGAAGCCTTCACGGAACTACGCATCCGCGCTTGTGTCCGGTATAACGGCTGGCACCACATCTGGCTCTGCTGGAGGATCCATCGGTAGCCCATGACCTACCATGTCCGGAGTATAATCGTTGCCGCTCTCTTGGAGAACAACTGATGTTCATCTCAGCGACATGAATCTACAAGGTCAAATACACGCCTTAGTTTAAGATCATCAAGGACCAAGAACTGGAAATGTAAGAAGGGAATAGGGAAAAGAAAACATTCAAGTTTTACAAAATAGGACTACACGACATGTTCCCGCAAGTCTTTCACATGGACGTGTACTTCTACCAAAACTGGTCGTGTAACACCCCAAACACACGGCGTGTTGTCCACACACATGGCATGTACTTGAATTTCCTTCCCCTGCCCGAGTCCTTCTACACGGCTAAGCCACACAATTCTCTTTTGAACGAGACCACACGGCGTGTATAATCTCTACACGATGTGTGTTAGACGAGCTTCACCGACCCGTGTTGTTCGTGACACGACCGAGCACACAGCTCACCCCACACGACGTGTTCCAGATGGACACGACGTGTGCGACTTAGATTCCAACTGCCCATTTTGTTAGTGACACGGCCGACTACTCGGCTGACACTTACACGGCGTGTTACACCTGCACACGTCGTGTACAACACCCTGTTTCCCCAGCCACACAGCCAAGTCCACACGGTCTCTCACCGGCTAAGACTACACGGTGTGTCCCACAGGTACACGATGTGTATTAGAAAAGATAACACTGACCCGTGTTGTTAGTTACATGGCCGAATCCCTAGGTTCAACTACATGGATTCTGCGTCATTGACATGGCGTGTATAAGCTCAGATTTCTCCGCCTGTGTTGTTAATTACACGGCGGTCACAAGGTCAACTCAAAACGACGTGTGCCCTCAAAGTTTCACTATCTCGTGTTTCTTCCCACACGGCCTATGACACAGGTAGCAACTACACGGCGTGTACTTTTTTTCCACTTCTTCCTGAACAGAAGAGCACATGTCGTGTGTTCATAGAACCACAAACTGTGTTGTCTGGGTTTCCGGAAAACACACCTCAGAAACTACTTTGAAACCCCTTTTTCTTTAATTTCAAGCGTTAGTATGCTAAATTCCGATCCGTGGGGGCCCATACTCCCCGCGAATCAAAGTTTAACACTCTACCTTTCACATTATAGTACAAAACGCAACATAAAGCTGGATCATGATCTGCTAAATTCCGGTCCAAGAGAGCCCATACTTCTCAGGAACCAAAGTTTAACGTCCATAAACCCAACCATAATTTGAACCAACACCCTATCAACAGTAGGCGTATCTATCAATATACCTATCACAACAACATACATTTCATAGCACAACATCTATCACAACAACATACAATTTCTAATGCATCTACATGACATGGAAACTATGCATGCCATGTGATTCTAACATATTCCTAAATGATGCATTAGATGACATACCCTTATCTCATCGGGTTGCGACTAAATAGAGCCCGGTATAAAAAGATAACAACACACCACAAGTGTGTCACCCAATGGTGAAAATCAGATCAATTTTAAAGTGCAAAATCAAAAAAATTGCAACACGAGGTAAACTGGTTTTTCCCTATACACGGGTTAGCTACTCCCGGACACAACTTATTACTAAGTACCTATTCCGTTATATCCCTGGATATAGGATCCAAATAGTAATTCAAAGAAAAGAAATCCCTCTGATACCACTTTGTAACGTCCCAGATCCGGGTGCCACTCAACGGGTGCCCCGAACCCGGTTGGTCACATGACCTCAAACACGTTTCCCCAAATGCCAGATGCTGCCGACTAGCAGCGAGGGCATAAGCCTGATAGTGGGGAAACTATGCCCTCATTTTTCAAAGTGTAGCGCAACGGAAAAAATTTGAACATATCAAAAACGGAAGCAGTAAACAATACAATGATGAATGGACAACGGTAATGAAGTAAAGGTTTACCAACAGTCATACATATATGATGATGCAATATGTCATATTTCTAAGAAAACTGTCAAAATGGGATACACCACAATCTAGAATAATACAATACAAGGTACAAGTACAACAAAGCAAAACAAAACAGTGCAGCAGGAACTCAGCAGCATCGCAAGCCTAAGCTCGGTCCCATGCTCTTCCACTCCTCTGCAAAAATCAAGTACCTGTATAGGGACTCTTACCCTTATCAACACCTGCAACAACATAATCTATTTGGGCCCAAGACATGACCCAAATAGGGTGTGAGAAATAAATTCCAGTAGACAACCAACCACCAAAGGTCTGTACCCAACTGTTAGTGAAAATGTGCAACAACAGTGTGCAATAATAAAATGCCGTAAACTAGGCAGTACTCAAAAGTAACTATTTCTATCAGTTACATTGCCATTTTATTAATTATTTAACAACCCCAAGCTTGTGCTTTAGCTTGGCAGATACAACATAATAAATCACCACAGTGAATACTCAAAGTAAACGTGTCCTCAGACATGCAAATCCTTACCCTCAGGTAAGTAGAAACGAATCCCTCAGGTGACTGCCCTCAAGCATAACGAATATTGCCCTCAGGCATACGGGATATTGCCCTCATGCACAAAAGCTACTGCCCACAGGCATAAGAAATGTTACCCTCAGGCTAACGAACACTGCCCACAAGTTAAACAAAACATTGAACTTAGGCTAAGAAAGTAACCAGGCCGAGCCCAATGCATAAGCAATCAATTTATACACGTTTCCTTTCAAGAAAACCCAAAACATGTTATCATTATGGCATACCCACGGGTACCTGGACAAATGACTAAACAAGGGAAACACACCCACGAGGTAGCCTTGGATCCAAACAATGATCCCAAACAATAGTTTATATTTATCATTAGGTTATCTATGAAATTATAGATATCTTATCAGCAAAGGCCTCAGCCATACGACACCCCAAACATGGGAGCGCAACACAACAATACACAAAATCAACTCAACAGTTGGAAATAAACACCAGACCACCTACCTCGATCTCCTCTGATTGATATACATGAACGATGCCTCCCGAAACGTCTGAGAACAACATAGATCTGGGAAGAACGGTAACCCATTCAAACCCAAATAACTTTCTCTGGGGAAGGAATTGGAAGGCAACACTCAAGAAGAGAGAACTCACCCGTGTGGTTCAAACGAGATCGTCAACGAAGGAATCAGAGTCCTGGTGTGCGGTCGGGAGCTCTTCCAAGTTCTGGCCTTCTCTCCCGCTGCTATCAGGCGTTCTAAGCTTCCTCTGTTGAAAGAGGAGGCTACTTCCTGTTTTAAGCGAAAAAACATAACTACACGGCATGTACTCTCAAGTACACGGCGTGTACTTTCCATTTTTTTAACTGTTCCTCTGGTGACCACTTTCCACCGTCTCACTGTTCATCTGTCGACTTGATTACACAAAGTGTATTTTTGAGTACATGACGTGTACTACCGTTCTGCTGGTGGCTACTCCCATCGCCTTACTGTTCACCTGTCGACTGATTACACGACGTGTATATACTATGTACATGGCGTGTAGTCAGTTTTTACACCCTACATCACCGACATGCCTTACTGTCCACCCCCGTGGACAGCCCGCCCACCCCCTGTGGACACACGGTACCCCCCCTGGACAGCCCCGCCACCCCCGTGGATAGCCCACCCACCCCCTGGACACCCTGTACCCCCCTGGACGGCCCAACCACCCCCATAGACAACGCGCCCACTCCCCTGGACACCCCGTACCCCCTTGGACAACCCCACCACCCCCGTGGACAGCCCGCCCACCCCTGGACACACCACATCCCCTAGACCCCCCTCGTGGACAGCCCACCCACCCCCTGGACAGCCCCGCCACCCCCGTGGACAACTTTCCCACCCCTGGATACCCCGTACACCCCTGGACAGCCCCGCCACCCTCGCGGACAGCTCTCCCACCCCCTCGACACACCGTAGCCCCTGGATAGCCCCCCACCCCCTGTTCCCTACCCCCGTGGACTACCCGCCCACCCCCGTGGACACCCCTACCCTTCTGGATAGCCCCGCCACCCCCGTGGACAGGCCTCCCACCCCCATGGACACACCCTGCCCCCTGGATAGCTCACCCACCTCCGCAGACAACCCTTCCACCCCCTAGACACCTCGTAACCCCCTAGACATCCCCATCACCACCATGGACAGGCCGCCCGTCCCCCTAGACACCCTGTACCCCCCCTGGACAGCCCTGCCACCCCCGTGGACAACCCGCCCACCCCCCTTGGATGGCCTCACCACCCCCCGGACACCTCCCATCCCCCCGGACGCCCCACCCCCTGGAAAGCCCCCCCACCCCCTTAATAACCCCAACCCCACTGGACAGCCCCGCCACCCCCGTGGACAACCCGACTACCCCCCGTGGACAACCCGCCCACCCCCCTAAACACCCCGTACCCCCTTGGATAGTCCCGCCACCCCCATGGACAACCCACCCACCCCCCAGACACCCCGTACCCCCTTGGACAGCCCCGCCCACCCCCTGGACAACCCCACCACCCCCATGGACAGCTTACCCACCCCCAGACATCCCGTACCCCCTGGACAGTCCCACGCACCCCTTGGACACCCCGTACCCCCTGGACAGCCCCCACCCCCTGGACAGCCCGCCCACCTGGACACCCCGACCCCCCTAGACAACCCCCACCCCCTAGACATCTGCAACCCCCTGGACAGCCCCACCACCCTCTGGACACCCCGCACCCCCTGGACACCCCGTACCCCCCTGGACATCCCCCACCCCCGTGGACAACCCGCCCACCTGGACACCCCGACCCCCCTAGACAGCGCCCACCCCCTGGACACCTCCGACCCCCTGGACAACCCCGCCACCCCCTGGAAACCCCGCACCCCCTGGACACCCCCACCCCCTTGGGCAATGTATGTGATCACTCAAATAATCTACTAAAATATAAAATTTCTTCGATCTAAAATTTAGTCCACTCCTGAATAATTCTCCTCCACAGGTGTACATGATCTTGTACACTCATGTATAGTTCTTCAAAGATATTTTGTTATAAATATAGTATTTTTTTGTCTTTTATATTATGATTCTCATATAGAGTAGTGTGTCAATTATGGTTTCATATAAAGTGAACAGTTCTTGTTTACTTAAATATATTTTCGATGAAACTTCAATCTTTTTGAATTGATTTTGACGAAATGAATTATAATTTTTTTACAGAATGGATAAAAGTTGGATGTATGAAACCGATCAGATCTCAAGTGATTTTCAAAACAATTTGGAGAGCTTTTTAGATTTTGAATTTCACAATGCTTCAGATAGTGGTCACATACACTGCCCCTGTTACAATTGTGTTGGAAGACCTTGGTTGAGCCATGAAGAAGTCAGCTACCACATAACCAAAAATGGTTTTAAAGAAAACTAATCTGTGAGGTATCACAATGGGGAGAAAATGACATCTCAAATTACTGATGATCCAAATGAGAGGACTGGATTGGAGAATTTGTTATATGTCTGGTTTCCGTTTATTCACCATCTTGAAAAATAAAGGATTCCGACCCAAGAAGATTTTGATATGAGCACACATGATGCGTCTAATGAAAATGATGATGTTGTCAGGGTGAAAAAATTGAATGATGCTTCCACGATTCCAGTATATTGACAATGCGGTAAAATGAAAAGCTGTAATTTTTAATCTGATTGTTTCATAGGAAAACTATGTACGAGGTTTCTAATACTGCCATCGATTACATTCTTACCTTCTTGAAGGACTTACTTCCAGATGATGCAGATATTCCCTCAAACCACTATATGACATGGAAGTTAGTTGAGGAACTTGGATTTTCAAGAAACAAAATTCATGCTTGTCTGAAATATTGCAGTTTATTCTAGGAGGAAAATGCTGAACGAAATGATTGTATAAAATGTGGCACATCCCGCTGGAAGTCAAAAGCTAATGGAACACCATCCCATGTGCCACAAAAAGTAATGTGACACTTTCCATTGATCCCAAGACTCCATAATATTTTTATGTTTGATAAAATATCAATAAAAATGTGATGGCATGATACCGAGAGAAAAAAGACTAATGATGAGTTGGTTTACCCTACAGATGGATTTTTATGACAGATATTTGATGCTCGATATCCTGATTTTGCAGCTAACGTGCGTAATGTGAGATTGGGTCTTTCATGTGACAGTTTTAATCTGTTTGGGCAGATGCTTACGTCACACAACACATGACTGATTTTTATACACATTTATAATCTTCCTCCATGGTTGTGTATGAAAAACATTTCACTTTAATGAGTATACTCATATCTAGCCATTCTGATCCCAACAATGATATATACGTATACATGAAACCTTTAATAAAAGAGTTGAAACTTCTTTGGGATGTGGGAGTACGCACATACGATGCATGTTCGAAAGACATATTTCAGATGCATGCTGTGCTTATGTGGACGATCAATGATTTTCCTGCTTATGAAATGATGTATGGATGGAGCACGAAGGGAAAACTATCATGTCCTATTTGTATGAAGAATACACGATCTAGAAGACTAAAACATCATTGTAGTTTTAGTTTTATGGTACATCAATGATTCTTGCCAATGAACCATCCATATAGAAATAATCGTCGAAGATTTGACAATACCATGGAGACCGATGATCCACCTCAGCATATGTCTGGAATTTATGTGCTTAATGAATTGAAAGATTTCAATTTTTCATTCGGGAAGGGTCAAATGAAATCTGGAAAGAGAAAGAATGTTTCCACTAAAACCTGTTACAATTGGAAGAAAAGTATTTTCTTTGATTTTTCTTATTGGTCAACCAATTTGTTACATCATTGCTTAGATGTAATGCACATTGAAAAAAATATATGTAAAATGTTTCTTTCTATTCTTCTAAATGTTAAGGGAAAGACAAAATATGATTTACGGTCTTGACGTGACTTGGTGGATTGGGGCATTTGACCAGAATTGCATCCTGTGCGTATCAGTGAAAATAAATGGCAACTTCCACGTGCTTTTTATGTGATGACACCTATAGAAAAAAGAAATTTCTGGAAATACTTGAGACTATTAAAGTTCCTAATGGCTATTCAAGCAACATATCCAAACGGGTCAACAGAAGAGAGTTGAAGCTAAAATCTTTGAAGACTCATGATTATCACATCATTCTGCATGAGTTGATTCTAATAGAAATTCGTCATCTTTTTTCCAATAATGTAAGGGTGACTGTTATTCGGTTGTGCCATTTGTTTATAGATTTTTTTGCTAAGAAGTTGTCCAAATCTTTCTTGCAAAAAATGTTGGCAGATGCCTCATTAATTTTGTGTGAGTTAGAGAAAATATTTCCTCCATCATTTTTCACATGCATGTTCCATCTGATTGTCCGTATTCCAGCTGAAATACTTTTCAGAGGACCTATTTCTTTTCATTGGATGTATCCAGCTGAAAGAAATATGTACACATTAAAGTCTTATGTTCGTAACAGGAATCATCCCAAAGGTTCTATCGTGAACGGTTACTTGGCTCAAGAATGTATGGATTTCTACTCTATGTATTTGTCTGATCTTACTACCAGAATGAACAGACCAATGAGAAATAAAGAAGAACAATATGAGCAAATTGAACATAGCTTTTCATCACTTCCTTAAACAAGAGGAATTCCTGGATCGTACACATTGACGACATTAAGCCTTGAAGAGCGGGAGATGACACATCGCACAGTTTTGTTCAACTGTGAATTGTTCGATGACTACATCTTATAAGTAAATTGTATATTTATATCTTATATATATATATACATATATATCTGTTAAACTATTCCTATTTTTATCTACAAGGAACATAAAGAGATGATAAATAGAAAACATCGTTCTTTATCTTTGAGGAGGGACACTTTGCATAACAAAGAGTTTTCTAGTTGGTTAAAATTGAAGGTAATAATATTACTGTTTAAAATAATTAAAACAACAATTAATTAAGTTTAATATTGATTTATATTTTAGGTATTGAGTTTGCCTGCTGACTCTGTCTCTGAGAAAATAAGAGTTTTGGCTTTTGGTCCTAATACCGTGGTTCGTGACAGTAAATCAATTGTTATCAATGAGTACATATTTATTATCACTGAACGAGCAAAGAACATGAGAACACAACATGATGGTGTTATGGTTACTGCCACAACAGACTATTATGCTAGTGCATTAGATAGTAGACCGCGATTTGAAAATGTAGGTTATTACAGAGTCATTGAAAATATAATAATATTGGATTATTATTCTCATGGACGAGTCATGCTGATGAAATGTAAGTGGTTTGATTCGATGACGAGGCATGACACATTTATTGATGATTGTGGATTTCGAGTAATTGATACGACTCACACTCTTTCTATCGATGAACCATATGTATTGACATCAATGGAAAACAAATTTTTTATGTCAAAGACCATCTTTAACCTGAATTTGGTGTCATTATTGAAGTTATTCCAAGACATATTTTTGATGATGGTGATAATGGAATTGAAACCATCCCTACTGCCATTGGAAAAGATCCATTTATTACTTTTGATGACTCCAATAGCTCAATTGTCAGAGTTGACTGTGAACCTGAAGTTGTGGTGGGAAATATATAAAATCATCCATTCATGTTCTCAATTCTTTTGGTTTACCTCAACTTGGGCTGTTAAGGTTGGTACTATTCAAATTGATTTAATATTGATTACAAATATGTTGTATCTGACTTTAGCGTTATGTGAATTTTCAATATTTATTGGTTAGAATTTTTATTTGAATTGCATTTTCTAATTTGAAATTGAACTGTATTTAAACCTACGAAACCAATATTTCTAACTTGGTGAACATTTCAGTGCTTCAACTGTGATTTGTATAAAATTTGTATGACTCTAAGACCTCTCTTTAACATTTTACCAGGTAATGAACATGATGGTTTGTATTCTTCTGCAAAACATGTATTGAAACCTGCATCATCTGCCTGAGCTAAAGAAATTAAAATTTTTCCTAATTTTTACAACTGCTTTACCACTTATGAATCTGGTAGAATCAATGTTCATGATTTTAATAGACTGATGTCACTTAGTAAATAACCATCCTACTAAAAATTAAATTTCTTTATTACATCTTGTACAATTTATTGACTTCATTATATATTTGTTCAAGCTCACCTAAAACAATGATTAGTTAAATTATCCATGAATCCCTATATTCTCTCTCATTTATTTTGTTTTTCGGGTTACACATTAGTTATCCTTTTCTATTTACTTCCATATTTATTTTCAAATTAAGGAAATGAAACTAATTGAAGAGAGGCGACGCAAACAGATTATGGACAAAAATCGTTGCATGACTGAGCTGGACATTCCACCACTAGTGCCTGCAGTGAGTATTTTATTTCAAATATATTTATTTAAATAATATATAATGTCATGTGATTATTATTTTTTAAACATTTTTTCAGTATCCATCTATTAGGCGAAAATTATTTGATGAGCAGCCTAGTAGTGGCCCCAGTACTCGGGGTGTTCTTACGAGGGGGGGGGGGGGGAACTAGACGATTTGGTCAGCGTACCCGATTAGACCCTGCCCCTCCCACTGACATACCATCCATCCCACATTCTGATCCCGGTATGTCGTTAGGGACACAAAGGATATTTAGGACTCCCATGTTTTCACCACCCTTTACATCTGAGCCTCCTCACCCGTATATACCATATCCGATGATGATTCCCACTCCTCATCCAGCATTTGGCGAGCCATCCCTGTCATTTTTTTTTACTTCTGCTTCCTTATCTCTAGGCTTTTATATTCCATTTTTTTCGACTCCTGCTCCGTCAGAGTCTATCCCTGCGGAGCATACATTGGGACCCAATCCATCTGTACAGGGTGTTCCTTCAGTTTTTGTGGATCCAGCGGTGCCCATTGATCAGACTACTGCAAATATACTTATACAACCTTAACAAATTTTTACACCATTATTTATTTTCATTATAACATGTACTGATAAAATATTTGTTTTTCTTTCATAACAGATACATCTACTGATAGGAGGTGGGGGTGAGGGTGTACAGACATGCATGCAGTGTGGAACCGTCGCGTGCAGTTGATGGTGGACTACAATGAAGATAGTCAGATGATTGAAAATCAGGGCAGCAATGTCGGAGTTTTTTGGCGACGCTTTCCAAATACTCCGACATCATTCCTGTCAGCCCGCTCTCATGGAGATATCTGCCAAATGAAGTCAATGATAAAGCCTGAGCAGAGATATGGGTAAAAAAATCTGTTGTATTTAATGAAATATATTAATTTTTGTATTTATATGAATTAATATTTTGGTGTCAGTTGTGGTTTAATTTCTCCGTTGGTGAGGGTGCACAGCCAGCATGTCTAAAGGATTTAGGCGAGCTTTGAAGAGCTTATAAGCATGAGTTGTATATTGGACAACGTGCTAGAGTGGGAACAGAGTTAGAGAAGGTCCCTATCATATATGATTATCCGTTAGAATAGTACCGACCGATGATTACTCATTGGACGACTAGCCAATTTACGGTATTAATCAAATTAGAGGTATGTAAATGAAAATTTTCTTGTTTTTTGTTAATATTAATTATTTAATTTTATTTAGGATTCATCTGAAAGAAATAAAAAAAACATTGATGCTAAGAAATGCGTCCACACATTGGGACGTACTACGATGCCAAATCATTAGAGGCAGCAAGTATGAAAGTTTATAATCTTTCTTTATGACTTTCACTTTCTATTGATTCCTCCATAATTTATTCGATTGCTAAAGTTATATAATTTTAGTTATCCAATTACTATTTTTTTGTATCCTATTTTTAATTATGGTTTCCTATATTCAATGTCATTGTAGAGGCATAAACTGAATATAGAAAGATGTGTGCCTTGAGAAAAACTGTTTTGCTCAAGTAGAAAGAAGAAAGATGGAAGTGCGGTTAATGAACCGACTCAGCAGCAGATTGTAAGTTTTACTTTTTAGATTTAAAATTTCAATCTCTATTTTGTAACTTAATAATCTATTTATATTTGTAATAGGTTGTTTTAGAGGCCCTTGATGCCCAGGAACCTGACAATTTTGGATCAAACGGTCACTTACATCAGGTGTTGGGAGATGAGCACCCTAGTAGAGTACGCTGCCGACCTAAGAAGAGTATAGTTCTAACGAGGTATTGACCCTCCTCAGGTACAAGTTTTATTGCCACCGAGTTGCAACAGGTTAAGACACATGTAAAACATGCTGAAAAAAGGACAACAAAGATGACAAAACAGTCTGCTAGGGAAAACACTGCATTTATGAAACTGATGGAAGTTTTACGTCCAACACTTCCACCGGAGGCCAAAACTGCTTGTGATAAATATATGTCATCGATGCATTCTATATATGGTGCACCAGGTGGCAGTTCTAGTGGTGGTTGAGATGATGGTGAGGAGGAGGTTGAGGCAGAGGAGGAGGAGGGCGAGGAAGAGGCTGAGGTGGAGGAGGAGGGCGAGGAGGAGGCCGAGGCGGAGGAGGAGGGCGAGGAGGAGGTCGAGGCTGAGTATGAGGGCGAGGAGGAGGGTGGGGACAATGATGGGGATGACGATGAGGATGAGGGTGAGGGTGATGATGATGGTGATGATAGTGATGGTGATGAGGGATAGATTAATCCGTTAAATTTTTGACTGATATTACTGACCTTTGATATTTATTGATTTGTTCTTCCTGAATATATGTGTGATTAGGTAGGTCACATTATCTTTATTTTTTATTATCTATAAATAATAAAACTTGACTTGATGATTTGCTGTGACTGATTCACCCCTCCCCTAGACAACCCCCCACCCCCTGGACACCCCCACCCCCTGGACAACCTATACCCCCTGGACAGCCCTGCCACCTCTGTGGACAGCCTGCCCACCCCCTGGATAGCCCCCACCCTCTTTTCATGGGTTGTCCAGTTGTGGGTGTTGATCTGAACATTGATAAAACATCAGGTGGTTCCATAATATTTTTCCCCATAAATGAAACCTCAAATTTAATGATTGATAGGAAATGAGATTCTAAATGATTTAAATGATTATTTATATATTATGAATGTTTTATTTTTAAAAATCATGGATGTTGTGAAATCCCCCTATTTTAATGAAATTGTAATTTTTGAGTGGAATTTAGAAAATTGGTGGTCTGATTAGAAGTTGATATAATGAAATTATTTTTTTAACCTTGAAAGAATTTGCATAGAAAATATGTAAATACCATCCCATGAAAATATATAAATACCATCCCATGAAAATATGTTAATGGGAATGCAACACATATTGGTGGTGGATGTTCCTTGTCCATAGGACCTAAAGTGATGGAGGTTTCCACTGGATATGTGATCAAACTGTTACATGGGATATGTCTAAGCTTTAATCTTATTGGATGTTGTGTCACTTGATGATGTGTTGTTATGGGTATTGTTTTACTCATCTGTTTCATGTACCTTCTACATGAAGAGTTTTGACATATAGACTTGTATTATTTATCATTCTCTATTTTGTAGGAAAAAAATGATCATTATTCTTGTATTATTTGTGGTTCTGGTCACCAATCTGTGGGGTTCATGAATTCCCATCAGGACATGTTAGAGCTAACTTGTGTAGCAGTGTAACTTGAAATCTGAACTGGTTCGTGGTAGATTATTATCATAGATGATATGCATCTCTCCTTGATGTCATTATCCATTCTATGTTGTCCTGGTAGACATGATGTAGGATTTCAGGAACATGGGAGGTTGTTATGAGTGATTCATTAGGTCATCCCTCATTTTCACAAGCTGTAAGTCACCTTGGGAATTTAGAAAAAGTATCACTGGGGAATGTTTTTAACCGATTCTATTGAAAATAGTTAATTATGTTTTCATGAAATTAATATTCATATATCTCCTATTTGAGTATTTGATCTGTGTATCCTTACTGATTCATTTAGTGTGACTTATTAATATTGAGTAGAATCATGCCTCTTTGATGAAATTTTAATAGACCATATGACGAAGTTATTGGTTAACCACAATAAGAGAGTCCCTATGTGGACAGAAGTGTGGTTGAGATAGTTGTGTGTGCTATCTAAGATTTGAGACATGAACATGAACCCATTCATGTCCTTGCTCTTGTAGTGGAACCAAAAAATGATGAATCAGGAGATCAAGGTCAAGAATTTCTTCTCGAAAAACAACTAGTGTTCTAAGGAAAAATAATATTCATCACACATTGTATTAGTTGAAAAATATAGATAAATTATTAATTTTCTTGGAAATACCTATTTCTATTAATGTAAAATGTGGTACCATCATGATGGAATGACTTGGAAGGATATAGTGGTACTCTACCCCCCTGGACATCCCCCCACCCCCGTGGACAGCCCACCCACCCCCTGGACAGCCCCTCCCCCTGTGGACAGCCCCCCCACCCCCTGCACACCCCGTACCCCCTGAATAACCCCATACACCCCTGTGGATAGCCCACCCACCCCTCGGACACCTCCTACCCCACTGGACAACCCGACCACCCCCGTGGACAACCCACCCACCCCCTGTGGACAACCCCCACCCCTTGGACACCCTGTACCCCTGTGGACAGCCCCGCCCACCCCCATGGACAGCCCGCCCACCCCCCTGGACAACCCCTCCCCCTGTGGACATCCCCCACCCCCTGGACACCCCGTACCCCCTGGACACCCCTACCCCCTGTGGCCAGCCCGCCCGCCTCCCAGAGAGCCCACCCACCCCCTGGACACCCCTACCCCCTAGACAGCCTGGCCAGCCCAGTGGACAGCCCACCCACCCCCGTGGATAGCCCGCCCACCCCGTACCCCCTGGACAACCCCGCCCACCCCTAGAAATCCCCCCCAAACCCCCTTGACCCCCACCCCCCTGGACACCACCCCACCCCGGACACCACCCAACCCCCCTAGACACCCCCCTGGACACCCCCACCCCCTGGACACCCCCATGGATAGCCCCCTCACCCCCACCCTGATGGACACCCCCACCACCATGGAAGCCCCCCCCACACCCCCCTGGACACCTTGTACCCCTGTGGATAGCCCCACCACCCCCCTGGATAACCCCTCCCCCTATGGACATCCCCCACCCCCTGGACACCCCGTACCCCCCTGGATAGCCCCGACCACCCCCTGGACACCCCATACCCCCTGGACACCCCATACCACCCTGGACAGCCCCACCCACCACCCTGGACAGCCCCTCCCCCCGTGGACAGCCCCCCCACCCCCGTGGTCAGCCCGCCCACCCCCCCTGGACACCCTTACCCCCTGTGGATAACCCACCCACCCCCTGGACACCCCATACCCCCCTAAACAGCCCCTCCCACCCTCATGGACACCCCCCAAACATCCCCCCCACCCCCGTGGACAACCCCGCCCACCCCTGGACACCCCTGACCCCCTAGACAGCCCCGCCACCCCCGTGGACCGCCCCACCCCCTGGACAGCCCCCACCCCCTTGGACAGCTCCCACCCCCTGGACAGACCCCCACCCCCCAGACACCACCCCACCCCCTAGACACCACCCCACCCCGGGACCCCCACCCCCCTGGACACCACCCCACCCCCCTTGGACAACCCACCAACCCCTGGATCCCCACCCCCTGGACACCACCCCACCCCCTTGGACAACCCCCAACCCCTGGACCACCCCACCCCCCTGGACACCACCCCACCCCTTGGACACCCCCACCCCCTAGACACCCCACCCCTGGAAATCCCCCCAACCCCCTAGACACCACCCCACCCCCCGACACCCCCATGGACAACCCCCCACCTCAGGCACCACCCCACCCCCCTGAACACCCCCATGGACAGCCCCCCTTGACAGCCCCACCCCCTCTGGACAGCCCCCCACCCCCCTAGATAACCCCCACCCCCGCCCCCCTGGACACCCCCATCCCCCCGGACACCCCCTCCCCCTTGGACAACCACCCCAAACCCCTGAACAACCCCCAACCCCCTGAATTCTGAATTTAATTCTTTATGTATTTAATTAACTTATAAATTATGTGTTAATGGTGGATGAGTATACTCGTTGTATGTGTATACTTGTTGTAATTACCTTATGAATTATGTGTTAATTCGGTATGTGTGTAGAGGGCAATTAAATACAAAATTGGAGGTATTCAGATTTATGTTTGAATTATGTGTTGGATGAATTGAATTCATTCTGTATGAATTCATACAAAATTCTGTATGTATTATGCTGGTATACTTGTTAATGGTATTTTGTGTTACTTGTTGTATATTATGCACATATTCTGTTGTGTATGGATTTTTCAGGCTTGGTGGAATTGATGCAGCTGCACAGTACAGGGGGAGGCCACCAAGACGGCTTGCTGCTATAGGTATAAAAAAGATATGCCAACGGTTCACAACTGTTGGCATATGTGTAAAACCAGAACTTATACCAACGGTTTTCTGAAAACCATTGGTATAAGTATATGTCAACAGTTTGTAAACCATTGACATATATAATTTTAATTGAGATTTACCAACGGTTTGTGGTAAAACGTTGGTAAAAGTCTATACCAACGGTTTACACAACCATTGGTATAGAGATCCTTCATGCTATTACGCATGGTTTAAAATCGTTGGCAAACCTTTATACCAACGGTTTACTGAAACCATTGGTATATACTGATTTTTTCAGACATATCCCAACGGTTCTCATAGAACCGTTGGGATATGTCTATCCCTATAGCTCAAGACCCAACAGTTTGGACAACCGTTGATATAGTTTATACCAACGGTTGTCCAGCCTTTACTAATGGTTTTAAACCGTTGGTAAAGCTGAAATTTCCAGTAGTGGTAAGAGTTTTTACTAATTTTACAAAACTCTAAACCAGAAAGACCCTCAGATATGTAAATGATTTGATATTTTCTTTTGATATTTTAGGATTTGGTTGTCAAAATTTGAGTCATATTTTTCAATATCAAAGATAGAAATGTAATGTATATGTTCGGGTCCTTTTAGTTAGTGTCATAGTAGGGTTTAGATAGCTTTATAGATTAGAAATTTTTCATGTGAGTTTATCATAAGAGTTATAGATATCATCATGGTTTTATAATTTTGAGGTTGATCATAAGTCTGGAATCTAAGAAACCCTTTTTGAGGTTTTAAGTGATGAAATTTTAAGGTAGATAATGATATTTTGAGAGACGTTTTTGGATGAAGTATATGTAACCCTTAGGTTTAACATGATGTATTATTTGAGGAGTCAATGATAAATTATATTTTGGAAGAATATATGATCTTAATGTGTCTTTATAGTAGTTATCTAGGTTATTTATGGAAATTATTAACATATTTTGGATATTATATTATTAGGGAATATACATTTTTGGGCATATAAATTTATGAGTGACTAATTTTATTTGGAGATAAATGATAAATTTATCTTGAAATAATATGTGATCAGATCCTTCTAATATTTGTGTTTAAATCTTTTTCAAGGATATATTGAATAATTTTAGGGATGGTTATTTACAGAGTGATTTAGTTTAAACTTTGGGTATTACTGTTGAATTTTAGAGATTAATATATTATTTATTCATATGAAGGGTTATTCATTTTTGGAATTATCTTACCTTATGCTAACCATTGTAGTTTTTTATAATGTTTAAATATAGGTGGTATAGCTTTTTTTCTATTTTTGGAAGTATATGATCTGATGGAAGTTGATTTTAGTGTTTCAAGCATAAAAAAATTCATCTTGAATACTCATTGTTTGGAGAAAAAGATGAGTTTGTGGTGGAAATTAATTAAATGATGAAATTATTCTTTAAAAGTAAGTATATTTCCCTATATTCTTAGTCTAGATGGAAATGGAATTCCCAAACCCTAGTAAAAGTATCTTGAAAAAAAATATTATCCTATTATCTTTATTTCTGATGAATCGATGGTCTCTTCACCCATTAAAGATTTATGATTTTGTGTTCGTTGACTTTCTCCTAACCATATTCTATATCACCCTTTTTAGTCCTTAAGAGTTAGGTTTTTCTTCCATATCTATGTTTTCACTTCCCAATAATGTTCTTATATTTGGAAACCTAGTATGTGTTATTCCAGATGACCTTTATAATCCCCTTTATCTTTTTTTCAGGAGGAAGTTTTATTGACCCTTTTTATGATGTTATTTTTCAACAAAGGTATTTTGAAAAGTCCTACACTGGTTAATCAATTTGAGATAAAATTGTGAGGATGAAATTTATTAAAGGGGTGGAGAATGTAATATCTTGAGATTTTAAATGGAAAGACTATGTTCAATAGTGTATGAGATATGCAATATCGAGATTAAATAAACAACGAAATATTATTATTTAAATGTAACTGTTATAACATAGCCATTAAATTGGAAGGAATGGATAGTATTAACCATATTATAAAATATATAATGGTACTACTCATTGATAATGTATTAATTAATTCTTTGTAAATAAGCACTTGATTTTTATTAAAGTCGTTTTATTCTTCAAAAATATGATTGCTTAAAAAATGATTTTTATTGTTTTTTTGTAAGAAAATAATACAATTAATTTCTGGAAGTTTTATAAAATTTATTTAATAAAATGAAGTTTATTTTTGAAATCATAATATTAAAATTATACTATGGTGAAAATTTGAATTTTTTCCCTAAAAATTTTGATTTTTCAATAAATAATGAAAAATATCGATTTATATTGAAAACTATATTTTACTTTAAAGTGTTTACAAATGAAATACTCTATTTTGGATTAGTTTTTAAATTTAATTAGTTCTTTTTTGTTTAAAATAATCTAATTATGGTTTTTGAAATCAGTTTTACACTTGAATTTAGTATAATAACATTTTATATTTAAAATGGTATTTTTCTGAAAAATCACTTTTCATCAAGTTTTGTCGGTTTAATTTTAAGGAATAAAAAAAGATCATAAAACTTTCTTTAATGCTATTTTATGAGTCCATTTAATCCATATTCATAAAATATTCAGTTATATGACCTTTTGTTACCATTGTAATGTGATTATGACCTTTACAATATTTTATATAAAGAAAAGTAAAAAACGTCACACTCTTGTTTTTAATAACTATAATATTTTTAACATTAGAAAAAAAAGGATATTTTCAGTTATAAATAATCATTTTAAATATTAATGATTTATCTTAATCATGGTAATTTAATTTTAAATTTTAGTGAATAAATAATGACCTTAAATGCTTACACAACATTGATACAATAATTATTTAATGAATGAAAGAATTAAATAAATGATATTAAAAATATTAAAAGTATTATAATTTGAAATAATTAATGTGATACACGAACTTTATAAATTAATATAACTTATTAGTGATGTATAATTTTTTTTTTCAAATTTTATTTGATTTCCTGATGTTATTAAAGTCAATGTAATGAATAGTTCTTAAATTGACATTAATGATATTTTATAATGTTTTTTTAAATCATATAAAATTCCTAAAAATCCTATCTTCGTCCAAGTGATCAGGATATGGTTAAACATATCAACCATGCTCTATTTATGGTCCTTTCCCCATTTATAGTAACTATTTTAACCCTCAAAGAGTAAAAAACTTTATTGTCACGGTAAAAGTGAAAAGGGTTAACGGGGGGGGGGGGGGGGGGGTTAAAATCAAAAGATAAGGTTAAAAATGTTATCTAAACTTGTATAAGTTTTATTTTATGATAATTTTTTTATCATACTCATATTGTCTTTGAATATTATCAATTTGGAGCCATTTGGACATCACAATTAATTTATATTAATTTAATATTTTAGTAAATTCCAAAAGTGATATCCTCTTTTATAAAAGGGCACCACTTATTATCATTTATTCACACTTCAAAACCCATTTGGTTCAACCAATATATAACAAAATACCTTCCTAACATCCCTCCACACATTCTAGTGGCCTTATTTTGGGATGAACACCAATCTTAGAGGTCTTCAGTTGTTAAGAAAAGGAGATTTTCCAAAGAAGATGTATAGTTTTTAACTGCATGTTTTATTTTTATTTCTTCTTCCACCTCCATAAAATGTTCTTCAAAAATTATAAAATAATAAAAAATTTATCCTCTATATACTATGATGTTATTTTGTTCGTGAAATAACCTATATCTATTTCCTCTTCCATCAAATGGAAAAAAACCATCATTCGTGTGTACAATAGACTACCTCCTCGCAGACTGATGTAATTTGTTTTCCTTCATCACCCATCAAAGCTGGTTATAATGATGGATTTAATATATATATATATATATATGATATTAATGAAACATTTATCATTATTAAAAGATAACATGACACTTATTTTCTTACCTTTACATACACTGAATAATGATAACGTCGTTCGTGTGTACGTATGGACTGCCACATTCACGAAGCAATGATATTAATTTTTCATCACCACATCACATGGATGATATATATAAACATTTTTAAAGAAATAGTATGATATTTTTGATATAATTATAATTATTTAAAGATAAAATAATACTTACATTATTTTCATAATGATAGTTAAAAAATGAAAATGTTACTCCTACGTACGTACGACCAACCATCTCCATGATTGTAACATAGTTCATTTTTAATAACCATATTTTATAATTGGTTTTAAAAGTATAAATAATGTATAAAAATGATAATTATTTCATGATTATTATTCTAGAGATGATGTAACAATGACCTCTTTAACCATAACCAACACACCGAAGCTATTTTGAAATTATGGACCAACTGTCCTCAAACAACCGACATGGACTTAATTAATTAAGTAATTAAATATTTTATTAAAATAAATGAAATAAATGGAATAAGGATAAGAGATTAGACCTGTAAATTTTTCTTAAAAAATCAAATAATTAATAATAATTTATTATACAAGTGTTAAAGGACATATATAACAAGTCTGGACTTGGGGTAAGAGATTTTCTCTCAATTTACTTTCATTGATGAATATTTTATTATTATGAACATGATTTATTTTATATAGTGTGGATAATGTAACATCATTCCCCTCCTCATTGGATTGAGTCGAGATAGAATTGCTACTAGGCTTAGGGGACATCCCCAAGATGCCAAAGGCTGGTAATAAATGCCAAGGTATTCAATACACTTGGGGGATGATTTTTCCTTTGAAAATAAAACAAAAACCACCAAGTATACCATAACCAAACAAAAACTAAATGATTAATGATAAAAATGTAATACAAATCAAAGTAACACCAAAATAAAACAATACCAACCTATACCATAACCAACATCAGAGTACCAAAGTGGAAAATAAGACAAACTCAAGGACTCTAAAGACATAAATCCATAGATCCCAACAAACTCCAAGCTCCAACTCCACATGCTATGCCCCAAATCATCACAAAGAAACACTAAAGAAATGTGATACTTCTCCTTTACATGTATCCTGATACATGATATCTGAAAACACACCAAAGTGCCCAAGCAGGGGGTGAGTAATGGAACTCAGTAGGTTTTACCCAAATGGCTTCCCCACTCACGCCGTTAGGATAAAACAAGTTAGCACATTTATGTTAAAAAATTTATATAAAAATATTTAAAAAAATTTAGCAGTTTATATCAAAATATAGAATGATTTACATACCAAAATAGTTTCCAAGTAAAGAAATCAAACAACTCTTTAAACCACTTCACATTCCTTTTTGGCATACCCAATTTGTGATTCACACACACAGACCCACACATGCATGCTTCAGTGAAAGTTCTATACTCATGAGTGGTTTCTCATCCATCCATCAAGTCTTCAATAAGTGGAAAATCTCCTTGTGCTCCAATGACACACACCCTTATGTAGAGTCACGCCCCTTGTACCCCAATGGTACATGCCCCTTATTTAGGGTCATGTCGAAAGCATGAGCTAACACCAACCTGTGTTTTCCAAAACCATATCAAACCCACCATTTAAATCCATTTCAATAAAATCTAACTTTAATTGAAAACATATCAATCAAACCATTTCCATTAATCAAACAAATCCACATTTTAAAATCATCATTTTAAAATTCATTATCAAAGCACTTTGCACAACAACCAATTTCCAAAAATCCAAAAACCATCACTAAAGAAGGTTTCTACCAATATTTTAACATCAAATACATAATTAATTTCATGTAATTCAATCAATTGGAAACCAATCCTTCAATTTCTAATAAGAGGAGTCGAGAGTGAATCAACCTACCTCTAAAACTATGGAGGAAACGAAGAACAACACGAATTCTTCCTCAAAACTTGGTTGAATCTCCAAGAACCTTCCTTAGATCTTGTTCCCTAACATCAACACAACAATATTTCATCATTATTAGAATCCAATATCATAGATATATCCTTAGTGTATTGGATCTATGAATCCAATAGAGGGAAGAAAAGTTGATCTAAGAAAAATCACCAAGAACATAGACTTACCAAGAAATTTTGCCTTTAACGCAACAATATTTGCCAACAGATCACTCCCAGATCGAAGGGGAGAGTCTCCATAGCATTTTGGAGGAAGATAAATAGAGTTATGGTTGAAATAGAAAAAAAATGAGTGGGTTAGAGTCAATTTTGAGTGAGATTCACTTTTTTAGGATCTAAAAATTAACTGTACATGGATAGTCACATGGTTAGGAAAACTGTGTGCTAACCGTGAAAATTTCTCTATCCCCAAAGCACGATTTCTACTAGGTGGATGCATGGTTTGGTTAAACTATTCACCTAACTGTGAACCTACCCATAACCCACTACCTCTTTTTTCACAGTTTCCTGTAGGAGTTGCACAATTTATACTAACCATGCTCAAACCGTGCACCTCTAGAAAATCCCTAAAAACATTCTATAAGTACTCTAAACTCTCCCAAACTTTACAAAAAAAAATTTACATTATTCATATAAATAAATAAAGGGTTAATTAATTGAAAACATGGGAGCTAAATTCTCCCCACCTTTGGCCTTTCCATCCCCAAAAAGTAGAAAATCACCATTTTCTTAAAAGAGATCTGGATATAGCTTGACCATTTCTTTCTCTCATTCCCATGTTTCTTCCTAAATCAGATCATATTGCCACAAAAACTGCACTAGATCGATGCTTTTACCAAGTAATACTTTATCTTGACTATCCATAATCTTCACTGTAACATGCACCAACGATGCATCTGGCTCAAGGTCAACATGATCCCATCGATTCACATGGTCAAGATTGGGCTGATACTTTTTCAACTAAGATACATGAAACACATTGTGCACTGCACTGAACCATGGTGGAAAAGTCATTTGATATTCCACCTCACTAACCCTTTCAAGTGTCTCAAAAGGGACTATGTATCGAGGAGATAACTTTTCTTACTTTCCAAAATGACAATGTCCAAACATTAGAGAGATTCTAAAGAACACATGATCACTATCCTAGAATAAAAAATGTTGTTGATGATGATATGCATATGATTTCTGATGACTCTGAGCCGTCATTATCCCTTTCTTGGTCAATTGAATCTTCTCTGTTGTCTCTTAGACAAGGCTTATCCCAACCAATAAAGTCTCACCTGTTTCCACCCAACAAATTAGTGATCGGAAATGATTCCTATACAATGCTTAAAAAGGATTCATATGTATCGAGGCTTGATAAATGTAATTATATCAGAACTCCACTAACGGTACATGATCCTACCATGAGCCACCAAAATCCATTAAACAACCCCATAACATGTCTTCCAATATTTGTATCAACCTTTTGGATTGTCCATCTGTATGAGGATGATATGTCGTACTCATAGTTAATTAAGTCCTAAGGGATTGCTGTAAGGATTTCCAAAAATGAGACATAAACCATGGATCTTTATTTGATACTATTGAAACCAGTATGCCATGCCTCTTTAATACTTCTCATATATAGATTTTTGAAAAGTCCTCCACCGTATGATATTCATGAATAGGGATGAAATGGACTGACTTTATAAGCTGATCCACCATCACCCATAAGACATCATGTTTCCGAACCCTTCTTGGGAGATCTATTACAAAATACATGTCTATCTACTCCCATTTCCAAATAGGAATAGTTATGGACTACAACACACCCACTGGTCATTGATACTATGTCTTAACCTGCTGATAAGTTAAGCATCTCAAAAAAAAACTCAGCCACCTTCCTTTTCATTCATACCCACCAAAACCATGCTTTCAATGCCTTATACATATTCTATATTCTATGATGAACAACCCATCTCAAATGGTGGTATGTATGTAGATATTTTTCTTGACAAGATATAGGTACTACCATCCAATTTCAAAACCAAAAAATTAAACTCCCATCAATATTTCATCCCTTAATGGTATCCCCACCATTGAGTTTTGATTTCATAACAACACATTCCGAATCAGATACATGTGCCTCTTTAAGAATCTCCACCAAATGAGGAACAAAATAAACTGGAAATAAAACCACTGCATTACCTCAGTTTTCACAATCCAAGTGCATGTTAGCTATTAATGACATCAACTGCCACTAATCTGAAGCTTCTTTTTCCAACTGAGCATACAACTTCCTACTTAATGCATCTACCACCGAATTTCCTTTACCTAATTTATACATCAATTCAAATTCAAACATTTTGTGATACTCCATCCATCTTATTTGTCTCATATTCAAATATCTCTATGAGAAAATATTTTTCAAGCTCTTATGATATGTAAACACTATAAATTTCTCACCAAAGAGGTAATGACACCAAGTCTTCAAAGCATGGACTATGAAATCTAACTCCAAATCATGCATTGGGTAGTTATTATCATGAAACCATAAATTACATGAGCCATAAGCAACAACATGATATCCCTACATGAGAACACATCCCAACCTAGATCCTAAAGCATCACAATACACTACGTACCCTTGTCCTGATTCTGGAAAAATCAAGATAAGTGCTGATGTAAGGTAATGTTTAAGCTCTTGAAAAGACTTTTTACATTCATCATTCCATTGGAATGGAACATTTTACTCTTCAAAACTGTCATTGGTGAAGATAGTTGTGAAAAATCATGAACAAAATGTTGGTAATAACCAGCTAGGCCAAGGAAAATGTGTATCTCAAAGAAATTCCTTGGTGGTTGCCAAGATATAAAAGTATCTATCTTTTCTAGATCCATAGAAACACCAATTTTAGAGATAAAATGGCCAAGGAAACATACCTATTGTATCCAAAAATCACACTTTTATAGTTTTTCCTATAGACGATGATCCCTAAAAATTCCCAACACTATCATTAAGTGTTGCTCATGTATAGACAATGTTCTTGAATACACCAATATATCATCCACAAAAACCACCAAAAAAGAATCCATATGTCTCTAAAATATCCGATTCATCAATTCCATAAAGACTACTGGTACATTATTAATACCAAAAGGCATAACAACATATTTATAATGGCCATATTTACTCCTGAAATCTATCTTTGGAATATCCTCCTTCTAAACCCACAATTAGTCATATCCTGAGCATAATTAAATCTTAGAGAACCACTAAGATACCATCATTTGATCAAACATACTATTAATTCATGGAAGTGGATACCAATTCTTTATCATAACTTGGTTAAGCTCACAATAATCCACAAACCACCGAATATTTCCATCCGTATTTTTTACAAACAAGATTGGTGCTTCCCCTGAAGACGTTCTCATTTGAATGTACCCTTTGTTTTTTCAACTCTTCTAACTTCACTTTCAATTCCATTAATTATTTTGGTAACATCCGATAATATGGAAGGGTAATAAGACTAGTTCCCATAAGGAGATCAATCGTAAAATCCACTTATCTTATGGGTGGAAACCCTGAGAAATATTTGGGAAAAACATCCAGAAACTGATCAAAATCCACAGAAAAACTACTATTTTTGATCTCTTCCATCAATTCCAAAGTCATCACTACCAACTGGTATGAGATCATTCCAACTACTGGTGCCAACAAGCCTGTTGCACTTTCCTTTACATTATGGTCTCCTTTAAAGTGATGCTCGACACCATCATCAGTCATGAAACTAACATCTTAGATATAACAATTAATGTGATCTTTGAACATAGTCAACCAATCCAAACCTAGGATTATTTCCTAGAAATCCATTTCAAGCACAGAGAAATCCCATATCACCTCATCTCCATCAATATTTATAGAACATTCTTTACAAATAAAGGCTTTACATTCTCTTTGACCAAGAGGAGTTTGAAGTTTCAAAATAGAAGGCATCACCTCAACACAAAAAATCCAACAAATCAACATCACAAGAAGTAATAAACGAATGGGATTAACCCATATCAAAAAAATATTGTATAAGGGTAGAATTAAAAATAATTGTACCTCTCACCGTTGATGGTACATATTGATCATCCACCATGAAATACTCAGCTCCATATATCTGCTTACTCACTGCACTTTGTTCTTTATTGCCCTATTGAGATTTCACTGCCTGAGGAGTCATGGTATTTCTGGAATCACCATGGATAGCTTGGTTTTGTAGATGAGAGATATTCTACCAACTCATCCCATTGAAGCATATGATGTCTACGACACATGAGATGTGTCCTAGACACATGAACTTGGAGCACTACAATAATATCATTGATGATGACCCATCTGGTTTCAATTGTAGCTTTATCTAGGTTGTTTCATACACTATCGCTTCATGTGATCAAAATATCCACATTGGAAACATCTGGCTGCACTCTTGGGTTTTGGAGGAAGATTCACCAATCTAGCTATCTGATTCTGATTCATTTAACTTCCTTGGAAATATGTGTCCCTATCCCACTTATTCCCAAAATTAGAGTTCCCAAAATTTCCCTTAGGTATCAACATTATTCCTCCACCCGTTGCTCCTGATATGTCCCTTTCTTCCACCATCTCTCTATTGAACATCTCTATATAATCTGTTATACAAAGCATGAAAATATTTGATCGAATCTCTTGCCTTAGCTCTGATTAAAAAATGCGCACCTTTAAGGAACCACTAGTTGCAAATTTAGGTGAAAAGTGAACTAAATCCATAAATTTAGTTTCATAATCTATCATTGAGAGGTTCTCCAACTTCAAGATGAAAAATTATATCATTATTGAAATACTGAGTGTATGAGGATAGAATTATTTGTTGAATAATTATTCAAAATACTCTCATGCAATGCTTTGGTCTAATTTATCCTGAACTGATAAATCCCACTATTAGCATGAAATATCCTCCAGTATATATGTGGCCAACTTGAGTTCCATATCTGCTGGTGTTCCAAGGAAATATAAGATTCAATTAATCATGTTCAACCACACCTCTGCCTTCTCTGGTTCCAAATCACCCCAAAAGATGGGTGGATTATGCTTCTGGAACTGAACAGAATGATCCACATGCCTTGGTTCATCCCTTCGGTTACCTCCATCCATAACCTGAAAAGACTAGACAATACTCTGAACCAACTATTGGTTCACTCGTATCTTAAGTGAAACCACATTCTCAACAACCTCTTCCATTTGGTTTCTATAATGCGCACCGAGTTCCATTTTCTATAACAAAAACAAAATTCTATAAGTCTCACTCTCTAGAAAATGAAGGCTTAACAATTTCAAATTTAACACATCACAAATATCACAACAATCCTTTCCAAAATTCAATATTTTCTATTTTCAACCCATTTTTGAAAATTCCACCATGCTTTTGAAAATCAAACCATTTTCAAAATACTGCAACCATTCCCTTTTCAAAATTTCACATTTGAAAACAATTTCAATATTTTTCAAAAATCAACATGTTTACACCAAATAATAAATCATTACTCAAAATGAAATATTTACTCTTAGTGGGAAGCAATTTCTAAAAATGCATGGCATGTTTTTCTCATTGGTTAAACCTATGACAATGATGCAACACTCTTATAAGTGTCTCTCAAAACACTTATGCACCCAACTCCCTGGTAAATTGAGGTTCAACATAAATAGGTTAAATACACCTTTTTATAATATACATTTAAAGTTTTGATGATCATACTATTTTCTACCATCCTAACTCAAGGACTAGTCAATAATGATTTTCAACCCCAAGACTAACACAATTGATTTCGAAGGATTGAAAAAACTGATACCACTTTTCAAAAAAGATTTAGACCGACCAAGACTGATAACATTTGTAACATCCCTCCCATAATCATTGGCTTGAGTCAAGGTGGAATTTCTACCAGGACTTAGGCAACATCCTCAAGATACTAAAGGCTGACAATAAATTCCAAGGGCTTCAATACAGTTGGGGGATGATTTTCCCTTTGAAAATAAAACAACCACCACCAAGTATACCATAAAAAAAACTATATTATGCATGATAAAAATATAATACAACTCAAATTAATACCAAAATACAATAATACCAACCTTCACCATAACCAACATCATAGTACCAAAGTGGAAAACGAGACTAACAAACTCAAGGACTCCAAAGACATAACTCCATAGCTCCCAACATGCTCCAAGCTCAAACTCCACAAGATATGCCCAAAAGTATCATGAAGCACCACTAATGAAATGCAATACGTAACTATATCTCGATACATAATATATGAAAATGCACCAAAATACCCAATTAGGGGGGTGAGTAATAAAACTCAGTATGTTTTCCCCAAATGACTTTACCACTCACGCCACTAGGATAGAATAAGTTAGAAAATTTATATACAACAATTTATATAGAACCATTTAAAAAATTTAATAGTTTATATAAAAATGTAAAATGATTTTCATACCAAAATAGTTTCTAAGGAAATAAATCAAACAACTCTTTAAACCACTTCACATTCCTTTTTGGCATACCCAATCCATGATTCACACACACACACCCACACATGCATACTTCAGTGATAGTTCCATAATCATGAGAGGTTTCTTGTATATCCACCAAGTCATAACTAAGTGGAAAATCTTCTTATACCCAAATGGAACATGCCCCCTATCTAGGTTCACTTCCCTTGTACCCTAATGGTACACACCCTTTATTCAGGGTCACACCGAAAGCATGAACTTACACCAACTTGTGTATTCCAAAACCATGTCAAACCCACCATTTCAATACATTTAAATAAAACCCCAATTTTATTTAAAATATTTCAATAAAACCAATTCCATAAATGAAACAAATCCACATCTTAAAATCATCATTTTAAAATTCATAAACAAAACACTTTGCACAATAACTGATTTCTACAAATCCACAAACCATCACTAAAGAAGGTTTATACCAAGATTTTCACATAAAATACACACCAATTTCATGAAATTAAATCAATTTAAAACTAATAATTCAATTTCTAACAAGAGGAGTTGAGAGTGAATCTACCTACCTTGAAAAATATGCTGAAAATAAAGAATGACACAAATTATTCAACAAAACCGGGTCAAATCTTCAAAACCCACCTTTTATCTTGTTCCTTAACATCAAAACAACCACATATCATCATTATTAGCATCTAAAATCATTTATAGATCCCTAAATAATCATATCCATGAATAAAATAGAGGTAATAAAGTAGATCTAAGAAAAACTACTAAGAATATAGACTTACTAAGCAATTTGGCCTTCAATGCACCAATATTTTCCAACGGATCGCTCCTAGATAGAATGAGAGAGGCTCTACAACATCTGGGAGGAATAAAAACCATGTTAGGGTCAAAATATAAGAAAAATAGTGTATTAGAGGCAATTATGAGTGAGATCAATTTTTTAGGATCTAAAAATTAACTGTGCATGGTTAGGAAAATCGCAAGCTAACTGTGAAAATGCCTCTATCCCCAAAATCACAATTTATACATGGTGGCTGAATGGTTTGGAAAAACCTTGCACCTAACCGTGTGCCTAAACAGAACCCACTGCCTCTCTTTGTATGTTTTCCTTTAAAAGTTTCATGGTTTTCCTAACCATGCTCAAGTCGTGCACCTCCAAAGAAGTCCCAAAAACATTCCAAAAGTTTTTCAAACACTGCCAAACTCCACCCAAACACTTTACGTGCTTAATATAAATAAATAAAGGGTTACTTGAAACCAGGGGTGCTAAATATACTACCCTTATACATTTTATGTCATTAATCCTACATAATTCATGATATTTTAAGATCTAATTGGAATTATATTATCCAAATGGATTTAACTTGAAAGTTACCAAGTGGTAAATGGTTTCTTAACTCAATTTCCTCTTGTTGGGTTATAAGTATTATTCATTGACTTTATTATTCCATGATTATGTGTGAATTGATCTATAAATTTATTTATTCTATATTTCCACTTTTTTTTTGAATTTACATTTGTTACACATAATCTATTAATTGATTAATTATCAATCCAATGATATAATATTTGTAAGGGTTATTCATCTCAAATTCTATTTTCTTGGGACATATGTTTATGATATACACGTATCTTCTTTTATAAGGTGTATACACACCCCATTTGACATAATATATCATGAATATCCTTATTTTCATGATATTTAAACTTTTATTTGATGTTATTCTATCATGGGGCTTACGTTTTAAGAGTTACCAAAGTGGAAAAGGATTTATGTTACAATCTCCTTTTTTTAGGACTGTTCATGTTCAAGGATCATTTTATAGGAAATAATAAGATATTATTTTATTTAAACACATATATTTTATTTACCCATGGTTGTGAATGTGTTTCACATGTTTAATTTCCATTTCATCTCTTATTGATCAAATAAACATCATTAAATTCGTTTTAAGTGATATCGATCTTGTATCTTCTTTTAGATTAGGAATCTTTCTCTTCCAAATCAATGTTTTCTAAAATGTTTTCAAAAAAATTCTTTTATAAAAAAATTATTTTCTAAATATATTTTACATGACCATTGATATTAATTTAAATGGGTTTAAAATAAAATTTATTAACGTTTACTAAATGGGTCACTTTTGACTCCCTTTAAAAAATGTTTGGAAAACATGTTTATTTTTAACATTTATAGTATGAATGGATTTTAATACCATCATGAACATTATTTTATTTGAATATTACTTTATAATTTTCCAAGATTTTTTCAAGGAAAAGTATTTTCACAATATTTTATGAATTTTTAGTTTTTAAAAAATGATTTTCAAATTGAAAAGAGTATTTTCTTCAAGATCTTTTTCATGATATTTTAATGGTATTTATATTCATCAATTCCAAAAACCATTGATGTTACATATGGTACTTTGGGGATATTTTGTAATGATACCATATTCATTATTTCTCTTCATGGATTATTATTGTTTAAAATAGATTTTCATAGAACCCGTTTCTTTTACACAAGTTAATCAAGCTATGAAAGGAATGCTCTATTTTAACCTATATGGTGATAACGAATTTTACTATCCCTGTAGAATTTAATTAATGTTTGGATTCACTTATAAGATTTAATTTTTTATTTAAATAAATCCTCCTTTCCTTTTTATGGGTGATTTATGTTTTAAAAATGGGTTTTTAAAAGGAAAGGATATTTCAATATCTGGAAATGTTTTCTTATGGGTGCAAAGATTATTTTTAAAACTATAATATTTTATGTGTTATGATTATGTTATAGTTCTTAGGAATTTTTTTTGATGATGGGTGGTTTCATTATAAATTGAGGGAAGGTGACCCCATTACAACTCTTTAATGTGTTGGGTAAAGGAATTGAGTTAACCGATTATGTTTCTCCTAAGAGATTATGGGAATATACTGCAATGGTTATTTCAAAAATGGGATAAAATTATCTGATCAGGTTTCTCCTAAGAGATTATGGGAATATACTATGATGGGTATTCTAATTATAATTGTGATAATTATTTTATGTGTGACCATAAAGGTTATTCTTTTTATAATTGTGACAGTTATTCTATTTGTAAGAGTGATATGGAATTGTTCCAAGATACCAACCATTTTTCTTTATGATTGTTATGTGTTTTTAATTGACATGAAGTGGATCATGATTATTGATCCCAATACCTATTTCCTTTATAAAATCTTTATTCCATGTTTTATGATTAATGATACAAGTATTTATGGGTATGAATTCTTGTATGTTATACTCATGCACTTCGATTATGTCATCATACTCTTACGCTCATCTTACTCTAACTAATGACATTCAATTGTTAATTCTTATGTTTAACCTTACTGAACATTTTATCTCACCCTTCTTATGTTTATTTTCCCATAGGTTATGAATAATGATGTTAAATTTTTGAGTCTAGAAAGGTTTCACATGTGAATAAATTTGTGGAAGACGTTGAAGACTTAATATGGAAAATGAAAAGCTAGTTATAGTGGGAAAATACTATCATGAAGTAATGAGTGTTGTTTATGTAAGATTGTTTCCTAATTATCTAAAAAAATAAACATAAAAGGTCATTGGGTATGTAAATTATCTAATATTTCCTTTTGACATTATAAGATTTGGTTGTAAAAAACTGGGTTATATTTATCAGTATCAAAGATAAAAATGTAATGTATAAGGCTGGGTCCTTATAATTGATATCAGAGCAGTGTTTAGATAACTTTAAATATTAGGATGTCTTTATATGAGGTTATAATAAGAGTTATAAATATCATAATGAGTTTATAAGTTTGAGTTTTATTATAAGTTCAATGTCTTAGATACCACTATTGAGGTTTTAAGTGATGGAATTTTAAGGTGGCTGATGATATTTTAGGAGAGGATTTATTTGGATGAAGTATATGTAACCCTTAGGTTTAACATGATATATTATTTGAGAAGACAAGGAGGAATTATAATTTTAAATAATATATGATCTTAATGTGGATTTATTATGATTCCATTTATTTACGCAAATAATTAGAATATTTTTGAGATTATATGATTAAGGAATATACCTTTCTAGGTATATAACTTTATGAGTGACTAATGTTATTTGGAGATAAATGATAAATTTATCTTGAAATAATACATGAAAAAATGATTCTAATATATGGGTTTGAATCTCAGTCAGGGTTATATAGATGAATTTTATGAATTTTTATTTATAGAGTGATTTAGTTTAAACATTGATCATTACTTTTGAATTTTAGAGATTAATATATTATTTATTCATATGAAGGTATATTAATTTTTAGAATTATCTTATGTTGTGCTAATAACTATGGTATTTTTTAATGTATAAATATAGGAGTTATATATTTTTATCCATTTTTTAAGTATATTACCTTATGAGAGTTTATTGTAGTGTTTTAAAAATAAAAAAATCATCTTGAATACTCATCGTTTGGAGAAAAATATGAGTTTGTGGTAAAAATTGATTAAAGGATGAAATTATTCTTGATAAGTAAGTATATTTCCATATATTATTAGTATATATGGAAATGAAATTACTAAAATATAGGAAAGGTATATTAAAACAAAGATGTTATCTTATTACTTTTATTTCTGATGAATCGATGGTCTCTTCACCCATCACAGATTTATGATTTTATGGCCATGGCCTTTCTCCTGACCATATTCTCTATCACTCTCTATCAGTCCTTGGGAATTATATATTTTCTCCATATCCATGTTTTCACTTCCCACTAATGTTATCCTATTTTAAAACCTAGTATTTTTTATTCTAGATAATATTTGTACTTCCTTTTCTCTCTTTTCAAGAGTAAGTTTTATTGACCCTTTTTATGATGTGGGTTTTCGATAATGGTATTTTGAAAAGTCAAACACTAGTTATTAAGTATGAGTCCAAATTGTAAGGACACAATTTCTTAAAATGTGTGTGTGTGTGTGGGGGGGGGGGAGAATGTAATATCCCAATATTTTAAAAGGAAATACTATATTCGATATCGTATGTGATACACAAAACTAAGCTTAAATGAACAAAAAAATATTATTATTTAAATGTGACTTTTATAACTAAGCCATTAAATTGACGAGAATGAATAGTATTAACCATATTATAAAATATATAATGGTCCTAGTTATTTATAATGTATTAATTAATTTTTTTGAATAAAAAAAAAATCAATTTTTAGTAATGTTATTTTATTCTTGAAAAATATAATTTCTTAAAAAAATGGTTTTTATTATTTCTTTGTAAATAATTAATATAATTATTTTTTTAGAAATTTTATAAAATTTATTTGATAAAATGAAATTTAATTTTTAAATAATAATATCAAAATCATCCTATGGTGAAATTTTGAAATTTTTCTGAAAAATTTGATTTTTCAATAAATAGTGGAAAATACTGATTTATATTGAAAACTATATTTTCCTTTAAAGTGTTCCCAAATTTCATATTATATTTTAGATTCATTTTTAAATATAATTATATCATTTTTAAAAAAAATAATCCAATAATGGTTTTTTAAATGAGTTTTATACATGAATTTAGTATAAAAACATTTTATATTAAAAGTGTATTTTTTCTGAAAAACTGTTTTTCATCGAGTTTTGTCAATTTAATTTTAAATTAAATTATGACGCTTATGTGTTTTTAATATTCAAAAATATATTCCATATTTTTAATCATAAATCCCAATTTTTTAAATATTTCTCTTTTATTTTTTGTCAATGTGAATAGTAATCTTTGTAAATTTTGTTACCACGGTAAGGGTAAATTGGGTAATTAAGTGTTAAAAATAAATAATAAGGACTAGAAAATGACCCTAAAACTTGCCTTAATTTTATTATATGTGTCCATTTTATCCATAATCATCCAAAATTCTGTTATAAGACCTTTTTTATCCCTTTTTAATGTGATTATGACCTTTATAATATTTTATTTAAAGAAAAGTAAAAAATGTCACAATCTTGTTTTTAATAACTATAATATGTTTAACATGGAAAAAATAGATGATATGTCCATTTATAAATAGTTACTTGAAATAAAAATTATTATATTAATCATGGTAATTTAATTTTAATTTTTAATGAAGAAATAATGAACTTAAATGCTTATACAATGCTGACGCAATAATTATTCAATTAATGGAAAAATCAAATAAATGATATTAAAATTATTAAAATAAATATAGTTTGAAATAATTAATATGATCCAAGAATTTTATAGATTAATATAACATGTTATTGATGTATTAAAATATTTGGTTCTAATTTCATTCAATGTCTTGATGTTATAAAAGTAAAAGTAATAAATAGTTCTAAAATTGAGATTAATGATATTTTATAATAAATAATATTTTTTTTAAATGATATAAAATTATTAAAAATACTTTCTTCGGACATTTTATTAGTATATTATTGAAAATATCAACCATGGTCTATTTATTGTCCTTTTTTACATTTATAGTAAATATCTTAACTCTCGGAGTAAAAAATCTTATTTTCACGGTAAACGTAAAAAGGGTTAATGGGGGGGGGGCATTAAAACCAAAATTTAAGGGTAAAAATGTGATCCAAACTTGTAATTTTTTTATTTTATGATATTATTTCAATTGATCCTAATCTTATCTTTGATTATTATCAATTTTGATCCATTTACACATCATAATTAATTTAATATTTTATGAAATTCTAAAAGTGACCCCCTCTTATAAAAGGGAACCACCTATTATCATTTATTATTAAAAATACACTTGGATTATAAAATATCTACCAAAATACCTTACTAACAAACCTCTTTATGTTATAGAGGCCTTAGTTTGGGAAAAATACGAATCTTAGAGGTCTTAAGGTGTTAAGCAAAGGAGATTTTCCAAAGAAGAGGTATATTTTTTAACCGCATATATTTTTTTTATTTATTCTTTCACCTCCATAAAATGTTATTCATAAATTATAAAATAATAACACCATTATAATTTATATAATTATATTTTTTTATGTTTATGGAATAACCTATATCCACCTCTTCTTCCATCAAATGGGAAACAAAACCATTGTTCGTGTGTATGGAGGACTATCACCTCTCGGACTGATGTAATTTGTTTTCCATAACCACCTACCATTGATAGTTATAATGATGGATTTAATGTAGATATTTTATTTTCATGATATATGTATCATTATGAAAAGATAATATTAAACCTATTTTTTACCTTTCCATACATTGAATAATGATAACGTCGTTCGTGCATACGTGTGGACTACCACCTTCATGAAGTGATGAGATTCGTTTTTCATCACCACATCACATGGATGATATATATAATTATGTTAAAATAAATAATATTTTATTTATGATATAATTATCTTTATATAAAGTTAAAATAATACTTACCTTATTTCTATAATTATAGTTAAAAAAATGAAAACATTACTCATGCGTATGTACGACCTACCGTCTCCATGATTGGAACATAGTCCATTTTTTATAACCATATTTCATGATTAGATTTAAAATTGTAAATGATTTATAATAATTATAATTATTTAATTATTATTATCATTTACCCATTTGACCATAGTTAACACACCTAAGCTTTTTGGAATTATGAACCAAATGAGCTCAAACACCCAACATGGACTTAATCAATTAAGTAATTAAATATTTAATTAAAAAAAATTAAATAAATGGATAGAGGATAAGATATTTAAACTATAAAATGTTATTAATAAATCAAATAATTGATAATATTTTATTATACATATGTTAAATGATATATATAGTAGGTCTAAACTTGAGATAATATATTTCATCTCAATTTACTTTCATTGAGAAATATTTTATTGTTATGCAACTAATTTATTTTATATGGTGTATATACTATTATTTTACATGATATATCATGAATACAACCTAATTCATGATATTTTATGTTTCAATTTTAATTATTTTATCCATAGGGATTTGACATAAAAGCTACCATGTGGTAAAGGGCTGTTAAACTCAATTTCCTATCATTGGGATATAACTCTTCTTCATTGACTTTATTATTCCATGATTATGTATGAATTTATATATAAATTTATTTATTCTATATTTACACTTTTTGTTGTGTGGATTTACATTTTTTACACAAAATATCTCCATTGATTAACTCTCAATCCAATGATATGATCTTTGGAAGGGTTATTCATCTCAAATTCCCTTTCTTCGGGACATATGTTTATGATATGCACCTATCTTATTTTATGAGGCATATATACTGACCATTTAACATAATATATCATGAATATACTTATTTTATTGTTATTTAAAGTTTCATTTGATGTTATTCTATCACGAGTCTTACGATTGAAGAGTTACCATAGTGGAAAAGGATTTATGTTACAATATCCTTTCTTTTCAGGATTGTTTATGTTCATGGATACTTTTGGAGGAAATTATATGATATTATTTTGTATAATATAATATATATCCTTAAACTTTGGTTTTGAATGTGGTTTATATGTTTAATTTACATTTCCCACCTTATTTATTGAATAAACATCAAGAAAGTTATTTGCAAGTGATACTAATCTTGTATCTTCTTTTAGACCAAGAATCTTTCTCTTCCATATCCATGTTCTATAAATTGTTTTTAAAAATAATATTTTATAAATATAAATTATTTTCTATGATATTTTACATGATATTTGAAATTATTTTATATAGTTTTGAAATGAAATTTCTTAATGTTTTCCAAATGGACCCCTTTTAACTCCCTTTACAAAATATTTGAAAAGAATGTTTTTTTAATGTTTATAGTAGGAATGAATTTTTTCACCATCATGAACCTTATTTTATTTGAAGATTACTTTATAAATTTTTATTTTTATTTTCATGGAAAAGGGTTTTCAAAATATTTTAAGATTTTTTAGTTTTTAAAAAGTTAATTTCAATGCGAGAAGGGTATTTTCCTCAAAAATGTTTTTCATGATCTTTTCATGGTATTTCCATTCATCAAAGACAACAAAACTTGGAGTTACATATTCTACACATGGGATATTTTATAATGATACCATATTCATTATGTTTCTACATGTATTATTATTGTTTAAAATATATTTTCAGGGAACTTGTTTTTTTTATGGGTTAATCAAATTACAAAAGGAACACTCTATTTACTGTATATGATGGCAATGATTTTTTCCATTTCTATAACCTTTATTTCATGTTTGGATTAACTTATAAGATTTAATGTTTTATTTAAATAAAAACCCTACTTTCCTTTTTCTGGGTGATTTATGTTTTGAAAATGGGTTTTTAAAAGGAAAGGATATTTCAATATCCGTAAATGTTTTCTTATGGGTGTAATGATTATTTTGAAAAATCCAAGTTTTTATGTGTTATTATTATTTTATGGTTCTTGGAAATTATTTTTTATTATGGGTGGTTCCATTATAAAATGAGGGTAGGGGATCCTATTATAGCACTCTAATGCATTGGGTAAATGGATGGAGTTAACCAATTAGGTTTCTACTAAGATATTATGGGAATGTAGTATGGTTATTATTCCAAATATGGGATGAAGTTAACCAATTAGGTTTATTCTAAGAGATTATGTGAATATTATATGATAGATATTATAATTATAATCATTATGTTTATTTTATATATAAACATGAAGGTTATTCTATGTATAACCATGAATGTTATTCCATTTGTAAAAGTGATATGAAAATTTTCCAAGATACCGACAATTTTTCTTTATGCTTGCTATGTGTTTTTAATTGACACCACATGGATCATGATTAGTGATACCAATGAATATTTCCTTTGTAAAATATTTATTCCATGTTTCATGATTAATGATTTAGGTATTGATGGGTATGAATTTTTTTATGTTAAACTTATGCACTTTGATTATATCATCATACCCTTATTCTCATATTACTCTTACCTATTACATTCAATTGTTAATGCTTATGTTTACCCTTACTAAGAATTTGAGATCACCCTTATTATGTTTCATTTCCCATAGGTTATGAATAATGATGATAAATGTTTGATTCTATAAAGGTTTCATATGTGAAGAAATTTGTGGGAGATTTTGAAGACTTAATATAGAATATGAAAAGATAGGTATAATGGGAATACTCTCATGAAGTTAGAAGTGTTTTTATGTAAGATTTTGTGATAATTATCTAAAACTATAAACCTAAAAGTTCCCTGTGTATGTAAATGATACAATATTTTATTTTGATATCATAGGGTTTGGTTGTTAAAAATTGTTCACAATTATTGGTATTAAATCCAGAAATGTAATGTATAAGGCCATGTATTTATACTGAAGGGCTATACTATAGATATTCCTACAGGGAGATACCCACACCACAACCTAGAGGATATACTGTGGAGGTACCCTAGGAGGAATGACCCTTGGGATACCTTCTTGAGTTGAGTTGCATTATAGAGTCTTTCTCTACACCGTAGCTGGAGGATGGGGGAGTTCCCCTACACCGCAACCTAGGGGTTAGACCATAGAGCACCTTGAGTGAGGGGGATTTTAACTTTAGTCCTTATAGAAACACTGTAAATCCCTCCACATAGTTTTTTATGGTTTATTTGGTATTTTACCAAGTATTTCTATTTGGAACCTCCCAGATTCCTCTTTCTCCAGTCATGTAGGAGATAGGGGAGATCCTCCCTTAAATATGATTCTTTTTTCTACCTTAGTTCCATTTAATTCTAGTGGTTTGGGATGGTTTTGTCATGTCAATTTAAGGTATGGTCTCACCTCTCTTCATTATTGTAATGTATTGTATTTTTCTATGTATTATTTTTAAATATTATATGGAATTATTTCAAGACCAGACCTTTCGACGACATGCGATTCTGAGGCCCGGAGTTCCTAGAACAAATGTTTGAATTAATTTAAACTTTAAACAGCGTGCACGAGCAGTTTTCCTGAAAAAGTGAAATAACTTTTAAACGGGTGCTCGAATCAGAAATATGAGGGCACCGTTGAATTCAGAGCAGTGACTTTACATTAGGCAGGGCCTAACATCAACCGGTGCGGGTCAGCTGTGAGAGTTAGTTTTTGGACGCTTTAATGAAAATAAAATAAATTAATAATTTTAATTTATTTAAAAGTTTCCTTTTTTCATAGAAAACTAATTCCTCCCTTTTTAAATACATGCTTATGGAAAGTTCATAGGGTTAGCCTCATAACCCTGCGAATTGAGAGGGAGCCTCTTGAAGCCTTGGAGGATTTTTGACGGACACCGACGAACAACGACGCACGGATCGTTGCGCAATGAGATCGAATCCTGACCGACGAATGATCTCCCTCTTCATCAATGAAAGAGGTAGGGGTTTGTTATTTTGATTTTTATTTTCCCCATTTTTGTATTTAATGACGAATGTAGATCAACCCATGAACATGTTGATCCGCGGATCATGTGTTCTTGTGGGGGGGGGGGTGTTATTTTCCATTTCTTTGGGGTTTTAATCAGGAATATGATTGTGATAATTATGGGATTATCGTTTGTTTCACCCCTTTTAATCCTTCTAATGAGAGCGGATCAATTCCATGACAAGCAACGGTGGAGGTTCGTTCCTCAATTTGGTTTGTTGGATTTTCCTTCCTCTTTTCTTCGTGTTCTTCATGGGGCGATGAACAACGGATTGTTGCGCATCCGTCTCACAATGTAATGATCCAAAACTGGAGACCTGATATCGCGAAGACTCAATGGAGGTGCGACGACAGTGGCAGACGATGAATCAGCTCGGATCAGGGGAGACCGTTCTTCAAGCGTTCTTTACGCGGGTGGATCAATACGCACTTTCAGGGCCGATAGGATGCCCAAAAACAATAGAGATGACTTTGGGACGTCGAGGAGACCTTAATCTTCAAGTTTTGTGGAAAACGTATGGTCAGATCGAAGATCAGAGCTCCATCCAAGGCGCAACGGTGGAGGTTCATGATTCTAGAAATTTCCAGAACACACGGCATGTATCCCGAAGAACACGATGTGTAGGTCCGTCTAAGTGGTAGCTAGGGTTCCGCGGTGCGAGAAGTGATGAAACAACATGTTCACCAAAGAACACGGCGTGTGGGTCCTTACATGGGACTCAGCTTGTATCTAGGGGATACACAGACATGGGGTGGAGTACACAGTCGTGTACTCCACCACACGTCCAGACCAGGCCGACTGCATGGGTTACCTCGTGTACCTGATACATGAGTTGTGACACACAGGTTGAAGCTGTGTATGGGCACATGACCAGCGTATACAGAGTCCTCCCTAGATAGAGGAACATGACGTGTCACTCTCTTAAATGTTATGTATACCTTCTTCTACATGACCCAACCTTACGACATAGGCTGTTGTACATGGGCAATACCCGAGTTCAGAAGACACAACATGTGACACTTATACACGTCATGTACATCTCAGTACATGGATTGATATTCTTGTCCACCGTATCTTGGACATGTTTCATTTGGGTTAGTGCCCCTTTTTCTCGTTCCCCTGAAGGTCAGGTATCATTTCCTTTTTCAGGAGTATGATCCATTCAGCAGGACTTTCCGGGATAGACTCAGGTATCCCACCGAGAGGCCTAGAGTGAGATCCTCTATCCATTCTTGACCCTAGGTAGAGTCAGGTATCGACATGACTATCCCCAAAAGGCACCAATACTCTACTTAGCAGGTTAATTTGGATGAGTTTCAAAATCATTGAACGGTTATGAAGCTTTAAATCATTGAACGATTATGACAATGAGAAATTCCATTCATGTTGTGTACATTAAAATAATTATTCCTTTCATATTTTTAGTAAAATTCCAAAAGTACCTCATTTGGAAAATGACAAGAAGATTCATTTTAAACCATTTTTTTCAAAAAATTAAATTGTGGGTAAAAATTAATTAAAAAAATAATAGAATAATATAAAAACATTTTTGAAACCATTTATAGAAAACATAGATATAGAAGAAAAAATATTTTCGACCAAAAAGGGAAATAAAGTTGTTTTTACTTAAAAATATTCCTTCAGTCTCTTGAGTACTTAAAGAGAGGAAAATGAAAAGAAAAGATTTATTATTATGAAATAAACATATAGGAATAAAATTAAATGGATTTATCAATAAATTATCATATAATTTTTTTAATATAAATTCAAGCATAAACAATCATGATTAAAATGAGATTAAAATATCAATCCCTTACCTCAAGTTTGACTTTCTTCGAAGGCACTTTAAACTTATTTATAATAAATTTAAATTTATTATAATTATATAACAGAGTCATGAACATAATTATAATATTATATATGATCTACTTATAATATTTTAACATCTATTTATTAATAATTCCTTATTAAAATTATCGTTTATGGGTGTTAACTATTTCATTTTTCATAGGAATTTATATTCGGTTGATCCGGTACTTGCAATCTGATCATGGTTACATCATATTAATAATGTTATTTATTATATAAATGTCATATATATTCATTATATATATATATATTGAATCATCCATAAAATTTAGAGATAGAAAAATGAATTACACCGTTCATGGTGACGATAGGCTATATGTACACATGAATGTTGTTTTCACTTTTTGATGGATGGAACAAAATAAAGGTAAATAATAATTCACCTTTATATAATCATTATTATATCATATATATCATATATATTTATTAAATATATCCTTATTATCATCTATGTAAAGATAAAATGAAAACTGAATCACATCACTTCGTGGAGGTGGTAGTCCACACGTATGCACAAGTGATGTTATCAATTTCCAATGGATGAGAAGGTAAGAATATAAATATTATATTATAATTATATAATAATAATAATATTATAAATATCATATATATACATTAAAACCTTAATAATACCCTTCCATGAAATATGGTGATAGAAAATGAAATGCATTACTATACGAAGGCGGTAGTCCACACGTACGCACGAGCGATACCTTCACTCACGATTTGATGAAGGGTGGATAATGGTGGTTTCAAGATAATAATAACATTTAAGTATATTTAGGATACATAATTTATTATTTTATTAATAATACCACATATTTATATAAGGTAGAATAAGAAATAAATTGAAAGAGGTCGGGTAAGATGATTACCTCTTCTTCGGGAGAGTGTATTTAAATACTTTCTTAAGGACCCTTTGAATGGCATTTTAAGAATAAAAACACATATAATTTGTTTTCAGAAAAGTTTATAAAATAATTTTATAGGTTTTGTTCAATATAGATGGATTAATGTGGTGTAAATAAAAGAGAGAAGGTGTGTCATTTTATAAGGGAGAGAAAGGACACACTTGGAATTGCTTAAAATATTTAAATATAATTAATTTATTTCTCAAGTAAAATTCTTAAAAATAAACATTAATTATAGAAATTACATATTATAAAATTGTTTAAAAATCACAAAAATATTTAAAAATTATAAATTAAAATTTATATGGTCGACAATGTAGTAAAGTATACAATTATGGACAATTCACAACATAGAAGCAATTATTTATAATAATTTAAAATTTAGAATATTATTACCACAAATAAAATTAAATAGATTATATAAGGATAAATCATGTTGATAATGTTTAAAATAAATTCCCAACTTGTCTAAATTTTATTGGCTGATGAAATTACAACCATATCTCATCTAATCTTCGTATTTGAGTCATTTTTGGAGGTTTTTAAGTGGGGTTGGAATTTATTACAAATTAAAATTTCTTATAATTACAAAGGTTCCCCTCTCCTCCCTTATAAAAGGGAACCTCCTCCCTCTCCTCCTCACACCATTTTGAGCCTTTAATCTCAGCCAACCTCTTCCCATTTCACTTCTCCACTTTCCTAGAAACCTTATATATGTACTGGTCTTCTCAAAAGACCAACTCTAGTGCCCTAAGAGGAAGTTTAAAGGAGGCACTTCGAGAAAGAGGTAATACTTGCTACCAATTTCTTCAAGTTTATTTCTTCTTATACTTAATCTTATTTAGTTGTTTCATTATGAAGTAATAACATCAGTATCCCTCATATACTGATATGTTATTATAGATATTAAACAACCCTATTTCACCTTCTATCTATTCTACGGTAAACGAAATCACCGTGCGTGCGTACATACGGAATACCGTCTCCACGCCGTGGTGTAATCTGTTTTCCAACACCACCTTACTTGGATGGGTATAATGGTGTAAATAAATAACTATATATGATTATTTTAAAGTTATTGTGATTCTGAAATATTATACATACACTTCAATACATTTCCACGATCATGGGAACGATAACATCGCTCGTGCGTACGTACGGCCTACTGTCTCCATGATGTGATGCGACTCGTTCTACATGATATTCATTGAATAATGATTATATAAATGCATTGAATGAATAAATATGATGTATATTATACTAATACCATTCTGTAAATGAGGTATCTATAACCTAAAAATAAGAATAAGAATTTATTCGACAAAACACGCATAAGAAGAAAAAGCAATAAACACCCGAATAACAAGTAGCAATGAAATATTACTAATAAGAAGCTAAGAATATGACCATATATGATATCATAACAATGATAATGATTCTGGAATAAGTAAATAACATTATTTAAATCATTATATAGGAGGTTCAGACACGTACGAAGCAAATCAGACCTATAGTAAGGGAAAATCTCAATCTCATTTTTATCTGAGATTGTTTATACTTCAGAATTTACTGAGGAATATTTATCATCCACATCCATGTTTCCTCAATATGTAATATTATTTATATCCTCCTACAATTGTTTAAATCCAAATTTACCCATTGGTAAGTTTTTAGTAAAAGATATGAAAGGAATCTTTTGTCATTTTTAGTACGAGGTACTTTTTGACTTTTCTAGCTAAAGTACGAGAAGAATGTTTTTATTTAACTTATATGGAATGAATGGATTTTTAGAACATTATTTCTATGAAGATTACTTTACAAGTTTTCAAGTTTATTTTTAATCAACTTATTTTATTTTAAAATTGTATGACATGTTAAGAAAGGAAAAATGTTTTTGAAGTAGAAAGGATATTTTCCTCAAGAATGGAGTTCAAGTGTTTTATCAAAATTATTTTCCATATAAGATAATATAAGGTTCTGTTTCTATCCCTATTTTTAAATTGATTTGATTATGTTATGATGGAATTAATTTTATGATTTCCTTTTATGGATTATGTTATGATGACATGATGGTTAAGAATCCCATTTTTATTACATGAGTTATGTTATAACGTATGATTTATGATTTTGTGGCACACATAAGAATGGTTTCATTATGAGATGAGTGGGACCTATATCTCCCTCCAATGCATTGGGTAAAGATTTATATCTCATGAGATAGACATGGCTGGAACATAAAGTTAAAAAGGTTCAGTGATACAGGACTGGAATGAGAAGTGAACTCGGTTCAGTAATGGGATTTGTCTGCTAAGATAGTATTGGAAATGAGTCTTGACTAATATGAAATGATATTATATGATTATGTGTGTATTCCACAAAGTTTCATGTTTTAATTTATGATTATTGGGATTACATTTCTCTACTATGATTTATCCCATGTTATGTTATTATGATCTCTTTTGTAGGTTATGATTTTCAAAATGTTATGTTCTTATGAATATGATATGATGGATATTTCTTTTGTTTACCCTTACTGAGCATTTGAGCTCAACCTTTTTTTCGTTTTCTTTTCCCCAGGTTTGGAAGAAGGGTATTAAGTAGGATATGCCAAAAAGGGACTCTAAATATGATGAAATAAACGGGAGACAATGTAGATGATTTATGAACCACTTGTTTATGTTTCCCAGTTTCTAAAGACACTATACCTATACGGTCCTTTCATGGTTTTGTTATATGTTGTAATAAGTGTGCTTCAATTTTGAATTATGAACAATGTATGTAAATTATGGGTTGTTATAATGCCGGACATTCTGAAACATTTTGTCAAGGGCTCGGCCATGACGTCTAAAAATGATTAAGGCCTTGTCCAAAACCACATATAAAATTGGGAAAGGCCTCCGCTAATTCCACGTATAATTGTCTCATGAGACCTACTGATGCACCGAGGAGCTATAGCGGGCTCCACCCATCACTTACTAAGTCCAATACATTCCTCATATGAAAAGGTTGAAACATAATATAAACATTCATATTAAAACTAGCATACGATATTCCAATACTTTAAATGGTATAAAAATAACACATCCACAGTAAAATATATCACAAAACATTAAATACAATATGGAAGATTTTTATCATTATAAATAAACTTCAAACAAGTTTAAAATACATCAAAGGATGTTGACATATATGAAAATGATTTGCAAAACTCTTTAAGAGAAATATCACTTTTTCATGAAAACATTTAAAAGTCACACATTTATAAAGAAAGTAATTTAAAATAGATTTTTGAATAAAAGTGTCCCATATGACTTTGAAACTTTTTAAAATAATTATCATTTCAAAACATTCATTTCCATATAAATAAATCCTTAAAATCATTTTGAAAACATGGACATTAATTAAAAAAATTTAGAAAGATAAATCTTTAAAACATTTAAAATGATGATCTAGTTAAATAGAACCTCCCATAAAACCTTAAAATATTCCTTTTGAAAACATTTTTATGAAATATGAATATCTATGATAAATATGTCCCAGTAAATACTTACACATAGAAAATCTCGGATAATAATGAGATTGAGGAAATAACCCTTACCTTGCACTTTCCTTTGGTCGAGGGTACCTTTAACCTCCTATATAATGACCATAGAATGTTATTAAATTATACCAGAACCATATTAATATTTATTATATATCATACATTATTCATTTATGAATTTTTACTACCCATTTAATAATGATTTCCATGTTAAATTAACATTTTGGGTAATAATCACTTTCTTTATCATACGTGTTTTAACTTGTTATTCTTGATCGTATCATTTAGATCATGATTTAAATACTTCCAGAATATAAAACTTGATTTATATATCATATATATTTAGAATATGAATATTTAAAATATATAGATATATGAAATGGAAAGAACCGTTTATGGAGACGGTAGGCCGTACGTACGCATAAACGCTGTTTCCGTTTTGATATCGTATTGAACGGAAGTAAGTGAATACGATATATGTAAGTACATACATAAATACATAGATATATATATCCAATAGAATTATTATTTCATATATAACATACTTATTAATAATATATATTTTTATAATCATCTTTGAATGGTGAACATGGAAATGAATCTCATCGCGTCGTGGACACGGTAATCCGTACGTATGCACGAGCGACAATATCATTATATAGATAGTGAAATCGTATGTAATTAGATGTTATACCATATATAAAGAATCATAAACATGTTATATTTATTATTTACATCAGTTATTATCATTATTATACCCTTCCAAATAATGAATTGTTTGAATAACAAACTACACCACAATGTGGAGACTGTAAGCCATACATACGCACGTATAGTGACTTTGTCATTTATAGGATGGATAGAATAACGAATATGGTTATAACATTTTTATAATAACATCAAATTATATAGTAGGTACTGGATTTATTATTTTGGTATGGAAACAAAAAAAATATTGGAAGTGGAAGAAGAAAATAACTTGAAAGTGGCTGGTGAAATTATTACCTCTTCTACGGGTGTTTCCTTTTGAGTTGATCAAAATGGATCATTAGGATGGATTTATGATCAAATTAAGGACTCTAGGTTGATCTTAGGAGTGTTTGGAGGATATTTGGTCATGGTTTGTCTGAGTCAAATGGATTTGAATGTGTGAAATTAAGAGAAGGGGAAGTACCTTTTTATAAGAGAGGTGAGGGGCACCTTAGGAAAATATTGAAATATTATTTTATAATAAAATATTTTTTAGTTTCTAATAGCTCCAAAATGATTTATTTATAGGATAATGTGGTTATGGGTCTAAAACCTCTCAAAAAATAGGTTTTAGATAGGTTTGGGTCACCATATTAACCTTATCTTTTAGATTTAACTCTTAGTTAAATAATTTGACATTTACCATATCTCTTTGTATTTTTATATTATATGGTTAATAAACATACTATAAACTTAGAAGTGAACCCCAAGTGGTTCATTAATGATATAAATATCATTATATAAGTATTTTTTATGAACCTTATATTTTTAGAAATATTATATCAATTAATAATATAATATTTGTTTTTAAAACTCTTTTATGTCCATTTTGACACTATTTGGTATTTTATTTTTGTTAAAATCATAACAACATGATTAATTTGAAAAAAAATTCATTTAATCAACCCTAACATGTCATATTCACCTATAAAATTCACTTATGGCATCAAAACTTTCAAATTATTTTTATTTTAATATTTATAATATCATTTATTTGATTATTTCACTAATAATGAAAATACTGCATCATTATTGTGTCATATATAAATAAATATATTTTATGTATAAAAATTATAAATAAAATATCATGATGTAGGAAATATTTTTATATTTCAAATTAAAATTTATATTCTAATATATCAATTATATAACCTCATATAAAAATTGTTTTACTAAAAGATATTTTCTTTTATTATTTTTGTCTTTACTTTAGATTATTTAATATAAAATGTCATTATCACTCCCAAAATCAACCCAGGAATACCCATGGTTGGACATGTATCATAAAATAGGGTTATTACACATGTTAAGGTAATTTAATATTATTTTATTATTATTTCTTTACCCATATTTATCGGATTTACCCTTTAACCATAGTAAATAAAATATTTACCGAAGTAATTATTCATAATGTCTAAAAATAAAAGTTACCTATTTATACAATTTGGATTTCCTAATTAAAAACATGGAATCCATTTTTTCCAATTCAAAACACATAATTGGCAGAAATTAATTTAAAATTAATTCCCACTGTCAAAACAAAAAGCGTATTTTAAAGAAATAATAACTATCAAAAGATTGGCACTTGTTTATGTCAAATTTAAATTTGAAATTATATCCAATGAACTAAATTATATTAAATGATAAAAATATAATATAATGATACTTAAAAACCATTAAAATTTACAATTTAACACTATAAATTATTTCTATTAATTTTTTTTTAATTTAAATTTAGTATTTTTTTACAATTCATCAAAATATGAAAGTTATCAAAAAAGTACCAAAAATTTATCTAAACTAAATTTTTATGTCACTATTCTAAATATGAATTTAATTTAACTAAATTTAATATATAAAAGTGTAAAATATTGGATTTAAAAAGATTTCTCCATTAAAAGGCATAAATCTGTATTTTTTGAAAAATACCTCTTTTATCTTAAAAATTGAATTTTTATTATATTATGTCTTAAAAATACAAAAGTTGAATGTTATATAGGATATATAAAATTTGAAATGTGGTTAATACTATTCATAACCTCTTTTTTGAATCGCTAGTTTGGTAAGTCATAGTGCGCTCGAACTCGGTGTTGCGTATAACACATGTTATTGAAATATTTTGAAGAGATAACATACTATGAAATCTTGGGGTGTTAAATTCTATCCTCCTTCAATAAATTGTGTCCGTGAAATTTGAAATTGTTTTTTGAAAATAAAAGCTTAAAATAAAAAAATATCTTTGTGGAAAACCGACATTGTAAATTGGGTTAATAAAATATAGTCTTAATAAGAGGGAAAGGGAAATAAAAAAGTCACCACCAAATTATGATCTCTATTAGGAGAACATTGGTGGAAATTAGAGACACACAATTGGAGGAAAAATTTAAATATTTATAGGGACTTATTGAGGTCATCGATCACAAACAAGTGTAAAATTGAGGGCCTCAAATCCATCAATATATAATGATTTAAAATATTGTTAGTTGAACAAAACATAAGGTATTAGGATAACACATTTTTGGTTTTAATATCCCTTTCCTAAAGTTTAAGAATTATTTTATTCATAGAATAAGAGGAAAAAATATACTTGACAAGTAGAGTTTCATCCTTCAACTAATTCCTAACACAAACTCATATTTCACTTCAAAAGATAATAGGATTCAAAAATATTCTATTTATCCTAATCTTACAGGGTTAAAAAAAAAATGAATTTATAAATCATTTGTTAGAATATTTAAAAAAACTATATTATACAAATCAGGACATCACGTATTCCAGTCGTAGGTGGTCCACCCTTGTCGCCCTTCGGTTGTGGGTTCAAGTCTTGCTGCCTTACCAGATGCAACTGGTTGTCGCCCGACCTCCGGGTTGTCCTTTTTATAACAATACAAAAATAATCTTAATAAATTATTTAACCTTAATATTAGTACCCAATGTCAAACTTAATCCATTCCGACCTTTAGACTTACCTAAAATACTTCTGTCTAATTTCACAGTCCAAAATTTATATGGAAGGTAAACACAATGAAGATTCTTTTTTCCAGGTAATAACATGTGAATACATTCATCATGTATTCTTTTAAAACACGATAACACCCTGAATTACCATAAAACCATATTTATTACATTCATGTTTCCTTATTCCTTACTGAATACTCAATATACTCCTTATATCCAAAAATGTTGTAAACTCTAACAATGATGGAATATACAAATCATTAATCAGTTTCAAGGTAGTCAAGAATATCCAATATAATATATCCAAATCAATCATATATTATTCCAAAATCACTAACTCAGTATCAAAACCATATTATGGTTTATCTTTCTCTCAACCATATATTTTCTAAAAAAAATTAACTTTCTATCGAGTCAGTTTTCTTGGTTCTACACAATCTCAAGTCCTTAATGAAATAGTACTGTAATACAATCCTTTTATACTCTATAATTCTCATAACATGTACATCATTAATACAATACTCAAATGACACAATATTTTAATAACAACCTAAGAAATCTAATCATTAATTTTCATCTTCGGTAGTATCATAACTTGATTATTATCCAATATTAGCATTTGGGGTATACTCTGATGATTTGGACATTGATTCAAGTAGTGTCCCAACTCTTTGAAGATGAAGAATTGTACATTTTAAACCTTTTTCTTACCCTTGCAATCATGTACTTGGTATCCTTTTTCTCCAAACTTATAAGAAACTCCCATTCCCTTCAATAATTTACTAAGGTGATTCTTTCCACAGTTACCACACATGGGAAAATACTTCTTTCCCCTCTTCCCTTTATCCATCTTTCCCTCTTCTATATTTTTCTTCACTTGCTTCCCTTCAAATCCATAGGGCTCAGAGAATTCTTTACTTATCTTATTAACACATGATATTATTTCTTCATATGATGATGATACGTGGGATACTATTTCCCTTTTAAATGTTGGGTTAATACCATGCAAGATTTAATCCTTCTTAATCTTTTGATCATGCGAATTGCTGGAATTCTCATTCCTTCTACTAGGCGCCATTTCTAAACAATGTTATACACTAGGTTAGTTTATGAACCACAATGGATAATTACAAACTTGTAAAATACCTAATATAAATTCAAAAGATTATGCATATAATCTATAATCATAAAATGTTTTCTTTGAGGAAATATTTACTCCTAAATCCTTCATAATGAATTGTAATGAAAATGTGAATTATCCTAAGCATATCCCCTGGGAGTGTCGTAACCAAGAGTGCATCAAGGCCCGTTGTTGTGTACCAGGATACACAAGATCAAGCCCGAAACTCCTTGTCAGTGTTTTTAATCCTAGGTACATTTGTGCTAGAGCCGCCACTACCTTCTCATATCCAGATAGGGATGTATTGCTTGAAAATACACAAAATCTCTACATTACCAAAATTCTAGGAAGTTATTCTATACTAATCCTCAAAGTCTATCTTAGGGTAATGTTCTCTAATCATATTTTATCTAAATATATTTCCAAGGTTGTTGCTAAAATTCCTCTAATACCAACTATAACGCCCCGACCCCAGAAGCCCAGAGCCGGTGCATTATTTTAATACCTTGGCATGATTACAAGTAATCAAGTCCCGAAAGACCGATCAGTTTTTCAGTCTTGGAAAATAGATTACATACATGAACGTTACATTACACATTAGAAAATAAAACACAACATAAATGATCCTTTGAGAACACCATTAATCCCCTACCTTAACCCTGCTTATCAATCATAATACACTTCCTGGAATCCTTGGAATATAAAACATAAGAAAGGGGTGAGCTCAAACGCTTAGTAAGGGTAAGCAATACAGTGGAAGATAACATAAACATTAGGCATGGTTAATAATTTAAAAAACATGCCTTTACAAATAATAAACATGAACACTTTATGGGAGGAATATGAGATGAATAAATAATGCCATAATAAAACATAGACATTGGTATTATAGTAGTTGAATAACCACATAAACCATCAATAATATTTTCATAATGAGGGAATTTATAATGCTGGACATTCTGAAACATTTTGTCTAGGCCTCGGCCAAGACGTCTAAAAATAATTAAGGCCTCGACCAAAAGAATATATAAAATTGGGAAAGGGATTGTCCAATTACACGTCCAATTGTCCCATGTGACCTACCGATGCACCATGGAGCTATTTCGAGCTCCACCCGTCACTTACTAAGTCCAATACATTCCTCATTTGAAAAGGTTGAAACATAACATAAACATTCATATTAAAACTAGCATACGAAATGCCAATACTTTAACCATAAACCATGAATGGTTTTAAAATAACACATCCACAGTAAAATATATCACAAAACTTTCAATACAATATGGAATATTTTTATCATAATAAATCAACTTGAAACAAGTTTAAAATCCATCAAAGGATTTTGACATAGATGAAAATGATTAGGAAAACTCTTTGAGAGAAATATCCCTTTTTCATGAAAACATTTAAAAGTCGCACATTTATAAAGTAAGTAATTTAGAAGATATTTTTGAATCAAATTGTCCCATACCACTTTGAAACTTTTGAAAAGAATTATCATTTCAAAACATTCATGTCCATATAAATAAATCCTTAAAATCATTTTGAAAACATGGACATTAATTAAAAGGATTTAGAAAGATAAATCCTTAAAAAATTTAGAATGATGATCGATTTAAATAGATCCCCCCATAAAACCTTAAAATATTCATTTAAAAAACATTTTTATGAAATATGGGTATCAGTGATAAATATTTCCTAGTAAATACTTACACATATATAATCTCAGATAATAATGAGATTGAGGAAATAACCCTTACCTTGCACTTTCCTTTGGTCGAGGGTACGTTTAACCTCTTGTATAATGACCATAGTATGTTATTAAATTATACCAGAACCATATTCATATTTATTATATCATAAATGATTCATTTATGACTTTATACTACCTATTTAATAATGATTTCCATGTAAAATTAACATTTTGGGTTATAATCGCTTTCTTTATCGTATGTGTTTTAACTTGTTATTCTTGATCGTATCATTTAGATAATGATTTATATACTTCCAGAATATAAACCTTGATTTATATATCATATATATTTAGAATATAATTATTTACAATAGATAGATATATGAAATGGAAGGCACCGTTTATGGATACGGTAGGCCGTATGTATGCATAAACGTTGTTTCCATTTTCATATCGTATTGAACGAAAGTAAGTGAATAAGATATATGTAAGTACAAACACACACACACTCACACACAAAAACACACACATATATATCCAAAAGAATTATTATTTCTTATATTTCATACTTATTAATAATATCTATTTTTATAATCATTGTTGAATGGTGAACGTGGAAATGAATCTCATCGCGTCGTGGAGATGGTAATCCGTATGTATGTATGAGTGACAATATCATTATATTGATGGTTAAATATTATGTAATTGGATGGTATATAATATATTCAAAATCATAAAAATTTTATATTTATCATTTACATTAGTTATACTCATTATTATACCCATCCAAATAATGAATTGTTTGAATAACAAACTACACCACAACGTGGAGATGGTAAGCCGTACGTACGCACGTACACTGATTTTTTAATTTATAGGATAGATACAATAAAGAATATGGTTGTACCATATTTATAATAACATCACAGTATGTAGGAGGTACTGGATTTATTATTTTGGTATGGAAACAACAAAGAAAGTGGAAGTGGAAGATGAAAAGAACTTAAAAGAGGGTTGTGAAATTATTACCTCTTCTTCAGGTGTTTCCTTTTGAGTTGATTAATATGGATCCTTAGGTTGGATTTATGATCAAAGTAAGGACTATAGGTTGATGTGATGGAAGTTTAGAGGATATTTGGGCAGGGATTGGCTGAGACAAATGGATTTGGAGGTGTGAAATTAAGATAAGGGGAAGTGCCCTTTTATAAGAGAGGTGAGGGGCACCTTAGGAAAAGATTGAAATATTATTTTATAATAAAATCATTTTTGGTTTCTAATGGCTCCAAAATAATTTATTTCGAGGATAAGGTGGGTATGGGTCTAAAAACTCTCAACAAATAAGCTTTAGATAGGTTTTTGTCACCATATTAACCTTATCTTTTAGATTTAACTCTTAGTTAAATAGTTTGACATTTACCATGTCTCTTTGTATTTTTATATTATTTGGTTTATAAACTTACTATAAACTTTAAATAGAACCCCAAGTGGTTTATTAATGATAAAAATATCATTATATAAGTCTTTTTGATGAAAATTATATTTTTTAGAAATATTATATCAATTAATAATATAATATTTATTTTTAAAACTCTTTTATGTCAATTTTGACACTATTTGGTATTTTGTTTTTGTTAAAGTTATAACAGCATGATTACTTCAAAAACAATTCATTTAATGTACCCTTAAATGTAATATTCGCCTATAACATTATTTAATGGCATCAAAACTTTCAAATTATATTTATTTTAATATTTATGATATCATTTATTCTATTGTTTCATTAATAATGAAAATACTGCATCATTACTGTGTCATATATAAATATATTTATTTTATGTCTAAAAATTATAAATAAAATATCATGATGTATGAAATCATTTTAAATTTATAATGACTATTTATAGTCGAATAGATCAATTTTATAACATCATAATTTTTTTTACTAAATGATATTTGTTTTTGTTATTTTTGTCTTTACTTTAGATTATTTAATATAAAATGTCATTATCACTCCCAAGTGGCTCCATGGGGTCCCAAAATCGACAAAAAGATTCCCATGGTCAGACATGTATCAGAAAAAAGGGTTAGGACACATTTTAGGGTAATTTAATATTATTTTAATATTATTTCTTTACCCATATTTACCAGATTTACCCTTTAACCATGGTAAATAAAATATTTACCGAAGTAATTATTCATAATGTCTAAAAATAAAAGTTACCTATTTACACAATTTGGAATTACTGATTCCAAATATGGAATCCATTTTTCCAAATTCAAAACACAGAAATATCAGAAATTAATTTAAAATTAATTCCCGCTGTCAAAACAAAAAGCGTGTTTTTAAGAAATAGTAACTATCAAAAGATTGACACTTGTTTATGTCAAATTTAAATGTGAAATTATATATAATAAACTAAATTATATTAAATGATAAAAATATAATATAATGATACTTAAAAACCATTAAAATGTATAATTTAACATTATTAATTTATTTTGATTAAAAAAGTTGTTTTTAATTAAAATTTAGTATTTTTTCACTATTCGTCAAAATATGAAAGTTATCATAAAAGTACCAAAAATTTATCCAAACTAAATTTTTATGTCCCTCTTCAAAATATGAATTTAACTTAACCAAATTGAATATATAAAAGTGTCAAATATTGGATTTAAAAAGGGTTCTCCATTAAAAGGTATAAAACTGTATTTTTTTTGAAAAATACCTCTTTTATCTTAAAAATTAAATTTTTATTATATTATATCTAAGAAACACAAAATATGAATGTTATATAGGAAATATAAAATTTAAAATGTGGTTAATACTATTCATAACCTCTTTTTTGAATGGCTAGTTTGGTAAGTCATGGTGTGCTCGAACTCAGTGTTGTGTGTAGCGCGTGTTATTGAAATACTTTGAAGAGATAACATACTATAAAATCTTGGGGTGTTACATGATATGGGTTTTGGTATGTGTTTGAGATGAGAGGCTATGTCCTAAGAGATTATCACCCTGTAATGAGTCGGTGAGTTATGATATGGGCTGCATTCCATATTTTATATTGATTATGTGTGCTTGATGATGCACTTTTGATTGGTGATGGATGCTGATGTGGGTGATATATCCTGAGGTTTGGCCACCCATGAGAGATATGGAACTGGAATTACCTCTATGGGAGGGATGGGGTACTAGTTGTGTGTGAATGTATAAGCTAAACTTAAGTTATAAGGCATGGCTTAAGACAGGTTTTGCGACCTAACTTGAGTGAGAACGTCCTGCCAGGGTACTTTGTTTGCATCATCCCTTGAGAAAGATGGGATATACTGAATGATCAGAATATAACCTACCTTGAATTAGAAGGTATGGAATTATACTTAAGGACACACTACCTTTCACCGTCAGGTATCAATCATGACTTAGCATGTGACATAGCTTGACTAAGAGGGGATGGGTTGAGACTTGAATAGACACCCAAAGTTGGATCTTCGGGTAAAATTCAGGCTTAGTGTGACACCCAAACTAGAGTCTTCAGGTAGTGGTTTCGACTTTGTTAGATTCCATACCCTGTATAATGGGTTTGGATCCAGGTTGTGGTATAAGGTGACTCTCTTATTTCCATCATAGTGCTGAACAGGTATGGTCAGGTGTTGTAGTGGACTAGTTAGCACACAAAAACCTAACATGCATACTTGTGTGCACATTTTGTGTTATATTTTCTAGGTGGATGTGTGGAATGGGAAAAATTGTAGTCTCTATATATGTATTTCATTCACATATACTTGATAACAAAAATAATCATTATTATTTATTCATTGAGGATTATTACTGGTTTATTGGACTCACCCCTACCTGCATACACAACATGGGTTTCAATGTACATGGGTAGACCTTCCTATTTTCTCCTAGGGCATAGGTATTACTTGGATATAAACATGTGGTTAAGTTAGAATTTCATCAAGGATGATGATTCAATAGGATTATTATGCGAGTTGGGCCAAAGGCCATGTATTTTACATTTTAGTTTTGTTTATAAAGTACTAAATAATGTTTCATAAATTTATATTGTTGGGGATTTCATTATGGTGTAGTATCTATTCAACATACTAAGGAGATATATTGATTTTATTTTGGTTCATAAAATTCCATATAAAACATGTTTAAAATTATAAATACAATAGGTAATAGAAATCATACTTGAATATAAGTAATGTTTCATTGAATTATCATTGAAAGGAGATGATACATGATGATTGAAAAAAACCATAGTAAAAAAGACAGAGAATACAGAATTCCAGATTCATATTTGAACATTTATAGCAACTAAAAAACTAAAAGAAAAGATGAATGCATTCAAAGTAATTAACTCAAAATCAATTCAAAATAACAAAATTAAAATGTAGAAAAATTATGCATCAATAGGTTGAAAAAATGGTAAAGAAAGAAAGAAAAAACACTGGGATTTTATGTGATTCAACCAATTATCCTGCTTTTATGGGGCAGGGGAACCGATTTTCACTATTAATGTGTACAAAAGATACATGAATTAGAAAATATTTTCTATAAAATGAAATGACACATGAGAAAAATATTTAAAGATAGGTTTCTTGCATCCCCAAGACTCACGATGAAATAGAGACAAGGGATCAACATAGACCACAGACATTGGATAAACCCAAACAACACAAATAATAAGTAATAAAGAAAAAAACAAGTGCAAGGCCTAAATAATTGATAAATAAGATAACCAAATGGATTGATACCCCGTACCTGAGCTCATACTCACCATTGCATCATTAAAAAAGATCCTCCTCACAACTAGTGCTAGTTATCATTATTGCCAAGAATGTCCTAATCCATCATCATAATCAATATCCATACACAAGAAACATCAAATAATACCATGAGATCATCATATCTCCTCACTAATCATCAATGACGATGAAATTTTCTCCTCCACCACTTTTATCTTATTATATGGTGGGATAGAGAGGCCAAAAAACATCTCCATCCATTGATCTTCCATCTTACTGAAGGAAATAGAACCCCTAATCTCAGGAGAGCTTCCTCCTAACCCACTCACCCCAAAAAAATTGAGTAAAAAATCCTGAATTAAGGAGTCACAAAGGTTAATGAGTGTAGACTAGATCAGGTCACATCACCAAGGACACATAAAAGTAAGAGAGGTTTCCCCACATAACTGCCCAAAAAACCTAGCAGGTACACATGACACAAGATGATAGGGAAACAATAGAGAGCACAAATCTATCCAAAGAAAACCATAATGAGTAGTCACCTCTTGTTTCTAATTGATTGAAGAATAAAAAAAAGATAGGGTAAGGAACACATCATAGCTAGAGAGAATTTTAAGAGGGATAAGGAACAACCCATATAAAACCCAAATCAATAATCCCAAGGTAATAAAATCTAGAATTTATTTAACAATTAAAATATAATCAATTAAAACCATATAATTTACAGAAATTAGGTGAATAAAAATTCAAAAATATCTACATTGAAAATGAAATGCATCAATTTATACACTAGATGTCCCTACACTATCTAACTTATCACATTATTTTGGATGATCACACAATCCTAAATAATACTAAGAGTACATCAGTGTGTCATCTATGTGCATCATAATGACACACACCTACTCAAATTCAATGACCTATAATTCTAACTACTAAAACATACTCATAATAACATGCTAAACTAAGAAACAACATTAAAAAACTCATACCTTCACTTACCAAAGATTTTCATCATCACATGCTTGATTTCCAATTGAACTCATTCCATAAAAGGTCCTAATATCTCACTCGAATATGAAATAAAAAAATAGAAAATAGGAATACCATTATTCTAATAGAAAAAAATTTCAAATCAATAATATAAGGTATGAAAAAGATCAAACTGTGAAATAGTTCAGATAAAACAATAATAAAAAGAGAAAACATAGCCAAATAAACATGGATACAAGCATATACAACACATATAAACTCACCCTAAATCCACATAGGTCCATCCATCATCATGGATACTCTATGAGTATGATTTATAAAACACACTCCCCCGGAAGACACTAAACCACATTGATCTTAGTATAGACCTGTAAACCTCCTTTAGAAAAGGAGACAACCTAAAACCACACTTAGACTGACTAAATACCCAAAATAATCCCCAATGAGTTTGATCTAGACACATATACACCAAATTATGAAACCTAACCTAAACTATACATCACAAAAATTATGTTCCAACCATAATTGGGTAACCTAAGGAACAAAACCATGATCTCAATTCCAACTCAAACCTAAATAAGGACAAGGATGAAAACACACGAGAAACACCTCACCATCTCTTAACCATACTACAACCAAGAAAACACTTACACAAGATACTTAGAACCTCAAATAACAATGAGGAATAACAGATATCAAGAATAAGAATACAAATATGTCTATTTATAGAACCAAAAATAGATAAGGAAATAAAACAAAAAAATACACAACTATTATTATCAGAGCAACAAGCAAACATGATGTAAAATAATTCCACAAAATATAATAATAGAGATAAAATTTTGTTTTATAAAATTAATTCCATATTATATCTAATACCAATTTTGGGGGGTAAAATTATGGGGAATTCCCTAGTATACAACACAAGGAGACATATGGATTTGATTTTAGTTAAAAAAATTACAAATGAAACATGTTATAATCATGAATAAAATAGGTAATATCAAAATTTCATGAATATAACCAATGTTTAATTGAATTATCATTAAAATAAGATAATGTATACTGATTTCAATATACCAAAATAAAAATAACAAAGAACATAGAATTCTAGATTCATATTTGAACATTTACAACATCTCTAAAACAAAAAGAAGAAATTAATGAATTCAAATTGATTAACTCAAAATAAATTCAAAAAAGTATCAAAAGGTAGTGAACATCGACATCAATAATTCAAAAAAAGTATTAAAGAAAAAAATAAATGAACACCATGATTTTACATGATTTTACCAATTAACCTACATGTATGAGGTAGGGTAACTTGGTTACACTATGAAAATTAAACAGGAGTAAAAAAAATATATGAAGCAATAAAAAGAGACTAGAAAAGTAAAATTCACATGAGGAAACTATAATAAGTTAGAGTTCTTTCATCCCTTGGACTCGCAATGAAGTTGATCCAAGGTAGTGGCATATAACACGCACATTGGATGATCTAAGACCACAAAAAAAAAGCACCAAATAAAAAAACAATTGTAAGGACTAAAGAATTGATAAAGAAGATAAAAAATGGGATCATACCTCCTTACCAGGGCTCAATCTTACCTTCATGTCATTGATGGATATCCTAAATAAAATTGGTGTTTTCCATCGCCATCACCAAGAATATCCCGATATATACCCATAATCATCATCTAGACACAAATAATGCTATAAAACACTAGGATCTAATCAAAGGTTTTCATCGAGAATCAATGATTATGACCTTTGATCCTACAATGCTCTTCTTATTCTATGGTAGAATAGGGAGGCAGGTAAGAATCTCCCTCATCTGGTCTTCCATTTGGGTGAAGGAAATATAAACCTCCAATCTTGTGACAACTTCCTCCCAATCCACTCACCCCAAAAAATGGAGCGACACATCCTGAATTGAGGAGTCACGGAGGGTAATGAATACATACCAGATCAAAGAATGTCACTAATAGAATTAAGAAGCTAGAGAGGTATCCCTACATAACTACTTGAATAACATAGAAGGTACATGCAACACAAGATTATAGGGAAATAGTGTAAAGTTCAGATATAGCTAAAGAAAACTAGGGTGAGTAGTAACCACTTGTTTCCAACAGATCGAAGACTAAAAAAGGTAGGGTAAGGAACACACCATGCCTAAAGATCAGACTACTAGGAGGTCCAAGGTAAAAACCAAATAGAAAATCTCAAAAAAATAGTCCCAAAGAAATAAAATACATCATTTATTTAACCATTAAAATGTAATTAGTAAAAAATATTTAATTTTCAAAAATAGGTGAATAAAATTTCACATATATGCCGATTCCTTGTTTATCTATTTCTACTCTGTTATGTTTTGTTATATCATATAAATAGATTTGATTATTTCTATTCTAGATCACAGGGTACCTATTGGATCCTTATTTTATTTCTATAGGTTTTTGAGATGTACATTATATGAATAGGTAATGATTAATCTTTGAAAGATTCAGTAATGACCCCCATGCCTTGTTTTAGAGGGAATAGTCTCCCCATGACTATATTAGTCCCCCAATACTAGTAAAAATATTTTAAAAAATGGGGAGGCATGTCTAAGGTCATGTAGTAAACCCTGATCAGGTTCTGTTCAATAAATCTATTCCATGGATTTACAAATGGTATCAGATCCTCTTTTATGATGGGGTAGTGTAGTTAGAGGTGGAGTTAGGTTTTCAAAACATAAGAGGTAGATCAAGTGCATGCCTGAACAACATGACATCAGTTTAAACCCAAGTTTCCAAGGTATGTCTAGTTTTGGGACTAGGTACTATAGGATGAGTGAGGTTTTGGATTGAAACAAGAATCCCAATGTGGGATGGATAAGACCCTGGATGATTCATAAAGATTTTCCAAGATCTAGTGATCCATCCGTACATCATGATAATGGAATGATTAGGACATGATACAAATTCCCATTGATGATATTTTTTGGCATGTTTCCACATTAAGTTACCTTATTAATTGAGGTAACTTATAATATAATTGATGTTTTCTTGAATATATTATAAGGTGTATTTAGATTAATATGGATTTGAGGGGGTTGTTTGATTGTATGTGATTGTGCTTGTTTGGAAAGCATAGGGAAATGGTTTTTAGGATGGTTGGTTTTGAGGGAAAAACTATATTTTAAAAATAAAACCTAGTTATAAAAAGAATACTCATGCAATGGCATGAGGTGTGTGTGAAATAGTGTTTTGATCAGTTTGAGATAAGATATTTTTATGGAACCAAGAATACCCAACGACTCCCATATCCATGAAAAGAGATGTTATTATGAATCTACTTTCAAAAGACAGGTGGTCCACAAGATTTCTTACCAGTGACACTTCGTAATGTTAATTGTTCAAAGGATGGAAGGTTGGGATCATTTCACCATGCTAGAATAAATTATTACCTACCATGGGATTCTATTATAAATTTAGATTATGTTCAGGAATCCTTCCCAAATTACCATGTTTATACTTGTTACCCCTATGATAATTATGGATCTAAATCATGTAGATATGTGAAAAATCATGTGCATTATAGATTCTCTATCCTTAATTTACTTATTAACGATTCTTAATTTCAAGGTGGTATTGTTTAAATCTACACAACTGGGTTCTCTAAAGTTTATTTAAATCAAGTGAGGTGATTCTTGTTGTTTAGTTAGTATTGTACCAATGATAAGGGCTACCTACACATCCTTATAAAATGAATTAGAACCCACATAGTTCTGTTCCACTTAATAGGACACGTTTATCCTTTTAAGGTAATACTATAAAACTAGGTTTATCCAGTGCTAGGCTTTATCAGCGCTATCTAAAAGCGCTGATAAAGACCCCATTTATAAGTGATTATAAAAAAAATTATGATAAATTCCCCCTTTATGAGTTATAATAAAAAATAATTGATAAAGGGAGGTCCTTTATCAGTGCTGGTAAAAAAGCAGTGATAAAGGGGGGCATTTATCAGTGTTTTTTATGAGCACTGATAAAGGAACCCCTTTATGAGTGGTTTTTTTCTAGCACTAATAAAGGGTATATTTCATTAAAAATTACATTTAATTAAAAATAATATATTAATATATAAATATATTTATATTGATATAAATATAATATATATTTTAAATACGTTTTAAATAAGGATAAATATGTATTTATACTTAATATATAAGATATTTATTGAAAATGGATTAAAAAATTAAAATACATTATTAATTTATAATTTTTCAATTATTATCGAGTAATAGTCATTTAATAACAATTAGAGGACATAAAAATTAAATGAATTAACGAACGGTCTAAAATAAGTTGAAAACATGACTTGAACTTCAAACGACCATAAATTTTGATCTGAATGTCCATTTGGGATATACCACATATCAAATAGATTTCTGAGATGAGTTATATGTTCATGTGACTAGGGAAAACACCAGTCACATTTTTCAAGGCCCACAAGTCCTCCAAAACTGAGTTTTTAGTTGAGGCATCCAAATTTTCTAATATTTGATGAAATTTCAGCCTCATTTAAGGGGGGTATTGTTGTCTTTTTTTGGTGGCGACTTAATTTATTCCTAGGGATTATATTCATATTGATATTATGGATTTAAAATTTTATCATTTTTCAAAATGTAGTTTTATTTATAATTACATATATGCATATTTTATTATATTAAATTATAATAAATCACTTGTATAAATACATATATGAATATATTTATGTAAAAATGTATTTTTAAATATATAAAACAAATGAAAATAAATAATTATTATTCATTTTATTTAAAATAAAAAAGTATCCATTTTATTTACCTTATAAAAATGAATTAACATGTATTTATATAATTATATAAGTAATGTTTATATATATATTTTAAAAATTCATTTATAAAAAATTACATAAATCATATAAAATTAATTATTATCCATTTTATTCAAAATAACATCTAACCATTTTTTATACATTATAAAAATATATGAATATATATACTTATACAAATGTATATATAATCTTTATATATACATATGTGTGTGTATTAATAAATAAATAAATAAATAAATATTTATATTTATATTATAATATATATAATTGAATATTAATATATAATATATTTAAATAAATATAACTGTGTTTATATATATATCACATAGTTCTAAATATTTATGAATAAATATAACTTTTGTAAAATATAAAACAAAACATTATTGTAAGAGTGGTAAAGGGAATTAGAGTATAGAAGGGAGGTCATGTGATTAATTCATAGTGCCATCAGGTATTTGGGGGAGCCATTGAAGTCCTGAGGAAGGGTGGGGGTGTTCATGAGCACTTAATAGGTAGGTTGGGGAGTAGAAAGTATTGAGAAAGGGGGTCATGAGAACTGATAAAGGGGGTGTTGTGGTGCGTGAAAAAATATATTTTTTTCAAAATTTTTATTAGCGCTAAAAAAATCATTGTTAAAGGCCTCCTTTGTTAGTGATTTTTTATAATTGTTAAATACATACTATATTAGTTCTAAAAAATAGATGATAAAGGTTGTATTTTAACATCACTCTAGTAATCAACATTTTTAGTGCCAATATAGCCTATTTTTAGCACTGGTAATGGTAAAATTTGTAGTAGTGAGGCCATGTAGGAAAGATTGATTCCAATCATTTTAAATTCATATAGAGTGGACTACTAGGCGATCTATTCCTAGAAAATATTGATTTCAGAATCATACATTGGAAACCCATTTTGGTTGTCCTTAGTGAAAATATGGCCCTATGAATGGATGATTTGGATCATAGGAATATGTCCCACCAAGAAGTATATAAGCTCATTTGTAATATAGCCCAAAGAGAATGTTTTTTTAAGGAATATGGCATGGGTGAGAATAATTTTATAGTTACCCATAGAGAATATATCACTTCGAGTGTGGGAATTAATTTATTGGGAATATGGACTAATAGTTGGATGATCTATATTGAATATGGCCTTGGTGGAGGTAAAAAGGATCTTATAATGAATATGGCTCAATGAGTAAGGTTATACAGGCACATGATAATATGGATCAATGAGGAAAGATGTAGATGGTTTTGATTTTGGGTTTGAACCTCGGTGAGGCATCATATGTATTATATTTAACAAGAATCAAAGCTCATGTAGTTTGATATGCACAATTTGAGGTTATGTGGTAGGACCTTACCATGCAGTTTAACTTTATGTGGTAAAGGTATTTACATATAGTTTTACATCATGTAATTAGAACATTGACCACATTTTTTTAGCGTCATACTAAAGAGATGTATGTGTCTTTAAAGGTGAAAAAATATAGGATTGAGTAGGTATCACATATATTATTCTACCCTAGATTTCACTTATTAACTCCTTATTAGGATGAGATCATTAATGAGGGAATCATTGACTGGGGATTACACCTTGTAGGAGGCCTATATTGGGGGAATTTTGATTATGATGATAATATGATCAACTTTGATCTCTAAGCCCACTAGAGTCATGATTGGTGTGAGAAACAATAGATAATGGAGGATCAACCTCATTAAACAAGAGTATACAATTGGATTTTAATGGGTCTTTCATACCGAGACCACCCATTATAAGTATCCCTGGCTAGTTGATGACATTTATAATGAGAACTAGCTTGGGTGTAATCCCCAAGAGGTAATCCCACCCTCCTATCTTCCTGTTTATTGGTAGGTGATGGTAGGATATAGAGGTAAGAAGAATATTACCTCCTATAATAAATACTAGATACTTACTCTATGAGTTATGAAATTGTTGGCATGGATCATCAAATGGAGAAAAAATCTACGATTAAGCAGAGAGATTTCCCACTACCATTCTTATGATTAAGTCTCTCATTATCAGGGGAATTCATGATTAAAAATCCAACGGGAGACTAAACGTTTAGAGAGGATGAATGATATATTCCCTTTATCAATGGACTGTATGATCTAAAGGGGTGGATACTGGTGTGCATGCCCAGATCACATATTTCTAGAGGTTCTGGAGGAGGCTTTAAGTTGTAATTTTCAGGATTTTGACCTTTGTGGGAGAAATATATAAAGGTATTTTGAATTTAAAATTAAATCATAATGATGGAGAAATCTAGAGGATGGTAGGTTTCATGGATGGTATCTACCTTTTCGAAAATAAAGGGAGTTCTTGGAGTGGTTCATATGAGGATAAACTCACAAACTAGCTTCTGTATGGTCGGTTTGGCCTTTGAAAAGTTTCCCTCACTCCTGAGAAGCCATATTGGGCTTGCATAGTTGACCCATGATGTTTATTCCTTGGGATAGTCCTCTTTGTGTTCTGCCACACAAGATTCTCCTCTGCATGGTTGGACTCATAGGATTAGCCTCTGCATGTTTGACCTCACAAGATTAGTTCCTTTAGGGTCAGTCTCACAGACTTAGACTTTGCATGATCAGATTCTGTAGGCTTGGTCTATGCATGTTCAGCCACTGTGGGATTGGAATCCAGGTGGTAGGACTCCACAGGCTTGACCTCCATGGGCTAGAACTCATAGGGATACCTATTCCCTTTTGTTTATCAGGAGGGTTTATCTTTAAGTAATTACTAATTTATGGTGCGATAGGAATTTCTAGAAGTATAAGGTTTTCTCTCGCATTCATCTCTCTATGTTTCTCTATATTCGGGGTGTCCATATCTTTTTTATCTCTATTATTGGAGGATTTGGGTATTTATAAGAATTACGAATATGATAGTTTCCAGATATATGAAAACATGGAGGAGATTCTATGTGGTGAGTTGGGAATGGTGAATGAATTCCATAGAAGGACCTCATAGAGTGTCAGAAAAAGATGTACCAAAACCACATAGTTGGACCATGTGGTGGGCCAGAAACTTCACAGAGATTCTTAAAAATGTGTTCTAACACCCCATAGTCAAAAAACATGGTTGTTGAAAGGACCTCATAGAGAATATTAAAAGAACACCCTAACATCATATGGTTATACCATGTGGTGGGAGAAAGACCTCACAAAGCGTCTTAAAAGACTCTTTAATACTACATGTTCCAATCGTGTGGTAAAGGAAGGGAACATGAGGAGACCTAAGGGTCTCAACCGCATGGGCCTAGGAACATTGTGGTTCCCTATAGTCCCCTTAGGATTATTCTAAAAAACTTTTACAACATCTTTGAGTTATTCTTATTTATTTATTGATTCCTCAATTATTATTGTTGTGAATTCATGGGCTTCAACAAAAACCCCTTCAGAATTGGTCTATTAAAAATGATAAGTATTCAATTATGAGGAAGTAAAAAAACCCATGTAGTCCCCATGTTTTCCACTATTTGGTATTCCCCTATAAATATGTTTCTAGGGACCTTTTTATTTTCAAATTTTCTCTAGATCTAAGATTACAAACTCCTCTATGAATCTTTTTTATGAATTTACCCTTGAAAACAATATCAAGACTTCTACAAACTCATTAAGTGGTCCACATAGTCTCCTTCACAAAGCTATCTCCATGGTTTATGGGAAGACCTCATAGGTCATAGGTCAACCTCACATCTTGTGTAGTCATTATGGACCCTATAAGCCTTTTTCACCCATGTGGTGCCTCTTGTGGACTATGTGTTCAACTATACTATTTGCATGATGACCTCTAGGGAAGTTAATTTCAATGAACTTTGATATTTTCTCACCCCTTTTGAATCTTGAGAATGATTTCCATCATTTTTTTAAAGAAACAATGGCTTCTAGCTCTTATTGACTAGTAGTTGTGGTATAACCTAGTGGTAAAGCCACCCCATGATCTTACATCAAAGCCCAAGATCAAATATTTTAAGAACCCCAATATTTGGGGAATTTGGGTTTTTTAGTCTAGGGGTCATCTATGAGCTCATCCAGAAGTGGGCCATGTTATGGGAGGTGAGTGCTTAGGTGTTGAGCATCATTGGTAATGAGCTTGAATTCAAAAATAGAGGTCATATCAGTTGAACTTCTTGATGAAGAGCTGTGGTCAGTGTGTCAGTGGTGGGTCTTGGATGGTGACTGGAATATGTTGGAAATTTGATCAAAGAGGAGCAACACTATCTCAATGGAAGGGGGGGGGGGACCTCTAATGGAAATGGAGAGACCTTTAGTGGTCCTTAGTGGTGATGACGGTGGGACAGCTCTGGGTCAGTGGGTGGGATATTATGTTCACATAGAAAGTGGGAAAAAATATATATAGATGAGCTACCTTACATAATGAAGATCCATGGGATTCAAATCATTAGATCCCATATTTGAATCCATACTAGACTGATATGAATTATAGATATGGAATCTTCCATTAGTATCAAGAACCATTCATATCTACATGGGGTATTTCTAGTTCTGCATCCATGCTTGGTTGGGATTGGGAAATAATTCATTAATTATCTAGGGAGGGGATATTATATTTTTTTAGGTCTATGTGGCCTTTAGGGTCATGTACTTGGTCCAAGTGATTACTGGGCCTACGGGTCATGTGAGGGTTTCCCCCTCAACCCACTAAAAAGGAGGGCTATCTAAAAAATAAATAAAAATGTAAGGCCTTTGGGATTTTCAGATAGCTCTTCTAGAATATCAAATTTGATAACTGTGGCTAAAATAAGGGTTTATATTTATAGGAACATCAAGGATGATCTTAAATATAACATCAATCCTTAGAAAAAATCCCTGAGGAATCTTTTTTAGAGCTCCAAGACTATACATTATCTGAAAGATTCTTTATATATGAATTCAGTCTCAGAGATGACATTTTGGTTCCTACACCCACTCATAGAAAACCATCAGCATGGTTAGCATCATATTTGATTTATATCCGAGAGAAAATATCTACTGATAGTCAAATTTTCCCAGAGGCTCATCAAGGGTGTGCATATATCATGAAAAACTCTCCTCTAACCCATAGAAATCAATATCAACATCAACATCAACATCAACATCAATATACCATTGTTCAGAGTTACTCCTCAATTTTCACCACTTTAGTAGATAATCCCAGCAGAGGATGGAGCCCAATGTGGGATTTCTACCCAGGCAGTAGCTTCTTCAATGAATAGTTTAGGGCCTTCTGGGTTTATCAAAGCTATGTAGTGCTCACTGATCAGTTGTGGGATATTGATTTGTATTAGGTAGTATGGACATATTACTTTATGATATTCTATTTAGCCAAGATACAACCTAAATTTTTTAGCTATTAGTGTTCAGGTAACAATACTATCCATATGCCACATGGTGAGTTAGGTATTAGTTTATATGATATATGAAAACTAGGAGGGATCCTAATCATTTGGAGGATTTATGATGAGTTCATTCCAATAGATACTTTCCAGGATAATTTAAGGAATACCCATCCCTTGTAAAGGTATCTATTAACCAAAGAAGAGGGAATATTGGGAAGAGATCTTAATATTCATTCCATCATCCCAATTGGAAAATGGGTGGATTCCTTTCTTCAACCCAGTGGTCCAAAGCTAGGAGTTGGGAAATCAAGGAACTGCCTTTGTCAATAGGCTAAGGATGTTGAAGGTTCTTATTTAGGATACCCTAGAAACAATCTAGTTGACTTTATGGGGATACACTATCCAACCAAATGTAACCCACACCCTTTATTTAATAGGATTCTTATCCATGTTTATGAGTGGATGGATCTTCCCTACCGGGGATGCCCATTCAGATATCAGGTCTAGTACCCTAATGATGGAGGAATTTTTAGTGAAAGGTCAAATAGTTAATCTGTTGGTTCTAGTTCTCACTTAGTTCTACTATATATTGGGACATATACAATGGGGGATGATCTTATATTAGATTGGTAGTCTATTTCAATTCTTGTATGGATTGGTGGTAGAGCACTTCTAGTGTTACGAGTACCAATGCACCATATCTTTTTCTATATCTCACCCCAGGATATTCAATATTTATAGTGTTTGAACAACATATTTAAAAATCCATGAAGTTACCAATATGATAAGTAATCATTATATCTCCACTTTTGTAACCTATGATTCTCCTTAAAATATGATCATCAAAAACGGTAATGGGATGTAGAAAGTGTGTCCTTATATTGCTTCTTTTTGAGATGGGTTCCTTGAATCCCGAGTGGAAAATTTAATAATCTATGATCCCTATCCCCCTTAAAAATATGAATGCTAATTTAGGTGATTGAAATGTGTATCTCTAATCTCTTTCACCGGGTTTAGTTGAGATCATCATCCTACTATCATCCGCCAACTCTGGATAATGCTGGCATGAGAGGATACCAATTATAAGATTATAATGCCCTCTATGGGTGTCCTAACAAACTTATGGTGGGATTATACCAAGTAATGGGTAGAAATATATCTATATGGAGCGCTTGGATAGTCCATATGACTAGTAAACAATCCATTGGTTTGCCACAACCTTCTTCTAGATGTTATCTTTGGGATGATTATTGAGCCAGAGGATTCCATTAATAAGCCCACTAAAAATAATATAGAGTCCTTATATTTATGTTTTAATCCCATAAAGTAAGAGGAATACTAAATGTGAGTGGCTGGAGTTACTGACCACACCAATAGAATTAGTTCTACTATGTAGATAACTAGTGATCTATCGGTGAAGACTTCTTTTATTGAGCCAGTCAATAGAACTAGCTAGAGATAGGGAATTAATGACTCTTATATACTTATCCAAAGATCTATCTACTCCATTGTGAAGATAATTAATTATTATATATCAATGATAGAAAAAAAATCAGAGTGTAGATCCCAAATCTATCACTGATGATGGGGCTATGAGAATGTGGGCTTGGTGCTAAGTCCACACCATCATTATGGAGACCTTATTAGAGGAGATACACAATAAGGAAAAGAGCCCCTACTAGCTCTAATATAGTTTAGGTGTAGGTGGGTTCAGTTATTAACACCCGTATTCTCTTATCTAGTAAGTCCTAACTACCTGAGATAAACTGATACCACAAGAAAGTAATCTCCTCTATTTTGATTATGCTAACTACTGAGTGGAAGGTATGGAGAGTTTCACAAAAGTGTTAAATAACTTTTCTTTTAATGTATGAAAACTTTTTGATTGGATGGTTGTGACAACTATAGAACTCTATAAATATGAGGATCATGCGAAAAGAGTGAAAACACAACTACTGTAAAATACAATAGAAGTTGATGCATGAGAATAAAAGATCCAAGAATTATTAATCATGTTGAGTAAACACATCCATTAACCAAGGTTGAATCCACCAAATAGGTGAATTTTCAATAATCCATGAGTACTTACCACCAAGTATTAACTAATTTTCTAAGAAGGATTGATCATGTCATGTCATGATCATTTTCATTTACCTTAATTTTTATGTAATGAAAATTAGATATTCCAAATTTTGGATACTCATCCTTTTATTGAATAATGAATTAAAAAATATTTTTTCCTCAATCATTTTTAAATTTATTTTACTACCACTTCACTTTGTTTTTTATTCCACATTGGATTATGAAACATTCAAAGAGTAGAATCCAGAAAACTTGAATCCACTCAAACATTGAACTAGACTTAATGAGGCCAAACAAGATTCTCGAACACTTGGGTTAGTGAGGTTTCTTCTTGGGTGTGGCTCATAGATAAATATAAGTAGAAACACCATCACCATACACTAGAGTTGGTCTATTTGGATAATTTACTCATGGGAATAGCTCAAATATGGATATAAAAAGAAATACCATAACCACACACTAGAGTTGGCCCATTTAGATGATTTCCTCCTTAACATGGATCATAGATGGATATAGGAAGAAATACCATCACCGTACACTAAATTTGGTCTATTATGATGATTTTCTCCCAGGAATGAATCATAAATATATATAGGAAAAAATACCATCACCATACACTTTAGTTGGTCCATTTGGATGATTTCCTCCTAGGAATGGCTTATGGATACATATAGGTAAAAACACCATCATTGTACACTAGAGTTTTCAATTTGGATGATTGAATCAACATGATGAGTTTCATGAAGGGGAAATTTTGAATTAGAATTCCAATATCAAGGAGGGTTCGGCACCCTGAAATCATGAAAATATGTTAGGAGTGATATAGTGATCTAACTATTGCCCATGCCAAGGGACTTGATGATTATAACTTTTCTTTGAGTCTATAATGTGGGACCCACAAAATTTGATTCTTTTATTATATCACCCTAATTTTTTTTCTAAGCCTCATATTGGGGAGAATTAATAGGCAGGGACTTGAATTTAATTTAGCCTACCCTTTATGGGGTTTCAACCTAATTTTTTTTACCTTTAAATTTAAAACACTCAAGGGTGGATAAATCATGTGAGATTATTATTCAGTGCATAGAGACTCAAATTTTTTACCCAGTTTTCCCATTATGGGTATCCAAACAGGTGAGTTATATGTCTCTTTCCTTGGGTATTTCAAGGTCATGAAATTTGAATCATTATAGATCGTGTTTAATGAAGGTATCAGGCATGCAGCGGAAGCCCCAAAATATAGGATTTTAAAATTTTTCCCTGAATAAAAACATGAACTCGTCATCATTGGGGAATTTATTCCTAGTTTATGCTGAGGATCTTTCATAAAGAATATTAAGAAAAAAAATTAAAACCATAAAAGTCCTAGTTTAAATCTGAAGTTGTGCTCGACGTCTAATCATAGTTGGTGATTTTTTCTCAAAGAATATGAACCTGAATTCCTCTAGATCATCCACACACATTTCAAAAATTATTAGGATCACCGATCTTTGAAATCCAGGTGCTGGCATTGAGTTTTGATGACACCTTTTATGCTCTGATGATCACTGCATCGCCTTGCTTGTGATGCAGAAGAGGGAGCTTGATTCAAAATCTTTGGATTTAGAGCCTCTCTCAGTAAAACATGAGAGATAAAATAAGAGAGGGAAAAACCATGAATAGTACTTGGCATGTGCCTCTCTTCTTCTATTTATAGAGTGTTAAAAAATTATCTGGTATTTCCTCCCTAGCCCTCGAATAATTAACACTTTATATAAATGATATTATGACTATTATATTGAGCCATAAATATCATTTATTATTTTTATCACTTTCCTATAATATAATAAATATATTATATGATAATAATTAAGCCATTAACTCGGCTCGTAATTCCTGAAAATATTTAATGAACCTTTAATATTTTAAACTAATAATAGTTTAAATAATATATTATTGTATTTACTTTAAAACTTGTAAATACATTTAACAAATAAATTCAATGCATATTATTATTAACTTGAATAATATGAATTTATTTATTCCTTTGGTGATCGTATCTATTTGGAAAAATCTCAGACCCCATTGGTGGGGCCCACCATGTCCAAAACTTCTATTCAACTGAATATGGAAGATTTTTGAATACACTATTATGTGTGACCCTCTAGAACCTTATCTTGATAGTAGTGAATAGTATTCATATACCAAGAGTAGGATCTAACAACTCATCATGACCCATAAATATATAAGTATTATCACAATAGTGAAAACCAACCTACGATCACACACTATGTAATATAATCTCTTTGTCTTTAATATCTCCTAAATCAGGACACATACCCATTTCATAATACTTTTCTTGATTTATTATTTTTTGATCTAACTGGATGGATTTAACTTGGACTACCGTGTCCAGGGATTTATCAAGGTACTACCATCCTAATCAACATGGCCTGAGATATATAACTTCCTTAACCTATAAGCGAAAAATCCTTTATTGACCATTCAACTAATGTCATACCACCAATGACACACCCAACACAAGATACCTCGCCAAGATTTCATTATCACGGGTTTTCTCCTTGAATCAAAGTACGCGATCAAATGAAACACATTAATAATGAACTTAAGTCTAAAGACCAATACACATGTCTGTAGATAGGACCATTCAATGACACCCAAAACATGTGGTGTTCCTATTGGCAGGTCTATCCTCATGATCTCACTACTAGAGACCACCAAGTGAGAAATTCATGAGAAGAAGTCTCAATGCTTATGAGACCTGATCGCCTGATTTTCATTCATATACTATGTCCAGTCATTAATATATATCTAGAAAATATGACCTTTGTTTAAGATTAATGTCATAGTATCTTGTGGTTATCATTATATACTAGGATTTTCTATAAACTTTTGATACAATAATTAATCTATGAACAATACCATTAAATAGTGGATGCAAAAATATCTACACAATAATAGTAAGAATACAACATGTATATCTAATTGTATACACAATATAGTAATCAAAAGCACTATATAGTTGGGTATAGGGCACCCACTATTGCAACACTCCCACTTTCACTAGATCCAACTTACTAACCAACCTTGTTAGCTTCTTAATGATTAAGATCATGTTTCTTCTGAGTCACGACTTTAGCTATAGGGCCTACCACGTTTCCTATGCATGACAATTCTATTATTTTCAACCTCATCTCCCTGAGTAAAACTTCTAAAGAGATGATATCCTCAACTATATCCCTTTTTTCCACTATCAAAAATTTAAATATTGGATAATAAGATTATCATAATTTACATTATGATAATACTTTACTTACAAGGTGAAATTACAATAACTAGAACAAATTGTTTCATTTACCCGCTTCTTAGCTGCCTTAGAATCTACAACAGACTTGGAATTTGTAGGTATGTCTACCAATGGCTTATACGAGCTTTTATCTCTCATCACCTTAGCCTAACTAGGATAATAGATCACACAGATCTTAGGAAGACTAGTTTGTGTCCCCTCAAAACTTGTATTATTTATTATCTACTTACCATGTACATATCTTTTGTACTTTATAAAGTATAAATGAATAGTTTTGACTAAATTACATGAAGTTCTCTTGAATATTACTGATATATTCCTACTATAAAGTATATCCCAACAATATCAGTTCTTGTACATATCATGTCACACATGATTGATCCATGGCTTAAGTGTATGGATTTCAATGCATGACATTAATCTCTTCTCATTCCCCGGACATGTCAATCAAGAGAGACATATGTCATGTGGCATAGGAAACAATTCTAACTTGAATTATCCCAACTTGTATTTTTCAATACCATTTCACAATATGTACGATTGAATAGGTCAAAACAACCTTTAGATCTACATCGGTAGATCTTGTTCCCTAGAACTTAGATGCTAATTTAAGTTAATCACTAGAGAATATATTCTTTCATTTAGGTCTTAAATAACTATAAAAGAAATACTATTTTTCCATATTTTGTCGAACATATTTTACATGGAAAACCTTGAATCTTCCATTAACCTATAGTAGACACATGGAAAACATTTATTACAAATGTATATTCTATGATCCCATTGCTTACTTAAATCCTAAACTGGATATCAGTGACTTTTAACCATTATTAGTATTTTATGGCATGGCCATCCATTTATGGTTTCATCGTATAGACACCTTCCATGTTTGGTGGTCATGACATCTAATTATCAATATAATATGATCATATAAAGTAGATATGACAAGTAAAATTCTAATTAATTTATGCAGAATGAATTGGTATAACCAATTGAACCTTATTAGTAATGCACTTGTACCATACATGTATCAACTCACTTGAATACTCACCGTAGTATTCAAAATCATAAGCCCATTTTCACTTTGATACATGGAATCCATTATTGAATTTTAACTGGTCTTGTCAATATCATCAAATTTCCATATACTGCTTACTTTTAGGAAATATTATTCATAATGAATAATAGATTACCGACCACAGTGAATACAAAAACCATCACCATGGTTTTATACTTCCTATGTAGTATGTGTCTCTAGAACATGATCTATTACTCATGTTCTTGTGGAACTAGTTTCTAGGCCAACTACATGTGCATCTATAACATTGACTAAAACCAACTCAATCTAGCTCCCACTATCTCTAAAGAGATGTGCACCCTAATATAGATATATAGTATATCTCTTGACTATCACTTTTATATCTTAGGGATTTATGTAATATCCTAAGAAACCGTTAAGATAATTACTTTGGATGCTCAATGTGTTTGTTTTTTATGCAAATTTGTTTATTTCCTAACAAAATATTTTCATCTAAACACACGTCCTTATGACATAATGGATTTCCATCATATTATGACCGATATGATATCCATTTTTCACTATAGTTGGCATATGGTTATGGGATATCACAATTATTTTAAAATCACTTCATGAAATACAATGAAAGCTTCTGCAAGTTGCAATATTGATACTCCTTACATCATAACTCTGATGTATAGAATGTGCATTTAGAATTTGTTCGACACTTCATTTTGTTGATCAATGTTGACTTATAAGAACTAATCATAGATCCTCCTCATTAACATCAATGTCGTGATGTAGATAAGGTACTATGTGTTTAGGAATTACTCCATGCTACATTATCATTATCGAAAAATTCTTGGTCAAGATATTATTTAGCATGCCAACTAGAAGAAACACATATCCTATGACCATGAATATAAACAATTTTACCATTCCTTAATTAATTAAAGGAATCTAATGTAGTATATTTACCACTATCTTACCCTTTAGAATAGTTCACAATCACCTATTGATCTAATTCCAATATCCTTGTAGATTACCTTTATTTTTAAAGGTTTTCCCCCAAAAATAAGAATATATATTGATAATACCAAAGGTGGTTAGCTATACCGAGCATAAATAACAAACTAGGAATATACTTGATGTATACTTTAAGTTTTTATTAACAAATATTTATCTTAACACAATTGGGTAAATTAAGCCTTACATCTTATATTCATCAAGATATTGCATATGATTCATGTACCACTAAACTATTACTTTAGTATTTCTCACCACAAACAACATTAATTTTATAACTTTCAATAATTTCTCCTTGTGTACAAAGGAAACATGAGATACATGTTTTGGTTATACTAAATGAAAGTTTAACTTGAATCATTAACTTGGAAATTTGAAGTCATGTACTTCTCACCACTGACAAATGAATTACCCTTTCTCAGCATCTTGGAGAATACACCTGACTTATAGTAACGTTTATATACTATCTTGGTTAGCATATTTCAATACAAATATGTGATATGAATATAGTATTAAATACCCAAGAAGTAAAACTGAAGCATTACATTTTACTTTGATGAATAAACCTGAAGAAAAAACAGAAACTTTCTTATTTAATTCAGTTAATTTCATTTAAAATTTCATTGTTTTATTTTATGATATGAAAAGAAAATAACCTCTATTAATACCTATTTCATTTAAGTATGTTGCAAATGTGATTCTGGAATTACTTTCCATTGGCCTTTTTTTGTCATGCCTTTCAATTTTTTCACCATAAGAACTAAAGATTAATATATTTTTTATATTATTATTTACTAGGTGATCCTTCCCTAAATAGGTAAGGAAGAATTTACTCTATACTATTCATTTTGTAACCTAAACAATACTTGAGTAAATAGATGAAAATTATATGAGAAAGGGATCCATTGAAAGATCATAATCCATCTTTCAATTTGCACATGTTGGTGTAACCATCGACTTATACCAGTGCTTATATTTATCTTTGCATACTTCTTGGAGATGAGACTATGTGTTATATCATACATGTACCGAGGTAGCGTCCACAACTAGAATCAGATATTGATGATATCATAATGACATAACCATCATATTCTCTATACATGAGTTTCTTGTAAGAAATTTCTCACCCTTTCTTCTTGAGGTGACTTAATAGGTGTTGGTGACACTGGAACCTTGAGTTTTTTATATCATAGTACTATGCGCAAGTGCTCGTATTATTCTTAGATACTCATTTTGGTGTTGACATTTACTTTTTCCATTATTTATCACAATTATTTATTATGGTATACTTTTCCATTTTCTGCAAAATTATATTTTAGAAGATTAGTACTTTTTATTTGATTACCAATTTAGACATTTTGATTAATTAATTAATTAAATCATTAAATGTCTCCCACTATTTTATCAAATTATAGGAACTCTATTTGCTAGAATCAGAATACTCTATCACTTTATTATTCAAGTGAAAAGTATCCTCGAACCACCCCTCTTAGTCTAAAATCTTTGGGTACGCCACTACTTGGAGGGTTCAAGGTATGTGATTGGATGGCCAACCCTTTTAACTTGCTGTTCCTTGATCTACTGAGTGAAGTCTCAAATTCTTAAATTATAAATTGATTTAGTCAACACTTGCCTCTAAAATTACAATAATCTAGCTTTAGATACTTATTTTTTGAAACTTTAGTTAAGTCAACCCATTACTTTCACAAGAACACCATAGTAGTAAGAGACACCCTCAAATTTGGTGTGATGAGAACCAAAAACACCTAGTTTTGTTCAAAGTCTAATAATGGAAGGCATTTACAACTTAATATTTACTTGAGGGTTTTATTTTTTTTAATGTGATGAAAGAAATCATTTTCTATTTTCTAAGAATCTACTATGTGATCACACTCACAACTGAACATGCAAAAAATAGAAAAAAACCATCACATCACATGTTTAATTTATCTTTGCATGATTGTTTACTATTCTATGTGATTACGCATAAGCTACACATAAAAAAACAAATAAACCATGAAAAAATAAAATAAAGGACTGATAATGAACTGATTCTAATGATTGATCCATTGAGTAAATAATGGATCAACCCAGAACGTAGGAGATTCACCTTGAGTTGCATCGCTTGCGACTTGTACTGTAGCACATTACCCTCTATTTCATCACATATCTTGTCTGGTGCGTCACCATTACTTGGCACAAAGTGCGTCACTGCCCATCTCATCATTATACAATAGTACTCGCACATAGGTGAGGGGATCTTGGGAGTAAAAATACAACTCAGAGAATGGTCACACATGCTCTTATACATATAAGGACTCAGATGAATCTCAGATTTTCATAAAATAAAATAAAATATTACAGAACCATTAAAATAATTAAATAAATAAATAAAAATGTGCAAAAACGTGCATTGGTTGGTGCAATGGCCCATGATAAGTCAATACACATTAACTCACATATTAAAATTAAATACAAAAATAAAAATTAAACTTGTATTAAAAATAGGGCATCTTATTGAATTAAAATCCACTCTTATTTTAATTTAATAATTTTCATCATTCGGTCTCATTAATTAATATAATTTATCACAAAAATTAAATTAATTTAATCCTTAATTAATAAAATTAACATTTAAACAAAAAATTAATAATTAATTTATTCAATTTGAAAAGGATATTAAATTAATTTTATTTGGAACTTGAAAACTCTGAGTAGAGCCTTTTTGAGTCGAGCCTTACTCGTGCATGGCCTTTCAGAATGGTGAAAAACCCATACAAGGGTGTTCTAGGATGGGAGGCCCTGCCCAGACCTATATCGGGTCAGACGGGCCCACTCTGACCTGTTTAGAGGCATTTCCGAACTATGAAAATGGTACCTCCCACTACTAGGTCACCCATGAAGGGTAGGAGTCAGATACGGCTGGTTGGGATCAATAGAGGAGCACTGGATGGAATAGATCTGGAACTGATTGGTTCATAGTGGGTCACCACAGGTCCGAGTTGGGAGGATGAGCCTAACATTGGCAAGAGAGGTGTGGCTAAGGATGCCTGAAAAATATGAGTGGACAAAAATGGCTCACGAAAGCCTAATTTGGAAACCCCGATGGGCCTTAACACAATAGAGGAGGAACATCAGTGGAGGTTCGGTGCCATGTTGAGGGGCCAGCTTGGTTGGATTCCACTGGCTATGGGCCAGGTTGCTGCTAATGGGTAGCTTTAGCGTGGCATGTTAGCCAGATCTATGACCCAGAGGGGATGTAGATCCACTGGTCCGGGCGGCGATGCATTGACTGCTCCTGGTGGTGGTGCCACATAGTTGTGGGATGGGGAATAGGCTAAGAGAATGAGGCTGAGTCTTGCTCTAGTAGGATGGAGACGCCTCAACCGATGGGGTCTCCAGGGCGGCTCTCACCGACTAACGCGTCATAGGGGAGAAGAGAAGCCAGGGGGGTCTTGCAGAGGAATATGGGAGGTAGGGGGGTAAGCGACCCCCATTATTTTTTGACATTTTTTTGTTTTTTTAGAAGACCCAAAAAAGCAGGCCACTTAACAAAATTTTCCACATTTATTTTGTTTTTATCTTAATGGGTCAAGTCTCCCTTTAATTATTTTTCTAAATATTATTTATTAGGCTTATAAAAAAAATAATAATAATAATATAACAATATTATTATCATAATAAAATTAATATTATTATAATAAAACACTGGTACCAGAAAATAGTATTCCGACTGCCGATCCAATATGAATAGGAAGGATTTATCAAAATGATACCACCGACCAGACATGGATTTAATTATCACTAAGAATTCTTAAAATTTTAATACCCATTATTTAAATTCAATCTATATTTAAAACTTCATATGGACATAAATTGACTATCTGATGTTGGATTTAATCACTTTTAGTGGCATTGGGACTAGAATGATCCCCTTTATAAAACTTTGATGCAAATTTAATTTTTCATTGGCTTAAAATATACACAGTTCATTTTGATACCAATTGAAGGTTCCAAACATGTAACAGAAGCCCCAAAATATGATATTTTGAAAATTTTCACCGATGAACAACATGAAATCATCTTCATAGGAAAATCATTGCTCGGTTTATGATGATGATCTTGCATTAAAATGATTAAGCACAAAATTAAAGCCATAAAATAATTGCTGCTAAGGGGTAGCTTCGGTAAGGCACGTTAGCCAGATCTACGACCTAGAGGGGATGTAGATCCATTGGTCTGGGTGTCGATACATCGACTGCTCCTAGTGGTGGTGCCACGCAGTTGTGGGATGGGGAATAGGCTAAGATAAGGAGGCCGAGTCTTGGTCCAGTAGGAGGGCGACGCGTCGACCTATGGGGTCTCCGGGGTGGCTCTCACAGACTAACGCATCGTAGGAGAGAAGAGCAGCCTGGGGGGTCAGGCAGAGGAATATGGGAGGTAGGGGGGCTAAGTGACCCCCATTATTTTTTTGACCTTTTTTTTTGTTTTTTTATAATACCCAAAAAAGCAGGCCACTTAACAAAATCTTCTACCTTTATTTTGTTTTTATCTAAATGGTTTCAAGCCTCCCTTTAAGTATTTTTCTAAATATTATTTATTAGGTTTAGAAAAATAATAATAATATAATAATAATATTATTATCATAATAAAATTAATATTATTATAATAAATCACTGGTACTAGAAAACACTATTCCGACTGCCGATCCGATCATAATAGAAAGGATTTATCAAAATGATACCATCGAACAAACATGGATTTAATTATCATTAAGCATTCTTCGAATTTTAATACCAATTATTAAAATTAAATATATATTTAAAACTTCATATGTCCATAAATTTACTATCCGATGTTGGATTTAATCAGATGGGGAATAGGCTAAGAGAAGGAGGCCGAGTCTTGGTCCAGTAGGAGGGCGACACATCAACCGATGGGGTCTCCAGGGTGGCTCTCACCGACTAACGTGTCGTTGGGGGGAAGAGCGGACATGGGGGTCCCATAGAGGAAGATGGGAGGTAGGGGGGCTAAGCGACCCCCATTATTTTTTGACCTTTTTTTGTTTTTTAGAAGACCCAAAAAAGCAGGCCACTTAACAAAATTTTCCACCTTTATTTTGATTTTATCTAAATGGGTCAAGCCTCCCTTTAATTATTTTTCTAAAGATTATTTATTAGGCTTAGAAAAATAATAATAATATTATAATAATATTATTATCATAATAAAATTAATATTTTTATAATAAAACACCGGTACCAAAAAATAGTATTCCAACTGCCGATCCAATCAGAATAGAAAGGATTTATCAAAATGATATCACCGACCAAACATGGATTTAATTATCACCAAGCATTATTTGAATTTTAATACCGATTATAAAAATTTAATCTATATTTAAAAGTTCATATGGCCATAAATTGACTATCCGATGTTGGATTTAATCACCGTTAGTGGCGTTAGGACCAGAACAATTCCCTTTATAAAACTTTAATGCAAATTTAATTTTTCATTTGCCTAAAATTTACAAGGTTCATTCTGATACTAATTGAAGGTTCTAGACATGTAACAGAAGCCCCAAAATATGGGATTTTAAAAATTTTCACCGATGAATGACATAAACTCATCTTTATTGGAAAATCATTGCTCGGTTTATGCCGATGATCTTGCACGAAAATGATTAACCACAAAATTAATACCATAAAATAACTGGTTTAAATTCTAAGCTACTCTCAACATCTTCTCATCATTGGTGATCATTGTTCAAAGAATTTGAATTATAATTTCTTTATATCATCCACACATGTTTCAAAAATTTGTTTGAGCACTGATCATCAAAATCCGGGTGCTAGTGTGGAGTTTGGAAGATGCCTTCGATGCTTATATGATAACCCCATCATCTTACTTGAGATGTAAGGGAAGAAGCTTGATCCAAACTCCTCGGATCCAAAGACTCTCTATCTATAAAATGGGAGAAATAATAAGAGAGATAAATCTCATGAATAGTACCTATCATGTGCCTATCTTCTTCTATTTATAGAGTGTTAGAAAATTATCCAGTATTGCCTCCCCGACCCCTGAATAATTAACACTCTATAAAAATGATATTACAACTATTATAATAAGCCATAAATATCATTTATTATTATTATTATAACTTACCTATAATAAAATAAATATATTATGTGATAATAATTGATCCATTAACCTGATTCGTACTTCCTGAAAATATGAAACGAACCTTGAATATTTTAAACTAATATTCATTCAAATAATATTTTCATGAACTTACTTTAAAAATTTTAAATACATTTAATAAATAAATTTAATTCCCATGATTATTAACTTGAATAATATGAATTTATTTATTCCTTTGGTGGTCGTATCTCCTTGGACAAATCCCGAACCCCAGTAGTGGGTCCCACCATGTCCAAAACTCCTATTCAACTGAATATGGAAGATTCTTGAATATGCTATTGTGTGTGACCCACTAGGCCCTTATCTCAATAACAGTGAATACTATTCACATACCAAGAGCAGGATCTAGCAACCCATCATAACCCCTAAAGAGATAAGGATTGTCATAGTAGTGACAACCAATCTATGAACACACACTGTGCAATATAATCTCTTCATCTTTAATATCTCATAAAGAAGGATGCACACCCGTGTCATCATCCTTTTCTTGATTTATTATTTTTTGATCTAACAAGATAGATTTACCTTGGAATACCATGGCCATGGATTTATCAAGGTACTACCATCCTGATCAACATGGACCGAGATATATAACTTTCTTAACCTGGAAACGAAAAATCATTTCTTGACCATTCAACCAATTTTATACCACCAATGATGAACCCAATACAAGATACCTCACCACAATTTCATTATCATGGGTTTCCCTTGCATCAAATTACGCGATCAAATGACACCAATTGATAATGATATCAAGTATGGAGACCAATACACATGTCTGTAGATAGGAACATCTAATAAAACCCCAAACATGTAGTGTTCCTATCGTTGGGTCTATCCTCATGATCTCACTACTAGAGATCACCAAGTGTGAACTTCATGAGAATAAGTCTCAATGATTATGATCCCCCATCACCTGATAGTCATACATGTACTGTTTCCAATCAGTAAGATTTATCTAGACCATATGAATTTTTTTAAGATTAATGTTATAGTATCTCAAGGTTATCATAATATCCTGAGATCTGCTATAACCTTTTGATACAATAATTAATAAATGGAAATTACCATTAAATAGTGGATGCATAAATATCTAAATTATAATGGTAAGAATACAACATTTATATCTAACTATATAAATAATATGGTAATCAAAAGCACTGTATAGTTGGGTTTAGGGAACCCTATATTGCAACATTTAAGGTCATAAAATTTTGAAAAATTATCGCAGTGGTTTAAGGTAATATAGATTTGACCATACAAGGTTATAAAATCCATATAGTAAGGACAAGAAAGAAACCTGATGTGAATAGATAACCCATTTTTAATAAAATACTATACCAGAAAATGGTAATTCAATTTACTATCATCAAGCTCAGACCATCGTGTCATATAGTTTATGGTCATGTGATGAGGGCCAACCAAAGGTTCAAGAATGAGGTTTAATATCCTTTAATTGAAAATTGGTAAAATGAATAGAGGCATGACATCAAGGATATCATATCCATTTTATTGGTTTATTTATGAATTGGGTAGAACATAACTCAAGAATCTTGAATCTGGATGATGAGATGGGGCACTTATGTCGGGGATGACCACTGAACATGTTTGAATGATGGGTTCCACTATAATAGTTCTAGGTCATATAGACATTAGAGGAATTTATCCTTAGGATAAAGAAAAAACTTTAGTTGGTATCCATATTGGGGGTACATATGTAAGATCCAAATTGGGGCATGTGTGAATATCCAAACAAAGGTTTCCTTTGGAGTTGAATACACTCATTACCAATATCCATAGGATATTTGTGAGGATTCAAACACTTGGATAATGAATTTGATTCATATAGGAGATGATATTTAAGGAGGGTTCTAGTACCTTCAAAGGTTATGTCGCTATATATTGAATAAATTATCAGGGTAAAGATATATGATATGTCATTGCTTTAACTTTTTCTTAAACCAGGGGGTTTAAAAAGCATATATCAGCTTATGATAGGGCCACACAGTGGGCCCTATGATATTTTTCCCTTTTCATTTTCACTCTAATTTTATCATAATCCCAGGAGGTTGAGATCTTAGCGAGTGAAGACTTTAATTTTACTCAGGATTCCTTTTAAGAGGTTTTAGCATGAAAAGTTTTATGTATCTTTCAACAGTATGTTAAGGTCTATGATCTAAACCATATAAGGTTAGAGTTTAATTCCCTAAATATTTTACCCAAACATGTTGAGTTTAAGTTTGTACAAATTTGACTAACAATGTGAGGCAGTTTAACCAACATGAGCTAAGATAAACTCGACGTGAACAATATAATCATTTTCAACACACACTATCTTGAGGGAGGGTGCACATGGTTTAACAACATGATGCTTGACCATAGAAAAGTAAAAGGTGAGACAATATACACAATAAGGGAGAATAGAAACCTGATTTAAATGGACAACCCAATTCTATCATATATCATCTCATGGGGAGTGTACTTAGTTTAATTTAATAGTTCTTGGACCAAAGGAATGAAGGGGTATGTCACATTCTAACATTGTTTTTCCTTTATATTTATTTTATTATGGATTTTTACCTTGTGATGTTCTTTCTCTTTAGTTTTCAGGAGTTTCGAAGGGCCTAGGGGAGGATGTAGCATTGAAAACTATAGGCTATAGTAGATAATCCCTGAAATATGGTTTCACATCATGAACCAATTTTACATTACTCTCATTAGTATCATATCATATACTAGGTGTAATCCGTTCATGTTGTGAATGATTTTTCATGTTGTTATTATTTAGGGTGAATGACCATTCACATTATGAATATGGTCAACCCAATTTTAATTTCATGCTTTTAATCCTTTTACCACACTTAAGTTTAACCCTTTTGGGTTTACTTCTACCTATCATTTGAAATATATGAATCCCAACAGTTCCTATTTTAATTCTATCCTCCTCTATAGAGCATCCTTTGAGTTTCTTCAACTCTTAAGGCTGTTTATTCAAGTTAAGACCTCCTATATTGTTTTCTCTCTTGTGATTATATCCTCCCTAACCCTAGAATCCATAAAATATGAATATGAGATCTAAGGTTGTTCTTGATTGGGGTATTTTTATGTCCTAATGTTTTTTGGATCCTTATTGGTTTTGTAAAGGCTTCTTTGGGATATACACTGGCAGATTACCTCCGCGGTCATTGAAAGTGATGAGATTTGAGGTATGTGCCCCATGAATCCCCATTTAAAATTAATTATATGATTTATGGTGTTTTTTGATGGGTTTTAAAATTTTTGAAATGTTACTAATTATATTTTGGTATCTATATAAAAGGATTCTTACATTCATGAGTTTTCAATAAATTTGACAATTTTTTTTCATATGATTAGATATTTAAATCTATTTTAATGGTTAAATCATTATTTTGGATATAAAAATTCCTAGTTGGATATTTTATAGTTACATATTTAAATTTCATACGATGTTAATTTTCAAAATGATGGGAAAGGGTTATTTTTTGAAGCTTGAGTGTGTTGGAACTTTTTGAGAAATGATTTGAAAACTTGTATTTATTAAATAAATCAAATGATAGATTATGAGTTTGGGTTTTTAAAGGTATTTTTATTGATTTTATCCTTAAATAATGACTCTAAGTCCAGGTCATCAATTTAAATGGTTATTAGGAAATAAAAACCCTTAGTATATGCCCCTAATTATGTAATATAAATTATGGATGTTTGAATGCCTATAATAAATGTCCCTTCAAAGGGAAGTTGAATTGTATTATTATGATTGGATAAAGGGGTTGTTCCTATTAAAAGGTATGGGAGAGATAAATGGACATTTTATGATTTTATTATATATCATGACAATTACTTTGAATTGATCACCTACTTTTTATATGTCATGGGAAAACCTAGTTGGTTAGGTGAGAAGTCGGGTATATATGCACACTAGTTTAGAATCATGATTTAGCTAATGAACCTAGGTGGGACTTTGGTCAACCAATGGAATATTTCCCCTCATTTAGTCCAATTATAGAAATACTAGATGTTTGGGTGGGTTGATTAGCATGTAGTTTTTTATGGTGTACATACTTTACTTCATTTATGACCATGCTAGATCTATTCTAGATTTTTCCCATTGAGCACCTAGGATTCCATTATAACAATATATTTTACAAGGTATGGATATCTTTTATTTTGTGAAATGATATTACGATTTCTTTCAAGATTTTTCTTAAAAAAACATTAACTTAAATTTATGAATTATTTTATTAAAGGAATAAAAATTTCGGTTTTATTTAGAATGAACCTTGGATTTATAAAAGTGGTGTTTTTTCAAAGAAAACTATAAGGACTTGACCCCAGTTTCCCGGAGTCGATGCCTTATTTAATTTCATTGGAATATAAACAAGGAATATGCATCCCAAAGGACCTAGTAGTTTAGTATAATTGGAAAAAATATACATACATGAGTTCATCTTAACAACTTGAAATGAAAAACAATATTGAAATTCCTTCGACAAAATCCATAACTCCTAGGTTATTTCAGCATGTAATTCATAATAAAAAAATTCATGTAATAAGAAAATGAAACATAAGAAAGGGGTGAGCTCAAATGATCAGTAAGGGTAAGTAATACAGTGGAAGATATCATAAACATAAACATTAGGCATGTTGAATAACTAAAAACATATGTCTTTAATAAAAAACTTGAACACATTATGGATGGAATAAGAGATGAATAAATAATGCCATAGTAAAACATAATCATGGGTATTATAATAGTCTAATAACCACATAAAACATAAATAATATTTTTATAATTATGGAATGAATACTTTGGGACATCATAACCATACCATCAAGGCCTCATTCCAAGATGATAAATAATCATTTTTTCAGGGCCTTATGCCAAGACCATAGTTTGTCTCATGAGTTCTACTGATGCACCGAGGGGATAAAGAGGGATCCACCAAAAAATTAATATGTCCAATTTATTCCTCATATGAATGGGGATAAACATAAATAACCTATGAATTCATATTGAAACTAATATATGAAATGTAAATAACTTTCCTCGAACATTAAACATAAACACTAACCATTTGGAGTAAATCAGTGAATGGTTTTAAGATAGAACATCCACATAAAAACTAATAATAAACCATTAAATTAAATATTTTAGATGATAAAATAAAATATTAATCCCAACAATACATAATAATCAACATGAGTTTTGAAATAGATGAAGATACTCATATAAAATCTTCGAGTAATTCTTGAGATAATTACTCTTTTACTTTGAAAAGAAGAGTTCCTTTGGAAAAATATTTGTATAAAACAAAAAGTAAAGTAAAAGAGTATTTTTATAATATAATGAGTGATTTTATAAAGATAATGGTTTCTAAAAACATATTATAGAGTTCCCTTTAAAATAGGTAAGATTTTGAGGAATTCCCTTGAAATGAGATTGTTTATCGGGAAGGATTTTTGAAAGATCCTTTTAAAACATATAACTCACCATAAATGAAGGTATGATTTTTGGAACACATATATATAAAATTAAAATATAAATTATGAGGAGTAAATATTAATGAATAATAATTTAATTGAGATAAGTAGATAATAAAATAACTTGAATGAAAATCGAGGTTCAGGTAGAAAACACTTACCTTAAGTCTAAATGTGTTCCGCTCTTAAACTTAAAGTCCTGGAATATGAAATTGGACTTATTAATAACTTAATTCAGAACCTATTAGACATGTATTTAGTTTATCATACTTTTATAAAGTTCATTATGTTTTTATTGATAAGTTATATGATTGAATTCCGTTGTTCTGGAGTGTTTGTTTCCTTGGTTTTCATGATCAGTATATTTGTATATGAGTATGGATGTTCATGTGGAAAGGATGTAATTATATATAATTGAAATTATATATTATTTATGAAAATCCATAAGTGTTAGTGGTTATATATAACATTTTTTTAGATGGTATGATGATGAATCATTGGATGAAATATTAATGACAATCACTTTGATTATTTGGCGGTATTTGGATTATTATGAACTAGTTTTGTCATATAAATTAATACTATGTACATATACTGGTTATTAAATATTATGTAGGTTGTAATACATATTTTATATTCTGTTTCAACCATAAAAATGGTTTCATTACCAGTAATGAAGGATTAATTGAATAACGAAACTTCTTCATCCATGAAGGTTGTAAATTGGAACCTCACGGGCTATGATTTCATTTATAAAAGAGAGAGAGAGAGAGAGTAAGAAGATTGATAATGGTTATTAAATTAACATGGTATAATTAATTTATTTAAATGATACTAGAGTTATGAGCATAAATTGGAAAGATGAGGTTAGGATAGAATAATAAAAAAAGATAAATTGAAATGAAACTAAATAAAAAAGAAAGATGTTTTACCTCTTGAAATAACCTCCTTGAGAACCTCCTTAAGGGAAGGGGTTTTGGTATTTGGGAAAGACCAAGAGCTCCTGGATGTGGGGGGTGAATAGGAAATGGTATTTGGTCAGAAATTTTAGGAGCTTAAAGGCTTAGAGGAATTAAGAGAAGAGGGAGTGGGGGGGGGGTATAGTGGAGGAGAGGAGGGTTTTCCCATTATTTTACTAATTATTTTGTTATTTTTCCAAAGACAACCAATAATATTAATTATTGTGACAAAAAATATTAATACGTGCATGTGAGTTCAAACCAATGGTAATTTACATCATTCATGGCTCAATAATGATGTATAAATTCACTTATTTAACATATTTTGTAAATTATCGAATTTTACTATTCACCAAAAAAATCAAGTATTTCAGAAAAATCCCAAAAATTCCCCCTAACCATATTTTGACGTGTATAATTCAAAAATGAACTCCATTTTTTTGAAAGTAATTTTCAAAATATGATTAATTTAATATTTAAATAAAATAATAATTTATTCGAAAAATAATTTTTTTAAAACTATAATTCGTTTTATATCACATTAAAAAATTAATCAAGATCATAACCTTAATACAATAAAATAATAATTTGATTCACTATTTATAAGGGTCATATTACTATTCATAAGGGTATGCTACTATTCACCAAAAATTATGTTTGTCATATCAGACTCTAAATATATTACTAAACGCAACCGCGTATGTCAGTTTTTAGAAATTAAAATCACAGAGGTGAAAAAATTATGTTTACTGGATAGGTTATAACGAAGTGTTGTTTTGTAGAGAATTGGTGTTTCATGAATTCAATATTAAATTTATGTGCTGAATCTTGAGGTGTTACATTATCCCCTCCTTACACAAATTTCATCCTCAAAATTACTAGAATGTTAGCTCACAAAAAGATTTGTGTAGTTATTCATCATAAGCTCCTCAGGATCCCATGTTTCCTCTTCGATTTTATGATTTTTCCAAAGTTTCTTTACCAGTCGACTTGTCTGATTCCTCAATACTTGTTCTTTAGTGTCCAGAATCTGGATAAACTCTTCACAGTAATATAGTTCAGGTTCCAATTCTATACCTTTAGAAGTGAGGAAATGCCTTGGGTCTGGCATGTACTTTCTTAGCAACGAGACATGAAACATATTGTGTACTTTAGACAGGCTAGGTGGAATAGACAAATGATATTCAATAACTCCAATTCTCTCCAAAATTTAAAAAGGGCATATGTACCTAGGGCCCAATTTCACTTTCTTCCCAAATCTTATAACACCCTTCCATGGAGATACTTTTAATAAAACAAGATCTCCCACTTGAAATTACAAATCCTTCATTCGATTATCAGTATAGATTTTTGGTCTTCTTTGAGATGATTTGATATAGCATTGAATATTCTTTACCTTCGCTGTTGTTTCCTCCATAAGCTCTACTCTCACTATCTTCCTTTTATAAACTTCATCCCAACATGTTGGTGTGCGACATCTCTTTCCATACAATTCCTTATATGGTTCCATTTGAATACTGGAATGGAAACTATTATTGTAGGAAAACTCCACCAAGGGTAAATACTGATCCCACATACATTAAAAGTAGAGTGAGCATTATCTCAACATGTATTATAAATTTTGGATCGTCCTTTTTGATTACCCATTAGTTTTTGGGTGATAAGAAGTACTCAAATGAAGCTCAGTATCCAAGGATTTCTGAAGACTTTTCCAGAATTTAGATGTAAATCGTGGATCACGATTAGGAACAATTGAGAGAGGTGCTCCATGAAGTCTTACAACTTAATTGATATAGAGTCTTTCTAGGCACTCCAGTGGAAAATACTCCCTTATAATAAGGAAATGTACTGATTTTGTATGTTGATCCACAATTACCCATATTGCATCGTTATTTCTTAGAGTTTTGGTTAATCCATTGAAAAAATACATGGTGATGGAATCCGATTTCCATGTAGGAATAGATATAGGTCTCATGAATCTTCTAGGATGTTTTAGTTTATACTTCAATTGTTGATAGACTAAATATATTGATAAATAATCAATAATTTTCCTCTTCATGTTATCCCACAAGAAATGTTCTTTCAAATCTATATACATTTTAGTGCTACCAGGGTGTATAGAGAAATTTGAGCTATGGGAATCATCCAATAACTCACTTTTCATCTCAAGTAGAGAGGGAACACATAGCCTCATCCCAAATTTTAGGACTCCATCTTCATAGATGAAGTCAAGAAACTTCCAATCTTCCATAGCATTAATTTTCTTTTGAAGATTATCATCATCAGAATGTGAAGCTTTAATTCTTTCCAAAAAATATAGTTGGGAAAACATTTGAAAAAGTAGTGATGTTTCACCTTATTTGGTAATTCCCATATCCATCCTCACTAGATCTATATACAATGAATCCTTCTCAATCCTCATTTTGTTAAGAACTCCATGATTCTTCCTAATCAATGCATCTTCTACCTTGTTTGCCTTTCCTAGGTGGTAGTGTATGGAACAATCATAATCCTTGAGCAGTTTGATCCATCACCTTTGCCTCATGTTGAGTTATTTCTATGAGAAGATATATTTTAGACTCTTATGATCTGTAAATATCTCACATTTTTTCTCCATAGAGATAATTTATTCATATATTTAGAGCAAATATTACTGTTTCTAACTCAATATCATGAGAAGGATAGTTTTGTTCATGAATTTTTAACTAACTTGATGCATGGTCAATAAATCTATTATTCTTCATAAGGAAACAACTAAATCCTTTCTTTGATGCATCACTATAGATCAAAAACCCATCATTCCATGATGCTATATTTAGGATCATATCATTTACTAATATCCTCTTAAATTCTTAAAAATAGTCTTCACATTATTTTTCCACATGAACTTAACCCATTTTTGTGAAATCTTGGTCATTGGGTTGTCTAATCAGGAAAAGTTCTAAACGAAATGCTGATAATAACCTGCTAAACCAATAAAACTACATACCTTAGTTATGTTAATTGGAGTATGCCATTATTGAATATCCTTTGTCTTCATAGGATCAAAAAATATTCCATCCTTAGAGATAATGTGGCCAAGAAAGGAAACTGATTGAATCCAAAATTCACACTTGCTAAACTTCCCATATAATTCATTTATTCTAAGAGTATTTAGAATAGTGCGCAAGTGATTTTCATGATCTTCATAGTTTTTTTAGTATACTAAGATATCATAAATAAATACCACCACGAAGTTATCAAGATATTCCTTTAAAACTCCATTCATTAGATCCATAAAAACAGAGGGTGCATTAGTCAGTCCAAAAGGAATTACTGTAAACTCGTAATGCCCATACCTGGTTTGAAATGATGTTTTTCAAATGTCTTCCTTCATCACAAGAAACCGATGACATCCAGATCAAAGGTCAATCTTCAAAAAATATTGAGATCCATGAAGTTGATCAAATAAATCATCAATGCATGGCAGGGGATAATTTTTCTTTATCGTTATATCATTGATCTCCCTATAGTCAATACACAACCTCATAGATCCATCTTTCTTCTTAACAAAAAGAACATGGGTTCTCCATAGAGAAAAACTAGGGAGAATAACTCCTTTATCACTCAATCCCTCTAGTTGTTTCTTCAGTTCCACTAATTACACAGTGTCCATTCTATGAGGGGTCTTTGATATAGGCCTTAAATTTGGAATTAAGTCAATGGAAAACTCAATTTCTTACTCTGGAGTATTTCTAGGTAAATCCTATTAAAAGACACCAACATATTCTTTCAAAATAGGTACGTACTCTATTTGAACATTCCTTTCCTCACCCATAGTTATTGAATTACCTCCATCACCAATAATTTAATTCAGTAGAGCTACTAGGGGTGGATTTAGATGAGAAATAGATGGTTATGTTTCTACCCTAAAGATAAGGGATTCCACATCGTCCTAAAAAATTTTAACCTCATTCTTCTTGTAATAAATTTTCACATCATGGTTCAAAAGACAATCTTTACTGAGGATTATATCAAAGTCAATCATGGGTATGAAAATAAAATCAGTAGATAAAACACATTTATATGCTATAATGGGGACTTCATGACATAACTTTATTGCAATGATACTTCCCATAGGAGTTTAGAATGACAAATCCTTTATTAAATCAAATTGGAAATATGTAATTTTCTTGGAAAATTGGGAAGATATGAAAGAATGTGATGATCCCGAATCAAATAAATATTTGGATAAGTTCAATGAAATGAATAAAGTACCTGCCACCACATCATTAGGAACTTCAACCTTCACAGTTGTGACTGCATAAGCTTGGCCTTTCTCCCTTGGCCTTCTTTGGGGAATGTTTCCCTGACTCTTAGGACATTCATGTGCATAATGTCCCATCTTATTGCAATTGTATCATTGAAAACTGGTAGCTTGTTTCCTCCCCTTAAAATCCCAATATATTTCGACTTTTTCTCCATAATTGTAACAGACTCCCATTCCCTTTAGGAAAGTGCCAAGGTGTTTCTTCCCAGAATTACTATTGGATGGAAGGTCAACTCTTCCCTTCTTCCCCATTTTCTTATTTCATCTTCCAAAGTTTTCAACATCCCTCTTCTTCTCTTGTTTTACTTTAAAGTTATAAGATTTAGAAAATTACTTTTCCATATTTATAGCACTTGAGACTATATCTTCATATGATGAGAAAATTTGGGAAACTCGGACCTTCAGAGGAATGATTTTTAACCATAAAATAATCGATCAATTTTTCTCCTTGGATTACGTATGTAGTCCGCAACATACCTTTCCAGCCTTGTAAAGTTGTCTTTATACTTGGATACATTTTCACCCTCCTTCTGTCTCAGATTCAATAATTTCCTTTCCATATATGCTCGTTGTTTGTAGGGGAAATATTTTTCTAGGAATATTTCCTTAAAATTCATCCATTCCAACCCTTCTATTTCTTCCTCATCCTTTGTGTTTGGGATTAAAGACCACCACTGATCTTCATATCCTGATATATGATAAACTACCATTAAAACCTTCTCTCTTTTGTTAAATCCAAAAGTGAGAAATATATTCTATAGGGAACATATCAACTTCTCAGCTAAAAATGGGTTTTTAGTCCCATTGAATGATGGAGGCTGTTGTCTCATAAAGCGATCTAACATAGCTCCCCCACATTGTGGATCCGGATGATACATATGGGTAAGATTATTATTCAAAACCCAAGTTAGCTATCCCAGTATAGTTATAAGTTTCTCAGCACCGATCACAACACCAGAGCCAACATCATTATCTTTCATCAGAGGGAAATACCTACATGGAACACACACGTTCATGCGGTTTTCATTACTTCCACTAGACACTATTTATAAATAATGACATACACTAGATTAGGCTATGAATCATAATGTATAATATCAATATAGAAAAAATACTTATCATAAATTGAAATTCTATACATAGCCAATATAATAATCATAAACATGGTTTCTTTGATGAAAAATTTACATTTAAATCCTTCATAATGGCTTGTAAATAAAATGTAAATTATCCTAAGCATATCCTCTGGTATTGTCAAACCAGGTGCACAGTAAGGCCCATTGCTGTGTACTAGGATACCCCATTTCTAGCCTGAAACTCTTTGTCAGAGTTTTCACTCCTAGGTACATCTGTTCCAGAACCACATCCACTTGTAGTATCCAAACAAGGATGTATTTTATAGAAATACCCATATAATATATTTCTTACCAAAAATTCTAGAATATTCTTGTATGTTTATCCTTAAAGACTATCTCAGGGTTTTATCACTAATATACATTCTCTAAATATAGTTTCCAAGTTTTCTACTAAACTTCCTTTGATACCAACTATAAGGACCCAAACTTGGTTTCCCAGAGCCGGTGCCTTATTTAATTAAATTGGAATATAAATAAGGAATATGCATAAAGAGGACTGAGTAGTTTAGTATCATTAGAAACAAGATACACACATAAGTTCAACATTATAACTTGAAATGAAAAACAACATAGAAATTCCTTCAACGACATCCATAAATCCTAGGTTATTTAAGCATGTCATAGATAATTAAATGTTTCATGTCCTAAGAAAATGAAACATAATAAAGGGGTGAGATAAAATGCTTAGTAAGGGTAATAAATATAGTGAAATATATCATAAACATAAACATTAGGCATGTTAAAAAACTAAAAACATATTCCTTTAACAAAAAACATGAACACATTATGGAAGGAATACGAGCTGAATAAATAATTCCATAGTAAAACATAATCCTGGGTATTATACTAGTAGAATAACCACATGAAACATCAATACTATTTTTATAATTATGGAATGCATAATGCGGGACATCATAACCATGCCATCAAGGCCTCGTGCCAAGACAATAAATAATCATTTTTTCAAGGCCTTGTGCCAAGACCGTAGTTTGTCTCATGAGACATACCAATGCACCGAGAAGCTATAATAGGACCCACATGACACTTACTATGTCCAATGTACTCATCATATGAATAGTGATAAACATAAACAACATATACATTCATATTGAAACTAATATATGAAATATAAATAACTTTCCCTGAACATTATGTATAAACGCTAACTATTCAGAGTAAATTGGTGAATGGTTTTAAGATAGAAAATCCACATACAAACTAATCATAAAAAATTAAATTAAATATGGTACATGATACCATAAAATATTAATCCCAATAATACATAAGAATCAACAAGAGTGTTGAAATAGATGAAGATACTCTTATAAAATCTTCAAGTGATTCTTGAGATAAATACTCTTTTACTTTAAAAAGAAGAGTTCTTTTGGAAAAATATTTGAATAAATACAGAAGTTAATTAAGATAGTATTTTTATAATAAAATGATTAATTTTATAAATATAATGGTTTCAAAAAATCAGATTATAGAGTTCCCTCGAAAATAGGTAAGAATTTGAGGAATCCCCTTGAAACATGATTGTTTATTGGGAAGAATTTTTGAAAGATCATTTTAAAACATATAAATAACCATAAATGAAGGTATGATTATAGTTGGAAAACATATATAGAACATTAATATAGAAATTATGATGAGTAAATGTTAATGAATAAGAATTTAATTAAGGTAAGTAGATAATAAAGTAACCTGAATGAAGATAGAGGTTCGGGTAGAAAACCCTTACCTTAAGTCTGAACGTGTTCCAGTCTTAAACTTAAGGTCCTATAATATGAAATTAGACTTATTAATAACTTAATTAAGAACCTATTAGACATGTATTTAGTTTATAATAATCTTATTAAGTTCATTATGTCCTTATTTATATGTTATAATATTGAATTCTGTCGTTCTGGAGTGTTCGTTTCCTTGGTTTTCATGATCAGTATATTTGTATATGAGTATGGATGTTCATGTGGAAAGGATGTAATTCTACAGAATTGAAATTATATATTATTTATGAACATCCAGAAGTTTTAATTGTTATATATATATATATATATCATGTTTTTACATGGTATGAAGATGGGTCATTAGATGAAATATTAATGACAATCACTTAGATTATTTGGCGGTATTTGGATTATTATGAACTAGTTTGTCATATAAATTAATACTATGTACATATACTAGTTCCTGAATATTAAGTAGGTTATAATAAAAATTTAAATATCTGGTTCAACCATAAAAATGGTTTCATGATCAGTAATGAAGGATAAATTGAAGAACGAAACTTCATTGTCCACGAAGGTTGTAAATTGGAACCTCACGGATGATGATTTCATTTATAAAAGAGAGAGAGAGAGTAAGAAGATTGATAATGGTTATTACATTAACATGATATAGTTCCAGTATATAGATGATAATGGAGTTATATGGATCAATTTGATAGAGGAGGTTAGGAGAGAATAAGAGAATAAGATAAATTGAAATTAAATTAAATGAAAAAGAAAGATGTTTTACCTCTTGATATAACTTCCTTGAGAACCTTCTTAAGGGAAGAGGTTTTGGTATTTTGGAAAGTCCAAGAGCTCTTGGACGTAGGGAGTGACTAGGGAAAGGTATTTCGGTAAAACTTAGAGGATCTTAAAGGATCAGGGGAATGAAGAGAAGAGGGAGTGAGGGGGGTTTTTATAGTGGAGGAGAGGATAATTTTACCATTATTTTACTCATTATTTTATTATTTTGACAATGGAAACCAATAGTGTTTATTATTGTGACCAAAATAAGTAATAAGGGCACGTGATTTTGAAAAAAATGGTCATTTACATCAGCCATGAATCAAGTGTGATGCAGAAATTCACTTATTTAACATATTTTGTAAATTATCGAATTTCACTATTCACAAAAAATTCAAGTATTTTAGAAAAATCCAAAAAATTCACCCTAACCATTTTTTGACACGTAGAATTCAAAAATGAACTTCATTTTTTGAAAATAATTTTATAAATATGATTAATTTAATTTTTAAATAAAATAATAATTTATTCGAGAAATATCAATTTTAAAACTACAATTTGTTTTATATCACATTGGAAAATTAATCAAGATCATAACCTTAAGATAATAAAATAAAAATTTGAGTAACTATTCATAATGGTAATTTTACTATTCATATTACTATTCATAAGGGTATGTTACTCTTCACAAAAAATTAACTTTGTCTTATCAGACTATAAATATCTTACTGAACGCAACCGTGTATGTCAGTTTTTTGAAATTCAAATAATAGAGGTGGAAAAATTATGTTTACTTGATAGGTTATAACAAATTGGTGTTTTTTAGAGACTTAGTGTTTCATTCATTCTATATTAAATTTATGTGCTGAATCTTGGGGTGTTACATTATCCCCTCCTTAAAAAAATTTTGTCCTCGAAATGAGTAAAATGTTACCTCACAAAAAGATTTGGGTAGTTCTTCATTAAAATATGCTCAGGCTCCCATGTTGCCTCTTTGATTTTATGATTTTTCCAAAGTATATTTACCAGTTGACTTATCGGATTCCTCAACACTTGTTCTTTAGTATCCATAATTCAGATAGGCTCTTCACAGTAAGATAGGTCAGGTTCCAATTCTATACCTTCAGAAGTGAGGACATGCATTGGGTTTGGCATGTACTTTCTCAGCAATGAGACATGGAACACATTGTGTACATTAGACAGGATAGGTGGCATATCCAAATGATATGTAACAGCTCAAATTCTCTCTAGAATTTTAAAAGGTCCTATTTACCTAGGTCTCAATTTCTATTTCTTCAAAAATCTTATAACACCCTTCCATTGAGATACTTTTTAGAAAACATGATCCTCCACTTGAAATTCCAAATCCTATATTTGATTATCAGCATAATTTTTTTTTACTACTTTGAGATATATTTATATGGACTTGAATAGTCTTTATCTTCACTATTGTTTCTTCCATAAGCTCTAGGCCCACTAGCTTCCTTTCACCAACTTCATCCTAACATGTTGGTGTACGACATCTCTTTCCGTACAACGCCTCATATGGTGCCATTTGAATACTAGAATGGAAACTATTATTGTATGAAAACTCCACCAAGGGTAAATATTGATCCCAAATACCTTGAAAGTTGAGCGAGAATGATCTCAACATATATTCTAAAGTTTGGATTGTCCTTTCTGATTTCCCATCAGTTTGTGGGTGATAAGCAGTACTCAAACAAAGCTCAGTATCCAAGGATTTCTGAAAACCTTTCCAAAATTTTGATGTAAATCATGGATCATGATCAGAAATAATTGAGAGATGTTATCTATGAAGTCTCACAACTTCATTTATATAGATTCTTTCTTGGTGATCTAGTGGAAATCCTCCATTGTAGCGAGGAAATGTGCAAATTTTGTAAGTCGATCCACAATTACCCATATTACATCATTCTTTCTTGGAGTTTTGGGTAATATAGTGACAAAATCCATGGTTATGTCATCCCATTTACATATAGGAATAGGTAGAGGTTTCATAACTTCTCTAGGATGTTTTCATTCGACCTTCACTTGTTGACAGACTAAACATCTTGATACATAATCAACAATTTACTCTTCATGTTATCCCACTAGAAATGTTCTTTCAAATATCTATATATTTTAGTGCTACTAGGGTGTATAGAGAAATTTGAGCTATGAGAATCATCCAGTAACTCCCTTTTCATCTTGGGTAGAGAGGTAACACATAACCTCTTCCCAAATTTCAAGACTCCATCTTCACACAAGAAGTTATCCAACTTCCCATCTTTCACAACATTAATTTTCTTTTAAATATTCTCATCATCAGAATGTGAATATTTAATTATTTCAAATAAATATGTTTGGGAAACCATTTAAAAAATTAGTGATGTTTCACCTTCATTGATAACTCCCATATCCATCCTCACTAGATCCATGTACAAAGGATCCTTGTCAATCCTCAATTTGTTGAGAACTCCATGATCCTTCCTACTCAATACATTAGCTACCTTGTTTTCCTTTACTAGATGTTAGTGTATGGTAAAATCATAATCCTTGAGTAGTTTGAGCCATCGCCTTTGCCTCATGTAGAGTTCTTTCTATGAGAAGATATATTTTAGACTCTTATGATCTGTATATATCTCAAAATTTTCACCATAGAGATAATGTATTCATATCTTCAGAGAAAATATTACCACTGATAACTCAATATCATGAGTATGATAGTTTTATTCATGGATTTTTAACTTCCTTGATGCATATGAAATAACTCTCTCATTTTTCATTAGAACACAACCAAGTCCTTTCTTTGATGCATCACTATAGATCACAAATCCATCATTACTTAATGGTAGAGTTAGGACTATAGAATTCACTAATCTCCTCTTCAATTATTCGAAATAGCCTTCACATTATTTTGTCCATATGAACTTAACCCCTTTACGTGTAAGCTTGGTCATTGGGTTGGATAATCGGGTGAAGTTCTAAAGGAAACACCAATAATAACCTGCTAAACCAATAAAACTACATACCTCAGTTATGTTCATTGGAGTAGTCCATTCTTGAATTACCTTTTTCTTCATAGGATCAATAAATATTCCAACCTTAGAGACAATGTGGGCTAGAAAGGAAATTTATTGAAGAAAAAATTATCACTTTCTAAACTTCCCGTATAATTAATTTCTTCTAAGAGTCTTTATAATAGTGCACAAGTGATTTTCACGATCTTCATAGATTTTGGAGTATACCAAGATATCATCAATAAATACAACCACAAATTCATTAATATATTCCTTGAAAACTCCATTCATTAGATCCATGAAAAGGGAGAGTTCATTAGTCAGTCCAAAAGGCATTACTGTAAACTCTTAATTCCCATACATGGTTCAAAATGCTATTTTTAGAATGCATTACTTCCTTACAAGCAACTAATGATATCCAGATCGAAGGTCAATCTTCAAAAAATATTGAGCTCCATGAAGTTGATCAAATAAATCATCAATGTGTATATAGGATAATTTTTCTTTATTGATATAGAATTTATCTTCTTATAGTCAATACACAATCGCATAGATCCATCTTTCTTCTTAAGGAAAAGAGTAGGGTCTATCTATAGAGAAACACTAGGGATAATAAATCCTTTATCACTCAATTCCTCTACTTGTTTCTTCTATTTCACTAATTCCACAGTGGCCATTCTATAAGGTGTCTTTGATATAGGCCTTGAATTAGGAATTAAGTCAATCCAAAACTCAATTTCCTGCTCTGGAGGATATCTAGGTAAATCCTCTAGAAATACATCAATATATTCTTTCACAATAGGTACATACTCTATTTGAACATTCCTTTCCTCAAACATAGTTATTTCATTCCCTTCCTCTATAATAATTTAATTCAGTAGAGCTACTGGGGGTGGATCTCAATGAGAATCAGATGGTGAAGTTTCTTCCCTAAAGATAAGGGATTCCACATCGTCCTAAAAAATTATAATCTCCTTCTTATTAAAATAAATTTTCACATCATGGTTCAAAATCCAATACATACTAAGGATTATATCAAAGTAAATCATGGTTATGAAAATAAAATCATAAGATAAAGCATGTTTATATTCCATATCAGGGACTTCCTGACACAACTTTGTTGTAATGATACTTCCCTTATGAGTTTTGACTAACAACTCCCTTATTAAATAAAATTGGAAATATCTAATTTTCTTGGAAAACTAGGAAGATATGAAATAATATGATGATATATAATCAAATAAAGATTTGTCTAAGTTCAAGGAAATAATTAAAGTACCTTCCACCTCATCGTTAGGAACTTCAACCTTTGTAGTTGTGACCTCATAAGCTTGGCCTTGCTCTCTTGGCCTTCTTTTGGGAATGTTTCCCTGATGCTTAAAAAATTCATGTGAATAATTTCCCATCTCCCTATAATTTTAGAATAGAATATTGGTAGCTTTTTTATTCCCCTTATAATCCCAATATAGGTGGCCTTTTTCTCCATACTTGTAATAGACTCCCATTTCCTTCATGAAAGTTCCATGGTGTTTCTTCCCACAATTAGTTCAGGATGGAAGGTCAACTCTTCCATTCTTCCCCATTTTCTTATATCCTTTTATAGAGTTTAAGACAACCCTCTTCTTCTTTTATTTTCCTTTAAAGTCATAAGACATAGAAAATTCCTTTTCTATCTTGATAGAACTTGAGTCTATATCTTCACATGATGAGAAAATTTGGGAGACTAGTGCCCTTCGGAGGAATGGTTTTAAACCATCAAAGAATTGATCAATTTTGCTCCTTGGATTATGTATGTTGTCCACAGAATGCCCATCTATCCTTGTAATGTTGGATTTATACTTGGCTACGTTTTCATCCTCCTTCTGCCTTAGATTCAAGAATTTCCTTTCCATATCTTCTCATTGTTAGTAGGGGAAATATTTTTCTAGGAATATTTCCTTAAAATTCTTCCATTCCAACTCTTATATTTCTTCCTCCTCATTTGTGTTTTGGATTAATGGATACCAATGATCCACATATCCCGATAGATGTTAAACTGTCATAAAAACCTTCTCTATTTTGTTACATTCCAAATCAAGAAATATCTTCTCTAGGGAACATATCCACTGCTCAGCTACAATTGGGTTTGTAGTCCCACTGAATGATGGTGGTTGTTGTTGCATAAAGTGATCTAAAATAGATCCCCCACATTGTGGATCCAGATACTCCATACGAGTAAGGTTATTATTCATAAACCTGAGTCAGCTTTCCTAGTATAGTTATAAGTTTCTCAGCACTAGTCACAACACCAGATCCAACATCATTATCTTGAATAGGAGGGAAATCCATACATGGGACACACACGTTCATGCGGGTTCCATTAATTCCACCAGGTGCCATTTCTAAATAATGGAATACACTAGATTAGGTTATGGATCATAATGTATAATATCAATGTAGAAAAAATACGTAGCATAAATTGAAATTCTATACATAGATAATATCATAATAATAAACATGGTTTCTTTGAGGAAAAATTTACATTTAAATCCTTCATAATTACTTGTAATTAAAATGTGAGTTATCCTAAGAATATCCTCCAGGAGTGTTAAACAAGGTGCATAGTAAGGCCCTTTTTCATGTACCAGGATACCCTGGGTCAAGCCTAAAACTCATTGTCAGAGTTTTTACTCCTAGTTACATCTGTAATAGATTCACATCCACTTGTAGTATCCATATAGGGATGTATTTTATATAAATATACACAAAGTCTATTACTTACCAAAAATTCTAAGATGTTCTTGTATGTTTATCCTCAAAGATTATCCCAGTGTTTTGTTCCCTAATATACGTTCTCTAAATCTAGTTTACAAGTTTTCAACTAAACTTCCTCTAATACCAACTGTAAGGACCCAACCTCAGTTGCCCGAAGCTGGTGCCTTATTTAATTACATTGTCATATAAACAATGAATATGAATCCTGAAGGACTGAGTAGTTTTATAGCATTGGAAACAAGATACATACATAAGTTCAGTATTACAACTTGAAACAAAAAATAACATAGAGATTCCTGTAAAAACATCCATAAATCCTAGGTTATTTTAGCATGCCATTCATAATAAAAATATTCATGTACTAAGAAGATGAAACATAATAAATGGGTGAGCTCAAATTCTGAGTAAGGGTTATAAATATAGCAGAAGATATAATAAACATAAACATTAGACATGTTGAATAACTAAAAACATATTTCTTTAACAAAAAACTTGAACACATAATAGTAGGAATAAGAGCTAAATAAATAATGTCACAGTAAAAAATAATCATGGGTATTATTCTAGTATAATAACCACATGAACCATAAATAATATTTTCATAATAAGGAATGCAAAATAAGGTACATTATAACCATACCATTAAGGAATCGTGCTAATACCATAAATAATCATTTTATCAAGGCCTTGTGCTAAGACCGTAGTTTGTCTCATGAGACCTACCGATGCACCGAGGGGATATAACAGGCCCCAACTGATACTTACTATGTACAATTAATTACTCATATAAATGGTTATAAACATAAACAATATATACATTCATATTGAAACTAATATATGAAATGTAAATAACTTTCCCTGAATATTAATCCTAAACACTAACCATTCAGAGTAAATTGGTGAATGGTTTTAAGATTGAACATCCACATCAAAACTAATCATAAAACATTAAACTAGATATGGTAGATGATACCATCAAATATTAATCCCAATAATACGTAAGTATCAATAAGAGTGTTGAAATAGATGAAGATACTCTTATAAAATCTTCGAGTAATTCTTAAGATAAATACTCTTTTACTTTGAAAAGAAGAGTTTTTTTGGAAAAATATTTGTATAAAACTAGAAGTGAAGTAAAATAGAATTGTAGTAATAAAATGATTAATTTTATAAAGATAAAGGTTTCAAAAAATAGATTATAGAGTGCTCTCAAAAATAGGTAAGATTTTGAGGGATTCCTTTGAAATGAGATTGTTTATGAGGAAAGATTTTTGAAAGATCCTTTTAAAACATATAAATACCCATAAATAAAGGTATGTTTATGGTTGGAACAAATATATAGAACATTAAATATAAATTATGAGGAGTACATATGAATTAATAATAATTTAATTAAGGTAAGTAGATAATAATATAACTCAAATGAAAATAGAGGTTTGGGTAGAAAACCCTTACCTTAAGTCCGAATGTGTTCCGTTCTTGAACTTAATGTCTTGTAATATGAAATTAGACTTATTAATAACTTAATTAAGAACCTATTAGACATTTATTTATTATATTATAATTTTATTAAGTTCATTATGTCTTTATTTCTAAGTTATAAGATTTAATTCTTTCGTTCCAGAGTGTTCGTTTCCTTGGTTTTCATGATCGATATATTTGTATATGAGTATGGATGTTCATTTATAAATAATGTAATTATCTAGAATTGAATTTATATATCATTTATGAACATACATAAGTGTTAATGGTTATATATATAATTTTTTTACATGGTATGAGGATGAATCATTGGATGAAATATTAATGACAATCACTTAGATTATTTGGCGGTATTTGGATTATTATGAACTAGTTTTTTCATATAAATTAATAATATGTACATATACTGGTTTCTGAATATTAAGTAGGTTATAATAAAAATTTTATAGTATAGTTCAATCTTAAAAATGGTTTTATGACTAGTAATTAAGGACAAATTGGAGAAGGAAACTTCATCGTCAATGAAGGTTGTAAATTGGAACCTCACAGACGATGATTTCATTTATAAAAGAGAGAGAGAGAGAGAGAGTAAGAAGATTGATAATGGTTATTACATTAACATAGTATAATTAAACTATATAGATGATACTATAGTTATAAGGATAAATTGAACACATAATTTTAGGATATAATAAGAAAATAAGATAAATTGAAATGAAACTGAATGAAAAAGAAAGATGTTTTACCTCTTGAAATAACCTCCTTGAGAAGCTCCTTAAGGGAAGGGATTTTGGTATTTTGGAAAGAACAATAGCTCCTGGACGTGGGGAGTGTCTAGGGAAGGGTATTTGGGAAGAACTGTGAGGATCTTAAAGTCTTAGAATAATGAAGAGGAGAGGGAGTGAGGGAGAGTTTTTATAGTGGAGGAGAGGAGAGTTTTCCCATTATTTTACTAATTATTTTATTATTTTTCCAAAGACAACCAACATTATTGATTCTTGTGACCAAAAATATTAATAAGTTCATGTGAGTTCAGACCAATGGTCATTTACATCATCCATGACTCAAGAATTATCCATAAATACTTACATATTTTGTAAATTATCAAATGTCACTATTCACCAAAAGTTCTAGTATTTCAGAAAAATCCCAAAAATTCACCCTAACCATTTTTTGATGTGTAGAATTAAAAAATTTACTCCATTTTTTGGAAATAATTTTTTATATATGAATAATTTAATTTTTAAATAAAATAATAATTTATTTGAAAAATAACAATTTGAAAATTATAATTCGTTTTATATCAATTGAAACATTAATCAAGATCATAACATAAAGTAAATAAAATAATAATTTTATTCACTATTAATAAAGGTCATATTACTATTACTATTAATATACATAAGTGTATGTTACTATTCACCAAAAATTAAGTTTGTCTTATCATACTCTAAATATCTTACTGAACGCAACTGTGTATGTCAGTTTTTCGAAATTAAAATCATAGAGGTGGAAAAATTATGTTTACTGGCTAGGTTATAACAAAGTGGTGTTTTCTAGAGAGTTAGTGTTTCATGCATTCAATATTAAATTTATGTACTTAATCTTGGGGTGTTATATAAACTACTTTAAAATTATTTTCAATGTGAAAATTAATGGAACCTATTTAGTGTCATTATTTTTAAACTGGCATATTATTAATTTTCATTTAAAGTTTTATACATCATGTTGGTGGGTGGTAACCTACTGGGCTATTTAGGTCATGCATATATATTATAGTTTAGTATTCCACTGATGTATCATATTTTATGGATCTCTTGTTGTGGGTTTTATGGAGATTCAAGTGGAATTTCTTCACTTGCACATAGAGACTTGGTTGTGGTGGTTTTTTTATTTTTATTTCTTAGTTAGAAGTTGTATTGTCCATAAACCTTGTATTCTAAGATACTGTATCATGTTGTTTTATTTATTATATTAAATTTTATATATTATTTCCCATTTTAGTTTTTATTCTATTTCTTATTTATCATTGTTCCTATTTTGTTGGTTGAAATCATACCCAAATGTAGTTCTTGATTCCCAAGCACTTTTCTCCAGCCCATAGGGATTGGGAACCCCTTTCAGGCCTTTTAACGAGTTGACTTGGGTGTTTGGTTCAGGGATGAACCGGGTTAGTTCATGAATAATTAATATCAAAGGAGGGTTGTCTTATTATTTATGAAAGTTAAGTAGATAAGAGCTATGATTTCCACAAATCAGGAGGTAAATTATGAGCATGTTCCTGATCTCTATCTTTCATGAGGAAACCAGAGTTTCTAGAGTTGTCCTAGATGAGTATCTCTTGTGATCAATCTTGGTTTTTAGTTGTTTAATAATCTTGGTCTTTAATTTTTGGTGATTTATGAGTTATGACAAAAATAGGGAGGAACTTAGGGGAATTCCGTCCCTATGCAGAGTTCAGAAAACCATGTGCAGAACATGTAACCTAAGTGAATTTTATTAGTATTTGTATGGTTATCATACATTTAGACAGATCATGTTATTAATTCTTGTGTATCCATTAGTTTCCATGATCATGGAATTTATTTTTTATCCTTAAGAAAATAAGCTATTTATATCTTTATTTGAGATTTATTTTTAAAGAATTGTGGTGTTTTATAAGTGTTTATATCGTTTAGGGTAAAATTTAAATAAGAATTTAAAATGGTTATGTTTTAAAACTATTTTTATTGGGGTTTAGATTTCATAAATTAATAAATCCTTTTAAAATGTTTTCAATTCAAAATAATGTTTAATTTCGGTAATGTTTCTAAAATATTTTGGTTTTTAAATGATGATTGGTTTTTGCAAAGTTTGTTAATGGATTGGGAATAAGGGGAAATGTTAATTATTTTCATTGTTTTCATGTGACGTTAAGAAATTTTAATAGGAATATTTTAACAAATTTAAGTTTTAAATGTTTTAAAATGTATTATTTTGGGAAATTTAAATGTTATAAGTGTTTTCCCAAAAGGTAAAAAAATGTTTAAATGTTTTCTTAACTAATTAAAGTTATTTATTTTGAAATGAATCTTAATAAAACCCTCTTGGGTCAAATATGCGAATTCATTCTATAATATAATTTTTGGTTTATGAATGAGTTTATAAAGTATTTTATTTGTGGTTTACATAAATGAAGATTTGATATTTCTTATCGATTTATGTTTTATATCATGAGATTTGATTTTTTATGTTTGTTTTGATGGTGTTTATATTTATTTTTTTAGATTATTTATCTATTTATATTTAATGGACTATTTATTTGATTAATATTTTATTAGGACAGTTTTTACATATGCTCCAAACTTATAGATTGGTTTTATTTCTCTCTTTCCCCCTGTATAAGTATTTCATTTGAGAGTTTAGGAACTTGAATAATCCTATTTTCTTTAGTAATCAAGATTATTAGGGAGTAGTGGTATGGTTACTAAAGGTTGAGGATATTTTCATCCTACCAGAACTTCCTAAATCTATTATGGTTAAGTTTGAAAATTTCATTCTGTAGGATTCAAATTTAAAGTTGTATAATTCTATAATTCATAGTAATCCATAGAAGGACTATTCTTGGGAAAGTTTCTGGGCACAACTCATTCATAAATTATTTTATGATATAGTGAAGGTACTAATGACTATCAAATTCTATAGCCACAAGTAAGGAGATAAAATGGTGTTGAAGTATTCATTACATTTTATCAAGTTTTGTTGGAACCAATGATTTTAAAAGTTGGAAACAAAGTATATTTTGTGTTTATTGTCGATAAAAACTATGGTTGATCAGGAAGTTTACAATGTAAGTGATCTTATGGTGTAGAAGGATTCAGTGTTAAAAGTGTCATTTTCTAGTGTTTTCCAAATTTTTGGAGCTCAAAATCCTGAGGAAGGGTTAAACATCATGAAATATGGATTTATAGAATAGAATCTTCCAATATATGGTGAATTCATGGGTTTTTTGAATATTGGAATTTCATGAAGATGTGGAGATTCAAAAAGGAATCTGGTGTCGTGAAGGTTTTAAGGTTTGAAAAAGAGACTTCATGAAAATGGTTGAGTCATGATGGGATGAAGGTAATATAATTGACTATAAGAAGATTCATAAGTAGAATAATTTTACTAATGCTTCATAGAGAAATAGATCTTTGAAAACTTTAATGGATAGCTTTATAAAATGTACATGGTGATCTAGAAATCTTCACAAAAGTAAAAGTCTATAAATAGGAGGCCGCTCATGTTTATAAGGTATATAGACAATTTAGAGAAAGTGGGAAACGATTTGATTTCATGAAGGTTCTTCATGAAGGAAATCATTTTGAAAATATGTAACTCTTCACAAACTCAAGATTAAAAAAACTATGGTTTAGAAATAATTAACATTAATGAATTTCAGAAAAGGGGGTTTCACAAAGACTGGGAGCTTCATGATTTTTTGGTTATTCATGATGGTTGGGAGCTTCATAAAGGCTAAGAGATTCACGATAGGTAGTGGGTTCTTGAAGGATGAAGTATCTTTGAAATAATAAGGAAGTTTCTTGAAGGATAAGAGATTCATGAAAATTAGTTTTGAACATCTAATTTTAGTTAATATTTCTTCCAAGTGCATCAATTCAGGACTATGATTCAAGGTGAGTCTCATGCTAACCAGGGATAAATACTTAAATTATCCATATATTGAAGTGAAATTAAAGTCAATAAATTGAGTAAGTATTCAATAAAGTCATTGATTAAGGGAGATTCAATATATGTTATCTGAGGGAGGTAGTGTGCGATCCCTAAAATTCTTGTAAAGGCAATGTGCTTGGATCAGAGTAACCATGTCCCAATAATTTCAATCCACAATACCTAGTGAATATTAGTGGATTTAGGTATGAAAAATGCACTTCCATGCATGATCCATGGACTATACCTTAGTGGTGAACCAAATAAAACTGCTATGTTGTGTTTCTTTTCTTCATCTGGGTGTTTGATAATTGCATGATTCCATCAGATTAGTTTAATAGGTTCCTACCAATTCAGGGGCACAATCCATCTCACTTAAAGAAAAAGTTGGCACCCTGATTCACCCCTCCCCTATTAGGGTGTTCTAGGGTCCCACTAGTGGTATTAGTGTGTATAAGTTATAGGTGTTAAATCCAACCTTTGTTATTTTCATGGAGATTTTTTTGAATGTTATGGGAGTTACCCACTTCAATAGAAGAAACACCCATATTTAGAAGAATAAAATGGGATCTTATCTATAGTTTCTTGAGATAGAAGTTCTCTTTTCCACAAATCAAGAGATTCAGGTAAATGATGAAATATGACTTTCTATGACTAAAACAGAAAGAAAAGTACTTGATGGAGATTACAAATCCTAAAATGATCGAACTGTATCCCTATGTAGTCAAATCTATTTGAAGGTCATGAGTTTCACTACATCCAAGTAAATGTGGGAGAAACTAAAAATATATATGAAGGAAATAATAATATAATAGAGACCAAAATTTCTTTTTTTCATAATCAGTTCAATAATATGAAGATACATCCAGATGAAAATGAATATAGTTTCTTAATCACATTACTAAAGTTGTTAGAGAAATTCAAGGACTTAGGGAAGAAATTAAGGATATTTACAATTGTGAAGAAAATCCTGATAAGACTCCCACATTTTTAAAATCCAAAAGTGTTATCCCTTGAAGAAAGAGATCTATTTAAGATTTTTTGTGATTTTCTATGAAATATGATGTCTTATGAAATGAGAGTCAAACAAAAAAGATTCAAAAATTTGTGTATGTAATGAAATGACATTCAACCATAAAAAAACTTGAAATATCAAGGGTTAATGATAATGGAGATGATGTGGATGAAAAAATTATTTCCCTTTTTCCAAAAATTTCAGGAGAGGAAAATGGATATTTAAAGGAAATATTCCATTTTCTTTCTTTAAATGTGTTAAATTAGGGTACATTACTTCTCAATGCCCAAGGAAATCCAATGATATAGAAAGTGAAACAGAAATCATACTCAACCCTTATAAGAGGTTCCATAAAAAGGATGAATTAAAATCAAGAAAGAAATTATATAGGAACAAGTTCATCTACAAAGAATAACAATATAATAATTAATTTTCAGGGGATGCAGAACAAAATTCTAAACTTGATACTAAAGCATCCATGATGGCTATAGTTGAAAAAGTAAAACCTACAAAAGATTAATATAATATGTAAAATGGTGTTATTGATATAAAGGTGAAACTTGAGGATTCTCTTGATGAGATTGAAATTTAAACAAATAAAAACAAAATTATGAGAGCCTTGATGAAAGAATCATCAAAGTATGTGGATCATCTTGAAGCCTAGATTGATCGACTGGAAGTAGAGGTAGAAGAATATTTAACAAATCTTAAAATATCAAAAGAGGTTATGAAGTTTAAACTTAGGATTGAAGATCAAGAATAATTCATCAGTGATATTACATTAATAATGGGGGAAAATTATAATATATTTTAGGGCCTTGAAGAATAAGTCATTACTTTAAGGGGTAAACTAGAAACTGAATCATAATCAATGAAAATGATGAAGAAATTACTGTTTGAAATTTTTTTAGATGTAGAACTTTTAGAATGAGATAAATGTGGTTATGAAGAACCATAGAAATAATTCAATGATCAAAAATATATATTTATGGGAAAATGTGAAATTGGATTTGATACAAACATATTAAAGGTAGGAAACGAGATGAGCCAAAGTAAAGGGAAGTATAAAGTTAAACATATCTTAAAGGCACATGATGTCCTAAAAGAGAAATCTTTGAACCAAATAGAGAAGAGAGATATAAATAATCCTCAAGTATCTAAATAGGAACACTGATAAAATAACTTTATAAAATAATGGGACATATGGAGGAATGAAAGTGAGAAGATATTTCCTCTTATAAAATGTCAATTCTATGGATTTATAGGCTATACCATGTATTACTATGAAGAGTCGAGGAGAAATCTGAATGGGGAAGAACTTGAAGCTCAACAAAGGAGAATTAGACTATATCCTTAATCATATAGAAGAAATTATTTCTATGGATATTATTTTCACTATTCCAAATTTATCCATAATTCTATTCATTACAGGTATAAAAAAGGTGGGAGGAAAAACAACTGAAATCTGAGACAAGTCAATACCAATCATCCAAGAATAATTACCCTTGAAAATAGGTATTCTACTATAAAAAAAGAATATGAGTATGATGAACCCATTCATATTGAAAATATGTTATAGAGGCTATCTTTTTACTCCACTCAATCAGATATTTCATGGATGTAAAAGAAGAAGATCAAGAAATCTAACTTGGAAAAAATTACTCTCAAATCTAAAAAGAATAGTAAAACTTGTATTCTTGATAGCAGTTGATCATCCTACATGATAGTAAATGTCAATTTGTTGAGAAATGTTGACAAAAGGGTTAAGGGAATAGTGATATTTGGCAATGATGGTGTCTTAAAGATCAAAGGAAGTTTAAATATAGAATTATAAAATAATGAGCAAATGAAAATAGATACTCTCTATATGGAAGGTTTGTGTCACAATATCCTGAGCGTGAGTCAGCTCTATGACTCAGTTTCTATAGTGAAATTTAATGATAAGGGGTGCACTATCAAAGGAAATATTGATAAATCTATCATGAAAGGATGCATGAAAAATGAAAATTCATACCAGGTAGATAATAAATAAAACACTTGTCTCTTAACAATTGAATAAGAAAATGAATTATAGAACTAGAGGTTGGGTCAAATTAATCAATAGATAATGGAAAAAATATCTAAGCTAAAGGATATTGTTGAAATTACCAATCTGAAGCATGATTGAGAAAATACATGTGAAGGTTTCATGTGAGGAAAGATGGTTTGGAGTTCATATTGGCAAGAGAAAAAAGGGAATCAAATCTACTTGATCTCATTCATATAGATGTGTGGGGTCCAATAAATGTGACCAACACATATAGATATATGTAATTAATTAATTTTATTTATGATTATATTATAATGTATTTTTTTTGATTCTTATACAGAATAAATGACAAGTGCTTGCTTTAATGAAGAGATATCATCAAAGAGTTGAGAATGAAATTAGCTGCACAATCAGGATATTATGATATGATAATGTAATAGAATATACATCCATTTAATTTGAAAATCACCTTGAAAAAATGGGATAAATCATGAGGTTTATTTAGTGAGAACACCTTAAAAAAATGGGTTTATTGAACATAGAAATCAACAGGTGAAAAATATGGATAGAACTATGCTAATTGAGAGTTGTGTTTCTTATCATTACTGGAAGGAGGCTATTCAAGTTTCAATGTACACTAAAAATAATATAGGGCTATTTATAGGAGAATAAAGAACACCATATGAGATATGGAATGGAATAAATTCTTATATGAAGTATTTTCATGTTTTTGGAAGCAAATGTTTCATTCAAAACAAGTAAGGTAATCAAGGAATATATGGTTATACTGTATATGAAGGAATTTTCCTTGGATATTCAATGAAGAGTAAATCCAACAAATGCTACAATAATCATCTTATAAATATTTTGGAGAGAAATGATGTTAATATCATTGAGGATAAACCCATAAATAACTCTAGGAGCTCAAATTTTTATATGATTGATGTTAAATAAGAATTTTTAAAAGGGATATATTCAAGTATAGAAATTGTGGATGGATTACCAAAAATAAAAGTCTCCCAAAATGATGATGATTCAGAAGTTGAATCATAATAAGAAACCATTTTTGAAGAAACTCTACCAGAACCTCATAGAATAATTAGAAGATCAAAATTTGTTTAATCCAATATCATTGGGGATTGGACTTTTACAGAGATGAGGAGAATGAGGAATGAATCTCATTTTACCCTCTTATTATTTGTGGAACCAATCTCATTTGAAGAAGAAGTAAAGGATGAATCATGGGTCAAGGACATGAATGAATAACTATATCATATTGATAAAAACCAGACTTGGGTTCTTGTTAAGAGACTAGAAAATCACAATGTGATAGGAATAAAGTAAATATTCAAAAAAAATTGATGAGTTAGGAAACATGATCATAAACATATATCTTATGGTGTTTAGAGGAAATTCATGGATTGATGGTAATGATGTTGAAGAAAATATTGCTCAAGTATCTTGACTGGAGTTGAATAGGATATTCCTAGCCATGGAAATTCAAAGAGGGTATAAATTTTATCAGATGGGATGTCAAAACGACATTCTTAGATAGTGTTATTGAAGAATAAGTCTACATTGAACAACTAGTGGGATTTATTATTACAAATGATGAAACAAAGTCTTTTAGATTAAAGAAGGATCTCTATGGTCTAAACAAGGCACTATAAGCATGGTATTCTTGACTAGATTCTTATCAAAAGATGATACAATTTAAAAGAGGAGGTTCTGACCATAATATATAAGTGAATAATTCATAGGAAGATAAATTTATTGTACTTGTGTCTGTAGATGATATTATATTTGGAAAAAGTAGACATGGATTAGTGGAAGAATTTTATAATCACATGAAATTATAATTTAAAATGTCCATGATTGGTGAAATTACATACTTTTTAGGGCTATTGGTGATTCAAAATAATGAATTAACCTTCATTTCTTAGGAAAAGTATTTAAGATAGATTCTAAATAAATTGAATATGAATGAATCCAAACCAATGTCGACTTAGATTGTGGTTGGGAAAAAACTTGGAAAGAATGAGGATAGTAAATCTATGGATCCCACCTTTTATAGGAGAATCATTGGAAGATTATTATATTTTACCATAACATGACCAAATATTTTCTTTGCAACATGTTTAACAGATCGATTTCAACGTAATCCAATAGAAGAGAATTTTTCAACAGTTAGAATAATCATGAGGTATATTTAAGGTACCCTTATATTTTTCTTATAATTTTCAGAATAAAGAGATAATGAATTATCAGCATTTTTTGTTGTTGAATGGGATAGATATGCGGTGGATAGAAAGTCCACAAGTGGTTGTGAATTATTCATTAGATAAAATGTGTGGGATAGTTGATAAGTAAACAAGAAAGCACTTCTCTTAGTACTACTGAATTAGAGTATATCACTATGAAAAAGGTATTCACTTAGCTATTATGGATGAAGTAACAATATACTAATATTTGAGATGAGGTGAAACAACTGATGGTGATACATTGTGAAAATAAGAGCGTGATCGATGTTATGAAAAATCTATTTCATCACTCTCATGACAAACATATTGAGATCAAATATAACTTCATCAAAGAAAAATTTGAACAAGGTGTGATTCAAATATAACATTTTGGAAGTAATGATCAAGTGGTTGGAATTATAAATAATCCATTGGTAGCAAAAATATTTGTGAAACATCAGTTTAACTTCAATGTTCAACCACCTTCTATTGCATAAGGAGGTTCTGATTACTACCATATCCCCATTTGTGTTAACTATTTTAATCTGTTTGTGGATGTGATGTTGGTCTATGGGGGAGATATGATCCAGGGGGAGTTTTTTTTGGTAATTATAAGTACAAATACAAATTCTTTGGGTTTATTTCCAAAGGGATAGATAAGTGGAATTCAATGATTTATAGGTTTATAGGATTGGTCAATGGTCTATTAAGGCATGAAATTATCTTTTATCACTCTTGTTTTTCTACAACGAGCTTCACTCACATAGACTTAGAGTGATGGATGAACTATTTTAGGCATATCAGGTTTTTGATCGAGGCTTATGATTTATTGAATTTATCTACAGATTTCCAAAAAACCCAAAGAGAGAATGTTGGAACCAAGACTTTTAATAGTTGGAAATAGAGTGTATTTTTTGTTTGTTGTCAATCCACACTAGGGTTTATCTAGGAGTTTTCAAGGAAAGTGATCTTATAGTGAGGTGGATTTAGTGCTGAACGTAGCATCATTTCCCAGTGTTTTTAAAATTTTTGGAGATCAAAATATAAAGGAAGGGGTAAGAATCATAAAATATGGATTTCCAAAATAGACTCTTCAAATATATGGTGAAGGAATAGGTTTTGTGAAGATTGGAATTTTTTGAAGATGTGGAACTTCATGAAGGAATCTAGTGTTTTAAAGTTTTGAAGGTTCATGAAAGAGACTTCATAAAAATGGATGGTTCAAGATGGGATAATGATAATCTATATTACTATGAGAATATTTTTTAATGGAATAATTTCACTAATGATTCATGAAGAAACAAATCTTTACGAACACGAGTGGAGATTTTCATGAAAAGGACATGGTGTGTTGGAAAGATTCACGAAAGGAAAAGTATATAAATAATAGGATTCTCATCTTCATAATACATGAAGAGAATTTAGATAAAGGTTGAAACACTTTAATATTTTGAAGGAACTTCATGAAGGAAATCCTTTTTCAAATCTGGAACTCTTTTCAAACTCAAGATTCATGAAAATTATGATTTATAACTAATTGAAATTCAAGAATTTTAGAAGAGGGGGTTTTATGTAGACTAGGAGCTTCGTGATTGTTTGGATCTTAATAAAGTTTGGGAAATTCATGAAGGCTAAGAGATTTATAAAAGGTAGTGAGTTTGTGATTTCTAAATTATAATTAAAATAAGAAGGGTGTTTTATGAGGTCTAGGAGCTTCATGAAAAGTAGTTTTTAACATCTAGTTTTAGTGAATACTGCTTCCAATTGATTCAATTAAGGACTATGGTGAAATAATAGTATCATAAAAATTAGGGACAAATAATTAAATTACAAATCTATTGAAGTGACCTTTAAGTTGATAAACTGAGTAAGACTTCACCCAAGGTAGTGAGAAAGGGGGAGTCGATGTAAGTCATTCAAGGGAGGCAACATGAAATCCCTAAAATTATTATAAAGTGTTCCTAGCTCAGAGTGACCTTGTATAAATAATTGTAATTCAAAATACCTAGTGAATTTTGGTGGATTCAGGTAAAATAAATGTACTATCGAAATCTACTACTTGTATTAGCCCTTAGTGGTGAACCAAGTAAAACGACTACATTGTGTTTCTTTTCTTCATCTAGGTGTTTGAAAATTGCCTAATTCTATCAAAATTGTTTAATAGGTTCCTAAAAATGTGGGGAAAAGATCCATGTCACTTAAAGAAAAAATTAACACCTTGATTCACCCCTCCCCTCTCAGGGTGTTTAGGTTTATATAGAGTTGGTTCCATATGTTCTTGATTTGGTTTTGGATGATTATTTAAAGACTTGGTGTTTTAGGGAAGATCTTCACCAAGATTTGTTTCTGGTAGTGTTTTATTCCAGACTAGAATCCCATGGAATAGTGGTTAAGTAAGATATCAAGGTTAAAGTAGACTTGGAAGGAGTAATATATGTGTTGGAGGTTTCTCTTATTCCCAGGCATGGCGAAGGAATCACTTGTAAGAAGACAAGGTATCATTCCATGTCAGACCTTACAATTAGAAGAATTAAAAAATTTCTTACTTATTCTCATTAGATTCTTTAAGATGTAAGAACTTATTAAGACATAATTTTGAAAATACATGACATAAGAATACTTATTTTTATGAAACTCCTAAAATATATCGTGCTTGTAGTTATTTGGGTTATCTTTAAATGTTCTACATAAGAGTTTCTCCTAATAAAGGTGGATATAAATTTATACCTTATAAAAATACTCGAATTCAACCTATTGAAACTAATGATTATTTGAAGATCATTTGAGTATTTTTTAGTGTGATCTATTTCATATAGTTGACCTTATTCTACAGATGTTTTTTTGGTTGATTTTGGAGTTTTAGTTGCGATGTTTTGAAATTTCTTAGTGTCATTAATGAAACATATCCTGGTGATGTAAGGATCTATTTTATATGGATTATCACAAAATATTTCTATTTTTTTTATTTTTTTTATTTTTGATAAATTAGTTTTGAGTGTTTTAATCCATGGGGTTATATAAATTGGGTTGGAAAAAGATATGGAGTCCTTGGGATGTTGAAACCTTTCAATGATTAATTTTTTATTTTTCTCTCTTGTTTTTTCTCTTTACTATCCCATGTGGGATGTTGATTACATTAGGAATTATCTTTCCTATGTGATAATTATAATTATCTTCACTTAGTTCAATTTGGTCCATGTGTTGGGTCATTATTTTGAATGTTTGTACATTGGAAAGCTTGGGTAAGTGTCTGGGAAACCAAAATCTGGTGTTCATTATGATCTGATGTTTTTTTGGATTCACCAGGAGCCGGTATTATAGAATCATAGTCTTGTGTTACCGTCACTTGACATAAGGTTATAATATATGGTTCTTATTGAGGCATGATTCCCTGTAAGGAATTTCCAATTAAAATATGTTGTTCACTTACGTGATTTATATAAGCTTCTTTACTTAAGGTTATAATATTTTTCAGTCTTTTATTCTCGTATGATGTATAAGGATTATTGGGTATGGATCTTGAGGATTCATCAGGTTTTTTAGGATTTTGTTTTGATGAAGTTATTAATAAACCATTATCTAGATGTGAATGATGATCGGTTAGTGAAGATTTATTCAAGATTTTCCATCATTATTGGGTTTTATTACCTTTTTGGTTATTTGGGAGAGGCTACTGGTTTTTGAAGAACTAGTGTCTTTATGTAATTTTAGTATAGTGTGGAGGCCACCATTAGCGAGTCTCTTATGTTGAATAGTTGATTCAATCATTTATTTAAGGATCAATGAGTATGTCTTAGTGAAACATGAATTAAATCATGTTTTCCATTTTCCTTGCATATTTATTCTTGCTTTGTAATCAAGTAAGGAAGTTATTGTATGAATCAATACCTTAGTTTCCTATGATTATACCCTCCCATGATATTGTGGTATCTATTTGGTTTTTTATATAGATCTTAGTGTATGATAGGATGAGAAATTATTTTTTAGTTTCATCCATGGTTTTGGGTGTTCCCTAGTTTTTGGGGCCTGGTTTTATAGATTAAACCTTTTTCCTTTGTTTCAGTGGATTGATTATCAAATCATCTTAGTTTATTGGTTGTACTAGTTTAAAATATCTTTTAGTTACTATCTTTTAGAGTTTAATGTTTAAAGTTTTATGGGTTTTGGATTAGTGTTTGGGTTTGGAATTGTTGTCTTGGTTTCCTTTTTCTCTCGATTTGTGAATTTTCTCTTCTTCTTGATCAACCATTTTACCTAAGAATTTTGGGGGATATAAAGTGTTATTGTGGGGATAATTGTTACATCCCAAACTTTTTCACTTTATATTTATTTTATTATGGGTGTTTACCTTAGTCTATTCTTAGTCTTTAGTTTATGTGAGTTTTGGAGGTCCTAAGGGAGGATAGAGTGCTGGAAAATGAAGAATGTAGGAGTTCATGCTGTAAAATATGGATTAATTTCCAAAATTATTTTATGTTTCTCTCATAAGTACCATCTTGGAAATTTGGTGTAATATATTCTTGCTATGTAAAGGGGTTTCATGCTGTGATTATTCAGGGAAAATAAACATTCACACCATGAATGTGTGATTCATGCTGTGAATATGATCAGACTAGTTTTAATTGTGGGTTTTAATCCTTTTAACCTACTTGAGTTTAACCTTTTTCAAGGTCCTTCTCCCTCACATATACACCTATGACTCCTAAAAATTCATTTTTCGTTTCTCTCCTCCTCTATGGTGCATCCTTTTATTTTCTTTAGGTCTTGAGGTTGGTTATTAAAGGTAAGACCTCCTATCTTATTTCATCTCTTTTGTTTATATCATCCCTAACCCTAGTATCCATGGTGGCTGAATATGAGATCTAGGGTTGTTCTTGATTTTAAGATTCTGATGTATTATATTTTTTTGGACTTCTTTTGGATTTTTTAAGGCTTATTGGGATGTTTCATGGTGGACTACCTCCATAGTCATTAAAAGCGATGGGATTTTTCGTAGGTGTACCATTTTTCTCTATTTAAAAGCAACTCTTTGATTTCTTATTCTTTTGTGATGGATTTTAAATTCCTTTCATTATTTTTGAATATATTTTGGTAGTTATATCAAAGGATTATTACTTTTTTGAACTTTCAATGAATGAGAAAAATTATTTTTCATGTGAATTGATCATTAAATCTATTTTAAAGGTTTAAGCCTTATTTTGGAAATTGAAATTCTAAGTTTTGTCTTTGATGGTTACATATTTAAATTGTATACAATGTTAATTTCCAAAATTTTGGAAAATAGTTATTTTATAAAGCTTGAGTATGTTATAAATTTTTGATAAATTATTTGAAAACTATTATTTATTGAATAAATCAAATGATGAATTATGAATTTGGTTTTCTAAATGGATTTTAATTTCTTTTATCCTCAAATAAAGAATCCAATTCTTGGTTGAGAATTTTAATTGTTATTGGAAAATAAAAACCCATATTACATTCCACTTATTATATAATGGGAATTATATATGTTTTAATTTATTTAATAAATATACCTTTTGAGGGAAGTTGAATTGTATTGTTACTATTAGATAAATGGGATGTTTCTATGTGGGTGTTCGGAGGTGTGAGTGAGGTAAATGGTTGTTTTTTGATATGATTATCTTGTATGATGATTACTTTGAAATTCTAACCTACTTTTTATATATTATGGGAAGACCTAGTTGTAAAAGTGGGAAGTATAGGTACATATGGAAACTATTTTAGAATTATTCTATGGAAAGTGGCCCTAGGTGGAATATAGGTCAACTTATGGGATTTTTCCCCTAAGTTAGGCCAAGCAGGGTAATACAGAGTGTTCAGGTAGGTCAATTGGTGTATAGTTTTTTGGACTATTGAATTTACTTAATTGATTACCATGTTATATAAATTCTATATTATTCCCCTTGAGCACCTATTATTCCATGATGATGATATATTTTCCAAGGTATGTATATTTTGTAGTTTTTGGAATGGTATTCTTCTTTCTTTAAAGATTTTACTTAAAACTAATTTAACTATAATTTACGAATTATTATATTAAAGGAATATAAATTATGGTTTTATTTAGAAATAACCTTGTATTTGTGAAATTGGGGTGTTTTTAAAAGGAATATACTTTAATTTTTTAAATGATAAAATCAATGAAACCTATTTTTTATCCTTATTTTTAAACTAGCATATTATAGATTTTAATTTAAAGATTTATGAAATGGATTTTTGGGTGGTGTCCTAATGGGATGTTTAGTATGGGCCTATATATTATAGGTTAGTAGGATGATAAAATGTAGTTAATTTTCATGTATCTCTTGGTTTGGGTTTTATGGAGATGAAAGTGGTGTTTCCACATTTTCATATAGAGACTTAGTATTGGTAGTTTTGTTGTATTTTTTATTTATTGGTTTTCAGTTGTATAGACCATCAAAATTTTATTTCAAGATCATTTATTGGGTTGGTTTATTTATTATTTTTAAGTACTTATATTATTTACCCTTTTTAGTTTTTATTATTCATATTATTTATCCTTATTCCTTTTTTATCAGGTGAAATCATTCCCAAAGGTAGTTTTGTATGCCTAGGTGCTTGTCTCCAGCCCATGGGGATTGAAAAAACCCTTTAAGCCTTGCCATGGGCCAACTTGGGTGTCCGGTTCATGGATGACCTGAGTTAGTTCATGAAATAGGAAATGTGACACAATGAACCACATGGGGTTCCAAGGCTAAGAACACTCTATAAGATTTTGAACAGAGGATAATGATGCCATAAATCATGGATAGAGGTTTCCAGATCAAGAGTGATGATATGGGATAAGTATGAAAGGGATGATCGCTCAACATATTTGAATAATTAGTTTCAATATGACATTTTCAAGGCGTATGGAGGTTATAAGACCTTATTATTAGGATGAAAAAATCCTATGGTTTATAGGCTAAATCTGGGGCAGATATGCATGATCCAAATTGGGAATTTATGCTTAGCTAAACAAAGGTGTGCTCTAAATTCAAAAGTACTCATTACCGACTACCATGAAGGGTCTTTGGAAATTTGATATACTTGAGACATGAAGTTTTTCTTATGTAAATAGATGCTTGAAAAGGTGATTAAAAAATTATAAATCTCAGTTGACCATGGTCAAGCTATTGTGACCCTTTGGAAATGATAAAAAATGGGTGATGGTTTGTGTTCGAGTCCAGAACATGTGGTCTAGATATCTCTATGTATCTTGAAATAAAAATAATTAAACCATTAATAGTTCTTATTTTTTTTGGGGAGATCTAAATATTTATATATAATATTGAAAATAGGGAATTTTATCTTGATGTTTGTCTGGAGAACATCCCTATATCAGGGACCCTTACATGGATCCGACTCCTCTAAAAGAGAATTGGGCTATATAGATTGACCACTATATATAGTTTAAGTAATTTTAATTTAGAAAATATTTCATTTAGTTTAATGTATTGTGAAAATGACTAAGGTGTCATGTAGTTTAATTTTATATGTCATAACTTTCTATGGAGGATTTTCATATATCTAGATCATGCACAAAATAACATGGATTCATCTTAGTGCTTAATTGGTGAATGGAAAAATATTAATAATTAATTGTTTTAAACACTATGATTAAGTAAAGGTTTGATTAGATGTTATAACTGGGACCTTGATAAATTATTCAGGCATTAGTAGGCGCCATTTAGGGAAACGAATCCGGACACACATAGTTCTCTTACAATGCATAATCCCTATACTAACTTGACTCAAATATTAGAGAGGGGCATTAATTATTTTAATATGGGGTAAGACACTCAAGGAACTTTATAGTTTCACCCAAGGTGATATACTGAAATGATAAAGTGTGTCCAACTATGAATGTGAGTGAACCAAACCTCAATAACTGTTAGGGTTAAAAGGGGAATTTTATCTCAGAGTAGGATCCTACATACCATGTTATTTAACATGGATATGGATCATATATAGGGTAGTTGGTTCATATGACACAAATTTATCTAAGTAGTTTAAGGTGATTCAAGGTGGACCCGATGTCATTCAGTTTAACATCATGTGATAAGGACTTAGATTCAATGCAGTTTAATGTCATTAAATAAGGACTTATATGTCATTTAGTTTAATGTCATGTGATCAGGACTTAGATATCATGTATTTTAACATCACGTAGAAAGGAATTAGACCACATAGTTTAACATCATGTGGTTGAGACATATGTATAAGGAAATTTATACAATCTTAACTCATGTAAAATATGGAATAACCTCATACCAGTGTCGAGTCCATAAGATCTTGGAATTAGGATGAAATATATGAAAATGGGGGTTATTTTATCTTTTCACAAGTGTTTATAAAAAAACTAAATACTGAAGAATTTTTTTGGCAAGACTAAACAAGCAACATCAATTATTCTTATGAATCAAATGTGGAATGAAATTATTAAAGCCATTTCCAAGATGGGTTGAGGTTCTAGTGGAACTCATAGCTGGGCCATAGATAGAGGTTCCATGCATCACTATGTATCTGGAAATGATGGGAATCAAGTCACACACATTGCTCAAAGGGGTCACCCTTGACATAGAACCATGGATGGAGGATTCCATTCCAAAGGATACAATATAGATCTAGTTCCTACATAGGATTAAGGACACATTTTTGTTTATAGAATCTATGTTTGGACCTTGGATAGGAGAATCTATTTTTTACTATATATGTTATAAAAGGAATCAATACACACATAGTTTTGAAATATCATCTTATGTATATATCAAACTCATCTAAATGAGGATATAGTTGGGTTTCACCTTAACACTTGGTCATTGATAAATTTCAATGTGGATAGGGAGAACCAAGCCTTAAGATGAAAGGTGGAATAATTTCACTTCTCGAATTCTTTCCAATACTAATGCTTCAAAACCATTGGTATAGGCTGGAGAACCATTGGTATATTCTATACCAATGGTTCTAAAAAATGTTAGGTATATGGATGTTGGGAAAGTACTATACCATTGGTTTTTAGTGAACCATTGGTATAAGGTTAATAAAATTTTGGTTTAACCGATATTTTACATGGAACCATTCTTATAGACCCCCTAGTTCCTAGACTTACAAGACCCCCACCCTGCCCATAGAACCTATAATAGACACTAAAACAGCCACTAAAACCTTCTCAAATAGCCACCAGAAGCCACACCATCACCCCACATTGGTCAATTACCTACAAAAACATCACCAACCAATATACAAATAATCATAACATAATAAACCAAATTTTTAATTCAAACAGTGATAGAAAACATTCCAAAAACCATATATATTCATTCAGAACTAATCATAAAACATCAAATGTCATAAATATCTGTAAAAAATGTAAAGGATCAATATTCCCCCATCAAAATCACTGTCATCACCATCATCCTTACTGTCATCCTCGCTGCTGTCCTTGCCACCATCCTCACCGCCATCCTCACCTTCATCCTCACCATCATCCTCACCATCATCTGTTTCATTTACATTACCATCAATAGAAACATCATCATCTCGACCAACACTAGGACCAATGGACATTGCACAATATAATGTATGGATCATTGAATTATATGAATCAAAATATAAGGTGGTATCTAGTGGAAGTTGTGGACATAAGACTGCATAAATTTCATAAATTCACTGTTGGCCCCTTAAATCCATTCACGCTCCGGTATAACCATTTTTGGGCCTCTTATGCCTAGGCCTGAGCCCATGCTTCTAGTGCATTACATTTTTCGAACTTGATACTACCAAAAATGGCACTTGAAGTGGTATAATATCTAGTTGGGACAATACTCTTCCCTATTTGATAGTGTACTCTGCCATGATACTCATCTCCTAAAATATAATATAAGTGATTGTTTGTCCCAAAGTTGTCAGCTTCTTTCTCATCAATGGCCTCCAAAGCACACTGTTGCAAATATAAATGAACTATTTAGTTATAAAATAGATATTAAAATTTTAAATCAACAAATTAAAACTTAGAATATACTAATCTGTTGGTTCATTTACCACACTTCCATCTTTCTTTTTTCTACTTAAGAAAAACAATTTTTCTTGAGGCACACATACTTTAATATTAAAAACCTCCCTCTATAATGAAATTTAATATAGAAAACCATAATTGAAAATAGGTTATTAATAATAAATTTCATAACTAAAATAAAATGGATATAGTCAATAATGTAATATGATTTTTTATAATTATTGATTACTTTGTGCTGGTATGATATGATTTAGTTAACAAAATAAATTTTATATAAAAAGTTAGGAGAATTGATAATATTATTAAATAATTATTTTGAAAATTAAATTAAATTTTAATTTAAGGATTATTGTTTGTATATATTATTTCCATGAATATAAGGGAAAAATAATTATAGAATAATGGAAATGGAATGTCTTTATTAAGAAAAAAATAATCAATATGAAATACAAATATAATATTCTAAAATGGAAAGTTGAAATGTATGTTAGATGTTTTCTTATTTAGTTTTCTATTTTTCTATGATTTAATTTGAACGAGGTTAAAATAGGTAAAATTAAGGAAAATCATTCATTGATGGATATTGATAACAGTGTATAATCAATATTGGTGTTTGTTTTTGTTAAAAATACACATTAAATAATATGATTTATTATTTATTTAGTTAAATAATGTTAATGTTTAGTTATCATTAGAGTATGTAAGGCTATATTGGTTTTGATCCTTGTTATTCCTATTCAGTTTTACATGGTATAATTTTATTTAGTTCTTTTTAATTCAATGTGGTTAAGTATGGTTCAATTCAATTCAGTTTGATTCAATTATATTAAATTTATATTAATGATGTATGATTTCATTATTTTTGAATTATTTTTTTCATCTTAATTTAGTTTGGCTTATTTTGGATTAGATTTATTTATTTTGATTCAACTATATTTGTTTATAACTTTTCATTTCAATTTGATTTAGTTCATTCATACCTCATATGATTCAGATTGGTATATGTTACTTTTTATTAATTTAGTTAAGTTATATTTTATTTTATTTATTTCAATTAAATTAAATTAAATTTTATTTGTTTTATTGTTATTTATTTTATTTTTATTCACTTTTTTGGATCATGTTCAAATTAGTACATTTAGGTTTTTTCTTTTCATATTTGTTTTGATTCTATTTAGTTTGGTTCAGTTTCATCAATCATTAAACAGAGGTGCTTCTAGAAGTAGTCATGCTAGATAATTCATTTAAAAGGGAGAGTCTATAGTTGGATTCTTTTTTTCTAATTTTTTTGAAACTGAATTTCCAAATCATTGTTAATTTATTGTTACTGAAAAATTAGCATTGATATTGGAGGCCTTATAGGAGGTTGATAGTGATTCATTGGAAAAAAAGTAATAAGTTTTGAGTAAAATTTGGAATGGTCACTTCACAATCATACATAAAGATTCCTAAATGCACTAAATGTTAAAAAATAACTTTATCTAGTTGAATATGAGGGAAATACATTCTCTATAGATTTATTTTATTAATATTTCATTGAAATTCAATTGAAAATTAACATTTCCTATACTATAATTATATAAATATTATAATTAGTACATTCTTGGGAGGATTTTAGTGAATAATCCATGGGAGAGGTGGTGTATTTTAATAAAGGAATGGATGAACCACTTTGGTTACCTACTAATACCGAGGAGGGAGTTTAAATATACATGTTCTTTCATAATTGTAACATCTCAACCTAGGTTCACACACAATGTCCTAATTCGGTCGGTCACGTGACCTTAGGCACACCTCCCTATATGGTAGAGTCTTTCAGCTAACAATGAGGTTCTAATATCAATAACGGGGAGACCATACCCTCTTTATAAAAGTATAAAAATATCAGATATAAATAAAAAATAGCCAAAAGATATGACCCATAACCAGACAAGCCAGTATCACATGATTACTAAAACATGAATACAACATCAAAACCAAAAAATAAGACATTTCATTCTAGGTATGTATCAACTATGAAATGAAAAACCAAATGAAAGACACACTGGATCTCCCATGTGGGTCCCGACACCATGTATGGTTCCGTTATCCATGATCCATCCTGACTCATACGTCTAACATAGTTCCCTTGCCCTATCCAGTACTATAACCATGAAGTCTATTCAAACACCAATCAAGAAACATGATTAGGGTGTGAGTATAACTCAGTAGGCCACCACTAATGATATCTAAAAAATATCCAGTCAATAATAGTGTATGTAGTTGTATAAAGACAAAATTAAAATGCATAAAGTAAATAGTTACCACATTACATTATTTTTTAATTTACCACATTATTTCCTTAGGTTCATGAAAACACCCAACCCATCAATACCTTATTCAACCCATACTGATGTCTGAACCATATCACTTAGGGAATTATAATTCATTATCATAAGGCCTTACATTATTCATTTAATTTCAATTCATAACATGGATAATTGTAACCATAGTCCAATGGCAACATTTTGGGCCTGAAATGCTATGGATAGGACCTTATGAGTATTTGAATAGTCTATCTTTATCCCACAAACCATTCATAAATCAATCACACAAGTGGAATTTGGAAGTGGAACCCTATGCCCCACACTCATTATCTCATGTATTACACAAGTGGTATTTTTAATCATTAGTTTGTGCCCAACACTCATTATAACATACATCACACAAGTGGGTTTTTATAGCATCAGTATGTGTCCCGCAATCATTATCACATGCATGAATTTTGAGTATAGAATTCCATGTATAGAACCCCGTGGGTATTTGAAGCATTATTCAATGTCCCAAAAATCATTTATAAAATAATCAAGCATTTCACATATACCACATTTTACAAAGTTAATCATCATTAACTATATTTTCAACATTTCAAATCATGGAAAACCATTTCAATTATCAAAATAATCAAGATTTATCACTTTAAATCATAATTAATTATATAAAAAATCACCATTAAACCATTTATCACCCCTCAATCATATAACTCAATAACCCTTCAAAGTCAATCCAAACATCCCTTAATTCCCGTTAATCAATCAATTTGTCATTCAATTAATCAATAAATTCCACAATACCATCAATTTTACAATTACAAAATTCTAATATCCCATCATATCTATAATTACATCATTCCATTAATTAAATAACCAATTAATTAATCTAATTCAACCAATTTACAATTTCCCCAAATTTAACCCATTAAATTATCACATGGAAATTAAATTTAATCTAATTAAATTCTAGATAAAATTTCCCAAAAATGGAAATTTCAATTTCACAACTCCATACATATAATTAAATCAATACTTTGGGAATTTAATAGTAGACCACCCACCTGAAGATCATTGACAAAATCTCACCAACAAAAATCCCCAATTTAAGTGGAACAACCAAGATCATGATGAAGAAAGAGATCTAGATTCAAAACCTAGATCCAAGATCAAACATATTAGATCTATAGAAACCTAGTTCTAGATCCATTTCCAATGGAAGAAAATACCCCATCAAAGGATGAGAGAAATATGGGAGGGAGGGAGGAAACCATATAGGATGAGAATCCATTACTAGGAGAGGTGAAGATCCACCAATGAATCTTTGATTCATCAAGATGGAGGTTGGAATTCCTTATAACACATTCAAGAGCCTCTAAAATTAATTGGAATTAGTTTTGGTCTTAGTGGGGGTGATTAGGTATTAATAATGGTAGTTCATGATTTTATTTTAATTTTTTGGGGTTTAATTTTACTCATGCACAATTTCCTATACGGGGCACACAATTTTACCTAACCATGAACCTAACTATGAACCTCTTCCTAGGGGGTCGCATGGTTAATACTAGGAGGGTGAATAGTTTTACAAACCCTAATACAATCATATGAACCCCATCTATTTGGTTTCACATGGTTTTCTAGATTGGGAACATAGTTTGGGAAAACTGTGTGCCAATTGTGCACTACCTTGCTTCCTTCCTAAATTCTGTAATTTCACCCAAAAACTCCCCAAAGTAAAACCCAAAAAAGATACACTAAAATTGTTGGAACCAAGTATTCTCCTTGATGTAAATGTAATTTGGTTTTTGTTTTTTTGTTAATCCTCACATGGAAGATTAGGAAGTTTTCAAGGAAAGAGATCTTACAGTTCAAGCTGACAATAGTATTGAAGGTGGGGTCGTTTTCCATTGTTTTCCAATTTTTTGGAGTCCAAAATTTGGTAGAAGATGCTAGCATTAAAAAGGGTAGTTTTCTGTAAACAAATCCTCATTAAAATGGTAAATTTATGGGTTTCACGAAGACTGGGTTGATGTTCGTAAAGATGAGGAGCATTATGAACAGTGATGGTGATTTCCATGATTATGAGAATTGGAGCTTCGCGAAGGTTTTTATAGATTACTCTGTGATTACTAAATTCATCACAAAAAACATGAAATTGTTTGATGGAAATATCCACGGTTATGTGAGCATCATGAACAGAAAATTTCCATTAAGATTCATGATAGGAGGAGAATCGAGATTTTTTTTGAAAGATCTGGAAAATATGATAAAAGGTGGTGGAGCATCACGATGGCCTAGCCTATAAATATAAGGCTACCCCTCTCATCACACATGATTTTTTCTATGGAAAATAATAAATCACTCAGATTTTGAAAAGCCAGGGGATGTCTATAAAACTAACATTCCATGTGATCTTGAGCATCATGAAAAGACTCATTGAGTCTTGATTTATTCTAATGCTTCTAATTAATGAGTGATTCATGATGATGGGGTTTTCCAAATTGACTTAGTGAGGTTCATGAAGGCAGTTTGTTCAGTAAAGGTAGTTAGATTCATGAAGGTAGTTTGTTCTGTGAAAGCAGGGTGCTTCGTGAAGGTAGTGACCTTCTTGAAGGAAGTTTGTCCCATGGAGGTAGTTTTTTCCACAAAGGTAGTGAGTTTTGTGAAGTCAGTTTGTTCCACGAAGGTAGTGAACTTTGTGAAGGTAGTGAGCTTCGTAAATGAGATTCACAAAAGGTAATTTTGAATATCAATTTCTCAGTGAACTAGGATTTCAAAAAGTATAAACTTAGGTATATTGTGCAAGAAGAGTCTTGTGCTAGATAGGGATAGAGAATTTAATGAAAATATATTAAAGCAACCTTCAAGTTGATAAACTCAGTTAGAATTATCTCAAAGTAGTGAGTTAGGGGGAGTCGACAGTAGTGTTCTGAGGGATGAAGTGAGTTATCCATAAAATATTTTAAAGTTAGTGTGACTAGAATTGAGTGACTATGTATAAAATTATGTATTCCAAAACTAATGAATATTAGTGGATTTAGGTATGACCGACACACTGTTGGCGTATGGTCCTTGGACTAGACCTTAGTGGTGAACTAAGTAGAACTGTTGTGTTGTATTTCTGCTTATGGATTCTTAATTGCTAATAAAATTCATCATATAGGTTTAGTGATTTCATACCAACATGGGGACAAGATCCGTCATATTAAAATAACAAGTTGACACCCTAATTCACCCCTCCCTCTCTGGGTGTTCTGGGGTCCTACAAAAATAGAGGTAAAAGAGTACCTGATAATAATCTTGATACATCTCTAGAAAAAGTTAAAGATCTTAAAATATCCCTCTAACTTATAATATATTATCTGTGAGTTGTGATCCCAAGAATATATAAGGTAACAAGGTAAAAAGACCAGGCCACAAAGCCCACATATCTGCTTCTCTCTCCCATGTTTCCTCCTGAAAACAGCTATGTTACCACAATATACCAACTATCGACATGAACTTTACCAAAAAAAATTTCTCATTGTAATCAAACACATGTATAAAATTCCCCTTAAAGGATGCATCATTATCAAGCTCAACATCATCCACATAGATCACTTGAGAAGGGTTGGGGTGATACTGCTGAAGTTGTGATAGATTAAAAACATCATGAATAACACTGTACCTCTATGGAAGATCCAGTCGGTATGCCACCAACATGATTATTTCCACAAAAAAATGGTATAATAAACTTGGGCTCCCAATTTCCCTATATTTTAATCCTATGGTGACCCAATCTAGGTGACACCTGAAGGAAAACATGATCACCCACTATAAACTTCAGGGGTCATCAATATCAATCAGCATATGACTTCTGTCTACCCTGAGTCATAGAAATATGATTCTGAATCAACTAAACCTGTTTAGATGTCCCCTATATGTGACTCATTCCCAATAGCTCTGACTCACCTACCTCTATCCATCATAGAGGTGATCTGTATGACCTACCATAAAGTGCCTCATATGGTTCCATCTATATAGTCACCTAATAATTATTGTTATAGGTGAACTCAATGAGCACTAGTTTCTTTTCCCAAGAACCACCAAATTCTAGGACACATGCCTGAAGCATATCCTTAAGAACATGTATAGTACATTCTAACTACCCATCTATCTGTGGGTGGTATGTCTTACTCAGTAAAACTTATGCACCAAGTGCCTTCTATAAGCCTTTCCAGAAGCATGATGTAAAATGAAAGTCACGGTCTAAAAATATACTCTGTGGCACAAAATTCATATGGAATATCTTTAGAACATACATGTTTCCCAACTGATTCACTAAGAAAGTCTTCCATATATAAATTAAACATTCTACCTTTGTCAAACGGTCCACAGTCACCAAAATAACATCATTATTCCAAGGAATCCTCATGAGTCCCACCACAAAGTCCATGGTAATGTCGTCCCACTTCCATTACCTAATGTTCAAAAACTATAGTAAACTTCCAGGTCATTGATGCTCGAGATCCACCTATTTACAGGTGTATCATCTTATAACAAACCCTGCAATTTCCTTTTTCATTCTTAGCCATCAATACTATCGATGTAGGTCACAATACATTTTGGAAAACCCATATGCATCGTCCAATTTGAGGCATGAAATTCATGCATTATCTCATATCACATACTTTTAGGCACAAAAATGATTTATGAAATAGGTTATCTCATCCCCATCTATGCTCTAATCGGAAGGTGAGTCCCCACCTTCAAGGCTTTCCCTCAAGGACAACCATTCCAGATACTTATGTTATCTATCTCTAATCTGAATTAAAAGTGTATAATGAAATTATATAGATATGAGAGTACTATTATCCTAGATCTATTGAACCAAAACATGCATCTCATCCAATAAAGTCATCATCTTATACACAGAGCTGGACTCCTAAACTGTTTGAGTATGTGTTTTCCTTCTTAGAGCATTAGAAACACTGTTCCCATTTCCAGGCCTATATGCTAGCTCAAAATCAAATGAATGCTATAGAAAAAACATATCCACCACCAAAGATCCAAATATCATTGAAAAATATCTCTTTTGATCAATATACATAGTAAAATTTTCGCTCAATAGCTAATGCCACTAACACTTCAAAGCACAAACCACTACAGCTAATTGAAGGTTGTGTATAGGGTAGTTCTATTCATGTGGCTTTAACTTCCAGGACCCATATGCAAAAACTCAACCTCCATACATCAACACTACTCAAAGACTAATCCCATACACATCACAGAACACTTTATACTCCTCCCCTAGCTTAGGTAGGATAAGGATTGGTAAAGTAGTAAAATTATTCTTCAACTCCTAGAAAGAATTATCAGATTCCCCATACAATTCAAACATAATTATGTTATTGGTAAATAATTAAAGTGGTTATACCAAGTGGGAAAAGTCTTTGATGAACCTATTATAATATCATACTAATCCCAAAAAACTGCAGATAAAGAAAACATTCTTGGGCGTCCCCAAAGAAACAACTATCACGACCCATCCCAGAGGGGCCCATGATGTGACAACCCCAAGAACGCCTCTTATAGGATAGAGGATGGTGACTATATCCTAGTATCCATATACCACGAATGGGAGGAATTATCCTAAAGTACCCATACACATGAAAACATCTCCAAGACACACAATGATGAAATGTAAAAAAACTCATAGAATGAATGCATAAAACTAAGATCCCACAACCAGAGTATGTTAGGAAGTAAAGGAAAAGTAAAGAGGAAACAATACAAGCCCGTCACAAAGAGTCTGTACACAAGTCCAACTAAAACTGTAAGAAGTCCAACCAACTCCAAGGGTGAGGACTAAGTAAATTTATGCTCTCAGTAAACACCTCTCTCTGTGCAGACCCAACTATGCTCCAGTTTCTCCCTATCCTCCTAGGACATCGTTAAATTTCCATTGTCTGCACAAGACATGAAACATGTGGGAAAATATTGTGTAGAGGTGAGTATAAAAATAATCAGTAGGATATATCGAAAACACTAAACATGAAGAACCATGTATAATCAGATTGATATAATATGTAACAATGTATAACAGATATAAGTAGTAAAGGAACTCAGATACACTCAAGAGAGACACCACACCATCAGGTAGTCATAACCAACTTCCAGCCATAGGATTCTGCTTGAAGCATGATCATTTTGTGAGAACTCACTCCTCGATCCATGATATCATTGGAGACACTTCACAAAGGTCTATCTCATGTTGACCTCATCCAAAGAGAACACATTGGTAAAATAAGACTATGATACACAGAGAGGGGGTTACTCCCAGAACTACTGAGAGACACCATGAACCCAATATGGATCAAACCACTTTGTAGGGGAGAATATTATAATGATTCCACACACCCTACTTATGCGACCTACTATATGGAGTATCAACACCCTACTCAGGGAGGTCACACTGATTCCAAAAACTATAACTAGGGATGATAGAGGATCACACTCCAGTCTCACGGAGGGACAACACAACTCTATTTGAGACTCATCCTCTAGAGGGAATAAAAATCTAGTGATGTGGATATAATCACACACTATACGATCGAGGAAAGGACCAAGGGAACACACTCAACCTATAGTAGTCCAAACTAGGAAAAAGAAGAGACTTAAGAACTATTTATGGGAGTATACAACATGTCCCAAGGGGTATACAATGTGACCAACTATCCTAAGTATTTCCTATGTGCAAGAGACTCACATGACATATAGTCTCTATATATACATGTTGTGTAGGACAAGTAAATGACATGTAGAGATAAATGGTTCCCTTCCCGTGTCTCCTGGCTATGCCCATATACCAAAGCTGTGTCCGTGTCTAAGTACATGGCACACTATCTAGCCGTGTAATATTACCCGTGTCTGTGTACTCTCTGGATTATATGTCGAGTCAAATGGGGAGGGTTGAAAACCATGAGAAAGGGGTCATACACCATGTGATCATTATCTCATTCCTTAAATCATAGAAATTACTGAAGGGCCCCACATGACATGTAGTACTAAGTTACACACTGTGTGTTATGAGATTTTCCAGAATCACTAGTTATTCCTCCCACTCATTCTTGCATTGATTCCACCTTTGGATCCAACTTTAATAAAGCTGAAAAATATGAATCTTCTTCGGTCGAGCCTCACTATCGATTAGAAACACACTATGATTGTAAAATTTTATTGGAAACTGAAGGTGTTTATCCAGTTCATCTTCCACATTTGAAGCTTGAAAATCAGATGTTTCTAAACCAATTCGGTCAATCTACTGTCATCGCTGTTGCACCTCCATTGTATCATATGGAGTCTGAATCTATAGTCTCATATCATTTCACCAAGAAATGCGTACGCAATGATCGATCTGTTGGTAGGGCGTCGAACCATGGACAAAGGGGTCACCCATGATGAATTATAAAAGAGGGAGGAAAAGAAAAAAATAACAACCTTGAGGAACAAACCTTGACCATTTTTCATGATGGAATCAATCTATTTCCATAAGAATGATAAATGAATATGAGTGATCACCGAACCATAAATAATAAATTATATCCAATTGAAATATACCAATGATCCGTGGGTTAATAATTGTTCGTTGAATTGATCTGTGTTCTTTTAGGATTGAGATTAGGATGAAATTCACAAAAACAAACACCCTAACTCGATTCATATTATTCATTAATGAAGATTGGTCACCTCTTCATTGTCATTGGAGAGATCCACCTAGATTGGTGTGCATCGATCACTGATCTGAGGTTTCACTATAGTTTTTCACCTACTCGAGAGAATTATCTAGATCTCTCTCCTAACATTGTCTCTAGAGGATTCCAAGGTTATGAGACTAACCCCAGGTCTCTAACATAGGGATCATTTTAAAGATAAAAAATCGAGTCACTATTTCACTGCATCAAAAACTAAAATAAAATAAATTTTCTTAATTTATTTTATTCAATTAAGAATCCACAATGAGTTTCCAAAATCGACCCATGCCGACCAATGTTATGTAATTCCTCAGGTAAAATTTCCATTCTGAACTCAATGGTTCCCTCAGATTTTCTATCCAAGCATTCTTTTAGGAGATATTCCACTTTTTTAAGACAACTGCATGCACATGCTATTAAATATTTTAATATCTTTTTTAAAAATTTAATTTGGGAACACTGGGCCTCGGAATCACACATCATCTCTACACCTGATGTAAAAAATAATTTATATAATATCTAAAAATAATACATGAAAAAATCCGAAACATTACATTCTCTCCACCTTGGGGATTTACAACCTTGAAAAACCAAAACTAGGGTTACTTAAACAGATGAGGGTACTAAGGATGTATCTGAGCATCCCACTCCCATGTTATCTCCTATAGATACCTATTCTACCGCCTAACATGCACCCAAGGGATCGATTACCCACAAAGTATCCTCCCCTTATGATACTCGATCTCCATTGGGTACTCATCAAAAGTCACACCATCCTCGATGTCCATCTCACCCTAGTTGATAACGTGCAATGGGTTATGCACATACCACCTTAGTTGTGACATGTGGAAGACATCATGTACCCAATCTAACTGTAGAAGTAAATCCAAGTGGTGCGCCACCTCGCCAACTATATGTAGTATCTAGAAATGGCTGATGAACCTTATAGATAGCTTTCTGCCCTAGCTAAATCTCTATAATCCCCATCGAGGTGAAACCCAAAGGAACACATGGTACCCTTCCTCAATATCCAAAGGCCTCCATCGCCTATCAAAATAAGACTTCTTATGGATTTGTGTCATTTTCATCTGCTCTCAGATGATCTGAACCTTCTTTGTAGTAGCTCACCAACTCCAAGCCCATGAGTGCTGAATTTTCTAGTTCAGTCGAAGAAAGTGGTGACCTACAAGGTTTCCCATACAAAGCCTTGAATGTTGCCATACCAATGGTGTAATGGAAGCTATTGTTATATGAAAACTACACCAGTGGTAGGTGATCCTCCCTATTATGTTCAAAGTCTAACATGAAATATCGTAGCATGTCTTCTAGAACCTGAATGGTCTTCTCAGTCTGGCCAGCCGTCTGTGGGTGAAATGATATTCTCACATGTAATTGGGTCCCATATTAAACCTGTAATCCCTTCCACAACCAGGATGTAAATCGAGCATCATGGTTAGAAAAAAATCATCAATGGAACTCCATGGAGTCGAACTATATCCTGCACATAGAAGTGTCCCAATTTCTCTATTGAAGTGGGATGACTTGGTGAGTCAGTTAATGATCACCCAGATGGGATCATTTCCCCTGTATGTATGTGGTAAGACCATCAAAAAGTACATAGATATTCCATCCTAATTTTATTCTAGCACCTTTTGGGGTGAAGCTAAACCCGTTAGAACCAGGTGTCCATCCTTCACTTTCTGACAAGTAAGACATGGAGAAACAAACTTTGCAACTCCTTTTTCATTTTTGGCCACCAAAACTGATGTCGGAGGTCCTGTTACACTTTTACTCACCAAGATGTTCCACCAAAGGGGACGTATGAAACTCCCTCAGAATCTCCTCCCACAATGACACTGGTACTAATGTGTATTCTCTAAAAATAACAACATGGTCCCCACCTTTTGAGTATCCATTAGAAGCATACCCTATGAATATATGAGCACATAGGGTCTCATAGTTAGTATCCCCAATAAATACCTCCCTGAATTGCTATAATAGTAGAGGGGTGACAACCATTTACTAGGGGTAATCTTCTCCATCTCCTCCCACAAAGGATAACTACAATGATGCCAACTTCTACGATTCTTCATTCAACAACTATGAACTAGATCTGCTACTGAGATCATCTATGACCGTATTCCACTTTTCAAGAGTATATAAAATCTCAAAGTCATAGTCCTGTAGGAACTCTAGGCATCACCTCTATCTCAAGTTCAAATCCTTCTGAGAGAATATATACTTGAGACTCTCATAGTCAGAGTAGATGACAAAAAACTCGCCCATTAGGTGGTGTCACCACATATTTAAAGTCAATACTACCACTACTAACTCAAGATAATGGGTCATGTAATTCTTCTCATTGTGGTCTCAACTGGCATGAACCATAGGAAATCATCACTTAATTCTGTATTAGGACACAACCAAGCCTGATTCCTAATGCATCACAAAATACCATGTACTATGAACCTTCCTCTAGTAACCTCAATATGGGAGTGCTCATAAACCTCCACCTCATCCCTAGAAGTCATGTTCTGCACTTTTCCTTCCACACAAAACGCTTCCCCTTTTGTGTCAAAACTATCAAGGGTGATACCACTCTAGAGAAGTCTGGTAAAAACCTCCTAAAGTACCCTACCAATCCAAGGAAAATTCACACCTTGGTAAAAATATTTAGTGGATCCCAAGAAAGCACTTCCTCAACCTTATATGGATCAACTACAACTCTAGGCACTGAGATGATGTGTCCCAGAAAATGGAACTCTCGAATACAATACTGGAACTTCAAGAGATTCCAATCAAGTTGGTTCTATTAGAGTGTGTCCAAGACCATACTCAAGTGACTTTCATGATCCTCCTTGGATTTCAAATAAACTAGGAAGTCACCAATGAATACTACAATGAACTAGTCAAAGAAGGGTTGAAATATCCAGTTCATGAGTCCCATGAACAATGCTAGGGAATTTTTTTTCCAAATGGAATCACCAAGTACTCATAGTGTCCTTAATGAAATCTGAAGGCTATCTTCAATATATTCTCATACCATAATCATAGTTGTTGATATCTTAATCCGAGGTTAATCTTTGAGAAATATCATGCCCCTTTCAACTGATCAACAAGTTCATTGATCCTTGGTACTGGATGCTTGTTCTTCATAGTCACCTAGTTTAAGTGATGGTAATCCATAAATAACCTCAAGACCCCATCTGACTTCTTAGAAAACAAAACTGGGGCTGCCTAGTGTGAGACACTCATTCACATGAAGCTCTTCCTCTACAAGTCCTCTAACTTTACCCTTAGTTCATGAAGTTCTGCAGGAGCCATTTGATATGAAGGTGTAAATATCAGTTCCATCATGTGGTGTAGATAAATAAATAATTCTAACTACTAATGGGGAGGTAAACCTAGAACATACTCAGAAAATAATTCCTCATACTCCACCACCACTATAGGAAACTGAGGACTCATAACATTCACTACACTGAGGGTCAGGCTGGACAAATAATGAGTAATCAGCTGCACCCTCCTATGCTTGAGTCGATTCTGTGCTGCATGGATTTCCTTTTCAATATAAAAGTAAAACTTGGTTCCATCAGTGAAGAAAAACCATAATATTTTTCAAAAATAGTCAATATGAGCATGAACTATAGATAACCAGTCCAAGGGAACACACTCAACCAATACTGGTCCAAACTAGGAAAAAGAAGAGCCTCAAACACTCTTGACGGGAGTACACAGTGTGTTCTAGGGGGTACACAACCTGTCCAAATATCCTAAGTCTTTACCATATGTAAGAACCTTAGACAACATGTATTCTCCACATACATGGTGTGTAGGATAAGTACACAACATATAGAGATACACATTTCCCTACCCATGTCGTTTGTCTATGTTTATTTACCGAAGCCGTGTTCGTGTATAAGTACACAACATTCCATATAGTTGTGTAATATTTATCATGTATGTGTACTCTTCCGAGTACATTTTGAGTCATCCATGGAGGGTTACATGCCATGAGATAGGGTCCACATGCCGTTTGATCATAATCTCCTTCCCAAAATCCTAGTTGCTGCTGAAGGTGCCCCACATGGTGTGTAGTACTGAGTTACACGTCGTGTGTTATGATATTTTCTATAATCCCTAGTTCTTCTTTTTGTTTTTACCCTCATTACTACTGACTTCATATCTAGCTTCAATCAAGCTGAAAAATGTGGATATTCTCTAGCTGAGCCTTGTCGTCGATGAGCAACACACTTCACCCATCGAATCTGGTCAGAAACTGAAGGTGTTTGTCCGATTCATCTTTCATATATGAAACTCAAAAAATTTGGGGTTTCCAAACTGCTTAGATCCATCTTCCACCATCTCCATCACACCTCTATTTCATCTTACCTAGTTTGGATCTAAAATCATAGATCATTGCACTGAGAATCGCATACACAATGATTGATCCATCGGTAGGATGTCGAACCGAGGACCAAAGGGTCTCCCACAATGAACGATAAAATAGGGAGGAAAATAATAAAGAAAAACCTTGAGGAATGAACCTCGACCATTGTTCATGATAGAATTTATCCATTCATATTAGAAAAATAAATGAAGAGAAGTAATTAAAGAACCATAAATAAAAAATTATTTCCAATTGAAGTATACCAACGATGCACGGGTCAATACTTGTTCATTGAATTGATACACATTTGTATAGGATTGATATTAGAATGAAATTCACAAAATAGAACAACCTACTTTGATTAAGATCATTTTTTTGATAAAGATCAGTCACTACATCATTTTCATTGGTGAGATCCGTTAAGATTGGTGTGCGCTGATCACCAATTCAAGGTTTCATCATAGTTCATGGACTGCTTAAGAGAATTCTCTAGATCTCTCTCCTTCTAATGTCTCTAGAGGATTCCAGGGTTACAAGGCTATCCCCGGGTCTCTAACATAGGGATAATTTTAAAGAGAAAAAATCAAGTTGCTACGTCTCTGCACCAACTAATGAAATAAAATAAATTTTCTTAATTTATTTTAATAATTTAAGAATTCATGGCATATTTACACAATCAAACCATGAAAACCAATGTTAGGTCATTCCTAGTGTAAAAATAACATTCAAAACTCAATGGTGCCCTAGGATTTCTGATCCAGGAATCCATTTAGGAGTTATTCCACTTTTTCAGGACAACCCTGCGTGCATTCTATTAAATATTTTAATATTTTTTCAAACATTTAATTCGGGCACATCGAGCCACAAAATAAAATTACATATTAGTTCATGGTCTCAAAAATAATCCATGTAATATCCAAAAATATAATACATCAAAAAATTTGATACATTACAACAACAACCTGCACATTCTCTTGGTCCCCTGCCACACCTTACTTAGAGATGATGTGGCCTAAGAAATATACCCTATCAATAAATAATTGGAACTTAGATAGCTTGGCATATAGACGATGCTCTCTTAGTGTACTCGATATGATGTTAAGAAATTGGGCATGTTCATCTTGAGTCTTGGAGTACAACAATATTTCATTCATAAATACTACCACAAACTGATCCAGGTATGAGTGGAAGATTATATTCATCAAGGACATAAACACTACTAGTGCATTCTTCCACCCAAATAACATCTTGAAGAACTAATATATTCTATAAATTCTTTTGAAATTAGTCCAAGGTATATCATAAGGTTGAAATCTCAACTAATGATACCCTGATCCCATTTCAATCTTGGATAAAACACAAGCTCCTATCAACTAGTCAAATAGATCATAGATACATGAAAGAGGATACCGGTTATTCACAGTATTCTAGTTTAACTTACAGTAATCAACACATAAGTAAAATGTTACATAAAACTTCTTGGAATACAATATTATATAACCCTAAGGTGAAGTACTTATATTGATGAAACCCTTATAAATCAACTCTTCCATTCGAGTATTAAGATCTTAAATCTCTATTAATTTCATTCTGTACGCTGGAATAGAAACTGGATCAACCTCCATTATGATATCAATCATAAATTACACATCTATCTCATGTGGAATCCCTAAAAAATATTCAGGAAACACATCCTGAAACTAATCCAGTACAGGTGTAAATACATCATGATTTTTACTTTTTTCATCCAACAACAAAATAGAAAACTAAGCAGTGAGATCCCCCAGTTGCTGATGAACTGGACCTGCATGGCTCACCTTGATATTAAATTATCCATGATGAATATAATTGTCACCCTCAGTAGGAATAAAAGTCACTCTCCTTTGGTATAAATCAATACGGGATTGTTATTCTACTAACTAGTCCATACCCATAATTAGGTTAAAGCTTGACATATCTAGTATGTAAATATCCCAAAGGAAATGATACTCCCCAACCTCGAGAGAACAACCCTTTCAAAAATAGATATCTCTCAACCATAATCCCAAAGGTGTATCTATCATCATTACCCAACTAAAAAACTCTACTAATTGGCTTAAACCATTTAAAATTTTTGCAGATATAAGGAATGAGGTAAACTAGTATCAAATAAGGAACTAACAAGTGTAGAAATAAAAACAATAGTACCTATAACTGTTAAAAGTCCATACTATATATCCATAAGTATATGCTTAAATTCATGAAAATGTTCTACCCTGCTTCCCTATGATGTAGTCTTCCCCCCTAATATATACCACTCTGAAAATATGGGCTCTCTTTCCTAGAAGCACCATGTCCACTACCTCTACTACTATGACCAATATAACTCTAACTACCAGAATAATATGGTGTGGAAGAATCCCTTACTATACTTTGGTTCTTCCTAGACACCCCATCATTACCCATATATCGTGGGTTCTTACTGAACCACTGTAGATGTCCCATATTGTCGTAATATCAACACTCAACCGGTGGCCGGGGACAATGTCTACGAAAGTTACCCGACCTACCACACTAGTGATAGTTCACTTGGGTAAGGTCATGTGTGACTAACCCTACCCCTAGTCACTCTTCCTATTATCACTCTAACTAGCTTTCTCATAGAAATTATTCCTACTCTCAGAAAAAATACCTCCTTCTCATCCAGTAGAAAACACCTGTCCTCCACTAGAATCCTCCTTCAGGTTCCCCTAAGAAATAAGAGATTAATTCACCACATTAGAAAACTTTTTCACCTGAAATATATTCACCTGGGAATTAATCTAAAATTTAATCCCATACTAAAACCATATTCCACAATCACTTAAACTCCTTCCAATATTGTATAAAATCCTTGTAAATCCATGAAGTTTCCAGTATAGTCCATTACAAACATTCTTTCCTATTTCAACCTCATAAACTCTACATCCCTCTCATGCCTAAGCATCTTAGGTTAAAATTACTACAAGAACTTCTCTTGAAAGTCTTTCCACTTCATACTGACATGCTATCCATCTTGAGTTTGAATGTCCCACCAACACTTCGCCTGACCAAGTAACATATAAATATCAAGTTTGACTCTTTTCTCAACAAGAGTTTCCAAGTGGTCAAGAATCATCTGGATAGACTCAATCCAGAATTAAGATACCTCATGTCTACCTTCTCCGATAAATGTAGAAGGGCGATGCAATTGAAAATCCCATGTCAGGTCATACATACTATTCATAACTCGCTCTGGGTATCTCCTTATAAACTATATAAAGAGAGAAAAGTTCTCACGGAACTACTCTATGAATCCTTCAACCGTCACTATTGGTGCCTTAGGTTCCACTGCTGGATGATCATTTTCATCAATATGCTCCTTTTTCCTTATAAAAATATGTCACCCTTGAGGTATACCTCTATAATTACAAACACATACCTTATTAAACAATAAAAAACATTAACACAATTATGTGGATTCACATAATGTTATAACAAGTCATCCCCCTTTTCCACCACAAGGTTAAAACCAAGGTACTATCACTACCCTTAACCATCCTAAATCTAGGTCATAGTTAACAAAGGGTAAACTAATTCTCATTATTCTAGTTTCTCATTATACACTCATTTATTCACATCTTTCATATTTTTTTTCAACTTTCAAGTTCAAATTTGGAACCTTTTTTATTAAATATTTAAAGAAGCAAGAAAGGAAATTGTATAAAACCAACTCATCCCAAAACCTTATTTTCCATGTGTTCTAAAAAATGATGCATGTCACAATAATTTCTAATTTCCTAGAATGATGAATGCATACTAAAATCTCATTCCATATGGGGACACAAGTAAAATATCATAAAATATCAAAAACAATAATCACATCACACAACATGTGCATCACTCTAGGTGAAATATCAGTAACAATAATCCCACCATGGGTACATGGTTTTTCCCTAGTATATGGGTTAGCTACACCCATGAACAAGCTCATGTACAAGGATTGAATATTCCCAATATCATGTATACCTTTCCCAAATAGTAAGATAAAATAAAATAAAATAGAAAAACTTTTTGATACCACTTTGTAATGTCCCGACCAGGGTGCTACACACCAGTGCCTTGATCCAGTCGATCATGTGACCTTAGGTGCACCTCCTTGTATAGTAGTAGATGCTGACTAGTAGTGAGGGTCAAATATAGATCATGGGGAGACTATACCCTCTTTATCAAAGTATCATAAGAGTGGAAATAAATAAACAATATCCAATAGATATAACCCATAACCAAACAAACCAGTATCATAAGATGACTAAAACATGAATACAATATCAAAACCAAATAGTAGATATGTCATTCCATGTACGTATCAAGATTAAAATAAAAAACCAAAATAAATAAACATTGAACATCCAAATTAGGACCTGAAACCATGATCGATTCCCTCATCCAAGATCCATTACGACTCAACCATCTAACACATGGCCCTTTCCCTTATCTTATCCTGTAACCATAAAGCCTATTCGAGTTTTGATCAGGCATCCCGAGTAGGGTGTGAGTAAAACTCAGTAGGCCACCACCAAGAGTGTCTAAAAAAATATCCAGTCAATAATAGTGTTTGCAGTTTTATAAAGATTAAATTAAAATGCATAACTTAAACAATGATCATATTACATTATTCTTTAATTCACCACATTATTTCCCCAGGTATACAAAGACACCCAACCTATCAATAACTGATTTATTCTATTCCTAAATTTAAACCTTATCACATAGGGATTTATAATTCATTCTCACAAGGCCTTAAATTATCCATTTAATTTCAATTCATAACATGAGTAATTAGAACCATAATTGAATGCCAACATTTTGGCCTATAAAAACATGGATTTGACCCTGTGGGTATTTGAATCATCTGTCCGTGTCCCACAACCCATTCATCAATCAATCACACAAGTGGGATTTTAGAGCATCAGACCCTATCCCACACTCATTATCACATAAATAAAACAAGTGGGCTTTTGAAAGCATCAGTTCATGTCCCACACTCATTACCACATGCATCACACAAGTGGGATTTTGAAGCATCAGTCCATGTCCCACAATCATTATCATATGAATGAATTTTGGGTCCAGAATTCCATGTTTAGAACCCCATGGGAAGTTGAATCATCATTATGTGTCCCACAAATTATTTATCAAATAATCACACATTTCACATATATCACATTTTGAAAATTTAATCACCATTAAATATCTTTCAAACATTTCACATCGTGGAATACCATTTAAATTTTCAAAAAAAATCAAGATTCATCACTTTAAATCATCAATAATAATATGAAAAAATAACCATTAAACTATTTATCACCCCTTAATCATATAATTATTTAACCCTTAAAGGTTAATAAAAAAATAACTTATTCCTATTAATCGATCAATTCATCATTCAATTAATAAATCAATTCCAGAATCCCATCAACTGACCAATTACACAATTCCAATATCCCATCATTTCAAAAATTAGATCATTGCATTAATTAATTAACCAATTAATTAGTCCAATTCGACCAATTTACAATTTCCCCAAATTCAACCCATTAAAATATCACATGGAAATTCTATTTAATCTAATTAAATTCTAGATACAATTTCCCAATCATGGAAATTTAAATTTTAAAATTCCATACATTTAATTAAATCAAGACTTTGGGAATTGAATAATAAACCACATACCTCAAGATCATTGGTGGACACTCACCAATTGAGATCCTGAATTGTATTATAACAAATAAGATCTCAATGAAGAATGAGATCTAGATCTAAAACCTAGATCCAAGATCAAAGATATTAGATCAATAGAAACCTAGATCTAGATCCATTTACAATAGAGGAAAAAATCCCTTTAAAGGATGAGAGAAATAAAATAAAGAGGGAGGAAACCATACAAGATGAGAATCTCTTATCGGGAGAGGTTTAGATCTATTAATGGATATTCGATTCATCAAGGACAGAGGTCATAATGCCTTGGGATCTGTCCGCGAGCCTCTAAAATTCATAGGAATCAGTCTATGCCTAAGTGATGGTTGACCATGATTGTAAAGACCCGTAAAATTCAAGGGAAATTTTTTTCTTAATTTTCTTTAGAATTTTACAAGAGCGCGGTTTCTGACGGCACCTGATTCCGAGGCCCGGAGTGCCCGGAATTAATTTCCGAAGTTTGGCTCGGGTACGTTCAGTGAACGAACGAGCGGGAATTCCTAACTTTTGATCCGGTGCTCGGAATTGAAATCCGAGGGCACCGATGAACTCGCAGCGCCGATATTCGCTTAAAGAGTCCTTTTCGGGAGTTGCGTTTGTTGCGGGTTGAGAGTTTCGTTTTGGGGTTTTTAGTTTGAGTTAAATAAAATTGTGTAGAACAATTTTATTTTTAACTTGTTAAAACCTATCTAAGGTGGTTGGGAGTGGGACCCACACCCACTTAACCTCCCTTGGGAGGATTAAGTGTGGTGGGGCCCACACGAACCCCCACCTTTTCAACTCCCCACTCTCCCTCTTAATGGCTTGATAACTTAACTTCTTTTTAATTATACAACTCTTGTATATTAAATAAGTGAGTTAATTTTGGGGTTAGCCATTTTGAATTTCAAACTTTTGAATTTCTTCTAATGTGTTTTGTAATAATAAAATAAGAAGTGGTCTTATTTTATTTTGGGTTGTTTGGTTTGTCTCCTTGAGAGCTTTTGGAGAGCCTCCTCTTCTTCTTCAAACTCAACGAAGAACGCGAAGAACGTCGTTCTTCAACGAAGAACTTCTCCGCCGAAGAACACGATCCATCCGCGACGCCGTATCCGCGACGCGACGTACTTCTTCCGCGTCATCCCTTCCGCGACGGTTTTCCGCGATGAACGCCTTCGACAACGACTCTTCCTCCGACGTCAAAGGAATCGACACCGATATTCCACGACTCCGTCAACGTGCGACTATCGAGAACGCCGCAACTCCTTTCTTCATTCACCGTGACAACGAAGGGGACGCCATCTCTTCTTCGGACAACCTTCGTCGGCAAACGAAGATCCGCCAACGTCGTGTCTCTTCGGGCATAGCACTTCGTCAACGGATTTGACGAACGACGACCGCGACGCCCGACTTCCGCGACGCCGTCTTCCGTGGATCGTAGACGATTCTTCGAATCTTAAAACCGAGGTAGGGGTTGTCGAATTTCTTTTGGTTTCCTCATTTTATTCTTGATCGTGCTTTTAACAAGATTAACGTGTGGCATGTTTTTCTTTAAGTTGCGTTATTATTATTAACGCGAGGGGGGCCGGACCGCACGAACACGGCCGAACCCCCCCTCCAACGTTCTTGTTTAATTCTTTCGATGGAAGCAAAGTGGCGTGGTGCCGTCGCACCACGCGGTTTACCGTGCGTTTAATTTACGCAACGCCGTCGCGCTACGCCGAGGAGAGTCTTCAAGAACGCGACGCCGTCGCGCCGCGTTGGAAGGATTCAAGCACGGCAAAGGGGCGCGGTGCCGTCGCACCGCGCCGGACGACGAACGCCGCGGCCGGTTCCGGGCCGCGGCGGGACGAAGAGACCGCGGCCGGTTCCGGGCCGCGGCGGAAGATAAGACCGGCGGCCGGGCCGCCGGCGTCGGAAGCCGAAGAGGGGACCGGATTTTTCCGGTCCTGTTGGAGAAAACCGGCCGGCCAGCTGGCCGGCCGGAAGTCTTTAAAACCGGGGAAATAAATTCCCCGGCTGTGTTAATAAAACCCCCTCTTTAAGAGAGGGGGTGGTTCTTGAGGGAAGGGGGCTTCCTGCCCCCTTGGTTCGGCGCCAGCAGGCCCCCCCACGTGAGGGGGGGGGGGGGGGGGCGGTTTTAAAGGAGCTGGCGCGGCACAAAGGCCGCGCCGTTTTTTGTGAAGGAACCGCGGGGCTGAGCCCCGCGTGCTGCCAGCCCGTGCGGCGCACCCCGCCGCCAGCGCGGCCCGCTGCCGCCGCCAGCGCGGCCCGCCGCCGCCGCCAGCGCGGCCCGCCGCCGCCGCCGCCGCGGCCCGCCGCGCCGCCGCCCGCCGCCGCCGCGCGCCGCCTCCGGCCACCGCGCCGCCGCCGTCCGCCGCCGCCGGCCGCCGCCGCCGGCCACCGCGCCGCCCAGGGGGGGGGGGGGGGGGGGTCGGGCCGGGTCGGCCCGGACCCGGACCCCCCCGTTTCGAACCTGATTTGGTTTTTGGCTCATAACTTGAGCCTCGGACCTCCGAATGACGAACCGTCTGCGGCAACGCGATCCTTGGATCGAGACGGTCGTTTCGATATATCGCACTCAAGGTTTCGGGTTACTTTGAGTTCGGCCGGGTTGGTTCGTTCACGAAACCAACCGGGCCTTCGGAGCGGAAACGCTCATATCTTGAGCCACGAACGTCCGATTGACGCGCCGTCTGTTTCGTTGACTTCCTCTTGACGATACGAAACTTTTGGCACCCTCCGCCCGAGTTTTGGATGCAGTTGGATAGTGGCCGGGTTGGATCGCACCGAAATCCAACCGGGCCCCTGGAACGGGAAAAGCTGTTATCTTTCAGACAGGACGTCCGTCTGACGAACCGTCAGCGGCGTTGATGATCACGATGAGAAACGGTCCCTATGAGTTTACCCTATGAGAGTTCGGGGTACAGTTGAGATACGGCCGGGTTTGGTTCGCACTCGAAACCAACCGGGCCCCTGGGACGAAAAGACTATTAACTCACAGACCGGGCGTCCGATCGACGCGCCGTCTGTTGCGTTGAGACCCCTATGACGAGACGGACTTTCGAGATACTTCTTCGTGGGACTTTGAGATACTTAGAGTATCGACCAGTAGCTCGTGGAGCGGATCCTCCCGGAGACGAGCGTGCAGAGTACGGAGACCGTGTAGCCGGCTGAGACCTGACGACTGCTTGACCGACTCGACTTGGAGTGAGTCGACTAGCCCAGTGGACGGAGCGCCCAGTAGTTGGTAGCAGACCCACGGCGGACGGAGCGCCAGGTAGTTGGCCGCAAACCCGCGGTACTCGACAGGAGGAGTACCTCAGTAGGCTATCTGGGTAGCGCCCGGTATTTGGCGACAGACCCTCAGCGGACGGAGCGCCCGGTAGTTGGCCGCAAACCCGCAGTACTCGACAGGAGGAGTACCTCAGCAGTCCTAGGTTAGTGAGAGGCAGCCTCGGAGTCGTGACAGGACCACTGTACACTCTAGAGACGGAGCTCTTCAGCAGTTACGGTTTCGATAATGAAAATCCTGGTTTGAGCTGAGACTTTTGACCTTTGTGTTTCCTCATGATTGAGATGGGTTACTTGTTAACTTAGGTATATGTATGGGCATATACCTGGGTAGTGGTTATCTGTTGATCTCATGATCCTTGTGTTTCCTCATGACTGAGATGGGTTACTTGATAACTTAGGTATATGTATGGGCATATACCTAAGTAGAGTTTATCTGTTGTGATCTTCTTGTGGTTATCCTTGTTGGTTTTAGTGAGACCTTGAGGGTCTCGGGGTCCCTACTGAGTATCGTTATACTCACCCCTGCACGGGCTATGCCCGCACCTCGTTGTGTTGGTTGCAGACGACGGCCAGTACTGGCAGAGGCCGAGTGTTCGAGGACTGGACGGTACCTGGAGGTGGACTATACGACGAGGCGGTACCCAGAGGCAGACCACTGGGCGGGACATACTCGGAGCAGACGGTGAGACCCGAGGAGCAGAGGAGCTATCTGTACCCACCCTTCAGGTGGGATTTCCAGTGGACATCTCAACGTAGCAGCTTTACTTTTCAGTCGCTGTTTTTCCCTTTCGAGTTGTACTTTACAGTTGGGCTTGTATTTCCGGCCCCTTTTAATTTTCAGCTCTTCTTTTTGTACTTAGTGTTTCACTTCCGCTTGTACTCTGTGGTGCTTGTTTTCTTTATAAAGGCAATGCCTTCCCAGTTAACGGGATTTTACGCCTTTGGTGCTAGTCGCCAGCCCCTGGCCTATGGAAGACGGGCTTGGGGTAGTCACGGCACGGGCCCCGAGGACGGGTCGTGACAAATTGGTATCAGAGGAGTTCGGTTCTACCGCAGAACTTATAACTCTGATGTTTCTTTCTGTGAAGCAATAGTGTTGAGAGTACCGAGTGTGGTTTTCAGTTCAGGGAGTCCAGTGTTGGTGCGGGCGGCCGACGTATCCATACACCAGGACCCTGACAACTGATTTCCGACTTTGTGCACAAAAACACTGATTGCGTGTGTGTTTTCAAAGGTTTTTCCCCTTAAAACAGCTCAAACCAGGTCAGCTCACCAGGTATAATCGTTTGATCGTGTTACGTTGTTTCTTTCAGGATGTCTTTTCTCAGACGACCAGCTAGAGCCCGGAGGGATGAGCGTGCTGACAGTCTGTCGAGCGACGAGGCTTCGGTACAGGGCCCTCTTGCAGTTGGGCCACCGATGCCACCAGCCCCAGCAGTAGGCGATGCACGACGCTTGAGCGCGCTGCACGAGTTCCAGCGCCAGAGGCCACCCAGGTTCCGGGGAGAGACGGACCCGCAGGCGGCTGAGGTTTGGCTGGAGGCTGTGGTGAGAGTCTTCAGGCTAGTGGGGACGCCGGCAGACTTCATGGTGATCTTTGCTACCAGCCTCCTTCAGGCAGCAGCAGGTAGGTGGTGGAGCCACTTGTTTCAGTTTTGCGATGAGTTGAACTTCGCATGGGAAGACTTCGAGACCTTCTTCAGGGTGGAGTTTGTGCCAGTATCTCTACACCCCGAGCGTGTACAGGAGATTCTGCCTTTGACGCGTGTTTTTCGATCAGAAGCCGAGTCATCTGTGGGCAGTAGACAGATGATGCAGAGGTCCAGGAGGACCAGACGAGCAGTTGGGCGATCTCGGGTTTTAGGACCGGTGGTGCGGGGCACCCGAGGTGGGGTCAGAGCCAGGCGTGCCAGAAACGGACATTGTTACTCGTGCGGTGGAAAGGGTCACCTGGCACGTGACTGTCCGACTCCTCGTACAGTTGATTCATAGGCTTTTGAGGAGCCACCGAGGTTGAGGCAGCGACAAATGCTGGAGCTCTGGGAGCAGATGGACAGGGGAGGAACTAGTGGATACGTCTTTTGTACTTCTAGTTCCATGATGATGTTGCTTTTGTGTAGCGTCTTGTATTATGAGCTGCAGTAATAAAAAGACGCATTCTTTTGTGATGTTTTCTTTCCTGTCCTCTTTTGTGATGTTACTAAGAGGTTCCAGTTGACTGTTGACTTGACCCTCACTTGTGAGACATCTACTGGAGGAGACCAGTTACCACACACTGATGCCGAAAGTGTGACTCAACCCTTGGAGGCGAGAGTAACGGTTGGATCTCTTAGTAGTAGCGTCGAGGCCTTACGACGTCATCCTTGGTATGGATTAATATCATCCATGTTAGGATTGACTGTTTTAGGCAAAGAATGTGGTTCATCCAGGGGATGAGACCAGGTTTCTCTTTTCGGCAAAGAAGAAATCTTGCAGCTCTTGTGGGACCAGAGATGGTCCGGGCCACGTCAAAAGAGGTCCATGTCATCCAGGAGTGGGTCCTACATGGACGATCGATTCCTCTTGTGCGCAACAGATGGCGGCACGGGAATCTCCAGGAGAGCACTTGGGAGCGGGAGGCTCAGATGCGTGCTCAGTATCCTCTTTTGTTTCCCTAGTTTTTGATGTAGCTTTACGGGGACGTAAAGCCCTGAGGTTGGAGTAATGTAAAGACCCGTAAAATTCAAGGGAAATTTTTTTCTTAATTTTCTTTAGAATTTTACAAGAGCGCGGTTTCTGACGGCACCTGATTCCGAGGCCCGGAGTGCCCGGAATTAATTTCCGAAGTTTGGCTCGGGTACGTTCAGTGAACGAACGAGCGGGAATTCCTAACTTTTGATCCGGTGCTCGGAATTGAAATCCGAGGGCACCGATGAACTCGCAGCGCCGATATTCGCTTAAAGAGTCCTTTTCGGGAGTTGCGTTTGTTGCGGGTTGAGAGTTTCGTTTTGGGGTTTTTAGTTTGAGTTAAATAAAATTGTGTAGAACAATTTTATTTTTAACTTGTTAAAACCTATCTAAGGTGGTTGGGAGTGGGACCCACACCCACTTAACCTCCCTTGGGAGGATTAAGTGTGGTGGGGCCCACACGAACCCCCACCTTTTCAACTCCCCACTCTCCCTCTTAATGGCTTGATAACTTAACTTCTTTTTAATTATACAACTCTTGTATATTAAATAAGTGAGTTAATTTTGGGGTTAGCCATTTTGAATTTCAAACTTTTGAATTTCTTCTAATGTGTTTTGTAATAATAAAATAAGAAGTGGTCTTATTTTATTTTGGGTTGTTTGGTTTGTCTCCTTGAGAGCTTTTGGAGAGCCTCCTCTTCTTCTTCAAACTCAACGAAGAACGCGAAGAACGTCGTTCTTCAACGAAGAACTTCTCCGCCGAAGAACACGATCCATCCGCGACGCCGTATCCGCGACGCGACGTACTTCTTCCGCGTCATCCCTTCCGCGACGGTTTTCCGCGACGAACGCCTTCGACAACGACTCTTCCTCCGACGTCAAAGGAATCGACACCGATATTCCACGACTCCGTCAACGTGCGACTATCGAGAACGCCGCAACTCCTTTCTTCGTTCACCGTGACAACGAAGGGGACGCCATCTCTTCTTCGGACAACCTTCGTCGGCAAACGAAGATCCGCCAACGTCGTGTCTCTTCGGGCATAGCACTTCATCAACGGATTTGACGAACGACGACCGCGACGCCCGACTTCCGCGACGCCGTCTTCCGCGGATCGTAGACGATTCTTCGAATCTTAAAACCGAGGTAGGGGTTGTCGAATTTCTTTTGGTTTCCTCATTTTATTCTTGATCGTGCTTTTAACAAGATTAACGTGTGGCATGTTTTTCTTTAAGTTGCGTTATTATTATTAACGCGAGGGGGGCCGGACCGCACGAACACGGCCGAACCCCCCCTCCAACGTTCTTGTTTAATTCTTTCGATGGAAGCAAAGTGGCGTGGTGCCGTCGCACCACGCGGTTTACCGTGCGTTTAATTTACGCAACGCCGTCGCGCTACGCCGAGGAGAGTCTTCAAGAACGCGACGCCGTCGCGCCGCGTTGGAAGGATTCAAGCACGGCAAAGGGGCGCGGTGCCGTCGCACCGCGCCGGACGACGAACGCCGCGGCCGGTTCCGGGCCGCGGCGGGACGAAGAGACCGCGGCCGGTTCCGGGCCGCGGCGGAAGATAAGACCGGCGGCCGGGCCGCCGGCGTCGGAAGCCGAAGAGGGGACCGGATTTTTCCGGTCCTGTTGGAGAAAACCGGCCGGCCAGCTGGCCGGCCGGAAGTCTTTAAAACCGGGGAAATAAATTCCCCGGCTGTGTTATTAAAACCCCCTCTTTAAGAGAGGGGGTGGTTCTTGAGGGAAGGGGGCTTCCTGCCCCCTTGGTTCGGCGCCAGCAGGCCCCCCCACGTGAGGGGGGGGGGGGGTTTAAAGGAGCTGGCGCGGCACAAAGGCCGCGCCGTTTTTTGTGAAGGAACCGCGGGGCTGAGCCCCGCGTGCTGCCAGCCCGTGCGGCGCACCCGCCGCCAGCGCGGCCCGCTGCCGCCGCCAGCGCGGCCCGCCGCCGCCGCCAGCGCGGCCCGCCGCCGCCGCCGCCGCGGCCCGCCGCGCCGCCGCCCGCCGCCGCCGCGCGCCGCCTCCGGCCACCGCGCCGCCGCCGTCCGCCGCCGCCGGCCGCCGCCGCCGGCCACCGCGCCGCCCAGGGGGGGGGGGGGGGGGGGGTCGGGCCGGGTCGGCCCGGACCCGGACCCCCCCGTTTCGAACCTGATTTGGTTTTTGGCTCATAACTTGAGCCTCGGACCTCCGAATGACGAACCGTCTGCGGCAACGCGATCCTTGGATCGAGACGGTCGTTTCGATATATCGCACTCAAGGTTTCGGGTTACTTTGAGTTCGGCCGGGTTGGTTCGTTCACGAAACCAACCGGGCCTTCGGAGCGGAAACGCTCATATCTTGAGCCACGAACGTCCGATTGACGCGCCGTCTGTTTCGTTGACTTCCTCTTGACGATACGAAACTTTTGGCACCCTCCGCCCGAGTTTTGGATGCAGTTGGATAGTGGCCGGGTTGGATCGCACCGAAATCCAACCGGGCCCCTGGAACGGGAAAAGCTGTTATCTTTCAGACAGGACGTCCGTCTGACGAACCGTCAGCGGCGTTGATGATCACGATGAGAAACGGTCCCTATGAGTTTACCCTATGAGAGTTCGGGGTACAGTTGAGATACGGCCGGGTTTGGTTCGCACTCGAAACCAACCGGGCCCCTGGGACGAAAAGACTATTAACTCACAGACCGGGCGTCCGATCGACGCGCCGTCTGTTGCGTTGAGACCCCTATGACGAGACGGACTTTCGAGATACTTCTTCGTGGGACTTTGAGATACTTAGAGTATCGACCAGTAGCTCGTGGAGCGGATCCTCCCGGAGACGAGCGTGCAGAGTACGGAGACCGTGTAGCCGGCTGAGACCTGACGACTGCTTGACCGACTCGACTTGGAGTGAGTCGACTAGCCCAGTGGACGGAGCGCCCAGTAGTTGGTAGCAGACCCACGGCGGACGGAGCGCCAGGTAGTTGGCCGCAAACCCGCGGTACTCGACAGGAGGAGTACCTCAGTAGGCTATCTGGGTAGCGCCCGGTATTTGGCGACAGACCCTCAGCGGACGGAGCGCCCGGTAGTTGGCCGGAAACCCGCAGTACTCGACAGGAGGAGTACCTCAGCAGTCCTAGGTTAGTGAGCGGCAGCCTCGGAGTCGTGACAGGACCACTGTACACTCTAGAGACGGAGCTCTTCAGCAGTTACGGTTTCGATAATGAAAATCCTGGTTTGAGCTGAGACTTTTGACCTTTGTGTTTCCTCATGATTGAGATGGGTTACTTGTTAACTTAGGTATATGTATGGGCATATACCTGGGTAGTGGTTATCCGTTGATCTCATGATCCTTGTGTTTCCTCATGACTGAGATGGGTTACTTGATAACTTAGGTATATGTATGGGCATATACCTAAGTAGAGTTTATCTGTTGTGATCTTCTTGTGGTTATCCTTGTTGGTTTTAGTGAGACCTTGAGGGTCTCGGGGTCCCTACTGAGTATCGTTATACTCACCCCTGCACGGGCTATGCCCGCACCTCGTTGTGTTGGTTGCAGACGACGGCCAGTACTGGCAGAGGCCGAGTGTTCGAGGACTGGACGGTACCTGGAGGTGGACTATACGACGAGGCGGTACCCAGAGGCAGACCACTGGGCGGGACATACTCGGAGCAGACGGTGAGACCCGAGGAGCAGAGGAGCTATCTGTACCCACCCTTCAGGTGGGATTTCCAGTGGACATCTCAACGTAGCAGCTTTACTTTTCAGTCGCTGTTTTTCCCTTTCGAGTTGTACTTTACAGTTGGGCTTGTATTTCCGGCCCCTTTTACTTTTCAGCTCTTCTTTTTGTACTTAGTGTTTCACTTCCGCTTGTACTCTGTGGTGCTTGTTTTCTTTATAAAGGCAATGCCTTCCCAGTTAACGGGATTTTACGCCTTTGGTGCTAGTCGCCAGCCCCTGGCCTATGGAAGGCGGGCTTGGGGTAGTCACGGCACGGGCCCCGAGGACGGGTCGTGACAATGATGTCATGAAATGTCAAATTTATTATGATTTTAAGATTGATTTATAGTCTAGGGAATACCCTAGGTCGTCTCTCGAGGAGCGATGATAGGTTTTGGGTATGCATTTTTAATAAGAATTACTAGAAGAGGGTGGAGGTTTTGAAAACAGATTTAAGTAAATTAGTCAATTAAAGAGTTAAATAGTTGATAAATAAAGGTAGTGTATTAATAATTATGAGATAAGAAGATCATTTAAAGTTCACTACACATCTTGGATAGTTTATTGTTATAAAAATTTAACATGGTTTTTTTTAATTCTTTGGTTGAAGGTTGTCAAGATCTTGACTCCCTTCTTGCCTCTTCAAATGATGCTTAAAGAACCACCCCTTGGTACAAAAATCGTGTTACCAAGATTTGGTTATAAAAAATATAATAAGAGGTCTACTAAAGCATACTTAAATCTTAGGTATGTGTGAGATAAATATGATTATTGTGTTGTCTAATCAGAATAACCCAAGATTCCCACTTGAAATCTCAACCTAATCGGTTTTGAAATAAAAAGTGTTCCACTTAATTATATCAAATGAAATGTAATCAGGGGGAATCATATCAAGAAAAAAAATGAAATATTCAAAACACAAATTATACAAAAAAAGTAGAAGAACATGTTCTAGAAATCCCTCCCATGTTTGTGTAGCTCCCTTGAAATGATCATCCACCGTTTAGCTTGCCATCGAGAGGAGGAGGAGGCTCGTGTGGAAATCCTTCTTCATACTTGATTATCCTATGAGGATAGGGGAATATAGAACTACTTGGATGATGAGAGGAATTATTTGGGTCTCCAAAATATCAGAGATTTTACTCCTCACCGAACTTGCAAATGAGGAGCCCAAGGTTCCATTTTATTGGAAAATGGGAAGGTCATTTTAAGCTCACATAATTCTTAAAACCACCTGTCACAGGTGTTTAGACCTCCATACCGCCTTATAGTGATTTGGAGAAAATAAAAAAGTTTTAGCCCCACCTCTTGGATGTCTCCACCTAATGGTTTTCATAATTTGGACACCTATATCATGATATATGGACAGATCACAACACAACACATTTGACTTCATGCAGATTTGGTGTGCTAGATAGATCAGGTTGTTTGGGCCACCATATGGACGAATGAGTCTTTGGTTCCTTCATACTGAATTTATCCCAATTAATTATGGACCACTCAAAAAAATTTCGGCCCAATTGGATGCACGGTCTAGTAGCAGTGTGCGGATTAATCCACTGGTGTGCTTGGATCTTTCGCAGTTTGGCCCATTTTTCTTGGACATCATTATGGGCCCTCCAAATCACCTCATCCTACAATGGAATCATCAAAACAAGTAACATTTAAATTTTTAATAGTGATCAAAAAAATAAATGATTCAAACATGGAATGCAACTTTTAATTATTTTTATAATTTTTAATATAAAATAAGTTTAGCACAATGGTGTAAAGGTGAAAATTACACAGTGAATCGTGGTACGATCACACCCCCACACCTAAAAATTTGCACTCCTGAGAAAAGTCACATATCCAAATAAAATGAGGAATATATATATTCCCAACATCATGAATATTAAACATTTGAGGAAATTTTAATTCACTAAAGTAATGTGATCAGTGCACAAACCACACAAAGGGGTTCTTCCTAGTGAAAATGGAAAAGTTGTCTCATAAATCATATCACAATGAAATTCAAAGAGATTCATGACACCAATATGAGAAAGGAATTAAAAAGACAACCATTCCACTAACTCTCCATGTGTGTGTGTGAAAACCATTCTATTCTATTCTTTCCACTTTCTATCTAATAAATATAGGTTATTTTAAAATTATTCAACTTTAAATTAATTTTCACCGAACCTGCCCTACATCCTTTACAATCATATTTCAAGACCCACTTACTTAATCATTCCCAGAAGTCAAACCTTAAGCTCCAAACCTAGATATCCCCATATGCTGTACATTTCATCACTCCCCTAATTTATTATTTTTGTTTTTTAGAAGATAAATTTGGAACAAATATCACACTCATCTCTCAAACCTTGTTTGATATCCTCATGACACTAATTGAAATAGTTATAATATGATCAAAGGTTAAGGAGGAGTTATTTTTGACCTGCCCAAGACAAAACATTTTTTTGAGGGCGTACAACAGTCAGACATTAGGTACACAAACATAGGTCAATCTGGTATAGTAATAAAACAGATCGAATAAGGAACAAACGTATGAAAATATCATTTAAAGATAAAAAATATTAACCTAACATATATTTACCTTATATTAAGTAAGAAATATTCACACTTTGTGGTTTGGTGAAAAAATGTATAGATATATTAATGGAACTGTTTTCCCAAAAACTACTCACACAAGGGGCATAAATCATCTCAAATGTTTTACAGTGATACAACCATTTATATCATTTACAGAAAACCAATTCACTAAAAATAACTCCCTGATGTTAACTTCATACAAATATTCTTTTTCACCATTCTTTATGGTATTTTTACTTTTCCCCCTTTATGTTCACCGAATCATGGAACTTTTAAATTTTTAATGGGGGAAAAATGAAAATACCATAAATAAGGAAAAAAAGAGAAGAAAGAAGAAAGACAATGGAAAGCCTAATAAACTCAAAAAGATGGGGAAAAAGTGAAAATACCATAAATAAGGTGAAAAAGAGAATAAAGAAAGAAAAAAATTATAAAAATTCCTATCTAACCCAGGAATGTACCCATCCCCCCACACCTAGAATGTGAAGTGTCCTCACTATAATAATTGAGAAGGTGAGAAGGAAAGATAAAACATGGTATGTTTCACTGGTATGTTGCTTCTTGAATATGGAGTTCCTCCATTGGGAACTCCGAAACGACTTCGTGGAAGTGTTTCAGCCACTGCCCATTGACAGTGAAGGTTTTCTTGGTTTCTTCATTTTGAATCTGAACAACACCAAATGAAGATACATTAATAATAGTGTATGGGATAAACCAGCAGGAACAAAACTTACCTAGATGCAACTTCAGACTTGCATTATAAAGGAGGACCTTCTGCCCAATGTGGAACTGACAATGAAGTATAAGACGATCGTGGGTAGACTTGGTTTGCTCCTTATAAATTCTAGAGTTTTCATATTCATCTCTTCTCATTCCCTAAAACTGCTGAATCTGCAAATTCCTTTGATAATATGCACCATAAAGATTAGAATTTCATTGTTTGATATCCCAGTAGGCCCGATGCTCAATCTCAACAGGGAGGTGACAACACTTTCCAAACATAAGACGATTGGGTGACATTCCAATGGGAGTTTTGAAAGTAGTACAGTAGGATCATAATGAATCATCAAGTTGAAGACTCCAATATTTTCTATTGGGTTGAACTATTTTTTGAAGAATCTATTTTACCTCTCTATTTGACACCTTGACTTGACCATTGGTCTATGGATGATATGAATTAGACACTCTATGACTAACCCCATACCGACGCAAAAGTTATTACATTTTTCGGTTGTAGAAATGAGAACCCTGGTCACTGATGATGAACCTAGGTAAGCCAAACCTACAGAAGATTTGGGTTCTCAAAAATTATACAACTACCTTACAATCATTAGTCCTTGTAGCTCGTGCCTCTACCCATTTTGACACATAATCAACTTCCAGAATAATGTACAAGTTTCCAAATGAATTGGGAAATGGACCTATAATGTCAATTCCCCAAACATCAAAAATGCCATTAAAGAGAAATGGTTGTTGTGGAGTTTCATCCCTTTTGGATACATTCCCTATTCTTTGAAAACAAGGAAAAGATTTTCAAAAATCATGGGCATCCCAAAAAAGTATTTTCCAAAAAAGGCCAGAATCAAAGACCTTGCGAGTAGTCCGTTGGGGACTAAAGTGGCCTCCACAAGCAAGAGTGTGACAAAATCTAAGGATAGACTGGAACTCTCTATCAGGAACACAAAGCCTAAGAACTTGATCACTAAACGTGTGCCAGAGGTAGGGGTCATCCCAAATGTACCAACGATACTCATGTTTTAGACGATAGGCTTGGTTTTTATTGAATTCAGTAGGATTGAAAGATGCTACTAAAAAAATTACAATTCCATCATACCAAGGAATAACATCTTGCACTTGGTACAATTTCTCATCGAGAAACATATCATTTATAGGAATATAGGGGGATGATTCAATGTACAAGGATGGGGGAATCCTATTGATATGATCAGCCACCACATTTTCTGCTCCTTTTTTATCTCAAATTTCTAGATTAAATTTCTAAAGTAGGAGCATCTAGAAAATGAGATGTGGTTTTGCTTCCGGTTTCTTAAGGAGATAATGGAGGGCTTTATGGTCTGAGAACACAATGAATTTGGACCCTAAAAGATACGACCTAAATTTTTCCAAGGCAAAGACAATAGAAAGAAATTATTTTTCAGTTGTGGTGTAGTTTTCTTGGGCAGGGTCCAATGTACGTGAGGCATAGTCTATGACATGTGAAGCTCGATCGACCCTTTGTGACAAGAGTGCCCAACTGCATAGTTAGAGGCATCACACATGAGCTCAAATGGTAAATCCCACCAAGGTGGTTGGATTATCGGGGGTGACGTGAGACTCCATTTTAACTTATTAAAAGCTTCCTCAAATTCTTTATCAAAAACAAATTCCTTTTATTTTTGGAGTAATCGTGAGAGGGGGAGTACAATTTTACTAAATTCATGAATGAAATGACGGTAAAATCTAGTATGACATAGGAAACACCGCACATGTCATACATTTTTGGGGAATGGTAGGGAAGAAATGACATCCACTTTTGATTTATCTTCTTGGATTCCATCCCCAGAAATGAAATTCCCCAAATCTATACCTTGTAACACTATGAAATGGCATTTCTCATAATTTAATACAATATTATTTTCAATACAGTGACATAGGACTAGACCAAGACTACTCAAACATTCATCAAAACATGAGCCATAAACAGTGAAATCATCCATGAATACTTCCATGGAATTCTATAGGTAATCTGAAAAAATACTAACCATGCATCGTTGGAAAGTACTCGGAGCATTGCACAGACCAAATGGCATACTTCTATAGGCAAATGTGCCAAAGGGGCAAGTGAAGGTTGTCTTTTCCTAATCCTCGGGGGAAATAGGGATCTGAAAGTATCCAGAATACCCATCAAGGAAATAGTATTGGGACTTACCCACTAGCCTCTCTATCATTTGGTCAATGAATGGAAAAGAGAAATGGTCCTTCCTAGTGTGTTGGTTTAGTCAGCGATAGTCTATACAGACATGCTAACTATTCTGCACACGAGTTGGAACCAATTAATTGTTTTCATTTTTGATTACAGTAAGGCCTATATTTTTAGGAACTACTTGAATGGGACTGACCCATTGGCTGTTAGATATGGGTTAAATGATTCCAACAACAAATAATTTTGTTACCACATTTTTTAAAACTTCTAGGAGGTTTGGGTTCAGTCGACGTTGTGGCTGCCTCACTGGTTTAGCCTAATCATTTAACAAAATATGATGTGTACAAATTGATGAGCTAATACCAAGAATGTCATCAAGTGTACATCCCAAAGCTTGTTTATACTCCCTCAAAAGTTCAAGCAGTCACAATTCATGCTCAGGAGGGAGTGAACTAGCAATGATGATGGGAAACTTGTTTCCATTCTCAAGATATGAATATTTTAAATCTTGAAGAAATTATTTAAGATCCAATTTAGGTGGATTTTGGATTTATGGGAGTGTGTGTGAAAGTAAGAGATCACAAATCTCATCTAACTACTCAATGGTATCATCCTCGAATGAGGAATAAGATTTTATAAGCTTAGCAGTATCATTGATGGTCAATGGATCCTCAGTGTTCAAGAAATCATCAATCAATGAAAAAGCATGATACTTTTATAGACCAATCCAATAATAAATGAATGAATAATTTACTAGAATTTCTACCAATGAATAAAACTCAGAAATGGGATTGGGGGAATGAAAAGTTGTTTTTTCAGGGGTAGGGAGTACATCAATTGAATTAACAGAGAGAGAGAGGAATGTTCTTCTGAGGGGTTATTCATGGAATCAAGGATGTTGAAATGGAATATGTCACCACCAAACTCCATAGATAATGTACCATTATGAAAATTAATTATGGATTAGGGAATTTTCAATAAGGGTATCCCCAATATAATCGGGGCATGTCCATTTATCCTATCATCCTCCATTTTAAGCACATAAAAGTCAGAAGGAAAAATTAAATTTTGAACCGTCACAAGAACATCCTCTAACACAATAGAGGGGTGTCCGGTAATTCCGTTAGCTAGTTGAACAATAATTCTAGTGGGATTCAGTTCCCCAACCTGAAATGTAGAGTAAATAGAGTGAGGCATCACATTTATAGAAGCACCTAAATCAAGCATAGCATTAGAAAAAGAATACTCTCTTATGGTGCATGGAATTGAAAATGTTCCAGGATCATTGCACTTGGTGGGAAGTGATGGCTCTATCAATGCTGAAACATTCCTCCCCAAGATCACCTTCTCATCTCCACGAAGTCGCCTTTGGTGTGTACACATCTCCTTTAGAAACTTGGGGTACTGTGGAATTTTCTTCACAACATCAATCAATGGGATGTTAACCTGCACTTTCTTGAAAATTTCTAATATTTTCTCATCAAGTTAATTTTACTTTTGTTTTCTTGGTTGGGTGGACCTTTGAGGAAATAAAATAGGAATGGTTGGGCTAGGTGACTCATCAATATAAACACTCTTTCCCTTTGGAAGGTCTTTTATCAGGACAAGGTTCTTCAACATTTGGAACATTATTAATGGTTGGGATGGAGGTTTCCTCGGGAGGGGATGACTCTAATGGAGGATTAATCTTACTTTTTAGTTGTTTTACACTCCTAAGTGTGATGGAACTAACATTTCATTTATCCCTTGGGTTAACTAATGGTTGAGAGGGAAGTTTACCTAATCCATGACTTTGAATTTCACCCACTAAGTTAGCTAGTTAGCCTAATTGGGTTTTGAGGTCTTGTATAGATGCCTGAGTGGTTTGTTGGAATTGAATATTGTTGGCAGTCATTTGTTTCATCACATCTTCTATGCTAGGCTCGGGTTTTGGAGGGGTTTGTTGGAAAGGACTTTGGTGTGGTTGAGGATTTCTAGGTGGTGGTGGTGGATAACTACTCTACCCCAGTTGGTTCCATTATTGTTGAGGTTGGTTTGAATAACCCCTTTCCTATACACTTGGATTTCTTTCCACCCAGAGTTGGATGGATAGTATGGTTCTTTCCTAAAGGATTGGTTATAGGGGTGACCTGAAAATATTTCCTCGCAACTCTCAGATGTTTCCCTCAATCGAGGACATTGGTCAGAGTAGTGGGTGCCAGAAGAACATATACCAGAATGGATGGGAGGAGGAGATTGGGATTTCCCTTGGGAAAGATAAAGTTGTCGAAGAAGGTTACTTACCTCTTTGAAATTTGTGTCCAACTTCTTCTCGAATTCAGTACTTTGTACCTCATGGACACCTCAAATCGGTACATTGAACCTTCAACCAATTTGTTGTGTGTTTTGCGCCTTATTCTCAATTAGGGTTCTTGCAGAAATATGGGTATTATCAACCAGCACACCACCTGCAGTAGAATCAATCATATTTCGATCAATAGGGATTAAACCTTCATAGAAATATTGAATTAAAAGTTGATCACTTATTTGGTGGTGTGGGAAACTTGAACATAACCTTTCGAAGTATTCCCAATATTCATGTAATGTTTCCCCTAGAGATTGTCTTATCCCACAAATTTCTTTCCTTATTGTTGCAGATCGAGAGACTAGGAAATATTTTTCAAGAAAAAGGCGTTTCATGTCTACCCAACCTCCTATTGGGGAATTAACATAATATAACCAATCTTTTGTTGTGTCTTATAAAGAAAATGAGAATTCTCTAAGATTTACTTGTTCCTCATTCACATTAGCAGGTTTTAATGTTGAAAAAATAGTATGAAATTCTTTTAAGTGATTTTTTGGATCTTCTCCAAGAATTCCATGGAATCTTGGTAATAGATGAATTAAACCATATTTTAGTTCAAAATTGGGTGCCTCGCCTTGTAATTGAATGTATGTGGGCTGAATATCAACATCAGGTGAGGTTAGTTCTTTTAGTGTTTGATTGTTTTCAGCCATGTTATTCACGTTAATTTTAATTTTGATGTTAGTTCCAAAAGAAGATGAAGGGTGAAGAAGAGTTTCAATATGTGGTGTGTCCTCCTTTAGAGTGTTGTCTTGTGTGTCTCGGTGTCGTTAACGTAGGGTAATCTTCGATTAGGGTTCGAAAGGTGCTAAATATCCCAGAGTAGAACGCATCATGAACCAAACCTACACAACAAATAGAGCAAAAAAATGGATTGAAAGGGTATAAGAGAAAATAAATAAATATTCACATAAATTACAAAAACCTTATAAAAAACACGCACTAAAAATCAAAGCGCTCCCCAGAAACGACGCCAAAATTGGACAGCGCTGTCGTGACACATCAAATTGATTATGATTATGTATTTTTAATAAGAATTTCTAAAATATGGGGGAGTTTTTGAAAACAAATTTAATTAAATTACTCAATTAAAGAGCTAAATTATAACACCCCGAGATTTTATGAGCAATATTATTTTTAATTTATTTGATTTCTTGTGTTTTATGATACACCAAGATTAGATTTCACTATATGTAACACCGTATTAGCTTTTAGAATACACAAACACTATTCTTGGCTTGTGTTGCACGCAAGAGTGACCTTCCTCAATAGCGTGTGTAGTACACAATACCGAGTTTCACTGAACAACGATATATTGTTATAATATTATTATGAACTAGCCTTTATGAATATTATTAACCAAATTTTGAATTTTATAACATTATCATTAATCTTACACATTATCTATAACACGGTATGAGAACAAAATAATTTTTTCTGGTAAAATAAGTATTTTTCAAAAAATACAGTTTTGCCGCCTTTTGATGGTGCACCCACTTTAAATATAATTTTTGACATGTTTATGAGTTAAATTTAAAAAAATAAACTTATTCATTTCAATAAGTATATAAAAATTTACTTTGGATTTTTTTAATATTTTTCTGTTAACTTTCATATTTTGATGAATAGTAAAAATACGCAAAACTTTAATTAAAATTTTTTTTTCATCAAGATAATTTATATGGTTAAATTATAATATTGAATGGTTTCAAAGTATAAATAGAATATATTTTTACCATTTAATATAATGTAATTTATTATCATTAATTTTACATTGAATTCATAGATAAAAACATTTCAATCTTTTGCAATGTTTTAACTTTTAAAACCCGTTTTCTCAACAACGGGATTAATTTTAAATTAAATACTACAACTTCTGAGTTTTAAATTTAGAAAAATGGATTCCATATTTGGAATCAGTAGGTTCAAATTATGTTAATAGGCTACATTTTATTTTTAGACATTATGAATAGTAACTACGGTAATTTTTATTTACTACAGTTAAAGGTAAATAGGGTAATTAAGTGTAAAAATAAGATTATAAAATTAACCTAACACCTAAAAAAATTATATTGGATGAATAAAAGTCGACCCATATCACATAAGGGTCATAATAGATTCATTTAATGGAATTTATCCATGAAAAGTATGTAATTGTTATTAAAACCAAGGAAAGTGAGAACATGTCACTCTCTTATGTCTTATAAGTGTAATAATTTTAATTTAGTGATAAAATTCATAAAACATCAAAAATAAATATTCAATATAAATATAATAAAATTATCTACATCATGTGAATTTATTTATAATTTTTATGGATTAAATATTTATTATTATTGGTGACATAATAAGTGAAACAGAAATTGTTTATTTAGTGAAAAATCAATAATACAGTTTTTTTAACAAATAGTGACCATAAAAGGCACAAAAACCTGACAAAAACTTATTGTTCATGTACATGTAAACCATAATCATACAATGGTCGAATATTTTACCATTTGGAGCCTTATAAATGTGATTATGACACTTATATTATTTTATTTCAAATGATGTCAAAGTTCTCACCATCATAATTTAATAAATATAACAATTTAAATGTTGTGATTTTAAGATGATAAATTTGATTAAAAGCATTATTATTTATGATATTAGATTTATCTGCATCATAGTATTTTATTTTTAATTTTTATGCAACAAATAAGTATATTAAATAATTATACAAAAATGTTGTAGTAATTATTTTATTAAGGGAAATATCAAATAAATGGTTTTAAAAATATTAAAATAAATGTTATATGAACAAATTAATGTGAATTTTTTTTATATGAATATAACAAGTTAGGAATCTATTAAATATTTTTGTTCGAATATATCTTCTGTGTGGATTTAATTTAAATTCAAATAATTGAATAGTGTCAAAATTAACACTATTAATTTTTTATTAAAATAACATATTATTAAATTGTATAAAAATCAAAAAAATATTTATAAATTACAAATTGAAAATTATATGGTCTCAAATGTAATAATGTATCTAATTATGAAAAATTCACATAACATAAGTAATTATTTATAACAATTAAAAAATTAGAATATTATTACCGCAAATAAAATTAAATAGATTAAATAAGGATAAATCAAAATTATAAGGTTTAAAATAAACTTAAAACATGTCTAAATTTTACTGGATGATTATATTACAACCCTATCTCATCTTATATTATAATTTAGTAATTTTTGGAGGTTTTTAAGTGGGGTTTGAGTTTTTTTATTAATTAATATTTTTGAGGTTTCCAAAAGTGACCCTCTCTTCTCTTATAAAAGGGAATCACATTCCTATACTCCCCACACCATTTTAAGCCTTCAATCTCGGAAAAACCCTTAAAATTACTATTATCAACTTCCTTAATAACATTTTGGAGATTCTGGTCTTCTCAAAAGACCAAATCTAGTCCCTTAAGAGGAAGTTCAAAGGAGGTGCGTCGAAGAAGAGGTAATCTCTTCTACCGTCTCTTTGAAGTTTCTTTATTCTTATACTTCCTCTATATGAGTTGTTTCATTATAAAGTAATAATAATATACTGATATGTTATTATAAATATGAAACAACCCTATTTCACCTTCTATCCATCCTAAGGAAAAAAAATCACCGCGTGTGCATACGTACGACTTATCGTCTCCACGCCGTAGTGTAATTTTTTTTCCACAACCACCATAATTGGATGGGTATAATGGTGGAAATAATAACTATATATCATTATTATAACATAATAATGATTATGAGATATTATCCATTCCAATTCCATTCAATAATTATGGGAAGGATATCATCGCTCGTGCGTACGTACGAATTACCGTCTCCACAATGCGATGAGATTCATTCTCCATGTTAACCATTCCAGAATGATTATAAAGTATATATAATAAATAATCATGAAATATATGACATAATAATGATACTAGATTTATTTATATGTTATTTAATTACTTCCATTCAATTTAATAAGGCAACGAAAACATCGTTCATGCGTACGTACGACCTACCGTCTCTATGAATGGTGTATTTCATTCCATATATCAATCTATTATATATATTATATTCTAAATATATATTATATATAAATCATGTTTTAAATTTTGGAATTAATTAAATCAATATATAAGTAATGATATCAAGAACAACAAGTCCAAACACGTATGAAAAATGAAACCGTTTTACCTAAAACACTGTTTTAACATGGAATTGACAAATGAACGGGTAATATAAAGTTATAAGTGAATCATATATGATATAATAAATATTATTAAGGTTATATTACAAGTTAATATGATTTTTAAACCCACTATACAGAAGTCTTGGACACATACAGAAAAAATTGGACATAAGGTAAGGGATAATTATTCCAATCTCATTCCTATCTGAGATTCTTTATTTGTAAGTATTTACTGGGGTGATGTTTATCATCCATGTCCTTGTTTTCTAAAAATGTTTTCATAAAATGTTTACTATTATTACATTTATATTTAAATTAATTTTTACCATTTTATGACTTTTACCACAAGGTATGGAAGAAATCTTTCTTTTGTTTACCATACAAGGTACTTTTTGACTTTTCCGGCAAAAGTATGAGAAGACTATTTTTTAACTTATACAGTATGAATGGATTTTTACGGTTTCATAACACCTTATTTTCATGAAGCTTCCTATACAATATTTCATGATTATTTTCCAAAAAAAAAATTTCTTTTAAAATTGCATGGCATTTTGTGAAAAGAAAATGATTTTGAAGAAGAAAGGATATTTTCCTCAAGAATTCATTTCAAGTGTTTTATCAAAAATATTTTCCATATAAGATGAAATTATTTAGTATGTTTATGTTTCAAGTATAATGTCTTTGTTTTTTACATGGTTTTATTTTTCTTATGATGAAATGATATCCATTTGTTTTATATGGATTATGTTATGATGAGATGATGTTTATGAAACCCACATTATTTTTCAAGTTATGAAAAATGATTTATGTTTATTTTGTGGAACACGGAAGAATAATTTTATTATGAGATGGGTGAGACCTATATCTACATATAATGCATTGGGAAAATATTTATATCTAATGAGATAGACATGAATGGAACAAAAAGTAAAACCTGGTTCAGTAATATAGGGCTGGAATGGCAAGTAAACCCGGTTCAGTAATGGAATTTGTCCACTATGATGGTCTTGGCAGCAATGACTTGGATTCTATGGAAATAATAACATGTGATTAATGGTTTTACATAATTTCAAGTTTTATTCCCATGATATTTTATCATGATTAATGTTCCTTTATGATCTATGCCTTATGTACTTCCAACATTTATGTCATTACTCATGATTACTCATGTTTTATGTTCATGTTTTTACGTTCAAATGTTTATGGATTGTTGTATGTTCTCCATGTTTACCCTTACTGATAATTTGAGCTCACCCTATTTATGTTTTCTTTTCACCAGGATATAAAGAAAGGTTTTATCTAAGAAAATGAAAGGGGATGATATTTATTGGAGATGTTGAAGATCTTTCACCATGATTAGAAGATTATGTTCCAGGTTTCCAAAGACACTAAACTAATACGGTCCTTAGGCGTCTGTTTTTTTCATGTATTAACTTTTAAAAGACACTAAAATAATATGGTCTATGCCTTATGTGCTGCCAATATTTATGTCACTACTCATGATTACTCATGTTTTATGTTCTTGTTCTTACGTTCAAATGTTTATGGATTGTTTTATGTTCTCCATATTTACCCTTACAGAGAATTTCAGCTCACCCAATTTATGTTTTCTTTTCTCCAGGATATAAAGAAAGGTTTTAGGTAAGAAAACAAAAGGGGAAGATATTTATTGGAGATGTTGAAGATCTTTCACCATGATTAGAAGATTATGCTCTGAGTTTCCAAAGACACTAAACTAATACGGTCTTTGGGCGTCTGTTTTTGTCATGTATTATGATTATAAAGTATATATAATAAATAATCATGAAATATATGATGTAATAATGATACTGGATTTATTTATATGTTATTTACTTACTTCCATTCAATTTAACAAGGAAACGAAAAAAGCGTTCATGCGTACGTACGACCTACCGTCTCCATGAACGATGTATTTCATTCCACATATCAATCTATTACATATATTATATTCTAAATATATATTATATATAAATCATGTTTTACATTTTGGAAGTAAGTAAATCATGATATAAGTAATGATATCAAGAAAAACAAGTCCAAACACGTTTTATAAATGAAACGATTTTACCTAAAACACTGCTTTAACATGGAATTGACAAATGAACAGGTAATATAAAGTCGTAAGTGAATCATATATGATATCATAAATATTATTATGGTTCTATTACAAGTTAATAATATGTTTAAACCCACTATACAGGAGTCTTGGATACATACAGAAAAAATTGGACATAAGGTAAGGGATAATTATTCCAATCTCATTCTTATCCGAGATTGTTTATTTGTAAGTATTTATTGGGGTTATGTTTATCATACATGTCCTTGTTTTCTAAAAATGTTTTCATAAAATGTTTACTATTATTCCATGTATATTTAAATTCATTTTTACCCTTTTATGACTTTTACCACAAGGTATGGAAGGAATCTTTATTTTATTTACCATACGAGGTACTTTTTGACTTTTCCGGAAAAAGTACAAGAAGAATATTTTTTTAACTTATAGGACATGAATGGATTTTTATGGTTTCATAAGGACTTATTTTCATGAAGCTTCCTCAACAAGATTTCATGATTATTTTCCAAAAGAAAAATTTCTTCTAAAATTTTCTGGCATTTTGTGAAAAGAAAATGATTTTGAAGAAGAAAGGATATTTTCCTCAATAATTCATTTCAACTGTTTTATCAAAACTATTTTCCATCTAAGGTGAAATTATTTAGTATGTTTATGTTTCAAGTATAATGACCTTGTTATTTACATGATTTTATTTTTCTTATGATGAAATGATATCTATTTGTTTTATATGGATTATGTTATGATGGGATAATGTTTATGAAACCCACATTATTCTTTGGGTTATGATAAATGATTTATGTTTATTTTCTGGCACAGGAAAGAATGATTTCATTATGAGATGAGTGAGACCTATATCTCCATCTAGTGCATTGGGTAAATAATTATATCTCATGAGATAGACATGAATGGAACAAAAAATAAAATAAGGTTTAGTAATATAGGGCTGGAACGACAAGTAAACTTAGTTCAGTAATGGACTTTGTCCACTATGATGGTCTTGGAAGCAATGACTTGGATACTATGGAAATAATAACACGTGCTTAATGGTTTTACACAATTTCATGTTTTATTCCCATGATATTTTATCATGATTAATGTTCCTTTATGATCTATGCCTCATGTACTGCTAAGATTTATGTCATTACTCATGATTACTCATGTTTTATGTTCATGTTTTTATGTTCAAATGTTTATGGATTGTTTTATGTTCTCCATGTTTACCCTTACAAAGAATTTGAGCTTACCCTATTTATGTTTTCTTTTCCCCAGGATATAAAGAATGGTTTTAGGTAAGAAAACAAAAGGGGAAGATATTTATTGGAGATGTTGAAGATCTTTCACCATGATTAGAAGATAATGTTCCGAGTTTCCAAAGACACTAAACTAATACGGTCTTTGGGCGTTTGTTTTTAGACAATATGAATAGTAACTATGATAATTTTTATTTACTATAGTTAAAGGTAAATAGGGTAATTAAGGGTAAAAATATGATTATAAAATTACCCTAACACCTGAAAAAATTCTATTATATGGATCTAAGTTGACCCATATCACCTAAGGGTTAGAATAGATTCATTTTATGGAATTTATCCATGAAAATGATGTAATTGTTATTAAAACCAAAGAAAGTGAGAACATGTCAGCCTCTTATATCTTTTAAGTGTAATAATTTTAATTTAGTGATAAACTTCATAAAACTTCGAACATAAATATTCAATAGAAATATAATAAAATTATCTACATCATGTGAATTTATTTAGAATTTTTATGGATTAAATAATTATTATTAATGGTGACACAATAAGTGATGAACAAATTGTTTATTTAGTGAAAAATCAATAATACAGTTTTTATTAAACAAATAGTAACCATAAAAGGCACAGACACCTAACCAAAACTTATTGGTCGTGTACATGTAAACCATAAGCATACAATGGTCGAATATTTGAACATTTGGATCCTTATAAAAGCTATTATGACACTTATATTATTTTATTTCAAATGATGTCAAAGTTGTCACCTTCATAATTTAATAAATATAACAATTTAAATGTTTTTATTTTAAGATTATAAATTCTAGTAAAATTATTCTTATGGAATATATTATATTTATCTACATCATAGTATTTTATTTTTAATTTTTATGCAACAAATAAGTATATTAAATAATTATATAAAAATGTTGTAATTATTTTATTAAGGGAAATATCAAATTAATGGTTTTAGAAATATTAAAATAAATGTTATATGAAAAAAGTAATGTTCTCCATGATTTTTTTAGATGAATATAACAAGTTAGGAATCTATTAAATATTTTTTTCGAATATATCTTCTGTGTGGATTTAATTTAAATTCAAATAATTCAATAGTGTCAAAATTGACTCTATTGATATTTTATTAAAATAACATATTATTAAATTGTTTAAAAATTACAAAAATATTTAAAATTTATAAATTTAAAATTATATGGTTTAAAATGTAATAATGTATCTAATTATGGAAAATTCACATAACATAAGTAAGTATTTATAACAATTTAAAAATTAGAATATTATTACTGCAAATAAAATTAAATAGATTAAATAAGGATAAATCAAAATGATAAGGTTTAAAATAAACTTAAAACATGTATAAAATTTATTTGTTTATGAGATTACAACCCTATATCATCTAATATTTTAATTTAGTGATTTTTTGAGGTTTTAATGTGGGTTTTTATTTTTTTATTAATTAATATTTTTGAGGTTTCCAAAAGTGCCCCCCTCTTTTCTTATAAAAGGGAACCTCATCCCTCTCCTACTCACACCATTTTGAGTCTTCAATCTTGTCCAAACCTTGAACATTACTCTTCCCAACTTCCATATTAACATTTTGGAGATTCTAGCCTTCCCAAAAACCAACTCTAGTCCTTTAAGAGGAAGTTCAAAGGAGGTGCGTCAAAGAAGAGGTAATATCTTCTACCGATTCTTTCAAGTTTCTTTGTTCTTATACATACTCTATATGAGTTGTTTCATTATAAATTAATAACATAAGTAACACTAATATACTGATATGTTATTATAAATATGAAACAACCCTATTTCACCTTCTATCCATCCTACGGAAAATGAAATCATCGCGCGTGCAGACGTACGACTTACCGTCTCGACGCCATGGTGTAATATGTTTTTTCAACACCACCATAATTGGATGGGTATAATTGTGGAAATAATAACTATATATTATTATTATAATATAATACTTATTATGAGGTATTATACACTCCAATTCCATTCAATAATTATGGGAATGATATCATCGCTCGTGCGTACGCACGGATTACCGTCTCCACGATGCAATGTGATTGATTTTCCATTTTAACCATTCCAGAATGATTATAAAGTTTATATAATAAATAATCATGAAATATAAGACATAATAATGATAATAGATTTATTTATATGTTATTTACTTACTTTTATTCATTTTAATAAGGAAACGAAAACAACGTTCATGCGTACGTATGACCTACCGTCTTCATGAACAATGTATTTCATTACATTTATCGATCTATTATATATATTATATTATAAATATATATTTTATATAAATCATGTTTTATATTATTGAATTAAGTAAATCATGATATACGTAATGATATCAAGAACAACTAGTCCAAACATGTATGATAAATGAAACGATTTTACCCAAAACACTGCTTTAACATGGAATTGACAAATAAACAGGTAATATAAAGTCGTAAGTGAATCATATATTATATCATAAATATTATTATGCTTCTATTACAAGTTAATAATATGTTTAAACCCACTATATATAAGTCTAAGACACATACAGAATAAATTAGACATAAGATAAGGCATAATTATTCTAATCTCATTCTTATCCGAGATTATTTATTTGTATGTATTTACTAGGGTCGTGTATATCATCCATGTCCTTGTTTTATAAAAATGTTTTCATAAAATGTTTACTATTATTACATGTATTTTTAAAGTCATTTTTACCCTTTTATGAATTTTACCACAATGTATGGAAGGAATATTTCTTTTGTTTACCAAACGAGGTACTTTTTGACTTTTCTAGAAAAAGTACGAGAAGAATGTTTTTTTAACTTATATGGCATGAATGGATTTTTACAGTTTCATAACGCCTTATTTTCATGAAGATTCCTCTACAATATTTCATGATTATTTTACAAAAATTATTTTATTTAAAAATTGCATGGAAATTTTTGAAAAGAAAATTATTTTGAAGAAGAAAAGATATTTTCCTCAGGAATTCATTTCAAGTGTTTTATCAGAACTATTTTCCATATAAGATGAAATTATTTAGTATGTTTATGTTTCAAGTATAATCTCTTTGTTATTTACATGGTTTGATTTTTCTTATGATGAAATTATATCCATTTGTTTTATATGGATTATGTTATGATGGGATGACGTTTATGAAACCCACATTAATCTTTAAGTTATGATAATTGATTTATGTTTATTTTGTGGCACATGAAATAATGATTTCATTATGAGATGGGTGAGACCTATATCTCCATCCAATGCATTGCGTAAATATTTATATCTCATGAGATAGACATGGCTGGAACGACAAGTAAAATCCGGTTCAGTAATACAGGGTTGGAACGACAAGTAAACTCGGTTCAGTAATGGACTTTGTCCACTATGATGGTGTTGGAATTAATGCCTTGGATTATATGGAAATCATAACATGTGCTTAATGGTTTTCCACAATTACATGTTTTATTACCCTGATATTTTATCATTATTAATGTTCCTTTATGATCTATGCCTTATGTACTACAAATATTTGTGTCATTACTCATGATTACTCATGTTTTATGTTCATGTTTTTACGTTCAAATGTTTATGGATTGTTTTATGTTTTCCATGTTTACCCTTACTGAGTGTTTGAGCTCACCCTTTTTATGTTTTCTTTTCCCCAGGATATAAAGAAAGGTTTATGTAAGAAAAAAAGGGGAAGATATTTATTGGATATGTTGAAGATATTTCAGCCTGATTAGAAGATTATGTTTCGAGTTTCCAATGACACTAAACTAATACAGTCTTTGGGCGTCTGTTTTTTTCATGTATTAAGTATTACACAAATGTAATGTAATGTCTATGTATTTCAAGATTTGGGTCTCCACAAAAATAGTTGATAAATAATGGTTGTTTATTAATATTCATGAGAGAAGAAGATCATTTCAAGTTCAATACACATCTTGGATAGTTCATTGTTCTGAAAATTTAACATGGTTTTATTTAATTCTTTGGTTGAAGGTTATCAAGATCTTGACTCCCCTCTTGCCTCTTCAAATTATGCTTAATGAACCACCCCTTGGAACAAAAATCATGTTGCCAAGATTTGGTTATAAAATATATAATAATAGTTCTACCAAAGAATAGTTAAATCTTATGTATGTGTGAGATAAATTGGATTGTTGTGTTGTCCAATCGAAACAACTCAAGATTCCCACTTGAAATCTCAACCCAATCGGTGTTGAAATAAAAAGTGTTCAACTTAATTATATCAAATGAAATGTAATCAGGGGGAATCATGTTAAGAAAAAAATAACTGAAATATTGAACACACAAATTATACAAAACTAGTAGAAGAACATGTGTTGGAACTCCCTCCCAATTTTGTGTAGCTCCCTCGAAATGACCGTCAACCGTTTAGCTCGCCATCGAGAGGAGGAGGAGGCTCGGGTGAAACTCCTTCTTCATACATGATTCCCCTATGAGGATAGGGGCCTCCATAACTCCTTGGATGATGAGATGACTTCTTTGAGTCTCCAAAATACCAGATATTTGCATCCCGAATGAACTTGCAAATGAGGAGACCAAGGTGCCATTTTATAGGAAAATGGGAAGGTGTTTTTGATCACATAGAATTATTAAAACCACTTGTCACAGGTGTTTCAACCTCCATACAACCTTATCTTGATTTGGAAAAAATAAAAAAGTTGTAGCCCCACCTCTTTTATGTCTCCACCGAAAGTTTGGCATACTTTTTACACCTATAGCATGATATATGGACAGATCACAACACACCACTTTTGACTTCATGTAGATTTGGTGTGCTGGACAGATCAGGTCGGTTGGGATAAGAGATGTCCAAATGAGTCTTTTTTTCCTTCATATGAAATGTGGCACAATAAATTTTGGACAAGACCACAAAATTACAGCCCAATTGGATGAACGGTATAGTATAATTGTTTGGATTAAACCATTGGTGTGCTTGGATCCTATGCAGTTTGACCCATTTTTCTTGGACATCATCATGGGCCCTCTAAATCACCTCCTCCTACAATGGAATCATCAAAAAAAGTAACATCGACCTTTTTAACAGTGATAAAAAAATAAATTATTCAAACATGGAATGAAACTTGTCATTATTTTTATAATTTTCAATATAAAACAAGTTTAGAACAGTGGTATAAAGGTGAAAATTTCAGAGTGAATCGTTGTGCGATCAAGGGTGATTAGGGATTAATATGGGGGGGGGGGGGTGGGGTGGGGTTGATATTTTATTTTAATTTTCCAGGGGTTTAATTTTCTATGTGCATGGTTTCCTGTATGGGGCACATAGTTTTACCTAAATGTGAGCCTAGACATGAACCTACTTCTAGTGGGTCGCATGGTTACTTCTAGGATGGTGCATAGTTTGAAAAACCATGCACCAACCTTGCAAATACCCTATGTTTGGGTTCAAATTGTTTGCTGTCTTGGGTGAATGGTTTTGGAAAACTTTTCCCCAACTATGAAATGCCTCTCTTCTTTCAAAAATTATATAATTTCACCCCAAAACCCCAAACTAAAACCAAACAAAGATAAACCAAAAAAAGGGTAAAAGTGTACCTGAAAAAAATATCAAGACATCTACAGAAAAAGGTCATGATCTTAAAATTATGAAAAATTTGTTAAACAAAAACAAATTATAGGATACTGATTAGAGAAATCCATGCATACTCAATAGGCTATCCAAGTGTGATAAGAATTAATGAACAACATCTAAATGTGATACATGCTAATTCAAAAACACAATATTCTATATATAAGTAGAATAATATAAATTTTAAATTTATATTGTTTTAATTTCACTCAAATTTATTTTTTTATTGACTTTACATATGATTTGAATATTTATGAAGAACTATTGGAACTGAACCTGGATACATGAGGTAATTATGAAAATATTTATTCAACATATACAAGGTCTGAGAAAGAAAAGGAAATGGAGGAGATAGAGTTGTTTCCTGTTAGAGTTGTGGCCAAAGAGGTGGATTACACCTACCATCTACCAGCTCTAGAATACTATAGGACCCTATTAGGAAAATGTGTAGAAAATAAACCCAAAGATCATGGGGTCCAACTTAGGAATAAATTCAAGAGAAAATGTTGAAAGAAAAGGATACGGGGGTATGAACCACATAAATAACATCCCCCATTTGATAAAGGATGACCCACTATAACTACCAACAAGGGGAATTAAAATGTACATTACTTGCATGGAGGTAAAACCAGGTTTATCTTCACTTTTCATTTTTTTGTTTTGGTTTTCTTCAAATAAATTCTCCAAGTATTTTTGTTTTCTTTATAGTTTTTTCATAGAGGGTAGTATCTGGGGGAATAATAAGGTTTAATTGAAAGCATCCATCCTAAAAACCAGATTATAGTCACCCACTATATTAGTTTACATATAACTTATTCATAAAATTTGCAAACCACTAAAGTCACTATTGAGTTCTTGTAAGGATAGAAACATCTTTGTGTGGGAAGGGGAACATTCTTGCTAATAGATTATGAGTTTTTTTTTATTTTTCCATTATTTTTTATTTTTGTGTTTAACTAGAGATTTATTAGACACTTTTGAAATTTTTGGACCATTGAGTTGATGATGGTAATTATCTTGAATTTAAAATCTGAAAAATCACATGATTACTGATATATTCTTAATCTCTGATAATTTTTGAGCACTTAATGAATTTTGGTTCTATATGAGAAATCCTTGCATGTAAAATATCATGTAATAAAAATATTTCCCAACCTAATAGGATCTAATACTTTTTGAAATTTTCTTATATTTCTTAATTTCATGAGATCTTGGGTCATTTTTAGGATTCTAGAACTTTCTTTGTCTACTTATACAAAATTCTATGAAATTTTGAGTGCTTAAAATTATAAAGTTGTTTTTTAAAATTTAAACCCCCTATTATTTTAATATTTTAAGCCTACTATATATATGAAATTTCTTTTATTGATCTTAGATACCATGAATTGTGTAATGAACTATGCCATTAAGATTTGGAAATTCCTAAGGGAATATGAATTTTCACTTGGTGATAGGTACATTTTTGGAATCGAGACTCAAATACGTGTTTCAAGTGTTTAAACATCCTTAAAATGTGTTTTTTATGAGTTTTCATGACTTGAGTGGTTTCATGTGTATCATATATGATGTTGGGTAAGATTTAGAGTGGTTGGGATACTAAAAATAGTAGCTACATTCCATTTATGAATTTAATGAGTTATTCACACCATGAATGAATTTTATAGGATGATAGGACAATATAGTGTTTTTTAGGCTCAAGTAGACTTATGAGAAAAGTTAGCTGGAATTGGAATAAAATTTCCCTATAGGTTTACCACCATAGGGATAACTATTCCATATTATACCCATGGTGGAAGGTGAAATACCCCTGATGAAGGGAATTATGCCTAGGATGGGAATGAAACTAGAGGTTTATTTCATGTTGAAAATGGATATAAACTAAAACCAAGGTTGGGTGTTTTGATCAGTGTAGCACCTAAGGGGTACCGCCTATGGTAAATAGGGGTAAGGGGAGAAATGAACAGTTTGTATGTTTCACTATCCATTGATGGGGTATAAAGATGTTATGAGTTTTATTTTAATGGTTTATGTTGATACATAATAATCAAATTAAATAATAAATGTCATGACATGCTCACAAACCTAACAATACTAATCCTAAAATTTCAGTACACACTAAATACATTCAATAATAAACTAATTAATCCATATAATTTACAATTAAATAAATTTGATTTCCATAATTTATTTAAATATAAAAATTATAAATGAGTTTAGTACCTGCTTCCTCTCATGGTCTGACATCATAGTCCACCCCAAAGAATGGAGGTATTTCATAACATCATTGTTTTTTTATTTATTCCTATCACTTCCTAAAAAATAATTTTTAATAATAAAAAAACTAAGTATTAATAAAAATCATTGTAATTTTCATTCAAAAACCACAAATCTGATTATTTTATTGAACTTGGTACTCATCCAATAAGAAATAATTTCCCGATAATATGATACTAGATACTAATTCATGATAGGTATGGCCTCTAAATACACACAAAATATCTCATGACATACACTATACAACTCATTCTTATATGCTATTCACAACTCACCTAATTCTATGAACCATTCTGTCCTCACAGCCTCACCATAAGGAAAATTAAAATGAATATAACACCAAAATATTAATTCATATTAATACAATAATAATATAACATTAAATATAATGAATTTTCTTACCCATATATATGTCCAAGTATTATCCTTTACTTCATTTGGAATGTGTCTCTAGGAGAGTGTCCTAATAGAAATGCTTTTAGAGTATTTGGAAGGCATCACCATAAAACTCTTACATTCTCACCCTGTTTTTCCAATCATTTGATTGTCCTCATTGTACTCCACCACCAACTATGTGTGGTTGTTAAACAGTGCACACATGTTTGTATGCCCACATTACCTAGAGACACATCCAACTATTAAAGAAAAAAAATAAAACATTATATCAATAAATCTTATAATGTTTATGAATTATGGTAAACAAAATTTAATAGGGTTCTATAAATAAACATGTGGTAATTTGATTAGTGTGTTCCACTGGATCCCTAGGATCTGAAGGAATGTCAACCTATATAGATGAAGTGGGACCCTATGTCTACTTTGGAGGCTTAGAATGTGTCAGAGTAGAAGTTGAAGGTGCATGAATGTAGAAGCTCATGGATAAGGAAGTATAAGGAAAATAAGATGACATAGATGTTTATAGAAATGAATAATATGGATGGGGAGTAGGATCCATCATCGGATAAGGGAAAGATAGGTGAGGAGGCTTAGATGAAAATTGTGGTGAAAACATAGGTGGAAAAAATATCTCGGGTGCCTATAACAACATTGAAGGATTAGAAGGTGTGCTAGATGGTATGCCAAAGGAAGGGACAATATTTTATTGGATATAATGAGTGGAGTCTATAGATCTAGTACCACACCTTATATATTATGGATGAGCACTAGTACCACTGGGCTGGTAGGAGAATAAATGTATCCAAGGTGGTGGATCCTGATTAAAAGTTAAAAACAAAATTAATCACTTGAAATTATATGTTATTGATATATATATATTTGAAATAAAGTAGTCACAACAGGCACTAAAGGAGGGACACCGATCTCTCTTATTTGAAAAGTATTTACTGCCATCCTTTTCCTTCACATCTCTTCAATTTTTTTCCTATATTTGAAAACAAATATGTAATTAATTAGACATCCAAAACTAATATGCAAGAAAAAAAATAAAGAATACGAGACATGAATTAATTAAGGAATACCAATTTTCAAAATAAAATAAAATAAAGGATACATAGTGATATAAAAAAATCATTTTATATTTAGTGGGAATAATATCAAAACATAAAATATATTTCATATAAAAATCAATACATTCAAATTAACATGTTTAGAATATGTGTGATATACAACCCAAGTCGAGCTAAACCAAAATAACTGAGAACACAGATGTATGATTCTATATATTTCCCACCATAACTTTAGGTTTAAAATACACTCTAAAAATTGAACTATTGGATTCATCATAAGAAATAAATTCATCATGTCCAATGGGAGTATGGATAATGTCTATTACATCATCACCATCATAAAAAACATTCCTTGATATTACTTCAATAATGACACCAAATTCAGGCTGCAGATTATCTTTCACATAAAAACCTTATTTCTCCATTGATGCCGATAGATATGGATCATTGGTAGAAAGAGTTCTAATCAGGTCAATTACTCGAAATCTATAATCATCAATAAATGTGCCATTCCTCATCGTCAAATAAAACCACTTTCATTTCATCATAGTGACTCAACCATGAGAGTAATAATCCAATAATAATATTTTATTTACAACTCTATAATAAGATACATTTTCAAATCGAGGCCTACTATCTGATGTACTGGCATACCTGTCTATTGTGTTAGTTACCATAACAACATCATGTTGTGTTCTCATGTTCATTTTCTGTTCATTGATTATAAATTTTTACCCATTGATAAAAATTTATTTGAATTCAAAAACCATGTAATTAGGACCAAAATACAAAGCTCTTATTTACTAAAAGGCAAATTCATCAGGAAAAATTAATACCTAAAATATAAATTAATATTAATATTAATTAAATATTTATTTTATTAATTTATTATAGTAATACTCATACCTTCAATTTCAACCAAGAAAAAATCTCTTTGCTAAGAAAAGTTTCTATTATTCTCAAAGATAAAGAATGATTATTTCTATTTATTATTTTTTATGTTCCCTACTGAAAAAATAGAAATAGTAAAATAGATATGTACAATTACTTGAGATGATATAATATATAAATGTTATATTTACTTAGTTGATGTAGCCATTGAGCAAATCATAGCTAAACAAAACTGTGCGATGTTCCATCTACCACTCTTTAAAGATTAATGTGGTCAATGTATATGATATGATAATTTCACCTATTTGGGGAAATGATGGAAAAATAGGTTCAATTTTCTCATACCAATCTTCTTCATTTCTCATTTGTTTACTCTGTCTTGTAGTCACATCATAGAAATATATTGAACAAAAATTCATAAATTCTTGATCCAACTAACCTTTCATAATAGAACCATCAGGAAAATTATTTTCTAAACATAATACATCAATGTGTACGTATTTATTTCAGTTGTATACATACAAGAAAAATAGGTCCTATAAGAATTATTTTAGTTGGAATATGGATAGTTAAATGCAACATGCATGTGAAAAATGATAGAGGAAATATTTTCTATAACTCACACAAAATTAATGGTTCCTCTGCCAACATTTTTTGCAAGAAAGAATTGGAAAATATTTTAGAAAAAAGATCTCTATTAAAATGGAATAAACAAATAACTAAAACCCTTCCATTATTATATAGTAGATGAAATATTTCTATTGGAATCAACTCATGCAGAAGGATGCGATAATCATGTGTCTTCAAAGATTTCATCTTTAACTCTCTTATGTTAACCCATTTTGATATGTTTCTTAAATATCCATTAGAAACATTAATAGTATTTATTAATTCCATAAATTTAATTTTTTTATATAGGTTTCATCACATAAGAAGCACACAAAACGTTCCATTTATTTCCACTGATACACACAGGGTGCAATTTTGGTCTGATGCCTCAATCCACCGAGTCATGCTGAGATTATAAATAATCTTTTGTATTTCTATTGAAATTTAGAATAATTTAAATCAAAATTTCACACATTTATTTTCAATGTGAATTTCATCTAAGAAATTATGTAACAAATTGGTTGACCAATAATGAAACTCAAAGAAGACACTATTCTTCTTCCAATTATAATTGGTTTCAATGAAAACATTCTTCAACTTTCTAGATTTCATCTTACCCTTTTTGAATAAAAAACAAAAATATTTCAATTCATTATACACATCAGTTATAGAGATATGTTGAGGTGGATTTATGATCTCTATGTTATTGTCAAACCATCTAGGATTATTCCTATATGGATGATTCATTTGAAAAAATCATCGATGTCCCATAAAACTGAAACTATGATGATTTTTAAATCTTCTAGATCATTTATTATTCCAAGAAATAGGACATGATTGTTTTACCTTCATGTTCCATCCATAAATAATTTCATAAGTAGGAAAATAATTTATCATCCACATAAGTGAAACATGTATCTAAAATATGTCTTTAGAACATGCATTGTAAGTGCACACACACACATTCAAGATATGATTAAATTATTTTATTAAAACTTTTATATATACATATATATAATTTCCCATATCAAAAGGTCCAAATTTGAGTATAATCATGAAAGTGAAAGGTTAGTTCATACACATCCATATAGGAAGCTTATAAATGTGTATAAAAACTGGCCATGTGTTGTGAAAAGTAAGTATTAACCTAAATGGATTAAATAAATCATATGAAAGACCCTACCTCATATTACACACATCAACTATGAAATCAGGATATTTATAATCAAATTTCCACCATGAAAATCCATCTTTTGGATGAATTAAATCATCATTATCCTTCTTTATCTTAGCATCATGACATCAAATTTTTATATTTATTTAATTATATATGAAATGATTCTAGAGTCTAGAATCAATGTAAAGTGCCAAATTACTTTCTGTGGAACACAAGATAGTTTTCCATCAATATTTGGATTCTATTGGGATGTGCCACATTTTATATAATAATTTCATTCAATAGTTTCCTTTAAGAATAAGTTTCAATATTTTGGGTAAGAATGATTTTTTTAGAAAATAAATGTTCCACAACTAACTTCCATGCCATATAATGGTTTAAGGTAATATATGCATCATCTAGAAGTAATTCCTTCAAAAATGTAATAATTTAATCTATGGCAGTATTAAAAATCTGATACATGGTTTTACCATGAAATAATCAGATTAAAAATTCCAACCTTTTCATTTTACCACAATGCCAATATATTAGATTCGTGGTAACATCATTCAATTTTTTCACCCATTCAATATCATAATTTTAATTACATGAATCTTGTGTTCTCATATCGAAATATTCTTGGGTTGGAATCCTTTCCTTATCATGATGATGTATAAATGAAAACTGATCATCTAATAAATTCTCTAATCTAGTCCTCTCATTCAGATTAGGAACGTTTTGATATTTAATTTTCCCCCAATTGTGATACCACCCATAGTATTTTCTTTGAAAAACATTTTTGTTTATATGGTAGGTAACTTTTTCATGACTTAAACAAGGTCTTACAACACAATTATAACATGGTAAATGTATGTGAACACTATATGAAACATTGTTAAATGAAAAATATAAAAATATCTCCAACTTTTTTTTGAAATTTTTTTGAGACCAAATCATTTTCATACATCCAAATTATATCCATTCTATAAAAAATATTATATATCATTTAATAAAATTAATGAAATAATATTGAAGTTAAATAAAAAAAATATTTAAGGAAACTAAAATTTTTAACTTTATATGAAACCATAACTGACACACTAGTTTATACGAGAATCATAATATAAAAGCCAAAAAATACTATATATATATATATATAATAATATAAATAAAAAACCATGATATAGAATTCAATTATATCAATGAGTAATACATATACATAATAATACATAAAATCATGTTTATAATTGCTGTTTTTGTTTTTTCTCTTATTCAATTCAATTTTTAAGTGTGTGCGATGATGAATGAAAGTGTGATAGAGGTGGTAAAATAGATGAAAAGTATAAAATAGTGTAAAAACTAAATTAAAAGTGTGTGTGATTAAAAGTATGATAATTAATGAGAAATTTTGAGCAATATGTTTATGAGATAAAATTGGGAGCAAGTGAACAAAGTAATGAAAACATGATTGAAATTAATAAAATAATTCTAAGGGTTATGCATTTGAATTGTGTTACATGAAATGTTTTCTAGACATAATAACTTTATGGGATCCTATAACATTAGTTTTATTTATAGATCTATCATAAAGGTAAAAATTATTAGGTCTTCATAATAAGGAATAAATTGTGGGATTATGCGAAAAATAGTGGATATGATGGAAAATCATTGTATAAAGAAATATATCTCTTGGACTGAAAATTACTTTTTTTTATTTTCCAAACACTTTTAAGGGGAAATTGAGAACCCATGACATCAAGTCTTAACCCCAAAACAACAGTCTCCAAGACCAAAACTCAAGATCAAAAACAATGATCACTACAAAAGAGAAGCTCCTCCCAGCAACAAATTACCATAAACTCTAGCTTCCAAAGTTTCATTGCAGCACGACAAGAAAACCCATGCCGAAGCACAGGCATGGTACTGATGGCCAAATAACTACCCTATCAATCTTCCGATTCCACAAATCCATGAAATAATGGAACCTCTTTTCCCTCAACCTCATCTGAAGCATCTTTTTGTAAGTAAAACATTATAGAATCCCTTGAGCAGTGGCCTTCCGAGACACAAACCAACATAACTTCCAAAAAAATATGGAGACATCAAGGCCAAATGAGAACAACTAAATGAGAGAAACTTAATGGGTAGATCTAGACAAACTCTCCCAAAGCAAAAACCCGAAGCCATTACCGCTGGAACCGAAGCCACATGAACCCCTCCGCGACCGTGAAGCTCCCTTCGAACATCCACTGAAACCCGAAAAAGATGAGCCACCAGAGGCAGAAGGAACCAGTAGCCGAACAGGGGCCTATGTCGATGATAACACCTAAAAATACCAACCGGCACCACAAACAAAAATCCAAAACAAAACCAAACCTCCCCCTTCGAATCGCATCGTAGCAGACACCAGACCACACTAAAATGAAATTGAAGCCGAGAACCAGCCAAGACCAGATCCCGAGCGCAGAAGCCATCGCCAAGCCATGTAGATGAATGCCAAATCCAAGTCTAAATCCTGAAGCCGGAGCTTCACTGCGCTGACGCCAAGCCGAGATCCAGCTGCTGGAAGTCGATGCCGAGATCCAGACCACCGGAGCACGTTGATCCGAGATCCAAACCATGCCAACAAAAAAACGTGAGCCTGGAGCTTCACCAGACCATGCCGATGTCGAGCGAGAATCCAGAGCATCGGAGCCGAGCTAACGAGATGCATTGGAGGGGGAAGGAGAAGATATTTGTTTAGTGTATGGAATCAAAATTTTAGTATTGGTGATCAATGATTTCATATTAGGATATTTTTATGATAAAAATCTTATCACAATAAGGTGTATATGTTAAATAGTTTATACACCATTGAAAATGATATTTTTTACAGGGTGTGTTTTTTAAGGTCTCCATCCTAGAAAAATTAATTTTTTTATTTTTATTTATCATTTTTTATTCCATTGATTATTAATGACCTTAATGGGACTCATATGGTTTTATATAGGCTACTATTTGAGTCTAAATTCGTATATAGATGAATGTTCCGAAAATCTAGGCTATCTTATAGGATGTGACCGAATTACCCTTGTATGGGAATTCATTGAATATTAAGGCCTATCCATTAATGTGAGTGGGATTCCCATATTTTTATACACTCCAACAATTAATCTTATTTAAGGAATTTCCCTCTTAAGACACTCTTAGAAATTTGCGGCTTATACAATACATAATAGAATACCCCTTCCAATGGATTTTTATAATATTGAAGAATTTTTCAATATTCTAACATGATTTACCCTATTGATATATAATTATTTTTTTATCAAAAATTGTATGTTTATTTAACATTATAAGAATATAAAATAATTTTCCATTATCTCCCCAAGTTATATTTAATTTTAAATATATAATAAAATATTTATTAAGCTACTGTAGATGAGGTTCAGGTGTATAATGTCTCTAATGGTTAGGGAATCAAGAAAAAACACCATATTGGTGGATTATATCCTTATATCCTAGATATGAAACATATCCTATTAACACTATATTTTTCTAAATCATTTCACAATAAAACCCAAAATGCAATAACATGTATGAAAAATAACATTATCAGTATTTATCCCATATTGTAGAACCCAACATATTAAATATTTATTAAAATAATCATATATCATGTATAAATCATTAAATAAAATTTAATTCATTATATAAAGTTCATAAAAATAATAGGTTCATATTATATTTATATAGAAGTAGATAGTAACTAAATTAAAAAAACATCACACACAATCAAATTTATTATGAAATTAAATAAAAAATATAATTAAAAATATACTTCATTAAATGAATCTAGAATCTAACAAAAAAATATTAGCTATTATTTTAGACCTAGAAAATAAACTAAAATAATGTTTAACAGAATAGGCAAAGTATTTGGAACTAACCATTTTGATATTCAAGAATAATTGAATGAAAACCATATTGGATGAGAGATTACCGTGGATGGGGAATGAAACTGAATGACATAGGTTAGTGTTTTATATGCGGATAAAAAAAGAAAATGATTCTTGGAAGAAAATATGACCCATTTAGAACTCACCAATTTGATGTTTATAAAAATTAATGAATGAAAATGAGGATGGATCACCAACTGGAGAAGAAGATATAGTGCTCAGTAAGAAAAAATGTCGATCAATTCTAATATGAGGAGGTTCTTCCCACGCACTATATTTGGGGAAAATCTATACTAATAGTTTTAAAAAACCATTGGGATACCCTTCATTAAAATATCCCATCCCAATAGTTTTTTAAAACCATTAGGATATACTTCATTAAAATAGACTATCCCAATGGATTTACTAAATCATTAGGATAAGACCCATATACCAATGGTTTTTGAAAACCGTTGGTATATGGGAATGGGTATAGAATCACTTTCCAATAGTGTTTGTTGATAGAATTTGTAGTTGGGACCAAGATAGGAGATCTTATCCTATCACTATGTATTCTAAAAGAGTATGAATCAAGACACACATAGTTATTAATAATAGGGTCACCACATATATTTAGCTCATATGTGGTGAGGGGGAATTTTTTTTGATATTGGATCAAAAAAAGGATAAGGATCCCATGATTCCATCATATAACTGATCATTTTATCCAAATGAAATTTTTTAAACCAATAGTATTTCAAAAATACAATTATTTCATATATGGGAAGGATCTCAACAACAAGACACCCCAAGTGGTTTGATGTACCATGTATGATTGGCCCTATTTTTTTGTAGTTTAATGTCATGATGTTTAATTTCATACACCTAGGACTAGATTCCCAACCTTTGAATAAGTTTAATCTCAATCATTTTGATCATAACAGTTTACAGCAGGGAATATAACCTCATGTGAGTCACACCCAGTGTGAGAAATAAGGGATAGGTTAGAGATTTTATGAATCACATGAGAGTTCATTGTAAGGAATAAAAAAGGGGAATTTTTATCTAGACTATGGTAGGAAAATTATATATGGATAAAGATCTCATGTAGAGAGAGTATGTTGAGGATGCTTAAAATGTGTATCTAGGCCAAGGATAGGAGATCTAAGTGTCACTATGTATCCTAAAAGTGTAGGTATCAATCCACATGTAGTTCCATAATATGGGGATATTTTTTTAACTTTAGTGTAAGAGGTTATCAACCAAGATCCATATACTAAGGATCCTTACATAGCTCCATCTCTCATGTAAGAGATATGATCCACATATGGTAGGTCACTTTAACTAGTTTAAGATCTTGCAATATTAGACCTTACATATTGTAGATTAACATTACATGACCAAGGAAAAAGAGTTGGAACATTGTCCTTGATTCTGGTTGGAAGATGAAGAAAAAAACACACATGAATATTCCCTCATGCATATATCTTTATTTTGGGGGAAAATGGTCCTTCTTTAGTTTAGGTCAATGGATTGGAACCATGCACCAATGATGATTCACTATGGTCAGTTTAGAGTTATATAGTATGGACTCAACATCATGAAATTTAATGTCTTGTGATAAAGACCAATTCCAAGAAGTTTAAAGTCTTATAGAATGGACTTCTACTATATAGTTTATAATTATATGACAATTATGGGATGATACACAATTTAAAGTCCCATAAAAATGAATAGTATGTTCCAAAAAGGAGTAATTGATGCGTGGGGGAAATTTTCAAAATTTGCGGTCACATGAGGTAGGGTCATCCAAACAATGCGTTAAATTGAAATCGTTTGGTTTTGGGGAAAATGAGTCACCCCAAATCATCACTTTCAGTTTTGATTCTAAAAACAATTTCTTTAAATAATGAAGTTTATATAATGTTAGATTACCTAAGATAAACGTAAATATATTTCAAATCATTTTCACAACTTAAACAATGCATATCAAAATAATTTCACAATCCCAATAATTGAATGTTTATTGTCTTTAAGGACTAACTACATATGAAACTTATTTTAAAATACTTTTTAACATCTGACCATAATCTAACTATAATAAATCCGCTTCTAGAAACCTCATAGGTTATACTAATCTTTATAACTTGGGTAATGGAGACATACGAAATGGTTTCTATCAAACACCTAGTAAGGGAAAACGTATCAACATTTCATCAAGGGTTATATCATTAGTATTTGATAAAACATGAGAATGGGAGAAATATTTTATTAAAAATAACAAGGAATAATAATATTTGTCCATAGCTCATGATAATAGAACATGAAATCTCAAATGAATCAACATGTACCCTATAATAAAATTGTGTCATAATCATGGAAAATGGAATAATAGAATGATATCATAAGTTATTAGAATAATAAATATATGGAAACAACATAAATCATGATAATATAAGTATAATTCAAGGCTCACTACTAAGACAACATAACATAGTGTGCTAGGATGATGACATGTGCACTATACATGGTATTTGATGAGATAAAAACATTACCCAGTGCATCAGAGATATATATAAATCCAAACCCACCCATTATTTAATAATCACCATACATATTTGTGCCACATTTTTTTAACCATCATATCATCAAAACACATGGAAATAAAAATGGGTTTCATACCATTTTCAAATGGTATCCCATAAGGAAACATTCTTAAATTCACTAATTATCATAACATGAGAACCTATAGAAATTGAATGGGTATCCAATGATATTAGTTAAACTTATAGATAAATATAATTTAATTAATATGATGAAATATATCATATATACACCATATATCTAAAGGATATATGATTTAATAAAAAAATTAACTAATAAATTAATTTATGGGTTTTAGGTGAACACCCTTAAATCGAAGAAATAAAACTTAGGGAATTCATAGATGAAATGAATTCGAAGAAAAATAATGTTTATAAATAGTGGATGATTAGGTAAGACAAAGGCAGTGATGGATCATTTATCTTTTAGAGAAGAAATTATAAGTGAAATCACAAAAAGAGTTTTATTATAAAACATTTTCTAACATCATTGTAAAAAACAACAATTTTTTAGTCACTTTTCAAATTTTTTTAGAAGTTGAAGAGAAGAATTATTAAAATATTACTTTAAAATAAATCCTAATAATAAGACCTTTAAAATAAATAAATCTTATGTTAATAAATATAGAGTATAAGATAAAAAATGAGCAAAAATGAAATTACATTTTTATATTTTAAAATACTTATTTTAAACCCCACATCATTAAAAAAGAAAATAAAAATTTCTTCTGAAAAAGGGTAAGGAGAAATGTGAGTATCACATGAGATAAAACATATTTGGGTCCCTAAATTAGAAAGGAGAATATTGGTGGGAAGGAGAAATATGGGCATGGAGGAGAAAAAACATTAGAAATGATGAGTATAAATCCTAAAAATGTCATAATATTTTGCAATAAATCAAGCTAAATAAAAGTTTTTGAATTAAATAAGTAATTTCAATCAATAAAAAAATAGTATTTACCATGTATATTAGAGAAATGAAAAAATGAGTAACTTATAGAATAATTTTGAAGAAATATATCTCAAAACCAAAATGGAAATAAAATAAAGTCAACAAACCACTTATGACTTTATTATCTTTCGAATATAAATCCTATAATGGAAAAAATTATATAGATTTGTAAATCCATTATATTTCAATAAATTTTTGATAAATATATATCCAATAGAAATATTTACATCATAAAAAGATAACATGTGGTGAATATAAATCATATCTTAATGAATAAAAATTGAGATGTGAAAACCCTTATCATTAATAAATATCTTAATATCCTATTTAATATAGTTATTCATACATATAACCTTTTATAAACTTCATTTATAATAATTTATTACAAATATATTAATTATTTTAATCATTCTTTGTTATTAGATTTGATTGTTTGTTTAGTACTAGTTTCACAACAACATTGTTAATTCTTTTTCATATATTCTTAGTTCAAAATAATGATACAATTAAATTTAATATAATACACGTTTCATAATTATTTATAATGTTATAATTTCATTTTATATGTATTTTTTTTTATGATTCTTGATGACGAGGTTGATGATGAGATTGTTTCAGTAATTTATAATGAAAAGGAGAACATATTAATAATAGGTTAAATATTAATATAACTTTTATAGAACCATAAAACACAAATTATTTTATCATTTATTTCTAATAACACTATTATTTAAGTTTTCATAGTCATTCATGATATAAATTTATATTTTTTTTCAAGTAGGTGGTTAAATCGACCCAAATAAGAACAAGCTATAATCTATGGGTGAGTGTGGTTAAGAAAGTGATATTTTTATAATGATATAATTATTATAGAATCATAATGATATTTTTTATATGTTTCAAGGTGTATAAGCATATTTTAATAAATTTTTATATAGAATAAAATACTATATTGAAAATGAAATACTTTACTTTCATAGATGTTGTAGTCTGTACGTACACATGGTCTACATGTTCATTTTCATAGGAAGGGAGGAAGATTGGGAATGATTTTTAATTTAATAATATTAATAATTTTATAAATATTATATTTATTAATTAAATAACCCATTTTAACCATCCATGTATGTTAGTTATGGAAACAAATCATGTCACTTATGGAGGTGATAGTTTGAATGTAACACAAGTGGCATTTTTGTTTTTCGAATGGTTAGGAGGAATATAGAAAACTATTATCTCATAAACATAATCAAATTTTCATATACTTATGATACTGATGTAATTATTTAAACATGTGTATATTAAATTTTATGGAGGCATCATAATAAATAAAGGAAAATAAATGAAAGAAGAGAAATTGATAATTTTACCTTACTCCTTGGAAGAGCTCCTTTGAGAAAAAATTAAGAATTTGATATGTGGTCTTTTGAGAAGACCAGAACCTATAGGTCCTGAATAAGAGTTTTAGGGAGTTATTTTTAATATTTTTTTTCAAATATATGATTCATGGAATGTGAGAATAAGTGGGGAGATGATGACTTATTTTATAAGGGAAATTAGTGACTTTTTTATAATAATAAAATATGTAAAGGTACTATTCAAGGGTCAAGTGGATCCAATAATGGAATATAATAGAGTGAGATGAAGGTTTAAGTTATATTAATCCTATAAAAATAAAATTTCACACATGTTTTTAATATTTTTTCAAGTCTTTTACTCTTATATTTTCACTTTTAGAATTTTTGGTTTTTACCATGCTTACTAATTTTTACCTACGTCATTTAATTTTAATTCCTAAAAATAAAATTGAACTTATTAAATAATTATTACCTAATAATAATAAAATATTAAATCCATTTTATCAAATAAAATTTATAATTGTGATGAAAATTAATTTTAATACTAGTGCACATAACGTGTAAAAACTATTTTTAGAAAAAGCGAATTTTAAGCCTAAAAATTTATGTTTAAGATTAAATTATCAATATTTTTGTTTTCCATGAATTTAATTTGTTGATTATTAAAAAAAATAAGAGTTATGTATCTTTATAATAAATCCAAAATTTAATTATACCCTGTAAAAACATAATTAAAAGACAAAGTTGAAAAACTATTTTTATTAGAATAAAATATTTCTTACATTTCATAACCTTAGACATGAGTTTTCTAAATTAAATATTTTATTTTTAAATTAATATTTTTAATAATTTAATATATTTTGGTATTTAAAATATTTATAAATGTTTTAAGTCATGATTAGATGATGATAAATTAAAAAATGCCGTGATATTAAAAAAACAGTATTATCACTATTCACCTAAAAATTATTCTTTTCAAAAAAATCCCAAAAATTAATCCTAAGATAATTTTTTAATTTTATAATTCAAATATGAATTTAATTTTATAAAATTAAAATTCTAAAATTTATAAATTTATTGTTTAGTTGAAATTAAAAAATATAAATAAAATCTATTTTTATTTAAAAATGATGTTTTAAGTGTTCTTAATATTATATCATATCAGTTTATAATTTAAAAATGTTAATATATTAGTTAATATATAACTATATTTTAAAAATTATAAATTTAATTTATTTGGATTAAATATAAAACACTTTAAAAAAATAGTTATTTGAGAAATAATAATCATTTTTAATATTAATTCACATTACTTATTTATCCTCTAAATGTAATAAATTTTAGTTGAGTAAAATATTTTTATTCATTAGAGGTTTCATTATTCTTATAATTTTCATAATAATTTTATTTTAATATGACTCATTTTAACTTGGGGTTATGTTTGAAACAACATATCGAACATAATATTAATTTAAAGAAAAAATATATTCCAAAATTTCAGGGTGTTAAATTCTCACCCTTAAATAAATTGCCTCCTCAATATTTTAATTATCACATAATAATGAAAATATATAAGGTTATTTAAAATATATAAATTACTCAAGATATAATTTATTTTTATATTTCTACCTTAATATCTTGGTAAATATCGAAGAACTTATCTAGGCATATCCCAATATTGAATTTATTCTTACACATTTAAACTAAATGCTCCACATGGTTAGGTGTTAATATCTATATAATGGAACTAATTTTCCTATAAGGTTCATATTCAACCTTTAAATTATATATGATCATAATTTTTTTTATATATGAAATATGGTTTCCCTATTTCATTGATTAATATGGATTGTATGTGGAGACAACTAATACATTTCCAAAGTCACATAAAATCTATCTAAAGGTAGTATAATAATTCATGAATGAAACATAATTCATCAAAATATGGAGGAGGTTCATATACCTTGGATACAATGATGACACCATTATGAGTTTTTATTTACAATTTAATAGATAAAAGTTAGTGAAAACTCACATGACATAAGACATCTGAAAATACAATGTGAAAATAAGTGTACATAACACCACTTAATTATCTATATCCACTTAAATAGTAGTCACTTCATAAGCTTTTAATTTTTACCATGATCTTTGAGGTTGTTGGTGTAAATTTTCATCTTAATCCCTAATTAGTGAACAAGTTTTCATAGTTCCCAAATCTCACATCTAAAACATCTAATTGCTAATGGATCTTTAGGAAGAACATTAGTTTTCTACATCATGTCAACTAGAATCTTCCTTTTTTCCTGGGAAGTTTATTTCTTGATTACATCCTTTAACACATATAAAACATATTCATTTTCTTTTTATACATTCCCTTGGGTGCTTCTTCCCACATCTTTTATATTTAGGAAGTTGAATCTTATTTCCTTCATCATTTTATTTACTTAAGCTTCCATGAGTCGCCATTCTTCTATTCTTTAGTGTGTTTGGAAACTAAAATAAGTTCACATTTTTAATCATAATACATGGTATCTATTTTGGAATAATGAAAATATTTATCACTCCATCTCTTATCTCATTAGGTTTCTCATTGGAAAAATATCATCATTTCCCATGATACCCACCATTAAATTAGTTACTTTAGGCTTTCTAAGTTTTTAAAACTAAAAAGGGGTTAATGTGAATGATTTAAATTATATGATAACTATAATAAATAATCTCATGAAAAAATAAACCTTGAAATTTCTTACTCTTTGACACCATCACACTAGATTTCTGTTCAACCTAAATTACTATTGGTTCAATCTAGGTTTCTTTAGATTGGGATATCTCATAATACTAAACTTAATTCCTTAACATAATATATACTTCATATTGTATCCTAAATATAATTTAATATACAAAATAATATCCCCAAAGGATGTCTATCCAAGTGTTCAGTCTTAGGCCCACTCATCATACACCAAGTGGAGATCAAGTTGATACTCAATAAACCTTTTTATAAGTTATTAACCCTTACAGAATATGTACCAAAACCAAACACATACACTTTATAGTATCTAGGTGGGGATGAAATTTCTAAAAAACCACACAATCTCTAATTTACCAAAACATAAGGATTTTATCCTATACTTAGAATTATCTATAGGGTTTTCACTAAATTTATCATATTTTACCCAAAAAAAGAACTAAATGAATAAAAAAACTAAACTAATCTAACAAAATAACAAAAATAATCATAAAAAATATTTAAACCAATCATAAAAAATAACCATACTCTTCTCTAATACCAAATGAAGTGCCCCAGACCTGTATTTATGCGTTTAGTGCTAAAAAAACTTTCTTTAAATACTGGATTTGATACAAAGTGAGACATACCAAGTTAAAAATACATTTATTTCACATTATTTTCTAAAATTAAACATTATATCTCATTATAATCTCACAATACAATGTATGAAAGGTTTATAATCTTTGAGAACTAGTATTAATTGAAATTTATTTTACAATACTTGTAAACATTTCACCATAATCAAACTACACTAGATCCCCTTATTGACTCCTCATAGGTTATACCCTTCTTCATGACCTAGGAAATGGAAACATAAGAAAAGGGTGAGCTCAAGCACTCAGTAGGGAAAAAAATTATCAACATGTATTTAAGGATTATATCACAAGAATATGAAAAACATGAGTAGAAGATAAATATCTTATTAAAAGAAACATGAAATTATAAGAGTTTTCTATAAGTCATGATAATGAAACATGAAATCTAAAATGAACAAAAATGTTCCATAGAATAATTGTGTGAGATATTCATGGAAACATGGTATAAGGGAATGATATAATAAGTTCATGGAATCATAAAAATGTATAAATAACATAAAGAATGACATTATAAGTACAAGTTATGGCTCACTACTAATACAACATAACACAATGTTCTTGGATAATTGTCCATGCACCATAAATATTATATCATGAGATGAAAACATTACACAATGAATTAGAGGGTTATATAATTTTGGTCCCACACATCACATAATAATCATCATATATATGTGAACCACATGTTTTCAATCATCATATAATAAAAACCCATGTAAATAAAAATGTCATCCATATACTTTTCAAATGGTATCACATAAGAAAATATCCAAAAAATTAACTATAAGCATAACATGATAACCCATGGAAATAAAATGGGTATCTGATTATTTTAAGTAAACTTGTAGGTAAATAACCATTAATTAATACAATGAAGTATATGGTGTGATACCATATAGATAAAAAGTATACAATTTAGTTAATAATTTCCCCAATTAATCGATGTATGGGTATCTAGGTGAACACCCTTCAATCCATGAAATGAAATTAGGGAATTTATATAGGAAAGGCATTAAAAGGGAAATCATGTTTATAAATAGTGTATTTTTAGGCAATAAAAATTTAGTGACGCATCATTTTACTTATAAATAGGAAAATATTAGTGAAATAATGAAATGAGTTTTCTTATAACACATTTAACAAAATCATTGTAAAAAGGAATGACATTCAAATCACTTTTCAAAAGTATTTTTTTAAAAATGTGAAGATAATAATTCTTAAAATACTAATTTAAAATATATCCTAATAGTACCTTTAAAATAAATAAATATTATGTCAACAAATGTTGAGAAAAATAAAAATATTCAAATGTAAATTAAATTCCATTTTTAATTTTTAAATTACCTTTTTTGAATCCCACATCATTAAAATGAATAATAAAACATTAATTTAAAAATGAATAATGAGAAATACGAGGATAATAGAAGATAAAACATATTCAGGTTCCCAAATAGGAAAGGAGAACAATGGTGGGAATAGAAAATAAATACATGGATGAGAATAATCCATTATAAAAGGCAAGTATTGATCCTAAAAATGTCATAACTTTTTGGCATAAATCAACCAATAAATAGGTTTTTGATTTAAATAATTAATTTTAAAAAAAGGAAAAAAGATGAGTTACTATATATAATAGATAAAATTTATAATAAGGGAACTCATAAAATAATAGTCAATAAAGATAGCTCAAGACCCAATTGAAAAGAAAATTGAGTCAAGAAAACCACTTATAACTTAATTATATTTTGAATTGAAAAATCATAAAGTTAAAACATGATATGAATCTATAAATAACTTATTTTTCAATAAAATTATATCCAAGGGCCATATTTACATCACAAAAAGGGAATATGTGGTGAATGAAAATCAAATCTCAATAAAGAAAAATAAAGATGTAAAAACCCTTACTTTTAACCCCACTTAGTAGAATATTCTCTTACCTACTGTATAACAAAAAAAAAATTTTAGTCACCTATTTTAAAACCTTATTCATACCTATAAACATTTACACATCTCATTTATAACCATTAATTACAAGTATATTATTTATTTATATTTTATTTTAATCATGAGATATTATTAGCTTTGACTGTTTGTTTAGTTTTAGTTTCACAATAATAACATCAATTATTGTTCAGAGATTCAAAGTTCATAATTATGAGATCATTATAGTAATTGATACATATGTTTTTATCAAGATTTATAATGTTTTAATTTCATTGTATAAGTACTTTTTTTATGATTTGTGGTAATAAGGTTGGTGATAAGCTAGTTTCAGTAATTTATTATGAAAAAGTGTGGTATATTAATATTTTGGTAAATATTATTATAATATTTTAATACATAAAAAACATTATTTTATTAGTAATGTCTAATAAAACCAGTATTTATGTTTCTCTAGTCATCCATGAAAGAAATTTATATCATTGTTCAATTAGGTGGTTAAACTGACGTAAATAAGGATATGATATAATCTATGGATGAGTATGGTTAAAAAAGTGATTCTTTTATAATAATATCATTATTAAAGATTAATAATGATATTATTTATATTTTTAAGAAATTTTATATTATTTTTAATAGATATTTTTAAATAATAAAAACTATGAAAAATTAAATATGTCACTTTCATGGATGTGGTAGTCCGAACATACGCATGAGCGATGGGTTCATTTACATAGGATGAGAGGAAGACTAGGAATGGTTTATAATTTCAGAATCCTAATAATGTTTAAAATATAATATTAATTCATTAAATATATTATTTTAACTATCCATGTGAGGTGGTTATGAAAAATGGATCATGTCGCTTATGGAGGCGGTAGTCCTCACTTAACACAAGTAGAAATTTATTTTTTTGAATGGTTGGGAGTAAGGTAGAAAATCATTATCCCATAAAAATAATAACATTTATGTATGATTATTATTATGATAAATTTATTTAAACATGGTTATATTATATTTATAAGATGTAGAATAAGAAATAATGGAAAATAAATGAAAGGGGAGTAATTTAGAATTTTACCGTACTCATTTAAAGAGAACCTTTGCAAAAAAGACTAAGGATTTGGGAGTTGGTATTTTAAGAAAATTAGTACCTATAGGTATTAGATATGAGTTTTTGGGAGTTATTTATATTTATTTTGGTCTAATGTAATAGGCATCAGGTGTGAGGATAAGTGGGGTGGTGATGACTCTTTTTATAAGTGAAAAGAGTGGAATTTTTGTAATAATATAAAAGGTAAATTCACTATTCAAGGGTCAAGTGGATACAATAATGGAAAATAATGTAGGGGATGGATTAATGTCAAAAAATACTTAAAAATCCAATTTAACACATGTTTTTAACATATTTTATGTTTTTTAATCTTATATTTTTCTCTTTTAATATTTTATTAGTTTTTACCATGGTAACTAATTTTTACCTAAGTAATTTACTTATAATGTATAAAAATAAAATGGAACTTATTCAATAATTTTTGAAATAATGATTAAAAATATGAAATCAATTTTATCAAATAAATATTTAATAGTGATAAAAATTAATTTTAATATTTGTGCACATAATGTATAAAAACTATTTTTAGAAAACATGCATTTTTACGCTTAAAAAATTATGTTTGAGATTAAATAACTAATATTTTGATTCCTATGATACTAATTGGTTTATTATCATAAAAATAAGAGTTATCTATAATTTAAATTAATCTAAAAAATAATTCTACCTTGTAAAAACATAATTAAAATCTAAATATGAAAAAATATTTTTATTAGAATAAAATATTACCAATATTTCAGAATGTTAGACATGAGTTTTATAAATTAAACATATTATTTGTAAAAGAATCATTTTATTCCTGAAATATTGTATTATTCATTAAATATTATTTATAAAATTTTTAAGTAATGCTTAGATGATGATAAAGTCAAAAACACTATAGTATTAATAAATACTATATTTTTACTATTTAATTTAAAAGTATTCTTTTGAGAAAAATTCCAAAAATTAATCCTAAGATAAATTTGAAATTATAAATTCAAAAATTAAGTTCATTTTAAAAATTCACATTCTAAAATTTATAATTTTTTTAAATGAAAATATAAAATATAAATATTTTTTATTGAAAAAATGACATTTTAAAGTTCTTAATATTATCTCATATCAATTTATAATTTTAATAATGTTAATATATTATTTTATATATAGTGATTTTTATAAAGTGGTTAATTTAATTTATTAGGATAAAATATACAACACTATAAAAAATTACTATTTGAGAAAGAAAAATATTTTTTAATATTAAATCATATTAATTACTTATCCTCTAAATGTTAGATATTTTAGTTGAGTAATATTTTTTTATTTACTAGGCGATTTATTATTCTTATAATTTTTATAATAATATTTATCTAATATGACGTGAATCATTTTAGACAATTGTTCTATGTAAAACAAGTTATCGAACATAATATTAATTTAGAGAAAAAATATATTCCAAAATCTTGGGGTGTTACAAAAAACCTTTGGTTAGGTCCACGATAGGTGATTTCAGACATCTCTATATATCATTAATAATCAGGATTCAAGGCATACATAGTTTTTTAGAAGTCCCTACATATATCTGGCCCATATATTGGGGAATAAAATTGGGTCCCATGTTGGTGTAGTACCATCTGGATGATGGGAAATCACCGAAGAGGGCCAAAACACCAAGGTGGGAGAGGGAATTTTTTTATATTTTTAGTTGGTCGTAGGATTAGTGATCCTGGTGTTAGTATGTATCCAATTAATATAGGAATATGTCAACATACAATTCTTTAAGGTGACATTTTTTTGTAGAGATCTAGCTCATATACAGGGAAATTAACATTTTTCAAATCATATGTTCATGGTTAAGGAATCGTACGCTGAAGTCTTGTATATAGATCTGGATCATATGCATGATAGGCAAATTTTTTACATTTTCGGAACACACACCCAAATGGATCAAGACCATACATAGTAGATATGGTATCAAAATGGTTTTTATAATGGTGAAACTATGGTTGGTCCTAAGGTATAAAATTACTGGGTGTCTCTACATATCTTTGATGAACAGAATCAAGCTATACATAGTTATTATAAAATGGTCCCTATATAGATAAAACTATTTCATAAGGATGAGGGTGTCTTAAATCATAGGCTAGGTGAACAATGATATTTGATCCAGCTAATACTTTCATAACCATTGAATCCCTTATGGACGAAGAAAGAACCCCTCACGTAGATCAATATTTTAAATAAGGGAGAATCATTTTAGTGTGGGTTCATGGATGAAGGATTATACATAGATTTAAATCATACATAGGATTGAACACTTTTATAAATCTATAAATATTTTTTTTACAAGTTTCCTTTATCACAAAATAGATTCATGTGAAGGGGAAGAAAATATGGGCTTCACTTTAGTACAATTCCACACAATACAGGGAGGGAAGGAATTTTATTTTCTAAAAATCATGAATGGGATGAAGATATGAGATCCAAGCATCACTATATATATCCTAAAGTAGAAGGAATCAAGGTAAATATAGTTCTTATATGGTGCCGCCTCTACATTTATCAATATCAAATATAGGGGGACATGAGTTATTGATGAAATTTATGGGTGGGCCTATAATAATAGATCAATGTTTCACTATGAATTCTTAAGTAATTGTAATCAATCCACATATTATTCTTTAAGATAAATTACCTATATAAATCTAGCTCATATACAGGGAAAAAGGGATTTTTTTTGGTGTAGGCTGATGAAAGGAATAAACCGCACACTAATAATTCCTACATAGACTAGAATCTCACATAAGGGAACAAGGTCATAGAAAGTGGGCCACTCTGATTAGTTTAGAGTCATGCATAATGTATTTTTGGAGTAATTTAGTTTAGGGTCATAATTATTTATACCAATTTGTGATAAATTTTAGGGTCATGCGATGAGGACCTTCCCCATGCTATTTAACTCAATGTGGTGGGGATGTTATGCCATGTAGTTTAGGGTCATACGATGAGGACTCACATGTCATGAAATTTAATATCATATGACATGGACCATGGAGCCATGAATTTTATGTTAATTTTAAATGGAATAAGACTATGTAGTCTAACATAATGTATTTAGGATGTTATGGACCAATGTAGAGTCATTAAAAGTATTTCTTATGAAATATTACATTATTGGTGGTAGTGATGCACTCACCATATATTGTGTAAAAGGAGTAAGATATATTCTAATAGAATACACGTATGTTCTAAGGTACATCCCACTTTGGTTCAAGTTTCAAGAGATTCTTCCAATTATCATTTGAGTTCTGATAACTAACACTAGATATCCCTAGAGAATAGAGCATAAGTGAAATTTCTTATTTAATATTCAAAAAATCTAATTATAATGGAATTCCAGGTTGTGAAGTGTGCACAAACTCTTCTCATCAATTCCCTCTAACTAATCTAACCACATCCAGGATTCTTTATCTTTTAAGTGTTGTCCGTATATAGAAATGTGGAGAGAGGGAAATTGAAATTCTATTGGTAGCATTTCCTCTGTTCCATAAACAAGTGAATATGGGATCACTTGTGTGGTAGTATAGGTTTTGGTGTGGTAAGACAACAAGGCATGAATAATCTTGTCTATCAATGATTTATTATATTTATCTATAATTTTATAGAGTATATTTAAGAGAGTCCTATTGAAGGCCACTATCTTTCCATTTTTCATTGCATGTTAATGGGACAAGTGGTTGGACTCAATGATATATTATTGATATAAAATTTTCAACTTGGATGAATAAAAATTGGTGTTGTTTTCCATAATAATTGATTTAGGGACACTAAATCTAGTAATTATGTTAGTTTTCTTAATTTTTATCATATTATTTTTTCTAATTTCCTTTAGGTCTATAACCTTGGACCATTTATAAAATAAGTCGATAGTAGTAATGATGTACTTGAACTACCTAATTTTAGTTGGGAGATATGACCCCATGAAATCCATTCCCTATACAATGAATAGACAAGAGTATTTGGAAGTATGAAATAACTATTGGGGTTGATTTATGAGGTTGACATATATTTGAAAAGAATGCCACTTCCTAGTGAATTATACACAACCTTGTTTCATTGCTATCTAGAAATATCTAAGTCTCTAAATTTTATGGGAGATATTGGTCATTGACTGATGAGTGTTGGAGGATATTGAATGAACTTACTACATGATGGTGAAGGTTTCTCCTCTTTCAGTGAATTTGGGTAGGAATTCATTAAAAAATCATTTTAGAGGATCTTATATTCATTCAGGTCATCATAAAGGATGAATTTTTCTACCTGACATTAGATTTGTTCCTTCTTGGATCGATCTAGCTGAAGGATACCACTATAAAGATAGTCCATTATAGGGATCATCCATCTAGTATAAACATTTGTTGATGAGGATATTGGATTATCATGATCCAGAGAAGTATTGATTTCATTTATTTTCTCCATTTCACTGACAATGATAGGGGAGACCACCCTGTGGTTTGTGATACAAAAAACAATCTCATCCTGGATGGGATTAGCCAGGGAATTGATGTGGGCATTATATAAATGTGATGACCCATGTTTTTCCTCTTTAAATAAATACTTTGTTCAATGGTTCGATCCACACATGAAACTAAAACCAAAAAAAATATAGACCATCATAAGGCATTTGTAGAATTGGAAAGTATGAACAATGGTAATAGAATTATGAATATATATATATATATATAAAATAAAGTTTACTTTAAATATAAACTCAAATAGTTCTGCTATGAGACTAATGAAATCACTTTTCTAAAATTTACTTATTTTCAAGAATAATATATTTTGATATAAATAGTGTATTAAAACTAGTTTAATTATCAATTTATAATAAATATAAAAAATAATAGATAATATACCAAAATTAATTTTCCAATAGAAAAGAGTTTTCTCTATATTTATGTTTTTAAATATTTTTTTTATAAATTTTAGGTTGCAAAATTTACAAAATTAACATAAATTTTCGATTTCTTAGATCCATATTATAATAATATGATTTTTTGATATTTTTCTAAAAATATTGAGTTTTAGGTGAAAAATATAAAATATTATTTTTACAAATAGCATGAATTTATGAAATTATTAGAATATAATTTTGAATTGAAATTTTTTGAAATTTATTTATAAGGATAAATAAATATTTTATAAGTGTCTTTATAATTTTAAAAAGGTTTATTTTTTGTTTATAAACCCATATTTGACATTTTATAATTTTTGTTATATTTTTTTTAATATATTATACATTTCATATTTTAATGTTAAATTTCATCACTCTTAAAAATTGAATCAAAAAAAATGGATTTCAAATTTTGAATAATTATGTCAAAATTATATATTAAGGACCATTTTATTTCTAGTAATAAATGATAAATTAGCTAAGTAAAAACTAGTTACTATGGTGAAAACTAAAATGTTAAAAATGAGTAGCATTATAAGTAAAGGGCCTAACATGTTTAAAACGTATTTTTAATTTATTAGATGAATTTTTGATCGACCTTATCTCTTCACCACTCCATTATTTATCATTGTTTTGGAACTTTCCTTGATAATGACTTCATATTATTGATTTTTTGGATATTTAACCTGGATCTTCTTTTCAGGTATGTTTTTCCTTTTCTGGTTGTTTTTGAGGAAAAAAAATTCTTGAAATTTTCTAAGTACACGCCATGTACATTATGAGTACATGCCGTGTACTTCCTTGCAGCAGGATGCCATGTACTGGCTACGTAGTAGCCACACACAGGCCGTGTGGGAGTGATTTGGAGGCCGCTTAAAGAGGAGTACGGAAAAGGCGAGTACATTTCATGTACTTCAAAAGTACACGCTGTCTTTTTTTTCTTAATTAAACGCATCGGGGTCACGTTTGATCGACAGAAACACCCCCTTCTTCGTTTGTCCCATCCAAGAGTGCTGTATGACCGTGGATCTTCGACGAACCTCCGAGCGTGCGTCCATTCTCCGAATCAAACACCGTTTGTTGAGTTGGAACCGCATCAGTGAGTTCTCTCTTCTCTTAGAGCATCATCTTCTGTTTTCTCCTCTCTCATGAGATATCGTGTGTTAAACATTTTAGAAATTTTTGTAGATCTTCGATGTTCTAAGGAAATTCAAGCTTCGAGGTTCACATATAGCGATCTCCTAACCCCGAGGTAGGTGGTTTGTTTATTTCTATTCGAAGTCTTTGAGTATTATGTGCAAATTCCACCAATACCCCTGAACGTGGTATTGTGTGTTTACCTTTTTACCCCGGTTGTTTTAGTTCCATGATTGTATGCTTGTGTATAGGTAATTTGGATATGAATAGGGTTGATTTCTATGCTTTGGGTGTTTTTCCCTTTCATGTTCTGTTTATGACTGTTTGGTCCTGTTTATCCAGTTTGGCTGCCTTGCTTGTTTTCCATGTCTGTTATTGTAGGATCAAGAGTTTGTATTCTGACATGCTTGTTATGTTGTAGACTGTTCAGCCAAGTATTTCAGTAGGTTTTCCTGTCCATATTACACTGCTATTCTCATTGACCTACACAGGGCCATGAGAACCTAGTGTAGTAGACTATAAGGGGAATTGACCAGGTGAGCTTTCTCAGAGAGTCTTTGAGCACTTTTGGATATAAGCGGGATTGATCGAGTGAGCATCCTCAGAGAGCCTAGAACCACCTAGGGCTATAAAAGGAATTGACCGAGTGAGCTTCCTCAGAGAGTCCTTGATTTCTTTAGAAAATAAGGGGATTGACTGAGTGAGATTCCTCAGAGAGTCTTTGATTTTTATTCCTGAACTGTTTAGACTATAAGGGGAATTTACTGTGAGTGCTTATTCGGAGAGTCTATGAATGACCTGGACTGTAAGGGGAATTGACTGAGTGATCTTCCTCAGAGAGTCCTTGACCTTGGGGCTATAAGAGGAATTGACCAAGTGAGATTTCTTAGAGAGTTTCTGACTACATTAAACTACAAGGGGAATTGTCTAAGAGTGCTTCCTTAGAGAGTCTTCATATACTGAACCAGAGAGGAGAGGCTGTGTGCACTTCCTAGAGTGTTACTGTACTTGATTGATTGTTTGACTTGTGAAACTGTTTACTGCTGAGTACCTTCCTGTTTACTATTTTTTGTACTTTTAAATTCCATATATTCACTGATTATTAGGCATAGATATTTGGGTGGTTGCCTACTGGGATTTAGTCTCACACGCTGTTTGGTCTATGATTTTGGGCCCAAAAAGATTATATTGCTATAGATATATATAAGGGCAAGCTCCCTTATACTTTAGGTACTTGACTTGCTGTGGAGTTAGAGAGCATGGGACCAAGCTATGGATTGCGATGCTAAGGAGTTTATATGTTTTTATTTTGAACTTTGCTTTAGCACTATTTTTATTTCCAGCATTGTGACTTGTTTGGATGATTTCATAGACATATGTATCATGAATCATTTCATATATATATATATATGTGTGTGTGTGTGTGCTCCAGTTGTTTATTATTCTAGTATTCCACTGTTTACTATTGTTGGATATTTACTACTTCCGCTGTTGCATGTATTTTATTACTTCCATTGCCTACTCTACCAATTAGGGCATAGTTTTCCCACTATCACACCCAAGGCCATCATTGCTAGTCGGCAGCCTCTGGAATTCGAGGAAATGCACTTGAGGCCATGTGACCAACCAGGTACGGGGCGCCTCTGGGTGGCTTCCAGAACCAGGACGTTACAAAGTGGTATCAGAGGATTCTTTTCTCTTGATTTACTGTTTGGAGCCTTTAGCTAGGGATATAAAGGAATAGGTACTTGGTAATAAGTTGTGACTGGGAGTAGCTAACCCGTATATAGGGAAAACTAGTCTACCTTGTTAATTGAATTTTTTTTATGCTTTTTCAATTATTACAGTTGATTTGATTTCACCTTGAGTGATTCACATTATTTGTTCTGTTTTTGTTGATATTATTGTGGTTCTATTTCTGTTGCAACCCAATGAGATGAGGGTATGCTATCTCATGCCAAATATATTCATTTTCTAGAAATCACATGTCATACATTTTTTTCATGCCATATAGGATGAATTAGTGATGGCATGTTGTTGTGATAGATGTTGTGTAAAATATACATCCTGTTGTGATAGTTTCCCTGATAAAATACCTGCTGATTGATAGGGTATTGTTTTGTGTAATGTTTTGCTTGAATGGATGCCAAACTTTGGATCTTGAGGTGTTATGGGCCCTCATGGACTGTAATTTGGTGGATCAATGATCTTTTTGCCTTTTTATAACACGTATAAGATTCCAGACTTTTATTCGTGGGGAGTATGACCCCTCACAGATCAAAATTTGTCACTTTCAGTGTTCGTTTCAGTGTTTTCTGGGTTCCAGAGTAGTTTCTGAGGCTTAATGTCCGGAAAAACCCAAAATACACGCCGTGTAGTGTTAATTAAATGCCATGTGTTCTTTTGTTTGGGAATAAACTATTTTTCTTAAGTACTCCATGTACTTTATGTACACACTGTGTAGTCTCTAACCATGTCGTAGTCCGTGTGGGAAGAGACACGGGACGGGGAAAGTTCGATGGGAACACGCCGTGTACCAGACAAACACGTTGTGTAGTGTCGACCTTGTGTCTGCCCGTGTAACCAACAACATGGATGGATAAGAACATAATATATACATGAAATTTCCGTGTTGAACACACCGTGTAGTCTGACTTTGGTACCCGACCGTGTCACGAATAACACGGGTTGGTGTTATCCCTTCACGAACACGTCGTGTCCATTTGGAACACGCTGCGTAGTATAATCCATGTGTTAGGCCGTGTCACTAACAACATGAGCCAGGTGAAGTTTGTCTAGTACAAGCCGTGTCTATATTGAACACAATGTGTAGTCTTGTCTTTGGAGAGTCATGTTGCTTAACAGTGTTGAATGACTCAGGCAGGGAAAGGGGAATCAAGTGCACGCCGTGTTTTAAGACAACCCGCCGTGTGTCTGGGGTGTTACATGACTAGTTTAGGTAGGAGTACATGCCAATGTCAATGAATTCAGGGAACACGCTGTGTAGGAAATGTACATGCTGTTTAGTAATTTTTTGTAAAACCTGAGTGCTTTCTTTCTCCTATTCTCTTATTTCACTCCTTGTTTTAGTACTTGAAAATCTTGATGAAAGGTGTGTACTTGACCTTGAAGAGTCATGCCACCGAGACGTCCTCCGGTTGTGCGCTAGTTGCCAAACGATGATCAGACACCGGACATGGCTGATTAGGGACTACCTGCAAATCCTCCTGTTGTGCCAACCTTGGCACCAACCGTTTTACCTGATATAGGTGCGGATGCATAGTTCAGGGAGGGCTTTCTGAGGATGATGTAGACCTTTTTGGGTGCACCACCTCCTTCCCTATCGATGGCTGATTTGACACGGGTCTTCTAGCAGCAACATCCTCCAACATTCTCAGGGGATAGAGGACCTCAGGTTGCAGAGTCATGGCTAGAATCCACACTAAAAATTTTCAAGGACCTGGAGATACCTATAGAGAATAGGGTGAAGCTCTCTACCTACATGCTCCGATACTCCACCAAGAGGTGGTGGGATGCGATCTCACAGGCGGGCCGCCAGCAGAATATGGTTTGGGAAGAGTTTTGGCACATCTTCTATGATTACTTATATCCGGATACCTTGAGGGCTGATCAAGCCCGAGATTTCATGAGACTGAAGCAGGGTACTCTTACTGTTATGGAGTATTCCTCTCACTTCACAGTACTGTAGCATTTCACGCCTATACCAGGAGGTGATGAGTTGTTCCTTGCATAGAATTTTGAGGATGGTCTGAAGCACGACATCCGATCACAGGTGAACATCTTCATGTTGAATTCAATATCTTCTATCACCAACTAGGAAATTATCACGGAGCACAATATGTGGTATTCTGAAGCTGGGAACCAGGGAAGTTCGTCTTCCAGAGTTATTGCTCTGCCAGCTGATAGCAGGAAGCGTCATAGGAAGGCTGCACGAGGAGATCAGAGCAGGCGGATGTATCTTCCGGCAGCCAGGTGGTGTGCTACCAGTGTGGGAGAAGTGGGAATACGAGGCCACGTTTCCCGAGAGACCCAGTGGAGTGCCAATCTTGAAAAAATATGGGTCATATTCAGCGCTTTTGTCAGTTATTCTCACCTGCAGCTAGTTACAGGGGTTCTTCTATGACCCCGCGTGCAGGAGCAACACCACCAGTTTCTCACCAGTCTGGGAAATGAAGTTTTTCCGACCGTTCAGGAGGAGGTGGAGTTTGTGGCCGTGGTAGTTAGTCACCAGTTCTCTAGCGACAACAGTGTGGATCAACTCAGAGCGGTTAGGCATGGTCACACATCCACGACATAGGCAAAACTTTTGCAGTAGAGCAGACCCAATATTAACAGGATCCCGGACCCTCCACAGTTAAAGGTACGATCGTAGTAGACTTAGTTTTATCTTCAGATCTTTTCAACACAGGGGCTTCCCATAGCTTTATATCTATTGCTATTGTAGAGAGCCTTGGGCTCTGTATATTTTCCTCTGCCGATATCTTGATTCTAGATAAACCATTGGGGACTAGAATGGCTAGTGTACATCAGTGCAAGGAGTTCCCACTAGAGGTTGGTGGATGTCACTTCTTATGGGACCTCTATGTCCTAGAGATGAAAAGATATGATGTCATTCTCAGAATGGACTGGCTATTTCCATTCCAGGAAATTGTCGATTTTTATCACCGTAGGATGAGTTTCGTATCACCAGAGGGTGGATTCTTTCTTCATAAGGGCGAATGGGATGTCCTGGTGAGCAGAGCGGGTTTAGAGCATCATGGGTAGGGATTAGTTACAACCCATATTGATAGTCTATATCTGGATGAATAGGGGAATTCACAGTTAGAATTTCCTCCAGTAGTGGATCATTTCAGATATGTCTTTCCAGAGGACTTTTCAGGTTTACCTCTAGAGCAAGAGGTAGACTTTTCTATTGAGCTTGTTCTAGGAGCGGCACTAGTGTCCATTCCTCCTTATAGGATGGATACACCAGAGTTGTAGGAGCTCAAGAAATAGTTGGAGGAGTTGCAAGCCAAGGGTTTCATCTGACCCAGTACTTCTCCTTGGGGTACGCCTGTCCTGTTTTTGAAGAAGGCAGATAGTACCCTTAAGCTTTGTGTGGATTATCGGAAGCTGAACCAGCTGACAGTCATGAACTGATATGCCTTGCATAGTATTGATGATATCTTTGATCATCTTTGAGGATCCCAGGTGTTCTATAAGATTTACTTGAGGTCCGATTATCATCATTTGCATGTTATACCATCTGATATACCACTCACAACCTTCCGGAGCAGGTATGGTCCATACGAGTATATGGTTATGTCGTTCGGTCTCACGAATGCACATACAGTTTTCATGGAACCGATGAACTGAGTGTTCCATCCACACTTGTATTCTTTTATGGTGGTCTTCATGGATGATATCTTGGTGTACTCTCACACTCGACACGACCATGCTACCTATATTGAGATAATTTTGAGTAAACTAAGGGAGCACTAGTTATATGTTAAGCTCTCAAAGTGCCACTTTTGGATGGATCATATTCACTTCCTGGGTCATATTATCTCAGAGGCAGAAGTAGAAGTAGGCCTAGAGAAATTGAGAGCTGTAGTCTTCTGATAGAAGTCGAAGAACATCTTAGAGGTGAGGAAATTTCTAGGGTTGGATGGATACTACAGATGTTTTATACATGACTTTTCATGCTTAACAGCACCGCTGACAGGTCTGACTAAGAAAGGTGTGAAGTTCTTATGAACAGATTCTTGTGAGTCAGCCTTTCATGAGCTGAAAGGGTGGTTGACTTCAGCACCGATACTAGTCTTTCCAGAGCCAGGAAAGAGCTATACTGTTTACTGTGATGCATCAGGTATCGGGTTGGGAGCTGTGCTTATGTTGGGAGATGGAGTCGTTGCGTATGGGTCTCAGCAGTTGAGGCCACATGAGAGGAATTACCTGACACACAATCTGGATTTGGAAGCTATTGTTCATTCCGTACGCTATTGGGGACATTATCTTATGGGAGATCACTTTGTGTTTTTCACTGATCACAAGAGTCTCAAGTACATCTTCACTCAGCATGATAAGAATTTGATATAGCGGAGGTGGGTCAAGTACCTACAGTCCTTTGACTTTGAGCTTCCCTATACGCCTAGGAAAGGCAATATAGTTGCTGATGCGTTGAGTAGGAGGACTCAGATACAGGTAGTTCAGGTGTCTAGTAGTGAGTGGAAGCTTATGGCTCTGTTCTCTGAGTTGCATTTGGAGGTGCACGACAGTCAGGGGAAAACTTTTCTATTATCTGTAGCTGTTACCTCTAATCTTCTTGATTGAGTTTGAATAAGGCAGTTATCAGATTCTAAAGGCCTAATCCTAAGGGAGAGTGTATTAGGATAAGATACTATTCTTGGATCGACCATAGGCTAGGATGAGATCTTGCATTTCCAGGGGCGCGTATGGGTGCCAGCAGACATACACGAGGAGCTGATGCGGGACTTTCATTTCTCAGTTTTGGAAGTTCATCCTGGCATCACCAAGATGTATCGTGATCTACACCGTCAGTATTGGTGTCCAGGTATGAAGAGGGATGTTGCTAATTTCTTCATGAGGTGTTTTACATGTCAGCAGGTGAAGGCAGAGCATCAGTGACTAGTAGGGATTTTACAATAGTTACCCATTCCTGAGTGGAAGTGGAATGACGTCCCGATGGACTTTGTGACCAGTTTTATGAGGTCGCGTCGGGGGAATGATGCTGTTTGGGTTGTCATTGATAGACTCATGAAGTTTTCTACTTCTTACCAATCAAGGAGACTTTTAGTATTGATGAGTTGGGACAATTGTACATCTGAGATATCGTATGTCATCATGGAGTTCCACACTCTATTATTTCATACAGGGATGTAGGTTTTTCTTCCCGGGTCTGGTAGGGGATTCATAAGACTTTGGGTACACAAGTACTTTTGAGTACAACTTACCACCCCCAGATAGATGTCCAGTCTGAGCATACAATTCAAGTGCGTGATGACATGCTCCGAGCATGCATTCTGGATTTTGGAGGTTCTTGGGAGAATCATATACCTCTTGTGGAGTTTTCCTACAACAATAGTTTTCAAGAAACTATTCAGATGGCTTATGAGGCTTTCTATGGTAGGCTATGCTGATCACTCTTATATTGGATGGAGGCCAGAGAGGAAGCTTTGTTGGGACCTCATCTTGTTTAGGAGACTACAGAGTTGATAGAGTTGATTTAGAAGACGATGGATACTCTGTAGTCTCGACAGAAGTATTGTGCTGATCAGAGGAGACGACCTCTGGAGTTCAAGGTTGGGGATCAGGTTTTCCTATGTGTCACACTGAGGTTGGGATACAAGAGGATTAGGAGATAGGGTAAGCTCTCACCAAGGTACATCGGGCCGTTTTAGGTGTTGGAGAGAGTTGGTTCAGTTTCCTATCGATTGCAGTTACCTTAGAGGTACCGAACTATGCACGACGTCTGCCATGTTTCTCATCTTCGACGTTACTTCTCAGACCCATCTCATGTCTTCCATCTTGAGGAGGTTGAGTTGGAAGTGGATGAATCCTTTTAGGAGCATCCTATCCGGATCTTCGATCACAGTACAAAGGTTCTCTATGGCTGGTCTGTTCCTCTGGTACGGGTGCTTTGACAGCATAGGTGAGTACATGACGAGACTTGGGAGAGGGAGGCAGACATGCGATCACATTGGCCAGAGCTGTTCAGGGTTTCTTCTTCTACGCCACACGAGAGAAATAAGAGGAAAAATTTCTTTAAGGGGGAAAGTTTGTAAGAGCCCGAATCTTATTTTCAGGTATGTTTTTCATTTTCTGGTCATTTTTTTGGAAAAATGAAATTTTGGAAATTTTCTAAGTACACGCCCTGTACTTTATGAGTACACGCCGTGTACATTATGAGTACATGCCATGTACTTCCTTCCCGCAGGAGGCCGTGTGCTAGCCATGTAGTAACCACAAACACGGTCGTGTGGGAGTGATTTGGAGGCCACTTAAAGTGGAGTACAGAAAAGGTGAGTACACACCATGTACTTCAAAATTACATGCCGTGTACTTTCTTTTTTTTCATTAAACGCACCGGGGTCGCATCTAATCGACAAAAACACCCCCTTTTTCGTTCATCTCATCCAAGAGCGTTGTAATACCTCAGATCTTTGACGAAACTCCGAGCGTGTCTCCATCCTCAGAATCGAACACCGTTTGTTGCATTGGAACCACATCGGCGAGTTCTATCTTCTCATAGAGCATCATCTTCTGTTTTATTCTATCTCGTGAGATATCGTGGGTTGAACGTTTTAGAATTTTTTGTATATATTCGATACTCTAAGGTGATTTATTATTCTAGGTTCACATATAGAGATCTCCTAACCCCGAGGTAGGTGGTTTGTGCCTTTCCGTTCAAAGTATTTGAGTATTATGTGAAAATTCCACCAATACCCTTGAACGGGGTATTGTGTGTTTACCGTTTTACTCCTATTGTTTTCCTTCCATACTTGTATTCTTGTGTAGAGGTAATTTGGAAATGAATAGGGTTGATTTATATGATTTGGATGTTTTTCCCTTGCATGTTCTATTTATAACCATTTGGTCTTGTTTAGCCAGTTTGGCTGCCTTGCCTGTTTTCCATGCCTGTTGCTGTAGGATGGAGAGTTGGTATTCTGACATGATTTTTATACAGTAGACTGTTCATCCAAGTAGTTCTATAGGATTACTTGGACATATTACACTACTATGCTCATTGAATTATACAAGGCTGTGAGAACCTGGTGTAGTAGACTATAAGGGGAATTGACCGGGTGAGCTTCCTCAGAGAGTCTTTGAGCACTTTTGTCTATAAGGGGGATTGACTGAGTGAAAATCCTTAGAGAGCATATAAACACCTAGGGATATAAAAGGGATTGACTAAGTGAGCGTCCTCAGATAGTCCTTGATTTCTTTAGACTATAAGGGGATTTCTTGAGTGAGCTTCCTCAGAGAGTCTTTGATTTGTATTCCTGAACTGTTTAGACTATAAGGGGAATTGACGGTGAGTACTTCATTAGAGAGTCTATGAATGACATGGGTTATAAGGGGAATTGACTGAGTGAGATTCCTCATAGAGTCCTTGACCTTGGGGATATTAGAGAAATTGACTGAGTGAGCTTCCTCAGAGTGTTCCTGACTACCTTAGACTCGAAGGGGAATTGACTGTGAGTGCTTCCTCAGAGAGTCTTCATATACTGATATAGAGAGGAGAGAATGTGTGCAATTCCTAGAGGGTTACTATGCTTGATTTATTGTTTGACTTTTGGAACTATTTACTACTAAGAACCTTCCTGTTTACTATTTTTTGTACTTTTACCTTCCATATATTCACTGACTTCTAGGCACTGATATTTGGGTGGTTGCCTACTGCGATTTAGTCTCACACTTTGTTTAGGCCATGATTTTGGGCCCAAAAAGATTATATTACTGTAGGTATAGATAAGGAAAAGCACCCTTCTACTTCATGTAGTTGACTTACTGTGGAGCTGGATAGCATGAGACCAAGCTATGGCTTGTGATGCTGAGGAGTTTATTTATTTTTCTTTTCCACTTTGGTTTAGCATTGTTTGTATTTCTAGCGTTGTAACTTGTTTGGTTGATTTCCTAGAAATATGTATCATGAATCATTTAATATATATATATATATATATGTGCTCTAGTTGTTTATTATTCCAGTCTTCCGCTGTTTACTGTTGTTGGATATTTACTGCTTCTGCTATTGCATGTATTTTTTTTACTTCCGCTGTGTACTCTGCCACTGAGGGCATAGATTCCCCACTATCACACCCAAGGCCCTCGCTGCTAGTTGAAAGCCTCTGGCATTCTGGGAAATTCGCTTGAATCCATGTGACTAACCAGGTACGGGGTGCCTCTAGGTGGCTTCCGGAACCAGGATGTTATAATTTACTAAAATGCCATCCATTTTTTTAATAAAAGGGGATCTACTCTCTACACTTCACCTCACCCCAAAAAAACTTAGTTCAATTAAAAATATTCCCAAATATATCGTAAAAATACCTATACACCTCAAGTGGTTTGTTTATTCTCAAAATACTATCACTCAAAGGTTTAATCCCCTTTGGAAAGGAGATAGTACAAGAAGGGATGTATAAGTTCCCAACCACTCTTTCTTTTTTCTATTTCATTACATAATTGTATTATTCTATATTTTTGTTCATATAATAATGATAAAATAATTATAATTTTTATACTGGTATGTTATTATAATTTTGATACATGAATTAACCACCCTCCCCATTTCCCATTATGAAAAATAAAGATGTGAATCCGGTGTTGTGCAGACCCTATTCTCCATGAATAAACATGTTTCATTTTCCTTCACTTAAAAAATAGATAGTTTTAGTTGAGAATATATTATATATTTCAGTTATATATATCATTAATATGTTTCTTTTTTGGAAAACACAAAAATTATTGATCATTATAAGGCAATCCATCGATATAGATAAATAACCCAAAACTAATTCATCACCATTTTCATTTTCATGAAACATGACTAAAACTACCATATAATGGTATTATAACATTATAATTATTTATAAAAAATAAATTTAATTAACTTTAATGGTTTTTAAATGATGATATTTGGGAGAGAAACGATGTTTTCCACCACTATTACAATCCTAGTCAGGTCAAGATTATTAACACCTGATGTTGAAAAGATATTAAATACTATAATACATGAAGAGAATTGTTATTAATGAAGAATATAAATAGAAATTTATATGAATAAGGTTATTAAATAGGTAATTAATATTTTTATATTTATTATCAATGAGGTAAAATACTTCCGTGGAAATAAATAGTAAAGGTAAGGGACTTTGTAACTCAAAATCCTTTCTTTAAGTTATAAAATTTCTTTTTGAAATTTTTTTCCAAGAATTTATATTTTGATGGATATTTTATATTTATTTATGGGGAAAAAGTTTTTGATTCCAAATCCATTTTTACTAAAGGTTTACTTTTATATTATTTAAAAAAACAAAGGAAACTTTTTTAAAAGAGACATGTAACTATGACTTTTACAATTATGAATATAAAATGCTTTCAAAAATCCCTTTTCATGATTTGGTTTTCATTATTTTCAAATGATATATCCACAATGGAGTTGTGTTTCATGAATCACCATCTATGTTCTCTTATAATTTATTTTATTTTGGTGAATAAGTTTAAGTATCATTTGATTTCACTTTTAAAGCTATTTTATAATATTCCATTCGATAATGTCAAGAAACCCATTTTTATCTATATGGGTTATTTTATAATGTGATTATTTATTTTTCAATTTGAACAACAATGTATGTATTAAGAGATGGGTGGGACCTATATCTTCCTCTAAGAAAATTGGTAAAGGCCTATATCTCATAAGATATAAATTCATTGTATGTAGGTTAGTGAGTAGCTAGGTTTATAAAGGGTGAGTGTAAGTGGATTTAGCTATACTCACAATTTTATATGTGAAAAGGTTAGAGAGTAGCTAGGTTCACAAAGGTTTAGTGTGAGGAAATTTATCTCTACTCAAAATTTTACATGGGAAAGGGTTGGTTGGTATCCAAGTTCATAATGATAATAAATACCGTGTTTATGATTATGCCACATTCTTTCCTATGCTACATGGATCATGTTATATGATTCATGTTTTATTTTCTCATTCCATGGTAAAAGTGTTATCGTTTTAGGTAATATTTCTATATTTTATGTCTATGGTTAACACTTGTTTATTTATTTTAATTAAAATCAGATATTTTTTTCACGACCCCCTCCCACCAAAGATACCGTATTGAAGGGAGAGAGATAATAATCCCAAATTCATGCTTCTAGTAGGCCTCGAGTTGGAGATTAGAACTTAGGGTACAAAATCTCAAAGTATAGAAGGAAATACCCTCTATAAATTAAATAGGATCAGAAGATATGATACAAAATCACCAAACAACTCCAGAAGATAATGTAACGGTAAACTAAAAACCATCCCACAATGCATGAATAAAGTAATATTGGTACATATAAAAGTATGTAAATTAAACACCAAAAGGACAAGTATATGGAAGAAACTCAAAAACAAATCCAACCTAGATAGTAATTTCCAGATCAGTCCCCAACGTCATCTTGGAAAACTAAAAATAGTTTATATATGCAGGATGAGCATAATAGGAATACTCTGCAGGGACATAACCAAGGCCTCAAGTTCACATGTGAAAAGAGCATAATAAAGTGCTAGTGAACAAATAGTAGAACCAATAAGCACCTATACAGGTTATCTAACAAAACCCAATATCATATTGTATCACTCATAAAATCATGCATCCAATACAATAATATAACATCGAGATCATAACAAAGAAAGGCGCCCTACTACCTCTTCCCCCCTGATTTTTTTCTATCATGCCCCAACGTCGAATGTCCTATGCTCCCATCCCTTCCACACATATCACATCACATACTACCTGCATACTCATAGGAAACACATCACATCAAACCTCTCCAATAAAAACTTGGGCCACACATCTCATCGTATCACATAAAATCCTGAAGACACATGAGGCCACACATCACAGCCCATCCCAAAGAAACCTGGGACCACATGTAACACCCCAGAATGATAATGGGTTAAATGACTAAATGATATGACTCATGTCAATAATGTGTACCTTCCTTTTCAAGAACCTACCTAATTAGAACTCCACAGTTAAGTGTGCTTGTCCTGGAGTAGTGATTAGGATGGGTGACCTTTTGAGAAGTTTCCCAAGGTGTATGTGACTGAGGAAAAAACACACTAGAAACGAAATTTTTTGGACTATGGAGACTGTCCTTAGTTAGATGACCCGTTCGGAAATGTGGGTGGACCCTAGGGTGGAGACCACATGTTTGCGGGGCAACTGGAGGTACCTGGAGGGCCAGGATCGATGACCATGTTAAAGGCGGGGTGTATGTCCTATCACCGAGGCCCGGTTGTTAATTTTGCAACAGAGGTGGTACCCAACATTAAGTACAGTGCACTACCTAGGTTGAGATGCAGGTCCCACAATGATGATGTTGTTCTCTGGGGGGGGGGGGGGAGGGGGGTTAATATAACACCCCAAAATGATAAAGGGATAAATTATATGACTCATGTCAATAATGTGCACCTTCCTTTTTGGAATCTTACCTGATTATAACTCCATAGTTAAGCGTCCTTGGACTAAATTAGTGATCAAGATGGGTAAATTTCTGGGAAGTTTCCCAAGGTGTGTGCGACTACCATGTTAAAGGCGGGGTGTCTGTGCTATCACCGAGGACCAATTGTTACATTTGGTATCAAAGGTTGTACCCAACCTTAAGTGTGGTGCACTGTCTGGGTTGAGATATAGGGACCACAAAGAGGATGTTGTTCTCAAGGGGGGGGGGGGGGGGTGAATGTAATACCTGAGAATGATAAAGGGTTAAATGACTAATTAATACGACTCATGTCAATAAGGTTCACCTTCCTTTTCGGGAGAAAAAAAGACACTGGAAAGGATATGTGTTGGCCTATGGGGACTATCATTAGTTAGATGACCCATTCAGGCATGTGGGTGGGCCCTAGGGTGGGCACCATGTGTCTATGTGGCAACTGGTGGTACCAGGCAGGCCAGGACCTGATAACAATGTTAAAGGTGGGGGTGTCTGTGCTGTCATTGGGGGCCTAGTTGTTACACCACACATCATATATCATTTGGAAGACACCCAGGACTACACATCACATCTCTCCCAAAAACACCCAGACCACATATCACATCTCTCCTGAATACACCTAGTCCAACATGTCACTACTAAAGGAAGAGCAAGGGAGATGGGGTAGCGAGCCATCTGTATTACTACCATCTTGGATGTTAGGAAAAACACCTGAAACCTAGAACCTTTGATCATTAGTAAGGTTATCCAACTCATGTGGGGTGCATATAAAATAACATAAACATACATTATATAGATATATAACATGTTGAGTCCAAGTTTTTGTTTTGACATCTCAATTAATTTTGTTTTGGAAATAAAAAATCTTTATAAATACATTCCATGGTTATTTACATCAAATATTATTTATAATATATTCAATAATAACCACATGTATTTTATTCAATCATAACCGCATGTATTGTATTCAATTGTAACCACATGTATTTTTTTCAATCATAAACACACATTTTGTTTAAAATTATAATTTTATTCTTTTAACATTTGTAACTACATATAATTCATAACTACATGTATTATTATAATCATATGCATTGCTTTTAATCATAAATAATTTACAATCATAACTGTATGAACTGTTTTCAATTGTAATTGGTGTATAATCAAAACTGTAAAACATGATATCAATAGTAATTGCATGTATTGGTTTCAATCATAACCACCTATTATTTTCTTTATAAAAATCATCAGCCTTAACCTTTTCATTTCTTGTAAAGATTAATTATTTTAAAAGGATTTTTTTATATAAAAATAATTTCATGAAACATGTTATGTATTTCAATTAAAATGATATTGTGCAATTTGTTATGTATTAAAATGATGTCATGTGTTTTGTTTTAATATGACTAATGAAGTGACAAGTGTCCAAGTCCTTCTGAGTTTTAATGAAAAATATGACTGTTGGAGCATGAATATGACTATTGGGATGAAGTCTATAAATACCAGGTCATTTGACTGAGCTCAGAACACTTTTGATGATATAGAGATACTCTGCGAGAGCTCTGTCAAAATCACTACCTTGTGTGAAATATCTAAAGAATACAAGTCATGAGTAGATTGTTCCAAGCACTTGTATCTTTAAAGAGTTTTGTTTTTCTATGTGTGATACCATTAAATTGTGATTACAATAAAGAGATAATGGGGATTGGTAGACATAATAGTGATGATATTTTACAGATCGAGGGATTTCAAGGCTAGAAAGACAGAGGTTCCGATTACCTACTTAATCGAGGGCTACGGGGGATAGACAGATAGACTGAAGCTGATATTCAAATAGAGGTATTACCCTAGTATGGGAAAGAAAAACTTTATTGAAAGTATAAATCAAGGGACCTCTATCCTAGGTTAAATTATAAACTTATCTTTGAGTTAAAATAATTGTATTCATTACATTTCTATTGTTTTTGTAATAGAAAGATAAATCTTTTAGTTTTTCATTCTATTCATATTTCATATCATTATAATTGTTCCAATTAAAATACATACATTTCACATTGTACTAGTTCTTATGAATCTATACACTGTATGGTATAATCATCTATTGTTGTAATACTCTAATTATCGTAACCATTGTAATTACGATAATCTATTAACTTACTATGATCATCGTATTCATCAAGGATATGATTTTGCTTTAAATACAACCTGTGGTATACTTATCATAATCAATATGATTATGATACTTATCATAACTAAACCAATTATGATTATCTTTTTTATTGGTAACAGGGATCAAGACGATTCATTGTTTTATCACATTTAGGGTTATTGTGAATTGGATTAGTTTAAATCTTTTTAAACTAAGTTTATTTTAGGTTTGATAACAAATTTTTTAAAACTTACAATTCACCCCCTCTTGTATTGTATCCTCTACATACATATTTCGATCCAACCATTAGTATCAGAGTAGGTCTCTGAAATAATAATATATACATTTGTATTAAAGGAAAATTCAATTATGTTTATCTTACTTTCTCTCTCTTACAAGTTTGATTTATTTCTTTGATAAACTTTTTGTTTAAAAATACATACTACAATAATGCGTGGATTGGAATAATTTTGTTTTGAAAGATGGAAGGAATTAATATCATATCCTTAGATAATCTGAACCCTATAAAACTACCTATAGTTAATGGGAATTATTACGAATACTAGAGAGATATAATAAAGACCTTTTTCATTAATACTGGTTTTGACAACTTTGTTATGCTTATTGGAGATTATAAAATACCAGATAAGGAAGTCAAAACTTTTACCAATCAAGAAAAGAAATAATATCAGCAAAAATATAAGGTACACAATACTTTGCTTATTTCTATGACTCAGAACATATATAGCCATATATATTCTTTTAAAGAAGCTAATAAAATTTGTAAGAAGTGGTAAGTTACAAATTTTAGTACTTCTAATGTTATTGAAACTAGAAGAGTTATTCTTAGTCCAGACTATCATGGTTTTGTTTTTTTCTTATGGAGAATCTATAGTTAAAGGTAAAAAAATATTTATGACTATCATAGATAGTTTAAAGTCAATGGGAATCAAAGATAACTGCTATTGATGAATCAAGGAAATAAAAAACTACTACTCTTTATGAGTTATTTTTTACTCTCTTACAACATGAGAATAGATTGAAGAGAGATTCTGATAACATTAAAAAGAAAAATGTGAGTTTTTCTTTTACTACTACTTCAAATCAGATGAAATCCAAAACTCCTGAAAAAGTTATTAAGTCAAAAATGTCTAAGAAAGTTTTTATTCTTTCGAAATCAAGTGAATATGAACAATTAGATAATGAATTATCTAATCTTGCACGAAGTATGAACAAGATTATTGGAAAGAAGTATTTTCAGTACAGATATAAAAAGAGAAACATGGGTTGAAATGATAAGAAATATTTATAAGTGACTTGTTATGAATGTAAAAGAACATGAAACATCAGACCAAATTGTCCTAAGATTAATAAGAATGACAAAAGGGATAAACATTCAAATAGATTCAAAAGAAGTTTTGGAATGACAAGGGAAAGAAAGTGCTAAAGGAAAATGATACTTGGAGTTCTAGTTGATGATACACATCTAATTACTCTTCAGATATTTAATATTCTAGATAAAATAATATTATTCTTTATGCTAGGGTTCTAAAATAAAATCATTTCTTCATTTATAAGATATACAATGTTGAATGTTTAACCAATATTTTTTAAATACTATTTATCCTGATGAAAAGTATTCTGAATCCTCAGATGAAGAATCATATTCAACTAGTGATAATGATACTTTAACTTTTTTGAATAAGTCTCTAGATTTTCTAAGTTACTTGGAAATTAAAATATTGAGATAAAAAAGAAACTTGATAAGTAAAATTATCGAATAAATATTTTAACAAAATAAGTATTAGATCTTTCTAAAGATCTTGAGGCGAAATCTTTTGAAATTGTTTCCATATCAAAAAACCTTGAAGAAGTTAATTTTGAGAAGGATAAACTTTATAAGGATTTTAAAAATATTATTTCTAATAAAAATTATTTATTGAAAAATTATAATCCTAAGACTAATGTTTATAAGGATAATAATTTAGTCATTAGACTAAAATATGAAATATTTTTCTTAAAGAAACTTTTTTAAAACTTTAATTCAAGAAAGGAAAGTTTTAAAAAATGTATTCACAACCTCATCCACTTAAGAATAGTTCTAGAATGGGTTATACTCACTCAAAAATAGTTTTTAGTCACAACTATTTTGTACATCAAAGTGCCTCTCTTTTCACCAAGTTTCAAAGTGGTGGACATTGGGAGAAATTTTTTTCATTAAACAAAATCCAATCCCTAGGTTTTCATAAAGATTACATTTTTATGTAAATCCGAATTTCTAATATTTTACTTGATAATGTTACTAGATCCAAGAAATTTTGGATTCTTAAAATCTAATTGTTTTATTTTTAGGAAAAAAATGGAGCACCAACGACAATAGTATTTGGTACATGGATAGTGGATGTTCTCATCATATGATTGGAAATAAATATTTCTTTGAAAAGATAATTTAAATGTAAGTTAGAAGAGTTACCTTCAGAGATAATGCCTTGAAAAATATCATTGGTATATGTAATATTGTTCTTCTTGGAAAAGCCTTAATTTCAAATGTTTTATTCATGAAGGGTCCTAAACACAACCTTATAAGCATAAGTCAATTATGTGATGAATGTTAACTTGTGAATTTTAGGAATGATAAATTCTTTTGTACACAATTCCACTGATGAGTTTATTCTTTTATCCAATAGGTATGCAATTTTTTACACTATAAACTTAAAATACCTTAGGATCCAAGACTTACCTTGTCTTAGTGAAATGTAAGACCAATATTGGTTATGGAATATAAGGTTAGGAAACTCTAACCTTAGGAACTTATGAAAACTATCAAAGAAAGGACTTGTTAAGGACCTATCAGATCTTAGATTTGATTCTTCAAAAATCTGTGACCCTTATCAATATAGAAAACAACATAAGTATAGATTTAAATCCATAAGTGAAATATCAACTTCTGATGCATTACAACTAGTGCATATATATCTTTTCGATCTAACACAAATTGGAAGTATTGGAGGGAAATATTATGTATTTGTTTTAGTTGATGATTACATTATATTTACATGGGTCTATTTTCTAGAAAATAAATATGAAGCCTTCTATTATTTTGAAACTTTTATAACAAAAGTTAAAATTGAGAAAAACCTACCATTGATAACTATTAATAGTGATCATGGTAGAGAATTCAAAAATTCATATTTTGAAACTTTTTATAGTAATAAAAAAATTAATTCTAACTTCTCAACCCTAAGAACTCCTCAGGAAAATGGTGTTATTGAGAGAAGCTATATGTACTACTTGTTATACTATACATAAAATTTTAATCAATCCATTTCATAATAAAACACCTTATGAATTGTGGATAGGCTGAAAACCTAAATTTTTACACTTAAAAGTACTTGGATGTAATGTATTAATTTTGAATACAAAAGATAACTTACAAAAATCAACACCCAAATCTGATGATGGAATTTTATTAGGCTATTCCACAGCTTCTAAGGCATATAGGGTTTTTAATAAAATCTATTGCACTGTTGAAGAAATAGTAGATGTAAAATTTGATGAAACTTGTCCTTTTGTTTTTAAACAATCCCAACATACATCTTCAGATGTTTTTCAAAAACAGATTATCAATATTTGATGGAAGATTCTTCTATTTAGGAGAATACTCAAGAAAATGATTATGAAGTATTCACTCTAGAATATTTTCAAACCTATGTTGATGAATAGGTTTTACAAAACCCAAGTTAGTTGTTTCTAAGTAATCATCCCAGTGATAGTATCATTGGTGATGTAAATCAACCCCTAAGGACTATAAGTTATTTAAGAAATGAAGTATAGCATCTATCATTTCTTTCCCAATTAGAACATAAAAATAATGTTTAGGCTTTGGGTGATGATATTGGTTTATAGTTATGCAAGATGAACTAAATGAATTTGAAAGGAACAAAGTCTGGAACTTGGTTGAAAGACCTGAAGAAACTTCTATAATTGGAGTAAAGTGGGTCTTCATAAATAAATGTGATGAAAATGGAATGATAGTAATAAATAAGGCAATAATTTTTGCTAAAGGTTGTAATCAATAATAGGAAATAGATTATGAAGAAACCTATTCTTGAGTATCTAGACTTGAATCTATTAGTATTCCACTAGACTTTCAAACATTCTTTAACTTCAAACATTTTTAAATGGATGTGAAGCGTGATTTCCTTAACTGTTATGTTAAATAAAAATTTTATGTTAAAAAAACTCATAGTTTTGAAGACACAAAACATCCTGAACATGTTTTTAAACTTTTCAAATATTTATATGGTCTTAAACAAGCCCCTAGAGCCTAGCATGATAGACTTACACGATTTTTTTACAAAACAATTATGTTAAGGGAACTGTTGATCCCAATAATTTTATAAAGAAATAAAAGAATTTTTTTTATTGTTCAAATCTATATTGATGACATTATATTCAGATCAACTCAAAAATATTTAACAGATTCATTTGTGAATCTTATAAAATCTCATTTTTAGATGAGTATTATTGATAAGTTAACATTTTTCCTTGGTTTTCAAATTTCTCAAATACCAGAAAGAAGCTATATATCTCAACATAAGAATATTAAATATCTTCTTAAAAATTATGGATATGAAAACACTAAGAGTATTAGTACTCCAATAGGTACCTCAAATACACTTGATCATAATGAAAGTGGGAAACCAATTGATTAAACATATTTTAGAGCTATGATAGGAAGTTTACTATACTTAATAGCTAGTTATCTAGACTTAATGTTTTTAGTATTATTATGTGAAAGATAGCAATAAAATACAAAATAATCTCATTCAAAATCATTTAAATGAATTTTTCACTATTTAAAAGGAACTACAGATATAAGACTATTATATTATTCTAGAAATGAATTTATTTTAAAATGTTTTTCAGATGCTGATATAAATGTTTGTAGAATGGATAGGAAGAGTACATCAGAAACTTGTCATTTCTTAGGAGATTATTTAGTTTCATGTTCATTCAAGAAAGAACACTCAGTAGCACTTTCCACTATTGAATTTGAATATGTGGTAGCCAGAAGTAGTTGTGCTCAAGTGTTGTGAATGCAGCAAAAACTCGTATATTATTTCATGAGTTTTACTAAAACTCAAATACTATGTGATAACACTAGTATCATAGCCCCTAAAAAAACCCTACCCATCACTCTCATGCAAAACACATAGATATTAGGCATCACTTTCTTAGGGATTACACACTTAAATGAGATTTCATTTTACAATTCATCGAAATGCAAGAACAACTTGATGATATTTTCATAAAATATTTACCTTATGATAGATTTGAATAAATTAAACAGAATTTAAGAATGATCACTGTAAAGTAATCATTCACATATACTTTCAATTTAAACCATATCCTTACATTAAGTTACTATTTTTCAAAGGGGGAGTACATATTATTTATATATTTTTAATCAGTTTCATGTTTTTTAATTGGTTACATGTTTATTAATTGGTTCATGTTTTTTAATCAGTTTCATGATTCTAATTGGTTTCATTTTTGTAATCGGTTTCATTTTTTTAAAATGATTTCATTTTTTATCATTATTACATTTTTATTGGTATTACAATTGATTTTATTTCATTGTAAATGAAATCTCAATTGTATTCAAAATATATTTAGATATCATATTTGAATTTTATTTCACTACTTTCAATTTCTATTTTATAAGAACAATATATTGAAACCAATATATCTATCCTGATACTCCAACTGGTAAAATTTATAAACCTTACACTTTCTAATAAATTTCAAAATTGTTGGTATTTTAATTCTTTCACTTTGTTTTAAAACATTATTGGATTCATCTTGAATATGATAAGTTTTTTTTATAAAAAAACCTCAAGAGTTCGAAATCATTTTCAACCATTGTATTTTTCTGATTTAATATAAACTATAGAATCTCAATGATCATATTTTCAAGGCCTATATAAAGGGACACCCCTACCTCATCCTACATTGATTTATCACTAAAGTACACTGAAGCTCTACTTCCCATCAAATAGTCGATACCATTTGTTTGTATAACAAGAGGAGGTATTTGATTTCATATTCTGATAAAGTTTCAATTTTATTGTCAGAATCAACGACTTAATATCAAAAAAATGACTTCTAAGGACTTATCTTCTATGAAATTTCAAGGTGAAAGGTTAATCACTCAATAATTTTATGATTGTTTTGATTCTTTATTAAAAATAATTATAGACTTCTAAGGCTGGAAGTATCATTGTATAGAAAGGCCCAGATCCGATCAAGAGCATGTTCACTCTAAGGAGATGCTATAATTCTATAATACTATGGAAATAGATGATAATCTTGAAGTTTATTTTAAAATGTATGAGAATAATTACACCACTTCAGTAAAGAAAGCCACAAATTTTGTGAGAGTTCCATGTGAAGGAGATGATTTATGCCCATCCCATAGGTTTCCTAAATCAGAAGGGAATTTTTATAAATAAAAGGTAGAGGAATATCTTTTTGAGATTCATGAAGATAAAAGAAAGGTGAATCATCATTCAGCTGACAACCGATTAATAACTCTTTGGATTCAAGGTCTTTTAGTTCCACGAAAAGGTGATAATGAAATCCTAAAATTTTCTGATGTTTATGTCCTTGAATACTTAGTAAATATGAGGAAATTAAATATCATGGGTTTCATTTTTTTACTATCAAGAAATTGAAGTATGGACAAATCAAATCATAATTTTTTATGTTTCCTGGAATCCTAAGAACATTTCTTTCTGAATGTTTAAAGTTGTGCAATGTGATAATTAAGTCAGAGCTGAAAAGTTTCAAAGTTCCAATTATCAGTTCAGATATGATCATGAGGTTGATATTAAGATTCAATTATTAATCAAATAAATTTGAAAAATATCCTGAAGCCGAAAAGAAAAAATAAATAACTGGAGGGAGTAAACAGGCTGCAAAATAGTAGAAATTTATTATTTCTAAAAAGATGAAGGATGAGTCTGAACCACACAAGAAATAAAATAAACAAAAATTAATACCTGATAAGGTTACAACATAATAGAGAAAGAAAAATGAATAAAGGAAAGAGGGTAAACCCCAAACCGGACATGATTCTACTGAGGCCCTGGTTGAAAATATTCGTACTCAAGAAACTCTCAAAGAAATAGAGAAGAAAAATAGGATGAAGAGTAGAAAGGATCAATCCATTGATATCGACAGTCTTTTGAAAATTGTTGAGAAAGATAGTGCTGATATTGTTTTGAAAGAAAGGAAATGTCTTCCATCTATTCAAGAAAAAGGAAAAAAATAGTTAGAAAAGGATTGAATCCTCAAACTATCAATCAAGAAAGAGAAAAAGAAGAAGATGAATATGGTGAACTAAGGAAAATTGATGAATGAATTGATAAATAGAAATATAAGGATGGAATCCAAGAAGAATAAGAATATGAATAAGAAGAAGAGGAGGAGGATAAAGAAAATGAAAATCAAACTAAATCCATTAGCAAGAAAACCTATTCTAAAAAGAAAACCCCTACGGAATCCTTAGAAGTGACATCATTAAAATTTCCATCTCCAGATCATATGTCTTCAAAATAAGTTCCTTATAAGACAATACCCAAGAATGTAATTCAAATCCTATATGATGAAGAAGAAGAGGTAGAATCTGATAAAAATCAGAATAAAAAAATTGAGGATGTGTCTATAAGAAATCATTACAATGAGCTTCTAGATTTCAATGAAGATACTGATTTAAAAAAAAATTACAATCAAAGGAGTGAAATACATTTAGAAATAATTAAATATACTAGAAAATATCATTCCATATTTTCCAAAAAATAATGAAAAAATATATATTCTTTTAATTAGCCATAATTAAAGAACGGATTCTGTCAGAATTTTGATGGAAATTTTTTTGAAACTCAAAGGCAATTTTAAATTTTTTTAAAGAACATGCTCTCAAACATATAAAGTCTTATAATAAAGTTTTCAAGTGGTCATATAACATTAATGAAAATGTAAAATGTCATAAGGAAAATATTGAGGAAATAAGGAATCTTGTAAATGATATTAGTATGGATTATAAAAGGTTGTTCAATGACGTGAATAAGAAAGTGAAGACATTTAAAAATCCCAGTACTTAAAAATAAATTCACTCTGAAGAGTTTGAGAATCTCAAGATTAAAATATCAGATTCAAAAAAATAAAACTTTGTTTTGAAAAAAATATTTCACATCCTAGAGAAGGTCTTCAGAATATGAACAAATGATTTTCATGCTCAAGAAGAAAAGTTCAATGCATAGGAAGAGATTAATCAACTTCAAGAAGAAAAAATTCATAATCAAGAAAAGATGTTTGAAAAATAAAAAGAAAAGTTTCAAGCTTATGGAGAATCTCTTGAAAATTTGATGGAGTAAATAAATGAATTAAAAAATATGAAGTTAGTTATTTACAATCTCATGGATAAGGAAAAGGAGAAAAAATGATTTAATTTTGAACTCTTATTGTATTTTTATTAAATCAAATGAATTATCTATTTATTCTTTATTGTTTCATATTTTTTGTTTCTCTAACCCTTTATAGGTTTTCTTAAGATTTTTCCCTTTTTGAAAATCTCAAATGGGGAAAATGTTTTATATTGGGGAGAATGATTTAAAAAAATGTAGAATATTATATTAAGGGTGAGAATAACTAAGAAAGGGGGAGTAAAATATTACAAAGAAGTTAGTATAATCTTTTAGGATAATTTTATCCTAAATAGAAATTAATCATATTCACTATTATTCTCAAAAGAGATATAAAACTTTGGGGTATATGAGTTTTTTTATTCTTTAGTTTTGTGTTTTGTGCTTCCCAAAAAGGGGGAGATTATCGAGTCAAAAGTTTTGTTTTGACTTCTCCATTAATTTTTTTGGAAATAAAAAACCTCTTTCTAAATATATTTGATGGTTATTTACATCAAATATGATTTATAATATATTCAATCATAATAGAATGTATTGTATTCAATCGTAACTGTATGTATTGTATTCAATCTTAATCGCATGTATTGTTTTCAATCATAGCCACACATTTTTTTTACAATCGTAATTGTATTCTTTTGACATTTGTAACTTTATATCAATTGTAACTACATGTATTATTATAATCATATGCATTTATTTTAATCATTACGGGTTTACAATCATAACTGCATTACATTTTTTCAATTGTAACTAGTGTATAATCGTAACTGTATAACATGATATCAATCGTAATTTCATGTCGTGGTTTCAATCATAACCACCTATTATTTTCTTTATTGAAATCATTAGTCTTAATATTTTTGTTTCTAGTAAAGAATAATTATTATAAAAGGAAATATTTTATATCAAAATGATGTCATGAAATATTCTATGTATTTCAATTAAAGTGATATTGCACAATTTGTTATGTATTAAAATGATGTTGTGTATTCTATTTTAATATAACTGTTGAAGTGACAGGTGTATAAGTCCCTCCGATTTTTCAGGAAAAATATGACCATTGTAGCATGAATATGACCGTTGGGAAGAAGGATATAAATACTAGGTCATCCGACTAAGTTTGGAAAACTTTTTATGATCAAGAGATACTCTACATGAGCTCTATCAAAATCATTGCATTGTGTGAAATCTCTGAAGAATAAAAGTCAGGAATAGCTTGTTCCAAGCACTTGTATCTTTAATGAATTTTGTTTTTATTTGTGTAATAATGAACAATTGTGATTATGATCAAGGGATTCTAGGTATAGGTAGACAAACTATTGCTTATATTTTGTAGATCTAGGGTTTCTGAGGCTAGGAAGACCGAGGTGCCAATTACCTACTTAATCGAGGGATTTCAGGGATAGCCAGATAGACTAAAGTCAATCTTCGAATCAACATCTTACCCTGGTGTGGTTAATACATAATTTCTTAAAAGTGTAAATCATGGGACCTCTATCTTTGTATAAATAATACCCTTCTCTTTAAGTTAAAATAACTTTCTTTTTTACATTTCTGTAGTTTTTGTAATAGAAATATAAATCTTTTAGTTTTTCTTTATATTCATATTTTATATCATTGTAATTGTTTCAATTACAATACATACATTTCATGTTGTAATAGTGCTTATGCTTCTATTAAATGTATGGTAGAATCATATATTATTGTAATAATCTAATTATTATAACCATTGTAATTACGATCATCTATTCACTTACTCTGATCATTGTATTCATCTAGGATACGATTTTTCTTTAAATACAACATGTGGTATACTTATCATAATCAATATGATTACAATAATTATCGTAACTAACTCAATTATGATTATATTTTTCATCAGTACCAAGGCCCATGCCAATTCAAAGTTTTGTCACATTTAGAGGTATTGTGAATTGGATTAGTTTAAACCCTTTTAAACTAAGTCTCTTTCAGGTTTGATAATGAAAGTTTTAAAACCTAAAAATCACCCCTCTTATATTGTGTCATCTACATACATATTTAGATCCAAAAGAACACAATAGTCAACCTTAGAGTTCACATCAACCATACTATTACACACCACACTACCACTTCTGTACCACACATTAACCTCCACATTTACTTCCACCACTATATGCAACACACCACACAACCACCACAAAAGACACATAATATTTTCCACTTTCAACTTAAAAGTTCCACCAATTTTATTCATTATCCTTTTCATTTCAAGCTACACCACTCATTCAACTCAATAAATAAAATTTAATCCATTAATAACATATCAATTACACTCCAATAAATCCAATTTAAAACTTATTCATTTCATTCAACATCATAATTTATTCCATTGCTACCCGGGAAACTAACACAACCACACCACACAACCTTCCCAACAAACATTAACAATTCCATGACACCACAAATCCACAATTGTCATTGTTTCACATCGCCCAATCTATCTCAACATAACAACCACACATCTCATCCATCACACAACCACAACCACCATGTATCACAACCACTGTTCCACAAACACTTCACCAAAACCACTATGCCACAATGCAAAACTACCCACATCACATCCATGCCAACCAACCACCACATCACTGCCCCTCTTACTGCATAGCCCAGCCAGTCACATCTATCATTTCACAATGTCCCAAACTATGCAAGTAAGCATAACAAGCACAAGAACACATCACAACATACATTCAAGATTTGATATTTATTCAGGGGATTTATCACATTACTTTTTTATATCAACATGGGTATTATCACACAAAAAGGATATCCAAAAGAAACCAATTATTATCCAAATATATGTTATTAGAAATTTTATTAAGGTGTGATCACACAACAACACAATAAGGGTCATCACAATATAAAAACTATAGTGTAAGCAAGGATCCCAATATCTGTTATTTTCATAATTGGAAATATGAATGTAGTACAACATCAAAAATATATAAAAAAGTAATAAATTATGTGATAAATCCCAATAACCATCAATTTTAGACATGAAAATTTATTATATGATTATACCAACCCTTACTATCCACCCGAAGAAAATAAAAATCAACCAGTGAGAACAAGGATCCCCTACCTTAAAGAAAATTTATGATCTTTCTATGAACTTTAGGGAGAAGAATAATGCCCAAAAACTATAACTGCACCATGAGAAACCATAGATCAACCTACAACACACCAGAAGATCATAAAAACACAGCCTAACCACATAAGCTGAACCAAACCGTACCACCACAATAAACTATAAAGATGAATGGAAACTAAATAGATGAGAATGAGGAGATAACTCACCATAGATTGATGATGGTAAGGCAATGACCAGAGATGGGAATACACTAATAAATCCATATCTAAAAAATCCCATGACGCCTCAAGAGTGCATCGTCGACCTCCTAGAATGAGAGAAGAGAACATCGACTGTATTGTTTGAGGAGAACCCTAAGCACTCCAAACATTATATAAACAATGCACATAGGTTTTATATGATGTGTAATCCACTTTAATGTCATGTAATTTTTGGATTTTATGTTCCACAAAAAATGCATCACCATGAAAGATTAATCACCTGAATTATTATACATCGTGAACCGGCCCTACAAAAGTTGTGAACCACCCTTTCACATCATGTAAACATTACATGACATGTATTTCCTCTTCTTCATAATTTTAATAGCCAAAATCATACAGGCCCACTCTAGGAATCCTCCAAGAAACTCCAACACTGAAAACTGAAAAAATTAAGTATTGGGAAGGCATGATCCATTACATTTTTCCTTATTAATGATTTTCTATATATTTATGATCTAACCATTAAGGCCTTTGTTATATTATCCATTACTATGAATTTGAGATCACCTGTTCTTATATTTTTCCTTACCCAATATTTTAATATGAGTATTCCTCATATACTATTCAATATTTTATTTAGTTAATAGAGAAATGTACAAAACATGTAAAATAAGTGTTTTTATGTTTATAATTTACAAGACACTAAAATATCAGATCCTTGTATTATATGACTATCTGTGGGATGTATTAATTAAACCATAGTATAAATTTATTATTTATGTTTTTTTATCTTGGGTATATTTAGTTGGTATGAGAGTAATGTTTAGTTATTTTAAATATTAGGATGAGAAAACATTTGTAAAAACCCTAAGGATAAGTTTAAGATAATAACTTGATATTTTGGTAAAGTATGGATTATTTGGTTTTCCTAGAAAATACATCCCTATTTAGATACTAGGAAGTGGATGTAGGCTCTGGAACAATTATACCTAGGGGTAATAATCCCAAAGAGTGAATTTTGGATATTAAATAAACCTTGACCTGAATTATGAAAAAGATTACTAACTACACACCTAGCTAGACACTCCTATGGGATATGCTTTGGTTAAATCATATTTACTTTAATGAACCATTATGAAGGATTTTATTATCATGTTAACTAGAATGGTTAAAGAAAAGGTAGTAGGGAAATAATCATGGATAATCAAGATTGAAACTTAGAGAGTTGTTGAGGAATATTAAACTCATTTTTTGAGTTATTTCTTAAATCATCATAATTTTTTATTTATATGTTTATTAATTTAATTATAATAATAATGAAATTTACTCTATTAAGGATATAGTGGGAACTATGAGGAACTGATCTAATAACGTATGTAATATAAAATATGGTTATTTTAAAAATTAAATTGAAACTAGAGTTCAAAATATAATTGTTTTTCTTACTCAATTATCTCATGTTCTGAATAAAACATTAATAATGTGGAGTTCCCAAAAACACCCAGAAGGGAGAAAATTTCTATTTAATATTTTATCCATCAACATAAACCACCCTTTAATGGTCCTTTAAACCCATTGATTTTTGAGAAATAGATTAATGTGATGGAAAATATATTTTATTTCCTTCAATTCATAGAGGATGAGAAGGTCATTTTGGATATCTATCACCAGTATTATGAGGCTAAAAAATGGTGGAATATCATTATCAATACATTGATATGGGAGGAATTTGATTCTATGAAGTATATGATTTTAGTGGAATATTATTCACTAAATATTTCCCTCAGACTCTTCACACTAAGATGAAATAATAATTAATATAATTTAAAAAAAGGTAGATGAGTATACTGAATCTTATGAGGAAAAATTCATGCAACTCACAAGGTACACATAAGAGTCTATATCTAGTCCTAAAAATAAAATTGATCGATTATTTGGTGGCTTAAAACCCCGTATTTGGAAGAAGTTAGCTATAAGGGAATTTGGAAAGTATGAGGAAGTTGTATAATGTGTGCTTAAGGTTGAAATAGAAGATAGAGACCCATGTGATTCTGGAGAAAAGAAAAGAAATATATAGTATCACAAAATTCATAATGAACAGTATCATAGGTTTATAAAAGTATAAATATACACATGTAAAATATCATGGAGAAAACATACAGTTAATTATTTTAGAGGTTCTAGAAATTTTGACCAGTGTGGTAAAGTGGGACACCTATATTTTGAATTTTGAAGAATTGTAAAGAGTCCAAATAACACCACTAAGGGGAAGAAGGCCCTAGATTATACTCCACCCACTCTTCATTTTTTTAAATTCCAAGATTATAGAAATTGTGTGTATCATTTCCCTATCCCTAGATTCAATGAAGGGAATAGGTATAAATAAAATTTTAAACCAAGGGAGAAATGGAGGGAAAATGAAATCACTACTATAGAGGTGGAACACAATAATAAAGTGGTTAAAGGTAAAATCATTATCCACATTAGAATCATGAATTCCTTATTTGATTATGGTTCTTCACATTCTTTTATATCTTATAAATTTTATAAGAATATGGATTCAACATCAGGAACATTGAATATCATGCTATCCATGAAAGCACCTGGTGGTATGATAAAAGAAAATAAGGTGTAGAAATCTTCTCTAATAAAGATTTTTGGGGAGGTACTTATATCAAAGCATATTCTTCTCCCTATTTGTAAATTTAACATAATTTTAGTTATGGAATGGATTTACTTATATAAAGTTCATATAAATTTTCAAGAAAGGGAGATCTCATTTCATATCCCTAATCATCCAATTATTATGTATCAATGTAAGGTTGATCCTACATCTTCTTTAGAATAAAATTATATAATATGGGTTTGATACCTATAAATAAGGGGTTCCTCACTTATATTATCATGGAGGAAGTCAAAATTGAGGTCATGCATACTGTGTGGGAATATGATGATGTATTTCCTGATGAATTTTATGGTCTCACCCCAAAACATGAGGTTGAATTTTTAATCTAAAACATACTTGGATCATTTATTATCTCAAAAATCACTATATAATAGATTTAATTAAATTATAGTAATTAAAGAATAAATTATAATAAATATTGACAATTGTTTTATACACCCTAGTGCTTCACCATGGGGTGAACCAGTCCTCTTTGTAAAAAATAAGGATGGATCAATGTGTCTTTAAATCGATTATCACAAGATTAAAAAAATAATGATAAAAAACTATACTCTACCTTGTATGGATGACTAGTTCAATCAACTCATAGGAGCTCAATTATTCTAAAAAATTGACCTTCGATATGGATTCCATCAACTAAGTGTAAAAGGGATGATATTACAAATGAAACATTCTGAACAAGATATGGAAACTATGATTTTATAGTGATTCTATTTGAACTTACCGATTCCCATTCTATCTTTATGGATCTTATGAATAGAGCATTTAGAATCAACTGGATTAAATTGTGTCAGTTTTATAGATGAAATCCTTATATATTACAAAATAAAGGAAGAGCATGAAGATCACTTAAGAACTATGTTAAAGACCTCGAGGAAGGATATAATGTATGAAAAACTCATAAAATGTGAATTCTGGCTGAAAAAGTTTCATTTTTGGATCATGTAATCACAATAGAGGGTATATCTATAGATTCTTTGAAGAATGGGGTTGTTAATAAATGACCCAGACCAACCACTATGAATGAAATCTATAGTTTTATTGGGTTAACTAAATATTTTCGATAATTTGTTATAAATTTATCATGGCCATCAAATCCATTAACCAAGTTAACATGAAAATGAGTAAAGTTATCTAATATAGAAGAATATTAGAAAATATTTGGGGAGCTTAAGGAATTTGTTTTTCACTACACTTATTCTTACATTACCCTATATTAGTGAAGGGTTTTTAATTTATAGTGATACATTATTATAAAGATTCATATTCATCCTCTTAAAAAATGAAATGGTAATTTCTTATTCTTCATTCCAATTAAAATCTCATAAGAAAAATTACCCAAAAAATGATTTTGAATCAGTGTTATGGATATTTGTATTGAAAATTTGGCATCACTACCTTCATGGTGAGTAGTGTGACATATACATTGATCATAAGAGATTGAAATATATCTTTACACAGAAGGAGTTAAACATGTTCCATAGGATATGGTTAGATATAATAAAATATTATGACTACTTAATACATTATATCCTTGGGAAGGTAAACAAGGTGGATGATAATCTGAGTATAAAATATCATGCTACATTATCTATGAAAATGATTTAAAAATACCCAATATTCATGGATATACAAAGGATGAATCATGAATTCATAAGGTAAGGGGATACATATTACATTTACCAAAGTTTCTACTCAAACCTCTATTCATGTAAGGATAAATAATCCTATTAGAATGATGTGGATCTAAAAAAGACGGTGGAGAATATTCTAGAGTTTAAATTGGATAAAGATGATGTTATATGCTTTCAAAATCAAATATGTTTCCCATATATAGCAGAATTGAAGAAGTATCATTTGGATGATACACATAACTCATCATTCTCTATCCACCCTAGGGGCATAAAGATTTATAAAGATATTAAGAAAAACTTCTGGTGGGATAAAATGAATAAGGAAATTAGGGAGTATATATATAAAACCCCAATATTTTTTGAAATATTATTTTTTGAATTAATTTATTTTTTGATATTTTTCATTTCATGTGACACTAGAATAGTTATATATATATATTAAAACACTAAGTCAAATATTCCTTTTTCATGGAACCGAATTGGCGTACATTACACAAAACCAACTCGGCATACGATACACGGAGCATTGACTTGAAGTACGTTACACACAAACAAAACATGGTGTACGTTACATGCAAACACCGAATTGGCGTACATTACATGCAACACTAATGTTTATATGAAACACCATTTTACAAATATAATTATTTAAATGAGATAATTATAACATAACCATTAAACATAGTAATATTAATAGTAATAACTAATTTTAAAATATTTTTATAATGTTTTTATATAAATAAAGAACATTTATAACAAAAGATATAATTTTTAGTAAAGACCTTATATGTTTAAAAATAATATTTTCTCCAATAAACTACATTTAATTTACTTATATGAACAAAAAATATTTTTAGAAACATTTAGAAATTTAATTTGATAAAAGAAACTTCATATTTGAATTTATAATGTCAAAATTAGATTAGGGTGAATTTTTGAGATTTTTCTGAGAAACTTCATTTTTTGATAAATATTGAAAAATACCAATTTTTAGTTAAAAACTTCCATTTTAAAAATAATTATTAATGATTAATTATATTTTAATTTTTTTAAGATTAAATTAGATCAAATATATATCTATTTTTAATAATTTAGGTCATTATAATAACTTTCACTTTGAAATTGAATATAAAAATTTAATAAACCATTGAACTTATTTCTACTTTCAAAACTCATAATTTCTTCTCGTTTGCTGTATTATCATTAATATTAATTTTTAAGATTCTGTGAATTTAATTTATAAAAATCTACTCAATTTTTTTAATAAGTATAATATTCAATGTCTAATAATATCAACTTTATTTTTTACAAAAATATTAGTAAAAGTGATTAAAATTAATCAAAATGATTAAGGTTAAATTAAGCTTAATTAGGGGTTAAACTTTAATATTATTGGCCCAAATAACCTTTCCACTTGTAAAAATCCATTTTTTATGGTCATATTTAGTCCATAAATCTTCAATTATTTATTTAGGTTGGTTTTATATAACTTTTTAGGCAAGAACTTGTGTACACCAAACTTGTTTTCAAAAATTCCAAGTGAGTCCCTTTCCTTCCCTATAAAAGGCCACCACCTATCCCACTTACTCATACCTCTCATACATCTTATGTTTGGAAAATATATTCCTAATAAACTTCCCAAAATCATCCCTTCCACCTATAATCCTTCCCTTGGGAATAATACAATCTAAGGAATCCTTTTGGAACAAACAAAAAATGAGTTACCCGATTAAGAGGTAACGCCTTCTCTCAAGATCCCTTATTTTATTTTCCTTATCCACCCCTCCAATATATTTATTAAATTATTGTATAAAAATATTATTATCCTAAATATAATATGAATTTTTAATTCTAAGGTTTAAACCAACACTTACGCACACCTCCATCTAATAGATAACGGACATACTATTTATGTGTATGGAGAACTACCGCTTCACAAAACGATGATTGTTCAATTTTCCTTACCTCCTATAATAGTGGAAATTATGATATAAACTATATTTATATATTTTATATTTTATATTTATTATTTATTTAATCTTAATTATTCCTTATACAACACATATTATTCTTACTTTCCATCTTGTGTAAAAACAATAATTTCGTTTGAGGAAGTATGGACTATCACCCACTTAAAACGATGCAATTCGTTCACACACTATATGAAATATATTAAGGAAAGTTTTAGTGAGATTATATGATATATATAACATTATAATTCTATTTTAATGATATTATATATATACATATATTTAATTTTATTTCTTTTTTTTCAACACGATAATAAAAACAGAAACAACGTTCATGCGTACGTATGACTTACCGTCTCCATGAACAATGTATTCCATTTCATACATATATATTATATAGATTATTATAATACAAATAAAATATATATAAATGATATTTATATCATATTTTATATTCTTGAAATTATAATATAAGTATAAGGACCAAAGATATAACAAATTAAGACACATGTGAAGAACAAAATAAATATTAACCGAAGTGAAGCCTTAACATAGGATTATTAACAAGCGGGTAATATAAGGTCATAAAAAAACCATATATGGTATTATATATAAGAATAAGGTTCTATAAAATATTTATAATAAATTTATATTTATTATAAAAGTGTTTTTAATGAGTATGACGAGAGGTAAGACACAAGGTAAGAGGATTTCATCTCACTTTTTATTTACGTGAGATACATGCTATATTCTCCACTCTTTACTTTTTTGTGGTGTATGTAATACCCATGATTGTATTATATATATCTTATAATTAAATCTATTGGTATTCACATATATATTTTATGATCTTTCTTTCATGGGTTTTAAGTTTCAAAGGTGACTAAATCGGTAAAATAGTTGTGTCTCAATTTGCCTTCTTTGAGACTCGTATTTTGTTATGAACCTAAATTATTTTTTGATGTGTATATACTTCCATTTTAATTGTTATATAATGAAATTTATTATTTCCATGATATTTTAAGATTCATTTAATTTCATTTTCTTACATGGAGAGTATAATCCCATGTTACCAAGTTATAAATGTATATTGAGACAATCTCATCGCTTTTTGAGATTATTTATATTTATGATTCCTTTGATGAAATATTATGATCCATATCTCAATATAATTCGTAAAATTTATTCTTCTACAGTTATTAATGATATATTCATGTATTTTTACCATCTTTATACTCTTTGGTACATAATATAGTTAAGAAATTATTTTTAAGAAATCCCGACTTTACCCTATATTCAGTAAAAAATCTATGTTTTCTAAAAAGGGTTATAAGAATATTATACTATTATCACAAAATATTTAAGTCATTTTACCCATTTTTTGTCTTTTACCAATGTTTTAAAATTAATATTCTTGTATCTTTATGAATGAGTCATTTTTCTAACGTTTTTACCATGCAAAAAGAATGGTCTTTTTACCTCATATGATATGTACGAATTTACCCGCAGTCATTTCTTTGAAGATGTATTTTCATTTTTAAAAGGTTAATTTTTAAAAAATTGTTTTAAAAAATATTTTCAAGGAAATGTTTTTCAATTTTTTTTCAATCTTATTTTATATGTTTTTAAGTAAAATGGTTTTCAAAAGGTTTTATGTTTTTAAATAGCATTTTCAAAGAGGAAAGGATATTTACCTCAAGAAATATTTTCAAAATGATCTTCTAAGTTATTTTACATCTATGATAACATCTATTTATGTTACTCATTACCTTATAGAAAATGATTCAAAGGTTCCATTCATATTATTTCTTGAGTGGTTTATGTTTTGATGGAATGATTCTTAGGACACCCGTTTCACTTCCATGGGTTTTATGCTTTTGAAACACGCTTCTTTTCACGGGTTATGATTTCATGAAGTGATTAATAAACCTATCTATTTTAGTATTTTATGATGTGATGAAATTTCAATTGTACCCATTTCATTTCATGGTTTATGATTTGAAGTTTATAAAACCTATCTGTTTTTATGGGTCATAATATGATGAAAGTGTTATTATCTTGTGGAACATGTATGAATGATTTTATTATGAGATGAGTGAGATATATATATATCCCTCAAATTAATTGGGTAATGATAAGTTTTATATGAGCTCAAAGGGTACATTGGTTGTGGCCCAATACTGAAAACAAGAAGGTATATGAGTTTTATCCTAAGCCTAAAAGAAATAGGGAAAACGGGTTATAGCCCAAGTACGAAAAAAGAAGGTGCACAGGTTGTAGGCCAAGCCAAAAAACAATAATATATATGGGTTATAGACTATGCCTAAAAGAAGATGGTACATGGGTTGTATCCCAAAACTGAAAACAAGAAGGTACATGGGTTGTAGACCAAGCCTAAAAGAAAGAGGGTACATGGGTTGTAGCCTAGTCCTAAAAACAAGAAGGTACATGGGTTGTAGCCCAAACCTTAAAGTAAGTGGGTACATGGGTTGTTAGCCCAAGACCGCAGCTAGCACATGGGTCGTAGCCGAATCCTAACATGTTACAAAGTTCTTGGTAGGTATCCTTGACATAAAATTTTCTATTATTATGTGTATTCCACAAATTTTATGTCTTGTTACTAAATTATTATTTCATGGATCATGTTCTTTATTTACTTATGATTCACATCTTATGAACTTACAAGATTTATCCCATAACTCATATTTATTATCTTTGATATGTAGGGTATGATCTTATAATATTACGATCATGTTCTCATACCCCTGTGATCATGTTTCTACTTACATGTCTCCCTTGTTTACCCTTTCTAAGCATTTTATCTCACCCCTTTATTATGTTTCCTTTCCCTATGTTATAAAGAAAAGTATTAGGTAGAAGTACTAAAGGTGGAGATATTTATGGGAGATTTTGAAGATATTTCACAAGGATAGAATAATTTGATTCCATGTTTCCAAAGATAATAAACTATTACAGTCCTCAGGCATGTATTTTTATGTTGTACTGAATATTGATATAAAATGATGTAATATCCATGTATGTCAATCCTGGGTCACTATAATATATCTCATTTCTTGGTATGTAAAATTTTTAAGGAAGAGTGATAGAATCCTAAAGAGATGATTCAACCATTGCCCATACCTGTATGGAAATGGGAAATAATCACCATGGATTTCATTATAGAACTCCCTAGGAAATCTAAAGTTCACAGTTCCATATGGGTTGTATTTGATAAACTTATAGAGTTAGATAACTTTATTACTATAAGATAATATTTATCACTTGATCATATTTCCAAGATATACATTAAAGAGGTGGTTTGGATTCATGGAGTACCCCTATATATTGTATCTGATCTAGATCCATGTATTCCCTTGAGATTATTGAAAATTATATAGTAAGTTTTAGATACTGATATGAATTGTAGCACTGCTTACCACCCTTAGATAGATGGTTAGTCTAAGAGTACCATTCAAACTTTAGAATATATACTGAGATCATGTTCAATAGATTTCCAAGAATGTGGGCATCAACATCTTCCAATGATAAATTTCTCACATAACAACATTTTCCATTATATCATCCAAATGGTACTATATTAGGCTCTGTATGGGAAGAGATGCAAGACTCTAACCTGATGGGATGAAGTTGGGGAAGTAAAGATAATATGGTCTAATATTATCCAAGAAATAATATAGAATTTCCAAATAATTTAGCAACATATGAAAAAAATGAAACTTTTCAAAAGGTATATTCCAAAAATCATTAAAGAGATCTAGAATTTGAAGTTAGTGATAAATTATTTCTCTAAATATTTATAAAAACACATTATTTACATAAATTATCATTACAAATTTTTTTCAGAATACTTAAAACATTTTTCAAACAATTTCCCAAAGATTGTACCATCCTAGTACTTTTGGAAACATGGAAACATAAATATTGATACATAAGTGAGCTATATTAGCTCCCACTAGATTCTTCTTGACTGGGAACCTTCTTATAAAAATCAAACATAATAAGTATATCCATAATATGGGGGAAAGGAAACATAAAAAGATGTGATCTCAGATTCCTTGTAAGAGTAAAAAATGGAAATATGTAAACATAAACATGGGAATATGGGTATGAGAATGTGATCATAACATTAAAATATCAAACCCTACATATCAAAGATCCTAAAAATAAATAAATCAAGGAATAAACATTGAAATTTTATTAAACATGAATCATAAGGAAATAAAGAAAATGGGACATGAAAGTATAGCATAGGAATAAATCATGGGATTGTGACAGACACATAAGAATTAAATATGATTTACATAATAGCCAAGACATTAATGCCAAAAAAATCTTAGAAGTATGGGTTCACTCCCCATACCATCTTGGTAGTCATGTTTCACGCCCATGGCCATCTTAGTAGCATGAGTTCACTTCTCATACCATCTTAATTGTCATGGATCACTCTCATGGACATATTAGTTGGCAAGGTTTACTCCCAAGACCATCTTAGTCTATCTCATGAGATATGAATCTTTACCCAATGAATTGGGGGGAGATATAGGTCCCACCTATTTCATCATGAAATACTACATACATGTGCCACAAAATCATATAAAATCATATCATAACCCATGAAAGTAAATGGGTATCATAAACAGATAATCATATCATAACTTTTAGAAAATATACAAGCTCATAATCATTTAATCAAAAATATAACGTATGAAAGAAAAACAGATTTCATAAATATATGACTCGTGAAAGAGAAATTGACTTTGAAAAGACCAAGACATCATGAATAAACCAATAATAGAAGGAATGTAAATGTAACCATTATATCATTACCAAGAAAGGCCTGAGTAACATCAACAGATGTTATCTTAGGTGAAAAATAATTTTGAAAGCTCTTGTAAAAACACTTCTTGAGGAATATATCCTTCCTCTTTGGAAAATTATTTTTAAAACATAAAACCGTTTTAAAAATATTTTCTTTATAAATATAATTGAAAAATTATAAATTAATCTTTAAAACATTTTTAAAATATTTTTCCTTGGAATATATAAAGATGTTTGTAAACCATTTCAAATTTTTTTTCCTTGAAATCTTATAAAAGACTCTTAAAACCCCCTTTTGAACATAAATTATATTAAAGAAAGATCATATAATGGGTATTTAAATACCCATATATATAATAATAAAATAAATTCCTGGGTATTATATACACCACAAAAAATAAGTGAGCGGTGAATAAGGAATGTATATCACAAAAAATAAAGAGTGAGATGGAATTCCCTTACCTTCTGTCTTGAATCTATTCGTACTCGTAAAAATATCCTGCATAATAAATTTAAATTTATTATATATATATATATCATAAAATAATATTATTATATATAATACCATATATGGTTTTATTAAGAATTTATATTACCCTCTCGTTAACAATTTTATGTTAAGGTTTCACTTCAGATAATATTTTCTTTGTTCTTCGCATGTGTCTTAATTTTTTATATCATTGGTCCTTATATTTATATCATGATTTAAATAATTTAAAAATTATTTAAATATAATTTATATTGAGTATATGTGTATTTTAGTAATACATATAATATACAAGTATAAAAAAATGCACCGTTCATGGAGACGGTAAGTCGTATGTATGCATGAACGCTATTTCTGTTTAATTGTCGTATTTAAAGAAGGAAAGTGAAAGAAATATACGTATGTATATATATATATGTATATATATAATTATTAATTTATATTTATTATATAAAATATATCATATATATTCAATAAATCCATCATTAATACATTCCATGTAGTGTATAAATGAATCACATAACTTTGATGGGGGATGTAGTCCACACGTCCCCAAATGAAGTTATCATATAACCATAATATGTAAAGCATGAAGGTATGATTAACAAAACATTTAAATAATATTAAATAGGTTCTAACATAAATATCAAAATATTATTTGACCATAAAAATAGTTTTATGAGCATCCATGAAGGAGCTAATGGAAAAATAACAAAAACATTATTCACCGAGGTGATTAACTAGCATAACTTGGACAATAATTTCATTTCTTTGAATAATAGGAGGTGAGAAATGAAATTGATATTATATATTACATTAGAAACGTAAAAAAAATTATATAAATTATTTTGGAGTTATCATGCATTTATGTATGAAGGATTTGAGGAGAAAGTAGAAAATGAAAAGAAATTTAGAAAATAACTTTGAAAAAATTACCTCTTGAATATCCCATCATTTAAAGACCATTGAGGACCTTGGATTTACTCGTTTTGTGAGAGGAGAAGCTCTAAAACATTGGGAGAGTGTTAATGAGTTTTTTGGGTAGATATTTTAGGATCTAAAAGGATTTTTGGGTCAAAATGGGTAGGTGAGGTGTGGTGTTTATACTTTAGGAGAGATGGGTTCAAGTGATTAAATTATTGATTATTTTATATTTAAAGATAAACACATTGAGGTGCCATTAATTTAAAAGAACTATACTTTCAATTAATGATTTTTCGGATGGTTAGATTCAATACACACCTCAAAAAATATTTAAATTTTGTAGTTTTTAGGTATTTTAAGCCTCTACCCTTTTAACTTTAACATGTTTTATTTTTTTACCTATACATCGGTAAATAATTTTTTTAACCATGGTAACTGTTTTTATACGTAAAAATTAAATTGACCTTAAAACCTAATCTAGAACATCAAATTAAAAATATTTAATATATTTTACCTAATTAAATTCACATAATTTGAATAATTATATTTAAAATTTATTCCACAGACAAAATGAAAAAGAAGGTTTTTAAAGTGAAATGTTCAAAAGTTTGAAGTGTTTTTAAATCCAATTTCAATGAGAAATTAATTAAAATGACCTAAATTGGATTGATTTGAAGAAATATTATATAATTAAACTTTTAAACCAATTAAAAATATAATTTAACCTTATGAATAAATTAGTTGAAAAAGTAGTTTTGAATTAAAACCCAGTATTTTTAACTATTGATTAAAAAATGAAACCTTACAGAAAAATAGAAAAATTTATCCTAACATAATTTTTATGTTGAAATTTAAAATATAAATTTTATTAATACATATTAAATCTATATAGGTGTCAAAAATTGGATTTAAAAAAGGTTCACCATTAAAAGGTGGTAAAACTACCTTAACAAAAATATTGGGTTTTATGTGTTAAACTGGTTTTATTCATATCTTATTCCAATAACATATATTGGATGAATATAAAAATATTTTATTGGATATATAAAATATATATTACATTAAAATTACTTAATAAATGTAATTAATTTAATTTTTTATGATAAAACAACTTATGATCATAATAATAGTTTTCTATTAAAATACTCTATTTATATTCAATTTATTCTTATATTCATTTTTAAATAATTTGCAACTAATTAATTAATTTCATATTTTTTGAAAACCATATATTTATATATTTTAGTAAATAAAATTTATAAAATCTAATTTAACATCTAGGTTACATCATATTTTAATAATATATTATTGTTCACTAAACCCCGATCATGCGTGTTATGCATGACATTGAGGAAATTATTTGTTGTGTGTAACATGAGCTAACATCAGGGTTCCATGTATAGAAAGATAATATTTATTTTTTGTAGTGCATGTAAGCCATGAATAGTTCTTTAATATAAAATAAACTACTTTCAACGTTACATGAAATGAGAAATATCAAAAAGATTAAATTAATTCAAAAAAAATAATTCCCAAAATCTCACGGTGTTACATTATACCCCCATTAAAATGAATTTATCCCTCAAAATTTGTATAAGTTATCAAATGTTTAATACTTGAATGTTTCATTTATAGAAACCCACATCCTAAAAAAATGAACATTGAAACTTCCCTTAAAAAGGGAAAGATGGAATCATAACAGTTACCCAAAGTAACATATAACTAGGTTTCCACATAGTAGAACATGGGTTGGGAGTGAGGATTGGACATGGAGGAAAAGTGTAAATATTTATATGGTGTGATTGAGGTCATCATTAAAAAAATTGAATGATCAAAGACATGTTGAGTGACTCAAATCCATAAATTAATGATGATTTCAAAGGCTATCAGTTCAACAAAATTTAAGGTATTAGGAAAACAATTTTTTTACCACTTTCTTAACATTGAGTAATTCTTGATTTATTTATATAAAACATATTTCATACTTCAGTTTTTGTTTTATCAATTTCTAATACATCAATCACCTATAGGAATGTATTTCTTGAAATTAACATTGATGCATAAAGCACTAAAATAATCTTTTAGTGGATCATAAGACCCATAAAAGAATGAAAAGTCTATTTATTTTCCTCTTCAAAATCATTATGACTTAATCTTTAAACAAAAAAATTAACACTACTAATTCATCATTAATATTTATTCATCAAAAATAACTATACATTAACCAGGACATCACGTAGTCCAGTGGTAGACATAAAACCTGGATCATCCTTTGATTATGGGTTCAAGACCAATGACCATGCCGGTCTTAATTTGTTGTCACCTGACATACATGATGTCCTATTCTAAAACCACACTAATATAATTCTTGAAATAAATAAGTTGGACATCATTGGAGTAAGGTTAATCACTAAATATCCTTTTATACATGGTTATCAATACAACCATAATATATAAATAGTTTATCTGAAGTTTAAATTAAACTTTTCATAAATGGTTAACCTTATAACCCTTCTGAAAGATGAAAATACCAAATAATGTAAATAAGGTCATGAAATCAGATTAACATGGATCCCCTGTATATCACAAAATAGCTCTTGGTTTCCACATTCTAAACATGTGAATACCCTCATCGTATATTCTCTTGAAACCTACATTACCATAAATACTTTTGGAAAACATGCACATTTCCTTATTCAAAAGGATACTAGATATATTCCTTAAATCCAAGAAGTTGAAAACTACATCCATAGAACACTTTTTCAACAGATCCTTTGAGGTAATCAATATCATCAAACTTATTCATATTCAACATATAATTATAAAAACAAAATTATCTTTATATAAGGAACATATTAAGGGTTATTATCCCTTAGTAAAAATCTCACCATATCATTAAATCACTTCACCAGTCTATTGAGAACATTCAATATAAACTTGTAAATATTGAGTGAAAAACATAAATAGAACAATCCTTTTATATTTCATCATTTATATAACATAATTTTTATTCCAAACACATAAAAACTTTGATTATTCTACTTCATATTTATTCAAATAACAAGGATACACAACACCTCATTCCTTTCACATTTCATATGTAGTCTCTTCATCATTATAAATGTAACCATTACTCACACCACCTTGCTGGTTCCCTTCATGAGATTTCATCTGGGAACATTGGGTTGCATAATAAACATTTACTACACACTTAATACACTTAACCTTCGATGATTTATTAGGGAGGCCAGTATTCTCATCCATTTCATTAACCAACCTCTTCATTTTTCCCTTGGAGTCACTTAATTTGTATTTTTCTTTTCCACAATCAAAATATCTTCTTGTTCCTTTAATATATTTATTTAGGTGATTCTTTCCATATTCTTGACATAAAGAAAACCAAATATTCTTTCCTCTATGGTATCCATTACCCTAAATCAAAGGGAATTTCTTCTTTCTCTTCCTTGGAGAGTCCGTGAGTTGGTTAAGGTACACATTGTTGATCATATTCCTTGAAAACTGATTAGAAATGATCACAAAATCCTTTATTCTAGTGATCATCCCATTTGAATAATCATAAATAGATTTTCTATCACTCTCAGTGATAATATAGTTTCTTCTGGTTCCCCCCATTGACTAAAACCATGAATACTTGAGTAAGAAACAATTATCACAACGAGGAATCACATAATCATGAAATTCACTTTTATTATTTCTAACTCATGAAACCTTCTATAATCTATGGAACCTTAGTTTTATCCTAGGTTATTCATAGTAATCTTCTATTCAAATACTTTATAATGGTTAGTGAAGAGTTTACAAATTTCCAAAGGATATATCCTAGGAGTGTCAAACCAAGTGTGAAACAAGACCCGTTTTCATGTACTAGATTACCCTGAGTCAGGCCTGAAACATCTTGTCAGAGTTGTTACTTCTAAGTACATCTATTCCAGAGCCACATCCACTTTTAGTATCTAGACATAGATTTACTTTTTGGAAACCAATCACTCTATCCTTTACCAAATTTCTAGGATATTCCCCTAAATGTTTCCTTCTCCTTAGTCTCATCCTTATAAATTTCATTAGAGTTCTCACTAAGGTTCTTTTCATCCTAGTTTCCAAAGGTTAACTAAATATTCACTCTGATACCAACTATAATAACCCAATCTTGACATATATTAACATTACATCAATTTTTCAGAATACTTAAAACATTATACAAACAAATGTCCAAAGACCATACTAGTCTAGTGCCTTTGGAAACATGAAAGCATAAACACTGATACATAAGTGAGCTAAATTATCTCCCACTAGGTTCTTTTTGAATAAGACCCTTCTTAGAAACATGAAACATAATAAGTATATTCATAGCCTAGGGGAAAGGAAAAATAATATGGGGTGAGATCAAATTCTTAGTAAGGGTAAACAATGGAAACATGTAAACATAAATATGAGCATAAGTGTATGAGAACCGGATCATAACATTAGAACATCATACCCAATATATCAAAGATCATAAAAAATAAATAAATCATGGAATAAATCTTTAAAATTCATTAGAAATGAATCATAAATAAATAAAGAACATATTACATTAAAGTATAACATTGGAATAATGCATGGGATTATGAAGACACATAATCATATATTATGATTTCCATATTAGCTAAGGAATCACTTCTAGTACTGTATTAATAGTATGGGTTAACTTATCATACCATCTTGGTATTCATGGTTCACTCCCATGGCCATCTTAGTAGTCAAGGTTCACTCTAAAGACTATCTTAGTCTATCTCCTGAGATATAAATCTTTTCCCAATGCATTGGAGGGAGATATAGGTCCCCCATCTCATCATGAAATCAAACATACATGTGAAAAAAAAAAAATCACATCATAAACCATAAAATTAAATGTGTATCATAAACATGTAACCACACTACAATAAAATTACAATTTCTCAGTGGTTTAAACCACCGCTATATGATTCTGCGGCGGTTTCCAAAAACCACCGCTAAATTGCATGTCGAGAAACTATTGGAGGCAGTTAAAGTCTTTTAGTGGAGGTTTATGCGAACCATCGTAGTTGGCTCATTTTATAGTGGCTATAATGTTTTTATCGAGGGTTTTTCCATTCAGCGGATTTCTTTTTTTAGCAGTAGTTTTAACCTCTTCTAAAAAAAATAAGCCACTGATCGGAAAAATCGCCGCTAAAAACATTATAACCACCACGAACGTGTATGGAAGACGAGACACTATAGATGAAGTTTTAACTGCCGCTAAATTTAAGACCATAGTAGTGGTTAGAAGTGCCACTAATATAAAAATATTGACATTTAGCTGCTATTAAAACCACCATAAAATCTACCTATAATAGTTATCAGCAATTAAAAAGGCCGCTAAAAGTAGATTTATAAAAAAATGAATAGTTTCTGTAGCCCCTGTACCAGTGCTCTGAAGAAATACCATTCCAATAATACCAAAAGACCAACCAAATACATACAATAGTCAATATGAAAAGAGATGCTTAACTATGCATAACCAAATGCATCGTTCAATGGGTAAAGGAATGCAGATAAACATATCACATGTCCATTAGACCTTTAAACAAAATTATAAACAATCATGTATGTAATATTTCATGAAAACAATTCCAATCATATGTTAGCATTAGGATGGGAGGTAGTAAATGTGGGTCATTTGTGATTTTAGAGGCATTTGTGAGATTGTACTAGATCAAGAAACATTTAATCACTTCTCATTTAAAATAGATATCATATGACAATGGTAGGAGGAAACACATGGAATTCATTGTGGGTGTTTTAGTTTTATTATGGGAGACTCCTCAATTATGGAATCAATGATTGTAGAATAAAAGGATTCTGGCACCAAAGTTTATGGGGTTGTTTAGGATTATCAAGAGAGTCATGATAGTGGAATTATATTTAGAATTTCCTCCAAAATATCAAGGAATGCGTGATTTTTTACATGTATATTATATTTAGTTGTATATTCTTGATCAAAATTATGTGATCAATTGTGAATAATATCAGTTGGAGACTTACCCAATATTTGTGGAGGGCTCGGTGTGAATCAGGGATTGTAGTGAGAAAATGTTTTGAAGAAAGCTGATTTCACTTGTTAGAGTCATATGGGAGCAAGGATGTATGCATGAAGAGTCTTACAAGTGATAATATGATGTGTGAGCTCAATAACCCTAGTTTTTTGGGTGTGAAATATAGAGGCACTACTCAAGGATGATAAATCCTCAGATGGGGAGATTATAATGACTTGAAGTTTTCTAGGGGCCTTAAGCCTTACATTATACCCTTATTTAATTGTTTCTGAGATACTATTTTATTGGGTGAATTCTTAGGTTGTTTGTTTTTGGGTTTTGATATTTATATAGGCCTCTAAATGGTTGCATGATAGGAACATGGTCATGGTAAACCATGTGGTTCTCCCCAGAAAACCATGTGGATTAGTTGAAGAAGGATACTAGGTGGGGCATGGTTGGAACACAGTTAAATATGATCATGAATCATTTACCTTGAAATATATGTGTCTCAGAATAGAGGAAAAAATAATTATTAGCACAAAATTTACCAAATTAGAATATTCATTCATTGATGATGTTCTAGAATCTCATATTCAAATAAGGAAGAATGGAGAGAAATGAGTCTCAGGGAAAGTAGAAAATACCAAGAGTATCATGAATACCAGGGAAAGTAGAAAATTTTGATGTTCAATATTTTTAAATGTTAGAAATGGAAATGTAGTGGTAAATGCATTGGGATAGAAAATTTAGGATATAGAAGAACTGATTTAATTAGTTGAGTAGAATATCTTATCTTCTCTATAATACAAGTTGGTGGGTTTTGTGGAGGGTTTAGGGAATCAATTTGGGTATCCTTAGAGATAATGTATTCTTTGTTTAAACAAGTAAAGACAAGTTAGAATATTTTTCTAGAATATATCATGATGTGTGATAGGTTGGAAGAATGTGAAACTATTTCAGGATTGAATTTTGATATACATAGAGTGTTTATAGTTCGTAGCATGGTAATGGTCACATATTACATGAGAGACGAGTTTATGAGATCTTATAATGCTTGGAAGTGGGATGTTCACCCAGGGTCGACAAACCTAATAATGTTTGAAAAAATGAATCATAAAAAATGAATCATCACAACAAATAATCGACTTATATGGTGTATACCACACTCGAGAAATCAAGACATAAAAGGAAACATCAAAAATCAAAAAAATACATAAAAGGAAACATGAGAAATCAAGAAAATGTTAGGTCATGAAAATGATTAGTGGAAACTATGTGCCACACATGATACATATACAAACTTACTGTTACCATATTTTTCCAACATATCAATAATACAACTAATTACTGTATGATGATGAACACATATCGTCACCCTCTCCACCTCTTTCTCCACTTCCCGCTACCACAGGTAAGAACATTATAATGAAAATTAAATAGTGTTGAATATTTATATTTGAACATAAAACCAATAAATGTTTTCAAACTAAATGATTTTGAATTTTTGTGATTTACCTTCTCACCATCAGTCGATGAAATACCACCGAGGGCATATTTGCTCATCTGCTAATGTATATCAGTCAATGATTTCTACAAATCGGATATCTGAGCTCCCTGGTCTTGAACTGTGTTTCATAGAGAAGAAATATCTCTTTGACCATATCTAGGTATGAACTAACTACAACCATTAGTATATGCAGATGCAATCCCCAATGACCTTCCAAAGACCTCAGATGGTACGGGTTCCAAACCCATCCCACACACTCTACCAGGATGCTCCTTCCTAAAGACTTTAGAAACCGGGTCATCCTAGGAGACTGAGTAGGACTGCCTAGGACAGGCATACCACTGTTCTTTAATTTTTACCTATAAATAAAATATCAATATATATTAACATATTAAAAACTGATAATAAGTTATTATTTTGAAAAAAAATGAGTTCATACCCCAACTTCTTTGGTAGGCTCATTAACAAAACTTCCATCAGATTTTTTGTGAACATCCAAACACACTTTAGTTCGAGAGGATCCATGCCCTAAACTCTGGGACTGAATTAAAAAGAGTTAAATCAACATTTTAATATAATAAATAGATAATACTATCTTATAAATATTTAAACTAATGAAAATATTACCAGAGTGGATTGGATTCAAGAAAAGCTTTTTGACCCCGTAGTGTGAGGGATGACTTGTTTAGCCTGGCTTGATGCATTCTTTCTTGAGAGATCCTGAAATAAATAAAATGCAATTTAATAGTAATTTATTCATTGTCATCTATTCTTCATATACACATATAAATGTAAAATGAGGTTAATATAATAATATATATTTAAATACCATATGCTTTTCATCACGATGTCTCTCAACATAAACTTTCCACAGTTCTTTGGGTACCCCACTGGGTACCTTCTCATACATTTGTTGGACGGTCAACGAAGTATCATTGACATCACTCTACAATATCCATTTGAATTCTTTCTATTTCTTACCAAGATTTTCAATGTCCACTTTCGTGCTATCACACCAGCAATTGTAAAGTGGAAAAACATTTGTATACAGAAATTAGTTTTGAACATTTTAATAACATGACATTTAATTACACCGTAATGTATTAAAATTACCTTTATTTGGGAATAAAAAACTTCATTTTTCCAACTTGGATTCATATGTCTCTAATCATCATAAGAAATAGGAAGGGAAATGGGATCTGCTGCCAGCTGGCCTAGAATTTGGCCAAGTAACCCCGCAATGTCATCCATAGGGACCCCATATGAATCAAATGGGACAACTATATTCTCTCCATTCATATTCCACACATCTGAATTTTTTATATTTTTCTCCGTAGTTGAATTTTTTTCATTATTAATGAAAAAAAATTAGTATAAAAAAGTGTAATAAATTTATTAATATTAAAATTTGCACCTATAACAACGACCCTCCAGTATACCCATGATGAACTAGAAGTGGCACACCACCGCCCCACTGCTAAGGATTATAAAGAGTGAGTTGACAACTCAACTTCTAAAGGGACGCTCATAGAGGGTGTGAGAGATCGTGCAGGGGGATATGGTGCAGTGGGCAGGCATCTGGTGGCTCAAATGTCATAGGGAGGGAGGCATATGGATCGTCATCTATCACAGTAGTGGATGAAACAGTGTATCGCTTCCTCCTTGGAATTCCTATCATTTAATCAAATAAAATTAAGTTCCGAACATATGTTTCAAAAAAAGTATGTAGATTTTTTTTAAAAATGATAATAGATGCCCAGTACTAACAAAAAATATATACATAACAATGATAATGAATGACTGCACAAATGAAATAAGTGGATACTGAATGAATAAATAACTGTACATACAATCATTTTACCCTTTAATAATGTCGGTTTTTTTCTTGATTAATTCATACAATTCATTCATCATTGATAGAATAATATTTTCAATATCACGATGGACAAATAATTCTTCTTCTTGTTGTTGATGAGATTCAATTTTAGAGGTCAAATCTTCTACTTCTTCCCCCATATCATACAAATCTCTTTGTATTACGTGAGAAACTACACTCCAACCTTCATCCACAACATCATTCACATAATATACCATTTTTTCTTGCGATGATAAGATATATGAATCATGCAGTTCATGATCACCAACATCCATCAAGCGAGAGAAGTTCACAGAAGTAAATTGTAAGGAATCTCTTTTAACACCTCTAATAATATCGACCCAATTTCATTGAAAAAAAAACAATTAAAAAATGCCCATGGTAGTTTAATTCAATAATATCAGTTAGTTTCCATAGTATCCCACTTCATAAAATGTAAATATACCACTATTCTGTGTTTTCAAACCCTCTTCTCGATCGACTGTATGAAATATAAAGCCATTCATGTTGTAAGCGTCGAACTTTCTAACATGTTTTAGAGGAACTAGAGCAAGAAACTTCAAATCTTCTGAAAACTCTACTCGAGTATTAGTATTCATGATATAAAAAAATAAATATACTTTATTAGATTTACAAAATATTTGTGTTAAACTAATATTCGTATTTATTGAAATATTTATGAACTTACACATCATGCAAACCATTCTACAAGCTATTTATTAACAGCTTTTGTTATATCTTTCTCATTTTGTGTTCATCCCCTCATTTTTATCTTTTTTTGTATCCTCAAATCTTCAATAAATAGATCTACAATTTCACTATTTAGCAGCACATATCTATGTGCCTGTAATAATTCCAATTCTGTCAGTGTCACATTTGAGATCCTCCCAGCTGATCGACCAATAACAAGAAATATTTTTTATTTTTGATATATTTGAGATTGAGTCAATGTGTCTTCAACATGTCCAAATCGATTAAATATTGTCTCAATATCATCCAAGTATCTAGAACAAACGGTAAGACTCTCCTCATCCAAATATCCTTTAACAATAGAGCCTTCTAGTTGAGCTTTATTTCTCACGTATGATTTCAAATGCCCAAGAAATCTGTGAAATAAAATAAACATAATTATGAATTTAATTAAGTGCCAAAAATTGTTTACTTAATTAAAAAATATATAAATAATGTACCTCTAAATTGGATAAATCTATCAATAATGAATGGGGCCTCCTAATTTATCTTCCTCAACCAAATGCACAGTTAAATTCATCATGAAAGTAAAAAAATACGGAGGATAGATCATCTCTATTGAACAAAGGGTCAATAAAAACCTCTCCTGGAGGTTTTCAAGCTGAAATTGATGTAGAGATTCCTCACATAGTTGTCTAAAAAATGTGCATAATTGGAGTACAAAAATAGTAATTTTTTCCGGTAATAATATACGCAACGCCAATAGTAGTAACTGTTGTAACAAAATATGTGAATCATGACTTTTAAATCCATGTAACTTATGACTATTCAAGTTAACACACCTCAAGGTGTTACTTGAAAACCCATAAGATACCTTCACATTCTTTAAAATTTTATGGAATGTATCTTTATCCCTATTTTTCATTGTAAAAATTTCCAGAGCATACTTTTCATTCTCATGTGGACAGAGATCACATTTTATTATAATTACCTATAAGTCTTTGCGAGCATTGAGATGATCCTTTGACTTTCCATGCTGATTAGGAAATGTGAAAATCAAATTTTCACAGAAATTCTTCTCAATATGCATCACATCAAGATTATGCCGCAACAAATTAAATTCCAAATATGGGAGTTTAAAGAATATACTTTTTTTCTTTCATTGTTGCATTCCAATTTTGCTTGTTGTTGCACTTAAAAACCATTTCCTGCTATCATTCGAATGATGAACCTTCCCAAATTTTGTTTCAACATTTCCAAGTTGTGTCAATATTTTAGAACCAGTTAACAACTTTGGTGTTGGTCTATGATCAATGAAACCATTAAATTTTGATCTGTTTAGCCTAAATCTACGAGATGCCTCAAGAAATCTTCGATGGCACAAGAAGCACCATTTTCTACTATGAGGTATCCGTTTGGGCTCAAAATCAATGTTTCAACTAGGAAAATCCAAACCTGTGTAAGTGTTCCAACTAGATAAATTCCCAAGCCTAGGGAATTCACTAATGGTCCACATTAAAGCAGCATACATTTTGAACATTGTTTTGGAAGAAACATCAAATGTCTCAACTCCGTTGCTCCAAAACTCTTGTAATTCTTCAATTAAAGCCTGCAAGTATATATCAATATCATTTCCAGGCATTTTTTTATAGGAATAATCATCTAAATTATAAAAAATGTTTGTTGCATACATATCCATGGAGGCAGATTGTAAGGGATCAAAACTACTGGCCAAATGCTATAACTAGTACTCAAAGTCCCAAATGGGTTGAATCCATCAGTAGCCAATCCTAATCGAACATTCCTAAGATCATCTTATAAATCTATATGTAATGAATTAAATTTCTTCCAAGATTGTTAATCTCGTGGATGTCTCATTAACCCATCATTTTTATTATCTACAGAATGCCACTTCACGTGTTTAGCAGTTTTTGATGACATTAATAATCTTTGCAATCAAGGATTTAAAGGAAAGTAACGAAAATTTTTTGTAGTTGTGTTCCTTTTCTTCTTCTTCATAAAAGTATGTTGATTTAGACTACTAAAATCACCCATTGACTTCCATACATAAGAAGAACATTTTATACAATCTTTTCTACTTGAATCCTCTCGCCAATAAAGCTTACAATCATTAGGACACACATGTATTTTTGTATAATTCATACCAAGACTATTAACACATTTTTTCATATCATAAAAAGACTCGGGGATGTTTTCTTCAGGAAATTCATCCCGCAACAATTCCAATATCATGGACATTGCTTTATTTGTAATTCCACATAGACATTTGATATGGTATAACTTCAGCATAAATGAAGGTTTTTAATATTTCAAACATCCACTATACAACTCTTGATTTCCATAGTCAACTAAATCATGAAATGTATTTTCCCTAGTGATTTTTTCTCTTACATTAGTCTCCACAGAATCAAAAGGACAATCCACTGATATGTTACAATCTTGATATGGTTGTCCTATAGTCTCAAAAACACCACTTGTCACGTTTTTATTTGTAGCACCCTCATCTGGTTGTTATGAAATGTTTTGATGTTGATGGTGGTCTATTTCAGTGACAAATGAATAATTTATAAGGTTTTTTCATTTCATTTTCCATTTTCGACGAAGTTAGGAGGTCATTCTGTGGATTGAAATTAGTGCTCAACTTTTCTGTAACATTTGATTCTCCATGCCAAATCCAACACAAATATTGACTAGGGAATTTCTTCAATATTAAATGTTCCTAAACTTAAGCTCTCTTCAAACATCTTCTAAATTTACATTTAGGATATAAACATCTTATTCTCCCTTCAACGGATCAATTGGAAATTGAAAAATACAAAAACTCATTCAAACCCTTAACATACTGAGGTGTGTTCCTCACTAATGTGATCCATCTTTTATCCATGTATATTAAAATGAGCCTACACAATATTAAAATAATTAAAACACACATCTATTACTAAATAGGAAAAGAGATTCATATATACTAGTTGAAAAGATATATAAATATATTAAATAAGGTTTTCCTATATAAATACATATGGTACATAATAAACCCACCCACTAGAAAACAAAAGCATGCAAATTAAAAATATCCATAAAAGAAGATGAGAACAAGGATCTCTCCCTGTAGTTTTTTGTATGTCGTGCTACACCAAAATAGATGGCCAAACTGATGATGTCATAACTTTGATATCACTAAGGTAAGGGATTAATAAATCATATAATAATTTAATAGAATCTAGGTATATGAAATGGAAACAAACTCTTAATTACCTTAAACATGACTCACTACTTTAGAAAATACATGGGGAACCAAGATGTAGAACATGCCAGGAATCATCAGGTGAAAGGATTCATGGCTAGGGTAGATGAATCCAATGCTTATAAGTAAGGTATTTGTTTTTACAGACTCAAAGAAAATATTAAATTCCGAAGATAAATGAAATAATTTATATTAAATTTCCTAAAATAGAACATTAAATAAAAATAAAAAGTATTGATGTCAATATACCTTTTCAATTTATATTTAATTTTGTTTCAATTATAAAAATTCAAAAAACCTATTAAATCTATAGCCTTATGGAATTCATATAAAAGATTCAATCCCTAAAAAATATACAATATGGGTAGTATTAAATATTTTGTATATTAATAATTTTTCCCTACTTTGTATGTTATTGGTGGCCTCGAATTAGGATTCAATGAGTTAGGTATGGTCTGAGGTTGAGAATTTTAGAACATGTGGGGTATCATGGTGAAGTGTTATAGGTAGAAACATGTTGTGACCCTATATGTGATTAAAATTTTTAGATCTAGGGTGGATCATGGAAAACCAATGGGGGTTGAAACATAATATAGGGATTTGGGGAGGATCATGGAACATCCTTGGTGATCCACTATAGTCAAGAAGGGGGTCCACTTCCTCTTACCACCACTTTCATGCATGGGCATTTTTTATATTTTACTTGTATTTTTAAAAATAATTTTTTTTCCACTTAGATGACTAGGATATAATAGAGGTGAGTCATTTGGGATTGTTTCTTTACACCCATTCTTTATATTTCTAAAATCTTGTTCAATGTCATATTGATGAGTCATTAATTGATTTCGACTCCTAGATTGTGGGATAACCTCATTAAAACCTCAATCATTGTTATCTTCTTTTTGTTTAATGTAATATCAATCCAAATATATAACTTTGGTATTTTTAAAGGTTTATAAATATCTATTTAATGAGGAAAAATAAATCGACGATATTTTAGGGGTTAACTTATAATGATAATAAGTAGGTGATAGTTAATTTTTTTTCCATGCATTATTTTTTTTTCTGTTTTTTGTTGTATATAGATGTTGGTCATGTTGAAGATACAGAAGCAGTCTATTTATGGTTAGATAAAGTGGTTGCTGATGAAGAGATGAAAAAACACTACTTAGAAGATAATGAATCAATTATCCTATGAAAAACTTGTTCATATTCGGTTCCTCAAGAAGGAATGAATATAATAATAATTTACTAGAAGTCCACAATATACTTTTAATATCAAATAAATGTTCATACAATAAATAATAAACAATACATATATAATTTATAGTGATTTATATATATTTTATTCTAATATGATATAAACATGAGGGCTTATAAATCATTGTGTCCCTAGGGAGTGTAGTATTTGGATGTCAAAGGCTACTAACTTTCCCATAGGGTAGAAAAGTATTATGGATAGAGTGGTTTTCCCTTTAATAATCCACTATGGTAAAATATTAAAGTAAATAACTCAATAATTGTAAGTAGTATATATAAAAGATAAAAATATAAATTGATGTATGAAACTGAATCTATTTTTTTTTCAAATTAAGAATTAATCAAGGGTATATATAAAATACATCCCAAATTGAAAATTTCATATACAATAAAACTAAAATATCTAGAAAATAATATAATAAAACTCCTCAACATGACAAAAAAAACATATAAAATCAACTTGATGATGTCTCCTAAAATCATCTCATACCTATTTAGAGTTTTTACCCTTACCTGTATCACCATGAATTTAATATGTATTAACTCAAGTTGTGTATATTAAGGGTGTAAGAAATAATGCCAATAAACCCTTAAATAACCAAAGAATGAAAAATTTTAATTTTATCATATATTATAGGGGAAGGCTATTAAATTATTTAATGAAATCATAAAAACATGATCTTTAAGGAAATTTTCCCAAACCAAGTCACCCATAGAACTTGTATACCAATATTCACTAATATTGGTGGGTGTTATAAACACCGACCAAGGAGTAAGGTATCAAAAAACATGGCTCATGTAAGTTTTATACAAAGCACATAGAAGATAGTATATCCCTATCAAACACATGGAATATAAAAAAACATGGTTCCAAACACAAGGCCTAGACAAAATCATGGATCAAATCATGTTAGATAATGTCAATTCTAAATACATTGCCTCTTGTAATATTTATTAACCGATGACATTTTCATAACAAAAATATTAATTCCATAATATCAAAAACACATGTTTCTAATTCAATACATGAAGCTTATAATTATTCAATTTATATTGTATTGAATCAATTGATTTATTTTTGAAAAAATATAATGATAAAAATAATTATATTTAAACTATTATTACTTAAACAATTCCTGCATGCATATTTATAAAAAACAACTACATTTTATCTCTTAGTCTTAGATATTCTATTTTAATAAATAATAACCCTATGTTATACAATATATGTTTACATTATATTAATTAAATTATAAATTCCAGAAAAAAATCTTTTTATAATTTATAAACATCATTATAGAATCACAATAACCATTGACTAAATACATTAAATCAATTTCATGAGTTTTACACTAAATAAAATATATTTTTCATATAGAAAATAAATACTATAAAACTTATTTAATATAAAAACATTTAATTTCAGAAATTTTATTCTTAATAAATAACCTAAGTTCTCACAACAATATTGTGAAATTATATAACAATAAACTACTATTTATAAAAAAACACAAACAAGATCCATTTCATATTCTAGTAACACTCAACCCAATCAGTGACTCCCTCTTACCGAGCTATAAAAATAAGTTATATATAACGGTTAAGAATACAATTAGATTTAGTAGGATCATACCCAAAATCTCACTTGACAAATATTGAATAATAATAATAATATATTAGAAAATAAACAAGAAAAAAGCACATTACCAATAGGGGCGACGAGGCGCGCTGAAGGGTGGTGAGGTGCACTAAGGGGCAGTGAGGTGCGCTGAGGGGTGGCGAGCATGGGTCAAGACCATATAAGGGGTTATCTAGGTCGTGGGTAACTAAGGGGGGTGGCAAGTACATGTCTTTGGGGGTCATAGGGGTCGGGGGGAGAAGGGGCGGCGATGAGCTAGGTCGGGGGTAGTGAAGGGGGGCGATGAGGTGGGGGGGAGCATTGCTCTTTGGGGGTTGTAGGGGTCAGGGGGAGAAGGGTAGGCGAGCTAGGTTGTAGGGTTCATGGGGGAGAAGTGGGGGGGGGGGGGGTCTCACGTGGGTCAGGGGGGCGTGTCAGCTCTGTAAAAAAAACATGGTTTAACAGTGGTTTATTAAAAACCGGTTTAGTAAAAAACTTCTAATAAATCACCACTGAGGCCTATTTTTTTTGTAGTGTCATATCATAATTTGTGAAAAAATATACAAGGTCATAATCATTTCATAAAAAATAGAACCCATGAGAAAAATATATTTCATAAAAATATAACCCATGAAAGAGAAATGAGTTTCGTCAGGACCATGAAATCAATAATAAACCATTCATAGAAGAAATATGAATGTAACCATTAGATCATTACCAATAAAGTCATGAGTAAAATTCAAAAATGTTATCTTATATGGGAAATAATTTTGAAAGATCTTGTAAAACAATTTCTTAAGGAAAATATCCTTCCACTTTGAAAAGTAATTTTTAAAACATAAAACATTTTTAATATGATTTTATTTGTAAATAGACATGAAAAATTATAAAGTAATATTTAAAACATTTTTAAACCCTTTTTCCTTGGAACGTATAAATAATTTTTAAACCATTTCAAAACTATTTTCTTTGAAATCTTATAAAAGACTATTGAACATAAACTATATTAAATAAATATCATATAATTGGTATGTAAATAACCATATATATAAGAATAAAATAAATAATGTGATGTATATACACCACACAAAATAAGTGAGTGCTGAATAAGTCATGTATCTCATAGAAATAAATAGTGAGATGATGTTCCCTTACCTTATGTCTTAAATCTCTTCATACTCATACAAACCTCCTGTATAATAAATATAAATTTATTATAAATATATAACATAACCATATTATTATATATAATACCATATATGATCTGATTAAGACTTTATATTACCCACTCATTAACAATTTTATGTTAAGGTTTCACTTCGGGTAATATTGGCATTGTTTTTCGCATGTGTCTTAATTTGTTATATCGTTCGTCCTAATATTTATTTCATGATTTATAGAATTTAAAACATTAATTAAATATAATTTATATTCATTATATTTTTATTATAATAATCCATATAATATTTAATCATCAAATAGAATACACTGTTCATGGAGATGGTAAGCTGTACATACGCAAGAACACTATTTTTATTTAATTGTCGTGTTGAAAGAAGGAAAGTGAAAGACATATAGGCATATATATGTATATAGATAATTATTTAAGTAGATTTATTATATCATATATATTCACTAAATCTATACTTAATAAATTACATGTAGTGTATGAAAAAATCACATCACTTTGAGGGGGGCCGTAGTCCATACGTCCCCAAACGAAGTTATCACATAACCACAATATGGAAATAATGAAGGTATGTTAAATATAAAATTTAAAGAATATTAAATAGGTTATTATATACATATTAAAATATTATTAGACCAAAAAAATTGTTTTAAGACCATACATGATGGTGGTAATGGAAAATAACAAAAACATTATTCACCGATGTGATTAACCGACATAACTTGGACAATAATTTCATTTATTTGAATAAGAGAAGGTGAGAAATGAAATGGATATGATAATTAAATTATAGACATAAAAATATATTATATATATTATTCTATAGTTATCATTCATTTATGGATGAATTAGGTTAGGTGAAAGTAGAAAAAGAAAATAAATTATGAGAGGTACTTTGAGAAAATTACCTCTTGAATATCCCCTCCTTGAAAGACCCTTAAGGACCTTGGATTTAGTATTTTGGTGAGAAAAAAAGCACTTGAATATTGGGATAGTGATGATGATAGGTTTGGATAGATATTTTAGGAGATAAAATACTTTTTGGGTCAAAATGGGGAGGTGAGAGGTGGTATTTATACTTGAGAAGAGGTGAGTTCAAGTGATTAAATTATTGATTATTTTATATTTAAAGCTAACAACATTGAGGTTACATTACTTTAAAAGAACTATAATTTCAATTAACATTGTTATTTATAGTTATTAATTATCCATACCTCAAAAAACCTTTAAATGTTTTAGTTTTTGGGTATTTTAAGCCTTTACCCTTTTTACTTTAACAAGTTTCATTTTTTACCTATACCGTAGTAAATAATTTTTTTACCATGGTAATTTTTTTATAACTAAAAATTAAATTGTCATTAAAACATAATTTTGAACCTCTAATTAAAAATATGTAATATATTTTACCTAATTCAATTCACATAATTTTAAGAATCATATTTAAAATTAATTCCACATAGAAAACAAAATTGCATGTTTTTAAAGTGGAACGTTCAAAAATTTGAAATGATTTTATATCTAATTTCAATGTGAAATTAATTAAAATGACCTAAATTATATTTATTGAAAAAATATTCTCTAATTAAACTTTGAAACAAAATTAAAAATAAAATTTAACCTTATAAATAAATTTGTTGAAAAATTAGATTTGAATTAAAATCTTATATTTTTATCTATTGATTAAAAACTGAAACCTTAAAGAAAAATACCAAAAAATTATCCTAACATAATTTTTTTTATATTTAAAATATTAATTTTATTTTTTCCATATTAAATCTATAAAGGTTTCAAAAATTTGATTTAAAAAATGGTTCTCTATTAAAGGGTGGTAAAACTACCTTAATAAAAATATTGGGTTTTATGTGATAAATTGGTTTTATTCTTATCTTATTCCTGTAAAATCTATTTGATCAATATCAAAAATATTTACTTGGATTATATATATATATATATTACATTAAAATTAATTACTAATTGTAATTAATTTATTTTATTATGATAAAAAACATACGATCATAATAATAGTTTTCTATAAAAACCCTCCATTTATATTCAATTGGTTAATATATTCATTTATAAATAATTTTTAACTAATTAATTCATTTCATATTTTGTGAAAATCATATATTTATTGTTATTTAATAATATTCAAAAAATCTAATTTACTTTCTATGTTACATCATATTTTAATAATATATTATTTTTTGCTAAACCTCAGTCACAGGTGTTACGCAAGACATAGAGGAAAGTCTTTGTTGCGTGTAATAAGAGATAACCTCACTATTCCATGTAGATAAATCTAGAATTTATGTTTTTTTGTAGTGTATATAAGACAAACATGGTTATTTAATATAAAATAAACTATTTAAATGTTACATGAAATGAGAAATATCAAAAAGATTAACTTAATTTAAAAAAACAATTCACAAAATCTTGAGATGTTAAAATATCTCTATAGAAATGGGTTATGAGATTTGGGAAGAAAGGGAAATTTTTCCCTAGATATATCAGTCCCTTTTAGATCCTTGATTGTGTTGGGGTTGCATATTATCATTTATCATTACCTCCTCACCTCTCCTAAGTGAATTATTTCTTCTACATATCATTGTTGAGGAAGTACATACCAGATCCATCACATGCATAAAACCCAAAATCTATGAAACTGAAATTTGAACTCTCTTATGAAGAATAACCCATGTAGATCTTAGACCTAGAAGATATGGTGTTTTGGAACAAGACCACTTATATATTCAAATTTCTATGAAAAAATAATAAGTTTGAGGAGGCTGTGTAGAAATCTGAGGATGTGATTAAAGAGAAGTACCCTCACTTGTTTTTTTGAATGTAATGAAAATTTTAGGATGAAATTCTCTTAAAGGGGATAGAATGCTACCACTTGAGTTTTTCCTCCTAAAAAAATAACACGTTAGATGGTTTTCTCCACATGAAATATCAAAACTAAAAAATATAGATCATTATAAGGTAGATACACAATTAGTAGGTATAAAAATTGGTAATAGAATTATTATATATATATATATAATAAAGTTCACTTTAAATATTGACTCAACCAGTGAATTTATAAAAATTATGAAATATATTTTCTAAAATAAAATTTGTTTCAAAGGTAATATATTTTTATATGAATAAATTATTAACACTAGTTTATTTAGTAATTTATAGGAATTGAGAAGTATAATAGATAATACATCAAAAAATTGTTTTCCTATAAAAAAGGTTTTTCTCTATATTTTATGTTTTTAAATATTTTTTTACTAAATTTTAGGATTTTAATTTGAGAAAATTAACACAATCTTATTATTTATCATTGGAATATTATATTAAGATTATTATTTTTGATATTTTTCTAAAAATATGAATTTTTAGATGAAGTTTGAAAAATATTATTTTTACAGATAACATGACTTTATGAAATTATTATTATATAAGTATGAATTTTAAGTTTATGAAAACATTTTATAAGACCAAATAATTTTTTTGAAATTTAATTTTATAATTTTAAATAAGTTGGGTTTGAATTATAAAACCATATTTGATATTTTAGAATTTTAATTATATTTCTTCAAATTTTTTTAATACATTATATATTTAATATTTTAAAATTAAATTTATTAATTTTAAAAATTGAATAAAAAATATATTTAAAACTTTTAATCATTATTTCAAAATTATATAATAATAACCATTTTATTTTTTTGGAATAAATGATAAATTACCCATGTAAAACTAGTTACAGTAGAGAAAACTAAAATTATAAAAATTAATAAATTTAGAGGTAAAGAGACTAACATGATTAAAAAATATTTTATTAATTGAGTGGTGGGAGTGACGATCTTACTTAAATCTTCCCCAATCCATTATTTCTAAAATTTGGAGTCACTCTGTTTAAGAGTGACTTTCTATTATTGAAAAGTTTTAGGTATTTACAAAAATACCGTCCATTTTCTCTTATAAAAGGGGCTCTCCTCTCCTCACATCCCCTCACTAATGATCCCATTATTTATGGAAAAAATATACCCAATTTTTTCCTACACAATAATATAAACCTTAAAGAGGTTCTGATCTTCTCAATAAACTATAAGTCAAAGATTTAATCCCCTCCGTAAAGGAGATAATCCAAGAAATGAGGTATAAGTTCCCAACCTATATTTTTTCCTATTTATTTACGTGTTTTTATTGTTATAAAAATTTAATTTTAATATATCATACTGATAAAATTACTATAATTATTATAATTTTATTTTATTATAATTAGGATATAATAATTAACCACCCTCCCCTTTTTCCATTAAGAAAACCAAAAATGAAATCTTGTGTTGTGCAGACTACCGCCTCCCTGAATAAACCTATTTTTCCTTAACTTCCCAACATTGATAGTTTCAGATTGTTATATATGATATATATATAAGTAATATATTTATATATCATTAATACGGTTCTTTTTTGATATTATAAAAAGTAATTATTATTATAAGCTAATCCATTGATATTAGTAAATAAACCAAAACTAGTTCGTCACCATTTTTGTTTTCATGAAGCATGACTAAAATTACCATGTATTTATTTTATAAAATTATAATAATTTATAAAAAAATTACAGTGCCTTTAATATTTTTTAAATGATGATATTTGGTATAAAAAGGAAGATCGATACCGCTTTTATGAACCTAGTTTAAAAAGGTCAAGATTATTAACACCCGATATTGAAAATAGATTACACAAATCTAATACATCATGATAATTTCTATTAATGAATAGTATAAATGGAAATTTATATGAATAAAGTTCTTAAATTTTTAATTAATATGTTATATTTTTGATACAAGAGGTTAAATTACTTCTTTATAAATTAAGGGTAAAGGTAAGAGACTTGGTAACTAAAAATTCTTTCTTTGAGTTATAAAATATTTACTAAACATTTTTATCCAAGAATTTACATTTAGATAGATGTTATATATTTATTTTTGAGGAAAAAGAGTTTTTTATTCCAAATCCATTTCCATGAAATGTTTTCCTTTCAATTATTTTATAAATACAAATGATTATTTTTGAAAATATACTCGTAAATATGAATTTTATAGCGATGAATAAAAAATGTTTTCAAAAATACATTTTTCTTGACATGGTTTTAATTGTTTTTAAATGATATATAACTAATGGAGTTTTTTTAATTATTCACCTTCTATGTTATATTATAATGAATTTTATTTGGGTGAATAATTTTTGGTATTATTTTATTTTTCTTTTGAATCTATTTTACGAGAAACCGTTTGATAATGTCATGATTTGTTTTCTTTATATTGGTTATTTTATTATGTGATTATTTTATTTTTCAATTTGAGCACAAATGTATGGATTATGATATGGGTGGGACCTATATATCTATCTAATTAATTGGTTATAGTATTATATCACATGAGATATAAATGTTATGAGAACAAGTTTGTGAGTATCAAGGTTAACAAATGGCGAGTGTGATGACACTTATCTCTACTCACACTTTTATGTGTGAAAATATTAGCAAGTAGTTAGGTTTAAAAAGGGTGAGTTTTATGGAATTTATATCTACTAAATATTTTATTTGTGAATGGATTTTAGGGTAGCCAGTTTCATAAAGATAATAAATCCTAGGTTTATGAATTTTCCACATTCTTTCATACATTTCAGGGATCATTTTATATGATTCAAGTTTTATTTTCTCATTCCATGGTAAAAGTGTCATAATTTTAAATTATGTGTCTATTTTTCAATATTATATTCAATAATTACTGATTTATATATTTTTAAATCAAATATTTTCCCTTATTCATGTTTTCTATCTATTTTTGATCTGGCCATATGGCCTTTGTTATGTTATCCCTTATTGAGAATTTTCTCTCACCACTTCTTATGTTTTACCTTTACTAGAATTTTAATATGATTATGTCTCATGTAATTTCTAAGAGTGGATTTAGATTTTATGGAAATGTTCACAAAATGTAAAATAAATGTTTTTATGTTTCTAGTATCAAAGACACTAAGTGTTTAAGTTCTTGGGTTGTGAGAATATTAATGGGATGTATTGATTAAACCATGGAATTAATGTATTATTTATGTATTTTTAGATTGGGTCACTTCAGTGAATGAGGTATATGATTTAGTGTTGTCTCAAAGTGGGATTCTTCCATTAGTCCCCTTATATAACAAAGGAAGGGGTAGGCTATTCCTTTTTAATATAATATTCACCAGTAATATACTTAATTTTCAGGTTTGAATCACCTTTAACATTAAAATGAGCTACTTAGAGTTATAAGGATGGATTTAAAAGGAAAATGGGAGGTTTTTTACTCTACCTTATTATTAGTATAACGTTCAGATAATAGGAAATAATTGGGTAGAATTATAAGGCCTTGGCCTTAAACATTAAATAATCTTGAGATAAGTCAATAATTTGACTTTAATTCACATTGAGGATATTTTCAGGTTTTGAGATATAGATAATTAGGTCATAAATCATAAATAATAACTTAAATATTACAAGTATACACTTATACTCACAATCCATTTTTTTCTCATAAAACAAAAACTTTTAAAAATAAAAACGGTTTCATTTCATGTTTAAACAACATAACTTTTCCTTGATTCCATCCTTGAATCTATTCTTCTTTAAGTCCTGTGATAAAAATTTAAAAACTTGTAATGAGAATAAAAATCTCATTAAGGGATACACAAATAAGGAAAACTGTTATTCTATGGAAAACATATAAACCATGAATACTTTATCATAAAGTAATACATTTCACCTTTAAGAATTAGTAAATACAATTCACTAAATATAATATCATTGATTACCCTTTTTATAATCAAAATATTACCATAAAACCCATATAAAGTAACATATAACATATAAAGGAAACTTGGTAAAAAAAACATACTTAAATGAAATAAACATACGGTCAACTTCCACATATATCACTGAATGAAGTAGCCATATGATTGACTTCCATACCCAATGCATTGGAGGTTATAACCTAACCACCCATCCTTGGTTTATCATGGAACTAAATGTCTTTGGTTTATCATGTAACCACCCATATTTTTTTATCACGTAACCACCCATCAAATGTCCACGTACCATTATATAATCATAACATATAAAGATTTCAATTATTAATATTTCACTCTTAACATTTCATTTTCAATCAAAAGAAATAATTTCAAGTTATTAAAATATTAAATACACTTTAAAAACCATTTTCAATACCAAAACAACCAAAAAGGTAATAAGGTTTTCCATTTATAAACATTAAGACTTATAGAGGAATCCAAATACCAAATAATGGTTACGGCAGCAAAGAAGTCATTGTCGCTGTATATGTAAAAGACATTCCTTTTTTCATTTAGTAAAAAACTTCATAGAAAAAGATTTCTTTCAAAAACTATTGAATTTAATTAAAATTCCTAGGGGATAATTATACACCATATAAATGAAGGTGATGTATATTATCGAAATATTCCTCAATGAAAAGAGATTGAGATGAATTCCCTTACCTAGAGTCTGACTTGTATCATACATTATTTATTTTAATAAATAATAATCTTAGGTTAATTTATACTTGCATGAGAACATTTTTCAATTTTATTATTATTTTTTATATCACTTATTACCATATTATAACAATTAAATAACTATTTAAGTTCATATCAGACACTTTGTCGGTATTTTGTACTTGAGTCAAAAATGAACTTTTTTATGTAAATTGTCCATGTAGTCAAAATTACATAATCTACAAATTAGTATTCATGATTTAAATATCATATATATCTAGAATATATGTATTTATAATAATACAAAATTTTCTAGGATAATAAATGAAATGTATCGTTCATGGAGACGGTAGGCCGTACGTACACACGAACACTACTTTCATTTATTTGACATATTTTATGATATAAATGTTTATTATAATACAAGTATTTTTGTATATTAATCATTGTTTTAGTACAACCAACCTTTATATGTTCCATTTATATAATAAACAAGTCATATCTCTTTTAAGGGGTAGTAGTCCACGCTTCCTCAAACCAAATTATCATATTTACACAACATGGAAAGCATAAAGGTATATTCTAAATAAAATTTACCGATGAAAATAGACAATATATGTAACACCCTGAGATTTTATGAGATATATATATATATATATATATTTATGTATTATTTTATACACAACACCAAAATAATATTTCACTACACAGAACACTGGCTTGTCTTGCGTTACACGCAAGAGCAACCTTCCTCGATAGCTTGCGTTTTATGCAATACCGAGTTTCAATAAACAATGATATATTATTATAATATTATGAACTAGAATTTATGAATAGTATTAACAAAATTCTGAATTTTATAACATTATAATTCATCTTACACATTTTCTAGAATGAGATATGAAAACAAAATCAATATTTCGGATAAAAGAATTATTTTTTCAAAAAAATACAGTTTTACCGCATTTTAATGGAGCACCCATTTTAAATCTAATTTTTGACAAGTTTATGAGTTCAATTTAAAAAATAAAATTCTTCCTTTGAACCATGATATAAATTTTTACATTGGATAAATTTTAGATACTTTTATGATAACATTCATATTTTGATGAATAGTTAAAATACGCTAAATTTTTCATAAAAAAAACTTTTTTCATCCAGATAATTTATATGGTTAAATGATAAAATTTAATGATTTTAAAGTATAGATAGAATATATTTTTACTATTTAATATATTTTATGTCATTTCCATTAATTTTACATTGAATTCATAGGTAAAAACATTTCAATCTTTAATAATGTTTTAACTTTTAAAACCAGTTTTCTTAAGAACATGATTAATTTTAAATTAATTATTGCAACATCTGTGTTTTGAATTTTGAAAAATGGATTCCATATTTGGATTCAGTGGGTACAAATTATGCTAATAGGTTACTTTTATTTTTTTTGATATTATGAATAGTAACTACGGTAATTTTTATTTACTAAAGTTAAAGGTAAATCGTGTAATAAAGGGTAAAAATAAGATTATAAAATTACCTTAAATCCTGCCAAAATTCTATTGGATTAATAAAATTATACCCATATCACATAAGGGTCGTAATATATTCATTTCATGGAATTTTTACCATGAAAATGATATAATTATTATTAAAACCAAAGAAAGTGACTACATGTCACTCTCTTATATCTTATAAGTGTAATAATTTTAATTTAGTGATAAACCTCATAAAACATTGAATATAAATAGTCTCAAGAAATATAATAAAATTATATACAGCATGATAATTTATTTATAATTTTTAGGGATTAAATAATTATCATTAATGATGACATAATAGTGATGTAGAAATTATTTGGTTGATTGAAATATCAAATAAATGGTTTTAAAAATATTAAAATAAATATTATATGAACCAATTAATGTTCTCTGAAAATTTTATAGATTAATATGACATGTTATGAATCTATTAAATATTTTTGTTTTAATATATCCTCGGTGTGGATTTTATTTAAATTCAAATAAATGAATAGTTTCAAAATTGACACTATTGTTATTTTATAAATATAACAAAAAAATTTTTAAAAGTCACAAGAAAATTTAAAAATTATAAATATAAATTTATATGGTCTACAATGTCATAAAGTATCTAATTATGGACAATTCACAACACATAAGTAATTATTTATAACAATTTAAAATTAATAATATTATTACAACAAATAAAATTAAATAGATTAAATAAGGATAAATCATGATGATAAGGTTTAAAATAAATTACCAACATGTATAAATTTTATTTTCTAATGCGATTACAACCATATATCATCTAATATTTATATTTGAGTCATTTGTGGAGTTTTCTATGTGGGGTTTGTGTTTATTATAAATTAATATTTTAGAGGTTTCTAAAAGTGCCCCTCTCCTCTCTTATAAAAGGGCACCTCCTCCCTCTCCTCATCACAACCTTTTGAGCCTTAAATGTTGGAAAAACACTATCCATTTTACTTCTCCACTTCACTAGAAACATACTACAGGTCCTGGTCTTCTTCAAAGACCATCTTTAGTGCCCTAAGAGGAGGTTTAGAAGAGGCGCGTCGAAGAAGAGGTAATATCTTTTACTGATTCTTTCAAATTTATTTCTTCTTATACTTAATATTATTGATTTGTTTCATTATAAAGCAATAAAATAAGTATCACTCATATAATAATATGTTATTATAAATATTAAACAACCCTATTTCACCTTCTATCCATCTTACGGAAAATGAAATCACCGTGCGTGCATACGTATGAAATATCGTCTCCACGCCGTGGTGTAATATGTTTTCTGCCACCACATTACTTGGATGGGTATAATGATGTAAAGAATAACTATATATGATTATTATAACATTATACTAATTATGATATATTATATCATCCACTCCAATAACATTCAATAATTATGGGAATGATATCGTCGCTCGTGTGTACGTACGACTTACTGTCTCCACGGTGCGATGTGATTCATTCTACATGATATTCATTAAACCATGATTATATAAATGAATTGAATGAATAAATATGATATATATTATACTAATACCATTCTATAAATTATGTAGCTATAACCTAATAAGAGGAATAAGAATTTATTCGACAAAACATGCATAAGAACATAAAGCAATGAACACCCAAATAACAAGTAGCAATGAAATATTACTAATAAGAAGATACGAATATGACCATATATGATATAATAACAATGTATGTGATTCTGGAATAAGTAAATGACATTATTTAAATCATTATATAGGAGGCTCGGATACGTACAGAGCATATCAGACCTAAGGTAAGGGACATTCTCGCAATCTCAAATTTTTATCCGAGATTGTTTATACTTCAGTGTTTACTGGGGCATATTTATCATCCACATCCATGTTTCTTCAATATGTAATATTATTTATATCCTCCTACAATTTTTTAAATCTAATTTTATATATTGGTGAAAATTTTAGTAAAATATATGAAAGGAATATTTTGTCGTTTTTAGTACGAGATACTTTTTGAATTTTCTGGAAAAAGTATGAGAAGAATGTTTTTTTAACTTATACGGCATGAATGGATTTTTATGATTTCATTAAAAATTATTTCCATGAAGCTTAATTTAAAAATTTTCAAGTTTATTTAGAATTAACTTTGTTTAGTGTAAAATTGTATGACATGTTGAGAAAGTAAATTTTTTTTTGAAGTAGAAATGATATTTTCATCAGGAATATAGTTCAAGTGTTTTATCAAAATTATTTTCCATATAAGATAATATTGGGTTCTGTTTCTATCCCTAATTATTACATTGATTTGATTATGTTATAATGGAATTATTTTTATTAAGTCCTTTTATCTTATATGGATTTTGTTATGATGGCATGATGTTTAAGAATCCCATTTTTTTTACATGGGTTATGCTATGATGTATGATTTATAATTTTATGGAACACATAAGAATGGTTTAATTATGAGATGGGTAGGAACTATATATCCCTCCAATGCATTGGGTAAATATTTATATTTCATGAGATATACATGGCTGGAATGACAAGTTAATCCGGTTTAGTGATACAGGACTGAATTGAGGGGTGAACTCAGTTCAGTAATGGAATTTGTCCTCTATGATGGTTTGGGAAATGGGTCTTGACTAATATGAATTGATTTTATATGATTATGTGTGTATTCCACAAAGTTTCATGTTTTAAGTTAAGATTATTAGGATTACATTTCACTACTATGATTTATCTCATGTCATGATATTATGATCTCTTTTGCAGGTTATGATTTTCCAAATGCTATGTTCTTATGAATATGATATGATTGATATTCCCTTTGTTTTCGCTTACTGAGAATTTGAGCTCACCCTTTGTATGTTTTCTTTTCCCTAGGTCAGGAAGAAGGGTATTAAGTAGGATATGTAAAAATGGACTCTAGAAATAAATGAGAGACAATGTAGATTATTTATGAACCAGTTGCCAATATTTCCCACTTTTCAAAGACACTATACCTATACGGTCCTATCATGGGTTTGTTATATGTTGTAATAAGTATGCTTCAATAATAAAGTAATAAAAACGAAAGTAAATTATGGGTCATTATAATATAAATATAATATATATCATATGTAAAAATAGTTTTCATTATAATGTCCACCATGAGAGGTGGTAGGTAAAATTGAACAATTATCGTCTCGTGAGGCAATAGTATTCCGTACACAAAAACAATATGTTATTTATCCATTAAATAGAGGTGTGTGTAATTGTAGATTAAAAAATAATCATAACAACATCCTAGTATTTTTATAATATTGGTGTTGTTATTTAATCATAGAATAATAAGAATTTAGGGAGTGGAGAATGGAAATTAAACTAAAAAGCATGAGAGAAGGGGTTACCTCTTAATCTAGAAACTACTTTTCGTTTATGCCAAAAAGATTCATTGGGAGGCTTTCCTCCATAAGGGAGGATTCTAGGATGAGGGTAAGGATTATAGGAAGATTTTTGGTAAGGGATTAACAGAATGAAGGGTTATTTAAGTGTAAGTATTATATAAGAGATGGTACCTTTTTATGGGATAGGGTAGGGGCACCCTTGGAAACTCTTAAATTTTTAAATTAATATAAATTAAATTTTCAATTCAAAATGACCCAACTTGAGATATGAAAAATATAAGATGAATATAGTTTTAAATACTCTCATCCAATAATTTTTAAACATTTATTTATTTTATTTTAAACCTTATCTTTTTTGGTTTACCCTGAATTATTTTCTTTTAATTTAAATTATGATAACAACATTTTAACTATTGAGAGGATATTAATTTTACTTATATGGGGTTAATTTAATATAATTTTAAACTTAATGAACTTTTATAACTTATAGTAGTCACTTTGGGATTTTAAAATATTTTTAGTATTTATGAATAATTTAATATATTACTATTTTTATAAAACGTCAATTATGTCAATTTTTACACTATTCATTTTATTGAATTTAAATAAAATCTAAACAGAGAGATAAATTTAAAAAAACCATGTAATAGTCTTATAACTAGTCATATTCACCTATATAAATTGTGTTTGATATGAAGTATATCCAATAATATTTATTGTATTATTTATAATATATTTTTTCTTATTCCTTTATTAATAAAGTAATCTCTGCATCATTATTGTGTCAAAATTATTTGTAATTATTTAATGTCTAAAAATTATAAATAAATTTCCATGATGTATTAAATATTTTTATATTTCTAATTAATATTTATAGTCAAAGATATCATTTATATAAACCCATAATAAAATTGTTTTATTAAGAATCTTTATGTTTATAACATATTTTCCTTTACTTTAAATTAAAAGATATATGTGTCATAATCACACCAAAGTGGCTTCCAAAGGAAAACTTCTCATTCCAAAGGTTATCTTGGTAGACCATATCTCATGCAATAGGATTTGGACAAGGTTCAGGGTAGTTTAATATTATTATAATATTATTTTTACCCTTATTTACATGATTTACCCTTTAACTGTGGTAAATAAAAATAATTATTAAAGTTCTTATTCATGATGTCCAAAAAATAAAAGGGAACTATTTACATAATTTAAAACTTATGATTCAAAATATGGAATCCATTTTTCCCAATTTAAAACACATAAGTTACAGTATTTAATTTAAAATTAATTTCTGCTATCAAAATGAGAAAATAAGTTTTTAAAAGTAAAAACCATCAAAAGATTGACATGTGTTTATATCAAATTCCAGTGTGAAATTACATCCGATGACCAAAATTGGATTAAATGATAAAAAATAATCTAAATATACATTAAAAAAAATTAAAGGACAATATAAATATATGAAAAAATTAAATGAAAAATCAGTTTTGAATTAAAATGCAGTATTTTTCACTATTCTTTAAAAAATGTTTTTTATCAGAAAAATATGAAAATTCAACCGAAGTAAATTTTGACGTCCCGATTCTAAATAAGAAGTTTATTTTTTAAAATATAACATTTAAAATTGTGAAACACTATATTTAAAAAGGGTTCTCCATCAAAAGGAAGTAAAACAACTTTTTAAAAATATTAGAGTTTTGTATCCTTAAAATTGATTTTATTCTCATTTTAAGCCTCTAAAATTTATTGGATGAAAGTAAATTTTTTTAAAAAAAATGCGTAAACATAATATAGTTAGTTCTGTTCATTATTGATAACAAAACTACTAGGAATTAACTACCATTTAAAATAATAATATTAATAATGTATTATTTTTTTGGTATAACTCAGTCTTCTATGCAACATAAGATTTCAAAGAAATTCATTATTGCGTTTCGGGTACACTATTAGACGAAGTGTCTCTTTTAAAATAAAATTAACATCTTATTCATAAATATTAAAAGATATGAAAATTTCTTATTCTATAATTACCTAGGATGTCACATCCTTCCCCCCTTTTGAAAATTGCATCCTCACAATTTTATTCACTTATCAAATAAGTGAGGGTATTTATCCTTCGTAGAATATTTAGTTTCCCATGTTTTCTCTTCAACCATATAGTTTTTTCACAAAACCTTAACCTAAAAAATAACCTTATTTAACAACACTTTCTCTCTATGGTTAAGAATATGGACTAGTTGTTCCTCATAAGAAATATTCTCATCCAAGTGAACAAATTCTAGACTCAAAACATGAGATGGATCTGGAATATACTTTCTTAAAATTGAAACATGAAAAAATTGTGTACCTAGGATAAAATCAGAGTTAAAGCAACTCTGTAGGCCACTAATCCAACTTTCTTTAGGGTTTAATAAGGTCCAATGAACCTCAGACTCAACGCCCCATTCTTACCAAAATGCACACAACCTTTCCATGGTGAAACTTTTAGAAAGATATGATCACCTACCTCAAAATAAAGATCCTTACTTCGGCTATCCATATAACCTTTCATCCTTCTCTAATCCGTCCTCATATGCTTCTGGATCAACTAAACTTTTTCTGCCATCTCTTCCAAAAATTCTTTTCCCATCAACTTACTTTCAAATACTTCATCCCAAAAGGTTGGACTTCAACATCGCTTTCCATATAATGCCTCAAATGGTGCCATATGTATACTGGAATGAAAACTATAATTATAATAAAACTCAACTAATTAAATATGTTGATCCAAAATTCCAGGGTAATCTATTGAACATGCACTAAGAATATCGTTCAAGGTTTGAATTATTCATTATATCTTCTGAAATGCACTGTGTTGCATTTGTTGTCAATGAGGTATGTTGTTGTCAAGGAATGAATGGATGGATGTCAAGGAGTTTCAATATGTGAATGACAAATGATGTGGTGGTGTTGGTGAGGAAAGGAGAATGGCCATGGTACTAAGATGCATGTCACTTAGGAGATTCACTAAGTGACATAGGATGTTGTGGTTGAAACATTCTCTATGTATATCAGACGATTGTAGAACTAATCTTAATGTTTCAATACTTGTATCAAGATGATACTAAGTTACACCACTTGAAGAATGGATGATGATGGAGCATCATCATTACATCAGACGATTGATGAGCTGATCTTTATGTTCCAAGAACTTGTATCAAGTGGATACAATGTTACAACATTTTTAGTAGACCATGCATTGTCCTAACAATGCATGAAGAGTGAAGATGATCCATCCACAAATTCTAAGTGTATGAAGTGGAGTAATGAAGACCATGCACTATCTCTTAGTGCAAGATGAATTGAAGAAGATCCAACTTGATATCTGATTAGATCAATGAAGAACATTGAAGATTTATTTGATTCAGGAGCTTTAGTTGAAGGCAAAAACCTTCGGGAATTCCATTCTTAAATATTGAATACATGATGAAGAATAATTGGAGGAATTATAATGAAGAATAAGAGAAGAGAAGAGAAGAACTGATCTTAATGTTTCAATACTTGTATCAAGATGATACTAAGTTACACCACTTGAAGAATGGATGATGATGGAGCATCATCATTACATCAAACGATTGATGAGCTGATCTTTATGTTCCAAGAACTTGTATCAAGTGGATACAATGTTACAACATTGTTAGTAGACCATGCATTGTCTTAACAATGCATGAAGAGTGAAGATGATCCATCCACAACTTCTAAGTGGATTAAGTGGAGTAATGAAAACCATGCACTATCTCTTAGTGAAAGATGAATTGAAGAAGATCCAACTTGATATCTGATTAGATCAATGAAGAACATTGAAGATTTATTTGATTCAGGAGCTTCAGTTGAAGGAAGCAACCTTCAGGAATTCCATTCTTAAATATTGAATTCATGATGAAGAAGAATTGGAGGAATTATAATGAAGATGAAGAGAAGAGAAGAGAAGAGAAGAGATATAGAAGAAGAAATGGAAAAGATTTTGAAGTGGAATTTGGCATTGGAAACTTGGTTACTTTGTTTTATACAAAGTCCTAAGATTTCCCCTTAGCAAAAATATGGGCCACCAAGGAGGCCAGCCGAGGGTCATCACCCAAGGCTCTTGTGGGACTCAAGGTCACCACACCCGTGGGGAACCCTCAAGGCCAAGGCAGTAGCCCTGAGGAAGGGGCGCACCCGCAGGACGCAGCGTAGGCGCCAGGGGCACGCCCGGAGGAGTGCATGGTGGGCGCATATCGTGCCTGTGTGTGTGCATAGTGGGCGCCAGTGGCGCGCCCGAGTGGCAGGGGTGGGCGCAAGAGTGCGCCCGCAGAGAGAACCCGGTGCGGGGCAGCACCGGGAGGGGAGAAGTTCAACTGAGGAGTAGGGGAGAGTGCAGGTTAGATATAACATGGAAAATCCGCGGTCCGTTTCGATGTGGGACGCACAATTTTCACCGGGAGCGAATCCTTGCCGCTCGATCGATCACGCGCCAGATCGCGACCGCACGAGATCTTCTAATCGCGGCCGTCCAAAGATCTGATCCAATGGCCTGCAAGGCGTCTCCTTCCTCGAGCCATGCTGAGGCCTCCCCGCGTGCCTTCGTCGAACCAGGAGCAACCCGAGCACCGATTTTGAGCTCCTGGCTGTATCTCTCGAAGCTGAAGGCACCTTCGAGTTCGTCTCTCCATGAGGAACTCATCCATGCATAAAAGTATACATGCATACATGAAATGAGAGATTTCGATGAATGCCGAGGCAAACAACGTTGCCGAGGAATTAGGTGTTTGTGTTTTTCATGAATGGGCCTAAACAGAGGCCATGCACACGTTAAAATGCATGCACGTGAAGAAAGCCGAAACATAAGTGAACCCGCGTGAACAGAGAGAAGAAAACAAGATTTAAGGAAATCTTGAAATCCCGAAATCTTCGGGAGATTAAAAATATCTCACGCGGATGAACCGCCTCTCCCTTGCCTATAAAAAGAGAGGTTGAGCCCTCGGTGAAGCTTGCTGAATATTTTGTTGAAAACCCAGAGTCCCGTGAGAGCACCCTTGTTCCTCGGGAAGAAGAAGCCCCGCACAACCCACTTGTGCAGCTGAAGTTATCGGGACCACCCGAGGTCCCGAAGGAGTCCCCTGCGCACCTCCCTTGCACGACAGGAAGAACCCGAGGCCGCATTCTTGCGCGCCCGTGGTTGATTCCCTCTCTGCCTGCACACTTACGCGGCAGGAGGAAGGATCCCACGGTGTTGCACCTTGAACACTCGAGGGCTTGCGCGGGTGTTTCACTTGCGCACCCCGTGGCCAGGGCACACTTGCGCGGCTGCCCCTTGCACCGAGACCTTGCGCGCCTCCTTTGAAGGACAAAGGAGTTCGGGTGTGTGCAAGAAGAAGCCCAGAAGGCCGTAGCCACATTTTCCCTTGTGTGTGTGCTAAGTGCAAGGAAGGATTGCACCTTGTGTGTGTGCCACTTGGGAGAACACCCTACGGGCAGTGGGTGTTCAAAGGAGGAAGGTCATAGCCTTGTGGGTGCACACTTTGAAGAACAAATAAAAGAACATATTTTGTGTGTGTGCAAAACAAGAAGAGGAACAAGGCCGAAGCCTATGTGTGTGCACCAAGTGAATACCACACATTTTGTGTGTGTGCAAAGTGAAGGAGGAAGGCTAAAGACTTGCCTTAGTGGTGTGTGTGAAAAGGAATGAAAAGGCCGAACCTAGTGTGTGCACTAAGTGAAGTGTATACACTTAGAAGAAGTGGAAGACTCTCACACTAAAGTATAACACACATTTATGTGTGTAATCAAAAGGAATTAAGTGTGTGAAGGAAGTGAGAAGGTGTGTGCTAAGAAGGATTACACCCTTTATGGGTTTATTGCACCAAGAGAAGAAGAAGGGGAGTGCATGCATGAATGCATGCACGTGCACACGTGAATAAAGCTTAAATCAGTGGTGTGCATCTGAGTTGTCCAAGACTAAAAGATCATGAAGAATTTGAGAGGACATGCAGTCTGTGCATGAAGAAGAATAGTAGCCATGCACTCAGTGCATGAAGTTGTTTTGAAGTCAAACTGAAGCCAGACTGAAGTTAGAGATATCATTTGTCTGAGTTTTCAGTAATTGAGAAGAGCCTGATCAACAAAAGTGATCAGATGTGAAGAGCAAGACCAACAGACCTTTTCAAAGGCTGTTGAAGATTCTTGAAGAGAGTGGCCAGGTCATCCTTAGAAGAAGGAGATAAATCCTGAGCAAGACGAGAAGACCTGATCAACTCAAGTGATCAGAGGTGCAGAGTAAGGCCAGCAGCCTTTATCCTAGGCTGCTAAGGATACTTGAAGAGCTAAAGTGAAGAAGAGATACTCGTGTGACTCGAGGAGCCAGGAGAAGCCCCCTGTGAGACTCAGGGTGGAGGAAGTCTTCCGTGGGATTCTGGAGCAGGCCAGTGGGACTCTGGTAACACTGTGGGATGCAGTATAAAGACCCTCTTGTGGGACTCCGGAGAGATACAGTGGGACTCTGTATCGACCATTGTAATACTAAAAGATTATAATGGGAGAAACCATGTTGGGGCGTATAACCAACATGGCAAGGACGTAGGCCTTTGGTGCCGAACCTTGTAAATCCTTGTGTCCTGTGCCTTTACATTTACTGCATCACTCGAGGGAAGGCTGAGAGATACAAGAAGAGTAGATCGAGGACTTAACAATCCATAGAGGTTTAATTGATTAAGAATCAATTAGTAAAAAGTTTTAAAGGATCACTGATTCACCCCCTACCCCTCTCAGTGATTCACACTGATCCGGGCACTTCAATTGGTATCAGAGCGAGGTTCCCTCTAAAAGATCCAAGGGAGTCTATATGGAGTGTAGATTTGAGGAAATGAAAGAACAGCCTCCAATAGAGATATCTGCCAAGACTCTGAAAAACAGAATGAAGAAACCGGCAAATAAGATGAGGAAGAAGGTTGTTGCAATAAGAGAAACTCCTTCTATGGAATGAAATGTGAAAGTCACATCGGATGACAATTCCTTTTATCATTCTTCTGATGAAGCCTGCTCTAGCTATGATGAAGATAGAAGAATCAATGATCTTCTAAATGCAATCAAATATCTTCAGAAGACAGTCCCCAAGGAAGTGGAAATGTGTATAGCTACAAGCATCCTTGATCTTCAAGAAGAAAAATTATAGCTAGAAGATGAAGACAATTCTCTGGATGTCCAATTGGCAAAAAGGGTTGGCATAACCAACACTCTCAGAAAGTTGGTGAAGGCTAAAGATGAAACAGTATTGCTTTGCAATGAAAGATATGAAGACACTACTGAAGAATTGCAAATAAGCCTTTCAGAGAAATAATTCTTTAAGACTGTGGTCAAAGATGTTTTCCATGCACTGGAAAAGAGGCATAAAGTTTCAATGAATGTTAGAGATGCTCAACTTGAAGACAAAGTAAACAGGGTGAAGGAGCTTGACAATTCATTACAAGAAATGAAGAAGGTGCATGAAGACCAGTTAGAACAACTGAAAGAAAATTGGGAAGGAAGGCTAAGAACTGTTGAGGATGAGAATAACTCCCTTAACATGAAGTGTTTAGAATTAGAGGTGATATTGAAAAATCAGCAATCACCCAAAGCCAAAGCCTCCCAGACAGCTGGAAGAAGAAATGTTGTCACTCAAGTGAGCATTGATCAAGATGGTTCTAAAAGAAAGACATCCTCTAATAAAAGGGCAACATCTTCTAAGAAGAAGGTACCATCCATCCCATCTTGTATTGATGCTTCTAATTGTGTTTCCAAAAAAAGTGCAGGATGGAAGAATAATTCCAAACAATTATGGATGAAGACAATGAAGAAAGAGAGCTCTCCTAAAACAACACAGCAAGTCAAGAAAAGTACCCAACAATCAGAAGGACTGAAGAGGTCAAGATTTGTGGGTCAGTGTTGGTGTTGTAATAAGTATGGGCACTGTGCAAAAGATTGATGGTACAATCCACTGTATGTAAAAGCACAAAGGAAGCCCATGCCAAGGGGGAGCAAGCCAGAGGAAAAGAAGAAACATCCATAGGTCCAGAGACATCTGTTTACTACTAACAGATTTGGATTGCTTGATAACATCTGGGATGTGTGCAAAAGTGTTCAAATAGATACATGTCAATCTCCAACTGTATCCAGAGCTCAAAAGAAGAAAAAATCACAGAACCTGGCTAAAATGGAATCCTTGGGAAGCGAGCAGAAGAAAGGTGAAGATGCTCCCAAGAAGATTTTGTCAAAGGAATAGAAGTCCTTGGATTTGAAATCCAAGAAGGGTGATGCATCCAGAAGGACCACAAATAAGAAAACATGCTTCTACTGTGGAAAGAAAGGACATATCATGGATCTTTGTAAACAAGCCAAGAAATTCAATAGAGGCAGACTTGACTCAAACAGACAATCAATCCAGATGAAGCAGAAGGGATTGGTTGGAAACAAGTTTCCTAAGAAAGGTAGCTTGAAAGCATCAAAGGAACCATGTGGAATATCCAGAACTGAGGCCACACTTCCAAGTGACTTACTAGTCATATGGCCGAATCAGTTGCAACTTGCCAAAGATCTGCAAAGAGCTGAAGATAAAGTTATGGCAATTGCTAGGGAAAAAGGGAAGAAGAAGATTTCACATGAAGATCAAGTTCTGTGTGTGAGGTTCAATCAAGCTGGACATACTAGTGATAAATGCATGATATTCATTCCAGTTCATAAGGGATTCTTCAAAAGAATGAAGATTGCACCAGGAGACTCTAGTGTTTAGAAGGCACCTATAAATAGAGGAGTCACACACAAAGAAGTTGAAGAGGTGTTGAGATCCACACCAGCACAAACATCATTGAAGATCAAATGTGCAAGTTTGAAGAATGGTGAAAGTGGGACATCTCGGTTGAGAGAATATTCTCAACCTTGTTGTTCACATTGATGAACCAAGGAGGTTCCATCTTATTCCCTAATCACTTGTATTTACATGTGCTGACATTGCAGGGAATTAAAGATGATGATCATTCTCAGCTGGAGGATGGTTTGGAAAGAATGGATTTCATCCCTTAAGGGGGAGCTAATCAGAAGAAGATGATCTTTTGTGATTCATATCATCTTGTGAAGAATGAAGGTATTCCAATCACACTTTCATCCCTTGTTTCTTAATTGTATTTAATATGTCAATTAAGGGGGAGTGTTTGATTGAAGAAAAAAATGATGAAAGGGGGAGCTTTATCTTTTCACTGAACTTTCTAATGAGTCTTGTGAAGTATGTGCAGGATTTAGCAATTTATTGTTATATCTGAAAAATTTAAACCCCTTGAAGCATGATCTCACATGTATAGTGAATGTTGGACAACATTGATAATCTTGGTTACATCACTCTTGTTTTCTACACCGGGTTAGCCCACGTAGACTTAGAGATGATCTACTAAAGGTTATTTTCCAAAGAGAACATGTGACATCATCCCTCTCTTAGTGATTTTCAAGAAAATTCTATTCAAAAGGCGGAAGAGATATTTTGGAAGAGAGCCACACCACATCTTTGCATTTGATTTCCAATAAGGGGGAGAAAATATTGGCACACATATTGACCCATTCATATGTTCAGAAGTAGTGTATTGACAACAAATACAAAGGGGGAGATTGAAATGAACTGTGTTGCATTTGTTGTCAATGAGGTATGTTGTTGTCAAGGAATGAATGGATGGATGTCAAGGAGTTTCAATATGTGAATGACAAAGGATGTGGTGGTGTTGGTGAGGAAAGGAGAATGGCCATGGTACTAAGATGCATGTCACTTAGGAGATTCACTAAGTGACATAGGATGTTGTGGTTGAAACATTCTCTATGTATATCAGACGATTGTAGAACTAATCTTAATGTTTCAATACTTGTATCAAGATGATACTAAGTTACACCACTTGAAGAATGGATGATGATGGAGCATCATCATTACATCAGACGATTAATGAGCTGATCTTTATGTTCCAAGAACTTGTATCAAGTGGATACAATGTTACAACATTGTTAGTAGACCATGCATTGTCCTAACAATGCATGAAGAGTGAAGATGATCCATCCACAAATTCTAAGTGGATGAAGTGGAGTAATGAAGACCATGCACTATCTCTTAGTGCAAGATTAATTGAAGAAGATCCAAATTGATATCTGAAAATATCAATGAAGAACATTGGAGATTTATTTGATTTAGGAGCTTCAGTTGAAGGCAAAAACCTTCGGGAATTCCATTGTTAAATATTAAATACATGATGAAGAAGAATTGGAGGAATTATAATGAAGAAGAAGAGAAGAGAAGAGAAGAGAAGAGATATAGAAGAAGAAATGGCAAAGAGGTTGAAGTGGCATTTGGCATTGGAAACTTGGTTACTTTGTTTTATACAAAGTCCTAAGATTTCCCCTTAGCAAAAATATGGGCCACTAAGGAGGCCAGCCGAGGGTCATCACCCAAGGCTCTTGTGGGACTCAAGGTCACCACGCCCATGGGGAACCCTCAAGGCCAAGGCAGCAGCCCTGAGGCAGGGGCTCACCCGCAGGACGCAGCGTAGGCACCAGGGGCACGCCCGGAGGAGTGCATGGTGGGCGCATATCGTGCCTGTGTGTGTGCATAGTGGGCGCCAGTGGTGCGCCCGAGTGGCAGGGGTGGGCGCAAGAGCGCGCCCGCAGAGAGAACCCGGTGCGGGGCGACACCGGGAGGGGAGAAGTTCAACTGAGGAGTAGGGGAGAGCGCAGGTTTGATATAACACAGAAAATCCGCGATCCATTTCGATGTGGGATGCACAATTTTCACCGGGAGCGAATCCTGGCCGCTCGATCGATCGCGCGCCAGATCTCGACCGCACGATCGATCCCGCACGAGATCTTCTAATCGCGGCCGTCCAAAGATCTGATCCAATGGCCTGCGAGGCGTCTCCTTCATCGAGCCATGGCGAGGCCTCCCCGCGTGCCTCCGTCGAACCAGGAGCAACCCGAGCACCGATTTTGAGCTCCCAGATGTTTCTCTCGAAGATGAAGGCACCTTCGAGTTCGTCTCTCCACGAGGAACTCATCCATGCATAAAAGTATACATGCATACGTGAAATGGGAGATTTCGATGAATGCCGAGGCAAACAACATTGCCGAGGCATCGGGTGTTCGTGCTTTGCATGAATGGGCCTAAACAGAGGCCATGCACACGTTAAAATGCATGCACATGAAGAAAGATGAAACATAAGTGAACCCGCATGAACAGAGAGAAGAAAAAAAGATTTAAGGAAATCTTGAAATCCCGAAATCTTCATGAGATTAAAAATATCTCACGCGGATGAACTGCCTCTCCCTTGCCTATAAAAAGAGAGGTCGAGCCCTCGGTGAAGCTTGCTGAATATTTTGTTGAAAACCCGGAGTCCCGTGATAGCACCCTTGTGCCTCGCGAAGAACAAGCCCCACACAAACCACTTGTGCGGCTGAAGTTCTCGGGACCACCCGAGGTCCCGAAGGAGTCCCCTGCGCACCTCCCTTGCACGACAGGAAGAACCCGAGGCCTCATTCTTGCGCGCCCGTGGTTGATTCCCTCTCTGCCTGCACACTTACGCGGTAGGAGGAAGGAGCCCACGGTGTTGCACCTTGAACACTTGAGGGCTTGCGCGGGTGTTGCACTTGCGCACCCCGTGGCCAGGGCACACTTGTGCAGCTGCCCCTTGCACCGAGACCTTGCACGCCTCCTTTGAAGGACAAAGGAGTTCGGGTGTGTGCAAGAAGAAGCCATGAAGGCCGTAGCCACATTTCCCCTTGTGTGTGTGCTAAGTGCAAGGAAGGATTGCACCTTGTGTGTGTGCCACTTGGGAGAACACCCTACGGGAAGTGGGTGTGAAAAGGAGGAAGGCCGTAGGCTTGTGGGTGCACACTTTGAAGAACAAATAAAAGAACATATTTTGTGTGTGTGCAAAACAAGAAGAGGAACAAGGACGAAGCCTATGTGTGTGCACCAAGTGAAGACCACACATTTTGTGTGTGTGCAAAGTGAAGGAGGAAGGCTAAAGACTTGCCTTAGTGGTGTGTGTGCAAAGGAATAAAAAGGCTGAACCTAGTGTGTGCACTAAGTGAAGTGTATACACTTAGAAGAAGTGGAAGACTCTCACACTAAAGTATAACACTCATTTATGTGTGTAATCAAAAGGAATTAAGTGTGTGAAGGAAGTGAGAAGGTGTGTGCTAAGAAGGATTACACCCTTTGTGGGTTTATTGCACCAAGAGAAGAAGAAGGGGAGTGCATGCATGAATGCATGCACGTGCACACGTGAATAAAGCTTAAATAAGTGGTGTTCATCTGAGTTGTCCAAGACCAGAAGATCATGAAGAATTTGAGAGGACATGCAGTCTGTGCATGAAGAAGCAGAGTAGCCATGCACTCAGTTCATGAAGTTGTTTTGAAGTCAGACTGAAGCCAGACTGAAGTTAGAGATATCAGTTGTCTGAGTTTTCAGTAATTGAGAAGATCCTGATCAACAGAAGTGATCAGAAGTGAAGAGCAAGACCAACATACCTTTTCAAAGGCTGTTGAAGATTCTTGAAGAGAGAGGCCAGGTCATCCTTAGAAGAAGGAGATAAATCCTGAGCAAGACGAGAAGAACTGATCAACTCAAGTGATCAGAGGTGAAGAACAAGGCCAGCAGCCTTTATCCCAGGCTGCTGAGGATACTAGAAGAGCTAAAGTGAAGAAGAGCTACTCGTGTGACTCAAGGAGCCAGGAGAAGCCCCCTATGAGACTCAGGGTGGAGGAAGTCTTCAGTGGGATTCTGGAGCAGGCCAGTGGGACTCTGGTAACACTGTGAAACGCAGTATAAAGACCCTCCTGTGGGACTCAGGAGAGATACAGTGGGACTCTGTATCGACCATTGTAATAATAACAAATTATAATGGGAGAAATCATGTTGGGGCGTATAACCAACATGGAAAGGACGTAGGCCTTTGGTACCGAACCTTGTAAATCCTTGTGTCCTGTGCCTTTACATTTACTGAATCACTCGAGGAAAGGCTGATAGATACACGAAGAGTGGATTGAGGCCTTAACAATCCATAGAGGTTTAATTGATTAAGAATCAATTAGTAAAAAGTTTTAAAGGATCACTGATTCACCCCCTCCCCCTCTCAGTGATTCACACTGATCCAGGCACTTCATCTTCCCATCTAATTAAGGATGAAAAGCTATACTAAAATTGAATTTAGTTCCCAATAACTTATTAAGGCCCTTAAAAAAGTTATAAGTTAACCTGAGATCACAATGAAATATAATGGAGATAGGAAATACGTGTTACTTGACTGTCTATTCAAGATACAACTGTGAAACTTGATATAGAGATAGAGTATCTTGAATAGGAAGAAAATGAGTAGATTTAGTTAATCAATCAATAATAACCCAGATCATTTTATTACCTCAAGGTGTATTTGGTAATACCACTACAAAATCCATGGATATATTTTCGCATTTCCACTATAGTACTAAAAAATTATGAAGCATTGTTTTCAGAAACTGTCATTCAACTTTTACCTGATGACAAGTCAAACACTTCAAGTAATGTCTACAATATCTCTTTTCATTCCATCCCACCATTTATATTCCTGAATATCTCTATACATCTTAGTGCTTCTAAGATAAACTAAAAATTAAGAATTATGGGTTTCAAATATAAACTCTTTCTTTAACATTGAATCACAAGGTATATATAATCTCTTCCTAAATCTTAAAACATAGTCTTTATCATTGTTAAATTCATGTAACTTACCCTTCTGAACCAATTATACATTTTTATAGAACTCACTATCTTCCTTAGGTGCTTGGTTAATTTTTTCTGATAAGGATGATTTCACCGAAACCTAAAATAAAATAGAGGAATTTCCTTCACCAACAACTTCCAAGACAAAATTCCTCAAATCATTAACCAAAGGATCTCGTTCCAAACATAGCATGGTTAATGTAGCATTACTCTTTCAACACAAAGAATTAGCCACTTTTTTTGATTTTCTTAAATGGTAATGAATTATGCAATTATAATCCTTGATTAATTCTATCCATCTCATCTATCTCATGTTCAATTATTTCTAACTGAATATATACTTCAAACTTTTTTGATCAGTATATATTTCACACTTTATACCATACAAATAATGCATCCAAATTTTTAATGCAAAAAAAAACAACAACTAATTACAAATAATGTGTAGTGTAATTTAACTCATGAGGTTTCAACTGACATAAAACTTAAGCAATTACCTTATCATTCTGAATTAGGACACAACTAAGTCCTTTCAATGAAGCATCACTGTAGATAACAAATTCACCATTCCTAGAAGGTATGGCCAAAACTAGAGCATTTTCCTATCTTCTTTTCAGTTCCTAAAAACAATCATCACATTATATTTTATATATGAACTTAACTCCTTTAATCGTTAACTTAGTTAGTGGTCTAGATAACCAAGAAACATTTTCAAAAAACATTCAGTAATAACCCACTAGTTCAAGAAAACTAAGAATTATTGTGATATAAGTACGTCTGGTCCACTATTCAACAAATTTTGTTTTAGAAGTGTCCACACTTGTGAATATTTAGAAATAATATAACCAAGGAAAGAAATTTGTTTTAACCAAAATTCACTATTACTAAACTTTATATAAATTTTTTTTTATGGTTTATAAAACAATCCTTAATTGAATTTCATGTTCCTTATGGCTTTTAGAATATACCAAAATATTATCTATAAGAACAACCACAAACTGATCAAAAAAAGATTAAAGACTCCGTTAATGAGATTCATAAATATAATAAGTGCATTATATAACCCAAAGTGACTAACTCAAAACTCATAGTGACCATATCTCATTCGTAACACTATCTTTGGAATGTCATCCTTGTTCAACTTCAACTGATGGTACCAGAACCTCAAATCAATATTCAAAAAATAATGAGCTCCTTAGAGCTGTTACCACTTCATTTGATGGTCCCACATCAACTATAGTATTAGAAAATGATTTTTCCTTGCCCTTTTGCTCTCGATATTGCTATTTTCACCCTGGTTAATCAAATTTGGAAACACATTGGAATAATTCCCCAACTTATTGAAACCAAAACATCTTACCGATGGGTTTTCATTGCCTATGCGATCATATTCCTTATAGTTATGAGTAATATGACCAATATTACCACATAAAAATCACTTCCCAGTCTTTGATAGAATTTCTCCATGATTATTTTTACCACACTTCTCACAAGTTGAAAATTTAGTTTTTTTACCTTTCGACTTCTTTGAGGAATTATTTCCCATTGCTATCAAACTGGATCAATTCTTTTGATTCCTCTCATGGAATACATGGTCATCATAAAACTACATTTCTACTTTCTCAGCACATCATAAAAGTTTTCATATCTTCTGAACACATGATAAGATAATTCCCTTTGATATTTTAGCTTCAATCCAGATTAAAACTGATTTATCTTACTATCAATATCACAGATAAAATTTGGGATGTACCTTGAAAAATGGGTGAAATGTTCGTCATATGAATCCACAAAATATTCCTTATTTTGGATCAGTTACAAGAATTGATTTTCCATCCTATGTCGAATAGACTTAAGAAAATATTTCTCAAGTAATATATTCTTAAATTAATATGATTCCATGGTGATAGTCTCTTCACTTCCTTTGATATTTTTAATCATTTACCACCACTGATCAACTTTGACTTTAAAAAAATAAGTAGAAATACTAACCTTTTGATTGTCTGAACACCCCATTACATCAAAAATATTTTCTAGCACTTTAATCCACCCTTCAACTTGCATAGGGTCAGATGATCCTCTGAATTATTGGGGACATTGCCTCATGACATACTCCACTACCGAAATATTCTTCTATAGTTGATCTGGTTGATCTCATATATTAACACCACCACCATTTATTTCCCAATTCAACTGATCCATCAATTCAACAATTTGTTCAGTTCTAATTTCGACCATCTTAAGATTCTGATTTGGAGGTTTTTTTCGTTTTTATGCTATCCCAGTTCAGCTTCCCTATTTCCTATTCAGAAAACCATTCTGAATAGATATCTGTTAGATGAAGAAACATGGTAATATTTAAATTATATATCATTTTAATTATACCATAAAGTAAAAATCATTTATGTATATTCTATTAACAATATCCTAACCCCTGATGTTATATAAAACGAACTATGATACCAACTATAAGTCCCCATCTATAAGCATTACATAATCTTGAGATAAGTCAATAATTTGAATTTAATTAACATTGAGGAACTTTTAAGGTTTATAGATTTAGAGAATTAGGTCTTAAATAAAACATAAAAACTAAAATAATATAAGTATAAACTTCTACTCACTATCCATTTTTTTCATAAAACAAAAACTTTTAAAAAGAAACATGGTTTCATTTCATGTTTAAACAACATAACTTTTCCTTGATCCCATTCTTGAATCTATTCTTATTTAATTCCTCCAAAAAAAATTTCAAAACTTGGGGTGAAAATAAAAATATTAGTGAGGGATACACAAAGAAGGAAAACTATTAGTCTTGGGAAAACATGTAAACCATGAAGACTTTATCATAAAATAATACTTTTCAACTCTAAGAAGTAGAAAATACACTACACTAAATATAATCTCACTGCTTTCCATTTTTGTAATCAAAATATTATTTTAAAACCCATAGAAATTAAAATATAACATACGAAGGTAACTTGGGACATAAACATACTTAAATGTAATAACCATACAATCGACTTCCACATATACCAATAAATGGAATATCCAAACAACCAAATTCGATACCCAATGAATTGGAGGTCATAACATAACCACACATCCTTGGTTTATCATAGAACCACACTCCTTTGGTTTATCATGTAACCACCCATCTTTGTTTTATCAAGTAACCACCTGTCAAATGCCCAAGTACCATTATATACTCATAACACATAAAGATTGTAATTATCAATATTTTACTCTTAATATTTCATTTGGAATCACAAAAAATCATTTAAATATATTTAAATAGTAAATTAACTTTAAAAACCATTTTCAATACAAAAACACCCAAAAAAGTAATAAGGTTTTCCTTTAAAAAACATTAAGGCTTATAGAGGAATCCAAATATAAAATAATGGTTGCAATAGCAGAGAAGTACTTATCGCTGCATATGTAAAAAAAATTAATTTTTTTCATTTAGTAAAAATATTCATAGAAAAAAATTCTTTTAGAAAACCATTTAATTAAATTAAAATTCAATGGGGATAATTATACACCGTATAGAAGAAGGTGGTGTATATTATCTAAACATGCCTCAATAGAAGGATATTGAGATGAAGTCCCTTAACATGAATCCGACTTGTCTTGTATGTTCATTATTTTCTTTAATAATATACTTATGCTAAATTTTACTTGGTGGAGAACCTTTTTCAAGTTTATTATTCCTTTTATATCACTTATTACAATTTTATAACAATTACATAACTATTTAAGTTCATTTCAGACATTTTGTCGATATTCAGTACTTGAGTCAAAAATGAATTTTTTTCATATAAATTTTCCATGTGTTCAAAGTTAAATCAACTAAAAAATATTATTAATGATTTAAATATAATATATATCCATTATATATGTATTTAGAATAATCTCTAATATTTAGAGATAAGAAATGAAATGCAGTATTCATGGAGACAGTAGGTCGTACATATGCATGAACGGTAATTTCATTTCATTGTCATATTAAAGGATATAAATATATATTATAATACCAATATTATATTAATTTCATATATGTATCATAGGTTTAATAAAACCACCCTTTATATGTTCCATGTATAGTGGAAACAAGTCATATATCTTCAATGGTGGGGTAGTTCACACTTCCTCAAACGAAATTATCGTATTTACACAACATGGAAAACATAAAGGTATGTTCTAAATAAAAATTACAGAATAATAGAGACAATATAAATATAATACATATCATATTTAAAAATAGTTTCCATTATAATATCCACCATGAGAGGTATTAGGGGAAAATTGAACAATCATCATTTAGTGAGGTAGTAGTTCTCCTTACACAGAAACAATTTGTTCGTTACACATTAAATTGAGGTGTGTGTAAGTGTATACAGAAAAAATAGCATAAAAAAATCCTAGTATATTTAGGATACTTTTTTTGTTATTTAATAATAGAATAAAAAGATTTTAGGGAGTGTATAATGGAAATTAAATTAAAAATCTGAGAGAAGGTGTTACCTCTTAATCGGGTAACTTTTTTTTACACCAAAAGAATTACTTGGGAGGCTTTCTACTCTGAGGGGGGATTCTATGATGAGGGTATGGATTCTAGGAATATTTTTGGGTAGGTATTTTCGAAACCAAAGGGTTCTTGAAGTGTGAGTATTATAGAATAGAGAGTACCTTTTTATAGGAGAGGGAAATGGAACCCTTGGAAACTATTAAATTATTAAATTAATATAAATCAATATTTTAATTCAAAAGGATACAAATTAATTTTTGTTAAAGATAATATTAGAATAGTAATAAAATCTCTCATTCAATAATTGTTAGAAATGTATTGTTTTTATTTTAAACCTTATCTTTTCGGTTTACCCTTAATTATTCTATTTTAATTTAAAATATAAGAACACCATTTTAATTATTAAGAGGCTATTAATTTTACTTATATGGGGTTAATTTCAAATAATTGGACACTTAGTGAACTTATATACATTATAATAGTTACTTTTGGATTTTAAAATATTTTTAGGATTTTTAAATAATTTAATAAATTACTATTTTAATAAAACATCAATTATAACAAATTTTTCACAATTCATTTTATTGAATTTAAATAAAATCTAAATAGAGGTATAAATTTAAACCAAACCATTTAATATTATTATAAAATGTAATATTCACCTATAAAAATAGTGTATGACATAAATTATGTCAAATAATATTTATTTTAATATTTATAGTATCATTTATTTGATTCTTTCACTAATAAATCAATCACTCCATCATCATTGTGTCATAATTAAATTTAATTATTTAATGTCTAAAAAATATAAATAAAATACCATAATTTATAAAATATTTTTAAATTTATAATTAATATTTATTGTCTAGGATATTACTTAAATAAACCTATATTAAAATTTCTTTAGTAAAGAATATATATGTTTATAACATATTTTTCTTTACTTTAAATTAAAAGTCATAAGTGTCATAATCACACCCAAGTGGCTTCCAAAGGCCAAATTTTCATCCTAAGGGTTTTCTTGGTCTTCCATATCATATCTAATAAGATTAGGATAAGTGCTAGGATATTTTTATATTATTATAATATTATTTTTACCCTTATTTACCTGATTTACCCTCTAACCGTGGTAAATAATAATAATTACTAAAGTTACAATTCATTATGTTCAAAAACTAAAAAGGAACTATTTATATAATTTGGACCTTCTGATTCCAAATAAAGAATCTGTTTTTCCAAATTTGAAACACATAAGTTTCAGTAATTAATTTAAAATTAATTTCCATCTTCAAAAAGAGAAAACATGTTTTTTAAAAGTAAAAACCATTAAAAGATTGACATGTGTTTAATAAAATTCTAATGTAAAATTATCTCCAATGAATATTTTTGGATTAAAGGATAATAAAATAATATAAATATACTTTAAAAATAAATTAAAAGGACAATATAACTATATCAAAAAATTAGATGAAAATGCAATTTTGAATTAAAATGTAGTATTTTTCATTATTCATTAAAAAAATGAATTTTATTAGAAAAATATTAGAGTATTTTATTCTTAAAATTGGATTTATTCTCATTTTTGGCCTCTAAAATTTATTGTATGAAAGAAAAAAAATTTAATAAACATGTGTAAACATAATATAGTTAGTTCTTTTCATTTCCTTCAATAAAATAACTAACTGTTAACTACCATTTAAAAGAATAATATTAATAATATATTATTTTTATGTATAACATAGTCTTGTGTGCAATGTAAGATTTCAGAGAAACCTATTTTTACATTTCAGGTATGCTATCAGGAAAAGAATCCCCTTTAACACAAAATTAACATCTTATTAATAAATATTAATAGATATGAAAATGTCTTATTCAATAATTACCTAGGATGTTACAAGAATCTCCTTGGATGAGGAGATAAAGAAAATTCCAAAACTAACTCTTTTGAGATTAGGGTTCTTTATTATTTTCACAATCATACATTGAGAGGTTCCATCAAATTAATTCTCACATGTCTAGGGATTTTCATTAATATAAAAAAACTTTTAATATAGGTGTTTGATTTTAATTTATGTACTTCCTGGGGTAGTATGTAAAATAATAAAACTATCTAGTGTCTATCCCTTGATTTAATTCTATGATACAAATTGGGTGTTGAAATATTATAGGATAACCACCCACTGAACTAGACATCCAATCAACATCATAATATTAAGGTTGTACTTGATCAGGTAGATATAAGAGACCCGATGAACCTCATGGTGGTGCAAGTATTTCCTAATATTTTGTAAAGTGAAAATTAGTGGAATACAATTCTTCTCGAAGTTAGAATATAAAGTCTTAGTATGTATTACTTTATAGAGGAGATAATACATACTATTTTCTTTCGCTAAATTATTTTACATGTAATAAGGAAACCCCAATATCACTCCATGGTGGCCACATATAGGATAAGTATATTCCCTTAATCTGGAAACATAAGGACCGATGGGTGTATAAGGTATCAATTTAGATTTTCAAAGGTTTCTTGAATATCTTATTCCCATTACTAAGCTACTCCCTTCCTTATAATATTTATGAATGGGAGGCATTTTCTAGTTAGGTTAGCATTAGAATTTATAATGTAAGTAATTAATCCCTAAAACCCTGTCAAGTATTTGAGTTTTTGAGGAGGTGATATTTCAATGATCTTTCTAGTCCTCTTAGGATCGACTTTGATTCCATAATTTCAAACCATAAATCCAATGAATTTTTATAATGTTACCTCAAATACACACATCATGGGGTTTATCTTGAAGAAAAATTATAGGAATTTTTTGAAAATATTTTAAAGTTTAGAAATATTATCACAATGATAATAATATTTGACCACCATATTGTTGGCATAGAATTTTTTGATTCTTCCCAAAAATGAATTTAAGATACAATGAATGTCATATTGATATGTGGCACCAATATTATTAAACTTAAAGGGAATTATCTGATAGACAAATATCCCTTACAATTATCTAAAATCGGTGTCTTCCTTATCCCCAAGTGTTATTTTTATCTGATTATACCCTGAGTACCCATCCATAATGAAAAGGTCTTAGAATCATACAATTTTATTGATAAAGAGATTTGTGATTTGGACTGGGAAATCATCCAATGGGTAGTTCTAGTTGAGGTCCATGGAATAAATACACACCTTAACCTGCATGTTCTTTTTTCTTAATGAGGATGATGTTGGAAAGATATATCATGTATTATAATTTTCATATGAAGTCAGAATTTATAATATTATCAACTTTTTCGTCTACCTTAGTAGCATGGGATTGATGCACCCTCCTTGCTGCCTACCTAAAACCATGATGTTTTTTTCTAGGCCTAGATGATGGGTGGCCACATCTAAATCTAGTTTAGGAATATCTATATAATTCTAGGAGAACACATTATAGTACTATTTAAAGAGGGATATATACATTTCCTATACTTTATGTGACATGGAGGAACTAATAAATGTGAGATAAGGTTCTATTCTATAATCAATTTTATTCTGTTTAAACTCATTAATTGAGGTATAAAAAATTTCCTCAAATGTTGTATGGGAATCCTTGAGGTCATCATGCTATTATTCCTTCACAACAAGACCATATTAAAAGGGAAACAAAGTTGAATCTTCTGATCTAGTAGAAAATTTGGGTGATTATCAAATCTTGTTGATGAAGAGGAGGCATATTTATACCTTGGAAATATAAATATGATATAATTTTTATATCATAGAAATAATGAATAGTTTTCCTAGGTATTTGATGAAAAAAATGGAGCATGTCTGATCAGGGAATCTTCACTTACAGTTTCATTCTCCCAGGTATAACTTTATTACCTTTTGATAAGATTTTCTGGACTAATACAACTATTTCTATGTAAAAATGGGCCAATAAAGACTTTAAAATTCTTCATCTCCCTAAAACTGGGTTTTTTTCCTCTATAAAATTGATTCTAAATATATAATAATAACCAAGTAATATACAAGGGGTTTTATTGGGTTTGGAAACCATTGGGAGTAGTGACTTTCATTTCACCTTACGTCATTAGCTACTTTTGTTCTCTCTGGTAAAAACTTTCCTCAACATACTAGGATTAAAAATATTGAAAGGGGGAACCATCACTATATATCAATCTAAAGTTTATATTAATATAGAATTTTGGGAAATGATAGTACAATGATGATACTTTTTTATGGTTTTGAATCCAATATATTCCTAATAGAAAATTGAATGTTGTGTCCTATTAGATTACCCCGATCTCAGAGTCAGATGTGAGTTCCTCATACTAAGCTTTGAGTTTTTTTCCATAGGGGTTTTTATCAATTTTTTAAGCCTATGATATGTAAAATTTGAGGGATATAAGTAATTCTCAGCATAACCAAAGCTTCAGAGTGACTATAATGGGATAAGGTTGATCCCATATCCATTTAAAATTAATGTCTGATGAATGTTAACATGATCAAAATTTATAGAAATGTATATTGGTATGATATATCTATGAATGACTGAGGAACCTTGACCTAACCTATTGGATTTGGTGATAAAAACACATTATTTAAAAACTATGTTTGATATAATATGAGATGGGCCTATATTTATTTTACAACATTACCATAAGATAATCATTACTTATCACAAATAATTTTAAAATATCTAGATTGAAAGGCTTAGTTTATTTGAGGACCAGTTTCATAGGAAAATTATTTTATAAAATTTGTGAGTATTTCTCTATAATTTAATGACACTAAAACCCCTTCTATACATCTTATAAGTTATACCAATATTTATAACCTGGGGAAGGTAAACATAAAAAAAGGCTGATATAAAACACTCTGTAAGGGAAGAACTCAACAACATTTCATCAATATTTTGATCATAAGTATATGAGAAAACATGATTAGGGGATAAATATATTATTAAAATAACATGGTATAACAATATTTCTCTATAAGTTATGATAGAAGGACATTTAGTCTCAAATAAAAAAAATACCATGTCATAAGAGTGTGAGATAGCAAACATGAACCATGGAGCATAATCATAAGTACAATAAACCATGAAATTTAAAAAAAAAGAAGAATGTGATCATGTACATAAACAATCTTGTGAATAAAGATATACATGATCATTTCCATACACCATCATGTAAAAAAATCTATATACAATCATGTCTATAAAAAATCACATGAACAAAGATATACGTGATAATCTCCTTTCATAATTATGTGAAAAATATATATACGATCACTTCCACACAAAATCATGTGATGCAAACTATAAAGGATCATGTATATGTAAAATCACATGAAAAAATCATTATAAAATCAAGTACACACACAAATGTATTATCTCATGAGATATAAAAACATAATAAATGCATTCGGGGGCTATAAAAGACCCCAACCATCAATTATACAAACATATTTGTGCCACTTGAATATAACCACTCATCAAATCATAAACAAACCATGCAAATAAAAATGGGGTTCACAACATTTCGATATAGTATAACTAAAGTTGAACTATGAATGTAAATAGTTGATAAAAAAAATCCAATCAATCCAAAATATTATTTTATATGAATAGTTAGTGTGTAGTTCATAAGAGATACGATTTAATAAAATAAGACCTTCAGAGATAATGTGTAAATGGTAGAGAAATCTAAAATATTTTTTTAGAGAAAACATTTATCTTTGGCATAAAATATGAAGTTAAAATCACTTTAAAATTTTATTTTTATAAAGCATAGTTTTTAGATATTGAAAAAAATTCATTTTAAAAATCAATATTTTGAAAGAAATATCAATTAAGAATTTCTGAAAAGGCATAAAAGTTTCAAAAAGGTGATGTGAAAACAAATTCAAAACTTTTAATTTTAAAAAGAATATTCAATAGTAGAGCCTTAAAAAGAGATAAAAGTTTAAAAACGGTGAAGTTAAATGTTTATAAAACATTTACTTTTGAAAAATAAAATTCAATAATATATCCTTTAAATGACATAAAGGTCATCAAAACAAATGTGGAGTGGATGATAAAACATTTTTTTGTGAAAGGATTGAAAATATTTTGAAATATTTTGAAATACCTTTGTTAAAACCCACATCATTAATAGAGTAAAAAATATTTCTTTTTTAAAATAAGATAATGTAAATATTAAGTTAACATGATAGAAAACATATAATTATAACATTGGTGAGAAATAAAATATGGACAAGGAGGGTAAACTTTCGTTAAAGTGGATGAGAATTATTCTCAACAATGATATACTTTTTATGGGAAATAAATTAATTAAGGAGGAATATTTGAATCAAAATTATTATTTCAATCATATATAAATTTAAATTCACTTGAAATAAAATATTAGTTTTGAATAACCTAATATTGGAATAAATAATTTTAAGAAGATGCATTATACCTCATTGAAGGGAGTTGATTTAAAAAAAACCCTTACAAATGTGGTATTTTTTAAATCAAAAGAAATTTAAATAAAAGGAATTATATGGATATTAAAAACCTATGAATTTAATTAATATAGAAAAAATAATTTTTTTTGGAATTAATAACACTATATAAAATATATCATGGTGTGTAATAAGAAATATATCTTAAGGAATTAAATTTGAGACAAATAACCCCTTACCTTAATGCCTAACTTTAACAAAAGTGATTGAATATACTATATAACAAAAATAACTATCGTAATCACCTATTTATAAAAATTATTCACATATATAACATTTTATAAACTTCATTTATAATTATTCTCCACATTTATATTACTTATTTATTATCTATTTTTGATATCGGGTGTGAGTTATCTTGATCACTTTTAACTAGTTTCATAATAGTAGTGCTATTATTCATTATTATCAAAAATTTAATCATTAAAAAATCATAAAATGTATTTTAATTGATGTTTTATGATATTTTATAGTGTTATGATTTCATTATAGTATATGTTTTGTTACAGTTCAAGTATACAAAATTGGTGACATGCACGTTTCAATGATTTTTAACAAGTGATCTATGTTATCTTAATTAATGAATTTAATATCAATGTTACCAATATAAAACCAAAGAAAATTACTATTTACTTATTTATAAAAAAATTAATAAAAAATTAATTTCTCATATTCATGCATGATATTATTTTATAACATTGATCAAGTAGGTGGTTAGACCGACAAAAAAAACATACCATAATTAATAGATGAGTACAGATATAAAAGTGGTTTGTTTTAGAATAATATAATTATTAAATAATTATAATGATATTATTCAAATATATTTAAGGTTTTTAATCATATTTGAATATATTTTAATAAATAATAAGGAAGTAGATGAAAAATGAGATATTTTACTTCATGAAGGTGGTAGTCTGCACAATACATTATTAACATTTTCATCACACAACGATTGAGAGGGAAAGAAGGTGAATTATAATTTATCTCTTCATAATAATTATTATATTATATATTTAACTTTTTTATTCAATTTAGTCCATATATATGGTGAATAGAGGCGATGGTGAAAACTGAAGATATCACTTTATGGAGGTGATAGTCCAAACAAATGAATGGCCAATGTTATTTTGTTTTTATAGGTGAATGAAAAGGAATAAATAATGGTTATTTCATTAATAAAATAAAAATTAAGTATAATAATGATACTTAGTTCATTATATTAATTTTTAGAACAGTTTTGTAAGTGAAAATTTAAGAATAAAAAGTTAATGATTAAGTAATAATCACGTTGGGATCTTGAAATTTCTCTTAAAAGTATCCTTGTAAATGGATGGATTAGGATAAATAATTGAGACAATAGGGTTATAAAATTGATATATTTTTCTTGGAGGATAAAATTATAAGGGATATGTGTGGTATGAAGTGGTGGAAGTGTTCCAATTTAATAATTGAAAAAAAGGAACTTTTATGAACAACCATTATTTTTTACTAAAGTCATAACAGTATTCAAGGGTAAAAGGTTCCAAAAGTGAGAAATAATATAGTTTGGGGTGTTATAAGGTGTATCAATCCTCTAAAACTCATTTTTCACACCTTTTTTAAACTTTTTAAATCCTTTTTCAACTTTATTTTTAATATTTTACCATTTTGGTTACCTTGGTAACTTGTTTTTTCCAAAGTAATTTATATTTCAATAACAATATAAGGTAACCAATAATATAAAATTTGGATGTTATGAAACTAAATTTAATCATCATAAAATCTAATTAAATTTAAAAATAATATAAAATTAATTTTAAATTAAAGCATTTAATATATAGAATTTTTTGGGAGAAAAAAAATTGTTTTCATCATTAAGTGTGGTTAATATTATTTCTCAATGATTAAAAATTTAATGATTTGTAATTTATTTATATATTGGTTTAAAAATTATAATAAATTGGTATTTTATAAGATATAAATTTATTATTTTGATAAAAATTACCCAATATTAATAAAATAATTCTTTGAAAATAACAGTTTACCATTATCATGGTTATTAAATTTAACCTTATTAATCATAATTTTATGCCTAAAAATAAAGTTGAACTTATTAAATATTATTAACATGTTGATATAAAATATAGAATTAATTTTTTTAATTCAATTTTTATAAGTTCTGAAACCTAATTGTTTTAATATATCTGAATAAAAACAATTTCTAGAGTAAAATATTACCTAAGTTTATAAAATTCCAAAAATAGGGTTAAAAAGTTAGATATAATATTTTTAAAAGATTTATTTTAATTTATAAATATATATTTTCATATAAAATGGTTTAAAAAACTTTTAATTCGTTTTTTATTATGATAATTTCATAAAAGTGATGATATTAGAAAAATCTATTTTTTACTATTTACCTAAAAAAAATTAAATATTTTTATAATAAAAAAATTATAGATTGTTTTAGTTCAATGTTGTGTTTAGAGAAATCTATCAAACATAATATTAATTTAGAAAAAAATATTCAAAAATATTGGGGTGTTACATTCTCCATTGTTTAATAAAACCACATCTTCAAAATTTTAATTATCACTTACTAACTCAAGGTAGTTGAAATATATATATGAATAATGTTATATTTTTTATAGTGATATCCCAAAAATTAGGAAATATATCTTTTTTCCCTAAAAGTAGGTCAATACTAGTATTGGGGTTTTCTCCAATCATTTGAGATAAACATCCCTCATGATTAGCTATAATAAATCATACATTATTTTGAAATCTATAATCCGATTTCCATATTTTATTGATTCTATGTGGAGAGACACTATACATTTACAAAATCACATTGAATTCATCTAAATAATGGATAATAAGACTTTCATGAAGCATATTCATTAAAAATCAACTTGGGATACAATAATAATATAAGTTTTTTCATGATAATATCAAATAATTGGGGTTTGATATTATGTTCTTAGAGAAATTCCTAAGCCTACAAGGGTGGATAAAACTAGATCTGAATTAGATATCCAAAAATATAGATTAGAGGGTGAGTGTATATTTTAATCTCTTTTTTCATGTCCTACTTTCATTGGTACGGATAACATAGAATGTCCAATGTTCCCTAGGATTAGAAGGTTGATAATTTTTATTATCCCCATTAGCCATTGGGTTTGTAATGTCCCATACGTGAACAACCACCTAAATAGTGTTATTAGACCGGGTGTTACTGACCTTAGGCACACCTTCTGAATACCAAAGGCTACCAACTAACAATAAGGGTGTAAACATGTATATTGGAAAGGCCATAACTTCTCATAGGATGATAAGGCACTAGTATGAGCATAATTATAAAACATGAAGTAGAAATAAAATACTCAATAGACTCAAATCGGAACCACAGAACAATAGAACATGAAGTATAGGCCTCCAAACTGTTGGTATAGCCTATACCAATGGTTTGGAGAACCGTAGGCAAGTAAGCCATTGGGATAAGTCTATAACAACAGTTTTGAAAACCGTTGGTATAAGTAATATGGAAATCTATACCAATGGTTCTATAAACCCGTTGGTATATGTATTTCAAAAAAAAAACATTCGCCGGGATTTGATCCGAGGATGTCCAGTTTATCATCGAACGACCTAACCACTAACCTAACATGACTTTTGTGAACATAATTTCATAAATATATATATGAATTATCATAATTATTTTAAATTTTGAGTTATGGAATGTTCTGGTTAAGAGGATCCGATAAAAAATCAAAGGACCTATACCATCGGTTTTGACAACCGTTGGTATAGGTTCTTGGAATATAGGGAGTGAAGTTGAAATATTGGAAACTTTTCCCAATGGTTTGGCCAAACTGTTGGGAAAGCCTACCCTTTCCCAACAGTTTGGACAAAGAGTTGGGAAAAGTGGCCAGAAAGTGGAACTTTCCCAACGGTTTGTCCAAACCGTTGGGAAAAGTGTCTACAAAGTGGGATTTCCCAATGGTTTGGCCAAACTATTGGGAACAGGGGTATAAAAGTGTTGGGAAAGGTCACATTTCCAATATTGAAAACATGATAAACCCCAATTTTAACCACTACTTAAACAAATAAGGTATTCATCCATAGAAGGTCATACATGTTAATATACTAAGGGCGCTAATGGCTAACCGATAATAGCTACAATAGTAAGGTAAGCATGCTGATAACAAAATTAAATCCAAATAGAAGTAAAAATCCATCTTGGCCCAACCTCAAGTCTCATGCTAATCTCCATGCCAAAAAGCACTACTACTCATCTCTTGAGGAAGATCCTTTACCTGTACATAAAACCACTAAGTCTACATGTGTCCCAAAGGGACCGTGTAGGGTGTGAGATGAATATTAGTAGGATTCTACCCAATGGAGTGTACCTAGTATAGGTGTTTAATTAGACAAGCATCTTCTATTAAGGTAAACAGTATGATCTAATAAATAAACCCAACCCCCACTATTGTTCAAAAACCACAAGGGAGCATCACCTACTTCCACAATCACTAAAATCATGGAAGCAAAGAGATTCCTTGTCCCATGTACCAAGTTACTCCTACAGTCATAATGTCCCAGTGAACCCTCAAGTTCCCCCCAATCACATATCACGACACCATATGCCTCTTGAAACCTTGTGTCTCAAAGTGCCTAAGTCCCTAAGGAATGCCTAAAAAAAAGTTACCAGGTCCATGGACCCCAGCTCGAAAGATCATATCGACCCATGGAATGACCACCAGAGGAACAACGATGCCTGTCCTCAAATAAATATTCAATCCCCTGACCTCAATCATGGAAAGCCTCACCCCCTAACCTAATATAGTCATCACTATAAACCAAAGGCTCCTCACCTTCCATGTAGATTCCTACGACAAGAACCCCCCAACCAATATTACCTAAATTACAACTATTAGGGGACTCTACCCACATGATCTATCAAAAATACCGCATCACAGAGTCTACTTGTGTACACATAACTCAATCAGTGCTTTGGCCATCATGGGTGAGCAGAAATCACCAAAACGTATCGTAAGCCACAATATCTCAGGCACCTCATGCCCTTGTGACCACATCGCTCTAATATGATGGCCATTCCATCCAAGTATCTCAGACCATGCCCAACCAGATAGCCACACTACCCAAAACTGACATCCATCACACCCAATCTTGTGGACAAAACCACCCAAGAAAATATGGACCTCACCCAACCTGTGATCAACATCGCCCAATCCCGATGGGCATTCCATCCAACCTCAGGACAAGCCCTCCACAATATCAAGAGCTCCAACATGTGTAATACCAACCATTGCATATATATAATCACATTAAAACACTTGTAAACATGCGATTCAATTTAAACAGTTGAGTTTCACTAACTACCGGTTATCACATAGCAACAATGAGATCTTTAATGCATCCAACAAGCTTAAAAAAGCTTAAAAAAATTTAAACATACCAATATAAATCAAGAAAATTCATTTGAAACCACTTTCGTACCCCCGTCCAAAATAACCCGATGAGAAATGACCTCTCACCTAGCCTTGTTCAAGCATAATAGGTAAGGGAAAACCCAATTTCATCCCACAAGGAATAATAGTCAAATTAAAAAATAATAATAGGGTTCCTCTTGAAAACCCACTATTTCTCTATAAGATGGAACCCTAAAATGTTCTTGAAAACACAAAACAAAGTATGCACCACCTACCTCAAACTAGTACGATGTTCATCATCCATTATCAACCTCTAATTTGGTCCAAAACAATGTAGATCTACACAATGATCATAAAATATCAAACTACTATAACTTGGATGAGAGTAGAAATTATGAATAACGACTCAAGAGTAATCAAGATCTTATCGAGGGAGTTATAATAGATCTGATGGTGTTTGAATCAGACTTTGGATGAATAAATGGGAGCATAATGAAGGTTTGAGCACTAGTTTTTAGTGGTTCTATCCAGAACAAGAAAAACAATTATCGTTCCCTTTTTAAGAAAAAAATAAAACATACATAACATGTACTTGGGACTACATGCTGTGTAGGTTATTTTACTATTCCAATGATGGCTGAGTTTTACTGAATTACATTCTAGGTCTTAACAACATGACTACACAATATGTGGAAAGAAATACACAGTGTGTACATGTTTAATTCTATCTACATTTATCGACATCCCAACACACCATGTATACCCCTTACACGACTAGAGAGTAAACGACATGTGCTTGGGATTACATGACAGATAAGCCTATGTCAGGTCATGTGATAGTCTTATTCTATTACTTTCCCAATTTACCCCTATTTTCTAAAAAACAACTTGAATAAAAGAAACCTATACCTCAAAGGAAGAACTAGGTTCTTACAAACTTCCCCATTTAAAGAATGCGTCCCCGAATTTCCCTTTCAAGGGTGGTGAATGAACATTACAGAACAACTTTGGCATAAATATCAAATCAATCATAGGTCCATTGACCAATTTTCTGGACCCATGGTCCCCCTATCATTTTCATCACCACTACACATCATTAGGTTCTCACATGTCACTTCTGAAACCCAAACATATCCCTTACCGTATCGACACCCTCCTCGAGCCCATGGAATCCATGGAACAATGAGGTCCCACATCCCATGGATGATCAAAACAACCTGATTCCTTACACCTCAATCACATGCACATCATTAATGTCCCGATGCCCAAGGTACCTCATGTATCCCACATCCAACAATGCCACGATGCCTCGAAATATCAAGTAACACGTATACCATGGATGCCATGATGTCTAAGAACCTCAAGTAACCTGTATAAAATGATTCTACTAATGCCTAAGAACCTCAAATAACCCACATTCAATGATTCTCCTGATGCCAAGCACCTCATACATATATAATCACACACCGAAGATGGCTCCACCCACTAACCAGTGTCTGGTCAGTCCATATATATCCTGTTTACATCGTGCACTCAAAATGGGAATTCCCCAACACGCCATTCCAAAAGAAGAAAAAGAAAATCATATCCATTATTGTGATGTACCTCTGACTGTTGTCAGATCACTAGACTACTCAGCCCCTGGTTGGTCCACGACATGAACCTGGACTGAAACACGACTGCCTGAAGCCTTTCCTTCCTATGGTGCTGCACCAGCCACCAGCCACTGACCCCACGACTAGGTCCCACTCTCTCTACCACATCCTCTATGTACATTTGAACTTCATCTACCCTCACCCGGTATCGATCCTAATCCAACCATTGATTCCACAGTCTTTCCTAGTCCCTGATTGCTGGTTGTATGAGAAGGATTCATACAGAAACTCTCGAGATGAATGACCTGTCCACATGCCTGGAACTCCTTTAGAGGCCTATATTACTAATTCCAGACATGACCTAGTTTTCCACATTGAAAGAAAACCAAAGTTGAGCAATTATGTGGTGGTCTAGTTGAGTCCTTGGTCTGACCACTATGATGTAACTTTTCCCGACCTCATTTTTTTCCATCAAAACTATCACCTGAAGCCATTGACTGACCCAAGTAGGACATGTACGTCAGTTGACCTCGACTATGAGCGCTTGATTCACCACCAATGAGAACGAGGCCAGACTAAAAATGGTTACTTGCACCCAGATGGTGTTCCATAATCCATATTCAAAGCACCTCACCCTTGGGGTTTCATCGCTTACCAGACCTGGTTTAAAGAGAGTAAACTTAGTGAAAGTAGCTGCACAGTCCATGATGACCATGTCACCATGTTGAAGGCTAAAGAACTCCCATGATATCTCCACCCTCAGCATATCCTGAAAACATTTCTCAAAGAAATTATCCTCAAAGTCCTTATAGGTCAGCCCCTCGTGTCTACAAGCCTGAACCTACACATCCCACCAACGCTTTTCTGATCCTTTGAGCATATAAGTCGCCAGCTTGACCCTCCACCATGGAGGCATCTACAACTACTCAAAGATCATATGCATGATTTCTATCCATTTATCAGCAACCTGTGGACCAACCTCACCCTAAAAAAGAGGAGGGTGCTGCGACTATAACTATTGAGTAAGATTCTCCATAGAGGGTTATGTTCACTATGAGCCTCTATCTATCCCCTGAAAAACAAATACCATACTAGTTCAGAGATGCTCGTACATCCATGGCCCGGATGATTCCAAACCTGGTAGCTGTCCTACATGTACTAGATCCTAAACCTGATTCTTTTCCTAATCCTATACCTGTGACTCATGCTCTATATGACCCTCAAGGGTCTAAACCTGGTCGTGCTCCTACGACACTATACCATCACCCACTTAATTCTCCATCTGAGTCATCTAAGTAAAACCTACTGAATACCATAAATGGTTAGGAAAACCATATATATCACAATATATTAATGCAGATATGAAATTCAGTAAAAATGTTGTTCTTAATAACTAACCTTATGCCCCCATCGAAACCATGCCCTACAGAATCCTGACCTCATGGCATCCTTACCCACCCTTAACAGAGCCAAGTAGAAAAATTACCCCAGGCCACACCCATCCTAAAAAATATTGTTGCCTCAAATTGATGACTGAGTCACCCAATCCTGGTGATCAACATATCTTTAACCATAAAACCAGCCTGCTCATATAGGAGCTAGGCCCAAATCCCCTACCATATGAAATTATACAAATATATAAATCATGGAAGATAACATTACATAAAACAATAAATTCTATCACATCATGGAATTTGATATTATTCACATGATATTATCACTTCTCAAGGAATACGTGCATATATGAAGTTGAAATACACAAACAATGTTACTTCAAAAATCCAAGTAACCATACCTTGCCTTACCGGGCCAAGGTCCAATTTTTCCTTACCGCACCAGGTCAAGGGTCACGTATCACAACCAATAATCATCACAAACCAAGTTAGACACTAAGGTGGAAATTATATAAACTGTAATCTAGGAAAAATCAAAACAACAATTCCCACCCAAGGTAACTCAATCCCCCCCTCATAGATGGGGATGTAGGAACCCAAGCATGAGTTTTAAATCCAGTCCTGATAACAACATTTATCTAGTTTACCATATCCGAAATATTAAACCAATAGAAAAGAAAGGAAAAAGAAAATCCTCTGATACAACTTTGTGACATCCCAGACCCAAAAAGCCACTCGAAAACTGTTATCAGGCCATGTTTTACTGACCTTAGGTGCACCTCCCTAAACACTAAAGGATGCCGACTAGGAGAAAGGGTGTAAACATGTATAGTGGGGAGGCTATACCCTCTCTAAGGAAGATAAGGCACTTGTCCAGGAATAATAATATAACATGAAAAAGAAATAAATAACTCAGTAGACTCAAACTAGACCCACAGAACGAAAGCATAGTAATATCAAATAACCAGTAGAAGCAATATAGAAACAACTGCAGTGGAATGTAAAAAAAATATCCTGATAAACACCACTTGTAACCACTACCTAAATAAACAAGGCATGCATCCATAGCAGGTCATACCTATCAATATACTTAGGGTGTCAATGGATAACCAATAGTAGCTATAATAATAAAGTAAGAATGCTAATACCGAAATAAAATCTAAACAGAAGTAAAAAATTATCTAGGAATAATCTCAAGGTCCATTCCATTCTCCAAGCCAAACAATACTACTACCCAAATTCTGAAGCTAATATTTTTTGTGTTTGTAATACCATAATGTCTACATGCATTCTGAAGATACCATGTAGGGTGTGAGATGAATATTAGTAGGATAACACCCAATGGTGAATACCTAGTATATGTGTTTAAGTAGAAATTCATCTCTAAATAAAGTAAATAGTAAATTGAATAAATAAACACAATCCCCATTACTTTTTCGTAGCCACAAGGGAGCATCACCTAGTTCAGCCATCGCTGGAATATCAGAAGAAAATAGAGTCCTTAGACCATGGCCCAAGTTACTCTTGTCGTCGCAAAGTCCCGGTGAACCCTCAGGTTCCACCCCAATTACATAGAACGACACCACATGCCTCCTGACAGCTCGTGTCTCAAAGTACCGACGTCCCGAAGGCGCACCCAAACAAAAGTAACATGGTCCATGAACCCCTTATCAAAAGATCATGTCGACCCATGGCATGACCACTAAAGGAACAATGATGTCTGTCCTCAAATAAATATCTTGGACAACGACCTCAATCATGGAAAGCCGCATCCCTCAATCTGATTTCATCATAACTATCAATCGAAGGCTCCTCACCTTCCATGTGGCTTCATACGAAAAGCACCCCCAAACCAATATTACTTAAACCGCAACTATCGTGGGCCTCTACCCACATGATAGGTCAATACCACCTCATCACAGAGTCTACCTATGAACACATAACACAATCAACACTTTTTCCATCAAGGGTGAATGGAAATCACTAAAACATATCCTAATCCACAACATCTCTGGAACCTCATGCCCCTGTGACCATGTTGCTTGAATCCGATGGGAATACCATCCCATTATCATGGGAAATTCCTAACTTGATAGTCACACTACCCCAAACTGAAATCCATGATGACCAATCCCATTGTCAAAACCACCCAAGAAAATCTGGGCCTTGCCCGACCTATGATCAACATCACCCAATCCCGATTGTCATTCCATCCAATATTAGGAAAATCTTTACAGAATATCAAGAGAATTGATATTTGTAATCCCAATATTTACATATATATGATCACATTAAAACACTTGTACACTTGAAATTCAATTTAAATAGTTGAGTTGCACTAACTACCAACCATCACATAGTAGAACTGAGGTATTGAATGCCACTAACACGATTAAGAAAGCTTAAACAATTTAAAAATACAAATATAAATCAATAAAATTTATTTAAAACCACTTTAGACCCCCCATAAAATATAACCTGATGATAAATGGCCTCTCTCCCGACCTCACTAAAGAATAATAGGTAAAGGAATACCTAATGACATCCCAAAAGGTATAAAAATCAAATTAAAATTAAATAATAGGGTTCTACTCAAAAACTGATCATTCTTCTAAAATACCCAACCCCCAAATTTTCATGAAAAAAAAGTATGCACTACCTACCATGAACTAGTACGATGTTCCTAATCTAGTATCAAACTCTAATTTGGTCTAGATCAAGGTAGATCTATACAACGAGCATAAAATCTAAAAATCCTATATCTTGGTCATGATAAGAAATTATGAAGAATAGATCAAGTGTAATAAAGAGCTTACTTAGGGGGTTCTAATGGATCTTACGATGTTCTAATTCGACTTCGAACGAATAATCAAGAGCAGAATGAAGGTTTGGGTGCTCGTTTTCAATGGTTCTGTCTAGAACCAGAAAAATGAGGCTACTGCCTATTTTATGAAAAAAATAAAAAATAAATGACATGTAATTGGTACTATAAACTATGATGGTTCTTTTACTTTTCCAAATATGATCAAGTATCTCCGACTTACTTTCCAGGTCTTTCCAACATGACTACACGGTGTGTGGAAGGAAATACATAGCGTGTACATGTTTAATTATCTCCACCCTTACCAACATCCCAAAATGAAATGTATACCCCTTACACGACTAGAGAGTACATGACGTGTACTTTGGATTATATGACATGTAACCCTAAGTCAGGTTGTGTGACAGATTAATTCTAGTACTTAACCAGTTTCCCCTTGTTTTCTCAAAAACAACTCAAATAAAAAGAAATTCATACCTCAAAGTAAGAACCAGGTTCTTATAGGGTTAGGGAATCATTTTTTATGACATAAAAAATCTTAATATTTTAGGAATTATAGATTATTCACCTCCATTTAATTTATCGTCTTATTTTCCCCAGATCGACAATCATGAGCTTGATAGCTAGTCCTTACATAGTTGAAACAATTTCTTATTCCTCTAAGACATTCCCAAGGGAGATTCTTCCCATATTTTTAACATACAAGAAGTTTCAAATTATTTATTTAATCATATTTTTCACATGATCTTCTATGAAACTGTATATTTATCTTCTTTAGTGTGTTTTAATGTTTGAAAAAAATCAAGTTGTTAATCATAATTTAAGATAATTGGTTGAGCATAACCATAATATTTTTAATACCATTTTATATCCCATTTGGTTGTTCATTTATAAAATTACAATATTTTCCATCACATATATTATTAACTTATCTTTTCATATATCCAATAATTTTGAAAACCTAATTGGTCAATCAAGAGTGATAAATTATAACATAATAATGTAATTGTCATAAATAACCTTATGAAAATTTAATCTCAATGTATCTCACTTTATAACACCATAATATTAGCCAATAATTCTTTTAGTTCAACTTGTATCACTCTTCATTAAATATAGGTTTATTTAAATAGGATTCTCTCATACTTATTAACCTATTTCACCAATTTATTCCTAAAATATTTCATTAGTAATGGTTTGTAAAGATAATTTGAACTAAAAAAATCATACCCCTAGGAGTGTCTAGCTATGTGTGAAGTATTAAGACCACTTATCATTCACTAGAGTGAATATTTATTTGATACAAAACCAAAAAAATTTAGGGCTATTACCTCTAGATTAATTAGCACCACATCCACTTTCCAGTATCCAAATAGTGATGTAATTTCTTAAAAATCTATATAATATATATTTTACTAAAACTTTGGGATGTTATCCTATACTTATACTTATCCATAGGGTTTTAACTAAATTTATCCAATCCTAATCTCCAAAAATTACTAAACTAATCCTAAAAAATAACTATTCCATACTCTAATACCAACTAAGGCACCCAAACCCACACTCCCATATATGGTACTAAAAAAATCTTTAAACATTAGGTTTGATTCAAAGTGATATGGACCTATATTTATTTGATAAAATTACCATAAGATTAAAATTAAATATAAAACAATAATTTTACAATCCCAATAATGAAAGGTTCAGTGTCTTTGAGGGCCAATTATGCTTCCAACTTATTTTATAAAACGTGTGACCATTTCTCCAAAATCAAACCACACTAGACTCCCTTCTTGACTTATCATACATTTTGTGCATATTAATAACTTGGTTAAGTGAAACATAATAAATGGGTGATATAAAATGTTAAATATAGAAAAACCTCAACAACATTTCATTAATGTTTAGGTCATAATCATTTGAGAAAACATGAGTAGGGGAGAAATATCTTATTAAAAGAATATGTAATAATAAGAGTTCACTACAAGTCACGATAGAAGGAATTGTAATATAAAAATATAAATCATGTACCATGGAATTAGAGTGTGAAATAATAAACAAGAACCATGGATAATAATCCTAGGAATATTACATAGAAATTTTTTATAAGTATAATAAACAATAAATTTGTGAACAAAGAAAAATGTGATCATGTCCATACACAATATTGTGAATAAAGCTATATGAAATCATGTCCATGAACCATCATGTAAAAAATACACACAATAATTTTCTTGAAAATTCATGTAAATAATTTTATCCATGATCATGTACACAGAAATTCACGTGAAGAAATCTATTCATGATAATGTCTATGCACAATCGTGTGAATAAAGATATATACGATCATGTCTGCACAAAATCATGTGAACAAAGCATAATGAAATCATTTTCACATAAAATATTTTTATATAATGATATATAATAACATAAATAATTAATTTTAGGTCAATATAATATCTTAACCATCAACCATTAATATATATGTGTTCTATCTAAAAATTAAAAATTCATCATATCATAAAGACCCCAGGGAAAGAAAAATGGATTTCACAACATTTTTAGATTATATTACTAAATTTAATCTAAATAATTTAAATAGTTTATACCAAAAATTAAATCACCCAAAAAGAGTATTTCATAAGAACATTTAGAGGTCTGTTATTGAATAATAATCTCCAATTAAATAAGTAATTTATAGATAAATAGGAAATGGTTTTGAAACCATGAAATATTTTTAATAAAACTGCTTATCTTAAAAATAAAAGTTGGAGTAATAGTCTCTTTAAAAATAAATTTTCAGAAAGGATAGATTTATTAAATTGAAAATTAATCATTTTAAAAATAAATATTTTCAAATAAATATCAATAATGAATCCTTGAAAATACATAAGGTTTTTAAAAAAGTATTGTGAAAACACTTTGAAAGCATTTACTTTTAAAAATAACATCCAATAATAGATCCTTGAAAAAGATATAAAAGTTTCAAAAAGGTGAATGAAATCTTTGGAAAACACTTAATTTTTAAAAATAAACTTTAATAATATATACTTGAAATAAAGTAAAAGATATCAAAAAAACATGGAGTGGAAGATTAAACATTTTATTTTGAAAGGATAAATGTTTTTAATATTTTGAAATAACTTTATTAAAAACCCAAATCATAAAAAGTGTAATTTTTTTTATAAGAGGTTGAGGGAAATATGAAGTTCACATGAGATAAAAACAATTGGGTTTTAAAAGATGAAGTATAATTTTAGAGAGAAATGAAAATATTGACAAAGAGGGGAAACCATCATTAAAGAGGATGATAATTATTCTAAAAAATGAAATATTTTTTTATGGGGAAGAAATTCATATAGGAGGAATATTTGAATAAAAAGTTTAATTTTTAAAATATTTAAAGGAAAGTTACTATAAAATAAAATCTTTAGATTGAAGAAACTGGCCTTATAAGAAATAAGTTCAATAAGAGACATTATAACTCAATGAAGGGAGTCGGGTTGACTAAAATCCTTACAAATTTGGTATCTTTTGAATCAAAATCCATTTTAATAAACATGTTATATGGATCTTAAAACCCCATTAATTTCTTTAATATGGAAAAAATACATTAATAATTCATTAATAACACCATATCAAATATTTCATGGTGTGTAATAAGTAATATGTCTCAAGGAATTAAATTAGAGACAAAGAACCCTTTACCTTTAATCCGAAATTCCACTAACGTACTTGAATATCCTATATAATAAAAATAACTATCTTAATTAAATTTTTCATAACATTATTAACATTTATTACATTTTATAAACTTCATTTATAATTATTCTCTACATTTATATTATTTAGTTATTATATATTTTCAATTTCAGATGTGAGCTATCTTGACCGTTTTGAACTAGTTTTGTAATAGTGGTACTATAATTCATTATTATATCAAATTTAATCATTAAAAGATCATAAAATATAATATAATTTATTCTTTATGATAGTTTATAAGTTTTTGATTTCATTCAATTAGAGTTTTTGTAATTGTTTCTCAGAAACAATTAGAGACAAATATGTTTCAGTGATTTTTAATAAGCGAATGATGGTATATTAGATAATGTGCTTAATATTAACATTACCATTATAAAAAAATATGAAATAATTATTTAATTATTTATATCATATATACTCAAAAATTATATTCTAATAGTCATCTATGATATTATTTTATAGTATTGTTCAAGTGAGTGGTTAGACAGACCAAAACATTGAAATACCATAATTAATGGATGTGCATGGTTATGAAAGTGGTTTATTTTGGAATAATATAATTATTATTGAATAATAATGATTTTATTTAGATATATTAAGGAAGATAATAATATAATAATATATTTTTATAAATAATAAATATACTAGATTTAAAATGAGATATATTGCTTCATGGAGACGGTAGTCCACACTAAGTACAATTAACATATCAATTTCACAACGAATGAGAAGGAATATTGGTGGAAAACAATTTATATAATAATAATAATATTATATATATTTCATATTTATTCTTTAATTAATTCTTTATAACCATTTAAGTTGGGTAGTGTTTATAAACAAAATACGTTGCTTCGTGGAGGTGGTAGTTCGCACAAACACACGATCAATGTTCTTTTGTTTTTCTATGTGTATGGGAAGGAATAAGTAATTTATGTTACATTTATATAATAAAACATAAATATAACAATTATAATTATTTCATTATATTACTATAGTCATTATAAGTTTGGAAGTGAAAAACTAAGAAGAAAAATTTAAGGATTAAGTAATACTAGCTTTGGGACCCTAAAATTTCTCTTGAAAGCATCCTTTGAAATGAAGAGATAAGAATTAATAATTGAGACCATGGGCTTATTAAATTTAGATAGGATTATATGATTTTAAAATTTTAATAGTTTTAGGATTAACTTCTAATGGATATGTTTCTCATGAAGTGGTGGAAGTGTTCCCCTTTTATATGGGAAGAAAATGGTACTTTTGTAAATACACATTATTTTTCAATAATTTCATGAAACTATCCAAGTGTAAAAGATTAAAAAAGTGATAAATAATGGATTTTGGGGTGGGGTAAGGTCTATAAATCCACTAAAACTCATTTTTACACATTTTTGAAAAATCTTTCAATCCTTTTACCACTTGTTTTTTTTACATTTTACCATTTGGTTTTTAAATTGGTAACTTATTTCAATCCAAGTAATTTATATTTTATTAAAAATATATGGTAAAATATATTTAAAAACATGTGTGTGATAAAAATAAATTTAATTACACAATAATTTAATTAAATCATTAAATAATATAAAATTTATTTTTAAATAAAAATATTTAATATATAGAAAATTAATTTTCAAGAAAAAATGTTATTTTAATCATTAAGTGTTGTTAATATATTTAGTTTTGATTACTATATTAATGAGTGACAATATGTTTATATATACGTTTGAAAATTAAATTAAAATCATTTTTATAAGATATTAATTTATTTTATTAGATAAAAATTACACAATATTAATAAAACAATTCTTTAAAACTAACAATTTTATTATCATGATTATCAACTTTAATCTTAGTAATTATTTTTTTATTCCTAAAAATAAAATTTAATTATTATATATTATGAAAATGTTGATATAAAATATCTAATTTTTTTTAAGATTTAATTTTTACAATTTATAGAAACTAATTGTTAAAAATATATTCGAATAAAAACTGTTTTTGGAGTAAAATATAACACAATTTTCCAAAATGTTAAACATAGGATTTAAAAATTAAATAGATTATTTTAAAATTATTTATTTTAATTTATAAATATATATTTTCATATAATTTTTTTCAAAAAATTTAATTCATTCTTGTATTATGATAATTTAATAAAACTAACGGTATTATCAAAATCAATATTTTTTTACTCTTCACCTGAAAATAAATTATTTTAGAAAAATATAAAAAGTTAATCTTGATATATTTTTCAAATGATAAATTTGAAAATGATGTTAATTTTATAAAACTAAAATTTATAAATTTAAAAATTTATCTTTTAAATGGAAATTCAATATATATAAAGAAAATATGTTTTATTAAAAAAATTATTTTTAAAAAATTAAGTGTTCTTAATTATATTTTGTATGAATTTTATAATTGATTATTTTTTTATTCCCTGGATGTTTTATTATTATGAAATTTTATTAATAATAAATATGATGCGACTTGTTTTAGTTCAGTGTTGTGCATTGTGCAAGCCATTGAACATAATATTAATTTAGAAAAAAAATATTTTCCAAAATATCAGGGTGTTAAAATGATGTACTCTAGATCCTTATTTATGGATGGGATATTTTCATGAAACTCTATTGATGAAGTTACCACATGATAAACCTTTCCCAAAACTAATTCATTATTGAATTCTTATAGGCTTTGAATACCCTCAAAAAGTGCTTCACAGAGCTATATAGAGAGTTGAAGAGAATCCATTATTAAAAGTCTGGTTGGGACAATATCCAAATACTTCAATATGTTGTACTTATCCACTGGGGATCAATGCTTCTCAAAATTGTATTATTCCTTATCCTAAGGATTTTTAGTTTAAACCTTTGGTACTAACAATCCTTGTTTCAGGATAGAACTTGAGGGTATATATGTCACTAACTTGTTGATTCAAGTTGGTCTTCCCACTTATTTAAGTTAGTCAAATAGTTTTATGCCTACCAACTAGTCTTCCAAAACAATTTGACATGGATAACCCCTTGAGGGTTTAAGAGTGTATCCATAATCATTTTCAGATTACTGAAATAATTTCCCTCAATTTTTGGTTTCATATATGGATTTGATGGTGATATGTATTAGATTTTAGATTTTCCATAACCAAATATTCCCTAGTTCCCACATCTTTTATGTCCCTTCCTATATCCCCCTAGCTATGTGTGGGAACCTTAGGTTCATTTTCATATTCTTCATCATATAATAGGTCTACTAATTGAATGAAATTTACAAAGTCTAGAAGTGAATCTTCATTAAATGAAGGTTACATTTGGTGGGGGTATTTCCCATACTATGAATGATAAGGGTAGAAAGTCCATGAGAGTCTGGGAAAGGTTGGGAGTTTGATGAAGATCCTTTTCCTGCACCCAGTTTTTCTTCCACCGGCTATTCTTGGATATGAAGGATGGAGTAGAGAACATTATTTTATATGATGTATAGAGATATGGGGCTATAATTAGATGATTTAGTGGTTCCATGATAATGGATTGATCTCAATCAACTACCTTATGAGTCATCAAATTATCAAAATTTTATTTTTATCTGGATGAGGCTTATTTCCAATCACCTTTTTCCTTTGGTTGGATGGTGGAAACATAATACACTTATTCTAGGGGTTTTAGTAGTGTTATATATCTATAATTAACCATTTTATAGAGGATATACTTAAATATGAAGTAGTCTTGGATGGAATGTCCAGACATCTAGTGAAAATGGAACTAGTGAAGATGATCACTGAGACTAACTTCATTAGGTTTCCCAACACCAGGTAGCTTATGGATATTATTTTACATGGACATGATAAAGTAACCCAGAACTTTTTATTTTCAAAAATAGTAGGTTTTATTTCTTAGATCCTAATATTTTAAGAATCCTTGGTCTTTTATTTCCTTAATATGAACGTGGTTTTCATATTTCTGTCAGTTTTCTAGAGGCTCCAAGTGATATGGAACTTTCCTAAGTGGCACAATAGTCATTAGTGTTGTATTAAGTGTGACTATAGATTTTTTTTTATTTTCCAAGAATTTCCCCCATAAGATGTAGGCATAGGCTGATATTTATCCTCTGTTCTCCAAATATCAACCTCTAGACATTTTTCCATGTTTAAAAACTCCCATAATCTTGATTGGTAAATTAGAGGGATTAATAGTTTCTACAACTTGTCATAAATATTATGTATTAAAATATCAAGTAGATTATCCTATGGGAGTTTCATATTTAGTGAGTATGTTAGGTATTTCTATCTAGTGATTTAATCACTGACCCTCTCATTTTTGTATTTCTTGCAATTTGAGAGGTCAAATACTACCATATTCCTTACCATAGAGATGAATTGGTAAAGGAATTGATGATTATGGCCTTCCCGGATGATGATGGATCCCACTAGAAAACTACTATACTTGATGAAGGATGGTCCCACCTAGGTCTATACAAAGCATATGAGTTTTTTTTCCTATTACTGATCAAGTGTTCCCATTATCGGGCCGCACCAAGACATGAAATGTGACAAGTGATTCTCTAGATATCCCATACCATCAAATGTTTAAATAATGATATTCCTAAAGTTGGGTATATGAGGAGTGGAATCCACCCATTTAGAGCATGGTTTCTTCCTTTCGGGCTATATAGGGGAACCTCATCCTTCAATGGATTTCATTTGAGTGGTAAGATACTTAATGGAGATGAGAATATATATTGGAAATACTATTTTATTCAAGACTTGAATATGGATATTAAGAGAATATTGACATGTAGACACCATATACATCATCTATTGATTCCCAATTCCAAATGAATCAATGTGAATTTATCAGAATGAGGGAATCTACTATCACAGTGAGGGAAAATCTTTGTCTCCCTCAATCAAAGGGTTTAAGTACACCAATTTTATAGAACTGAAGAAAACCTAAGGATTATATTTAGATATCATGGTCTGGTTAACCCCTACCATCAAGTGAGAGGATAGATGTTTACTTTTTCTTGAATATTATACTAGGTGGGTATATTTTTACTAAGTAATTTCACATTATTTCATTTCAGATGTTCAATATTTTCCTCATTCTATGCCAATTTCACTTTCATAGAGAGAAATTTGATATATCTGGTTAGATAATGGGATATCGACACACCATTACCTTTATCTTTTGAAGAAGATATTCAAGGGGTGTTGTACTATCAATTAAAGTTGTAGAGTTCTAGGCCTACCTCTAATTTTAGGTACCCACAAATTTATTATGTGTTTTAGTGTGAACCGTATCTCAAGTGGCTATTTCTTTATTACATGACATAATATCCATATATTGGTCTACATAATCTATTTGATCAATAGTGATGATTTTAACCGATGCATACATAGTAGTGGAAATCATTTCATCCTCATAAGAATAATTTAGTGAATCTCCATCCCTCATACACCTTTTGAAAGTTAAATTAAGGTCCTCCTTCGGGGATTCTTTCAAAGCGGACTATTTTATATAATGAACTCTATAAAGCCTAATATTATTTGTTAAACATTCCCTTAACATTGATCTATGTAAGGTAATCCTGAGGGGGTCCCCAAACACCCTTAATGATTGTTCCCCAAATGATAGGGGTGTATCATGTAATGGTGGGAATGTAGGGACTTCTATATTTTAGAGGTCATCACTGAACCTATAAAATACCAAATTCCTTGGAAGTGGTGGTAAAAATTCCCTCGAACCTAAGGGATGGAGCTCACCTGGTGACACCAATAGTATATCCTAAACATGTTAAGGATTTGATTATTCTAGGGATGGTGGTGGTGGTAAAAATGTCCCTATCCCCATGACCTAGTGTTCATCTTGGATGATTTCTGTAGTAGTTTCCAATGTAGTCTTCCCGATTTGGAACTATTTCTCTCAAGAACCAGTCATTTGAAATGAATGCTGAACATGTGAGATACCTACCATATGAGGTTGTCTTATGGTCAGGGGATTTTAATTTCTTATATGGGATTATTTCATGACCCTATTATAGGATTAGAGCATGATTTTATTAATGGATCATTCCTTTTAGTTATGCATCTTTTTCACTTTAGAGGTGAGAGTATTTTTTCAGATGGACTAGATGGTGTATGAAATATGTGGGATAGAAACCCCTTCATATTGATAAAATTTTAGGATTTTCTCCTCATGATACTATGCTATCCTAGATATAGTGTAAAGTGAAATTCCTAGTACTTTCCTTATCCCCAAATACATACTTCAGATGGGGAATTAGTGATTATTTGCCGAAGTTTCCTTAAACCATAGAGACAAGTATTCTAAAAGTTGTTGAAATTAGTATCTAACATTTAATTCTAAAATATGAAGAATGTATAAAAGTCAATATAATAGTACAGGATGTTAACCACCTATAGATGATCTCCATACTCTTAATAAGGGAGGTTCTTAACCATTAATTGATGAAGGATGTCCAAGAAGTGTTGGCACAATTTAGTCATGTACTCCTCTTTTAAAACCTTATGTATGTCATACTGGGGAGTATAAATGCGCCAAATACTAGTTGGGAGGTTATCCTTTAATAGTTACTTCCAAATTTCCATGTAGTCTTCATCGTACCTAATAGAAATTCTTTTACTTGATCTGACCACCTTGGATGCTTTCTAAGAGATTTTTTTTTCAGAAAGGTGGTGTTTCTTTTGTTTGATGAAAATGAAGTACTGCAGGTGGTAGTTTAGGTCATGTGCATGGATGAACATGATCCTTTGAGTGTCGATCTATATAAGGGGACTCTTAAAAGGTGTTAGATAAGTGGAGGACCTTTTGGTCATGTATTCTTGGGTGAACCTCTATAAATAAGGATTAGAATATATTGAGGAGGACCTCCATGGATGAAAATAATCACACATTATAATAAGAAGTCGGTAGACTGTTGGTTCTTCATGGTTAGGTGTTTTTGGGCCTCAAGAATCTTAGCACTGTTCAATTTAGGAATATGGGTCTTCTATTGGGTCGTCTTATTCCTTTAAAAAGATCTTTTTTATAGATTCACTACTTGTGGATGTCTGGTGAATGATTTAAATGAGAGTACTCTTGGGTGAATCTCTTTCCATTGATATACATAGATGATGTACTCCTAGTAACAATATAAGAGTATGGGAATGTACCTTATGTTTTAATGGAATATTCTTATGGGTCCCTTCAAACTGGGTGAGAATATGTATCCAAATTTTTATAGTAGAATATATATATCATTAGTCTACACCAGGTTGAGGGAAAGCTAGGATGTTTTACTAATTCTGAACCCCTTCTAGGAAATACCTCTAGGATTCTTATATGGATGTGGGAATATGATCCCACTTTTGATTTTTCATTGAATTATAATGATAATATTCCATAAGTGGAGTTTAGATATTGGCCCACTGTTGAGTATCTTATAGGATATGTTAGCGAGCTTGTTCAGTATTGGTGGAAGCAGAGATATGGTCCTTCTCCTAGGTGATCATTGGAAGAAATCGATTACCACCTTCTGCTAGTGCTATCAATATCCCTGAAGAACTCTGTAAGACATGAGAATGTATATGAGTCTATCCTGGCATTGTATCCAATATATTTTAATGAGCTTCAATATCAGAAGTGGGAATATGTGTCCATTTATGTACACCATTTACCATCAAGACATGCTAAAGGTCTTCATATGTTGAGTTTGAAATATGTTACCTTCCCATGGTTTCTTTAAGGATATACCGGTATGCTTCCCTTGGTGCTTCCAGAATATGTTGGAAGGATTTCCTTTCACGACCAGGGACATGGGATTTTTCTCTGGTTGTCGCCACAATAGGTTGGTGGAATTCTTAATCGAAAATGGGGTTTTGATCCCACTCCCTGTGGTTGGAATATCTCTATGCCTAGGGAGATATACTAGATTCTTGGGTTTGAGTGACTGAGGAGGGATCTATAGGGTGGAATCCATATTAAGAAACTGAAGGAGGATATATTATCATATTTTGAGGATATACTCCTGAAGCAATTGATGGTAGAAATAAGCACCACTAGTTTTATCACAGATCTCCTATGATAGTAGGGGATATGAGGATTCCGTTCTTGAAAGTTATCATGTATAAATTTCAAGGATATAATGGTACCATGTCGATGATACTCCCTCACCAATGTATTTGGAACTTGGAGTTGGAGGTGCTGGATGGATGACTTTTGCTTTTTGGTCATTAGGGTCACAACTTTTGTGGTAGATAATGAATGAGATTGATTGCTTCATAATGATTCCATAACTTTGGATTGAACAAATCCCTATAAAGGGAACATATAGGGAAAATATAGTAAACAATAATAATTATCAGTTAAATATAACAAGGAATCATATGTTCAATCAATCATTTTCATAAGATAATAATTACTCTGTTACTTTAGTTATTAAATGATTCACATCAAGTTCAATGTTTTTGTTTTCATGAAACATGTGAAACAAAATTTCTTAAAGTTTGGGTTACTAGATGTTTTACTTTTTTAGTGAATAAATTATTCATGTAAGGTTCACCATATTTTTTTGATCAGTTTTTGATGGGATGTTTTTGTTGAATAAAAAAGACCCAATGAATCTTGTATCTATTATAAGATATTTCATTATGGATCTTCTTTCCAAAGGAAGTATGTCCCTGATATTTATTATTAGTGAAACTTATGAATGAACATTGGTCGAGAGGAAGGGAGGGCAAGATCATCACACCCTATTAAGGCAATTATTACCTACTCCATGACCCAATTATATATTTAAGTCATGTTTGTGAATCCTTCCCAAATTCATAGTTTGAGATTATTTACCCCTGTGATAATAATGGATCAAAACCATGTATAGATATGAAAAAATGTGTTCATCATAGGTTCTCTATCCTTAATTTAGTTATTATTATTTTTAAAATTTAAGGTGTTATGGTTTAAATCCACACAACTGGGCACTCTAGTGTTTATTACCATCCATGGAGGCGAGGATTGTTATGGACTCAAGATTAACCCTATGAGAAGGGATACATATATATACTTATGAAATGAATCATAACCCACATAATTCAGTGCCACTTAACTATACATACCATACATTTTAATGTCACATGACTATAATTGATTCCAATCAGTTTAATGTCGAAGAAAGTGTATAGTTCTAGGAAAAAGATACACAACAATGATTGATGTGTGACTAATATATGTTTGATCCATTCTAGTTGGTATTAGAGGGAATATGTGCCTATATAGATATATGATTAAGCTCATGGGGATATAGACCACTGAGTAGGATATGACCTAATTGGGAATATGGCCCAAAGAGGATGGTTCTCATCGGAATATAGCCTTGGTAAGAATAATTTGATGATTACCTATAAATAATATAACTTTATAATTGGGGAATGAATTTATTAGAAATATGACCTAATAGATGGTTGATCCACATGGAATATGGACATGGTGGAGGTAAACATGATCTCATAGAAAATATGACATAACAATTAAGGATGTCCAAGATCATGGAAATATGGATCAGGGAGTAAATATATAGATGGTTTTGATATTAGATTTCAACATTATGGTGTTATCATATATACCACATTTTATAAGAATCAAATAATATGTATTTAATGTTTTATAGTTTGAGGACATATGGTAGGATCATATCATGTAGTTTAATGTCATGCAGTATGAGTGCAGTTATGCATTTTTATTTCACATGATTAGGATATTGGAAGTGAAAGTGGGGACTTATGTATCATGAAAGATGTAAAAATAGATGATTTAGTGGGGGTTATGAATATTACACTTTCATATATGTTTCTTATTAACACCTTATTGGGATGAGATAATTAATGAGGTCTTGATTAACTAGGGATTACACCTGCTAGGAAGCCCATATTGGAGGATTTTAATTATTTGATGGCACAATCAACTCTGATATCTAACCCAAATTGAGTCATGATTGATGTGAAAAATAAGAGTTAATGTAGGATCTGACTCATTTAATGAGAGTGTAAAATTATATTCTAATGGGGATTTTGAGCTAAGGCCTGCTGTTATGAGTGTCCCTAATTAATTGATGACACATCCAATGAGAACTATATTGGGTTTTATACCTGAGATAGAAACCCAAAATCCCATGTTCCTTATTATTGGTAGGTGGGGGTAGGATATGAAGGCATGAGGAATATATCCTCCTATAATAGAAACACGGGGCTTACCTCAGGAGGTATTTCCTTTTTGGTATAAGTTTATAAATAGAGAAGAAATATGTGATTGAGTTAGGAGAGTTCCCACTATCATCCTTATTATTATGCCCCTAACTATAAGGGGAATGCATGATCTCAAATACCTTTGTATTATTATCAATTAGTTAGGGAGAACATTATATTTTATTAATGTAATTTTCGATCGAAAGGGGTTCACACTGGTGTGCATTCCCCAAAGATATATGTCTTGAGGTTATGAAGGAGGGTTTAAGTTTTCCTTTTTGGGGTTTTACCTTGGTAGGAGAAATACATTAAGGTATTTGAAATTTATAATTACCCTATACTGATGCAGAAATCTAGGTTATGGAAGGTTACTTCTTTGGGAGGCACCTTTTCCAAAATAAAGAAAGTTCATGAAGTGGGTCTCACAGATTAGCTTCTACAGGGTCATCTTGACCTTTTTGAGGTTTGCCTTACACTCATGAGGTCAGTTTGGCTCTGTGTGGTCACCCCATGGGGTTTCCTCCCTATTCTAACCATTTTATGGTCATCCTTTATGGATTGGATTTTGTGGTTATCCATGTGGGACTAGCATTTTTATTTTCGACCTTACGGGTATTGACTCTTTATAGTTTTCCTCACAAGCTTGGTCTTCATGTGGCCCGTCTCACGGGATGAGTCTCCACATGGCCTCCCTCTCTGGGTTTATTTTATATGTTTTTCAGCCTCAAGGGTCTTATACTCCATGCACTAGGCCTCAAGGGGATACTAGTGGTATTTTTTTTCTTATAAGGGTTTCCATTTGATTACTTTCCAATTTGTGATGTGGAAAGAATTTCCAAAACTGGAAGGTTTTTTTTCACTTTTTTAACTATGTGTGTCTTCATGTCTAGTGTGTCTATCACATTTTCCATTTTTATTTTTGTAGAGGATTGGGTTATTTATAAGTATTCTCAATTTATTGGTTTCTTGATATAGAGAAACATGGGCGAGATGCCGCATGGTGAGTTGAGAATGGTGAATGAAGTATATGGAAGGACCACATAGAGAATAAAAAAAGACACTCTATAACTGCACAGTTGAACCACATGGTGGGAAGGAAACTTCACAGATCATCTTAAAAAGTAACTCTAACACCACGTGGTTGAACTACATTATGGGTTGAGGGATCTCACAAATAAGTTAAAAAATATGATCTGATATCGCATGGTCGAACCACATGGTAGGATAATAAACTCATTGGTTTTCTTAAAAATACACACTAACACCATGTGGTTATACCATGTAGTGGAAAAAATGATCATTCAAATACCTTAATGTCCCAACCTTATAGACCTAGGTACCTCACATTACCCTAGAGTTTCTTTTCGATTCTTCCATAAAACATTCGAAACATATTTGATATATTCTTCTTTCTTCATTGAGTAATCAATCCTTATTGTTAAGAATTTGTAGGCTTCAAAAAATTATTTTATTAGTTAGTTTTTTCTAAAATAGATCATATATATAGTGTTTTTAAAATGATCAGAATATTAAGGTTTTGTAAGGATATAATAATTTTTTTTGAAATTATATTTCAAATTAGTTTTAAAAACATGAATGGTTTTTGAGAAAAAGGACCGGCTTGGATGGGGATTTTAGTAATAAATTTTTTGGTGAATACCCTTGGATTATAAGGGGTTTTTTTAAAAAATGATTGGGTTTTTGTGTACGTAAATATATTAAGAGAGTTTTTAAAATAAGAAACTGGTACCTTTATAAACTAGATTTCTAGGATTTTTTTCAATAGAATAAGAGAGACCTAGGTGTTATTTCATGTGTTTAGTGAGTATTCCATGGATATTTCAAGAAATCCACCTATAGTTGTCTCAGGATATGAGTGTTTGATGTCAGTATTTAGTATCTAGATGCAATTTTTGATGGTTCCATGGTTTGGACCGATTCAATAGTGTTTTATGTAGGTGATTACTATAATGGGGAGAACTATTATATAGAACCATCCTTGTTTAGTGGAGTCTTATGGTGGATATCACTATAACCTCATGGATGATTTGGTTATTAACACTTTAGTGTTTGGGATTGATAGGTGTGACCGAGCATCATCGTGGTGTTCAATGAGAGGTGTTTTATGTTGGTGCTCAGGTATGAGTAGGGTGGTAACATTTATTCATTTCATTTAGTAATAAAAAGGGATTGGGCCATAGATATTATATTTTTAGGCAATACGAGTTAATGATAATGATACTCTTATGATGGGGATAATTGAATTAGTCATGGGTGTACAACCCTTATGCCATAAGGGTCATGGGGGTTATATAACCAGTTAGTGGATGATTGAGATGATAGTGGGATGATAGTGAGAAAAACGACTTTATTTGGATATTTGGGTGTGGTGTTAGAGGGAGTCTACATGTTGGTTATAGATTCAAGATGATGGTAATGTGATCTGAGAGAAAGTATTATAGGTGGTGCATTAGTGTTCATGGGTAGAGTGTGATGACTGGATGGATCAGTTGAGGATCTAACTTGAGAACTACATCTCGATCTAGGTTCAAACTCTAATGTTAGTGTCTATAAAATTTAGACATGGATTTAGGATTTAAGGAATTATGATCGAGTACTACGGTGATGTGTCAACATGTGAGGCTGCGAATTTTTAAGAAGAGATAGCTATCAAAGGACTAGATGTATCTATTGAAAAAAATTGGATTCAATGAATTAAAAATCACATCAAGAGTATTATTCAGTATACGATTAACATGGGTTGAGAATTGAACTAGGGTTTTTAGAGGAACACTAGTGTGTTCGATCTTGGAAGTTATATTTTCACAATGAAAGTATGTTGGGTGTTTGGATATAGGACACAGTGAGTTCAGGGAAAATTTTCAATTGAGGTAGGTTAGAGTCTATGGTCGGAGGAATACCACAAATTCTCAAGGATGAGAAGCATTATGGTGGGGGGGGTTTCAATGACTCTCATCATTATGGGTCATGGGATTCAGATAAAGTTTTAATTTCTAGTGATGGAGTAGAGGATATTTTTTGAATTGATAATAAAATTGTAGTTATTTGTTTTTGGATGCCTCTAAGAGGTTTTTTGAAAGTATAATAAGTCCTAGTTGGTGTTTCAAGAGCTTGAGTGGTCATTAGAGAAGGGTCGAGTGGCCTTGAAGCTGAAATTTTAGATGTAGGTTGGGAAACATGGTATAATGAAAGGCAATATGATGTGATGACTCATAAACAAGAAGGTCTATGAAACTCCCCAAAATATTCCACCATGGTGATTCCTGTAGGGAAATACCAATGCTACAACCAAGAGGCTTTGATATGTAGGGATCTTATGGGGAATGGCTCTTAGGTTTTCCTCACGAGGTGGGATATGGCATGGATCCTTTATCTATGTCTCTAATGGAGGTTGAGGGAGTTCCCCTATGCTACAACCTAGGGGGTTAAACCATAGGGAACCCCAGGTGAGGGTTATTTGATTTGTGGCCCCTATAACCATTCCAAAAAGGGCTCCGAACTTATTTTTAGGGTTCATTTGGTTTATTCTAGGGGTTACTATTTGGAACTCCTTCAGGTTACTCTTTCTTTAGCCATGGGAGAGAGTGAGAGAGTGGAGTGCCTCTCTTGGTTCCCCCTTTGATCTCCCTTGGATTCCTTTTATATGGAACTTTACAGATGGTTTCATCACACTAATTCAATGTACGTTCTCTTCTATGTTCCACATTGTTCTTATCCCTTTCTTCACATTTAATTTTGGATCATTTAGGTTTAACTTTTAGGAGATAATTTCTTGGGATCATGGTTAAACCATATAGTTTATAAGGATTTCACATGTATCTTGTAGAGGATATCGTAAGAGGAGATAATCTATCCTCCATTCATCATTTTAATTAAGACATGTTTCTTCGTGGATTTAGTTGGGGTTTTGGAAATACTAGGTGAAATTTACTTTTGATCTAGGTTTCTAATTTTGGGTTTTTGTATTGAATAGGTCTAGGAATGTGTTAGGAGTAGAACACACCCCATTTCTCATAGTTTTGACACTATGAGGTTGGTCAATGAGTTTGATGTCTATTATGAAAATTTTCAGTTTTGGTTTTAATCATTAAATTTAATAATTTGATGGTGTTTATTAATAATATAGGTGATTCTAGATTCATAGGAGGTCATTACTAGCATGGTATTGAATTATGGATAATCAGTTGAGGCTAGTGGTAATAAATGTTCTTGTGTCCCTTATTCTTTTGGTGATTTTATATTCATGTTCCATAATAATAATTATTTTATGAATTTTTGATGACTTGCGTGCTGTCTTCAATAGATTAGAATCGGCTCACGTTGGTATAATAGTCAACATGGATTTCATATATTGAGACATTATTCAATGGTGGCATCTTCTTCGAATGAGTTATGGTTCCCATTTTCATGTATTTATTTGTTGTAAGAGTTGTATTTCAAATATTAGAGGATTTAAGTTTTAATATTTTTTCAAATGGGGTCTAAAAATAATAATAATTTAAATGGAAATGAGGGACATAAAAATTGATTTTGAAAGGATATTTCAAAATTGGAAAAGTATTTTATAAAGAATTTTTTATAGGATTTTGTCCAAGGTATTAGTGTGAGTAAGAAAACATTAATTTCCACTTCTAAATGGTTTTAAAGGAGGATATTGAATTAGTTTCCAAAGGAAAGACACAAGGTATTAGTTGAGTTGTTTTGGTCTATTTTACCTCATGAGGGATCATCCTTATTTTTCAAATATTATGTAATTTTATTCTTCTTGGTTGTGGTTTCTTAGTGTATATAATTTTTTCATGTTGATGCATGATATGTGTGTTGGTTGGTGATTATTTGCTTCAGTATCAAAGTGGTGTGTTAGTTTCGGTGGATGGAATATAATGCTTAGAGGGTTTTGATGGGTGTTGAGTTGTGTTTTTGAAACGGGGATTGGTCCTGAGTGACTGACATCCTGTGAAGAGTTTATGAGTTGCAAGATAGGATGTGTTCCCTATTCTTTTCCTATTAATTTCTGATTATATACTTGTGAAATGTGAAAAATGATTATGTGGGTGATGGATCTTGAGGCATGGCCCTTCCACAAGGGAGATGGATCTCAAAGGAACTATATGGTAGGGATGGATTCCTAGTTATGTGTGAAGTTATAGGATAACCTTTAGTTATGAGGTGTGGTTTAAGACAATATTTTTAGCCTCCCTTGAATTTAGGGGTTGGATATAGCACTTTATGTGCACCATACCCTGATTGAGGAGGAATGAACTAGATACATAGCATGTGACCTCCCTTGAGTGATAAGGGATGGTTTGAGACTTAAGGACACCTTATGTTGAACCTTCAAGCAGTTCTAAATACTTTGAATGTTCCCTACCTTATGTGAGAAGGGATTAATTGAGACATGACTCAAAAGCCTTCCCTACATCTTTATGTATGGTCCAAGCATAGTGTGGAATCCTGCATAGAGTCTTTGAATATTGGTTTAGACTTGGAAAATTACCTAAAATATATCTTCAGGTTTGGGTATGGGTTATGGTATAATGTGGATGTCTTCATTCCAACATGAATTCAAAGAAGGCATGGTTAGGTGTCATGGTGTCCTATGTAGTACACGACAACCCCACTTATGTGATTTTGTGTACATTGTGTGTTATATTTTCGGAGTGGGTGTGTGTAATGGGCATGAATTGAATCCTAATATTTTTATTTCATCTACATAAACTTGATCACAAAAAAACTCAATAATATTGAGGCATTGATTTTTCTTACTGGGTCTTTAGAATCACCCCTGCCTACATACACGACATGGGTCTTGATGAGTGTGGGTAGACCTTATTTTTCTTAGGAAATAGGTATCACTTAAAACTGCACATGTGGTTCAATTAATAGGTCATTGATTTTGAGTATTTAAGAGGATGATTATGTGAGTTGGGCTAGAGGCTGTGTATTTTACTTTTCAGTTTTGTTTAGCATGTTCTGGATAAAGTTCCATTTATTTATAAGATGATTCTATATTTATCTAATACCACTCAGTTATTTTTTGATGCATCATATAGAAATATTTACTACATTTTATTATGTACTATAGGAGACCTTTTGAATCCCCACTTTATGACTATAGTCTTTTTGGGAATTTTTTTATAAAAATGGGTCATGCATAGTTTTTGGTATATTTTTAATTTTCATGTTGGAATTATTTTAGAGGGAATATCCCCATGGATATATTAGGCCCTCACTACTTTTTAAAATCCTTTAGTGTTAGGGGAGGCACACTTGGGGTCATGTAAGGACCCTCTCTCAGATGTTGTTTGGGTGATCGAGGACAAGACATTGCATAATACACCATGGATATGGAATTTAGTTTGTCAGTTTCATTCCAATCAAAGGTTCATGAAATCAAATTCTATAAACAAAATATACTAATACTTACTTTAATTATTCATTATTAACATATCATTCATGACACACCTGATGTACCTAACATTTATATGAACATATGTCTTCATGATTTACAATAATACATATATGTATGCGACTCATGATATGCATTTATAATTATCTTAAAGTTTAAGGATCAATACACTTACTTACATATAGGTATATACAATGACATGCATACATGTTAATTTACTATTTTTGATTCTATTCTTATAACATTTCATATTTTAGATTACCAAGTGAAAAATTCATGAGATGAAGTCTCATAATATTATGAGTACTCACACATGATAGTATACATCATATGTGTCCCATTAATAAACATCACATGACCACATGACACACATTAAGAATACCACCATATAACTTCAGGGGCCTCATCATAAAAAGAAACTTTTATGATATTTCCATTGCGATATAAACTCCAGGACATTATCACATTAAAGTTGAATAGAATAATAATCAATATGTGATATTTTTTTAATAATTATGTCTATGAATATATATGAAATCTAAACTAAAAAGTAGTTGGTTCTAGGTAGAAAATATAATAGAATCCAACATGGTCTAGAGACGACTACTAATTTAATGGTTATTTCTACCATGTTAAACATTATGAAACATGAATATAGATTCCAAGCCTACCAAATTTCCATGGATAGGGTTGGTATAGCCATATTTCTATAAGGTGAATCCACTTACTACTACCTAACTACCTTAAACAAATACCACAATTATTCTATACCAAACAATCCAATTATTGTTCTTTTTTCATAAATCTATCATCTTAGATAATACCAAAGTTAAATATTATCATAATAATTATAATAATATTATAATTTTAGTATAACTCAAAATTGAACAACTGATTGCTATATTGATTCAAAAGATGCATCAGAAGCCGCAACATACATATTTATTTTAGATATGGAAGCTGAAGGCTGTAATAAGTTTCTATTGCATATTACATTAGCCTTACTATGAATATTATAAATAATCTAAAGTAAAACTAGAGTTATATCCCCTTAAACACTAGTATTCATATTTCTCCTTTTTTACTTAGAACTTGTCTATTTTTTACTTTCTCAAGTACAATTGGATAGTTATAACTACAAGTATATATAGTTTAATTGTTTTTCTGATATTTTCACTCCTTAAAAATGCATATTTAACAAAAACACATATCATGGAATATTGGATAAATTCCCAGAACTTAATCTTGTATAATTTTATTCAAAATATCCTCTAGTTCCTATAGATGTTATCATAGAGATATTTCATACAATGTAACATGGAAAACAATATAATCTTGAATTGTTCCATCTTTTCAAGGTATGTACCATAACTAGATTAAGAAACCCCATATATCTACCTTTGTAAATATCATTCCCTAGAACTAGGTTTCTATTATAAGTTATAATTAGATAAATTCATTATTTAGTCTCAAAAAGATGAAAAGACGATTATTTATTTTTCAAATGTTATTAACATATCTTATATTGAATAAAATATCACTCCCAAAAACCTCTTGTAGAAACATGATACTTATTCATTCCAAAAAAAATATTATATGATCACTGTGAATGATTTTATCTATAAATGGATGTGTGAAATTTTCACATCTTACTGGAATTCGTTGGTGTCACAAATTCTTTCAGTTATTTCATACATACTTGTTCAATATGGTCTCCATTAAGAAATTTGTCATTTACATCCAACCACCAATATAACGACCTTATAATATATCTATAACAAGTATAATTAAAATTTATTTTATAATGATGATTGAAGTTAAGGTTTTTTCATAGATTATGTATTAGACATAATTTTAATAACCAATATTGATTGATTGGTTTTGACTTGTACCATCTATATATATTTTCTCTTGAATACTCACTAGCAGTATCAAGTATCGAAACATCCAAAATATGATGCCCCTGAATTTTGGTACATGGATTCTATTACTAAATTTGTACATAGTCTTCAAGAATTAAATGTTTCCATTAACTAATTTGTTATATGATTAATTATTCATATTGAATAATATGTCACCATTTGTTGTAAATATAAAGAAACTTTTGGTTTTAAATTATTACACAATATGTGTGTCTTGGAATGAATCCTCCCACTGAAATTAGTGAAGTGTATGTTTATATCGAAACTTATATAAATCTTGATCCCATAATTCATTGATATCCATCCTTCTACCACTATATAAAAATAAAAAATCTTACCTCATATAGAAATATAATTGGTATGAACTGAAAATGGGAAATTAGTATTCTCAACGACTATAGGATAATTAAAATATATACACTCTGTGTTTTATTGATGTTTATTTTTAGCTAAAGATAACTTTTAAAAAATAATTCCCATTAAATACTAAAATATGTAACTGATGGATTACTTAACATATTGCGGTTAATATGATATCCAGTTGTTAATGTAGTTGGTATAAAGTTAGTGATTGAAATTATGTTTGTATCTCATAAGAAATTATGGAATAATTTCAATATATATTGTACATTTAATCAATTCCATTTTAATGTCATAATTTATTTATGTATAAGTTAATATGAGTTTAGGATAACCGTTACTACATATATTAATGTTCAATGAATTATTTGTTATAATACTTCTTGATAAGATATCACAGAGGATCCTATATCCTTTATCAAGTCTACTCATTTAATCATTGAGTATTCCTAAAATCTCTTAGAAAAATGTCATGAAGTATATGAACTCAACTATTAGATATGCCTTTAGAATAATTCACGCTATTTTTCTGAACTAACTCTAGTAGATTTGTGACATACATTTATTTCTAAAATTTTATTTTTTAAAAACATTATAGTGAGTATGTTAGTATAACTCATGTTTTATCTTAAAAGGTATAATATGAAACCCATCTAGATATAAAATTATCAACCACTATTAGTTTTATTTTTTAAAAAATTAAATTTACACAATGGGGTAAAAAGTCTTTATATTCATTATTGATTAATTATTTAGAATTTCTTGTATTCAAGAATTACCAAACTATTAGTTGAGTAGGAAAAACCATAATAACATATATTCTAAATGTGAAATAATTCCTTATTTTGTATAAATATATATTGCGATAATGTTTTTGGTAACTATCAATATAAAAAAATATTTAAACTTTAATCCATCAGGTATTGTGAAAATTTCGGACCTCTCTATACTAATCTAAGAATCACACTTCTTCAAATTCTTTAAGAAAATACTAAACTTATAATATATTATTGGTAATTTCTTGACTAATTTGTTTTAAATACACATATATAAACATGTTGTATTTAATACCCAAGGAATAAGACAAAAGTTTTAATTTTATGACTGCACCTGAAGTAGCATCTTAAACTTTGATTCATTGCCTTTATTCTTCTAATTTTATTTATTTCCAACCGAGAAGTATATAACATCATGTTTTTTTCTTTCCCCTTGATGCTCTCCCTTTTTTCCGGGATTTTCATAGATACCTTAAACTTGGGGTCAGTCTTGGTGCTCTTAAATTTTCCCTTACTCTTGTTCACTATAAGTACAAAAGGAGTTTTACACTTTATGTGATTATAAATTTGGAGATTCATAGTAAGGTGATCCAAGAGAGACTTATCAATATTGTTCATACTAAAATTTAAGAAAAAAATAGAGATTCTCCGACGAAGTAATTCAAGGATGAGATCAATGAAAAAATCATTGTGGTTTTTAAATCCTAAAATATCATAAATCTTTATTTATCCAATAATTTTTCCTATATGGGGTCTAAATGGTGTCCCATCTCTATGTTTTATCATGAAGAGTGCTTTGGAGATCTCAAATCACTCTTGTCTATCTCTATTCTGATAAAAACCATAGAGATGATTGAGTATGCAATAAGATCCAATGATCTCATGATATTTCATGAGTTTATCAGACATAGATGAAAGAATAAAACACTATAAATCCATTGCACCAATAAATTTTTTGTGTATAGAAAAATAACTCTTCATCGTTTGACTTCATAAAAAGTAGATTAGGAATTAGGGATTTTATCTTGTAAATATTTTGTTCATGAAATAATACAATGCATAAGTGCCTACACCATTCCTAGAAGTTACTACTATCAAGGATATTGTGTTTTACTAGTATTGATCATAAGGATAACATGGTTGAAAAACACTCAATTTTACTAAAATAATATAAAATCTTAGATAACCACTTTATATGAATAATAAATATGCGAGAAAAAATAATTTTATTTTATTATTATCCTCTAACTATTCTATCAAGTCCCAAGGCCCTTATCATTGGACTCAGAATATCCTATCAAATGGAAATTTAAGTGGATGAGATCCATATTTACCTTATCATTACATAGAAAAGGCTGGGTAAATTATAAGAAGTTAGTTAGGTAGTCATTCCTATCAATTTTTAGCTTTTATCTCCTTAATATGCTGAGTAGAGTCCCTAATTCATATATCCCATCTTGGATTTCCTCAACACTTGCCTCCAAACATTTATTTGATATAAAAGGCTATTAAATCCAATAAAATTTTAGTTAATTCAACACAACATCTTTGTTTATACATTCAGATAATTTAAAGTTCCCCAAAAAAAGTTTTGAACCGATAGTTTAACTAAAGATCTATTTTAACTCAGATAATGGAATGATTATTAACTTAATATTTTCTTGAATATTTTTTTATTGTGCATAAATTTTCTTATTGTATCCTTTTACATATATTGTTAATATTAAGTGGATTTTACTCAAGTGATTAACCATTTATAGATAACATATTTATGCATAATCTGTTTTTTTGTTCCATCAGAACATGTTTTTTATTTAATTAATTAATTTATTTGATTGGGATAGTTTATCCAAAAAAAACCAAAAAAATAAAGAATAAAATGTATTACATGATCATGAGATTTGAGTATCAGTTTTTTATTAAGTATATAATAAAAAAACCATTGAACATAGGGGAGTAAGTCTGGGAGCTGGACTTGGATTGAGTAATTACATCCACCTCCATCATGTGTATCACTTAAGTTGATTTCAACTTGTTTGAATCACCACCAATCACCCGGGATATCCATCCTTAAATGTAATGAATCATCCCAAGATTCCACCTAAATTGGATCCTAAATGAGTTCCTCATTAGCCATATGGGTGTTCTTGATCCCTACAAGCTGGATAAAAGTTTCTGTGTATTAGATTATACTTAGTGGGAATAATTTTACCCAATAAAAATTATTTAATTAAGAAACATAACTTTACTAGAAATTAATTCATGACCCATCTATAAGTTGGACTTCTATTCCAAAACTAATAAGTAGAAAAAAAGAATCATGAAAATTTTAAATTTTTTAATGAAATGAAATCACATAGCCCACCTCTAACCCCCTTGCATACAAAACCCCTATTATTAAACGTCCATAATGCCACATATTTAATGCACCACCAATTCAATAAATAAATGGAATAAGGTTAGCTTAGTTGGCGTATGTAGCAAGAAGAATAAAAAAAATTAAACAACTAACCTCCATAACCCCATAAGTCAACAACCAAAACCAACCCTATACATTCCCTAAAACTGATCAAGAGTTTAATAAAAACCCTGAATCTAAAATATAATAATAGGCCTGAGCCAAAACATACTCATAAGATCACCATTACCCTTTCCACAAGACTAAAATTTAATTTCAAATACATTTCCATGTTAGTTTAAAATATAATAATAAAATAGGATCCTCATTTTTTATTACATTAATACTAATAACACATTGATATTGGTTTCTAAACTTTTCTATTTATTTTTCTGAAATCAAAAAAATAATTTTGAAATATTTTCATTAAAAACATCCACACCTTAAAAAATAAATCTTTTTCATTTAAACCACCTTTCTTAAAAACGTTTCCAAAATCATTTTTTTAAAAAACCCACATTAAATCACTACAAAACAAGCCTTTAAAAACACTAGACTTTATCAGAGCTATAAAATAGGCTGATAAAGATTCCCTTTATCATCACTAAAAAAGCAATGATAAAGGTGACCTTTTATTAGCATTTTTTGTAGCACTAATAAAACCCACACTTTATTAGTGGTTTTTTAGTTCTGATAAAGGATACCCTTTATTAGCGTCTTAATTTTAGTGCCAATAAAGGGTACAATTTATCATCTCATTTTAGTGATAATAAAGGACCCAAATAAAATGAAATAATTGAACAAATAAAAATTAAAATGAGTATATTTAATAAAGTGTAAAAATATTTATTAATTAAATAATTATAGACAAAAATGAATAACTTTAATATAAATATATATAAATTATAAAAACTAATAAATATTATATATTAAATATATAGCTATGTAAAATGAATAAAATTAAATAATAAAATAAATAAAAATTAAAAATTAGTAAATTAAGAAAAATATTGAACATTTTATTAATTAAATAATTATTAATAAAAATGAATAAATTTAATATACATATATATTGATTTTAAATATTAATAAAGAATATATTAAATAAAGATTTAAAAATAGAATGAATTTTAATAATTAATTTTTTTTTAATAATTAAATAAGAAAGTGACTAAATTATAGTAATTATACAAAAAATATAAAATGAATAAATTAAAAAATTATTAAAAAAATTCATCAATGAAAAAATTATTAATAAAAAGGGAATAAGTTTAATATATATATATATATTAATTATAAATAGAAATAAATAACATATATTAAATATAAATATAGGAAATGAATAAAATGTAATAATTGACAAGATATTAATGTCTTTTTGACTTTTAATGGATTTTATACATAATTATTCATTAATACATTTAATATTGAAATATATTCATATATATTTCCTAAAATATTATTTAGATAATAAAAAATATTGTTTTTTACATTAAATTAGTCATATATTTAGTGAATAATGGTTTATAATAAAAAAATAAAAAAAATTAAAAATACCGACTAATTGCATCAAATAATGGACATAATTGAATGTCGTTTGATTTTTCAATTTAACATATATAATAAATTTTTTACATTGATTTAACATACATATACGTAATTAATGTATTTAATGAACACACAAATATTTACATAATTAATGAAATCTTATATAGAAACAAATACAACTAATATTTACGTAATTTATTAAAATTTTAGAATTCATTTTAGAATTTCATCATAACATGATACATTTATATATATATATATTATGTCTTTAATCAATAAGTTTTATATATTTATTTTTAATATTATTACAGTTATATATTAATTCATTTTTAATATTTTTTATTTTTTATTTTTTGGGAAATTAATCATTTTCTATTATTTATTTATATATATATATTTATTATGTTATAATATTTTAAATATTAATTATTATTTATTTCAATATATATCCATGATTTTCAATAAATTATATTTAATTATTAAAACATATCTATTTTTTCAATATTGTTAAAGTGTACTAATTTTTAATTATTCAATTTCACTCATTTTAATCATGCATGCAATTAAGATTATATATTCATTAATAATGTTAAAAATATTTTTGTAAATAAATAATTATAGATAAATATATTTATAAATAAGTACATTTATAAATGTATATTTACTATATTTATAAAATTATATATTTATAATTATAAATAAATAATTATTTTTTTTAAAAAGTATTTATATATATATAAATAAATAATTTTATATATTTAACTAAATATTGAATTATAATATGTTTCTTTAAATAATGAATTTATTTACTCTATTTATATTTATATTTATATTTATTTATATTTATTATATATATATATAAATATATAAATATATAAATATATAAATATTTTTTTAAAAAGTATTTATATAATTATAAATAAATAATTATATCTTTAAATAATTATAAAATTATAATAAATATATTGAAATAATGAATATATTTATTATATTTATATTTATATATATTTATGAAATATATATATATATGTAATTATATAAATATATTTACAAAAAAAATTATTTATAATTATAATTATAAATATTTTAGCATCTCTAAAGTTTTAACGCTAATAAAGATGCATTTCATCAGCACTTTTTTAGTGCTGATAAAGATTCTTTTTAACAACAATTATTAATTTAGCAATGATAAAAGGGATCTTTATCATTTATTTTTTGGAATCATTGATAAAAGTGTCCCCAATTTATTTAAATAACCCTAACTAGCCGCAAACCTGTCGTGATATCCAAAGCTTTCCATAGAAGCCACCCGTTTCCAGCAATCCTCTTAATTGAATCCAAGCTCGAATCAAGGCTTGAAAAATTCCAATGCTCAAATCCAAGGCTCGAATGATTCAAGGTTCAAATGAACCCAAGGATAAAATAAATCCAAGGTTTGATGATATGTCTACATTCTCTCAAATGATTCAAAGAATCAATCCATGGTTTGTTATTTTCTCCTCCTCATCACCTGTTGATTTCATGTTTATTGATGTCTTTTTTCATTTTTTTCATTATCTTATGATATTCATTATGAATAACTAATTTTCCTTTTAGAATTAATTTCTAATTGGGGGGTTTATATGATTTTGGGCATTTATTGACCCTTTAAGTGATTTTCTTACTACATCGTAGCATATTAAAAATTCAACACACTGATTTCATCCATGTAGAATATTAAGGTTAAATGTTTTGAACTTCCTTCCATGGAAATAACACACACAAAGTTTTTTTTTTAAAATTACACCCATGGTTTTTATTTTAGAAATTAAAATGGATTCCATATATTGATTTCTTCAACTTGAGGTGTAGTATGTTTGGGTTTTGTCTATTTTGAAGCTTCAATGGTATTACATGGATATTTTTATTTTATGTTCTGAATTCCATGTCTTGGTTTTTTTTCTTAATATCCTTTAAGAACATCCATATATATATATATATATTCATTTTGATATATATATATATATATATATATGAACACATTATTTCATATATATATATATAATTATGTAGTCATATTAAATATAGATAGGACTCATTCAATAAAGTAGACGATAATGATTTTCTTGGTTTCAAAAAATCATTCAAAGATAGACTATTATTGTGTATTTTTTAAAATCATGACTTTGTGTCATGTTTGGAACTTTTTAAAATTACTTTTATTCTCACTTTGTTAATTTTAATATAAGGAAAGATGTTTTTCATTGAAAATTAGTAGTAGTATCAAGTGTTATGGCCTTGTTTGTACCATGAAATGGTTTTTATACAAAGTTATCACCATATATAGAATATTTCTATATTAGTTTTGATGTGGCAATATTTTTTTATTTTAAATATAGATATAATATTGATTGGTGTTGGAAGGATGTTTGAATAGACATTTTTTGGTTATGTCGATTGTCTATTGATATGTTTTCTGAAAAGGAAAACATACCTCCTATTACTATCATAATAAGGATCGTATGAATCTTAGTGAGTGATGAGAGATAGTTATAATGTATTCCCAATTCTATTATATGGATCCCAACTTGTATCAAATTCCATATGGGAGTCTAATAAGGTAGGCTAGTTATGGGTCTCTGGTAGGTTATAAACATAGGAACTCATCATCATGCTTATAGGTGGTTCCAAACCAAGTATGTCCAGAGTCACCTCACTAGATGTTTTGGAATTTCCTAAGATTACATATGCTTCATTTAATACTATTTACATGAATATTATTTTTTACTTACTCATATTTAATATTGATCCATTATATAATGTGATTGATTATTTTGTATTGATTTATTTATTTTTATGACTAAAGGTTCATTTTATTATTATATATTATTCTTCATGAGTATGGTTATAAAGAGGAATATTCAAGAACCCTAGAATATTTACAGAGTCTATAAGTATATCCATTCAATAAAATATCAGTTATTAAGATAAGAATATTTATTAAGAGAATTTATAGAGATTAAGGATATTTGATATACTATTAACATTAAAGGTAATAATCCCTTAGGTTGTCACATCACTTGTTCCAAAAAACACAATGGAGGTTATCAAATTATATATATGTTGGAATAATTATTAGAAAATATTTTAGGTGGTCATAATTTTTGGTCTATATGTATTGGTTCCACCCATACTAATCCGTAATTACCATCCCTGTATATAGAATAACTTTTTATTTATTAAAATATTTTATCAAAACATTTTTATATCTTCTAGTTGATGGAATGAGATTTTATTATTCTTGTTCATCATATTTAGATTTCTTATTACTGTATAATTGACTATATTATATTTTAAATTATTTAAGGGATTTAAGAAATACTTTATGGCTCATTTTAATAGAGGTTGTACTGGACTTATTTAGTTGGTTGAAAGTATTAAAAGTGGGAATTTTCCTATAAAAATATAATTAATATAGTCCCCAAGTATTCATATATGTTAACATGTCCCCATCGAGACCCTATAAATCACATACAAGAACATGTATTCCCCCCAAAATTAAAACTTTAATATGTCACAAGTTAATAACTAGTTCTAATGGTGTAATTATCACGAATGGGAGGCATTAACTTTTTTAGAGAACACAATAGAGTACAATTATCATCCTATCCTGAACTAAGCTGAGATGCCATCCCACCCAAGATCCAACCTGGTCTGAGACATGGACTTAAGGGCATTCTCGGTCCCCAAGAGATTAAAACTAGTTCTAATCATCAATGTAATCACTAAGGGATCAATTTTGACCAATAAACTAGGATTAAATACATAAAATGTACACAAAAAAGTGCAAATAAAAACAGAATCTCAATAAAATATACAAACCGATCCAAATACAACAACTTCTGAACAAAAAAAAACTTTATAAAAAAACTAAAACTAGACCACACTAATAATATCTATACATGAACTCTTGGTCACCACCAAACACATGACCAAACTACTCCAACCAGAAGAACACAAACCAAAAACCAACACATATAAAACAACTCGGGTCTTCTGATGCCAAGTGACACTAGTAGGGGGTGACCTTAAATAGCTCAGTAGGTAATCACCATATAATTAATAAATTTATTTTCCTGAAATATTCTAGAAACACTAGATTTGAAAAAATATTGGTTTTTCCCACTGTAATAAACAAACACAACTTTACCTTTTTCAAAACAATACACACCACATCCCCATTATGAAAAAATTACCATTTTAAAACCAATTTCCAATCCAAAATCCAAACAAAGCAATACCAAGCTATGCTAAAAATAACTAAGAAGTAAAAATAGGAAACCAAGTAGAACAAAATAAAAAATAAGCACATATAGATAGAAAGCACGGGTATTCCTAAACATCCCTAGATAAATCCCTGTATATACTCAGATTAGACTCACTTGATGGCATATGGAGAACCTCCAAACTCAATAACCAACTAATTTTTCTAACTACCAATCTAGTGGAACATCCCACCAATCCTTATATATTAAATGGGGGTCCCAACCCATATAATTGGGGTCAACAAGAAACCATCACTTGACCCTCTAAATGATTCATAGGAAACCCATGGTAATAATATATGGGGAAAGGAGTAGGCCATTGAACACGTGAATCACATTACCTAGTGCCACTACACTTGCCTATCCCAAACACTGACATCACCAACATGATAACACACTTTGGGAAATCCTCTATAGGGGTTATCATTTCACAAAAATCCTTTCACAAGCACCAACTAAGTCATCACATCACATGATCTTTCAAACCATTTCTTAAAACATGTTAAGATGCCAACTGGTCATTTGTTCTCCCAAAACCATAATTAATTTTAAAAAATTGTAAAGAACCAACTAGGACCTTAACACTATAAGTCCCAATATATTACAAAAATGTTCCAAAACATTTCAAGAAAAACACATTAAACACCACTTGTAAACACAACTTTTATGTGAAAAATTCTAATCAATCCTTTACGTTCCAAATCTAATTCCACTTCTGACACCATTTCAAAAATAAATATGAAGACACACAAATTATCTAAATGTCCCAAATGGAAATTCATACCATTTATAATCCGACCATTTATCAAGGTTCCAAATGGTACATTATTTCAAATATAGTTGAAACTAGTTTCATTTAATTTGAGAATGAAGGGACTATTAGTAGAGCATCAAGAGTTTGAAGAAGAGAAGAATAGGGAGAGATAAGTGTTATTTGAAATCCAAGATTTTTAAGTTGGAAACGTTTATCCAAGACCATTATCATTTGTGTACCCATATATGTGTGCATCCTTTGCACACATGTATATGACCACATTTAATGGCACACCATGAGTATCCATGAAGCTACCCAAAACCATTCTTAATGTAATGACACAGGTTGTACCACCAACACAACAAGATACACATAAGTTCCAAACCATAAAAGTCACCGAAATCCACACATAAAGCTTATATCACAATCAATCCATTCCATTAAAACATAACCAAGATAAAACCATTCTAAAAAATTAAACTTCATCTAAAGATGGCTACTTGTAATTTTATTGAACATATTGATTACACATAAATAAGCATATGTAAAGAATCTATTTGAAAACAAATTTTATCAAATTACACCAAAACAAAATCACCACAAAAAACAAAAAAAAAACATCAAAATCATGTTAAACACATTTATAAATTATTTAAAAATACTAAACCATCAAATAGAATGAATCATGTTGGAAACAACCAGAAACACCTACATCAATTATATGCAGATGCGATGATACTTCAATGGAAGAAATAACTAAGACCAACGGAAATAAACACACCCTAGGTCCAAAGAAAAACAACCTAGCACATCAACCCTAATATATAGGGTTTGGTCAAATAATAACCCACCAAGGAAATAATTAGAATCCAAGGGAGGAGAAGAGAAATAAGAGAAAAATGGCCAAAAACCTAAAAACTCACCTTAGATTTGAAGGAGGAACATCCATAGATGGGGAAGATCCAAGAAGGGGGGGGGAGGTGTTGGGACCCCTTCATTTTCCCAAATCAACCAAGATGGAGGAAATCCAATGAGATTATAAAAAGTTGGGAGAGAAAACTTGGAATTTCATGTTTTTAAGAATCTAGGCAGCTTGCATGGTTTAGCCACATGGTTATCCAAATCGTGCAGAAATAGTGCGGTCACCACTATCAAAATGGATATAACCTCACACATGGTTTCCAACCAGTTTCCAAGACTATACGCCTTACCCTTGGACCCCAATAAAATCAACACAATTACCTAGGTGAAGCTGCACAGTTTCCCTTAACCATGTGCTACCCATGCACCCCTATCTTTCAAGCCCAAAACTTCATCTTTCAACCAGAAACTCAAAAATTCAAACTAGGACTCAACCGAAAGCTCAACCAAAGGATCCAAATCCAAGAAAAGGAAAAATAAAGGAATTTACAAGGTTGGGGTGTAAAAATTCACCCCACCATAAACACTTTATGCCCCTATAAAGTCATCCAGCTGAAAGGTAAACAAAAATAGGTCCCAAATCCAAAACAAGCCAAACAAAACAAATAACCTCAGGTGACCATTCAATTCACAAGTCACGTCTGGCAGTTCTAAAGAAATCCAAAACATGAGAAATAATGTGAGAACATGATATGGTTCTCCCCACTATAAGAACTCAACAAACACCTTTTTCTTGACTTCATATCATCCCAATGAGGGAACTATCTACAAAACTAACCCAAACTTCTTCACATGATCTAAAATACACCACCACTTGAAATAAAAATCTTTCACATAAGATAGACCCCCAACACACTAGGAAACCCATGTAAGAAACCCAAACCAAACATAGAACATGAACAAAAACCACAATCAATGATTTCTAAAGTCACAAATATCTCCAAACAAGCACAATAAGAAATTAGAACTGATTAATAAAAGGTTATACATTTAAAGATCCACATTCTATGAAAAAAGGGGGTTAAAAGGGAACATGGATGTTGGGTATCTTAAAAATAACTCACAAAAAACACTAAAAAAATAGGAAACATAAAATGCCTCCACTCCAACACTAGAGACAAAAAATATGGGGAAAGGTTCCCCTCAACCCCGATGATCTCCTGATTGTGAGCGAGATTCACTCTAGGGCTTATGGCTGGAGCTCTGATGATTGAATCATACACTAGCTCGTAGTCAAGAACTTACATATTCTGATCTAAATGTATTATTTAGATAACAATTTATACAAAACTTCTTCAGATGACTCAGACTTCCACAATGATGAATGGTCTTTGGAGGATTGTAACATGATGACTTCCAATGTCCAAACTGACCGCATTGGAAGCACATGAGTGAATTCTCTAACAAGATGGAATATGAAACCAATGAAGGATATTTGTTTTAGATTTATACTCATTTGGCACACAAATCTCTTCAAATGGAAATCCTTCATGGGATCCAACCACCACTAACTACACCTGAATAACTAACTCAGCTAAAAATGCCTCATCCAAAAACTTATCAACACATACTTCACCGGATGAGAGAATTTTTTCCACGACATCTGGATGAAGACCCCAAATGAAAAGAGGATATTTCAACTAATCTTCTGATGCTTCTTATAGAGAGAAGTAAACCAACTCTTTGAAGTGGTCAACGTATACTTTCACTGTCCACTTACCCTACTAGACATCCTGCAGTTCTTCCACCTTCCTTATCTTCACCTCCTCAGGTATGAACCTTTGGAAAAAAGTGGTCCCAAATATTTCCCAAGTAATCCCAACATGCATTGATGGTGGAGAAAAAATTTTACATTGATCCAAATATGGACCCTAGAACAAACATAGGATATCACAAAATCTAATATCTTTAGGAGTTCCCAATTATCTGAAGACACACTCAACTTACTCACACCATTCCATTACCTCTAAAAGACCTCGATCACCACGATAGACAGATAAAACTAGAGAATAACCATAAAATGGGAATGAATCACTCGAAAACTGGCAGAACTTTTTGGGTGGAATATTATGAACAAAACAAAGAACACAAAACCATAATCAACATCAACTAGAAACACAATCAAGAAAAACATCTCAAAACAACACAATAGGTTCACAAGACAAAACACATACAATAATTACCAAAAATAATCTCTTAAAAAGAACCACCCTTTTTTATTTCAGATTCAAAACCCCCTTCTTCCAAGGACACTTCCTAAGGACAAAAGATACTCTTCATAAAAAAACACACTTCTCTATGTAAAAACCATTTTTTGAAACCATTTTCCCTTTCAAAAATTATTTTGGAACAACCAAGTCAAATATTTAATTTTAAAAACCCACCCATGGAATCTTATGGACTATCACATATGTGTTAATTATAGTTTAGTTTAAACCATCTATGCACACATGCCAATATACACTTTCCATATATACCCACACATATGTGAACATATATAAGTAATACCAAGGGTCACACTTAATATTTCATTATCAAAACTGAATAATTTACCAAATCTTGAATAAAAAACACATTCTTTTAAAACCCATTATTTCCAATTTCAAAACCACTTGAAAGAAATAATTTCCATTTCAAAAACCACTTTCATTTTAAAATCATACTCATGTAAATTAGGACTAAATAAAACATAACTCCTTCCAAACTATCAGAGTGAGGAACTAGTAGCCATTCCTAACCTGGAGACTTGGTTAGTGGGACATTCCCCATGTAATAATCAAAAAATAGGAGGATCTTGAACGGTGTAATCAAAGTAAAAATGGGTCACTAATCCATGTGAGACCAAAAAATACCACTGAGTCGCCTCCATTTTTATTACTCACCCAAAAAATCCAAAATCTAAAACAAAGACTCAAAATCTGGAGTACCCCAGACAACTCGAGGATCAGAACAAGCAAGAGATCGTGATTCCCTTCCCATACATACCTATCAAGTTCTGAACGTCCTAATTTCAATTCTACCTAACACCCCAAATAAAAATGGGCCTCCATTGATACCATTTTTTCATGAACCAACCCAGGATACCATCCAACCCGACATCTAACCTAGTCTAAGACATGTCTAGAAGGGTGTTCCTAATCCCCACGGGTTGAAAACTAGTGTCAGAAATCAAAGTAATCACTTAGGGAATGATTTTACCAATAAAATAGGATCAAATAAATAAATTGAACATGAATAAGGACTTAAAAAAACTGAATATCAAGATAATATAAAAACTAATCTAAATACAACAACTACTGAATTAAACAAAACTGAATACAAAAATCTAAATTTGGACCATTCCAATAAGATCCCCATGTAACCTATGGTTTACCACCAAACACAAGACCAACCTATTCTAACCATGAGAACATGCCCCTAGAAAACTACACCTAAAAAATAACTCATGTCTACTGACACTGAGGGGAACAAGTAGGGTGTGAGATTAAATAGAATAGTAGTTAATGACCATTAAATATTTTCATTTAATTTTTTGAAATATTCTACAAACTCTAGATTGGAATATATATATAAAAATTGGGATTTCCCATTTTAAAATATAAACACATCTTTCCCTTTTTCAAAACAATACACACCACATCTCTATTTCAAAACGGATTACCATTTTAAAACCAAATGCCAAACAAAAATCCAAATAATGAAATACCAATCAATGATAAAAATAAATAAATAGTATAAATAGGAAACCAAGTGAAGTAGAACACAAATAGTCACATATAGATATAAACCATGGGAATTTCCAAAACATCCCTAGAGCGATCCCTATATGTACATAGATCAGACTCACCTGCTGACATATGGTGCAACTCCATAATCAATAACCAACTGGCTATTATAACCACTAATCCAGTGGCACGTATTACCAATACCTATAAAGTAAAGGAGGTAACAAACCATCTAATCGGGGTAAATAAGAAACCATTACTTGAACCTCTAAAAGTCTCATAGGAAACCCTTGGTAATAATATATGGTGAAAAGAGGAGGCTCTTTCATGTGTGACTCACCTTACCTACTACCACATAAATTTCTTATCCCAAACACTGAAACCACCCACATGATAACCCACATCGATAAATCCTCCATAGGGGTGACCATATCACAACAAACCTTTAACAATTTTCTACTAGGACATCACATCACATGATTTTTCAAACCATTTATCAAACATGTTAAGATTCTATCCATGTATTTGTGCTCCCAAAACTACAATTCATTTCAAAAAAATTATAAATTTCCAACCGGGTCCTTAAAACTATTAACCCCAATATATTACAAAATTTTTTGAAACCATTTCTAAAACAACATTAAAAACCACTTGTAAACACGAATTTTATGTGAAAAAATTCAAATGGGCCTTTACGTTTAAAATCCAATTCCACTTCCAACACCATTTAATAGCAAAGATGAAGGCACAAAAAATATCTAAAGGTGGAAAAAATGATTTCATACCATTTAGAATACAAAAATTTATCAAGGTTCCAAACAATAAATAATTTCAAATATAGTTGAAATCACTTTCATGTCATTTGAGAAACAAGGGAGCATTAGTAGAGCATCAAGAGTTTGAAAAAGATAATAAGAGGGAGGGATAAGTGTTTTAAAATTTGGGCCTTTTTTGTTGGGAAAGTTTATCCAAGACCATTATCATGTGTTTTCCCATCCATGTGTGCATCCCATGCACACATGTATGTGATCACATCTAATGTAACACCATGAGTATCTATGAAGCTACCCAAAACCGTTTTTAAAGTAATGAAACATTTCCTACCACCATAAAAATAAACCACACACAATATCCAAACCATAAAAGTCATTTCAATCCACACATAAGGATAATATCACAATAAACCCATGCCATTAAAACATAACCAAGACAAAACCATGTTAAAAACATTAAATTTCATCTAAAAAGGGATACATGAAATTTTATTGACCACGTTCACTACACATATATAATAATATGTGAAGAATCTCTTTGAAAACCTTTTTTTACCAAATTATAACTACATGAAAAAACCACAAAAAATCAAAAAAACACATCAAAATGATGTACAACACATTTATAATTTATTTAGAAAAAAATAAGCATCAAACAGAATGCATCAGAAAGGAAACAAATGGAAACACCTACCTCAACGATGTGTGAATGTGAGGAAACTTAAGGTGAAGGAAGAAACGATCCAAATGGATAATTTTCACACTATAGATATAAATAAAAAAACCCAACACATCAACCCTAATCTACAGGGTTATTCCAAACAATAACCCACCAAGGAAACACTAATAATCCAAGGGAGGAGAAGTTAAAGAAGATAAAAATGGACAAACCCCTAAGAAACTCAACTTAGAGTCGATGGAGGATCACCCATAGAGGAGGAAGATCCAATAAGAGGGTGGTTTTAGGACCCATTACTGTACCAAAATCAACTAAGAGGAGGAAATGATGAAATGGGATAAAAAATAGGGGAGTTAAAACTTGGAATTTCATGTTTTTAAGAATCTGGGTAGCTTACATGGTTTGGTTGGATGGTTTTGAAAACAATTTGAAAACTATGTGGTCACCATTGTCTAAATCGATAGATCCTCGGAAATAGTTTCTACATGGTTTCTCTAACCATGTGAAACCCATTCTTCTAATCCCTAGACCCCCAAAAAATCCACACGGTTACCTGGGCTAATGTAACACCCCAACCCTAGTTACCCAGAGTCAGTTCATTATTACATAACATTGGAATGATCACAAAAGATCAGGTCTTGAAAGACCGATTAATTTAGTAGCCTTGGAAACACTATATACATTCATAAGTCTTACATTACATAATAAAATGAAAAACTACAACAAAATCTTTTCTTCATATTCCCTCATACTATCCCTGTAGTTCATTCATGAAATACTTCTTCACATCCTGGAAAAAATAAAACATTGAAAGGGGTGAGCTTAGATGCTCAGTAAGGATAACAATATAGAGAAAACTATCTTAAATAAACAGAAATATTTAAGGCAATACATAGCTAAAACAAAAGCCTTTTAAACTTGAACATCAACATAACATGGAAAAAATAAATTGAAATAATTCCATTTACTTATTCACATGGATATTCTAATAGTCGAATAATCACATGAAATATCAATAACCACTTTCATAATGATGGAATGCATAATGCCAGACTATCATAACCATGTATCCAAGGCCTCATGCCAAGACTACAAATAAGATTTTGTCAAGGCATAGTGCCAAGACACTAGTTTGTCTCATGAGACCTACCGATGCATCAAGGATCTATAGCAGGATCCACCCGTCACTTATTAAGTCCAATTCATTCCTCATATAAACAGGTTTAAACATAACATAAAAATTCATATTAAAACTAGAAAACGAAATGTCAATACTTTCTCCACAAACCTTGAATGGAATAAAAATAACACATCCACAGTCAAACATATCACAAAACCGTCAATAAAATGTAGAAGTTTTGTATCATAATAAATCAACTTCAAATAAACTTAAAATCCATCAAAGGATGTTGACATAGATGAAATGAAAACTATTTGAGAGAAATATCACTTTTTTGAAATCATTGAAAAGTCACGCATTTATAAAGGAAGTAATTTAAAAGAGATTTTGGAATAAAAGTGTCTCATAACACTTTGAAAATTTTGAAAATAATTATCATTTCAAAACATTCATGTCCATATAAATAAATATTTATAATGATTTTTAAAACATGGAAATTAATTAAAAATATTTAGAAAGATAAATATTTAAAAAATTTAAAAGTCACATAATTTTAAAAGAAAAAATTTACTATGAAAATATTATTATAAGATTGTAACATAAGCTTCAATAATTTTACAACGGTGGAAAATAGCTGCACCCACCGTATAAGTTAAAAAAAGACATTCTTACCTTAATTTGTCGAAAAGGTTAAAAATGACATTGTTTGGATAACGATGGAAAGATTACTTTCAAAAAACTTTATAAAAAGTATAAAAAGGGTATAAATGACCTTAACCCTTCGTATAGTAAATAGTAAAAATGTTTTGAAATACATTTTTAAGAAACATGGATGTGGATGATAAAGAAGTCCCAGTAGATAATTACGTATAAACAACCTCAGATAAGGAAGAGATTGTGAAATAATCCCTTACCAATTTGGTAACATACGAAACATACACCCCATGAAAGAGGTATCATACAATGAATATGTAAATAAACATAAATTAAAGTGTATTACACAAATAATACAATTTTGGGTAGTACATACACCACACAAAAGGTAATAGTGGTAATATGGTAGGAATCTCACGAGAATAAGGAGTGAGTTGAAAACCCCTTACCTTATAATTTTCCTTCGTTGAGGGTAGATTAAACTCCTGTATAATGGTGAAATAATTTTTATTAAATTATACAATAATCATATACATTAATATGATATCATATATGGTCGTCTAATAATTCTTTGTTAATAATATTTTAGTATTATCGTCGTTTTGGGTGTTAACTTACTCATTTTCCTTTATATTATTTGTTACGTAAGCCGTGTTTTTCATGTATAGGTTGTATCTTATTCATATAAATAATGATATAAATTACTTAAACATTATTTTTAATCATTAAATGAGAATTAGACTCAAATGGATATGATGGGGAATGAATCTCATCGCGTTCGTGGAGACGGTAGTCCGTACGTACGCACGAGCGACAATATCATTATTTTGATATTAAAATAATATATAATTGGATGGTATATCTTATATAAAGAATAATTATCATGTTATATTTATTATTTACATGAATTATACAACATTATTATACCCATCCAAATAATAATGTATTGAATAACAATTACACCACGACGTGGAGACGGTAAGCCGTACGTACGCACGTATGGTGACATGTCATTAAAGGGATGGATATAATACTGAATATGGTTGTACCATATTTATAATAACATCATAGTATATATCAGATACTAGAGTTATTATTTTATAATTGAAATAACGAATAAAGAAGAAGTTTAAAAAGAAAGGAACTTGAAAGAGGGTGGTGAAAACATTACCTCTTCTTTGGGTTCTTCCTTTTGATTTGATCAGAAGGGATCCTTAGGTTGGATTTATGATCAAACTAAGGCCGCTAGGTTGGATTGAGGGAAGTTGAGAGATTATTTAGGTAGGGTTTGTCTGAACCAAAATTCTTTTAAGGTGTGAAGAATTGGTTATAAGTGGTGTCCTTTTATAAGGGGGAGGAGGGGCTCTTTAGAGTAAACTTAAAGTATTGTTTTATAATAAATTCATATTCGGTTTCTAATGGATCCAAAGTGGATTATTCAAATCCTAAGATGGTTATGGGTCTAAATCCTTTCAAACAATAGATTTTAGACAGGTTTGTGTCATTATATTAACCTTATCTTTTAGTTTTAACTCTTGGTTAATTAGTTTGACACTTACCATGTCACTTTGTATTTTTATATTATATAAATAATAAACTTACTATATACCTCAAATAGACCCCCAAGTGCTCCATTAATGATACACATATCATTATACAAGTCCTTTATCCGAACCTTATATTTTTAGGAATTTAATATCAATTAATAATATAATATTTGTTTTAAAAACTCTTTTATGTCAATTTTGACACTATTTGATATTTGATTTTTGTGAAAATCATTACAACATGAATACTTCGAACAAAGATAATTAAATCAATTATAAAATTTCATATTAACCTATAAAATTATTTTAATTCATTAAAAGTCTCAAATTATATTTATTTATAATATCAATTATTTTAATATTTCACTAATAATGCAATTACTGCATCATCATTGTGTCATAAATAAATTAAATTATTTAATGTCTAAAAATTATAAATAAAATACCATTATTTAGGAAATCTTTTTATATTTATAATGAATTTTTATAGTCTAAAATATAACATATATAAACCTATGTAAAAATTGTTTTTCTAAAAGATATAGGCTTATGTCATTTTTGTATTTACTTTAACTTAATTAATATAATGTGTTATTATCACTTACAAGTGGATCCATGGGGTCCCAAAATCAACCCAAAGATTCCCATGGTCAGAAATGAATCAACCAATAAGGTTAAGACAAATTTTAGAGTAATTTATTATTATTATAATATTATTTTTTACCCTTATTTATCGGATTTACCATTTAACCATGGTAAATAAAATATTTACTGAAGTAATTATTCAAAATGTATAAAAATAAAAGTTACCTATTTACACAATTTGGACATCATTATTAAAAATATGGAGTCCATTTTTCCAAATTCAAAACACAGAAGTGGCAGAAATTAATTTAAAATTAATTCCCGTAGTGAAAACAAAAAGCGTGTTTTTAAGAGATAATAACTATCAAAATATTGACATTTGTTTATGTCCGGTTTAAATGTGAAATTATGTACAATGACCAAAAATTTATTAAATGGTAAAAATATATTCTAAATATTCTTTAAAACCACTAAAATTCATAATTTTTCCCTATTAATTATTTCGATTAAAAAATTTGTTTTTAATAAAAGTTTTGTAACTTTCACTATTCATAAAATTATAAAAGTTATCCAAAAAGTACCAAAATATCATCCTAGGATAATTTTGATATTCCTAATCCTAAAATGAAGTCAATTTTTAAAGATAAAGTGTATAAAATTTCAATAGGTGGGTATTACTATTCAAAAGGGATAGTTTGATTGGTTGTGGTGTGTGTTAGAACTCGAAGTTGCGTAAAACACACGCTACTGTATTATTCAAAGAGTAGAGTACCGAGGAAGATTGGGGTGTTACATTGTAAATTTTTGATATCCCCATTCTAAAGAATAAATTTATTTAGTAAAATTAAATTTATAAATGTTTTAAAATATTGGATTTAAAAAGGTTTCACCATTAGAAGTCGGTAAAATTGCATTTTTTGAAAAATACTTCTTTTATCTGAAAAAATGAATTTGTTCTTAAATTATGTATAATAAACTCATAATATGGATTCTCAAATCATAAGGATTATATAATGTTCAAAATTCAGTTAATACTATTCATAACCTCTTTTTAACGGCTAGTTTGGTAAGTCATGGTGCGCTTGAACTCGGGGTTGCGTGTAGTGAAAGTTATTGAATTATTTTGAAGAAATAACACACTATGAAATCTTGGGGTGTTACATTCCCCCCTCCTTCAATAAATTTCATCCTCTAAATTTGAAATTGTTCTTTGAAAATAAAAGGTTGAAAATAGAAAATATCTTTGTGGGAAAACCCACATCGAAAATTGGGTTAGTAAAATTAATTATTAATATGAGGAAAAGGGAAATGAAAGGGTCACCAAAAAATTATAATCTCAATTATAAGAACATTGGTGGAAATTAGAGAAATATAATTTGAGGGAAACCATAAATATTTATAGGTAGTGATTGAGTTCATCAATCACAAACAAGTGTAAAATCGAGGGCCTTAAATTCATCAATCTTTGATGATTTAATATACCATCAGTTCAACAAAACATATGGTATTAGGATAACACATTTTTTGTTTTAAGATACCTTCACTAAAGTATAAGAATTAATTTATTCATTGAATAAGAGAAGAATAAAAATATATACTTGACGAGTAGAGTCTCATCCTTTAACTAAGTTCTACCACAAACTCATCTTTCACTCTAAAAGATTATAGAACTTAAAAATAATATTCTATTTATCCTATTGATATAGGGTCCAAAAAAATGAATTTATAATTCATCTAGCAGAACCATTAAAAAACGACATTATTCAATCCAAGACATCACGTGGGTCTGTGGTAGGTGATACACCCTTGTCGCCCTTCGGTTGTGGGTTCAAGTCTCGCGGCCTTGCCGGACGCGACGGGTTGCCGCCCGACCTCCGAGTTGTCTTTTTTATGGAATTCCAAAAATAATCTCAAACTATACTTATCCAAAATACTTCTTTCCAAACTCACAGTCTAAAATTTATAAGTTAGGTAAACACAATGAAGATTTTTTTTCATGTAATAGTATGTGAACACCTTTATCATGTATTCTTTTGAAACACTGTAACATCCTGAAATACCATAAAACCTTATTGATTAAATTCATGATCCCTTATTACTTATAGAATACTGGATATACTCTTTCTATCCAATAATTTTGTAAACTCCAACAATGATGGAATATACAAATCATTAATCTGTTTCAAGGTAGTCAAGAATATCCAATATAATTTATCCAAATCAATCACGTATTATTCCAAAATTACTACCTCGGTATCAGAACCATATTATGGTTTATCTTTCTCTCAACCATATATTTTCCAAAAATTTAACCTGCTATTGAGTCACTTTTCTTTTTTCCACACAATCTCAAGTCCTTAATGAAATAGTACTGCAGTACAATCCTTATTTATTTCCAGTACATCATTGATACAACACTTCAATGAAATAATTCCAAAACAATAACATAAGAAAACTAGTCATTCCTCTTCATCTGTGGTAGTATCATAACTTGATTATTTTCCAATAGCATCATTTGCAGCATAGTCTGATGACTGGGACATTGGTTCGCATAGTGTCCCAACTCCTTGAAGATGAAGCATTATACATTTGAAACCTTTTTCTTACCCTTGAATTCATGTACAAGGTGTCATTTTTCTACACACTTATAACAAACTCCCATTTTCTTCAGACAAGTTCCAGGGTGTTTCTTCCCATAGTTATCACATGTGGGAAAATTCTTCTTTTCCCTATTCCCTTTATCCATATTTCTTTCTACCATCATTTTTTTCTCTTTCTTACCTTCAAATCCATAGGACTCAAAGAACTCTTTACTTATCTTATCAACACATGATACTATTTCTTCACACGATGATAATATGTGGGAGACTATTTACCTTCTAAACGATGGATTAATACCATGAAAGATATGATCCTTCTTACTCTTTGGATCATGCATATTGCTGGAGTTCTCATTCCTTCTACTGGGCACTATTTCTAAACAATGGCATACACTAGATTAGTTTATGAATAACAATACCTAATCCCAAACTTTTGAAACACTTAACATAAATTAAACAATTTATGGATATAATCCATAATCATAAAAATGTTTTTTTAGTAAGTATATACTAATAAACCCTTCATAATGGTTTGTAAAGAAAATGATAATTATCCTAAGCATATCCCCCGGGAGTGTCATAACCAAGAGTGCAGCAAGGCCCATTTTTGTGCACCAGTTCCCGTTCGAGTCTATCTCAAAGTGGTGTTTTCGAGTTTTACCCCTAGGTACATCTGTGCCAGAGCTACCTCTACCTGCTCGTATCCAAACATGGATGTATTGCTCGAAAAACTCACAAAATCTCTACAATACCAAAATTCTAGGAAGTTCTTCTATACTAATCCTCAATTCCATCTTAGGTCTATGTTCTCTAATCAGATTTTATCTAAATCTAGCTTCCAAGTTTTGTACTAAACTTCCTCTGATACCAACTGTAACACCCCGACCTCAGTTACCCAGAGTCGGTGCATTATTACATAAAATTGGCATGATCACAAAAGATCAAGTCTCGAAAGACCGATTAGTTTAGTAGCCTTTGAAATACTAGATACATTAATAAGTCTTACATTACATAATAAAGTGAAAAACTACAACAAAATCTTGCCTTCATATTCCCTCATACTATCCCTGTATTTCATTCATAAAATACTTCTTCACATATTGGGAAAAATAAAACATTGAAAGGGGTGATCTCAGATGCTCAGTAAGGATAACAATATAGTGAAAACTTTCTTAAATAAACATAAACATTTAAGGCAATGCATAACTAAAAAAAATACTTTTAAACTTGAAATTCAGCATAACATGGAAAAAATAAATTGAAATAATTCCATTTACTTATTTACATTGATATTCTACTAGTCTAATAATCACATGCAATATCAATAACCACTTTCATAATGATATAATGCATAATGCCAGACTATCATAACCACGTAGCCAAGGCCTCGTGCCAAGACTACAAATAAGATTTTGTCAAGGCCTCGTGCCAAGACACTAGCTTGTCTAATGAGACCTACCGATGCATCGAGGAGATATAGCGGGCTCCACCCATCACTTATTAAGTCCAATGCATTCCTCATATGAACAGGTTTAAACATAATATAAACATTCGTATTAAAACTAGCATACGAAATGTAAATACTTTATCCATAAACCATGAATGGTATAAAAATAACACATCCATAGCCAAACATATCACAAAACCTTTAATACAATGTATAAGTTTTGTATCATAATAAATCAACTTTAAATAAACTTAAAATCCATCAAAGGATGTTGACATAGATGAAATGAAAACTATTTGAGAGAAATATCTCTTTTTTGAAATCATTGAAAAGTCACACATTTATAAAGGAAGTAATTTAAAAGATATTTTGGAATCAAAGTGTCTCATACCACTTTGAAAATTTTAAAAAGAATTATCATTTCAAAACATTCAAGTCCATATAAATAAATCTTTAGAATCATTTTGAAAACATGGACATTAATTAAAAATATTTCGAAAGATAAATCTTTAAAACATTTAAAAGTCACATAATTTGAAGAGAAAAAATTTACTATGAAAATATTATTATAATATTTTAATGGAATCTTCAAAGATTTTTCAATGGTGGAAAATAGCCGCACCCACCGTATAAGTTAAAAAAAGACATTCTTACCTTAATTTGTCGAAAAGGTTAAAAAGGAACTTGTTTGGAAAACGACGGAAAGATTCCTTTCAATTTTTTTTATAAAAAGTATAAAAAAGGTATAAATGACTTTATACCATAGTCTAGTAAATAGTAAAAATGTTTTGAAATAAATTTTTAAGAAACATGGATGTGGATGATAAAGAAGTCCCATTAGATAATTACGTATAAACAACCTCAGATAATGAAGAGATTGTGAAATAAACCCTTACCAATTTGGTAACTTACGAAACATACAACCCATGAAAGAGGTATCATACAATTAATATGTAAATACACATAAATTAAAGTGTATTACACAAAGAATACAATTATGGACAGTACATAAACCACACAAAAGGCAATAGTGGTAATATGACATGAATCTCACGAGAATAAGGAGTGAGATGAAAACCCCTTACCTTGTAATTTTCCTTGGTTGAGGGTAGGTTAACCTCCTTTATAATGGTGAAATAATTGTTATTAAATTATACAAGAATCATATACATTAATATGATATCATATATGATCTTCTAATAATGCTTTGTTAATAATATTTTAGTATTATTGTCGTTTCAGGTGTAAACTTACTCGTTTTCCTTTATATTATTTGTTACGTAAGCCGTGTTTGCCATGGATAGGTTGTATCTTATTCATATACAGAATGATATCAAGTCCTTAAACATTATTTTTAATCATTAAATGAGAATTATACTCAAATGGATATGATGGAGACTGAATCTCATCGCGTTCGTGGAGACGGTAGTCCGTACACACGCTCGAGCGACAATATCATTCTTTTGATATCAAAATAATAAATAATTGGATGGTATATCATATAGAAAGAATAATTATAATGTTATATTTATTATTTACATGAATTATACATCATTATTATACCCATCCAAATAATAATGTATTGAATAACAATTACACAACAACATGGAGATGGTAAGTCGTACGTACGCACGTATTGTGACATGTCATTCAAGGGATGGATATAATACTTAATATGGTTGTAACATATTTATAATAACATCAAAGTATATAGGAGATAATTAAGTTATTATTTTAGAATTGAAATAACAAAGAAAAAAGAAGTTGAAAAAGAAAGAAACTTGAAAGAGGGTGGTGAAAACATTACCTCTTCTTCGGGTTCTTCCTTTTGATTTGATCAAAAGGGATCCTTAAGTTGGATTTCTGAACAAACTAAGGCCTCTAGGTTGGAGTTAGGTAAGTGGAGAGAGTATTTAGGCAGGGTTTTGCCGAACCAAAAGGCTTTTAAGGTGTGAATAATTGGTTATAAGTGGTGTCCTTTTATAAGGGGGAGGATGGACTCTTTAGGAAAAACTTAAAGTATTATTTTATAATAAATTAATATTTGGTTTATAATGGCTAAAAAGTGTATTATTAAAATACTAATGTGGGTATGGGTCTAAATTCTTTCAACCAATAGATTTTTGAAAGTTTTGTGCCATTATATTAACCTTATCTTTTAGATTTAACTCTGGGTTAATTAGTTTGACACTTACCATGTAACTTTGTATTTTTATATTATATAGTTTATAAACATAGTATATACCTCCAAGAGATCCCCAAGTGGTCCACTAATGATACAACTATCATGATACAAGTCCTTTGGCAGAACCTTATATTTTTTGGAATTTAATATCAGTTAATAATATAATATTTGTTTTAAAAACTCTTTTATGTCAATTTTGACACTATTTGGTATTTGATTTTTGTGAAAATCATAACAGCATGATTACTTCGAAAAAAGTTAATTAAATAAATCCTAACATGTCATATTAACCTATAAAATTATTTTAATTCATTAAAAGTCTCAAATTATATTTATTTATAATATCAATTATTTTAGTATTTCACTAATAAGGTAATTACTGCATCATCATTGTGTCATAAATAAATTAAATTATTTAATGTCTAAAAATTATAAATAAAACACCATTATGTAGGAAATAGTTTTATATTTATAATGAATATTTATAGTCGAAAATATAACATATATAACTCTATGTAAAAATTGTTTTGCTAAAAGATATAGGCTTATGTCATTTTTGTATTTACTTTAACTTAATTAATATAAAGTGTCATCATCACTTACAAGTGGATCCATGGGGTCCCAAAATCGACCCAAAGATGCCCATGGTCGGACATGTATCAACCAATAAGGTTAAGACACATTTTAGGGTAATTTATTATTATTATAATATTATTTTTTACCCTTATTTACCGAATTTACCCTTTAACCATGGTAAATAAAATATTTACCGAAGTAATTATTCAAAATGTCTAAAAATAAAAGTTTACCTATTTACGCAATTTGGACATACTAATTCCAAATATAGAGTCCATTTTTCCAAATTCAAAACACATAAGTGGCAGAAATTAATTTTAAATTAATTCTCGCTGTCAAAACAAAAAGCATGTTTTTAAGAGATAATAACTATCAAAAGATTGACACTTGTTTATGTCCGGTTTAAATGTGAAATTATGTCCAATGACCAAAATTGTATTAAATGGTAAAAATATATTCTAAATATAATTTAAAACCACTCAAATTCATAATTTTTTCATATTAATTATTTTGATTAGAAAATTTGTTTTTAATAAATATTTTGTAATTTTCACTATTCATCAAAATATAAAAGTTATCCGAAAAGTACCAAAATTTCATCCTAGGATAATTTAGATATTTCGAATCCAAAAATGAAGTCCATTTTGAAAGATAAAATGTATAAAATTTCAAAAAGTGGTTATTACTATTCATAAGGGCTAGTTTGATTGGTTGTTGTGTGTGTTAGAACTCGAAGTTGCGTAAAACACACGCTACTGTATTATTCAAAGAGAAGCGTACCAAGTAATATTAGGGTGTTACATTTTAAATTTTTGATGTCCCCATTCTAAAGAATAAATTTATTTATCCAAATTGAATATATAAAAGTTTTAAAATATTGGATTTAAAAAGGGTTCACCATTAAAAGTCGTTAAAAGTGCATTTTTTGAAAAATACTTCTTTTATCTGAAAAAAATGAATTTGTTCTTAAATTATGTCTAAGAAACTCATAATATGGATTCTAAAATTATAAGGAATATATAATGTTCAAAATTCAGTTAATACTATTTATAACCTCTTTTGAACAGCTAGTTTGGTAAGTCATGGTGCGCTTGAACTCGGTGTTGCGTGTAGTGAAAGTTATTGAATTATTTTGAAGAAATAACGCACTATGAAATCTTGGGGTGTTACAGCTAAACTGCTTTATTTAACTTAAAAATGTGCTACCCATGCACCCTTATCTTCCAAGATAAAAACATAATTTTCAAGCAAAATCTCAAGAATTAAAATCAGGAATCAATGAACAGTTTTTAAAACTGTGAGAAATCCATGCATCTTACCCCCAAACCCCAAAACAAGCTATAAAACTACCTGGTCTAATCCTCATGGTTTCACTTAACCATGCGCTACCCATTCACCCCATGCTTAAAAGATCAAAACTTCATTTTTTTATGAAAATCTAAAAAATTCAAATCGGAACTCAACCTGAACCTCAACTAAAGGATCATAATCCAAGAAAAGAATAAAATAATTGAATTTACAAGGTTAGGGTGTAACTCATCCTTATAAAATTCATCTATTGAATAATTATGATTGATTTTTTTTCTTGCGACTCATCCCCCATCTATTTTGTATTACATGAACTACCTTGAAAATTAGTCATCACATGGATGACTACTTCTAAGATTAGTTTAAGAAACATAGGTACATGCCCACAGAAGATAGAGGATGAGTATGAAGAAACAAAATTCAACAATAACTGTTCAGGAGATGAAGTTGATGAGGATGATGGTTGTTTATATCTTTCACTTTTGGATGAATTTAATGGATAACACCTACCATAGTGGGGTAATTCTTTTCTTAAATTCAATTACCAATTTCTTACCAATCATAATAAAATTATTTGAAACAATCGAATGATGTATTTACTTTATTATAATTATCTACAACTTTATCCTTTGATAATGAATATCTTTTGTGTATTTATTTTTTATTATAAAAAATGAATATTTTATGAACTTAATAGGATGGATATGAATAAAAAATGGATGCATGCTAATCATTTGACAAAAGAGTATGAATATGGAGTTAAAGAGTTCATCAAGTTTTCAATAGATCATGCATATGAACCTTGTAAATTCCTTTATAATTTTTATGTTGTTTTTATTCAATTCAAATTAGTCCAAAAGATTTGGAAGAGCATTTGATTTGTCAAGGAATAGATCAAAGCAATAAATGCTGCACTAAACATATGGAATAACTGAACATACACATCAATTGGGATGATACTGTTGTTTATGGATCATTTGATATGAATACTAGTGTAAATGATGTGAATATCACATGGGGAAATGAAAATGGAAATTGAAGATGACCTTCCTAATTGTACAAAGTTATTTGAGAAGTAAAATAATTGTGATAAGAAACCATCGTATACCGGTTGTACTAAATACATAACATTGACAATTGTATTGAAGTTTATATAATTTGAATGGTGGTAGTGGATGGAGTAACACTGACTCTATGAAACTACATGCTCTTATAAATGATATTATTTCAGAAGAGAATGATCTTCCATATCAAACATATAGTTCTAAATGAATTCTATATTCAATGGGAATGATCTCTAAAAAAATACATGCTTTTCCAAATTATTGCATATTGTTTCACAAGGACTGTGAATGGCTCATAAAATTACCTAAGTGTGGAAAAAAATCAATACAAGGATGAAAATAAAATTTATAAAAACATTTCATATGTTAACATTTTTGAACAAATATTGAAGTTGGATTATACAACATTTCAAGTGATGATTTTCCATTGCAAATGGATTGGCAATAAGAGTGCAGTGAAAGTTGATGAAATGGTATTCATGAAGTTGAATTTGTTGGATCTGAATCTACGGATTATACACAAGAGGGGGGTGAATTGTGTCTTTTTCAAATTATTACAATCTCTTCAATTTAGACAAATTCTGTTCACTATGCTTTTGCACGATTAAATATGCAGCGGAAAAAGTAAAAGCATGAACACACGGATGTATAGTGGTTCGGGGAACAGAAGGCCCCTAGTCCACTCCACCAACGCTCAAATCCACGAGCTTGGCGATTTTCACTATCTGGTCCTCGTTTCCACAGACCCGTCCACAACTGAGTACAGGCAGTTGACACCTTTACAAGATTCAGGCAAACACAGCCTTCCTGGTTCAAACACGAACCCACACAGCTTAGAACGAGAAGCTGATCACTCAAAAATAAAAGGGTTTCGATAAAGAAACACTTCTCCAGTTGTTCTTCACAATTGCAACAGAATGCAATTGACAGTAGATAGATCGTCGTCTTCAGAAAATAAAGATCTGTAATCAAAACAGTTCTGAGTCGATCCAGTTGCAATAGATATTACCAGAAACTTCACAACTTCAGCAGCAGTAGATTCACAACAGGTAGTCGATGTAGAACACGTGAATCTGCTATCAAAATCTTCTTTCAGTAATAAAGGTCTTACGCTTCTTCTTGATCACCAGAAAAGAACGCTTTTTCACACAGCCTCTGTTTTCTTGCTCGTCAAAAGATCAATCATTCTATATTTCACACACTTTCCCGTGTATATATATATCTCCGAAGTTTCCAAGATAGAACATATATATTCAAATATGAGAAAATCTTCCGCATAAATAGATCCATGAAAATCTCCTTTAGATTCACGATATTAAATGAAATAACAAAGCCGTTGTAACTCCCCTGAAGAATCGGCATAAAAAGCTCCGTTTAAATCAAAAATTAATCCGTTGTAAATCGTCTTTGATTCAGTCAAAGTCGTATTTAAGAATCAGCTCGAAATCCGCCTAATAATCCGCTTGATTGACTAATTCAAAAGGAAATATCGTCTGTCAAAAATATCCCGACGCCAAACGTAGGGTTGATGACGTGGCTCCAAACGTAGGGTTCACAAACGTAAGGTTCAGAACGTAAGGTTGAACATACATACTTTCTCTTCAGCATTCAAACGTAGGGTTGATCATCCATACTTTGTCTTGCTTCAACTCTCCAAAGAACGTACGGTTGATTATAAAAGTAAGGTTGATGATCCATACTTTTGAGAAACAAACTCAACACTGAAAACTAACGTACGGTTTCTCTTCCATACTTTTCAACAACGAAAACGTAAGGTTCCTTCCAAACGTAATGTTCTTCTTCCATACTTTTCAACAACGTAAGGTTCATTAACCATACGTTTCAAAATAACATAAAAAAGTAAACTTTTCATCCATACGTTACGTTCATCAACGTAGGGTATGAACAGTGATTCCAGTACGCGCTAAAATTGATCTCGCGCTACAGTGATTCCAGAACGCGCTAAAATTGATCTCGCGCTACAGTGATTCCAGAATACGCTAAATTGATCTCGGAATAAATGAAGTATAGAATCTCGTTATATAAAATAAATTCCTGCAAAATACTCAACGAAATAATTAGTAAATAATTAAGGGTATTTGTGAGCATCAAAATCATCATAAAGAGACAGAGTATTATTTAAAATAATCTCCCCCTTTAAAAAACATTATTTTGATTTGTTTAAAAACAATACATTGCTCAACAATCTCCCCCTTTTTGATGATCACAAAACCCATAAAATAATAAAACTAATTTAATTGCAATCTTGATTGAAAAAAAAGTTTTATAAAATTTTAGAATTTTGAAAGGATTAAAACAATATTTAACTATAAAATTTCTCCCCCATAACTCTCATAAAAAATAAATTTTCAAATAGATAAAAGATAAATGTCGTATATAACCAAATGCTCCTATATATCCAAATTTCTTCATAGGAAACGAATGAATTTAAATGTTGTGTTTATCCAAATTCTCCCCCTTTTTGTGATATCAAAAAGAATGAAAAATTACGGATTTGAACACATTCAATATTGCACTGAACTATAAGTAAATTCTATAATTAACTGTGTATGAATAAGTGAATTTCGTATACTGGATAACTTAATCATAAATCAATAAATAATAAAATAAAAAAGATAAGAAAAGAATTTTCATTCACAAGCTACGACAGTGATATACAGAGGAATCAAGGTGTAGGGATAAGACAGGGAAAAATGTGTCTATCTCCTTTGAATTGCGGTCTTGATCTCTGTAAACTGTTCTCTGAGCCTCTTCATCATCCCATCTCCTAACTTGATGATAAGATCTCTGTTCTCCTGAGTCATATGAATATCTTCAATCAAATTAACTCTGAAAAACTCATGCATTCTTTCTTCTTTTTCAACAAAAAGAGCCAGCTTTTCTGATAACTGATTCAAAAGAATCCTAATCGGTTGCTCTCCAGATGTCAACTGATCTACCAAAAATTTCTGATTATCTAGCAAAACTGACAAAGGGGCACTATTACACTGAAGATCGTGTAATCTGTCACTCATATTGCTCAGTGCTCCAGTAATTGCTTGAAATCTTCGAATCAAATCAGGTGAAGAACCTGATCCACTCACAGCACTATTTGCAACAGATTCAAATTTATTCTCCATGTAAATTTTCATCTCAGCCAAATCATCTTTCGTTACCATCTCTGATTTCAACTGATCAACAGCATGCAACATATCAGTCTTAAACAAATCTACTTCCTGTCTTGAAACAGTACATTCTTTCAGCTTCTGAAACTTTAACTGCTCCAAGTTCAGAGAACTTCTGAGACTATCATTCTCAGATTCTAACTGAGAAATACGCTTGTATAACTCAACAATTTCTTCTTTTCTCGAATCAGGGGCACCCTGTTCTTGATTCTCATGTCCAGAATCAGATTGACGAAGCAGGACAAGGGGTAAAGAATCTGCATCTGATTGTTCTTTGTTCTGAAAAGGTTGATCCACTGAACTATTCTTTGAAGCCTGAAACTCTTCCACTGAAAAATCTTCCTGAAGTACCTCTGTATGAACTTCAGAAGTGTGTTCATCACGAACAGTAGTCTCTCTGACTTCTACTGAATGATCAAGAACAATATCTTCATGAACTTCTTGAGGTTGGGCCACTTCTTCACCAGGCACTGCCTCCATAAGTTGTTCTTGTGGAATTGCTTCTTCAACAGCCACAGCAGTAGTTTGAGGTTCTAGCTGAATTTCCGGTTGAGCTACTGGTTCCTCTATCGGTGCAGTCTGCTCCACAACAGCTTCTCTCACAAAGGAATAAGAAATTACAGGTTCAGAAGACTTCAAGACAGGAGAGATAATTTCTTCATCAATTGACCTCTTCCTTCTAGATTGAAGTCATTCTTGACTTCTCTCTTCCTCAACTTCCTCCATCTCAAAGCGAATTCTCCTTGCCACTGTACTAACCCTTGATTCTGCTTGTCCCTCCTTGGACTTAGCAGGTTGAGCCTGAGCACTCTCCGAGTCTTCCTCAGCTCCAACAGGTAAGAGTTTTCCTTTAATTGTGCTCCAGAAGTATCCGACTTTCCTCAAAGTTCCAGCATTAAAAACATTACTGTGGTGACATTTCACCCCAGCACTTACCAATCTGATCATTCCTCTTTTAAACAACAACAAAGAAATGAACCTTCCATATGGGAAAAAGGTCATTCTTGCTTCACTCTGACAGCAGTATCTCAGATATCTTATCATAAATCGAGGAAAATTAAACTTAATATCACTCATCAAAAGATACATTATATACATGTCAGGGTACAGAATTTTCTCCATCTCAGCCATCCTTGGTGCTAAACCAGTCTGAACAAACTTTACTAAGATTTTCTGATCGGGCTCCAAATCTTTAATAAACATCTTCTTTATTACTTTGGTTCCAAACAGAAAAGACATAATGTCTTCAGACTTATGTACAGAATCTCCAATATTCCGTAAATCGAAATGAAAAACTCCTTCATGAGGGCAGTTAAGAATTTGACTTATCTCTACAGATGATATGGAAAAGTCCTTATCCTCTATTTGAGCCAATAAACTATCCTCCGTATCTCCAAGGCTAAACTGAACAGATCTAAAGAAATGTCTCATTTCTGCCTCATAAAGAAACTCAGAGTTTTCACTATTAAAAGCTTGCTCAAGGCCTTGAAACGACAACACTTGTTTCAACAGCAAATTAGTTTCAAACAGCCATTCTAAATCGATGACTTTACCTTGCAGTATCTTCCGACCAACTACTTTAGATTTCTTTGCAGCACTGCTCTCGGCTTCATCTGGACGCTTAGTCTTTGCCATTTCAACAACGATTTCTGAAGGTTCGTAAGTTTAGGGTTTGAAGATTCAGAAAAGGGTTTTGGAGCAGATGTGCGGTTTTAGGTTTTCGAAAGGGTTTCCGAAAAAGGTGAAAACAGGTTAGAAGGTGAAACGGTTCTGACAGCCTTGATTCCCGTGTAATCACTAATCATTACTTTTATTTAAAACAAAATAAAATAACTTATAGCGAGAAACAGAAAATTAAACAGAATTCGAAAACAGAATAATATTAAAAAGAAACTATTTAAAATTAAATAAACCTAACTCCCCCTTAATAAATTCAAACCTTGCCGTGGGAAGTGGTTTAGTAAAAATATCTGCTAATTGATTTTCTGTATTTGCAAATTCTAAAAATATATCCTTTTTTAACACATGATCTCTTAAAAAGTGATGTCTTATATCAATGTGCTTAGTTCTAGAATGACTAATAGGATTTTTTGAAATATTAATTGCACTAGTATTATCACATAAAATAGGCGTATTATTGAAATTTAATCCAAAGTCCATAAGAGTGTTTTTCATCCACAACACCTGTGCACAGCAACTACCTGCAGACACATATTCTGCCTCGGCTGTTGACAGGGCAACTGAGTGTTGTTTCTTACTAGACCATGATACTAAAGACTTTCCTAAAAAGTGACATGTTCCTGAAGTACTCTTCCTATCTAATCTACAGCTTCCAAAGTCAGCATCTGAATATGAAATTAAATTAAAATCAGAGGTTTTTGGATAAAGTAGAGATTGATAAATAGTACCTTTTAAATATCTAAAAATTCGTTTAACAGCAGTTAAATGGGATTCTTTGGGATTTGATTGAAATCGAGCACAAAGACATACTGAATACATTATATCTGGTCTACTAGCAGTAAGATATAACAAACTACCAATCATACCTCTATATAACTTGTTGTCCACTGATTTTCCAGTTTCATCCAAATCAAGTTTTATATTAGTACACATAGGAGTTGTAAATGTCTTGCTGTTTTCAAGTCCAAATTTCTTAAGTAAATCAGTAATGTATTGACATTGATTTAAAACATTTCCAAAATCTTTTTGAAATATTTGAAGACCCAAAAAGAAATTTAATTCTCCCATCATACTCATTTCAAATTCTTTTTGCATTAATTCTGAAAATTCATGACAAAGAATTTTATTGGTCGATCCAAAAATTACATCATCAACATAAATTTGTACCAACAAAACATTATTTTTCACAGTTTTCTTAAAGAGTGTTGGATCTGCTAGTCCAACAGTAAAATCATTTTTCAAAAGAAAAGAACTTAGTCTTTCATACCAAGCTCTTGGTGCTTGTTTAAGGCCATAAAGAGCTTTAGTAAGTTTGAAAACAGAATCTGGTTTTTGAGAATTTTCAAAACCAGGAGGTTGCTCAACATAAACTTCCTCCATTAAATAACCATTTAAAAAGGCAGATTTAACATCCATCTGAAATAATTTAAAATTCATATAAGATGCATAGGCTAAAAGGATTCTAATGGCTTCTAACCTGGCTACAGGTGCAAAGGTCTCATCATAATCTATTCCTTCTTCTTGATTATATCCTTTAGCTACTAATCTTGCTTTATTTCTAGTTATTATCCCTTGATCATCCTGTTTATTCCTAAAGACCCATTTAGTTCCTATTACTGGATAATCATGTGGTCTTTCAACTAATTCCCAAACCTTATTTCTCTTAAACTGGTTCAATTCATCTTGCATTGCTATTACCCAGCTCTCATCATCTAAGGCTTCTTCTATGGTCTTAGGTTCTTGTTGGGATAGGAAAGCAGAGAATTCAACTATGTTTCCAAAGTTTCTTCTAGTTTGAATACCAGTCTCTAAGTCACCTATCACAGATTCTAAAGGGTGATTCTTTAAGGTTCTAGACTGTCTAGGCATTACATTCAAAGGCTCTTCAGTATCATGTTCTTCTGAACTGGACTGAATTTCTTTTATATCATTTTCAAAAACATTCTTTAAATTCTCAGGTCTCATGTTTTCATTAGAATCAGGTTCATCTATTTGTTCTATCCTTTTCTCAAAAGGATCAGATTCATCAAATTTCACATGAACTGATTCTTCAACAATCCTTGACTTTTTATTATAGACTCTATAAGCTTTGGAGGTTGCAGAATATCCTAAGAAAATACCTTTATCAGATTTTGGATCAAATTTACCAAGATTATCTTTGGTATTCAGGATGTAAACCTTGCATCCAAAAACTTTAAAGTAATTTACTTTAGGTTTTCTGTTATTCCATAGTTCATAGGGTGTCTTTTTCAAAATAGGTCTTATTAAAATTCTATTCATTATATAACAAGCTGTATTAACAGCTTCTGCCCAGAAATATATAGGTAGGCTATATTCATTTAACATAGTTCTAGCCATTTCTTGAATAGTTCTATTTCTTCTTTCTACAATCCCATTTTGTTGAGGTGTTCTTGGAGCAGAGAAGGTGTGTTTAATACCCATGTTTGAGCAAAAGGAACTAAATTCCTGGTTCTCAAATTCTCCACCATGATCACTTCTCAATGAGATTATATTAAAACCTTTTTCATTTTGAATAGATTTACAAAAACCTTCAAATAAACTAAAAGCTTCACTTTTAAATTTCAAAAAGAAAATCCAAGTAAATCTAGAATAATCATCAACTAATACATAAACATATAATTTACCAGCTAAACTTGCTACTCTTGAGGGTCCAAACAAATCCATATGGATAAGTTCTAGAGGTTTAGTTGTAGCAACTTTATTAACAGATTTGAATGATGATTTGTGTTGCTTGCCAAGCTGACATGCATCACAGAATCTGTCATTTTCAAATTTGAGACTAGGCAAATCAGAAACTAAATGTTTCTTAGATAATTTATGTAAAGCATATATATTGCAATGACCAAGTCTTCTATGCCAGATCCAGGATTCACTTATATTAGCAGTTAAGCAGTTTACTTGTTGTTTACACAAGGAATACAAATCCAAAGTATAAACATTATCAGTTCTGGGTGCTCTAAACTTAAACAGTTTATCTTTAGAAACAGTACAACTATTGTTAGTAAAATCAACAGTGTATCCATCATCACAGAGTTGAGAGATACTTATCAGATTGTGTTTTAACCCTTGTACATAAAGTACTTTGTTGATTGAGACTGTCTCTGGATCTCCAACTGTTCCAATACCAATAATCTTTCCTTTGGCATTGTCACCAAAGGTGACAAGTCCTCCTTCCTTTCGAGTAAGAGAAGAGAAATTAGCTGAAGTTCCACTCATGTGTCTTGAGCAGCCACTGTCCATATACCATATTTTTTTCTTTCTTTGGTGACCTGCTACCTGCAAAGACATTCAAACAAATTGCTTTGGTACCCATATTTTGTTGGGTCCAGGAGTGTTAGCAAGCAGTGATCTGGGTATCCAGATTTGCTTTGTTTTCTTAAAATTGATTGAATCATATAGATCGTTGGAAATATAAGCTTTCTTAATTCCACATATCTGAGGTTGTCTTAGAAAACAGTTTTTAGCTATATGACCTCTTGTTCCACAGTAGTTACAAATAACCTGTTTAGTGCTAGGAACAAAATAATTTTTGTATAACTTAGGTTTTTCTCCTTTACTTCCAATTCCAAACCTTTCCTTTTTAATTACAGTTTTCCAAGTATCTCATTTAAGGTGTTTTCTCCTTTTGTAAAAATTAATGCAGCCGTTTTATAAGATTCTACTTCATCCTGTAGAGTTTTTATTTTTGATTCAAAATTAATTTTATTTGATTCAGCAGAATTGTATTTGTCAATTAATTCCTTATGTTGTTTTAGCAAAGTATTTCTCTCATCTGAAATAGCTTTGTACAAGTTCTTTATAGATTTATATTTATTAAATAATGAGTCATACCTTTCTTCAAGCATATTGCAGTAAGCTGCAAGTTTTTTATTTGAGAAGCTTGTTTCAGAGTTTGATTCATTATTTGAGTCAGAGGAATAGTATGAGTGTACCTCATCAGTTTCAGCCATGAAACACATATTTGCTTTTAAATTGGCTTCCTCCTTCTCTGAGCTTGATTCAGAAGAATTACTTGAGTCTTCAGAAACACTCCAAGTAGCTTTCATAGCTTTCTTGTCTTTCTGCTCATAATCATCTCTTTTGAAGAATTTCTTCTTCTTTGCATCTTTCAATTTTGGGCAATCTGGTCTGATATGTCCCATCTTTTTTCATTCATAACATCTCACTTCCTTGCTATCCTTTTTAAAGGATTTCTTGAAGTCTTTCTTCTTACTATAAAACTTTCTGAATTTTCTGGCTAGCTGTGCCAGTTCTTCATCCGAATTTGAAGAATCAGAGCTTTCTGATTTAGCACTCACTTCTCTGTTCTTCATCTTTCTATCCTTTTGTTGAGAAGTCACTTTCAAAGCAGTATTTTCCCTTTTTATGTAAACTTTATGCTCATTTACCTCATCTTGCATTTCAGCTTCGTACATCATCAGTGTACCAATCAGTTCTCTCATAGTTAGATCTTTAACAGAAGTTGATTGTCTGATTGCTGCAGAGATTCCATTCCATCGAGTAGGAAGTACTCTCAGTACCTTCAACGCTTGATCAGCCTGCTTGATTGGTTCTCCTAGAGCTGTTATATTATTGACAATTTCTGTCAATCTTCCATTCATCTGAGTGATGCTCTCTCCTTCAATCATTCTGAAAGTATCGAATTTTAACTTAGCAGTTGCATATCTCATCTGTCTTACATTATCTGTTCCTTCATAAGCAACAGCTATTGTTTGCCACATTTCATATGCAGTCGGGCATTGAGATACTCTGTTAAATTCGTCTGGTCCTAGACCACAGATGATTGCATTCATAGCTTTTGAATTTACGTCATACTCAGCCTCTGTAGCAGCACTCCATGTATCGGGATTTTCAGGAATTTCATAGGGAGTCAGAATCTTTGAATAGACTCTGTAACCAAGATTTTTCAGATAAATAATCATACGTGATTTCCAGCAGCCATAATTGTCTCCATTAAAGTAAGGTGCTCTGACCATTGACATTCCCTCTCTCATATCAGCCATGATACACTATGTATAATCTTTAAATACTTCTAGCTTGATAGGACTTTAGAAATAAGAAGCTCCTCCTCTGATACCAATTGTTGGATCTGAATCTACGGATTATACACAAGAGGGGGGGTGAATTGTGTCTTTTTCAAATTATTACAATCTCTTCAATTTAGACAAATTCTGTTCACTATGCTTTTGCACGATTAAATATGCAGCGGAAAAAGTAAAAGCATGAACACACGGATGTATAGTGGTTCGGGGAACAGAAGGCCCCTAGTCCACTCCACCAACGCTCAAATCCACGAGCTTGGCGATTTTCACTATCTGGTCCTCGTTTCCACAGACCCGTCCACAACTGAGTACAGGCAGTTGACACCTTTACAAGATTCAGGCAAACACAGCCTTCCTGGTTCAAACACGAACCCACACAGCTTAGAACGAGAAGCTGATCACTCAAAAATAAAAGGGTTTCGATAAAGAAACACTTCTCCAGTTGTTCTTCACAATTGCAACAGAATGCAATTGACAGTAGATAGATCGTCGTCTTCAGAAAATAAAGATCTGTAATCAAAACAGTTCTGAGTCGATCCAGTTGCAATAGATATTACCAGAAACTTCACAACTTCAGCAGCAGTAGATTCACAACAGGTAGTCGATGTAGAACACGTGAATCTGCTATCAAAATCTTCTTTCAGTAATAAAGGTCTTACGCTTCTTCTTGATCACCAGAAAAGAACGCTTTTTCACACAGCCTCTGTTTTCTTGCTCGTCAAAAGATCAATCATTCTATATTTCACACACTTTCCCGTGTATATATATATCTCCGAAGTTTCCAAGATAGAACATATATATTCAAATATGAGAAAATCTTCCGCATAAATAGATCCATGAAAATCTCCTTTAGATTCGCGATATTAAATGAAATAACAAAGCCGTTGTAACTCCCCTAAAGAATCGGCATAAAAAGCTCCGTTTAAATCAAACATTAATCCGTTGTAAATCGTCTTTGATTCAGTCAAAGTCGTATTTAAGAATCAGCTCGAAATCCGCCTAATAATCCGCTTGATTGACTAATTCAAAAGGAAATATCGTCTGTCAAAAATATCCCGACGCCAAACGTAGGGTTGATGACGTGGCTCCAAACGTAGGGTTCACAAACGTAAGGTTCAGAACGTAAGGTTGAACATACATACTTTCTCTTCAGCATTCAAACGTAGGGTTGATCATCCATACTTTGTCTTGCTTCAACTCTCCAAAGAACGTACGGTTGATTATAAAAGTAAGGTTGATGATCCATACTTTTGAGAAACAAACTCAACACTGAAAACTAACGTACGGTTTCTCTTCCATACTTTTCAACAACGAAAACGTAAGGTTCCTTCCAAACGTAATGTTCTTCTTCCATACTTTTCAACAACGTAAGGTTCATTAACCATACGTTTCAAAATAACATAAAAAAGTAAACTTTTCATCCATACGTTACGTTCATCAACGTAGGGTATGAACAGTGATTCCAGTACGCGCTAAAATTGATCTCGCGCTACAGTGATTCCAGAACGCGCTAAAATTGATCTCGCGCTACAGTGATTCCAGAATACGCTAAATTGATCTCGGAATAAATGAAGTATAGAATCTCGTTATATAAAATAAATTCCTGCAAAATACTCAACGAAATAATTAGTAAATAATTAAGGGTATTTGTGAGCATCAAAATCATCATAAAGAGACAGAGTATTATTTAAAATAATCTCCCCCTTTAAAAAACATTATTTTGATTTGTTTAAAAACAATACATTGCTCAACAGAATTTAATTGTATAAGGGAAAAAATATGACCCATTCATAATGGAATCAAAAACAGTGAAATTATTTTATGTATCAGATCTAGAAAACATGAATTGGTCGATTGTCTTGCTGAAGACTAAAACAAATTTCATGTCAGATGAAAATTCAATTGTGGATGTCCCTTTATTTAGGAGATCACAATTTTTTCATGTAATTCCCAATGTAGACAATTTATTTTACTTTATAGGGGACTAAAAATAGGGGATTTGGATTCTCAATAGAGGATCCAAATCCCTAAATACTTTAAAAAATAAATATATTTCAATGAGAAGTTTTAATATAATATGATTTTCCTCAAAATATTATCTGTTATTTTCTATATTTACATAATATAAATTAAATGTTTGAATACTCACGCAGAAAATGTCTTCTACACATGATGATGTTAACAATCATTTGGAAGAACAAATTATAATTAAAGAAACCCTTTGGTAATATGTAAAGTTAATGTTATTATATACGTTCTATATTTTACTAAAAAATTATATAATGAAATATTGATTTAAATTTCATTATTCCTTTTAGATTTTGTTTATTTTAAAATATTTTTATCGATATTTCATGCCTTTATACACCAAAATTGTCACAAAATTCATATCTATCAAAACTTTTTCACCCAGGCAGTGTTTTCATTTATCACTTTCCTATAATTTCCCTCCATTACCATTTTAGGAAGAGAGAAAAACTACCTCAACTCAATAATAGAGGTAATATCAATGTTTTCAGAGTAAAATCATTTTCCATAGAATTAATTTATTATTTCATATTTATGTTTTATTATTTTTTAGTATTACTCACATAAGTATTATTTTCTTATACATGTTATTATTTTGTTAGATTTTGGGTGGTTTGTTCAAAGCTACTCATTCTCATGATAGATTGTACTTTAAGGATGAAACTGAGATAATGGAAACAAGGAAATGGGGAAAGAATGTATACAACCGTCATGAAAAGGTTAATTCATAATAATTATTTAATTAATTTTTTTTATTATTTTATCTACTATTTTTATGTTAATTTCTTTATCATTTTTATCTAATACTTATTTGGATTTTTTTCTTAAATCCTTTAAGAAGTCATATTTTTATTTCAAATATCATCAAAATACACAAAAGAGATAACATGTTCCTTTCTACCAATGTTACTACACTTTCTATTGTATTTCTATGTCGAACTGCCAAAACTGCATATTGAATCAATGTTCTTAGATGAAAAAACTTTGTCACCTAGGAACATTGAATCAATATGAAATCATGGTAGTTTGAAAAGGAAGGGTAATGAAAATCATGGTAACATTGCCATTTCATATTTATTTTGTTACTTTGGGAGGTGTAGAAATCAATGACACATCAATTTGACACACTGTGTGACTGATATGACTCTAAGTGAATATTTTTATTTAAAATTGACATTAATTTTAGTAAAAAAGACAACTGATATAATAAAAATTGATAAAACACAATAAAATTGTTTTTATAATTTATTAAAATTATCTATAGTTCATTTATGATGTGTAGGAATTAGTTTCACCTCAATCAGATAAATTATGTTCCTGATATAACTTAAAGTGTCCATTATGAGTTTAAAATTAACATTTTAGCTCAAAAAGTTTCAATCATTGAAAACAAAGTAAATATTCTTATATTGTATTGATAATTTATTAATATGATCAATAATTTATTTGTGACATATAGAAATTAGTCTCATGTAAAAGTGATACACGATGTGACCGATATGACTCAAAGTACGTGTTTCCAGTTTAAAATGACATTTTAACGAAAAAAAGTGACATACTTAAAATGAATAATACTCATCTGTATTGTTTTGATACTTTAGGATAACAATTAATAATTCATTTGGGATGTGTATAAATTATCTGCACATAAATCTGACACATGGTGTAATCGGTATGGCTCCAAGTGCATCTTTTTATTTAAAATTGACATAAATTTTAATAAAAAAGATAATTGACATACTAAAACTAATAAAATGCATTCAGATTGTTTTGATAATTTAGTAAAATAATCCATAATTCATTTTTTATGTGTAATAATTTTACACACCTCAATCTAATATACTATGTTCCTTGTATCACTCAAAGTGCCCGTTATCAGTTTAAAATTGACATTTTAGTTCAAAAAGTGTCACTCAATGAAAACTGAAAAAACAAGATTTGATTTTCTTGATTATTTAGGAAAATTATTCATAATTCATTTGTGATATGTATGAATTATTCTCATAAAAAACCTATACAAAATGTGACTGGTATCACTCAAAGTGAATGTTTCTAGTTTAAAATGAAATTTTATTAAAACAAACAAGTGACATACTCAAAACATAAAAAATAAAATTTTATTGTTTTGATACTTTATTAAGAAGATAAATAACTCATTTTATTTGTTTCTGAATCAACCTAATCTCAATACGATGCACAGTGTGACCAGTATGACTCTAAATGTGTCTTTTTATTTTAAATTGACATTAATTTTAGTAAAAAAGATAACTGAAAAACTAAAAATAAATAAAACACATTCATATTGTTTTTATAAATTATAAAAATTATCCATAAGTAATTTTTGATGTGTAGGAATCATCCAAACCTCAATCCAATACACTTTGTGCCTAGTATGTCTCAAAGTGTTCGTTGTTAGTTTCAAACTGAAATTTTATTTCAAAAAGTATCACTCATTGTAAACCAAAAAAATTACACTCATATTATCTTTATAATTTATAAAAATTATTCATAAGTGATTTTTTACATTTTTGAATCACAATCATGTTAAACTAAAAAACTATGGGATCAATATGACTCAAAGATTGCGTTTCTAGTTTAAAATAACATTTTAGTAAACAAGAAAAGTGACTTTCAAAAAAAAACAAGAAAATTCATTATGATTTTTTTGAAACTTTAAGAAAATGATCCATAAATTATTTTTAACATGTAAGAATTAGAATCACCTAAATCTGATGCATGATTTACCCAATGTGACTCAATGTTTCTATTATCATTTTAAAATTGATATTTAGGTTCAAAAAGTGACACTCACCGAAAAGTGAGAAAATGTGCTCGGATTGTCTTGATAATTTAGGAAACTGATTAATTAGTCCTTTTTTATGATTAGGAATTAGTATAATGTCAATCCTAAACATTATTTTATTATTATGAATAAAATTATGTGTTTCCTATTTAAAATGAAATTTTAGTAAAAAAGACATGTGGCGTACTCAAATTTGAGAAAAAGAATTCTGGTTTTTTTGATACTTTAGAAAAAAGATGAATAAGTCATTTGGGATGTGTAGGAATCATCCTCACCTAAATTATATTCATGGTGTGACTGGTATTACTCCAAGTTAATCTTATTATTTATTAAGAATAATTTTAGATTAAAATGTGCATCACATTTCTAAAACTAAGCAAATAAGCCTAGATTTTTTTCTCATCATTATATTTTCTATTAATTAATTTCATCATCAATTTTATATTATACTTATTTAGTTAATTTAAAAAAAGACAATTCTTTAAGATGAACATAAAATGGTGTGATGTGTAAGAATAAACTAAAACTCAATTTGATACACAATGATCCTGGTATGAGTCAATGTTTAGTTTAAAATTTAAACATTCTATTTAATTTATTTCTTTACATTATTACTAACAAAATATTTTTATTTCTTATAAAGGTGGATTCTTTTGCTCGAGTGGGGGGGGGAGGGGGGGGGGGGTTGTACAATAATATCATGAGTTGGGGTTAGGGGAAAAAGATAATGGAATATTGATGTTTTTGAATGTATGTGATAATTTGAACATATTAATGTAATTTTATAAATAATTGTTTCAAAAGTATATATTATAGTGTTTTTTTCTTTTATTTTTGTTTTAATGTTATTTCATTTAAACTCTGTATTGGTACTTTCTTTTCATGCTTTATGAGACTTTTTCTAGTGTTGTAGTTTCATGTTACAACACACTACACTAGTGCTGCAGTGTGTTATTATAGAACACTGCAATATTCCTCTTTATCAGCACTACTAAATGCACTGAGAAATGTGTCATTTATAAGTTCTTCTAAAGGCATTGACAAAACCCTAGGTCTTTGAATCACGCTCTATTAGTTAGCGATTCTCTACCACTGATAATGTCCATTTTAGGGCCTTTAAAGGCATGTTTTTAGTAGCGATACATTGATAAAAGATCAAAAAATAGAACCAAATTATAAATGAAACAAAGTAAATGAAAGAAACCAATCATAGGTGTGACATTAATCAAACTAATTGGGGAATCCAAAAAGAGACCAAGAAAAAACCCTATGTTAAACCCCCCAACTTAAGGATAGGTTTCATGGGATCCACCCTATGTCCTAAAGTGATATAGTGAAATATTTTACCAAACATTGACCAACTACTGACTTACGACATGTCATAATATAAGAAACTTGACTATCCTACAACCAAAATCATCAAGGGAACTCCCCACTAGCCCTAATATATAGAATAACTAGAGGGAACACTATTATCATGTGACTACTTGGTATGATATAAATATAGAACTTCTACAAGGAAAAAAGGTTTCCCATGACCAAAACAAAGTGACAACGAAAAAACAAGTAATAAGAACATCCAATAATATGCATATAAAATAATATAACCTTCCCCATCAACTCTGTCACAAGAAACATCACCTGGTATCCACCACCCAGTCTCCACATACAAATCACACCACCCATAAAAGTGAAATAAGCATAAGGGGTCAAATAGGGTGCCACACACCCACACATTTTTAAAACCACTTAAAATTTCCAAATGATCCATATTGAAAACCTAATTGGGATACCGAGTCATTTTTTTATAAATTATGAATGAATTTATAAAAAATATATTAAGAACCTCACATTCAAAACCACTCTTGCAACCCATTTAAGAATAATCCCCGTTTTTATAAGATATCTCAAAATATTGAAACATCATTCCTTAATTTATCCCATAACCCAAATGGGGCCAAAATAGTTTTAAAACTCATATTTTATTCAATTAATACTCTTAAATAACTTATCAATACTTTTAAATTCCATGTACCACTTGAAATGATATGTAAAATGTTTAAAAATTCAATTTTAAAACCCAAAACATATTTAATAACTTCAACATAATTTTTAATTATCCATTCAGGCAACATAATAAAAAAAATTTGTTCATTACTAGTTGAAATGTGATTTAAAACTTCCTTTAAAATATAGAAACCCTTCGATTTCTAGGAAAACCATGATGAAATATAATTTTCCTTTTAGAAATCTGATAATTACATGTAATACTATTATTAGAAAAATAAAACATGAATTTAAAACTCAATAAATTGATGGTTATAAAATTAATATATTTAACATGATGAAAAACTACCCCAAATCAATAAAAAATTATAGGAAATATCAAATATGGGATGAATGATGAAATAAGAATAAATCACACACCATATACACAAAGAAATCACAAAAATAAAATCAAATTGACACACTAAGGATTGGATACGAAGATCATAGTGATGGGTGAAGAAGAAAAAAAGAGTAGTTGGAGTAGAGAGGGAAAGAGGGGTTATAACTTGAAAATTTATACTTGAATTGTGAAGAAACCATATTGAATCGCCATAGGATAAGGGGATATCTAGGGGGGTTAGCCAAGAAATCTGCTGGGTCACAAATTAGGGTTTTATGAATAAGGGGGATAATAAATAGTGACTTAGGGCTTTTAAAATTAGGTGGGGGGGGGGGGTAGAAGCATAATTTAGAAAAAATATTTAAAATTGGGTAACCCACATAATTTGGATGCAAAATTTAGCAAACTGCCTACCAACCATGTGAAGGATAGTATAATCACTAGCTGTATGCCACTATTTCCCTTGGGATCACATATGGTTTGATTAATCATGCTTTAATCATGACAAATTACACTATTAAAAATTTTAGAATTATCACATGGGCATCACATTGTTTAATTAACCATGTATGCTAATCGTGCAACCCTCAATAACCTTCGAAATTATAAAATTTAAAGCTAAAATATTTCCAAAGCATAAAATAAACTAAGATAATATAAAAATAACATAAAATAAAGTCCAAATTCACACATGGGTGTGATAGTTCTCCCCACGATTCTGATTTCTCCCCCTAGAAAGTCTTTAGTTAAAGTAAAAGGCAATGGAACAATAATGGTCATTTTACTTCAATTTATGCGATGGGAAGACCAAAGGAAAGCTAAAGAAAGATAAAAAATATAACTACTCAAAATGATCCTTAAAATAATATTTCCATCCGAAATCCCCAAAACATCCAAAAAAATCTAAGAAAACCTGAGACCTATTCAAACAAACATGACCTAAACCAACCACTACTACCATTAGGAAAAGTCCTAAAGAAAATAGAGACCAAACATAGGTCCCCCAACCCATATAAAATTATTCTAAATTAGAAGAAACCAACCAATTCACACACTTCAATATAGAACTCCTCTATGAAAATAAATTCCAAAACTACCCCAAGAGTCCTCAATCCATCCCAAAAATAAACATCCACCATGTAATCATACTCTATAAGGCCTGATAATATAAACAGACTGTAATAACTTCAAGAAATGAAAACACACCAAACCTCAATAAAGATAAACCAAAATCACACAAAAACCCCATGAGGAAGAAAGTAAAATCCATAAGGAAAACAAAAAACCAATATTCTAAAATAACCCCAAGAGAGTCACCCAATGCATGTACTAGATCAATGACACCACAAAAACTCTCAATGACTCCCAATACACCAAAGAGGGAAATAACAAATAAAATAATCACCCTAAGAAAAAAAGATCCATAGATTTTTATAGAACTCAAATAGGCCCTTCAAATTCAGTTATGATCAACCTAGAACAATATAAAAAGATAGAGGATAACGATTCAACAATCCTAGAATCAAATCTAATATAAATAAATATTTTTGTCTCAACAGTCAAATTTGAGTCTAGGTAGGGCCAACAGCTAGAGGGAACTGCACCTAAACAATAGAGAGAATATCCCCAAGGGTCTTCCACTGAGATAAATGATCCATTCTTTTTCATGACCTTAATGGTGGGAAAAATTTATATAACATAAAAAATTAAGTCGACTATTTCATATCTCACACATCAAACCAATAAAAAATGAAATTGGAATATAAGACTTGATCCCAGACTAACCTTATCAAATAAAGGCTCCAAAAGAAAAAGATATATCTATACACTCTCATAAACCTACCTCTTGAGGTCCAACCACCCTATCACCACTCTACCATAAAAACAAAAGTAACAAAAATAATACTCAAATACCTAGGAACTTATTCAAGAAAATAGGATATGAAACCATTGGTAATGAATCGTCCCAAGCCGGTACATGAATGGAAACTCGAACCGATCTACCACTAGATTGAGGGGCATTCTCGATTCCCATTGGCTAAGGATAATTCTCCAAATTATCATATTATACACAGTAAGAACAATTTCACATAATAAAATTAGATTAAATAAGAAACAAAACTTCACTAGAAGTTCTAGACTGACCTATCCATAAGTCATACATCTATTCAAAAACCAATAACCATAGAAAATATGCATAAACGATGTAAAAATTTTAAAGTAATAAAATACCATAACTCTCATCCAACTACCTTGAACACAATGACCCCTATTATTCAATATCCATAATACCACATATATAATGCACCACCTACTAAAGAAAAGAAAAGGAACATGGGTTGATGATATTTTTAGTGTAGTAGGAAAACTCAATAAAACAAAGTAAATAACTAATGTTCATATTCCCACATGTCACTAACCAACCCTAGAGCCATATAATTCCCTTGAGTTACCATGAGTTGAATCAAAATCGTAAATTATAAATATAATAACATACATGAGCACAAACATGCTCAATTGGTCTCCACCCACCATGCCACATGAATAACGTATAATTTCAAATACATTTTCAAGATCGTTTAAAATACAATAGTATATTAGGTTCTTTATTATTAATTAAATTAAAATAAATAACACATCAATATGTTTTTCCAAACATTCCTCTTTATTTTCATTAAATTAAAATAATAAATTTGAAATCTTTTCTTTAAAAATATACACACCTTTCAAAGTAAATATTTTTCCTTTAAAATATCATTCTTAAAAATGATTCCAAAATCATTTTCTTAAAATAACACTAGTTTAATAAAAGATCAAAAAATGGAAACAAATTGAAAATTAAACAAAGGAAATTTAATAAACAAATCATAGGTTCCACAAAAATAAAACCAGTAGGGAAATTTAAATTACGATCAAGAGAAAACCCTATGTTAAACTTACAAGAAAAGGATAAGTGTCATGGGATCTACTATAGGACCTAAGGTGATACAATTCTAAACTTTAACAAAGATAGAGAAACCTTCCAGCCTACTATGATTCCTAATATAAGACATCTGACTAGCCTTTACCCAGCCTCACTGGGGGGCACTCCCCATTATCCCTCACATATATAACAACATGGGATTACAATAGTAGTGTGTGAATAGTTAATGTGATATGAATCTAGAGTTTACATATAATTACCTGGGTTCCTATGAAAAAAAGTGTGGGTGAGTAAATGAGTAATAAGGATTACCACTAATAAGCATAAATAATAATCTCACCCTCACCTTTAGATACCTCTCAAGAAACAACCCCTGAGATATATCACCTAGCCTCCAAATACATCAAAAGACCACACAAAAAAGTTGAACATGCATAGGTGATTAAATAAGGTTCCCACAATCATATATTTTTAAAAACACAAAAAATTGAAAAAATGTCACATATAAAACCACCATTGAGATCTATTGAAGAATAAACCAACTTTTTATCAGATCCTTTAAAATCTTGAAGCATTGTTCCTTATTTTCTCCAATAAACCAAACAATGTCAAAAAAATTTTGAAGATCACATTTCATTAAAATAAATCATTAAAATTATTTTTCAATACTTTTTATATCAAGTACAACATGAAATGAAACGTATGAATTTTTAAAAATCAATCTGATAACAAAAAACTTATTTAATAATTTAGATATAATTTCAAAAAACACATTTATGAAATATAATAAAAATTAGGGTTCATGGGTAAATGAAATCAGGTTCGAAACATGGATTAAAATAGATAAAACCTTTTATTTCATTGAAAAACATTATAAAGTAAAATTTTATTCTTATAAATCTAATAAAAACATATAATTATATCATTAAAAAAATTTAAAAATGAATTTAAAACTCAATAAATTTATGGTAATGAAATTAAAATTTATAAAATTAGGAAAAAATACATCAAATCAATGTCGAGTAGTCTAGGACATAAAATAGAAATTAACATAGTATAAAGAAGAAATCACATTCCCTAGACATAAAGAATCTATAAAAATAAGGTCAAACTAATTCCCTATGGTTTGACCAAGATGTAAAAATTAATGGGGAAGGTAGAAAACAAGAGGAGAGAGAGAAGGGATGGAAGGGGGGACCATACCTTAAAAATATAGCCTCAAACTATGAAAAAAATATTGAATCACCATGGGAGAAGGGAGGATCAGAGGAGAGGAAGTATCACAAGAAGAGAGGTCATGGATAAAGGTTTTATTTATTAAATGGATAAAAAATAGAGACTTTGGGATTTAAAAAATGGACGAGGAAGAAGTATAATTTTTATAAAAATTAAAAACTAGGTGACCAGAATGGTTTGGTTGCATAGTTCAGTAAATTGTGCTCCAACCATGCACATGCTATTGGAATCCTCTATGAATATCACATGGTTTCCCTTGGTACCCCACACATTTTGACTAACCATTAAATAACTATGAAAAATGAAACTATTAAAAACTACAACACTATCTCACATGCACCATGTGGTTCACTTAACTATGTAAGCTAAATGTGCGAGCCCTGAAGACTTTGAAAATTTCAAAATTTATAGTCTAAAAAGTACTAAAACTTTAAATAACTCAAGATAATATAATATAATATAATATAATATAATATAATATAATATAATATAAGATAAGATAATATAATATAATATAATATAATATAATATAATATAATATAATATAATATAATATAATATAATATAATATAATATAATATAATATAATATAATATAATATAATATAATATAATATAATATAATATAATATAATATAATATAATATTAATAAAATAAAATAAAATAAAATAAAATATAATATAATATAAAACAATATAAAATTATATAAAATAAAATACCATAGTCACACATGGGTGTGATGTTACAAATTCTTGAATCACATACAGATGAGTGGAACCAATGGAATTGTAATGAGGTTTTCATCAAAGAAACTATAGACATGCATGTCCTTAAATAATAAGAGTGGGGATGAATCATAGTCCATAATTTTAATTTAGTAATAATAATTCAAAAAAACCCTTTAAATAATTAAATCAAAATAAATCTAAACCACACATAGGCCAATTAAGCTCATCATCATCCACACATGCAATACATACTGATTTAATAAACAAACATTCATTTCAATAATTCTCAATTTAGATAAAACTATATCAAATTAATTAATTATCATTATTAATTAATTAAGTTATTTATCTTAATATCCATCGAATTAGTTATTTATATTCCCATCCACTATAATTTTAATCAACTTTAATTAATTAATTTTATTTAAAATTAATTACTTACATGGTGTGTACATGAAGGCAACTTGAAATATACCTATCTAAACTACCCAGTATAGTACTTTTCAAGTATTGTGAACTCACACACCATGTAGCATACATGACATATCAAATAATTATATAGTGTGTATATTCATTTAATGACTTACAAACACCAATAAATTACATGGTATGTAATGATTTTAATTCCTTAAATGTACACAATATGTATGGTCTATACATGAAATGTAGATCATAATTTAACCTAAAGATTACTTTAATCATTTATTATTATTAATAACCAATCACATGGTGTTTAATGTCAATTAATGAAACATAGGAATATGTTGAATATGATTAATGATACAATAAATTTCCTTTCCATGTCGAATTATTTACATGGTGTACAACTAGAATTGGTGTGTATTTCATTTAAATAGGTATTGGTTCCATGAATTGTATTTATAGATACAATCCATGCAATGTATTCCTTCCATGTCAATAATAAACACATATACACAAGTCATATATGTAAGATGTAGTTGTTAATGAAGTAAAAGTCATGTATTATAGCAACACAATGGGCGATCTTGATGTTATATTATTTTCATTCACGCATATTTTGTCACAAATAGATGACATGCCTTTGAATATACAATTTACACTACAAAAACATGTGGAATACATGATCTGTATTCAAACTACATGATGCACAATATGGAAATTCATGTTCCATCTTGGCCTAATCAAGACATGGTGTTTAATGATATTGTGTACTATTCATTTCATGATGGTTTAGAATAAATACGGATTTGTCATGTTGTAATGAACTAGGATACATGGTATGTGCCTTCTGGCTACACACCATGTAACACTATTTTGTCCTTCCAAAATCCTTATCAACTTATTAGGTGTTATTTGTATGTTATTCATGTATCAATATCCTTTTTTTGGGTTATATTAATGTAAAAAATGAAGAAGTGATACATAAATTTTTATTTAAAAATGAATTTCCAAAAATGAAAAACTGATAAAAATTCACATAACAGTCAAAAAATTGAATAATTATAAATTTGAACATGATCAATATAATACCACTTGATGTTTCTTGACCTATATAAAACACATATTAGTCAATTACTAACTTATCCTTTTTTGGTTTCAATGAATAATCTAATAAATATTGACAATTATTTCCTAAAATAGGAGAGAAGTTATTTTCATGTTAAATTTATAATTTATTTATTTAGAAAAATTACCTTAGTCTTCTGAATTCTTTATTTAAATAATTTAATGATAATATGATCTTTGGTTTGATTGTATCATTTTTTGGTTAAGAGGATCCAAACGATAATCCCTCTAGTGGTGATGAACATGTTCTTCTATGATCTCAAAGCGTCATTAATGGTACTCTGAGTGCTTGTGTGGTGGTACCAATCCTATTTCATCACTCCCTTTGATCACCACACAATCCATAAAAGGATTAATTTTTTTCTCTCATTATTGAAAATTGTTTTATAGTGAAATATCATAGTTCTTGAGTAAATTCTATAGAATATTCTCTCTAGGGTTGAGACAAAATCTAGAATGGATATTTTGTGCACAATAACCTATCACACTAGGAAATGATATAATCAGGTATTTATAGATCTTGGTTATAGAATATATTATTGAACATAGGCCCTTTATTATTCTCCAAATCCCCAGTGAACCCCATGTCTAATTAATAATAATATTATTATTTACCTTACATGCACTAAACTCATAGATTACATAAATTTAATTTTTTTAAATAAATAAATTAATATTTTTTATGTGACATTTCATATATAATTCCCATCAAACATGATTAATTAGTACACACTTACTCCAAATTTACCAAACCTTAAATAATAAATATTATTTATTTAATAAATAAATATCTAAATACTTATAATATTCACAGTCTTGAGAATAATTATTTATTTTAATATTTAGCCAAAACATAAATATAGTGACTGATTATTTGTGATCAATAAATCCTAAATAAATTTTATTTTCATTTATGTATAAGTATATTATACCAACAATTAAAATTCAAATATAATTTAATTGAGATCAATAGAAACATTAAGTGTGTGACACTATAGGCTTCTTCGTTAGGCGTATTCGGTGGGTTTACCTAAAGTAAAATATTAGTATCTATAAACATGTAAAGGAACCCAATAGAAATAATTTAATACCATAATGTCAACAACCACAAATGAACACTCATTGTGTAATATAATCCATCTATCTTGATATATCATTAGTCAAGATGCATAATAATGTCATCAACCTTTATTCTTGACATGTATTTCTTTGGATATCTAAAATGAACCTATCAATATACAATTACCATCATCATTACAGAGTGTGAGATTCAGATGAAGTCATACTTTTGGCCCTAGAGTTGTAGATGTTTTCTAAATTGAGACTTGTATTGTATTTATGAGTGTTTTTAGGTATTAATAAAGTGTTTTTGAACTGGGAATGAGACCCGACTGGTGGTTTATGTGCTTTTTTGGTTTTTGGAGAAGGGTCAGATGGACCTTTTACTGAAATTTCAGTTAAAGGAAGTACACAATGGAATAACTAAGGGCACTATGGTATGGTGGCTCATGGACAAGAAGGTACATGTCACAACCTAATGGGATCTCCTGTGTAGGTTCCTATGATGAAATACCCACATTGTAGCCTTAGGGAAATTCTGTGGATGTCCTTTAGGATACAAGACCCTTGGGCCTCCCTCTTGAGGTGGGATATGTTCTAGAACCTTTTTCCATGCCATAGATGGAGTCTGGGGGAGTGCCCCTACAATGCAACCTAGTAGGTTATATAGTAGGGAACCCCAGGCAAGGTAGATTTTCACTACGAACCCTATGAAAACACCATAAAGGGACCCATCCAATTGTAGGGTCTTTTTATTCTTTTACCAGGGGTTCTTATTTGTAACCCCCTTAGGATCCTCTTTCTATAGGCATGTGAGTGATATTGGATTGAATCTCTTGGAACCACATTTTATCTCCTTTGATTCTCTTTTATCTAGGTGGTTTGGGATATTTTCTTCATGCTGACTTGAGGTGAGTTCTTTACTCTCTTCCTCTTTATTCTTCTCCCTTATATTTATATTTTGGATTAGTTGGGTAAGGGTTTTGGGAGGTTATTTCATTGAGTCATTGTGAAACTGTGTCTCTTTATTGGTATTTCATGTGTAGTTTTTAGATTATGCCTCGATAAGAGATAATTAAGACACTGTTCATTACTTTCATTATGTTTCCGAGTGTATTCAATTAGGTTTTTTGAGATTTTATATAAAATAAACATTTTATTTGGGGTTATAATTTGGGATTTTTTCACTTAGGTTCGGGTTTATGTGTAGTGGAAAACACCTTTTTCTCATGGTTTCAATTCCATAAGCTCACCTATTAAGTTTGTAATTGGTTATTTCAATTTGGATTTTGTTTTTATTTGTCAAATTAATTAATTTTATGTCATTTATTGATGATATAGGTGCTCATGGACTTGGAGGAGGTCAGTATGAGAGTGGTACTGAATTATGAGTCATCGATTGAGGTAGGTGGCCTTGAATTTACTTTATTATTTTGTTATTTATGGTGATTTTATATTCATGTTCCATTATTATTATTCTATACATACTACATGACTTGTGTGATCTCACCCATAGATTAGGAAAGAATTGCATTGGCCTAATAGTGAATATATACCACATAACTCGCTAAATGGTTTGATGATGGAGCCTAAGCCGAATGAGTGTTGGTGTCCCTCTTTATGGTTTTCATGGTGACATGATTTGGATTTAAAATAGAGATATATTTTACTTTTTAATTTTTTTAAAAGTTCTTTCACTTAAAATGAAATGTCAAAGGAAAATTGGTGATTTTAAAAATGGGGTTTGAAATGGTATTTCAACATGGTAAAAGTGTTTTATAAAGAGTGTTTTGATGAGATTTTGGCCAAGTGACTAGTGTGAGTAAGACTGTACATGATTACATTTATAAATTTTTTAATGGAGTATTTTGAGTTGGTTTATAAAGGAAATATCAAAATTAGTAGTTGAGTAGTTTGGGTATGTTTGATGTTTTAAGGGTGATTCTCTATTTTTCAAAGCTATAGTACTTGTATTATATCTTATTTTTGGTTTCTTGGTGTGTATACTATTGCATGGTGGTTCAAGTTATAAGTTTCGATTAATGATGTTTGCCTTTGGTATCCAAGTCATGGGTTTTTAAGGTGGACAAAACATACCTATAAAAGGGTCAATATGGGTTCTGGGATGTGTTTGAGATGAGGTAGTAGGTACTAAGAGACTAGTGAACTATAATGAGTTGGTGAGTTATGAGACAGACTGTGTGCTTTGTTTTCTGTTGCGTGCATGTACCTAATGATTTACTTGTGATATTTGACATATATCGATGTGGGTGATGGATTTTGATGAAAGAACCTTCCAGGAGTGAGATGTATTTGAAAGGAAGTCTAAGGGAAGGATGGGGCCCTAGTTGTGTGTGAATATAAAGGCCAACCTTAAGTGATAATGTGTGACGTGTGATGGGATGTGTAGAATCCCTTGAGTGAGGAGGGTTGTCTAGGGTACTTCTTCTGTGCCTTTACTTGAGTGAGAAGGGAAGACTTGGTTTCCTAGCATGATACCACCATTGAGTGATAAGGTATGAGTTGAGACTTATGGACACCCTACCTTTCAACATTAGGTTGTGTTCTTAACTTGAAATGTTACCACATTTGAGTGAGAAGGGATGGATCAAGACTTGACTAGACACCCTATCCTACATCTTTGGGAATGGTTCAAGCCAAGAGTGGAAACCTATACCAAGAGTATTAGGGTAGTGTTCTATACTTGGTCATATTTAATCCCTTACATCATGGGGTTTGGGTCTAGCTTTTGGTATGAGGTGACTCTTTTCCTTCTATCTTGGAGGCAAAGTAAGTATGGTTAGATGTCATGGTGTCCTAGTAAGAACACAAAACATGACATATATTATTGTGTGTGAATTGTGTGTTATATTTTTTTGGATGGATTAGTGGCATGGAAATGACTGAACTCCTTATATATTTATTTCATCTACATCCACTTCACTATATTAGTACTCAACATTATTAAAGAATTGTGCATTCCCAATGATATGTTGGAATCAACCACTACTAGCGGACACAAAATGGGTTTCAAAATATGTGGGTATACCATCTTGTTTTATATAAAGAAATAAGTATCTCGTATAGATAGACACATGGTTTATTTAGTAGGTTATATAGGCTAAGGATTTTTAAGGATTACTATATTGGTTAGTGTGGAGGTCATGTATTTTAATTTTTATTTTTATTCAACATGTACTAACTAGATTCACATTTATTTATATGATGATACTATATTTATCTATTGTTACTCTATTGTGTTTTGATGTAATATATAGATAGATTTATTACTTTTTATTATGGGATGTGGGGACCCTGTTGTATCATTGTTCCTTGTCTATTAGTTTTTGGGATGTCTTTTATATAGATGTGTAGTTTTAAATTTTTAGTAGATTCAGGCATAATCCCTATGTCTTGTTTTAGAGGGAATAATCTTTCCATGAATATCTTACCCCATCAGAACTAGTTTGAAGCTTCTTAAATATGTGGAGGGATTCTTGGGGTGTTATAGAGACACCACTTATGGAGTCGTTCAGGTTATCCAGGTTACAGAATTACAAATTCTATCAGAGGCTCTTTTGGGATGGGGTTGTGTAGTCAGAGGCTGAGCTTGGTTTTCAGAACATGGGAGGCTGATCGAGTTCATTTCTAGACATCATGATATCAATTAAAACCTATGTTTCTAGGGGATATTCAGTTTTGGTACTAGGTACTCTATGATGGGTGAGGTGTTGGATTTAATTGATAATCCCAATGTGGGATGAATGAGACTCAGTATGAGTCATATGGATCCACCAAGATCCTATGAGTTATTCATCCATCATGATAGTGGCATGCTTAGGGAATGATACACATTCCTAAGTGGGGTATTTTTTAACATGTTTCCACATTAGAATCCAATATTGATTGAAGAAGATTATAATATAATCAGTTTTTTCTCTAATATTTTACAATGGGTGATTATATTAATACGGATTTTAGGGGTTATTTGATTGTATTTTTTAATACTTTTTAGACAACATAGGGAAATATTTTATGGGATGGTTTATTATTGATTGAAGACACTGTTTTAAGAATAATACATGGTTTTGAAATGAAAAATCATGTAGTGTAATGTGGAAATCATGTAATGGTTTTATGATTTGGTTTTACTTAAAATGGATCATGGAGCTGATTATATTAAACTGATCAAATGTTTTAGGTTATGTGAAAATACGAGGATTTTTTTTTTTGAAATTGGATTTCAAAATTATTTTGAAAAAGCAATCAATTTTCAAGAAAATGGTTTGGTTAGGCCATGAATTTTGGAGATATTAATTTTTAGTGAAAAACCATGGATTCGAAGGTGTGTTTTGAAAACATGGGTGATTTTTAGTGTATGTAAATATTTTGAGTGGGGTTTCAAATAAGAAACTAGTACCTGTGTAAAATAAATTTCTAGTATTTTCTTATGATAGAGTGAGAGATACTCAAGAGTTTGTGGGTTTGGGAGGTATGCCTAAGATACTTTATAAGATTCACTTTTTGACGGCTCATGAGATGGGTGTTTGATGTTAGTATCAAGTAGCTATATGTGAGTTTTTATTGGTATGTGGTTAGAACCAATTGAATTGTATTTTATTTAGGTAATTCTTATGGTAGGGAACACTATTAGGTGAAATTATCCTCATTTAGTGGAGTCTCATGGTGGGGACCATTATAAGACTTAATTAGGAGTTGGTTGTTGACACTTCATTGATTGGGATCTATGGGCGTGCTCAAACACCTTCTTTTTGGTCGATGAGTAGTGTTTTATGTTGGTGTTCGAGTATGATTGGAGTGGACATGTATAATAATTATGTTCAGTAATGGATAGGATATCAGCCATAGAGATCAAATTATTTGGTTATATGAGGTGATGTTTAGGATAATCTAATAGTGGGGATAATTGAACCAGTACCAAGTAGAAAACCCCCATGTTGGAAGGGTCATGGGTGTTAGAAAACCAGTTGGTGGATGGTGAATACAGCAGTGGAATGTAGGTGAGTGAACTGAATTGATTTGAATATTAATTTGTGGTTTCAGAGTAAGTTTGTGTGCTGATGACAGAATCAGAATGGTGATGTGTGACCTGATAGTGAGTCAGATCCGTGGTGTGTTAGTTCTACAGGGTATAATATGATGGTTGGATGGGTTAGTTTAGGATGAATGTAGGGAAATACTCTAGGAATTTGGTTCATAATTTGATGTGGATTTTTAGATAATTCATTTATTCCATAAGGTGTTAAGACATCATGATCAAGTGGTGTAGTGATGCCTCAGTGGGTGGGGCTAGAAGTTTTCAAGATAATTCATATAGAGAAGCACTGACTTGTGCTATCGTGTAGAATTGGATATGAAGATTTCTCATCAACGTAATTTTTTAAAATGTTATTAACATGGATCCAGGATCCAACTGGGCGTTTTGGAGGAATGTTGGTGTGTTCAAGCTTGGTGGTTGGAGTTTCATATTAGAAGAGTGTTGGGTGTTCAGAGATCGGAAATGATGAGTTTTTAGTGAATTTAAGATCATGGTAGGTTAGGGTATGTGGTTATAGGATTACCATGGATTATTGAGGATGAGAAGCATTATGATGGAGAGTTTTTAATGACCCCACGTCATTATGGTGTTTTATATTCAAAGGAAATTTGAATTTTTTGTCAAAAAGTGGGGTATATTTTTGTAATTGAGACTTATATTGGAGTTATGAGTGTATAGACACCTCTAGGAAGTATTTTTGAATGTATAATGAGACACAATTAGTGCTTTTTATAATTAGGTGGTCATTAGAAAAGGGTTGGGTGGACTTTAGCTAAAAAAATTAGTTGTAAAAAAGGGAACTGTAGTGTAATGAAGGGTGTTGAGACACAGTGGATCATTACAAATAAGGGCTATAAAATACATTAAAGGGATTCAACATATATTTTCTTACATGGAAATCCCCATGTAGCAATATAGAGGTTATACAATGGATGGCCTTTTAGAGGAAAGACCTCTAGGATTCCCTCCTGAGGTGGGATGTACATTGAAGACTTTCTCCACATTAAAGATAGTGGATGGGGGAGTCCTCCTATGCTGTAACTTAGGGGGTTACATTACAATGCACCCAAGGATAGGGTTATTTGTTCTATGGACCCAATTTCTACATCGAAATCGTCCCCCTAGTTTTTTAGGTGATATTTTTTCATTTAATAGGGGTTTTTATTTAGAATTCACTTAGGATCCTATATCTCTAGTCACATGAGAGATGGGAGAGACTCTCTTGTATTCTCCTTTAATATCTCTTTTATTCCTTTAATATATGTGTTTTTGGATTGTTGTATCACATTTATTTGAGGTAAGGTCTCTCATCTCATCCTTCCTCTTCTTCTTACATTCTTATATTTTAATTTTGGTCCATATATGTTAGTGTTTTGAGAGATTATTTCACTAGATCATGGTGAGATCAACATACTTTATAGGAATTTAATGTATAGATTATAGTGGATATCATGAGACGAGTTAATAAAGTCATTTTTCATTATTTTACTTAAGGCCTATTTACTATTTTATTTAACTGGGTTTTAGTATATTTCTTTGTGACATTTACTTTTTATTTGATGTTATAATTTGAGTAATGTTTTTTGTATTAGGTATGTGTGCGTATCCAAAGTTGACCACACCCCATTTCTCATGGTTTCAATTACATGAGGTCACATTTTGAGGTTGGAATCAGTTATGATAATTTGGGTTTTTGATTTTCATTGCTTAATTTATTAATTTGATGGTGTTTATTGATGGACTCAAAGGATTTTGGTTAGAGTATAGGATTGAATTATAGATTTTTGGTTGTGGAAGGTGTCTATGGATTTAGTTGAGTCTCTTATTATTTTAGTAATTTTATATTCACATTACATCCTAATTATTATTTTCCACATACTGGATAAATTTTTTGATCTCACTCATAGATAGGTAAAGAATCACATTAGCCTAATAATCAACATGGACCGTATAACTTTTTAAATAGTTCAATGGCGGGGCCTTATTTTAATGATTTCTAGTTTCTCTCTTTATGGATTACTTGTTTGTAATATTTTTAATATAAATATTAATAGATTTTCCTTTTTAAAATGTGTTTAAAAATGGTTTTGACTAAAATGGGAATTTTAATGTGAAATGGGTGATTTTAGAAATGGGTTTTGAAGTGGTATTTAAAAATGGGAATGTTCTTTTCTAAATAATATTTTGATGTGACTTTTTAAAGGTCTTACTATGAGTAAGATGACATGTAATACCATTTGTAAATGGGTTTAAAGGATTATTTTTACTTTTTTCTAAAGGAAACCCATAAGTCCTTAGTTGAAGTTTTTGTCCATTTTAACTCATGAGGTAGATTCCCTATTTTTCAAATATCATGTGCTTGTATGATTCCTTGTTTCAATTAGCTAATGTGTATGATTTTTCAAATGATGTATGTTGTGTGTGTTTCTCAATGTTGTTTTACTTTGGTATAATTTTTTTGGATTGTTTTGGGTGGACATAATAGACCTATTTGAGGTATAATATGGTTGTTGGGATGTGTTTGAGAAATGGGGCTAGGTCCCGAGTGACTAGTTACCTATGATGAGTTAGTGAGTTATGAAACCCGTAATGTGGCCTATTTTCTGTTACCTAAATGTACCTCATGATGTACTTATAATATGACACAAATAGAAGTGTGGGTAATATATCCTAAGGCCTAGCACATCCCTGAGTTAGATGGTTATGGAAATAACACTATTAGAGGGATGGGTTTCTAGTTGTTTGTGAAATTTTTGTCCAACCTTGAGAGATAAGGCGTGGCTAGAGAAAATATGTGCATCCAACCTTGAATGTGAGGATATGGAAAAGTTAATTAATGTTATCCATACTTTGAGTGAGTTGGGATAACATGGATTCATGTTATTTGACCAAATTTGAGTGAGGAGGAATGGTTTGAGACTTGTGGACACTCTACATTTCTCCTCCAAGTAGTGGCATGTGACCTACCTTGAGTGAGAAGGGATGGGTTGAGACTTGACTATACAACATACCCAACATATTTGGTTATAGATCGGGCTTATTATAGAACCCTACCAATAGTATTTAGTTAGTAGTTTTAAATTTATCAGATTACCTACCCTACATATTTGGTTTTGGGTATAGGTTTTGGTTTAAGGTGACTCTCTTCCTTTTGACATAGAGATGAAGTAGGTATAGTTAAGTGTCATAGTGTCCTGGTTTAGCACTTGAAAAATTTAAATGTATTATTTTTTGTATATTTTTTACTATTACCTTGGTGGGATTGTGTAATATGAAAAATATATTCCTTATTTATGTATTTCATACACAACCACTTAATATTAACAACACTTGATACTTTTGAGGCATCAAGGATTCTTACAAGGTTGTTGGACTCACCCCTACCTATGTACATGACATGGATTTCAATGTACATAGGTAGACCTTTATCTTTTCTCTTTGGACATAGATATCAAATTCATCTAGACATGTGATTCAGTTAGTTAGTTATGGAGGCTGAGGATTCAGTATAATGATTATGTGAGTTGGGCTGGAGTCCATGTATTTTACTTTCCAATTTTTTTCAACATGTACTAGACATTATTCCATTTATGTATATGTTTATTCCACGTTTATCTACTATTGATATTTTGTGTTTTTATGCATTATATATATATTTACTTCTTTATATTTTTTACTATAGGGGACCAATAGGATGCATGATTTATGTATATTGGTTTTTGGGTTTTCTTTTGTATGAACAAGTCATATATAATTTTCGGTAGATTCAGGAATGACCCATGAGACCTATTTTAGAGGGAATAGTCACCCCATGACTATTTTATGCCCTACCCACTAGTCATATAACTCTAAAATCCAAGGAAGCATGCCTGGGGTTATGTAGAGACCCCCCACGGGTGTCGTTTAGGTGATTTAGGCCATGGAGTTACACAATACACCTTTTCCATGGAATTTACTTTCAAATTTTCATTCTAATAAAATGGTTAATATATAAACTTATATAAATATGGAAGGAAAAACACTTCCTTGACTTATTCATTATTAACATTTCATTCATGATTCACTCAACTAACCATATTTTCTTTGAACATATGTCATCACTATTTAAAATAATACATCTATGTACACAAATCATTATATGAATTAATAATAATCTTAAAGTATAATGATCATTATACAAAATCACAAATCCAAATATCTAGGGACACATATACATAATAATTTCCTACTGATGGGTCTATCCTTATAATATCCCATCTTGGATATTATCAAGTGAGAACTTCCTAAGATGAAGTCTAATATTCTTACAAGTGCTCTCACCTAATAATATGCATCATCTATATTCCATAAGATATTGTTATACAACTATATTAGAAAAATTATGAGTATTATCATAACACTTCAAGGTTCTCATTATCACATCCATGTTTTTAGTTTTCACTTTTTCCGGGTTCTTGGTCATTTCCCCAGGAGCCAGGTGTGACAGGGTTGAAATTTTGAGCCATATTTTACTCATTGTTTTCCTATATTTCCATACCTAAGTGACCCTTGAATTCCCCCTTGTTTCCCCATGAATTTGGAGAAAAATAGAAAGTTTTTGGGTGGACAGAATAGGCCGCACGGTTTCTCCACATGGTTTACTAAACCATGCCTCCAAACTGTGCACAGTGTCAAGCACATTAATTTTTTTTATGTTATTCAAATTTTACCCTTCCAAGATTAAACCAAATGTGCCCCTTTCTTCCCCCATTTTACCCGAACCTACATTTGAGGTCTCCAAGATTCCCCAATATCCCCTGGAACTCATTTTTGAAGGGGGATTTGGTGGTGAAACATTAAAATCATGAAATTAAGTGAGTTTTTACAAATTCTATTCCTTCCACTTAGGGTTTCTACCACTATTTCTTAAAATTATAAGTTTCCATAACCTAGGGTTTCGTCCTTAGGGTTTAAACTTCGGTTTTGGGTGAAATATTCTTGGATTATGTACATTTCTATTACCTTGTGGTGTGGCAATGGTACTGTTGAAGTTTCACACAATTATTTAGAGTTGTTGACATCTAAGGTAGACGATTCCATGTGTAAGAATTATTTTATTAGTTAGCTCTGCATTATTTACTTATTTAGAATGTTACTCATATGTTGTGTGTGTTAAGAAATCCATTTTTGGTTGAATTAGTTGAGATTTTAGTTTTAAAAATGATTTTTTCTTGAAAATGTGTCTTTTTCATGTGAAACTATTATGGTATCATTTGAGGTCATTTTATGACATATTAAAGTTGTTTATTAATTGTTTATACATCTTATAATTCTGTTTCGTTAGGGTTTTAGTGTAAATTTGTCCTTAAAAGAGGGTTTTTGAATGGGGTTTATGTGAAAACAATGTTATACTTATTGAAAGTGTTTTATGAAAATATTAAATGGTTTATTATGTTACATAAAGTGTGAAAATGATGTCTATGTAGTGTTTTTGTGGGTGTGCATTCTTAAAATGGGGTTTCTAAATATTAGGTGATGATTGGTGATCTAAAACGTTTTCATAATTTTTTTTTGAATTGTTGAAACGATTTATTAAATTGTGTGAAAGGTGTGATACATATTTGTGGGATGTTTTCATGTAAGTATGATGTTAAAATGAATTTGAAGGTGAAAAGGGAATTATATGACACATGTGTGGGATGTTTTATGTGTGTATAATTTGTAAATGTAATTTTATTTTCAAATTATGTTTGATAACATGTGTAAATTGATTGATCACAAAGAGGGAAACCTAGGTATCTAGGTAGGTACACAAGGACTACTAATCTTGTGATAAGGAGTGGTATCATCCCTATTTTACTTGGAAAGATTGATGATGAAAACACTAACTAAACTATAATGATGATTAGGGACCACTTTTTCATTGTGGTTTCCCCTCTTAGTGTATCATGCATGAGATAAATATTTATTATGGTTACTTTTACACTGAGATACGATTTACCTAGGGCCCCAAAACTAGCTATTGCCTAGGGGTGTTACCATGACTAGTGATCATGGGATTTTCTTTACTTACTATTGGAATACAATGTGTTTTTCTGAATAAATCAGTATCATATGTGTTTTATTTTAAATTGTACATTCTTTAAAGTAGACCTCTTGAAAATTATTTTCATTTTGAGGTTGCATCTCTTTGAAATTGTTACTAGCATTCTTATTTATAAAACATGAAATATTTTTATATTAAAATTTTTATCACATGGAATAATTTTGGGTGTAATTCTATTGGGAATAGTCTTTCACCCTAATTACACCTTTGGTTGTAAGTATACTTGTTAATGTTTTTCATAGGTTTGGGTAAAGCTCTTAGATCCAGTCGTTTGGGTTATTGGAGGTCCTTCTTGATGTAGTGTAACAGAGATGGATTGAGGGAATTTCCCCCTTGCCATGTGGTGGTATTTATGCTGTTATTTTTGGATTTCTACCCTTTTGGTAGTATTTGTAATTTTTTAAAAACCTTGTAATCCAATTCTAAAATTTATTTAAATTTTGTTTGGTTGGAAATTTTCAGATTCACTTTATTTTTTATTGTTGGTTGTTTTGTGATTCTAAAATAAGGGAAATCATTCCCAAGCCTTTATTTATCATTCTAGGGAACTTTTTCCAACTTGTGGGGATAGGAAAACCCCTTAGATCCTTTCTATGGACCAGTTTAGGTGTCAGTTTTGATGGAAACTAGACTTAGTTCGTGACAAAATGGTATCAGAGGGAGGTTCTATTTTTTTTGTGTCATGTTATTTTGGGTAAGAGTTTGGGTAGATCAGAATTAGAATTGTCAGGACTTGAAATTCTAATTATGAGTAGTGTGCCTATCCAGAACACCTAATGATGGGATTAAAGTCTAGGGGAAGTTGGATTTTATCTGAGTTCTTTTGTTCTCATGGTTCATCGATGATTGGGGGAATGAAAAGAGAGTTGGGTCAATGGTATCAGTGAGTTCATAGGGCCTGGAAAGCCATGTGGAGCTGGGGATATTGTCCTAGAACACTCTCTATGATGGTTAAGTGATTCACATATGGCCGCAAACCATATTTCCAAGCCACCGACCGACACTAATTTCCTTTTTCATTGTCTTATCTCTCTTTGTTTTGGAATCTTGGAAACTTGGTTTTAAAGTAAAAAAATAACTTGGTTTTAAGAAATGTGAATTTCATGAGATTAATTTCCTTAAAATTAGAAAATATTGACTTATCAAATGTGGAAATGAATTTTCATATTTTTTTGAAATCCTAAATGGTATTTTTATAGCTCTTTTGAAAGTATGATTTATTTTAATGTGGGTTTTAAAAATCCATTTCAAATATAATTTTCTAAATTTTTGAGAAGTGTTTTAAATGGATTGATGTTTCTTGGAATTTATGTGTGGGGTTTGAAGAAATATTTTTATTCTATAACTATAGAGAATTTGAAAAGTTTGATGAATTATTGGAACCTGGTTTTAAATAATAAGATACTAGCCTTCATTAAATGGGTATTGATGAAATTGAGTTTTTCATAAAATAAGATGTGTCAGTTGAATGTCTTGGTTTTGAAAAGTGGAACAATTTTTTGTTTCATCCTTTGGTATTTTTGTAAGTGACCACATGAATGGGTTTACATCAGATGATGGTTCTTTAATGGCATGACTGGTTGAGTGCCGATATGGATAGGAGAAGGGTGCCTGGTTTGGCACGAAAACATACTTGTTTGAGTCCCATGGGGTACTAATGGTAAATTCTCTAACCGCTGAACCTATTTACTTTCAAAGAAATGATTTTAAGAAAAATTTGAGGTTTTGAAAATCGATTTTCGGTGGGATTTTTTAATGTTCTTTTGGGATTTTTGTTGTAGGATGTTTTGAATTTGAGAACCCTTCTTGTTCGAATGATGTTTTGGGTTTGTGTTTTGTCAGTAAGTTGGGTTGAAGTGTTGGTTAGTGGGTTCTTTTGAGGATTGTTTTGGGAAGCTTTTGTAGTGGTTACCCTCATGTGTTTGGATATTATTTTGGTGCCTTTTGACCGAATGACCACATTTGTTAGTTCCTTGGGTCTTGTTATTGGGTATGGTAATCCCCCATAAAGAGTTAATACGTGATTTAAGTGCGACCATGGGTGATTCACCATTAGAAGATCCTCCAATTGATTAATGTTCAAACTCTATTCTCAGGGTTTAGGGTTGAGTTTATCTCTCTTCTTTTTTGGTTAAGTGGATCCCCTTGAAAAAGGAGAGTGGTTTTAAAGGTTGAAAGAGACCTTAGTTTCTTAAGTAGCCTGAATCCTCAAAGGTAAAATCTGACATCGTTACGTATGAAGGTCCCACCTAGAAGAAGTGAATGATAAATTCAGTGGGGGAAAATAGAAAGCCTCCTTGGTTGTTAGTGTTGACCACTATCTTAAAAAGGATCTTAATAAATTTCGTTAGTTTTATTCTAAGAAAGGGTTCATTCTAGGCCACCAGTGTGGTAAGTCTAGTCATAAAAGGTTGTTATGGTCATTTTTAGGAATCAAGTGCTATTTGGGACTTGGTATAAGGTCCCCATCCTTGTAATGTTTCTATTGGTCGCAATGGTCATGTTTTTTGAAAATTTGTGGTGTCATTTTCTTACTTTACTGTAAGGTTTATGGTTGTTCACTCCTCTGAGAACCTATGTTTTGACAGAAGTGTGTTCTCCTTTGGAAAATTATTAATTCCTTATTCTGAGTGAAGGTGTCTTCCTAGTATTCTTTCTTTTGTGATTTTGTTGTTAAAGGTGAAAGGGGTGATGCATTTTCATCTTATAAGACACTATATTAGTTAAGGATCCCTGAAAAGGTATGTGGTTTGTAGGATGTGTTATTTTCTATTGATGTTGTTGATTCATGGTGTAGTTCCTTGCGGCACTAGAGGAAGAAGTTATATTTAGGGGGTTTTAGTGCCTGTCTATGAGGTGGGAGATGCTTCAATCATCTGAGCTCTAGACATAGGTCCCATAGTGAAGATGTCATGTAGTAGGGAAACCATAGGTGTGTAAGGTGTCTTGGTTTAACATCTATCTCAGACATGGGATGCAGAGACAATTTGTGGTTTTGATGTGATGGTTTTGTTCCAAGTTGTCCGGTGTAGTGGAAAGGGATGTGCGGACCCTATCACTTAGGATTATAATATCTGTTGGTGTAAAAGTCCCTCGTTTGTTATAAGGTGGCAGGGTGGTTTTTTTCCTCAACCCCCAGTTCATGAAACCTTGTGGGTACAACTCTTCGTATGGTTGTTCGTGTATTAATAACCTTATATGATATTTTCAATCTCGGTTTTGGTTGGACTCATATGAGGATGGTAATGTTTATTGGAGTGGTCAGCCTAATAATTCCCCTCTTGGTTTGGGTTTCATTGATTGACCCCACTTGTAGTGGGTATTGGGTCTTATGGGGTCTTTTTCATGGAATCTCATGCTAGTTAGTCAAGACAGTTGGTTTTTATGGTGGGGAGACCAAAAATGTGTCTCATGTAAGTTCTTTTTGGAATAAGTCTATTTTTCATCTATACCTTATGGTGGGGAGTCAATTAGGGCACCCCGCTATTGGTGACCCAATTATATCATGTGAAATTATGTTTTCTCTTATAGCGGGGAGTCCATCCAAACCTTCATGGGTTGGTGTTCTACTTCAATCTTAGGTGTTAGTTCATTTATAGGGGGAGCTACTCGGGTCTCCCCATATTAGTAATTCAGTTGTTCTTGGTGTTTTATTGGAAATAGGTTGTCTCATTTGGAGTTATTTAACCACCAAATTAATCCTTGGGTAAACGTTGGTACTGGAGCATGCCCAATAGTTTCATCTAAGTATGGTTATGATAATCTCATTAGAACTCGTTGTTCATTTCAGGTGAATTACTTGAGCTTCATCGGGTAGTGGTTAAGGTGTTTTGTCTTGGGGTGTGTTTCGATTAGGTTTTCCCATTTTAAGAAAGTGGTATAAGTTTTTATTGGTGAGAGTATATTTTCTTTTTTTTTTATCAACATAAGGTGTTTTGGCTTTTAGGGGCGGGTGACCCTTATTGGTGGAGTCCATCTTGCCCTCTAAAATTAGCTCATAGCCCCCTTTTATTGCTGGAAGTGTTCTTGTTTCCTTTTTTGGGAACCCCCTTTGAAATTGGAAATAGTATTGGGTTTTTATATATAACCTTTTTGTTGATTTTGATGGGTGGAAATCTTTACGCTGGGAAGAATAGTCACACCTGAGTTTTTAGTTTTTACTTATTTTTGGTTCTTAGTCATTTCCTCAGTAGTTGGGTGTGTCGGGGTTGAAATTTTGGGGAATCTATTCCTCCTTTATTTGTAATATATTTTCCTACCTAATTTAAGCTTGAATTCCCCCTTGTATCCCTATAAATTTGGAGAAAAATGGAATGTTTTTTGGTGGATAGAATAGGCCGCACAATTTACTAAACCATACAGCCAAACCGTCCACAATTTCTATCACATTAATTTTTTTATGTTATTCCAATTTTTACATTCTGGGATTAAACCAAATTCACCCCCTTATTCCACCATTTAATCCTAGAAGCTATTGGAGGTCTCTTAGATTACTCAAGATCCCATGGAATTCATTTTTTGAAGGGGGGTTTTTTGGGGAAACTTTAAAATCATGAAAGTAAGTGAGTTTCCCCTAGTTTATTCCTTCCCCATAGGGTTTCTCCCACTCTTTCATGAAGTTAGAAGTTTCTAGAACCGAGGGTTTAATATTTAGGGTTTAAACAAGGGTTTTTTGGTGAAATATTACTGGATTAGGTTTGTTTTCATTCCCTTGTGTTGCGTGTGGTTGAGGTTTCACAAAATGATTTGGGGTTTTTTACATATAAGGTAGGTGATTCCATGTGTAAGAATTATTTTATGAGTTAAATTTACTTTATTTACTTATTTATCATGTTTATAATATGTTGTATGTGGTTTGAAAACCATTTTTGGTTGAATTGGTTGAGCGTTCAATTTTAGAGTTTCATTTTTACTTGAAAATGTGTGTTTTTCATGTGTAAATTTTGTGGTATCATTTGACATCATTTTATGACATATGCAAGTTGTTTATTATTTGTTGATAGGGATTCCAATTTTGGATTGGTAGGGTTTTAGTATGTTTTTGGCCTTGAAAGGGGGTTTTTGAATAGGTTTTATGTGAAAAACCTTGTTATACTTCTTGGAAGTGTTTTATGAAAATTTTAAATAGTTTATTGAGTTATACAAAGTGTGCAAAGGATGTATATGTATATTTTTAGTGGGTGGGTGTTCTTAAAATGAGTTTCTGAAAGATAAAGTGATTATTGGTGATTCCCAATGTTTTGAGAATGTTTGGTAAATTGTGGAAATGATTTATTTAATCTTGTTATTGGTGTGAGACATGTTTGAGGGATGTTTTAGTGTGAGTATGATGTTAAAATGAATTTTAAGGTGAGAAGGGATTTATTCGATAAGTGTGTGGGATATTTAGTGTGTTTTTGATTTATAAATGTAATTTCATGTTAAAATTATTTTTGATAACAATTCGAACTTGATTGAGTGCAATGAGGGGAACCCAGGTATCCAGGTGGGTGGACTAGGGCTAGTATGCCAATGATCCAGAGTGGTATCATCCCTATTTCACTTATCAAGATTGACGATGGAGACACTAACTAAACTATGATGATGATTGGAGACCACTGAGACATTGGGGTTTCCCCTTATATTCGCTCATTCAGGAGAAAAATATGTGTTATGGTTACTTTTACAACAATATATGATGTATCTAAGGCTTCTAAACTAGCTCATTACTATGGGTGTTCTAGTGACTAGTGCTCATTGGATTTATTGTACACGCTATAGGCATGTGTTGTGATTTGATGGAAAATTAATTAGCATGTGTTTTTTATTTAAAATTGTACACTATTTAAAGTAGACACATTGAAAACTTTTTTCATATTAAGGTTTCATATTTTTGAAATTGTTACTACCATTTTTGTTTATAAAACTTGCATGTTTTTTGTCTTAAAATATTTATCACATGGAATAATTTTAGGTGACATAATATTGGGATTAGGATCACACCCTACTTACATCTTTGGGTTGAAGTATACATGGTAATGTTTGTCACATGTTTGGGTAAAGCTCTTAGAACTAGTGGTTTAGGTTACTAGCGGTCCTTCTTGATGAGGTGTCGTGGAGATGGCTTGAGGGCGTTTCCCCCTTTCCATGAGGTGGTTCTTGGGTTATTATTTTTGGCTCTATTCCCTTGTGGTAGTCTTTTGGATTTTGTATGAACTTTCTAATCCAATTCTGAATTTTATTTAAATTTTGTTTGGTTATAAATTTTTAGATTCAATTTATTTGTTATTTTTGGTTGTTTTTTGATTCTAAAATCAGGTAAATTGTTCCCAAACATTTATTTATCATACCTGGGCACTTGTTCTAGTTTGTGGGGATTGGGAACACCTTTCAGGCCTTAACATGGACTGGGTCTGGTGCCAGTTTTGATGGATACTAGATCTGGTTTGTGACACTCATCATATCGAGGCACATCTATGATCTTTTCAATGGGATAAATACTCTAGTAAATTATCAAATTAAAGTTATAGATAAGAATAATCAATATATGATAATCAATTTATTAATATTCAAGTCTCAAAATATGAAATAAATATAAAGTACAATGTCATTTGTTCTAGTTCCTTAACTCCAACAAACTCCCTCTAAGGCTAGAGCCAATATACAGCTGATTGGTTATTTCTCACATGTTAAACACTCTTATACTAAGTATGGCTATAACTACTGGTCCTACGATGTTTCCTAGGATAGGGTTAGTAAAAAAACATGTCTATGTGGTGAATATTTTTATTGTGACCTCACTAACTTGTGAAAATACCACAAGTAGTAATATCTTAAATTTTATGCTTCTTTTTCCCTTAACATAAATCTAAAATATTAGAAAATAATATAGTCAAAGCTTATCATAATAATGAAAATACTCAAACTATTTTCGAATAACTTAAAACTAACAAAATTATTTAAAAATTTATTCTTAATTTGAATTGTTGGTTATAAATAGATGTAACCAGATTATAAAATCTATATATAAAGGAGAATAAATGAAATCATTTAGTGGGATTATTTTTTACAATGATCATTTTACCGATATTGGAAATAAGTTAGCATCATTAGGGTTTTACCAATTCCATGTCCAACTAGAACTTCAACAAATACAACCTAAGAGAAATCATCTACAAGATATGTTTAAGATCATGAAAATCACTATGAGATCAATACTAGTTGGATCACCACCTAAGACTTCCATAATTCTTGGCCTTACCCTCTGATCTTATATAGAGGTATTTTATGGTTTTAAAGTAGAAGTTAGGGTGATATAAACATGTAATTATTAATTTAATAAATTTTATACATTTTCTCATTATTTTATATAGAATTTTTATAAAAATAACTTTAAAATAAATATAAAATGATTTACTTAATAAAAATGAGTTGATTAGTTTTTATGAAATAAGTAATAAATTTTAATAATTAGTAATAAAATAATTTAATGTGAAAAAGATCTATTTTTTGAAAAATTATATTTCTCATTATATAATGTATTTTCATTTTTATAATAAAATTGATCACTATTGAATAGTGAATTTAATGAAACACATAGATAATATATAAAAATATTTATTAACACAAATTTAATTATAATTTGATATAAAATAAGATTAATAACACTTAAAGTTTAAATAGTCATTTTTAAAATAAATACTATTTTTCATTATATTTTATGTTTTTTAAAATTTAAATCAATAAATTATGAAATTTTAATTTGATAAAATCAAGTTCATTTTTGAATTCAACATGGTAAAATTAATTTGGGTTGTTTTTTTATATTTTTCTCAAAATATGAATTTTTGGCGACTATAAAAATTAAATTTTTTACAAATATCATAATTGTTTTTAAACAATCCCGATATAAGCATGATATAAATATCTATTACACAATTTTCATGAAAAAATATGTAATTAAGGTGTAAAATAATGAAATTTTAAAAAAAATTGGAATTTAGAGACCAATATTTTATATTTTTGAACCTAATTTATATTTTATTCTAATAAAAATCTATTTTTATTATCATTTAATTTTAATTAAGTATTTATAAGATTCCATTAGGTTTTGTACAGATTTTAATGTAAAATAAAACTCCTTTATTTAATCTTAATTAAATAAATGTCATGGGTATTAATATAATTCAAATTTTTTTCCCTAAATAAGAATAAATTCATTCCTATTATTAAAAATACATTTGTATAATAATTTTTTTATTGGAATATGGATAATTATATAAAAAATAATTTTTATAACTTTTTTAATATGAATTAAAAAAAATGGATTTCATACATTAAATCAGAATTTTCAAATTTTGTAATAAGTTCAAATTTATTTTTAGTCATCAAAAAAAGTTAACAAGGTAAAAGTTAGTCACCATAGTAAAGACTAAAATAAGGCGATGGTGTTAAATCGAGGTGTAAAGACCTAAAATATCATAATAAAATGTATTTAAATGAGTGTATGAATTATTTATTGACCTAACCATATTTTATCTTCACTATTTTTAAAATTTTGATCCACTTTCCTTGAAAATTATTTTTCGTTTTTATATTATGTAATATGTATTTAAAAAATACCAGTCCTCTCACTTGTAAAAGGACCCATCCACCATATCTTCACGGCCACACCTAAAATTATAATTCTCATCCAAACGTTTCCATATTTTATTTCCTAATAATTATATCCTACATTGGGTATCTTATAGTCCCTATATATTTCCCAAATCCTTTCAAAACCATAAATTTTTATAAAATGAGATATATTTTCTTATTTCTAATTGATAAATTATTATCATTCCTTTTAATTTATCATATTTATCAAACTCTTTTAAATTATGATTTATCCCTTTAATAACATCAAAATAATATATTTAGAAAGATGATATTATAATAAAATCACTTAATAATCATACTCATCCTTTGATTATAACATTTTCTTGTTTGTGTCGATATAACCATCTACATGAATGATACTATAAATTATTATCATGGATGTTTATGGAAAATTAATAACTGATATTCTATAATATTAACAATTAAAAAATGTTTCTTTGTTTCTATAATAGTAATATTAATATTTAACTCATTATTAATATACCACCATTTATACATTAAAAATTATCGAAACAAGAAAGATATATATTTCATCTTGGAGAAAATTTCCAAAAGATCCTATGAAATAAACTTTTAACTTTATAAAACATTATAGGAAGTATATAAAATTACTATTATATAGATTATGAACTCATGAACATTGAATGATGACTGAACTTTAACACTAAAACTGACAAGTAATGGTTAAAACTACTAAACTAGATGGACAATATTAACTAAAAATAAATAATAAAAATTTAATAATTGTTTGATATCCCCATACCCACACTCACTATTTCGATTATAAAAACACATAAGTTACATATTATCTTTGATACAAACTAGAGGTTCTGAAACATAATTATCCCAAAATTTCATAAAGTAATGAAAATATTTCATCACAATACATTCTAAATAAATTCTAGGTTTAGAGATTCATATTAAAATGAAAAATAATAAAATATTATATCTAATGTATTTATCAAATCATTGAAATCTTTTTCCACTATATAAGAAAATTCTTAATAAATAATAAGTGTTAAATATATTCCACAAATTCTCTACACAAGCTATCCTATTAGATATAATACGTGTAATACTTTACTTCATAACCTCGAGAAATAGAAACATAAGATAGGGTGAGCTCAAACACCCAGTAAGGGTTGACATAATATGTAACAATAAAAAATTATAAGTGAGAATAATATGAGCATAAATAATATAGTAATAATATATAACTAAAAATAATTCTATAATAGAATGAAACTAATTTTGTAATATATCCATGGATAATAATAGAAATGAAAATATCACATGAATAACTATAACTGGTACTTTAGGGATGAAATATATAATGTTATACAACTAATTACATGCCATAATCCAAGAAATAATTAACTTAGGCATCATGACCTTATTGTTAAGGCCATGTGTCTAGGAAATACTTTGTTCTGAGTAGGCATATATCAAAATACCCAAGTTAGTTTGTCTCATGAGACCTATCGATGCATTGAAGGTCTATCTATATTGGGCCCAAACCATCACTAATTAAGTCCAATTCATTCATTATATAAAATAGTGGAATATAATTTACAATACATAACCAATATTCCTTAGTAATCAATAAACAACCGCATTAAAAAAACAAGTATACATATTTTTAGTATTCCCCAATCAATACATGGAATTGATTTATATGTAAGCATCCCTAAAAATAACATCTTATAGAGTAATTATTAAATTATTAAGTAAATAATATCACAGATCAATTTAAATGAGTAATCTTAGTGAATACCCTTCAATCAAATGAAGGAAATATAGAGTTTACACAGAGGAAATACTTGGAAAAAATTATTACTATAATAGAATATGATTTTGGAAAGATGAAGGAAACATTGGATTTACCCCCAAATAAAAATTTCTTGATATGATTTTGAAAAAAAACCATGGAAAATATATACGTAACAAAAAAGAAACAAGTTTTGAATATGAATCACAATTCAATGAAGAAAATTTGAGATAAAAACACTCTTACTATAATGGAAATGTTGGAATCAAAAGATAATTAGAGAGATACAATGAAATATAAATATAAATAAATGATCTATATTAATTATACATTAATGAAATAGGTAATTTAATGCATCATATAAGATAAAAAATGGTGGTAAATATCAACCATTCTTCATGGATTTGAAAATGAGACAAAGAAACCTTTATTACTTGGGTATCATTTAAATCAAAACCCTTGAAGGATAAAAATATTTAAACAAAAACATAAACAACAAGAAATATAATTCATGATATAATATAACAATAGGAAATATATACAATTTATAAAATTAAATTTGGGAATAAAAAAATCAATTCCCTAAGAAATAGGAATTGAGACCTAAAAACCCCATTCAAGTAACATAATATTTGAGATAATAATTGTTTTATAATGAGGTTATAAGAAATAATTTTAGAAAAAAATAAAATAATTATAGAATAAAATATAAAATATTTATTTTTTATAATAAATAAAACCAATAATAATAGTGTTCAATAAGAAATTTTATAACTAAATAGAATAAAATTCAGTTATCATAAACCCTTACCTTGTTTCTCTACTTAGTCAAATTCACTCTAAGATCCCATATGTCAAACATAAATATCTTAATTACCTATTTCAAAGAATTTTTTCATAACTATAAGATTTTATAAACTTCATTTATAATAATTATCTACATGTATAATAGTTAGTTATTATATATTTTGAATATCAAGTGTGAGTAATCATAATCATTTTAAACTTGTATCATAATAGAAGTGTTATGATTAATTCTTCTACAAAATTTCATCATTAATAGACCATAAAAAGAACTATAATTTATGTTTTATAAATATTTATAATTTTATAATTTCATCCTATGGGAATTTTTTTTAGGATTCGTAACGATAAATTCATTAATGAGGATGTTCAAGTTATTTTCAATGAATGAACATTGGTATCTTAATCAATGAGTTTAATATTAATTTTACCATTCAAAAACCAAAATAAATTGTTTATTTACTTATTTATATCATTTATTATCATAAATTAATATCTCATAGTCATACATGATAGTATTTTATAGTGTTGTTCATAGAGGTGGTGAGATGATCCAAAACATGAAGATACCATAATTAATGGGTGGTTATGATTATGGAACTTATTTATTTTGGGATAATATAAAAATTATAAATGAATAATGATATTATTTAGATAATTTTAATGCGGTGAGTCCTATTTTATGATATTTTAATAAATAATAAATATACTATATAAATACAATATACATTACTTTATGGAGATGATAGTCCACACAACACATAGTTAACATTTTTGTTTCTCAAATAATGAGAGGGAAAGAAGGTGGATTATAATTTTTCACTTCATAATCCTAATTAAAGTATATATTTCAATTTTATTCTTTAAGATCACCCTTATAATAATTTAATATAGTTGGTGGTGAAAATAGAAGTCATTGATTTGCGGAGGTGGTAGTCTATACAACACACGAATGGATATTTCATATTTATTAAAGAAAAAGGGGAAATGTGGTTCATAGTTATTATATTAGAAAAATAAAATTAATTATAAAAAATAATTATGTCATTATATTGGAATTGAAGAATTATATTTTGGAAATTAAGAATGAAAAAAATGAAATTTGGAAAAACGTATTGACACTGAGGACTTTGGGTTTCGCTTAGATGACTCCTTATAAATGGAGGTATTAGGAAAATATTTTATGAACACAGGCTCAATTAAATGGAATAGGATTACAGGGGAAGGAATAGGGGTATATTTTCAAGATTAAACCTAATTTATATAGTGTACATGAAGGGGTGGTGAGAGTCCCCTTTTATAAGTTTCAATAATTACATTTTTATAATATTTCAACTTAGTATTAAGAGATAACTTGTTTCATATGTCAAGAAGAATTAAAAATAGACAATAATGGAGTGGTGGATGATATAATGTCAATAATACACCAATAAGTAATTTTAACACATTTATTAGACATGTTTCAAAGTCTTTTACTCCTAGAATTTTCACATTTACCATTTTTGTTTTTATCGTGGTTACTAGTTTTTACCAAAGTAATTTACTTTCAATGATCAAAAATAAAATGGAACTTATTAGATAATTTGGACTAAATGATTCCAAATATGAAATCCATTTTTTTAGATAATATTTAGGTGTGTGAAAATCAGTTTTGAACATTAGTGCATGTTATGTGTAAAACCCCATTTTTCTAAAAGTGTATTTTGAAGATTAAAATTTATCTGTATGGTAAAATTTACAGTTTTGGTAAGAAACAAATTTTCACTATTCACCTAAAATCAATTATTTTTGAAAATATAAAAAATTAATATTAAAATAATACTACAATTTTAAATCCAAAAATAAATTTTATTTTTTCAATTTTAAATTATATAGTTTTTCTATTTTAACTTTTTAATAAAATCATATAATATAATGAGAAACTATTTTATATAAGAAAATATTTCTATTAGGTATTAAATATTTTTATTATTACTTCCTATTAACTAATTATAAAATTATTGCTATTATATTATATATATTATTCATATAAACAATATAACTTATCCATAATATATTTGGTTTCTTAAAATAAAACACATAAAATGCAAATTTTTATAATGGATACATTTTAAAGTATAAATCAATCATATTGGCTATTTAGTTACACAAATTTAATTTTCATCAATGAATTTTTTTTAATAATAAATATTTTTTTTATGTTTTACATATATTTCATAGTTCAAATAGATCTATTTTTACCCAAAAATTCTAATACTATATTTTGATGGTTACATAATGTATCATAGAATGTTTTGGATCAGTGTTGTGTGGTAAGTAAACCATTGAACACATTAGGTTTTAAAATAAAATATATAATTTAAAATATCAAGGTTTTAGAAAATTAATATTAAATATTAATCTAAAAGGTAATAAATATGAATAATGATATAAATTATATGGTCAAAGAGACTATGATTATTATATATGAGGATAGAGTTCCTCCTACCATGTCAGAATCTAAGGGAAGGGTTTGATCTATTCAATTTCAGTTTTATTGGGTCGTAAAATTTATTCCATGACTATGATTTTATATGTTTATTTTATTCATACCTTTAACTATTCTATATTTTATTTTCTATTTCAATCTCAAGAAATTTCATATTTACATCAAAATATTCTTATTTTATGGATTTCCTTTTTTATAAAAATATGAAGTTGTTAAGAATAATTATCAAAATTTCTAATGGATATTTTAACTTTATGTCCATATTATTTTTAATAATTATATTCTTTTATTATTATGAAATATGTATTATCTTCTGAATCCCTCATATTTCTATTTATAAATTTTTTAAAAACCAACTCTTTATTTGATGTTGGTTTTTATTTAAAACTACTAAAAAGATAAAACGAATATTTTTTCATGCTCATACATTTTTATCTTACACTCCAAATTAATTTAAAAAAATTATTTATATTCAAGGTTACCTGATTTTGGATTCTTTTAAAGTGATTATTGATAAATTATTCCTTTCACTTTCTAGAAAAATAAATTTTTAATGTGACTTGTAACTTTTAATTTTATGGAAATGATAAAAATTATTTTTGGAAACTCTTTTTAATGAATTTTTTTTAATTTTCCTCTATACCTTCAAAGGATCTACCTCATGGTAAGTAATATTAATTACCATTATCTAAGTAATTTTTTACTATTTATGAGTGCTTTAATGTTGGGTATAAAATGATCTAATCTTTATATTAGGTTATTAGGTACCTTTTGGAAAGAATATAAAACCCATTTTCATTCCATAGGTTTTAATGTTATGATGTATGATTGATTTCATATGGAAAAAATATATATGGTAAATCATTATGATATGGGGGGGTGGGGTCTATTATATCCCTCCAATATATTAGGCAGATATTTATAACTCATTAGATAATAATGTTATGCAGAAGCGTGAATAGGTTTTCTGACATATTTGTGGACATAACTGTGGTTAGATATGTTCATATATTTATGTGTGGGTATGATTGCAATTATATATTCTACCAAATTATGCATATCCATGATTGAGGTGAGCTATGTTCACAATGTTATTATTTTATATGTTTATGATTATTCAATATTTATATGTTATTCCACATGACTATGTTATATTCCATGGATCATGATTAATATCTTACATTTATGAATTATAATTCCATGGTATATGTTTGATTTATTTTGAGGTTATACGTTATTCAATCATATATTATTGTAAACTATTTTGATTCCATGATCATTTTAATTAGATATTTTTACCATGATCATTTTTTCTCCCAAGATTATAATCTAAAACCTTAATAACTTATTGATAATTCTTTCCCTTAATGAACATTTAAGCTCACCCCTATTTAAGTTTCCCTTTTCTCTAAGGTATTATATGTAGGATTATTTTTAGAAATAAAGATTATGTAGAGATGTTTATGGGATATGTTAAAGTAATTATTTGTAATAATAATATTATATATCTAATATCCAAATACACTAAACCTATGGGTTATGGTATTGTTTGTTTATTTATGAGGTGAAAATATTAAATTTTGGAAATGATGTATATTATACACATGTTATGTTCAATTTTTCTAATTTGGTATAAAAGATAATGTGTAAATAGTATGTTTTTAGTACTAGATATGGGAATGCAGATCAAGGTAATATCATTTAGTATTAAAATAGTTTTTAGTTTTTTTGGGGGATTATGTTAAGAAGTACAATAGAACAAAACATAAAAAACCTAAGGTGAATTGAAAGTTTCATAGGATAAAACTGATATATAAAGATTAAGATATTATAATATGGACTTTTCAAGTTATTATAGTTGTTTAATATGATTTTATTAGTATATTATTGTTTATTTATCATGTTAACCCATTTTGATTTTAGTATAAGGTCAAAACTAGTAGGAATAAAGTTAAAAATGGGTGTGAATGATAATATAATGGTTGTATAAATGAGAAACAAAATGGTATGAGAGATGAATTGTATAACTTAATGAAAACTATCTCTCATTTTTTGACGAATAAACTAAATAACATTGATCTCTAGAAAAATAAAATTAAGGAGAACCATACAATCAAATCCTTCTATAAAACTCGCATCCTCCATTTGAGGTTCTTCCAATCAACTAATTTTTGAGAAATTTATCTGTAAAAGAAAAAAAAATTAATTATCTAATTATTAGAGTATAAAATATTATCTTAGTAATTTATAATTTATAAAGATTAGATGACAAATGGTGGAATGTTATTAAGTATAGTCTAAAAAAGTAATAAGTGTTCTCTATGGAATGGGTTGAGTTTAAGAAAATATTCATCACTAAATATTTTCTCCAAACTCTTCACACAAAAATAGATAGAGAATTCATGTCGTTAAAATAAAAGGAGGATAAATCTATGGGAAATTTATGATAGTTGAAAGGTAAATATCCAATTTTATTATTGTTCTTAAAATAAAAATTTAATGTTTCTTTAGTTTCCTAAAACCAAGTCTTCAAAAATATTTAGTTATAATGGACATTGGTAGCTACAAAAAAAATTTTATGTTCACTAAAGGTATGGAAACTATAGAATATTATTATTCTCAGGTATTTAGTGACAAGAAAATAAAAATGAAGTGTCAAGGGAACTTAAATTGTAAAGACCCGTAAAATTCAAGGGAAATTTTTTTATTAATTTTCTTTGGAATTTTACAAGAGCGCGGTTTCTGACGGCACCTGATTCCGAGGCCCGGAGTGCCCGGAATCAATTTCTGAAGTTTGGCTCAGGTACATTCAGTGAACGAACGAGCGAGAATTTCTAACTTTTGATCCGGTGCTCGGAATTGAAATCTGAGGACACCGATGAACTCGCAACGCTGATATTCGCTTAAGGAGACCTTTTCCGAAGTTTCATTTATTGTGGGACGAAAGTTAGTTTTTGGGAGAATCATAAAAAGTTGAATAAAAATGTGGAACACTTTTTATTTTACTTTTGTTGGTTAACTTCTCTCAAAGGAAGTTAGGGGTGGGACCCACACCCACTTAACCTCCCTTGAGAGGATTAAGTGTGGTGGGGCCCACACGAACCCCATCCCCTCATATTCTCCCTTAAACTCCCCTTTTAAATTAAGTTGGCAAGTTGAGTTATTTAATGGGTTGAGTTGTCTTAATTCAAACCTTTGAAATTCAAATGGTTTGGTTGAGTAAATAAAATAAGCCCTTAGCTTATTTTATTTGGTTAGAATTGTTTAGCCATCTTGAGAGCATTTTGGGTTCTTCTCCTTCTTCTTCAAACTTTGACGAAGAACGCTCAAACTTTGACGAAGAACGCTCAAGCTCCGACGAAGAACGTCGCTCCTCTCTTCTTCGTAGCCATTGTTTCCGAAGATCGACGATGTCTTCCGTATCAATGAAAGGGAACGCCGCTTCCTCCTTGAACTCCCTTCGTCGTCTTACGAAGGTTCGCCAATGACGTACCTCTTCGTCATCGGATTTGACGAACGATTACCGCGACGCCCGACCTCCGCGACGTTGTCTTCCACGGGTCGTTGACGAACTTCGAACTTAAACCCAAGGTAGGGGTTTTTGTTGATTATTTATTTATTTATTTATTCTCGTTCGTGGTTCTATCATGACAAATGTGAGGATATTTAAATATGTGTTATCGTTTAACGTGAGAGGGCCGGACCGCATGAACACGGCCGAACCCCCTCCTTGGTTCTTGTTGATTTATCTTGCGGATGAAACAAGATGGCGTGGTGCCGTCGCACCACGCGGAAATTCGCACCGTGGAAGAATCATCACGAACGCGATGCCGTCGCACCGCGTCGAAGGGAATCGAAGGTGCCGCGGCCGGAGCGGGGCCGCGGCGGAGGGGCGCGGTGCCGTCGCACCGCGCCGGACGACGAACACCGCGGCCGGTTTTGGGCCGCGGCGAGACGGGAAGACCGACGGCTCGCCGAGCCGCCGGCGTCGGAAACCGGAAGGGGACCGGCTTGCCGGTCCCGTTAGAGAAAAACCGGCCGGCCAGGTGGCCGGTCGGAAGGTCAAAGCCACGCCGCCACTTGCTGGAAGCGGGGGCCATGCCCCCCGCGCGTGACACCAGCGGCGCCAGGCTGCGCCGCCGCGCCGGACCGCGCCGCCGCGCCGGCCCGCGCCGCCGCGCCGGGTCGGACCCGGGTCGGGTCGACCCGATTCGGGCCGACCCAGGGGGGGTCGGGCCGGGTCTCCCCGGGCCCGGACCCCCCATTTTCGAATCTTTTTCAGTCTTTTGGCCATAACTTGAGCCACAGACCTCCGATTGACAAACCGTCTGCGGAAACGCGATTCTTGGATCGAGATGGTCGTTTCGGTATATTGTACTCAAAGTTTCGGAATACTTTGTGTTCGGCCGGGTTGGTTCGTACACGAAACCAACCGGGCCCTCGGAGCGGAAACGCTCGTATCTTGAGCTACGCACGTCTGATTGACGTGCCGTCATCTTTGTTGTGTTCCTCTTAGTGAGACGGATCTTTTGGCATACTCCGCCCGAGGTTTGGACGCAGGTGGAGTACGGTCGGGTTGGTTTCTCCTTAAAAACCAACCGGGCCCCTGGGATGAAAAAGCCAATAACTCTCAGACCGGGCGTCCGATCGACGCGCCGTCTGTTGCGTTGAGTTCCTGTTGACGATACGGAACTTTTGGATACATCAACTATGGACTTTTTGACAGTTGATGTATCAGCCTCTCGGCTCGTGGAGCGGACCCTCCTGAACGAGCTTGCTGTGTGCGGGAACCCTAGTGCTGGCTGTGACTGTGACTACTACTGCTACTGCTACTGCTACTGTGACTGCGACGACGATAGTACAGAGATCCTGTGTGGATTCGAAGACGACGACTACAGCACTCAGCGATCCTACATGGATCAGTGCTACAGGTCCTGTGTGGGCCTGATCATGTGTGGGTCCGATCCTGTGTGGGTCTTTGCACTCAGCGGTCCTGTGTGAACCAGCGCCTACAGGTCCTATGTGGGCCCGATCCTGTGTGGGTCTTTTGCGGGGGTTAGTTACCTATCGATCTTTTGTGGGTCCGACGACTTAGATGGATCAGAGATCATCTTTATCGTCTTTCGAAGAAGTATACCTGTGTGAGCTGAATCCTGTTGCTTCCCTGTGTGGATTGTGTTGTGCTATCCTGTGTGGATTACGTTTTGCTTTCTTGTGTGGAATACGTTTACTTTCCTGTGTGGACTGAGTTGTACTTGGAGCGTATTGGAATTTATGACTTAGGTATGTGTATGGGCATATACCTAAGCAGTGTCGGTTGTTACTTCGTGATTTTACTTTTCTTTGTGGTTTATCCTATGTGGATTTCGGGAGACCTTCAGGGGTCTCGGGTCCCTACTGAGTAGCTTATACTCACCCCTGCACGGGCTATGCCCGCACTACATTGTGTTGGTTGCAGGTGACGAACAGCGTTGATCTTGGCTGAGGCTTGTAGAGAAGGACGGTACCTGGGGGTGGACCACTGGGTGGGACGTACTCGGAGCGGACGGTGGGACCCGTGGAGCTATGGAGCTATCTGTACCCATCCTTCAGGTGGGATCTCCAGTGGACATCTCGGTGTAGCGGCTTTTACTTACAGTTGATGTTTTCCCTTTTGAGTTGTACTTTACTTTCAGTTTGGGTTTGTATACTGGCCCATTTACTTTTCCGCACTTTCAGTTGTACTCTGTTTTTACTTAGTGTTTACTTTCCGCTTTCTTACTCTGTGGGGTTTGTTTACATTACAAAGGCAATGCCTTCCCTTTTTACCTGGATTTACGCCTTGGTGCTAGTCGCCAGCCCCTGGCCTATGGAAGGCGGGCTTGGGGTAGTCACGGCACGGACCCCGAGGGCGGGTCGTGACAAATTGGTATCAGAGCAGTTCGGTTCTACCGCGAACTCTGATCTTTTCTATGTGAAGCAATAATGTTTAGCGTATTGAGTGTGGTTATCAGTCCAGGGAGTCCAGTGTTGGTGCGGCGGCCGACGTATCCGTACACCAGGACCCTGAATTCTGATTTCTGACTTAATGCATGAAAACATTGATTGCGTGTGTGTTTCAAGTTTTCTTTGTGATTACTTATATCAGCTCACCAGGTATACTGTTCTGACCGTGGCGCACCTGTTTCCTTTTCAGGATGGCCCCAAGACGGCAGCCAGCTAGGGTTCCGAGAGTCGAGTGTGACGACAGCCCACCGAGCGACGAGGCCTCGGTGCAGGGCCCTTTGTCAGCAGTGGCACCGGCGGTAGCACTACCCGCCGAGCCCCCGATGCTTCCAACGCCAGCCGCTGACGGTGCACGTCGCCTCAGCGCACTGCATGAGTTTCAGCGCCAGCGACCACCCAGGTTTCGCGGGGAGACGGATCCTTAGGCAGCCGAGGACTGGCTGGAGGCAGTGGTACGTGTGTTTAGGCTAGTGAGGACACCAGCAGACCTCATGGTGATCCTCGCTGCGAGCCTACTACACGCAGCAGCAGGACGATGGTGGATCTTGATGCTCCAGGTGCACGATGAGGCATCTCTCCTTTGGACGGACTTTGAGAGCCTCTTCCGCTCGGAGTTCGTCCCAGCCACCCTTCGTGCGGTGCATATCCAGGAGCTTCTCCAGCTGCGGAAGGGCAGCATGGCGGTCGCTCAGTACTCGGCGAGATTTACCGATCTCTTGCGCTACTCGACCGACATGGTACAAGACCCATTCTTCCGGGCCCGGACCTTCGAGCAGGGTTTGAGACACGAGATCAGGGCATCGCTGATCTCCCTCAGCATACCGACTCAGACAGGAGTACTGGAGCGGGCCCTTCTGATCGAGAGCTTCCTTGCTGAGTCTACACCAGCAACGAGACCCACCGCAGGGCGGCACGTGGCAGAGTCATCTGCAGCAGGCAGTCGACGGATGACTCAGGGGTCCAGAAAGACCATACCTTCGGGAAAACGACCTCAGGACACTAGCTCAGCAGTGCGGAGCACACAGCGTGGAGCCAGTCTTTCGAGAGGCAGACAGTGCTACTCGTGCGGCGGGCAGGGCCACATGGCTCGTGACTACCCGACCCACCGTGCCGAGGAGCAGCAGTCGGTTGAGGGACCACCGAGGCAGAGGCAGAGGGTCGACCGTGGCGGTCCGCAGGGAGGAGGCGGACGAGGCAGAGGATCTGGACGAGCAGCCAGTGGTGGGAGACGCTTTGAGGCTCTGCCACCACCACCACCAGGAGGTCCACCCTGACCACAGGGAGCTGGCGGGCAGAGACAGGAACAGCTCCAGGCAGCAGAGGCCTACGATCACGGCGCACCCGAGATGATTCAAGGTACTATCTGTGTCTATTCCACCCTTGCTGCAGTTCTTATAGACACAGGAGCGAGTCACTCTTTCATAGCTGCTGCCCTTGTTCGGAGCTCGGAGATTCCGACAGAGCCGTTGGCTCGATCCTTACGGGTAGAGACTCCTACGGGAGCAGAATCAACGATTATGCACTGGTTCCGGCAGTGTGAGCTTACTCTAGGAGGCGAGAGCTTCGGCTGGGATCTTCTTGTAGCAGCGTCGAGGCCTTACGACGTCATCTTGGGCATGGATTGGCTATCTACGGTCCATGCACAGATTGACTGTTTTAGGCGCAAGGTGCGATGTGTACGCAACGACGGGAGCAGGTTCACCTTCACCGGCGAGAAGGGAGCCTTAGCAGCACAGGATGGACTTCCGCGGAGGAGAGGAAAACCCATCACTCATCAGTTGGCTAGCATCATCCTTGGAGCAGTTGACGTGCGGAGTCCTGGTTTTCCTGCAGTGGTGGATCAGTTTGCGGACGTTTTTCCCGACGACGTTCCAGGCCTACCTCCTCGCAGAGAGGTAGACTTTTATATTGACTTGTACCCCGGGACAGCCCCGATATCCACTCCAGCATATCGTATGGCCCCCGTCAAGCTTCGAGAGCTACGGGTACAGTTGGAGGACTTGCAGGGCAAGGGGTTCATCCGACCCAGTGTTTTACCCTGGGCTTCCCCGATATTGTTCGCCAAGAAGGCGGACGGGAGCTTGCAACTTTGTGTTGACTATCGTCTCCTGAACCAGGTGATAGTGAGGAACAAGTATCCGCTACCGAGGATTGATGACCTCTTTGATCAGCTCAAGGGAGCACAGTGGTTCTCAAAGATAGACCTCAGGTTAGGCTATCATCAGCTCAGAGTCAGCGACGAGGATGTGTAGAATACGACCTTCAGATGTCGGTATGGCCACTATGAGTTCTTGGTTATGCCTTTCGGTGTAACCAATGCTCCAGCAGTGTTCATGGCTCTCATGAACAGGATCTTTCAGCTATACCTCGATCGGTTTGTCGTGGTCTTCATCGGCGACATTCTGATTTACTCTACGACTGAGGAGGAGCACGCCTATCACTTGCGAGTTATACTAGACACACTCCGAGAGCACCAGATTTATGGTAATCTCTCGAAGTTCCAGTTCTGGATACGTGAGGTCCACTTCTTGGGTCACGTCATCTCTGAGGCGGGAGTTGCAGTGGATCCTGCGAAGATTGAGGCAGTGTTAGCATGGGAGCCACCCAGGAACGTGATCGAGGTTCAGAGTTTCTTGGGACTAGATGGATACTATCGGAGATTCATGCCGGACTTCTCTAGAGTTGCGGCACCACTCACAGCTTTGACGAAGAAGGGGAAACCCTTCGTGTGGTCAGACAGATGTCAGTAGAGCTTCCAGGAGCTGAGACCGAGATTGACCAGCGCGCCTATCTTGAGGTTGCCCGAGGAGGGAGTAGGGTACATAGTCTACTGCGATGCATCAGGGACCAGACTCGGATGTGTTCTGATGTAGGAGTGGGCAGTGATCGCCTATGGATCACATCAGTTGAGGCCGCATGAGCAGAACTACGCTACCCATGACCTGGAGTTAGCAGCAGTGGTCTTCGCTCTGAAGACATGGCGACACTATCTGATGGGCGAGCGCTTTACAGTCTTTTCCGATCATCAGAGTCTCAGGTATATCTTCTCGCAGAAGGACCTGAACCTGAGACAGCGGTGATGGCTCGAGTTCCTCCAGGACTATGACTTTGAGAGAGTCTATACTCCTGGGAAGGGGAACGTAGTAGCCGATGCCCTCAGTAGGAGGACGGGCATTCAGCTACTTGAGGAGGCGATAGAGCAGCTGGCCTCTTTGCAGATATCCTTTGTGGATAGAGATGGAGCATCCTTCCTTCAGTCTCTCACAGTCACTCCTCCACTACTGCAGTGAGTCCGGGAGGCACAGCGTGGGGACGCTGACTGTGAGACACGGCGTGCACAGATATCCTCGGGACAGACCTCTGATGGTTTCTCCCTTGGAGCAGAGCACGACATCCTTTTCAGAGGATGTACCATGGTACCAATCGCTTTGCGAGAGGAAGTGCTGAGAGAGTTTCACACTTCTCCTTTGGCGGTACATCCTGGAGTGGCGAAGATATACCAGGACCTCAGACGACAGCACTGGTGGCCGGGCATGAAGAAGGTTGTAGCATAGTTCGTTTCCTGATGCCTCACCTGCCAACAGGTGAAAGAAGAGCATCAGGTACCAGCAGGCTTGGTACAGCCCTTGGAGGTTCCGGAGTGGAAGTGGGACGGCATATCCATGGACTTCATGACTGGACTTCCACGCACTTCCAGAGGTCACGACTCCATCTGGGTGATTGTTGACCGACTCACCAAGTCGGCACACTTCTTACCCATTAGAGAGCAGGACTCAGTGGAGAGCATGGGACGTCTCTACGTTCAGGAGATTGTACGGCTCCACGGCGTGCCATCATCTATCGTCTCTGATCGAGATGCTCGCTTTACTTCCCGGCTTTGGAAGGGGTTACAGGAGGAGTTCGGGACGCAGCTACGTCTGAGCACAGCCTTTCACCCTCAGACGGATGGTCAGACGGAGAGGACCATTCAGACTCTCGAGGACATGCTCCGCGCATGTGTCCTCGACTTTGGTCGTAGCTGGGAGGACCACCTACCCTTGGTGGAGTTTGCGTACAACAACAGCTACCACTCCACCATCGGGATGGCACCGTACGAGGCGTTGTACGGCCGACCTTGTAGATCTCCTTTGTGCTGGACAGACCCTGGGGAGTCAGAACTTGTGGGACCGGAGATGGTTCAGGCCACGACAGAGAAGCTCCAGGTCATCCAGGAGCGGATGAGGACAGCTCAGAGCCGGCAGAAGTCATACGCTGACAGGAGGCGGAGGCCACTAGAGTTCAAGGATGGAGACCACGTCTTCTTGCGGGTCTCACCTCGACGTGGTTTTCGGAGATTTGGCCGAGGCGGAAAGTTATCTCCGCGCTTCATCAGACCCTTCCAGGTCCTCAGTAGGATTGGTGAGGTGGATTATCGCCTGGCTCTACCACCTCAGTTGCACCGGGTGCACGACGTCTTCCACGTGTCTCAGCTGAGGAGATACGTGCACGACCCGACGCACATCATTGACCATGGGGAGCTTGACGTTGACGATGGGGTGACTTTTACAGAGGTCCCGGTGGAGATAGAGGATCGACAGGAGCGGTTCCTACGTGGGTGATCGATTCCTCTTGTGCGCATTAGATGGCAGCACGAGAACCTCCAGGAGAGTACATGGGAGCGGGAGGCTCAGATGCGTGCTCAGTACCCTCATTTATTTCCCTAGTTTTTGATGTATCTTTACGGGGACGTAAAGCCCTGAGGTGGGAGTAATGTAAAGACCCGTAAAATTCAAGGGAAATTTTTTCTTAATTTTCTTTGGAATTTTACAAGAGCGCGGTTTCTGACGGCACCTGATTCCGAGGCCCGGAGTGCCCGGAATCAATTTCCGAAGTTTGGCTCGGGTACATTCAGTGAACGAATGAGCGGGAATTTCTAACTTTTGATCCGGTGCTTGGAATTGAAATCCGAGGACACCGATGAACTCGCAACGCCGATATTCTCTTAAGGAGACATTTTCTGAAGTTGTGTTTATTGCGGGATGAAAGTTAATTTTTGGGAGAATCATAAAAAAGTTGAATAAAAATGTGGAACACTTTTTATTTTACTTTTGTTGGTTAACTTCTCTCAAAGGAAGTTAGGGGTGGGACCCACACCCACTTAACCTCCCTTGAGAGGATTAAGTGTGGTGGGGCCCACACGAACCCCATCCCCTCATCTTCTCCCTTAAACTCCCCTATTAAATTAAGTTGGCAAGTTGAGTTATTTAATGGGTTGAGTTGTCTTAATTCAAACCTTTGAAATTCAAATGGTTTGGTTGAGTAAATAAAATAAGCCCTTAGCTTATTTTATTTAGTTAGAATTGTTTAGCCATCTTGAGAGAATTTTGAGTTCTTCTCCTTCTTCTTCAAACTTTGACGAAGAACGCTCAAGCTTTGACGAAGAACGCTCAAGCTCCGAAGAAGAACGTCGCTCCTCTCTTCTTCGTAGCCGTTGTTTCCGAAGATCGACGACGTCTTCCGTATCAACGAAAGGGAACGCCGCTTCCTCCCCAGACTCCCTTCGTCGGCTTACGAAGGTTCGCCAACGACATACCTCTTCGTCATCGGATTTGACGAACGATTACCGCGACGCCCGACCTCCGCGACGTTGTCTTCCGCGGGTCATTGACGAACTTCAAACTTGAACCCAAGGTAGGGGTTGTTGTTGATTATTTATTTATTCTCGTTCGTGGTTCTAGCATGACAAACGTGAGGATATTTAAATATGTGTTATCGTTTAACGTGAGGGGGCCGGACCGCATGAACACGGCCGAACCCCCTCCTTTGTTCTTGTTGATTTATCTTGCGGATGAAACAAGATGGCGTGGTGCCGTCGCACCACGCGGAAATTCGCACCGTGGAATAATCATCACGAACGCGACGCCGTCACGCCGCGTCGAAGGGAATCGAAGGCGCCGCGGCCGGAGCGGGGCCACGGCGGAGGGGCGCGGTGCCGTCGCACCGCGCCGGACAATGAACACCGCGGCCGGTTCCGGTCCGCGGCGAGACGGGAAGACCGGCGGCTCGTCGGGCCGCCGGTGTCGGAAACCGGAAGGGGACCGGCTTGCCGGTCCCGTTGGAGAAAAACCGGTTGGCCAGGTGGCCGGCCGGAAGGTCAAAGACCGGGGGAATTTAATTCCCCCGGTCAACCCTCGAAATCCCCCCCATTTATGAGGGGGGGGGGGGTTTCTTTGAGGGGGGCAGGCGGCCCCCCGGTTCTCCACAAGCAGGCCCCCACGAGGGGGCCGGTTCTCCAAAAGGGGCGGCTAAAAGCCGCGCCGCCACTTGCTGGAAGCGGGGGCCATGCCCCCCGCGCGTGACACCAGCAGCACCAGGCCGCACCGCCGCCGGCCGGGCCGCGCCGCCGCGCCGGACCGCGCCGCCGCGCCGGCCCGCCGCCGGCCGGGCCGGGTCGCCCCGGGCCCGAACCCCCCATTTTCGAATCATTTTCGGTCTTCTGGCCATAACTTGAGCCACGGACCTCCGATTGACGAACCGTCTATGGAAACACGATCCTTGGATCGAGACGGTCGTTTCTGTATATTGCACTCAAAGTTTCGGAATACTTTGAGTTCGACCGGGTTGGTTCGTACACGAAACCAACTGGGCCCTCGGAGCGGAAACACTCATATCTTGAGCTACGAACGTCCGATTGACGTGCCGTCAGCTTTTTTGTGTTCCTCTTAGTGAGACGGATCTTTTGGCATACTACGCCCGAGGTTTGGACGCAGGTGGAGTACGGTCGGGTTGGTTTTTCCTTAAAAACCAACCGGGCCCCTGGGACGAAAAAGCCAATAACTCTCAGACCGGGCGTCCGATCGACGCGCCGTCTATTGCGTTGAGTTCCTGTTGACGATACGGAACTTTTGGATACATCAACTCTGGACTTTGTGAAAGTTGATGTATCAGCCTCTCGGATCGTGGAGCGGACCCTCCTGAACGAGCTTGCTGTGTGCGAGAACCCTAGTGCTGGCTGCGACTGTGACTACTACTGCTACTGCTACTGCTACTGTGACTGCGACGACGACAGTACATAGATCCTGTGTAGATTCGATGACGACGACTACAACACTCAGCGATCCTACGTGGATCAGTGCTACAGGTCATGTGTGGGCCCGATCCTGTGTGGTTCCGATCCTGTGTGGGTCTTTGCGCTCAGCGGTCCTGTGTGAACCAGCGCCTACAGGTCCTATGTGGGCCCGATCCTGTGTGGGTCTTTTGCGGCGGTTAGTTACCTATCGATCCTTCGTGGGTCTGACGACTTAGATGGATCAGAGATCATCTTTATCGTCTTTCGAAGAAGTATACCTGTGTGAGCTGAATCCTGTTGCTTCCCTGTGTGGATTGTGTTGTGCTATCCTGTCTGGATTACGTTTTGCTTTCCTGTGTGGAATACGTTTACTTTCCTATGTAGACTGAGTTGTACTTGGAGCGTATTGGAATTGATGACTTAGGTATATGTATGGGCATATACCTAAGCAGTGTTGGTTGTTACTTCATGATTTTACCTTTCTTTGTGGTTTATCCTATGTGGATTTCGGGAGACCTTCAGGGGTCTCGGGGTCCCTACTGAGTAGCTTATACTCACCCCTGCACGGGCTATGCCCGCACTACGTTGTGTTGGTTGCAGGCGACGGACAGCGTTGATCTTGGCTGAAGCTTGCAGAGCAGGACGGTACCTGGGGGTGGACCACTGGGCGGGACGTACTCGGAGCGGACGGTGGGACCCGTGGAGCTGTGGAGCTATCTGTACCCATCCTTCAGGTGGGATCACGAGTGGACAGCTCGGTGTAGCGGATTTTACTTACAGTTGTTGTTTTCCCTTTCGAGTTGTACTTTACTTTCAGTTTGGGTTTGTATACTGGCCCATTTACTTTTCCGCACTTTCAGTTGTACTCTGTTTTTACTTAGTGTTTACTTTCCGCTTGCTTACTCTGTGGTGTTTGTTTACTTTACAAAGGCAATGCCTTCCCTTTTTACCAGGATTTACGCCTTGGTGCTAGTCGCCAGCCCCTGGCCTATGGAAGGCGGGCTTGGGGTAGTCACGGCACGGACCCCGAGGGCGGGTCGTGACATAAATGATAAAGAAAATGGGGAAAATAAAATTCAACCACTTACATGACAAAAATTATGGAGGAAGCATTAAAGAATTTTTTTTTGAGTGGTAACTAAATGTGATTCAACCATGGAAGGTTTTACCAAGAAGTTTATGATTACCAAAGGGTGATGAATAGGATAGTAAATATAGATGAGGATAATAATGTACAAACTAATGCACCTACTACACTTCAATAATTCAATTGCAAGGATATGAAAAAGTATGCAAATCAATGCCATAATCCAAGGGATAATAAGGAAAATATACATAAACTACCTTCAAGACCAAGGTAATAAGGAAGAACCAATGAAATCACAAATAATCAATTGTAACATGATAATGAAGTGGTTAAAGGTACACTTATTTTCTACTCTAAATCTGAAAATGAGTTATTTGATTTTAGTTCTTCACATTCTTTCTTATCATGAAAATTTTCTAAGAATGTTGATTCACCCCCTCAAAAATTAGATATTTAACTATTTTCTTAAAAACACTAGTGCTTCAATGATTTCATCTAAGGTATATAAATCTTCTAAAATTGAGTATTTTGTGATGATACTTCTTACAGATCTAGTAATTCTTCCCTTGGTATAATTTTAAGTGATATTGGGTATGGATTGGCCACCCATACATACAGATGATATCCATTATTATGAAAATGAAATCTAACTTTATATCCCAAATCATACCATTATTGAGAAAAGTAAATATAATTTCGTATCCAAAATCATCCCATTTTACAATATTATTATAGGTATGAATATAAAATTCCTTTGAAAAAAATCATTAATATGGGTCTTGATACCCTATAACGAGGGATACACGAATCCAATGGATGTTGAGGAACTTAATGTTGTATATATTCCAATCATATGGGAGTATATTTATGTATTCCCTAAATAAATTCATGTTATTCCCCCAAAAAGAGATGTGATGTTTTCAATTGAAATGATACTAGGATCCACACCTATATTAAAGAGTCCTTTTAGAATGGCCCTCGTTGAATTAGAATAATTGAATAAGTAAAATTGGGAGCATCTGTAAAAGGGTTTTATACACGCAAATACTTTACCATGGAGTGAACCATTCCTATTTTGTCATTAAGAAGGATGGATCAATTCCTCTTTGCTTTGTTTTTTTTGAACATAACAAAAATCATGATCAAGATAAATTATTATTTACAATGTATTTATGATCTATTTGATCAACTTGGGGTGGGGGTGATAAATACCTCTCAAATGTGGATTTTCAATTTAGATACCATAAATTAAGGGTAAATAGATAAGTTATAACCATGAAATAATTCCACACAAGATAGGGATACTATGAATTACTAGTGATTCCTTTTGTACATAAAAATTCCATATATTCTTCATGGATCTGGTGAATAAAGTCTTCAAAGATTACCTAGATAGTTTTTTTCATAGTCTTTATTGATTATATTTTCATATATTCTAATATAAATAGAGAACAAGAAGAGAATTTTAGGAATGTGCTAAAGACCTTAGGAAAGGAGAAACCATATTCCAAGTTCAGAAAGTATGAATTTTTTTCCAAAACAAGTATCCTTCTTGGGTTATGTAATTACATAATAGGGTATGTATATATATCCTTCAAAGACATTAGTGATTAAATAATGGATTAGAACAATAAATGAGATAGAGATCCATATTATTCTTGGTTTGTCCAGATACTATTGATTCTTTGTGAGAAATTTTCCATGACTTATAAATCCTCTAAACAAGTTAACATAAAAGGGGTTAAAGTTTCTATTTATAGTTGAATATAAAGAAATATTTAAGGATTGAAATAATAGGTTGGTCATTGAATTTATACTCATATGATCATGAAGTGGATAATATTTTATCATATACAGTGATGCTTCAATGAAGTATATTGGATGTGTTTTAAAAAAAATGAAATTATAATAGATTCTTCCTCATATTAATTAAAAGAACATGACTGAAATTATCCCATGCATGATTTAGAGTCAGTAAATGTAATTTTCACATTAACGATTTGAACACATTATCTATATAGTGAAAAGTGTGATATATAATAATAAAAAAATCTTAAAGTATATATTCACATAGAAGGGGTTGAACATGATCCAAATGATATGATTATTATTAATAAAATAATATGATATCTTAAGACATCACCTCCCCAAGAGGGAAAAAAAGGTGGAAGATGATCCAAATAGACATTATCATGACACTATATAGTGGATAATATTTATGGATATTCAAATTATGGATTAGGAAATTGTAAAGGAAGGGATAAAATATATCATTTCCCAAATGTTTTCTCAACCATCAAACTCTATAAATATTAAGGATTCCTAGAAAGATGACTTGGAGCTAAAAAAGAGTATAAGAAGTATTTTGGACTTAAAATTTGACAATATTGGATTTATAATATTTTATAAATTATTATGTATCCCATCAAAATCAGAATTGAGGAAGGATTGGTTAGATAATTCAGATATCTCATAATTCTCTATTCATCTAGGAATTAATTTTTTATAGAGATATGAAGAAACACTTATGGTTGGAAAACAGAAAGAGAGATATTGGGGAGTATATACCTTGATTATTAGTATGCCAGATAGTAAAGGATTAATGTTATAAATATAAGGGGGTGATGTAAGAATTATCTATAACAATATTGAAATGGGAGAATATCACCATGGATTTTTTTCACCCCACCAAATGAAATGATTCCAGTTAAGTAATGGTGTATTTTATTATAAAATTAACAAACTTAACTAATATTTGAGAGAATTTATAACTTGATAAAATTTCTAAATAATACACAAAGGAAGTGGTACAACTACATTGAGTACCACTTTTAATTATATATGATCAAGATCCAAGGTTCACATCAACATTATAGAGAAATGTTCAAAAATCAATAGATACATAAATGATATTTAGAATATATTATTATACTCAAATTTATGTTCAATAAGAGATCCACATTCATATATTAGAATATATATTCAGGTCTTAATCAATGCATTTGAAAGGATATTAGGATCAACATATTTCTTTGGTTGAGTTATCATATAATAATAGTTTCCACTCTTTCATTCAAATGGAACTATATGACGGTCAATATGGGAAGAGATGTAGAACTCCAACATTGTAAGATGAATAAGAAGACGGGAATATATTATGGGAGTATGCTTCCCAGGAAATTATGGAAATGGTTCAAATCATTCTATGACATATAAAAGTAGAACAAAGTCAAAAAATGATCTATATTGATAATCATCAATGATATCTAGAATTTTAAATTAGTGATAAGGTATAACTTTGAATATCATCTTGGAAGAGGGTTATGAGATTGAACAATAAGTGAAAGTTGATCCCAAGTCACATTGGTCCCATTGAGATTCTAGATCACTCATGGACTATAACATATCACTTTGAACTTCCCCCAATCCTCTATATGGTATATGATGTGTTCTATTTATCACCTTTGAAGAAGTAAAGACCATACCCATCACATATTCTAAACATGAAGCACTGAAATTGGAAGATTATCTCTATTATGTGGAATAATTATTGGAGAACATGGATGAAAGAGGTAAAGTACTATTGAATAATACCACCCACCTAGTCAAAGATCTGTGGAAAAGTCATAATATTGAGAAAACTATATGGGAACCTAAATATGTAATGATACAAAATTACCCTCACTTATTTTTATTTAAGTCATAGAACTCTAGGGGAGACATTAATTTTATGGGTGATAAAATACATTAGACCATGATACTAGTATATAGTTATCTTTAAATAAATATTGTGTGATTCAACAATAAGCTAAAATGAACCTTGATATAATATTGTTATAAAACTATTAAATGTGATTGTTATAACATAACCATTGAATTGGAAGGTATAAAATAAACTAACCAAATTATAAAATATATGTATAAAGGAGAATAAATGATTGAAATAAGTTGGAGTCTTCCTTACAAGGCTCATTTTTATGATATTGGAAAGCCGACAACATTATTAGGTTTTCCACAGATGAAGACCAAGATGAACTTCAAAAAGTATGGATTTATAGGAGAAGCCCAAGATCATGGAAGTCACTAAAATATCCATGCTATCTGAATCCCCAAATTTGATTTACACCATTAATTATATTACCCTTAGATCTTATACAGAGGTCTCGAGGGGTTTTGTAAGTAGAAGTTAGGATTATATAAACATGTAATTATTAAGGTAATTTTTATATACATTTTCTCATTAATTAATTTATAATTTTTATAAAAGTTAATTTTAAAATCTATTTTAAAGGTTTAATTTAATTTTTTGATTAATTTTTAGGAAATAAATAATCAAATTTCAAATTTACAAAAAAATAATTAATGTAAAAAAAACTATTTTTTGATGAATTGTATTTTTCTATATATTATGTATTTTTTATTTTGAAAAAATAAATTGGTAAGTATTTCATAATAGATTTAATGAAATGTATGTAATATATATATATATATATATAGAAAATATATTAACACTCATTTAATGTAAGAAACCGGATTTTCGTTTCAGGTATGTTTATCCTTTTTCTGGAGTTTTTAAGAAAAATGAAATTTCTGGAAATTTTCAAAGTACACGCTGTGTACTTTCTGAGTACACGCCGTGTACTCTGTTCCGGCTTGAAGCCATGTGCTGGCCATGCCCAGGCCACACACATGGTGTGTAGGGGTGACGTGGAGGCTGTTTTTAGCGGATTACAAAAAAACCCACTACACGCCGTGTACTTTAAAAATACATGTCATATACTATTTTTTTTCATTAAACAGACCGGGGTTGCGCCTAACCACCGAATTCATCTTCTACTCTAAATTCCATCCGCCTGAGAGCGACCGTATGGCCGGATCTTCGACGAGCTCCCGCCTCTTAGTCCGTTCTCCAATTCGAGCACGGTCAATTGCATTGGAATCACAGTGGTGAGCACTCCCTTCTGCTTGAGTCTTGTTTCTTTATTCCTCTTGGTTTTCAAGTTATCATAGGTTGAGTGTTTTGTGAATTTTCTCAGATCTACGTCATTATAAGGGGAATCTGTCATCTCCGTTCACGTATATCGATCTCCTAGGATCGAGGTAGGTGGTTTGTTCTTTTCTGTAGAAAGTTGATGGATATTTTGTGAAAATTCCCCCAATTCCTTTGAACGGGGAATTGGGTTTTTTCTATTTCTTCCTTGCTTTTTGCTTTCTTTGCTTGATTGATTTAGTAGAGGTTGATGCTTATGAGTAGAGTAATTTATTTTGTGCTCAGGTTGCTTTTCCATGCTTTTTTTTTCTTATTAGGCATTTCGCCAGTTTCCTTGCCTAGTTGTAGGATTGTGGACTGTTTCCTTGTATTGCTACTGAGCCTTAGTTGATATCCAAGTATTTATTGAGGTTTAATTGGACGATGCACGCACACTGAGCATTTTTAGTTTCACCCAGGACTGTGAGAACCTAGAGTAGTAGACCAATGGGAGAATCGACAGATGGGCTTCTCCAAAGTGTCTTTTAATTACTATGCGAGACCACAGGGGGCATTAACGTTGAGTGCTTCCTCAGAGAGTCTGTAGTTCCTCGACGTGGGAATCAGGGGGAATAGACGTTGAGTGATTCCCCAGAGATCCTTTAGCACGATAGGAGACTATTGGGGGAATTGACGGTGAGTGCTTCCCTAGAGAGTCTATTTTTTTTCATAGCTGAACCAGAGGGGTGAGACTGTGTGTGACTCCTAAAGGGTTGTTAGTACTTGTAGGTTGAACCATAGGGGTTAGGCTATGAGAGATACCCAGAGGGTTACCTGTTTTCTTCTTGTTTCTGCTGTTTACTTGTGTACTTTATTTGTTAGAACTGTGGACTGTAGCTGCTTGTGATTTATTGTTTACTGCTTCTTGTTTTATTACTTTCCTTGTATTTATTGACTGTTAGGCACAGATCTTTGGGTGATTTCCTACTGGGATTGTATCTCACACCCTGTTTGGACCATGCTTTTGGGCCCAAACAGACTATGTTGTTGTAGGTATAGATAAGGGAAAGCTCCCTTCTACTTCAGGTTCTTGATTGCGCTGGAGATGGAGAGCATGTGACCAAGCCGTGGCTCGCAATTTTGAGGAGTTTATTTTGTTTCCTTTGAACTTTGTTTTCAGTTGTATTCGAGCACGTTGATGTGTTTTCTATTTTCCATAGATACTTGTACCTACTGCATCATTGTTATCATTATTATGTATCCATTGCTTCCATTGTTCACTTCAATTGTTGAATGCTGTTGATTGTTTCTGCTATTGTGTCGGGTTGTTTCCACTGTATACTTTACCGATGAGGGCATAGTTTCCCAACTGACTCACCAAGGCCCTTGCTGCTAGTGGGCAACCTCTGGTGTTTGGGGAAATGTGCTTGAGGTCATGTGGCGAACCGGGTACGGGGCACCAGTGGAGGGGCTCCAGATTCAGGTCATTACAAAGTGGTATCAGAGGAGTTCTTTTCTCTTGTTTTACTATTTGGAGACTTTAGCTAGGGATAAGACGGACTAGGTACTTGGTATTAAGCTATACTCGGGAGTAGATAACTCGTGTATAGGGAAATGTCATACTACCTCGTTAATTGTAGTTCTGGTTTTGAGATTTTATGGTTGATTTGATTTTACCTAGAGTGATTCACATGACTTATGATATTATTGTTTTGATATTTCGGTTCTATTTATGTTGCAAGCCGATGAGATAAGGGTATTCCATCTCATGCATCATATAGGAACATATAGAAATCACATGCCATGCATTCTTGCCATTCCATCTAGGGTGCATTAGAGTTTGCATGCTGTTGTGATAGACTTTTGTAGATTATGCATGATGTTGTGATATATTCTTGATAGAATACCTTCTGTTATGTAAGTGATCTATTCATTTTACCTTGTATGTGACTATAGTATATGCCAAGATTTGATTCGTGGGGAGTATGGGCCCTCACAAATCAGAATTTGGCACCTCTTTGCCTTGTTTTTAGTGTTTCTGGGAGTCTGAGCAGTTTCTGAGCTACTGCCCAGAAAAACCGAGAATACATGGAGTGTACTTTTTGGATACACGCCGTGTAGTTTTCAGGCCATGTCACTGACCATGTGAGCAGAACACGATGTCATGAAAGTAACATCGGGAACACTCCATGTATGGTAGGTACACGCCGTGTAAGTTTGGAGCCGTGTACCCGGCCGTGTCACTAACAACATGGGTCCGAGAAGCTCGGGTAGAACACACCGTTTCCAGAGGGAACATGTCGTGTTGTCCTGTCCAGGTAACCAGCCGTGTCACAAAAAACACGGGCTGACTTTACCTTCGTTTCCACACGCCGTGTGTTCTCTGAACACACCGTGTAGTCTTGTCCAGGTACCTTGTCGTGTCACGAACAACACAGGGCAGTGTCACCTTTTCCTATACACGCCGTGTTTCTTCAGAGCACACCGTGTAAGGTTCATATGTGTAGATGGCCATGTGCTTAAAAACACGGGCCGCCAAAGCCTTGTCCACTACACACCATGTCCACAGGGAACACGTCATGTAGTCTCTGTTTTAGAATAACCGTGTGGGTTAACTGTGTAAAGGACTCGAGCAGGGGAGAAGTTTTGAAACACACGCCGTGTGTGGGGTCAACACGCCGTGTAGTTTGAGGTGTAAATGACTTGTAGGGCAGGAGTACACGCCCATGTCAGTGGCTTGAGAAGACACGCCGTGTAGCTTTTATACATGCTGTGTAGTTGAGTTTTGAAAACTTGTGTGTTTTTCTTACCTGTTCCCATTTTGTACTCTTGTGTTCTCTGTCTTTGTTAATTCTGATCTAAGGTTTGCTTTTGATCTTTTAGTGCTATGCCTCCTAGATGTCCTCCGGTCGTACGTCTGTCATTGGGTAGTGATCAGACGCCAGACAGGGCTGATCGGGGACTACCTACCGATCCTCCAGTCGGCCCAGCCTTGGCACCGGCTGTTATACCAGTTGCAGGCGTTGATGCGCAGTTCAGGGAAGGGTTCATGAGGATGATTCAGGCCTTCCAGGGAGCACCTCCTCCTACCACGACTATGGCATACCTGACGCGGGATTTTTAGCAGCAGCATTTTCCCACATTCTCGGGGGAAGGAGGACCTTAGGCTGCAGAGTCATGGATAGAAGTCATGCTGACTATCTTCGAGAATCTAGAGACACCTTCAGAGAGGCGGGTAAAGCTTGCCACTTACATGCTCCGAGACTCCACCAAGAGGTGGTGGGATGTGATATCACAGGTGGGTCAACAGCAGGATATGGCTTGGGAGGAGTTCCAGCGCGTGTTCTATGACTACTTCTACCCGGAGACTCTGAGGGCCAATCGAGCCCTGGAGTTCATGAGCTTAGAGTAGGGTACTCTTTCTGTCCTGGAGTATTCCGCTCGTTTCACCGAGCTGCAACATTTCACACCCCTCCAGGATGGGAGCGGGGTGTTCTTAACAAAGAAGTTTGAGGATGGTCTCAGGCGGGAGATCCGCTCGCAGGTGAACATCTTCCAGCTAACTTACATTACTTCCATTGTCAACCAGGAACTGATTGCAGAGCACAATCTGAGAGACTCTGGAGCTGCGATCCAGGGTGGTCTTACTTCCAGAGCCATTTTACCTCCAAATGACATAAACAAGCGCCACAGATAGCCTACACGTGGTGATCTGAAGAAGCGAGATGCATCGTCAGGAAGCCAGGTGACATGCTACTAGTGTGGCCGGTCAGGGCACATGAGGCCGCAGTGCCAGAGGGACCCCGTGGAGTGCCGATATTGCGGGAAGATGGGTCACCTTCAGTGTTTCTGTCAGGTTTTCTCACCAGCAGCTGGTGACCAGGGTTCTTCCATGACTCCTTGTTCAGGAGCAGCCCCACCAGTTTCTCACCAGTCGGGGAACTGGAGTTCTTCCGGCCATTCGGGCCGAGATGGAGGTCAAGTATGTGGTGGTCAGCCACCAGTCCCTTAGAACTAGTAGGGAGGTTCAGCTAAGAGTGGTCAGCTAGGGGCGTAGGGTCGTGGTACATGCCAGTCTTTTTCCATGGAGCAGACTTATGAGGAGAAAGATCCCAGACCTTCTACTGTTCGAGGTACGATTTTAGTAGCCTCAGTTTTATCTTCATCTCTTTTCGATACTGGTTCTATGAATAGCTTTATCTCTATTACTGTCGTGGAAAGCCTTGGGCTCTGCATCTTTTCTTCTTCTGACTCATTGACACTAGACACACCTTTGGGGACGAGGACATCTAGTGTACGCCAATGTAGAGAGTGCCCTATCGAGGTTGCAGGGTATCGTTTCTTATGGGATATCTACTTCCTAGAGATGACGAGTTATGATGTCATTCTCAGAATGGACTGGCTAGTTCCCTTCTAGGATTTTGTCGACTGTTAACACCGCAGGGTCAGTTTCGTCTCACCAGAGGGTGAATCCTTTCTTCATAGAGGCAAATGGGACGTTCGGGCGAGTCGGGCAGGACTTGACCATCTTGGGCTAGGAGGGTTGACAACCCAGATTGCTATTCATTATCTGGATGATCAAGGGACTCCACAGTTGAACTCTCCTCCAGTGGTGGATCGTTTCAGGGATGTATTTCCAGAGGACTTATCAGGTTTTCCTCTGGAGCGTGAGGTAGACTTACCTATTGAGCTCGTGCCAAGAGTGGCACTGATGTCCATTCCACCCTATAGGATGGCTACAACTGTGCTACAGGATCTCAAGAAGCAGTTAGAGGAGTTGCAGGCAAATGGTTTCATCCAACCCAGTACTTCTTCTTGGGGTTTGCCTGTCCTGTTTGTGAAGAATGAAGACGGTACCCTATGGCTTTGTGTGGATTATTGGAAACTAAACCAGTTGACGGTCAAAAATCGATATCCTTTACCAAGGATCGATGACTTCTTTGATCAGCTTCGAGGAGCCCGTGTGTTCTCGAAGATCGAATTGAGGTCCGGTTATCATCAATTGCTTGTTAGACCATCAGATATACCTCTGGAAGCCTTCAGGAGTAGGTACGGTCTATATGAGTATACATTCATGCCGTTCGGTCTCACGAACACGCTGCAGTTTTCATGGAACTAATGAAATGAGTGTTCCATCCTTACTTGGAATACATTGTCGTGGTCTTCATGGATGATATCTTGGTGTACTCTCACACTCGACACGACCATGCCACACATCTTGAGATTGTTCTGAGTACACTGAGAGAGCATCAGCTTTATGCTAAACTCTCGAAGTGCCACTTCTGGATGGATCAGATTCACTTCTTGGGTCACGTCATCTTAGAGGAAAGAATATCTGTGGACCCAGAGAAAGTGAGAGCCGTAGATTCCTGGGAGCATCCGAAGAATGTCTTTGAGGTACAGAGTTTTCTAGGGCTGGATGAATACTACAGACGCTTCATTCAGGACTTCTCACGCCTATCAACACCTTTGACGGGTCTGACCAAGAAGGGGGAGAAGTTCTTATGGTCAGATTCTTGTGAGTCAGCCTTTCAAGAGTTGAAGGGAAGATTGACGTCAGCATCGATACTAGTATTTCAAGAGCCAGGCAAGAGCTACACAGTCTATTGTGATGCTTTAGGTATCGGACTAGGAGCTGTGCTTATGAAGGGAGATGGAGTCGTTGTGTATGGGTCTCGGCAGCTAAGGCCACATGAGAGGAACTACACTACGCATGATCTGGAGTTAGCCGTTGTTGTTCATGCCTTATGCTGTTGAAGACACTATCTGCTGGGAGAGCACTTTGTGGTCTTCACCAACCACAAGAGTCTCAAGTATATCTTCACTCTGCGTGATCTGAATCTGAGACAACGTAGGTGGGTTGAGTATCTACATTTTTTTGACTTCGAGCTCACCTATACGCCAGGAAAGGGAAATGTAGTGGAAGATGCGCTGAGTAGGAGAACTCAGGTTTAGGCGGTTCAGGAGCCCAGTAGTGAGTGGAAGCTGATGGATCTGTTCTCTGAGATGCATATAGAGGTGCACAACAGACAGGGACCAACTTAACTATCTACTGTAGTTTTTATCTCCACGATTCTTGATCGGGTACGGATGAGGGAGATATCAGACTCAGAAGGCTTAGTCCTATAGGAGAGTGTGTCAGGAGAAGACCCTCTTCCTAGATGGACAATGGGTGAGGATGAGATCTTGCGTTTCCAGGGAGGCGTATGGGTGCCAGCAGACATACGTGAGGAGATGATGCAGGATTTTCACTCCTCAGTTTGGGAGGTTCATCCTGGCGTCACCAAGATTTATCAGGATCTTCATCACTAGTACTGGTGGCTAGGTATGAAGAAGGATGTTTCTGGTTTCATCTTGCGGCATTCTACTTGTCAGTAGGTGAAGGTAGAGCATCAACGACCAGCGGGCCTTTTACAGCAGTTACCCATTCCAGAGTGGAAGTGGAATGATGTTGCGATGGACTTCGTGACCGGGTTGCCGAGGTCACCTCGAGGGAACGATGTTGTTTGGGTTGTCTTAGACAGGCTTATGAAGGTTTCTCACTTCTTGACGATCAAGGAGACCTTCAATTCTAATGATCTAGGACGACTTTACATCCGGTAGATCGTTCGTCTGCATGGAGTCCCGCACTCCATCATTTCAGATAGGGATGCGCGCTTTACCTCTCAGTTCTGGCAAGGACTTCAGAAGGCCTTGGGTACACAGGTACTTTTGAGTACAACATACCATCCCCATATTGATTGCCAGTCCAAGTGCACAATTAAGGTGCTTGAGGATATGCTTTGAGCTTACATCCTATACTTTGGCAGTTCTTGGGAGAAGCATATCCCTCTGGTGGAGTTTTCCTACAACAATAGTTTCCCGGCGACCATTCAGATGGCACCTTACGAGGATTTGTATGGTAGGCCATGCCGATCACCCTTATGCTGGCTGGAGGTAGGAGAGGTAGCTTTGCTGGGACCTCATCTTGTTCAGGATACTTCAGAGCAGATAGAGATGATTCAGAAGCCGATGGCTACAGCACAGTATCGATAGAATTCTTATGATGATCAGCGGAGACGACCTCTTGAGTTTGAGGTCGGAGATCAGGTTTTCCTGCGTGACACACAGAGATTGGGACACAAGAGGATTCGGAGACAGGTCAAGCTTTCACCGCGGTATGTCGGGCCGTTTGAGGTCTTGGAGAGAGTGGGGATGGTTGCTTATCGGTTGCAGCTACCTCCGAGGATCCGACCCATACATGACTTCTTCCATGTATCTCAGCTCCAACGATACTTTTCAGACTCGTGTCATGTCTTTCAACCTGAGGAGGTTGAGCTTGAAGCGGATGCGTCATTCGAGGATCATCCTATCCGGATTGTCGATCACAGTACGAAGTTTCTCCACAGGCGGTCTGTTCCTATGGTACAGGTGATATGGCAGCACGAGCGAGTACAAGACGAGACTTGGGAAAGGGAGGCTGATGTACGATCGCAGTGGCCAGAGCTATTCGGGAATTCTTATTCTACGCCATGTTAGGGAAATTCAGGGATGAATTTCTTTAAGGGGGGAATTTTGTAAGAACCAAGATCTTCGTTTTAGGTATGTTTTTCCTTTTTCTGGAGTTTTTAAGAAAAATAAAATTTATGGGAATTTTCAAAGTACACACCATGTACTTTCTGAGTACACACCGTGTACTCTGCTCCGACTTGAAGTCATGTTCGGGCCGTGCCTGGGCCACACTCACAGTGTGTAGGGGTGACGTGGAGGCCATTTTTAGTGGAGTACAGAAAAACCCACTACACGCAGGGTACTTTAGAAATACACACCATGCACTTTTTTTTCATTAAACGGACCAGGGTCGCGCCTAACCCCCGAATGCATCTTCTTCTCTAGATTCCTTACGCCTGAGAGCAACCATACGGTCAGATCTTCGACGAGCTCCCGCCTCTTCATCCGTTCTCTGATTCGAGCGCGGTCGATTGAGTTGGAATCACAGCGGTGAACTCTCCCTTCTTCTTGAGTCTTGTTTCTTGATTCCTCCTGGTTTTCAAGTTATTGTAGGTTGAGAATTTTGTGCGTTTTCTCATATCTACGTTGTTCTAAGGGGAATCCTTCATCGTCGTTCATGTATATCGATCTCCTAGGATCGAGGTAAGTGGTTTGTGCCTTTCTGTAGAAAGTTGATGGATATTTTGTGCAAATTCCATCAATTCCTTTGAATGGGGAATTGGCGGTTTTCGGTTTTTGACCTACTTTTTTCTTTCTTTGCTTGACTGCTTTAGTAGAGGATGATTCTTGTGAGTATAGTAATTTATTTTGTGCTTAGGTTTCTTTTCCATGCTTTTTTTTCTTATTAGGAGTTTCGCCAGTTTCCATGCCTAGTTGTAGGATTGTGGACTATTGACTTGTATTGCTGCTGAGCCTTAGTTGATAGCGAAGTAGTTCTTGAGGTTTACTTGGACGCTGCATGTGCGTTGAGCATGTTCAGTTTCACTCAGTACTGTGAGAACCTAGAGTAGTAGACCAAAGGGAGAATCGACGAAAGGGCTTCTCTAGAGTGTCTTTTAATTATGATTCGAGACCACAAGAGGAATTGATGTTAAGTGATTCATCATAGAGTCTGTAGTTCATCGACGTGGGCCACATGGGGAATAGACATTGAGTGCTTCCCTAGAGAGCCTTTAGCACGATACGAGAATATAGGGGGGAATTGACAATGAGTGCTTCCCCAGAGAGTATGTTTTTTTTCATAGCTGAACCAGAGGGGTGAGACTGTGTATGCCTCCAAAAGGGTTGATAGTACTTGTAGGATGAACCATATGGGTTAGGCTATGAGAGATACCAAGAGGGTTACTTATTTTCTTCTTATTGATGATGTTTACTCGTGTACTTTATTTGTTAGAACTGTGGATTGTAGCAGCTTGTGCTTTCCTGTTTACTGCTTCTTGTTTTTTTACTTGCCTTGTATTCCTTGACTATTAAGCACAGATCTTTGGGTTATTGCCTACCGGGATTGTATCTCACACCATGTTTGGGCAATTATTTTGGGCCCAAACAGACTATTTCGTTGCAGGTATAGATAAGGGAAAGTGACCTTCTACTTCAGGTTCTTGATTGCGCTGGAGCTGGAGAGCATGGGACCGAGCCGTGGCTCACGATGTTGAGGAGTTTATTTTGTTTCCTTTGCATTTTTTTTCAGTTTTATTCCAGCATGTTGTTGTGTTTGCTGTTTTCCATAGATACTTATACCTGCTGCATCATTGTTATCATTATTATGTATCCATTGCTTCTGTTGTTCACTTCAATTGTTGTATGCTATTGATTTTTTCTACTATTGTGTCTGGTTGTTTCTGATGTATACTTTACCGAATGAGGGAATAGTTTCCCCACTGACTCACCAAGGCCCTCGCTGCTATTCGGCAGCCTCTAGCATTTGGGGAAACACGCTTGAGGTCATGTGGCGAACCGGGTATGGGGCACCAGTGGAGGGGCTCCAGATTCGGATCATTACATTTAATATTAAATTAATATGAAATAATATTAAGAACAAGAAAATAAGAAAAGTCATTTTTTAAAAATAAATTAAGTGTTTTATATTATATTTTATATTTTTATCTAAAAGTTAAAATATTAAATTTTATATTTTTAATTTGATAAATTAAATTTATTGTTGGATTCATTATGTCAAAATTAGTTTTGGGTGACATTTTAGGATTTTTTTAAAAAACCTTTTTTTTGAATAGTAAAAATACACTTATTACAAATACCATAATATTCATTACATCATCATGTTATAAGAATTTATTAAAAATTTAAGAAACAATTTTCTTGAACAAATATTTATTTATGGAGTAAAATAATACATTTAAAAATAATATTTTAAATTTAGAAACCAATGTTTGACATATTGGAACCTAAATTATATTTTATTCTAATTAAATACTATTTTCTAGACATTTTACTTAAATCAATCATTAAAAATATTTGATTCAGTTTTTGTTTTGTTTGAAAGTAAAAAACCCTAGTTTATTTAATCATAAACTAATAAATTTCATGGATATCAATACTATTCATAATTTTTGTCCTAAATAAGTATAAATTCACTTTTATGCTCAAAAATTCATTTTTAAAAAATTGTTTTATTTTGGTATGCGTACTTATATTAAAATTAGTGTATTAAACCAAAAAATATTTTTTATCCCAAATATTGTCTATTTTTTTAATGAATTTTATATTTTACGTTAGTAAAATGTTTTTCTAGAGAAACTTTTAAAAATATCCAAGTCTGGAACCTATCGTGTGTACCTACCACTTGATTGTTTTACTGATTGTGATTTTCAAGTGACCAAGTGGTGTTGAACACATGAAAAAATACATTCAATGTGATAATTATTTATAAGTCTTGTACTAATCATGTGTTGAAATTCAAGTGACTACATGTGTATTGAACCTACCGTATATTGAAGTTCAAGTGAATATATAAAGGAAAATACCCACCGCATAAAGAAATATAGTTACCAATTGATGGTAAGTAAAATTTATTTAATTGTTGTACCAACCATATGTGTTATTATAGTTACTGTATGAAGAGATAAATCTATCATAAGAACACATGATATGACCGTAAGAACAAGTCAATTGACCGTATAATGAAAATTACCTACTTCATAAAGAAAAGTACCTACTATAAGAAGAAGAGTACTGACCATATTAAGATATGTATATACCAAATGAATTATTGAAATGAACATGAATAGTTACCATTCCAAAGTGATATTTTTTAAGTAAAGATAACCAACTAGGTATAACTTAAGAAGTGGTGTACTTTCAAATATCTAATAGATACTTTTTGAGCATTAATTGAAAAATCAGTGCAATTAAGGATATGATGAATATTATCTAATAGATAATTTGAGATTGATTTATATTTAATAATAATAAACACTCATCACAAAAAACATTTTTGACACATATATATGATAATAGAGAAAATACATGTGCATCTAAAATAAATAGAGGATTCATTCGGAACAATTCACAAAACTCTATTTTCTTGAACCTTCTATACAACCTTGTTTGATCCCTTTCAAATAAAAATTAAAGGACTCTAGGAGAGCTGAATATGATAATATTAATATGAATCAAATATTCACATATCTCATCTCTTTATATTTTAGTTTAATCATAACTTTTGAGTTATATCTTTCTTTACTCTATTTATTCGTAAATACAGTCTTCTATAAGATCCCAACCTTTATTGAAATTTATTTTACTTATTTTTAGGCATTCATTTACCATTTTTTATCATAACTTGTTTGGGCCATGCTCTGAGTTCATTCCAAGTGAATTTTCATAATTTTGGAAGCCCATGGGGCTATTCAGGACCCATTTTGAGCCACTAGAGGGGTGGGGAGCATAGTTTGACCAAACCATGTATCCACCCCCTAGACCGTGAACCCCTAGGATATTTGGGTTTTATGGTTTTCACACATTTTAAGAAACCATGAACCTTAAAGAAAAAACATTCACCCCCTGGACAATAGGGGTGCATAGTTGATTTGTATAACCATGCATCTTGTCTATGAAATCATTTGAACATAATCTTAAAACATTGAACATTAGATTAAAAATTATGACACCCCCCATTTTATAACCTTAACCACCCAACTTGTCCTAATATGGTTTTCTTGGATTTTGGAGGCTCTTTATAGAATTCATTGTCTCCTCAAACTCATTCCTTTGTGAATCAAAGATCCAGTGAAAGAATTGACTCCTCTTTAGTATGTGATCTATTATTTTTTGAGGTTCCTATATCTCTCATATTTTTATCACATTAGAGAGGGATGATTTTCTCCCATTTTTGAAGATACAGATCTTGGTTTTAATGAATATTGTTTCTTTTTATCTTGATTCTAGTTTTTAATCCTAGATACTCTTCTCCATTGTGATTTTTTCCCATTATCAATTGAATTAATGGCTATGTTTTGGTGAGAATTTTTAAAATATCCTAAGGTTTGTGGTCTACATGATATTTCACATATTCTGTATTCCTTTCTTAGGTATGTAATTGTATTTCATTATTTCCATGTTGTGTAGTTGCTTTTAATTTACAAAACTGAATTTAATTCCCTTAAATTGAGAGACCCTTCTCAGATCCTGTTAGACACAATAGAGAGCATGAGATCAAGATTAATGGAAAACAGTGGGGTGTTTTGATTATCCTTGAAATGATAAATAGTGAAATGTGAAAAAAGAAATATTAAGTTTATGAAATTGAACTAAATCCTTGTTTTATGGTTTGATAATTGGATTTATAAGGTTTTTTGGATTAAACCTTGAAGCTTAATAAGTTATGGGATAATTGATGTGTAATGTGATAAGTGATTAGATGGAAAATTTATCATTTTTATGATTATATGGAAAGTAAATAATCATGGTTATGATTGATAAATCAAATATTTCACTATGTTGAGAATGGATGATAAATGGGTTATCAATGTAGAATCACGATACATATGTGTGTGTGTGTGCGTGTTTGTGTGTCTGTGTTTTTAAATGTGAATAATGTGGAGGGGGTTCTGGACTGATGCTCCAAGTGATCATTGGTTTTTAGACTATGGATCTAGGCCTATGATGCATGCATGTGAATTGGTGCGGGATTGATGCTTCATGTACCCAAGATTTTGGTGCTAGAATTATTCTCTAAGTATCCATTATATTGGTATTGGATTGACACTCCAAGTAACTAAGATAATGATGTTGGACTGATGCTCCATGTATTTGTGATAATGGTACCAAGACTGAATCTCTTGGGTACGAAAATAAAATATAATTAATCTTAATAATGGACACCCTTGAAAGAATAAATTAGAGTATCACTACGTGTATGGTTCAGACTCTGGCACAATCTAATGCAGGTCCAATTGGTTGGGTATTATCATGAACCCAATCTAAAGACCCAAAATTCCATGTAATTTTTTTAAATTATTTAGGATATTTTTGAGTCTATGAAAATTGATGGCGCATGATTCTGAGGCCTCGGGTGCTCGGAATGAATTTATGAACTTTTTTTAAATTACATTCAGTAAGGGAACGGGAAACATTTTCTATCTTTTGAACCGGTGCTCAGATTAAAAATATAAGGGTACCATTGAATTAAGAACACCGAGATTCGACTATAAACGACTTATCATTTTCCGATGAGTGCTAAGTGGAAAAGTTAATTTGTGAAATTTTTGAGAAACATAATAAAATAATTTAAAATAATTATTTTATTCTTTTCTCTCTGTTATGTAGAGGAAAATTACTCTATGGGGCAGTGACAATGTGGGGATGGGGCACTCTAATGAAACGTATGGATGAACCGTATTTCGTGACGTAAGAATGAATTCAATGGTGTAAAACAACGACATTTTTTCATAAATGAAATAGTGTAACGACGCGATGTCACGTCATTATGGAAACACTGGAGTGTGGTTCTATAAATAGTTCGATGTGTTGGAAAAAATAAGGAGGAATGATTTGGGGGATTCTTAGAAAAATCATTGACGTACTTCCACCCTAGTGAAGAACGACTAATGACTAAGAATGCCTTTCGAAGGTTGGAACTGGGAAGCGTTTTCGACACCATAAAACCCTCGAGGACGAACATGTGACAACGAAAATCATAAAAGGTAGGGGGTTTGTGTGCTTTGATGTTCCCTCTCTTCCTGTTCTTTAAAAATATAACGAATACGGACCAACCTATTAACGGGTTGATCTTCGTCTCTTCTAAGCATGCAGATGGTTGTTGCGGGATCTTAAACTCGAAGATTATTCTTCCTTTTGATATTATTAATTTTTTCCTCATATTTAAAATTCTAACATAGAGTGCGCGGGTCGAAACCAACATGGCCCAGACCCTCTTCTAAACTTTTACATGGTGTGTTCTTCGTGGTGGATCAATGAACACGGTGATAAGGCATTTGAGGGCCACGAAAACAACAATGACATTCCGGTGGCCCACAGAAACAACCGCCGACACACCATTCTTATGGCGTCCGATGGTGGCTGGAGGAGACCCACGAAAACCGACCACGGTTAGTGGAAGGAAGCATGCTGCTACATGCCTCGGGGGCTAGAGGCGGGCAGCCTGAGCCAGCCTCATGGGAGATGGGCGGTGCTCGTAGGTGCCACCGATGGATAGCGGACCACGGTAGGATGGGGCAGTGTGGACCCCGCCCTATGCCACATCGTGCCGGACGAAATGGCCCCACATCCATAGTGCCAGTTGGGTGAAGTGGTCTACCTTCAGGCAGACATGGGCCACCCGAACCGGCCAGACCCGCGGCCCAGAGGGCCAGTGTGGGTGGGACGACCCCCACCCGAAGGGCTGGGCCACCCATGGTCCGGGTCCGCAAACCAGTAGGGCCGACCCCGATGGGCCAGACCCAGTGGAACTGGGCTGACCCTTAATGGGCTGGACCTGGGTGGTGTCAGGTTGACCCTGAGACCTGTTGCGTCAGACCGGCCTGACCGAGTCGGACCAGGCCCTGACCCAAATGGCCCTCGATTAAAGAAACACCCATAAATGAAGAACATGGTGTCCATTTAACACACTGTCTGTGGCATTGGGACCCATTTTGGGAAGCTTTTTCTTTGGCATATTTTGGTGGTCCCGACCAAGCTAGGCCAGACTGAGGTACGATCACCCCCGTTTCACGGAAAGGGGTGTAACTGACAGACTGGGCGTCCGATCGATGAGCTGTCTATGAAATAAGGAACCTTCTGACAAGGCGGTCTATTGGAGATATTCTAAGTGAATTTTTGTGGAGTTTTATGTTTGACATGGGCTATATGAGACTTGAATCCAACCAGGACCTTTTTACAAAAGTTCCCATATCTCACAAACCGGGCATCTAATCAACACATCATCTATCACAATGGGACCCCTATGATGGGGCATTCCCTTGGGTATGATTTATTTTGGACGTTGTATGGGTTGAAAAAGTACTTATTTCATGAGTAGCAAAGTCTTCTAGAGATCAGGCATGCTTCATGCATGAATCTAGTGGTTGGTTGTGACATGAAGAAGAAGAGAGACCAATATGGGTTAGAATCATAAACTCCATAGTGGGATGATATATCTATAAGACTAATCATCCCTACCTCTGCATCAGTGACCAAGATAGGTTAGCACCAACGACCAATACAGGTCTACACAAGTAACTAGTACAAGTTAGCACTACTGACTAATACAGGTCAGTATCGAGCGACCAATACTGGTCAGCACCAGTGACCAATATGGGTTCGCATATAGCGACCAATATGGGTCAGCATAAAGTTACCTATATAGGTCAGCAATAGATATACTATTGATTGGATGGTTTGGATTTATGACTAGTCATCCCTATCCCAGTAACCTTGATGTTTTACCATTAGAGTGAGCTATCTCTTTTTCTTTGTTCTTCATGATCTAGATCATGATTGTGATATTAGCTTTGTGGTATTTCATCTAATGTTTTCATTTTTGGATTGCTGAGAGAACATCAGGAGTCTCAGGGTCCCTACTAGGCATTGTTATACTGACCCCTTCACGGGCTTCACCCGCACCTTATTGTGTCCGGTGCTGACTACTGACGCTCTGAGGTAGACTTTGGAGGTCCGGATCTTGGTGGATCTTGGTGAAAGGGGAGTAGTCGAGATCCTCTTCATCGACAGCAGACTTATATCTACTACCCACTAGGTAGAGCTCTAGGGAAGATGCGATGGCTGTTTACTTTTTTTTTAGTTTATAGGGATTTTATTCGGGCCCAATATTTTCAGTTTGTAGTTGTACTTGGGGTTGTACTTTACTCTTATGGTTAAACCATACTTTTTTTGGTTGTTTACTTTAGTTTCCCCTTTTGAGTGAGTATAGATCTATAAGTCAATGCCTTTCCCTGTTCGGGAGAAGCCTTCAGGCGCTAGTCACCAACCCCTGGCCAATGGAAGGCGGGCTTGGGGTTTTCACGTCCAGGCCCCGTGGGATGGGTCTTGACAAAGTGGTATCATTGGGTGATTGGTTCAACCAGAAGAACTAAGAGTCTACTTTTAATGAGGAAATGGTGTAAACTATCTTGAGTTTAGTTTTCAGTTCGGGGAGTCTAGTGTTGGTGTGGTGGCTGATGTATCCATAAACTAGGACCCCGAATTATGTTATTCTGAATCGGTACATGAAAACACCGGTTGGTAGTGTTTTGAAAAGTTTTATTGGTCTTTCTTGATTCAGGTCACCAAGTATAACTTATTGACCATAGCACATCTATTTATTACAAGATACCTCCTTGAAGACAACTAGCTAGGATTTCGGTTAGATATCGCAATAGTGGCCCACCGAGCAACGAGGCATCTATATAGGGACCACTCATAGTGATGGCACCTTCAGGTGGTGTACCACCAGCACCACCACCCATTGAGTAGTAGATGCTACTTATGGATCATGCATGCCGACTGAGTACATTACATGAGTTCTAGAGATAGAGGCCTTCAAGGTTTTGAGTTGTGACAAACCCCCGGGTAGTAGAGGACTGGCTTGAGGTGGTTTCGTGGGTCTTTCGGTTATTAAAGACACAATCCAAGTAGATGGATATCTTGGCCGTTAGCCTTCTTCAGGGCTCATCAAGACAATGGTGAAGATCAACATTCTAGGTGCATGAGGAGAAGACCCTCACTTGGATATACTTGGAGAGCCTTTTCAGGGTGGATTTTATGCTAGTGACACTACGATCTGTGCGTATTCAGGAGCTGCTGCATCTATAGTAGGTAAGAGAGACTATGGATCAATACTTAGTGAGATTTAATAAACCCTCCCGATACTCCACCGACATGGTATGGGACCCTTACTTTAGGGCCCGAACCTTTGAGCAGGGGATCCAACAAGAGATTAGAGTTGCGACAATTTATCTTTGCATCCTGGCGCAAGATGGGGTGCTAGAGAGATCTTTGTTGGTGGAGATATCCCTTTATGGGTAAGCAACGACAGTGAGAGCCCATACCAGATGATAGGTAGTAGAGTCATCTGTATTTGGAAGTAGATAGACGATGCAGAAGCCCATGCGGGCTGGACTTTCTGGAGGGCGACCCCGGGATGCAGGGTCAGTGGTGTGAGGATCGAGAGGCCGAGGAAGCGACCAACTAGGGATGATTTTTTTTCCTTTGAGGGATAGAGTCATAGAGCTAGTGACAGTCTGACTCCCTGTAAAGATGATCAGCAGACGGTGGAGGGGCCACTGAGGTAGTAACAGTGGCAGGAGCATGAGCGTCAGCCAGTTGGAGGAAGAGGTTGGGGAGAAGGACATACAACAGGAGGTGGTCGGGGCCACTAGGAATTACCACCACCACCCCCAGGTGTTCCACCATGAGCTCATGGAGTAGGTGGATGGGGAAAGACCCAACTACAATCATTTTAGGCTCATGATCCTGATGTCCATGAGATGATACAAGGTATGATATGTATCTTATCTACTTTAGAAGCAGTGCTTATCGACACAGGTGCTAGCCTTTATTTCTTTGTCACAGACTTATTCTGGGACTTTGAGATTCTGACTGAGCTTTTAGCTCGACCTTTTCATTTGGATACTTCTATAGGAGGAGATTCAGTGGTCACAAACTGGTATGAAAATTGTGATCTTACTCTTGGAGAAGAGAGTTTTAGAATGGATATTCTAGTAGCGGCATTGAAGCCCTACTACATCATTCTAGGTATGGATTGACTATTTGTAATTCTTGCACAAATTGACTTCTTGAGACATACAATGCGATGTACATGCAGAAATGGAGGCCAGTTTTCATTTGTTGGTAACAAGGAAAACAAAGAAACACCAGATGGACTTGTGCTCAATAGGGTGCAACCAATTACATATCAGATGGCTTGCATGACCTTTGAAATAGTGGATGAGGCAAGTCCTTAGTTCCCAATGGTGGTGGATGATTATGAGGACATATTTTCAGAAGATGTCCCAGGAATACCTCCTCGTAGAGAGGTAGACTTCAGTATTGACTTGTACCTAAGAACAACACTGATATCTATACCAGCATATCAGATGGCCCCTTCAGAGTTCCAGGAGCTGAGGGTACAGTTGGAGGACTTATAGAAGAAGGGATTCATAAGGTCCAGTGTTTCTCCATGTGCATCCCTGGTGTTGTTTTCCAAGAAGGAAGATGAATGTTTGAGGCTATGTGTGGACTTTTGATTCCTAAACTAGGTGACTGTGAAGAATAAGTATCCTCTTCCAAGGATTGATGATCTGTTTGATCAGTTGAAAGAAGCAAAGTGGTTCTTGAAGACAGACCTCAGATCAAGCTATCATCAGTTCAGGGTACAGGATGAGGACGTACAAAAGGTAGACTTCAGATGTCGGTATGGTCATTATGAGTTCTTGGTGATGCCTTTTTACATGAACAACACTACAACAGTTTTCATGGGGATCATGAACAAAATCTTTCAGATATACCGTGATGTCTTTATGGTGGTCTTTATCGAAGACATCCTAGTGTACTCAGCGTCCAAGGAAGAGAAAGTTGTACACTTGAGGATAGTTCTGGGCACACTTAGGGAGAACCAGTTATATAGGAAGCTCTTGATGTTTGAGTTCTGGATACAAAAGGTCCACTTCTTCAGAGAAGTCATCTCAGAGGATGGAATTGCAGTGGATTCATCAAAGATCAAGGAAGTAATTTCTTGGGATCCACCCACGAGTGTTACTGAGGTGTGGAGGTTCCTTAGATTAGCAGGCTTCTATCGGAGTTTCGTAACCAATTTACCTAGAGTAAAAAAACCTATTACTACCTTTATGAAGTAGGGTAAACCCTTACTGCGGTTAGAGACATGTTAGAAGAGCTTTCAACAGCTGAGGCAGAGCTTGAACAGTGTTCCCATCCTGAGGTTGCTAGAGGAGGGAACTGGCTATGTGGTTTACAGTGATGAATCAGGGACCGAACTCAATTGCGTCCTGATGTAGGGTGATGTAGTGATTGCTTATGGCTCATGACAACTGAGGCCTCATGAGTTGAATTATGCGAATCAAAACTTGGAGTTGGAAGTATTAGTTTTCTCACTAAAGATGTGGAGATACTACTTGATGGGTGAGCGGTTCGTTGTTTACTCATACCACAAGAGTCTCAGATATATAATCACAGAGAAAGATCTAAATCTATGAGAGAGACATTGGCTAGAGTCCCTCCAGGACTATGAATTTGAGATAATCTATACTCATGGTAAGGAGAACGTAGTGGCAGATTCACATAGCCAGAGATCGAGTTCACAACTACTGAATGAGGCTTCCGAGCAGTTAGCCTTACTTCAGATATCCTACGTGGATAGAGATAAGATAGTCTACCTCCATTCAATCGTATTTTCCCCTCCACTCCTTCAATGAGTCAGGGAGGTGAAACTCGATGACAGCATTTGCGAGACTACACATGCTCAGATATCCTCAGGCCATACACCTGACAGATATTCTGAAGGTGGGGAGCACACAATCCTTTCCAAAGGACGTACAGTTTTACTAGTGGCGCTATGAGAGGAGGTGTTGAGGGAGTTCAATACATCCACCTTGGAAGTACATCTAGGTGTAATAAAGATGTATTAGGGCCTCCAACGTCAGTACTCATGTCCAGGGATGAATAAAGCTACGGAAGAGTTTGTTTATAGATGCCTCACTTTCCAGCAAGTGAAGGCCGAGCAACAGGTACTAGCAGGCTTGACCCAACCCCTTGAGATACCAGAGTGGAAGTGGGAAGGGATATCGATGGACTTTGTGATGGGGTTACCACGTATATCCAGATGGCACGATACCATCTGGGTGATCTTTGACCGACTCACCAAGTCGGCCCACTTCCTTGCTATTCGAGATAATGGTTTGGTAAAGAGCTTGGGACGTCTCTACGTTTAGGAGATCACGCAACATTGAGGGGTGACTTCAATGATAGTCTCAGATCGTGACACAAACTTCACATCCCAGTTGTGGAAATTATTACGGGAGGCTTTTAGGACTCAGCTTTTCTTAAGAACAGATTTTCACCCGTAGATAGATGGTCAGACTGAGTAGACCATCCAGACCATGGAGGACATGATTTGTGCATGTGTCCCAGATTTTTTGTCATAGTTGGGAGGACCACCTACCCTTGGATGAGTTTACGTACAACAACAACTATCACTCCACTATTGGTATGACCCCTTTGAGGCATTGTACGGACGACCATGCAGATTGACCTTGTGCTGGATAGATCCAGGAGAGCCAGAACTCATGGGCCCATAGATGGTATAGGCTATCATTGAGAAGGTGCAATTCATCTGAGAGCAGATGAAGACTGCACAGAGACGACATAAGTCTTATGATAATAGGTGACGGAGACTACTTGAGTTACCGGAGGTGGACCACGTATTTTAGCGAGTCTACCCTCGATGGGGACTATGGAGATTTGGCCAAGGTGGAAAACACTCACTATGGTTTATCAGAGAATTCCTAATACTTTGGAGGATTGGAAAGATGGAGTACCGCTTGGAACTTACACCGCAGTTGGAGAGGGCGCACGACATCTTCCACATATCCCAGCTGGAGAGATACATGCGTGACCCATCTCACATCATCGACCATGGAAAGTTGGAGATTGATGACAGGGTGACTTTTGGGGAGTTCCTGGTGGAGATAGAGGATAAAAATGAGCGATTCCTTTGAGGGTGATCAATTCCTCTGGTGAAATTTCATTGGAATCATAAGAATCTCTAGGAGAGAACATGGTTGCGAGAGGCTCATATGTGTTCCCAGTACCCCAGTTTGTTTGTGTATCCTTGTTTGGATTTCGGGGATGTAAAGCCCTAATATGGGGAAAATGTAAAGACCCGAAAATTCCATTTAATTTTTTTTAAATTATTTGGGATTTTTATGAGTTAGGAAAAATTGAAGGTGCACGATTCCGAGGCCCGATGTGCCTGGAATGAATTTATGAACATTTTTTAAGTACATTTAGCAAGCGCACATGAACCATTTTATATCTTTTGAACAGGTGATCAGATTAAAAATCCAAGGGCACCATCCAAAACGTAGGGATTCACCTTGAAATGACTTATCTTTGTCCGGTGAGGGTTGAGAAGAAAAGTTAATTTTTGGACTTTTTGAGAAAAATAATAAAATAATTTAATAGAATTATTTTATTCTTTTCTCTATGTTGTATGGTTGATGGAGACACTACGGAGTAGCGACGATGCGCCGACAAGGAACTTTAATGAAACACTTGAATGACCCATATTATGCAACGTAACAATAAATTTAATGGTGCTAAATAAAGAAGTTGTTTCATTTATGAAAGAGCGTAACGACGCGACATCACATCTTTATGGAAACACTGCAACATGGTTCTATAAATAGTTTGACGTGTTAGGAAAAATAAGAAGGAAGGATTTGGGGGATTCTCAGGCGAAGCTCTGACGCACTTCCACCCCAGTGAAGAACGATGAAAGAAAAAGAATTCCTTTCGAAGGTCAGAACAAGGAAGCATCGTCGACGCTGTAAAACCCTCGAGGAAGAATGTATGGAAACAAACGTCAAAAAAGGATGGGGGTTTATGTGCTTTGATGTTCCCTCTCTTCCTGTTCTAGAAAAATATAATGAATGCGGACCAACTGACTAACAGGTTGATCCACGTCTTGTCTAATCATGCAGATGGTTGTTGCATGATCTTAAATTTGGGGATTATTCTTCATTTTGTTATTATTATTTTTTCCTCATGTTTAAAATGATAACGCGGAGGGCGCGGGCTGAAACCAATGAGGACCAGAACCTCTGCTAAACTTTTCCTTGGTGTGTTCTTCATGGAGGTGCAATGAATGTGGAATCAAGGTGTTTGAGGGCCATGAAACGATGATGGAATTCAGGTGGCCCACGTAAACAATCACCGGCGCGCCATGTTGGCAGCGGTTGGAGGAGACCCGCGACAATCGGCCTAGGGCGGTGGAAGGCGGCGTGTCGTTGCACGCCGTGGTGGCCAGATGCGGTCAGCCTGACCCGGCCACGCGGGAGGTGGGAAACACTCGCAGGTGTCACCAACAGTAGCATCTGTGGCTATTGGGCCGCAGTATGGGGGGGGGGGACACAGACCCCGTGCCGCACCACGTCGCACCAGACAAAACGGCCCCTCATCCGCAGGGCTAGCTGGGTGAAGCGGTCTATCTTTAGGCGGAAAGGGCCAGATGTGGGCTGACTGCATGGGCCGAACTCTCCTAGTGGGTCGGGCTAGACCTGCAGCCCAACGGGTAAGTGCAGGTGGGCCAAGCCCCACCCGACGGTCCAGGCCAAAAGTGACCTGGGCCTGTGAACCATTCGGGCCAACCCCAATAGGTCGAACCCAATGGGTCGAACCTAGTGGAACTAGGTTGGGCCTTAATGGGCCGGACCTGGGTGAGGTTACGTAGACCCTTGGACTTTTTGCGTCGGGCCGGACCGACTGAGTCGCACCGGGCGCAGACCCAACCGACCCCCGAATAAAGAAATTCCCATAACTGATGAAGTAGGTGTCCATTTGACATGAAATCAGTGGTGTTGGGACCCCTTTTGGGAAGAGGTCCCATTGATATATTCTGGCAGGCCCAACCGAGCTAGGCCAGACTGAGGTGTGATCACCCCCATTTCATGGAAAGTGGTGTAACCAACAGACCAGACATCTGATCGAAGCGCCGTTAGTGGTATAAGAACCGTTGTTACAATGCGGTCCATTAGAGATAATCTAAGTGAGTTTTGATGGAGTTTGAGGTCTGAAATATTCTGGATTAGACTTGAATCTAATCGGGACCTTTTAAAAAAAGTACACTTATCTCATAGACCATGCATCCAATCATTGCGCCGTCTGTCACGTTGGGACCACTATGACGGGGCGGTCCATTGGGTATGATTTTTATGGGACATTGTACCAGTTGAAAAAGGACTGATGGTTTGAGAACTAGAGTCTTCCGGAGATCAGGCATGCTTCATGCAGGAATCCAGTGGCTGGTTGCGACATGAAAAAGAAGAGTGACCAATGCGGGTCAACATCAGAAACTCTTGAGTGGGATGATCTAGCTGTACGACTAATCATACCTACCTCTGTATCATCAACCAAGATAGTTCAGCACCTACGACCAATACAGGTCAGAACCAACGACCTATACGGGTCCTCACTAGTGGCCAATACAGGTCAGCATCCAGCAACCAATATGGGTCATCACCAACAACCAATAAAGGTCAGCATATAGTGACCTTTACAGTTCAGAAGTAGAGTTACTACAGATAAGATGATCTGGCTTTATGACTAGTCATTCCAATCCCCGTAACCTTGAAGTTATACCATTAGAGTGACCTGTCTCTTTTTCTTTATTCTTCATGATCTTGATCATGCTTGTGATATTGTCTTTATGGTATATCTTGTGATTTTTTCCTTTGTGGATTATAGATAGACCTTCAGGGGTCTCAGGGTCCCTACTGGGTATTTTTATACTCACCCCTACATGGTCTTCACCTGCACCTTTTTTTTTCTAGTGCATACAACTGATGCTTCGAGGAAGAATTTGGAGGTCCAGAGCATGGTGCCATGAGAGCAGTCGATATCCTCTTCTTCGATATCATACTTTTTCCTACTACCCTCCAGGTAGAGCTCCAGGGCATATGCAACGACTGTTTACATTCTTTTTAGTTTCTAGGGCTTGGATTCTGGCCCACTATTTTCAGTTTATAGTTGTACTTGTGGTTGTACATTACTATCATGGTTATACCTTACTTTTTCTGGTTGTTTACTTCAATTTCCCTTTTAGAGTGTGTACAGATCTCTAAGGCAATGCCTTCCCTGTTCGGGAAAATACTTCAGGTGCTAGTCACCAAACCCTATCCTATAGAAGGTGGGATTAGGGTAGTCATGTTTGGGCCCCATGGTATGGGTTGTGACACCCAATGGAAAATGTTGTTAATTAATAAATAATAAATGTGAATTTTTTTCATTAACCAATTTCATTAATTCTTTATACAAATGAATACACTGTTATAAACTGAATATTTATTTAGATTCCATTGGTGGTGGCCTATTAAGTTTTAATCACACCCTTCTTGGGCTGCCGTTTGGTACCCAAATAGACTTCATATTTCTAGGATATAATAAGGATAAGATACCTATATTAGATGGATGAGCTAAGATTTAAGATGGATCATGGATGAGGTAACCATACATGATATCTGGAACCACTTGGGTGATGTCACTGTGTCTTTATTTTGAGTTTTAATTTGAAAATTAACTCATATATGGAATGAAATATTTACTACTTTGGTTTATGTTTATTTCCCCCTATTTTTGGATTATTTATGTGATACATGATCTCTATTGGTAATTTTTTATATCCACTTTTTCTATTGATATATTGATTTCAACAATTGTCTCACTTTGATAAAGAGGTTATAGTCTTACCATGATCTGTATATACCCTCATTGCCAGTTAGAAGCCTCTAAAGTGTAGATTGGAACGCTTGATGTCATGCAATGAACTGGAATGAGGCACCAGTATGTGGTACCTAGGTCAAGAAAACACAAAGTGGTATTACAGTGGGTTTTATTTTTTTTTTGTCATTTTATCATTTGGGAAAGGTAGGTAGGATATTAGGATGATCAGTCCATGATCATGAGCTCATAAACGAGACTATCTAACCCATGTGTAGGGGAAAAATTGATTTCTCAGGGCAGGATTTTTTTCTAGATGTTTTTTGTTACAGTTGAATGTTTTTTCACCTTGGGTGATTCAATTTTTGTGTGATGTTATTATTTCCTAATATTTTTCTGGTAGCCCAGATTGGACCAAGATTATTTTATGAATGAATCATTCTAAGCACTCAATAATTTATGTGATACACATTATTTTAGGAATGTATGGAAAATCATGTTTTGAGTGGGTTGTGGGAGTTGAAATTTTTTTTCCTTCCTTGAGTAATTTTAATGAAATAGAGACTAATGATGAATTAATAACGGTTAAAAGACATTAAACGTGGTAATTTGAAATGGTTAAAAATGGTTGTCAAATGGGAAACTTATAACTATAAAAACAAATTAACCCATGTTTTCTATGACCCAGGTTAGGGATGGTTTAAGGGTTATGATAGGGCCTTAGTTTTGATCATGGGGATGTGTATGAAGGACGAATTGTTAGAAATTTATGTGAATACCTCATATGTAAAATTTTTAATGACGTGTTATGTTCCCTAATATGTGTTTTCATAATTGTAGAGACATGCCTCCATGATGACATTTTTTGGAGGATAATAGGAGGACAATGATGGAAATGTTCCTCTAATAGTGGGATAAGAGACCCTGATAGTGCTGGGTGAAGTAGAAGGAGATATTTTTTGTGAGAACTTCGCTTGATTTTTGTAGTTCATAGAGAGAGACCCAGGACATGTTGCATGGAATATGCATGATCTAATGAGGGAGTTCCAGTTACCCCACCCCCAAAATCCATCAGATATGGTGGGCCTGAGGCAGCTGAGTTCTTGATTGAGTTTATCCATACAATTCATGACTATTTAGAGATTAATTTAGAGAAAAGTTTCAAGTTAGATTATTATATGTTATGAGGAAAAGAGAATATTTGGTTGCATATTTAGGCCCAGGATGATTAGTTGGATGACATGATATGGAAATAATTCTAGGAGAAGTTACAAGAGTGTTTTTACTTATAGAAATTGAGATGGGAGAGATCATAAAAGTTTATATGGTTGAACTACAAAAGCATGTTACTAATGGACTATGTTGGTCACTTCATCAACCTGTATAAATTTGACATAGTGCTATTAGTAGATTCATAGATTTTGGAGAGATGTATTTAGGATGAACTTAAATCTGATATTAAGTACCATGTTAACATCTCTTAATTAAAGAAGTTTTTTTTTGAAATAGTGAGTTAAGCTCTTATTTTGGAGGGGAACCTGAAAAAGTATTCTATTGGTGTATAGGTGGTTTTTTTGGATTACCAAGAGGTAGGTATTTCTATGGTAGGAAGTGTAACCATGTGAATGTTTAGATAGGTAATGGAAAATAGAGTATCTAGGTAGAAGTATCAGTTAGCTAGGGTAGTAATCTATTGTTCTACAATCAGTGTGGTAGGGTGTGTTACATTCATAGTCATTGACCTTGACCACTAGTTGAATGATGATTTTGGGGAAGGATGAAAAAATTAAAGAGGTATTTAAGGAACCCTTGACATGTGCATAGTGAGGGAGGTGATAGGCCAAACCAGAGCACTAAAATGGGATCTTCTACCCTATTCTAGTTTGGAAGTTCGAGTTCTATTTACCAAGCCAATCGAGGAGGCAGATGTGGTACCTTATGTGTAGTGCAATAAAGTGGACTCATAATGGAGTATGAGGGAAGAGAAGAAGGTCATTTTCATGTAGTTCAGTCTACACTTACTGATAGTGAGTTTAGAGCATCAATAGTTAGATGTAAAATTATTATAGATTATATTACTTCTAGTGATTTATTTGATAAAGGATCCGAAAATTATTTTATATCTGCTCAAATTGTGATTGGTTGGAGTCTGATGGTGGATTTTGTGTGTGGAGTTATGAAAATTAACACCCCTATATGTGTATTTTCAAAATAAATCTATCTATGAAAGGGGTGTTCCCTCGAGGTTGGTGAGTATCACTTCCTTTGGGATCTTTACACACTTGAAATGTTAGGTATGGACTAGCTAGTACCACCTTGATACCACATTGATTATTACTGTAGGAGTGTAACATTATGTCTCTTGAGGGTAATAATTTTGTTCCTTATGTATAATGAGATATCTTTGTAGGACATGTAGGGATAGTTCATCGACAACTGAGGGTTCTCCCCACCCCAGTTTTGAGTATTTTGTTAGATGATGGGAGGAGGGGTGAATCATAGTATCTTTCTACCAATAGTGGATCAATTATAGGTGTTCTCTAAATACTTATTCATACTTACACATGAGATAGATACTGAGTTCACAAATGAGATGAAGCCTGGAGCTAAGCCAGTTTCCATTCCCCCTTATCAGATGGGACCAGCAGAGTTTCAAGTGATTAAGACTCAGTTGGAGGAATCAAGGGATAATCTATTTATCCTTCTGAGTATGTCAACTTGGGATTTTCTTGTTTTGTTTTCTAAAAAGGCTGATGAGACGTTTGTTTTATGTTTCTATTATTATAATTAAAACTAGATGATGCTTAAAAACTAGCATCCACTTTTATATATTGATGATATATTTGACTAACTAAGGGGTTTATGTGTATTATATAATATCTATTTGAGGCTAGGGTATCATCAGTTGAGAGCGTGACCATATGATATACCATTGACTACATTCGGGAGTAGGTATGGAATTTATGAGTTCATTGTGATGCCATTTGGATTGAAAATTCCTCCTTATGTGTTAATGGAATTGATTAGATAAATCTTCCTCCTGTTTTTGGATCAATTTGTGGTTTTATTTTTCAATGACATGTTGGTGTACTCCCAAACTCATGATGATCATTCCAAACATCATTACGTCATCCTGAGTGCACTAAGAGAGTATAGGCTATATTCTAAACTATCTATGTGTCAACTATCGATCAATAGAGAACACTTATTGGGTCACATCATCTCTTACAAAGCTGTGACAACGGAAAAATATAATTTTTAGGCATTTGTTTCTCAGGATTATCTCAATAATGTTTTTGATATTTGAATCTGTTTGGGTTTAGTAGGCTATTATGAAAGATTAAACCATGAATTTTCTCACTTAGAAGCACTAACTTCGTGCTTTACCAAGAGGGGTATAAAATTTGAATGGTTTGGATCATGTGTGAATTACTTCTAGGAGTAAAATAAGCATTAGACTACTACTCTTATTTTGATCCTACCCAAATCGGGTAAAGAGAATTTCAAGTTTTGTGATGTGTCCGAAATCAGAATTGGGGAAGTGTTAATGAATGGTGATCAATTCATGGTGTATGGATCATGATAGTTGAATCCACATGAAATGAATTATCCTATACATGATATTTAGTTGGCTATGCTGGTTTATGACTTATAGTATGGAAGAAAATACCTTTTAGGAAAAAAATTTATTGTGTATACCAACCAAAAATTCATAATGTACATCTTTTCATAGTGAGATTTGAATCTACGATAATAGAGATGGGTTAAGTATATACAATCATTATACATTGAGCTAGACTATACACCAAGTAAGGGAAACAATTTTGTTGATTCTTTGATCCAAAAGATGCATACTCAGATAGTCCAGGAGTCCAGCTCTGAGTAGAAGAGAATAAATTTTCTTGATGAGATACAAATAGAGTTTCATGAGGGATAAGAGTATACAAACCTTTTATCCTTCTCTGTTGAGTCCAAAATTTTGATCCGGGTCAAGGGGAGGTAGTATAAGATTCTAGAGTGCTTGTCCTTGAGGGAAATCATTTAAGGTGGGGAGTCACCTTTCGATTGTACTATAGATGTGGATGAGGTCATCTATGTACAGGGTTATGTTGTTGTGCCTACGTTAATTTGGGAGGAGTTGATGTGTAATTTTCATGCATAAAAGTGGGAAGTCCATTGTGGTTTGACTAAGATGTAACATGATATTCGGAGATAATATTTCGTTCCAGGAATGAAAAAAGAAATTTTAGGTTTCATGACATGATGACACAACTATCAACATGCTAAGGATAAATAATAACGACATTGTGTTTTGTTACAACCATTTACCATTCCATAATGAATGTGGGATGATGTTACCATGGAATTTATTATAGGTAATCCAAGGATGCCTCAGAAGAATGAAACTATATGGGTGATTTTGGATCAGTTGAAGAATGCATCCCATTTCTTCCCAATTAGGTAGACTTTCACAATTAATCAGTTGGGTAATATTTTAGTTTGATAGATAGTATATTTTCCCAAGGTTCCACAAATTATAGTTTTAGATCACGATCTAGATTTTAATTATCACTCCTATAAGGTCATATAGAAGGTTCTTAATAGTTAGGTGTTTTTTAGTATAGCATTTCATCCATAGAAAAATTTGTAGTCAGAGTGTACTTTCAAGGTTCTAGAGGACATACTGAGGGAATGCATGCCAGAATTTGGAAGATATTAGGAGAAACACTTAGTATAGGTTGAATTAAACTTCAAGAATAGTTATCATGAGACTATTTAGATGAAACCATAAGAGGAATTTTATGGTAGTCTATATTGATTATCTTTATGTTGGATGGATGATAGTGAGTTAGAGTTGGTAGGACTAAGACTTTTACATAATACATTAGAATATGTTTTTTTGATTTGGAAATATATGGATATATAATAGAGTAGATATAAGTCTTATCCTTATAAATTATTTTGAACTCTTTATTTTACAGAGGGAGGCCGTGTATTCCTTTGGGTGTCACTAATATTGGTTCTCCATCAGATTCAGAAGTAGGGAAAGTTGTCACCCAGGTTTTTTAGACCATTTGAGATTTTGGAGCGGATTAGACCAGTTTCATATCAATTATATCTTCCAAATAGGTATAATGATATGTATTATGTTATTTATGTGTCAAAAATTTGGAATTATCACACTGACCCTTCTAATGTGATCGATGTTGATGATGTTGAGCTTGAGGTTGATGTGTCATTTGAGGAGAATATTATTAATATTTTTGATTTCAATGCGAGGTTGTTTTGAGGAAATACTATGATTTTAGTCCGAGGGATGTGGAATAATGACTATGTTCAAGAAGAAACATGGGATATGGAATTAGATATATAGGCCCAGTGGAATTACCTTTTCAACATGGAGGCTTAGTAATGATTGGGAGTGTAGTTTAGGGATGAGGTATTATAAAGTGGGTAGATTGTAAGATCCAAAAATTTATTTAAATGTATAATACTCATTTTTAGGCAATATTTAACCATTTTTATCATACCTTGGTTGGTTCTTTCTTTAGGGTCATTTCAGATGCATTTGGTGAATTTTAAAATCCCATGGGGCTCTGCACGGTTGGCACATGGTTATGAAAAATCATGTAGTTTTTTCCAGCAAACCATGTTCCCCATTTTTATCAAATATAATGGGTGCATGGTTTTAACAAACTGTGCAACCACCCCCCAAACTGTTCACCCTTTGGACATTGGGGTTTTCACATTTTCTCATGGTTTAACAAACCAAGAACCCCTAGAAAGTAGGGGTTCACAGTTAGGGTGCACAATTTTTCTAAAAGTGATTCCCATCCAAGAAACTATGAGCACATACTTTTAAACCTCAAAAAATAACACTAAAATTTTATTAACCCCACATTTTATATCATTAATTACCTCACTCATCCTAATATGGTTTCCTTGGAATTTGGAGGCTCCCAATATGATTCCTAGGATCCTCAAAATCTTTCCTTCATGAATCAAAGATTCAGTGGAAGAATCGACTCCTCTATAATATGTGATATCTTATTTTTTTTAATTTCCTCTCTCTCTCCTATCATTATGTCCCTTTATAGAGGGTTGATTTCCAACCATTTTTGATGATATAGACCTTGGTTTTGATGAATCTTGTTTCTTCAGATCTTGATCCAAGGTTTTGATCCTCGATATTGTTTACCATTATGATTTTAGTCGTTCCATATTGCATTAATGGATATGTCTGGGTGAGAATTCAGAGACAATTCTATGGTAGGTGCTCTATAGAATATTTCCCATATCATTTATTACTTTCTCATCTATGTAATTGTATTGTTTAATTTTTATGTTGTGAAATTTATTTTAAATTACAAAAGTGGATTGAATTATATTAAATAAAGAGACCCTTTTCAGATCCCATTGAATTCGTTGCAGAAAATGAGACCAGGATTAATGGAAACCCTTAGGGTGTTCCAATTATCATTTAAATGATAATGTTTGAAATTTATAAAGGAAAATAGAGGGTTTATAGAATTGAAATAAATTTATATTTCATGTTTTGATAATTTCATTTAAAGGGTTTTTTAGCTTAACCATATAAGGTTAATATATTATGTGATAATTTATGTGTAATGTGATAAGTGATTAAATAGGAAATTTCTCATGTTAATGATTATGTAGAAGGTAAATAACCATGATTATGATTGATAAATGAAATGACAGTCTTTATATAGAATGGATGATAAATTGGTTATCAATGTGGAATAATGATATATATATATGTGTGTGTGTGTCTGTGTGTGTGTGTAAATGTGTATAACATGAAGAGGGTGCGGAACAGATGATATTGGTGCCCATGGGGTTTCGTATAGCTTCGCTAGGCCCCTAATGCATGCATGTGAATTGGTGTAGGACTGATTCTCTAAATACCCAATATTTTATTTCTATATTGATTCAATAATTACATATGATATTAGTGCCATAATTATGCTCCAAGTACCAGAGATAAGGATGTTGGACTGATACTCCATGTATCTAGGATAATGGTTCCTGGAATGGTTCTCTAGGGTATCCAAATGAAATAGAATGAATTTAAATAATGGAATCCCCCAAAAGAATAAATTGTAGTATTACTGTGTGTATGGTTCTGACACTAGCATGGACTGAAGCATGTATGATTGGTTGGGTCCCATCATGAACCCAAGGGATAATGTGGTTAATTAGAGAATTATATATGTGAAACCTACTTAATTTCATAATTTTTTCATTTATTCTTTATAAAACTACATACAATATTATTAAATGGATACTTCATTAGATTCCATTGGTGGTGGCATACTGAGTTTTACTCACACCCTACTTGGTCCATTGATTGTTACCGGAATAGACTTCACGTTTGTAAGAAAAGATAAGGGAAAGGACCCAATAATGGATAACTAAGTTGAGATTCTAGATGGAGAATTGATTAGGTAAATAAACATGATGTAGGAACCCACTTGGGAGATGTTAGTGTGTCTTTATTTTGAAGTTTTATTTGAAACATGAAACATATATATAATAACATACTTACTTCTTTGGTTTATGGTCATTATCCCCTATTTTGAGATTCTTCAGGTAATGATTGGTATTTATTGGTTATTATTTGTTATGATTTTGGATATTGATAATTTTATTTACACCATTGTCCCACATTGATGAAAAGGGTATTGTCTCCCATAATCCTTATAGACCCTCACTACTAGGTGGAAACCTATGGTATATAGGGAGGTATTCTTGAGGTCCTGTAATGAACCAAATCAAGGTACTAGTATGTTTCAATTATGTTGGGACATCACAATCTCCTATAATGAATTAGAGAGTCCTATAAACTCTATTTAAAATATGTTATTTTTTTCTCTCACTTATAACTATGGAAGAGGTCGTGTGTGAACTAGACTATTTTTATCCCATGAATAACTATATAAGATGATTTTCAATAGTTTTAACTATTTGAGTATTGATTTTTTGTAAAACGAGATCTAGGATGTGGATCTTTTTCATTTGATAATGAATAGTTTAGTAGTAAGTGATTTCCCAATGGAGGGGATTAGGTCTTTGCTTGATATTGAACCCCTTATGTAATTCTAATGTGTTTTATTTGTTTTGATTTCCCTATTTTAAAAATTAAAATCTATTTTTAAAACTAATAATAAACCACAATATGATAATTAACATTATTTTGAGTTTATATAGGGTGTTTTATTCAAGTATTTTTTTTAATAAAAAGTTAGAAAAAGTTTTCAAACTTATTTTTAATTATTTTCCGATCAAATTTTTGAGAACATCTTTAAAATATCAAATTATATATTTCTATAGTTTTAGTTAATTATCAATTTTTTTTAAATTGGGGATTTATTGTTTTAAATAGATTTTTAATAATTTTTTGGGGAAATAAATTCATGACCTCTTGAGTTAACCACTCTGACCAACATTTAGAATAAGAGGAAATTTTGAACACTTTTTACTATAATATAGTTTTATAAAAAATCTCAAAATTTTTGTTAGCTATAAATTTAAATCTTTCTGGACAATCATACGCAAGAGGGAACTGCCACAAACTGAACTCTTTATTTTAATGGGACTAACTATGATCAATGGTAGATTGAGAATGAAATTAATTTTGAAATAATGGGCTTTTATATCTAGACTGTTATAGATGAAAAACATAGGAAACCAAAAGATTCTAGTGCCTAAGGGTATGAACCTAAAATGTTAATTATATGCACTTAAATACATATACTTTTAAATATGATACATTAATAAAATGGATTTTGATGAATTGATTTTTGATATGTATCATAGGTTCGACAAAATTTTCAGTACCATGCAAGTACGTTAAAAGATAGTTGTTGAAAAATATCAAGTGGTGAGGCTCTTGAGATGTTTAACTCATATGTGTAGATGAAATTTAGTTTCCATTATATAATCTCCTGACATCTAAATATTACTAGTAAAGGAACTCATTGGAAAACTTATGATATATAAGGAATAAGTAAAAGTAAATAAAGAAGATAAAAATGAACCTAAGAGGATGATAGTAGACTTAAAAACTATTATCTCAATTATAAAATAGATAATCAAAGATGAATGTTATAGTGATGAGGAAATGTATCTCCTAGATAGATGATTAAAAACGTTCTATAATTAGAATAATTTATTCAAGAAATAAATTTATATAGGTAATTATAAAAACAAGGGAAATTATAGGAAATAGTGGAAAAAGGATAATTTCACTAATGATATAATCTAATATGAGTGTAAATGAAAAGGAAACATAAATTATATTTGGTATATGGATAGTGGATTCTATAGACACATTATTGGAGATTACTCGAGCTTCAAGAAACATATAAATGTAGATGGTGTACATGTCACTTTTCGTGACAGCACCAAAAGAAAGATAATTGGACATAGTCAAATTAGTAACTCTAGTATTGTTTTGATTTCTAAAGTTTTGTTTACAGATGGATTAAAATATAATCTGATTATAATCTCATAGTTATGTGATGATGGATATCATATTATGTTTGAGAATAATTCTTGTAAAATTTATGATTCTAATAATTTTTAAATTTTCCCTAATCAATAAATATAATGTTCATGCGATTGATTTGAATTAATTATTTTCTGTAATTATTTATTATTTAAGTTTCTTTCATAAATGTTTTTTTGGATTTGGAATATGATACTAGGATCTTCCAACTTGTACTAACTTATAAAGATAAATCATAATGTCTTAGTCAAGGATATCCCTAAACTAGAATTCTTAATAGAAAAAGTCTATAACCCATATCAAAAAGGGAAAAACATAAAGTCTATTTCAAAAAAAGAAAGAATTTTCCACTTATCAACCCATATATATAGTTTAAATGAACCTATTTGGACCCTCTAGAGTTTCTATATTAAATGGGAATCACTATGATACGTTATAGTATATTACTTTTCTAGATACACCTAGGTATTCATTATAGCACATAGAAGTGAAGATTGTTCTTATTTTTCAAAATATGAAAAATCTATATAAAACCTTAGAATAATTACAATTAAGACATTAAAAATTGATTATGTATTTTAGTTTTAATAACAATATTTTGAATATCTATACTCACAACTTGGAAACATCCCCAAATTTTCTTCTCCTAGGATCCCATAGAAGAATGGTGTAGTGGAAAGAAGAAAAATATTTCTTTAAGAAATTTCCAAAACCATGATAAATTAATATGATTTACTTATCCAGTTTTTGGTAGAGACTGTGAAAACAACTTGATATTTTATTAATAGAGTTCTTATTAGACAAATTTTAACCCAATACTATTTTTGGAATGGTAGAAAACGAAAAGTTAATTACTTTATATTTTTTGGCTGTAATGTATTTATACTCAATACAAATGAGAATTAAGGGAAATTTTCAACCAAAATAGATGAAGGTATTTTCCTTAGATATTCAACATCTAGTAAATCATACAAGGTATTTAATAAAAGGGAAAAATCATTTAAGAATATATATATGTCAAATTCAATGAGATAGTTCCACATAAACCATAAACCCATTTAGATAACCTAGGGGATATAATTTATAATTTTGATATTAATTCCAAGCCTTGTGATAATGTTTTTAAGCCTATAAATTAATCTCCTGACACCGAAAATTTTGAACACAAACCTATAGTTGAAAATGATGTATCAAATACTTCTATTCCTAGATCCATTAAGACCCATAGATACCATCCATTAGATACTAATTTAGGATACCTATATACAGGGACATAAAATAAATATTCTTAAGCTAAGAATCAATCCTTTTTATCATAAGTCTAGCCTAAGAACAACAAAAATGAAATTGATGATGAATTATGGGTAACACAAATGTAAGAAGAGATGAATCATTTCAAAATAAAAAAATTTTTAGGAATTATTTGAAATACTTAAGGATGTACGAAATATTGTAAATAAGTGGTCCTTTAAGAACAAAGTATACAATTCACGTACTATAAAAAAAAGAAATATTGGTTTCACAATGGTACATTCAAAAGGATGGTATTTAGTATGATGAAAAGTTTTCATGAGTATCTATACTTGAATATATTAGAATGTTTCATACATATGCCACACATTTGGATTACAAGTTATTTAAAATTGATGTCAAGAGTGTATTCTTAAATAGTTATATAATAGAGGATGTTTTTTTGGAGACACCCCTAGATTTATAAAACCATCATTTTGAAAATCATGTTTTTAAATAAAAAAATATTTATATGGTTAAAAACAATATTCTGGAGCTTGGACGGATAGAGAAAAATCATTTTTAATTTCAAATTGTATATCAAAAAGAATATCCAAACCTAATTTTTTATTAAATGAATTTTAAAGGATGTTTTAATATTAAAAATCTATGTTGATAATATTATTAATTGATCATTAAAAAACTCCTTTTATTTTGATATATAAAAAATGATGCAAAATTATTTTTATATGATTTCATTGGGTGAGTTAAAATTATTCATTATATTTTATATTTTTCAAAATAAGGAAGCAATAATTTTAAATCAAATCAAGTATACTAGGGAAATTTTAAAACATTTTGGTATGGATAGTACTAAAGGTAGTGATACTCCCATGAATACAAGATATAAACTGAATCTTGATGAAACTGGGAAATTGGTTGATCAAAGCACTTACATAGGTATGATTTAAAGTTTATTACAATTCACTACTATCCAACATAATGTTTTGTTTTTTGTGTTCATGTGTTCACATTTTCAATTAAATTGAAAATAATCACATGTACTGGTTGGGAAAATAATTTTTAAATATCTTAGAAATAAAAATAACTTAGGACTATATTATTATAGAGGAAACTAATTATATTTATGATTTATTCATGTGCATATTTTGGTGGTTTTAAGATAGATATAAAAAAGAACTTATGGAACATGTCACTTTTTTTCAAAGATTCATGTTTTATGGTGTATTAAAAAAAGAAGAACTCTATTACATTATCCACTACTAAAGTTGAGTAAATAGATTCAAGTAGTTTTGGTGCACATATTTTGTGGGTGAAACACACATTACTAAACTATGGATATAAATTTTCAACATGTTCCTATATATTTAGAAAATACAACTGCAATTAATATCTCTAAGAATTCTATGTCACATTAAAGGACACAAAACAATGATATAAGACATCACTCTTTGAGAGAAAATTTTCCAAAAGGTGATATAAATTTTGAATTAATTGGTAATGAGCATCATCTTACCGATATATTTACAAATACTTTGAATATTGATGGAAATAATTATATCATACTAACTAGGTATGATAAACTATGTCAAAGTTTTTCAAATTTTTAATATTTTTAGAATTTTAAATCATTATTTTAAATGTTGAAATTGTGTTTATTAATCATTTTCATAAAGTTACTATGAAGTTTATTTCACCCAGTTAGTTATGTATCCATGATTATTTTTCATACGGTTAGTATAATTAAAATGAAAAACTGGTCACACAGTCATTATACCTACCATGGAACTCAACTCACTTGATCACTATACCGACTATGTAATATCTATAAAATAGTCCCAATAGTTACCATGGAATGATAATACTAGTGTTAGTATACCTACCATGACCTCTAAACTACTGTGATCACACAATTATTATACCTAGCATGTATATTTTTTACTTGGGTATTTTTTAGTGAAGTCTTCTGGGTGGGATTTTCTTAAATGTTTAAAATGATTTAATACCAAAATTATTGAACGTTAAAATTTTAATTAGAATACCATTCGATGGACATATTTTTTCTTAAAATCGATTTTATCATTTTGAAGCCTCACAAGATACCTATACCATCTTTCATGAGACCCTTATTTGAAACACAAACCATAATATCTTTAATCTCACAAATGAATTCAAACCTTATGAGTTTGAATTGAGATACAAAAATATTTATGATGAAGCATATTGTCAACAATATATATCCTACCAACACACATCCTATGAAAATATCAAAGAAAGATAATGGAATATAAATTAGCATAGTGAATCCCCACAACACACATTTAGTTGATCTCCTAGTATCCATAGAGAAATAATTTGATACTCAATGGATACTATTGAAAAAATTTCTAGTTTGTAAAGTGATTAAAATTTAAGGATGGGATGAATAGTTGAACGAGAATTTTAAGCCTTTTTACCCAAATATTGTTAAGGAATTATATGAATTTATGAAGTTTATACCTAGATATAAAAGAGATTCATTAGAAAAATGATAAATGTGGATGTTCTAGAATTTTATTTAATGTGTTTTTAAAGAAAATTCTAAAATTACTGAAAAAAAGGTGATCATGGGGATCGCCAAAGTTCTTACCCAATTAAACATTCTCATTTCAAGTTTGAAAGTGGACTGTAAGAGCTAAATAGAAATATATCCCCTAGAAGACCAACTACTAAAGATATCCAAAGTGAATATATGATATTATCAAATTTTATACAAAATTTGAGTAGATCTCTATGCTAGATCCACTGATAAAGGTGTGGGTGGGGGGTGAATTAGGGGTAAATTTTTCTAAATTAAACTTTTTAATTCAACCTCTATGGATGGTTAAAGCCTCGAACTATCATTCTTTTAAGTCTCAGTTATCCCATATAAAACTAAATGAAATTAATGAAAATCACATAAGGATTTTTACAAAGTTTTTAAAAATCATAATCCTTTAAATGATTAACATATGGTCATTTCATGGATTCTCTCGTCAATATTACATTTTAGTGATTATAAGTTCTGAGTATTTTTCAAAAATACTTTGATAGGTAAAATACTCACCCTATAAAGTATAGACAATGTTGTTTGTACCAACACCCTTAGTTATTCAATAACCTCCTTACTCATGATGATAAAGAATATCTACTTAGATTTTCAAGATATCCCAAAAAATAGTCTAATATTCTTACAAACACACTATCTTTTAAATATAAAATTAAGGTTCATGGATACTTCTACTTTATTTATGTAATAATTATTTTCCATGGTTCCCTTTGATGTGAATGAATCACATGGATTTCCTTCACCTTCATGAGAACAAATCACACGAGTTCTCAGTTTCTCTAAAATGAATACTCCCCCTAAAAATACATGAAGAAAAGAAAAAATAACTTTAACATACCACCTCTATTTTATTTTAATAGTTATTTAATTGAATCCCATTTATTATTAGGATAATTAAAACATTCCTAAAGATTTTGGTATTTCCAAGTACGATAGTGGTTACAAAATATGTGAGATCGCTCAAAATGATGAAACTTTCTTATCAGTTTCTATTTCATATTGTTTTTATGAAAATTATAACATCCCGAACTGAAAAACCACATGAATAGTGCTAAACGGGCCCAGTGTTACTACCTTAGGCTCACCTCCCCGAATGCCAAAAGCTATTGACTACCAGTGATGGTGTAACTGGTATAGCGGGGAGGCTATACCCTCTTAGAGAAAAATAATGGTACTGTTCCGAGCATAATAAATAAACATGTAGTTGAAATAAAAAGAGAAGTCTAAATATCATTAGTATATAACAAAACACTCCTACTAAATCTCTGTAAATAACTCCTATGATACAACTTTGTGAAGTCCTGACCCGAACAACCACCTTAATAGTTCTAAATCGTCCCGGTGTTACTACCTTAGGTGCACCTCCCTGAACCCGAATGGCTGACGACTAGCAATGAGGGTGTAACAAGTATTGTGGGGAGGATATACCCTCTCAGAGGAAAACAATGGTACTGGTATGAGAATAATAAATAAACATGCAATGAAAATAGATGAATCAACAGACTCAAACTCGACCCACAGAGCAGATGAAAATAAAATATCACTAAATAGTGGATGCAATATAAATACAACTACAGTGAAAAAATAAATATACCTATATTCTAAAACCCACTTTCAACTACTATTGAACAAACATGGCATACATTTCAATATAAAAAAGGCACAAATGGCTAACCAATATAACTACAAAATAAGTAACCATGGTAATACATGAAAAGGAAACTTAACAAAGTAAACTCCTGCTAGGTATGACCTCAAGGTCCATACCAGTCTCTATGAAAAATAGTACTATGATGCAGCTCCTGAGGCTGATCCATCACCTATATGTAAATCCATGAAGTCAACACACATCCCAAAGGGCCAGTAGAGGGTGTGAGACGAATCTCAGTAGGATACCACCCAAATGGTGCATACCTAGTATAAGTGTTTAAGAAAACATGCATCTCAATGTAAAGTAAGAAGTGCAATGCAATAAATAAACAAAACATCCATTGGTGCTCATCTGCCACCATGGAGTGGCACCTTCTTCGACCAATTCCAGAATATCTGGAGTAAATAGAGTGCTTGAACACTGGCCCTAGTATACTTTTCATCACAAATATCAGGTGAACCCTTTGGTTCCACCTCAATCACTTAACTCAGCACCATGTGCCTCCTAACACCTCATGTCTCAAGTAAAGAACTCCTGAAGGCATGACCAAAAAAAAGTAACTCAGAGGAACAAATATTCATGTCCTCAAATTGGTAACCATATAGACAACAATGTCTACCCTCATATAAAATAATCTAAGGGACAATGATGTTTTCCCTTAAATAAACTGTCCCGACCCACGAACCCAATCACGGTGACCTTTATCCCCAAACCTGATAGCCTCATCGTTATCCATCGAAATATTATCACCTTCCACGTGGATTCATATGGAAATAAACCCCAAATAAATAGCACCTAAACCGCAACTATCTGGGGCCTCTACCCACATGATTTAGTCAAAACCACCTCATCAAGAAGTCTCTCTGTGCGCACACTAATCAAATCACTAGTGATCGGTAATCACTAAAATATTACCGAAGACACAACATCACTAACACCTCATTCCCCTATGACCATGTCTCTCAGTATCCAATGGCCTTTCCATTCATGTAACCTAGGCCATGCCCAACCTGATAGTCTTACTGCCTCAATCTCAATGTCCATGATGCCCAATCCCATGTTCAAAACCACCCAAAGTAATCAAGACCATGGCCAACTTGTGATAAACATCACTCAAGAAATATCCGGGCCATGACTAACACAACCCAAGGGTTCCAGCATATGCGATTTAATAATTACATATATAATCAAATAATCAATTAAAAATAGGAAAAAAAACTAAACAGTTCAATTTCACTAGCCATGTGTTGTCCCATACTAGCACTGAGGTCTTGAAATCCACTGAAACATTTAATCATGCTTAAATAATATAAAATTAGCAGTTTAATCATCACGATTAATTTTAAAACCATTTTGGCATACCCGGCCAAAATCCCCCATTTGAGTAACAATCCATCGCCCGACCTCGCTTAAGAAAAATAGGTACAGGACATACCCAAAGGCATCCCAAGCATCTCATAATCAATTTAACATTATTAAAATATGTATAATATAGTCTTTATAAAAATACCTAAATAGACACTAATGGTTGTGCCACGCAAAAGTCCTCGAAACCACAAAACGAAGTATGCACCACCTACCTCATACACGTACATTGATCCTCCTCCGATAACAACCTCTAATTCGGTCTAAATCAAGGCAGATCTATAAAAGAATCAAAAAACACTAAAACCCACATAACATGGTTTATAAAAAAATCAAGAAGAACAACTCAAGAGGAATTGAGGCCTTACTAAGGGGGTTCCAATTAATCAAATGGTGTTCCAAGCGGGTTTAAGATTAAGATTCGGTAGAAGATTGAAGTCCTGACTCGCTGGTTCGTGAAACACAGTGACTCCTACTGCTCTCTTCATCCAAATGATGTTACTTCATGTTTTAAGTGAAAAAAACAAAATACACAGCATGTACTTAGGACTACACGCTATGTGGGTTCTTTAACAATTCCAAAGACGGCAGGCCAACTTTGCCGACTTGCCGACATGACTAAACAGTGTGAACCTACGGGTACTCGGCATGTACTTCTCTACCTGAATGACATCTCCAACAGGACATGTATATCCCCATACATGGCCCCTTTAAATAGAGTGTAAAAACAGTACATGGTGTGTACTTGCTAAAATATTTCTACCTAGACAACATGCTTACACTCCATTTTTTGCCTTCACACATGACATGTACTTAGAAGTACACGGTGTGTACCTTGGAAATTTCAAGAATTGCCCAGTTTAGTTCAGAACTTATCCAATGTTACCCATTTTCTCAAAAATATCCCAAAAAAGAAAAAAACCTTTTACCTTAATGTAAGAACCGGGTTCTTACAAAAACTATGACCCCTTATCATTTAAAATAATCACAAGACTCATATATCATCACATTTGTTAATGTGGTAGCTAAAATAACTATCAATTATATAGATTTAAACATCCAATTTGATAAAAAAACCTATAGAAAAATAAAAATCGAATTACGAGATAAACTCAAAAACCCAATATAGAAATTAGATACATCAAACTCTTCTGAAAATGGATATGTTGTGAAAAATGTGTTAGCAAAGAAATTGGGTATGTGGTTCACTTCAGAAAATATTTATGTCACTCCTCTCTAAAACTGGATATGTGAAACGTTGGTTACACAATAAAATGTCTATCTACATATATTTAAATAATCAAGAACTTGGTATCCTTAATTAAAACAGCTACATAACACCTATCAAAAATGGATATGTCATTCTACCTATAGGAATTTGATGAGTGAATTGACTTTTTAACAATTCTTCCCAGGACTCAACTCAAGTTCTTTTTCTCTATTATTTTCTCTCATGCGAGTGAAATTTCATGAACATATCCTTTCAATCATACCTATATAAAAATCAATATTGTTTACTTTATTAAGGAACATAATTAAATCTTCTATAACTCTTCATGTAAGTAACATGTGTACAAGATTATTTTACATTCCTCGATTCATGAATCAACCATATGATTACCACATTCACCATTAAAACATTGCATAAGACTCTGGATGATGACACGTGAAGCTCATTCCTTCTACTCCATGTTTTACATGAGTACCATATCTCATCAATGGTAGATAACCCAAATACAGTAAATTCCTTGAGTTAGGGTTTAATATGATACAGAAAATTTGATTGGATGATGCTTATTGGCCACATCAGATGAATACACTTGTATGCATATATTTTTAATGAAACATGAATAGTTAAATGGATTCGACATAACACATTGAACTTCATCATTGGTGATCTATTCATATTATAATAATTATCATTTTATCACCCTCGAGTTGGAAGAGGGTGATCAAAACCCACACATACTGCACCTAATCCTTATAGAACGCACCTCACATGTTTAGGCACATTCACACCCTAACAAACCACAATCACACACTTACACTGGTGTGAGCTTATAAAAACCTATAGAAGACCCTCTCTCATCCCAGATTCCACACATGATGGTTAGGTAGAATTTCATTCCCACCATATATGTGGTGCAGCTGTCACTTAGATGGCCTATATGGTTGGATTTTTTTAAAGTAAACTCACAAAAAAATTTAATACAAATAAAAATCAGAGAAATATAATCTAGAAAGATAGAAATCAATAAACTTTAAATATAAATAATCTTATTTCTGTATGATCTTCTAAAAAATTCATGTTCTTCATCTTGATAAAAAAATCTTTTTATAAATGAATATCTGTACAATATTCCATAACCTATTCCTTTTTATTTGGGAATATTAACTCCAATTCACTTTTCAACATGTTCTATGTAGTGTTCTCTTCATAAATATTGTTTTTCAAAAGTCTTTGAAATTAAAAAAATAGCTCAATAAATCATTACATTTTAGACATAGATAATTTCTTAATCATAGCATCCAATTCCATAAAGAAAGACCATAATAATTCTCTAAGAATACCCACTTCATCCACCAACACATATTGACTTATTTGAAAAAAAAATGCCCTAAAAAATCTCTCCCATTTTTATTTTTTGATAATATAAACACATATCGTCAAATAAATATGTTGTGAAAACTTTTTTCAAATTATTGAAAAACAAATTAAAAGTCTAAGTGGGGGTCTTATAACCACAAATTTATTCATAAATCATATTCTTTTCCATTTTAAAAAAATTTTATTATCACTTCTATGAGAGTGATTATATCACACAATTTTTTATTAGCAGATATAATTTATTTAATAAACTCTAAGTCTACATGTGAAAACCAGATGTATAAAACAAGAGAGATACAACCAAGGTTTTCTATTTTGTCCACAATCTACCATACTTGTGAAAACATGATAAAAGACCTGAAAACATCAAATAAAAACATTAGAAAGTTCAGGTGAAAATAAATAAATCCCCCCTTTCTCATCCCTTTGTACCCCATTTTTATACTAATCACAACATTAGATTCAAAAACCACTCTCCTCAAAGGTATAAAAGTACATATTCTCTCCCCTTTTTAAAATAGAATCCAAATTTTTATTGGGTATAAAACAAGAATTTTTAATGACCCGATTTGGGATGAACACCCTTGTTAAGCCTTGGTGTCTCAAATATTCTTGTAGGAAGAACCTTAGTGAAGATATTTTCCGATTGATTTTGAGTGGGAATAAATTACAACCATATATCTCTATTTTTATACTTATCCTTGATGAAATGAAATTTGATATCAATATGCTTGGATAATTAATGTTGCATAATATTTTTATAAATATCTATTTAACTTTGATTAGCATAGTGAATTTTGAGAGGGTTTTCATTTTTTCCCATAAATCATAAAATTCTTCTTTAATCCAAATAATTTATGGTAAAACAGCTTTTGTAGAAAACATATTTGGCCTTTATAGCACCCAGTTTGACTGAGTTCTATTTATTATAGTGCCAACTCACACAACAATCTCCCAGGAATAAATTTCCACCTATTGTCTGCCTTCTATAATCACAGTAACCTGCCCAATCAATATCTGTAAAGACCAAAAAAAAATCCTGTTTTTTCCTATCTTTTAAAGTAGAACATAATTCATAGCCCATTTAATATACCCTATAATTATTTTAGAAGCCATAACATGTGATTCCTTTGGATCTCTCTAATATTTATCATAGAGCCTCACAACATATACAATATTTTTTCTGGATACTGTGAGATAAATTATACTCTCATTAAGTCTTATTTATTATATTTTAATAACACTACTATATTTTTATCCTTAGATATCTTTAAAGGCACTTTAATGGGTTTAGAAACTAACTTTGAATCTTCATTTTCATATTTCATTAAAACATATATAGATTATTTTTCCTTTTATAATAGGGTTAAATTTTATTTTTTAAAGATTTTTAATCCCAAGAAGTATCTCAGTTCACTAAATCTGGACATCTCAAACTTCTGTTTCATTTGGTTTGACATTTTTTGAAAATAATTTTCAAGATAAACTATAAAAATAATATCATCAATATATTCAATTATAGTAAGTATACCAATCAACATTTATTTGAAATATAAGTTTCTATCCACTTTTCCTCTGAAAAAATTTAACTCCTTAAATCTATTGTCCATCTTTGAATACCGGGCACTTGGGGCATGTTTTAAGCCATAAACTCCCCTTTTAAATTTTCATACACTCATATAATCATTATCAAGGAAAAATATCATTAGGTTGATTAATATACACCTCTTCTTCAAGATCACCGTTTTAGAAGGATAATTTGACATCCATTTGAAAAACTTTATATTGCCAATACGCTGTAATAACAATGAACATTCTACAAGTTTCCAACCTTAAAACTACAAAAAATTGTATATTCAAAATGAAAAACTTCTACTTTTGAGTATCCTTTTCATACAAGTTTGGATTTATTTCTAACAATATTTCCCTAGTCATTTATCTTGTTCCTATAGAACCACTTGGTTACAAAGATATTTTTATCATTAGGGAATAGAATAAGTTCCCATGTGGATTTTTTTTCAAATTTAATTAAATAATCTTTCATCGACTTAATCCATTATTCATGTTCATAGGATTATCTTATTGATTTAGGATCAATTTGGGAGATAAGTGATGTTTTATTTTCAAACTGATACCTTATTTAAGTTGGATATACTATGTGATCATTATATCTCAACATTCTTATGGTCTTCAAATGAAAAAACTATTATCCAATGATATTTTCTATTTCCACATGTTTATTCAATCACTAGTACTTTTTTTAGATTTTGAAATATTCTCTTAATCATTTATCATATCTTAATCAAAGCATCCTATAAAGGGTTTAACTTGAGATTGTTTTTTCTAATCTATTTAAGTACCTGCCTTTTTTTGCATCATCTTCTTAAACAATTGTTGCATCTAAATCATGCACTAAGGGTTGGTTTTCAGTCATTTTGACATCATAGTAGTCAATTTTTTTAATTTCTCTCATTCTAGTATCTATATCCTTTCCCATTCAATAAATATCCAAGAAATACACCTTATGTAACTTTCTCATCAACTTTCACAAGATTTGTGTCTTTGATTTTGATAATAAAATGGCTCCCAAAGACTCAAAATTATCTAACTATAGGAATTTTCATCTAATAAATTTCATATGATGTCTGATTTTAATTTATCATAATAAAAAATTGATCATGAATATTTATATTAGTATACACTACTTCCCTCCAAAATAAATTTTATTTTCCAAACATAGCAAGGATAGTTCTCCCCATTTCTACAATGCTTCAATACAATTTTTAATAATTCCATTCTATTGTGGTGTGTATGGGGTTCTATATTGATGTATTATTCCATATTTTTCATTATAATATTCACAATTAATTATAGTTTATTCCTTTCCATTATCAAAGCTCAATTTCTTTATGTAAATACAATGATCTCTTTCAACTTCTCTCCTGTACATCTTAAACATATCATCTGCTTCTGAATTGGTGATTTAAATACTAAAATCTTTTCATTCTTGTGAAATCATAAAGTAATGTGATAAAATACAATTCAACTTTTATAGATTTATCTCTCATATGTCAACAAAAATTTGAGCGAACTAATTCTTAATAAATTATTGACCATGTCTCCACTCTCTTATGTTTACCATGAACCATTTTACCTTTTTTATAGGTCATATAAACAAGATAATTATCTCACATCAACATAGGAAAATCCCTAATCATCTTTTATTTATTGATCTTACTCAAATTATTTTGACCAATATGGATAAGTCTTCTATGAGATAGTTTTTTTCTTCATTTTTACAAAGATAAAATGAATTACTGGGGTCTCCAATATAAAATAAATTTCCACTCGTTCTTTCTCCTCTTATGATATTTTTTCCATCAACAATTATATTTATAAGAAAATTTTTCATATTAACGATGACCTAATTTCCTTTGTCACATAATTGACTGACACTCATTAAGTTGTGTTTTATCCCATAAACAAATAAAACCTCATATGAATTCAATATGAATTGCTCAATTTTAGGAAAATTAATTCCCTTGATTTGTAATGAGATCTCATTTCTGAAGGTCAAAACACCTCCATCATGTTTCTAAATATTTTTTAGAATATTTTTATCCCTAGTGATATAATAAAAACAACCAATATCAAGAATCTAGGGTCTTCCACTTCTATTGGAATTTAAAGAAATGTCCAAAATCAATACTTTTCAAGTATTTCTTTTATGTTGAATTTTATCATATTTAGAATTTTTTTTGTTTATTAGAAATAATAGTTTGACACTCTTCAACATATTGAAATTTTTGGCCATATTTTCCATATGTTTCCTCAAGTCCTTCAAACATATTTTGGTCAGACACTGTATAATATTTTTCTTTCTTTATTTTTATTCTCATATTCTATTTCTCCTACTATCTGAGAGGATCCCCCTAAATTATATCATTATTTGATTAATAGGAATAGACATGTTGTATCAACATATAATGGAGTTATTTCTATAAGTTCCACAATACAACCATTGTCCCCATAATTTTGATCTTCAAAAAAACTGATGAGTCTATCATTGAAAGTCAACTTGCGACTTTAAATAGGGTGTACCTTATTTTTCATAGGTTTTGAGAAACCAGGATTCATTTGGTCATTCCCTACCACCCTAACCTAGGTAACATTCATTTGAGAGTTTTTTTCAACAATAATTTTCCTAGAAATGATAATGAAACTTGCATTATTAGGATGTTGTGACATCCCAACCAGAGAACAACATACCGATGACCCAACCCATCTTTCCATGCGACCTCAGGTACGCCACCCCATACGCCAGAGGTTGCCGACTAGACTCAAGGTTTAATATAGATCATGTGGAAACTATACCCTCATTATTATAGTAATACAATAACAGAAAATAAATAAAAAAATTCAAGGGATAATAACCACCAACCAAAAAAACCAGTATCACATGATTACTAAAACATGAATACAGTATCCAACAAAAATAGTAGACATATCATGCCATGAACATGCTGAGGGACAAATAAAAAATAAAAATAAAGATACTGAAAACTTTCATGTGGGTCCTAATACCATGTATGGATCCCTCATCTATTCTCCATCCTGACATAGTCATCTAAAAAAGAGTATTTTCCCTTATCCTGTCCAACAAACATGAAGTCTATTCAGGTACGAATTAGGCTACCCAAGTAGGGTGTGAGCACAACCTAGTAGGACACCAACAAAGGTATCTAAAACAATATCTAGTCAATAACAGTGTATACAGTTGTATAAATAATAAATAAAATAAATAAATTAAATGGTTTAAATTTTTTCAATTACTCTTTATTTAACCACATAACCCCCTGGTTCTTGAGGACATCCAAACTTTCAATACCTTCTTGGGCCTGTGTCAAAGTATAACCCATATAACATATTCAATTACAAATTCATTACAAAAAATGTGATTTAATTATCCATTTCATTTCAATTTATTATACAACCAATTGGAACCATAGTCCAATGACAATAGTTTGGGTGTAGGTCACCATGCCTAGGACGTTGAGGGATTTTAATGAAGAAGTCTATGTCTGACACTCATTTATTAATCAATTTACCACTATGGGATTTGGAAGAAACATACCATGTCCAATAAAAGTTGTTAATCAATTTATCAATATGGGCTTTGTAAGTAGTAGGCCATGTCCCACACATTTTTATCAATCAATTTATCATTATGGGTTTTGGAAGAATCATTCCATGTTCAACACACATTTATCCAATAATTTATCACTGTGGTATTTGGAAGTTGTATACCATGTCCTCAAAAAAAATATCATTGTCACACATATATCACATATATCACATATATCACATATATCAAATATATCACATCAATAAAGGTTAATCAATATTAAATTTCTTATTATATTCTACAAAAAGACATTAATTAATTAATTCAAGAATTAATTAATCCATTTCAATCAATTACATAATCATAAAAATTACCATTAATTAATTAAAAAATTAATTAAAATAATTAAATAATCTCAACAACCCAATAATTAATTCAATAAATAATTATTCCAATGAATTCTATAATATTGATATCTCATCAATTCGATAATCACACATTCCATAAATTAATTCAAAAACTAATTAATTCAATTTCAAATTCACAATAATACTTTAATTAATTCAAAACTTAATTAACTCAATTCAATCCAATTTTACAATCCCAATATCCAATTAATTAATTAAATAAGTAATTAATTCAATTTCACCCTTCAATTGGTCTAATTAACCTAAATCATTAAAACATGGAATGTTTAAAAAATTAATTCAATTATCAATACAATTGCCAAGTCATGAAAATTGAAACTCTTAAAATTAGATACATGCAATTAATTCAAGACTATGGGATTGAAATATAGACCCCTAACACAAGTTTTTTGATGAACACATGCCAACAGAAAACCCCAATTTGGAATAGATAAGTCAAACCCCTGACAAAGAAAGATATCCTAAATCAAATCCCAAAAATAACATCAAATGGGTCATGATCCCTTAAAACTATATTTAGATCTAAAACCGTAAAAAAATGGATAAAACATATCTCTATTATCAAGAAGGGGGAAAGAGAGAGAGATAGCAAGAGAGAGTGTGTGATCTAATTAGGAAGAAACCACATACCCGGGGAGGTGAAAATCTTCAATCCTCCCATTGAATCACCTGGAACAGAGTTCAGAATCCCTATGAATGCATTTGAGAATCGCCAAAAAATGATAGTAATAGGTTAGTGATGATTTGGGGTCTATTGGGGGTTAATATGGGGGTATGGGTCTTTTAAAATCTAAATTTTGGGTTAATTAAAATCGCACACATGATTTCCCAGGCTGGGGTTCATAGTTTTCCAAACCATGACCCCAGACCATGTGCCTATTTTGGGGGTGGGGGGCACAAATATTCCGAAGAGGGTGCATAGTTTGAAAAACCATATGCCAGCTGTTTGAATCCCCTATGTTTGTGTTTGAACCATTTTTGGGAAGGGTGCACGGTTTGGGAAAACTGTTTTCCAGCCTTGCATTGTCCCTAGTCGGTCCACATTCTCCACATTTTCACCGAAAAATCCTTAAGATAAAACCGAAAAAATTACTCAAAAAAAGGAAAATTATTACTTGAAAACGATCTTGGGACATCTACATAAAAGTTCAGGATCATACAATATCCCCACCTTATAAAAGATCATCCTCAAGATGTACTCCCAACCATCTCTAAGATTCAGAGTAAAAAAGATCCTGTCACTGAGCCTGTATATCTACTTTTGTCTTCCATGTTTCTTCCTAAGCTAGGCCATGTTGTATCAATACATGAAATATCAACATCCTCGTCCACTAAAACAATTCCTCACTATGATCCAACACACATATTAGATGCTCCTCAAAGGACGCATCATCTCCATGATCAACATTATCTACACCAATCACATGAGAAGAGTCAGGGTGATACCACCAAAGTTGTGACACATAAAAAACATCATCAATAACCTTGTACCTATGTGGACAATCCAATCGGTACACCACTAGACTGATCCTCTCCAAAACCTCAAATAGTCTAACAGACCTGGGTTATATCTTGCCCTGTCTCCAAATCCTACAGTGACTTAATCTAGGATACACCCAAATGAATACATGATATCTCTCTATAAACAATATGGGTCATCGATGTATATCATCATATGACTTATGTATGCTCTTAGTCATATATATATGCTTTCAATTCAACTGTACCTACTCTGACATCTCTTGCACAAGACTCAATCCCAATAGCTTTGACTCACATACCTTCATCCAACATAGAGGAGATCTACATGACATACCATAAATTCCCATATACTCTTCCATATGTATAGTTACTTGATAATTATTTTTATAGGAGTACTGAATGAGAACTAAGTAATTTTACGATGACCCACAAAAGTCAAGAACACATACTTGTGAAATATCTTCAAGTACCTATATAGTACATTTCAACATCCCATATGTCTATGGGTGTAAATACATACTCAATAAAAACTATGTTCCAAGCACCTTCTACAAGCCCTAACAGAAGCATGTTGTAAAGTGTGAGTCACAGTCTAAAACAATAATTCATGGCACCCCATGCAGATAGAATATCTCACAAACATATAAGTTTCCAAATTGATCCTTAAAAAAGTCTCACGTATAGGAAAACAATGTGCTACTTTCATCAGTCTGTGTACAATTACCAAAAAAAGTCATTCTTTAAAGGCATCCTCAGTAGACCCCACAAAAATTATATAGTAATGTTGTTTGACATCCATTCCAGAATGGAAAATGGCTGCAGTAATCACTAGGAAATTTATGCTCAACCTTCACCTTTTTACAAGTGTAGAATCTTTTCATGAACTCTACTATCTCCATTTTTATGCCTATCCACCAAAACGGTCATCATAGGTCATGATACATTTTGGTCACACTTGGATGCACCAAACAATTAGAGGCATGAAATTCAAATATCACCTAATACTATATACTCATAGGCACAACAATCTCATTCCTGACATAGATGAACGCATCCTCATCTATGATCTAATCGGAAGGTGACTCCCCCACCTTCATGGTTTTCCCTCAAGGTAAAACATTCAAAATCCTCATATTGTCTATCCTTAATCTAGTTCAAATGTGTAGACTCCACTAAAACTGATATGAGAGTCATCTTATCCTGAACCTCCTAAACTAAAAAATTCATCTCAGCTTGTAAATTAATCATTTTCCACTAAGCAATAGAGTCCTGAACTACCTGAGTTTGAGTTTTCCTACTTAAATAATCATCAACACTATTTCCTTTCCTATGAATATATGAAAATTAAAAATTAGAAGAATTCATATACTCAACCAACCTCTACTGGAAGATATTCAAATCTCATAGTGAAAAGATATACATTAAGTTCTTGTGATTAGTATAAATAGTAACCTTCTCACCCAAAAGATAATTACACAAAAAATTTAAGGCATAAAAAACTACTGCCCACTTGAGATCATTCATAGGTTAGTTACATTCATGTGGACCCAACTTCTATGACCCATACACCATAACTCGATCCCCCTGTATCAACACTTCTCTATGCTTGATTCTAGAAGCATCACAAAACAGGGTAAAATTTTCACCTGGATCAGGCCGGATCAAGATTGGTGTCATATTCAAATGATTACTCATCTCCTAGAAGGAATTATCACATGACATCATCTATTAAAACTTTATCCCATTCTTTTTTAATCCCTAAAGGGTGCTTCCAAATGGGAAAAGGCTTAGATGAACCCCTGATAATTACCCGTAAGCCCTATAAAATAACAGATATCAAAACAATTCTTGGGATTATCCCAATAATCCACTACCTACACATTATTTGTATCCACTAAAACACCTTCCTATAAGATTATGTAACCCAAGAAGTGAACCTGATCAATCCAAAACATACACATATATAGCTTGGCATAATGATGATTCTCTCTCAGTGTACTGAGGATGATGTTAAGTTGTTGGGAATGAATGTCACGAGTCTTGGATTACACCAAGATATCATCCAAAAATACTTCCAAAAAATGATCTAGGTAAAGATGGAAGATTCAATTAATCAAGTCCATAAACACTTATTCTATGTTGTTCATCCTGAAATACAACTCAATGAACTCATAATGTCCATAAATTCTTCTAAATAAGTATTCGGTATATCATAAGGTCAAACTCTCAACTGACTGTACCCTGACCTCAATTCAATCATTGAGAAGATGCAAAATCCCTGAAATTGGTGAAAGAGATCATCCATACATGGAAGTGGATACCAATTCTTCACAGTCATCGAGTTGAACTTTTGGTAATCAACACATAAACTCAAAGTCCCATAATACTTCTTTTTAAAAAAATTCTGAAACCCATTGTGATGTACTCAGATGGATAAATCCGTTATCCTAAAACTCTTCCACTTGAGTCTTGATCTGTAGAAGATCTGTGGGTTCCATTCTATATGGTGGAATAGAAATGACATCATCCCCAAGAATGAGCTCTGTAGTAAATTCCACATATCTCTTAGTCTTAATCCCTAAGAATTATTTAGGAAAACGTCTTGAAACCTATCCAATATAGGTGGAAATAAACCTTTCCTTACACCCTAATAAACAATCAATAGAATAGAAACCTGGGTGGTGAGCTCCCCTATTTTCCAATAAACTATCCCGATTATATATCCAACTCTACTTAGTGGATATAGATTTCACCCTAGGTAGATATAAAAGTCACTCTTTTGTGGTAACAATCTATATTGGTTCGGTATGTGACTAACTAATCCATACAAAAAATTAGGTCAGTGCCTGACATGTCAAAAATATAAAGATCCCATATAAAAGGATACTCCCCAACCTCAAGAGAACACCCCTTTCATAAATATATGTCTCTCTACCATACTTCCAAGGGTGTGTCTATCATCAACGCCACACTCACGAACTACAACACTAGGCTAAAACCATTCAAAACATAGGTTCATGAAGTTTATGAATATCCAGGGAGAAATAACATTTTCAAAAGAATGTAATAGTGATATTAATAAGATACTCCCTAGTTCAAACATGTTAATTAAGTTGGATACTTATAAATCCTAAGACTATGTTTAATAGAACATTATCATTAGGGTGATTTCTAGAAAGGGTTTTTCCTCTAGGGCCTCTGACCTCCTGTTCAGATGTCTTAATTCTTCTTGGTTCTCAATATCCTTCTTAGGGATGAATTGTAGGTTGTTAAAGATAGTTCAAGGGATAAGACAAGGTGACCCACTATCCTCAAAATTATTTATTATCACAAAATATGTTCTTAGATACCTCATTAATATTTGTATCATGGGGGTATTGTTCTTCTTTATCGGTGTATTTCTCACTCATGGACCATTTCCCACATAATGCTTGTGGATGGTACAATTATCTTTGATAATAACAATAAGATATTTTTATGTGGTACTAACTATCTTCTCAAGACTATTTAAATGGAGAGGCCCATTTATTAATTAGAAAAAGAGTAGATTCTATATCTTAAAAAGGTTCTTAGATATATGGGTATGGTTTTTGATTAATTGTCTTGGCATGAAGAGAAGATGCCTCCCTATGTATTATCAGGGTGATCCTATCTCTTCTAGAAAACTACATATCAATAATTTTGATAAAATTATGGGGAGGCTCACATTAATATTTTATGAACAAGAAAAACCTATACCAATCCTTCAATGACATAATAGCCTTGGTGAATAGTGTAATCTCATCTATACTAATCCATGCTCTCTCAGCAATGGAGGTACCAAAGGAAGTCATCACTCACATCATTAACATATTGGAGTCAGTTATTTGGGATGAAAATATAGAGGGAAAACATCATTGGAATTATTGGGTGAGGTTATTCTGTCTAGTGAAAAAAGGAGGTATCAATGTTAGAAATATTTCAAACATGCTTCAAAGTATGCATTAGAAATTGGCATGGGATATTCTTGAAGAATGAACACTTTGGGGTAGGTTCATGGAAAATAATTGCAGCGGGGATGTTTTTATGGAAAGGGAGGGTTTCTTTATCTTTATGGTATTTTATTCATCCACATATCCCAACTCTATAAAGAAACACTCTATGGATAGTGGGTAGGGAAAAATATCATTCTATAACTACAAATGGTCTTAATATATACTCAGTTTCCCTAAATTACTAATTCCAAATTAAACCACTAGAATCTCACGCAGGTAAATAGAATTCATCAACACTATTCTGAACATGAATAAACATGATATTTTCAAAACTATTGATACTAATACTAATACATACATGTTCATATTTATTAGTTCTTCATCTGGTGCATTCTCTATGTCATACTTCTGCAGGATGAAGCCATCCCCTTATAGTGAGGATTTATGAGATGACGTGCTTTTGTGTAAGGATGTTCCGAAAAAATATAACTTCCTCATCTAAAATATTAGGAATCATTCATTATCTACTAATTATTACATTAAAATAATTAGAGTCAATATTTTTTCTAGGTTTCTATATTGTGAGGTGAGCTAGTAAGAGAGTTAAAAACATATATTCTTCAAAGGTGATTGGGCATGATCAGTGTGGAGAGATTTCATGGAATTTATAGGTATTTCCTCCCAGGAATTACAGGGTTTTTCATCTTTTGATAAATGGGTACATGGTGTGGGTTTGGATGGGATGAAGTAGAATGACCAATCTATGCTTATCTCAGTAGGTTTTGGTGTATCTAAAATGTGAGGAACACATACCAACTTTAATACAATTTATGTAAAGGATGATCTCTATTCATCTAAACTAGGAACCTCTTGGTTTATTTGACTCACCTCAGCAAGAACTAGGATGAAGCCCCTACATCAGACTACTTCTTATGGGAAGGAACTACATCCATTCTTACATGAGAATAATAATTGGCCACTGGGTTCACTATCACCCCACTGTTTAGATCCTAAACCTAACACCAATGGGTCGTGTAATATGGGTTCCATTTGGGGAGGTGGTGTGGTTCATGATTCTTGTGTTGGTTTCATATTTGTGTTCACCACTTATTTTGGTAGTAGAGAATCCTTTCCGGATGAGGTGAATTTGATGGTCACAGGTTATATATTATGTAAGGATAAAATATAATGTTTATTATGGTTGAAATAGACTCTGTAACATTATTCATGTCCTTGATCGGTTCCAGACCGACCCATTGGTCGATCTCCTATATAAGTAGGCATTTTTAGATCCTTATAAACAACTATATGATTGTTCTTAACACATAGAGAGAGGGAAAACATCCCTTGGAATTCATATAATATATATATGTATAAGGGGATGGGATTATATGATTCCCTATAATGATCTACATGCCACTTGAGGGGGTGGACTTGGTAAGAGGATATTTTCTCGGGCTACATTATTTCAGGCCACCTTTGTTTCTATTTCTTTTGATCTCTTACTGTTCCTTGCTTCCTGGTTGTTTCTAACACTCTTTGAAATAATAAATAATATATGAAAGTTGTAATAAGGAACTATCTAGTATAAATGATACAAGAATAAGACCTATTACTATCAATGGCCCATTCTCACTATCCACAAGTGGCGACTAAATGATATGAAACTATCCTAACCCTCTTCCTTATGATTCCATTTTATTCTCCTAAGCTACACCACTCTATTTATATGGGTGATCATTCCTAGAATCACCTCATCCACTACCTCGACCGCCATGGATAATAGTACTCTAACTGCCAAAATGATAAGGTGTAGAAGATCCCATTATGACACCCAGTATTTGTCTAGATACTCTATCGCTACCTATATGTTGTGGGTTCTTATAGAACCTCTATTGATGTCCAATCCTACCACAACCTCAACACTCTACTAGTGGTTGAGGGAACTGTCTCCAAAAGTGTCCCAACCTACCACACTAGTTAAATACCACATGAAAAAGGTCCTTTGTAACTGACCCTCCCCATGTCTACTCTTCTTGGTATCAACATGGATAATATTCTCATAGTTATGATTCTTTCTCTCAGAAGTCATACCTCCTGAAATTCCAGTAGAAACAACCTTTACTACAATTTAATCCTCCTTCATGTTCCCCTCATATATGAGAGCCTGATTCATAACTTCGAAATACTTATTTAGCCTGATGAAATTCACATAGGACTTAATTTCCCATTTAAGTCGATTCTGAAATTATTTCGCGGAAGTCGCCTCTTCCCCTAACAATGCTAGAGAAAAGCACTGCAAATCTCTAAAGTGTCCAACATAGTCCAGCATGGACATACTTCCATGAGTAAACAATATTAACCAAGCTTCTATCTTCTATCTCAGTGTCTCTGGATAAAAAAAATGATCCATGAAATTCTCTTAAAAGTCCTCCAACTCAATATTATAAAGACGTTCATCCCATGTCTTGATGTCCCACCATCGCTTCACTTTACCATGTAACATGTAAGCATATAATTTGACTCTCTTCTCAGTAGGAGTCTCAATGCAGTCAAGTATATTCTGGATAGACTCAATACAGAACTCTACCGCCTTAGTTCCACCCTCTCAGTTGAACATTAGAGGGTGCTTCAAATGAAAACCACTTGTCAGATCAGACATGATTTTCAAAACCCACCCTATTAATCTTTTCATAAACTATATTAAATGAGAAAATTTATCACATAACTGCTCTTCAACTTCCTCACCCAACACTATCGACACCTCAGGTTCCACTAACGGTAGATCATCTACATCAATAACTTCATATCATCCTCTGAACATGTGTTGTCATGGAGGAATATCTCTATAATTCCAAACACACATCTTAGGAAACATAACACAACATTAAAACATTCGATGAATAGGTATTCATAATAGACATAACAAGTTATTCCCCCATTTTCCACAACACTATCAACAATGAGGCACTATCACAACCCTTAATCATCCTAAATCTAGGTCATGGTTAACAGAGGGTAAACACATTCACATACTCATATTTCTCACTAGACACCCATTTATTCACATTTTTCATGATTTTACGTTTTATATCAAGCACCATTTTCAGCTCAATCACACGATCAAAAAAAAATAGTTCAATTTTAATAACTACAAAAAATTATTTTCTATAGAAAATAAATAAACAAGATTCAAGAGATAATAACCACAAACCAAGAATATTAGTATCACATGATGACTGAAATAGGAATACAGTATCCAAAAAAAGTAGATTTTTCATGCCAAGTATGTTCTAAGTGTCAAATAAAAACTCAAAATAAATACATCGACAACTCCCAAGAAGGTCCTGATACCAAGTCTAGTTCCCTAATCCATACTCCATCAAAACTCAACCATATAACATAGGGACTTTTCCCTTATATTTTATTGTAAACATGAAGTCTATTCGAGTACTGATCAGGAATGTTTAGTAGGGTGTGATTTCAAATCAATAGGCCACCACCCACAACATCTAAAAAATATTGAGTCAATAAAAGTGTATGCAGTTTTAAAAATAAAAAATAAAAGAAAAAAATAAACAGTTTACATTTATTCAATTACTCTATATTTAACCACATAACCCTCTGGTTCCTGAGGACACCCATACACTCAATACTCGCTTCACCCCATGCTGAAGTCTGATATATATCACATATTCAATTAATAATTCATTATAACAAATAGGCTTTCATTATCCATTTAATTTCAATTTATAATACAACCAATTAGAACCATATTCCAATGCCAACAGTTTGGGTCTAGCTTTCCATGCCTATGACCCCATGGGATTTTGAAGTAACAATCCTTGTCTTACACTCATTTATCAACCAATTTATAACTATGGGATTTGGAAGCAGTAAACCATTACTGAAACACAATTATGAATCAATTTATCACTATGAGATTTAAAAGTAGTAGACTATTTTCCAAAACATTTATCAATCAGTTTATCACTATGGGATTTGGAATTAGCAGACCATGTCCCACACATGTTTATCAAACAATTTATCACTATGGGATTTAGAAGTAGTAGACCATATCCCATAGAAAAAATATCACAATCGCACATATATAACATATATAACATCAATCATGGTTAGTTAATATTAACCTTATTATCACAATTCACAATCAAAACATCAATTAATTAATTCAATAATCAATTAATCCATTTTAGTCAATTTAATAATCCAATCAATTCCAATTAATTAATCTAAAAATCAATTAATCTAATTCAAAAATCTCAATAAACCAATAATTAATTCAATGATTAATTTTTACAATAATTTTCATAATCTTGATATCTTATCAGTTCCACAATCAAACATTCCATTAATTAATTAATCAATTAATTAATTAAATTTACGATTCACAACAATCCATTAATTAATTAAAAAATTTTATTAATTCAATTAAATATAATTTCAAAATCCAAATATCTTGTTAAAGAATTAAAAAATTAATTAATTAAATTTCACCCTTTATTTTCCCCAATTAACCAAAATCTTTTACACTTGATAATTTAATCAAATTAATTCAATTGTCGATGAGATTTCCGAATCATGGCAATTGAAATTCTTACAATTGAATACATGTAATTAATTAAAGACTATGGGATTTAAATTTAGACAACCTACCTCAATTTTTATAATGAACACATGATAACGGAAAACACCAATTTGAAATGAATAGGTCAAAACCATGACGAAGGATGAGATCAAAAAAAAAATCCTATAAACAAGATCAAACATGTCATGATCCATCAAACCTATATCTAGATCTAAAACCTTTCCAATAGTGGATAAAACATTACAATTATTTTTGTAAGGAGGAGAAAAAGAGAGATATATCTAATTGTTATGAAACCACATATCTTGGGAGGTGAAGATCTATAATTCTCTCTTATATTCATCAAGAACAGGGGTTGTGAGCCGTAAGAACACATTTATAAAACTCCAAAAAGGATAGGAATAGGTTAGTGCTGAGTTGGGGTTGATTTGGGGTTAATATGGGGGTTTTGGTCTTTAAAAATATAAACTTTGGGATAATTAAAACCATGTGCAGAATTTCTTAGATAGAGGTAGATGGTTTCCCAAATTATTCACCCAAACTGTGTTCCTATTTTTTAGGGGGGGCACTGTTACACCTACGAGGGTGAATGATTTGAAAAAATATGCCCCAACCATGAAAATACCCTTTATTTGGATTCATATGGTTTTTTGGGTTGGGCACACACTTTAGAAAAAATGTCTGCCAACTGTGCACTCCCCTATTCCCTCCAAATTTTCTAATGTTTCACCAAAACACCCCATGATAAAAACCAAATAGGGAGTACTCAAAAAAGGAAAATTAGTACCTGAAAAAAAAACCATGATACATTTCCATAAAAGTTCAGGATCTTATGACTAACATTATTTAATACTTTGAAATTAAATGGATCAAGAATTTAACTGAAAATAATACAAAATTTCTAGGCATATGAGTTGATTTAACCATTTTCCATCAAATTAAACACAATCAATATTCATCTTTCCAAGTTTCTTCTCAATATTAATGAATATTGACATAGACTTATTAATTTCTTCCTCCTATATAGTTATCTTCTTCTTTGATGCTCTTATAATTTTTTTTCTCAGCCACTTTTACCATAAGAAGGTTGATATCATCAATTTACTCATGTTCCTTGTTATAAAAATCATCTTCAAACATCTTCGGTCTTTCAAATTATTTATTTTATGCTTTAACTTTTGTTAATTCCCACTAAATGTGCACTGTAAAAATTAAAAAAGAAGGAAAAATGAATATGAGTATTATCTTCCCCACAAAATCCAAGGAAGGAGAAGGTGTTCGAGACTCGCGGATCGCATAATCCTAAAAAAGATACATGATTTTGTGACTATCATAAAGTCACACAAAGGAACCATGTGTAGAACATAACCTATAGTGGATCCCATTAATCACCTCTTGAAAATACTTTCTGATATTGAGAAGGCTTCCCAGAAAACCATTGGTTATGAAGATACAATAAGATAATATTTACTAGGCCATGCATATTATCAACCGGAACATTCATGAAAAACCATCCCAAATTCCATTAAAAATAAAAGAAAAATGTCCAAAAGGCAGGATCATATTAAGGTCAAAAAACTCATGCGATGGATTACTGATGGGGAGAATTTTTATCCTTGAAAATATTTAAGTAAGATCATGAGACCCCCGAGCCTTTGTAAAAGAAAATAATTAAATAATGGTTTGGGAGGTGAGAGTCCCTCAGAGTCTAAGGAGTTGCACGGTGTGCCCATGGTGGTCCGCAAAACACCACGAGACCCCAGTGACATGTTTGCCTCATTTCAGGAGAGCCCAACAGCATGTCATCCTCATCACGCAAAGATCCTTGGGCATGTCTAGACAACGTCTCACCCCCCTTGTCACCATATGGATAGATATAAGGGTTTATCTATAAAATTATCACGCATCTCCATAGGTCCTTTTTTGGTCATGTGATGCATCATCAAAAGGTAGTGTAATTGTCTTTTAAAACACTTGTGGAACCTAGAAAAATCCTCAACCATTGTAAAATAAACCAAGTAAATAAAAAGGGGACGAAGGTGAAAGCCTCTCACAATCACATAACTCTTGAGGTTCTCCAAGAATGTCTGCACTACAAGCTCACAAGACCCATTGACATGTTTGCATGATCTCAAAAAAGCCCCTAGACAAAGCTTCGAGCATCACATGAATGCCTCTGTGTAGGCATTTTGGTCTTTTGAAGTCTCTTGGACAAGTCAATATGACAATATAAAAGTCCATAGGCATACCTACATGATTCAAAAAGTCCCCATTAATTTTAAATAATCTAATAAAGTATGTGTTTAAAGGAGGGACCCATGGTTTCTGAAAATCCGGTGACACCCTTGGAGTGATCTATAACAGAGACTCGCAGAGACACGTGATGTCGAATCCCTTCACTGACTCCCTCCTAGACTTTCAAGATATAAAATAGGAAAAGGGGTGAAGAACTGGGGTAATGAGTCCTATAAATACCCCACCATATCCTAACAAATGCATGACTACCACCTACACATAGAGATACCAATCGCTACTGCTACTTGATAACTACTATGCCTTGGATGAACTTTTGACCTCTTTACATCTAGACACATAGATGATAGATTGTATTTATTGGAGAAGATGATATTATGATATAAAATATGTCTATTAGGTAATATACTGGTAGAAAATTGAATAAATCATGAAATATGCATAGGTTCTTCATTTAATCACCCATATATCACTCAAAGAACTTCTAGCAGGACATATGAAGAGCATCCCACACGCCTGAAAGACCATGCGAGACTAAAAAAAATCTAACATTGAAGAAATATTAATAATTAAAAATATAAAGTCAAGAAAAAAAATAAATATAGTATATATATGAAAATAACATATATGATGGTCCTCATGCACTTTTCATGAACCACCCAAGTCATGAGAAAACACCAATGAATGTCACCAAGATCACATGACACTCCTTTGGAATAATATTTGGATCATGAGAAGTTTGTTGGAAATGTGAAAGATAGTCACATGGAGCCCCTTGGGAATGCTATCCAAGTCTCACAAAGCCCTTTTGGTTTTTTCATCCTTGCCTTGTGAAGTTCTTTAAAGTAGCCTCCTAACCCACACGACGACACCAATTCATGTTTGCTGAGTCTCGTAGTAGCACCTGAGAATGTCAAATGACTCTCTCAATGCCCTCTGAGCATGCAGGTCAGGTCTCATGATTCCCTCCATACATGTCATATAGGACATGAAACACCCTTAAGATACATGTCGCATTAACTCTCACGACACCCTCCATATGTGTTAGCCAACTCTTGAGATGACACAATGGAAAGTTAGCTGGATCATGCAACACTATGGAAAAGGAAGCTAGGTCATGAGATGGATTTCAGGACTAATTTTATAGGTCTTGAGACATCTAGCAATCAAGCATGTCAGATCACAAGGGAATCCTAGGGTTGGATAACTTTATTCACCCTCAACGTGTAAGCCCAAAACCAAGGGAAACTTCATTGTGTAAGCCCCGGTCAAGGGAACAATGCAGACTCTAATTCCTGCTATAACAAGGATATGTATGTTTCCTTTATGAGGCCCAAGCTCAATATTAACCATCCAAAGAGATATCCCAGTATATAAGTCACATAACCAAAAGCAATGAGACTAATAATTTTTCATCCCTTGTTTCTCCTAATGAGCATTTCTCATGTGATCTTAGTGAGCTACATTGATCATATCATCTATAACATATTATTCAACAGTTATATGAAAATTTTAGTGTGTAAGCCCCGATCTAAAGAAATATGTGAACTCTAATTCCTATAATAAATAGGATACATAGGATTCCTTACTATGTCCTGAGCTCAAATAAAGATCCATTTTGATGTTGGCCCCATTACCCTAACAATTCAAACACAGGGTCCCAATCATTATCATGGGATGATCACTCTTCATCATTCCTTAATGGACTAAGAAATCAATAGAACTATGAGGACACTCATTCCTACCATTACCCGGATATGTATGATGGCCCTTTGTGCTCTGAGATCCAAATTGGTATCCAAAACCTATCCTTATACATGATCCCTATATCTAGATTCAATAAAATTGATCACTTATTATCTCTTGTTTCCCAAATCGTGCATAGCTCATGTGGGCATAGGGAGACGCAATGAACACATAATTTGAATCATGAATCTACACCATCTAGGTAAATCACAGTATATAATCTCTAATGAATGGTAAAATATGAACAACCCTATGAATATGGGAATCTACCTCAGGGATAGTCTCGAGGGAATGAATGAACTACGATATACCTAATTCTTTCTATAACCAGGATACATAGGACTTCCCCCTTAGGAATCGAGCTTGAATTCCTAGCACCTTATAGTACATACATATGTCCTCTCTGCATGATGTTGAACTGCACTAGTTTAGATAACTACATGGTTTTTGATTCATATTGTAATGAGGATAAATAGGACACCTAATAATGACTCAATACCCTTCTCAGAATATCAACCACCACTTTGTGTGGAAAAAAATACCGAAGTAATTGGTTATATGGATTCAACATATATAGAAGCTATCCATCACATGGAAATAGATGAAGAACCACATATTCATATATATAGATTATCTAAAGAGTTCCCCATCCCTATTTTCATTAATGTGACCCTTTTCTTTTATATAAAAAGAGAAGTAACCTATAATTGCTTTATTAGGGAAACTGGTCCCATACTGGGATTAAGAAGAGATTCCCAAACATTTTTTCAATTTATAAGAGAGTCCAAGAGTAGGAACAATATACCCTCAAAAGGTTACGATGATGTGGACCTCCCATTCTCTTTACTAATGCGAGTCCCTAAGAGTTGTTGGGTTTGAAACCCCAATTGTCCACCTACCTATATAAAGTAAGTCTATACCCAATTATACACGAGGTATCTATTGGGAGTTTTTATTAAGTATGAAAATGGAAACTTGATGTTAATTATTGTTCAAGAAATTACCCCCACAATAAACCATCAATCCCAATGGGACTCACCTCATTAGGGTTCCCATAATTGTCTCTTCCCCATAAAAATGGAAAACCTGATGTGAATCTCTCTAATTGAAAAATGATTTGGTTATTTTCCATCAGGAATTTTTTCCCACTATATTAAAAAATGGTGAACCTTACACGAATCTCTCTAATAAAAAAATGATTATGTAAATGACCGTTGGGACATTTTTTCCCAATATATGAAAAAATGGTGAACCCAATGTGAATATCTCTAATATCAATATGATTAGGTTGTAATCTGTCCAGAAATTTTGTTTTTCGAACTATATGAAAATTAAAATGGTGAAATCCTAATGTGAAACTCTCAAATGAGAAAATGATTGGTCAATCATGTGACATGACACTTTTTTTAATCCACAAAAAACAAAATCAGTAAGAACAACATGATCGTAAATATTATCTCCAATAACCAGGGTTCTCATGAAATAAGTCTATCCTCGTTTTGACAAGTCTAAATGAGAATAATGGAAGGATCAAGAATAAAATGACAATTGAGTTAACTATGAATATTTGATTGAAAACATAATGCCTATGGTATTGTGTTAATTGGTATCCTTGTCCCTTATTATCTACATGATTTAATAACTACTCTCATCTACAATTTCCTGATACGAGACAATTCATTCTTCATCTAGAAATCACTCTGGTAAATCCCCTATGGATGAAACTCCTAGGGTTCACACAAATATTTCACCTTCTTGAAAGATACAATGCTAGGTGGAAAGATGATTATCTAAGAGTACCAACAATATGGTATAATACGAACCCTAGAAGCTATATATGAGGGTCTCTAATCATGAAAAATGGATTATCTGCATTACCTAGGAAAAGATACAGCTATGCCAGTGGCCCTCATTGCTATAACTAACCACTTCGGGAGATTATCCCCAGAGTTTGAAAACTACCACCTTCAATATATAATAAAGGTTGAACATGAATCCAAATATTTATCCCCTCTGGTTTGGGTGCTGAAAAAGAGGGCACCTACCAACCATCATCGTCAACACCATCCCACTGGTACCCAACAGTCGCCTGTTAAGGGTACCACCCGACACACTGCTGCCTCTAACACCCATGCATGGGAAAAAGGAAGGATCATTGGGAAATGAAGTCACTAGATAAATAGAAGAGGGATCATATCACCACTCCTACTAATGATTTATACTGATATATTCTGGCAGAAACCACTATGCAGGAGAATTTCCCTGATCACCCGAAACATGTCTTCAGGAATATTCCCAAAATAGGAATGGGGGATGTGAATATCCTTACCTCAGTGCATGAATTCCATTAGTAAATTCTATTGGACCAAGGATTATAGAAGTGGGAACATATCCCCACTTCAATCAAAGACATCATCTAGCACATATTAGAGTTTGAAAATGTTCTAGATCATATCCCTTCACAATTTTTTTTAAAATTCCTAATTATTTTAGAAACAGATGAATAAATCCTCTACAATATTTCATAATTTTTGTAGATAGTGGTATAGATGTATTTTATTATCCTTACAACCAATAAACCTAAACACTCTTATCATTCAGAAAACATGGCTATGCTAGGGAATGTGCACATTCTTGTTCATACCCAAGAAGATTATCAGCATATTATGATAAAGGAAGAGGTATCAGACCAGTCTCATACTACTGTTCTAACCAAGGCTCACTATGTGATAGAGACACATTACTCAAGATAGGGGCACATTCCTATTGAAAAATTCTAGCGGCATATTCGAAAGGTCATATATTTGGCTCATATCCCTATTTTGTTTGTGGATAACCAAGTGAGAGGGGAACAAGCATCGGGAGATACACATATTCCTATCTAAAAAGTCCAGAGGCATACTCCAAATGATTAAGATTAGACATATATCCTCTTTCTTATTGGGGTAACCAAGTAATAATGGAACAATCCTGGATATAGGCTCATATTCCTGTTAGTGAATCTTACTGGCATATTTTTAGTAGATCATGGAATTAATGTGCACATTGAAACTCCCATTGATGAACGACTACACCAAAATAATTATATGGAAAAAATAGGAGCCTAATATCCTTTATCCCATTCTAGAGGTCTGTCAATATATTCTGGTTGGGAATACATAATTGTACCAGGCCCATAACTCCAACTGGGACTCACAAAGTGGGAGTGACACACTCCTCGAGGCAGGCTCACACTCCTATCAAGAAAGACCATAGGCATATACCAAAGGATCATGATCGGGCTCTTACTCCCATCCCAAACAAGTCTCACCAAGTGATAATGAAACATTCCTCTGGACATTCTCATATTCTTGTAAATAATAAGACAACTCATTGTAATAACCCCAAAAATTTTCAATAGTGGCCTCATACTCCTGAAGAATCCAATGGTTATAAGAAGGTTATGGAAACATTCATACAATATACCCATATCCCTACACAATTTCAAAAGGCAGGTCATCATATTCTGACTATGATGTAGAAATTCGATCATATTCATAATCTTCTCAATTTCAGTGTCATTGAAGTCATTTGAGACTCATTCCCAACACCCAAGGGTCATCAACTCTTCCACCAAAGCAGAAGATGATTATTATCATGATATTACTCTTTATGGTAGTGTAGAGATGGATTATAGGGACTCCACTCTTGATATAAACCTTAGTCAAACTCCCCATGATGATATATACCACGAAAAAAGAAATCCTGCCCTTTCTCAAACACCTTCATATTGAGAGGAGTTCAATGCTCATGCATCTTTGTATAGAGAGGTGCTCAAAGCTCTAATGCCTTCGTATAGAGAGGTGATCAAAAAATTGGGGTCAATAAGATAATGTTTCCCATCAACTACTAGCAACACTCCATTCTAGATAGTAGGAGACCCTTAGAAGAATCTTTTATGGTCTGATCAGATGAAGGAATATAAGTATGATGAACATGAGATCAATATTGACATATGGAGATATTTAGATGCAAAAAAAAGCATCCCCATCATGTTCTAGACCCTATTCCCTATTTACTATGAGATCCTAAATGATCCATAAAAGGATTTCATGCCTTATCTATGCTAAAATCTATGGGCTACTCATTAGAGACTGAAGGCTCTAAATATTCCTAATCTAGAATACAAGTTTTATCTTCAGACAAAAAAGATACTCTGTCATAATCTGGACCTGACTACTATCTATATGAACCACGATCCAAAATCTGAAAAGCATAGTGTAAATATACAACACACATTCCACCATTTCATTACAACCCTTTGGAAGCTGACATATGAATCTACATTATGTATTCGTATTAGGGGATGGGGAAATTATAGAACATTACAATATTACACACCCCTAGAACAATATAACCCTTCAGACATGACATCCTACAATGTCATAGCCTCTATAGAAATTATGGGACTATTTAATTCTTGGGATATTTAGTCTCTATAATAGAATTCCCCGACTTCAATGGTCCCCAAACATCATGAATAGAGGGAGAGGATAGCCAATAAGACTTCAAACTAGGCCCCTGAAAGTAGTGAGAATTCATTTCAAACATAGAGACTGAAGTTGTGATCACCCATAAAACTTACTATAAATAATGATCCTCATCATAGGCCACAATCCCACTCATATCACATGTGAGCATAGCTTCACCACATCAAATGATCCACAGTAGTAGCTACCACACCCTCCATCCATGAGCGGATTCGTCCCACTATGCTAGGAGAATATCTACCATCACCTTAACCTCTCTTATGATAAATTACTAAGAGTATTTTGGACACATTGGAAACAATAAAAAAATATCCAACCCACTGGGATAGGGAAATTTATATATGAATCACTATCTCTAGGTTCATCACCCCCTAAAAGGGTCCTGGGATATCATTGGTGATTCTAGATCAATCCAACCCTACTAGGATGGGGGAATTTATATCTTATTTTCCATCCCTGGAGTCATAAAATCTCTAAATGGAATCATTTTATCCTAAAAAAATGACCAAAAAATTCCAATTATGGACCTAAATAACCCTCACCCCATAGTGTTGGGAGAAGTTTCACTATAATCATCATTACCATAGAGAGAATCAGACATCACTAGGTTGGAAAGGGAAAAATAAATAGTCATAATCCCAAATGTTTCTCCCACTACAAGAGAAACCTATTTTGGTTAAGGACTACTCAAAAACCATGACTGGAAACTCCCTCAAGGTCACTATTCATCGAACAAGTTGAGAGGAGCATATAGAGAAGGAAATTAGACCCTACCAGTGTCTCAAGAAGAAACAACCCAATATGGCCAAGGGTTTCAATAACAACCCCCAGGAAGGCAGTGAAAAACTAGCCTAATATTTCTTCAAGAGTAATGGTACAACTTTAATTGCTTGATATAAATCTATGAATTTCATCATTGTCAATATTACAAAATTTTTTGATCAATACAAATATTCATAAGGTTACAACCTGGAAAATGTACTCTGAGAGGAGGGTGATTTGGATACGCCAATCGGGGATGCACACACCCAGAACAGGAGAAGGCTAAAAAATATGACACCTCTAAACAATGATTTTCCACCTCCCTGGTTGAACACTTTGGAAGAAAAATGTTAAGGTGTCGGTATATCCCAGTCACCACCTAGAAGAGTTGAAGTTCCTTTAATAAAAGAACATTTTTTCCAATATTAGAGTAAGATAAAAAATCTCAGATGACTGAAGGAGGAGATAATCAGTGGGAATATTCCCATTGGGTATCATCGTTAGGCAGAGATGAATATTCTCCCTCTTATAGTCAATCTTCCAGTGGGAGTAATATTTTAGCATTCAACTAGATCCAGATCTAGGAAGCCAGTCTATATAAATGAGAAAATCGAAAATGATCATTACTTCCCTTGATTATGGAAGAAAAATCTCCCTTATTAGGGAAACCATGAATTATTAGAATGAATTAAGTATCAGTTGGAAAAAAGGCATGGCCAACACATTGAGCCATCCCCGCTCCCAATAGATGGGAGGAAACTTGAAAGGAAGTTCCCCAAAAGATGCTAAAAATCATCGATTTCATGGCTACTCGAATAGAATCCATGTAAGGGTGATGCACACCGGTGAAGCCTAAGATAAATCCATATCCCAAATGGGTAGATGATACTCCACCCCCACCCAATTTCATAAATCCTACCCCTCCACTTTTGATGATGCATACAACCTCAAACAACATCTCACACAATTCATATCCCGGTATGGGTCATTGAGGGGCATCAAGATCAAATGAAGGTGAAAAACCTGAGGTGTTTTTTACAACCTCTGATAGAGATATCTTTTGAAAGGTACAAAATCCTTCTAGAAGTATCAATTTCATGATAGGAAGACCTTAATCATCAGTTACTTTATCAATTTATCTTTATACAGAGGAAAAAAATGACCGTCGACATGAAAAACAATAAACAACATGGTAATGATAGGGTATCTGAATTAATTTCTAGATGGAAAGGTTTAACCTATTAACCCAACATCCCACTCTCATAGGAACATATTTTCAAACTATATGTTGAAAATATATGAGATGAGTTGTAGAAAACTCTGATCCTAATGAAGTATCCAAGTGGGTTCCATGATTTGGCTGAAATGGAGTAATGTCTTGAGGAGGCCATTTAGTGAACCAGACCAAAAAATTGACTTATTTCCACAACATAGGGGAAAAGACCATGAAAATCATAATCTATAGCTTTCATTATTAATCTAGTAGTAGTACACATCCAAGTACCTAGGCAAGTATCAACCCACCTAGCGTCTCCTGTTAAGTGGCGACAACTATAGAATCAACCTTGGCCAAAAGCATAGATAAAATGGGATCTCTTGAGATTTTAGGGAAGGATGAAAAATATAATACTTATTAGATGAACATGTATTATTTTATTTCATGGTATCCATGGATAATAAACTACTCATACTATTGTATCATAGGAAGAACGATGAGTTCAACCTCAATGAAAGTCCTAATGATTTCTATTTTTATTGAAGGATGGGTCATAATGTCCATGAAATCTTAGTTTTCAACGAAATCCGTCAAGACATGGTTAATTATAGATAGGTGGTGTTAGATAAATTATTAAAGTAGGTGAATTGCATAATATTTTCCCAATCATAAGAATAAACTTATTGACATGAAGTTTCAGACAGACATGTGTCGATGTTTGATAAATAGATGGCTAAGAAACTAGTTGTCCAAGCTCATGCAACCATGAGAGTATGACAATGTGGACCAAAAATATCTCCAAAACCTCATAAGAAGACATTATATGTAACTCTCAAAGGTGGAAGTGACCATATAAAGTAGGAACAAATAGAAGGAGAAGAGTCATATTCTTCACCAACGTAAGCTCTAACTCTTGAAGATTTCTTCCCTACAACATATGTAACTTGGGTACTACCCCACTAAACGGAATCCTCATTATATGAAGATCTCATATTTGGTTCATTAAACATGATACACTTGGTGAACCCATTCTATAATTATGAATATGACTCCCAAGTTTCCCAGACATAATTGAGGAATGATAGGCCGCATGTAAAGGAAAAAAGGATACATGAGATAGTTAGGGACTGGTTGGACCCAATATTTCAGCCACAAAACCATGAATGATTTATACATAGCAAAGAATCTTGGGAAAGCACTCCAAAAATCTCAAAATAGGTATGGAGGCATCCCAAAACCCTACAGTGGACATCCACACCCAATTATCATGCATGACCACCTAGCGGGGGTTCAATTATCCAATAAACCTAGGAAACAGGGAAGGCTGACTTGCCTTGTACCATTAGAAGTAGACATTCCCCCGACCTCTGTACAAGAACCATTCCCTTCCAACTCAAATTCATTAGATCCTAAGCCACATGTCCAAGAGAAACCACACATCAGGAAGCACTGACCAGTGGAACAAAAGTATGAAGTGATGAAATAGTTGGAAGTTGTCCTATCCAAACTATTATTCCTCAATGAACTATATATTTCAAAGGAAATTAAAGATACATTTATTCAAGAACTCCAAGTCCCATAGAAATTAAAGACATAAGCCACTATATCTGAGGTTTATTTGATGGATACTACGTTAGAATAATCCCATGTCACCATGTAGTTCACTAATTAGTATCCAGAAGAGGTCCTTCAAGGGCACATATGGCCCCTATATGTTTTGGATAAACTCAATAATGTCTACATCCAAATGACCCTGATTGATAATGGCTCCAGGATCAACCTCATTCTGGTTCAAACCCTCCAATTTTTTGGATATAGAGTAGGATATTTGTATCCCATTAAACTAACCATTCATGGGTACGATAATCATGGGAAAATACCTCTTGAGAAGAGCAAACTTGAAGCTCAATTTTGGGTCATCACATATGGAACTGAGTTTATGGTTATCCAGTAAGACACCATGTATAATATCCTTCTTGGACAGACCTAGATCCATATCCACTTAGCGATACCTTCAACATTCCATTAGTGTCTGAAGTACCCCATTAATGGAAAGTTCAGCATACTACTTGGTAAAATTTCCCCCTTCGAAACTTTCAGTCCCACATATAATGAAGCAAATTTCTATAAGAAGGGAAGAAAAAAAATAATAGTGGATGATGACATACATGTTATATCCCCCAATGGATTGGGAATCACTCCTATGAATATCTGGAGTATTCTTGATAGCAACTATGCTCTCTCCAAAAATCTAATCGAGGTATTGGAATTGACCCAAGAGGTATAAGATCCATCTATCCATAGTAATAGTACTAAATACAGTTATCCCCAAAATATATCTACAATTATTCAAGATATAGGAAATTATAATGTCTCTTCTCATAGACTCTCTCACCCTAATAGTGATGAAGGACCCCCATATTTACATTGTTATCTGAAAATTTCTCTATAGACTCAGAATAGGGGGAAGATGGGGATGACCTCAGGAATTACCCTCCCACATTCGAGGATGGTTTCTACACCACCATCGATGAACTTTGGTAGATAAATCTGTGAATGGAAGAAGACCTGTGACCTACTCTGATTAGTGCCACCATGACTCTCTAAGAGAAATATGTGTTTGTTTTATTTCTAAAGTAGCACAGATATGTGTTCGTTTGGAACTACACAGAAATGACCAGACTCAATTTATATATGGAAACACACCATCTTGGCTTTCTCAATGAGTATCCAGATTTCAAGAAGGAATAAAGGTGGATTCAACTCTCTCATTCCACCAATGTAGATTTGGAAATTGAAAATTTGATCAAATCCTACTTTTTCCAAGAAGTGCAATACCCAATATGACTTTCCAACATTATCCCTATTAAAAACAATAATGGGAAGATTATGGTTTTTATTGATTCCACAGATATTAATCAGAATTATCCAAAAGTATATTTCTTATTTCTGATCACATAACTCTTGATTGATGCAACTTATAGCTTCTAAGCCCTGTCCTTCATGGACGAGTATCCTGGGTAAAATAAAATAAATATGGTCCCTTAAGATGAAGAAGCCACTACCTTCATAGTGCCTCAGGGGATCTTTTACTATCTGTTCATTCCCATTGTCTTGAAGAACACTGGAGCCATATATCAATATTCTATGCTTCATATCTTTAATCAATTATTCGAAAAAAATATTCGAATGTTATGTCGATGACCTAGTTTTCAAGTCCTAATAGTGATGTGTTCACTTCATGGATCTTTAAAAAGACTTCAACAAGTTGTGAAGACATAGTCTAAAGATGAATCAACTAAAATGTGACTTCAGGGTAACATTAGGGAATTTTATTGGATTTGTAGTATGCTAATATGATATCAAGGTATACCTAGATAAGACTAGTGTTATTCTAGCAATTTCACCTCCTAGAAATCTCAAAGAACTGAGGGGCCTCTAAGGGAACCTTGCCTAAAATCATTGATTCATTTCCAAACTAGATAAAAAAGCTCTCCCCTTCACTAGAATAATGACAAAGTAAATTTTATATCAATGAGATGATGAATATCAGGAATACTTCAAAAGTATCAAGTAGTATCTCCTTCACCCACCGATCTTGATGCCTCTAGTGGGAGGGAGGCCACCCATCTTATATGTGGCCACTATGAAAGACTTACTAGGTGACCTCATTTCATAGAATAATGATCCGGGGAGTGATATTAGTATTTACTACCTTATCTAGAATATGATAGGTACTGAGACCCGATAATAAAATGTCAAAAAGAAATTCCTTACACTCATATTTATAGTACAATAGGAGAGACATTAATTAAAACACCACAAAGTCTATATAGTCTCTCGTATCAATCCAATTAAGTAAATCTTCGGTCTTCCCATGATGACTCGGCACATGGCCCAATGGGTGGTCATTCTATAACAATACTACATTTAGTTTTCATCAATGATGTCAGTGAAAGGGAAGGCCCTGACTAATTTCCTTAAAGCACATCCTTCCTAGGAGAATACACCGGTGGACACATAGATTCCAGATGAGGAGGTATTTTATGCTGATGAAACTCCCCATACATGGGAGATGTATTTTGATGGTGCCTCCCGAAGTCATATCAGTAAAAGGATGGAAACCCAAAAGCTCATTTGGGGTGGCTTAGGTACTGTATCTGTCTCTCTAGAAAAATAATTTTCCCCTACTATTTATCACTTTCCAAAGGATACATGAATATAAAGGATGATCCAAATGAAAAAATTCCCTCTATTACTATTTCTTCGATGGAATCCTCCTCATATTCATAGAATAAGGATATATTGTTTCTGTAATGGAAGAAGTGCATGTTTGAACTTGGAACACCCATAAATCTGTGACCAAGATCTCCCAACGAATCAGGAGGTTGGGATATTATTGGAAAATCGTGATACCTAACTATGTGGAATACAATAAGAAATTTCAAGCATGCCAGATACATGAAAAATTAATCCATCAACCATTATAATTTCTACATACAACTAAATATTGAATTATGTTTTCAATTTGGGGAATGGATGTTGTGGGGCTATATCCCCTTATCACAACTAATAAGTTCAAGTACATCCTTACTTATACCGACTTATTCTCTAAATGGGATGAGGTAATACTCATCAAAGATGTGGGGGAAAATAAAATTATCTAATTCATAAATTCCTATATCATAATCAGTTTCGAAGTCCCTCTTACAATATTTAAGGACAACAGTACCAACTTTTGTACTATAGAGTTGAAATTTTTTTACAAGGACTACAATATCAAGTCTAATCACTCATCTCGCTATCATGTAGTTGAAAATGGAAAAATATAGGCCTTCAATAAGACTCTATAAAATATAATACAAAAAAATAGTGTACAAGGATAATAAGTCCTGGTTGAAAAAAATCCCCCATGATTTATAGGCCTACCGTACCACCACACATACTGCTACACAAGTAATGCCATGCACATTAGTGTAAGAGACCAAGTTAGTGTCGCCCATAGAGGTCTATCTACCTTCGCTCCAAATATCCATTTACAAAAATCTATCAAATGAAAAAAAATCAGAAAAGCTCTTGGATGGGGAAAATGTCACACCTCCCAAAAATTCAAGATTTCTCAAAAAAAATCATGTATATCATCCAAAAACCCAAAGTCCTAATATAAAGACTTTAAACTGCACCATATACTTATAACTAACCACATGATAATAAACTGTATGAAGATGATCCTAACCACATAATGATAAACTATATAGATATTTTCCTAGTAGCGTGACAATAATATGCACAACACCACCAAGTCCTAACAACATGACTTTAAACCACCCAATATACTTTGTCTTGGCCACGTGATGATAAGTTATAAGGATATTGTCTTAGAAACATCATTTTAAACTAGATGGTTCCCTAAAAACTACATATGGAATGATTTATTCTAGTTTAGTATATATAGTGATGCCTGAACCTCTATGTTTTGGTCCCATCAACCACCTCCCTTTTCTTTCACATTGGGAGGTAAATTTATTTTCCTCTGGTCATTAAACTGCATAGGTTTTCTAGAATGATTTACAACTTTATTCTCATTTTGAATGAGATACATAGTGATTCCTTAATCCTATATCTTGGTCTACTCACCACATGAAGAAAAATACCCCAGTTATATCCTTAATTTTCTCTGCATAGTGAGAGGAAGCCTTGTCATTCATTATTTCACACACTGATCGTATCTCACGTGAGATTTGGAATTTCAGTAAGGTCTTCCTCACAAAATCAAGGTATATAATATTGTTTCAGGACCATTATAGTCTTGAAAATAATACCATAAAAATAATACCATGATTACTCTCTAGATGATGTTAAAATGCAATGTTTATGTCCCTTACAAGACATAAAACTGTACTTTCTTATGGACCTCACTCAAGAGGACCACCATTTCTGGTGTTGTTCTCCTAACACAAATACATTCAAGAACTATGTGTGTCTTGATTCATGAAATCACATGATTCATACTGACACTCTACACTTTAAACCTAGGTCTAGTTATAAAAAATTTAAAATTCCCCCTCTCTACATATAGGCCAAACTTGCATAGGAAGGTCACTATTGGAGAACTACATGTGGCTTGATTTTCATTTTCATGAGGTATGTTGTAACCTCTAGAATTACAACCTTGGGACCATACATAACATATTTTTCTTCCATGATGGTTCAACTTTGTTCTCACTTCATGATGTTAAAATATGAAGAATTTCAATGACTATGTATGTCTTGATTCCTTTTTTCATAGGATATGTAGTGACCCCAAAATTTCTATCCTTGGGTCTATCCTTAATTCCCCCATTCACGTTAGGAATCTTACATCATTACCTCATGATGTTAAACTGCATGGAACATCAAGAACTACATGCAGAATCATTATTATAATCATAGGATATGTAGTGACTCATGGATCTCCAATCCTAGGCCCATATACATTAATGAATAGAAACAATGCCTTCCTCTAAGTATAAGTCAGACCTGTGTAGAGAGTTTCTCATTCAAGAACTATGTGTGGCTTGATTTATATCATCATAGGATACATAGTGATGTATAAGTATCCAGTCATGGACCCATCTGTAGTGAAAAATAGAAATAAGTCCCAACTACATAGGGACTTAGTCACATAGGATCATTTTTCCTTGGTACGATCTATATCTTCGTACAAATTATTTGTTCATGGAATATATCTTTCACACTATTTTCACATTGGTTTCCACATCCTTACTCAACGACATTAAGTTGCATAGAAAACGTACTGACCACATGATTTTAAATTGCACGCAAAACATCCTTATTAATGAATCCTGAATTTTGACATATTCTATTCTATATTATAATGTTTTCAACCCAACCATATTGTTATTTTATAGGTAATTGTCACATTTTTATGTTTTAGTGGTTTTTTGAGCTCAAATGCAAAAATGGATTTGTTTTTGGGATTTAACTGTTTTATTGGTCTTCTGTATTTTAGACATATCATTTTGATCACTAAAAAAAATTGTGAAATTACCTTTATGTAGGTTTACAAACATCTTGGGATACATTTTAATCCTTTTGGAGTCCCATATCAATCAATCATTGAGAGGCCCAAAATCAGCTCACAATCTGTGCCTCAAAAACTATGCACAAATATGGAATGTTTTAAAGGGGAGCTTTTATATAAACGTGTATCAGTCCAATGGAGATGAAATTAAACAGGGAGCTTGAAAACCAATAAATGATCATCTTTTATTAAGGAGGCCACATTTGAATCCGCTGGATGTAAAGTCTTAATGGCATGGGAAGTTGGAGTTAGGAAATACGAAGAGTCACATGGACAGATTAAATGTTTCACAGTAAAAGAGTCATAACTCCTTCATACATGTAAACAATAAACCTGAAATTTTGTGGAGGCACGTAGGAGGAATAATTCAAAAACCTTCAAGAAGGAACCATGTACCAATTCTGGCATTTAATGGGCCTAAAAGTCAATACCTTTCTGTAGACAGAATTGATGTGAGAATTCATCACCCATTTCACCTATAAATATATGTATCTTCTCCCTTCTAAAAGGAAAACCATTTCAAGGGGGAAAGGTTGAGTATATTTTTTGTAATATTTAATTTTATTTTTAATATATATTAGTTTAGATTTCCTCTTCATATTTGCTTTATTTCATTTATTTCATTTTATATGCTCTTCCACCGTTATTCCCTTCTCAACTCCACTAAAAATGGAGAACTAACCTCGACTCTTGTTTGAAGGAGGGAATGGTGATTAAATTGAGTTTTAGGTACTTTAATTTCTTATCTATTATTCAATTCTAGGAATTTTGGTGGTGGTTAAATTGATTACGGTGAGTGGTCGCCCTGTTTTCTCTACCGCCGAGTTCTTCTTCTCGTTTATCAATTTTCCTTCCCTTTACTATTTGTGTTGGGCATACAGTGAGGAATGACATGAGTAGTGATGGTTAAAAAATAGGTCTCATAGCTGACTTTAGAAAGATAATTACCCCATATGGAGATGTCTCGATATGGGGTGATGACAATCCCAATGAGTAGGTGAGGTGTGACAGGTCTTGATCACCTCATTAAGTTGAATTTTGAGATTGCTTTTAAAAAAATGATATCGACAGTACTTGAAAATAGGCCTATAGATACTTCGAATGGTGTTCACTATAGCCTTACATCGACCGCCTTGAAACCGCTAGTGGTAATCTCATTTGGCCCGTCGCTTTACAGCTATAGTGACCACCATTTGCGGTCTCTGTAGGTGACCAGAAATTTGGTCCACCGCGAATGCCTAGCAGTCACTACTGGGTTGGCCTATAATGACTTCCAATGGAGGTCTCTATAGGATACCGAAAAATCAATGAAGAGCGACCTCCAATGGCGTTCGCTGTTGGTATCGACCAAGAGCGACCGCCAGTGGCGGCCGCAAAACTAGAATTTTTTTTAAAAAAATATTTACATATCACATTTCTAGGAATCAATAAAACTATTGCCAAACCGAAGAAACACATCTAAAATTTCAAGGAAAAACAATTAAAAATAGCATAAACATCAGGTTCATCAAAACAATAAATGATGAACATACGTATTCACATACATTGACCCAAACAGCTCTAATCCATTCCAATATTCTGCTTTAATAAACCTACAAGAAGATACAAAAGAAACAACTTAACAAAGAAAATGAAAATTGGACACATTTATTAAGTTATTATATATATATATATATATCAAATTGGGCCATTAGGGAATTTGGAGTTTGGTCAATTGGCCATTAGGTCAATAGGATAATATGAAATTTGTCCATTTGGTCATTACGAAATTACACTAATATGCCATTAGGGCGTTAGGGTAGCATTAGCACATTAACCCCCCCCCACTCCGGACATCCACCCCCACCCCCAGATATCCCACCTCACCCCAGACATCCCACCTCACCCCCGGACACCCCCTAACCCTCAAACAAACCCCCACCCCCAGACAACCCCCATCCCCCTGACACCACCCCCATGAGGAGACGACACAGGGTGGGGTCCACCCCCTATATGGGCGGCGCCCGTAGGTGCCACCGATGGCCAGTGGACCGCGGAAGGATGGGGCAGTGTGGACCCCACCCTGTACCGCATCATGTAGGAAGAAATGGCCCCACATCTACAGTGCCATTTTGGCGAAGTGGTCTGCCTTCAGTCAGACATGGTCCACCCGAACCGGCTGGACCTGCGGCCTAGTGGGCCAGTGCGGGTGGGACGACCCCCACCTAGAGGGCTGGGCCAACAGTGGTCTGGGTCTGCAATCTAGTCGGGCTGACCCCGATGGGCCAAACCTAGTGTAACCGGGGTAACCCTTAATGGGCTGGACCTGGGTGGTGTCAGGTTGACCCCGAGACCTGTTGCGTCAGACCGGCCTGACCGAGTCGGACCGGGCCCAGAGCCAACTAGCCCCCGATTAAAGAAACACCCATAACTGAATAACATGGTTTCCATTTGACACACCATTAGTGGCATGTGGACCCCTTTTGGGAATATTTTTCTTTGGCATATTCTGGTGGGCCCGACCGAGCTGGGTCTGACTGAGGTACGATCACCCCCGTTTCACGGAAAGGGGTGTAACTGATAGACTGGGTGTCCGATCGATGCATCGTCTGTGACATAAGGAACCTTAAGACAAGGAGGTCTGTTGGAGATATTATATGTAAATTTTGATGGATTTTTAAGTGTGACATGGGCTGGATGAGACTTGAATCCAACCAGGACCATTTTACAAAAGTGCCCATATCTCACAGACCGGGCCTCTGATCGACACATCATTGATCACGTTGGGACCCATATGATGGGGAAATACCTTGGGTGTGATTTATTTGGGACTTTATACCGGTTGAAAATTTTTTGATGTCATGAGTAGCAAAGTCTTTCAGAGATCAGGCGTGCTTCATGCATGAATCTAGTGGCTGGCTATGACATGAAGAAGAAGAGTGACCAATACGGGTTAGAATCAGGAACTCCTTAGTGGGATGATCTAGATAAAAGACTAATCATCCCTACCTCTACATCAGTGACCAAGATGGGTCAGCACCAACGACCAATACAGTTCTACACCAGTAACTAGTACAAGTTACACTAGTGACTAATACAGATTAGTATCGAGCGACCAATACTGGTCAGCACCAACGACCAATACGGGTTAGCATATAGCGACCAATATGGGTCATCATACAGTGACCTATACAGTTCAACAATAGAGTTACTACTGATTGGATGATCTGGCTTTATGACTAGGCATCCCTATCCTAGTAATCTTGATGTTTTACCATTAGATTGAGATTTCCCTTTTTCTGTGTGCTTCATGATCTAGATCATGATTGTGATATTATCTTTGTGCTATTTCAGGTAATGTTTTCCTTTGTGGATTTCTGAGAGAACATCAGGTGTCTCTGGGTCCCTACTGGGTATTTTTATACTAACCCCTTCACGGGCTTCACCCGAAACTTATTGTGTCTGGTGTTGACTACTGACGCTCCGAGGTAGACTTTGTAGGTCCGAATCTTGGTGGATCTTGGTGAGAGGGGAGTAGTTGAGATCCTCTTCTTCGACATCAGACTTATAGCTACTACCGTCCAGGTAGAGATCTAGGTAAGATGCGATGGTTTTTTACTTTATTTTTAGTTTCTAGGGATTTTATTCTGGCCCACTGTTTTCAGTTTTCAATTGTACTTGGGGTTATAATTTACTCTTATGGTTATACCTTACTTTTTGTTGTTGTTTACTTCAGTTTCAATTTTTTGAATTTGTACATACCTCTAAGGAAATGCCTTCCCTATTTGGGAAAAGCCTTCAGGTGCTAGTCACCAACCCTTGGCCAATGGAAGGTGGGCTTGGGGTTGTGACATCTAGGCCCCATGTGATGGGTCGTGACAAAGTGGTATCAGTGGGTGGTTGGTTCTACCAGAAGAACTAAGACTCTACTTTTAATGAGGAAATTGTGTAAAGTGTCTTGAGTTTAGTTTTCACTTCGGGGAGTCTAGTGTTGGCATGGTGGCTGACGTATCCATAAACTAGGACCCTGAATTCTATTATTCTAAATCGGTACATGAAAACACCAGTTGATAGTGTTTTGAAAAGTTTTCTTGGTCTTTCTTGAGTCAGGTCACCAGGTATAACTTATTGACCATAGAACATCTATTTCTTATAGGATTCCTTCACAAAGACAACCATCTAGGATTCCAGTTAGATATCATAACAGTGTCCGACCAAGCGATGAGGCATCTGTATAGGGACCACTCACAGTGATGGAACCTTCAGGTGGTGTACCACCAGCACCACCACCCATTTAGTATTAGATTCTACTTGTGGATCATGCATGTTGACTGAGTACATTACATGAGTTCTAGAGATAGATGCCTACAATTTTTCGAGGTGAGACAAACCCCCAGGTAGTAGGGGACTGACTTTAGGTGGTTTCATGGGTCTTTCGGTTATCAAAGACACAATTCGAGTAGATGGAGATCTTGGCCGCTATCCATCTTTAGGGATCATCAGGAAAATGGTGGATATCGACACTCTAGGTGCATGAGGAGAAGACCCTCACAAGGATAGACATTGAGAGCCTTTTCAGGGCAGAGTTCATACCAGCATCACTACGCTCTGTGCGTATTCAGGAGCTACTGCATCTATAGTAGGGAAGCAATACTGTGGCTCAGTACTCAGTGAGATTTACTAACCCCTACCGATACTCCACCAACATGGTATGTGACCCTTACTTCAGGGCCCAAACCTTTGACCAGGGGATCCAACAATAGATTAGAGTTGTGAAAATTTATCTTAGCATCCTGACGCAGGATGTGGTCCTAGAGCGATCTTTGTTGGTGGAGATATTCCTTTCTGATTAAGAAACGATAGTGAGAGCCCATACCAAACAATAGTTAGTAGATTCATCTGTAGTTTGCAGTAGATAGATGACGTAGAAGCCCAAGCAGGCTGGACCTTCTGGAGGGTGACCCCGAGACGCAGGGTTAGTGGTGAGTGGATCAAGAGGCCGAGGGATCGACCAACGAGGGATGATTTGTTTTTCCTGTGGGGGATAGGGTCATAGAGCTCGTGACTATCCGAATCCCCATGAAGATGAGCAGTAGACAGTGGAGGGGCCACCGAGGTAGCGACTGTGGCAGGAGCATGAGCGTCAGCCACTTGGCGAAAGAGGATAGGGAGTAGGACGTACAGTAGGAGGTGGTCAGGGTCACCAGACATTACCACCACCACCCCCAGGTGGTCCACTATGAGCTTAGGGATCAGGTGGGCAGGGAAAAGCCCAACTACATGCAGTTGAGGCTCATGATCCTGACGTCCATGAGATGATACAAGGTATGATCTGTATATTATCTACTTTAGAAGAAGTGCTTATCGACACATGTGCTATCCATTCTTTCATTGTCGCGGACATAGTTTGGGACTATGAGATTCCGACTGAGCATTTAGCTCGAACTTTGCATTTGGATACTTCTATAGGAGGAGATTCAACAGTCACACACTGGTGCTGAAAGTGTGATCTTACTCTTGGAGGAGAGAGTTTCAGATGTGATATTCTAGTAGCGGCATTGAAGCCCTACGACGTCATTCTAGGCATGGACGGACTATTTGAAGTTCTTGAACATATTGACTTTTTGAGACATACAATGCGATGTGCATGCAGAAATGGAGGCCATTTTTCCTTTGTTGGTGACAAGGAAAAGAAAGTTGCACCAGATGGACTTGCGCTCAAAAGTGTGCAACCAATTACATAAAAGATGGCTTGCATGACCTTTGAAATAGTGGATGAGGCAAGTCTGTAGTTCCCAATGGTGGTGGATGAGTATGAGGATGTATTTCTAGAAGATGTCCTAGGACTACCTCTTCATAGAGAGGTAGACTTCTGCATTGACTTGTACCCAAGAACAACACTGATATCCATACCATCATATCGGATTGCCCCTTCGGAGTTCCAGGAGATAAGGGTACAGTTGGAGGACTTATAGATGAAGGGATTCATAAGGTCCAGTGTTTCTCCATGTGCATCCCTGGTGTTGTTTTCCAAGAAGGAAGATGGAATTTTGAGGCTATGTGTAGACTTATGATTCCTAAACCAGGTGACTGTGAAGAATAAGTATCCTCTTTTAAGGATTGATGATCTGTTTGATCAGTTGAAAGAAGAGAAGTGGTTCTTTAAGATAGACCTGAGATCAGGCTATCATCAGTTCAGGGTACAGGATGAGGAAGTACCAAAGGTAAACTTCAGATGTCGGTATGGTCATTACGAGTTCTTGGTGATTCCTTTCGACCTGAACAACATTACAACAGTGTTCATGGGGATCACGAACAAAATCATTCAGCCATGCCATGATCTCTTTTTGGTGGTCTTCATCGAAGACATCCTGGTGTACTCCGCGTCCGAGGAAGAGCATGTTGTACACTTGATTATAGTTCTGGACACACTCAGGGAGCACTAGTAATATTGGAAGCTCTTGAAGTGTGAGTTCTAGATACAAAAGGTCCACTTCTTGGGAGAATTCATATCATAGGATGGAATTGTAGTGGATCCAGCAATGATCGAGGTAGTACTTTCTTGGGAGCCACCCATGAGTGTTACTGAGGTGTAGAGCTTCCTTAGATTAGAAGGCTACTATCGGAGGTTCGTAACCAATTTCTCGAGAGTAAAGAAACCTATGAATACCTTGATGAAGTATGGTAAACCCTTACTGTGGTTAGAGACATGTTAGCAGAGCTTTCAACAGCTGAGGCAGAGCTTGACCAGTGTTCCCATCCTGAGGTTGCAGGAGGAGGGCACTGGATATGTGGTTTACTGTGATGAATCAAGGACCGAAATCGATTGCGTCCTGATGTAGGGTGATGCAATGATTGATTATGGTTCATGACAGCTGAGTCCTCATGAGAAAAATTATGAAAATCATGAATTGGAGTTGGAAGCAGTAGTTTTCGCAATAAAGATGTGGAGATACTACTTGATGGGCGAGAAGTTCATTGTTTACTCAGACCACAAGAGTCTCAGATATATCATCACAGAGAAAGATATGAATCTATGAGAGATACATTGGATAGAGTTCTTCCAGGACTATGAATTTGATATAGTCTATACTCCTGGTAAGGAGAACGTAGTGGCAGATTCACATAGCCGGAGATCGAGTTCACAACTACTTAATGAGGCTTCCGAGAAGTTAGCCTTTCTTCATATATCCTATGTGGATAGAGATGAGATAGTCTACCTCTATTAAATGGTAGTTTCCCCTCCACTCCTTCAATGAGTTAGGGAGGTGAAACTCAGCGACATCATCTGCGAGACTACACATGCTTAGATATCCTCAATCCATGCACCTGACAGATATTCTGAAGGTGGGGAGCACACTATCCTTTCGAGAGGATGTATAGTTGTACTAGTGGCGCTATGAGAGGAGGTGTTGAGGGAGTTTAATAAACCCCCTTGGAAGTACATCCAGGTGTAATAAAGATGTATCAGGACCTCCGGCGTCAGTACTCATGTCTAGGGATGAAGAAAGCTATGGAAGAGTTTGTTTCTAGATGCCTCACTTGCCAGAAAGTGAAGGCCGAGCACCAGGTACTAGCAGGCTTGACCCAACCCCTTGAGATACCAGAGTGTAAGTGGGAAGGGATATCTATGGACTTCATGATGGGGTTACCATGTACATCCATAGGGCACAATACCGTCTGGGTGATCTTTGAACGACTCACCATGTCGGCCCACTTCCTTGCTATTTGAGATAATGGTTTGGTAAAGACCATGGGACGTCTCTACATTTAGGAGATCATGAAACTTTGTGGGTTGACTTCGATGATAGTCTCAGATCGTGACACACACTTCAGATCCCATTTGTGGAAAGGATTGTAGGAGGTTTTTTGGACTCATCTTCGATTAAGAACAAATTTTCACCCACAGATAGATGGTCAGACTGAGTGGACCATCCAGACCATGGAGGACATGCTTTGTTCATGTGTCCCAGATTTTTTGTCATAGTTGGGAAGAACACCCACCCTTGGCGGAGTTCGCGTACAACAACAAATATCACTCCACTATTGATATAAACCCTTTGAGGAATTTTATGGATGACCATGCATATCACCCTTCTGCTGGACGGATCTAGGAGACCCAGCACTCGTGGGCCTATAGTTGGTACATGCTACCATTGAGAAGGTGCAAGTCATCTGAGAGAAGATGAAGACTGCACAGAGCCGACATAAGTTTTATGCTAATAGGTGACAGAGACCAATGGAGTTCCCAGAGGGGGACCACATATTTTAGCGAGTCTACCCTTGATGGGGACTACAGAGATTTGGCCAAGGTGGAAAAATCTCACTGAGGTTTATCAGAACATTCATAATAATTTGGAGGATTGGAAAGGTGGCGTACCGCTTGGAACTTCCACCACAGTTAGAGAGGGTGCACAATGTGTTCCATGTATCCCAGCTGGGGAGACACATGCATTACCCATCTCACGTCATCAACCATGGAAAGTTGGAGATTGATGATGGGGCAACTTTTGTGGAGTTTCCGGTGGAGATAGAGGATCAAAATGAGCAAGTCCTTTTCGGGTGATCAATTCATCTGGTGAAAGTTCATTGGAAGCATAGGAGTCTCCAGGAGAGAACATGGTTGTGATAGGCTCATATGTGTGCCCAGTACCCCTCTTTGTTTGTGTAGCCTTGTTTGGATTTCGAGGACATAAATCCCTAATGTGGGGAAAATGTAAAGACCCAAAAATTCCATGTATTTTTTTTAAATTATTTGGGATTTTTACGAGTCATTGAAAATTGATGGCGCACGATTCGGAGGCCCGATGTGCCCAGAATGAATTTCTGAATGTTTTTTAAGTACATTTAGTAAGCACACGGGAAGCGTTTTATATCTTTTGAACTGTTGCTCAGATTAAAAATCAAAGGGCACTGCCCAGAATGCAGGGATTCACCTAGAAACGACTTATCTTTGTCCGGTGAGGTCCGAGTAGAAAAGTTAATTTTTGGACTTTTTAAGAAAAATAATAAAATAATTTAGAAGAATTATTTTATTATTTTAACTCTGTTGTATGGTGGATGGCGACGCTGCGGGGTAGAGACGATGCGCCGACAAGGAACTTTAATGAAACACTTGGATGACCAATATTCCACAATGTAACAATAAATTTAATGGTGCCAAATAACGACGCTATTTCATTTATGAAACAGCATAACGACGCAACGTCACATATTTATGGAAACTCTGTAACATGGTTCTATAAATAGTTTGACATGTCAGGAAAAATAAGGAGGAAGGATTTGGGGGATTCTCGGGTGAAGCAATGACGCACTTGCACCCTAGCGAAGAACAATGAATGAAGAAGAATGCCTTTCAAAGGTCGGAACTGGGAAGCATCATCGACATTGTAAAACCCTTGAGGAAGAACGTGCGAAAAAAAAACATCAAAAAAGGATAGGGGTTTATGTGCTTTCATGTTCCCTCTCTTCCCGTTCTTGAAAAATATAAGGAATGCGGACCAACCGACTAACGGGTTGATCCGCGTCTCATCTAATCATGTATATGGTTGTTTCAGGATATTAAATTCGGGGATTATTATTTCTTTTGTTATTATTAATTTTTTCCTCATGTTTAAAAGGCTAAATCAGAGGGCGTAGGCCAAAACCAATGAGGCCCAGAACATACACTAAACTTTTCCTTGGTGTGTTCTACATGGAGGAGAAACGAATACGTAATCAAGGTGTTTGAGGGCCATGAAACGACAATGGAATTCTTGTGGCCCATGTAAACAATCACTGGTGTGCCATGTTGGCAGCAGTCGGAAGAGACCCGCGACAATCGGCCTAGGGCGGTGGAAGGCGGCCCGCCGTTGCGCGCCATGGTGGCCAGAGGCAGCCATCCTGAGCCAACCGCACGGGAGATGGGAAACACTCACAGGTGCCTCCAACGACACCATCTGTGGATATTGGGCCACAGTCGGAGGGGGCGGCACAGACCCCATGTCGCACCACGTCGCACCAGACGAAACGGCCCCGCATCCGCAGGGCCACCTGGGTGAAGCATTCTGTCTTTAGGCGGACAGGGCTAGATGTGGGCTGACTGCATGGTCCAAACTCTCCTAGTGGGCCGGGCTAGACTTGCGGCCTAGTGGGTAAGTGCAGGTGGACCAAGCCCCACCCGATGGGCCAGGCCAATAGTGACCTGGGCCTGTGAACCAGTTGGGCCGACCCCAATCGGTCGAACCCAATGGGTCAAACCTAGTGGGACTGGGCTGAGACTTAATGGGTTAGACCTGGGTGATGTCATGTAGACCCTGGGACTTGTTGCGTTGGGCCGACCTGGCCGAGTCGGACCGGGCCCAGACCCAACCGACCCCCGAATAAAGAAATTCCCATAACTGATGAACCAGGTGTCCATTTGACATGCAATCAGTGTTGTTGGGACCCCTTTTGGGAAGAGGTCCCTTTGGTATATTTTGGAAGGCCCTACCAAGCTAGGCCAAATCGAGGTGTGATCACCCCCGTTTCATGAAATGTAGTGTAACCAACAGACCTGGCATCTGATCGACACGCCGTTAGTGGAATAAGAACCGTTGTTACAAGGCAATCCATTTGCGATACTATAAGTGAGTTTTAATTGTGTTTGAGGTCTGAAATGTTCTAGATCAGACTTGAATCCAATCATGACCTTTTAAAAAAAGTTCACATATCTCATAGACCAGGCGTCCAATCTTTGCATCGTCTGTCACGTTGGGACTTCTATGATGGGGCGGTCCATTTGGTATGCTTTTTATTGGAATTTTTACTAGTTTAGAAAGGACTGATGACTTGATAACTAGAGTCTTATGGAGATCAGGCATGCTTCGTGCGGGAATCCAGTGGATGGATGTGACATGAAGAAAAAGAGTGACCAATGCGGGTCAGCATCAGAAACTCCAGAGTGGGATGATCTAGTTGTACGACTAATCATCCCTACCTCTGTATCATCAACCAAGGTGGTTTGTCACCCGCGACCAATATGGTTCAGAACCAGCAACCAATACGGGTCCGCACTAGTGGCTAATACAGGTCAGCATCTAGCAACCAATACAGGTCAGCACCAATGACTAATACGGGTCATCATATAGTGAGCACTATAGTTCAGAAGTAGAGTTACTACAGATAAGATGTTCTGGCTTTACGACTAGTAATTCCAATCCCCATAACCTTGAAGTTATACCGTTAGAGTGACCTATCTCTTTTTCTTTGTGATTTATGATCTTGATCATGCTTTTGATATTGCCTTTATGGTATTTCTTTTGATTTTTTCCTTTGTGGATTATAGAGAGACCTTCAGGGGTCTCGGGGGTCCCTACTGGGTATTTTTATACTCACCCCTGCATGGGCTTCACCCACACCTTGTTTTGTCTAGTGCAGACAAGTGATGCTTTGAGGCAGACTTTGGAGGTCCAGAGCTTGGTGCGATGAGAGCAGTCGATATCCTCTTCTTCGATATCAGACTTATAGCTACTACCCTCCTGGTAGAGCTCTAGGGCATATGAAATGACAGTTTACTTTCTTTTTAGTTTCTAGGGCTTGGATTCTGGCCCACTATTTTAAGTTTATAGTTGTACTTGTGGTTATACATTACTATCTTGGTTATACCTTACTTTTTCAGGTTGTTTACTTCAATTTCCCTTTTTGAGTGTGTACAGATCTCAAAGGCAATGCCTTCCCTATTCAGGAAAATCCTTCAGGTGCTAGTTACTAACCCCTGTCCTATAGAAGGTGGGCTTCAGGTAGTCATGTTTGGGCCCCGTGGTTTGGTTCGTGACACCCAAATTAAAATGTTGTTAATTAATGAATAATAAATGTGAAATTTTTTTGCATTAACCATTTTCTTTAATTATTTATACAAATGAATACACTACTATAAAATGAATATTTCTTTATATTCCATTGGTGGTGGCCTACTATGTTTTAATCACACCCTTCCTGGGCTGCCGTTTGGCACCTAAATAGACTTCATGTTTCTAGGATATGATAAGGATAAGACAACTATATTGGATGGATGAGCTAATATTTAAGATGGATCATGGATGACGTAACCATACATGATATCTGGAACCACTTGGGAGATGTCACTGTGTCTTTATTTTGAGTTTTAATTTAAAAATTAACTCATATATGGAATGAAATATTTACTAATTTGGTTTATGTTTATTTCCCCCTATTTTTGGATTCTTTATATGATACATGATCTTTATTGGTTATTTTTTATTAACATTTTTTCTATTGATATATTGATTTCAACAATTGTATATCTTTGATAAAGAGGCTATAGTCTTCCCATGATCTGTATATACCCTCATTTCCAGTTGGAAGCCTCTGAAGTGTGGAGTGGAACACTTGATGTCATGCAATGAACTGGAATGAGGCACCAGTATGTGGCACCTAGGTCAGGAAACCACAAAGTGGTTGTTTCTGACGCTTTCGCCGGGGCGCGCGCATCTGTCTGTGGGGAGGACGCGCTGCTTGTTGCCCCGCATTCCCACTATCCAAAGACTGGCGGAATCCGTTCCTTGTTCAGGGACGTCTGCTCCTTGATCAAAACCAGGATAATGGGATGTCGGTTCTTCCTTCCGTGGATTCCTCCTCGGAACTCGTCACCTAGTTCGGGTCTCCCTCATAGATTTAAGACGGGTTCGTGAAGCTCAGTCCTGGTGCCATATCTACATGGACGCCAGTTAATTATGCTGCTTCCGTCAGGACGCTCCAAGGGGTCTTGTCGGGGTAGCAACCATTGGTGGGGAGAATGGTCACGTTGGGGCGTCGTCGGCATGTCTGTATTTGGTCCCTCATCACATGGCTTCTCAAGGGCACGGAAGCCCGAGGAATCCCACATCGAACGTGGGGAATATATACCATCTGAGGTTTTCCTCAGCTTCCCATGTTTAACACGGGGTATGTCGCGAGTTTAACGTCTTGCGGAGATGGATCAGGTTGAAGGATCCCCAGGGGGAACAATGATGTTGGGGCCAGCACGTGGGCGGCTTCCTAGGTGTCATGGAGTAGGATGGGGTGGCATGACCTCACCAGGATGTGGCGGCCCGGGTAAGTATCAGGATGGATGGTGGAGTAAGACATGGGGCTTACATTCTGAGATGGCCCAAGGTGGGGAATACAATTTAACGTCATGCGGGATGGAATACAGTTTAACGTCATGCGGGACATAATACAGTTTAACGTCATGCGGGATGGAATACAATTTAACGTCATACGGGACACGATACAGTTTAACGTCATGCGGGACGGATTACACTTTAACATCATACAGGATGGAATATAGTTTAACGTCATGCGGGACGCGATACAGTTTAACGTCATACGGGACAGAATACAGTTTAACGTCATGCGGGACGCGATACAATTTAACGTCATGTGGGATGGAATATTTGGGGCTTACGCTCTGAGGCAACCCAAGGTGGTCGGGGAACCGACATGGAGAGGTCGGGATGACCGGGTGGTGGGATTGATCCTCATAGAAGCTTCCTACGTACCGTGCGTTAGCACGGATCAAAGTCCACGTAGTTCGCTGGGATGGGGATTACACTCTGGGGCATCCCATAAGAGGATCCCATGGTCGATGCACGCTCTAAGCCCATGTGAGTCAGGCTCGGTGTGGGAAACAAGAGGCAACAGGGACCAGACGATCACGTCGCGAAGCGTGCGTCCGTGAGAAGTGGAACGGGGCTTACACGTTGAGCGGCCCAAAGAGGAAACAGGGGGTTATGCGTGGTTAGCGGCCCTTGGTGTCGGTACTTACTCCAGGATGGAGGCCCGTGGTGCGACAAAGCGCAGTGGGAAAAGGACTCCACTGGCCTTGGCAGGGGGGAAGTATGGAGATGCACGGGTGCAATCATCCGCAAGAAAGGCTAGGGGCTTACGCTCTGAGGCAGCCCTTCCCCCGCAGAAAAACACCGCTCCGATAAGGAAGATCTAATTCCATGTGAGGAAGAGTCCATTACCGTGGAGACGAGTGGGCGTAATGAATGTCCGAGGTAGGGGGACCCTACGTGCGAAGCATGGGGTCGAACCACAGTTTAACGTCTTGTGTTAAGGACGAGGTACTTAGCAGTTTAACGTCCTGCAGCTTGGACGAGGTGGGTTTTCTCCACACCCCTAGGGCTTACATGCCCAACACCCTCTACCCCTTGTGGAAGGGAAGGCATCGGCAAGGCCATGATGAAGGGGGGGCCACAGGGCGAACCACCGGGGGGTCCACGTTAGCGTGGCTATGCGAAGAAGCAATAGCCGTTAGTGTGCCTATGCGGAGAAGCATATGGAAAAGCAACGTAACTGGAAACACAGCCCAAGGGACCTTGAGGTTACTTCTCACGATCCTGGGAGGCCGTACAGAAAAACAACGCATGGCGCGCATGCCCAGAAGGGAAGACATCAGGTGCCGGTGCAGGGGGCAGCCAAGGGGCGTCAAGGTGAGGAGTCCCGGGATTTTCATGCAAAAGGTATGGTTTACGCGCAAAACTCTGGGACGGCGCGCAATTGGAGAAATGGAATTGCGTGCGGAGAGGGAACTATGCGTAGGGTTTGGTGCGCACTGAAGCCTATTGTGCGCACGAGACACGCATTGCACGCAAGGCTGGAACACTAGGGAGGGGGAAAATTCACTGAAGCCGATGGAGTTGCGTGCAAAGGCGAACTCTGGGGCAAGGTTGCGCGAAATGAGGTTTTTACCTGGAAGTCATCTTGCGTGCGGGGGGAGCCGAATTGCGCGCACGAGAGTCGCTTCGGATTCCTCAACCCCCAAACCGTTCGGGGTCACCTTCTATTTATAGGCGACCCCCAGTGCGGAATCCAGGCAGCGCGCGAAATTATTCGTGCGCGAGCGCAGCCGGCGCGCAAAATTTCATCGCGCAGAACCGGGGCGCACAAGGATTACGCGCCTCAACGGCTCAATTGCGCGAAACTCGGTGATTCTACACGCGCAGAACAATTTTTCGCGCGGAGCCTCCTTTATTTCGCACACCACATCATGGGCCTCCAGATCGGGCCTCTGATTCCGAATATGACATTGCTTCGTCATTCCGAAACTTCCTCCGAGAGTTACGGACTTTTTTTCGGCGTCAACAAATTCCCCCCCCCCCTTGGAATTGAATCGGCAAGAGGTCGCAACGATCAGATTCCAAGGGAAACGCCGGATCACCATACAACCAAGTATCTTGATGAAGTTGCGCGAAAAATTCCGATGGGGCACGCAAAACATACGGGCGCACGCGAAATCCTCTTTTCGCGCAGCGCGGAACCCTAGCCTCGCCTATAAAAAGGGGCGCTGGGTCCCAAAACCGTACTTCCGCTTTTTTGATGCGATAAGCTTATCACTCTTGTGCGCGAAATTGCTTCTGCGGCTACGCGTAATCACACACTGGCAGCATGGAATTCCATCCGAAATTCGGCCGTGATCTCGCGCCTCTTCGAAAATTTTCATGATTCACGTGCTGATTGCGTGGTAATCTCCAAGATTTCGCGCAACTCATCCAGATTTCGCGTCAAACTCTCCGATTCCATGCACTGCATCCTGATTTCTCTCAACTCCCGAAAAATTCGAGATGGCTGAAAACCGAGTTGATGAGGGGTAAACCGCTGCCCGTAGGACAGAAATGGCGGCAAATGAGGAGGTTTACGGCGCCAAGGTGATTGTCTCCAACAATCTGACCTTGTTCAATCTTCTGACTCCGTCCCAGAAGGAATATCCCTTGTCGGACAACCTCCCACTCTGGAATTTTGGCATCCTGGAGGAGGTTCCCCTGCCGGGCTTCGAAGTGGACACGCCGCGGTCTTGGGTGACTCGGGAGGATGAACTTCCTCGCTACAACATCACCAACAACGGCCATCCTGCCAGGGAAACTAGACATCTGAACATTTACGTCCTGAACCCGAGGACTAGAACCATTACCGGGGAGGAGCCTGTGGCAGAGGATTCTCCGGCCCTCTACGCGAGCAGGTTCCGTCAAAGCATCCCAGATGACATGAAGGGATGGTTGAAGGATTGGGACCTGTGGTCTGGGGGCAACTTCACCAGCAAATGGGCCTGGGCGTTTTTGGTTCACCATACCTGCGACCAGTTCGGGGAAAAAATGTGGTATATCCGCCTGTTCGATGCGGTATGGACATCGTAGTTCCATTTCCACTGCTAGCCTGAACTCGGACCGGAGCTATTCACCCGGTGGTCTCCTGACACCAACACGTTCCACCTTCATCACGGGGAAGTCAGCATCAGTCTCTGGGATGTTCACTGCATCGGAGGTATCCCACTGGAGGGTTACCAATACGACGAGTTCGTTCCTCCAATGAACACCTGGGGAGATAGGTCACAGAGGCCTATGCTAATGTGGCGCCTGCTGCAGCTGGACAAGGAGAGGCTGGGGGTCAAGGACTTCCTGAAGGACATCGCCTACAAGGGATGGTTCAGCCTATTCCTTGAGAAGGATCCCACCGTCAAGATGCCGGGACGGGGCAAACGGTGCCCAACCGCAACTCAGAGGATCAAGGAAGGGTCGTACTGGAAGAACCTAGAGGCGGGGAAATACTAATCATGGGGTTACCGCGTCATCGAGGCCCAAGAACCGAACGTCCGGTATGTCGGGTTCCTTGCCGCCTTCCTGAGCGGGTGGCTCTAGCCGGTGTGGGACGCGAGGATGGGCATCCGTCCAGCGACTTTGGTGATGGCGGGCTCCATGGACACAAAAAAATGGTTCAAATTGGGCGTCCCCATGCTGACCAAGCTGTATACCATCCTAGGGCGCATCTCACGAGGGGGGTCGCCTCGGAGAGTATGTGGTCCCTTCCAGATCTTCCATGGCTGGGTGGCGGCTCATCTCGGCGGGTATACTTTCCCAAACACCGTCCATCCTCCGGGCAATGGCTTGCGACCATCCTTGATAAACATCGTAGGGGTGGAGTCATTGACGCTCAATGAGGAGTGCGTGAGGATCCGCATTGGCAACCATGACAACTTCATCTTCAGCCCATTCCCCACCCAAGTCGGCAAACTAGTGGACAACGGGCGAGGCTCTCTGGAACAGCAGGAATACTTCCAGAGCATTCGGGGCGGGGTGCTCGTGGCTTGGATCGACGGGAAGGTGATATGCGAGCCTTATGTGCCATCCCGATTTTCCAGCCAATTCGGGTGCCTCCAATGAATGCCGAAGAAGGTATTCACGGCTGTCTGGAAGGAGAAGAATCCATGCATCCTGCGCTAGATGTAGTTGATGTTTACCACTTTCGGCTCTGGCGATGTCGTTACTCTTCCTCCCACTGGGGTCGATGCCGGCCTAGCAACCGAGTATGCCGAAAAATGGACCATTGCGTACCCTGAGGGGCTATTACACAAGCGCATCTGGCAACTCGAGGTTACTCGCGCGGAAACCGGGCGACGGGAAAGAAGGCACAGTGCCATCGAAGGGGGGAATCAAGGGCGCGTTAGGCAGCGAGGCCTGCATAGGCCGGGACTTCAGTAGCGGAAACATCACATGGTGCTGCCACGTCCTCGTTACCCGCAAGGGGGTCACATGAGGCGGCCAGGGAACTGACCAGGAAGCAGATAAGATATCTGCTCGAACCTTCCCAAGACTCAATTCTCTCGGCACTGTGGTTGTCCTGGATGACCCTATGGAAATCGCTGAGCATCGAAGCCATCTGGCAGAAGATAATGCAAAATGGGATCCAACTGCTGGAGGTCAGGCTCGTTCGAATTACCGACCGAGTGAATTTCCATCGACGACAAGCTTATCTGACGGCCATAGACGCATACGCACGCCAAAGGGGGCGGCGTGCAGAGCCAAATTTCCTAGTGAAAGTGATGCTCGTCCAGGAGCATGATCCAGAAGCGATGCCGCCGAGAGAAGGTGGTAGTGACGAGGAGCTGGAGGGGGAGGGGGAAACTGGAGAGGACAAAGGAGAGGGAGAAGACGAAGAAGAGGAGCCCGAAGGTGAGGGGTCGCAAGGGGCGACCTACCAAGGGAGTCTCCGAGAGAGTGGCAAGATTTCCGACTCTGATCTCGACGTAACCGAGATTCTCGTGGTTTGTATCTGTCTTCATTCATTTCCCTCATTCATTCATTCTAATTTCCAACTTCTAACTCACTTTCACATCCTACTCAGGAGCACTTGAGCGGTGGACGGGTGTCCCCACCAGAGGAGGGCGGAGAGGAACCAGTGGGACATGATGGGGATCTGACACCCATCATTCAATTAACCAGCGCAGAGGGGTCTCTCCTTATGGCGGCTCCTGCAGCGGCCGAAACACTGGGGACCAACACTCTGGATTCCTATAAGTCTCACACTTCACTACTGGTTCTTGGTGTCGAATGATCCCGTCTGACAAGCGTATGCCCTACGCAGTGATCTCAACACTGGAGGCACGTCAGGCTGCGGAGCCCGGGCCATCCGTGAGTGGACCAGCGGCGGACATACCACCTCGCATGGAACATGATCTCTGCACTGAGTTGGCCCCGACAATTGATGAACAGGGGGCGGTGGACATCAGAAGAGTTGTTCCTGAAACGCGTTCGGAAGCTGGTGGAGGCGTCATTGCTGCTGGGGCGAGAGAAGGTCGCCCGGACGTCAAGGATTCTATTCCTCATGAAGACATCCCTGGGGTGGATCCTGCTGCCGATCTGTTGGTGGTCTTCCCCATATACCGACCTGCTGACCCTGAGGAGATAGATGACTCAGACTTAGAGGATGCCGAGGAGAACCAGATGACACGGCGCAAAGGGTGGAAGTGTATCCAGTGCTTCCTCAGGCAGCCCCAACCGGATTGGCTGAGGCGGATGGGATCACTTCAGACCTGGCTGCGCTTCCTGTGCGCCGGAGGGGCTGACACTCAGCGCCTTCATCCGATGGTCCGTGATTACATGGCCGAGAAGATACGCGAGAGCAGCCGGCGCACTGACATTACCCAGTGCCGAGAAGGATCGGCGAGCGCTCAAGCGCTTCTGAGGGCGGAACTGGAAGTCCGGAACCTCGAAGGGCAGACGGCAGATAAAGAGGCCTTCATCGCAACATGCTCTGAGCTCGTGGAGAAAATGACAGCCCAGCTGGCTGATGCGCAGGATCAACTGGTGGAGGTGAGTCACCGGATGACCGTACTTCAAACCGAGCGGTCACAGGCACAAGATAGGGCTGGCGAGCTACGCTCTATGGTGGTCGATGAGGAGAGGGTCTTAAAAGAGCGAGAAGTGGTCCTGGAGGCTACCAGCCAAAGGGTAGCAGTGCTAGAAAGATCACTTCAGCACGATAATCCCTAAGTGCTTTGTGTTTTTCCATCTCATGAACTTTCTTCTTGTACTGCTCATCATCTCAATCCAATATGTGGTCAAATCCACTCATTTGTACACTCGGTTTCATGCAATCAACCATAGTTTCGAAACGAATAACAACTCATCCCTAATCTCCTATGGGTCGTGCCCAATGAAAGAAGTAGAAGATGCTCGTACCATCATTTTGTTCAACTGTGGGGCATTGACCAAGCTTCAGGCGTCCAAAATTGGGCCGGGACTTCTGAGGAGACCCCTGAGCCGATTGATGTGTTGACTTCTCAATGTGATCTTACACACAAGCGGGGCAATGCCGGGGGCATTGAAATCCATCCGAACACGGGGGAATGGAGTGGAAGGGTGAATCACGCTGCCCAAATTCGGAACCCAATGGGGCGCAACCATAGAGGACAACTGTCAACCGTGGCGGAAACATAGAATCCACATCACGTTGGCATGGAAGGGGGGGAAAATAAATGAGGGATGACTGCAGACCATGTTCACAACACGGGGCCTAACACAGATATCATTGGTCAGTCTTCCAGAACGTTGGCCCAGGACAGTAGGCGGACCATAGGTCGAGCATCCATACTGTTAGGGGGTCCCGTCAAACATGACCAATTCTTCAGAACGTTGGCCCAGGACAGTAGGCGGACCATAGGTCGAGCATCCATACTGTTAGGGGGTCCCGTCAAACATGACCTGTTCTTCGGAATGTTGGCCCAGGACAGTAGGCGGACCATAGGTCGAGCATCCATACTGTTAGGGGGTCCCGTCAAACATGACCAGTTCTTCGGAACGTTGGCCCAAGACAGTAGGTGGACCATAGGTCGAGCATCTATACTGTTAGGGGGTCCCGTCAAACACGAAAGGAAATGAGGATCCGAATAAGGGGGATGCAAAGCATGGAAGGTGGAGTGGTGGTTTTTTCGAATAGAGTCCAACACTCCCAAAGTTGCGCCACAATGGCGAAGGCACATTAGGCGGATGTACCAACCTGATCACGGGTCGTCCCAATTTCTAGGAAGGACCTCTTTGGCGAGAGAACTGCTGCTTCCCATTATTACCATGGGGCATCCCGAACATGCTTAGGATAGGTATCCCGATTACACCACTTCCCGTGAAGTCGGGCCGAGGGGCCGACAATAAGGAGGGACGGGGTTTAGTAATCCCTGGGGCTGGACCCAAGACGAGACGTCCGGGCGGTCCTACGTATCTCATAAGGATGAGAATAAAGCCACAAATAGTTCTTAAAAATACAGTTTAACATCATGCGGGACGAAATACAGTTTAACGTCATGCGGGATGGAATACAGTTTAACATCATGCGGGATGGAATATGGATCTTAGTTTTAGGTCTTAGAGCTCGGACCATGAGGATATTAGTTTTAGGTCTCAGAGCTCGAACTGTGAGGATCTTAGTTTTAGGTCTTAGAGCTCGGACCGTAAGGATCTTAGTTTTAGGTCTTAGATCTCGGATCGTGAGGATCTTAGTTTTAGGTCTTAGAGCTCGGACCGTAAGAATCTTAGTTTTATGTCTTAGATCTCAGACCATGAGGATCTTAGTTTTAGGTCTTAGAGCTCGGACCATGATGATCTTAGTTTTAGGTCTTAGAGCTCGGACCGTGAGGTGGGAAAAGGGAGAAAAGTACACATGGAACGACAGTTACAAAATCCGACGTGACTGAGGACCTAAGCCCTAATTACCCTGTGCTTTCCGGGGAAATGCTCGAGTCGAGGGACCGAACACGAAGGTAGGCTGGCTGGGCCTGCAGGGAAGTGCCCCAGGCGCTCCTACGTATCTCATAAAGATGAGAATCAAGCCATACGTAGTTCTGAAAGGTGACATGGTAAGATACCAGTGCCAAGGGAAAAGGGGAGCGCGGACGTGGCCCTTGCACTAAAAGAAGCGGAATTTGATAAATCTTTTTTTTCCTTTAAGGTGAGTGGTTTTTTTGTTGTTGTGAAGAGACAGACCTAGATTAGTAGGCCATGGTGTCTCCATAAGCATCAAGCCGTGATAGGCGTTGACAAATGGCATGGCACAAGACCAATACCCAACATGATGTCCTCTACAACGAGGTCACCACAATGTAGTGCCGTTTTTCATCGTGCGGCCAGGACGATAATGTCACAGTTTAGGGTCGTGTGATAGGACTAGAAACACAGTTTAAGGTCATCTGGTTTGGACCAACAACACAGTTTATGGTCATATGGTTTGGACCAACAACACAGTTTAATGTTATATGGTTTGGACCAACAACACAGTTTAAAGTCATATGGTTTGGACCAACCACACAGTTTACTGTCATATGGTTTGGACCAACAACACAGTTTAAGGTCATTTGGTTTGGACCAACAACACAGTTTAAGGTCATATGGTTTGGACCAACAACATAGTTTAAGTTCATATGGTTTGGACCAACAACACAATTTATGGTCATATGGTTTGGACCAACAACAGAGTTTAAGGTCATATGGTTTGGACCAATAACACAGTTTAAGGTCATATGGTTTGGACCGACAACACAGTTTAAGGTCATATGGTTTGGACCGACAACACAGTTTAAGGTCATATGGTTTGGACCAACAACACAGTTTTTGGTCATATGGTTTGGACCAACAACACAGTTTAAGGTCATATGGTTTGGACCAACAACACAGTTTAAGGTCATATGGTTTGGACCAACAACACAGTTTAAGGTCATATGGTTTGGACCAACAACATAGTTTAGGGTCATATGGTTTGGACCAACAACACAGTTTAAGGTCATATGGTTTGGACCAACAACACAGTTTAAGGTCATATGGTTTGGACCAACCGAGAGAGGAGCCTCGGGAAATGAGGCCTACGAGGGTTCTAAAATCAGGGAGGGGCAGGAGATGCTAGCTCCTAGCTATGCTGGGCCCGAAACTAAATGTCTGGGTGACTCCTCACTCTCCAAGGGGATGAAGGTCAAGCTGCAAGCAACGTGTAAAAAAGATACCCAAGCACATACTCTAGCGCTCAGATCGCGGGAGCCCCGAGAGACACCGTTACACAGCTCGGTCTGTCTGATGTGCGGGGGGTGTACTGAGGGTTAGTACAAGGAGTTTCGAGATTCCACCTTGACTCGGTGGGGTGGAAAATGACATGAACCATGCCACCAACATTCATGGCCCAGGGAAGCTGACGTGACGACTGAGGATTGCTTCTAACCATGTTCGCAATGCAGCATCCTGTCGTGTTAGCCACGAGGACAAACAAATGAGCATCAACCACTCACCATGTTCGCAACGTGGGATTTGTATCGATTTGTTGTCTGAAACCCTCGGGGGTGTTGGCCCATGACGGTAGGAGAGACCTTGGGCGTTGTATCCAGGCCATTCTTGGGGGTCCCTCTGGGTATGAATGATGACGGGGGCCCGAATGAAGGGGAACACGAAGCTTGGCAAGTGGATGGAACATTCCCAAGTTGAATCTGGTACTCCAAGTTCTAGACCAGAGTGCCTTGAGAACGTCAGCAGAACACTGGAAAGGGTCATAGGGCTCGGTCCGAGAGTGGCCAAAAGATGGCTGATCCCTGGGAAAAAGAGGGGGTGTAATGCCAAACACCCTGGGCACCGAGAGATCGTGGGATCTCTCAAGAGATGGGGCTGGACCTGACATCTAGGTGTTCAGGCGGTCCTACGTATCCCATAAGGATGAGAATCATGCCACACATAGTTCTTAAAGGTGGTGCGTCTTTAAATGCCATTGGACATAGGATGGCTAAACCCTAAGAACAGGGTGCGTGTGGTGCATCCATTGCAAACCCGACGTGAATGGGGACATAATCTCACATCACGCCATGCGACCCTATGGTCGAAGTCCCAAAGGTGAAACATATGCGACAAAGGACCTCAAATACAGTTTAAAGTCATGCGGGACAGAATACAGTTTAACGTCATGCGGGATGAAATACGGATCTTAGTTTTAGGTCCTAGAGCTCGGACCGTGGTTCCCAAATGTAGAGCATAGTGTAGTTTAAGGTCGTGCTGGACCATACAGTTTAAGGTCATGCAGGACCATACTGGCTAGACAAAGTACTTCTTGAGGAACCTGGCATTGGTGGGAGGAGTGATACGCTCACCATCCATAGTCACTAGGGAGTACGCTCCATTGGGATAGACCTTGTGGACAATAAAAGGTCCCTCCCACTTGGGTTCCAACATGGGTGGTTTCCTGCTGAGAATCATTGGCGCTCTAAGAGACAATACCAAGTCACCTTGCAGGAAGAAGCGGAGGAAAACCTTCTTATCAAAAGCTCGATCCATCCTACTCTGATGCCTTTCCATGTTATGTAAAGTGTGAAGCCTACTTCTGTCCAGCACTTCCAATTCGGCTAGACGGATCTGAGCAACTCTGTCTGGCGCTTACTGGTCGTAGACTGCCGTGCGCAATGAAGGCAGCTAGACCTCGATGGGAAGGACGACCTCAGCTCCGTATACCATGGAATACAGGGTCACTTGGGTGGAATTGCGAGTCGTCATCCTATAAGCCCAGCGGGCATTAGGGAGATTGTCCGACCAACTTTTCTTGTTCTGACCAACTATTTTTTGCAGAATGTTAGAGAGGGTTTTGTTAAATGCCTCAATCTGTCCATTTGCCTACGCATGATAGTGGGAGGAGTGGTTAGAGCGAATGTTGTACTTGGCCTACAATCTTTTCAGCTCGGCCGCTCGTAAGTTGGTTCCATTATCCGTGAGGATAGCGTGAGGTATTCCAAACCGGTGAATGTTATTGGAACACACGAAGTCGGAGATAGAACCAGCCTTGAATTCCCCAAGTGGGGCTGCCTCTGCCCACTTTGAGAAGAAATCTGTGGCGGTTAAGATGAACCAGCACTGGCGGGCCATCGCCGGTGGGTAAGGCCCTACGACATCCAACCCCCAGACTGCAAAGGGCCAATAATACTTAGTAGTATGGAGAGGCTCCGGTGGCCGATGCACAAAGTTACCATGAACTTGGCACGCATGACACCTCTCCGCATACTCGATGCATTCGTGGATCATGGAGGGCCAGAAGTATCTCAGTATCCGAATCTGGTGGGACAACTTCGACCCGGCCTGGGGGGCGCCATAGGAGCCAGCGTGCACTTCCGGCATGACCTGTGGGATCTAAAATCCTTGAAGACAACAGAGGAGAACACCGTCAAACCCATGCCTGTAAAGGAGCTGCTCATGACTGGGACCTCTTTGAAGGGTGAAATGCGGCGCACGGCGCCTGATTCGTTCCCACTCTGCTTGGTCCATCGGAAGACTGCCGTGCCGTAGATATTCAACCAAGGGTGTTCTCCAGTCAGGAACTGTCTCGATCACTATGCCTGAGGCCCAGGGGGGTCCTGACGCAGGGGCCCCAGCGATGAGATGGTTCACCCGTGTGCCACGATCTCCCTCCGGGATAACAGGAGAAATGACTCTTCGGTGCGCCACGTGGATGATTAGGTCATTCTATTCGGGCTCCGCGAGTGATGCGGCCAGGCTGGCCAAAGCATCTGCTCGATTGTTCTGTGACCGGGGAATGTGAACGACATCTGGTCGGGTGGGAACTTAGCCATTACAGGGAGGGTGCACTCCAGCAATGGCATGAGTTCTAGCTTCCTGACAGCGTAGTCACCATTAACCTACTTGATGACTAGCTCAGAGTCTCCTTTTACATACAGGTGGGGTACGTTAACCTCTAGGGCCAACTCGAGGCCAGTGATGAGGGCATGATATTCTACCTCATTGTTGGTGCAGCCTTCTGACAACAAGAAAGAATATGGCAGAACGGCTTGCTCCGAGGTGATGAAGACGATACCCAGGCCCACCCTGTTAAGCCTAGGATCGTTGATCCTTCTACCGGTAGAGATTCGGGAGGCGCCATCAAAGTTCATCTGCCAGCATGGGGTGGCGTGATCGAATGAGAGGATTGCCTCATCAGGAAATCCCAAATCCAGTGGCTGGTCCGCAGAGGTTGGGTGGGCAGCTAAGAATTATGCCAACGCTTTTCCTTTGACGACCTTCTGAGGTACGAACCTAATGTATAACTACTGGAGGATCACTTCCCAGCGTGCCAATCGGCCGGTCAACATAGGTCGGCTCAGGATGTATTTCAACAGGTCTACCCGAGAGACCAGCTATATCTCGTGGTGCTGCAAGTAGTGCCACAATTTATGTACGACGAATACGAGTTCCAGGCAGCTCTTCTTGATAGGGGAGTGTCTAAATTCCGCATAGAGGAGCATGCGGCTGAGGTAGTAGAGGCTATTCTCCATTTCCTCGTTGTTCTTCTGGGTGAGAAGGGCACCGAGGGATCGCTCCAGGGCGGTCATGTAAAGGACCAGCGGCCTTCTGGGAATGGGTGGCATCAGGACCGGAGGTTGAAGCAGATACAGCTTGATTTCCTCAAAAGCGGTCTGACACTCTTCATCCCACCCATAGACGACGCCTTTCTTCATGAGCCGAGAAAAGGGCTTACACTTGCCGGCCAGATTCACAATGAATCGGCGTATATAGGCCAAGTGGCCTTGGAGGCCTTGAAGCTCCCAAATATTATTTGGGGGAGGCATCTAACTGATGGCCTTGATCTTCTTGGGGTTGATCTCGATACCTTGATACCTGACGATGATGCCAAGAAACTTTCTGGAGGTGACCCCGAAGGAACACTTCAACGGGTTCATCTTCAAGTGGTGAGAACAGAGCAAACCGAACACTTTCTCAAGGTCTTTGAGATGGTCTCGGCACTGATGAGATTTAACCACTAGGTCATCTACATAGCACTCCACCAGCTTCCCGAGGATCGGCTTGAATATACGGTGCATAGCCCATTGATAGGTGGCACCCGCGTTCTTCAGGCCGAAGGGCATAACCCGATAGCAGAAAGTGCCCTGGGGAGACCTGAAGGCAGTGAACTCTTCATCCGCAGGGGCCATCCGGATCTGGTTGTACCCGGAGTACCCATCCATGATGGAGAGGGCTTGGAACCTGACCGTTGCGTCGATCAACAGCTCTGTCATGGGAAGGGGAAAGTCATCCTTCAGACAGTGGCGATTAAGATCGCGGAAGTCGATGCGGACCTTGATCTGCCCGTTCTTCTTCCTGACGGGCACAATGTTGGCTAGCCACCATGGGTACTAGACTTCCCTGACGAAGTTGGATTTAATGAGATTATCAACTTCGACCTCAACCATGGAACCGTGAAAGGGGTGCAATTTTCTGGAAGGCTGCTTGAACCCGCGATGGTTTGCTGGGAGGCCAAGGCGGTGGATGGCTACCTGGGGATCTTGTCCCGAAATCTCATCATAACTCCAGGAAAACACATCACGGTGCTATCTAAGGAAGTCTATGTATCGTTGCCGTTCCTCGGGATGCATAGCGGCGCTGACCAACGTGGGTCTCGGGTCCGCATCATTACCGAGGTTCACCTGTACGAGCTCATCAACCGTGGCAGAGACGCCCTCCTCAAAGGTAGGAGGAACAACTTCCATGTCTTCTTCTCCGCTTGTGGAAGGATCATCCACGGGGGGACCTGTTTCGGGGCTGATCGACCCTGATGGGGAGCTAGCACCGGCTTGGGTAGCAGAGGTCATCACGACGGGAGACTCATGCACCGCGGAGACCATAGCGACAAAGGCGGTTGATCCAATCCCATCCGGCCTGCGGCCCAAGGGGCCACGCTTTACGACATCAAAGCAGTGGTGACACATTGGCTTGAGCCGATCGATCCTGGATCGGTGAAACAGGCATGTATGACGTACTGCCATTTCCATGAGCCCAATGTCCCGATATCTTACGGGGGTAGGAGGCTCGGGGATCACCCGAGCCTGGTTGGTGTAAGAGTACGAGGTAATTTTCCATCGTCGCTTAGACCAGGAAATATGCCTTCCTCTGGTACCCGAGACAACAAATCACTCTCCCATATCGGCAGTCATGGCCTCCAACCGATAGATTGGGAAGACATATGCGTCATCCAAACCTTCCCAAGGATCACTCGCGACAGCGGTGGGCTCAACCTCACCTGCCAGGATTTTCTTGTCCTTGCTCTTGTAATAGTCAGCATCCAAGTAACGAGCTTCACAAGAGGCAAATGGAGACGCATCTCCTTGGAGCACACCCACTCGACCCTTCAGGGAGTATTTGAGGCACTGATGGTATGATGAGGGAACCGCCGCGTGAAGATGGAGCCACGGACTGCCCATCAATGCATTGTAGGCAGTGTCCTGAGAGACAAACATGAATTCAGTATTGGAAATTAAGCCACCGAACTGGGTCTTTAGACGAATCCTGCCGAGTGGAATTTTCTCGGTCCTGTCATACCCCTAGATTATGAGGTCGGAGGGAGTTAAATCATCCTCGGACAACCCCATTTTTCACAGCATCCGAGTTGGGATCAAGTTAATCCCAGAACCCATGTCGACAAGATAGCAATGGACTTCCACGCCATTGAACTGGACGGTGATGTACAGTGGGCGGATGTGCCCCTGTATGGGAGGGTCTTCATCTTCACCAGAGAATGAGATAACCGCCTGACATTCGGCGTCCTCAATCACCTCGATGTGGAAGGCTTTCGCGGCCGCTACCTCCGTTTCAAACTGGAGGGGGCTCCTTAGAGCCTCGGCGAGCGCCTCACGCATTTTAGACGACAGGCGGAGGGCATCAAGGATGGAAAGCCTTGCCGGAATTCCGGCCAGATGTTTCAGGACATCATACTTTCGCACCAAACGCGAGCTTCTGCTTATAGGAGGTCGCTCTACGATTGGGGGCATGACGGGCCCTGCTTGCGGGACCGGTGACTGACTGGTACTAGGCGCGTCCCACTGTTCACCGGATGAAGCCCGAGAGGTGGCCACCATGCTAGGACCGAAAGGCCATAGTCGGCCAGTGGCAGGGCAGGGCTAGTTGCGACGCGGGCAAGGTGGTTCCGCATGATCCAGCAACACAAACGGTGGTGGAAGCCAACCTGCTGTCACCGGGTGAGGGAGCCGCGAGTGCTGCTCTCTATACCAGGCCTGCTGCCTGGTCTCCGTAGCATGCACGACCTGACTGGAGGTGATGACTGCCGTGCCTCGGCGGTTCACGTAGCCACGACTCCGTTGACATTGGTGACAGTTGGGGACATTGGGGAGGTCCACTTGGTGCTCCTCATCATCGGGAGCCACAAAGGGATTTACCAACTCTACGGTATTAACCGAAGCGTACCCCGGGCTCTCGGGAAGGTCCGTCTGGCGCTCCTCGTCGTCGGGAGCCACAAAGGGATTTAGCAACTCTACGGTATTAACCGAAGCGTACCCCGGGCTCTCGGGAAGGTCTACCTGGCTCTCCTTGTCATCGGGAGCCACAAAGGGATTTACTAACTCTACGGTATTAACCGAAGCATACCCTGGGCTCTCGGGAAGGTCCGTCTGGCACTCCTCGTCGTCGGGAGCCACAAAGGGATTTACCAACTCTACGGTATTAACCAAAGCATACCTTAGGCTCTCGGGAAGGTCTTCCTGGCGCTCCTCTTCATCGGGATCCATAGAGGGATTTACCAACTCTACGGTATTAACCGAAGCGTACCCTGGGCTCTCGGGAAGGTCTGCTTGGCACTCCTCGTCATCGGGAGCCACAAAGGGATTTACCAAATCTACGGTATTAACCGATGCATAGCCCGGTCTCTCGGTCGAGGAGTCATCCATTACCGACCAAGATCTCAGAGGGATCCCCATTTCCGAGGGCATGAAATCGCCAAGCATGCGAGAAGATGACGATAATGGCAGGGCACATTCTTTCTTCTTGCGCCGCCACCTGCTCTTCTGGGAAGAAGGCTGGGACGACAATGCCAAAGCAGCGCTCACAGACTCTGAGGGATCTGGTTGATCCAGGCGGGCACAGATGATGCCATGGGCACGGGCGACCATCCTGTGGGTCATCCGGTCGTTATACTTCCGTATTCCACGGTCGGAAACCTGTTCCCACCCATCCCCTTCGTCACTACTGCCATCTCATTCCACGAAGACACCTGCCACATGTGCCGGGGCTAGGCCCAACCTGACTATGTTGTTGTCAATATGGTCTTGGAGCCAGTCATTGAACACATAGAATTGCTGGATGGTGTGTCCTAGGAACCAGTGATAAGGGCAGTAGTTAGGGCGATCCGTGAGACATGCCTCTTCAGGTTTCCGGCACTCAGGCAGTCGCACGATCTTCTGCTCCAAGGCGCTACGGAAATAACCGGGGACCTGGGCCTCGCCAAACGAGTAAGCTCGATTCCTCCTGTCTAGAAAGGGGACTCTTGGGGGCTATCCATGGCTAGGGGCCGGAGGAGCAGGCTGAGGAGGCGGAGATGGATTACCTCGCCTAGGTGGTGGAGGTGCGTTACGCGGAGGCGCCTTCCGATTTTGAGGCGGTCACTGCTGGGCCGGAGGCTGTGGCCGTGGGGGTGGACCCCTATGAGCTTACTGATATGGCCTCACTGGCAGCAACTCTAACTGTCTGGGGGCCTCTATCTGCGCCACAGCAGCGGGCTCGGCTCTGGCGGCTCTCCTTGCAGAGATCACAGGAGGTAGCGGGCGTGCCTGACTGGCCTGTTGTTAAGCTTCTTTGAGGCGCTGAGCCTTATCCGAGAAGTCCCAGAACCCCCCAGGGTAATTCTGCATGATCATGGAAGGAACCAACTCCACCATGATTTTCCCCACACACATCGTTAGTAATTTCTCCTGAGTCAGTGGCATGTCAAGGGAGTATGTGAGCCCCTTCCACCGGGCGATGAAGTCCGCGACTTGCTCGTCAGGCCTTTGCTTGCACCTGAATAGGTCTGCAATGTTCGTCTTCTAGGTTGTGGAACTGAGATGGTAGAGGAATTGCCGGAGAAGGTCCTCCCAGCTAGTCATAGATCCAACAGGGAGCTGGCTGTACCAGACGAATACTGGTCCTTCCAGTGTCTGAACGAAGCACAAGAGCTTGGCAACCTCCTGCTGTGCCGGATTCCCTAACATGGGCCCGCACCTCGAGTTGAAGTGGGACAAGTGTTGTGGCGGGTCTCCGATCCCGTTAAAGGGGGAAAAAGTGGGGTTCCCAAATCCCGATGGGGCCTGCATGTCATCCACCCATGCGGGGTACGGCTTTCCATCTGGTGGGATCGCCACCTGCTGAGTTTCCAGGGCCTCCAAGCGAGCGATGAGTACTTCCATCAGATCATTCGGATTCGGATTCCTGTCCTGATGGGGATCTCTAACCACAATCACATTGCCAGGATCTTCGACATGATAGTCGTGCTCAGTAGCTCGGGGGTAGCTGGCGGAGCGACTCTCGGAGCGGCGGGAGGAAATCGCGCATGGTCCCCAGGTTATCTCGCCGCTCGGGAGGGTTCGGCGAAACATATCACGCCCTCTTGCCATGGGCTCCACTGTCTCCCATGTCGGCGAACATGACACGGTCACGGTTTACCGGGGGGGGGGTCTCAGCAAGGGGTAGATGCTCCTGCCCCTACTTGTCCTGGTCTAGGGTTACCATAGTCGGGTTGCCGCTCTCCAATGCATTCGGCCAGGAGCTCATCAACCAGCCTTTTTTACTCAGCTATCTGTTGGTACAACGTGGCATTCTCGGGATCTTCCTCTACCTTCTACACTAAGGCAGATGGGTCAATGAGTTTGATAGACCCGACGGGCTCTTTACCCTTACCGATGTTTCGGCCTAGCGCCAGTGCCTCTGTGGGTACAGGAAGGCCTAGGAGGCTCCTTTATTGGCGAGTAATCCTCCCAGATGGGTCCAGTAGTGGCCTATCCTCGGGGGGTGAGTCCCCATCGAGGGGCTCCACCATGTTTCCCTCATCTGAAAGGTTAGCCATGTTGACTGCTACTGCTATTGGCGACGCTCCATCAGGGCCGCCTAGTGGATCGGGCTGCCAGCGGATCGCACAGAAGAGGAGAGCAGCGTACTTCCCCCACCCACGGACGTGTGCGTGGTGGGTGGCCTCCTCAATAACTCTGCGGAGTACGTGTAAACTCTGGATGCATTGTTGTTGAAGGGCCTCATGGTGGCCCAACGACTCGGGGTGCCGGACCGCGGGGAGTGCTACTAGGTCGACCAGGCGGCACTGCTCACCATTATCCTCGAGATGCGCTTGGCTCCCAGGATAAGGCGCTAACTGATGGCAGAGGCGGGATTGAGTAACTCGAAGAATCTGGCGGAAGCATTCAAACTCTCCCGGGGTGAGTGACTCTGGCACATCAAAACCCAGTTCTACGACCGGCCAAAACTTCTCAGGGAAGTGGCCCGCTGCAAGAACGGTCCAGAAGCTCCACGGCTCTGGTTCGGGGTCCGGAACTTTCCGCCCCTGCTCGTCCACCGAGGAAAGTTGGGGAATTGGCAATGGCGCCGAGTCAGGCCGTTGGGGCGGTGGGCTGGCCGGCGGGGAATACGGCGAACATGACGATTGGCCGCCAATCCCTAGGTCATCCTCCAGGGGTTGCAGTGCCCTGGCTGCCACGTCGCGATAGGATGGGCTGGTGGATGGGCCTCCTTTTACCGCGTCGGTGCTTGCCGAGGGTGTGTCACCTCGCGATTCTTCCGTCGGTCCCTAGAAAAGTTCCTCACCCTCTCTAACAGGGGCGGGAGGTGCTTCCGAGGAGGTCAGCAGCGACTGCGGGCTTGATCCATGGCGGTACGCCAAGTCCTCGTCCTCCTAGATATAATTTCGAAGGGAGGAGGGAATCATACGGATCTCGCATTCGGGGAGTACGTGACTGACGCGCCGCATCTCTACCCCTTCCCTCAGCTCGAAGGGTTGGCGGGGAGGTTCCATCGTCGAGTCGTACTCTGCCTCTGAATCTGAGAAACGCACTGGTTTGATTCCCGTCTAGACTCCCCTGACATTCCTCCTACGACGATGATTCCCAGCCTTCCCGCCCCTGGGTAGCTTTTCAGGGTAAGGACGACTTCCGTCATGCGGTCCCCCGACCACAATAGAGCTGGGGAAGGGGGGACCGAAAGCCGGGGTGCGAGAAGCACCAGGAAAAATGTCGAAAGGGACAAGAGGAGGACCTCCATGTGAGTGAGCGACTGGATGTACAATGGTTCCAGGATCACGACCGACATTAGGGGGAGTGACCTCATACCCCATGCAGTGGGCGCTGGAAGGAGTCATACCCAGAGTATAGCTATCGCGAAGAAGCTTTCGGCTTCCCAGATCGATGGCACAGAATGATCCCTCATGGTGAGCGGTACTACCGCGGATTGGTCCGCAGTGGCCATTGCCAGTGTCCGCGACCGAGAGATTCGACCCAACCTACCTGCAAGGCGGTCGGGGTTTCAATCCAAGTCGGGCATGTGGTTGCCCCTGCTCAACATGCACAAGGATCTGGGAACAGGAGTCAGCAGTGGCTTGGGCCACAGTGGTTGCTGATGCTGGTGCCCCAGGATGGGAATTCTCTCCCACTCACGCCCGACGCTAGCATCGAGTCAGATGGGCCGGAACCGGTGGTGCGGGCATGACGATTGCCTGATCCTCGGCTCGCGGAGTCGGGCGGAGGTGCCGACACGGCCTGGCGGGGGTTCGTGCCGTTAACCCCTGGGATGGATCACCGATCTAGTGGACCCGGACTTCCCCCACCTCATTGGCATAGGGGAGGGATGTGTCAAAGAGCTCTGGGGATAGGCTCCCGAAGTGGTTGAACATCGGCGTGGGGAGCGGCGGCTCCCTGCGCGGCCCTCGAGGGCGGCGATGGTGGTGAGGCGCGACCGCCTCTAGATCCAAGTGGGCCATGCCCCTGGTGGGGATGACCCCTTCCTCTTCATACCTAAGAACTAGGTTATTGATCACCCTCCGTTGGATGATTTTAGATGGGGAGAGGGGGCGCAAGCACCTGGCTTCCACGACGGTCAATGCCGGAGCGACCGCCGAATAGGTGGGACCGCGCGGGGTAGCCGAGTCAGTACTGCCTCTGCCCCTGCGCCAGTGGGCAGGTGGCGATCAAGCTCCGAATGCAGTGATCTGATTCCTGGAAACAGGGAGATGAAACCATTAGTATCAATAGGAAATGAGATCAACAACCAAGGCCCAGCGTCATTCCGTCTTCCATGGTCGGCGAGAGGGATCCACGCTGGCGACGTCACAGAACGGAGTAGTCAATGTCCTGACGGCCTCGACCCCCTGGCGAGTTCACGTCCTAGTGAGGGTTACCCAGACCTGGTGACATGCTATTCTTCCGACGCCTTGACGGCTACCATTCCTCGTGTTGAGGAGAAGATCTTCACGTCATTTTTGTTGATCCGACACCCCAACGACTACCATTCCTCGTGTTGAGGAGAAGAGCTTCATGTCGGGTTCACCATTTTTGTTGATCTGACGCCCCAACGGCTACCATTCCTCGTGTTGAGGAGAAGAGCATCACGTCGGGTTCACCATTTTTGTGGATCCGATGCCCAAACAGCTACCATTCCTCGTGTTGAGGAGAAGAGATTCACGTCGGGTTCACCATTTTTGTGGATCCGACGCCCCAACGACTACCATTCCTCATGTTGAGGAGAAGAGCTTCACGTCGGGTTCACCATTTTTGTTTCCGATGCTTTCGCCGGGGCGCACGCATCCATCTATGGGGAGGACGCGCTGCTTGTTGCCCCGCATTCCTGCTTTCCAAAGGCGGACGACATCCGTTCCTTGTTCAGGGACGTCTACTCCTTGATCGAAACCGAGATGATGGGATGTCGGTTATTCCTTCTGTGGATTCATCCTCAGAACTCATCACCTAGTCCGGGTCTCCCTCATAGATTTAAGACGGGTTCGTGAAGCTCATTCCCGGTTCCATATCTACATGGACGCCAGTTAATTACTCTTCTTCCATCAGGACGCTCCAAGGGGTCTTGTCGGGGCAGCAACCTTCGGTGGGGAGAATGGTCACGTTGGGGAGTCGTCTGCATGTCTGTCTTTAGTCCCTCATCACAGGGCTTCTCGAGGGCGCGGAAGCCCGAGGTATCCCACATCGAACATGGGGAATATGTACCATCTGAGGTTTTCCTCAGCTTCCCATGTTTAACATGGGGTATGTCACGAGTTTAACTTCTTGCAGAGACGGACTGGGTTGAAGGATCCCCAGGGGGAACAACGATGTTGGGGCCATCACGTGGGCGGCTTCCCAGGTGTCATGGAGTGGGATGGGGTGGCATGACCTCACCGAGATGTGTCGGCCCAGGTAAGGATCATTATCGATGGTGGAGTGAGACATGGGGCTTACGTTCTGAGACGTCCCAAGGTGGGTAATACGGTTTAACGTCATGCGGGATGGAATACAGTTTAACGTCATGCGGGACGCAATACAGTTTAACGTCATGCAGGACAAAATACAGTTTAACGTCATGCAGGACAGAATACAGTTTAACGTCATGCGGGACGCGATACAGTTAAACGTCATGCGGGACGGAATACAGTTTAACGTCATGCAGGACGGAATACAGTTTAATGTCATGCGAGATGGAATACAGTTTAACGTCATGCGGGACGCAATACAGTTTAACGTCATGTGGGACGGAATACAGTTTAACGTCATGCGGGATGCGATACAATTTAACGTCATGCGGGACAGAATATTTGGGTCTTACGCTCTGAGGCAGCCCAAGGTGTTTGGGGAACCGACATGGAGAGGTCGGGATGACCGGGTGGTGGGCTTGAACCTCGTGGAGGCTTCCTACGTACCGTGCGTTAGCACAGATCAAAGTCCACGTAGTTCGCTGGGATGGGGATTACGCTCTGGGGCGGCCCATAAGAGGATGTCATGGTCGATGCGCGCTCTAAGCCCACGTGAGTCATGCTCGGTGTGGGAAACAAGAGGCAGTAGGGACCAGACGATCACATCACGAATGGTGCATCCGTGAGAAGTGGAATGGTGCTTACGTGTTGAGCAGCCCCAAGAGGAAACAGGGGCTTACGCGTGGTTAGCGGCCCATGGTGTCGGGACTTACTCCAGGGTGGAGGCCCGTGGTGCAACAAAGCGCAGTGGGAAAAGGACTCCACTGGCCTTGGCAGGGGGGAAGTACAGAGATGCACGGGTGCAATCATCCGCAAGAAAGGCTAGGGGCTTACGCTCTGAGGCAGCCCTTCCCCCACGGACAAACACCGCTCCGAAAAGGAGGATCTCATTCCATGTGAGGAATATTCCATTCCCGTGAAGACGAGTGGGCGTAATGAATGTCCGAGATGGGGGGACCCTGTGTGCGAAGCACGGGGTCGGACCACAGTTTAACGTCTTGTGTTAAGGATGAGGTGCTTAGAAGTTTAACGTCCTGTGGATTGGATGAGGTGGGTTTTCTCCACACCCCTAGGGCTTACAAGCACAACACCCTCTACCCCTTGTGGAAGGGAAGGCATCGGCAAGGCCATGATGAAGGGGGCCGCAGGGCGAACCACTGAGGGGTCCAAGTTAGCGTGGCTATGCGAAGAAGCAATAGCTGTTAGCGTGCCTATGCGGAGAAGCATAAGGAAAATCAACGCAATGGGAAACACAGCCCAAGGGACCTTGAGGTTACTTCGCACAAGCCTGGGAGGCCATACGGGAAAACAACGCATGGTGTGCATGCCCGTCAGGGAAGCCATCAGGTGCCGGTGCAAGGGGAAGCCAAGGGGCGTCAAGGTGAGGAGTCCTAGGATTTTCACGCAAAAGGGAAGGTTTGTGCGCAAAACTCCGGGACGACGCGAAATTGGAGCAATGGAATTGCGCGCAGAGAGGGAACTATGCGTAGGTTTTTGCGCGCACGTCAGCCTATTGCACACACGAGACATGCATTGCGCGCAAGGCTAGAACACTAGGGAGGGGGCAAATTCACTGAAGCCGGTGGAGTTGCGCGCAAAGGCGAAGTCTGGGGAAAGGTTGTGAGAAATGAGATTTTTACCTGGAAGTCATCTTGCGCGCGGGGGGAGCCGAATTGCGCGCATGGGAGTTGCTTCAGATTCCTCAACCCCCAAACCGTTCGGGGTCACCTTCTATTTATAGGCGACCCCCGACATGGAATCCAGGTGGTGCGCGAAATTATTCGCTCACGAGCGCAGCCGGCGCGCAAAAGCTCGCCGCGCAGAACTGGGGAACGCAAGGATTGCACGCCTCAACGACTCAATTGAGTGAAACTCGGTGATTCTACACGCGCAGAACAATTTTTCGCATGGAGCCTCCTTTATTTCGCGCACCACATCCCAGGCCTCCGGATCAGGCCTCTGATTCTAAATATGACTTCTCTTCGTCATTCCAAAACATCCTCCGAGAGTTACAAACTTTTTTTCGGCGTCAATACTTGTATTATAGTGGGTTTTATTTTTTGTCATTTTATCATTTCGTAAAGGTAGGTAGGATATTAGGATGAGCATTCCATGATCATGAGCTCATGCACAAGACTAGATAACCCATGTGTAGGGGAAAAATTGATTTCTTAGGGCAGGAATTTTTTCTAGATGTTTTTTGTTATAGTTGAATTTTATTTCACCTTGGGTGATTCAATTTTTGTGTGATGTTATTATTTCCTAATATCTTTCTGGTAGCCCAGATTGGACCAAGTTTTTTTTATGAATGAATCATTCTAAGAACTCAAGAATATATGTGATAAAAATTATTTTAGGAATTTATTGAAAATCATGTTATGAGTGGGTTGTGGGAGTTGAAATTGCTTTTCCTTCCTTGAATAATTTAAATGAAATAGTGACTAATGATGAATTAATAACGGTTAAAAGGCTTTAAATGTGGTAATTTGAAATGGTTAAAAATGAGTGTCAAATGGGAAACTTATAATTATAAAAAAAATTAACCCATGTTTTCCATGACCCAGGTTAGGGATGGTTGAAGGGTTATGATAGTGCCTTAGTTTTGATCATGGGGATGTGTGTTAAGGATGAATTGTTAGAAATTTAAGTGAATACCTTATATGTAAATTTTTTAATGACATGTTATGTTCCCTAATTTGTGTTTTAATAATTGTAGAGACATGCCTCCATGATGACATTTTTTCGGAGGATGATAGGAGGACAATGATGGAAATGTGCCTCTAATAGTGGGATAAGAGACCCTGATAGTGCTGGGTGAAGTAGAAGGAGATAATTTTTGTGAGAAATTTGCTTGATTTATGTAATTCATAGAGAGAGACCGGGGACATGTTTCATGGAATATGGATGATCTATTGAGGGAGTTCCAGTTACCACACCCCCAAAATCCACCGGATATGGTCGGCCTGAGGCAGCTGAGTTCTAGATTGAGTTTATCCATACAATTCATGACTATTTAGAGACTAATTTGGAGAAAAGTGTCAAGTTAGATTCTTATATGTTATGAAGAAAAGAGAATATTTGGTTGCATATTTAGGCTTAGAATGATTATTTGGATGATGTGCTATGGAAGGACTTCTAGGAAAAGTTACAAGAGTGATTTTACTTATAGAAATTGAGACGAGAGAGATCATAAAAGTTTATATGGTTGAACTAGAAAAGCATGTTAGTAATGGAATATGTTGGTCACTTCCTCAACCTGTAGAAATTTTTCCAAGTGCTGTTAGGAAATTCAGAAATTTTGGAGAGATGTTTTTAGGATGAACTTAAATGTGATATTAAGTACCATGTTAACATCTCTGAATTGAAAAAGTTTTTTTTGAAATAGTGAATCAAGATCTCATTTTGGAGGGGAACCTGAAGAAGTATTCTAGTGGAGTATAGGTGGTTTTTTCTGGATTACCAAGAGTTAGGTATTTCTATGGTAGGAAGTGTAACCATGTGAAATTTAACAAGGGTAATAGAAAATAGAATATCTAGGTAGAAGTATCAGTTACCCAGGGTAGTAATCGAGTGTTCTACAATCATTGTGGTAGGGTGGGTTACATTCATAGTCATTGACCCTGACCACCAGTGGAGTGATGATTTTGGGGAAGGATGAAAATATTTAATAGGTATTGAAGGAACCCTTGACATGTTCATATAGAGGGATGTTATAGGCCAAACCAAAGCACAAAAATGGGATCTTCTACCCTATTATAGTTTGGAAGTCGGAGTTCTATTTACCAAGCCAATCAGGGAGGCAGATGTGGTACCTTAAGTGTATTTCAATAAAGTGGACTCATAATAAAGTATGAGGGAAGAGAAGAAGTTCATTTTATAGTAGTTCAGTCTACACTTACTTATTGGGAGTTTGTCGCATCAATAGTTAGATGTAAAATTAATATAGATTCTATTACTTCGAGTGATTTATTTGATAAAGGATCCTAAAATTATTTTATATCTGCTAAAATGGTGATTGGTTTCACTCTGATTGTGAATTTTTTTATGTGGAGTTATGAAAATTAACACCCCTATATGTGTATTTTCAAAAGAAATCTATCTATGAAAGCGGTGTTCCCTCGAGGTTTGTGAGTATCACTTCCTTTGGGATCTATACACACTTGAAATGTTAGGTATGGACTGGCTAGTACCACCTTGATACCACATTGATTATTACCATAGGAGAGTAACATTAAGTCTCTTGAGGGTAATAATTTTGTTTATCATGTAGAATGAGATATCTTTGTAGGACATGTAGGGATAGTTCATCGACAACTAGGGGTTCTCCCCACCTCGATTTTGATTATTTTTTTAGATGATGGGGGAGGGGTGAATCATAGTATCTTTCTACCAATAGTGGATCAATTATAGGTGTTTTCTAAATAAATATTCATGCTTCCATGTGTGATAGATACTGAGTTCACAAATGAGCTGATGCCTGGAGCTAAGCCAATTTCCATTCCCCCTTATCAAATGGCACCAGTAGAGTTTCAAGTTCTTAAGACTCAGTTGGAGGAATCAGGGAATAAGGTATTTATCCTTATGAGTATGTCAACTTGGGGTTTTCTATTTTTGTTTTCTAAAAGGCTAATACGATGTTTCTTTTATGTTTCTATTATTATAATCTAAACTAGACGATGCTTAAGAACTAGTATACACTTTTACATATTGATGATATATTTGACTAACTAAGGGGTTTATGTGTATTATATAATATCTATTTGAGGCTAGGGTTTCATCAGTTGAGAGCGTGACCTTATGATATACCATTGACTGCATTCAGGAGTAGGTATGGAATGCATGAGTTCATTGTGATGTCATTTGGATTGAAAAATTCTCTTTCTGTGTTTATGGAATTGATGAACTAAATCTTCCTCCTGTTTTTGGATCAATTTTTGGTTTTATTTTTCAATGAAATGTCAGTGTAATCCCAAACTCACGACGATCATTCTAAACATCATTACATCATCCTGAGTTCACTAAGAGAGTATAGGATATATTCTAAACTATCTAAGTGTCAATTATTGATGAATAGAGCACACTTATTGGGTCACATCATCTCTTAAAAAGGTGTGATAGTGGAAAAATATAATTTTTAGGCATTTTTTTCTCAGGATTATCTCAATAATGTTTTTGATATTTGAATCTTTTTGAGTTTAGTAGGCTATTATGAAAGATTCATCCATGACTTTTCTCACTCAGAACCACTAATTTCGTGCTTTACCAAGAGGGGTATAAAATTTGAATGGTTTGGATCATGTGTGAATTACGTCTCATAGTAAAATAAGCATTAGACTACTACACTTATTTTGATCCTACCCAAATTGGGTGAAGAGCATTCCACGTTTTGTGATGTGTCCAAAATCAGACTAGGGGAAGTGTTAATGAAGGGTGATCAAGCCGTGGTGTATGGATCACGATAGTTGAGGCCACACAAAATGAATTATCTTATGCATGATCTTTAGTTGGCTATGCTGGTTTATGACTTAAAGTATGGAAGAAAATACCTTTTAGGAAAAAAATATATTGTGTATACCAACCAAAAATTTATAATGTATATCTTTTAATAGGGATATTTAAATCTACGATAACAAAGATGGGTTAAGTAAATGTTGTCATTATACATTGAGCTAGCCTATACACCAAGTAAGGGAAACAATTTTGTTGATTTTTTGAGCCAAAAGATGCATACTCAGATATTCCAGGAGTCTAGCTCTGAGTGGAAGACAATAAATTTTCTTGATGAGATACACATAGAGGTTCATTAGGGATAGGAGTAGATAGACCTTGTATCCTTATCAGTTGAGTCCAAACTTTTTATCTTGATCAAGGAGAGGTATTATAATAATATGGAGTGCTTTTCCTTGAGGGAAATAATTTATGGTGGGGATTCAGCTTTCGATTGTACTATAGATTTGGATGAGATCATCTATGTACATGGTTATGTTGTTGTGCCTACATTAATTTGGGAGGAGTTGATGTCTGAGTTTCATGCATAAAAGTGGGAAGTACATTGTGGTTTGACTAAGATTTAACATGATATTTGGAGATAGTATTTCCTTCGAGGAATGAAAAAAGAAATTTTATGTTTCATGACATGATGACACACCTATCAACAGGCCAAGGATAAATAATAATGATGTTGTGTTTTGTTACAACCATTTCCCATTACACAATGTATTTGGGATGATGTTACCATGGAATTTATTGTAGGTATTCTAAGGATGCCTCAGAAGAATGAAACTATATGGGTAATTTTGGATCAATTGAAGAATGTATCCCATTTCTTTCCAATTAGGGAGACATTCACAGTTAATCAGTTGTGTGATATTTCTATTTGATAAATAGAATATTTTCCCAAGTTTCCACAAATTATAGTTTTAGATCATTATCTAGATTTTACTTATCACTCCTATAAGGTCCTGTAGAAGGTTCTTAGTGGTTTGGTGTTTTTAGTATAGCATTTCATCCATAGAAAAATTTGCAGTCAGAGTGTACTTTCAAGGCCCTAGAGGACATACTGAGGGAATGCATGCCATAATTTGGTGGATATTAGGAGAAAAACTTAGTATAGGTTGAATTCAACTACAAGAACAGTTATCATGAGACTATTCAGATGGAACCATAAGAGGAATTTTATGGTAGTCCATGTAGATTATCATTATTTTGAATAGAGGATAGTGAGTTAGAGTTTGTGGGACTAAGACTTGTACAAAAGACATTAGAATATGTTTTGTTGATTTTGAAATATATGGATATATAATAGAGTAGATATAATTCTTATGGTGATAAATTATATCGAACTCTTGATTTTACAGTGGGAGGCCGTGTATTCCTTCGGGTGTCACTGATATTGGTTCTCCACCAGATTCAGAAGTAGGGAAAGTTTTCACCTAGGGTTTTTGGACCCTTTGAGATTTTGGAGAGGATCAAACCAGTTTCATATCAATTATATCTTCCAAATAGGTATAGTGATATGTATTATGTTATTCATGTGTCAAAAATTAGGAATTATCACACTGACCCTTCTCATGTGATCGATGTTGATGATGTTGAGCTTGAGGTTGATGTGTCATTTGAGGAGAATCTTTTTAATATTTTGGATTGCAATGGGAGTTTTTTTTAGGAAATACAATGATGTTATTCCAAGTGATGTGGAATAATGGATTTGTTCAAGAACAAACATGGGAGATGGAATTAGATATGTAGGCCCAGTGGATTTATCTTTTCACCTTGGAGGTTTAGTAATTCTTGGGAGTGTAGTTCAGGGATGAGGTATTTTAAAGTGGGTAGATTTTAAGATCCAAAAATTTATTTAAATGTATAGTAGCCATTTTTTAGGAAATATTTTACCTTGTTTTTATCATACCTTTGTTGGTTCTTTCTTTAGGGTCATTTTAGATGCATTTGGTGAATTTTAGAAGCCTATGGGGCTCTGCACGGTTGGCACATGGTTATGAAAAATCATGTAGTTTTCCCTAGAAAACCATGTGCCCCATTTTGATCAAATAGAATGGGTGCATGGTTTTACCAAACTATGCAACCACCCCCAAACTATGCACCCTTTGGACATTGGGGTTTTCACATTTTCACATAGTTTAACAAACCAAGAACCCCTAGAAAGCAGGGGTTCACAGTTAGGGGCACAATTTTTCTAAAAGTGATTCCCATCCAAGAAACTATGAGCACATACTTTTAAACCTCAAAAAACAACATTAAAATTTTATTAACCCCTCTGATTATATCCTTAATTACCCCACTCATCCTAATATGGTTTACTTGGAATTTGTTGGCTCCCAAGATGATTCCTAGGACCCTCAAACTCTTTCCTTCATGAATCAAAGATTCAGTGGAAGAATCGAATCCTATATAATATGTGATATCTTCTTTTTATAAGTTCCTTTATCTCTTCTATCATTCTACCCCTTTAGAGAGGGATGATTTCATACCATTTTTGATGATATAGACCTTGGTTTTGATGAATCTTGTTTCTTCAGATCTTGATCCTAGGTTTTGATCCCTGATCTTTTTTACCATTATGATTTTAGTCGTTCCATATTGAATTAATGGATATGTCTGGGTGATCATTAAGAAACAATTCTATGGTAGGTGCTCTGTAGAATATTTCCTATAGCATTTATTACTTTCTCATCTATTTAATTGTATTGTTGCATTTCCGTGTTGTGAAATTTCTTTTAAATTTTAAAAGTGGATTGAATTCTATTAAATAGACAGACCCTTTTCAGATCCCATTGAATTCGTTGGAGAAAATGAGACCATGATTAATGGAAACCCTTATGGTGTGCCAATTATTATTGAAATGAAAATGTATGAAATGTAAAAAGGCAAATAGTGGGTTTATAGAATTAAAATAAATTCTTATTTCATGGTTTGATAATGGTATTTAAAGGGTTGTTTAGCTTAACTATAGAAGGTTAATATATTATGTGATAATTTATGTGTAATGTGATAAGTGATTAAATGGGAAATTTTTCATGTTGATGATTATGTAGAAGGTAAATAACCATGGTTATGATTGATAAATTAAATGGTACTCTTTATATAGAATGGATGATAAATGGGTTTTCAATGTGGAATAATGATATATATATATATATATCCATATGTGTGTGTGTAAATGTGTATAACATGAAGAGGGTGCAGAACAGATGCTATAGGTGCCCATGGGGTTCCGTATAGCTTCGCTAGGCCCCTAATGGATGCATGTGAATTAGTGTTGGACTGATTCTCCAAATACCCAAGATTTTATTGCTATATTGATTCTATAATTACATATGATATCAGTTCCATAATTATGCTCCAAGTACCAGAGATAAGGATGCTGGACTGCTACTCCATGTATCTATGATAAAGGTTCCCAGAATGATTCTCTTGGGTATCCAAATGAAATAGAATTAATCTAAATAATGGAATCCCTCAAAATAATAAATTGCAGTATTACTGTGTGTATGGTTCTGACTCTAGCATGGCCTGAAGCATGTATGATTCGTTGGGTCCCATAATGAACGCAAGGGATAATGTGGTTAATTAGAGAATTATATATGTGAAACCTACTTAATTTCAAAAATTTTTCTTTTATTCTTTATAAAACTACATACACTATTATAAACTGGATATTTCTTTAGATGCCATTGGTGGTGGCCTACTGAGTTTAACTCACACCCAACTTGGTCCATTATTTGTTACCGAAATAGACTTCACGTTTGTAGGAAAAGATAATGGAAAGAAACCTATAATGGATAACTAAGTTGAGATTCAGGATGTAGCATGGATTAGGGAAATAAACATGATGTAGGAAACCACTTGGGAGATGTTAGTGTGTCTTTATTTTGAGGTTTTATTTGAAACATGAAACATATATGGAATAACATACTTAATTCTTTGGTTTGTAGTCATTATCCACTAATTTGAGATTCTTCATGTGATGAGTGGTATTTATTGGTTATTATTTATTATCATTTTGGATATTGATATTTTGATTTCCACCATTGTCCCACATTGATGAGAAGGGTATTGTCTCCCAAAATCCTTATAGACCCTCACTACTAGGTGGAAACCTCTGGTATATAGGGAGGCATTCTTGAGGTCCTGTAATGAACCAAATCAAGGTACTAGTATGTTTCAACTATGTTGGGACATCACAATCTCCTATAATGAATTACAGAGTGATAGAAACTCTATTTAAAATATGTTCTTTTTTACTCCCACTTATAACTATGGAAGAGGTCGTGTGTGAACTAGACTCTTTTTATCCCCTGAATAACTATAGAAGATGATTTTCAATAGTTTTAACTATTTGAGTATTGTTTTTTTGTAAAATCAGATCTAAGATGTGGATCTTTTTTATTTGATAATAAACTGTTTAGTAGTAAGTGATTTCCCAGTGGAGGTAATTAGGTCTTCTCTTGATATTGAACCCCTTATTTAATTCTAATGTGTTTTATTTGTTTTGATTTCTCTGTTTTAAAAATTAAAATCTATTTTTAAAACTAATAATAAAAAACACTATTATAATTAACATTATTTTGAGTTTTTTATAGGGTGTTTTATTCAATTATTTTTTTGATAAAAAAAAGAGAAAAGGTTTTCAAACTTATTTTTAATTATGTTCTGATCAAATTTTTAAGAACATTTTTAAAATATCAAATTATATATTTCTATAGTATTAGTTAATTATCAATTTTTTTAAATTGGGGATTTTTAGTTTTAAATAAACTCCTATCAATTTTTTGGGGAAATAAATTCACCACCTCTTGAGTTAGCCACTCTGACCAACATTTAGTATAAGAGGAAATTTTAAACACTTTTTACTATAATATAGTTTTATAAAAAATCTCAAATTTTTTGTTCACTATAAATTTAAATCTTTTCGGACAATCATAGGCATGAAGGAACTGTCACTAACTGACCTCCTTATTTTAATGGGACTAACTATGATCAGTGGTAGATTGAGATTGAAATTAATTTAGAAAGAATGGGCTTTGATATCTAGACTGTTATGGAGGAAAAACAGGGGAAACCCAAAGATTCTAGAGCCTAAGGGTATGAACCTAAAATGTTAAATATATTCACTTAAATACATATACTATTAAATATGATACATTAATAAAATGGAGCTTTATGAATTTCTTTTTGATATGTATCTTAGGTTCAACAAAATTTTGAGCACCATGCAAGTACATTGAAAGATAGTTGTTGACAAATATCAAGTGGTGAGACTTATGAGATGTTTAACTCATATGTGTAGATGAAATTTAGTTTCCATCATATAATTTCATGACATCTAAACAATACTAGTAAAGGAACTCATTGGAAAACTTATGATATATAAGGAATAAGTAATAGTAAATAAAGAAGATAAAAATGAACCTAAGAGGATGATAGTAGATTTTAAAACTTTTAACTCAATTCTAAAATAGATAATCAAAGATGAATTTTATAGTGATGAAGAAATGTATCTCCTAGATAGATGATTAAAAACGTTCTATAAGTAGAATAATTTATTCAAGAAATAAAATTATATACTTAAGTATAAAATAAGGGATATTATAGGAAATAGTGAAAAATGATAATTCCACTAATGAGATAATATAATATGAGTGTAAATGAAAAGGAAACATAAAGTATATTTGGTATATGGATTGTGGCTCTATATACACATTATTGGAGATTACTCGAGCTTCAATAAAAATATAAAAGTGGATGGTGGAAATTTCACTTTTGGTGAAGACACCAAAAGAAAGATAATTAGACTTAGCCAAATTAGTAACTCTAGTATTGTTTTGATTTCTAAAGTTTTGTTTACAGATGGATTAAAATATAATTTGATTATAATATCATAGTTATGTGATGATGGATATCACATTATGTTTGAGAATAATTCGTGTAAAATTTATGATTCTAAGAATGTTTAAATTTTCACTACTCTATAAATATAATGTTCATGCCATTGATTTGAATTAATTATTTTCTATAATTATTTATTATTTAAGTTTCTTTCATAAATGTTTATTTGGATTTGGAATAGGATACTAGGACCTTCCAACCTGTACTAACTTATAAATATAACTGATAAAGTTGAAGTGAAGGATATCCCTAAACTAGAATTCATAATAGAAAAAGTATGTAACCCATATCAAAAAGGGAAAAAACATAAAGTCTATTTCAAAAAAAGAAAGAATTTTCCACTTATCAACGCATATAGATAGTTTAAATGGATCTATTTGGACCCTCTAGAGTGTCTATATTAAATGGTAAGAACTATGATTATGTTGTAGTAGGTTACTTTTCTAGATACACCTGGGTATTCATTATAGCACATAGAAGTGAAGATTGTTATTATTTTTCAAAATATGAAAAATATATATATAACCATAACATAATTACAATTAAGACATTAAAAAGTGATTATGTATTTTAGTTTTAATAACAATATTTTCAATCTCTATACTCACAACTTGGAAAAATCCACCAATTTTCTTCTCTTAGGATCCCACAATAGAATGGTGTAATAGAAATAAGAAAAATAATTATTTAAGAAATTTCCAAAACCATGATTAATTAATATGATTTACTTATCTAGTTTTGGGTAGAGACTATGAATACAACTTCATATATTATTAATAGAGTTCTTATTATACAAATTTTAACCCAATACTATTTTTGGAATGGTAGAAAACCAAAAGTTAATTAGTTTATATTTTTTGGCTGTAAAGTATTTATACTCAATAAAAATGAGAATTAAGGGAAATTTTCAACCAAAATCAATGAAGTTATTTTCCTTAGATATTCAACATCTAGTAAATCATATATGGTGTTTAATAAAATGGAAAAATCATATAAGAATATATATAGGTCAAATTTGATGAGATAGTTCCGCATAAACCATAAACCCCTTTAGATAACCTAGAGGATGTAATTTATAATTTAGATATTAATTCAAAGCCTTTCAATAATGTTTTGAAACCTATAAATTAATCTCCTGACATAGAAAATTTTTAATATAAACCTATAGTTGAAAATGATTCATCAAATAATTCTATTCCTAGATCCATTAAGACCCATAGAGACCATCCATTAGATACTAATTTAGGATACCTAGATATAGGGACATAAAATAGATATTCTTAAGCTAAGAATCGATCCTTTTCATCATAATTTTATCCTAAGAACAACAAAAATGAAATTGTTGATGAATTATGGGTAACACAAATGTAAGAAGAGTTGAGTCATTTGTAAATAAAAAAATATTTGGGAATTATTTGAAATACTTAAGGACCTAAAAAATATTGTAAATAAGTTTTCCTTTAAGCACAAAGTATACAATTCATGTAATATAAATAAAAATAATAAAATACTGGTTGCATAATGGTAGATTCAAAAGGATGATATTTAGTATGATGAAAAGTTTTCATGAGTATCTATACATGAATATGTTAAAATGTTTCTTACATATGCCACACATTTGGATTCTAAGTTATTTAAAATTGATGTCAAGAGTGTATTCTTAAACAGTTATATAATTGAGGATGTTTTTTTTGGAGAAACCCCTAGATTTATAAAACCATCATTTTGAAAATCATATTTTTAAATAAAAAAATATTTATATGGTTAAAAACAATATTCTGGAGCATGGAAGGATAGAGTAAAATCATTTTTAATTTCAAATTGTTTATCAAAAGGAATATCCAACCATAATTTTTTATTAAATAAATTTTAAATGATGTTTTAGTAGTAAAAATCTATGTTGATAATATTATTAATTGATCATTAAAAACTCCTTTTATATTGAATTATAAAAAATGAAGCAAAATGAATTTTATATAATTTCATTGGGTGAGTTAAAATTATTCATTATATTTTAAAATTTTCAAAATGAGGAAGGAATAATTTTAAATCAAATCATGTATACTAAGGAAATTTTAAAACATTTTGGTATGAGTAGTACTAAAGGTAGTGATACTCCAATGAGTACAAGATATAAACTGAATCTTGATGAAACTGGGAAACTGGTTGATCAAACCACTTACATAGGCATGATTGAAAGTTTATTACAATTTACTACTAGCCAACATAATGTTTTGTTTTTTGTGTTCATGTGTTCACATTTTCAATTAAATTGCAAATAATCCCATGTACTGGTTGGGAAAATAATTTTTAAATATCTTAAAAATAAAAAGAACTTAGGACTATATTATTATCGAGGAAAAGAATTATATTTATGATTTATTCATCTACATATTTTGGTGGATTTAAGAGATATATAAAAATAACTTATGGAACATGTCACTTTTTGTCAAAGATTCATGTCCTTTGGTGTATTAAAAAAAGAAGAACTCTATTACATTATCCACTACTAAAGTTGAGTAAATAGATGCAGGTAGTTTTGGTGCACATATTTTGTGGGTGAAACACACATTACAAAACAATGGATATAAATTTTCAACATGTTCCTATATATTTAGAAAATACAACTGCCATTAATATCTCTAAGAATTCTATGTCACATTCAAGGACACAAAACAATGATATAAGACATCACTCTTTGAGAGAACATTTTCAAAAATGTGATATAAATTTTGAATTCATTGGTACCGAACATCATCTTACAGATATATTTAAAAATAATTTGAATATTGATGGAAATAATTATATCATATGAACTAGGTATGATAAACTATGTCACATTTTTTCAACTTTTTTATATTTTTAGAATTTTAAATCTTTATTTTAAATGTTTAAATTATATTTATTAATCATTTTCATAAAGTAACTATGATGTTTATTTCACCCAATTAGTTATGTATCCATGAGTTTTTTTTAATATAGTTAGTATAATTACAATGAAAAACTGGTCACACAATCATTATACCTACCATGGAACTCAACTCACTTGATCACTATACCTACTATGTTATATCTATCAAATTTTCCCAATAGTTACCATGTAATGATACTACTAAGGTTAGTATACCTACCATGACCTCTAAAATACTGTGATAACAAAATTAGTATACCTATCATGTCTATTTTTTACTTGGGATTTTTTTAGTGAAGTCTTCTTGGTGGGATTTTATTAAATTTTTAAAATGATTTAATCCTAAAATTACTGAACGTTAAAATTTGAATTAGAATACTATTCTATGGACATATTTTTTCCTAAAATTGATTTTATCATTTTGAAGCCTCACATGAAACCTATACCATATTCCCTGAGACCCTTATTTGAAACACAAACCATCATATCTTTAATCTCACAAATGAATTCAAACCTTATGAGTTTGAATCGAGATACAAAAATTTTGAGGATGAAGCATATTGTCAACAACATATATCCTACCAACACACATCCTATGAAAATATCAAGGAAAGATAATGGAATCTCATTTAGCATAGTGAATCCCCACAACCCACATTTAGTTGATCTCCTAGTATACATAGAGAAATAATTTGATGCTCAGTGGATACTATTGAGAAAATTTCTAGTTTGTAAAGTGATTAAAAGTTAAAGATGGGATAAATAGTTGAATGAGAATTTTAAGTCTTTTTACCCAAATCATGTTAATGAATTATATTCATTTATGGAGTTTACACCTAGAGATAAAAGAGATTCATTAGAAAAATTATAAAGTGGATATCTGGAATTTTATTTAATGTGTTTTTAAAGAAAATTCTAAAATTACTACAAAAAGGTGAACAAGGGGATCACCAAAGTTATTACCCAATTAAACATTCTCATTTCAAGTTTGAAAATGGACTGGAAGAGTTGAATAGAAATATAACCCCTAGAAGACTAACTACTAAATATATCGAAGGTGAATACATGATATTATCAAAGTTTATACAAAATTTGTGTAGATCCCCATGCTAGATCCACTGAGAATGCTATGGGGGGTGAATTAGGGGTAACTTTTTCTAAATTAAACCTTTTAATTCAACCTATATCATTGGTTAAAGCCTAGAACTATCATTCTTTTAAGTCTCACTTATCCCATATAAAACTAAATTAAATTAATGAAAATCACATAAGGATTTTTACAATGTTTTGAAAAATCCAAATCCTTGAAATGATTAACATATGTTTATTTCATGGATTGTCTCATCACTATTAATTTTTAGTGATTATATGTTCTGAGTCATTTTCAAAAATAATTTGATATGTAAAATCCTAACCCTGTAAAGGATAGATGGTATTGTTTGTACCAATTCCCTTAGTTCTTCAATAACCTTCTTACTCATGATGATAAAGAATATCTACTTAGATTTTCAAGATATCCCAAAAAATAGTCTGATATTCTTTCAAACACACAATCTTTTAGAAAATAAAAGTAAGGCTCATGGATACTTCTACATCATTAATGTAATAATTATTTTCCATGGTTCCCTTTTATGTGAATGAATCACATGGATTTCCTTCACCTTTATGAGAACAAATCACAATAGTTCTCAGTTTCTCTGAAATGAATACCCCCTAAAAATACTTGAATAAAATAAAAAATAACTCAAACTTACCACCTATATTTTATTTTACTAGTTATTTAATAGAATATCCTTTCTTATTAGGATAAGAAAAACATTCCTAAAGATTTTGGGATTTCCAAGCACTAGAGTGGTTACATTAAATTTGTGATCGCTCAAAATGATGAAATTTTCTTATCAGTTTCTACTTCATATAGTTTTTAAGAAAACTATAATATCCTGACCTAAAAAACCACATGAATAGTTCTAAATGGGCCCAGTGTTACTACCTTAGGCTCACCTCCTTGAATGCCAAAGGCTGTCGACTACCAGTGATGGTGTAACTAATATAGCGGGGGGGCTATACCCTCTCAGAGGAAAATAATGGTACTATTCCGAGCATAATAAATAAACATGTTGTAGAAATAAAAAGAGAAGGCTTAATATCATTAGTATCCAACAAAAAACTCCTACTAAATCCCTGTAAAGAACTCCTCTGATACTACTTTGTAAAGTCCTGACCCAAAAAACCACCTCAATAGTTCTAAATCATTCTGGTGTTACTACCTTAGGTTCACCTCCCTAAACCCCAAAGGATGGCGACTAGAAATGAGGCTTTAATAGGTATTGTGGGGAGGCTATACCCTCTCAGAGGAAAACAATGGTACTGGTCCGAGAATAGTAAATAAACATGAAATGAAAACAGATTACTCAACAGACTCAAACTGGACCCATAGAGTAGATTCAAATTCAATATCACTAAATAGCGGATGCGATATAAATAAAACTATAGTGCAAAAATAAATACACCAGTATGCTAAAACCCACTTTCAACTACTATTGAACAAACAGGGCATACATTTCAATATAAAAAAGGCACAAATGGATAACCAACAGTAGCTAAAAAATAAGTAAGCATGCTAATACAGGAAAAGGAAACTTAACAAAATAAACTCCTCCTAGGTATGACCTCAAGGTCCATACCAGTATTCATGAAAAATAGTACTATGATGTAGATCCTGAGGCTGATCCATCACCTTCATGTAAATCCATGAAGTCTACACACTTCCCAAAGGGCCCGTGTAGGGTGTGAGATGCATCTCAGTAGGATACCACCCAGATGGTGAATACCTAGTATAAGTGGTTAGGCATACATGAATCTCAATGTAATGTAAGCGGTGCAATGCAATAAATAAACAAAACATCCACTGGTGCTCAGCTACCACCATGTAGTGTCACCTTCTTTGACCAATGCCAGAATATCTAGAGTAAACAAAGTGCTTGACCACTGGACCTAGTATCCCTGTCATCACAAATATCAGTTGAACCCTTTGGTTCCACCTCATTAACGTAACGCCGCACCATGTGCCTCCTAACACCACATGTCTCAAGTACAGACCTTCTCAAGGCATGACCAAAAAAAAGTAACTAAGAGGAACAATGATTCCTGTCCTCAAATTAGTAACCATAGCGAAAACAATGTCTATCCTCATATAAAATAATCAAAGGGACAATGATATTTTCCCTCAAATAAAGTGTCATGACCCACGAACTCAATCATGTTGAGAATTATCCCTCAAACTGATATCCTCATCGCTATCCATCAAAGGATTATCACCTTCCATGTGGCTTCATATGGAAAGAAACCCCAAATCAATAGAACCTAAACCGCAACTATCGGGGGCCTCTACCCACATGAGTTAGTCAAAACCACCTCATCAAGAAGTCTCTCTATGCGCACAGTAATCAAATCACTAGTGATTGGTAGTCACTAAAATATTACCCAAGCCACAACATCTCTAACACCTCATTCCCATATGACCACGTCGTTCAGTATCCAATGGCCTTGCCATCCAAGTAACCTAGGCCATGCCCAACCTGATAGTCTTACAGCCTCAATCTCAACGTCCATGATGCCCAATCCTAGGGTCAAAACCACCAAAAGTAATCCAGACCAAGCCCAACCTATGATAAACATCACTCAAGAAATATCTGGGCCATGACTAACACAACCCAAGGGTTCCAGCATATGAAATTTAACAATTACATAAATAATCAAAGAACCAATTAAAAATAAGCCAACAAACTAAATAGTTCAATTTCACTAGCCATGTGTTGTCCCATACTATAATTGAGGTCTTTAAATCCTCTGAAACATTTAATAATGCTTAAATAATATAAGATTACTATTTTAATCATCACGGGTCATTTTAAAACCATTTTGGCATACCCAACCAAAATGCCTCATTTGAGTAACAATCCCTCGCCCAACCTCGCTGAAGAAAAATAGGTGCAAGACATACCCAAAGGCATCCCCAGGGTCTCATAATCAATTTAACATATTAAAATAGGTATAATATAGTCTTTCTAAAAATAACTAAACACAAACTAAAGGATGTGCCACCCAAAAGTCCTCGAAAATAAAAAATGAAGTATGCACCACCTACCTCAGACATTTACATTGATCCTCCTCCAGTAACAACCTCTAATTCGGTCTAAATCAAGGTAGATCTATAAAAGAATCAAAAAACACTCGAACCCACATAACTTGGTTTAGAAAAAAAAATCAAGAAGAACAACTTAAGAGGAATCGAGGCCTTACTAAGGGGGTTCCAATGAATCAAATAGAGTTCCAAATGGGTTTAATATGAATATTCGGTAGAAGATTGAAGTCCCGACTTTCTGGTTCGCGAATCCCAGTGAATCCTACTACTGTCTTCCTTAAAATAAGGCTACTTCATGTTTTATGTGAAAAAAACAAAATACACACCATGTACTTAGGACTACATGCTGTGTGGGTTCTTTAACTATTCCAAAGACAGCTGGCCTACTTTTCTGACTTGCCAACATGAATAAACGGTGTGTACCTAGGGGTTCTCAGCATGTACTTCTCTACCTGGATGACATATCCAACATGCTATGTATATCCCCATACATGGACACTTTACACAGAGTGTAAAAATAGTACACGGTGTGTACTTGCTAAAATATTTCTACCTAGACAACATGCTTACCTGCCATGTTTGGCCTTCACACACGATATATACATAGAAGTACACGGTGTGTACCTTGGAAATTTCAAGAAATTCCCACATTAGTTCATAACTTATCCAGTGTTACTTGTTTTCTCAAAAACATCCCAAAAAAGAAAAAAAAACAAGTACCTTAATGTAAGAACCGGGTTATTACAAAAACTCTGACCCCTTATCATTTAAAATATTCATAAGAATCATATATCATCACATTTATTAATGTGGTAGCTAAAATAACCATAAATTATATAGATTTAAACATCCAATTTGACTAAAAACCTAAAGGAAACTACAAATAGAATTATGAGATAAACTCAAAAACCCTATATAGAAATTATAACATGAAACTCTTCTGAAAATGGATATATTGTGAAAAATGTGTCAGCGAAGAAATTGGGTACGTGGTTCACTTCAGAAAATATTTATTTCACTCCTCTCTAAAACTGGATATGTGAAACATTGGTTACACAATAAAATGTCTATATGCATATATTTATATAATCAAGAACTTGGTAACATTAATTAAAATAGCTACATAGAACTTATCAAAAATGGATATGTCATTCTACCTATAGGAATTGGATAACTGAATTTACTTTTTAACATTTCATCCCAGGACTCAACTCAAGTTCTATTTCTCTATTCTCTTCTCTCATGCGAGTGAAATTGCATGAACATATACTTTCAATCATACCTATATAAAAACCAATATTGTTTACTTTATTAGGGAACGCAATTAAATCTTCTATAACTCTTAATTTAAGTAACACATGTACAAGATTATTTTACATTCCTCGATTCATGAATCAAGCATATGATTACCACATTCACCATTAAAACATAGCATAAGACTCTGATGGTGACAGGTGAAGCTCATGCCTTCTACTCCATGTTTTACATGAGTACCACATCTCATCAATGGTAGATAACAAAAATATAGTAAATTCCTTGAGTTAGGGCTTAATATGATACAAAGAACTTGATTGGATGACGCTGATTGATCACATCATATGAATACACATGTATGCATATATTTTTAATGAAACATGAATAGTGAAATGGATTCGGCATAACACATTGAACTTAAACATCGGTGATCAGTTAATCTTATAATAATTATCATTGTATCACCCTCGAGTTGGAAGAGGGCGATCGAAACCCAAACATACTGCACCTAATCCATATGGAATGCACCTCACATGTTTAGGCACATTGACACCCTAGAAAACCACAATCACACACTTAAACTCGTGTGAGCTTATAAAAACCAATACAAGACCCTCTCTCATCCCAGATACCACACATGATGGTTAGGTAGAATTTCATTCCCACCAAAGAAGTGGTGCAACTGTCACTTGGATGGCCTATATGGTTGGATTTTTTTAAAGTAAACTCACAAAAAAATGTAATAAAAATACAAATCATGGAAATATAATATATAAAGATAGAAATTGATAACATTTCAATATAAATAATTTTATTTCTGTATGATCTTCTAAAAAATTCATGTTCTTCATCTTGTTAAAAAAAATTATTTGTAAAAATGAATATCTGTAAAATATTCCAAAACCTCTACCTTTATATTTGGGAATATTAATTCCAAATCAGTCTTCAACATGTTTTATGTAGTTTTATCTTCATAAAGTTCCCTTTTCACAAGTATTTGACATTAAAAAAATAGATAAATAAATCATTACATTTTAGACATAGATAATTTCTCAATCATGGCATCCAATTCCATAAAGAGAGACCCTAAATATTCTCTAAGAATACCCCCTTCTTCCACCAACACATATTGACTTATTTGAAAAAAAGAAACATGCCCTCAAAAATCTCTCCCATTTTAATTTTTTGATAATATAAACACAAATCATCAAATCAATATGTGGTGAAAACTTTTTCTGAATTATTAAAAAAAATTAAAAGTTTAAGTGGGGGTCTTATCAACACAAATTTCTTCATAAATCATATTCTTTTCCATTTTACAAAAATTTCATTATCACTTCTACGAGAGTGATTATATTACATAATTATTTATTAGTAGATATACTTTAGTTAATAACCTCTAAGTCTACATGCAAAAACCAGATTTATAAAAAAAGAGAGATACAACCAAGGTTTTCTATGTTGTCCACAATCTAATATACTTGTGAAATCATAATAAAAAACCAGAACACTTCAAATAAAAACATTAGAAAGTTCAGGTGAAAAGAAATAAATCCCCCCTTTATCAACCCTTTGTACCCCATATTTATAGTAATCACAACATAAAATTCAAAACCACTCTCCTCAGAGGGATAAAAGTAAATATTCTCTCCCCTTTTGAAAATAGAATCCAAATTTTTATGGGGTATAAAACAAGAATTTTTAATGACCCGATTGGGGATGAACACCCATTTTAAGCCTTTGTGTCTCAAATATTATTTTAGGAACAACCTTAGTGAAGATATTTTCCGATTGATTTTGTGTGGGAATAAATTATAACCTTATATCTCTGTTTTCATAATTATACTTGATGAAATGAAATTTGATATCAATATGCTTGGATAATTAATGTTGCATAATATTTTTATAAAGATCTATTTAACTTTGATTACCATAGGGAATTTTGAGAGGGTTTTTATTTTTTCCCATAAATCATAAAATTCTTATTTTATCCAAATAATTTATGTGAAAACACCTTTTGTAGAAAAAATATTTGGCCTTTATAGCACTCAGTTTGTCTGAGTTCTATTTATTATAGTGCCAACTCACACAACTATCTCCCAGGAAGAAATTTCCACCTGTTGTCCGCATTCTATAATCATAGTAACCTGCCCAATCAATATCTGTAAACACCAAAAAATCCTATTGTTTCCTTTATTTTAAAGTAAATCATAATTCATAGCCCCTTTATATACTCTATAATTATTTTAGAAGACATAATATGTGAATCCTTTGGATCTCTCTAATATTTATCATAGAGACTCACAACATATGCAATATTTTTTCTGGATACTGTGAGATAAATTATACTCCCATTAAGTCTTATGTATTATATTTTATTAACACTACTCTATTTTTATCATTAGATAGATTTAAAGACACTTTAATGTGTTTAGACACAAACTTTGAATCGTCCTTTTCATATTTCATTAAAACATATATAGATTATTTTTCTTTTGATAATAGGGTAAACTTTTATTTTTTAATAATTTTTAATCCCAATAAGTATCTCAGTTCACTAAATATGGACATCTCAAACTTATTTTTCATTTGGTTTAATATTTTTAGAAAATAATTTTCAAGATAACCTATAAAAATAATATCATCCATATATTCAATTATAGTAAGTATACCTATCATCATTTATTTGATATATAAGTTTCTATCCACTTTTCCTCTGAAAAAATTTATCTCCTTAAAGCTATTGTCTAGCTTTGAATACCAGGCACTTGGGGCATGTTTTAAGCCGTAAACATCCCATTTCAATTTTCATACACTCATATAATAATTATCACGAAAAAATCATTAGGTTGATTAATATACTCCTATTCTTCAAGATCACCATTTTAGAAGGATAATTTGGCATTCATTTGAAAAAATTTATATTTCCAATAGGCCGTAATAACAATGAACATTCTACTAGATTCTAACCTTAAAAATACAACAATGGTATCTTCAAAATGAAAAAATTCTACTTTTGAGTATCCTTTTTATACAAGTTTGGATTTATTTCAAACAATATTTCCATAGTCATTTATCTTGTTCCTATACACCCACTTGTTTGCAAAGATATTTTTATCATTAGGGAATAGAATAAGTTCCCATGTCGATTTTTTTTCTTCAAATTTACTTAAATCATATTTCATCGACTTAATCCATTATTCATGTTCATAGGATTATCTTATTGATTTAAGATACATTTGGGAGATACGTGATGTTTTATTTTCAAACTGATACCTTATTTAAGTTGGATATACTATGTGATCATTATATCTCAACATTCTTGTGGTCTTTACATGAAAAAAATATTCTCCAATGATATTTTCTATTTCCACATGTTTATTCAATCACTAGTACTTTTTTTTAGATTTTGAAATATTCTCTTCATCATTTAACATATCTTAATCAAAGCATCCTATACTGGGTTTAGCTTGAGATTGTTTTTTCTAACCTGTTTAAGTACCCGCCTTTTTTTTGCATTATCTTCTTAAAAAATTGTTGCATCTGAATCATGCACTAAGGGTTGGTTTTCAGTCATTTTTACATCATATTAGTCAATATTTTTTTAATGTTTCTCATTCTAGTATCTATATCCTTTCCCATTCAATTAATATCCAAGAAAGACACCTTCTGTAACTTTCTCATCAACTTTTAAAAGATTTGTGTCTTTGATTTTGATAATAAAAAGGCTCCCAAAGACTCCAAATTTTCTAAATATTGGCATTTTCTTTTCATAAATTTCATATGATGTCTGATTTAATTTATCATAATAGAAAATTGATCGTGAATATTTATATTAGTATATACTACTTCCCTCTGAAATAATTTTTATTTTCCAAAATTATCAAGGATGGTTCTCTCCATTTCAACAATGCTTCAATACATTTTTTAATAAATCCATTCTGTTATGGTGTGTATGGGGTTCTAAATTGATGTATTATTCCATATTTTTAATGATAATATTCAAGGTTAATTATAGATTATTCCGTCCCATTATCAAAGCTAAATTTCTTTTTGTAAATACAATGATCTCTTTCAACTTCTCTATTATACATCTTAAACATGTCAATTGCTTCTGAATTGGTGATTTAAATATTAAAATATTTTCATTCTTGTGAAATCATAAATGAATGCGATAAAATACAATTCAAATTTTATAGATTTATCTCTCACAGGTCAACACAAATATGAGTGAACTAATTCTAAAAGAATTTTTGACCATGTCTCCACTCTCTTATGTTTACCATGAACCATTTTACCTTTTTTACAGGTCATATAAACATGATCATTATCTCACATCAACATAGGAAAATCCCTACTCTTCTTTTATCTATTGATATTACTCAAATTATTTTGAAAAATATGGATAAGTCTTCTATGACATATATTTTTTCTTCATTTTCACAAAGATAATAGGAATTACTGGGTTCTCCAATATAAAATAAATTTCCACTGGTTCTTTCTCCTCTTATGATATTTTTTACATCAATAATTATATTTATAAGAAAATTTTTCATATTAATTATGACCTCATTTCCTTTGTCACATTATTGACTGACACTCATTAAGTTGTGTCTTATCCCATGAACAAATAAAACCTCATATGAATTCAATATGAATTGGTCAATTTTAGCAAAACTAATTCCCTTGATTTATAATGAGATCTCATTTCTGAAGGTCACAACACCTCCATCATGTTTCTAAATATTTTTAAGAATATTTTTTATCCCTAGTAATATAATAAAAATTACCAATATAAAAAATCTAGGGTCTTCCACTTCTATTGGAATTTAAAGAAATGTCCAAAATCAATAATTTTCAAGTATTTCTTTTATGTTGAATTTTATCATATTTAGAATTTTTTTGTTGTTTATTAGGAATAATAGTTAGAAACTCTTCAACAGATTTAAATTTTTGGACATATTTTCCATATGTTTCCTCAATTCATTCAAACATATTTTGGTCAGACATTGTATAAGAGTTTTCTTTCTTAATTTGTATTCTCATAGTCTATTTCTCCTACTATCTGAGAGGATCCACCTAAAATATATAATTATTTGATTAATAGGAATATACATGTTGTATCAACATATAATGGATTTATTTCTGTAAGTTACAAAGTACAACCATCATCCCCATAATTTTTATCATTAAAAAAACTGATGAGTCTATCATTGAAAGTCAACTTGTGACTTTAAATAGGGTGTACCTTATTTTTCATAGGTTTTGAGGAACCATTCTTCATTTGGTCATTCCATACCACCCTAACCTAGGTAAACTTCATTTGAGAGTTTTTTTCAACAATAATTTTCCTAGAAATGATAATGATACCTGCATTATTAGGATGTTGTGACGTCCCAACCCGAGAGCAATATACCAATGCCCCAACCAAACTTCCATGTGACCTCAGGTACGCCTACCCATACGCCAGAGGTTACTGACTAGAATAAAGGTCTAATATAGATCATGTGGGAACTATAACCTCATTATTATAGTAATAAAACAGTAGAAAATAAATAAAAAAAAGGCAAGGGATAATAACCACCAATCAAAAAAACCAGTATCACATGATTACTAAAACATGAATACAGTATCCAACCAAAATAGTAGACATATCATGCCAAGAACATGTTGAGTGACAAATAAAAAATCAAAATAATGACACTGAGAACTTTCATGTGGGTCCTAATACCATGTATGGTTCCCTCGTCTATTCTCCATCCCGACTCAGTCATCTTACAAAGAGTATTTTCCCTTATCCTGTCCAACAAACATGAAGTCTATTTAGGTACGAATCAAGCTACCCAAGTAGGGTGTGAGTACAACCTAGTAGGACACCACCAATGGTATCTAAAACAATATATAATCAATAACATTGTATACAGTTGTATAAATAATAATTAAAATAAATAAAGTAAATGGTTTAATTTTTTTCAATTACTCTTTATTTAACCACATAACCCCAGGTTCCTGAGTACACCCAAACTCTCAATACCATCTTTGGAATGTGCCAATGTATAACCCATATAACATATTCAATTAAAAATTAATTATAACAAATGGTATTTAATTATCCATTTCATTTAAATTTATTATACAACCAATTGGAACCATAGTCCAATGACAGTAGTTTGGGTGTAGGTCACCATGCCTAGGACCTCAAGGGATTTTAAAGAAGAAGTCTATGTCTGACACTCATTTATTAATCAATTTACCACTATGGGATTTTGAAGAAACATACCATGTCCTATAAAAGCTGTTAATCAATTTATCAATATGGGATTTGTAAGTAGTAAGACATGTCCCACACATTTCTATCAATCAATTTATTATTATGGGTTTTGGAAGAATCATTCCATGTCCCACACACATTTATCAAATAATTTATCACTATAGTATTTGGAAGTCGCATACCATGTCCTCCAAAAAAATATAATTGTCACACATATATCACATATATCACATATATCACATCAATAAAGGTCAATAAATATTAACATTCTTATTATATTCTACAAAAAAACCTTAATTAATTAATTAATTCAACAATTAATTTATCCATTTTAATCAATTTCATAATCATAAAAATTACCATTAATTAATTAAACGATTAATTAATATAATTCAATAATCTAAATTACCCAATAATTAATTCAATAAATAATTATTCCAATGAATTATATAATATCGATATCTCATCAATTCCACAATCACACATTCCATTAATTAATTCAAAAACTAATTAATTAAATTTCAAATTCACAATAATACTTTAATTAATTCAAAACTTAATTAATTAAATTCAATACAATTTCACAATCCCAATATCCCATTAATTAATTCAATAAGTAATTAATTAAATTTCACCCTTCAATTGGTCTAATTAACCTAAATCATTAAAACATTGAAAGTTTAAAAAATTAATTCAATTATCAATGCAATTGCCAAGTCATGAAAATTGAAACTCCTAAAATAAGATACATGTAATTAATTCAAGACTATGGGATTTAAATATATAACCTTACCTCAAGTTTTTTGATGAACACATGCCAATAAAAAACCCCAATTTTAAATAGATAGGTCAAACCCATGACAAAGAAATAGACCCCGAATCAAATCCCAGAAATAACATAAAATGAGTCATGATCCCTCAAAACTATATTTTGATCTAAAACCTTTAGAAAATGTATAAAACAAATTTCTTTTATCAAGAAGGAGGAACGAGATATATATATATATATATATATATATATATATATATATATAATTAGGATGAAACCACATACCCGGGGAGGTGAAAATCTTCAATACTCCCATTGATTCACCTGGAACAAAGTTCAGAATCCCAATGAATGCTTTTGAGAACCTCCAAAAAATTATAGTAATAGGTTATGGATGATTTGGGGTCTAATGGGGGTTAATAAGGGTGTATGGGTCTTTTAAAATCTAATTTTTGGGTTAATTAAAATAACACACATGATTCCCCATACTCGTGTTCATAAATTTCTAAACCATGCCCCCAAACCATTTTCCTATTTGGGGGGGGGGCACAAATACTCCTAAGAGGGTGCATAGTTTGAAAAATCATACGCCAGTTGTTTGAATCCCCTATGTTAGTGTTTGAATAGTTTTTTGGGTAGGGTGCACGGTTTGGGAAAACTGTTTTCCATCCATGCACTGTCCCTAGTCCGTCCACATTCTTCACATTTTCACCCAAAAATCCTTAAGATAAAACCCAAAAAAGTACTCAAAACAAGGAAAATTATTACTTGAAAACAATCTTGGGACATCTCCATAAAAGGTTAGGATCATACAATCTCCCCAACTTATAATAGATCATCATCATGATGTAATCCCAACCATCTCTAAGATTCAGAGTAAAAAAGATCTTTTCACTGATCCTGGATATCTACTTTTGTCTTCCAAGTTTCTTCCTAAGCTCGGCCATGTTATAAAAATACATGAAATATCAACATTCTCATCCACTAAAACAATTCCTCACTATGATCCAACACACGTATTAGATGATCCTCAAAGGACACATCATATTCATGCTCAACATTATCCACACCAATAACATGAGAAGAGTTAGGGTGGTACCTCCAAAGTTGAGACACATTAAAAAATCATGAATAACCTTTTACCTTTGTGGAAGATCCAATCGGTACACTACTAGACTGATCCTCTCCAAAACCTCAAATAGTCTAACAGACCTGGGTTGTATCTTGCCCTGTCTCCAAATCCTACAGTGACTTAATCTAGGATACACCCAAATGAATACATGATATCTCTATATAAACAATAGGGGTCATCGATGTCTATCATCATATGACTTATGTATTCTCTGAGTCATATCTATATGCTTTCAAATCAACTGTTCCTACTCTGAAATCTCTTACACAAGACTCGATCCCAATAACTTGGACTCACATACCTCCATCCAACATAGAGGTGATCTACATGACATACCATAAAGACCCATATACGCTTCCATCTGTATAGTTACTTGATAAATATTTTTATAGGAGTACTAAATGTGCACTACGTAATTTTACCATGACCCAAAAAATTCAAGAACACATACTTTTGGAGTATCTTCAAGTACCTATATAGTATATTTCAACTTCCCATATGTCTATGGGTGTAAATACATACTCAATAAAAACTATGTTCCAAGCGCCTTCTGCAAGCCCTAACAGAAGCATGTTGTAAAGTGTGAGTCACAGTCTAAAAAAATAATTCATGGCACCCCATGCAGATAGAATATCTCACAAACATATAAGTTTCTAAATTGATCCTTAAAAAATTCTCACGTATAGGAAAGTAATGTTCTACTTTCATCAGTCTGTGTACAATCACCAAGAAATGTCATTCTTTTAAGGCTTCCTCAGTACACCCCACAAAAATTCTATAGTAATTTTGTTTGACTTCCATTCCAGAATGGAGAATGGCTACAGTAAACCAATAGGAAATTTATTCTCAACCTTCACCTATTTACAAGTGTAGAATCTTATCATGAACTCTACTATCTCCATTTTTATGCCTATCCACCAAAATAGTCATCATAGGTCATGATAAATTTTGGTAACACTTGGATGCACTAAACAATTTGAGGCATGAAATTCAAATATCACCTGATACTATATGATCATAGGCACAACAATCTCATTCTTGACATAGATGAACTCATCCCAATCTATGATCTAATCGGAAGGTGACTCCCCCCACCTTCAAGGTTTTCCCTCAAGGTCAAACATTCAAAATCCTCATATTTTCTATCATTAATCTAGTTCAAATGTGTAGACTCCACTAAAACTGATATGAGAGTCATCTTATCCTGAACCTCCTAAACTACAAAATTCATCTCAGCTAGTATTGTAACCATTTTCCACTAAGTAATAGAATCCTGAACTACATGAGTTTGAGTTTTCCTACTTAAGTAATCATCAACACTATTTCCTTTCCTAGGAATATATGACAATTAAAAATCAGAATAATTAATATACTCAACCCACCTCTGCTGGTAGATATTCAAATCTCATAGTGAAAAGATATACATTAAGCTCTTGTGATCAGTATAAATAGTAAACTTCTCACCCAAAATATAATTGCACAAAAAAAATTAAGGCATAAATAACTATTGCCAACTTGAGATCATGGATAGGTTAGTTCCATTCATGTGGACCCAACTTCTAAGACCCATACACTATAACTCGATCCCCCTGTATCAACACTTCTCCATGCCCGATTCTAGAAGTATCACAAAACAGGGTAAACTTCTCACCTGGATCACGTCGGATCAATATTAAAGTCATAATCAAATGATTATTCATCTCCCAGAAGGAATTATCACATGACCTCATCCATTAAAACCTTATCCCCTTCTTTTTTAATCACTAAAGGGTTCTTCCAAATGGGAAAAGTCCTAGATGAACCCCTGATAATTACCCGTAAGCCCTATAAAATAATGGATATCAAAAAAAATCTTGTGATTACCCCTAGAATCCACTACCTAAACATTATTTGTATCCACTAAAACACCTTCCTCTAAGATTATGTGACACAAGAAGTGAACATGATCAATCCAAAACATACACATATATATCTTGGTGTATAGCCAATTCTCTCTCAGTGTACTGAGGATGATGTTAAGTTGTTCGGCATGAATGTTGTGAGGCTTGGATTACACCAAGATATCAGCCAAAAATAATACAAAAAAATGATCTAGGAAAAGATGGAAGATTAAATTCATCAAGGCCATAAACACTTACTCTGCATTGTTCATCCTGAAAGACATCTCAATGAACTCATAAAGTCTATACCTTCTTCTGAATAATTATTCGGTATATCATAAGGTCAAACTCTCAACTGAATGCACCCTAACCTCAATTAAATCTTTGAGAAGATGAAATCTCCCCAAAACTTCTCAAAGAGATCATCCATACATGAAATTGGATACTAATTCTTCAAAGTCATATAGTTTAAATTTTGGTAATCAATACATAAACGTAGAGTCCCATAATCCTTCTTTTTAAAAAAATTTCCGAATCCCATTGTGATGTACTCAGATGGATAAATCCATTATCCTACAACTCTTCCACTTGAGTCTTGATCTCTATAAGCTCTGTTGGTTCCATTCTGTATGGTGGAATAGAAACTAGATCAGCCCCAAGAATGAGCTCAGTAGTAAATTCCACATCTCTCTTAGGCGTAACCCCTAAGAATTATTTAAGAAAAAATCTTGAAACCTATCCAATATAGGTGGAAATACATCTTTCTTTACACCCTAATAAACAATCAATAGAATAGAAACCTGGGTGGTGAGCTCCCCCATTTTCGAATAAAATAAATCGATTGGATATCCAACTCTACATAGTGAATATAGATGTCACCATAGGTAGATATAAAAGTCACTATTTTGTGGTAAAAATCTATATTGGTTCGGTATGTGACTAACCAGTCCATACCAAAAATTAGGTCAGTGCCTGACATGTCAAAAATATAAAGATCCCACATAAAAGGATACTCCCCAACCTCAGGAGAACACCCTTTTCATAAATATATGTCTCTCTACCATACTTCCAAATGCGTGTCTATCATCAACACCACACTCATGAACTACAACACTAGGCTCAAACCATTCAAAACATAGGTTCATGAAGGTTATGACTATACGGGGAGAAATAACATTTTCAAGAGAATTTAATAGTGATATTAATTAGATAATACCTAGTTCAAACATGTTAATTAAGTTGGATACTTATAAATCCTATGACTATGTTTAATAGAACATTATCATTAGGGTGATTTCTAGAATGGGTTTTTCCTCCAGGGCCTCTAACCTCCTGTTCAGATATCTTAATTCCTCTTGGTTGTCAATATCCTTCTTTGGGAAGAATTATTGGTTCTTCAAGATAGTTCAAGGGATAAGACAAGGTGACCCACTATCCCCAAAATTATTTATTATCACACAATATGTTCTTAGATACATCATTAATATGAGTATCATGGGGGGTATTGTTCTTCTTTATTGGGTTATTTCTCAGTCATGGACCATTTCCCACATAATGCTTGTGGTTTGTACAATTATCTTTGAAAATAACAATAAGAGATTTTTCTGGGGTACTAACTATCTTCTCAAGACTATGGTAAATGGTGAGGGCCATTTATTAATTAGAAAAATAGTAGCTTTTATATCTTAAAAAGGTTATTAGACATATGGTTAAGATTTTTGATTAATTTTCTTGGCATGAAGAGAAGAGGCATCCCTATGTATTATTAGGGTGATCCTATATCTACTAGAAAACTACATATCAATCATTTTGATAAAATTAGGGGGAGGCTCACATTAATATTTTATGAACTAGAAAAACCAATACCAATCCTTCAATGACATAATAACCTTGGTGAATAATTTACTCTCATCTATACTGATCCATGCTCTCTCAGCAATGGAGGTACTAAAGGAAGTAAACACTCACATCAGTAACATATTGGAGTTGGTTATTTGGGATGAAAATATAGAGGGAAAACATTATTGGAATTATTGGGTGAGGTTATTTTGTCTAGTGAAAAAAGGAGGTATCAATGTTAGAAATATTTCAGACATGTTTCAACGTATGCATTAGAAATTAGCATAGGATATTCTTGAAGAATGAAATCTTAGGGGTAGGTTCATAGAAAATAAATGTAGTGGGGATTTTTCTATGGAAAGAGAGGGTTTCTTTATCTTTATGGTATTTTATTCATCCACATTTCCCAACTCTATAAAGAAACACTCTATGGATAGAGGTTAGGGGAAAAATATCATTTTATAACTACAAATGGTCTTAATCTATACTCAGTTTCCCTAAATTCCTAATTCCAAATTTAACCATTAGAATATCATGCAGGTAAATAGAATTCATCAACACTATCCTGAACATTAATAAACTTGATATTTTCAAAATTATTGATATTAATACTAATCCATCCATGTGCGTATTTATTGGTTCTTCATCTGGTGCATTCTCTATGTCATACTTCTACAGGATGAAGCCATCCCCTAACAATGGGGATTTATGAGATGAGGTGCTTTTGTTTAAGGATGTTCCTGAAAAATATAACTTCCTCATCTAAAATATTAAGAATCATTCATTATCTACTAATGATTACATTAAAATAATTAGAGTCAGCCTTTTTTATAGGTCCCTGTATTGCGAGGTGAGCTAGTAAGAGAGTTCAAAACATATATTCTTCAAAGGTGATTGGGCATGATTGGTGTGGAGAGATTTGATGGAATTTATAGGTACTTCCTCCCAGGAATTACAGGGTTTACCATCTTTTGATAAATGGGTACATGGTGTGGGTTTGGGTGGGATGATGTAGAACGATCAATCTATGGTTATCTCAGTAGGTTTTTGGTGTATCTAAAAGGCGAGGAACACATACCAAGTTTAATACAATTAATGTAAAAGAAGATCTCTATTAATCCAAACCAGGAACCTCTTGGTTTATATGACTCACGTAAGTAAGAACTAGGATAAAGCCCCTACATCAGACTACTTCTTATGGGAAGTAACTACATTCATTATTACATGAGAACCATCATTGGACACTGGGTTCACTAGTACCCCCACTATTTAGATCCTAAACCTAACACGAATGGGTCATGTAATATGGGTTCCATGAGGGGACGTGGTGTGGTTCATGATTCTTGTGGTGGTTTAATCTTTGTGTTCACCGCTTATTTTAGTATTAGGGAATCCTTTCCGGATGAGGTGAATGTGATGGTCACAGGTTATATATTATGTACGGAAAAAATATAATGTTTACGATAGTTGAAATATACTCTATAACATTATTCATGTTCTTTATTGGTTCCAGACCGACCCATTGGTCGATCTCCTATATAAGTAGACATTTTTGGATCCTTATAAACAACTATATGATTGTTAATAACACTTAGAGAGAGGGAAAACATGATTTGGAATTTTTATCATCTATAGAGGTATAAGAGGATTGGATTATATGATTCCCTAGAATGATATCTATGCCACTTGAGGGGGTGGACTTGGTAAGAGGAGATTTTCCTGGGCTACATTATTTTAGGCCACCTTTGTTTCTATTTCTTTTGATCTCCTATTATTCCTTGATTATAGGTTGTTTCTAACACTCTTTGAAATAATAAATAATATATTATAGTTGGAATAAAGAACTATCTAGTATAAAAGATACAAGAATAACACCTATTACTATCAATGTCCCATTCTCACTATCCACAAGTGTAGGTTGAATGATATGAAACTATCCTACCCCTCTTCCTTATGATTCCATTTTATTCTCCTAAGATGCACCACTCAATTGATATGGGTAATCATTCCTAGAAGCACCTCATCCACTACCTCGACCTCCATGGATAGTAGTACTCTAACTGACAAAATGATAAGGTGTAGAAGATCCCATTATTACACCCAGTATTTGTCTAGATACTCTATAACTACCCATATGTTGTGGGTTCTTACAAAACCACTATTGATGTCCAATCCTACCACAACATCGACACTCTACCAGTGCTTGAGGGAACTGTCTCCAAAAGTGTCCCAACCTACCACACTTGTGAAATATCACATGAGAAAGGTTCTTTGTAACTGACCCTCCCCATGTGTACTCTTCTTGGTGTCAACTTGGATAATATTCTCATAGTTATGATTCTTTCTCTCAGAAGTCATACCTCATGAAATTCTAGTAGAAACAACCTTTACTACAAATTAATCCTCCTTCAGGTTCCTCTCAGATATGATAGCTTGATTCATAACTTCTAAATACTTACTTAGCCTGATGATATTCACAAATGACTTAATTTCACATTATGTCGATTCTGAAATGATTTCGCGGAAGTAGCCTCTTCCCCTACCAATGCTAGAGAAAAGTACTGCAAATCTCTAAAGTGTCCAACATAGTCCAGCATGGGCATACTCCCATGAGTCAACTATATGAACCAAGATTCTATCTCCTATCTCAGTGTCTCTGGATAAAAAATGATCCATGAAATTCTCTTAAAAGTCCTTCAACTCAATATTACAAAGACGTTCATCCCATGTCTCGATGTCCCACTGTCTCTTCACTTTACCATGCAACATGTAAGCATCTAATTTGACTCTCTTCTCAGTAGGAGTCTCAAAGTAGTCAAGCATATTCTGGATAGACTCAATACAGAACTCTACCTTCTTAGTTCCACCCTCTCAGTTGAACATTAGAGGGTGCTTCAAATGAAAACCACTTGTCAGATCAGATATGATTTTCAAAACACACCCTAGTACTCTTTCCATAAACTATATTAAATGAGAAAAGTTCTCACATAACTGCTCTTCGACTTCCTCACCCAACACTATCGACACCTCAGGTTCCACTAATGGTAGATCATCTCCATTAATAACTTCCTATTATCCTCTGAACATGTGTTGTCATGGAGGAATATCTCTATAATTCCAAACACACATCTTAGGACACATAACACAACATTAAAACATTCCATGAATAGGTATTTATAATAGACATAAAAAGGTATTCCCCCATTTTCCACAACACTGTCAACAATGAGGCACCATCACTACCCTTAATCATCCTAAATCTAGGTCATGGTTAATAGAGGGTAAACACATTCACATACTCATATTTCTCACTAAACACCCATTTATTCACATTTTTTCATGATTTTTCATTTTTATATCAAGCACCATTTTCAGTTCAATCACACGATCAACTAAAAATAGTTCAATTTTAATAACTACAAAAAAATTTCTTTTCTGTATGTTCATAAAATGATGTTTTTCGTAGAGTAATCATGAGTGCCTAGAATGATGCATGCATATATGAATCTCATTACTTACCAGGCCATAAGTCAAATCTTATAAAATCTTATTAAATCTTAGAAACAATAATCATATCACACAACAAGTTCATCATTCGAGGTGAAAAAATTTCAACTATAACAACAGATGTCAATATCAACAATCCCACCAAAGGTACATGGATTTTAACCTCAAAAATGGGTTAGGTACTCCCATGCATGAGATCTTAAATAATAAACAACTCATACTATTATTATATCTACCTTTACCAAATAGTAAGAAAAAATATAAGAAAAGAAAAATCATTTGATACCACTTTGTGATATCCCAACCCTAATACCACATATTAGTGACTTGAGTCGGTTTCCCACATGATCTCAAGCACACCTCCGCATATGCCAGAGGCTACCTAATAATAGAAAGGGTCTAATATCTATAATGGGAATAATATACCCTATTTATCAGAGTTATACAATAGTAGGAAATAAATAAACAAGATTCATGAGATAATAACCACAAATCAAGAATACTAGTATCACATGATGATTGAAATAGGAATACAGTATCCAAAAAAAGTAGATTTTTCATGCCAAGTATGTTCTAAGTGTCAAATAAAAACTCAAAATAAAGACACCGACAACTCCCATGCAGGTCCTGATATCAAGTCTAGTTCCCTAATCCATGCTCCATCCAAACTCAGACATCTAACATAGGGACTTTTTTCTTATATTGTATTGTAAACATGAAGTCTATTTGGGTACTGATCATGAATCTTTAGTAGGGTGTGATTTCAAATCAATAGGCCACCACCAACAACATCTAAAAAATATTGAGTCAATAAAAGTGTATGCAGTTTTAAAAATAAAAAATAAAAGAAAAAAATAACCACTTTACATTTATTTAATTACTCTATATTTATCCACATAACCCTTTGGTTCCTGAGGAATCCCATACACTCAATACTCCCTTCACCCCATCCTGGAGTTTGATCTATATCACATATTCAATTCACAATTCATTATAACAAATAGGATTTAATTATCCATTTCATTTCAATTTATAATATAACCAATTAGAACCATATTCCAATGATAACAGTTTGGGTCTAGCTTTCCATGCCTATGACCCCATGGGATTTTGAAGTAACAATCCTTGTCTTACACTCATTTATTAATCAATTTATAACTATGGGATTTGGAAGCCGTAAACCATTTCTAAAATACAATTATGAATCAATTTATCACTATGAGCTTTAGAAGTAGCAGACCATTTTCCCAAACATTTATCAATCAACTTATCACTATGGGATTTGGAATTAGAAGACCATGTCCCACACATGTTTATCAAACAATTTATCACTATGGGATTTAGAAGTAGTAGACCATGTCCCATAGACAAATATCACAATCGCACATATATAACATATATTACATCAATCATGGTTAATTAATATTAACCTTCTTATCACAATTCACAATCAAAACATCAATTAATTAATTTAATAATCAATTAATCCATTTTAGTCAATTTAATAATCCAATAAATTCCAATTAATTAATTTAAAAATTAATTAATCAATTTAAAAAATCTCAAGAAACCAATAATTAATTCAATGATTAATTTTTAGAATAGTTTCCATGATCTTGATATCTCATCAATTCCACAATAAAACATTCCATTAATTAATTAATTAATTATTTATTTCAATTTACCATTCACAACAATCCATTAAATAATTATAAAATTTATTAATTCAATTAAATATAATTTCACAATCCAAATATCTTGTTAAATAATTAAAAAATTAATTAATTAAATTTCACCCTTTATTTTCCCCAATTAACCAAAATCTCTTACACTTGAAAATTTAGTCAAATTAATTCAAGTGTCGATGATATTTCCGAATCATGGAAATTGAAATTCTTACAATTGAATACATGTAATTAATTCAAGACTATGGGATTGAAATTTAGACCACCTAACTCAATTTTTATGATGAACTCATGATAATGTAAAACACCAATTTGAAATGGATAGGTCAAAACCATGATGAAGGATGAGATCACAAAAAAAATCCTATAAATAAGATCAAACATGTCATGATCCATCAAACCTATATCTAGATACAAAACCTTTCCAATAGTGGATAAAACATAACTATTATTTTTGGAAGGAGAATAAAAATAGAGATATATCTAATTGGTATGAAACCACATATCTTGGGAGGTGAAGATTTATAATTATCCCTTCTATTCAACATGAACAGGGGTTGCGAGCCATAATAACACATTTATGAAACTACAAAAAGGATTGGAATAGGTTAGTGCTAAGTTGGGGTTGATTTGGGGTTAATATGGGGGTTCTGGTCTTTAAATATATAAACTTTGGGACAATTAAAACCATGTGATGAATTTCTTAGATAGAGGTTGATGGTTTTCCAAATCATTCACCCAAACTGTGTGCCTATTTTTTAGGGGGGGGGGGCAATGTTACACCTACGAGGTTGAATGATTTGAAAAACTATGCCCAAACATGAAAATCCCCTTTATTTTGATTCATATAGTTTTTTGGGTTGGCCACACAGTTTAGAAAAACTGTGTGCCAACCGTGCACTCCCCTCTTCCCTCCAAATTTTCTAATGTTTCACCAAAACACCCCATGATAAAAACCAAACAAGGAGTAATAAAAAAGGAAAATTAGAACCTAAAAAAACCATGAGACATCTCTATAAAAGGTCAGGATCTTATGAATATGCATATTTAATACTTTCAAATTAAACGGATCAAGAATTTAACTGAAAATTAATACAAAATATCTAGGCATATGAGATGATTTAACCATTTTTCCATCAAATTAAACATAATCAATCTTCATCTTTCCAGGTTTCTTCTCAATATTAAGGAACATTGACTTAGACTTATTAATTTATTCCTCCTGGATAGTTATCTTCTTCTTTGATGCTATTATAATTTTTTTCTTAGCCACTTTTACCATGAGAAGGTTGATATCATCAATTTACTCACATTCTTTGTTATAAAACTCATCTTAAAACATCTTTAGCCTTTCAAATTATTTATTTTATGCTTTAAATTTTGTTTATTCCCACTAAATGTGCAATGTAAAATTTATAGAAGAAGGGAAAAATAAATATTATTATTATCTTCCCCACAAAATTAAAGGAAGGAGAAGGTGTTCGAGACTCACGGATCACATAATCCTAAAAAAGATACACAATTTTTTGACTATCATAAATTCACACAAAGTAACTATGTGTAGAACATAACCTATAGTAGATCCCATTAAGCCCCACTTGAAAATCCTTTCTGATCTTGCGAAGGCTTACCAAAAAACCATTGGTTTTGAAGAGACAATAAGATAATGTTTCCTAGGCCACGCAGATTATCAACTGGAACATTCCTGAAAAAACATCCCAAATTCCATTAAAAATAAAATAAAAATGTCCAAAAGGCAGGATCATATTGCGGTCAAAAAACTCATGCGATGAATTACTAATGGGGATAATTTTTATCCTTGAAAATATTTAAGTAAGATCATGAGACCCCCGTGCCTTTGTAAAATAAAATAATTAAATAGAATTTTGGGAGGTGAGAGTCTCTTAGGGTCTATAGAGTTGTACGGTGTGCCCATGGGGATCCACAAAACACCACTAGACCTCGGTGACATGTCTGCCTCATTTCAGGAGAGCCCACCAGCATTCCATCTTCACCACACAAAGTTCCTTAGGCATTTCTAGAAAACGTCTCACCCCCCATTGGCACCGTAAGGATAGATATACGGGTTTCTCTATAAAATGATCATGCATATCCATAGGACCTTTTTTGGCCATGTGATGCATCATCAAAAGGTAGCGTAATTATCTTTGAAAACACTTGTGAAACCTAGAAAAATCCTCAACCATTGTAAAATAAACAATGGAAATAAAAAGGGGATGGAGGTTAAAGCCTCTCACAATCATATAACTCTTGAGGTTCTCCAAGAATGTCTGCACTACAGGCCCACAAGACCCCTTGAAATGTTTGCATGATCTCAAAAAAGTCCCTAGACAAAGCTTCGAGCGTCACATGAATGCCACTGTGTAGGAATTTTGGTCTTTTGAAGTCTCTTGGACATGTCAATATGACAATATAAGAGTCCTTAGGCATACCTACATGATTCAAAAAGTCCCCATTAATTTTAAATAATCTAATAAAGGAGGTGTTTAAAGGAGGGACCCATGGTTTTTGAAAATCTGGTGACACCCTTCGAGTGATCTATAATAGAGACTCGCAGAGACACATGATGTCGAAGCCCTTCACTGACTACATCCTAGACTTTCAAGATATTAAATAGGAAAAGGGGTGAAGAACTGGGGTAATGAGGCCTATAAATACCCCACCATACCCTAAAAAATTCATGACTACCACCTACACATAGAGATACAAATCTCCACTGCTACCTGATAACAACTATGATTTGGATGAGATTTTGACCTCTTTACATCTAGACACATCGATGATAGAGATGATTTATTGGATCAGATGATCTCATGATATAAAATATGTCCATTAGGTAATATAATGGTAGAAAATTGAATAAATCATGAAATATTCATAGGTTATTCATGTAATCACCCATATATCACGCAAAGAACTTCTTGCAGGACATACAAAGAGCATCGCACACACCTGATAGACCATGCGAGACTAAAAACAAGCTAACATTGAAGAAATATTAGGAAATAAAAATATAAAGTCAAGAACAAAAAATAAATATAGTATATATATGAAAATAACATATATTATGGTCCTCATACACTTTTCATGAACCACCCTGGTCACGAGACAACACCAATGAATGTCACCAAGATCACATGACACTCCTTTGGAATAATATTTGGATCATGAGAAGTCCGTTGGAAATGTGAAAGATAGTCACATGGAGCCCCTTGGGAATGATATCCATGTCTCACAAAGTCCTTTTGGTTTTTTCATCCTAGCCTTGCGAAGTTCTTCAAATTAGCCTCCTAACCCACATGACAACACCAATTCATGTTAGCTGAGTCTCGTAGTAGCACCTGAGAATGACAAATGACTCTCTCAATGCCCTCTGAGAATGCCAGTTAGGTCTCATGATTCCCTCCATACATGTCATATAGGACATGAAGAAAACTTAAGATACATGTCACATTAACTCTCACGACACCCTCCATATGTGTTAGCCAACTCTTGAGATGACACAATTGAAAGTCAACTGGATCATGCAACACTATGGAAAAGGCAGATAGGTCATGCGATGGATTTTAGGACTAACTTTCTAGGTCTTGCAATGTCCTGCAATCAAGCATGTCAGGTCACAAGGGAATCCTAGGGTTGGATAACTTTATTCACCCTCAACGTGTAAGCCCAAAACCAAGGGAAACATCATTGTGTAAGCCTCGATCAAGGGAACAATAAGGACTCCGATTCCTGCCATAACAAGGATATGTTGGTTGCCTCTATGAGGCCCATGGTCAATATTAACCATCCAAAGGGCTATCCCAGTATATAATTCACATAACCAAAAGCAATGAGACTAATCATTTTCCATTCCTTGTTTCTCCTAATGAGCATTTCTCATGTAATCTTAGTGAGCTACATTGATCATATCATCTATAACATATTCTTTTATAGTTATATGAAAATTTTAGTGTGTAAGACCCGATCTAAAGGACTACGTGAACTTTAATACCTATAATAACTAGGATACATAGGATTCCTTACTAATTCCTGAGCACAAATAAAAATCGATTTTGATGTTATCCCCATTAAACTAACAATTAAAACATTGGAGCCCAATCATTACCATGGAATGATCACTCTACATCATCCCTCAGTGGACTGAGAAATCAATAGAACTATGAGGAGTCTCATTCCTACCATTACCAGGATATGTAGGATGTCCCTTTGTGCTGTAAGATCCGTATTGTCATCCAAAACCCATCCTTATACATGATCCCTATATCCAGATTTAATAAAGTTGATCACTTATTATCTCTTGTTTCCCAAATCGTGCATATCTCATGTGGGCTTATGGAGACGCAATGAACAAATCATTTGAATCATGAATCTCCACCATCTAGGGAAATCCCATTATATTATCTCCAATGAATGGTAAAATATGAACACCCCTATGCATATGGGAATCTACCTCAGGGCGAGTCTCGAGGGATGAATGAACTTCAATATACCTAATTCTTTCTATAACAAGGATACATAGGACTCCCCCCTTGGGAATCGAGCTTGAATTCCTAGCACCTTATAGTACATACATATGTACTCTCTTCATGATGTTGAACCTCACTATTTTATAGAACTACATGGGTTTTGATTCATATTGTAATGAGGATACATAGGACACCTAATAATGACTCAATACCCTTCTCAGAATATCAACCACCACTTTGTGTGGCAAAAAATACCGAATTAATTGGTTATATGGATTCAACTTATATAGAAGCTATCCATCATTTGGAAATGGATGAAGAACCACATATTCATATAGATGGATTATCTAAAGAGTTCCCCATCCATCTTTTCATTAATTTTACCCCTTTATTTTATATAAAAAGATAAGTAACCTATAATTGCTTTATTAGGGAAATTGGTCCCATACTAGGATTAAGAAGATATTCCCAAACATTTTTTCAATTTATAAGAGAGTCCTAGAGTAGGAAAAATATACCCTCAAAAGGTTACGATGAGGTCAACCTCCCATCCTCTTTACTAATGTGAGTCCATAAGAGTTTTTGGGATTGAAACCCCAATTGTCCACCTACCTCTAGAAAGTAAGTCTGTACCCAATTGTGCATGAGGTATCTATTGGGAGTTTCCATTAAGAATGAAATTGGAAACATGATGTTAATTATTGTGTAGGAAATTACCCCCACAACCAACCTTCAATCCCAACAAGACTCGCCTCATTAGGGTTCCCATAATTGTCTCTTCCCCATAAAAAATGGTGAACCCGACGTGAATCCCTCTAATTGAAAAATGATTTGGTTATTTTCTATCAGGAATTTTTTTTCCCACTATATGAAAAAATGGTGAACCTGAAATGAATCTCTCTAATAAAAAAATGATTATGTTAATTCCTGTTGGGACATTTTTTCCCAGTATATGAAAAAAATGGTGTACCCAATGTGAATATCTCTAATATCAAAATGATTAGGTTGTAATCTGTCCTGAAATTTTGTTTTTCACACTATATGAAAATTAAAATGGGAAAATCCTAATGTGAAACTCTAAAATGATAGAATTATTGGTCAATCATGTGAAATGACACTTTTTTTTGAATCCATACAAAAAAAATCCACAAGAACAACATGATCTCAAAAGCTTATCTCCAATAGCCAATGTTCTCATGAAATAAGTCCATCCTCATTTTGACATTTCTAAATGAGAATAATGGAAGGATCAAGAATAAAATGACAATTGCGTTAACTATGAATATTTGATTGAGAACATAATGCCTATGATATTGTGTTAATTGGTATCCTTGTCCCTTATTATCTACATGATTTCATAACTAATCTCATCTACAATTTCCTGATCTGAGACAATTTATTATTCATCTAGAAATCACTCTGGTAAATCACCCATGGATGAAACTCCCAGGGTTAACACAAATATTTCACCTTCTTGAATGATCCAATGATAGGTGGAAAATTATTATCTAAGAGTACCAACAACATGGTATAATACGAACCCTAGAAGCTACATATGAGGGTCTCTAATCATGAAAAATGGATAATCTGCATTACCTAGGAAAATCTGCAGCTATGCCAGTGGCCCTCGTTGCTATAACTAACCACTTCAAGATATTATCCCCAGAGTTTGAAAACTGCCACCTTCAATATATAATAAAGGTTTAACAAGAATCCAAATATTTCTCCCTTCTGGTTTGGGTGCTGAAAAAGAGGGCACCTACAAACCACCATCTCCAGCACCATCCCAATGGTACCCAACAGTCGCCTACTAAGGGTACCACCCAACACATTGCTGCCTATAACACCCATGCATGGGAAAAAAGGAAGGATCATTGGGAATGTAAGTCACTAGATAAATATAAGTGGGATCAAACCTCCAATCCTACTAACGATTTATAATGATATATTCTGGAAGAAACCACTATGTAGGAGAATATCCCTGATCACCCAAAACAAGTCTTTGGGAAGATTCCCAAAATAGGAATGGGGGATCTGAATATCCTTACCTCAGTGCATGAATTCAATTAGTAAATTCTAGTGGCCCAATTATTATATAAGTGGGAACATATCCCCACTTCAATCGAAGACATAATCTAGCACATATTGGAGTTTGAAAATGTTCTGGATCATATACCTTCAAAAACTTTTTTAAAATGCCTAAGTATTTTATAAACAGGTGAATAAATCCTCTATAATATTTCATAATTATTATAGATAAAGGTATAGATGCATTTTCTTATCCTTACAACCAAGAAACCTCAACACTTTGATCATTATGAAAACATGGCTATGTAAGGGAATGTGCACATTCTTATTCATACCCAAGAGGATTATCAGCATATTATGATAAAGGGAGAGACATCAGACCAGTATCATACTACTGTTCCAACCATGGCTCACTAGGTTAGAGTGACACATTCCTCGAGATAGGGGCACATGCCTATCGAAAAATTCTAGCGGCATATTCGAAAAGTCATATATTGGGCTTGTATCCCTATTTTGTTTGGGGATAACCAAGTGAGAGGGTCACATGCCTCTGGACAGACTCATATTCCTGTCTAAAAAGTGAAGCGGCATACTCCAAATGATTAGGATTAGACATATATCCCCATTCTTGTTGAGGTAACCTAGTAAGAATGGAACAAGACCTGATATAGGCTCATATTCCTGTTAGTGAATCTTCCTGGCATATTTTTAGTAGATCATGGAATTAATGTGCACATTGAAACTCCCATTAATGAATGACTACACCAAAATCATTATATAGAAAAAATATGAGAACCATATCCCTTATCCCATTCTAGAGGTCTGTCAACATATTTTTGTTGGGAATACATAATTGTACTAGGCCCATAACTCCAACTGGGACTCACAAAGTGGGAGTGACACACACCTCGGGGCAGGCTCATACTCGTATCAAGAAAGACCATAGGAATATACCAAAGGCTCATGATCAGGCTCTTACTCCCATCCCGACCATGTCTCACCAAGTGATAATGAAACATTCCTTAGGAAATTCTCATATTATAGTAAATAATAAGACAACTCATTGTAATAACCCAACAACTTCTCAATAGTGGCCTCATACTCCTGAAGAATCCAATGGTTATAAGAAAGTTATGGAAACATTCATCCAATATACCAATATCCCTACACAATTTCAAAAGGCAAGTCATCATATTCTGACCATGATGTAGAACTTGGATCATATTCCTAATCTTCTCAATTCCAGTGTCATTGAATTCATTTGAGACTCATTCCCAACACCCAAGGGTCGTCAACTCTTCCACCAAAGCAGAAGATGATTATTATCATGATATCACTCCTCATGGTAGTGTGGAGATGGATTGTAGGGACTCCACTCTTGATATACACCATGGTCAACCTCCCCGTGATGATATATACCACGAACAAGGAAATACCCCCTTTCTCAAACACCTTTATATGGAGAGGAGTTCAAAGCTCATGCATCTTTGTATATAGAGGTGATCAAAGCTCTAACACCTTCGTATAGAGAGGTGATAAAAAAATTGGGGTCAATCAGATAAGGTTTCCCATCAACTACTAGAAACCCTCCACTCTAGATAGTTGGAGACCCTTGGAAGAATCTTTTATGGTCTGATCAGATGAAGGCATGTAAGTATGATGAACATGAGATCAATATTGACATATGGAGATATTTAAGTTCAAAAAGCATCCCCATCATGTTCTAGACCCTCTTCACTATTTACTATGAGATCCTAGATGATCCATAAATGGATTTTATGCCTTATCTATGCTAAAATCTGTGGGCTACTCATTAGTGACTAAAGGCTCTAAATATTCCTAATCCAGAATACGAGTTTCATCTTCAGACAAAAAAGATACTCTGTCATAATCTAGACCTGACTACTATATATATGAACCAGGATCCAAAATCTGAAAAGCATAGTGTGAATATACAACACACTATCTTCCATTTCATTACAACCCTTTGGAAGCTGACATATGAATCTACGTTATGTATTAGTATTTGGGGATGGGGAATGTATAGAACATTACAATTTTACACACCCCTAGAACAATATAACCCTTCAGACATGACATCCTACAATGTCATAGCCTCTATAGAAATTAGTGGACTGTGTAATTCTTGGGATACTTAATCACTACAACAGAATTCCCAAACTTCAATGGTCCTCAAACATCATGAATAGAGGGAGAGGATACCCAATAGGACTTCAAACTAGGCCCCTCAAAGTAGTGAGAATTTATTTCAAACATGGAGACCGAAGTTGCGATCACCCATAAAACTTATTATAAATAATTAACCTCATCATAGGCCACAATCACACTCATATCCCACATGAGCATAGCTGCACCACATCAAATGATCCATAGTAGTAGCTACCACACCCTCTGTCCATGAGCGGATTCATCCCACTATGCTGGGAGAATATCTACCAACACCTTCACCACTCTTATGATAAATTCCTAAGAGTATTTAGGACACATTGGAATCAATTTAAAAAAATTCCAATCCACTGGGATAGGTAAATTTATATATGAATCACTATCTCTAGGTTCATCACCCCCTAAAAGGGTCATAGGGATATCATTGGTGATTCCAGATCAATCCCACCCTACTAGGATGGGGGAATTTATATCTTATTTTCCATCCCTGGAGTCATCAAATCTCTAAATTGAATCATTTGATCCTCAAAAAAGGACCAATAAATTCCAATTATGGACCTAAATAACCCTCACCCCATAGTGTTGGGAGAATTTTCATCATCATCATCATCACCATAGAGATAATCAGTCATCGCTCGGTTGGAAAGGGAAAAATTAATAGTGATAATCCCAAATGTTTCTCCCACTACAAGACAAACCTATTTTGGTTAGGGACTACTCAAAAACCATGACTGGAAACTCCCTCATGGTCACTATTCATCGAACAAGTTGAGAGGAGCATATAGAGAAGGAAATTATACCTTACCATGGTCTCAAGCGGAAACAACCCAATATGGCCAAGGGTTTCAATAACAACCCCTAGGAAGGCAGTGGAAAACTAGCCTAATATTTCTTCAAGAGTAATGGTACAACCGTAATTTCATGATATAAATCTATGAATTTCATTATTGTCAATATTACAGAAATTGTTTATCAATACAAAAATTCATAAGGTTACAACATGGAAAATGTACCCTGAGATGAGGGTGATTTGGATACACCAATCGGGGATGCAAACACCCAGAACTAGAGAATGCTCCAAAATATGACACCTCCAAACAATGATTTTCCACCTTCCTAGTTGAAAACTTCTAAAGAAAAATGTTAAGGTGTCGCTATATCCCAGTCACCACCTAGAAGAGTCGATGTTCCTTCAATAGAGGAACAATTTTCCCAATAATAGAGTAAGAAAAAAATCTCAGATGACTGAAGGAGGAGATAATCAGTGGGAATATTCCCATTGGGTATCATCTTTAGGCAGAGATGAATATTCTCCCTCTTATAGTCAATCTTCCAGTGGGAGTGATATTTTAGCATTCAACTAGATCTAGATCCAGGAAGCCAGTCAACATAAATGAGGAATTTGAAAATGATCATTACTTTCCTTGATTGTGGAAGAAAAATAATCCTTATTAGGGAAACCATGAATTATTAGAATAAATTAAGTATCAGTTGAAAAAAAGGCATGGCCAAGTCATTGATCCATCCTCGCTCCCAATAGATGGGAGGCAACTGAAATGGAAGTTCCTAAAAAGATGCTAAAAATCATCGATTTCCTGGATACTCGAATAGAATCAATGGAAGGGTGATGCACACCTGTGAAGCCTAAGATAAATCCATATCCCAAATGGTTAGATGATACCCCACCCCCACACAATTTCATAAACCCTCCCTTCTCCAGTTTTGATGATGCATACAACCTCAAACAATATCTCACACAATTCATATCCCGGTATGGGTTATTGAGGGCCATCAAGATCAAATGTGAGTGAAAAAACTGAGGTTTTTTTACAACCTCTGATAGAGATATCTTTTTCAAGGCAAAAAATCCTTCTAGAAGTATCCATTTCATGATAGGAAGACCTTCATCATCAATTAATTTATCAATTCAGCTTTATACAGAGGGAAACAATGACCGTCGACATGAAAAACTACAAAAAACATGATAATGAGAGGGTATCTGAATTAATAGCTTGATTGAAAGGTTTAACCTATTAACCAAACATCCCACTCTCACAGGAACAAATTTTGGAACTATATGTTGACAATATATGAGATGAGTTGCAGAAACCTCTGATCCCAATAAAGTATCCAACTGGGTTTCGTGATTTTGCTGAAATGGCATAACGTCTTGAGGAGGCCATTTAGTGAACCTGACCAAAAAAATTACTTATTTCCACAACACATGGGAAAATACCATGCAAATCATAATCTATAGATTTAATTATTAATCTAGTAGTAGTACACATCCAAGTACCCAGGCAAGTCCCAAACCACCTAGCATCTCTTGTTAAGTGGCGACAACTATAGAATCAACCTCAGCCAAAAGCATAGATAAAATGGGATCGCTTGAGATTTTAGGAAAGGATAAAAAAATTATAATAATTATTAAATGAACATTTATTATTTTATTCATGGTATCCATGGATAATAAACTACTCATACTATTGTATCATAGAAAGAACGATGAGGTCAACCTCATTGAACGTCTTGACTATTTCCATTTTTATAGAAGGATGGGTCATAATGTCCATGACAACTTAGTTTTCAACGGAATCCTTAAAGACATGGTTAATTCTAGATAGGTGGTGTTAAATAAACTGTTAAAGTAGGGGAATTTCATAATATTTTCCCAATCATAAGAATAAACTAATTTACAAGAAGTTTCATCCAGACATGTGTGGATGTTTAATAAATAGATGGATCAGAAACTAGTTGACCAGGCTCATGCAACCATGAGAGTATGACTATGTGGACCAAAAATATCTCCAAAACCTCATAAGAAGACATTATAATTAACTCTCAAAGGTGGGAGTGACCATATGAAGTAGGAAGAAATAAAAGGAGAAGTGTCATATTCTTCTCCAATGTAAGCTCTAACTCTTGAAGATTTCTTCCCTACAACATACGTAACCCGGGTACTGCCATACTAAACAGAATCCTCATTATATGAAGATCTCATATTTTTTATATTCAACATGATAAACTTGGAGAACCAATTCTACAATGATGACTATTCCTTTGAAGTTTCCCAAAAATAATTGAGGAATGATAGACCGCATGTATAGGAAAAAAGGATACATGGGACAGTTAGGGACAGGTTGGACCCAATATTTCAGCCAAAAAACCATAAAGGATATATACATAGCTAAGAATCATGGAAAAGAACTCCCAAAAGCTCAAAATAGGTATGAAGGCATCCCGGAACCCTACAGTGGACATCCACACCCAATTATCATGCATGACCGCCTAGCAGGGGTTCGATTATCCAATATACCTAGGAAACAGGGAAGGCTAACTTGCCTTGTACCATTATCAGTAGACATTCCCCCAACCTCTGCACAAGAACCATTCCCTTCCACCTCAAATTCATTAGATCCTAAGCCACATGTCTAGGAGAAACCACACATCAGGAAGCACTGACCTATGGAACAAAAGTATGAAGTTATGAAATAGTTGGAGGTTGTCCCAGCCAAACTATTATTCCTCAATAAACTATATATTTCAAAGTAAATCAAAGATGCATTTATTCAATCCCTCCAAATCCTATAGAAATTAAAGACACAATCCACTATATCTGAGGTTTATTTGATGGATACTATTTTAGAATAATTCCACGTCACCATCTAGTTCACTAATTAGGATCCGGAAGAGGTCCTCAAAGGGCACATATGGCCCCTATATGTTTTGGATAGACTCAATAATGTCTACATACAAATGAACCTGATTGATAATGGCTCCAGGATCAACCTCATTCTGGTTAAAAACCTCCAAATTTTTGGATATAGAGAAGGATATTTGTATCCCATGAAACTGACCATTCATGGGTACGATAAGCGTGGGAAAATACCTCTTGAGAAGATCAAACTCGAAGCACAATTTTTGGTCATCACATATGGAACTGATTTTATGGTTATCTAGTAAGACACCACATATAATATCCTTCCTGGATAGACCTAGCTCCATATCCACTTAGCGATACCTTCAAGATTCCATTAGTGTCTGAAGTACCACATTAATGGAAATTTCAGCATACTGCTTGGTAAGATTTCCCCCTTCGAAACTTTCAGTCCCACATATAATGAAGTAAATTTCTATAATAAGGGAAGAAAACAAATAATAGTAGATTATGACATACAGGTTATATCCCCCAATGGTTTTGGAAGCACTCCTATAAATATCTGGAGTATTCTTGATAGCAACTATGTTCTCTCCATAAATCTAATCGATGTAATGGAATTGACCCTAGAGGTATAATATCCATCTATCCCCAGTAATAGTACTAAATACAATTATCCCCAAAATATCTCTACAATTATTCAAGATATATTAAATGATAATGTCTCTTCTCATAGCCTCCCTCATCCTGATAGTGATTAAGGAACCCCCATATTTCCATTGTTATCTAAAAATGTCTCCATAGACTCGGAATAGGGGGAAGATGGGTATGACCTCAGGAATTACCCTCCCACATTTGAGGATGGTTTCTGTACCACCATCGATGAACATTGGTAGATAAATCTATGAATAGAAGAAGACCCGTGACCTACTATGATTAGTGCCACCATGACTCTCTAAGAGAAATAGACGTATGTTTCATTTCTAAAGTAGCACCGATATGTGTTCGTTTGGAACTACACAGAAATTACTAGACTCAATTTATATATGGAAACACACCATCTTGGATTTTTCAATGAGTATCCAGGCTTCAAGAAGGAATAAAGGTTGATTCAACTCTCTCATTCCACCAATATAGAGGTGGAAATTGAAAAATTGATCAAATCCAACTTTTCCCAAGAAGTGCAATACCCAATATGACTTTCCAACACTATCCCTATTAAGAAAAATAATGGATAGATTATGGTCTATATTGATTTCATAAATCTTAATTGGAATTATCTAAAAGAATATTTCTTATTTCTAATCATAGAACTCTTGATTGATGAAACTTATAGCTTCTAAGCCCTATCCTTCACGGACAAGTATCCTAGGTAAAATAAAATAAATATGCTCCCTGAAGATGAAGAAGACACTACATTCATAGTGCCTCAGAGGGTCTTTTACTATCTGGTCATGCCCATTGTCTTGAAGAACACAGGAGCCATATATCAATGTTCTGTGCATCATATCTTTAATCAATTCTTGGAAAAAATATTCAAATGTTATGTTGATGACCTAGTTTTCAAGTCCTAATAGGGATGTGTTCACTTCATGGATCTCCAAAAAAGTCCTCAACAAGTTGTGAAGAAATAGTCTAAAGATGAATCAATTAAAATGCGCTTTCAGGGTAACATTACAGAATTTTATTGGATTTATAGTTTTCTAATATGATATCAAGGTAGACTTAGAAAAGACTAGTGTTATTCTAGCAATTTCACCCTCCAGAAATCTCAATGAACTGAGGAGCCTCTAAGGTAACCTTGCCTACAATCATTGATTCATTTCCAAACTTGCTGAAAAATCTCTCCCCTTAACTATAATAATGAAGAAGTAAATTTTCTATCAATGAGATGATTAATATCAAGAATAATTCGAAAGTATCATGTAGTATCTCCTTCACCCACCATTCTTGATGCTTCTAGTGGAATGGAGGCCACTCATCTTATATGTGGCCACAATGGAATACTTACTAGGTGACCTCATTTCATAGAATAATGATGCGTGAACTAATATTAGTATTTACTACCTTATCTAGAATATGATAGGTACTGAGACCCAATAATCAAATGTCAAAAAGAAATTCTTTACAATCATCTTTATAGTACAATAGAAGACACATTAATTACAACAACACAAAGTCTATATAGTCTCTCGTATCAATCCAATCAAGTAAATCCTTCATCTTCCCATGATGACTCAGCACATGGCCCAATGGGTTGTCATTCTTTAACAATACTACATTTAGTTTTCATCAATGATGTCAGTGAAAGGGAATGACCTGGATAATTTCCTTAAAGTACATCCTGCCCAGGAGAATACACCGGTGGACACATAGATTCTAGATGAGGAGGTATTTTATGCTGATGACACTCCCCATCCATGGGAGATGTATTTTGATGGTGCCTCTCTAAGTCTTATCAGTAAAAGGTTGGAAGCCCAAAAGCTTAATCGGGGTGGCTTAGGGACTGTATCTGTCTCTCTAGAAAAATCCTTTTATGCTACTATTTCTCACTTTCCAAAGGATGCATGAATATAAAGGATGATCCAAATGAAAAAAAACCCTATAATAATATTTCTTTGATGTAATCCTCCTCATATTCCTAGAATATGGAGATATTTTTTCCTTAATGGAAGAAGTGCATGTCTTAACATGAAACACCCATAAATCTGTGACCAAGATCCCCCACCAAATTAGGTGGTTGGGATATTATTGGAAAATCATGATACCTGACTACGTGGAATATAACAAGAAATTTCATGAAATCCAGATACATGAAAAATTCATCCACAAACCATTATAATTTCTATATACAACTAAATATTGAATTTTGTTTTCAATTTGGGGAATGGATGTTGTGGGGCTATATCCCCTTGCCATAACTAATCAATTCAAGTACATCCTTACTTCTACCGACTTCTTCTCTAAATGGGATGAGGAAATACTCATCAAAGAAGTGGGGGAAATGAAAATTATCTAATTCACAAAGTCCCATATCATCATCAGTTTCGAAGTCCCTCACACAATATTTAAGGACAATGGTACCATCTTTTGTACTATAGAGTTGACAAAATTGTACAAGGACTAAAATATCAAGTCCAATCACTCATCTCGCTATCATATAGTTGAAAATGGAAAAATATTGGCCTTCAATAAGACTCTATCAAATATAATACAAAAAATATGGAACAATGATAAGAAGTCATGGTTGAAAAAAATCCCCCATGATTTATAGGCCAACCGTACCACCACACATACTACTACACAAGTATTGCTATACACATTGGTGTATGAGACCAAGTTAGTGTCTCCCATATATTTATATCTACCTTCGCTCCAAATATCCATTTACAAAAATCTATCGAATGAAAAAAATCAGAAACTCTTCTGGATGGGGAGAATGTCACACCTCCCAAAAAATTAAATATTTCTAAAAAAAATCATATATATCATCAAGAAACACAAAGTCCTAATATAAAGACTTTAAACTGCACTATATCCTTCTAACTAACCAAATGATAATAAACTATATGCAGATGATCCTAACCACATAATGATAAATTGTACATAGAGTTTCCTAGTAGCGTGACAATAATATGTGTAACACCACCAAGTCCTTACAAAATGAATTTAAACCACCCAATATACTTTGTCTTGGCCACGTGATGATAAGTTGTAAGGATATTGTCTTTGAAACATCATGTTAAACTAGATGGTTCCCTAAAAACTACATATGGAATGATTTATTCTAGTTCATTATAAATAGTGATGCCTGAACCTCTATGTTTTGGGCCCATCTACCACCTCCCTTTTCATTCACATTGGGTGGTAAATTTTTTTTCCTCTGGTCATTAAACTGCATAGGTTTTCTAGAATGATGTACAACTTTATTCTCATTTTCAATGAGACACATAGGGATGCCTTAATTCTATATCTTGGTCGACTCACCACATGATGAAAAATACCCCTGTTATATCCTTAATTTTCTCTACATAGTGAGAGGAACCCTTATCATTCATTGTTTCACACACCGATCGTAGCTCACGTGATATTTGGAATTTCAGTAAGGTCTTCTTGACAAAAACAAGGTATATAAGATTGTGTTAGGAGCATTATGGTCTTGAATATAAGACCACAAAAGGAATACCACGATTACTCTCTACATAATGTTAAAATGCAAAGTTTATGTCCCTTAAAAGACATAAAACTGTACTTTCCTATGGACCTCACTCGAGAGGACCACCATTTCTGGTGTTGTTCTCCTAACACAACTACATTCAAGAACTTTGTGTGACTTGATTCATGAAATCACATGATTCATATTGACACTCGACTCTTTAAACCAAGGTCTAGTTATCAAAAAAATAAAAATTTTCCATCTCTACGTATAGTCCAAACTTGAATAAGAAGGTCACTCTTAGAGAACTACATGTGGCTTGATTTTCATTTTCCTGAGTTATGTTGTAATGTCCAAACTTACACCCTTGGGACCATACACAAATTTTTTTTCTTCAATGCTAGTTCAACTTTGTCCTCACTTCATGATGATAAAATATGAATAATTTCAATAACTATGTATGTCTTGATTCTTTTTTTCATAGGATATGTAGTGACAACAAAATTTATATCCTTGGGTCTAACCTTAATTCCCCCATTCACGTCAGGAATCTTAAATCATTAACTCATGATGTTAAACTTCATGGAACATCAAGAACTACCTGCAGAATCATTATTATAATCATAGGATATGTAGTGACTCATGGATCTCCAATCCTAGGACCAACTACAATAATTAATAAAAACAACGCCTACCTCTAAGTACAAGTCAGACCTGTGTAGAGAGTTTCTCATTCAATAACTACATGTGGCTTGATTTCTATCATCATAGGATACATAGTGATGTATAGGTATCCAATCATGGACCCATCTGTAGGGAAAAATATGAAATGAGTCCCAACTACATATGGACTTAGTCACATAGGATCATTTTTCCAAGGTACAAGGTATATCTTCGTACAAATTGTTTGTGCATGGAATATATCTTTCACACTATTTTCACATTGGTTTCCACATCCTTACTCAACGACATTAAGTTGCACAGAAAACGTACTGACCACATGATTTTAAATTGCACGGAAAACATCCTTATTGATGAAGCCTGAATTTTGACATATTTTATTCTATATTACAATGTTTCCAAACCAACCATATTGTGATTTTATAGGTAATTGTCACATTTTTACGTTTTATTGGTATTTTGAGCTCAAATGAAAAAATGGCTTTATTTTTAGCATTTAACTATTTTATTGGTCTTCTGTATTCTAGACATAACATTTTGATCACTAAAAAAATTGTGAAATTCCCTTTATGTAGGTTTACATACATCTTGGGATACATTTTAATCCTTATAGTGTCCCATATCAATCAATCATTGAGAGGCCCTAAATCAGCTCAAAATCTGTGCCTCGAAAACTGTGCACAAATATGGAATGTTTTAAAGGGGAGCTTGTATATCAAAGTGTTTCGGTCCAATGGAGCTGAAATTAAACATAGAGCTGGAAAAGGAATTAATGAACATCTTTTATTAAGGAGGACACATTTGAATCCACTGGATTCAAGGTCTTAATGGCGTGGGAAGTTGGAGTTGGGAAATACAAAGAGTCACATGGACAGATTAAATGTTTCGCACTACAAGATTCATAAATCCTTCATACATGTAATAATAAACATGAAATATTTTAGAGGCATGTAGGAGGAATAATTCAAGATCCTTCAAGAAGGAACCATGTACCAATTCTGGCATTTAATGGTCCTAAAAGTCGATACTTTTCTGTAGACAGAATTGAAGCGAGAATTCATTACCCATTTCACCTATAAATATGTGTCTCCTCTCCCTTCTAAAAGGATATCCATTTCAAGGGGGAAAGGTTGAGTATTGTTTTTGTAATATTTATTTTTATTTTCAATATATATTAGTTTATCTTTTCTCTTCATACTTCTTTTATTCCATTTATTTCATTTTATATGTTCTTCCACCGTTATTCCCTTCTCAACTCCACTAAAAATGGAGAACTAATCTCAACGCTTGTTCGAAGGAGGTAATGATGATTAAATTGAGTTTTAGGTACTTTAATTTCTTATATATTAATCAATTCTGGGAATTTTGGTTGTGGTTAAATTGATTACGGTCAACGGTCACCCTATTTTTTCTACCACCGAGTTCTTCTTCTCGTTTATCAATTTTCCTTCCCTTTACTATTTGTGTTGTGCATATAGTAGAGCATGACATGAGTAGTGATGGTTAGAGAAGAGGTGTCCTATTTGACTTTAGGAAGATAATTACCCCATCTGTAGAGGTCTCGATATGGGGTGATGACAATCCAAATGAGTACGTGAGGTGTGATAAGTCTTGATCACCTCACTGAGTTGAATTTTGAGATTTCTTTTAAACAATGATTTCAACACTACTAGAAAATGGGCCTATAGAGACTGCCAATGGTGGTCACTATAGACTTACATCGACCGCCTTGAAACTGCCAGTGGAGGTCTCATTTGGCCTGTCTCTTTACGGCTATATTGACCACCATTGTCGGTCTCATTAGGTGACTGGAAATTCGGTCCACCACGAATGCCTGGTGGTCACTGTTGGGTTGGCCTATAATGACCGCTAGTGGCAGTCTCTATATGATACTGAAAAATCAACCTAGAGCGACTGCCAATGGCGGTCGCTGTTGATATTGACCAAGAGCGACCACTAGTGGCGGCCGCAAACCTATAATTTTTTTTAAAAATATTTATACACCACATTTCTAGAAATCACAAAAAATATTGCTGAACAAAAGAAACACAGCTAAAATTTCAAAGAAAAACAATTCAAAATAGATGTTTCCCTCTGGAATTGGGGATGATCTCATTGATTTAAGATTCAAACATTCCAAGCGGTTTCTAATGGGTTTATTCATTGAACCGGAAACATCCAATGATTCCATATCCATTTGAACCTAAATTCCAAAGGTAGTTTCTCATTAGTTGTGGACTGATGAGGCTTATGAATTTTCATTGGTCGAGAGGATGGGAGGTCGGGCTCATCACACCTTTTTGAGGGGAATTGTTGTCTACTCCTGGACTCTCTTTATAGATTTAAGTAATGTTTTTGAATCCTTATTACATTACCAAGTATAAAATGATCTCTCCTTTAGATTTTTGACAATCAATTATTGATATGTAGAAAATTTAGAGAATCTTTTATATGTATTCTTGGTTCTTCATTGATAAAGAATCATTTTTATTTGTTAGAGATTCTTAGTCAATGGTATCCTTCGGTACATAAAAGTCTCTTGGTCATTTATGATAACCATTCTTGTTTTAATGCCACTTAGTGGGGCAATTGAAGTTTATTATCATTCAGAAGGACATGGATTATTTCAGAGTTGGGATCATACCCACTAATGGGCTACCTACGTATCCTTTGATTTGGAAAATTAATTAGAACCCACTTCGTTAGAGTAAGGGAATATGATGTTTATGATTGATGGCTCAAAGAATGATGTCATAATTACTTTTACACTCTAAGATCACGTGAGTCTTTCTCAGTGTGAGAAACAAGAGGTATTGGTAAAACCATACAATAGTGCCATGAAAAATGCAATCATAAGAAATAATGTGGGGTTTATGTATGCCTGACTACCCAAATAGATGAAGATTATGATTTACTTCAGGGAAGAAATCCAGGAACAGGGTCCATAAAGGTATATGTACTTTATGGAGATTTGGATACTCTAATTTGGGGCTAACTGTTGAAAAGGAGGCCCAAATTAGGAGAGGACTTATGACTAGGTTTTACTCGTGAGAAGGAAGCCCAGATCAAAAGTAAATTAGGAATGGTTAAGAGAAATTAAGACTGGGACTTATTCCTGAGTAGGAGGCCCACGTTAAAGGATTTTGGGAAATTAAGGGACTTGGGGCTTATTCGTAATGAGGATGCCCATGTTTGAGGCTGTGACTTACTCTTGAAAAGGAAGCCCAAATTAATGAGGACTTGGGGCTTATTCCTAAGGGGGATGCCGAACCCATTATTAATGAGAATTTTGAACTGGGGATTACTCCTGAAAAGTAGGCCCAGGTTAGGGAATTTGGGGCTTACTCCTGAGAAGGATGCCTATTGTTTAAAAATTCTCTCATCTTAAAGGATGAGGTTGAATGAATTAAATCTATGAAATTAGTGCCCTAAAGATATGTGAATCACTAAATTTTTAAGAGATGTTCCACGGAATTTCTTTCAGACAAGGAATTCAATCAAGAAAACATGCCAAAATGGCTTTTAAGAGTGTCTTGAAGACTGAATCTTAAATAGGAGAGGTGGAATGGCGTAAGAGGGGTTAAATGGGCAGGAAGGGAACCCAAAAATATAAGGGCACCCAAGTCCTGGGGAGTCGCGCAAGTACTGCGTGGGCGCGCAAGTCCTGGGCGCATAGGTATACCTGCACGGCACATGGGTACTTGCGCGATTGTCAGTCCTTCGGGTAATACTTGGGCGAGACTTGGCTCAAACCCTTGGTATTATCCCTAGAGGATTTCCAGAAGAGGGCGCACAAGTTATGATGGATAAGTAAGGTGGCGCGCAAGTGTGTCCATTTCCCTTAAGGGTAAAACACCTTAGGCACCCAAGTGTTAGTGAATTCTAACAGTTCGACCTTACTCATCTTGTCTAGAACTTCCATTCAAGGTAAAGAATTACCTTAGAAGTGTTCAGAAGACCTGAAGAAGATACTTGGGCGTTCAGAGCTATGTATCTGAATTCTGGAAAAATTCCTCACGAAATGGGAGGCCCACCGGGTCTATTTATAGGCTGGAGAAGAGCCCGAGCGGTTATCACTTAGGGCGTGCAAGTCACTTGCGCGACCATTAGTCGACGCACAAGTATACTTGCGCGACTGTAAAGGAACTTGCGCGGCGCATGTGCATTTGAATCCTTTTTCATTAATTTGTCAATTTTTGATGTTTTCTTCAAAGGATGAATCAATTTGTGCTAAGTCATCTTCCCTTTCCATTCTTTTTGACAATGTGATGAAAAGGAGCATCAACAAAAGCCCCCCCCCCCCTCAGATTTGGATCCAGAAGAATAAGGATGTGACTCTGAGGAAAAGAAGAAAACCAAAGGGAAAGAGGCGCACAGTTGTTCACTGCGCAACCATCATTGCGCAGGTGCGAGTCACGCAGGGCGGGAGCACGCTGGATGGAGCGCGCTGGCTGTAGGCGTGCAGGTGGGAAACCTGGCCTATAAATATGCGGTCATTTGCTGTGCATTGCATCTGACTTCCAGATTTTTGATCTCTCGCCGCGCAGGTCCCCTTTGCAGCCCAAGTTGCTCGTTTTCCGCTGTTTCTTCACTGTCGCGCTGTTTTCAAGGTAATAGGACTTGCGCAGAGATACTTGCATGCCAAAAACTTGTGCGGAACATTAACACTTGCGCGACACATCCATACTTGCGCGCAAAGTTCAGACTTGCATTCCATAATGCCTTTTCCATTTTTCTGAATTTACTTCACAAATTTTATGAAAAACCAACTTACATAACAGTTAATTTATTCAAATTTTTTGCAGAATGAATGGCTCTTAGAACCGGAATAGCTGATGAACTGGCTAGCAAGAGGATTGATGATATGAGGAACATCATTGGCCATGATTATTATACCATCAAAGATATAACTATTCTGTATGTAGCTAAGTATCTAAAGAAATATCATCATGACTTCCCCCAAAGCACTTATCTGCCTTTGTATGGCTATGGTCATCTACGAGAAGTCACTATTCCCGAAGCAAAGAACTATCTCCAATTTTCGTGATTTCAGAATTACACCAACTTTGATTCAGAAAATATCTCATGTGGAGTAGGATTTATAAATGATGGAACAATGGAGAAGGCCCACATGATGCATCATATCCCTTGTACACCAGATTTAAAACCTCACACGCCTGAGCTTCAACCACATTGTCATCTTTCAATCTTTAGAAACGCTCATATAGATCAATCCAAAGGCTGGAAGAAAAGTTGGGACTTCCGTCCTGGGGGAGGTGTGAGGCCAACTTGGATGTGGGCATACTGGGTGCGAAAAACCTTTGCAGAGTTTGTCGAGGATCTGAAATGAGTGGCGATATACGAAGTTGTTTGGGTTGGGCAAACATATGTTTATAGACATGATAACTTCGTGCTGGAGATACTCATCCACTGGAGCCCAAAAACTAATTCTTTCCATCTGACTCATGGATAAGTAGGCATCAGTCTGCGGGATGTCTACAAGATCTCAGGGGATCTAATTTTGGGCAACATGTATGATGAATTCATTCCTCCCAAGGTGACTTGGAATGATTCATAGAAGACTCCTGCTTTATCTCGGGAATTATTTAAAATATTCCACAGGCTCAAGAGTTCAGAGACCTCATTAACTCATTCTAGAAAGTATATTGATCTGGAGGAGTGGATAAATATATTTCTTATTGAGAAGAAATAGAAGGATCCAATGCAAAAGAAGACGAAGGAGAAGGATCCAAGAAAAATAAATCCAAGGATAAGAGGCCCACCCGTCCTACCACCTGCCCAAAACCTAAGAAGAGGGGTGCTCCTGGCACATTCTGGCCAACTTTAGAAGTAGGAGAGTTTGAGAAATGGGGATATGAGGTGAATCAAAGGATCCCGAAGAAGACTCATTTGGTGGGCTTCTTGGTTTTTTGTCTCAGCGTTTATCTCTTTCCAGTTAGGGATTCGGAGGGAGGCGTCAGGCTAGAGACTTTCGTCATTGCGGAAAAGTTGGCTGAGGGAAAAATGGTTGGGTTGGCTACACCAATTTTAGCAAAGATTCACAACAGTTTACTTCATGTATTCCTGGGTAAATCTCCTTTAAGAATAGTGGGACCATTCCAAGTTTTATGGGGATGGATTTCCACTCACTTTAGGACTTATAATGTACAGAATGGATTAAAAATTCCTGGATGTTCTTTCAGGCTGTCAGTGCAAGAATTCTCTGGAGTTTCTCCATTAGATCTTAATGCCTATGACATGAAAGTGAGGCTAAGCATGTTTAAGGAATTCAACTACTTTCCTTATGGAAATCCTCCAACCAGTCAGTTTGATGATGATGGAACAACCCATTTGGATTTGAGGGCATACATGCTAGCTTGCAGTGATGGCGTGCTAGTTTCTAGGATTGACGGTGAAATTATATGCGAGGCCTATTCTCCATATAGATTTTCATGTCAATTCAAATGTCTGCAACAGATTGTTGTATCTCCTCTAGTACATGTTAGGTTAGAGAAACATCTGATGGTTGCTCGGTAACTGTGGCTGCTGATGTAAAGGGAGAAGAATGGGGCGGTATTTGATGTACCAGTTGAAAAAGTGGCACATAACTTGACAACATATTATTCCAAGCACTGGATAGCTTCATACCTCAAAGGGGTGCTGAATTACCAAGTTTATTAGGTGGGGAAAAGGAAGAGGACTGTAGAGAAGGAAAACCTTCCTCATAAAGGTGATGCTTCCCCACCTGAAGCTGATTCGCCAGATTCCTCCTATAAGACTGATTCACCGAATTCCCATGATAGGGATGATGAGGTACAACAAGTGGCAAAGTGGCCTCGTGCCCGATATAATCCTCTGGTCTGAATAAAAAGACCCACTCCATCAACTCCTGGTGAGATACTTCATTGTGGAAATTTAATCACTACTACTTTAAAAAAAATAAGTCTTATTTTATTATTATCTATCTATAGTTGCAGGAGCTGGGAAGAAACTGAAATCAAAGATTGTAGGGCCTTCCTCGCAGCCTTCATATCTAAGACCATAGGCAGTCCAAACATGGCAGGATTTATACTATGGTACTGATATCACCTTACTGGATTTTTGTGAGGGCATACAACTTCCTGGAATAGGAAATCTTCTGGCTTCTACAAATATCCAATACGAGGATAACCCCAATGAAGTGTGGGATTACATCAGAGATCTAGAAATGCTCATATATTCCACTGATGAGTCTGTTCCTATCACCAGGTGGGTGAAGGAAATGATTGATCGTGGTGCCGCTAAGGGGAATTATGAGGAGTGGCACGATTTCATGGATCCCGAAGATGTAAGTTTTCTTTTCTTATTTGATTTTTAACTTGAATCCAGTCGAAGATTTGTTACATAAGGAAGTTATTTTCTTCATATTGCAGCTTACAAATAAATGAACTATTGAGGTTCTTTCGCCACAGTATAGCCCTGGTGGTACTGCCATCGGGGCTGCTGATGAATCTCCTCGTGAACCGGGCGAGATATCTCTAGGCCAGCAGGCCATGGATGAGAAGCTGGCAATGGCTTTTCATTCTCCAATCCAGGTGCCAATAAGGGAGACTTCCGATACTCCCAAAGAACCAAAGCAAAGGGAACAAAGGTGGAAGTCCAAAACTAAATGCTTCATTAGCAGCGGTAAGTCCTTAGAGTAATCATGAGTCTATACCCATGAAAAGGTTACTCATATTTCTGGGGATTTATTGGGCTTCTTCAATTTCTACCTTGAGGGAAAGGACTGATCCTCCTTCAATGACCACAGAGGGTGCTTTGGAACAAACGAAAATTCAAGCTGACTTGGCTGCTCCTAGAGAAGATCCAGGATCTGTTCCTAGTATCCCTCCTGCTGCTGTTGAAAGAAGAGAAGAACCTATTTCTGGTAAGTTAACAATGCTTCAAAAAAATTTTGAACGAAACATCGACTGACTTCTATTCTGTGATACTTCAGGTTCAAATTCTACATTAGAGCTTTTGGCGGCTGTTGCAACTGATGCCGTGATTTTAACTGAAGATGGTGTCCAGGGTCAGGGGCCGCAAGACGTAAGTCGTCAAGAAGACACATCAAACGCTCCCACTGGTGAGACTAACCAGGATTCTGAAATATCATTGGATGAAATGATGAATCTTGTCATGTATTTCGAATAATTTTATGATCATGCTAAGTTATCATTTGATTTAGAAGACCTTGGGCGTGAGTGTTATCCTTCGCCCAGTAAATTTTCTTATAATTTACACTTCCAATCATGACTGAAAATAATATGCAGTTCCATCCATAGAAGCAGCTGAACTACCAACGCATGAAGAGGGTTTGGACATTGATGTCAACCCTACCATTGCAGAAACATTAGCTCAAGTAGAGCTAAACCCAGTAAACCCTCCTGAGACCCATCTTGAAGATCCTGTTGAGACTGGGAAATATGGGGAGGAGTCTTCTCTGGTTGCTAATGTACCATCAGGTAAAGGATAACAATATTTTTGATTGTAATTAATTTGCAAGACAATCGATTCTTTTGTTATCCTTTGAAACTAACCAAAGCTTTCAATTAATTATGCAGGGCCATCAACTGTAGTGGCTAGATCTGGAGGTGATGCCTCAGCCTCTTACCCAATGGGAATTGAAAGCAAAGAAGCACAGGTCAGGGGGGAAGTAGCAGAACATGACACTTCCTTAAGTGCATTAATCCCAGATTACATGCCCCCTTGTGATGATGATGTTGAATCAGACCCAGAGGTGCTTAAGGTGCTAATCTTTTCACGACGTAAGGCATGAAACAACATATGGAAAATCATATATGAGGTGACTTTAGAAGATATATCATTGGAGATCCCTCGATTGTCATCTCAGTTCTTCATTCTAGGACTTGGCGGTTTTGGATACCAAGAGATCCATACCGCGGTGAAACAAGTCATCTTCAGGAGGGAGCATGAGCAAAAGTGTCGCGAAGATCTGACCAGGGTGAAACTGTCAGTCAACATCGGCGAATTTGAGGCTGCGGTATCCCGAGATGAGGCTGACTATGCTGAAAAGATGAAGGAGATGAATCATAAGATCAAAGAAAAAGTCATCTAGAAGATGCACCTTCAGCAACAGTTAGATGCTGTTACTGGGGAACTTGACCAACTCAATAATTCACTGGAGGAAGTTCAAACGAATGGTATAAAGACCATTGAAAATGCCAAGAAAGCACTCCATCAGGCTGAAAGGAGTGAATTTGGTCGAGTGAATGAGCTTCAAGTAGCTGCTGATGAAGCTCGGGATGTTGTACATCAAGTGAAGACTTATGTCGACATCCTTTTGTAATTTCCTGAAAAAGAGAAGAGACTCCAATATGTGGATTTCTTTCTAATTCTTATGAATCAATGGAGAGTATTTTAATCTTCAATCATTTGTCTTGTATTCTTTCGCTCCCTGCATTAAAATTTACCTAATCCAATGGGCCTAGTAAGCATAGTTTATTTTTTACTTGGATTAATATAAATAACCCTACAAACTTTGAACCTTTTAATTGCTCAATATTACCTAAATCATACAAAATTTATGTTTAGTGAGCTAGAACTTGACTTTTACTCAGAGCTCCCTTGTCTTTTGTAGGAAGTTTAAAGTCATGCACGTTGGACATAAAAAAATACTAATGTTTATGGTAGAAATAGCTTTGACTGAATGGGTTATAATTGACTCAATTACTTGACAATTTATATGAAAACATATTACCACACTCAAGTATGAGGGAAAATATGTAAACTATGACTTAAGAATATTTGAATCTGAGGAATGACATGAAAAAGAGATAAAAGGCATTATAAGAAGTAGTTCCCAAGAATGAAGTTACCATTATTTAACAAACCTGTTAGGGGGTTGAATTATATAGGGCCACCTAAGGGAATTGCCTGCGTAGTCAAATAAATAGCATCTTTTGGCTGACAAATCTGTTATAGAGACTGTTTATGCAAGGCCACCTAAGGGAACATGCTACATAGTCAGGAAAAAGAACTCTCATAAATTTACGTTCCTAGTGCTAAAAAGCAAGTAAAATTTTATAGAGATTCAAATTTTCCAATGTATAGAGTTTTCTGTATGGAAAGAGGTACTTGAATATGGAGAAGATATTTCAAAAAAAATATTGTCTAAGAACAGAATGAATATCACTCCTACGAAGGTTTGACCCAAATGTAGGGAAGGAAAATATAAACCATATAATTGAATACTTTCAGATCATGAAAAAGGATATGGGACAAATATGTTAAGGATGGCTATTTTTTCGGATCCCTACATATCATCGTTAAGAAAAATAAGGAAAAAAGATGATTTCTTCCCAAGAATGAAGTTACCAGTATCTGAAAAACCCGTTAGGGGGTTGAATTATGCAGGGCCACCTAAGGGAATTGGCTGAAAAATAAAATAATAGTAACTTTTGGATGATTGTTCTGTTATGTAGACTACTTATGCAAGGCCCCCTAAGGGAACATGCTGCATAGTCAGGAAAAAGAACTCTCAGAAGTTTGACATTTTGTAACTAGAAGTCAAGAAAAAGGGTTATGTAGATCTGAAAATATTTAAGGTTAGGATTATGACACATAAAGATGGGTATTGTCCAATATATGAAGAGATACACAGATCAATACTAACCATAATCATGTTGTGACTGGGTCCTGAATGGAAATGCTGGACTTCACTACGTATCCCATAAGGATGGGAATCAAGCCATACGTAGTTCTTGAACTACAGTTTAATGTCGTGTGGGAAAAAAGGATTGGAGATCTTAGTTTAGGTTCATAGAGCTTGGACTATTATAAGAAATACACAGTGTGTGTTTTCATGGGGACTTTTCAGCCAGAAGACTGAAAGAGGTATTTGGGGTTAGGCCCAAAAGACTTGGGGCTGGATTCGAGGGACACTCGAATGTTCCTACGTATCACATAAGGATGGGAATAAAGACCACATAGTTCTAGAACTACAATCTGTACAAATTAGGTTCGTACATGTGAAGGGTGAAAGGGGACTTTAGTGCAATGATGGTTTAACCTAAGATAAAAGCTCTAGGTATCGCCATGTATGCACGTAGTCTTTGAAATGAAACATGATTGAAAATGAATGTAAATAATGATTCCCTCTCAGGTGAGGGTATCAAAGAATATTGTAGTTTATTGTCATACTGGACAAAAGTGTTGTATAGTTTAACGTCGTATGGCAAGGATGAATGTGAACCAATGTAAAGATATTGATTCTAGGGTTGGTTTCATGAATCAACATCGTATGAGATGGAGGTGAACCGATATTAAGAGATTGATTTTGGTCTTGAACCTTGGGAGGTTTCCTACGTACCCATCCTGGAAGGCAAGGATTAAAGTCCGCGTAGTTCAATTAAAGAATTAATTAATGATCAAGTTATTCTTGGGTAAAATGACCTAAAAAAATGATGGTGTTGGGACTTACACATGGTTAGTAGCCCAGAGAGAGTGTTATGGTTGAAGTTTGTTCTATGATCCTGTGAGTCATACTCGGTGTGAGAAACAAGAGGTAACAACAGCCTTAACGATTTACAGTTTAATGTCATGTAGGACATATAAAGGGACTATGCAGTTTAAAGTCTTGTAGTTAGGACTATAAGTGTTGCACAGTTTAGTGTCATGTGGCAGGGACAAAGTACAGTTTAATGTCATGTAGGACGTATTAAAGGACTTTTTGTACAGTTTAGAGTCATGTAGTTAGGATGATGGGGACAATACAGTTTAATGTCATGTTTGGAAAAAAAGAGGACTGTGCAGTTTAATGTCATGCAGTGAGGACAAAAGAGTACACCATTTAACATCATGTTGGACATATTAGGGACTTTTCACAGTTTAACTTCATGTTGGATGAAAAAGGGATGATACAGTTTAGCATCATGTTGGAGGTAAGTGCCAATAGTTTAAGGTCGTATGCATAGACCATGGATGGTGCAGTTTAACGTCATGCTGGATGTAAGGGATGTCTGTACAGTTTAGCATCATGTAATTAGGACGTCACAGTTTAACGTCATATGAGATGAAAGAAATAAAAATAGTTTAAAGTCATATGTATGGACCTTTGCAGTATAGTTTAACATCATATAGCAAGGACGATGAAGTGGACATAGTTTAATGTCATGTTGGACGTATGTGAAAATAGTTTAAGGTCGTATTCATGGACCGTTGATGATGCAGTTTAACGTCTTTTTGGACGTAAGGGACTTGAAAATAGTTTAGGGTCATATGCAAGGACCGTTGGTTATGCAGTTTAACATCTTAATGGATGGTGGTGCAGTTTAAGGTCGTACCAGACCAATGATGATATATTTTGTGTTTATACAAAATACTTCTTCAAAAATCTGGCATTGGTTGGAGTAGTGATGAGTTCTCCATCCATAGAGATTAATGAATAAGATCCATTGGAGTAGACCATATGTATTGAGTAAGGTCCTTCCCATTTTGGATCAAGATTGGGAGGTTTCTTTAATGGTATCACTGAAGTTCTGAGAACTAAAACCAATTCTCCATGAGCGAATGAACGAAGACAAACTTTTTTGTTGAAAGCTCGTGCTATTTGATTCTGATAGACTTCCAAGTGGTGCAATGTACACAATCTTTTCTAATCTAACCATTCCAATTCATTCATTCTCTTTTTAGATTGTTCATCTATAGATGACTGATCACAAATGGCTACAATGAGCGAAGGCAATTGATCTTAAATGGGAAAGATGACTTCCGTTCCATATACCAGTGAAAATGGAGTTGACCGAGTTGCAATGCAGGTGGTAGTCCGATAATCCCATAAAGCATGAAAGATTTTATCAGGCTATGATTTCTTATATTTATCCACCATCTTTTGCAGTATATTTGAAAGAGTCTTGTTGAAAGCTTCTATCTGGCCATTGGCTGCTGCATGATACCAAGATGAATAGTTGGATTTGATGTTGTATTCTTGATACAACTTCTTCACCTCAGATGAACAGAAGTTGGTGCCATTGTCCCTAAATATGGTATGAGGGACACCAAATCTGGTAATGATGTTAGACTTGATGAAGCTAACAATGCATTTAGAACTGACTTCCTTAAGAGGTATTGCCTCTGCCCATTTGGAAAAGAAATCAGTAGTAGTAAGAATATACTTAAACTTCTTGGCCGTAGCTGAAGGGTAAGGTCCCACCACATCCATTCCCCATGTGGAAAATGTCCACGAGTATTTAGATGTATGATGAAACTCTGGAGGTTGATGAATGAAGTAGGCCTGTACTTGGAATGAATGACACTTCTTTAGGAAATCAAAACAATCTTGTATCATTGAAGGCCAAAAGTATCCATGTCTTTGAATCTAATTAGACAGTCTATGTCCAGACTGGTGGGCACCACATACTCCTGCATGCACTTATTTCATGACAACCATTGTCTCTTCACCATCAATGCATCTGAAGATAACTCCATCAAAACCACGTTTGTAGAGAATTTTCTCTAGGTGATATGGGCTATCATAAAGAGTAAAATTGACCACACGTCACCATATTTGTTCTTTCCCGGCTCTATCAGGTGGAATTGTTCCATTTTTAAGGTATTCTCTGATAGGTGACATCCATCCTGTAGTATGAACATACGTTTCAGGAATGGGACTAATTTCATTAATTTCCTCTGTTATGATTCGAACATAAGGTGAAATTGCACGATGGTGGGCAATACTGATGGTTGTCTCGTCTCGATTTGGATCTGCCAGAGCTGTGACTATATTAGCTAGTGCATCATCTTGAGAATTTTTTGATCTTGGGACATAATAAAATGTCAGTTTCGAAGGGAATTCTTCCATTAAATCTCTGACGTAATCATACAAAGGGATTAATTCTTCTTTTCTGATGGCATAATCCCCATTAACTTGTTTGATTACCAGGTCTGAATCACCTTTCACCTTTAAGTGATTCACATTTCCTTGAAGCGCCAATTTGAAGCCTGCGATTACAGCTTGGTATTCTGCTTCATTATTGGTACCACCTTCCCAAAATAAGAAGGAACAAGGTAACACTGCCTTTTCTGGAGAAATGAGCACAATTACTAAGCCAACTTTGTTGAATTGAGGATTTTCCATTTTCCTCCCTGTTGGACTTCTGGAAACACCATCAAAATACATTTCCCATGCATGAGTACTTTATTGAATAGAGAATACTTCCTCATTAGGGAGTTCAATATCTGAAGATGTGTCTTCCACTGAAGGGTGTTCATCGTGGAAATCATCCAAATATTGTCCCTTTATTCCCTTTTGAGACACATATTGAATGTCGAATTGCTGCAAAATAACTGCCCACCTTTCCAGATTTCCTGTAAGTATTGGATGACTGAGGATGAATTTGAGTGGGTTATTGTGAGATACCAATTAGACCTCATGATGTTGCAGGTAGTGTCTCAACTTCTGAACCGCAAAGATTAATGCCAGGCATCACTTCTTAATACTTGAATACTGGGTTTCTGCTTCAAGCATAGTTTGACTGAGGTAGTAGAGGTTTTTTTCATTCCCAGCATCATTCTTCTGAGCAATAAAGGAACTCAATGATCGCTCTAGAGCTATCATGTAGAGGATAAGTGGTCTTCCTTCAACAGGACGCATGAGTACCGTGGACTCAATAGGCATTTCATGAGAATATCGAATGCTTATGGACATTCTTCAGTCCACTGGTAAATGACTCACTTCTTCATCAATTTGGTGAAGGGTAAACTTTTGCCTGCCAAATTGGCGATGAAATGCCGAATATAGGCCAAGTGTCCTTGAAATCCTCTTAATTATTTCAAATTTTGAGGAGGTGACATACCAAGGATTGACTTTGTCTTCTCATGATCGACTTCAATAGCACGATGGCGTACAACAAAGCCGAGAAATTTTCCTGTGGTTACCCCAAAAGCACATTTCAAGGGGTTCATCTTCAAATTATGTTGTCTAAGCTTACAGAATATGACTTCCAAATCCACCAAGTGATTAGAACATTGTTTGAATTTTACCACCAAATCATCCACATAGCATTAAACAAACTTCCCTAAAAAGGGTTTGAAGATACGAGGCATGGCACACTGATATGTTTCATCTGCATTCTTTAAGCCAAAGAGAATTACCCGGTAGAAAAACACACCATGAGGGGCTCTGAAGGCTATGGATTCTTCATCTTCTGGGGCCATTCGAATTTGATTATATCCAGAATATCCATCCATGAAGGAAAGTTCTTTATAGCCAGCTGTTGCATCAATTAAAAGTTCTTTAATTGGAACTGGGAAATCATATTTAGGACAATGCCGATTAAGATCTCTGAAATCGATGCAAACTCTAATTTGTCCATTTTTATTCTTTACAGGGACAATATTAGCCAACCACTTGGGATATTGAACTTCTTTGATGAAGTTATCTTTGATTATCTCATCCACTTTAGCTTCAATTTTGGAAGCATAAGTTGGGTGTGTTCTTCTCGCGGCTTTCTTAAATCCTTGAAGTTCTTCTGGTAAACCCAAATGATGAGTAGCAACATCATGATCAAGCCCGAGACTTTCTGTATAGTTCCAAGCAAATATATATCTATTTTTCTTTAGAAACGAAATATACATCTCTTGTTCCTCAAGAGTCATGGCTGCACTAATTAAAGTGGGGCGTGGATATTCTTTTCTACCCAGATTTATTTCTCTGAGTTCATCCACGGTGGTAGAGATACCCTCTTCAAATGTTGGAAGAACATCTATGAGATATTCCTCTTCTTCTTCAACATGCATTACTTCTCCCATTTCTACTTGCATAGTAGATGATGAAGCAAAATTTTCATGCTTAAGAGAGATGATAAATTTTGAACATCTTGAAGAAGAGGCTTCCATTTCTGACCCAATTGATGATGAAGGGTCTTCCTTGGGTAATAAAGAGGAGATGATGGATTGAGAATAAACATCATTGTTCACCTCTGATGTTGCTATAACTTCTTCTGTCCTGATTGGTAAAGTATAGAATTGTTGGATTTTAGTAGATGAAATGAAGAAATCTCCATTTGAGATTCCATCACTGCTTGGTGGGTTACCAATTTATCCCATGTTGTCTGGTTCGATTGTCGTAATTGACATTATGGTTCTTTCCATAAGAGTATTTTGATTTGGGTCTATCTTGTCGATTTGACTGATAGGCAACACATAATCTGTACTCACATGTGTAAATGGATTTACTGGGATCTTCTCCAAACCATATGGAGCATAAACTTTAGTAATCTACCTGGTTGTGGATTTATCCTTTCCCTTCCTATGATAGAATCCTGACTCAATGTATTAAGACTCACATGTCTTGAACATGGCCTTATCACTATAAAATGTCCCAACTTGACCATCAAAACAATATTTGAGACATTGATGGTATGATGAAGGGATATCCGCATGTTGATATAGCCAGGGTCTTCCAAGTAAGATGTTGAAGGCTGAATCTTGATCAACAACCATGAAATCTGAATTAGATACAAGATCTCAAATCCGAGTTCTGAGTTTAACCTCGCCCAATAATTCTTGTTAATTTTTATCATATCCTTGTAACATCATGGTAGATAGAGATAAATCAGATTCCTTGAGGCCTAATCGACGATGTGTACGAATGAGCATGAGGTTGACTCCAGAACCATTGTCAATGAAAGCTCTTCGGACGTCTACACCATTGACCTTTCCAGATAATTACAAAGGTCTAATATGTCCATGCACGACATCATCTTCATCTTCATCAGTAAAATATATTACTGCATGGCATTCTGCAGGATTATTCTCTAAGTGATAGACTTCAGCTGCAACAATTTAAGTTTCAAACTCCTGAGGACTTGACAATGCCTTGATGAGTGCCTCCTAAAGATCCTTTGACAGATTCAAAGAATCCATAATTGATAAGTTGGCTATTAATTGGGCCAAGTGTCTCAATACATCATACTTTTGATCCAGAGGTCTTTGTTTACCAACAGGAACATGTGGTTTAGCAGGTTCCTTGGAAGCAGATGCTTTGGAAGTTGATGTATCTTGTATAGGGATAGGAGTTGGAAATATTCCTGGTTTCGGTAGATTAGAACGATTAGATCCATTTACTTGCTGAGAGGAAGAAGATGTAACCTTCAACCGGTCTTCCATAATAACTGTTCCAGGACTGAATTTTCTATTGGTGAAAGAACATTCTTGTTCTTATTGAGCTCACTAAAGGGCTCTACCACGAGTTTCTGCTATGTACACAGTTCTAGCAGGGGTAGAATTTGAATAGTGGCTTCTGAAAGATCCATGTCTTCCTCTGTATCCTGATCCTCTGGAACTTCCTCTGATTCCTCTATTTGATATAGGGAATTCAGGCTCATCATTATTGAAACTACAACTGGCATATGGATCTGTTAATTGAATCATATTAACAGAACCGAAAATCAACTCTTTATCTGATGAGGACTCGGCCTGACTAGCCAATTTAGGCTACGCTGTTTGATGGGGCAGTGCCTGTTGCTTCGAAGTAGATGGCATGAAATCTTCTAGAGTCAAAGACAACTTAGACTTTGACACATACTCATCTTATTCTGATTCTTTTTCTTTCTTTGAATCATGCCATTTCTTTGAGGATTTTCCCTCTGATGAAGAGGGTTTTACTATGGTATTCATGGAAGAAGGCACAATTGGTTTCTTCAATTGTGTTCGCAAAATAGCATGAGTTCGGTTGATCTTCTTTCTGACCATCCAATCATCATATTTTTGTGCATTTTTTCTTTTGACTTATTGCTAGTCGCCATCCTCCTTTGGAACTGTAGCAGTAACACATGATACTTGGGATTAAGAGCCTTTTAGTTTGACTTGTCCGGAGTCGACCATCTTTTGCAGGAGGTCATTGAAGACAAAACACTCCTGGAGGGGATTCCCCAACATCTGATGAAATGAGAAATAATTTGGAAGGTCTTCATCTCGTTCCTTGTTTTTTCTCTTGGGCCTTGGTAGCTGAACCAAATTATTTTCCAGAGCCGAAATGAAATAACCAGGAACTTGTTCATTTCGGAAAGAGTAAACATTTCTTTTCAAATCCTCAAATTGTTTTCGTCTTTGATCTCTTTGATTATCTTGACGAAATGGACTCATTGTTGGTGCTGAGGTGGTGGAGCCCTTTGAGAAGATGAAGGTTTTGAGGTAGAAGTAGGTAAAGGTGCTTGTTTAAGCATAACTGTAGTAGTCTCTGCTTTACCCATTCTCTTTCCTAGAGCTGATGAAATTACATGAGATTTATCCTTAGTCTGTATAAGAGAATCTTCAATCTGTTGAGCGATTGAGGTAAGGTCTCAAAACCCACCAATGTATTTCATAGGGATCAGTGTTGTGCGTAATTATTCACGTAGATTTGCCACATAGATTGGAAATATTTCCTCTTGACTGAGTGCTATGCTCAGGGAATATGTTAATCCCTTCCAGCGAGCAATGAAATCAGAGACTCGTTCATTCTCCCTTTGCCTACAGTTTGTAAGATAAAAAACTGTTGTCTTTGGCAAAGTTGAGCTGAATTGAATAAGGAATCATTGACGGAGATCTTCCCATCCGGTAATTGACCGGGATTTTAAGCTTGTATACTAGACAAAAGCTGGTCCTTGCAAGGTTCTCACGAAGAATCTGAGTTTCACTACTTCTTGCTGCTTTGAAGTTCCCATCATAATATCTCAACAAGAAACGTAATGCGTCAAATGATGTTCAGTGTCACATGATCCATTGAAAATAGAGAATACGTGGTTCCCAAAATTTGATGGGGGAGAGATTGAATCTACCCATTCAGGGTAAAATCTATTTTTTGGTTGAACCTATGCACGCTTCCCTTCCATAGTCTCTAACCGAGCTGTTAATGAATCAATATTAGTTATTAACTTTAGAGAAACATTCGGTTGAGCTTGGACCTAAACAGGTGCACTGACTAGAGCATGGACAGGTATGGCAGCTGGTACTGCAACTGATGGCAGCACTGCCAATTATTATTGCACTTGACCCATAGGATTAGACCTGTGAGGGTGTACTGATAAAGGAGGATATTCCTGATCAATCTCAGTAGCTACAACAAACTCCATTGGATGACTAACTCTATCATGCTTAGGAGGAAGACTACCCTGAAGTAGTTCTGCATTCAACCTCCTTAATTGATTCATTTCATCCTCTTGTTGCACAAATCATTTCTCTAGTGAAAGCGATTGGTCTTCTCTAGAGGAAGGATATGTAACCTGATTCTTTCCCTTCCCCTTTTTTGATCCCTTTTGGAGAGGGGGAAGTATGTTACTTGAATGATTACCTAGGTTCCGAGTAATCCTTTGATTTCATGTATGCACACCCTCCTCATTTGTGTATGTGTGTACACATTCTTGAGAAGGAAACTCTTAATCTGATTCCTCTGAATGAGCCTCATCTGGTGGATCAACAACAACAGAATTGATGACATTGATTGATTCATAACGAATTGCATCCCTTCTATCAGCATTTCTATGATATTGTCTTCTTCCATGTGTTTGATGAGGCATTTCCTTTTGTTGGTTTGATCCCTTAGGAACTTCTTGGCGAACCGTAATTTTGAGAGAATCTCCTGATAATTTTGCTCTATGTTCCTATTGAAGCTTCTTCCCCAATCAAGAAAAGACCAAATTTCTCTGAGGAGGGGATTGATGATTTGAAAAAGTCCCTAATCCAGTGGACTGGGGCTGTTCCTGCTGTCTTTGCTCAACTCCTCGAATCTTATTTGTTGATTCCAAGGGTTGGTTTAAAAGATTCCCCAATCTGGCGAGCTGGGGTGGCTCTTGACATGATATATCTAAGACTTTCTTAAAAGCTCTCCTGATCTTGCAGACCTTAGTCCTGAAATTAGCTAGATGCATCAATCGACATCCACTTTTATCACCCGGTTCAAAAGACCGTTGGATGATTTCTGACACTTCTGTAACTTGATGATGTGCTTGCTCCATAAGAGAGGCCTGTTCAATATTCTCGTTTGCTTGATGCAGGAGTAATTCAACAACTTGTTCTCTGTAGTCTTGATTTTTAGAGGAACTAGTTGAAGCCTGTTCTTGGGAAAGATTATGATTACAAACAAAACCCATTGACTGTGGCCGGCCATGGGCAATAACATTGCATGAGACCATTTTCAATGGGCTTTGCTGACTAGAGAGCACCGTGAAATGCAGTGCTCCATGAACACCCCATCCTCTGACATGAATACCAAATGGGGAATTGGCAATTAACTGCTGCAACTTTCTGATTGTGCCAAGGAATGAACGTTGAAGGGCTCTCTGCTGCTTTTCAGCCTTCGGATATCAAGATACTGATAGAGATTCCAAGTCAATTTGGCGTTGTAACCCTTCTATTATCTTAACATGATTTTCATATTCATCATAAGATAATACATTATTTTTTAACTGACAAAGTGTTTTCCATATGTTGAGACAAATATCATGAATTCCATCTTCCGTCAATATCTCTGGATTGTCATACTGAGAGTCAGCCAGGGGCCAAAACTTGACTGGCACTTCACCTTTCGCCAGTTGTTTTCTCATGTTCAGCATTTCCTCTTTATCATTTAATGAATATTCTTCTACCTGATTTGACCAGAGTTGGTGCTTCCTTGTTGCTTCATCGGATTCAACAAGACTGGTAGAGAAATCACCAATCAAACTAGAAGATGCATGACTTAGGGGTGGTTCGGAGAATGACCTACATGCTGGGATATCTTTCAATTGAGAAAGTATTTCACCTGCTAGCGATGAAGAATCAGACATGACTGGTTTCACATTTTCAAGTGCCTCAAGATAAGAGGGCTTTCTCAGAACTACATTTTCCACCAGAGCATTTTACAGGCAATGTGCATCACTACTGCGGAGAGGACTTTCACAGCGAAATTCATCATCATGGGGAGGACCACCATGGTGGGTTATAGCAAAAGATGAGATCTATTGCTCCTTGGTCTTTTGACCACACAGAGTGTTCCTGTGGCTCTCATCTGAATATGAAACTTTGAGATCGACCGAATTGTCATTAATAAAGCCTTCATGAGGAAGTGTCTGTTGAAGACCTTCCGAATTAATGTTCCCACTATTGGAGAAATGAGGGAGTAGAATATTGCATTCCAACAGATAACGGTCTGAGGGCTTCAAGTACTCCATCATTGAGCAAGGCCTTGTTACAGATTGGCTCTTTATTTCTTGATTGTGTTGGGCGGGTCTTTTTCTTAGAAGCCTTCTTACTCTATTTAGCAGGTGTGTGTTCCTGCTTAGGAGAAATGATCAGGTTAGGCTGATTATCTCTACTCAAACCAGGTGTACATGCCTGACTTGGTTGTCCGTATGATATGGGGGAGTATGCCCCACAACCATCTTGGACTGGAATAGATGTATGTGTCTGTTCTGGAGTGAACTGTTGACGTGTCACTCTACTAGTAGGGATAGATTTACGTGTCTTTCCATGAGATGCCATTGAAGCTGTTATAATATCCTGGAAAGCATCCAGAATATGACCTGGGATTTTCTTATGCTATTTCACCATTGATAGAATATGCTTGGTGACTTCAGCTACCGGAATGGGGATATACGTCCATTCTATGCTTGGAGTAGATGTATGTTCCTTCTCCTATCCTCCTTTTCCTGTCAGTGAATCTTGACAGTACTCAAGTGTGGGGGTAGAAAGTTGAGTCTGCCTCCTGTTTGTCGCTGGAGCTTTCCGACTGATTTCTTCATGTGCTACCAAGAGAGACTGTTGGTAGGTTTGATTAATACTAGCAGGTGTATGTGCCTGCTGATAGCACTTCACCGAATGTGGTTGACGAACTCCATCATATGTAGTCAGACGAGCCTGCTAACTAGACGATGATGTATAAATAGGTGTATTTTCCTACCTATAATACTCCGCCGGAATTGCCTGGTGGGATTGGCGTGAGGCTACAAGATGATTCTACTGGACAACAGAATTAAAATGGTTGAGTGTATGTTCCCGCTCGTTGTTTGCCACCAAGTTAGGTTGGTGGAATTCTCCAGAGATAGCAGAGATGAGAACCTGCTCACTGTTAACCGGATTTCGCCTCTGGCGATTTGCCTTGCCTACTCGTGTTCAAGGAACCTGATCCAAATTCCTTGAGTTGATAGCCTCGTCATGTTGAGGGCGCACTGCCGCATGAGTCTGGTGGCAATTTTGGATGGGAGGCCTCGGGAAGGACTCCTGCTTCGTGAATTAAGGCCTTGAGGGACCTGCTCATTCACCTCCCGAGAATATGGGAGTTAATGGTGATTGTGTTCTGGGGATAATGACCCGAAACGGTTGGAGACGGTGGTTAACAATGCCTGCTTCTTGATCACTGGTCATCGCTGTCTGTACAACCGGGGTGAATTGTTCACTTGGAGGGCTTGTTGAGAAGCCTCTAGAGTTGTAATAGTACCATTTTGATGGTATTCCTTAACCAGCACGTTTTATACCCAGTGTTGAAGATGCTTAGTAGGTGATGTCATCCTTAGAGCGGATGATGATCCAGTAGGAGTAGAAGTAGTGGAATACGCAGCAGCAGTATTTACAGGTGTGAACTTGAGAGAATCCATTCTGGAAATGCAGAAGATCTTGGAAAAGAATTCCTATTTGATATAAAAGACGTAATCAAGAAAAATTCAGCCACTACATCTTTTTGATGAGCACATATGTCAAAGATTGTTTTTTTGGCCCTCTCATTGAGTTTTAAATAGGGGCCTAACAAATAAGACAAAACATCATTTTGACTTGGTTAAGGATTCACGTCGGGTTCACCATTTTTTGTTTCCCTCTGGAATTGGGGATGATCTCATTGATTTAAGATTCAAACATTCCAAGCGGTTTCTAATGGTTTTATTCGTAGAACCGGAAATGTCCAATGATTCCATATCCATTTGAACCTACTTTCCAAAGGTACGCCCTCATTAGTTGTGGACTGATGAGGCTTAGGAATTTTCATTGGTTGAGAGGATGGGAGGTCGGACTCATCACACCTTTTTGAGGGGAATTGTTGTCTACTCCAGGACTCTCTTTATAAATTTATGTTATGTTCGTGAATCCTTATTACATTACCAAGTATAAAATGAGCTTTCCTTTATATTTTTGACAATAAATGATTGATATGTAGAAAATTTAGAGAATCTTTTATATGTATTCGTGGTTCTTCATTGATAGAGAATCATATGTATTTGTTAGAGATTCTTAGTCAATGGTGTCCTTAGGTACATAAAAGTCTCTTGGTTATTTACGATAACCATACTAGTTTTAAAGCCACTCAGTGGGGAACTTGAATTTTATTATCATTCAGAAGGACATGGATTATTTTAGATTTGGGATCGTACCCACTGATAGGCTACCTGCGTATCATTTGTTTTGGAAAAGGAATCAGAACCCATGTAGTTCGAGTAAGGGAGTATGATGTTTATGATTGATGGCTCAAATAAAGATGTCATAATTACTTTTACACTCTAAGATCACGTGAGTCTTGCTCGGTGTGAGAAAAAATAGGTATTGGGAAAACCAGACAGTTGTGCCATGAGAAATGCAATCATAAGAAATAATGTGGGGTTTATGTATGCATGACTTCCCAAATAGATGAAGATTAGGATTTACTTCAGGGAAGAAATCCAGGAATAGGGTCCATAAAGGTATATGTACTTTATGGATATTTGGATACTCTAATTTGGGGCTTACTCTTGAAAATGAGGCCCAAATTAGGAGAGGACTTATGACTAGGTTTTACTCCTGAGAAGGAATCCCAGCCCAAAAGTAAATCAGGACTGGTTAAGAGAAATTAATACTGGGACTTATTCCTGAGTAGGAGGCCCAGGTTAAAAGATTTTGGGAAATTAAGGGACTTGGGGCTTATTCCTAAGGAGGATTCCCATGTTTGAGACTGGGGATTACTCCTGAAAAGGAAGCCCAAATTAATGAGGACATGGGGCTTATTCCTAAGGAGTATGCCCAACCCAATATTAATGAGAATTTGGAACTCGGGATTACTACTGAAAAGGAGGCCCAAGTTAAGGAATTTGGGGCTTACTCCTGAGGAGGATTCCCATTGTTTAAGGATTCTCTCATCTTAAAGGATGAGGTTGAATGAATGAAATCTCTGACATTAGTGACATAAAGATATTTGAATCACTAAATTTTTAAGAGATGTTCAACATAATTCCTTTCAGATAAGGAAGTGAATCAATAAAACATGCCAAAAATGGCTTTGAAGAGTGTATTGAAGACTGAATCCTGAATAGGAGAGGTGGAATGGAATAAGAGGGGTTAAATGGGTAGGAAGGGCACCCAAAAATATAAGGGCGCGCAAGTCCTGGGGAGTCACGCAAGTACTGCGTAGGCACGCAAGTCCTGGGCGCGTAGGTATACCTACGCGACACATGGGTACTTGTGAGATTGTCAGTCCTTACTGTAATACTTGGGCAAGACTTGGCTCAAACCCTTGCTATTATCCCTAGAGGCTTTCTAGAATAGGGTGTGCAAGGTCTGATGATGAAGAAAGGCGGTGCGCAAGTGTGTCCATTTCCCTTAAGGGTAAAACACCATAGGTGCGCAAGTGTTAGTGAATTCTAACACTTAGACCTTACTCCTCTTGTCTAGACCTTCCACTCTAGGAAAAGAATTACCTTAGAAGTGTTCGGAAGACCTGAAGAAGATACTTGGGCATTTAGAGCTCTGTATATGAATTCTGGAAAAATTACTCCCGAAATGGGGGGCCCACTAGGTCTATTTATAGGCTGGAGAAGAGCCCGATCAGTTATCACTTAGGGCGCACAAGTCACTTGCGTGACCATTAGTCGGCGCGCAAGTATACTTACGTGACTATAAAGGAACTTGCGCGATGCATGTGCATTTTAATCCTTTTTCATTCCTTTGTCGATTTTTGATGTTTTCTTCAAAGGATGAATCAATTTGTGCTAAGTCATCTTCCCTTTCTATTCTTTTAGACAATGTGATGAAAAGGAGCGTCAACAATAGCATAAACATCAGGTTCCTCAAAAACAATAAATGACGGACATACATCTTCACATACAGTGATCCAAATAGCTCTAATCCATTTTAATATTATTTTTCAATAAACCTACAATAAGATAAAAAAGAAATAAATTAACAAAGAAAATGAAAATTGGACACATTTATTAAGTTGTTATATATATATATATATCAAATTGGACCATTAGGGCATTTGGAATTTGGTCAATTGGCCTTTAGGTCAATCGGATAATATGAAAATTTTCCATTCAGTCATTACGACATTACACTAATATGCCATTAGGGAATTAGGGCGGCATTAGCACATTAACACCCCCACCCCCCCGAACAGCCCCCCCCCCCCCCACTCCGGACAGCCACCCCTGCCCCTAGACATCCACCCTCACCCCAGACAGCCCACCTCACCCCCGGACACCCCCTAACCCTCGGACAACCCACACCCCCCCAGACATCCCCCCATCCCCCTGACAGCCCCCCCACGAGGAGACGACACAGGGCGGGGTCCACCCCCTAGATGGGTGGCGCCCGCAGGTGCCACTGATGGCCAGTGGACTATGGCAGGATGGGGCGGCATGGACCCCACCCTGTGCTGTATCATGTCAGATGAAACGGCTCCACATCCACAGTGCCAGTTGGGTGAACCGTTCTTCCTTCAGGTAGACATGGGCCACCCGAACCGACCGAACCCGCGGCCCAACGAGCCAGTGCGGGTGGGACGACCCCCACATGGAGGGCTAGGCCAACCGTGGCCCGAGTCCACAAACTAGTCGAGTGGACCCTGATGGGACAGACCCAGTAGAACTGGGATTACCCTTAATGTGCTTGACCTAGGTGGTGTCAGGTTGACCCCGAGACCTGTTGCGTCAGACCAGCCTGATCGAGCCAGACCAGACCCATACCTAACTGGCCCCCGATTAAAGAAACACCCATAACTGAAGAACAAGGTGTCCATTTGACACACCGTTAGCGACATTGGGACCCCTTTTGGGAATATTTTTCTTTGGCATATTCTGGTGGGCCCGACCGAGCTGGGCCAGACTGAGGTACGATCACCCCCGTTTCACGGAAAGGGGTGTAACTGACAGATAGGGGGTCTGATCGATGCGCTGTTTGTGACATAAGGAACTTTATGACAAGGCGGTCTATTGGAGGTATTCTAAGTGAACTTTTATGTAGTTTCAAGTGTGACATGGGATGGATGAGACTTGAATCCAACCATGACATTTTTATAAAAGTGCCCATATCTCACAGACCGGACGTCTGATCGACACGTCATCTATCACGTTGGGACCCCTATGATGGGGAAGTACCTTGGGTATGATTTATTTGGGACTTTATACCAGTTAAAAAAGTACCGATGTCATGAGTAGCAAAGTCTTCTAGAGACAAAGCGTGCTTCATGAAGGAATCTAGTGGCTGGCTGTGACATGAAGAAGAAGAGTGAGAAATACGGGTTAGAATCAGAAACCCCTTAGTGGGATGATCTAGCTATAAGACTAATCATCCCTACCTCTACATCAGTGACAAAGACGGGTCATCACCAATGACCAATACAGGTCTACACCAGAAACCAATACAAGTTGGCACCAGTGACTAATACAGGTCAGTATCGAGCGACCAATACTGGTCTGCACTAGCAACCCATATAGGTTAGCATATAAAGACTAGTATGGGTCAGCATACAGTGACCTATAAAGGTCAACAATAGAGTTACTACTGATTGGATGATCTGTCTTTATGACTAGTCATCCCTATCCCAGTAACCTTGAAGTTTTACCATTAGAGTGAGCTGTCTCCTTTTCTTTTTGCTTCATGATCTAGATCATGATTGTGATATTAGCTTTGTGGTATTTCATGTAATGTTTTCTTTTGTGTATTGCTGAGAGAACATCAGGGGTCTCAGGGTCTCTACTGGGTATTGTTATATTGACCCATCACGGGCTTCACCCGCACCGTATTGTGTCTGGTGCTGACTACTGACGCTCAGAGGCAGACTTTGGAGGTCCAGATCTTGGTGGATCTTGGTGTGAGGGTAGTAGTTGAGATCCTCTTCTTCGACATCAGACTTATAGCTACTACCCTCCAGGTAGAGCTCTAGGGAAGATGTGATGGCTCTTTACTTTATTTTTAGATTCTAGGGATTTTATTCTGGCCCACTGTTTTCAGTTTGCTGTTGTACCTGGGGTTGTACATTTCTCTTATGGTTATACCTTACTTTTGTTGGTTGTTTAATTCAGTTTCCCTTTTTGAGTGTGTATAGATCTCTAAAGAAATGCCTTCCCTATTTAGGAAAATCCTTCAGGTGCTAGTAAACAACCCCTGGCCAATGGAAGGCGGGCTTGGGGTTGTCACATCTAGGCCCCGTGGGATGGGTCATGAAAAAGTTGTATCAGTGGGTGGTTGGTTCTACCAGAAGAACTAAGAGTCTAATTTTAATGAGGAAATGGTGTAAAGTGTCATGAGTTTAGTTTTCAGTTTGGGGAGTCCAGTTTTGGCATGACAATTGATGTATCCATAAACTAGGACCCTGAATTCTGTTATTCTGAATCGGTATATGAAAACACTAGTTGGTAGTGTTTTTAAAAGTTTTCTTGGTCTTTATTGAGTCAGGTCACTAGGTATAACTTATTTACCATAGAACATAAATTTCTTACAAGATACCTCCATGAAGAAAACCAGCTAGGAATCCAGTTAGATATCGTAACAGTGTCCCACCAAGTGACGAGGCATATGTATAGGGACCACTCACAGTGATGACACATTCAGGTGGTGTACCACCAGCACCACCACCCATTGAGTAGTTGATGCTACTTGTGGATCATTCATGCCATCTTAGTACATTATATGAGTTCTAGAGATAGAGACCTATGAGGTTTCAAGGTGAGACAAACCCCAAGGAAGTAGAGGAAAGGCTTGAGGTGGTTTCGTGGGTCTTTTGGTTATTAAAGACACAATCCTAGTAGATGGAGATCTTGGCCGCTAGCCTTCTTCAGGGATCATCATGACAATGGTGGAGCTCAACACTGTAGGTGCATGAGGAGAAAGCCCTCACTTGGATAGACTTTGAGAGCCTTTTCAGGGCAGAGTTCATGCCAGTGACACTATGCTCTGTGCGTATTCAAGAGCTGCTGCATCTATAGTAGGGAAGTGAGACTGTGGCTTAGTACTTAGTGAGATTTACTAACCCCTCCCGATACTCCACCGACATGGTATGGGACCTTTAATTCAGGGCTCGAACCTTTTAGCAGGGGATCCAACAAGAGATTAGAGTCGCGACAATTTATCTTAGCATCCTGACGCAGGATGGGGTGCTAGAGTGATCTTTGTTGGTGGAGAGATTCATTTCTGAGTAAGAAACAATAGTTAGAGACCATACCAGATGATAGGTAGTAGAGTCATCTGTAGTTGGAAGTAGATAGACGATGCATAAGCCCAAGCGGGGTGGACCTTCTAGAGGGAGACCCCGGGACGCAGGGTCGGTGGTGCGAGGATTGAGAGGTTGAGGGAGCGACCAATGAGGGCTGATTTGTTTTTTCCTATGGGGGATAAGGTCATAGAGCTCATGACTATCTGACTCCCTGCACAGATGATCAGCAGATGGTGGAGGGGCCACCAAGGCGACGATAGTGGTAGGCCCATGAGCGTCAGGCAGTTGGCGGAAGAGGTTGGGGAGCAGGCCGTACAACAGGAGGTGGTCGGGGTCACCAGGAATTACCACCCCCACCCCCAGGTGGTCCACCATGAGATCAGGAAACAGGTGGATGGGGAAAGGCCCAACTACATTATGTTGAGGCTCACGATCATGACGTCCCTGTGGTGATACAAGGAATGATCTGTATCTTCTCTACTTTAGAAGAAGTGTTTATCGACACAGGTGCTAGCCTTTATTTCTTTGTCTCAGACTTAGTTTGGGACTCTAATATTCCGACTGAGCTTTTAGCTCGACATTTACATTTGGATACTTCTACTGGAGGAGATTCAACGGTCACACACTGGTTCTGAAAGTGTGATCTTACTCTTGGAGGAGAATGTTTAAGATGGGATATTCTAGTAGTGACATTGATTCCCTACGACATCATTCTTTGTATGGAGTGACTATTTGATTTTCTTGAACATATTGACTTCTTGAGACATACAATGCGATGTACATGTTGAAATGGAGGACATTTTTCCTTTGTTGGTGACAAGGAAAAAAAATCAGCACTAGATGGACTTATGCTCAAAAGGGTGCAACCAATTACATATCATATGGATTGCATGACCTTTGAAACAATGGATGAGGAAAGTTCGTAGTTCCCAATGGTGGTGGATGAGTATGAGGATGTATCTCTAGAATATGTCCCAGGACTACCTCTTCATAGATAGGTAGACTTCCGCATTGACTTATACCCAAGAACAACACTGATATCTATACCAAAATATCAGATGGCCCCTACGGAGTTCCAATAGCTGAGGGTACAGTTGGAGGACTTATAGAATAAGGGATTCATAAGATCCAGTGTTTCTCCATGTCCATCCCTGGTGTTGTTTTCCAAGAAGGAAGATGGAAGTTTGAGGCTATTTTTGGACTTCTGATTCCTAAACTAGGTGACTGTGAAGAATAAGTATCCTCTTCCATGCATTGATGATATGTTTGATCAGATGAAAGAAGAGAAGTGGTTCTTGAAGATAGACCTCAGATCAGGCTATCATCTGTTCTGGGTACAGGATGAGGACATACCAAAGGTAGACTTCAGATGTCAGTATGGTCATTACGAGTTATTGGTGATACCTTTAGATGTGAACAACACTAAAACAGTGTTCATAGGGATCATGAACATAATATTTCATCCATACCATGATCTCTTTGTGGTGGTCTTCATCGACGAAATCCTGGTGTACTCAGCGTCCAAGGAAGAGCATGCTATACACTTGAGGATAGTTCTGGGCACACTCAGGGAGCACCAGTTATATAGGAAGCTCTTGAAGTGTGAGTTCTAGATACAAAAGGTCCACTTCTTGGAAGAAGTTATCTCTAAGGATGGAATTGCAGTGGATCTAGCAAAGATCGGGGCAATAATTTTTTGGGAGCCACCCATGAGTGTTACTGAGGTGCGGAGCTTCCTTATATTAGTAGGATACTATCGGAGATTCGTAACTAATTTCTACAGAGTAACAAAACCTATAACTACCTTGATTAAGTAGGATAAACCCTTACTGTGGTCAAAGACATGTCAACAGAGATTTCAACAGCCGAGGTGGAGCGTGACCAGTGTTCCCATCCTGAGGTTGCTGGAGGAGGGCATTGGCTACATGGTTTACTTTGATGAATCAGGGACCGAACTCGATTGCGTCTTGATGTAGGGTGATGCAGTGATTTCTTATGGCTCATTAAAGTTGAGGTCTCAAGAGAATAATTATGTGAATCACGACTTGGAGTTGTAAGCAGTAGTTTTCACACTAAAGATGTGGAGATACTACTTGATAGGCGAGCGGTTCATTGTTTACTCAGACCACAAGAGTCTCAGATATATCATCATAGAGAAATATCTGAATCTATGAGAGAGACATTGGTTAGAGTTCCTCCAGGACTATGAGTTTGAGATAGTCTATACTTCTGGTAAGGAGAACATAGTGGTAGATGCACATAGCTGGAGATTGAGTTCACAACTATTGAATGAGGATTTTGAGAAGTTAGTCTTGCTTCAGATATCCTACGTATATAGAGATGAGATATTATTCCTCTAGTCATTGGTAGTTTCCCCTCCACTCCTTCAATGATTTAGGGAGGTGAAACTCGGTGACAACATCTGTGAGACTACACATTCTTAGATATCCTTAGGCCATGCACCTGACAGATATTCTGAAGGTGGGGACACACTATCTTTTCCAGAGGACATACAGTTGTACTAGTGGTGCTATGAGAGGAGGTGTAGAATCAGTTAAATACAAACCCCTTGTAAGTACATCTAGGTGTAATAAAGATGTATCACGACCTCCTACATCATTACTCATGTCAAGGGATGAGGAAAGCTATGGAAGAGTTTGTTTCTAGATGCCTCACTTTCCAGCAAGTGAAGGCCGAGCACCAATTACTAGTATGCTTGACCCAACCCCTCAAGATACCAGAGCGGATGTGGGAAGGGATATCGATGGACTTCATGATGGGGTTACCACGTACATCCATAGGGCACGATACCATCTGGGAGATCTTTGACCGACTCACCAAGTCGGCCTACTTCCTTGCTATTTAAGATAAAGGTTTGGTAAAGACCATGGGATGTCTCTACGTTTAGGAGATCATGAAACTTTGTGGGGTGCCTTCGATGATTGTATCAGATCTTGACACACACTTCACATCCAAATTGTGTAAAGGATTGAAGGAGGCTTTCAGGACACAACTTCACTTAAGAACGGCTTTTCACCTGCAGACAGATGGTCAGAATGGGTGGTCCAACTAGACCATGGAAGACATGCTTTGTGCATGTGTCCCAGATTTTGGGTCATAGTTTGGAGGACCAACTACCCTTGGTGGAGTTTTCATACAACAACAACGATCACTTTACTATTGGTATGACCCCATTGAGGCATTGTACGGATGACCATGAAGATCGCCCTTGTGCTGGACGGATCCAAGAGAGCTAGCACTCATGGGCCCATAGACGGTACATTATACCATTGAGAAGGTTCAAGTCATTTGAGAGAAGATGAAGACTGCAAAAAGCTGACATAAGTCTTATGCTAATAGGTGACAGAGACCACTGGAGTTCTCGGAGGGGGACCATATATTTTAGAGAGTCTACCCTCGACGGGGACTATGGAGATTTGGCCGAGGTGGAAAACTCTCACTGAGGTTTATCAGAACATTCCTAATACTTTGGAGGATTGGAATGGTGGAATACCGCTTGGAACTTCCACCGCAGTTGGAGAGGGTGCACGATGTCTTCCACGTATCCCAGCTGGGGAGATACATGCATGAACCATCTCACATCATCGACTATGGAAAGTTGGAGATTGATGACACGACCAATTTTTTGTAGTTCCTGGTAGAGATAGAGGATCAAAATGAGTGAGTCCTTTATGGGTGATCAATTCCTCTCGTGAAAGTTCATTGGAAGCATATGAATATCAAGGAGAGAACATGGTTGTGAGAGGCTCATATGTGTGCCCAGTACCCCTCTCTGTTTGTGTAGCCTTGTTTGTATTTCTGGGAAATAAATCCCTAAGGTGGGGAAAATGTAAAGACACGAAAATTACATGTAATTTTTTTTAAAATATTTGAGATTTTTACAAGTCAAAATAAATTGACGGCGCACGATTCCGAGTCCTGGTGTGCCTGGAATGAATTTCTGAACGTTTTTTAAGTACATTCAGTAAGCGCGTGGGAAGCATTTTATATCTTTTGAACTGGTGCTCAGATTAAAAATACAAGGGAACCATCCAGAACGTAGGAATTCACCTAGAAAAGACTTATCTTTGTCCGGTGAGGTCCGAGCAGAAAAGTTAATTTTTGGAGTTTTCGAGAAAAATAATAAAATAATTTCAAAGAATTATTTTATTCTTTTCTCTATGTTTTATGGTGGATGGCGATGCTGCGGGGTAGTGATGATGCGCCGACAAGGAAATTTAAGGGAACACATGGATGAACCATATTCCGCAATGTAAAAATAAATTTAATTGTGCTAAATAACAACGCTGTTTCATTTATAAAACAGTGTAACGACGCGACATCACATATTTATGGAAACACAACAACATGGTTCAATAAATAGTTTGACCTGTCAGGAAAAATAAGGAGGAAGGATTTGGGGGATTCTCGGGAGAAGCTCTGACACACTTCCTCCCCAATGAAGAATGATGAATGATGAAGAATGCCTTTCAAAGGGTGGAACTTGGAAGCATCGTCGATGCGGTAAAATCCTCAAGGAAGAACATGAGGAAACAAACGTCAAAAAAAGATGTGGGTTTATGTGCATTGATGTTCCCTCTCTTCCTATTCTTGATACATATAACTAATGCAGACCAACCGACTAATGGGTTGATCCGCGTCTCATCTACTCATGCAGATGGTTGTTGCAGGATCTTAAATTTGGGGATTATTATTACTTTTGTTATTATTAATTTTTTCCTCTTGTTTAAAATGGTTACGCGGAGGGCACGGGCTGAAACCAATGAGGCCCAGAACCTCCGCTAAACTTTTCCTTGGTGTGTTCTTCATGGGGGAGCAATGAATTCGGTATCAAGGTGTTTGAGGTCCATGAAACGGTGATGGAATTATGGTGACCCATGTAAACAATCACCAGCATGCCATGTTGGAAGCGGTTGGAGGAGACCCACGACAATCGAACTAGGGCGGTGGAAGGTGGCGTGCCTTTGCGTGCCGTGGTGGCCAGAGGAGGCTAGCCTGATCCGGTCATGTGGGAGATGGGCAGCACTCACAGGTGTCCCCAACGACAGCATCTGTGACTATTGGGATGGAGTAGGATGGGGCGACACAGACCCCGTGTCGCACCAGACGAAACAGCCCTGCATCCACAGGGCCAGCTGGGTGAAGCGGTCCATCTTTAGGTGGACATGGCTGGACGTGGGCTGACTGCATGGGTCGAACTCTCCTAGTGGGTCGGGCTGGACCTACGGCCCAACGGGTAAGTGCAGGTGGGCCAAGCCCCACCCGGTGGGCCAGGAAAATAGTGACTTGGGCCTATGAACCAGTCGGGTTGACCCCAATAGGTCGAACCCAACAGGTCGAACCTAGTGGAACCGGGCCGAGCCTTAATGGGCCGGACCTGGGTGAGGCCAGGTAGACCCTGGGACTTGTTTCGTCGGGCCGACCCAACTGAGTCGGACCAGGCCCAAACCCAACTGACCCCCGAATAAAGAAACACCCATAACTGATGAACCAGGTGTCCATTTGACATTAAATCAATAGTGTTGGGACCCCTTTTGAAAAGATGTCCCTTTGGTATATTCTAGTAGGCCCAACCGAGCCAGGCTAGACCGAGGTGTGATCACCCTTGTTTCATAGAAAGTGGTGTAACCAATAGACCAAACATCTGATCGACGTGCCGTCAGTGCAATAAGAACCATTATTACAAGGCAGTCCATTGGAGATACTCTAAGTGTGTTTTGATGGAGTTTGAGGTTTGAAATGTTCTGGACCAGACTTGAATCCAATCTGGACCTTTTAAAAAAGTGCACATATCTCACAGACCAGGCGTCCAATCGTTGCGCCATCTGTCATGTTGGGACCTCTTAATGGGGCGGTCTATTGAGTATTATTTTTACGGGACTTTGTACCAGTTGAATAATGACCTGGCTTGAGAACTAGAGTCTTCTGGAGATCAGGCATGCTTCATGCGGGAATCTAGTGGCTGGTTGCGACATGAAGAAGAAGAGTGACCATTGTGGGTCAGCATCAGAAAATCCAGAGTGGGATGATCTAGCTGTACGACTAATCATGCCTACCTATGTATAACAAACCAAGATGGTTCAACACCTGTGACCAATACGGTTCAGAACCAGTGACCAATACGGGTCTGCACTTGCAGCCAATATAGGTCAGTATCTAGCAACCAATATGGGTCAGCACCAACGACCAATACGGGTCAACATACAGTGACATCTATAGTTCAGAAGTAGAGTTACTATAGATAAGATGATCTATCTTTATGACTAGTCATTAAAATCCCCATAACCTTGAAGTTATACCGTTAGAGTGACCTGTCTCTTATGCTTTGTGCTCCATGATCTTGATCATTCTTGTGATATTGCCTTTATGGTATTTCTTGTGATTGTTTGCTTTGTGGAATGAAGAGAGACCTTAGGGGGGTCCCGGGGTCCCTACTGGGTATTTTTATACTCACTCCTACATGGTCTTCACCCGCACCTTGTTGTGTCTAGTACAGACAACTAACGCTCCGAGTCAGACATTGGAGGTCCAGATCTTGGTGCGATGAGAGAAGTCAATATCCTCTTCTTCAATATCAAACTTATAGATACTACCCTCCACGTAGAGCACCAAGGAATATGAAATGACTATTTACATTCTTTTTAGTTTCTAGGGCTTGGATTCTAGCACACTATTTTCAGTTTATAGTTGTACTTGTGGTTGTACATTACTATCATGGTTATACCTTAATTTTTCTGGTTGTTTACTTCAATTTCCATTTTTGAGTGTGTACAGATCTCTAAGGCAATGCCTTCCCTATTCAGGAAAATCCTTCAGGTGCTAGTCACCAAACCCTATCCTATAGAGGGTGGGATTCAGGTAGTCACGTTTGGGCCCCGTGGTATGGGTCGTGACACCCAATGGAAAATGTTGTTAATTTATGAATAATAAATGTGAAAACTTTTTTCATTAACCATTTTCATTAATTCTTTATACAAATGAATACACTGTTATAAACTGAATATTTATTTATATGCCATTGGTGGTGGCCTACAAAGTGTTAATCACACCCTTCCTGGGATGCCGTTTGGTACCTAGATAGACTTCATGTTTCTAGGATATGATAAGGATAGGATACCTATATTGGATGGATGAGCTAAGATTTAAGATTGATCATGGATGAGGTAACCATACATGATATCTGGAATCTCTTGGGAGATGTCACTATGTCTTTATATTGAGTTTTAATTTGAAAATTAAAACATATATGGAATGAAATATTTACTACTTTGGTTTATGTTTATTTCCCCTATTTTGGATTCTTTATGTGATACACGATCTTTATTGGTTATTTTTTATTAACATTTTTTCTATTGATATATTGATTTCAACAATTATCTCACTTTGATAGAGAGGCTATTGTATTCCCATGATCTGTATCGACCCACATTGCCAGTTGGAAGCCTCTGAAGTGTGGAGTGGAATTCTTGATGTCATGCAATGAACCGAAATGAGGCACCGGTATGTGGAAGCTAGGTCGGGAAACCACAAAGTGGTATTAGAGTGGTTTTTATTTTTTTTTAATTTTATCATTTGGGAATGGTTTGTAGGATATTAGGATGAGCAGTCTATGATCCTGAGCTCATGCACAGGACGAGCTAACCAATGTGTAGGGGAAAAATTGGTTTCTTAGGGAATGATTTTTTTCTTGATGTTTTTTTACAGTTGAATGTTATTCCACCTTGGGTGATTCAATTTTTGTGTGATGTTATTATTTCCTAATATCTTTTTGGTAGCCCAGATTGGACCAAGATTTTTTTATGAATGAATAATTCTAAACACTCAAGAATTTATGTGATACACATTATTTTAGGAATGTATGGAAAATCATGTTATGAGTGGGTTGTGGGAGATGAAAATGCTTTTCCATCCTTGAGTAATTTAAATGAAACATGGAATAATGATGAATTAATAACGGTTAAAAGACATTAAATGTTGTAATTTCAAATGGTTAAAAATGGGTGTCAAATGGGAAACTTATAATTATAAAAAAAGTTTACCCATGTTTTCCATGACCCAGGTTAGGGATGGTTGAAGGTTTATGATAGTGCCTTAGTTTTGATCAGGGGGACGCGTATGAAGGATGAATTGTTAGAAATTTATGTGAATACCTCATATGTAATTTTTTAATGACGTGTTATGTTCCCTAATATGTGTTTTCATAATTGTAGAGACATGCCTCCATGATGACATTTTTTGGGAAGATGATAGGAGGACAATGATGGAAATGTGCCTCTAATAGTGGGATAAGAGACCCTGATAGTGCTCGGTGAAGTACAAGGAGATAATTTTTGTGAGAAATTCGCTTGATTTATGTAGTTAATAGAGAGAGACCAAGGACATGTTGTGTGGAATTAGCATGATCTAATGAGGGAGTTACAGTTACCACACCCCCAAAATCCATCGGATATGGTGGGCCTGAGGCAACTGAGTTTTGGATTGATTTTATCCATACAAATCATGAATATTTAGAGACTAATTTGGAGAAAAGTGTCAAGTTAGATTCTTATATGTTATGAGGAAAAGAGAATATTTGGTTGCATATTTAGGCTCAGGATGATTAGTTGGATGCCATGCTATGGAAAGACTTCTAGGAGATGTTACAAGAGTTATTTTACTTATAGAAATTGAAATGGGAGAGATCATAATAGTTTATATGGTTGAACTAGAAAAGCATGTTAGTAATGGACTATGTTGGTCACTTCCTCAACCTGTAGAAAATTTTCCAAGTGCTGTTAGGAGATTTATAAATTTTGGAGAGATGTTTTTAGGATGAACTTAAATGTGATATTAAGTACCATGTTAACATCTCTTAATTGAAGAAGTTTTTTTGAAATAGTGAATCAAGCTCTCATTTTGGAGGGTAACCTGAAGAAGTATTCTTGTGGAGTATAGGTGGTTTGTTTGGATTAACAAGAGGTAGGTATTTCTATGGTAGGAAGTGTAAACATGTTATAGTTAACAAGGGTAATGGAAAATAGAGTATTCAGGTAGAAGTATCAGTTACCCAGGGTAGTAATTGAGTGTTCTATAATCAGTGTGGTAGGGTGGGATACATTCATAGTCATTGACCCTGACCACCAGTGGAGTGATGATTTTTGGGAAGGATGAAAAAATTAAAGTGGTACTGAAGGAACCCTTGACATGTGCGTAGTGAGGTAGGTGATAGGCCAAACCAGAGCACTAAAATGGGATCTTATACCCTATTCTAGTTTAGAAGTTGGAGTTCTATTTACCAAGCCAATCAGGGAGGGAGATGTGGTACCTTATGTGTTGTGTAATAAAGTGGACTCATAATTGAGTATGTGGGAAGAGAAGAATGTCATTTTCATGTAGTTCAATCTACACTTACTGATAGTGAGTTTGGAGCATCAATAGTTAAATATAAAATTATTATAGATTCTATTACTTCTAGTGATTTATTTGATAAAAGATCGTAAAATTATTTTATATCTACTCAAATTGTGATTGGTTTGAGTCTGATGGTGGATTTTTTGTGTGGAGTTATGAAAATTAACACAACTATATGTGTATTTTCAAAATAAATATATCTATGAAAGGGGTGTTCCCTCAAGGTTGGTGAGTATCACTTCCTTTGGGATCTTTACACACTTGAAATGTTAGGTATGGACACACTAGTACCACCTTGATACCACATTGATTATTACCGTAGGAGAGTAACATTATGTCTCTTGAGGGTAATAATTTTGTTCACCATGTAGAATGAGATATCTTTGTAGGACATGTAGGGATAGTTCATCGACAACTGGGGGTTCTCCCCACCCCGGTTTTGAGTATTTTGTTAGATGATGGGGGGAGGGGTGAATAATAGTATCTTTCTACCAATAGTGGATCAATTATAGTTGTTTTATAAATACTTATTCATGCTTCCACATGAGATAGACACTGAGTTCACAATTGAGATGATGCCTGGAGCTAAGACAGTTTCCATTCCCCCTTATCAAATGGCAGCAGCAGAGCTTCAAGTGCTTAAGACTCAGTTGGAGGAATCAGAGGATAAGGTATTTATCCTTCTGAGTATGTCAACCTGGGGTTTTCTAGTTTTGTTTTCTAAAAAGGCTGACGAGATGTTTCTTTTATGTTTTTATTATAATAATTTAAAGTAGATCATGCTTAAGAACTAGTATCCAATTTTACATATTGATGATATATTTGACTAACTAAGGGGTTTATGTGTATTATATAATATCTATTGGAGGCTAGGGTATCATCAGTTGAGAATGTGACCTTATAATATACCATTGAATGTATTCAGGAGTAGGTATAGAATGTATGAGTTCATTGTGATGCCATTTGGATTTAAAAATTCTCCTCCTGTGTTTATGGAATTGATGAACTAAATATTCCTCCTATTTTTGGATCAATTTGTGGTTTTATTTTTCAATGACATGTTAGTGTACTCCCAAACTCATGGCGATCATTCCAAACATCATTACATCATCCTGAGTGCACTAAGAGAGTATAGTCTATATTCTGAACTGTCTAAGTGTCAATTATCGATCAATAGAGCACACTTATTGGGTCACACAATCTCTTACAAAGGTGTGATAGTGGATAAATATAATTTTTAGGCATTTGTTTCTCAGGATTATATCAATAATGTTTTTGATATTTGAATCTTTTTGGGTTTAGTAGGCTATTATGAAAGATTCATCCATGACTTTTCTCACTTAGAAGCACAAATTTAGTGATTTACCAAGAGGGGTATAAACTTTTAATGGTTTGGATTATGTGTGAATTACTTCTAGGAGTAAAATAGGAATTAGACTACTACACTTATTTTGATCCTCCCAAATCAGGTGAAGAGAATTCCACGTTTTGTGATGTGTCCAGAATCAGACTTGGGGAAGTTTTAATGAAGGGTGATCAAGTTGTGGTGTATGGATCATGATAGTTGAGGCAACACAAAATTAATTATCCTACGCATGATCTTTAGTTGGCTATGCCAGTTTATGACTTAAAGTATGAAAGAAAATACCTTTTAGGAAAAAAATTTATTGCGTATACCAACCACAAATTCATAATGTATATCTTTTCATAGTGAGATTTTAATCTACGATAACCAAGATGGGTTAAGTATTTGTAGTCATTATACATTGATCTAGCCTATACACCAAGTAAGGGCAACCATTTTATTGATTCATTGAGCCAAAAGATTAATACTCAGACAGTCTAAGAGTCTAGCTCTGAGTGGAAGACAATAAATTTTCTTGATGAGATACACATAAAGGTTCATGTGGGATATGAGTAGACAAACCTTGTATCCTTATCATTTGAGTCCAAACTTTTGATCCAGATCAAGGAGAATTAGAATAAGAATCTTGAGTGCTTTGCCTTGAGGGAAATCATTTAAGGTTGGGAGTCACCTTTCGATTGTACTATAGATGTGGATGAGACCATATATGTACATGGTTATGTTGTTGTACCTATGTTAATTTGGGAGGAGTTGATATGTTAGTTTCATGGATAAAAGTGGGAATCCCGTTGTGGTTTGACTAAGATGTAACATGATATTTGGAGATAGTATTTCCTTCCAGGAATGAAAAATGAAATTTTTGGTTTCATGACATGATGACACACCTATCAACATGCCAAGGATAAATAATAACGACCTTGTGTTTTGTTACAACCATTTACCATTCCATAATGCATGTGGGGTGATGTTACCATGGACATTATTGTAGGTATTCCAAGGATGCTTCAGAAGAATGAAACTATATGGGTGATTTTGGATCAGTTGAATAATGTATCCCATTTCTTTCCAATTAGAGAGACTTTTACAACTAATTAGTTGGGTGATATTTCTTTGTGATAGATAGTATATTTTCACAAGGTTCCAAAAATTATAGTTTTAGATCATGATCTAGATTTTACTAATCACTCCTATAAGGTCCTGTATAAGGTTCTTAGTAGTTAGGTGTTTTTTATTATAGCATTTCATCCATAGAAAAATGTCCAGTTAGAGTGTACTTTCAAGGCTCTAGAGGACATACTGAGGGCATGCATGCCAGAATTTGGTGGATCTTAGGAGAAACACTTAGTATAGGTTAAACTCAACTACAAGAAAAGTTATCATGAGACTATTAAGATGGAACCATAAGAGGAATTTTATAGTAGTCCATGTAGATTATCTTTATGTTGGATGGAGGATAATGAGTTAGAGTTGGTGGGACTAAGACTTGTACATAAGACATTAGAATACGTTTTGTTGATTTGGGAATATATGGATATAGAATAGAGTATATATAAGTTATATGATGATTAATGATTTCAAACTCTTGATTTTACAGTGGGAGGCCATGTATTCCTTCAGGTGTCACTGATATTGGTTCACCATCAGATTCAGAAGTAGGGACAGTTGTCACCCAGGTTTTTTGGAACATTTGAGATTTTGGAGAGGATAAAACCAGTTTTATATCAATAATATATTCAAAATAGGTATAGTGATATGTATTATGTTATTCATGTGTCAAAAATTTGGAATTATCACACTGACCCTTCTCATTTAATCGATGTTGATGATGTAGATCTTGAGGTTAATGTGTCATTTGAGGAGAATCTTATTAATTTTTGGATTGAAATGCGAGTTTTTTTTGATGAAATATTATGATGTTAGTCCGAGTGATGTGGAATAATGGCTTTTTTCAAGAGGAAACATGGGAGATGGAATTAGATATGTAGGCCTAGTGGATTTACCTTTTCACCTTGGAGGCTTAGTAATGCTTGGGAGTGTAGTTTAGGGATGAGGTATTATAAAGTGGGTAGATTGTAAGATCCACAAATTTATTTAAATGTATTGTAGTCATTTTTAGGAAATATTTTACCTTTTTTTATCACACCTTGGTTGGTTTTCTCTTTAGGGTCATTTCAGATGCAATTGGTGAATTTTAGAAGCACATGGGGCTCTGCACGGTTGGCACATGGTTATGAAAAATCATGTAGTTTTCCCCAGAAAACCATGTGCTCCATTTTGATCAAATTGAATGGGTTCATAGTTTTACCAAACTGTGCAACCACCCCCCAAACTGTGAACCCTTTGGAGATTGGTGTTTTCACATTTTCACAAGGTTTAACAAACCAAGAACCCTTAGAAAGTAGGGGTTCACAGTTAGGGTTCACAATTTTTCTAAAAGTGATTCCCATCCAAGAAACTATGAGAACATACTTTTAAACCTCATAAAATAACATTAAAATTTTATTAACCCCTCAGTTTATATCCTTAATTACCCCACTCATGCTAATATGATTTCCTTGGAATTTGGAGGCTCCCAAGATGATTCCTAGGATCCTCAAACTCTTTCCTTCATGAATCAAAGATTCAGTGGAAGAATCAACTCCTATATAATATGTGATATCTTCTTTTTTAAGTTCCTATCTCACTCTCCTATCATTCTATCCCTTTAGAGAGGGAATATTTCCTACTATTTTTTATCATATAGACCTTGGTTTTGATGGATCTTGTTTCTTCAGATCTTGATCCTAGGTTTTGATCCTTGATCTTTTTTACCATTATGATTTTAGTCACTCCATATTGAATTAATGGATATGTATGGTTGAGCATTCAGAAACAATTCTATGGTAGGTTCTCTATAGAATATTCTCCATAGCATTTATTACTTTCTCATCTATGTAATTGTATTGTTGAATTTCCATGTTGTGAAATTTCATTTAAATTACAATAGTGGATTGAATTCTATTAAATAGAGAGACCCTTTTCTGATCCCATTGAATTCAATAGAGAAAATGAGACCAGGATTAGTGGAAAACCTTAGGGTGTGCCAATTATCATTAAAATGATAATGTATGAAATGTAAAAAGGAAAATAGTGGGTTTATATAATTGAAATAAATTATTATTTAATGGTTTGAAATTGGTATTTAAAGGGTTTTTTAGCTTAACCATAGAAGGTTAATATATTATGTGATAATGTATGTGTAATTTGATAAGTGATTAAATGGGAAATTTCTCATGTTGATGATTATGTTGAAGGTAAATAACCATGGTTATGATTGATAAATGAATTGGTACTCTTTATATAGAATGGATGATAAATGGGTTATCAATGTGGAATAATGATATATATATATATATATATATATATCTATGTGTGTGTGTGTAAATGTGTATAACATGAAGAGGGTGCGGAACAGATGCAATAGGTTCCCATGGGGTTCAGTATAGCTTCGCTAGGCCCCTAATGAGTGCATGTGAATTGGTGTTTGACAGATTCTCCAAATACCCAAGATTTTATTTCTATATTGATTCTATAATTAAATATGATATTAGTTCCATAATTATGCTCCATGTACCAGAGATAAGGATGATAGACTGATACTCCATGTATCTATCGATAATATTTCCTAGAATGATTCTCTAGGGTATCTAAATGATATAGAATTAATCTAAATAATGGAATCCCTCGAAAGAATAAAATGCAGTATTACTGTGTGTATGGTTCTGACTCCAGCATGGACTGAAGAATGCATGATAGGTTGGGTCCCATCATGAACCCAACATATAATGTGGTTAATTAGAGAATTATATATGTGAAACCTACTTAATTTCATAATTTTTTCTTTTATTCATTGTAAAACTACAAACACTATTATAAACTGGATATTTCTTTAGATGCCATTGGTGGTGGCCTACTGAGTTTTACTCACACCCTACTTGGTCCATTGTTTGTTACCGGAATAGACTTCACGTTTGTAGGAAAAGATAAGGGCAAGAACCCTATAATGGACAACTAAGTTGAGATTCGGGATGGAGCATGGATTATGGAAATAAAAATGACGTAGGAACCCACTTGGGAGATGTTAGTGTGTCTTTATTTTGAGGTTTTATTTGAAACAAGAAACATATATGGAATAACATACTTACTGCTTTGGTTTGTGGTCATTATCCCCTATTTTTAGACTCGTCATGTAATGATTGGTATTTATTGGTTATTATTTATTATCATTTTGGATATTGATATTTTGATTTCCACCATTGTCCCACATTGATGAAAAGGGTACTGTCTCCCATATTCCATATAGGCCCTCACTACTAGGTGGAATCCTCTGGTATATAGGGAGGAATTCTTGAGGTCCTGTAATGAACCAAATCAAGGTACTAGTATGTTGAAACTATGTTGGGACATCACAATCTCCTACAATGAATTAGAGAGTGCTTGAAACTCTATTTAAAATATGTTCTATTTTACTCCCACTTATAACTATGGAAGAGTTCATGTGTGAACTAGACTCTTATTATCCCATGAATAACTACAGAAGATGATTTTCAATAGTTTTAACTATTTTAGTATTGGTAAAACTAGATCTAGGATTTGGATCTTTTTTATTTGATAATAAACAGTTTAGTAGTAAGTGATTTCCCAGTGGAGGGTATTAGGTCTTTGCTTGATATTGAACCCCTTATTTAATTCTAATGTGTTTTATTTGTTTTTATTTCTCTATTTTAAAAATTAAAATCTATTTTTAAAACTAATAATAAACCACACTATGATAATTAACATTATTTTGAGTTTTATATAGGGTGTTTTATTCATGTATTTTTTTAATCAAAAGTTAGAAAAAGATTTCAAACTTATTTTTAATTATGTTATGATCAAATTGTTGAGAACATTTTTAAAATATCAAATTATATATTTCTATAGTTTTAGTTAATTATCAATTTTTTTAAATCGGAGATTTCCAGTTTTAAATTAATTTTTAACAAATTTTTGGGGAAATAAATTCACCACCTCTTGAGTTAGCCACTCTGACCAACATTTAGTATACAAGGAAATTTTAAACACTTTTTACTATAATATAGTTTTATAAAAAATATAAAAATTTTTGTTAGCTATAAATTTAAATCTTTCTCGACAATCATAGGAAAGAAGGTACTACCACTAAATGACCTACTTATTTTAATGGGACTAACTATGATCAATGGTAGATTGAGATTGAAATTAATTTAGAAATAATGGGCATTGATATCTAGACTGTTATGGAGGGAGAACATGGGAAACCCAAAGATTCTAGAGCCTAAGGGTATGAACCTAAAATGTTAAATATATGGAATTAAATAAATATACTTTTAAATATGATAAATTAATAAAATGGAGCTTGATGAATTGATTTTTGATATGTATCTTAGGTTCATAAAAATTTTCAGCACCATGCAAGTACATTGAAAGATAGTTGTTGACAAATATTAAGTGGTGAGACTTTTGAGATGTTTAACTCATATGTGTATATGAAATTTAGTTTCCATTATATAATCGCATGACATATGAACATTACGAGTAAAAGAACTCATTGGAAAACTTATGATATATAAGGAATAAGTAAACGTAAATAAAGAAGAGAAAAATGAACCTAAGAGGATGATAGTAGACTTAAAGACTTTTAACTCAATTCTAAAATAGATAATCAAAGATGAATGTTATAGTGATGAGGAAATGTATCTCCTAGATAGATGATTAAAAACTTTGTATAAGTAGAATAATTTAGTCAAGAAATAAAATTATACAGGTAAGTATAAAAATAATGGAAATGATAGGAAAGACTGGAAAAATGATAATTCCACTAATGAGATAATCTAATATGAGTGTAAATGAAAAGGAAACATAAATTATATTTGGTATATGGATAGTGGATTCTATAGACACATTATTGGATATTAATCAACATTCAAGAAACATATAAAAGTAGATGGTGGACATGTCACTTTTGGTGACAACACCAAAAGAAAGATAATTTGACTTAGTCAAATTAGTAACTCTAGTATTGTTTTGATTTCTAATGTTTTGTTTGGAGATGGATTAAAATATAATCTGATTATTATCTCATAGTTATGTGATGATGGATATCATATTATGTTTGAGAATAATTCTTGTAAAATATATGATTCTAAGAATGTTTAAATTTTCACTACTCTATAAATATATTTTTCATGCCATTATTTTGAATTAATTATTTTCTCTAATTATATATTATTTATGTTTCATTCACAGATGTTTTTTTGGATTTGGAAAAGGATAATAAGACCTTCCAACCTGTACTAACTTATAAATATAACTCATAAAGTTTTAGTTAAGGATATCTCTAAACTAGAATTCCTAATCGAAAATGTCTGTAACCCATATCAAAAAGGGAAAAAAATTATGTCTATTTCAAAAAAAGAAAGAATTTTCCACTTATCAACCCAATTAGATAGTTTAAATGAACATATTTAGACCCTCTAGAGTTTCTATATTAAATGGGAATCACAATGATTACGTTATAGTAGATTACTTTTCTAGATACACCAGGGTATTCATAATAGCACATAGAAATGAATATTGTTCTTATTTTTCAAAATATGAAAAATATATATAAAACCTTAGAATAATTACAATTAAGACATTAAAAAGTGATTATGTATTTTATTTTTAATAACAATATTTTGAATCTCTATACTCACAACTTGGAAAAATCCCCAAATTTTCTTCTCCTAGGATCCCACAATAGAATGGTGTACTAGAAAGAAGAAAAAAATTCTTTAAGAAATTTCCAAAATCATGATTAATTAATATGATTTACCTATCCAGTTTTGGGTAGAGACTATGAATACAACTTGATATATTATTAATATCATTCTTATTAGACAAATTTTATCCCAATACTATTTTTGGAATGGTAGAAAACCAAAAGTTAATTACTCTATATTTTTTGGCTGTAAAGTATTTATACTCAATACAAATGAGAATTAAGGGAAATTTTCAACCAAAATCGATGAAGGTATTTTCCTTAGATATTCAACATCTAGTAAATCATACAAGGTGTTTAATAAAAGATAAAAATCATATAAGAATATATATATGTCAAATTAAGTGAGATAGTTTCGCATAAACCATAAACCCCTATAGATAACCTGGGGGATGTAATTTATAATTTAGATATGAATTCCAAGCCTTGTGATAATTTTTTGAAACCTATAAATTAATCTCCCGACACAAAAAAATTCAAACATAAACATATAGTTTAAAATGATGTATCAAATAATTCTATTCCAAGATCCATTAAGACCCATAGAGACCATACATTAGATACTAATTTAGGATACCTTGATATAGGGACATAAAATAGATATTATTAAGCTATGAATCAAGCCTTTTTTATCATAAGTTTATCCTAAGAACAACAAAAATGAAATTGATGATGAATTATGGGTAACACAAATGTAAGAAGAGATGAATCATTTCAAAATAAAAAAATATTTGGGAATTATTTGAAATACTTAAGGACTTACGAAATATTGTAAATAAGTGGGCCTTTAAGCACAAAGTATAAAATTCACGTACTATATATAAAACTAAAGAAATAATGGTTGCACAATGGTACATTCAAATGAATGGTATTTAGTATGACGAAAAGTTTTCATGAGTATCTATACTTGAATATGTTAGAATGTTTCTTACATATGCCACACATTTGGATTCCAAGTTATTTAAAATTTATGTCAAGAGTGTATTCATTAATAGTTATATAATTGAGAATGTTTATTTTGGAGAAACCCGTATATTTATAAAACCATCATTTTGAAAATCATATATTTAAATAAAAAAATATTTATATGGTTAAAAACAATATTCTGGAGCTTGGAAGGATAGATTAAAATCATTTCTAATTTCAAATTGTTTATCAAAAGGAACATCCAACCCTAATTTTTTATTAAATAAATTTTAAAGGATGTTTTAATAGTACAAATCTATGTTGATAATATTATTAATTGATCATTAAAAAATTCCTTTTATTTTGAATTATAAAAAATTATGCAAAATGAATTTTATATGATTTAATTTGGTGAGTTAAAGTTATTCATTATATTTTATATTTTTCAAAATAAGGAAGGAATAATTTTAAATCAAATCAAGTATACTAAGGAAATTTTAAAACATTTTGGTATGGATAGTACTAAAGGTAGTGATACTACCATGAGTACAAGATATAAACTGAATCTTGATGAAACTGGGAAACTGGTTGATCAAACCACTTATATAGGTATGATTGAAAGTTTCTTACAATTTACTACTAGCCAACATAAGGTTTTGTTTTTTGTGTTCATGTGTTCACATTTTCAATTAAATTGAAAATAATCATATGTAATGGTCAGGAAAATAATTTTTAAATATCTTAAAAATAAAAAGAAATTAGAACTATATTATTATAGAGGAAAATAATTATATTTATAATTTATTCATATTCATATTTCTGTGTTTTTAAGATATATATAAAAATAACTTATGGAAGATGTCACTTTTTGTCACAGATTCATGTTTTATGGTGTATTAAAAACAGAATAACTCTGTTACATTATCCACTACTAAAGTTGAGTAAATAGATGAAGGTAGTTTTGGTGCACATATTTTGTGGGTGAAACACACATTACTAAACTATGGATATAAATTTTCAACATGTTCCTATATATTTAGAAAATACAACTGCAATTAATATCTCCAAGAATTATATGTCACATTCAAGGACACAAAACAATAATATAAGACATCACTCTTTGAGAGAACATTTTAAAAAAGGTGATATAAATTTTTAATTCATTGGTACTGAACATCATCTTACCGATATATTTACAAATACTTTGAATATTGACAGAAATAAATATATCATATAAACTAGGTAGGATAAACTCGGTCAAATTTTTTCAAATTTTTAATATTTTTGGAATTTTAAATCTTTATTTTAAATGTTTAAAATATGTTTATTAATCATTTTCATAAAGTTACTATGAAGTTTATTTCACCCAGTTAGTTATGTATCCAAGAGTTTTTTTTCATACGGTTCGTATAATTAAAATGAAAAACTAGTCACACAGTCATTATACCTACCATGGAAGTCAACTCACTTAATCACTATACCTACTATGTAATATCTATCAAATAGTCCCAATAGTTACCATGGAATGATACTTCTAAGGTTAGTATACCTACCATGACCTCCAAACTAATGTGATCACAAAATTAGTACACCTAGCATGTCTATTTTGTACTTGGATATTTTTTAGTGAAGTCTTCTTGGTGGGATTTTCTTAAATTTTTAAAATGATTTAATCACAAAATTATTGAACGTTAAAATTTTAATTAGTATACTATTCGATGAACATATTTTTTCCTAAAATTTATTTTATCATTTTGAAGTCTCACATGATACCTATACCATCTTTCATGAGACCCTTATTTGAAACACTAACCATCATATCATTAATCTCACAAATTAATTCAAACCTTATGAGTTTGAATCGAGATACAAAAATATTGAGGATGCTGCATATTGTTAATAACATATATCTTACCAACACACATCCTATGAAAATATCAAGGAAAGACAATGGAATCTAAAGTTTCATAGTGAATCCCCACAACCCACATTTAGTTGATCTCCTAGTATCCATGGAGAAATAATTTGATGCTCAATGGATACTATTGAGAAAATTTATAGTTTGTAAAGTGATTAAAAGTTAAGGATGGGACGAATAGTTGAACAAGAATTTTAAGCCTTTTAACCCAAATCATGCAAAGGAATTATATTCCTTTATAGAGTTTATACCTAGAGATAAAAGTGATTCATTAGAAAAATGATAAATGTGGATGTTCTGGAATTTTATTTAATGTGTTTTTATAGAAAATTCTAAAATTACTGCAAAAAAGGTGATCATGGGGATCACCAAAGTTCTTACCCAATTAAACATTTTCATTTCAAGTTTGAAAGTGGACTGGAAGAGCTAAATATAAATTTAACCCCTAGAAGACCAACTACTAAAGATATCAAAGGTGAATATATGATATTATCAATGTTTATAGAAAATTTGTGTAGAGGCCCATGCTAGATCCACTGAGAAAGGTATGGGGGTGAATTATGGGTAAATTTTTCTAAATTAAACTTTTTAATTCAACCTCTATGGATGATTAAAGACTTGAACTATCATTATTTTAAGTCTCACTTATCCTATATAAAACTAAATGAAATTAATGAAAATAATATAAGGATTTTTACAATGTTTTGAAAAATCCTAATCATTGAAATGATTAACATATGGTTATTTCATGGATTTTCTCATCACTATTAAATTTTAGTGATTATAAGTTCTGAGTCATTTTCCAAAATACATTTATAGGTAAAATCCTCACCCTGTAATGGATAGATGGTGTTGTTTGTACCAACTCCATTAGTTCTTCATAAACCTCCTTACTCATGATGATAAAGAAAATCTACTTATAATTTCAAGATATCCCAAAAAATAGTCTTATATTCTTTCAAAAACACTATCTTTTAAAAATAAAAGTAAGGATCATGGATGCTTATAATTCATTTATATAATAATTATTTTCCATGGTTCCCTTTCATATGAATGAATCACATGGATTTACTTCACCTTCATGAGAACAAATCACAAGATTTCTCAGTTTCTCTGAAATGAATACTCCCCTAAAAATACTTTAAGAAAAGAAAAAATAACTCAAACTTAACACCTGCATTTTATTTTACTAGTTATTTAATAGAATATAATTTATTATTAGGATAAGTAAAACATTCCTAAAGATTTATGGGATTTCCAAGCACTAGAGTGGTTACAAAAAATGTGTGATCGCTCAAAATGATGATATTTTCTTATCACTTTCTAATACATATTTTTTTTAAAAAAACTATAACATCCCTACCCAAAACACCACATTAATAGTGTTAAACGGGCCTAGTGTTACTACCTTTGGCTCACCTCCCCGAATGCCAAAGGCTGTCGACTACCAGTGATGGTGTAACTGGTATAGTGGGGAGGCTATACTCTCTCAGAGGAAAATAATGGTATTGTTCCCAGCATAATAAATAAACATGTAGTAGAAATAAAAAGAGAAGGATTAATATCATTAGTAGCCAAAAAAACAATCCTACTAAATCCCTGTAAAGAACTCCTCTGATACTACTTTGTAATGTCCAGGACCGAACAACCACCTCAATAGTTCTAAATAGTCCCAGTGTTACTACATTTGGCGCACCTCCCTGAACCACAAAGGCTGGCGACTAGCAATGAGGGTGTAACGGGTATTGTGGGGAGGATATACCCTCTCAGAGGAAAACAATGGTACTATTCCGAGAATAATAAATAAACATGCAATGAATATAGATGACTCAACAGAATCAAACTGGACGCACATAGTCGATGAAAATTCAATATCACTAAAAAGTGGATGCAATATAAATACAAATACAGTGAAAAAATAAATATACCAGTATGATAAAACCCACTTTCAACTACTACTGAACAAACATGGCATACATTTCAATATAAAAAAAGGCACCAATGGCTAACCAATAGTAGCTACAAAATAATTAATCATGATAATACTTGAAAAAAAACATAACAAAGTAAATTCCTGCTAGGTATGACCTCAAGGTCCGTAGCAGTCTCCATGAAAAATAGTACTATGATGCAGCTCATGAGGCTGATCCATCACATGCATGTAAATCCATGAAGTCTACACACATCTCAAAGGTCTCGTGTAGGGTGTGAGATGAATCTCAGTAGGATACCACCCAGATGGTGCGTACTTAGTATAAGTGTTTAAGAATACATGTATCTCAATGTAATGTAAGCAGTGCAATGTAATAAATAAAAACAACATCTACTGGTGCTCAGCTGCCACTATGGAGTGTCACCTTCTTCCACCAATTCCAGAATATCTGGAGTAAATAGAGTTCTTGACCACTAGCCCTAGTATCCCTGTCGTCACAAATATCAGGCGAACCCTTTGGTTCCACCTCAATCGCGTAACCCAGCACCATGTGCCTCCCAACACCTCATGTCTCATGTACATATCTCCTGAAGGAATGAAAAAAAAGTAACCGGGAGGAACAATGATTTCTGTCCTCAAATTAGTAACCATAGGGACAACAATGTCTACCCTCATATAAAATAATTGAAGGGACAATGATATTTTCCCTCAAATAAGGTGTCCCGACCCATGAACTCAATCACGGTGAGCTTTATACTTAAACCAGATAGCCTCATCGCTATCCATCAAAGGATTATCACCTTCCACGTGGCTTCATATGGAAAGAAACCAAAAATAAATAGCACCTAAACTGAAACTATCAGGGGCCTCTACCCATAAGAGTTAGTCAAAACCACCTCATCAAGAAGTCTCTCTGTGTGCACACTAATCAAATCACTAGTGATAGGTAATCACTAAAATATTACCCAAGCTACAACATCTCTAACACCTAATTCCCCTATGACCATGTCGTTCAATATCCAATGGTCTTGCCATCCAAGTAACCTAGGCCATTCCCAATCGAATAGTCTTACTGCCTCAATCTCGACGTCCATGACGCCCAATCCCATGGTCAAAACCACCCAAAGTAATCTTGAACAAGCCCAACCTATGATCAACATCACTCAAGAAATATCCGGGCCATGACTAACACAACCCAAGGGTTACAACATATGCAATATAACAATTAGATATATAATCAAAGAATCATTTAAAAATAGGCAAACAAACTAAATAGTTCAATTTCACTAGCCATGTGTTGTCCCATACTAGCACTGAGGTCTTTAAATCCTCTGAAACATTTAATCGTGCTTAAATAATATAAACATATCAGTTTAATCATCACAATTCATTTTAAAACCATTTTGGCATACCCGGCCAAAATGCCCCATTTGAGTAACAATCCCTCACCCGACCTCGCTCAAGAAAAATAGTTGCAGGACATACCCAATGGCATCCCAAGGGTATCATAATCAATTTAACATATTAAAATAGGTATAATATAGTCTTTCTAAAAATACCTAAATACACACTAAAGGTTGTGCCACCCAAAAGTCCCCGAAAACACAAAATGAAGTATGCACCACCTGCCTCATACACATACATTGATCCTCCTCCGATAAAAACTTCTAATTCGGCCTAAATCAAGGTAGATCTATAAAACAATCAAATAATACTCAAACCCACATAACTTGGTTTAGAAAACAAATCAGGAATAACAAATCAAGAAAATAGATGCCTTACTAAGGGGGTTCCAATGAATCAAATGGTGTTCCAAATGGGTTTAAGATGAAGATTCGGTAGAAGATTGAAGTCCTGGCTCACAGGTTCGCGAAACCCAGTGACTCCTACTGCTCTCTTCCTCAAAATGAGTCTACTTCACGTTTTAAGTGAAAACAAATACACGACATGTACTTAGGAATACACGCCGTGTGGGTTCTTTAACTATTCCCAAGATGGCTGTCCTACATTGCGGACTTTCTAACATGACTAAACAGTGTGTACCTAGGGGTACTCGGCATGTACTTCTCTACCTGGATGACATCTCCAACACGCCATGTATATCCCCATACATGGCCCCTTTACACAAAGTGTAAAAATAGTGCACGGTGTGTACATGCTAAAATATTTCTACCTAGATAACATTCTTACACGCCTTGTTCGGCCTTCACACAAGACATGTACTTAGATGTACACGGTGTGTACCTTAGAAATTTCATGAACTGCCCAGTTTAGTTCAAAACTTATCAAGTGTTACCCGTTTTCTCAAAAACAGCCCAAAAAAGAAAAAATCTTTTACCTTAATGTAAGAACCAGGTTCTTACAAAAACTGGGACCCCTTATCATTTAAAATATTCATTACACACATATATCATCACATTAATTAATGTGGTAGCTAAAATAACCATCAATTATATAGATTTAAACATCCAATTTGACAAAAAAGCTACAAAAAACTACAAATAGAATTATGAGATAAACTCAAAAAACCTATATAGAAATTAGCTACATGAAACTATTCTGAAAATGGATACATTGTGAAAAATGTGTTAGTGAAGAAATTGGGTATGTGATTCACTTCAGAAAATATTTATCACTCCTCTCTAAAACTGGATATGTGAAACTTTGGTTACACAATAAAATGTCTATATGCATATATTTATAGAATCAAGAACTTGGTATCCTTAATTAAATCAACTACATAACACTTATCAAAAATGGATATGTCATTCTACTTATAGTAATTGGATGAGTGAATTGACTTTTTAACATTTCATCCCATGACCCAACTCAAGTTATTTTTCTCTACAATATTCTCTCATGCGAGTGAAATTGCATGAACATATCCTTTCAATCATACCTATATAAAAACCAATGTTGTTTACTTTATTAGGGAACACAATTAAATATTCTATAACTCTTCATGTAAGTAAAACATGTACAAGATTATTTTACATTCCTCGATTCATGAATCAAGCATATGATTACCACGTTCACCATTAAATCATAGCATAAGACTCTAGATGATGACATGTGAAGCTCAGGCCTTCTACTCCATGTTTTACATGAGTACCATATCTCATCAATGGTAGATAACCCAAATATAGTAAATTCCTTGATTTACGGTTTAATATGATACAAAAAACATGATTGGATGATGCTAATTGATCACATCAGATGAATACACTTGTATGCACATATTTTTAATGAAACATGAATAGTGAAATGGGGTCGGCATAACACATTGAACTTCAGCATGGGTGATCTATTCATCTTACAATAATTGTCATTGTATCACCCTCGAGTTGGAAGAGGGTGATCAAAACCCACACATATTGCACCTAATCCTTATGGAACACACCTCACATATTTAGGCACATTGACACCCTAGCAAACCACAATCACACACTTACACTGGTGTGAGCTTATAAAAACCTATACAATACCCTCTCTCATCCCAGATACCACACATGATGGTTAGGTAGAATTTCATTACCACCATAGAAGTGGTGCAGCTATCACTTGGATGGCCTATACGGTTGGATTTTTTTTAAGTAAACTAACAAAAAATGTAATAAAAATACAAATCATTGAAATATATTATAGAAAGATAGAAATCGATAACATTTCAATATAAATAATTTTATTTCTGTATGATCTTATAAAAAATTCATGTTCTTCATCTTGATAAAAAAACTCTTTGTAAAAATGAATATCTGTACAATATTCCATAACCTCTTCCTTTTTATTTGGGAATATTAATTACAAATCACTCTTCAACATGTTTTATGTAGTGTTATCTTCATAAAGGTCCTTTTTCACAAGTCTTTGTCATTAAAAAAATAGCTCAATAAATCATTACATTTTAGACATAGATAATTTCTCAATCATGGCATCTAATTCCATAAAGTGAGACCATAATAATTCTCTAAGAATACCCACTTCATCGAACAACACATATTGACTTATTTGAAAAAAAGAAACATGCCCTCAAAAATCTATCCCATTTTAATTTTTTGATAATATAAACACATATCATCAAATCAATATGTGGTGAATTTTTTTTCGAATTATTGAAAAAAAAAATTACAAGTTTAAGTTGGGGTCTTCTCAAAACAAATTTCTTCATAAATCATATTCTTTTCCATTTTACGAAAATTTCATTATCACTTCTATGAGAGTGATTATATCACATAATTTTTTATTAGCAGATATCCTTTAGTTAATAAACTCTATGTCTACAAGCGAAAACCAGATATATAAAACACGATAGATACAACCAAGGTTGTCTATGTTGTCCACAATATACCATACCTGGGAAATCATGATAAAAAACTAGAACATTTCAAATAAAAAAATTAGAAAGTTCAGGTAAAAAGAAATAAATCCCCCCTTTCTAATCCCTTTTTATCCCATTTTTATAGTAATCACAACATTGGATTCAAAAAGCACTCTCCTCAGAGGTATAAATGTACATATTCTATCCCATTTTGAAAATAGAATCTAAAATTTTATGGGGTATAAAACAATAATTTTTAATGACCCAATTGTGGATAAACACCCATGTTAAGCCTTAGTGTCTCAAATATTATTTTAGGAATAACCTTAGTAAAGGTATTTTCCGATTGATTTTGAGTAGGAATAATTTACGACCTTATATCTCTATTTTCATTCTTATCCTTGATTAAATGAAATTTGATATCAATATGCTTGGATAATTAATGTTCCACAATATTTTTATAAAGATCTATTTAACTTTGATTACCATAGTAAATTTTGAGAGGGTTTTCATTTTTTCCCATAAATCATAAAATTATTTTTTCAGACAAATAATTTGTGTGAAAACAAATTGTTTTGAAAACATATTTGGCCTTTATATCACTCAGTTTGACTGAGTTCTATTTACTACAGTGCCAAGTCACACAACTATCTCACAGGAAGAAATTTCTACCTATTGTCCACCATCTATAATCAGAGTAACCTGCCCAATCAATATCTGTAAACAGAAAAGAAATCATGTTGTTTCCATTCTTTTAAAGTAGAACATAATTTATATCCCCTTTAATATACCCTATAATTATTTTAGAAGCCATAATATGTGAATCCTTTGGATTCCCTAATATTTATCATAGATACTCACAATATATACAATATTTTTTCTGGGTACTGTGAGATAAATTAGACTCCCATTAAGTCTTATGTATTGTCTTTTATTAACAATACTATATTTTTATCCTTAGATAGCTTAAAAGACACTTTAATGGGTTTAGACACTAAATTGGAATATTCCTTTTCATATTTAATTAAAACATATATAGATTATTTTTCCTTTGATAATAGGGTAAAATTTTATTTTTTAAATATTCTTAATCCCAAGAAGTGTCTCAGTTCATTAAATATGGACATATTAAACTTCTGTTTCATTTCGTTTGACATTTTTTGAAAATAATTTTCTAGATAAACTATAAAAATAATATCATCAATATATTCAATTATAGTAAGTATACCTATCATCATTTATTTGATATATAAGTTTCTATCCAATTTTCCCCTGACAAAATTTATCTCCATAAAGCTATTTTCCAGCTTTGAATACCAGGCACTTGGGGCATGTTTTAAGCCATAAACTTCCCTTTTCAATTTTCATACACTCATATAATCATTATCAAGGAAAAAATCATTAGGTTTATTAATATACACATATTCTTCAAGATCACCATTTTAGAAGGACAATTTGACATTCATTTGAAAAATTTTATATTACCAATAGGCTGTAATAACAATGAACATTCTACTAGTTTCCAACCATAATAACATAATAATGATCTCTTAAAAATGAAAAACTTCTACTTTTGAGTATCCTTCTCATACAAGTTTGGATTTATTTCTAACAATATTTCTCTAGTCATTTATCTTGTTCCTATAGACCAAATTGTTTGCAAGGAAATTTTTATCATTAGGGAATAGAATAAGTTCCCATCTGGATTTTTTTTCAAATTTCCTTAAATCATCTTTCATCGACTTAATCCATTATTCATGTTTATAGGATTATCTTATTGTTTTAGGATCAATTTGGGAGATACGTGATGTTTTATTTTCAAACTGATACCTTATTTAAGTTGGATATACTATGTGATCATTATATCTCAACATTCTTGTGGTCTTCACATAAAAAAGCTTTTCTCCAATGATATTTTCTATTCCCACATGTTTATTCAATCACTATTACTTTTTTTTATATTTTCAAATATTCTCTTCATCATCTATCATATCTTAATCAAAGAATCCTATATATGGTTTAACTTGAGATTGTTTTTTCTAACCTGTTTAAGTACCCTCCTTTTTTTGCACTATCTTCTGAAAAAATTGTTCATCTTAATCATGCACTAAGGGTTGGTTTTCAGTAATTTTGACATCATAGTAGTCAATTTTCTTTAATTTTTCTCATTCTAGTATCTATATCCTTTCCCATTCAAGAAATATACAAGAAGGACACCTTTTGTAACTTTCTCATCAACTTTTACAAGATTTGTGTCTTTGATTTTGATAATAAAAAGGATCCCAAAGACTAAAAATTATCTAAATATAGGAATTTTTGTCTAATAAATTTCATATGATGTCTAATTTTAATTTATCATAATAAAAAATTAATTGTGAATATTTATATTAGTATACACTACTTCCCTCCCAAATAATTTTTATTTTCCAAACATAGCAAGGATAGTTCTCCCCATTTCAACAATGCTTCAATACATTTTTTAATAAATCCATTCTGTTATGGTGTGTATGGGGTTATATATTGATGGATTATTCCATATTTTTCATGATAATATTAAATATTAATTATAGTTTATTCCTTCCCATTATCAAAGCTCAATTTCTTTATGTAAATACAATGATCTCTTTCAACTTCTCTTCGGTACATCTTAAACATATCAACTACTTCTGAATTGGTGATTTAAATATTAAAATCTTTTCATTCTTGTGAAATCTGAAATGAATGTGATAAAATACAATTCAACTTTTATAGATTTATCTCTCATACGTAAACACAAATATGAGTGAACTAATTCTTAAGGAATTATTGACCATGTATCCACTCTCTTCTACTTACCATGAACCATTTTACATTTTTTACAGGTCATATAAACAGGATAATTATCTCATATAAACATATGAAAATCCCTTATAATATTTTATTTATTGATCTTACTCAAATTATTTTGACCAATATGGATAAGTCTTCTATGACATAGATTTTTTCTTTATTTTCACAAAGATAATAGGAATTTCTAGGGTCTCTAATATAAAATAAATTTCCACTGGTTTTTTCTCCTCTTATTATATTTTTTTCCATCAACAATTATATTTATAAGAAAATTTTTCATGTTAATGATGACCTCATTTCCTTTGTCACATAATTGATTGACACTCATTAAGTTGTGTTTTATCCCATAAAAAAAATTAAAACCTCATATGAATTTAATATGAATTGGTCAATTTTAGCAAAACTAATTCCCTTGATTTATAATGATATCTCATTTCCGAAGGTCAAAACACCTCCATCATGTTTCTAAATATGTTTTGGAATATTTTTATTCCTAGTAATATAATAAAAACAACCAATATCAATAATATAGGGTCTTCCACTTCTATTGGAATTTAAAGAAATGTCCCAAATCAATAATTTTCATGTATTTCTTTTATGTTGAATTTTATCATATTTAAATTTTTTTTGTTGTTTATTAGGAATAATAGTTAGACTCCCTTCAAAATATTTAAATTTGTTTCCATATTTTCCATATGTTTCCTCAAGTCCTTCAAACATATTTTGTTCAGACACTGTATAATAGTTTTCTTTATTTATTTGTATTTTCATAGTCTATTTCTCCTACTATCTGAGAGGATCCCTCTAAAATCAATCATTATTTGATTGATAGGAATAGACATGTTGTATCAACATATAATTGATTTATTTCTATAAGTTCCACAGTACAACCATCATCCCCATAATTTTGATCTTGAAAAAAATTGATGAGTCTATCATTGAAAGTCAACTTGTGACTTTAAATAGGGTGTACCTTATTTTTTCTAGGTTTTGAAGAACCATGCTTCATTTGGTCATTCCAAACCACCCTAACCTTGGTAAAATTCATTTGAGAGTCTTTTCCAACAATAATTTTCCTATAAATAATAATGAAACCTACATTATTAGGATGTTGTGACGTCCCAACCCGAGAGAAACATACCGATGCGCCAACCCATCTTTCCATGTGACCTTAGGTACGCCTCCCCATACGACAGAGGTTTATGACTAGAATCAAGGTCTAATATAGATCATGTGGGAACTATAACCTCATTATTATAGTAATACAACAACAGACAATAAATAAAAAAAGTCAAAGGATAATAACCACCAACAAAAAAAACCAGTATCACATGATTACTAAAACATGAATATAGCATCCAACCAAAATAGTAGACATATCATGCCAAGAACATGTTGAGTGAAAAATAAAAAATCAAAATAAAGACACTAAAAACATTAATGTGGGTCTTAATAACATGTATGGTTCCCTCATCTATTCTCCATCCTGACTCAGTCATCTAACAAAGAGTATTTTCCCTTATCCTGCCCAAAAACATGAAGTCTATTCAGGTACGAATCAGGCCTCCAAAGTAGGGTGTGAGTACAACCTAGTAGGACACCACCAATAGTATCTAAAACAATATCTATTGAATAACGGTGTATACATTTGTATAAATAATAAATAAAATAAATAAAGTAAATGGTTTAAATTTTTTCAATTACTCTTTATCTAACCACATAACCCCTAGGTTCTTGAGGACACCCAAACTCTAAATACCTTCTTTGGCCTGTGTCAGTGTATAACCCATATAACATATTCAATTCAAAATTCATTATAACAAATGGGATTTAATTATCCATTTCATTTCAATTTATTATACAACCAATTAGAACCATAGTCCAATGACAATAGTTTGGGTGTAGGTCACCATGCCTAGGACCTCAAGAGATTTTAAAGAAGAAGTCTATGTCTGACACTCATTTATTAATCAATTTACCACTATGGTATTTGGAAGAAATATACCATGTCCTATAAAAGTTGTTAATCAATTTATCAATATGGACTTTGGAAGTATTAGGCCATGTCCCACACATTTTAATCAATCAATTTATTAATATGGGTTTGGAAGAATCATGCTATGTCCCACACACATTTATCAAATAATTTATCACTATGGGATTTGGAAGTTGTAAACCATTTCCTCCAAAAAATATCATTTTCAAACATATATAACATATATAAAATATATCACAGCAATAAAGGTTAATCAATATTAACTTTCTTTTTATATTCTATAAAAAAACATTAATTAATTAATTCAACAATTAATTACTCCATTTCAATCAATTACATAATCATAAAAATTACCATTAATTAATTAAAAAATTATATAATATAATTATATAATCTCAACAGCCCAATAATTAATTCAAGAAATAATTATTCCAATGAATTCTATAATATCGATATCTCATCAATTCCACAATCACACATTCCATTAATTAATTCAAAAACTAATTAATTGATTCTCAAATTCAAAATAATAATTTAATTAATTCAAAACTTAATTAATTCAATTAAATACAATTTCACAATCCCTATATCCCATTAAATAATTCAATAAGTAATTAAATCAATTTCACCCTTCAATTGGTCTAATTAACTTAAATAATTAAAACATGGAATGTTTAAAAAATTAATTCAATTATCAATTCAATTGCCAAGTCATGAAAATTGAAACTCTTAATATTAAATACATGTAATTAATTCAAGACTATGGGATTGAAATATAGACCCCTACCTCAAGTTTTTTGATGAACACATGCCAACAGAAAACCCCAATTTGAAATAGATAGGTCAAACCCATGACAAAGAAAGAGATCCCGAATCCAAACCCAGAAATAACATAAAATGGGTCATGATCCCTCAAAACTATATTTATATTTGAAACCTTCAAAAAATGGAAAAAACATATCTCTTTTATCAAGAAGGAGGAATGAGAGAGAGATAGAGAGAGATCTAATTAGGAAGAAACCACATACCTGGGGAGGTAAAAATCTTCAATCCTCCCATTTATTCACTCAGAACAGAGTTCAGAATCCCTATGAATGCGTTTGAGATCCTCTAAAAAATGATAATAATAGGTTAGGGATGATTTGGGGTCTATTGGGGGTTAATATGGGGGTATGGGTCTTTTAAAATCTGATTTTTGGGTCAATTAAAATTGCACACATGATTTCCCAGGATGGGGTTCAAAGTTTTCCAAACCATGCCCCCAAACCATGTGCCTATTTGGGGGGGGGGAAGGCACAAATTATCCTAAGAGGGTGAATAGTTTGAAAAACCATATGACAGCTATTTGAATCCCCTCTGTTTGTGTTTGAACAATTTTTTGGGTAGGGTGCATTGTTTTGGAAAACTATTTTCCAGCCATGCACTGTCCATATTCCATCCACATTCTCCATATTTTCACCAAACAATCCTTAAGATAAAAGCCAAAAAAAGTACTCAAAACAAGGAAAATTATTACTTGAAAACAATCTTGGGACATCTCCATTAAAGTTCAGAATCATACAATCTCCCCACCTTATAAAAGATCATCCTCAATATGTACTCCCAACCATCTCTAAGATTCAGAGTAAAAAAGATCCTGTCACTGAGCCTGCATATCAACTTTTGTCTTCCATGATTCTTCCTAAGATCGACTATGTTATAACAATACATGAAATATCAACATTCTCATCCACTAAGAAAATTCCTCAATATGATCCAACACATGTATTAGATTCTTCTCAAAGGACACAACATCTTTATGCTCAACATTATCCATGCCAATCACATGAGAAGAGTCAGGGTGATACATCCAAAGTTGCGACACATAAAAAACATCATGAATAACCTTATACCTATGTGGAAGATCCAATTGGTATACCACTGGACTGATCCTCTCCAAAAACTCAAATATTCCAATAGTCCTGGGTTGTATCTTACCCTTTCTCCAAATCCTACATTGACTTATTCTAGGATACACCCAAATGAATATATGATATGTCTCTATAAACAATAGGGGTCATCGATTCATCATATGAATTATGTATGCTCTGATTCATATCTATATGCTTTCAAATCAACAGTACCTACTCTGACATCTCTTGCACAAGACTCAATCCCAATAGCTTTGAATCACATACCTCCATCCAGTATAGAGGTGATCTACATGACATACCATAAAGACTCATATATGCTTCCATCTGTATAGTTACTTGATAAATAATTTTATAGGAGTACTGAATGAGAACTAAGTAATTTTACCACGACCCACAAAAGTCAAGAACACATACTTGCGGAACATCTTTAAGTACCTATATAGTACATTTCAACTTCCCATATGTCTATCGGTGTAAATCCATACTCAATAAAAAATGTGTTCCAAGAACATTCTACAAGCCCTAACAGAAGCATGTTGTAAAGTTTGTGTCACAGTTTAAAACAATAATTCATGGCACCCCATGCAGATAGAATATCTCAAAAACATATAAGTTTCCAAATTGATCCTTAAAAAATTCTCACGTATAGAAAAGAAATGTGCTACTTTCATCAGTCTGTGTACAATCAGCAAAAAATTTCATTATTTTAAGGCATCCTCAGTAGACCCCACAAAAAATCTATAGTAATTTTGTTTGACTTGCATTCCGAAATATAAAATGGTTGTAGTAAACCACTAGGAAATTTATTCTCAACCTTCACCTGTTGACATATGTAGAATCTTGTCATGAACTCTACTATCTCCATTTTTAAGCCTATCCACCAAAACGGTCATTATAGGTCATGATAAATTTTGGTCACACTTAGATGCACCAAACAATTTGAGGCATGAAATTCAAATATCACCTCATATTATATGCTCATAGGCAAAAAAATCTCATTACTGACATAAATGAACTCATCCTCATCCATGATCTAATCAAAAGGTAACTCCCCCACCTTCAAGGTTTTCCCTCAAGGACAAACATTCAAAATCCTCATATTGACTCTCCTTAATCTAGTTCAAATGTGTAGACTCCACTAAAACTGATATGAGAGTCATCTTATCCTGAACCTCCTAAAATACAAAATTCATCTCACCTAGTAAAGTAATCATTTTACATTAAGCAATAGAATCCTGAACTACCCTAGTTTGAGTTTTCTGACTTAACGAATCATCAACACTATTTCCTTTCCTAGTAATATATTAAAATTAAAATTTAGAAGATTTCATATACTCAACCCACCTCTACTGGCAGATATTCAAATCTCATAGTGAAAATATATACATTAAGCTCTTATGATCAGTATAAATAGTAAACTTCTCACCCAAAAGATAATTCGAAAAAAAATTTAAGGCATAAAAAACTACTGCCAAATTGAGATAATTCATAGGTCAGTTACATTCATGTGGACCCAACTTCTAAGACCCATACACCATAACTTGATCCCCCTGTATCAACACTTCTCCATGCCTGATTCTTGATGCATCACAAGACAGGGTAATCTTCTCACCTGGATCAGGTCGGATCAAGATTGGTGTCATATTCAAATGATTATTCATCTCCCAGAAGGAATTATCACATGAACTCATCCATTAAAACTTTATCCCCTTATTTTTTAATCCCTAATTAGTGCTTATAAATGGGAAAAGTCCTAGATTAACCTATGATAATTACCCGTAAGCCCTATAAAATAACAGATATCAAAAAAAAATTATTGGGATTATCCCAAGAATCCACTACCTAAACATTATTTTCATCCACTAAAACACCTTCCTCTAAGATTATGTGACCCAAGAAGTGAACCAGATAAATCCAAAACATACACATATATAGCTTGGCGTATAGCCGATCCTCTCTCAGTGTACTGAGGATGATGTTAAGTTGTTTGGCATGAATGTCATGAGTCTTGGATTACAACAAGATATCATCCAAAAATAATACCAAAAAATGATCTAGGTAAAGATGGAAGATTCAATTCATCAAGGCCATAAACACTTATTCTGCGTTGTTCATCCTAAAATACATCTCAATCAACACATAAAGTCCATACCTTCTTCTGAATAAGTATTCGTTATATCATAAGGTCAAAATCTCAACTGACTTTACCCTGACCTCAATTTAATCTTTGATAAGATCCAATCTCCCCGAAATTGGTCAAAGAGATCATCCATACATGGAAGTGGATACCAATTCATCAAAGTCATATAGTTGAATTTTTGGTAATCAACACATATACGTAGAGTCCCATAATCCTTATTTTTTTAAAAAAATTCTAATACCCATTGTGATGTACTCATATGGATAAATCTGTTATCCTACAACTCTTCCACTTCATTCTTGATATCTAGAAGCTCTGTTGGTTCCATTCTGTATGGTGGAATAGAAACTATATCAGCCCCAAGAATGAGCTCAGTAGTAAATTCCACATCTCTCTTAGGCATAATCCCAAATAATTATTCAGTAAAACATCTTGAAACCTATCCAATATAGGTGGAAATACATTTTATTTACAACCTAATAAACAATCAATAGAATAGAAACCTAGGTGGTGTGCTCCCCCATTTTCCAATAAACTATCCCGATTGGATATCCAACTCTACTTACTGAATATATATGTCACCCAAGGTAGATATAAAAGTCACTCTTTTTTGGTAACAGTCTATATTGGTTCGGTATGTGACTAACCAGTCCATACCAAAAATTAGGTCAGTGCCTGACATGTAAAAAATATAAAGATCCCACATAAAAGGATACTCCCAAACCTCAAGAGAACACCCTTTTCATAAATATGTCTCTCTACCATACTTCCAAAGGTGCGTCTATCATCAACACCACACTCACGAACTACAACACTAGGCTGAAACCATTCAAAACATAGGTTCATGAAGGTTATAACTATCCAGGGAGAAATAACATTTTCTAAAGAATTTAATAGTGATATTAATAAGATACTTCCTAGTTCAAACATGTAAATTAAGTTGGTTACTTATAAATACTACAAATATGTTTAATTGAACATTATCATTAGGGTGATTTCTACAATGGGTTTTTCCTCCAGGGCCTCTGACCTCCTGTTCAGATATCTTAATTCCTCTTGGTTCTCAATATCCTTCATAGGGAAGAATTATAGGTTCTTCAAGACAGTTCAAGGGATAATACAAGGTTACCCACTACCCCAACATTATTTATTATCACACAATATATTCTTAGATACGTCATTAATATGAGTATCATGGGGGGTATTGTTCTTCTTTATCGGTGTATTTCTCACTCATGGACCATTTCCCACATAATGCTTGTGGATGGTACAATTATCTTTGAAAATAAAAATAAGATATTTTTTTGTGGTACTAACTATCTTTTCAAGACTATTGTAAATGGAGAGGACCATTTATTAATTAGAAAAAGAGTAACTTCTATATCTTTAAAAGGTTCTTAGACATATGGGTAATATTGTTGATTAATTGTCTAGGCATGAAGAGAAGAGGCCTCCCTATGTATTTCCAGGGTGATCCTATCACTGCTAGAAAACTACATATCAATCATTTTGATAAAATTATGGGGAGGCTCACATTAATATTTTATGAACTAGAAAAACCTATACCAATCCATCAATGAAATAATAACCTTGGTGAATAGTGTACTTTCATCTATACTGATCCATGCTCTCTCAGCAATGGAGGTAGCAAAGGAATTCATCACTCACATCAGTAACATATTGGAGTCTTTTATTTGGGTTGAAAATATAGAGGTAAAACATCATTGTAATTATTGGGTGAGGTTATTCTGTCTAGTGAAAGAAGGAGGTATCAATGTTAGAAATATTTCAGACATGCTTCAAAGTATGCATTGGAAATTGGCCTGGGATATTCTTGAAGAATGAACTCTTTGGGGTAGGTTCATGGAAAATAAATGTTGTGGGGATGTTTCTATGGAAAGGGAGGGTTTCTTTATCTTTATGGTATTTTATTCATCCACATATCTCAACTCTATAAAGAAACAATCTATGGATTGTTGGTAGGGGAAAAATATCATTCTATAACTAAAAATGGTCTTAATATATACTCAGTTTCCTTAAATTCCAAATTCCAAATTTAACCATTAGAATCTCACGAAAGTAAATAGAATTCATCAAAACTATTCTGAACATGAATAAACATGATATTTTCAAAATTATTGATATTAATACTAATCCATCTATGTGCGTATTTATTGGTTCTTCATCTGGTGCATTCTCTATGTCATACTTCTGCAGGATAAAGCCATCCCCTTACAATTTTATGAGACGAGGTTCTTTTGTGTAAGGATGATCCTGCAAAATATAACTTCCTCATCTAAAAAATTTTGAGTCATTCATTATCTACTAATGATTACATTAAAATAATTCGAGTCAATATTTTTTCTAGGTGTGTGTATTGAGAGGTGAGCTAGTAAGAGAGGTCAAAACATATATTCTTCAAAGGTGATTTAGCATGCTAGGTGTGGATAGATTTCATGGAATTTATAGGTATTTCCTCCTAGGAATTATAGGGTTTATAATATTTTGATAAATGGGTACATGGTGTGGGTTTGGGTGGGATGAAGTAGAAGGATCAATCTATGGTTATCTCAGTATGTTTTTGGTGTATCTAAAAGGTGAGGAACACATACCATGTTTAACAAAAATTTTATAAAGGAAGATCTCTATTCATCCAAACCAGGAACCTCTTGGTTTATTTGACTCACCTCAGCAAGAACTAGGATGAATCCCATACATCAGACTACTTCTTATGGGAAGGAACTACATTCATTCTTACATGAGAACCGTCATTGGCCACTGGGTTCACTAGCACCCCCACTGTTTAAATCCTAAACCTAACACAAATGGGTCGTGTAATATGGGTTCCATGAGGGAAGGTGGTGTGGTTCATGATTCTTGTGGTGGTTTCATCTTTGTGTTCACCGCTTATTTTTGTAGTAGGGGATCCTTTCCAGATGAGGTGAATGTGATGGTCACAGGTTATATATTATGTAGGGAAAAAATATAATGTTTACAACGGTTGTAATAGACACTATAACATTATTCATGTCCTTGATTGGTTCCAGACCGACCCATTGGTCGATCTCTTATATAAGTATACATTTTTGGATCCTTATAAACATCTATATGATTGTTCTTAACACTTAGAGAGAGGGAAAACATGCTTTGGACTTCTTAGCATCTATAGAGGTATAGGGGGATTGGATTATATGATTCCCTAAAATGATCTCTGTAACACCCTGAGATTTTATAAGATATATTATTTTTAATTTCTTTAATAACTTCTTTTGTACGCTACAACAAGATTATCTTAGGCTATACGCAACACCGTATTAGCTTGCAGTATACGCAACACTAATCTTGGACCGTGATAAACACAATTTCAAGTTTGTTTGATAGTAGTTATTAAATGAAACATTGAGTGTATATATATATATATATATTCAATTTATAAATTAAATATGATTGGATTTTGTTATAAGAAACAACAAAGGAGTCTTTCACTACACGCAACCCTAACTTGGCTTGCATTACACGCAATCACAACCTTCCTCGATAGCGTGTGTTTTACGGAATACCGGGTTTCACAAAACAACGATATATTGTTATAATATTATTATAGACTTGTCGTTATGAATAGTATTAACTACATTTTAAATTTTATAACATTATCATTCATCTTACATATTTTCTAGAACATGGTATGAGAACAAAATAAAATTTTCGGGTGAAATTAGTATTTAAAAAAAATGCAGTATTGCCGCCTTTTTATGGAGCACCAACATTAAATCTAGTTTCTGACATGTTTATAAGTTAAATTTGAAAAAATAAAATTTTTACTTGGAATCAAGATATAAAAATTTAATTTGGATAAATTCTTCATATTTTTCTGAAAACTTTCATATTTTAATGAATAGTAAAAACACGCTATATTTTAATTTTAAAAAAATTTTCATCAAAATAATTTATATGGCTAGATTATATTTTTAATTGGTTTTAATATTTAATTAGAATATATTATTACCATTTAATCCATTGTTGGTCAATGGAATTAATTTCATTTTGAATTTGGACATAAACAAGTGTCGATCTTTTGATAGTTATTGTTTCTTAAAAACACACTATTTGTTTTGATAATGGGGATTAATTTTAAAATTAATTAATGCCACTTCAATGTTTTGATGTAAGAAAAATAGACATTATTTTTGAATTCAGAATATCAAATATAGCTTATGCTGATTTTTTGGTATTTTTCTGAAAAACATCAATTTTTGAGGAATAGTGAAACCACTTAGTGGTAGTTAAAAAAACTGACTCTTTCATTTAAATGGAATTTTACCACTTTCGTGAATTGAATTTAAAAAATCTGACATACATAGTTGTTATCAAGAAATAAAAATTTGGTTCATTAAAATGAAAATAATATTTGGTGAATAGTAACTTTTGACTTTTATTTACTGTGGTTAAAGGTAAATAGGGTAATTCAAGGTTAAAAGAATATTATAATAATTAAAAATTACCATAAAACTTGTACTAAATTTATTGGATAAGTAGTGGCCGACCATGGGCATCCTTGGGTCGATTTTGGGACCCCATTGAGCCACTTAGTAGTAATAATGACAATTTGGATTAATTAATTTAATGTAAAGACAAAATTCACATTAACAAAAAGTTTTTAGTAATTAATTTTTATAAGGGGTTATATAAATTATCTTTTAGATTATAAATATGCATTGGAAAGATAAAACTATTTCATACATGGTGGTGTTTTATTATAATTTTTAGACATCAAATAAATTAAATTATTTATGACACAATAATGATGTAGTATTTACCTCATTAATAAATGATTTAAATAAATAAGATTATAATTATTAAAATATTATCCAAAACATGTCCAATTCTGGTTGGATGCTATCATTTTGACCATGATTCATCTTATCTTTATCTTTAATGATTTTTGGACCTTTTGAAACTGAAGATAAGTTTATGATAATATCATATTTTCACACTTTCCAAAGGTGTCTCTCTCCTCCCTTATAAAAGGGAACCTCCTCCCTCTCATCTTTACACAAATTTGAGCTTTCAAGCTTATAAAACCCCTGCCCATTACTCTTGTAAACTCCCCTTGTAATATTATAGAGGACCTGGTCTTCTTAAAAGACGAATATTAGTTCCCTAAGAGGTGGTTTCAAAGAGGCGTGTCTAAGAAGAGGTAATATCTGTTACCGATTCTTTCAAATTTATTTCTTTTATACTTCCTCTTCTTTAGTTGTTTCATTATGAAGTAATAACATCAGTATTACATATATACTGATATTTTATTATAAATATGAAACAACCCTATTTCACCATCTATCCATCTTACGGAAAATGAAATCACCCCACGTGTGTACGTACGGAATACCGTCTCCACGCCGTGGCGTAATCTGTTTTTCCACCACCACTTTACTTGGATGGGTATAATGGTGTAAAGAATAACTATATATGGTTAATATAAAATCATACAGATTATGAGATATTATATAATACACTCCAATTCAATTCAATAATTATGGGAATGATACCATCGCTTGTGCGTACGTACGGATTACCGTCTCCACGACGCAATGTGATTCATTCTCCATGTTAACCACTCAAGAATGATTATAAAGTATATATAATTAATAATAATGAAATATATGACATGATGAATCTACTGGATTTATGTATATATATATATGTCATCTACTTACTTCCATTCAACTCAATAAGGAAAGGAAAACAGCGTTCATGTGTATGTACGACTTACCGTCTCCATGAACGGTGTATTTCATTTCATTCGTCTATCTATTATATATATATATACTGAATATATATGATATATAAATAATTATTTACATTCTGGAAGTAAGTAAATAATGATATAAGTAATAATAATATCACGAACAACAAATCGAAACACGTATGATAAATGAAACGATTTTACTCAAAACGCTACTTTAACATGGAATTTACAAAAGAACGGGTAATATATTGTCATAAGTGAACCATATATGATATAATAACAATGAATATGATTCTGTAATAATTCAATGACATTATTTAAATCATTATACATGAGGTTCAGATACATACGAAGCATATCTGACATAAGGTAATGGATAACTTTTCCAATATCATTTTTATCCGAGATTGTTTATTCGTAAGTATTTAATGGGGTTATATTTATCATTAATGTCCCTATTTTATAAAAATGGTTTCATTTATGTTTAAAGTCTTTTTTACCCATTTTTTACTTTTACTACATGGTATTTATGGAATCTTTCTTTTTTTACCATATGAGGTACTTTTTTACTTTTCCAGCAAAAGTATGAGAAAAATGTTTTTTTAAATTATACAGCATGAACGGATTTTTATGGTTTCTTAACACCTTATTCTCATAAATCTTACTATACAATATTTCTTGACTATTTTCAAAAAAATACTTTTATTTTAAAATTTCATGGAATTTTGTAAAAGGAAAATGATTTTGAAGAAGAAAGGATATTTTCCTCAAGAATTCATTTCAAGTGTTTTATCAAAACCATTTTCCATATAAGATTCCATTATTTCATATGTGTATGTTTCTAGTATAATGTCTCTATGATTTACATGGTTTCAATTTTTTATGATGAAATGATATCCATTTTTTTATATGGATTATTTTATGATGGGATGATGTTTATGAAACCCATTTTATTCTTTGGGGAATGATGAATGATTTATGTTCTTGTTGTGGCACACGTAAGAATGATTTCATTATGAGATGGATGAGACCTATTTCTCCCTCTAATGCATTGGGTAAAGATCTATATCTCATGAGATAGACATGGCTGGAATGGTATGTTAATCCGGTTCAGTGATACAGGACTGGAATGAGGAGTGAACTCGATTCAGAAAGGGACTTTGTCCACTAAGATGGTCTTGGCAGCAATGCCTTGGCTACTATGGAAATCATATCATGTGCTTAATGGTTTTCCACAATTAAATGTTTTGTTCCCATGATATTTTATCATGATTGATGTTCCTTTATGATTTATTCCTTACGTACTGCCATGATTTATTTTACAACTCAATATTTTGATGACTAAACTTTATGTTCAAGTTTTGAAGTTAAAATGATTATGGTTTGTTTTATTTTCTCCATGCTTAAACTTACTGAGAATTTGAGCTCACCCTTTATATGTGTTCTTTTCCCCAGGATATAAATAAAGGTTTTATGAAATAAAAAAAGGGAAGATATTTATGGGAGATGTTGAAGAACATTCACCCAGAATAGAAGATTATGTTCCAAGTTTCCAAATACACTAAACTATTACAGTCCTTTGGTGTCTATTTTTGTTATGTATTAAGTATTATACAAAAGTAATGTAATGTCTATGTACATCAAGTCTTGGGAATCTACAGTTGGTATCAGAGGAAAGGTTTTTCTAACCTTTGGAAACTAGGATGCCAAAACTTTAGTGAGATCCCTAGAAGATATTTCTAAGGTTTGTCTAGGGATGTCCCCAATGTTTAGTATAACTATATTTTACAGACCTAGAATTATGTTGATGATCATGAATAACCTAGTATGAACCTAAGGTGTCATGGATTAAATAATGTGTGATAAGTTAGACTTTTTATGATTATGTGGTTGCTCATTATTTTAATTGTTTCTTACACCATGGTTTATGGTTTTAGTCAATGGAGGGAACCAGAAGGAATTGGGACAACATTGAATCCAATGGAAAAATTGGTGACTATGAGCAAATAAATTGCATAATTCCTAGAAATAAAGATATTGTGATTATGCCGAATCAGTCATCGAGATATATGATTAACAAGGTTAACTTTAGTGGTATTCATAATTCATCAAATAAGAGGAAGATGGACTTTTATTCATGTTCACATGGTGAGGAGCATAGAGAAAGGAAGATTAATATTTCTAAAGAAGGGAATAAGAACCTTGATGAATACATCAAATGGAGGGGAATATGTTATCTATGTGGAGTGAAGGGTCATAGAGTTACAGACTGTTGTGGAGTTCAATGTCTTATCTATGGAGAACATGGGCATTACCCAACTCAATGCCCTCACCTAAGAGGTTAGTTTTAAATCAAGGAAGGACTTATTCCATGACAATCATTAAAGATGATGTATTGAAGGGTTTATGTATTGGTATTCAAGGATAATGTTTTTGAGGTACTTTTATGGTATTTTGGAATATTTATGTATCGGTCTATTGTGGTTTTCAATACTTTTATGGTACCGATAACCATGAAAAGTGATTGAAATATTTTTGGAAAGCAGATGAAATGCGCACAATGAAGGGATAAGGAGAAAATAATATATATGATAGTATTCATGAGATCATGACTGATATAAGGACAAAGTGATATCATGGTTTGAGTATATAAATTTTTTGGGATTTTGGTATGTGGAAAGAGTTAACTTTTGACAGCATTCATGTTTTTACTAAGGTTCAATGGGTATTCATTTTTCAAGGGAATACATGATTAAGGTATTCACATGTTTGGAATGTGACCAATAAGATATATCATATGATAAATGATGGTATTCACATGCTCGGTAGATGACAATTCCAGTAATCATTTTCTTTATACTATGAGGTTGGACATATGTATATTGGATAAATCTAAAGATTGGAATTGGTTATGTTGAACATCATATAGTATTGTTTAAGGATAAAACTTTTTTCGATATTATTGATGGAATTTCATAATGATGTAGTTTTAGAAAAAGGATACCCAATAGGATGGGTGATAACCCATCACGTCGGACAAGGATGTGGGAATCGAACCCACAACCAAAGTGCGATAAGCCTTTATCACCTACCACTGGCCTATATGAAGTCCCTGGTTAGTAGAAACTAGTTTTATTTTATTAAGCGGTATGATAGATAAAGTATAATTCCATTTTAGGAACCATATACGACTAATCTCACCATAGATTCACTTATCTATATAACTTTTAGTAACCTTCTATTTGAGATAGATGGAATGACCTATCATTCTATCGCGTGATCTTCTAACACTTCACGAATTCCAAATTCAACTTCATTTATTTAAGAGATGAAGTGGAAATTGTTCAAGGCACAAACAACGGTGAGATTGTATCAAAATCAAGTAAGTATTTATTTTTACTAAAAAATATTCAACATTAGGGAAATGATTTTGAGAACTAAAAAAGTTGTCCAAGTACCCTTATATCCGATGAATCAGATGGTACCTTATATCATCATAATTTATGGCTTTTTGATTGTTGGCTTTTTTATAGCCATGTTCTCTACCACTCTCCATCAGAACATGATGGTTAGGTTTCTCTTCCTTATCCATATTTTCACCTACTTTATTCTATGTGGAAACCTAGGGATAAGTTAATTTGGGTAACCGTTATGTTTCTTATAATACTTTTTAAAATTAGGTTTTAGTATTCCTTTTTATGATTCGGGTTTCTATGAAATAAACTTTCAAGTAGTTAACCATTTATAACCCTGATGAATTTCAAGGGCGAAATTCATTTTAAGGGGGGTAGAATGTAACACCCCGAGATTTTATAAGGTATATTCTTTTTAATTTCTTTCATATGTTCTGTTGTACGCTACACCAATATTATTTTACACTATACGCAAAACCGTAATAGCTTGCAGTATACGCAACCCAAATCTTGGATCGTGTTAAACACAATTTCAAGTTTGTTTGATAGTAGTTATTCAACGAAAAATTGAGGGTGTATATATATATATTCAATGTATAAATGAAATATGATTTGATTTTGTTATATTAAATCACCAAGGAGTCTTGCACTACACGCAACCCTAACTTGGCTTGCATTACATGCAATCGCAACCTTCCTCGATAGCGTGTGTTGTACGCAGTACTGGGTTTCACTAAACAACGATGTATTGTTATAATATTATTATAGACTAGCCGTTATGAATATTATTAACTAAATTTCAAATTTTATATCATTATCACTCAGCTTACATATTTTCTATAACATGGTATGAGTACAAAATAAATTTTTCGGGTAAAATAAGTATTTTTAAAAAAATGCAGTTTTGCCGCCTTTTGATGGCGCGCCCACCTTAAATCTATTTTTTGACATGTTTATAAGTTCAATTTGAAAAAAATAAGATTCTTCCTTGGAATGAGGATATAAAAATTCAATTTGGATAAATTTTTCATATTATTCTGATAACATTCATATTTTAATAAATAGTAAAAACACGCTATATTTTAATTAAAAACAACTTTTTTCATCGCAATAATTTATATGGTTATATTGTATTTTTAATTGGTTTTAAAGTGTAATTAGAATATATTTTCACCATTTAATCCAATGTTGTTCATTGTAATTAATTTCACTTTGAATTTGGACATAAACAAGTGTCGATCTTTTGATATTTATTGTTTCTTAAAAATATGCTATTTGTTTTGATAATGGGAATTAATTTTAAAATTAATTAATGTCACTTCTATGTTTTGAATTTTGAAAAATAGACATCATTTTTGAATTAAGAATATCAAATATATCATAGTCTGAATTTTTGGTATTTTTTTTGAAAAAAATCAATTTTTGATGAATAGTGAAACAACTTAGTGGTAGTTAAAAAAACTGACTCATTCATTTAAATGGAATTTTACCACTTTTGTGAATTGAATTTCAAAAATATGACATACATGGTTTTTATCAAGAAATAAAAATTTGGTTTAATAAGATGAAAATAATTTTTGGTGAATAGTAACTTTTGATTTTTATTTACTGCGGTTAAAGGTAAATTGGGTAATTCAAGGTTAATAGAATATTATGATAACTCAAAATTACCTTAAAACTTGTCCTAACTTTATTTTATGAGTAGTTTCCGACCATGGGAATCCTTGGGTTGATATTGGGACACCATTGAGCCACTTGGTAGTGATAATGACAATTTTGATTAATTAATTTAATGTAAATACAAAATTGACATTAACAAAAATCTTTTAGTAATTAATTTTTATAAGGGGTTATATAAATTATCTTTTAAACTATAAATATTAATTGGAAATATAAAAATATTTCCTACATGATGGTGTTTTTTTATAATTTTTAGACCTCAAAAAAATTAAATTATTTATGACACAATAATGATGCAGTATTTACCTCATTGATAAATGATTTAAATAAATAAGATTATAAAGATTAAAATATTATCCAAAACATGTCCAATTATTATTGGGTGATTTTATTTCGACCATGAGTGATATTATCTTCATCTTTAATGATTTTTGGACCTTTTTTAAGAAAATATAAGTTTATAATAAAATAATATTTTCACACTTTCCAAAGGTGCCCCTCTCCTCCCTTATAAAAGGGTACCTCATCTCTCTCCTCTTTACAAAACATTGAGCATTCAAGATCAGCCAAACCCTACCCATTAATCTTATAAACTCCCCTAGTAATATTTTAGAGGTCCTGGTCTTCTTCAAAAACCAACATTAGTGCCCTAAGAGGTGGTTTCAAAAAGGCGTGTCGAAGAAGAGGTAATATCCGTTACCGATTCTTTCAAATTTATTTCTTCTTCTACATCCTCTTCTTTAGTTTTTTCATTATAAAGTAATAAAATCTATATTAATTATATACTTATATGTTATTATAAATATGAAACAACCCTATTTCACCATCTATCCATCTTATGGAAAATGAAATCACCGTGCGTGCGTATGTACGAAATACCGTCTCCACGCCGTGGTGTAATATGTTTTTCCACCACCACCTTACTTGGATGGGTATAATGGTGTAAAGAATAACTATATATGGTTAATATAAAATTATACGAATTATGAGATATTATAAAATCCACTCCAATTCAATTAAATAATTATGGGAATGATACCATCGCTCGTGCGTACGTATGGATTACCGTCTCCACGACCCGATGAGATTCATTCTCCATGTTAACCACTCAAGAATGATTATAAAGTACATATAATTAATAATAATGAAATATATGACATGATAAATCTACTGGATTTATGTATATATATATATATGTCATCTAATTACTTCCAATCATGTCAAGAAGGAAAGGAAAACAACGTTTATGCGTACGTACGGATTAACGTCTCCAAGAACGATGTATTTCATTTCATTCGTCTGTCTATTATATATATATATACTGAATATATATGATATATAAATCATTATTTGAATTATGGAAGTAAGTAAATCATCATATAAGTAATAATAATATCAATAACAACAAATCTAAACATGTACGATAAATGAAACGATTTTACCCAAAACACTGGTTTAACATTGAATTTAGAAAAAACAGGTAATATAAAGTCATAAGTGAACCATATATGATATCATAAAAATGAATATGATTCTATAATAATTCAATGAAATTATTTAAATCATTATACAGGAGGTTCATATACATACGAAGCATATCAGACATAAGGTAAGGGATACCTTTTCCAATCTCGTTTTTATCTGAGATTGTTTATTCGTAAGCATTTACTCGGGTTATATTTATCATCCATGTCCCTATTTTATATAAATTGTTTCATGTATGTTTAAAGTAATTTTTACCTATTTTTGAATTTTACTACATGGTATGTATGGAATATTTCTTTTGTTTACCATATAAGGTACTTTTTGAATTTTCAGGAAAAAGTATGAGAAAAATGTTTTTTTAACTTATACGGCATGGACAGAATATTACGGTTTCATAACACATTATTTTCATGAAGCTTACTATACAAGATTTCATGAATATTTTCAAAAAAATCCTTTTCTTTAAAAATTTCATGGAAATTTGTAAAAAGAAAATTATTTTGAAGAAGAAAGGATATTTTCCTCAAGAATTAATTTGAAGTGTTTTTATCAAAACCATTTTCCATATATGATGGCATTATTTCATATGTGTAAGTTTCTAGTATAATGTCTCTATGATTTACATGGTTTCAATTTTCTTATGATTAAATGATATCCATTTTTTATATGGATTATGTTATGATGGGATGATGTTTATGAAACCCATTTTATTCTTTAGGTAACGATGAATGATTTATGTTCATGTTGTAGAACACGTAAGAATGATTTCATTATGAGATGGGTGGGACCTATATATCCCTCCAATTAATTGGTTAAAGATTTATATCTCATGAGATAGACATGGCTGGAACTGTAAGTTAATCTAGTTCTGTGATACCGGACTGGAACGAGGATTGAACTCGATTCAGAAACGGACTTTGTCCACTAAGATGGTCTTGACAGTAATGACTTGGATACTATAGAAATTATATCATGTGATTAATGGTTTTCCATAATTAAATGATTTATTCCCTAGCTATTTTATCTTTATTGATGTTCCTTTATGATCTATTCCTTACATACTGCCAAGATTTATTTCACAACTCAAGATTTTGATGATTAAACTTTATGTTCATGTTTTTTTGTTCAAATGTTTATGGTTTGTTTTATTTTCACCATGCTTACCCTTACTGAGTATTTGAGATCACCCTTTATATGTTTTTTCCCCAGGATATAAATAATGTTTTTAGGTAATAATAAAATGGAAGATATTTATGGGAGATATTGAAAATCTTTCACCAAGATTAGAAGATTATGTTCCAAGTTTCCGAATACACTAAACTATTATGGTCCTTTTTTGTCTATTTTTGTCATGTATTAAGTATTCCGCAAAAGTAATGTAATGTCTATGTACGTCATGTCTTGGGACTCTACAGTTGGTATCAAAGGAAACGTTTAGTTAACCTTTGGAAACTAGGATGCTAAAACTTTAGTGAGATCCCTATAAGATATTTCTAAGGTATGGCTAGGGATGTCCCTAAGGTTTAGTATAACTATAGGTTACAGTCCTATAATTATGTTGACGATCATGAATAACCTTGGATGAACCTTAGGTGTCATGGATTATATAATGTGCGATAAGTTAGTCTTTTTATGATTTTGTGGTAGCTCGTTATTTTAACTGTTTCTTACACCATGGTTTTTGGTTTTAGTTAATGGAGGGAACCAGAAGAAATTGGGTCAACATTGAATCCAAAAGACAAATTGAAGACTATGAGAAACGAAATTGTGTAATTCCTAGAAAGAATGATATTGTGATTATGCTGAATCAGTCATCGTGAAATATGACTAACAAGGTAAACATTAGTGGTATTCTTAAGTCATCAAATAAGAGGAAGATGGACGTTTATGAATGTTCACATGGTGAGGAGCATAGAGAATGGAAGATTGAGAATTCTAAAGAAGGGAAGAAGAACCTTGATTAATACATCAAATTGAGGGGAAGTTGTTATCTAAGTGGAGTGAAGGGTCATATAGTGACAGACTGTTGTGGAGTTCAATGTCTTATCTGTGGAGAACATGGGCATTACCCAACTCAATGCCCTGACCTGAGAGGTTACTTTTAAATCAAGGAATGAATTATTCCATGACAATCATTGAAGAGGATGGATTGAAGTGTTTATGTATTGGTATTCAAGAATAATGTTTTTGAGGTACTTTTATGGTATTTTGGAATATTTATGTATTGGTCTCTTGTGGTTTTCAATTATTTTATTGTATCGATAACCATGAAAAGTGATTGAAATATTTTTGGAAAGAAAATGAAATGTTCATAGTGAAGGGATAAAGAAAAAATAATATGTATGATAGTATTCATGAGCTCATGACTGATATAAGGACAAAGTGATATAATGGTTTGAGTATATAGAAATTTTGGGATTTTGGTATGTGGAAAGAGTTAACTTTTGACAGCATTCATGTTTTTACTAAGGTTTAATGGGTATTCAATTTTCATGTGAATACATGATTAAGGTATTCACATGTTTGGAATGTGACCAAAAAGATATATTGTATGATAAATGATGGTATTAACATGCTCAGTAGATGAAATTTCTAGTAATCATTTTCTTTATACTATGAGATTGGATAGATGTATTTTGGATATGTCTAAAGATATGAATGGGTTATGTTGGACATAATATAATATTGTTTAATACTAGATCTTTTTTTCGATATTATTGATGGAATGTCATAATGATGTTGTTTTAGAAAAAGGACACCCTGCAGGATGGGTGACAACCCATCGTGTTGGACAGGGCTGTGGGAATCGAACCCACAACTGATGTGCGACATGCCTTTATCGCCTACCACTGGCCTACAGGAAGTACCTGGTTAGTAGAAACTAGTTTTGTTTTATTAAGCGGTATGATAGATGAAGTATAAGTCCATTTTAGGAACCATATACGACTAATCTCACCATAGATTCACTTATGTATATATCTTTTGTTAACCTTCTATTTGAGATAGATGGAATGACCTATCATTCTATCTAATGATCTGCTAACACTTCACGAATGAAAAATTAAACTTCATTTCATTAAAAGATGAAGTGGAAATTGTTCAAGGCATGAACAATGGTGAGATGTACCAAAATCAAGTAAGTATTTCTTTTAATTCAACAATTTTTCAACATTAGGGAAATGTTTTTGAGAAATAAAAACGTTTTCCTAGTACCCTTATATCCGATGAATCATATGGTACCTTATATCATCAAAAATTTATGGCTTTGTGATTGTTGGCTTTTTATATCCATGTTCTCTACCACTCTCCATCAGAACATGATGGTTAGGTTTCTCTTCCATATCCATATTTTCACCTATGTTCTCATATGTGGAAACCAAGTGATGAGTTAATTTGGGAAACCGTTATGTTTCTTACATTACTTTCTAAAATTAAGTTTTAGTATTCCTTTTTACGATGTGGGTTTCTATGGAAAAAACATTCAAGTAGTAAACCATTTATAACCCCGAATAATTTCGAGGGAAAAATTCATTTTAAGTGGGGTAGAATGTAACACCCCGAGATTTTATAAGATATATTCCTTTTAATTTCTTTTCTATCTTCTTCTATACGCTACACCAAGATTTTCTTATGCTATACGCAACACTGTATTATCTTGCAGTATATGCAACACTAATCTTGGATCATGTTAAAAAAAAATCAAGTTTGTTTGATAGTAGTTATTCAACGCAACATTGAGTGTATATATATATATATATATTCAATTTATAAATGAAATATGATTGGATTTTGTTATACGCAACAACAAAGGAGTCTTGCACTACACACAACCCTAACTTGGCTTGCATTACACGCAATCGCAACCTTCCTCGATAGCGTGTGTTGTACACAATACCAGGTTTCACAAAACAATGATATATTGTTATAATATTATTATAGACTCGCCATTATGAATAGTATTAACTAAATTTTAAATTTTATAACATTATCATTCATTTTACATATTTTCTAAAACATGGTATGAGAACAAACTAAATTTTTTAGGTAAAATAAGTATTTTTAAAAAAATGTAGTTTTGCCGCCTTTTGATGGAGCACCAACTTTAAATATATTTTTGACATGTTTATAAGTTAAATTTGAAAAAATAAAATTCTTACATGGAATCAGGATATAAAAATTTAATTTGGAAAATTTTTTCATATTATTCTGATAACATTCATATTTTAATGAATAGTAAAAACCCGTTATATTTTAATTAAAAACAAATTTTTTCATCATAATAATTTATATGGTCAGATTATCTTTTTAATTGTTTTTAAAGTTTAATTAGAATATATTTTTACCATTTAATCCAATTTGGTCATTGGAATTAATTTCACTTTGAATTTGGACATAAACAAGTGTCGATCTTTTGATAGTTATGGTTTCTTAAAAACATGGTATTTGTTTTGATAATGGAAATTAATTTTAAAATTAATTAATTCCACTTAAAAGTTTTGAATTTGGAAAAATCGAAATCATTTTTGAATCCGGGATATGAAATATAGCTTAGGCTGAAATTTTGGTATTTTTCTAAAAAACATCAATTTTTGAGGAATAGTGAAACCACTTAGTGGTAGTTAAAAAAACGGACTCATTCATTTAAATGAAATTTTACCACTTTTGTGAATTGAATTTAAAATATCTAACATACATGGTTGTTATAAAGAAAAAAAATTTGGTTCAATAAGATGAAAATAAATTTTGGTGAATAGTAACTTTTGACTTTTATTTACTACGGTTAAAGGTAAATAGGATAATTCAAGGTTAAAAGAATATTATAATAATTCAAAATTACCTTAAAACTTGTCCTAACTTTATTGGATGAGTAGTGGCTGGCCATGGGCATCCTTGGGTAGATATGGAGACCCCATTGAGCCACTTGGTAGTGATAATGACTATTTGGATTAATTAATCTTATGTAAAGACAAAATTGACATTACCAAAAAGCTTTTAGTTTTTAATTTTTATAAGGGGTTATATAAATTATATTTTCGACTATAAATATTTATTGTAAATATAAAAAGATTTTCTACATGTTGGTGTTTTTTTATAATTTTTAGACATCAAATAAATTAAATTATTTACGCCACAATAATGATGCAGTATTTACCTCATTAATAAATGATTTAAATAAATAAGATTATAATGATTAAAATATTATCCAAAACATGTAAAATTCTGATTGGATGATTTTATTTCGACCATGAGTCATATTATCTTCATCTTTAATTATTTTTGGACCTTTTTAAACAGAAGATAAGTTTATTATAAAATAATATTTTCACACTTTCCAAAGCTGCCCCTCTCCTCCCTTATAAAAGGGCACCTCCTCCCTCTCCTCTTTACACAACATTGAGACTTCAAGCTCAGAAAAACCCTAACCATTACTATTCTAAACTCCCCTAGTAGAATTCTAGAGGTCCTTGTCTTCTTCAGAGACCAACATTATTGTCCTAAGAGGTGGTTTCAAAGAGGCGTGTTGAAGAAGAGGTAATATCCGTTACTGATTCTTTCAAATTTATTTATTCTTCTACATCCTGTTATTTAGTTGTTTCAATATAAATTAATAAAATAAGAATTAATTATATACTGATATGTTATTATAAATATTAAAAAACCCTATTTTACCATCTATCCATCTTACGGAAAAAGAAATCACCGCGCATGCGTACATACAGAATACCGTCTCCACGCTGTGGTGTAATCTGTTTTTCCACCACCACCTTACTTGGATGGGTATAATGGTGTAAAGAATAAATATATATGGTTAATATAACATCAGATGGATTATTAGATATTATATAATCCACTCCAATTAAATTCAATAATTATGGGAATGATACCATCGCTCGTGCGTACGTACGGATTACCGTCTCCACGACGCGATGATATTCATTCTCCAAGTTAACCACTCAAGAATGATTATAAAGTATATATAATTAATAATAATGAAATATATGTCATGTAAATATATTTTATTTATGTATATATATATATATATATTTCATCTACTCACTTCCATTCAAGTCAATAAGGAAAGGAAAACATTGTTCTTGCATAAGTACGGCTTACCGTCTCCATGAACGGTGTATTTCATTTCATTCATCTATCTATTATATATATATATATGCTGAATATATATAATATATAAATCATGATTTAAATTCATGAAGTAATCAAATCATGAAACAATTAATAATAATATCAAGAACAACAAATCAAAACACGTATGATAAATGAAACGATTTTACCCAAAATGCTACTTTAACATGGAATTTTCAAAATAATGGGTAATATAAAGTCATAAGTGAACCATATATGATATAATAACAATGAATATGATTCTGTAATAATTCAATGATATTATTTAAATAATTATACAGGAGGTTCAGATACATACGAAGCATATCAGACATAAGGTAAGGGATAACTTTTCCAATCTCATTTTTATCCGAGATTGTTTATTCGTAAGTATTTACTAAGGATATATTTATCATCCATGTCCCTGTTTTATAAAAATGTTTTCATGTATTTTTAAAGTCCTTTTTACCCATTTTTGACTTTTACTACATGGTATGTAAGGAATATTTCTTTTGTTTACCATACGAGGTACTTTTTGACTTTTTCATAAAAAGTACGAGAAAAATGTTATTTAACTTATATGACATGAATGGATTTTTACAGTTTCATAACACTTTATTTTAATGAAGCTTAATCTATAAGATTTCATGAATATTTTCAACAAAATCCTTTTCTTTTAAAATTGCGTGACATTTTTTTAAAGGAAAATTATTTTGAAGAAGAAAGGATATTTTCCTCAAGAATTCATTTCAAGTGTTTTATCAAAACCATTTTCCATATATGATGGGATTATTTCGTATGTGTATGTTTCTAGTATAATATATCTATGATTTACATGGTTTCAATTTTATTATGATGAAATGATATCCATTTTTTATATAGATTATGTTATGATGGGATGATGTTTATGAAACCCATTTTATTTTTTAGGTAATAATGAATGATTTATGTTCATGTTCTGGCACACATAAGAATGATTTAATTATGATATGGGTGGGACATATATCTCCCTCCAATGCATTGGGTAAAGATTTATATCTCATGAGAAAAACATGGCTGGAATGGTAAGTTAATCCAGTTCAGTGATACAAGACTGAAATGAGAAGTGAACTCGATTCAGAAAGGGACTTTTTCCCCTAAGATGGTCTTCGAAGCAATTCCTTGGCTACTATGAAAATCATATCATGTGCTTAATGGTTTTCCATAATTAAATGTATTATTCCCATGCTATTTTATCATTATTTATGTTCCTTTATGATATTTGCCTTACGTACTGCCAAGATTTATTTCACAACTCAATATTTTGATGATTAAACTTTATATTCATGTTTTGAAGTTCAAATGTTTATGGTTTGTTTTATTTTCTCCATTCTTACCTTTACTGAGCATTTGAGCTCACCCTTCATATGTTTTATTTTCCCCAGGATATAATGACAGGTTTTAGGTTATAAAAAAAGGGAAGATATTTCTGGGAGATGTTGAAGATCTTTCACCAAGATTAGAAGATTATGTTCTAAGTTCTCAAATACACTAAACTATTACGGTCCTTTGGTGTATTATATTGTTATGTATTAAGTATTCCGAAAAAGTAATGTAATGTCTATGTACATCATGTCTTGGGACTCTACAATCTCCATTCCACTTGAGGGGGTGGACTTGGTAAGATGAGATTTTCTCGGGCTACATTATTTCAGGCCACCTTTGTTTCTATTTCTTTTGATCTCCTATTGTTCCTTACTTCCTGGTTATTTCTAACACTCTTTGAAATAATAAATAATATATGAAATTTGGAATAAGGAACTAGATAGTATAAAATACAAGAATTACTCCTATTACTATCAATGGCCCATTCTCACTATCCACAAGTGTAGGCTGAATGATATGAAACTATCCTACCCCTCTTCCTTATGATTCCATTTTATTCTCCTATGCTACACCACTATATTGATATGGGTGATCATTCTTAGAAGCACCTCATCCACTACCTTGACCACCATGGAAAGTATTACTCTAATTTCCAAAATGATAAGGTGTAGAAGATCCCATTATTACACCCAGTATTTGTTTAGATAATCTATAACTACCCATATTTTTTGGGTTCTTATAAAACCTCAATTGATGTCCAATCCTACCACAACCTCAACACTCTACCAGTGGTTGATGGAACTCTCTCCAAAAGTCTCCCAACCTACCAAACAAGTGAAATACCACATGAGAAAGGTCCTTTGTAACTAACCCTCCCCATGTCTACTCTTCTTGGAATCAACATGGATAATATTCTCATAGTTATGATTCTTTCTCTCAGAAGTCATACCTCTAGAAATTCCATAAGAAAAAACCTTTACAACAATTTAATCCTCCTTCAGGTTCCCATCAGATATGAGAGCATGATTCATAACTTCTAAATACTTATTTAGCCTGATGATATTCATATAGGACTTAATTTAACATTTAAGTAGATTCTTAAATGATTTCACGGATGTAGCCTCTTCCCCTACCAATGATAGCTAAAAGCCCTGCAAATCTCTAAAGTGTCCAACATAGTCCAGCATGGACATACTCGCATGAGTCAACTATATGAACATAGCTTCTATATCATATCTAAATGTCTCTATATAAAAAATGATCCATGAAATTCTCTTAAAAGTCCTTCAAATCAATATTTCAAAGATGTTCATCCCATGTCTTGATGTCCCAACATCTCTTCACATTACCATGTAACATGTACACATGTAATTTGACTCTCTTCTTAGTAGGAGTCTCAATGCAATCAAGTATACTCTGGATAGACTCAATACAGAACTCTACCGCCTTAGTTCCACCCTCGAAGTTGAACATTAGAGGGTGATTCAAATGAAAACCACTTGTCAGATCAGACATGATTTTCAAAACCCACCCTAGTACTATTTCAATGAACTATATTAAATGAGAAAAGTTCTCACATAACTGCTCTTCGACTTCCTCACCCAACACTATCGACACCTCAGGTTCCACTAATGGTAGATCATATCCATTGATAACTTCCTATAATCCTCTAAACATGTGTTTTCATGTAGGAATATCTTTATGATTCCAAACACACATCTTAGGACACATAACACAACATTAAAACATTCCATGAATAGGTATTCATAATATACATAACAAGTTATTCCCCCATTTTCCACAACATTGTCAACAATGAGGCACCATCACTACCCTTAATCATCCTAAATCTAGGTCATGGTTAACAGAGGGTAAATACATTCACATACTCATATTTCTCACTAGACACCCATTTATTCACATTTTTTCATGATTTTTCAGTTTTATATCAGGCACCATTTTCAGTTCAATCACACGATCAAGTAAAAATAGTTCAATTTTAAAAACTACAAATAAATTTCTTTTCTATATGTTCATAAAATGATGTCTGTCATAAAGTAATCATGAGTGCCTATAATGATGCATTCATATATGACTCTCGTTACTTACTAGGCCATAAGTCAAATATTATAAAATATTATTAAATCTTAGAAACAATAATCATATCACACAACAAGTGCATCACTCGAGGTGAAATATTATCAACTATAACAACACACATCAATATCAACAATCCCACCCATGGTACATGGATTTTAACCTCAAAATGTGTTAGGTACTCCCATGCATGAGATCTTAAACAAGGAACTACTCATACTATTATTATATCCACCTTTACCAAATAGTAAGATAAAATAGAAGAAAATAAAAATCTTTTGATACCACTTTGTGATATCCCAACCCTACTTCCACATATTGGTGACTCGAGTCAGTTTTCCACATGACCACAAGCGCACCTCTGCATACGCCAGAGGCTACCAAATAATAGAAAGGGTCTAATATCTATAATGGGAATATTATACCATATTTATCAGAGTTATACAATAGTAGAAAATAAATAAAAAAGATTCAAGAGATAATAACCACAAACCAAGAATACTAGTTTCCCATGATGACTGAAATAGGAATACAGTATCCAAGAAAAGTAGATTTTTCATGCCAAGTATGTTATAAGTGTCAAATAAAAACTCAAAATAAATACACCGACGACTCCCAAGTAGGTCATGATACCAAGTCTAGTTCCCTAATCAATGATCCATCCAAACTCAACCATCTAACATAGGGACTTTTCCATTATATTGTATTTTAAACATGAATTCTATTTAGGTACTGATCTGGAATCTTTAGTAGGGTGTGATTTCAAATCAATAGGCCACCACCAACAAGATCTAAAAAATATTGAGTCAATAAAAATGTATGCAGTTTTAAAAATAAAAAATAAAAGAAAAAAATAAACAGTTTACATTTATTAAATTACTCTATATTTAACCACATAACTCAATGGTTCATGAGGACACCCATACACTCAATACTCACTTCACCCCATGTTGGAGTCTGATCTATATCATATATTCAATTCACAATTAATTATAAAAAATAGTCTTTCATTATCCATTTCATTTCAATTTATAATACAACCAATTAAAACCATATTCTAATGCAAAAAGTTTTGGTCTAGCTTTCCATGCCTAGGACCCCATAGGCTTTTGAAGTAACAGTCCTTGTCTTACACTCATTTATCAATCTAATTTATAACTATGGGATTTGGAAGCAGTAAACCATTTCTGAAATATAATTAGTAATAAATTTATCACTATGAGATTTAGAAGTAGCAGACCATTTTCCCAAACATTTATCAATCAATTTATCACTTTGGGATTTTGAATTAGCAGACCATGTCCCACACATGTTTATCCAACAATTTATCACTATGAGATTTAGAAGTATTAGACCATGTCCCATAGACAAATATCAGAATCACACATATATAACATATATAACATCAATCATGGTTAATTAATATTAACCTTCATATCACAATTCACAATCAAAACATCCATCAATTAATTCGATAATCAATTAATCCATTTTAGTTAATTTAATAATCCAATAAATTCCAATTAATTAATTTAAAAATTAATTAATCTAATTCAAAAATCTCAATAAACCAATAATTAATTCAATGATTAATTTTTACAATAATTTCCATAATGTTGATATCTCATCAATTCCACAATCAAACATTCCATTAATTAATTCATTAATTATTTAATTCAATTTACCATTCACAACATTCCATTAATTAATTAAAGAAATTATTAATTAAATTAAATATAATTTCATAATCAAAATATCTTTTTAAATAATGAAAAAATTAATTAACTAAATTTCACCCTTTATTTTCCCCAATTAACAAAAATATTTTACACTTGAAAATTTAATCAAATTAATTCAATTGTTGATGAGATTTCTGAATCATGGTAATTGAAATTCTTACAATTGAATACATGTAATTAATTTAAGACTATGGGAATGAAATTTAGACCACCTACCTCAATTTTTATGATGAACACATGATAATGGAAAACAACAATTTGAAATGGATAGGTCAAAACCATGACGAAGGATGAAATCACAAAAAAATCCTATAAATAAGATCAAACTGGTCATGATCCATAAAACCTATATCTAGATCTTAAACCTTTCAAATAGTGGATTAAACATCAGTATTAATTTTGGAAGGAGGAGAAAAAGAGAGATATATCTAATTGGTATGAAACCACATATCTTGGGAGGTGAAGATATATAATTCTCCCTTCTATTCACCAAGAACAGGGGTTGTGAGCCATAAGAACACATTTATGAAACTCCAAAAAGGATAGGAATAGGTTAGTGCTCAGTTGGGGTTGATTTGGGGTTAATATAGGGGTTCTGGTCATTAGAAATATAAACTTTGGGATAATTAAAACCGTGTGTAGGATTTCTTAGATAGAGGTAGATAGTTTTCCAAATCATTCACCCAAACTGTGTGCCTATTTTTTAGGGGGGGGCACTGTTACACCTACGAGGGTGAATGATTTGAAAAACTATGCCTAAACCATGAAAATCCCCTTTATTTGGATTCATATTGTTTTTTGGGTTGGGCACAGTGTTTAGAAAAACTGTGTGCCAACTGTGCACTCCCCTCTTCCCTCCAAATTTTCTAATGTTTCACCAAAACACCCCATGATAAAAACCCAACAAGGAGTACTCAAAAAAGGAAAATTAGTACATGAAAAAAACCATGAGACATATCTATAAAAGGTCAGGATCTTATGACTATGCATATTTAATACTTTAAAATTAAATGGATCATGAATTTAACTGAAAATTAATACAAAGTTTCTAGGCATATGAGATGATTTTACAATTTTTTTCATCAAATTAAACATAATCAATCTTCATCTTTCCAAGATTCTTCTCAATATTAAGGAATGTCAACTTAGAATTATTATGTTCATCCTCCAAGATAGTTATCTTCTTCATTGATGATATTATAATTTTTTTTCTCAGCCATTTTTACTATGAGAAGGTTGATATCATCAATTTACTTACATTCCTTGTTATAAAACTCATCTTAAAACATCTTCAGTCTTTCAAATTATTTATTTTATACTTTAACTTTTGTTGATTCCCACTAAATGTGCACTATAAAATTTAAAAAAGAAGGAAAAAATGAATATGAATATTATCTTTCCCACAAAATCAAAGGAATGAGAAGGTGTTCGAGACTTGCGGATCGCATAATCCTAAAAAAGATACAAGATTTTGTGACTATCATAAAGTCACACAAAGGAACCATGTGTAGAACATAACCTATTGTGGATCCCATTAAGCCCCTCTTGAAAATCCTTTCTGATCTTGAGAAGGCTTCCCAGAAAACCATTGGTTATGAAGAGACAATATGATAATTTTCCTAGGCCATGCCGATTATCAACCAGAACATTCATGAAAAACAATCCCAAATTCCATTAAAAATAAAAGAAAAATGTCCAAAAGGTAGGATCATATTGCGGTCAAAAAACTAATGAGATGGATTACTAATGGGGAGAATTTTTATCCATGAAAATATTTAAGTAAGATCATGATACCCCTGATCATTTGTAAAATAAAATAATTAAATATAGGTTTGGGAGGTGAGAGTCTCTCAGGGTCTAAGGAGTTGCACGGTGTGCCCATGGTGATCCGAAAAACACCACGAGACCCCGGTGACATCTCTGCCTCATTTCAGGAGAGACCACCAGCATGTCATCCTCATCATGCAAAGTTCCTTGGGAATGTCTAGACAACGTCTCATACCCCCTTGGCACCGTAAGGAAAGATATAAGAGTTTATACATAAAATGATCATTCATATCCATAGGACCTTTTTTGGTCATGTGATGCATCATCAAAAGGTAGCGTAATTTTCTTTGAAAACACTTCTGCAACCTAGAAAAATTCTCAACCATTTTAAAATAAACAAAGGAAATAAAAAGGGTATGGAGGTGAAAGCCTCTAACAATCATATAAATCTTGAGTTTCTCCAAGAATGTATACACTACAGGCTCACAAGACCCTTTTACATGTTTTCATGATCTCAAAAAAGTCCATATACAAAGCTTCGAGCATCACATGAATGCCTATGTGTGGGAAATATGGTCTTGTGAAGTCTCTTGGACATGTCAATATGACAATATAAAAGTCCTTAGGCATAACTACATGATTCAAAAAGTCCCCATTAATATTAAATAATCTAATAAAGGAGGTGTTTAAAAGAGGAACCCATGGTTGCTGAAAATCCGGTGACACCCTTGGAGTGATCTATAACAGATACTCGTAGATACACGTGATGTCAAAGCCCTTCACTAACTCCATCCTAGAAATTCAAGATATGAAACAGGAAAAGGGGTGAAGAACTGGGGTAACTAGGCCTATAAATACCCCACCATAGCCTAAATAATTCATGACTACCACCTACACATAGATATACCAATCACTACTGCTACCTGATAACTACTATGCTTTGGATGAACTTTTGACCTCTTTACATCTAGACACACCGATGATAGAGAGGATTTATTGGATCAGATTATCTCATGATATAAAATATGTCCATTGGGTAATATACTGGTAGAAAATTGAATAAATCATGAAATATGCATAGGTTCTTCATTTAATCACCCATATATCATGCAAAGAACTTCTAGCAGGACATACGAAGAGCATCCCACACACCTGATAGACCATGCGAGACTAAAAACAAGATAACATTGAAGAAATATAAGGAATTAAAAATATAAAGTCAAGAACAAAAAATAAATATAGTATATATATGAAAATAACATATATGATGGTCCGAATGCACTTTTCATAAACAACCCAGGTCACAAGACAACACCAATGAATGTCTCCAAGATCACATGACACTCCTTTGGAATAATATTTGGATCATGAGGAGTCTATTGGAAATGTGAAAGATAGTCACATGGATCCCCTTGGGAATTCTATACAAGTCTCACAAATCCCTTTTGGGGTTTTCAGCCTAGCCTTGCGAAGTTCTTCAATGTAGCCTCCTAACCCACACGATGACACCAACTCATGTTAGCTGAGTCTCGTAGTAGCACCTGAGAATGTCGAATAACTCTCTCAATACCCTATGAGCATGCCAGTCAGGCCACATGATTCCCTCTATACATTTCATCTAGGACATGAAACACCCTTAAGATACATGTCACATTAACTCTCACGACACCCTCCATATGTGTTAGCCAACTCTTGAGATGACACAATGGAAAGTCTGCTGGATCATGCAACACTACGGAAAAGGTAGCTAGGTTATGCGATGGATTTCAGGACTAATTTTCTAGGTCTTGCGACATCTTGCAATCAAGCATGTCAGGTCACAAGGAAATCCTAGGTTTGGATAACATTGTTCACCCTCAACGTGTAAGCCCAAAACCAAGGGAACATCATTTTGTAAGCCCCGATTAAGGTAACAATGAGGACTCTAATTCCTACCATAACAAGGACATGTTGGTTGCCTCTATGAGGCCTAAGCTCAATATTAACCATCCAAAGGGCTATCCCAGTATATAATTCACAGAACCAAAAGCAATGAGACGAATCATTTTCCATTCCTTGTTTCTCCTAACGAGCATTTCTCGTGAGATATTAGTGATCTACATTAATCATTTCATCTATAACATATGCTTCTATAGTTATATGAAAATTTTAGTATGTAATCCCCGATCTAAAGAACTACGTGAACTCTAATTCCTATAATAACTAGATAAATAGGATTCCTTACTAAGTCCTGAGCTCAAATAAAAATCCATTTTGATGATGGACCCATTACCCTAACAATTCAAACATATGATCCCAATCATTACCATGGGATGATCACTCTACATCATCCCTCAGTGGACTGAGAAATCAATAGAACTATGAGGAATCTCATTCCTACCCTTACCAGGATATGTAGGATGGCCCTGTGTACTCTGAGATCCGTATTGGCATCCAAAACCCATCCTTATACATGATCCCTATATCCATATTCAATAAAGTTTATCACTTATTATATCTTATTTTTCAAATTGTGCATAGCTCATGTGGTCTTAGGGAGACTCAATGAACACGTCATTTGAATCATGAATCTCCACCATCTAGGGAAATCCCAGTATATAATCTCCAATTAATGGTAAAATATGAACACCCCTATGCATATGGTAATCTACCTTAGGGCTAGTCTCGAGGGAATGAATGAACTACAATATACCTAATTATTTCTATAACGAGGATATGTAGGACTTCCCCCTTGGGAATCGAGCTTGAATTCCTTGCACCTTATAGTACTTACATATGTCCTCTCTGTATGATGTTGAACTGCACTAGTTTAGAGAACTACATGGGTTTTGATTCATATTGTAATAAGGATACATAGGAAACCTAATAATGACTCAATACCCTTCTCAGAATATCAACCACCACTTTGTGTGGAAAAAAATACCAAAGTAAGTGGTTATATGGATTCAACATATATAGAAGCTATCCATCACTTGGAAATGTATGAAGAACCATATACTCATATAGATGGATTATATAAAGAGTTCACCATCCCTCTTTTCATTAATGTGTCCCCTTTATTTTATATAAAAAGATATGTAACCTATAATTGCTTTATTAGGGAAACTGGTCCCATAATGGGATTAAGAAGAGATTCCCAAACATTTTTTCAATTTATAAAAGAGTCCTATAGTAGGAAAAATATACCCTAAAAAGGTTACGATGAGGTCGACCTCCCATCCTCTTTACAAATGCGAGTCCCTAAGAGTTGTTGGGTTTGAAACCCCAATTGTCCACCTACCTCTAGAAAGTAGGTCTGTACCCAATTATGCATGAGGTATCTATTGGGAGTTTCCATTAAGAATGAAAATGGAAACTTGATGTTAATGATTTTTCAAGAAATTACCCCCACAATCAACCATCAATCCCAATGGTACTCTCCTCATTAGGGTTCCCATAATTGTCTCTTCCCCATAAAAAATGGCAAACCCGACGTGATCTCTCTAATTGCAAAATTATTTGTTTATTTTCCATCAGGAAACTTTTTTCCCACTATATGAAAAAATAGTGAACCTGACACGAATCTCCCTAATAAAATAATGATTATGTTAATGCCCTTTGTGACATTTTTTCCCAATATATGAAAAAATGGTGAACCCAATGTGAATATCTCTAATATCAAAATGATTAGGTTGTAATCTATCTGTAAATTTTGTTTTTCACACTATATGAAAATTAAAATGGGGAAATCCTAATGTGAATCTCTCAAATGATAAAATGATTATTCAATCACATGACATGAAACTTTGTTTTGAATCTATACAAAACAAATCAGCAAGAAAAACATGATCGTAAAGCTTATCTCCAATAACAAGGGATCTCATGAAATAAGTCCATCCTCATTTTGACATGTCTAAATGATAAGAATGGAATGATCAAGAATAAAATGACATTTGCGTTAACTATGAATATTTTATTGACAACATAATTCATATGATATTGTGTTAATTGGTAACCTTGTCCCTTATTATCTACACGATTTCATAACTACTCTCATCTACAATTTCCTAATCTGAAACAATTTATTCTTCATCTAGAAATCACTTTGGTAAATCACCTATGGATGAAACTCCAAGGGTTTACACAAATATTTCACCTTCTTGAATGATCCAATGCTAGGTGGAAAAATGATTATCTAAGAGTACCAACAACATGGTATAATACCAACCCTAGAAGCTACATATGAGGGTCTCTAATCATGAAAAATGGATAATCTGCATTACCTAGGAAATGCTGCAGTTATCCTAGTGGCCCTCGTTGCTATGACTAACCACTTTGGGATATTATCCTCAGAGTTTGAAAACTTCCACCTTAAATATATAACAAAGGTTGAACATGAATCCAAATATTTCTCCCTTCTGGTTTGGGTGTTGAAAAAGAGGGCACCTACCAACCACCATGATCAGCACCATCCCACTGGTACCCAACAGTCGCCTGCTAAGGGTACCACCCGACACACTACTGCCTCTAACACCCATGCATGGGGAAAAAGGAAGGATAATTGTGAAAGGAAGTTACTAGATAAATAGGAGATGGATCATACCACTACTCCTTCTAACGCTTTATACTGATATATTCTGGCAGAAACCACTATACAGGAGAATATCCCTGATCACCCAAAACAAGTGTTTGGGAAGATTCCCACAATAGGAATGGGGGTTGTGAATATTCTTACCTCAGGGAATGAATTCCATTAGTAAATTCTAGTGGCCCAAGGATTATAGAAGTGGGAATATATCCCCACTTCAATCGAAGACATCATCTAGCACATATTGGAGTTTGAAAATGTTCTAGATCATATCCCTTCACAAATTTTTTTAAAATGCCTAAGTATTTTAGAAACATATGAATAAATCCTCTATAATATTTCATAATTATTGTTGATAAAGGTATAGATGCATTTTCTTATCCTTACAACCAAGAAGCCTCAACACTCTTATCATTCTGAAAACATGGCTATGCAAGGGAAAGTGCACATTCTTCTTCATACCCAAGAGGATTATCAGCATTTTATGATAAAGGGAGAGGCATCAGACTGGTCTCATACTACTGTTCCAACCAAGGTTCACCTGGTGAGAGTGAAACATTCCTCGAGACAGGGGCACATGCCTATCGAAAAATTCTAGCGGCATATTTGACATGTCATATATTGGGGTCGTATCCCTATTTTGTTTGGGGGTAAACAAGTGAGAGGGGAACATGCCTCGGGAGAGACTCATATTACTGTCTAAAAAGTCCAGAGGCATACTCCAAATGATTAGGATTAGACATATATCCCCGTTCTGGTTGAGTTAACCTAGTAAGAATGGAACAAGCCCTGATATAGGCCTGTATTCCTGTTAGTGACTCTTCATGGCAAATTTTTAGTAGATCATGGAATTAATGTGCACATTGAAACTCCCATTAATGAACAACTACAAAAAAATCATTATATGGAAAAAAATAGGAGCCTCATATCCCTTATCACTTTCTAGAGGTCTGTCAACATATTTTGGTTGGGAATACATAATTGCACCAGACCCATAACTTCAACTGGGACTCACAAAGTGGGAGTGACACACACCTCGGGGAAGGCTCATAATCCTATCAAGAAAGACCATAGGCATATACCAAAGGCTCATGATCAGTTTCTTACTCTCATCCCGACCAAGTATCACCAAGTGAAATGAAACATTCCTTAGAAATTCTCATATTCTAGTAAATAATAAGACAACTAATTATAATAATCTAACAGCTTCTCAATAGTGGCCTCATACTCCTGAAGAATCCAATAGTTATAAGAAAGTTATGGAAACATTCATACAATATACCCATATCCCTACACAATTTCAAAAGGTAGGTCATCATATTCTGACCATGATTTAGAACTTGGATCATATTCCTAATCTTCTCAATTCCAGTGTCGTTGAAGTCATTTGAGATGCATTCCCAACACCCAAGGGCCATCAAATCTTCCACTAAAGCAGAAGATGATTGTTATCATGATATTACTACTCATGGAAGTGTGGAGATGGATTTTAGGGACTCCACTCTTGATATACACCATGTTCAACCTCTCCATGATGATATATACCACGAACAGGGAAATCCTCCCCTTTCTCAAACACCTTCATATAGAGAGGAGTTCAAAGCTCATGAATCTTTGTATAGAGAGGTGCTCAAAGCTCTAATGCCTTCGTTTAGAGAGGTGATCAAAAAATTGGTTTCAATCAGATAAGGTTTCCCATCAACTACTAGCAACACTCCACTCCAGATAGTAGGAGACCCTTAGAAGAATCTTTTATGGTCTGATCAGATGAAGGCATGTAAGAATGATGAACATGATATCAATATTGACATATAGAGATATTTAGATGCAAAAATCATCCCCATCATGTTCTAGACCCTCTTCACTATTTACTATGAGATCCTAGATGATCCATAAAAGGATTTCATTCCTTATCTATGCTAAAATCTATGGGATACTCATTAGAGAATGAAGGCTCTAAATATTACTAATCCAGAATACGAGTTTCATATTCAGAAAAAAGATACTTTGTCATAAAATAGACGTGACTACTATCTATATGAACCAGGATCCAAAATCTGAAAAGCATAGTGTGAATATACAACACACTTTCCACCATTTCATTATAACCCTTTGGAAGCTGACATATGAATCTATGTAATGTATTTGAATTTGGGGATGGGGAAAGTATAGAATATTTCAATTTTACACGCCCCTAGAACAATATAACCCTTCATACATGACATCCTTAAATTTCATAGCCTCAATAGAAATTAGGGGACTGTGTAACACTGGGGATAGTTAGTCACTACAATAGAATTCCCCAACATCAATGGTCCCCAAACATCATGAATAGAGGGAGAGGATATCCAATAGGTCTTCAAACTAGGCCCCTCAAAGTAGTGAGAATTCATTTCAAACATGGAGACCGAAGTTGAGATCACCCATAAAACATACTATAACTAATTATCCCCATCATAGGCCACAATCACACTCATATCCCACATGAGCATAGCTGCACCAAATCAAATGATCCACAGTAGTAGCTACCACACCCTCCGTCTATGAGTGGATTCATCCCACTATGCTGGGAGAATATCTACCATCACCTTCACCTATCTTATGATAAATTCCTAAGATTATTTAGGACACATTGGAAACAATTAAAAAATATTCCAACTCACTGGGATAGGGAAATTTATATATGAATCACTATCTCTAGGTTTATCACCCCCTAAAAGGGTCCTAGTGATATCATTGGTGATTACAGATCAATCCCACCCTACTAGGATGGGGGAATTTATATCCTATTTTCCATCCCTAGAGTCATCAAATCTCAAAATGGAATCATTGGATCTTCAAAAAAGGACCAATCAATTCCAATTATGGATCTAGATAACCCTCACCCCATAGTGTTGGGATAATTTTCATCATCATCATCATCAGCATAGAGAGAATCAATCATCGCTAGGTTAGAAAGGGAAAAATCAATACTCATAATCCCAAATGTTTCTACCACTACAAGACAAAAATATTTTGGTTAGGGACTACTCAAAAAAATTGACTGTAAACTCCATCAAGGTCAATATTCATCAAACAAGTTGAGAGGAGCATATAGAGAAGGAAATTAGACCCTACCAGGGTCTCAAGCTGAAACAACCCAATATGGCCAAGGGTTTCAATAACAACCCCCAGGAAGGCAGTGAAAAACTAGCCTAATATTTCTTCAAGAGTAATGGTACAACCGTAATTCTATGACAAAAATCTATGAATTTCATCATTTTCAATATTATAGAAATTTTTTATCAATAAAAAAATTCATAAGGTTACAACCTAGAAAATGTACCTTGAGAGGAGGGTGATTTGGATACGCCAATCAGGGATGAACACACCCAGAACTGGAGAAGGCTCCAAAATATGACACCTCCAAACAATGATTTTCGACCTCCCTGGTTGAACACTTCTGAAGAAAAATTTTAAGGTGTTGCTATATCCCAGTCACCACCTAGAAGAGTCAAAGTTCCTTCAATAGAGGAAATGTTTTCCAATATTAGAGTAAGATAAAAAATCTCAGATGACTGAAGGAGGAGATAATCTGTGGGAATATTCCAATTGGGTATCGTCTTTAGGAAGAGATGAATATTATACCTCTTATAGTCAATCTTCTAGTGAGGGTGATATTTTAGCATTCAACTAGATCCAGATCTAGGAAGCCAGTCTACATAAATGAGGGATTTGAAAATGATCATTACTTACCATGATTGTGGAAGAAAAATCTCCCTTATTAGGGAAACCATGAATTATTAGAATGAATTAAGTATCAGTTGGAAAAAAGTCATGGCCAACTCATTGAGCCGTCCCCACTCCCAATATATGGGAGGAAACTCAAATGGAAGTTCCCCAAAAGATGCTAAAAATCATCGATTTCCTGGATACTCGAATAGAATCTATGGAAGGGTGATGCACACCTCTAAAGCCTAAGATAAATCCATATCCCTAATGGGGGACGATACTCCACCCCCGCCCAATTTCATAAATCCTACATTCTCCACTTTTGACGATGCAAACAACCTCAAACAACATTTCACACAATTCATATCCTGGTATGGGTCATTGAGGGCCATCAGGATCAATTGTAGGTGAAAAACCTGAGGTGTTTTTTACAACCTCTGATAGAGCTATCTTTTTTAAGGTACAAAATCCTTTTAGAAGTATCCATTTCATGATAGGAAGACCTTCATCATCTGTTACTTTATCAATTCATCTTTATATAGAGGGAAACAATGACCGTCAACATGAAAAACTAAAAACAACATTAGAATGAGAGGGTATATGAATTAATAGCTATATGGAAAGGTTTAACCTATTAACCCAACATCCCACTCTCACAGGAACAAATTTTGGAACTATATGTTGAAAATATATGAGATGGGTTGCAGAAACCTCTGATCCCAATGAAGTATCCAAGTGGGTTTTGTGATTTTTCTGAAATGGTGTAATGTCTTGAAGAGGACATTTAGTGAACCTGACCAAAAAATTGGCTTATTTCCACAACATAGAGGAAAATACCATGCAAATAATATTCTATAGCTTTCATTATTAATCTATTAGTAGTACACATCCATGTACCCAGGAAAGTCCCAAACCACCTAGTGTCTCCAGTTAAGTGGCGAAAACTATAGAATCAACCTCGGCCAAAAGCATAGATAAAATGGGAAAACTTGAGATTTTAGGGAAGGATGAAAAAATTATAATACTTATTTAATGAACATGTATTATTTTATTTCATGGAATCCATGGATAATAAACTACTCATACTATTGTATCATAGGAAGAACGATGAGGTCAACCTCATTGAAATTCCTGACTATTTCCATTTTCATAGAAGGATGGGTTATAATTTCCATGAAATCTTATTTTTCAAAGAAATCCTTAAAGACATGGTTAATTCTAGATAGGTGGTGTTAGATAAATTATTAAAGTAGGTGACTTGCATAATCTTTTCCCAATCATAAGAATAAACTGATTGACATGAAGTTTCATCTAGACATGTGTGGATGTTTGATAGATGGCTCAGAAATTAGTTGACCAAGCTCATGTAACCATGAGAGTATGACTATGTGGACCAAAAATATCTCCAAAACCTCATAAGAAGACATTATATGTAACTCTCAAAGGTAGGAGTGACCATATGAATTTGGAAGAAATAGAAGGAGAAGATTCATATTCTTCTCCAATGTAGGCTCTAACTCTTGAAGATTTATTCCCTACAACATATGTAACACAGGTACTATCCCACTAAATGGAATCCTTATTAGATGAAGATCTCATATTTGGTTCATTAAACATGATACACTTGGCGAACCCATTCTACAATGATGAATATACCATAGAAGTTTCCCAGACATAACTAAGGAATGATAGGCTACATGTACAGGAAAAAAGGATACAAGGGACAGTTAGGGACTGGTTGGACCCAATATTTCATCCACAAAACCATAAAGGATATATAAAAAGCTACGAATCATGGGAAAGCACTAAAAAAACTCAAAATAGGTATAGAGGCATCCTAGAACCCTATAGTGGACATCCAAACCCAATTACCATGCATGACCTCCTAGTGGGGGTTAGATTATCCAATAAACCTAGGAAAAAGGGAAGGCTGACTTTCCTTATACCATTAACTGTAGACATTCCACCAACATCTACACAAGAACCATTCCCTTCCAACTCAAATTCATTAGATCCTAAGCCACATGTCCAGGAGAAACCACACATCTGGAAGCACTGACCTATGGAACAAAAGTATGAAGTTATGAAATAGTTAGAGGTTGTCCCAACCAAACTATTATTCCTCAATTAACTATATATTTCAAAGGAAATCAATGATGCCTTTATTCAAGACTTCCAAATCCCATAGAAATTAAAGACATAAGACATTATATCTGATGTTTATTTGATGGATACTATGTTAGAATAATGACATGTCACCATCTAGTTCACTAATTAGGATCCAGAAGAGGTCCTTCAACAGAACATATGGCCCTTATATGTTTTGGATAGACTCAATAATGTATACACACAAATGAACATGATTGATAATGGCTCTAGGATCAAACTCATTCTGATTCAAATCCTCCAAATTTTTGGATATAGAGAAGGATATTTTTATCCCATGAAACTGACCATTCATGGGTATGATAAGCGTGGGAAAATACCTATTGAGAAGATGAAACTCGAAGCTCAATTTTGGGTCATCGCATATTGAACTAAGTTTATGGTTATCCAATAAGACACCACATATAATATCCTTCCTGGAGGGACCTATCTCCATAGCCACTTAGAGATACCTTCAACATTCCATTAGTGTCTGAAGTACCCCATTAATGGAATGTTCAGCATACTTCTTGGTAAAATTTCCCCCATCGAAACATTCAGTTCGACATATGATGAAGTGAATTTTTATAAGAAGGGAAGAAAACAAATAATAGTGGATGATGAAATACAGGTTATATCTCCCAATGGATTGGGAAGAACTCCTATGAATATTTGGAATATTCTTGATAGAAACTATGTTATCTCTATAAATCTAATCGAGGTAATGGAATTTACCCTAGAGGTATAAGATCCATCAATCCCCAGTAATGGTACTAAATACAATTATCCCCAAAATATCTCTACAATTATTCAAGATATAGGAAATGATAATGTCTCTTCTCATATCCTCCCTCACCCTAATAGTGATGGAGGAACCCCCATATTTCCATTGTTATCTGAAAATTTCTCCATAGACTCAGAATAGGGGGAAGAAGGGGATGACCTCAGGAATTACCCTCCCACATTCGAGGACGGTTTCTACACCACCATCGATGAAATTTGGTAGATAAATCTATGAACGGAAGAAGAACAGTGACCAACTTTGATTAGTGCCACTAAGACTCTCTAAGAGAAATAGGTGTATGTTTAATTTCTAAAGTTGCATCGATATGTGTTCGTTTGGAACTACACTGAAATGACCAAACTCAATTTATATATGGAAGGACACCATCTTGGATTTCTCAATGAGTATCCAGGATTCAAAAAGGAATAAAGGTGGATTAAACTCTCTCATTCCACCAATGTAGAGGTGGAAATTAATAAATTGATGAAATCCATCTTTTTCCAAGAAGTGCAATACCCAATATGAATTTCCAACATTATCCGTATTAAGAAAAATAATGGGAAGAGCATGGTCTATATTGATTTCATAGATCTTAATCAGAATTATCCAAAAGAATATTTCCTATTTCTGATCATGGAACACTTTATTGATGCAACTTATAGCTTCTAATCCTTATCCATCATGGACGAGTGTCCTAGGTAAAATAAAATAAATATGGTCCCTGAAGATGAATAATCCACTACCTTCATAGTGACTCAGGGGATATTTTACTATCTGGTCACACCCATTGTCTTGAAGAACACTGGAGCCATATATCAATGCTCTATGCATCATATCTTTAATAAATTTTTTGAAAAAATATTTGAATGTTATTTCAATGAATTCATTTTCAAGTCCTAATAGTGATGTGTTCACTTCATGGATCTCCAAAAAGTCTTAAAAAAGTTGTAACGACAAAGTATAAAGACAAATCAACTAAAATGCGCTTTTAGGGTATCATTAGGTAATTTTATTGGATTTGTAGTATGCTAATATGATATCAAGGTAGACCTAGATAAGACTAGTGTTATTATAGCAATTTCACCCTCCAGAAATCTCAAAGAACTGAGGGTCCTCTGAGGGAACCTTGCCTAAAATCATTGATTCATTTCCAAACTAGCTAAAAAAGCTCTCCCCTTCACTAGAATAATGAAGATGTTAATTTTCTATCAATGAGATGATGAATATCAAGAATACTTTGAAAGTATCAAGTAGTATCTCCTTCACCCACCGGTCTTGATGCCTGTAGTGGAAGGGAGGCCAGTCATCTTATATGTGGCCACTATGAAATACTTACTAGGTGACCTCATTTCGTAGAATAATGATGCAGGGAGTGATATTAGTATTTACTACCTTATCTAGAATATGATAGGTAATGAGACCCGATAATCAAATGTCAAAAATAAATTCCTTACACTCATATTTATAGTACAATAGAAGAGACATTAATTACAATACCACAAAGTCTATATAGTCTATCATATCGATCCAATCAAGTAAATCCTTGGTCTTCCCATGATGAATCGGCACATAGCCCAATGGGTGGTCATTCTATAACAATACTAAATTTAGTTTTCATCAATGATGTCAGTGAAAGGGAAGGCCCCGACTAATTTCCTTAAAGCACATTCTGCCTCGGAGAATACAATGGTGGACACATAGATTCCAAATGAGGAGGTATTTTATGCTGATGACACTCCCTATACATGGGATATGTATTTTGATGGTTCCTCCCGAAGTCTTATTAGTAAAAGGATGGAAATCCAAAAGCTCAATCGGGGTGGCTTAGGGACTATATCCATCCCTCTAGAAAATGCATTTTCCCCTACTATTTCTCACTTTCCAAAGGATGCATGAATAGAAAGGATGACCCAAACGAACAAAAATCCCTCTATTACTATTTAGTTAATGTAATCCTCCTCATTTTCAGAGAAGAAGGTGATATTTTTCTCGTAATGGAATAAGTTCAGGTTTGAACTTGTAACCACATAAATATGTGACCAAGATCTCCCACCAAATCAAGAGGTTGGGATATTATTGGAAAATCATGATACCTGACTATGTGGAATACAAAAAGAAATTTCATGCATTCCAGATACATGAAAAATTCATCCATAAACCATTATAATTTCTACATACAACTAAATATTGAACTCTGTTTTTAATTTGGGGAATGGATGTTGTGGGGCTATATACCCCTGCTACAACAAATCAGTTCAAGTACATCCATACTTCTACCAAAATATTATGTAAATGGGATGAGGAAATAATCATCAAAGAAGTGGGGGAAAAGAAAATTATCTAATTCAAAAAGTCCTATATCATCATCAGTTTCGAAGTCCCTCACACAATATTTAAGGACAATGGTACCAACTTTTGTAATATAGAGTTGAATTTTTTTTACAAGGACTACAATATCAAGTCCAATCACTCATATCACCATCATGTAGTTGAAAATGGAAAAATATAGGCCTTCAATAAGACTCTATCAAATATAATTCAAAAAATAGGGTACAATGATAACATTCCCTGGTTGAAAAAAACCCCCCATGATTTATTGGCCTACCGTACCACCACACATACTACTACACAAGTAATGCCATTCACATTGGTGTATGAGACCAAGTTAGTGTCGCCCATAGAGGTCTATCTACCGTCGCTCTGAATAGCCATTTAAGAAAATCTATCGAATGAAAAAAATCTGAAAAGCTCCTGGATGGTGAGAATGTCACACCTCCCAAAAAATCAAGATTTCTCAAAAAAATCATACATATCATCAAGAAACCCAAAGTCCTAATATAAAGGGTTTAAACTGCACTATATCCTTCTAACTAACCACATGATAATAAACTGTATGAAGATGATCCTAACCACATAATTATAAACTGTACAGAGATTTTCCTAGTAGCATGACAATAATATGCGCAACACTGCCAAGTCCTAACAACATGACTTTAAACCACCCACTATACATTGTCTTGGCCACGTGATGATAAGTTGTAAGGATATTGTCTTGGAAACATCATGTTTAACTAGATGGTTCCTTAAAAAATACATATGGAATGATTTATTCTAGTTCAGTATACATAGTGATGCCCAAACCTCTATGTTTTGGGCCCATCGACCACCTCCCTTTTCCTTCACATTGGGTGGTAAATTTCTTTTCCTCTTGTCGTTAAACTGCATAGGTTTTCTAGAATGATGTACCACTTTATTCTCATTTTCAATGAGATAAATAGGGATTCCTTAATCCTATATCTTGGTCTACTCACCACATGATGCAAAATACCCCTGTTATATCGTTACTTTTCTATGCATAGTGAGAGGAACCCTTGTCATTCATTGTTTCACACACCGATTGTAACACACGTGGGATTTGAAATTTCAGTAAGGTCTTCTTGACAAAAACAAGGTATATAAGATTGTGTCAGGACTATTATGGTCTTGAATATAAGACCATAGAAGGAATACCATGATTACTCTCTGCATGATGTTAAAATTAAAAGTTTATGTCCCTTACAAGACATAAAACTGTACATTCATATGGACCTCACTCGGGAGGACCACCATTTCTAGTGTTGTTATCCTAACACAACTATATTAATGAACTATGTGTGACTTTATTCATGACATCACATGATTCATATTGACACTCGACTCTTCAATCCTAGGTCTAGTTATAAAAAAAATAAAAATTCCCCTCTCTACGTATAGTCCAAACTTGCATAGGAAGTTCACTGTTGCAGAACTACGTGTGGCTTGATTTTCTTTTTCATGAGGTATGTCGTAACATCTAAACTTACACCCTTGGGACCATACACAACATTTTTTTCTTCCATGCTAGTTCAACTTTGTCCTCACTTCATGATGATAAAATATGAAGAATTTTAATAAATTTGTATGTCTTGATTCCTTTTTTCATTGGATATGTAGTGACACAAAAATTTCTATCCTTGGGTCCAGCCTTAATTCCCCCATTCACATCAGGGATCTTACATCATTACCTCATGATGTTAAACTACATGGAACATCAAGAACTACATGCAGAATCATTATTATAATCATAGGATATGTAGTGACTCATGGATCTCCAATACTAGTCCCAACTACAATAATAAATAGAAACAACGCCTACCTCTAAGTACAAGTCAAACCTTTGTAGAGAGTTTCTCATTCAAGAACTACATGTGGCTTGATTCTATCATCATAGGATACATAGTGATGTATAGGTATCCAATCATGGACACATCTGTAGTGAAAAATATGAAATGAGTCCCAACTACATAGGGACTTAATCACATAGGATATTTTTTCCTAGGTATGAGCTATATCTTTGTCCAAATTTTTTATTCATGGAATATATCTTTGACACTATTTTCAAATTGGTTTCCACATCCTTACTCAATGACATTAAGTTGCACAGAAAATGTAATGACCACAGGATTTTAAATTGCATGGAAAACATCCTTACTGATAGAGCCCAATTTTTGACATATTTTATTCTATATTAAAATGTTTTAAAACCAACCATATTGTTATATTAAAGGTAATTGTCACATTTTTACGTTTTAGTGGTATTTTGAGCTCAAATACAAAAATGGATTTATTTTTGGGATTTAACTGTTTTATTGGTCTTCTGTATTTTAGACATAACATTTTGATCACTAAAAAAAATTGTGAAATTCCCTTTCTATAGGTTTACATACATCCTGGGAAACATTTTAATCCTTCTGGAGTCCCATCTCAATCAATCATTGAGAGGCCCTAAATCCGATCACAATATGTGCCTTGAAAACTGTGCACAAATCTGGAATTTTTTAAAGGGGATCTTTTATATCAAAGTGTATTGGTCCAATTGAGCTGAAATTCAACAGGGAGCTAGAAAATGAATTAATGAATATCTTTTAATAAGGAGGCCACATTTGAATCCGCTGGATACAAGATCTTAATATCATGGGAAGTTGGAGTTCGGAAATACAAAGAGTCACATGGACAGATTAAATGTTTTTCACTACAAGAATCATAACTCCTTCATACTTGTAACAATTAACCTGAAATTTTTTGGAGGAACATAAGAGGAATAATTCAACAACCTTCAAGAAGGAACCATGTACTAATTATGGCATTTAATAGGCCTAAAAGTCAATACCTTTATGTAGACAGAATTGAAGCGAGAATTCATCACCCATTTCACCTATAAATATGTGTCTCCTATCTCTTATAAAAGGATATTCATTTCAAGGGGGAAAGGTTGAATATTGTTTTTTAATATTTATTTTTATTTTTAATATATATTAGTTTAGATTTTCTCTTCATACTTTTTTTATTACATTTATTTTATTTTATACGTTCTTCCACCATTATTCCCTTCTCAACTCCACTAAAAATGGAGAGCTAACCTCGAAGCTTGTTCAAAGGAGGGAATGGTGATAAAATTGAGTTTTAGGTACTTTAATGTCTTATATATTATTCAATTATGGGAATTTTGGTGGTGGTTAAATTGATTACGGTGATGGGTCGCCCTGTTTTCTCTACCACTGAGTTCTTCTTCTCGTTTATCAATTTTCCCTCCCTTTACTATTTGTGTTGTACATATAGTGGAGCATGACATGAGTAGTGATGGTTAGTAAAAAGGTCTCCTAGTTGACTTTAGGAAGATAATTACCCCATCTGTAGAGGTCTTGATATGGGGTGATGACAATCCAAATGAGTAGGTGAGGTGTGACAGGTCTTGATCACCTCACTGAGTTGAATTTTGAGATTGCTTTTAAACAATGATATCAACACTTCTAGAAACTGGGCCGATAGAGACTGCCAATGGTAGTCACTATAGACATACATCGACCGCCTTGCAACTGCCATTGGTGGTCTCATTTGGGCCGTCACTTTACGGCTATAGTGACCACCATTGGCGGTCTCTATAGGTGACCAGAAATTTGGTCAACCGCGAATGCCTGGTGGTCACTATTGGGTTGGCCTATAATGACTGCCAATGGCGGTCTCTATAGGATACCAAAAAATCAACCTAGAGTGACCGCCAATGGAGGTCGCCGTTGGTATTGACCAAGAGTGACTGCCAATGGCGACTGCAAACCTAGGATTTTTTATAAAAAAAAATATTTATACATCACATTTCTAGCAATCACAAAAACTATTTCCGAACAGAAGAAACAAAACTAAAATGTCAAAGAAAAAAAATTCAAAATATAATAAACATTAGGTTCCTCAAAAAAAAATGACTGACATACTTCTTCACATACAACGATCCAAACAACTATAATCCATTCCAATATTCTGCTTCAATAAACCAACAATAAGATAAAAAAGAAACAAAAAAACAATGAAAATGAAAATTGGACACATTTATTAAGTTATTATATATATATATATATATATATACCAAATTGGGACATTAGGGCATTTGGAATTTGGTCAATTAGCCACAAGGTCAATAAGATAATATGAAATTTGGCCATTTGGTCATTATAACATAACACTAATATTCCATTAGGGCGTTAGGGAAACATTAGCACATTAACCCCCCACCCCCACCCTCGAACAACCCCCCCCCCCCACTTCGGACAGCCACCCACACCCCCAGACATCCCCCCTCACCCGAGACAGCCCACCTCACCCCCGGACACCCCCTAACCCTTGGACAACCCCCACCCCCAGACGGACCCCCATCCCCCTAACATCCCCCCCCCACGAGAAGACGACACGCCATTTTGACACGCAGTTTGCACGACATGGCTAAATATGTGTTTTTGAGGTGTTTGGTGCACTTGAAAAGCATGTGCGGGGTGGTCAAAATCGGCCGAACGACCTCAGAATGCCATGAAATCGGACGAAAACAAATGGTGAGTGAAGTGTTAAACGGTTGGGTAGATGACATGTCAATTGGAGGTGTCGTGTGACCGCGGAGACGGAAAACGCACTCCACATGTCTTATACGGACAAAACATGCGTTTAATGGTCAAATGCATACCGAACAACATCAGCATGGCTTGAAATCACATGAGAACACCCTATGTAAGAACTCGATTCTTCTTATCGGGTATGTTTTCCCTTTTTCTAGTGTTTTTGAGAAAAAGAGGAGTTTCTAGAAATTTCATAAGTACACACCGTGTACTTTATAAGTACACGACCTGTACTCAGTTACCGTGGGTAGCCATGTTCTATCCGTGTAACGGTCATGCACACGATCGTGTGTGGTGACCTAGAGACTGCCGAATGCTGGGGTCGGTAAGGGAAAGTACACACCATGTACTTCTAAAGTACAGACCGGGTACTTTTTTTCATCAAACGAATAGGGGTCACATCTAATTGCTAGAAGCGTCTTCTTCTTCGCATTCTTCGACCGAGAGCATCCGTACGATGCCGAAAATTCCCCTAGCCCCTGATTGAGCATTTTTTCTCTGATTCGACCGCCGTCGATTGCATGGGGATCACCACAGTAAGCTCTTCCTTCTTCTAGTGCTTCATTTCATAATACCTCTTCTTCCCAGAGTTATTCTTAGTTGAGTGTATTTATCGTTTTTATAGATCTACAGTGTTCTTGAGCAATTCAAGGCTTGATTTTCATGTATTGAAATCCAACAACATTGAGGTAGGTGGTTTGTTCCTTTTTGTAGAAAGTCTATGAGTTATATGTGAAAAAATTTCTAATACACTTGAACGGGGTATTGCGTGTTTACGTTTTTTACCCTGTTAATTTCCTACTATGTTTTTATGGTTGAATATTGTTTAATTGAATGTGAATAGGGTTAATTCCTATTCTTTGGAAGTGGATGCCCATGCATGTTTTTTTTATGACCGTTTGGTCCTGCTTATCCTATTAGGCTTCCTTGTTTGTTTCTCATGCCTAGTGTTGTAGGATGGATTTTTTATTATCTAACATTCTATTGCGTTGTAGACTATTTATCTAAGTAGTTCTTGAGTTTTAATTTGGATGTTATGTATTTCTATGCTCGATTGACTTACACATGGCTGTGAGAACTTGTTGTAGTGGACAATAGGGAGAATGGACATTGAGGGATTCTCTAGAGTGTATGTTTACTATTACAATGAGATACCATATGGATAATTGACGTAAGTGCTTCCTTAGAGAGTCTGTAGTTCCTTTATGTTGTCCTCAATGGGAATGGGATGTTTAGTGCTTCCCTATATCACCTTTTAGTTACTAATACGAGACTAGAGGGGGAATTGACAGTGAGTGCTTCCTCAGAGAGTCTACTCTTATGCTAAACCAGAGGGGTTAGACTGTGTGTAATTCCCAGAGGGTTGCTTGTTCTTTTTTGGTTGAACCAGAGGGGTTTGGATGTGAGTACTCCCAGAAGGTTACCATCTTTGTTTGGCTACTTATTTGATATATGAAATTGAATGCATTTGAACTGTAGGAATGTTTACTATTGAGTAATTCCTCGTTTACTACTTCTTTTTACTTATTTCCTGCCATATATATTCACTGACTATTAGGCACTGATATTTGGGTGGTTGCCTACTGGGATTTAGTCTCACACCCTGTTTGGGACATGCTTTTGGGTCCAAAAATATTATATTTCTGCAGGTATAGATAAGGGAAAACACCCTTCTACATCAGGTACTTGATTTCTGAGGAGCTAGAGAGCATGGGACCAAGCTGAGGCTTGTGATTCTGTTGTATTTTTCTATTTATTTTGTACTTTGGTCATTTCTATATTCCAGAATTGTGATTTGTTTGGCTTCTTTCTTAGACATATGTATCAAGCATCATCATTATATATATGTGTGCTTCAGTTTATTCTTTTAGCCTTCTGTTTTTTTCTGATGTATGATATTATTACTGCTTCTGCTGTTGTATATTTGTTTTACTTTCATTGTGTTACTCTTCCAATGAGGCAATAGTTTCCCCACTATCACACCCAAGGTCCTCTCTACTAGTTGGCATCTTCTGGCATTCGAGGAAATTCGCTTGAGGCCATGTGACGAACCGGGTACGGGGAGCCTCATGGTGGATTTTAGAACCGAGATGTTACAAAGTGGTATCAAAGGATTATTTTCTTCTTGAATTTCCGATTGGAGACTATAGTCAGTGGTAGGATATAATATGTAATAGGTAATAAGATGTTCCTAAGATTAGCTAACCCATGTATAGGGAAAAACCAATTTACCTCGTTTATTGCAATTTTTCTAGTTTTTCAATTTTATAGTTGATTTGATTTTCACCGTTGGGTGATTCACATGTATTTTGTTGTTATTGTTGGTGTTATTGAGGTTCTATTTCTGTTTCAACCTGATGAGGTGAGGGTATTCCATCTCATGCATTATATTGGCACTTGCTACAAATCACATGTCATGCATTATTTCTATTCCATTTAGGGTGCATTAGCGATTTTATGTTGTTGCGATAGATTTTGTGCTATATATTCATTCTATTGTGATAGATGCCTTGATATAATACCTTCTTTTGATAGGGTATTTTTTTGTGTATGGTTTTCCTTGAATGAATGCCAAAATTTCGTTCTTGAGGTGTTATGGGCCCTCATAGACCAGAATTTGGTGGATCACTACCTTTATTTCCTTGTATATTACATTTATAAGATTCCAAGATTTGATTTTCGGGGAGTATGGCCCCTCACAGATCGGAATTTGGAACTTTAATGTTTGTTTCAGTGTTTTTCTGGGTTCTAAATAAGTTTCTAAGGCTTACTGTCCGAAAAAAACCCAGAGTACACAGCGTGTAATGATGAATACACACCTTGTGTTCTTATATTCAGGAGGAAACTATTTTTCTTAAGTACACACCATATACTGTATGTATACGCCGTGTAGTCTCTAACCGAGTCACAAACTGTGGGGGCCGAGACACGGGGTTGGTAAATCTCTAGTAGGACACACCATGTACCAGATGTACATGCCGTGTTTTAGAACTATGTAACCGGCCGTGTCACTAATAACACGGGTTGGTTGACTCTTTTCTAATACACGCCGTGTTCATATGGAACACACTGTGTAGTGTAACCCAAGTACCTGGCCATGTAATGATCAAAAGGGGTAGAAAAAATCTTCTTAGTACACGCCGTGTCCATCTGGAACACGCTGTGTAGTGTGAGCTGTGTATCCGGTTGTATCACTAACAACATGGGTTGGTGAAGCTTGTCTAGTACACATCGTGTCTAGAGAGAACATGCCGTGTAGTCTAGTTCTAAGAGAACCATGTGGCTTAGCCATGTAGAAGAACTCAGGGAGGGGAAGAGAAGTCAAGTACACGTCGTGTGCTAGGACAACACGTCATGTGTTTTGGGTGTTACATGACCTGGGTTGGTTGAAGTACACCCCCATGTGAAGGCATAAGGGAACATGTTGTGTAGGAAATATACATTCCGTGTATCCATGTTTTGAAAAACTTGAATTATTTATTTATCTTTTTCCCTTATTACACTTCTCGTTTACAGTCCTTGACAATCTTGATCTAAGGTGTGCGCTTGACCTTGCAGAGTCATGCAACCAAGACATCCTCCTATTGTCTGCCAGTTACAGGGTAGTGAATGATGCCGAACATGGATAACCTGGGACTATTAACATATCCTCTAATTGTGCGAGTCTTGGAGCCAACCATCATTCCAGACACATGTGTGGATGCATAGTTCTGAGAGGGATTTATAAGGTTCATGCAAAACTTTCGAGGAGTACCGCATCCTACTCCTTCAATGGTAGAGTTGACAGAGATTTTCTAGCAGCAAAATACTCCCACCTTCATAGGTGAAGGAGGACCTCAGGATGTAGAGACATGGTTAGAATCCATGCTTTCTATCTTTGAGCATATGGATATGCCTTTATAGAGGAGGGTGAATCTCGCTACGTACATGATTTTGGATTCCTCCAAGAGATGGTGGGATGTGATCTCATAGGCAGGATGCCAGCTGGTTATGGTGTAGGATGAGTTCCAATGTTCCTTCTACGACTACTTCTACCTGGATACTTTGAGGGAAGATCGATCCTAAGAGGTAATGAGTCTGTATCAGGGTCCTCTTTCTATTATGGAGTATTCTTCTCACTACATAGAGATGCAGCGCTTCACGCCAATCCCATGAGGTGATGATTTATTCCTGGCAAGGAAGTTTGAGGATAGTCTTAGGAACGACATCTGATTTCAGGGGAACATCTTCAGGTTAACTTCCAACACATCTATCAACAACCAGGAACTGATCACGGAGCGGAATATGAGGGATTATGGAGTTTAGCGTCATGGCGGATCAATATTCTGAGTTAGTATCCCTCCTATTGATAGCTGGAAGCGCCGCAAGGAGTCTTTGCGTGGAGATCCGAGCATTCAGGACACATCTTCTAGTAGCCAGGTGGTGTGCTATCAGTGCGGAAATAGCGGTAATACAAGGACTCATTGCCTGAGAGACCCAGTGGAGTGATGATCATGTGGAAAGATGGTCCATATTCAGCAGTTCTATTAGTTTTTCTCACCAGTATCCAGTGATAGGGGTTCTTCTATGACTCATCGTTCAGGAGTTGCACTACCAGCTTCTCACCTGTCTGGGTATTGGAGTTCTTCCAGCCATTCAGGACAAGGTGGAGGTCATGGCTTTGGTAGCAAGTCTCTAAGATTTTAGTGATAATAGGGTGGACTGGCTTAGTGTGGTCAGGCAGGGTCAGAGGGCCGCAGTGCAGGTCAGACTTTTGCAGTGGAGTAGACCCAATAGGAGAAGGATCCCAAACCCACTACAGTTTGAGGTACGATCCTAGTTTCCTCAGTTTTAGCTTCTATTCTTTTCGATATGGGGGCTTCCCATAACTTTATATCTATTTCTGTTGTGGAGAGACTTGGGCTTAGTATCTTTTATTCTACTGATATCTTGATAGTAGACACACCGTTGGGGACAAGAATGGCTAGTGTACAACAGTGTAAGGAGTGCCCTCTTGAGGTTAGTGGGTGTCACTTCTTATGGGAATTTTATGTCTTAGAGAAGACAGGCAATGATTTCATTCTTGGAATGGAGTAGTTAGTTCCCTTCCAGGCTATTGTTTATTTCTATCACCATTGTTTGAGTTTCACATTACTGGAGGGTGGATCGTTTCTTCATAACGGCGAGTGGGATGTCCAGGAGAGCATAGCGGGACCCGTGCATCATGGGTTGGGAGGAGTTACAACACAGATTTCTAGTCTATATCTGGATGACCAGGGTACTTCAGAAATGAACTTTCCTCCAGTGGTGGATCATTTCTGGGACTTCTTTCTTGAAGACTTTTTAGGTTTTCCTCTGGAGCGATAGGTGTAATTTTCTATTGAGCTTGTACCAGGAGAGGCACTGGTGTTCATTCCCCCTTATAGGATGAATACACCTGAGTTGCAGGAGGTCAAGAAGCAGTTGATGGAGTATAAGGAAAAGGGTTTCATATGACCCGGTACTTCTCCTTGGGGTTCTTCTTTCCAGTATACAAATAAGTCGGACAGTACCCTCAGACTTTGTGTGGATTATCAGAAGTTGAACCAGTTGATGGTCAAGAACCGATATCCCTTATTGAGGATTAATGATATCTTTGATCAACTTCAAGTAGCCCAGGTGTTCTCAAAGATCGACTTTTGGTCTGGTTACCATCAATTTTCTGTTATACCATCTGATGTACCTCTTATAGCCTTCCAGAGTAGTTATAGTCAATACGAGTATGTGGTTATGTCATTCGATCTCACGAATGCGCCTGCAGTCTTCAAGGAACTGATGAACCAATTGTTCCATCCATACTTGGATTCTTTCATGTAGGTCTTATTGGATGATATATTTGTGTACTCTCACTCTCAACATGATCATGATACCCATATTGAGATCATTTTGAGTACACTAAGATAGAATCAGTTATATGCTAAGCTCTCAAAACACCACTTTTGGATAGACCAAATTCACTAATTGGGTCATGTTATCTCAGAGACAAGAGTATCAGTAGACCTAGATAAAGTGAGAGTAATAGTTTCTTGGGAGAATCCGAATAACGTATTTGAGGTACAATTTTTTCTAGGGATGGATGGATAGTTCATATGTTTCATAATAGACTTTTCATGCTTAGTCGTGCCACTGACAGGCCTGACTAAGAAGTGTAAAAAATTCTTGTGGTAATTTTCTTGTGAGTCAGCCTTTCAGGAGATGAAAGGGAGGTTGAATTCAGTACCGATACTAGTATTTCTAGATATGGGCAAGATCTATACTGTTTACTGTGATGCTTTAGGTATCGGGTTGGGAGCTGTGCTTATGCATGGAAAAGGAGTCGTTGCGTACGGGTCTCGGTAGTTGGGGCCACATGAGAGAAATTACCCAATGCATGATCTCAAGATGGATTCAGTTGTTCATGCTTTATGCTATTGAATACATTATCTTCTAGGATATCATTTTTTGGTTTCCTCTGACCACAAATTCTCAAGTACATCTTCACTCTTCATGACATGAATTTGAGACAGCGAAGGTGGGATGAGTAACATTAGTCCTTCATCTTTGAGCTTGCCTATATGCATAGAAAAGGAAATGCAGTGGCTGATGTTCTGAGTAGGAGGACTCAGATACAGTTAGTTCATGAGGCCAGTAGTGAATGGAAGCGTATGGATACGTTCTCTGAGATGCATTAGGAGGTGCACGATAGATAGGGGAAGACATTTATATCTTATGTAATTGTTACCTATACTCTTCTTGATCGAATGAAAATGAGGTAGCTATTATATTATGAAGGACTAGTCCTATGAGAAAGAATTTTAGGAGAGGACACTATTCCGGGATGAACAGTAGGTGAGGATAAGATCTTTCATTTTCAGAGGTATGTATGGGTGTCAGGAGACATACGCGAGGAGATGATGTGAGACTTTTATTCCTTAGTTTGGGAAGTTCATCCTAGTGTCGTGATGATTTATTATGCTCTACACCATTAGTTTTGGTGTCTAGGTATGAAGAGAGATGTTTCTGGTTTCATCATGAGGTGTTCCACCTGTCAGTAGGTGAAGGAGGATCATCAGTGACCGGTAGGGCTTTTACAGTAGTTACCCATTTTCGAGTAGAAATGAAACAATGTCACAATGGACTTCATGATGGGTTTACTGAAGTCACCTTGATGGAATGATGCATTATGGGTTGTCATTTATAGACTCGTGAAGGTTACTCACTTATTGATGATCAAGGAGACCATCAGTGTTGATGAGCTGGGAAGATCGTACATCCGAGAGATTTTATGTCTACATGGGGTTCCACACACCATTGTTTTAGATAGGGATGCACATTTTACTTCTCGGGTATGGAAGGGGATTCATAAGGATTTGGGTACATAGGTACTTTTGGGTACATCTTACCATCCCCAAATAGATGTCCAATTCAAGCGTAGGATTTAGGTGCTTGAGTACATCCTTCGAGCATGCATCCTAGATTCTAGAGGTTCTTGGGAGAAGCACATACCTCTTGTGGAGTTTTCCTACAATAATAATTTTAAAGAAACTATTTAGATGACACATTATGAGGCTTTGTATGGTAGGCCATGCCGATTACCCTAATCTTGGCTGGAGGCAGGAGAGGCAGCTATGTTGGGACCTTGACTTGTCCCGGAGACCACAGAGTAGATAGAGTTGATCCAAAAGAGGATGACTACTGCAGAGTCATGACAGAAGTACTATGTTGATCGACATAGATGACCTCTAGAGTTTGAGGTTAGAGATCCGGTTTTCCTGCATGTCACACTGAGGTTGGGACGCAAGAGGATTAGGAGTTAGGGTAAGATTTTACAGAGGTACATCAAGCCGTTTGAGGTTTTGGAGAGAGTTGGGACCTTTGCCTATCGGTTGTAGTTACCTCAAAGTTACTGGGATTTTCATGACGACTTCCACAATTATCATCTTCAGCGTTACTTATCAGACCCATCTCATGTTTTTCCACCCAAAATGGTTGAGTTAGATGTGCACACCTCATTCGAGGAGCATCCTATCCAGATTGTTTATTGATGTGTGAAGGTTCCCTGTGGCTGGTCTGTTCCTCTAGTACGAGTGCTATGGCAGCACGGGTGAGTATAGGATGAGACATGGGAGAGGGAGGCCGATGTAAAATCACAATGGCTGAAGCTTTTCTATAATTTTTCTTTCATGCTACCTTGATAGGGAAATTCAAGGACGAATTTCTTTAAGTGGGGAAGTTTTTAAGAACACAGATTTTCTTATTGGCTATGTTTTTCCTTTTTCTAGTGTTTTTGAGTATAATAGGTGTTTCTGAAAATTTCTTAAGTACACGATGTGTTCATTATAAGTACGCGCTATGTACTCAGTTACCGTGGGTACCCGTGTTCTGGCCGTGTAACAGTCATGCACATGACCATGTGTGGTGACCTAGAGACTGCCTAATGTGGGGGACGATAAGGGCAAGTACATGTCGTGTACTTCTAATGTACACACCATGTACTTTATTATTTTTTCATTAAATGGACTGGGGTCACATATAATTATAAGAAGCATCTTTTTCTTCACCTTCTTTGACTGAGAGTGTCTGTATGACATCAATATTTCCTCAAGCCCCCTTTCAAGCATCCATTCTCTGATTCTACCATTGTCGATTGCATGGGGATCTCCACAGTAAGATATTCTTTCTTCAAGAACTTTGTTTCCTAATTCTTCTTCTTCCAAGAGTTATCCTTGGTTGAGTTCTTTTAGAATTTTTTTAGATATATGGTGTTCTTGGTCGATTCAAGGATTGAGTTTCATGTATAGCGATCCTACAACACCAAGGTAGGTGGTTTCTACCTTTCCCCAGAACGTCTTTGAGTTATATGTGCAAAAGTGACTAATACCCATGAACGGGGCATTTCATGTTTACATTTTTAGCCCTTTTAATTGCTTTCTATGCTATTATGCTTGAATAGAGGTTAATTGAATGTGAATAGGGTTAACTGAAATTCTTTGGAATTGGTTTCCCATGCATGTTTTGTTTATGACCATTTGGTCCTCCTTAGCATGTTAGGATGCCTTCTTTGTTTCCCATGCCTTGTGTTGTAAGATAGAGTGTTTATTATTGGACATGATTTTGTGTTGTAGACTGTTTAGCTAGGTAGTTATTGAGGTTTACTTTGGCCACTGTGTATTGTTGTACTCGATTGACTAACATAGGGCTGTGATAACCTGGTGTAGTAGACCATAGGGAGAGTGGACGTTGAGGGCTTCTCCAGAGTGTCTGTTTACAATTACAATGTGAGGCCTTAGGGGGAATTGACATAAGTGATTACTCAGAGTGTCTGTAGTTCCTCGATGCATGCCACAAGGGGGAATGAGATGTTGAGTTCTTCCCAAGAGCACCTTTTAGTTACAGATACGAGACTAGAAGGAGAATTGACGGTGAGTGATTTCTCAGAGAGTCTATGCTTATGCTAAACTAGAGGGGTTAGACTGTGTGTACTTTCCCAGAGTGTTGTTGAGTCAAAAGTTCTCTTTCGACTTCTATATTTTGTTTTGGAAATCACAAATGTCTTTTCAATCGTATCATACTGACTCTGTAAATCGTATCGTACGGACTCTATAAATCGTACCGTACTGACTCTATAAATCGTATCGTACTGACTCTGTAAATTGTACAGTACTGAATCTGTCAATCGTACCGTACTAACTCTGTCAATCGTATCGTACTGACTCTGGAAAATGTATCATACTAACTCTGCTATTCATATTTTCATTACCTGTTTTGGTAATTAGTCAAAAACCCTTTTCATGTGAATCGTACCATTGCTTATCGTTGATATATATATTGTTTTAACCAATACGATGTCGTTGAGATTAGTTACAAACTAATCAAAACGATGTCATGCTTTCTGTTTCAATATGACCGTTATGATGCCAGGTGTCCAAGTCCCTCCAAGTTTTTCGGAGAAATGTGACCGTTGGATGCAACATGACCGTTGGAACCCAAGGCCTATAAATAGGAGGTCATTTGAAGCTGAAAACAATGAATGAGACGTTGTGGAAAAACTGTGATACTTTGATTCAATAAAGATTCTAGAGAGAGATGTTGTGACTTCTCTCATCTACTTTGTGCGTCCGATCATCGCATCGAGGGCTTTAAAGAAATTGAAAGATAGAGGTTCCGATTACCTACAAAATCAAGGGCTGCCAGGGATAGGCAGACAGACGTACCGATCATCGTATCGAGGGCTGCCGGGGATAGGCAGACAGACATGCCTATCATCATATCGAGGGCTGCCAGGGATAGGCAGACAGACAGTCTGATCATCGTATCGAGGGCTCACCAAGGTGTTGGTTAGATAGACCTTTTATCCTAGGCGAAAGGATAACCCTTCTCTTTGGGTCAAAAGAATTGTAATTCTTTTACATTTCTGCTGTTACTTGTATTAGAAATGAATTTGTATTGTTTCCTTTCTTCTTTACATATTCAATTATAATTGTTTCAATTACAATCATTCTATTACATATTTTATTGTTTGATTCTATACGCTTTAAGGTAGAATCATTCATCTTTGTATTACTCTGATTATTGTGTTCATCATGAATACAATTGTTTTACATTACATTAGTATTACAATACATCATACCTTTTTATATTCAATACATTTTTGGGTGTTTGTATTTGTATTAGTTTAAGATCATTTAAACTAATATCTTAATTGCTAAAACTCACAGGTTTTTAAACCTACAATTCACCCCCCTCTTGTATTGTTCCATCTAATAGACATACATATCTATATATTCGATCCAGAAATTGGTATCAAAGCATGTTTTCCACTGATTTGTATTACTAGCTTTATTTCTTTCATATTACTATCTTAAATACTTACTACACTAACGTGTGGAGTGGAAAAGTTTTTGTTATTTTAGATGGCAGGAGTGAATATTGGGTCAATAGACAATCTAAATCCTTCTAGACCACCCATCTTTGATGGGAATGATTATGAGTATTGGAGAGATCGTATGAAGACATTCTTTATTAATACTGGTGTAGACAACTTTATAATTCTTACTGGAGGTTACAAAATTCCTGACAAAGAAGTCAGCACTTTCACCAACCAAGAGAAGCAAGAATATCAGCTGAATTACATGGTACGCAATCCTTTATTATGATCTATGACCAGGAATATATATAGTCAAATATCTTCATGTGAAGCAGCCAATTGTATTTGGAAGAAATTAGAAGTCACTCATTTTGGTACATCCAATGTTATAGAAACAAGGAGAGCAATGCTTCGAGCAGAGTATCATGGGTTTGTTTTTCCTTATGGAGAGCCAGTATGTAATGTACAACAAAGGTTTATGACAATTGTCAGCAGCTTACAATCTATGGGAGAAAAAGGTCTTGATGATGAAGCTCTAGTTGATAAGATTATAGATATAATGCCAAATGAATTGGAGTAAAAAAGGACAGCTATTGATGAAAATAGAAAAGTTTCCCAGATTACTCTTGATGGACTCTTTGGAACTCTTCTACAGCACGAGACAAGAATGAAGAGAGATTTTGATTTAAACAACAAGAAGAATGGGAATGGAGGTGTAGCCTTTGCATCTAAATCCAAAACGCCTGAAAGGCTTACAAGACCCAAAGCCAAGAACGTTGTTATATCTGATTCAAGTGATTGTAATATTTCGGATAATGAGTTATCCAATCTTTCTCAAAGGATGAACAAGATTGTGGGAAAGAAAGATTTCCAATATAGATTCAAAAATAAAGATAGGAAGGATAGGAAATATTTAGAGGTAACTTGTTATGAATGTAAGAAAGTAGGACATATAATGCCTGATTGTCCATTACTGAAAAGGAATGATAGAAAGGAAAAACACTCTGAAAGAAGCAAGAAAAGGTTTTATAATAGAAAGAAAGTCTTGAAAGAAAATGATACGTGGAGTGCAAGTGGTAGTGATTCCTCAAATGATTCTTCAGAATATGAGACATCAGGACAGAGGAATATCGGACTCTTAGCCAGATTACCAATTGAAGACCATTGTCTCATGGCTAAGTTACATAATGCTGAAGCCATTACAAATATCCCCTTAAATGAAAATTGTACTGATAATAGATATTATGAATCTTCAAATGATGAATCTTCATCATCAGAAGATGATACATTACCTTCTTTTGAAGAAGTATCTAGATTTACTAAATTACTTGAAAATGAAAATTCTAAACTCAAGAAGAGGCTTGAGAAAGCAAATTCTAGAATTTCAATCTTGACTAAAGAAGTATTAGATCTTTCTAAAGATCTTGATGTGAAAACTTCTGATTTTGAAAGTATTTTAAAAACCCTTGAGAAAGTTAAATCTGATAAGGATAAAATTTCTAAGGATCTTGAAAATGTAATTTCAAAGAAAAATATTTTAGAGCCTAACTCAAGTTCAAATTCAAATGTTTTAGAAAATAAGAATTTTGTTTTAAAACTAAAGTCAGAGATTTTATCCTTGAAGAAATGTTTGTCAAACTTTACTCATGGAAAGGAAAACTTTGATAGGATGTATTCTCAAATTAGACCTTTGAGAAATCGTTCTGGTCTTTGTTATACTTATTCCAAACCTGTTTTTAGTAATAACTATTTTGTTCCTCAAAAAAATTCTTTTTGTTCTAAGTGCCAATGTGGTGGACACTAGAGAAAATATTGTTCTCTTAATAGAACTCAATCCTTTGGATTTCGTAATGCTCATTTTGAAAAACAAATGTGGATTCCTAAAATTCTTTTATCTAACCCTTATGGATCCAAATGAGTTTGGATTCCAAAAAACTAATTGTTTCGTTTTCAGGAAAATGAGAATTGTATCAATAAGAATATTTGGTATATGGATAGTGGTTGTTCTCGACACATGACTAGAAACAAAGATCTCTTTGAAAAGTTTATCAAAACAAAAGGTGGAAAAGGTACCTTCAGAGATAATTCTCAAGGAAAGATTGTTGGTATAGGTAATATCGTTTTTCTTGGAAAAGCTCTTATCTCAAATGTTTTATTTGTTAAAGGTCTTAGTCACAATCTCATCAGCATAAGTCAATTATGTGATGAAGGTTACCTTGTGAATTTTAGAAATGATAAGTGTCTTGTTCACAATTCCAAGGATGAGTTCATTCTATCTTCTAATAGGCAAGAAAATGTTTACACTATTAACTTAGAAGACCTTAGGATCCAAAACTTACCCTGCTTAAGTGCAACAGAAGACTAATCATGGCTATGGCATAGAAGACTAGGACACTGCAATCTGAGAAACCTAAGTAAACTCTCAAAGAAAGGACTTGTGATGGGGATACCGGACCTTAGATATGATTCTTCAAAAGTCTGTGATCCTTATCAATTTGGAAAGAAACATCAAACTAGATTTAAATCAATTAATGAAGTTTCAACTTCTAATGCATTATAGCTAGTACATATGGATCTTTTTGGTCCTTCACAATCTGGAAGCATTGGAGGAAAATACTATGTATTTGTTTTAGTTGATGACTTTACTAGATTTACATGGGTCTACTTTCTCACAAAGAAATCTGAAGCCTTTTACTATTTCAAAACTTTTAGAGCCCAAGTTAAAAATGAGAAAAACCTATCATTGATAACTATTCATAGTGATCATGGTGGTGAATTTCGATATTCCGATTTTGAAACTTTTTGTAGTAAGAAAGGTATTACTCACAATTTCTCAGCTCTAAGAACTTCTCAGGAAAATGGTGTTGTTGAAAGAAGAAATCGTATTCTTCAAGAAATGACTCGAACCATGTTGAGTGAATACTCAATTGCTATGCACTTTTGGGATGAAGCTGTTAGTACTGCCAGTTATACTATAAATCATGTTTTAACGAGACCATTTTTTAATAAAACCCCTTATGAGTTATGGACTGGCCGAAAACCTAAAGTTTCATACTTCAAAGTTTTTGGATGCAAAGTATTCATTCTGAATACAAAAGATAATCTATACAAATTTTTACCAAAATATGATGAAGGAATATTTCTAGGCTATTTTACAACCTCTAAGGCTTATAGAGTTTTCAATAAAAACACTTGTACTATTGAGGAAATAGTACATGTAAAATTCGATGAAACTGATCCTTTTGTTTTCAACCAACCCAATCCTACATCCTCGGATGTGTTCTCTAAAAATGTTTGTCAACCATTGTTAGGAGATCACTCTGATGAGGTAAATGTTCAAGAAAGTATTCCTGAAACATTTATCACAGAAGATTTTCAACCATACATTGATGAACAGGCTTTACAAAACCCAAATCAATTGTTTCTTAGGAATCATCCTAGTGATAACATCATTGGTGATGTAAATCAACCTGTAAGAACCAGATATTCCTTAAGAAATGAAATAGAACATATTACTTTTCCTTCCCAATTTGAACCTAAAAGCCCAAGTGAGGCCTTAGGTGATGATGATTGGATCAAAGCAATGCAAGATGAACTAAATGAATTTGAAAGGAATCAAGTCTGGACTTTAGTTGATAGACCTAAAGAAACAACTGTAATTGGTGTAAAATGGGTTTTCAGAAACAAATGTGATGAAAATGGAATCATTGTAATAAATAAAGCAATACTTGTTGCTAAAGGCTATAATCAACAAGAGGGAATAGACAATGAAGAAACATATGCTCCTGTAGCTAGACTTGAATCAATTCATATTCTATTAGCCTTTGCAGCATTTTTCAATTTCAAACTATTTCAAATGGATGTCAAATGTGCTTTTCTAAATGGTTTTGTTCAAGAAGAAGTTTTTTTCGAACAACCTCCTGGTTTTCAAGACCCAAAACATCCTGATCATGTTTTTAAACATACCAAGGCTCTATATGGTCTTAAACAAGCCCCTAGAGCATGGTATGATAGACTTACAGGATTTCTTTTAAAAAACAATTATACAAAAGGTACCGCAGATCCAACCCTTTTTATAAAAATAGAAAAAAAAATATTTTGATTGTCCAAATCTATGTTGATGACATCATATTTGGATCAACTCAGAAATCCTTAACTGATTCTTTTGCAAATTTAACGAAATATGAGTTTGAAATGAGTATGATGGGTGAGTTAACATTCTTTATAGGTTTTCAAATTTCTCAAAAACCAGAAGAAACATATATATCTCAACATAAGTATATAAAATATTTACTCAAAAAGTATGGATATGACAAAACTAAAAGTATTAGAACGCCAATTGGTACCTCAAATACACTTGATTTTGATGAAACTGGGAAACAAGTAGATCAAACAATATTTAGAGGTATGATAGGAAGTTTGCTATACATGACAGCTAGTCGACCCGAATTAATGTTTTCTGTATGCTTATGTGCAAGATACCAATCTAATCCAAAAGTGTCTCATTTAAAAGCCATAAAGATAATCTTTCGTTATTTAAAAGGCACTACGGATTTAGGTCTTTTTTACTCTTCTGGGAATGACTTTGTTTTAAAAAGTTTTTCAGATGATGACTTTGGTGGCTGTAGAATGGATAGAAAATGTACATCTGGAACATGTCATTTCTTAGGAGATTCCTTGGGTTCTTAGTCCTACAAGAATCAAAACTCAGTAGCACTATCCACTGCTGAAGCTGAATATGTAGCAGCTGGAAGTTGCTGTTCTCAAGTATTGTGGATGCAACACACACTCACTGACTATGGATTGAGTTTCTCCAAAACTCAAATTCTTTGTGATAATAAAAGTGCCATAGCTCTTAGTAAGAACCCAGCACACCACTCTCGTGAAAAACAGATAGATATTAGGCATCACTTTCTTAGGGATCACACACAAAAAGGAGATATTATTCTATAATTTATCGGAACACAAGAACAACTTGATGACATTTTTAGAAATCCATTACCATCCGATAGATTTGAGTTTATAAAACAGAAGCTAGGAATGATTACATTAAAATAATCATTCATATATACTTCATGTTTTACAATTCCCCTAATATTAAAAAACTCCCTTTCAAAGGGGGAGGACATTTCTTTATATGTTTTTTATGTTTCTTTTTATCTTATGTTCTTTAACTATTTACTCGCCATGTATGTGTTTTATTTTTCTGTTTATCGTATTGATAGTTTTATCGTATCATTCATTTTTCTGTTTATCGTATTGACAGTTTTATCATATCATTCATTTTTCTGTTTATCGTATTGACAATCTTATTATTTATATTATCAACCGATGATGGTAACAAATTTCTTTTCCATCGTATCGAACGATGATGGTAATGAATTTCTTTTCCATTGTATCGACCGATGATGGTAATAAATTTCTTTTTCATCGTATCGACCGATGATGGTAATCAATTTATTTTCCATCGTACTATCCGATGATGGTAATGAATTTGTTTTCCATCGTACTAACCGAGGATGGTAACGAGATTGTTTTACATCGGCTTGTCTGTTCATGGTAACAAGATTGTTTTCCATCGGCTTGTCAGTTCATGGTAACAAGATTGTTTCTCATCGGTTTATCAGTTCAAGGTAACGACTTTGTTTTCCATTGACATATCGATTGATAGTTTTATTTTATTTTGTACGGTTGTGTATTCTTTAATCCTAAAAACCAAAAACAAACTTACGTTCTCCGGAAGGTATTTTCCATTTTTTTCTTTTTCCCTATTTAGTTTTTAATCCTAACCATTGATCTGTTTTCCTCTAATCCTGACTGTAGAAGATCAATGGTCACCCCTTTTTTCACCTATAAATAGCCCCCCCCTCCCCAAACCCACATTGGTTTTTCAGGTTTTGAGGCGAAGCTCTGCTCCCCTGGTTTTAAATAATCATACGATCTTTCATCGGCATCACCTTTATGTCTCAATCCTCTGCTAACACTCCCGCCGAAATGTCTTCAAAGACTTTTACAGAGAACGACTTTAACAGATAAAGGTTAGTTTCTCGAGACTTTTTTGATTCGTATGATTCCACAATCAGAAGAATCATTCTCTTTCAAGGATGGGAACATTTGTGTGTTGAAAGACCTGTTTCTCAAGATCCGGTTCTCTTTGATGAAGTTTGTCAGTTTTATAAAACCGTATCTTTCGACAAAGACATGACTATCAATTTTTCTGTGTACGATAGAAAGTTTTCTATGTCTGTAAAACAAGCAGCTCATTTTCTGAATGTCCCAATAGAAGGGGATTCTTTCTTTCCATCTCATAAACTACCAGAGGAAGTTGGTACGTTTAATAGAGAAAGTGCTGAAAAGTCTTTGTTTGTTATTAATGAAGAAAATAGAAAAGTGTCTCATCTTTCTCCTGACATTCGGTCTGTGACTTTATGGATGCAAGGTTTTCTTATCCCAAGTAAAGGGGATAGAGAAACTCTGAAAGTTTCTGATATATTTATGATTGACTATCTTGTAAATATGAGAAAAGTAAATCTCATGGGGTATGTTTTTGAAACCATTAATAATGTCAAGACAGGAGGGATTAAGTCCCAAATGATTATGTATCTAGCCATCCATACAAAGTTTATTCTTGAAAGTATGAAGTTTTGTAACATTACTTTGAAAGGAAACCCCATAGATCTGAAGCCATCCTGGATTAGAAAAAGTACTTTGAAGAAGTTGAATGTTTGTTTTGATCAGAATTCAAAACTTTTTGTCAGAGATGTAGAAGCTGAATCGGCTCAGAATCAATCGGCACCTATGCCAGCCAAAGACATTCAATCTACTGGTGTTACTCAAAAGTATGATCCGCAAACAAGTTTGAAGCCTAAGAAAAAGCCAAGGTACAGTAAGTAGGTTGTAGCCAAATGGAGAAAGGATAAGGAACAAAGAAAGGAAGGTGATCCAATGTTTGGTCTTGACCCGGCTGAGGCTTTTACAGAAAGAATAAGGGTAGAAGAAACCCTTAAGGATGAAAAGAAAAAGAAAATTGTTTTGAAAAGAAAGTCTCAAGACTTTGATATCTCTAAAGTCTTGAAAGCAGTTGAGGAAGCTAGTGCTCAACTTACCACAGAAGTGCATCAAGATCCCATCGTAGAGAGGCATCCTAAGAAAGAAAAAGTAAAACAATTGATGGAAGAAATAGAAGAATTGGAAGAAGAGGAAGGATATTTTCATTTAGAATTTCTTCATAGTTCGAAGAAGAGTAGAGAGGAATCGGTTCAAAAGCTGAGTGAAGGTGTTCAAAAAACTCCTCATGCCGATCAAGCACGAACTCCGGACAGAATTTCATCTCAAGAAAAGCAAGGTGCTCAATCCTCTCACATTGATAAAGTTGTTGTCATTAGTGATAAAGTGGAAGAAGAAAGAAAGCAGAAAGAGAAAGCAAAAGGAAAAAAACCAGTTGTAGATTCAAGCCGATCAAATGAACTGGCATCGTACGATGAAGATACTGATTCAGAACATAAAATCTCTCTCAAGAAGTGTGATTACATTGTTCATGTTTTGAGAAGGGTTGAGAAGATTATTCCATATTTCCCGAGGCTGGAAGGGAAGATTGATTTTATTACTGACAATAAAAATAAGAAGTTTGGCTCTATAAAAGAATTAAGAATGAAAGTTTTGTCAGTTGAAACCGATTTGAAAGTTCTTTCAGAAAGTTCGGTTGCTCATAAGAAGGCCTGAAACAAGATGACCAAGTGGTCGTACAAAACAGAGAGCTCAATCAATGATCATGAGATAGCTATTGAAGACATAAGAAGGTTTTCAAATGAGCTTGCAATTGCTTTCAATAATCTTGACAGAGAAATAGTTGAAAGGTTGAATCTTTTGTCTTCCCAACGAGCTGATGTTCCTTCAGTGAAAGACTTGCAAGAGAGAATGAATGCTTTTGAATCTGAATTCTCGAAGTTTTCATATTTCAAGGATGAAATGGCTTTGTTGAAGAAACAAAATTCTATGTTATCCAAAGATAAAAATAATTTGCAAAACAGAATTGATACTCTTGAAGAAGTAATCAGAGTCCAAGAAGAGACTATCAAGAATCAAGATCAGATTTTTGCGGACCAACAAGAACTTCTCAGAACTCAGGGTGAATCAATTTCTGAAGACAAGAAAGAAATAAAAAAGATGAAAGCTGTTCTTCATGAGCTCATAAAGAAGGAGAAGGAGAGAGAAGACAAATGACTTGTATTTGTGTTCCTTTGAAAGATGTCTTTGTCTTGTAATAACTTTTATGATTCTTTTCTTTTATCCATTGTCTTGTGTTTATTTTCTAACTCCTTCATACAATTCAAGACTACCCCTTTCTTTTTGTAAATCACAAAGGGGGAGAATGTTTACAAAGGGGAGAATTTTTATAAAGGGGAATAATTCTTTACAACACTCTTAAGGAAAATCTACGAATACAATCCTTAGGAAATTCCATACCTAAGGGGGAGTTAGTTGTATTCAAATTCATATTTAGAAGAGTTTCCAATAACTCAGGGGGAGATAAGTATTCTTTGTTATATTTACTTAGTGTGTTGTGATTTCCAAAAAGGGGGAGATTGTTGAGTCAAAAGTTCTCTTTTGACTTCTATATTTTGTTTTGGAAATCACAAATGTCTTTTCAATCGTATTGTACTAACTCTATAAATCGTATCATACTGACTCTGTAAATCATACCATACTGAATCTGTAAATCGTACCATACTGACTCTGTAAATCATACCGTACTGACTCTGTCAATTGTACTGTACTGACTCTGTCAATCGTATCATACTGACTCTAGAAAATGTATCGTACTAACTCTTCTATTCATATTTTCATTACCTGTTTTGGTACTTAGTCAAAAACACTTTTCATGTGAATCGTACCATTGATTATCATCGATATATATCTTGTTTTAACCAATACGATGTCGTTGAGATTAGTTACAAACTAATCAAAACGATGTCGTGCTTTCTGTTTCAATATGACCATTATGATGCCAGGTGTCCAAGTCCCTCCGAGTTTTTTGGAGAAATATGACTGTTGGAGGAAACATGACCGTTGGAACCCAAGGCCTATAAATAGGAGGTCATTTGAAGCTGAAAACAATGAATGAGATGTTGTGGAACAACTATGATACGTTGCTTCAATCAAGATTCTAGAGAGAGATGATGTGACTTCTCTCATTATCTTTGTGCGTCCGATCATCGTATCGAGGGATTTTAAGCAATTGAAAGACAGAGGTGCTGATTACCTACAAAATCGAGTGCTGCCAGGGATAGGCAGACAGACATGCCGATCATCTTATCGAGGGATGTCGGGGATAGGCAGACAGATGTGCCGATCATCGTATCGAGGGCTACCAGGTATAGGCAGACAGACTGTCCGATCATCGTATCGAGGGCTCACCAAGGTGTTGGTGAGACATACCATTTATCCTAGGTGAAAGGATAACCCTTCTCTTGGGGTCAAAATAATTGTAATTCTTTAACATTTCCGCTGTTACTTGTATTAGAAAGGAATTTGTATTGTTTCTTTTCTTCTTTACATATTCAATTGTAATTGTTTCAATTACAATCATTCTATTACATATTGTATTGTTTGATTCTATATGCTTTAAGGTAGAATCATTCATCTTTGTATTACTCTGATTATTGAGTTCATCTTGAATACAATTGTTTTACATTACATTAGTATTACAATACATCATACCTTTTTATATTCAATACATTTGTGGGTGTTTGTATTTGTATTAGTTTAAGATCATTTAAACTAATCTCTTAATTTCTAAAACTCAAAGGTTTTTAAACCTACAATTCACCCCCCTCTTGTATTGTTCCATCTAATAGACATACATAGCTATATATTCGATCCAACAAGTGTTTCTTATTCTTGTTTGGTTGAACCAGAGGGGTTAGGCTGTGAGTAATCCCAGAGGGTTACCAACTTTGTTTAGCTGCTTATTTGATATATAAAATCGAATGCATTTGAATGATAGGAATGTTTACTGCTGAGTACTTCCTTTTTTACTACTTCATTTTACTTATTGCCTGCCATATATATTCATTGACTGTTAGACATAGATCATTGGGTGGTTACCTACTGGGATTTAGTCACACACCCTAATTGGGCCGTGATTTTGGGCCCAAATAGATTATATTGCTGCAGGTATAGATAAGGGAAAGATCCCTTCTACATCAGGTACTTGATTACTGAGGAACTGGAGAGCATGAGACCAAGTTGAGTCTTGAGATGCTGTTGGAGTTGTATCTGTTTCTTTTGTACTTTGGTTAATTCTGTATTTTATCATTGTGATTTTTTTTCATTCTTTCCTAGACATATGTATCATGAATCATCATTATATATATATATATGTGTGTGTGTTCTTCAGTTTATTCTTCCAGTCTTCCACTATTTACTGATGTATGTTATTGTTACTGCTTCTGCTCTTGTATATTTGTTTTACTTCTGTTGTGTTACTCTGCCAATGAGGGCATAGATTCCTCACTATCACACCCAAGTGCCTCGCTGCTAGTCAGCAACCTCAGGAATTCGGGAAAATGCGCTTGAGGCCATGTGACTAACTGGGTATGGGGAACCTTTGGGTGGCTTCTGGAACCAGGACGTTACACCCTAATTATAATTCGTGAGGTGTACAAGGAGACGACATGTCATTCAGATGCGAGGTTTGTGCGACATTGTTGAATATGTGTTTTTAGGTGTTTGTCTCACTTCAAAAGCCTGTGTGTTGTGGTCAAAACTAAAAGAACGACCTTATAATTCCTTGAAATTGGACAACAATAAAGGTTGGGTGAATTGTGAAATGGTCGGGCATATGACACGTCAATCAGAGGTGTCATGTGACCATGGTGACCGAAAACGCACTCTACATGCCGTAAATGGAAAAACATGTGTTTAATGGTCAAATGCATACCAAACGACATCGACATGACTTGAAATCACAGGAAAACACACTAATTACTATTTTAGAGGTGTACAAGGATACAAAATGTCTTTCGGACACATGGTTTGCGTGACATAGCAGAATATGTGTTTTTAGGTGTTTGGCGCACTTGAAAAGCATGTGTGGGGTGGTCAAAACTGGCCGAACAATCTCAGAATTCCATGAAATCGAACGACAACAAAGGGTGGGTGAATTTTGAAATTTTCGAGCAGATGACATGTCAATCGGAAGTGTGATGTGGCCGCAGATACCGAAAACACACTATGCGTGTCCTAAATGGCCAAAACATGTGTTTAATGGTCAAATGCATACCGAATGACATCGACATGACTTGAAATCAGAATAAACTACCCTAATTATTATTCGTGAGGTGTACGAGGAGACGACACGTCATTCGTACACGTGGTTTTTTCTGCACGACTGAATATGTGTTTTTTAGGTGTTTGACGCGCTTGAAAAGCCTGCGTGGGGTGGTCAGAACCGGACGAACAACCTCAGAATTCCATGAAATCGGACGACAACAAAGGCTGAGAGAATTTTTAAATGTTCGGATAGATGACACATCAATCAGAGGTTTCATGTGACCACGGTGACCAAAAATGCACTCTGCATGTCGTAAATGGACAAAACATGATTTTAATGGTCAAATGCATACCGAATGACATAAGAATGACTTTATATCACATGAGAACACCCTAATTATTATTCTTGAGGTGTATGAGGAGAAGAAACATCATCCAGACATGCAGTTTTTTTGGCATGACTTAATATGTGTTTTTAGGTGTTTGACGCACATGAAAAGCATGTGTGGGGTGGTCAAAACAAGCCGAATGACCTCAGAATGTGATGAAATCGGACAACAAAAAAGGGTGGGTGAATTGTGAAATGTTTGGGTAGAAGGAACATCAATCAGAGGTGTCTTATGACTGCATTGACCAAAAACGCACTACGCATGTCGTAAATGGACAAAACATACATTTAATGGTCAAATAAAAATAGAATGACATCGTCATGACTTGAAAGCACACAAAAACACACTAATTATTTTTTGTGAAGTGTACGAGGAGACAACACTTCCTTAGAATGCATGGTTTGCGCGGCATAACTGAATATGTGTTTTTTAGGTGTTTGGCGTGCTTGAAAAGTGTGTCTGGGGTGGTCAAAATCAGGTGAACGACCTCAGAATTCCATGAAATTGGATGACAACAAAGGGTGGGTGAATTGTGAAATTTTTGGGCAGGTGGCACATCAATCGTAGGTGTTGTGTGACCGCGGTGACCCAAAACACACTCCACATGTCGTAAATGGACAAAACATGCATTTAATGGTTAAATGCATACCAAATGACATCCGAATTACTTGAAAACACACGAGAAGACCCTAATAATTATTCATGAGTTGTAAGATGAGACGACACATCATTCAGACATGCGGTTTGCACTACATAATTGAATATGTGTTTTTAGGTGTTTGGTGCGCTTGAAAAACATGTGTGGGTTGTCCAAAATTAGATGAACGACCTCAGAATTCCATGAAACTGGACAACAACTAAGGATGGGTGAATTTTGAAACATTCAAGAAGACGGAACGTCAATCAGAGGTGTCTTGTGACTGCAGTGTCTAAAAACGCACTTCGCGTGCCGTAAATAGCCAAAACATGCGTTTTACAGTCAAATTCCTACCAAACGACATCCGAATGACTTGAAATCATATGAGAACACCCTAATTATTATTTTTTAGGTGTATGTGGAGACAAAATGTCATTCAGATGTGAAGTTTGTGCAGCACGACTGGATATGTGTTTTTAGGTTTTTGACGTGGTTCAAAAGCATGCGTGGGGTGGTCAAAACCATCCGAACAACCTCAAAATGCCATGAAATCAGATAACAAAAAAGGGTGGGTGAATTGTGAAATGGTCGGGCAAACAAAACATCAATCTAAGGTGTAATGTGACCGCGGTGACTGAAAATGAACTCTGCGGGTTGTAAATGGCCAAAACATGCATTTAACGGTAAAATTCATACTTAATGACATCGGCATGAATTGAAATCACATGAAAACACCCTAATTATTATTCTTAAGCTTTACAAGGAGATTTCACATAATTTGGACGCGCGGTTTGCACGACATGACTGAATATTTGTTTTTTAGATGTTTGGCGCACTTGAAAAGCATGCGTGGGGTGGTTAAAACCAGCCGAACGACCTCGTAATTCAGTGAAATCAGATGAAAACAAAGGGTGGGTGAATTTTCAAATGTTTGAGTAGACAAAACATCAATCGGCAGTGTCATGTGACCACGGTCACCAAAAATGCACCCTGCGTATCGTAAATGGCCAAAACATGCGTTTAAGGTTCAAATGCATAATGAACGACATCAAAATGACTTGAAATAATATAAAAACTCCATAATTATTATTCGTTAGGTGTATGAGGAGACGAAACATCATTCAGATGCGCGGTTTGCGCAACACAGTTGAATATGTGTTTTTATGTGTTTGGTGTGCTTGAAAAGCGTGCGTGTGGTGGTCAAAACCGGCCGAATGAGCTCATAATTCCATTAAATAGGATGAAAACAAAGGGTGGGTGAATTGTAAAATGTTCGGGCAGATTAAACATCAATTGGATGTGTCATGTGACCACGGTGACCGAAAACACACTCTGTGTGTTGCAAATGGCCAAAACATGCATTTAATGGTCAAATGCATACTGAACGACATATGAATGACATGAAATTACACGAGAATACCCTAATTATTATTCTTGAGGTGTAAAAAGAGACGACACGTCATTTGGACATGCAGTTTTTGTGTCACGGTGGAATATGTGTTTTTAAGTGTTTGGTGCCCTTGAAAAGCATGCGTAGGGTGGTCAAAACTAGCCAAACGACCTTGGAATGCGATGAATTCGAACGAAAACAAAGGGTGAGTGAATTAAGAAATGTTCGAGTAGAGGGCACATCAATCAGAGTTGTCATGTGATCACGGGGACCAAAAAAACACTCCACGTTTTGTAAATGCCCAAAACGTGAGTTTGATGGTCAAATGCATTCCGAACAACATCAGTATAAGTTGAAATCACCCGGAAACAACCTAATTATTATTCATGATGTGTACGAGGAGACAACACATACTTGAGATTTGTGGTTTGGATGGCACGACTGAATATGTGTTTTTTCGGTGATTGGCGCGCTTGAAAAGCATGCATGGGGTGGTCAAAACCAGCCGAATGGCCCCAGAATTCCATAAAACTGGACGACAACAAAGTGTGGGTGGATTGTGAAATGGTTGGGTAGAAAACACATCAATCAAAGGTGTCATGTGACCGTAGTGACTGAAAATGCATTTCACGTGTCATAAATGGCCAAAACATGCATTCAACGGTGAAATGCATACCGAACGACATCGACATGACTTTAAATCACAGGACAATAGACTAATTATTATTCACGAGGTGTATAAGGATATTACATGTCATTTAGACACACAGTTTGTGCAGCACAAAGAAATATGTGTTTTTTAGGTGTTTGGTGCGCTTTAAAAGCATGCGTTGGGTGGTCAAAACCGGACTAACGGCCTCGGAATGACATGAAATCAGACGAAAACAAAGGGTGAGTGACTTGTAAAATGGTCTAGTAGACAACACATCATTCAGAGGTGTCTTGTGACCGAAGTGACTGAAAAAGCACTCCACGTGTCGTAAATGTCCAAAACATGCATTTCATGGTCAAATGCATACCGAACGACATTGATATGACTTGAAATCGCACGAAAAAACCTAGATATTATTCATGAGGTGTAAGAGGAGATGAAACATCATTTGGACATGTGGTTTGCATGGCACAACCGAATATGTGTTTTTTAGGTGTTTGGCGCACTTGAAAAGCATGCATGGGGTGGTCAAAACTAGAAAAATGACCTCGGAATGCCATGAAATTGAACAAAAACAAAGGGTGGGTGAATTGTGAAATTTTCGGGTAGATGAAACATCAATCAGAGGTGTCGTGTGACCGCGGTGACCAAAAACGCCCTTCATGTGTCGTAAATGGCCAAAACATGCGTTTAACGGTCAAATGCACACCAAATGATATTAATAAGACTTGAAATACAAGGGAAACACCCTAATTATTATTCTTGAGGTGTATGAGGAGACAAAATGTCAATCGGATGCATGGTTTTCATGACACGACTGAATATGTGTTTTTAGGTGTTTTGCGTGCTTGAAAAGCGTGCGTGGGGTTGTCTAAACCGGCCGAACAACCTTGAAATGCCATGAAATCAGACGATAAAAAGGGTGGGTGAATTGTGAAATGGTTGGGTAGACGACACATCAATTAGAGGTTTCGTGTGGCTGTTTTGATTGAAAACGCACTCTGCGTGTTGTAAATGGCCAAATCATGTGTTTAACGGTCTAACGCATACTAAACGACATCGAAATGACTTAAAATCACATGAAAACACTTTAGTTATTATTCGTGAGGTGTAAGAGGATACGACACATAATTCGTATGGCCCCCTCACCCTGGACAACACCCCCTCACCCTAGATAGCCCCCACCCCAGACTGTCCCCCACCCTAGACAAACCCCCCTCACCTCGGAAAGACCTCACCCCTCAGAAAACCCGCAACCCCCGTACATCCACCCCACCTCGGAAATCCTTGACACCCCTAGACAACCCACCTCACCCCCGGACAACCCCCACCCCCGGACAGCCCCCTAACCCCGGAGAGTCCTGCCACCCCCCGGACAGCCCACCTCAACCCAGACAGCCCCACACCCCCTCAAAAAAAAATTCATTTAAAGTTTAAATCAATATATAAAATTAATTCAATATTAAATATAAAAGAAACAACTTGTGAATATGATGAATCAAGCGCGGTAATGGATGCTACCTCCATCCGGTGTGCCAGGGTCCTGCAACAAAAAATATAAAGATTTAATAACAAAAATAATATAAAGTAAATAAATATATTCAATATAAACCTACGCCATATGATCTCGTACAACAGTACCCGGACGCACATATTCCCACAGTGTTCTAACCACAGTGATCAATTTCACATTAATCTCCTCGGAAGCTCGTAACCATGCCTTGAAATCTGAAAGTTGATGTGCCATTTGAGTAACAAAAGGACCAACAACCTCAGCATGTGACACTACAGAATGCGGAATCCTCATTCCATAAGTCAAACTATATCCATGTCCTTCATGACCAATAATGTGATTGAATATCTCATCCCTTCGCATGAGATGTTTTCGTTGATCCTATTATAGTTTTTCTAACTCAGCTTCAAATTGAGACTGTGCAAAATTTAAATATATATACATGTATATGTTTATATACAGACGCATGTAAGTATTGATAATGTGTACAAGCTCTTACTATAAGAGCTGTAGCCTCAGGATCATTTTGATCATGAATCCTCATCCACATCAACATTTTATCAGTCGGTACACCTATCTCCCATAACTATATACCAATAAAATATAATAATATAATAAAAAACCATAATAAATAATAAAAAAATGAAAAATAAATACCCCAAGTCAGATCTAAGACATGTGACGAGTCTCAAGCCTATGAGGTGGTCCTTGCAATGCTCGATTTCCGGAATGGTATGCTGAAACCTCCTACATACAATTTATTCAAATTTCAAGCAAATATAATTTCACACATTCTTGAAAATATATATACCAAAATAAATATACTAACCACGATGACCTCAGTAGACCAATATGCTACTAAGCCACGCCACTGAGATATGATCTCATGTGAATTGATATCTATTTGCAGAGTTTCTACACGGACAACTAATATAGTCCCTTTTAAATCCACCATTAAACTAAATGAACTACATAATGCCTTCAAAATATTCTCTAGAACTTTAATTTGGAAGATCAATCAAACTCTTATCCATAATAAAATCTGTATAACAAACATTTACACAAATGTGGTCAAGCCTCAAACATTTTCTCATGGGATACACACACAGACTCAAGAATGCTATAAATAAAATAACAACACAACTTAATATTATTCCAGTTAACATATACATGGACTGTAAATTTTATGTAACTTCCATCCTCAATTAAAGTGTGATTTATTCTTATAGAAACATTGTGAACACACATTGTTTCATAATTCTTCATGCACACAAGCTCGTATACACATGAACTTAAATTCCCAAAATGTTTATTCACACACAATATCCATATAATCTTCATTCATGCCAACTTTATGATGTATAAATCCTAAAATCAAAACTCTTAAACATAATTTAGGGCATACCTGATAGTGCTACAAATCTGGAAGGTAGGGGAGCCAGAGGTGGTGCTGCAAGAGAGATGAGGGGTAGCGGAGGGGAGTCGGAGTATGAGGCGGTGTAGTGAGGGAGTGGGCATGCGGTAGAAAGGAAAATGAACTGGAGGAGGAGGCGGTGCGGTGAGTGAGGGGATGGGTGATGGCGGGGAGCCGGAGGAAATCACCCATCATCGAAGGTGACCGGTGATGGGAAGCAGCGTTTCGGCAAGGGAGAACAGAAGCTATAGGTAGGGTTTCAGTGTGTGTGTGTGTGTGTGGGGGGGGGGGGTCAACCGCGAGGGCGAAGAGGTAGAGGTGGAGACGATCACGCAGGGTCGGCGGTGACCAGTGATGGGCTGCGGTAGTCTGGTGAGAGAGAAGAGGTGCTTTGGGTAGGGTTTGGGCATGATGGGGGGGGGGGGGGTCAACCAAGAGGTTGGTGGAGGGTTGGGGGTGGGGAGGTATATGGTGTCGGTGGTGCGGAAAGGGAGGACGAGCGTGAGGGAAGTGGTGGTCGGTGTTGTGGGGTACGGTTCTGGTAGTGCGAGGGGGGTGTGCGAGGGGGGTTCGAGCACATGGGGGATGTGGGGGGTGGGTATGAAGGTTTTTTAAGCTTAGAGACCACCATTGGTGGTCGCCAATGTCAAGGGGGCTCTAAAGCCCCCTTTTCTAGTAGTGAAACCACCACAACCTCCTATGAAAAACTGTGTGCTTTCTTTTTTCTAACTTCATTCTGCATTTCATTGCATTATTATATATTATATTTATATTTTATGTATTTCAATTTCCTCCCCAATTTATATTAGTATAATCTTCTTAATTATTTAGTTTATATTAGTGACAATAGGAAGATAGTGCATGGAAGAGACATCCTTGTGATCGACCATAGGGTGTGCCACTATGGTACATTATTAGGTTAATAAGATATCAATTGAATTGTGGTTCACGAAAAACCCCTCTCATCAATTTCGCGCTGTTTCATGGGAGACCAAGTGATTTCTCACACTGTTTTTAAAAAAATAAAAAAAACCAAATATTTCAAAAACTAAAAAATAGAATTTCATTTCATATCATTGTTTTTTAGGTCATGGATTATTTATGTGATTTTTTCATATACATGGCCTAGTGATGAATTGTATAGAAAGGAATAGGCTTTTATGCTGTAGATGGAACAAGATGCCACGATGATTAAAAATAATTTCAAAATACTTAAACAAGAAAGCAAGATGGTATCATCAATGGCTCCCGAAGTTGAAGATGTTAATGTTCTATGGATGAAATGAAAAAAATAACAAAACGAAGATGATGATGAATATGAAAATGTTTTTCCACCTACATTTGATTTTGAAGAACCCAATTAAGACTTAAAGACTCAACTTGAAGATCTAATCATCTCTCATTGGACATTTCTTGAAGAGGTTTCTGAAGATGACATGCCAGCTGATACAAATGTGGGAGATCAACATGTTTTGGATAAACATTGGTTAGATTTTGTTAAAGAAAAAAAGGTATGTGATCCTCCCATATTTTTCAAAGAAGAATCAATACCTCTATACCTATCTCTTTATTTATAATAAGAGAAAGAAGTTTCTTCTGAAAAAGAATTCCTAGTGGCCTTTCCTGAAGAGATCACATTTCAAAGCTGACTTAAATGAAACAGAATTTTTTATATCAATTCTTCATGTTTTAATCATATCCATGTGGTACTATTTTATAACATCCTTTATGAATTTTTTGAAACATAATTACTTGAGAAATCCTTTGAATTTAATGTTGAAGAGGCCACACAAGTAGTGGAATTGAACAAAGAGGACCCATTCTTCCTCTTCCCCCCATATTCTAAGTTGTACCACATTGAAATAGTGGAGGACCTATTGTACTCTATTCCAGGGTTCCTCCTTGGAAGTTATAGGATGAATAGAATTGGAAAAAATAATATGTGTTGGTTTCTAATCATGAAACTCGATCCACCTTCATATTGGGTTTAAACCACTGCAACTACTGGACTAGGGGCAGTAAAAACCTAGCACGCACATGGGGGTCCAAACCATGATCTATCATATTTTACCTTCCTCTTTCTTTTTCATTATTTTTTATGAATTGATTTATTTCATGTTTTCTAGTATTAGTGGCTGTATATAAGATCTTAACTCATGGATTCCACTGAAAAATGAATTCCTTTTGTGTCTTTACTTCCCTTTATTTTTCTTCTTTTATCATTATTTTGTTGAGATGTAATGAGGGGTAGTGAAATCTTGGTGTTGGGGGGGGGGTGTCAAACAGATTAGTTGTTTTTTGTGATTTATATTTCTTTTCAATTTTCATATTTTTAGTAAAATTTATCTTCAATGAATATTCTGATTATTTTTCACACATCAATTTATTTTGAGAAGATGAAATGATTTTTGATGAAATGGATTTTAAATTATTGTTCATGTGGAATGTTTTTCCTTGAATTAAATTTTCAATCATTTTTATGAGTTTGACCATTTTTTGAAATTCATGCCCATGAAACACTAACTAAAATATTTTTCCAGTCCTGTGAGGTATTCTGAACCTCTTTGAAATATTATTTCTAATACCCACACTTTCTTGAGATAAGCCTGGATTTTGTGTGAGAATCAGAACTTGTGATTTTTCTCTTTCGATGCTTTGGATTTCATGGATTTTTTTGATATGATTTAGGCATTTATTTGTCTAGCCAAATTTTTATCTTAATTCCTACCTTTACATGTATCCTTCTTTAGCCCTTTGATACAATGAATTTCCTTATAGGTTTAATCCACATTATAAGCCGATTTTCCTTACCTACCTGCACACTTGGTTTTTTTGCATGGATATTTCTTGTTTGAGTATGGGGGAAGGGCCTTACATGTGAGTTCTTTGTGATGTGTTTCATTTTGGGGTTTTGTGAGGTGTGTGTCAAAATTTTGGGTAGTAGATGATAAATAGAAAATTTGGCATTGGTAATTATTTCATTGAGCTTTATTTGTTTCATCCAATTCTCCTTAAAAAATGAAAAAATATAAAAAATGGAGTTGATCTTGAATTTATCATTGTAATTAATTTTATGACTCAGGTACCTCTATAAAAATGGTTTTTATGTTCATTAATTCATTGTATTCAATTTTCATCTCATTCCCCATGAAAAAAAGAAAATAAAGTTGTTCCTTTCTAGAGCTTTACAAAAAAAAGAGAAAAAATGAAAAAAGGAGAACTTGGATGCATGTCATTATTTGGAATCATTTCTTTCCTCATGCCCCATGTCATACAAATTGGGGTTTGGTGTTGTTTTTCATGCTGTTAAGGGGATTGAGTGAGGAATTCTTGTGTTTTCACTTGAATATTCATGCATTGTGCTTAAGATTCCAGCTCCTCTTTCTAGCCTTAAATTTTCAATCATTTTCCACCAACCCTCATCCACAGAATGAACCCTGAAAAAGTCCTCATGATTGAATTAATTTTCATGTTTTTTACTGTGTAAAGAAGAGATTTTTCACAATCCTATGATGAAACTTGCACTTTACAAGTATGAACATACTCCAGATACAATTTCTCTTGAGTGAAGAGTGACACAAAATTCATGGTGGGGAAGGTTGTGATTGGGCAATGGATGGATTTTTTTAGGTTGAATTAATTTAAATGTGACTATTGAAAATTCAAGGGAATAGTTTTTCATAGATGTGACATGATGAAATTTTATTTTGGAAGAGATCATTGATGTTTTCTTATTTTTTATTTTAGTGTGGATTTTGATTCGAATATATGATGATTACCCGAGAGTGAAATTATTAAGTGTGGGGGAGTGATGAAGATTGAATTTTCACAAATTTTATTCTATATTACAATGTTTTAAAACCCTCTATAGTTTTATTTTATGATTAATTGTCACATTTTTATGTTTTAGTGGTATTTTGAGCTCAAATGCAAAAATTACATTATTTTGGGATTTAACTGTTTTATTTCTCTTTTGTATTTCGGCCATAACATTTTTATCACCAAACAAATTGTGAAATTACTTTTTTTAGTTTTACATACATCTTGGGATACATTTTAATACTTCTAGAGTCCCAAAATTACATTATTTTGGGATTTAACTGTTTTATGCCTCGAAAACTGTGCACCGATCTGAAAAGTTTTAAAGGGGAGTTTTTATATAAACGTGTATCGGTACAATGGATCTTCAATTAAATAGGGATATTTAGAAGTAATTAAAGAACATCTTTCATTAATGAGGCCACGTCTTAATCTGATGGATGAAAGGACTTAATGGCAGGGGATGTTGGAGTTGTGGAATACAAAGAGACACATGGACAGATTAAATGTTCCGCACTACAAGAGTCATAAATACTTCATACGTGGGCCAATAAACCTGAAATTTTGTGTAGGAACGAGGGAGGAATAATGGAACAACTTTGAAGAAGGTACCATGTTCAAATTCTGAAATTTATTGTTCCTAAAAGTCGATAACTATCTTTGGACAGAATTGATGTGATAATTCACCACCCATTTCACCTATAAATATGTGTCTCTTCCCCCTTTTTGAAGGATATCCATTTCAAGGGTGAAAGGTTGAGTATTGTTGTTTTAATATTTATTTTTATTTTTAATATATATTAGTTTATCTTTCCTCTACATACCTCCTTTCTTCCATTTATTTTATTTTATGTGTTCTTCCTCCGTTATCCCCTTCTAAACTCCACTAAAAATGGAGAATGAACTACGACACTTGTTAGAAGGAGGGAATGGTGATTTGATTGAGTTTCATGTACATAAATTTCTTATATATTATTCAATTATGGTAATTTTGGTGGTGGTTAAATTGAATACGGTGAGCGGTCACTGTTTTTTATCTACCATCGATTTCTTCTGCTTATTTATCAATTTTCCTTCCCTTTTCTTATGTCATGCATATGGTGGAGCATGAAATGAGTAGTGATGGTCAGTGAGAAGGTCTCCTAGATGACTTTAGGAAGACAATTACCCCATATGAAATGGTCTTGGTATGGGGTGATGAAAATCCAAATGAGAAGGTGAGGTGTGACAGGTCATGATCACCTCATTGAGTTGAATTTTGATATTCCTTTAAAACAATGATATCAACCACCACGACCTCCTAAGAACAAATTCTTGTTTTCTTTATTCTAACTTCACTATTTATTAAATTTCATTTCATTATTATATATATTATATTTATATTTTATGAATTTAAATTCCCTCCCTAATTTATATTAGTATAATATTTTTAATTAGTTTTTTTATAATAGTGACAATAGAAAGATAGTACATGGAAGCAGCCTCCATGTGATCGACACTAGGGTGTTCCACTAGGGTACATTATTAGGTTAATAAGAATTTAAATGAAGTTTAGTTCATGAAAAACCCCTCTCATCACTTACCACATGATGTTAATATACAAGAAAAACTTTCTTACCGCATAATGTTAAATAGTATGGAAAACATCCTTACCGCATGATGTTACAATACATGAAAAAAGTCCTTACCACATGATGATAAATTGTATGAAATATTTCCCCACTATATGTCAATAAACCATGAATACCATCACCCATTTTCCACCCCTATTAACGGAACACAAGAGCCTTACCTCGGTCAACCATATTATGGGGTTCTTCCATCACTTTTTAAGAACCCCATCCTTAAATCTTAATTCATGTCCCGATCACCTCAAGTTTCCATAAATCATCAATGGACCTTAGAAAATATAACTTGTTTCAAGTGGACCTTTAATTGAATATGATTGTATGCATCTGAATCCTGTATATGCATCAATATTTTTCAACCAAATACATCACTCTGAAAAATTGATATTATGATTCTTGTGAGCATTGACATCACCATGGAAGAACTCAACACCTCAATGTGATCTGAACTACTCTTGGTTTGAATTTATCATATCGTTATTCCTGATGTGATATCCTCAAACCATGTTTTACACTATTTATATCCATTAATAAAAAATATTATGAGGATCTTTCTGCTCTGGGTATCATAGTTAATCTCTTGTGCACCATCCCCCATATCAAGTCCATATGTGTCATGTCCTTAAACTGCTTTCACATTGGTCAAATATATATGACCTTAAACTCTACCCTATAATGTTCCAAATAATAATAATTTAAACTTATAGGAAACGAGACACCAAACTGATTTGGTCTAAAACCCACAAAGGGAGGCCTGAGAAAAAGTAATGTCTTTACTCGCTAATCTCTTCATCTTCAGAGTTTTGGTAGAAATTGGGGAAGAAATAATGAAGGAATAAATCTCACAGGGTATATTCTATAGCCCTAGTAAAATCCAAGCTATGCTATCAGGACCCCCTAGTTCAGGAAAATGTTTGAGTAATGATCTGTCACATATCCTCACCATGAGAATGTGTTTTCTAGGTAGTGACACAACTTTTAGGGAATTAAAACCTTTCTTGGATATTACACTTTAAACAAATAAAAAATCATGATTTGAGTGCCTCATATCACCATAATTATTCCATGTTCCTTGGAATGGATATCCGGCTTAAAGGGAACCTTTGATTGACTATGCATGTATGCCTATGGATCCTCCATATGTGTCAGTGATCATCAACCAAATGTGTCACTATACAAAATGGACATCCTGATCCCCATGAGACCTCACCTCATTATGATAAAACTCAACACCTCAGTTTTTCTGAACTAATCCTGGTATGAATATCTCATATCATTCCCCTGATCTGATCATATTGGGGTATGATTAATAGTTTCCGTACCAAACTATCTGTGTGGGTTCAACATCCTAAACATCAGGTTGTTGTGTTTTGTAACCCTTATCAAGGCTATAATGTGACACATCATTAATAAACCTTTCATGGAGAAAACCTTGTGATTATGAACCATAGGGTATAGGGATCATGCTTCATGATCAAGAGCTAAACTTCCCTAGGGGGCTTGAACCCTTACTGGATAGATTTCCTCTCATAACCAACCTCATTTTCTAGATTTTTGAATCTTTATAAATCATTCATGGACCTCATAAAGGAGTGAAGATAATGTTTTTTTGATTATGATAAAAATGTTTGAGGGCCTTGAACCACCAAATAATGGAATCTCCCCCTTTTAATAAAGGATCTTTAGTCATTGTGGGCCCTAAAAAAACCATGGAAGAACTTGGTATCTCAGAATCTCCCGAGACATACTCTGTATGTCTGCCCAATCCCAAACTCATAGGCTTAAACTTTTGGGATATGACTTTCATTACCCATATTCCAACTATCCAAGAAGATCTAGAATCCATATTATATTTTCCTCAAATGATATTACCCCCATAAATCTTCCATAGCCCTTGGAAAAAATACCCGACTTTAAGAGACCCTTTTCTTGACTATGCATTTATGCCTATGAATCCTTTATATGACCCTATGGTTTCCAACTAGTTGCATCACTTTGCAAAAAGAGATTTCAAATACTCAAGGGCCTCAAAAAAACCATGACATAACCCAACACCACAGTCTGTTTTGGGGGTCATTCCCGGCATGTCTACACTATATTCAATAATCATTGATCAGTTTTGAGCTAAAAGACCATGAACTACAACCAGAGAAGTTCTGAGATAAAAGTAACTAAACTACAAAAATATAAGTTCCAAGATAAAATAACCTAAAATAAATCAATATTTAGTCTGATAAAAAATAAAATAAACTAAAAAACTATCAATTCTGAGAAAAAAGACCCTAAACTATAGTAATAGATGGTATGAGATAAAAGACCCTAAATTACATTGATAGAATCTCTGAGCTAGAAGACCCTAAACTTCAACAATATAAGGTCTGAGATAAAATTATCTAAACTAAAATAATAGTGGTATGAGCTAAAAGACCCTAAGGAAAAAAAATATCAGGTCCAATATACAAGACCATAAATTAAAGTGATATTAGGTCTTATCCAAAAGACCTTAAACTACAACAATGTCAGGTCTAAGAAAAAAGTCTTTAAACTAAGGCGATGTTAGGTCTGAGCTAAAATACCCAAAACTAAAACACAAGAAAATATAGAATGTAAAATATTATGTGGTCCATTATATGGAATTTTAAAAATCAATCTATGCTCACCAATACTATTATATTCGGTAAAATAAGACCACCCTCCCTTTCGGACACATATCTTACCCAAGTGATCCTTCTACGAATAAGGTAATTTCAAGATGGCTGGAGCTAATATACATGTATGGAATCTCATGTTGATGGGAATTCATGATAATTTCCCAAGAAGAATCTATTAATGTTTCAAAATTCAACTAAAGGTTTTCATTTTTTCTTGATATTAGGAAAATGAAGGGTTACATTGATGATTTACATAATATCGGATCAACAAAAAAGTTATGCATGTTATAAATGAATGAAAACTGAAATATAGCTATAATGTTTATAAAATACATTCATTTATACCATGTGACAGGAATAATATCCATATTTTTGAGTATCTCTAGGAATCTAATAAAAAATAGGTTGTGTATCAATGACCAAATTACAAAAATATTTGGTCTGGTAACTAGCCAAATCGATAAGAGCCTGGAGAGAATCACTGATTTAATGATGATGTGATGCTCATCCTAACCCTTCAGCTTTTCCCCCCAGATAGAGAGTCTTGAATAAATTAGTTAGTTACTCAACTATCTATTGGGAAGTTTTCAAGGATGAATATAACATTGAGAGGTCAAACATTAGGTGAGCTATTATTTCCTCACATCTTCATATTTTGATAGTCCAGACATATATATGGTATTGTAGTCTAAATATAAATAGATAAACCTTCTCCAATTTGTTTGACACCTCCTTTATCTGATCATCAAGGGGATTTTCATCTATAAAATCATACAAGTGTTTTTCATCAGTGGACAAATATTTACGAATAAGGGTGATCTGCTTCCAACTTTGCATAATGGTTGGAAATAAAATCTATCTATCACCGAGTGATCAAAAAGTTTGAGGAGATGTTCCTCTTGATTGTAGAAAATTTTTAGAGGATTCTCAGTGACGGAGAAATGAATATTCTTATATATTATCAGACACCATATTTGAGCCTCCATGAATGATGAAGCACATGAAACAAGAAGAGGCGATACTAATTGAGCTGATAAGTAAGCTGGAGGGGTATCCTTATATTCTCTTCTCTCAAAAGAAATATCACCCATAACCTATGCTAGAGGACTAACCTACTCAATAGATTCTATCTCACTATAAAGGAAATATCATCTGGAACAAGGGAATTTACTAGATATGTTGATAACGTCTTGAATCTATTCTATCATAAACATTGAAAATAAGGTTAGAAAATAAAAAATTCCTATCCACATGAAGGACCAGGTAACTTAGCACAACTTCTGGATAAGATGTTACCCATGCCAGTGCATAATCCTGGGTAAGGAAGGTGGGAGAATCAGTAGGTAGATGTATGATTCATCTTCAGTATCTTCACGTACTAGCATCATCCAAAATTAGTGGATTAATACAATATTTCTATCTCCTCAAACACTATCCAAAGGCAGAGGGGATACCCTTTGGATGAAACCAAACTAACAAGAAAACTGATAGGGAATATAAGTCTCACAAATAATTAGCTTATCCACCCTATTTTCAATAAACCCATTTAGAATAGAGATCATATATGACCTTTCATGAAGGTAACTACTTCAATTATCAATAATCAGCCCAACTAGTGCATAAAAGGGTTAAAATTGAAATTGTTTGACAAAATCAAATGACATGTAACCTCGACAAGGCTTAGTGTCAAGGTTCTAACCCATAACATGTTCAGTAGTATCATATTGAATAAGGAATCTGGGATCCTTCTATCATTGTAATATTTTTAAAAATTAAAATTCTCCCCTATCTAGTGAAAAAAACTATAGAGAACCATTGATCTTGTAAGGATTAATTCTTGGTTGAATATATCCTTTTATTTGATAAAGGCATGCAAGGACCAGTACTGCCAAATTAAGGCTCTATCCTTCCATAATTTTCACTTCCATCACTAACTTGCTGACACAGATCCCTGGGAAAGAATCCATAGATAGGAAAATCCATCCATTTAAAAACATGTCCATAAAGCCTTCCAGCCTATGGTTTGGGGAGACCTTCTAGTTCACTTGGCAACTCCATGAGGTATAGTAACCAACTTCCAAGATGACCAAATATGATCCAACACTATTGTAGAACTATTGATAATGGAACTGGTGAGGGCATATGGAAGTGGTCCTGACCGTACTGTGATAGAGGAAAATGTGGATCCAGTCTATAAAAGTGATAAGCGAGAACATATTCATCTCCTTCCCTAGCTTCTCCTTCACAATGATGATCATATCCCTCACCAAGACTAGAATATGCAAGGGATTGTCCCAGAAATCTACGTCCAAGAGTAAATCATCATAAATCTATCTGGGGGAAGGGGGAATCCAATCTTGTTGATAGATGTCCTATAGGATGATACTTACTTCACCCGAGGACAAATGGAATATATTGGTGCCAATGAATAATTGAATGATCATTTGTCGAATAATATCATGTTGTTGGTAGAGAATGAGTTGAGAGATCCACACCACCTCATAGAGGTGGACCCTATATAAATCATCAGTAAACTATGAACAACTTTTCCTAACCTAGAATGGCCTTTCCCATTGATCAAAAAAATTAACACCTAGACTAGGATCCCATTTTGAGCTCCATCATCTACTAGGTTTGTTCAAAGAGGAAGAAAATATCCTCAATTATCTCTAAGATATAAGCTTTTGCATCAAATAACTACCATTCAGACCTAAGGAAGAGTTTTCTAGCATATAATACAAAACCTAGGATCGAGTTGCAATATCTAGCCATCCCCAAAAATAGTTTTCTGAACACAATCAAGAGAAGTTGAAACCCATAGAGGTGGTATATTAGAGTTTGAGGGGGGGACGGTAACATCATCCAACAAGATAAATTTATATAGAGGATATTGCTGTGATATAGGATATTCCTAGAGCTTCGATGAGAGTAACCTCTTAAAAGACTCATTCTCATAATCCATGTCAAATTTCGGGTCATCATTGTAGTTTCTAGAAATCATATCCCTTTTATTGGCCAAAATAAAGGATATTTGATGAGAAGAAGAATCCCATTGAACAAAAGTAATTGGCATATGTAAGACAGGTAAGACAAAATCCTATCAGAAGAAGGACATAAACTGCCAACATGGCTGACAAAGCTCTCTCCTTCACTAGGATAATGAAGAAGTGGATTTCCTATCGATTGGATGATGACAATCAATAATCCATTGAAAGTATCATGTAGTATCTCCTTCACCCATCAGTTGCAATTCCTCCAGTGGAAGAGAGGACAATCATCTTATATGTGGCCACTATGGAATGCTAACTAGATTCTCTACTTGCATAGAATAATAATCCATGGAGCAAGAATAGTCTTTACTAACTAATATAGACTATTCAAGGTGATGAGACCTGATACACTGATGTAAAAAACAATTTCCTTGCACTCATATTCACAGTGAAAAATATGTGGCATTACTTACAGCACCACGAAGTCTATATGGTCTCTTGTATCGATCCAATCATGTAAATACTTGGCCATCCCATGATGACTAGGAACTAGGCATGATGGGTGGATATTATATAACAATTTGACATTTAGTTTCTATTTAAGAAGTCAGTGAAAGGGAAGGTCCTTACTGATTTCCTTGAAGAACATCCTTCCCCGGAGAATACACTAGTGGGCATCGAGCTTCCAGACGAGGAGGTATTTTAATCCAATGAAAATCCTAAGATATGGGATTTGAAATTTTATAGTGCCTCCTTATGTCTTGTTGGTAAAAGGATGGAAAACCTGAAGCTTAATTGGGTTGTCTTAGGGACTATATTTGTTTCCATAGATAGAGTAGTTTTCCCTACACTTTCTCACTGTTTGAAGGCGGTACAAATAACAAGGATTGTGAAAATGAACAAAAATCCACATATAATCATTTCTTTTATGGAATCCTCCATAGATTCATATCAGAAGGAGAGATTTTCTCCATCATTGAAGAAGTTCATGTGGATAATGTGGTTCCCATCAATCTGGGACTAGGCCCTCCCACAGAACCAGGAGGATGGGATATTACTCGAAAACTAGGATACATGACTATGTGGAATACACCAATAAATTTTACGCATGCTAGATCTATGAAAAAATCATCCATCAACCTCCTAAATTTATACATATAGTTAAATATTCATGGCTATTTTCTGTGTGGGTATTGGATGTTGTGGGCCCATATACCCTTACCACAAATAAGCAGTTCATGTACATCCTTAATGCTACCGAATTATTCTCTAAATGGGATGAGTAAATATAACTCAAATAAGGGGAAAAAAGAAAATTATCAACATTATAAAGTCCCATATTATCATCAGGTTCAAAATTCTCTACACAATATTGAAGGAAAATGACACCAACTTCTACTCTATAGAGTTGAATAAATTATACCAGGAGTACATTATCAAGTCCAATCACTCATATCTCTATCATGATACAAAAAATGTAAATATATAGTCCTTCAATAAAACTCTATCAAATATAGTATAGATGATAGTAAATAAGGATAAGAAGTCATATAAAAAAAATCTTCCATGATTTATGGGCGTACCATACCACCATACATACTGATCCACAAGAAAAACAAGAAATATTAATGTACGAGACCAAGGAAGTGTTTCTCATAGAGGTATAGCCCCCTTTTCTCCAAATACCCAATTGAAGAAATATATTGAATGAAAAGAAATAAAAAAAATCAACTGGATAAATTAGTGTGACTCAATGAGAGCACTTTGAACACATTAGAAAACCTATAATTCTATCAAATTCAGACCATACGAGCCTTTAATAAGAAGGTTTTCCTCTATTCATTTCTCCAAGGAGAACTATTGTTGGCCCTCAGGACCCTAATGATACTAGAGAAGAATCCTCTAAAACTGGAACCCAAGTGGGAAGGGCCTTATTCCATACATAATTTCTATTATAATAGAGCCTACTCATCGGACACCATGTATGTGGAGAGTATCACACCTCCCAAAAATGTATGACTTCTCAAAAAATAATTTTTATAGCTATCATCAAGAAACACAAAGTCATAAGAGGAAGAGTTTAAACTACATGATATCCTTTATCCTAACCAAATGATGATAAATAGTATGAAGATAATCCTAACCACATGATGATAAAATCTATGAATATTTTACTGGCAGTAAGACAATAAACCTCACAACACCCCAAGTCCTAACAAAAGGACTTTAAACTGCACACCATCCTTCATCCTAGCCACATGATGATAAACTGTATGGAGATTATTCTGGACACATGATGTTTAACTACACAATTCCACTAGAAATAAAAATGAAATAATTTATTCTAGTGAAGGATACACAGTAATTCCCTAGACCTCTATGTTTTGGGCCCAGTCACCACCTTAATTTCCCTTCACGTTGGGTGGAATGTTTCCTATCCTCATGAAATTAAACTGCATGGGTTTTCTAAAACTACATATGTCATTGTTATCATTTTCAATGAGAATCATAAGGATTCCTCAAACCTATATCTTGTTATAACCACAAAATTATGTAAAATACACCTATCATATCCTTATGTTTCTATTCATAGTGAGAAGAACCCTTGTCATTCCTTGTTTCTCACACCGATCATAGATCACAAGAGCTTCATAATTATAGTAAGGGATTACCCATAAAAACCAGGCATGAAATCTAGCAACATATACATTATGGTCCTAAATAAAAGAATATAAAATGAATACCATGAGTACTCTCCATATGATATTAAACTAAATAGTTGGTGTCCCGTACATTAAATAAAATTTTACATTCCTATGGAACTCACTCGAGAGGACCACCATTTTTGGTTTTGGTCTCCTACCGCACCTACATTCAAGAACTATGTGCTACTTGATTTATGAAATCATAGGATACATAGTGATTCTTGAATCTTCAAACCTAAGTCCAGTCATGACAAATATAAAAATTCTCTATCTCTGCGTATAGTCCATACTTTCATAGGAAGGTCATTATTGAAGCACTACATGTGGCTTGATTATCATTTTCATGAGGTATGCAGTAACATCTAGACTTTCACCATTGGGCCTAGCTAAAACATTTATATTATACCATGTTGGTTCATATTTTTACTCAATGTATGATGTTAAATTATGTGGTATATCAAGAACTATATGTGGATTTATTTCTATTTCCATAGGATACATAGTGACTCCCAGATTTCTATTGGTCCAGCCAAATTACCCTTTACACGTCAGGAATCCCACATACTTACATGATGTTAAACTACACATACCTTCAAGAACTATGCATGTAACAACCCGAGAATTTATGAGAATTATTATTTTTTAACTTCATTGTTGTCTTATGTTGTAAGAGACACCAAAATTAGCTTGTTCTATATGAAACACCGTATTAGCTTGCAGTATACACAACACTAATCTTGGATCGTGTTACACACAATTTCAAGTTTGTTTGATAGATGTTAATTTAGGCAACATTGAGTGTATATATATATATATATTCAATGTATAAATGAAATATGGTTGGATTCTATTATACACAACAAAAAATGAATCTTTCATTACATGCAACCGCGACCTTCCATGATAGCGTGTGTTATACGCAATACCAAGTTTAACTAAACGAGATATTATTATAATATTATTATGAACTAGCCATTATGAATTTTAATAATCGTTTTTTGAAATTTTATACATTTTATCTTTCAAAATGGACTTCATTTTTGGATTCGTAATATCGAAATTAGCCTAGGGTAAATTTTTTGTATTTTTCTGAAAACTTTCAATTTTTGATGAATAGTGAAAACACTGGGTTACTATTTAAAAACCGACTTTTTATTTAAATAATTATTTATCTTATTTAAATATATTTTAGGTCAAAATTGATACATAATACCTATATAAGTTCAATGTAATTCATTAGATTCATTTTATAATAATTTTAGATATATAAAAATTTTATTGAACTTTTTACCGTCTTTTACCCACCTCCTAGGAGAATTTAAAAATTTTCATAAAACCTAATCTTACCGCTTCTGTGAGTGGAATTTTGAAAATCCGAGAGACACGGTTAATATCAAGGACTAAATGTGGTTCAATAAGATAAAAATAATTTTTGTTGAATAGTAAATTTTTACTTTTATTTACCACAGTTATATGTAAATAGGGTGATTAAGGGTAAAAATGATATTACTATTACTCTAAAACATATCCTAATTCTATTGGATAAGTTTAATTCGACCAAAAAAACCTTAGGGATAAAATATTACCCTTTAGGTCCACTTGTATTAGATTAGGACACTTTTTATTATTTTATTTAAAGAAGAGTTAAAATAGTTAAAATCATTGTTTAATAACTAAAACATTTTTAATATGGGGTTATACATAAGATAAATTTTACTATAAATATTCATTAGAAATATAAAAGGATTTCATACATAATCGTATTTTATTTATAATTTTTAGACACTAAATTATTTAATTTATTTATGACACAATGATGATGCAATAATTACCTTATTAAGGAAATATTAACATAATTGATGTTATAAATACCCAAATAAATGTAATTTTAGACTGTTTAAGAATTAAACTAATTTTATAGGATAATATGAAATGTTAGTATGGGTTTAATTAACTTCGTTCGAACTAATCTTTCTGTTATGATTTTCAAAAAAATCAATTACCAAATAATGTCAAAATTGACATAAAATAGTTTTTAAAAAAATATTATATTATTAATTGTTATTTTATTCCTAAAAATTTTAGGTTAGGCCAAATGACTTAGATAAGGTTATATATATTAATAATGAACAACTTCTGGTTCTTTTGTCTTGTTATTGTATGTTTATTAACCATATAGTGTAAGAAAATAAGAACACACGGTAAAAGTTAAATTATTTAACTTAGAGTTAAATATAAATGATAAGGTTAAAATAGTAACCTAAACTTGTCTAAAATATATTTTTGAGAGTATTTTGACCCACACCCACTTTATATTCTAAATAAATTAATTTTGAGCTCTTAAAAACCGAATATGACTTTATTATAAAATAATATTTTAAGTTTTTCCTAAAGGACCCCTCTCCTCCCTTATAAAAGGGCACCCATTGCCTCTTCTCCTCACACCCTTTTGAGCCTTGAATCTCGGCCAACCCCTGACCATTTCTCTTCTCCACTTCCCAATCAACATTATGGAGGTTCTGGCTTCTCAAAAGACCAACGCTACTTCCTTAAGTGAAGGCTTACATGAGGTGCGTCGAAGAAGAGGTAATATCTTCTTCCGATTCTCTCAAGTTTTTTCTTTTTCTTCTAATTATTCTTTAGTTGACTCATTATAAATTAATAACATCAGTATTACTTATATAATTATATGTGATTATAAATATGAAACGACCTTATTTCACCTTCTATCCATCCTACGGAAAACGAAACCACCACGCGTGCGTACGTATGGAATACCGTCTCCACGTCGTGGTATAATCAGTTTTCGACCACCACCTTACTTGGATGAGTATAATGGTGTAAATAAATAACTATATATGATTATTTTAAAGTGATATTAATTCTGAAATATTATAATTACACTTCAATACAATTTCATGATCATGGTAATGATATCATCGCTTGTGCGTACGTACGGACTACCGTCTCCACGACGCGATGAGATTCATTCTCCATGTTAACCATTCATGAATGATTATAAAGTATATATAATAAGTAATCATGAAATATATGACATAATAATGATACTGGATTTATGTATATATATGTATTTCATCTACTTTATTCCATTCAATTCCATAAGGAAATGAAAACAGCGTTCATGCGTTTGTACGGCCTACCGTCTCCATGAACGGTGTATTTCATTCCATTTATCGATCTATCATATATATATATATATATATGTATATTATGAATATATATTATATATAAATCATTTTATACATTATGTAATTAATTAAATTAGGATATAAGTAATAATATCAAGAACAACAAGTCGAAATACGTACAATAAATGAAACAATTTTACCCAAATCGCTGCTTTTAAATCAAATTTACAAACGAACGGGTAATATAAAGTCATAAGTATACCATATATGATATCATAATGACGAATATGATTCTGTAATAAGTTAATGACATTATTTAAATCATTATACAGGATGTTAGGATACGTATGAAGCATATTGGACCTACGGTAAGGGATAACCTTTCCAATCTCGTTCTTTCCAATATTGTTTATTCATAAGTATTTACTTGGGCTATTGTTATCATCCATGTCCATGTTTTCTAAAAGTGTTATTATGTATTTTTGAAGTCCTTTTTACCCATTTTTGACTTTTACTGCATGGTATATAAATAATCTCTCTTTTGTTTACCATACGAGGAACTTTTTGAATTTTCCGACAAAAGTACGAGGAGAATGTTTTTTTAAATTATACGGCATGAACAGATTTTTACAGTTTTATAACGCCTTATTTTCATGAAGCTTAATCTATAATATTTCATTAATATTTTCAAAAAAATTCATTTCTTTTAAAATTTCATGGCATTTTGTGAATAGAAAAATATTTTGAAGAAGAAACGATATTTTCCTCATGAATTCATTTCAAGTGTTTTATCAAAACCATTTTCCATATAAGATGGAATTATTTCATATGTGTATGTTTCAAGTATAATGTCTCTATGATTTACATGGTTTCAGTTTTCTTATGATGAAATGATATCCATTTGTTTTATTTGGATTATGTTATGATGGGATGATGTTTATTAAACCCATTTTATTCTTTGGGTAATGATGAATGATTTATGTTCATGTTGTGGCACACATAAGAATGATTTCATTATGAGATGGGTGGGACCTATATCGCCCACCAATTAATTTGGTAAAGATTTATATCTCATGAGATAGACATGGCTAGAACGGCATGTTAATCCGGTTCAGTAATACAGGACTGGAATGAGGAGTGAACTCGATTCAGAAAGGGACTTTGTCCACTAAGATGGTCTCGACAGCAATGCCTTGGCTACTATGGAAATCATATCATTTGCTTAATAGTTCCCACAATCACATGTTTTTACCATTATATTTTATCATGATTGAATTTACTTTATGATATATGCCTTACGTACTTCCAGGATTTATGTCCTTGCTCAAGATTTTGATGTTTAGATTTTATGTTCAAGTTTGTGCATTCAAATGTATATAGATTTTTTTATGTTCTCTATGTTTACCCTTAATGAGCATTTGAGCTCACCCTTTTTATGTTTTCTTTTCCCCAGGATATAAAGAAAGGATTTAGGTAAGAAAACCAAAAAGGGGAAGATCTTTATGCGATATGTTGAAGATCTTTCAACATGATTAGAAGATTACGTTACGAGTTTCCAAAGACACTAAACTAATACGGTCTTTAGGTGTCTGTTTTTGTCATGTATTAAGTATTCCGAAAACGTAATGTAATGTCCATGTACGTTAGGCTTTGGGTCTCTATAGTTGGTATCACAGGAAAGGTTTAGTTAACCTTTTGAAACTAGGATGCGAAAACATTAGTGATATCCCAAGAGATATTTCAAATGTATGTCTAGGGATGTCCCTAAGGTTAAGTATAAGTATAGTTTATAGTCCTACGATTACGGTAACAATCATAGAATTAATCCTATTATGTTAGATATTGAAAGTAATCCCCCTTTATTATGTTGTTTTCCTAGCATGATTTTTGCCTCTCATACTATTCTTTTTGGGTTTTAGACGATAGCTGGAACCCGAAGGAACCGTTTTGATCAATGTAATGGACGATGCAATGATTTTCCTCCTAAACAAACTAGCGTTATGGGAGATGGAGTGAAAAATCTTATTGCTATACTTTAATAAGATATGAATCATTCTGGACTTCCAAATGAGCCGAGAAGGGAACAATATTCCATTGAGTCCTTCATGAGGCAACGTCCACCTTCATTCAGTGGGTCTTCTAATCCTCTTGTTGCAAAACAATGGATCAGTACCAATGAAAAGATATTTTCCATAGTTCGCTGTTCGGAACATGAAAAAGTCATTCTGGATATTTACCATTTAGAAGGTGAATAAGATCAATGGTGGAATCTAATTAAGAATACAAGGCCCAAAGATGAAATTGAATCCATGGAATGGGACGAGTTCAAGAACTTGTTTTTCAGTAAGTACATCCCTCCTATTCTTTGAACAAAGATGGAAAAGGAGTTCCTTGAGCTTAATTAAAAGGATGATGAATCTGTTGGTATATACAAAGAAAATTATACAAGGCTTGCAAGGTATGCATCTGGCTTTATCATCCAACCTGAATGTAAAGTTGATCAATTCTTCATTGGCTTAAAACCAAGTCTTTGAAGGGAATTAGCTATAAGAGACTTCAATAGCTATGAAGAAATTGTGCGTTGTGCTATCAAGGTAGAAATGGAAGTTGGTGTTACATATCCATCTGATGGGCTTGAAAGGAAACGAAATATGGAGTTCAAGGAGAAAACTCTGAACAATGGTGAAAAGAAGATGACTGTTTCTTTAGGCTCAAAGTGTGGAAAGAAGCATGGTGGAGATTGTCTAAAAGGTACTAAAAAATGTTTCAAGTGTGGAAAAGAAGTTCATTGAGCAGCTGAGTGCCAAAGTAATGGGAAGAAGGTTTCTAATGACATGAATGGAGAAAAGACTACCAAGAATGTTCCACCAACACTTCAATGCTTCAAGTGCAAGGAAATGGGGAATTATGCTAATCAATGCCCTAATCCAAGGGTTAATGATGATCAACTTGAGAAACCTCTTAAGGAAAAAGTCAAAGGGAAGTCACATGCGATCACTATTAGAAATGTTGAGTATGGAAATGATGTGGTGGAATGATTATGTGTTTATGTAAAGGGATTCCAAAATAATGTTGTGGAATCTCATTTATAGTATTCTGGAACATTGGAATATCTATGTAATGGTTTATTGTGGTTTTCGATAATTATATGGTACCGGTAACCATGAATGGTTATTCAGATATTTTTGGAAGGCAGATGATATGCGCATAAATAATGGATAAGGAGATAAGGAAATTTTTGATAGTATTAACGAGCTCAGGACTAATATAAGGAAAAAGTGATACCATGGTTTGAGTATATCAAATTTTTAGGATTTTGGTATGTGGAAAGAGTTAACTTTTGACAGCATTCATGTTTTCACTAAGGTTCAATGGGTATTAATTTTTCAAGAGAATACATGATTAAGGTATTCACATGATTGGAATGTGATCAACAAAATATATCCGTGATAAATGATGGAATTCACATGCTCGGTAGATGAAATTTCTAATAATTGATTTCTTTATACTATAGGATTGGACAGAAGTATTTTGGATAAGCCTAAAGATTTGAAATAGGATTATGTTGGACATAAGTTAGTATTGTTTAAGGCTAGAACTGTTTTTGATATTATTGATGGAATGTTATAATTATGTAGTTTTAGAAAAAGGACAACCTGTAGGAAGGGTGACAACCCGTCACGTCAGACAAGGATGTGGGAATCGAACCCACAACCGAAGTGCGACAGGGTTTTATCGCCTACCACTGGCCTATAGGAAGTCCCTGGTTAGTATAAACTAGTTTTATTATTAAGAGGTATGATATATGAGGTATAAGTCCATTCTTAGAGCCATATACATTTAATATCACCATATATGGACTTATGTATATTGAATATCTTTTTATAACATTTCGTTTGAGAACGATGGAATGATCCGTCATTCTATAACATGATCTTCTAACACTTCACGAAAGAAAAATTCAACTTCATTTCTTTAAGAGATGAAGTGGAAATTGTTCAAGGCACAAACAAAAGTATAATTGTACCAAAAATAAAGTAAGTATTTCTTTTAATTCAACAATTCTTCAACTTTAGGGAAATGATCTTGAAAACCAAAAATGTTGTCCTAGTGCCCTCATATGTGATGAATCAGATGGTACCTTAGATCATCACAAATTTATGGCTTTGTGATTGGTGGATTTTTCATAGCCATGTTCTCTACCACTCTCTATCAGAACATGGCGGTTATATTTCTCTTCCATATCCATATTTTCACCTATGTTCTCCAATGTGGAAACCTAGGGATAAGTTAATTTGGGTAACCGTTACATTTCATACATTAGTTTTTAAAATTAAGCTTTAATATTCCTTTTTACGATGTGTGTTTCTATTAAAGAAAATTTCAAGTAGTAAATGATTTATAACCCCGATGAATTTCGGGGGAGAAATTCATTTTAAGGGGGGTAGAATGTAACAACCCGAGATTTAATGAAAATTATTATTATTTAATTTCATTGATGTCTTGGGTTGTACGCGACATCAAAATTATCTTGTTCTATACGCAACACTGTATTAGCTTGCAGTATACCAAATAGTAATCTTGGACGTGTTACACACAATTTCAAGTTCGTTTGATAGAAGTTATTTTACGCAACATTGAGTGTATATATATATATATATATTCAATGTATAAATGAAATATGGTTGGATTCTATTATACGCAACAAAAAAATGAATCTCGCATTACACTCAACCACGACCTTCCATGATAGTGTGTGTTATACACAATACTAAGTTTCACTAAACAAGATATTATTATAATATTATTATGAACTAGACATTATGAATAGTAATACCCACTTTTTAAAATTTTATAAATTTTATCTTTCAAAATGGACATAATTTTTGGATTTGGAATATCGAAATTATCCTAGGGTAAATTTTTGGTATTTTTCTGAAAACTTTCAATTTTTGATAAATAGTGAAAACACTAGGTTACTATTTAAAAACCGAATTTTTATTTAAATAATTATTTATTTTATTTAAATTTATTTTATGTCAAACTTGATACGTAATACATATATATGTTTAATGTAATTCATTAGCGTCATTTTATAATTATAACAACCCATACTTTACATACACTGTTAATACTTCAAAATTGAAGCATACTTATTACAACATATAACAAAACCACGAAAGGACCGTATAGGTATAGTGTCTTTAGAAACTGGGAAACATAAACAACTGGTTCATAAAGCATCTACACTGTCTCCCATTTATTTCATCATATCTATAGTCCCTTTTGGCATATCTTACTTAATAACCTTCTTCCTGACCTGGGGAAAGAAAACATACAAAAGGGTGAGCTCAAATGCTCAGTAACGGTAAACAAAAGAAATATCAATCGCATCATATACATAAGCACATAACTTTTGGAAATCTTAACCTGCAAAAGAGATCATAATTTCATAACATGGGATAAATCATGGCAGTGAAATGTAATCACAATAATCATAACTTAAAACATGAAACTTTGTGGCATACACACATAATCATAGAGAATCATTTCTTGTTAGTCAAGACTCATTGCCAAGACTATCTTAGTGGACAAAGTCCCTTTCTGAACCGAGTCACCCTCGTTTCAGTCCTGTTTCACTGAACCGGTATAACCTACCGTTCCAGCCATGTCAATCTCATGAGATATAAAATCTTTACCCAATGCATTGGAGGGAGATATAGGTCCCACCCATCTCATAATGATACCATTCTTATGTGTGGCACAAAATCATAAATCATACATCATTACATAACCCATGTAATAAAAATGGGAATATTAAACATCATGACATCATAAAAAAATTCATATAAGATAAAGGAATTCATAAAAATATAATTCCATCACAACATAATCAAATCAATGTAATAATAGGGATAGAAACAGAACCCTTTATTATCTTAGATGGAAAATAATTTTGATAAAACACTTGAACTCCATTCTTGAGGAAAATATCCTTTCTTCTTCAAATTTTTTTTCCTTTCTTAACATGTCATACAACTTAAAACTAAAATAATTTGATTAAAAATAAACATGAAAACTTGTAAAGTAAGCTTCTTGGAAATAATGTTTTAAAAATCCATTCATGCCGTATAAGTTAAAAAAAACATTCTTCGTACTTTTATCGGAAAAGTCAAAAAGTACATCGTACGAAAAAAGACAAAAGATTCCTTTCATATCTTTTACTAAAAACTCATTGAAGGGTAAAATTGGATTTAAACAATTGTAGGTGGATGGAAATAATATTACATATTGAGGAAACATGGATGTGGATGATAAAATACACCCCAGTAAATACCAAAGTATAAACAATCTCGGATAAAAATGAGATTGTGATATTTCCCTTACCTTAGGTCCGACTTGCGTTGTAAGTGTCCGAAACTCCTGTATAATGATTTAAATAATGTTATTTACTTATTCTAGAATCATAATTATTTTTATGATATCATATATGGTCATATTCTTAGCTTCTTAGTAGTAATATTTCATTGCTACTTGTTATTCGGGTGTTTATAACTTTTCGTTCTTATGCGTGTTTTGTCGAATAAATTCTTATTATTTTCATTAGGTTATAGATACCCCATTTCCAGAATGGTATTAGTGTAATATATATCATATTCATTAATTAAATTCATTTATATAATCATTATGAAATGAAGATCATGTAGAAAGAGTCGCATCACATCGTGGAGACGGTATTCCGTACGTACGCACGAGTGATGATATTGTTCCCATGATCGTGGAATTGTATTTAAGTGTATTTATACTATTTAAGTATCAATATAACTTTATAATAATCATATATAGTTACTCATTACACCATTATACCCATCCTTGTAAGGTGATTGTGGAAAATAGATTACACCACGGCGTGGAGACGGTATTCCGTACGTACGCACGCGCAGTGATTTCATTTTTCCATAGGATGGATAGAAGGTGAATTAGGGTTGTTTAATATTTATAATAACATATCAGTATGTAAGTAATACTGATGTTATTACGTTATCATGAAACAACTAAAGAAGAAGAAGTTGAAGAAGAAAGAAATTGAAAAGATCGGTAATGGATATTACCTCTTCTTTGAAACGCCTCTTAGAATCCTCCAATTAGGGAACTAAGATTGGTCTTTGATGAAGACCATGACCTCTTGTATTATTCTAGGGAAGTGGAGAAGGGATTTTGGCAGGGGTTTGCCGATCTTGAGTGCTCAAATTGGTGTGAGGAGGAGGGGGAGGAGGTTCCCTTTTATAAGGGAGGAGAGGGGCACCTTAGGAATATCTCAAAATATTATTTTATATTAAAGTCAAAATCGGTTTATAATGGTCCCAAAGGGTCTTATTTCGAAGGTAAAGTGGGGATGGGTCTAAATCCTATCAACCAATAGGATTTAGAGAAGTTTAGGATATTATTTTAACCTTATCAATTATATTTAACTCTAAGTTAAATAATTTAACTTTTACCGCGACTTTTTGTTTTCTTACACTATATGGTTAATAAATTTACTATAACATGACAAACGAACCCCAAGTTATTTATTATTAATATATATATCCTTATCTAGGTTATTTGGCCGAACCGTAGATTTTTAGGAATAAAATAACAATTAATAATATAATAATTGATTTAAAAACTATTTTGTGTCAATTTTGACACTATTTGATATATGATTTTTGTGAAAGTCATAACAGAATTATATGTTCGATCCAAGTTGATTAAATCAACAATAATATATCATAGTAACCTAGAAAATTATTGGAATTCATAAAAAGTCTCAAATTACATTTATTTTGGTGTTTATAACATCAATTATGTCAATATTTCATTAATAAGATAATTACTGCATCATCATTGTGTCATAAATAAATTAAATTATTTGATGTCTAAAAATTACAAATAAAATACCATTATGTAGGAAATCTTTTTATATTTCTAATGAATATTTATAGTCGAATTTATCTTATGTATAACCCCATATTAAAAATTATTTACTTATTAAACATTGATTTTAACTATTTTAACCCTTCTTTAAATAAATTAATAATAAATGTCCTAATCTAATCCAAGTGGACCTAAATGGTCATATTTTATTCCTAAGTGTGTTTTTGGTCGAATTACACTTGTCCAATAGAATTAGGACATGTGTTAGGGTAATAATAATATCATTTTTACCCTTAATTACCCTATTTACTTTTAACCGTGGTAAAAAAAGTAAAAAGTTACTATTCACCAAAAAATTATTTTCATCTCATTGAACCACATTTTAGTACTTGATATTAACCATGTCTCTCGGATTTTCGAAATTCCATTCACAGAAGCGGTAAAATTATGTTTTATGCAAAATTCAGTTTTTAACCTACCACTTAGTGGTTTCACTATTAATCAAAAATTGAAAGTTTTCAGAAAAATACCAAAATTTCACCCTAGGCTAATTTCGATATTCCGAATCCAAAAATGAAGTCCATTTTGAAAAATAAAATTTATAAAATTTTCAAAAAGTGGTTATTACTATTCATAACGGCTAGTTTTAATAATATTTTAATAGCATATCGTTGTTTAGTGAAACTCGGTATTACGTACGACGCACGCTATAAAGGAAGGCCGTGATTTCGTGTGTAGTGAAAGATTCCTTTGATGATATATATAACATAAAAACAATATATTACTCATAAAAATCTCGGGTGTTACATTCTACCCCCCTTAAAAAGAATTTCTCCCTCGAAATTCGTCACTTTGTAACAAAAAGATGAGGATACTTCTCCCTTATCATATCCTCAAGCTCCCATGTAGCTTCTTCAAGTTGGTGGTTCCTCCATAAAACTTTCACCAATCGAGTGGTCTTGTTTCGTAGGACTTTTTCGCTACGATCCAGAATCTCTATCAGTTGTTCTTCATAAGAAAGATCTTGCTCCAGCGGTACAACTTATGAGCTGAGTACATGTGAAGGATCAGGTTTTACTTTTTCAGGAGAGATACATGGAACACATCGTGAACTTGAGAGAGATTCGTTGGAAGCGCCAATCGGTAAGCTACCTTTCCAACACGATCCAGTATTTCGAAAGGACCGTTATATCTAGGGCCCAACTTCCCCTTCTTTCCAAATCTCATAACCCTCTTCCAGAGAGATATTCGTAAGAACACTTTATCACCCACTTCAAACTCTAGGTCTTTTCTTCAGTTGTCAGCATAACTTTTCTGTCGACTCAGAGCCGATCTTATGTGTTGTTGAATAGATCTGACCTTTTCTGCCATTTCATCAACAAGATCAGGTCCTAATAGCTTTCTTTCCCAAACTTCATCCCAGCAAGTTGGAGTCCAGCATTTCTTTCCATAGAGAGCTTCATAAGGAGGCATCTGAATACTAGATTGAAAGCTATTATTATAAGAAAATTCCACCAAATGTAGGTATTGATCCCAACCTCCTTTTAAATCCATAGAGCAAGTTCTCAACATATCTTCTAGGGTTTGGATTGTTCTCTCAGACTGACCGTCTGTCTGAGGATGATAAGCAGTGCTGAAACTCAACTCTGTATCCAGAGTATGCTGAAGACTTCGCCAGAACATTGAGGTAAATCTCAGATCCCGATCAGATATAATAGAAAGTGGTACTCCATGCAATCTTACCACTTCCTTTACATATATCCTGGAAAGCTGATCCAGAGAGAAATCCTCTCTAATAGCAATGAAGTGTGCAGACTTTGTAAGACGATCAACTATGACCCAGATAGAATTATTGCCTTTGGATGTTTTAGGAAGTCCTGTGACAAAGTCCATAGTGATGTTTTCCCATTTATATTCGGGTATGGGTAATGGTTGTAACATCCCCTTAGACTTCTGTCTCTCAGCTTTAACTTGTTGACAAACCAAGCATCGAGAGACATATTCAGCAACATCTCTTTTCATTCCATCCCACCAGATGTACTCTTTCAGGTCCCTATACATCTTCGTACTTCCAGGATGAATAGATAATGAAGAACTATGAGCCTCATCCAGCAGCTCCTTCTTTAATTCGGGGATGGGAGGAACACAAACCCGATTCCTGAACTTTATTATCCCATCACAATCAAGGTTGAATTCAGGAACATTTCTCACCTTATTTTTTAACTCGACATCTTCTTTCTGTGCCTCTTTAATCATCACATGTATAGATGGTTGAACATTCATTTGAGAAAGATAAGATTTTTCCCCTTCCATTATAATTCCAAGATCCATCCTGTGTAAATCCATAAATATTGGATCTTTTGTGATCCTCATCATGGATAAACTAGCATGGTCTTGTCGACTTAATGCATCTGCCACCTTGTTTTCTTTCCCAGGGTGGTAATGAATTGAGCAGTTATAATCCTTAATCAGCTCCAACCATCTTCTTTGACGCATATTCAGATCCTTTTGTGTGAAAATATACTTTAACCTTTTATGATCAGTATAAATATCACACCTTTCACCATAAAGGTAATGCCTTCAAATCTTTAATGAAAAGATTTCCGCAGCTAACTCTAAATCATGTGTTGGATAATTTTTCTCAAGGATTTTCAACTGTTGTGAGGCATAAGCTATCACCATATCATTTTTCATAAGAACACACCCCAATCCCTTCTTGGATGCATCAATATAGATCACAAACCTTTCTCCACTACAAGGCAGTGTGAGCATAGGTGCACTGGATAACCTTCTTTTCAACTCCTTGAAATTATCTTCACATTTCTCCGTCCAGACAAACTTAACTCCTTTCCGAGTCAACTGGTGAGTGGATTAGATAATCGTGAAAAATCTTTTACAAAACGTCGATAATATCCAGCCAAACCAAGAAAACTTCGGATCTCAGTTACTGTTGTTGGTCTCGACCATCTTTCGATAACCTCTGTTTTTGCTGGATCCACAGATATCCCCTATTTTGAGATTATGTGACCCAAAAATGCAACTTTTTGAAGCCAAAATTCAGACTTGGTAAATTTGGCATAAAGATTCTCCTTTCTCAGGGTCTTCAATATAATTCTCAAGTCATCTTCATGCTCTTCCTTTCTCTTTGAATAGAAAAGAATATCATCTATAAAGACTACCAAAAATTGATCAAGATAGTCTCTAAAGACTCTATTCATTAGATCCATGAAGATAGCAGGGGTATTAGTAAGACCAAATGGCATCACTATAAATTCATAGTGTCCATACCTTGTATGGAAAGTCGTCTTTGGTATATCCTCCCTTTTGACCCTTAATTGATGATACCATGAACGAAGATCAATCTTGGAAAAGTATTGAGCTCCGCGTAGCTGATCAAATAAGTCATCAATGCGTGGGAGAGGATATTTGTTCTTGATAGTGATCTTGTTAAGTTCTCGATAATCAATGCAGAGTCTCATTGATCCATCTTTCTTCTTAACAAATAGAACAGGTGCTCCCCAAGGTGACGCACTAGGGCGTATGAATCCCTTATCAAGATTCTCTTGGAGTTGCTTCTTCAATTCATGAAACTCAATTGGGGCCATTCTATAAGGTGTCTTTGAAATAGGAAAAGCACCCGGTACGAGTTCTATTGAAAACTCAACTTCACGATTTGGTGGAAGACCCGGTAATTCCTCCGGAAAGACATCATCAAAATCCCGTACGATGGGCATATTCTTAATCGTGAGTTTCTCACCAACCATTTGAGATAAATAACCTTCATTTAGTGGAATCAATACCCATAAAATGGAAGAAATTTCTACTGGAAGGTTATGTTCATACTTGCATTGATAGATGATCATAGATTGATCTGGAATATGAAATGTGACTTCCCTTATTTGGAAATTGATATGAGCTCCGTATAAAGAAAGCCAATCCATTCCAAGAATCACATCGAATTCCACTAAAGGAAGGATCACAATATTTGCAGGAATCACTTTCCCATAAACATCAATTGGAGAAGAATTATAAACTTTTGATGCGATTGATGTGCCATTAGGTGTTGTCACAGCTAAATAAACATCTAATTGTTGAGGTAATACAGTGATACCCTTAGAAAATTCCTCATAAATAAAAGAGTGGGTGGATCCAGAATCAAATAAAACATTTGCTACTTTAGAGTGGATGGTAAGTGTACCTTTCACCACATAATTATCGTACTCCACATCGCTGATAGAAATTGCATGTGACTTTCCTTTGTCTTTAGCCTTAAGAGTTTTTTGACGTCGACCATCGTCATCAACCCTTGGATTAGGGCATTGATTGGCATAATGCCCCATCTCCTTGCACTTGAAACATTGAAGTGTAGTAGGTTCATTCTGTGTATCCCTTCCTTTGTTTGCATCATTAGACAACTTCTTCCCATTATCATGACATTCAAATGACCTATGACCTTCCTTTCCACATTTGAAACATTTACTTTTCCCTTTAAGACAACTCCCTCCATGTTTCATTCCACACTTTGAGCATAGGGGAAAGCTCATCTTCTTTTCAGTTTTCTCTTTAGATTTTCCTTTGAATTCCATTTTCCTCTTCTTATCAAACCCATATGATTGATGGGTTACTCCAATATCCATCTCAACATTGAGAGCACATCGAACGATTTCCTCGTAGCTATTGAAGTCCCTTATGGCTAAGGCCCTTCGAAGACTTGGTTTTAAGCCACTAAAGAATCGATCGATCTTACTCTCATGTTGGATAATAATACCAGAAGCGTACCTTGCAAGTCTTTTAAAATTTGCTTCATAGGTACCAACAGATTCATCATCCCTTCGCTTCAGTTCAAGAAACTCTTTCTCCATATTTGTTTGGAGAATATGAGGGAAGTACTTATTGAAAAATAAGTTCTTGAAATCGTCCCATTCCATGGACTCAATTTCATCCCTTTGCCTCGTATTCTTAATAAGATTCCACCATTGATCAGCATCTCCTTCCAAACGATACACTGCTGGATGACTTTATCATGTTCAGAACATTGAAGAACTGAAAATATCTTTTCAGTAGTACTGATCCATTGTTCAGAAACTAATGGATCAGTAGACCCGCTGAAAGAAGGTGGACGCTGCCTCATGAAGGATTCAACAGAATGTTTCTTTTTTCTTTGCTCGTTTGGAAGTCCTGCATGATTCATAGCTTGAGAAAGTTGTGTGTGCATGGCTAAAATATTTTTCATTCTAGCTCCCATATCGTTTGGTTGCTCAGGGGGAAAATCATTACATTTCCCATCGCATTCCGCATTAACACGGTTCCTTCGGGTTCCATCCATTGACTAAATCCAAGAAGAATAGTGTGAGCAACAATAATTATAAAAGGAAAACCACATAATTCAAGAATAAAATTTTCACGCTTAGGGTATTATCCTAGGTTATTCGTGGCCATTTCTAAAACACTAAGATTGTGTTCTATTCTTAGACTTATCTTTAGGGTTCTTACTACGGCTTTCACATCCTAGTTTCCAAAGGTTGACTATACCTTTCCTCTGATACAAACTATAACGACCCATACTTTACACACATTGTTAATACTTAAAAATTTAAGCATACTTATTACAACATATAACAAAACCACGAAAGGACCGTATAGGTATAATGTCTTTAGAAACTGGGAAACATAAACAACTGGTTCATAAAGCATTTACACTATCTCCCATTTATTTCATCATATCTATAGTCCCTTTGGGCATATCTTACTTAATAACCTTCTTCCTGACCTGGGGAAAGAAAACATACAAAAGGGTGATCTAAAATGCTCAGTAAGGGTATACAAAAGAAATATCAATTGCATCATATACATAAGCACATAACTTTTGGAAATCTTAACCTGTAAAAGAGGTCATAATTTCATAACATGGGATAAATCATGGCAGTGAAATGTAATCACAATAATCATAAAATAAAACATGAAACTTTTTGGCATACACACATAATCATAGAGAATCATTTCTTGTTATTCAAGACTCATTTCCAAGACTATCTTAGTGGAAAAAGTCCTTTTCTGAACCGAGTCACCCTCGTTTCAGTCCTGTTTCATTGAACCGGTATAACCTACCATTCCAGCCATGTCTATCTCATGAGATATAAAATCTTTACCCAATGCATTGTAGAGAGATATAGGTCCCACCCATCTCATAATGATACCATTCTTATGTGTACCACAAAATCATAAATCATACATCATTACATAACCCATGTAATAAAAATGGGAATCTTAAACATCATGACATCATAAAACAATTCATATAAGATAAAGGAATTCATAAAAATATAATTCCATCACAACATAATCAAATCAATGTAATAATAGGGATAGAAACAGAACCCTTTATTATCTTAGATGGAAAATAATTTTGATAAAACACTTGAACTCCATTCTTGAAGAAAATTTTCTTTCTTCTTCAAAAACATTTTTCCTTTCTTAACATGTCATAAAAATTTAAACTAAAATAAGTTTATTAAAAATAAACTTGAAAACTTATAAAGGAAGCTTCTTGGAAATTATTTTTTAAAAATCCATTCATGCTGTATAAGTTAAAAAAAACATTCTTCGTACTTTTGTCGGAAAAGTCAAAAAGTACCTCGTTCGAAAAACGACAAAAGATTCCTTTCATATCTTTTACTAAAAACTCACCGAAGGGTAAAATTGGATTTAAACAATTGTAGGTGGATGGAAATAATATTACATATTGAGGAAACATGGATGTGGATGATAAAATACACCCCAAAAAATACCAAAGTATAAACAATCTTGGATAAAAATGAGATTGTGATATTTCCATTACCTTAGGTCCGACTTTCTTTGTAAGTGTCCGAACCTCCTGTATAATGATTTAAATAATGTTATTTACTTATTCCAGAATCATAATTATTTCTATGATATCATATATGGTCATATTCTTAGCTTCTTAGTAGTAATATTTCATTGCTACTTGTTATTCGTGTGTTTATAACTTTTTGTTCTTATGCGTGTTTTGTCGAATAAATTCTTATTCTTTTCTTTAGGTTATAGATACCACATTTCCAGAATGGTATTAGTGTAACATATATCATATTCATTCATTCAATTCATTTATATAATCATTATGAAATGAAGATCATGTAGAACGAGTCGCATCACATCGTGGAGACGGTATTCCGTACGTACGCACGAGCGATGATATTGTTCCCATGATCGTGGAATTGTATTTTAGTGTATTTATACTATTTCAGTATCAATATCACTTTATAATAATCATATATAGTTACTCATTACACCATTATACCCATCCTTGTACGGTGATGGTGGAAAATAGATTACACCACGGCGTGGAGACGGTATTCCGTACGCACGCATGCGCGGTGATTTCATTTTTCCGTAGGATGGATAGAAGGTGAATTAGGGTTGTTTCATATTTATAATAACATATAAGTATGTAAGTAATACTGAATTTATTACTTTATCATGAAACAACTAAAGAAGAATAAGTTGAAGAAGAAAGAAATTGAAAAGATCGGTAATGGATATTACCTCTTCTTTGAAACGCCTCTTAGAATCCTCCACTTAGGGAACTAAGCTTGGTCTTTGAAGAATAACAGGACCTCTAGGATTATTCTAGGGAAGTGTAGAAGGGATTTTGTTAGGGGTTGGCCGAGCTTGAGTGCTCAAATTGGTGTGAGGAGGAGGGGGAGGAGGTGCCCTTTTATAAGGGAGGAGAGGGGCACCTTAGGAATATCTCAAAATATTATTTTATATTAAAGTCAAAATCGTTTTATAATGGTCCCAAAGGGTCTTATTTCGAAGGTAAAGTGGGGATGGGTCAAAATACTATCAACCAATAGGATTTATACAAGTTTAGGTTATTATTTTAACCTTATCAATTAGATTTAACTCTAAGTTAAATAATTTATCTTTTACCGTGACTTTTTGTTTTCTTACACTATATGGTTAATACACTTACTATAACATGCCAAAAGAACCCCAAGTTGTTTATTATTAATATATATATCCTTATATAAGTCATTAGGAAGAACCTTAGATTTTTAGGAATAAAATAACAATTAATAATATAATATTTGATTTAAAAACTATTTTGTGTCAATTTTGACACTATTTGATATATGATTTTTGTGAAAGTCATAACAGAATTATATGTTCGAACAAAGTTGATTAAATAAACACTAATATATCATAGTAACCTATAAAATTAGTGGAATTCATATAAAGTCTAAAATTACATTTATTTTGGTGTTTAGAACATCAATTATGTCAATATTTCATTAATAAGATAATTACTGCATCATCATTGTGTCATAAATAAATTAAATTATTTAATGTCTAAAAATTACAAATAAAATACCATTATTTAGGAAATATTTTTATATTTCTAATGAATATTTATAGTAGAATTTATCTTATGTATAACCCCATATTAAAAATTATTTACTTATTAAACTTTGATTTTAACTATTTTAACCCTTCTTTAAATAAATTAATAATGAATGTCCTAATCTAATCTAAGTGGACCTAAATGGTCATATTTTATTCCTAAGTTTGTTGTTGGTCTAATTAAACTTGTCCAATAGAATTAGGACATGTTTTAGGGTAATAATAATATCATTTTTACCCTTAATTACCCTATTTACTTTTAACCGTGGTAAAAAAGTAAAAAGTTACTATTCACCAAAAAATTATTTTCATCTCATTGAACCACATTTTAGTCCTTGATAAATTTGACTATAAATATTAATTAGAAATCCAAAAAAATTTAATACATAATGGTATTTTATTTATAATTTTTAAACATTAAATTATTTAATTTATTTATGTCACAATGATGATGTAGTAATTACCTTATTAAAGAAATACTAACATAATTGATGTTATAAATACTCAAATAAATGTAATTTTAGACTTTTTATGAATTAAAATATATTTTTAGGTAAATATTACATGTTAGTATTGATTTAATTAACCTTTTTATAAAAAATCCTACTATTATGATTTTCACAAAAATCAATTACCAAAAAGTGTCAAAATTGGCATAAAATAGTTTCAAAACAAATATTATATTATTAATTGTTATTTTATTCCTAAAAATCTAAGGTTCGGACAAATGACTTAGATAAGGTTATATATATTAATAATGAACAACTTGGGGTTTGTTTGACTTGTTATAGTAAGTTTATTAACCATATATTGTAAGAAAACAAGAAGACACAGTAAAAGTTAAATTATTTAACATAGAGTTAAATCTAAATGATAAAGTTAAAATAGTAACCTAAACTTGTCTAAAATATATTGGTTGAATGTATTTCATCCCATACCTACCTTAGCTTCGAAATAAATCAATTTGGAGCTATTAAAAACAGAATATGACTTTATTATAAAATAATATTTTATGATTTTCCTAAAGTGCCCCTCTCCTCCCTTATATAAGGGCACCCCTTACCTCTTCTCTTCACACCCTTTTGAGACTTGAAACTCGTCCAAACCCTTCCCATTTCTCTTATTCACTTCCCTAGAAACATTCTGGTGGTTCTTGTCTTCTCAAAAGACCAACTCTACTTCCTTAAGAGAAGGCTTAAAGGAGGTGCGTCAAAGAAGAGGCAATCACTTCTTCCGATTCTCTCAAGTTTCTTTCTTCTTCTACTTATTCTTCTTTATTTGTCTCATTATAGAGTAATAACATCAGTATTACTTATATATGTACATTTTATTATAAATATGAAACAAACTTATTTCACCTTCTATCCATACTACGGAAAACGAAATCACCGCGCGTGCGTACGTACGGAATACCGTCTCCACGCCGTGGTGTAATCTCTTTTCAACCACCACCTTACATGGATGGGTATAATGGTGTAAATAAATAACTATATATGATTATTTTAAAGTGATATCTATTCTGAAATATTATACATACACTTCAATACAATTCCACAATCATGAGAATGATATAATCGCTCGTGCGTACGTACGGACTACTGTCTCCACGACGTGACGAGATTTATTTTCCATGTTGACCATTAATGAATGATTATAATATATATATATAATAAGTAATCATGAAATATATGACATAATAATGATACTGGATTTATGTATATATATATGTGTATTTCATCTACTTAATTCCATTCAATTCAATAAGGAAATTAAAACAACGTTCATGCGTACGTACGGCCAACCGTCTCCATGAACGGTACATTTCATTCCATTTATCTATCTATAATATATATATGTATATTATGATTATATATTATATATAAATCATGTTTCACATTATTTAATTAAGTAAATTAGGATATAAGTAATAATATCAAGAACAACATGTCGAAACACGTACAATAAATGAAACGATTTTACCCCAATCGCTGCTTTTACATCGAATTTACAAACGAACAGGTAATATAAAGTCATAAGTAAACCATATATGATATAATAACAATAAATATGATTCTTTAATAAGTTAATGACATTATTTAAATCATTATACAGGAGGTTTGGATATTTGAGAAGCATATCAGACCTAAGGTTAGGGATAACCTTTCCAATCTCGTTCTTATCCGAGATTGTTTATTCATAAGTATTTACTGGGGATATTGTTATCATCCATGTCCATGTTTTCCAAAAGTGGTATTATGTATGTTTGAAGTCCTTTTTACACATTTTTTACTTTTACTGCATGGTATGTAAAGAATCTTTCTTTTATTTACCATACGAGGAACTTTTTGACTGTTCTGACAAAAGTACAAGGAGAATGTTCTTTTAAATTATATGGAATGAATAGATTTTTACGGTTTTATAACACCTTATTTTCATGAAGATTACTATACAAGATTTAATGAATATTTTTGAAAAAAATATTTTTCTTTTAAAATTTCATGGCATTTTGTGAAAAGAAAATTATTTTGAAGAAGAAAGGATATTTTCCTCAAGAATTCATTTTAAGTGTTTTATCAAAACCATTTTCCATATAATATGGAATTATTTCATATGTGTATGTTTCATGTATAATGTCTCTATGATTTACATGGTTTCACTTTTCTTATTATGTAATGATATCCATTTTTTATATGGATTATTTTATGATGGGATGATGTTTATGAAACCCATTTTATTCATTAGGTAATAATGAATGATTTATGTTCATGTTGTGGCACACATAAGAATGATTTCATTATGAGATGGCTGGGACCTATATCTCCCTCCAATTAATTGGGTAAATATTTATATCTCAAGAGATAGACATGGCTGGAACGGTAAGTTAATCTGGTTAAGTAATACAACACTGGAATGAGGAGTGAACTCAATTCAAAAAGGGACGTTGTCCACTAAGATGGTCTTGGCAGCAATGCCTTGGCTACTATGTAAATCATATCCTGTGCATAATGGTTTCCACAATCACATGTTTTATTACCACGCGATTTTATCATGATTGATGTTCCTTTATGATATATTCCTTACGTATGTCCAAGATTTATGTCTTTGCTCAAGATTTTGATTTTTAGATTTTATGTTCATGTTTTTGCATTAAAATGTTTATGGATTGTTTTATGTTCTCTATGTCTACCCTTACTGAGAATTTGAGCTCACCCTTTTATGTTTTCTTTTCCCCAGGATATAAAGAAAGGTTTTAGGTAAGAAAACCAAAAAGGGGAAGATCTTTATGAGAGATGTTGAAGATCTTTTACCATGATTAAGAAGATTACGTTCCGAGTTTCCAAAGACTCTAAACTAATATGGTCTTTGGGCATCTGTTTTCGTCATGTATTAAGTATTCTGAAAAAGTAATGTAACATCCATGTACGTCAGGCTTTGGGTATCTACAATGTGTGTCTTGATTCTTATCATCATAGGATATGTACATACCCCTCGATCACCAACATTAGACCTAGCGACAATAATAAACCGAAACAATTCCCGCCTCTACATGTGGGTCAGACCTGCATAGAGAGTTTCTCTTTCAAGAATTACATGTGGATTAAATCATTTCATCACAAGATAAAAATTAAAATCTAGCTCTCCAATCATAGACCTAGCTATGGTGACCAATAATGTAACGCCCCGACCCCAGCTACCCAGATTCGGTGCATTACTTCGTAACATTGGCATGATCACAAAAGATCAAGTCTCGAAAGACCGATTAGTTTAGTAGCCTTGGAAACACTAGATACATTCGTAAACGTTACATTACATCATAAAGTGAAAAACTACAATAACAAAGTCTCCATAGTCCACACTCATATCCTCTTCTAACTATCCCTGCAGGTCATTCATAAAATACTTCTTCACATCCTGGAAAATATTAAAACATTGAAAGGGGTGAGCTCAGATGCTCAGTAAGGATAACAATATTGCGGAAGCTTTCATAAATAAACATAAACATTTAAGGCAATGTATAACTAAAACAAAAGCCTTTTAAACTTGAACATCAACATAATATGGCAAAAATAAAATGAGATAATGCCATTTACTTTTTCACATGGATATTCTACTGGTCGAATAATCACATGCAAAATCAATAACCACTTTCATAATGAGGGAATGTATAATGCCGGACATTCTGAAACATTTTGTCAAGGCCTCGGCCAAGACGTCTAAAATGATTAAGGCCTCGGCCAAAACCATAAATCAAATTGGGAAAGGGCCTCGGCCAATTCCACGTCTAGTTGTCTCATGAGACCTACCGATGCATCGAGGAGCTATAGCAGGCTCCACCCGTCACTTATTAAGTCCAATACATTTCTCATATGAATAGGTTTAAACATATCATAAACCATAACATAATCGTATCACATAAAACATGCATAAAGGAAACATAACATTTCCACATTTCAATCACAAGATATCAATACAACACATTGATATAATAAAAACACTTTCAAAACCATTTTCAATACCAAAATAAAATAAAAGTATAACATGGTATTTATTTTTCATTAAAAAAGGTATGGCTTGAAGAGGAAGCCGAAACTCAAATAATAGTCACGGCGGCGGAGAAGTCGTTGTCGCCGCATATTTATGGAAAGAAAAACATTCCCTTTTGTCATTTAGTAAAATGCTTCGTATAAAAAGATTCCTTTTGAATAAACGTAAAAGTCAAAGGGGTTTATACACTGTATAAAAGAAATTTGTGTATAAAACAAAATATGCCTCAATGAATGGAGATTGAGACGAAGTCCCTTAAAAGATAGTTTTTAAAATGAAATAGATATATTATGTGTATTCACTATAGGTACACATAAAGAAAGTAAAAATACAAAATAAGACATAATAATATCATGACATAATTTGAAAGTAGGAGATTAACCCAAAGAATGGAAGTTGGGTTAAGAAATTCCCTTACCTCGTGTCTGACTTGACTCAACCGTTCTTTAACCTCCTGAATAATAAACTAGAGTTAATATATACCTTATTAAGAACCATTTTCAACTTCATTATCCTTATTATATCACTTATTACAATGATATGAACATTATGTAATTATTTAAGTTAATAACGGTCGTTTTGTCGATCTTTGGTACTTGAGTCAACAATAAGCTTCTTATAATTACAAGTTGTTTATGTGGTGAAATATCCATTATATCCAGAATTATATTCATGATTTATATGTCATATATATCTTGTATATCCAGTATATACATTCATTTATAATATTACGTAACATTTAGAGGTAAGAAATGAAATGCACCGTTCATGGAGACGGTAAGCCGTACGTACGCATGAACGCTACTTTCATTTCAATTTCATATTTAATGGAACTAAATCATAATGATATAAATGTATAATATAATTCCAGTATAATATAGTGTATAATACCATTTACTCCATCCTTTATACATCCCACATATGGCATTAACGATTGAAATCACTTTGAGGGGGCGGTAGTCCGCACTTCCTAAAATGAAATTATCGCGTTTTACCCATAATGGAAATCATAAAGTATGCCATAAATGAGAAATACAGAAGCATAAGTAAAACATAAACATATTATATATCATATATAAAAATAGTGACATCTTAATGGCCACCTTTGAAGGTGTTATATGAGTGTTGAACAATCATCGTTTCGTGATGCAGAAATTCGCCATCCCCAGAAACCGTATGTTCTTTAACCATTAGATGTAGGTGTGTGTATTTGTAGCTCGAATCCTTCTTATAAAAACATCCTAGTATATTGAGGATACTGGTGTTGTTACAAAAGAAATGAATAAAAAGAGTTTAGGGGGTTGGAGAAGAAAAATAATACAAAACAACATTAGAAAAGACATTACCTCAAAATCGGGTAACTCTTTTTGATTTGAGCCAAAGGCTTCCTTGGGAAGAGTTCTACCCAAAGTGAGGCTTATATGAGTAAGGGAGGAATGTTGGGAGAGTATTTGGGCAGAGGTTGGCCGAGCCAAATGGCTTGAAAGTGTAAATGAGGTGGGAGAGGTGGGGGCCTTTTATAAGTGGAGAGGAGGGGCACTTTTGGAAAGTAATGAAATGTTATTCAATTATACAATGCTTTTCGGTTTCTAAAGGTCCCACACTTATATAATTAGAGGCTAAGGTGATAAGGTTTCGAAATATCTTCATCCAATAGGCTTTGTACAAGTGTAAGCCTTGGATGTTGCATTATCTTCTCATTTTATTTAAATCGTTAAATAATGAGGTCATCACTGTATCATCATGATGTCATAAATAATTTAATTTATTTAATGTCTAAAAATTATAAAACAAATACTATAATGTAGGAAATCTTTTTAGATTTCTAATGAATATTTATAATCAAAATTTGGACTTGTGTAACCCTACATAAAAATTGTTTTAGTAAAACATTTTATGTTTGTGTCATTTTTTACTTTAACATTAAATAAAAGGTGTTTATGTCATTTTCTAACTAAAGTGGCTCCATGGGGTCCCCAAGTTGACCCATGGGTTGTCTTGGTCGGCCATGACTCATCCAATAGGAGTAGGACAAGTTTCATGCTCATCTCATATTATTAAAACATTATTTGTACCTTAAACTACACTAATTACCTCTAATCGCGATTAAGAACTTAAAAGTTACTATTCACCAAAAAATTATTTTGATCTCATTGAACCACATTTTACTTCTTAATGACAACCATGTATGTCGGATTTTTGAAAATCAAATCACAGAAGTGGTAATATTTCATTTAAACGAAAAATCAGTTATTTAACAACCACTTAGTGGCTTCACTATTCATCAAAAATTGAAGTTTTTCAGAATAAGGCCAAAATTTCACCCTAAGCTATAATTGATATTCCGAATTCAAAAATGATGTCTATTTTAAAAAATTCCAAACATATTAGTTGCATTAATTAATTTTATAATTAATTCCCGCTGTCACAACAAATAGCGTGTTTTTAAGAAACAATTTATATCAAAAGATTGGCAATTGTTTATGTCCAATTTCAATGTTAAATTAATTCTAATGACCACCATTGGATAAAATGGTAAAAATATATTCTAATTATACTTTAAAACCACTAAATAGTATAATTTATCACTATTAATTATTTTTATTAAAAAAGTTGTTTTAAGTATTTTTCACTATTCATAATAATTTGGAAGTTCTCGGAAAATTACAAAAAATTCAACATAGGCTAATTTCAATATTAGGAATACAAAAATGAAGTCCATTTTGAAATATAAAATTTCTATAAATTTAAAAGGTGGTTATTACTATTCATAACGGCTACTTTGATTAGTTGCGGTGTGTTAGAACTCAAACTTGCGTACAATGCAAGCTATTGCATTATTGAATGAGAAGCGTATCGTGGAAGCTCGGGGTGTTACATTCTCCCCTCCTTCAATAAATTGCGTCCTCGCAATTTGAAATTTTTCTTTGATAATAAAAGGTTGAAAAGAGAAAATACCTTTGAGGATAACCCACATCGGAAATAAGGTTAATAAATATATAACATTAAAAGAAAGCAAGATAAGTACAAAGGTCACCTGATATAGCCCATTCTAGGATTCTATGAAAATATGGATATGGAAGAAAAACAAACCATCAAGGTCTGATGGAGAGTTATAGAAAACAGGATTAGGAGAAAGTTTAACCATAAGAAAATCACAAACTTGTGATTGGTTAAACGGTCATTGAATCCCCAGTTGGAAAAGTTAACCGACAACATTTTTGTTTTAAGTTACCTTTTATAATGTTGAGGAATTTATTTATGAGATTTACTAAGAACGTAAGGGAATATACATACTTGTTATGTATACTTTCATTCGTTAATAAATTTTTACCACAAACCCAACTTTTACTCCAAATGGTAACGGAACTCAAAAATATTCTATTTATCCTAATTGTATAAGGTTCCAAATGTTAACACATACCATTTAGATTAGTAAAACGATTTTGTAATAACTAGAGACTTCCTGTAGGCTAGTGGTAGGAAATAAAGGCTTGTCGCACTATGGTTGTGGGTTCGATTCCTGCAGCTGTGTCCGACGCGACGGGTTATTCCCCACCCTACAGGTTGTCCTTTTCCTAAAAATATAGTACTATACTATTCCAAAAATAATCTTCATAAATGTTTTAACCTTAAACAATACTATCCAAAGTTCAACTTAATCCACTCCAACCTTTATAGTTATCCAAAATACCTTCATCCAGACTTTCTCTAAAAGGTCTCTAAATTCCAAAATCAATTGTAACATCAGATTCCCCAAACAAAGAAAAGTTTCTCTTATTATCACATACTAAAAATATGATTACATTAATCATATTAAAACCTTACTGAAATCAAAAAGTACAGCAGTACAATCCATATATATATATTACATTATTCTTATAACCAGAATATAATCCTTGAGTCCAAAAGCACCAATACATTAGTTATTCTGCTTCAACCGTAGTAACAGCATAAGATTGTCCTTGATCCCTTGGCCTTTTCTGAGGTAAGTTTCCCTGACGCTTAGGACATTTATTTGCATAATGACCCATTTCTCTACAATTGTAGCATTCAACTTTGACAGCCTCTTTCTTTCCCTTACAATCACGAGCCTGGTGACCCTTTTCTCCACATTTATAACAAACTCCCATTCCTTTTAGGCAAGTACCAGGGTGATTCTTCCCACAATTATCACATAATGGAAAATCCTTCTTTCCCTTTTTCCCTTTATCGGTCTCTTGTTCCACCGTTCTCTTCTTCTCTTGCTTTACTTTGTTGTCATAAGACTTAGAGAATTCCTTTTCTGTCTTGATAGCACACGAGACAATATCTTCGTATGATGAGAAGGATTGTGATACCAAAGCTCGACGGAGAAATGGTTTTAACCCATCAAAGAAACGATCAATCTTACTCCTTGGGTTACGTATATAATCGGCAGCATGCCTCGCTAACCTTGTAAAGTTAGCCTTATACTTTGCGACATTCTCATCCTCCTTCTGCCTCAGACTCAGAAATTGCCTTTCCATATCTGCTCGATGGTCACGAGGAAAGTATTTTTCTAAGAAAAGAACTTTGAACTCCCTCCATTCCATATTCGATACGTCATCATCTTCCTTTGTGTTTTGAATCAGTGACCACCACTGATCGACATCTCCAGTGAGGCGGTAAACTGCCATGACAACCTTCTCCCTTTCACTACTCCCCAAGGCATGGAATATTTTCTCTAAGGAATTTATCCATTGCTCAGCTACTATATGATTTGTACTCCCATTAAAGGTTGGTGGTTGTTGCCTCATGAAACGATCTAGCATTGATCCTCCACGTTGCGGATCAGGGTGCTCCATACGAGTAAGGTTATTATTCATAACCTGAGTGAGTTGTCCCAGTATGGTAATAAGTTGATCAGCACCAGTTGTATCTCCAGATCCACAATAATTATCTTGATCAGGAGGGCAATCCCTACACGGAGTTCGTGCATTGATACGGTTTCCATTCCTTCCACTAGGCGCAATTTCTAAACAATGGCATAAACTAGATTAGTTTATGAATCAAAATACATAATTCCATACTTATAAAACACTTAACATAAATTGAACTATTTATGGATATAATCCATAATCATAAAAAGAAATGTTTTCTTTGAGAAAGTATATACTCATAACCCTTCATAGTGGTTTGTAAATAAAATGAGAATTATCCTAAGAATATCCCCCGGGAGTGTCGTAACCAAGAGTGCAGCAAGGCCCGTTTTCGTGCACCAGTTCCCGTTCGAGTCTAGCTCAAAGCGGTGTTTTCGGGTTTTACCCCTAGGTACATCTGTTCCAGAGCCGCCTCTACCTGCTCGTATCCAGACAGGGATGTATTGCTCGGAAAAGTCATAACATCTCTATAATACCAAAATTCTAGGAAGTTCTTCTATACTAATCCTCAAAGTCTATCTTTGGGCTATGTGCTCTAATCAGAGTTTATCTAAATCTAGCTTCCAAGGTTAGTACTAAACTGCCTCTGATACCAATTGTAACGCCCCGACCCCAGCTACCCAGAGTCGGTGCATTACTTCGTAACATTGGCATGATCACAAAAGACCAAGTCTCGAAAGACCGATTAGTTTAGTAGCCTTGGAAACACTAGATACATTCGTAAACGTTACATTACATCATAAAGTGAAAAACTACAATAACAAAGTCTCCATAGTCCACACTCATATCCTTTTCTGACTATCCCTGCAGGTCATTCATAAAATACTTCTTCACATCCTGGAAAATATTAAAACATTGAAAGGGGTGAGCTCAGATGCTCAGTAAGGATAACAATATTGCGGAAGCTTTCATAAATAAACATAAACATTTAAGGCAATGTATAACTAAAACAAATGCCTTTTAAACTTGAACATCAACATAATATGGCAAAAATAAAATGAGATAATGCCATTTACTTCTTCACATGGATATTCTACTGGTCGAATAATCACATGCAAAATCAATAACCACTTTCATAATGAGGGAATGTATAATGCCGGACATTCTGAAACATTTTGTCAAGGCCTCGGCCAAGACGTCTAAAATGATTAAGGCCTCGGCCAAAACCATAAATCAAATTGGTAAAGGGCCTCGGCCAATTCCATGTCTAGTTGTCTCATGAGACCTACCGATGCATCGAGGAGCTATAGCGGGCTCCACCCGTCACTTATTAAGTCCAATACATTTCTCATATGAATAGGTTTAAACATATCATAAACCATAACATAATCGTATCACATAAAACATGCATAAAGGAAACATAACATTTCCACATTTCAATCACAAGATATCAATACAACACATTGATATAATAAAAACACTTTCAAAACCATTTTCAATACCAAAATAAAATAAAAGTATAACATGGTATTTATTTTTCATTAAAAAAGGTATGGCTTGAAGAGGAAGCCGAAACTCAAATAATAGTCACGGCGGCGGAGAAGTCGTTGTCGCCGCATATTTACGGAAAGAAAAACATTCCCTTTTGTCATTTAGTAAAACGCTTCGTATAAAAATATTCCTTTTGAATAAACGTAAAAGTCAAAGGGGTTTATACACTGTATAAAAGAAATTTGTGTATAAAACAAAATATGCCTCAATGAATGGAGATTGAGACGAAGTCCCTTAAAAGATAGTTTTTAAAATGAAATAGATATATTATGTGTATTCACTATAGGTACACATAAAGAAAGTAAAAATACAAAATAAGACATAATAATATCATGACATAATTTGAAAGTAGAAGATTAACCCAAAGAATGGAAGTTGGGTTAAGAAATTCCCTTACCTCGTGTCTGACTTGACTCAACCGTTCTTTAACCTCCTGAATAATAAACTAGAGTTAATATATACCTTATTAAGAACCATTTTCAACTTCATTATCCTTATTATATCACTTATTACAATGATATGAACATTATGTAATTATTTAAGTTAATAACGGTCGTTTTGTCGATCTTTGGTACTTGAGTCAACAATAAGCTTCTTATAATTACAAGTTGTTTATGTGGTGAAATATCCATTATATCCAGAATTATATTCATGATTTATATGTCATATATATCTTGTATATCCAGTATATACATTCATTTATAATATTACGTAACATTTAGAGGTAAGAAATGAAATGCACCGTTCATGGAGACGGTAAGCCGTACGTACGCATGAACGCTACTTTCATTTCAATTTCATATTTAATGGAACTAAATCATAATGATATAAATGTATAATATAATTCCAGTATAATATAGTGTATAATACCATTTAATCCATCCTTTATACATCCCACATATGGCATTAACGATTCAAATCACTTTGAGGGGGCGGTAGTCCGCACTTCCTAAAATGAAATTATCGCGTTTTACCCATAATGGAAATCATAAAGTATGCCATAAATGAGAAATACAGAAGCATAAGTAAAACATAAACATATTATATATCATATATAAAAATAGTGACATCTTAATGGCCACCTTTGAAGGTGTTATATGAGTGTTGAACAATCATCGTTTCGTGATGCAGAAATTCGCCATCCCCAGAAACCGTATGTTCTTTAACCATTAGATGTAGGTGTGTGTAAGTGTAGCTCGAATCATTCTTATAAAAACATCCTAGTATATTGAGGATACTTGTGTTGTTACAAAAGAAATGAATAAAAAGAGTTTAGGGGGTTGGAGAAGAAAAATAAAACAAAACAACATTAGAAAAGACATTACCTCAAAATCGGGTAACTCTTTTTGATTTGAGCCAAAGGCTTCCTTGGGAAGATTTCTGCCCAAAGTGAGGCTTATATGAGTAAGGGAGGAATGTTGGGAGAGTATTTGGGCAGAGGTTGGCCGAGCCAAATGTCTTGAAAGTGTAAATGAGGTGGGAGAGGTGGGGGCCTTTTATAAGTGGAGAGGAGGGGCACTTTTGGAAAGTAATGAAATGTTATTCAATTATACAATGCTTTTCGGTTTATAAAGGTCCCACAATTATATAATTTGAGGCTAAGGTGATAAGGTTTCTAAATATCTTCATCCAATAGGCTTTGGACAAGTGTAAGCCTTGGATTTTGCATTATCTTCTCATTTTATTTAAATCGTTAAATAATGAGGTCATCACTGTATCATCATGATGTCATAAATAATTTAATTTATTTAATGTCTAAAAATTATAACAAAAATACTATAATGTAGGAAATCTTTTTAGCTTTCTAATGAATATTTATAATCAAAATTTGGACTTGTGTAACCCTACATAAAAATTGTTTTAGTAAAACATTTTATGTTTGTGTCATTTTTTACTTTAACATTAAATAAAAGGTGTTTATGTCATTTTCTAACTAAAGTGGCTCCATGGGGTCCCCAAGTTGACCCATGGGTTGTCTTGGTCGGCCATGACTCATCCAATAGGAGTAGGACAAGTGTCATGCTCATCTCATATTATTAAAACATTATTTGTACCTTAAACTACACTAATTACCTCTAATCGCGATTAAGAACTTAAAAGTTACTATTCACCAAAAAATTATTTTGATCTCATTGAACCACATTTTACTTCTTAATGAAAACCATGTATGTCGGATTTTTGAAAATCAAATCACAGAAGTGGTAATATTTCATTTAAACGAAAAATCAGTTATTTAACAACCACTTAGTGGCTTCACTATTCATCAAAAATTGAAGTTTTTCAGAATAAGGCCAAAATTTCACCCTAAGCTATAATTGATATTCCGAATTTAAAAATGATGTCTATTTTAAAAAATTCCAAACATATTAGTTGCATTAATTAATTTTATAATTAATTCCCGCTGTCACAACAAATAGCGTGTTTTTAAGAAACAATTTATATCAAAAGATTGGCAATTGTTTATGTCCAATTTCAATGTTAAATTAATTCTAATGACCACCATTGGATAAAATGGTAAAAATATATTCTAATTATACTTTAAAACCACTAAATAGTATAATTTATCACTATTAATTATTTTTATTAAAAAGTTGTTTTAAGTATTTTTCACTATTCATAATAATTTGGAAGTTCTCGGAAAATTACAAAAAATTCAACATAGGCTAATTTCAATATTAGGAATACAAAAATGAAGTCCATTTTGAAATATAAAATTTCTATAAATTTAAAAGGTGGTTATTACTATTCATAACGGCTACTTTGATTAGTTGCGGTGTGTTAGAACTCGAACTTGCGTACAATGCAGCTATTGCATTATTGAATGAGAAGCGTATCGTGGAAGCTCGGGGTGTTACAAATAATAAATGAGTCCCAACTACAATGGGACTTAGTTGCATAGGCTCATATTTTCTACATACGAGCTAGATTTATGTACAAATTGTTTGTGCATGTAATATAACATGCACACTATTTTCACATCGGTTCACAAATCCTTACCCAATAAAATAAAATTACACATAAAAATTACGTACCACATGATGTTAAATTTCACAGAAAACATCCTTACCCCATGAATTTAATTTTTATGGAAAAAATAATTACCACATTATGTTAAAATACATGGAAAACACCTTTACCACATGATGTTACACTACACGAAGAAAGTCCTCACCACACGAAGAGAAATTTCAATGAATATCTCCCCACTACATGAAAATAAACTATACTGACCATCACCAATTTTCCAAACCCTATCGAAGGACCATAAGATAATTACCCTGGTCAACTATAGTAGAAGGTTCTTCTATCACCTTTTAAGTGCCCCCATCCATAAATCATAATTCATGTCCCAAGAAACTCATGTTTCCAAAAATCTTCCATGGACCATTGAAAAGATAACTTGCTTCAAGGGAACCTTTGATTGAATATTAATGTATTACTATGGATCCTGCATATGCATATATGGTATTTAACCAAATTCATCACTCTAGAAAATGGACATTATGTTCCCTATGAGCCATGACATCACTGTGGAAGAAATCAACACATCAGTTTGATCTGAACTACTCATGGTATAACTGTCCCATATCATTAACCATGACCTCAGAGCATTGACCCATGATTTAAAAAATTCTCATCCCTCGATCTATGATGAGGCAATATAATCCCTAGGTATCCTAGTCGAGATGTTGTGAACCATCCCCTATATTAAATCCATATACACCATGAAATTAAAGTTGTTGAACTTTGGTCAAATCTATATGACCATAAAATACATCATATATTGGTCTAAAATGCACGACCTTAAACTGCTAGTGAAAGAGACACAAAACATTTCAGGTTGAAAACCTGAAAATAGAAGCTTGAGAAAAATTCATGTCTGTTCTATCTAAACTCATCATCTTCAGAGTTTAGGTATAAAATAGGGCACACATAAAGATGGAATAAATATCATCGGGTCTATACTATAGCCCTATTAAAATCCGATCTATGATCACTGGACCACCGAGTTCAGGAAATAGTTTGAGAAATGATCTATCATGTCTCCTCACCATAAGAATATGTTTTCTAGGCGGTGACACAAATTTTAGGTTGTTCAAAACGTTCTTGAATATGAAACTTTCTAAAAATCAAACTTCATGATTTGGGTGCCTCATATCACTACAAACCTTACATGGCCCTTAGAATGGATATCCAGCTTCATGGGACCCTTTACTAGATTATAAATGTATGCCTATGGATCCTAAATAAATGCCTATGATTGTCAACCAAATGTGTCACTCTGAAAAATGGATATTACGATCACTGTGATCCTTAACATAACTATGTTAGAACTCAATAAATTAGTGTGTTTTAACTAATCCTACAATGATTATTGTATATCATCCTCCAGATCAAAGTACTTTGGAACATGACTTGTTGTCTGCATACCAAAATATCTGAGTGGGTTCAATATCCTCAACATTATATCATCATGTTTAGTACCCTTTCTCACATCCAGAATGCGAAACTTGATTCTTGAACAGTTTATGGACCACACCACATGATTTGAAAACATAGGGAATAGGGATCGAGCATCATGATCAAGAGATGAACTACCCTAGGGGTACAAAACCCTTCCTGGATAGCTTTCCTCCCAATCCAACCTCATTTTAGGGATGTTTCAGTCTTCATAATTCTTTCATGGCCCTCATAAAGGAGTGGGAATATTCTTTTTTATGACCGTTCAATGGATGCATGAGGGTTTTGACCCACTAACTAAAGGCATATCCTCCTTTCTAGAAATATTATTTGGTCCTTGTGAGCCTGGGAAACACCATGGAAGAACTTGGTATCTTGTAATGTTATGGGACATACCCAGTATGCCTTCCCTATCCCATATTCACAAATTGATACTTTTGGGTTATGACATTCATCACACATATTCCAACTATCCCAGTAGTTCTAGAAACCCTAGTAGTTTTTCCACATACTATATTACCACCATAAATCTTTCATATCCCTTGCAGAGGATACCCAATATCAAGAAACCCTTTTAATTAATATGAATGTATGCATATGGCTCTTGTATATGCCCCTATGGTTGTCAACCGAATTCACCACTTTGCAAAAATGGATTTCAAATCCTCCTGAGCCTCAAAAACACCACAGAAGTACCCAACAACCAAGTGTGTTTTCAGTCATTCCTGGCATGTCTGTACTGTATTCTATTATCATTGATAAAATCCTTGATAAAAGGCCCTAAACTGTAGAAATATATGTTCTAAGCTAAAATAACCTAAACTACAACAATATAAGATTTGAGCTAAAAGAACCAAAACCACATCAATAGTAGGTCTAATAATAAATAACCCAAACAACAAAAATATAAATTCCAAGCTTAATAAACATAAAATATAGAAAAATAAGGTCTAATCTAAATGACCCTAAACTATAGAAATTGAAGGTTCATGCTAAAAGACCATAAACTACATCAATAAAAGTTTCAAGCTAAAAGAACCTAAACTACAACAATAGTAGGTCAATGTTAAAATACCCTAAACTATAATGATATCAGGTCTATTAAAAAATACCTTAAACTAAAGAAATATTAGGTTAAAGCTAAAAGATCGTAAGCTAAAATAGTGTCACATCTAAGCTAAAAGGCCTTAAACTAAAGTGATATCAGGTCTGATATAAAAGACCCTAAACCACAAAACAATGAAAATATAGGATTTAAAATCTTGTGAGGCCAGTTATATGAACTTTTAAAAACCAATCTATGCGCACTAGTTCTATCGTCATTATTATAATAAGAGTACCCTCCCTCTAGGACACATATCTCACCCAAGAAATCTTTATGCGAATCAGGTAACTTCAAGATAGATGGAGCAGATATACTAGTATAGAATCTCTTTTTAGATATACTTCATGATAATTTCTCAAGAACAATATATTTATGTTTAAACATTAAATTCTAAGTGTTCAGGTAAGCTTGATATAATGACAATTATTGGTTACGATGATGATTTACATAATATAAGAGCAATAAAAAAGTCATGAATGTCATGAATAAAAGAAAACTAGAAAAAAAATATAATATTTATAGAATACATTCATTGATACTATGTGATAGAAGGAATATTCAAAATTATGGATTATCTCTATGAATATCATTAAATTTTTTTCATATCATTAATCTAATTACAAAAATGTTTTGGTCAGATAAACTAGCCAAATCGAGAAGAGCCATCTGAGAAGCATCGACTTAATACTAAAGTGCTTCTCATCCCACCCCTTCTACTTCTACCCAAGGAAGAAGAGTCTTGAATAACTTAGTTAGTTCCTCAAATCTGTTTTTGGATGTTTCCCATGTGGAAGATGACATTTAGAGGTCAGACTTCTTATGATCCATGATTTCCTAGCATCTTTATATTTGTGCACTCTAGGAATCTGTCTAGCCTTGTAGTCTAAATATTAACTGACAAACATACAAAAATACCTTTGACACCTCCTTCATTTGATCATAAAGGGGATCGTCATCTATAAAATCATACAAGTCCCATTCATCGGTGGCCAAATCTTGCTAGACTAGGGGGATCTTCTTCATAACATCTCACAATGGTTGGCAATCAAATCCATCTTCCCCAAAGTGATAAAAAAGTTGGCGAAGATGATCCTATTGATAATAGAAAGTTTATATATTACTCTGAGTAAATATGGCATTAATATTCTCCTATATTATCCTGTTCTATGTTTGATCCTCCATGAAAAATATAGAAGGTGCGACAGGAGGAGGATCGGTATATGTTATTCTATTATTAGGCGTACCACCCATAGAATATGATGGAGTGATAACGTACTCAATAGATTTTGTGTCACTATCAGGGTAGTATTCTCTATAATAAGGTCATTTATTTGACATCTCACTAAGGACTTCAATCATTTCCATTGTCACCACTGGCAACAGGGTTGGAAAGGAAAAAAGGCATGTCTACAAGATGGACCATACAACATAGAACACCTTCCGAATATGCTGCTACCCAATCCTTAGCATAATTCTGGGTAAGGGAGGAGGGAGCATGAGTAGGAAGAAGTATTATTTCAGCTTTCGTATCTTCACTTACTAGCATAATCCTAAACTGGTTGAGGAATCCATGACGTCTCTCTCCTTGAACACTAGCCAAATGAAAATGGGATACACTTTGGGTGAAATCAAAATTAATAAGAAAACCAATAGGGTGTATAAGGCTAAAATATAATTAGCTTATCTACTCCATCTATAAGAACCCCATCTTTAAGAGAGATCATATATGACCTTTCATTAAGGGAACCACATACAATATCAATAATAAACCCAGTTGGTGCAAGAAAATGGGTAAAATCGAAACAATTACATTTAATCAGAGAATCCTTAAACTCAAAAGGGATTAACGACCTGGTTCCAACCCCTCTATGTTTACTAGGATGGAATAAGGAATCTTGGATCCTATTGGAATTTTAATATTCATAACAACAAAAATTATCCCCTATCCATAAAAACAAATACTGGAGAGCACCACTAATACTATAGGGAGTGATGCCTTGTTGAATATGTCCCAGGATTTGATAAAGGGTGTGAAAGGACTGGTACCTCAATATTAAGGAACTATCCTTTCACAATTTATCCTGCTATCACCAACATCCTAACATAGATTCTGGAGTGAGAATCCCCAGCTTGGAAAATCCATCCATTAAAAACATCGCAATAAATCATGTCATCCTAAGGTCTGGGGGGAACTTCGAGTTCAATCAGTATCACCATGAGGTATAGTCCCCAACTTCCAAGATGCAATAATATGCACCAACACTTTTGTAGACCTGCTAATAAGGGAATTGGTGACTGCATATAGAAGTGATCCTAACCCCTATGTGATAGAGGAAAATGCCGATCTAGTCTATAAAAGAGATAAGTGAGTACATATTCATCTCATTCCCAAAATTATCCTTCACAATGATGACAATATCACTTTCCAATACTAGAGTCTGCAATAGATCATTCCAAACATCTTTTTCTAGGAGTAACTCATCGTACATCAATCCGAGGGTGGGGGGAATCCATTCCAACTGACAGATGTCCGATAGGCTGGTACTCACTTCACAATAATAAAAATAAAATTTGTTTGTGCCAAGGCATAAACAACTAATTAGTTCATATAGAATATCATTTTAGATGTAGAAAATTAATTGAGATATCCATACTACCTCATAGAGGTGGACCTTATATAAATCATCACCAAACTCTAAACAACTTTTCTTGGCCCATAATGTCCATGTCCATTCATCTGAAAACGTACCGCCTGGATAAAGATCTCATTTTGATCGCTATATACAACCAAGGTTTTTTCATAGTGGAGGAAAATATACTTGAGTATCTCTGAGCAATACATTGATGAGAAAAATCACCACCATTTGGACCTAAGGAAGAGTTTCCAGCGTATAAGAAAAAACCCGAGATCTAGAACACAATCAAAAGAAGCTGAGACCAAGTGAGACAACTGATTGAAGTCTAAAGGGGGGATGGTAACATCATCCAACAAGACAAAGATGTATAGAGGAAGTTAGTGTGATAGAGGAAAATCCTAAAGATCCTATGAGATGAACCTCTTCAAAGACTCATTATCAGAGTCCACATGATATCGATGGTTAGCTTTGTAGTTTCTAGAAAAAATTTCCATTTGATTTACTGAAACTGAGGATATTTGAAGAGAACCATAATCCATCTGAACAAAATTGAGTTTCATTTGTCCGACATATAATATAAAATCCTATAAAAATAAGGACATAAACAACCAACACCATTTAAATTGCATGAATCAACAAAGGGATTCATGAATCACCCAAAGGGATCATGAATCGCCTAACCGCTAGAGGTATCGCCGGTCACATACACCCATAGGGAATCAAAAAATCTCTTGAACCCTTATATAATAAAAATCTCATGACCTGGGCATGGTCAGTTGAGTTGCACGATAGTCAATCAATCACATGGTAAATTTAGAAGACCCCAATAAATCCTCAACACAATCGTAATCCCCAAGGCTGAAGTTCAGTCAATTACAAAAATATAGTTAATATTTGGTTTGACTGGGATCTTGAGTAGAGGTTGAATAGAAAAATATCTCCCACAAAAGTAGGGTTACAGAATGGGATCCCTGTCAGGAATTGTAGAATGGTCTTATGAATAGGGAACACAATAGAAACGAAGTGAGAGCACTATGATGGATGAGTATCTAATGAAATTAATGGATTCATCCCACTTATATAGGCAATTTCATGGAATTCCATCCATTGATCGATAAAAAAAGAGTCTCCCTAGACACTGATTCGAAACAATTCCAAAGAATTAGGTGGGAATTTACATTCCTTAGTATAGAGCCCTTATCCTCGTAGACATCACTTCTAAGTGGGAAATTTATTGACACCCACTAAATGAGCACATAAAAATTAACCAACGATGAAATACCTAAATATGTGTACTATATTACTCATAAAATAAAATGAAGTATAAGGTGGAATAGATTCATAGAGTGAATAAACCTCCAAGAGATATGTGATTTCATGACTACCAAAAGGTCACATGAAGGAACCATGTGAGGAAAATTTGTAGCAAATCTTGCAGACCCCATCTTGTCAGTCCCTTCAGCTCATGTGAAGGTGTCCCAAAAAACTGGTGGTCAAGCAATGATAGACAAATTAGATTTCCTAGGCCATGTGGATCATCAACTGAAGCAATAATAATAGAATATATTAAATTCCTTTCAAAAATGTAGTAAAATATCCAAAAGGTTGAAGCCTGTTATGGTTGATAAACTCACACAATGGATCACCAATGGGGAGAATGTTTTTCATTGTCAACATTCTAGTAAACTCATTAAACCCTCAATAATTTGTAAAATAAAACAATGTAAATAATGGTGGAGGATTTGGGAGCCTCTAAAAGTTGTAGAAGTTGTGAGATGCACCCTTGGAGATCCACAAAACACTACAAGACCCTCGTGACATGTCAACCTCATTTCTCAAGAGATCGTCAGCCTGTCATCCTCCTCACGTGAAGTTCCTCGGGAAAGTACAGGAAACATTTCACTCCATATTCATTTTCTGTAAGGACATATTGAAGGTTTTGTTAGTGAAATACTAGAACATCTCCATAGGTCCTTTTTTTGGTCACACGGCACATCATCAAAAGGTACAGTAATTGTCCATGAAAATACCTGTGCAACCTTGCAAGATCCCCATCCTATGTAAAATAATCAAAGGAAATAAAAAGGGGGAGGAGGATAAATCCACTCATATTCATAGAACCCTGGAGACACACAAAGGATATTTGAAATACAATATCTCAAGGACCCTTGATAGGTTGGAATGATCTCACAAAATCTCCCAGACAATGCTTTGATCATCATTCAAATGCCTCTTACTAGGTATACTAGTCTCACGAAGGCTCTTAGACATTTCAATATGAAAATATCTAATTCCTATAGTATACATGTATAATTAAACATGTATTCATTAATTGGAAATAATCCAATGATGGAGGAGTTGATGGGATGGACCTGTGGTCCCTAAAAAATTAGAGACACCCTCAGAGGGATCCATGATAGAGACTCACAAAGATGTGTGATGTCGAAGTCCTTCATTGAGTCCAAAATGGACTCAAATGATATGAATTGAAAAAATAAGAAAAAAATAAGGTGTATATTCTTATAAATCCCCCACCCCAACATAAAAAATTTACCACTGCCAACTATGCATGGAGAGACCAATCACTACCATTATCAGACGACTGCCACGCTCTAGATGAAATCTTGGCATCTTTCCATCCAGATGCACCAGCACCAATGTGGATTTATCAGAGTAGATGATATTATGAATGGAAGTATTTGTATTAGTTATGATACAATCATACATATGAAGAAATCTTGAAATATTTATAGGTTCTTCGGTTGATCACCCATAGATCACATGATGAACATTTGGAAGGACAAACAAAGATCATCTTAGATACCTTCCAACTCATGGAAGGATTAAATCAAGGTAAAATTGAAAAAATATAAGGAATTAACAATATAAAGTCGATAAAAAAGACTAAATATAGAATAATTAAGCAAGGGAAATATACACATGTCCTCATATGCTTCACATGAACCACCCAGGTTATGCGGTAACACCATGTAATGCCTTTCAGATCATGTGACACTACTTTGGAAAAATATTTGGATCATACAAATTCCAATGTACATGTAAATGTAAGTCACATGGTGCCCTCTAGGACATATTTTATGATCCTGTGAAGCCATATGTGTTCATTATCCAATCCTTGAATTGTTCTTCAGGCATGCTGCCTGACCCACACAGTGACACCAATTCATGCCAGCTAAGTCTTGTGGAAACTCCCAGGTATTTCAACCAACTCTCACGACATCCTCCATGAAAGCTAATTAAGACTCACAATTCCCCCTAGACATGTCAAACAGAACATGTGACACCCTCCGAGACATGTCACATTGACTCTGGTGATTCCCTCTATATATGTCATCCATATCTTGAGATGGCACCTGGGAAAGTCAGCTAGATCATGCCACACCATTTGAAAAGTCATGGAGGCCATGCGATGGATTTTAGGACTAACCATCTCGGTCATGTGATATCATATGAGAATGTAGGTCAGGTCACCAGTGAAACCCAAGACTGGATAACTCTATCCCCTATTGGTGTATTAGCTCTAACCCATGAGAAATGTCAACGTGTAAGCTCTGATCAAGGAAACTGTGCGGAATCTAATTCCTTCCATAACCAGTATTCATAGGATACCACTATGAGTCCCAAGCTTCATATTATCCATCCAAAGTTCTTTCCTACTATATAATTCCTACAAACACAAGCAATGAGATTGATCATTTTCTATCCCTTGTTTCTCACCCAGATCATTTCTCATGTAAGCTTATAGAGCTGTAATGGTCATATCATCTACATCATAAGCCTCTATAAATATTTGGGAATGTTCTTATGTCATCAACAATCTACTAAAATATTAGAACTATTATTCCTGAAATAACCAAGATATATAGGATTCATTACTAAGGCTTAATATCAAATAAACACCCATTTCTATTTAGGGCTTATGTCTCCAAAATTTCAACTATAGGGGCCTAATAATTCCCATAGGATGATAACTCTACATAATCAACCAATGGACTAAGAAATAAAAAAAACATTGAAATATCCGATTAATTCCGTAAGCAAGATACATTGGACACCTCTTCGTGGCAAAAAAATCATATCGGCATCCATGTAATATCAGAGTACATAATCCTTACATCCATATTCAATGAATCTGATCACTTATTTTCTATTGTTTCCCACACCAATCATAGCTCACATGGGCTTAGGGATCTATAATGAACACCTCATTAGCATCATGAATCTCCACCACCCATGTAATCCTAGTATGTAATCCCCAATGAATGACATGATATAAAAATCCATATGAATACAGGCGTCTACCATGGGTCCAGTCTTAAGGAAACAAACGAACTAAAATAACCCTATTTATTTCTATAATCGAGATATATAGGACTTCACCCCGGGACTCAAGCCTGAATACCCAGTGCCTTAGAGCACTCAAATATGTCCTCTTCTCATGAATTTAAACTACATGGGTTTAACAAACTATATGGGTTTTGATTCCTTCTAAAATTAGGATACACAAGATGCTTCATAATCACTCAACCTCTTTCTCAGAATATCAACTACCTCTCTACTTTGTTATATTTCTTCATCAAATAGAGAATCTATCCATCACTTAGAAATAGATGAATAACCTTATATATAAATATATAAATTCAATAAATAGTTCCCCATAACTCTATTTATTAATGAGGTCCCCTTTATTTTGTATACAAATAGAATAAACCTATAATTATTTTTTAGGGAAACTGTTCCCATACTGAGATTTGAAATAGATTCAAAAACATATCTTAAATCAATAATGATTCCCAAAGTAGGCAACAATTCCACTAAAAAGTGTGTGATGAGCCTGACCTCCCATATTCTTGACAAATATGAGTCCCTAAGAGTTATTAAGTCTGAAAACCCAATTGGCCACCTACCTTTGGAAAGTAGGTCTATACCCAGTTATGGATGAGGGAACTATTGGCAGTTTCTATTAAGAATGAAAATTGAAAACTGATGATAATTATTATATAAGAAATAACCCCCCCATAATTAATTATCATGGCCAAATAGACCCACCTCACTGAGGGTTCCCTCGATCATCTCTTCCCCATCAAAAAAACTTATTTCATGATCCAAGTGGTTCATTATAGATAGATTTCAAGATCTATTTTCAACATGTGAATCACATAAGCTTAATTTACTTATTCTTCATTACTATTTAAAATATCTTTTTTTATTTCAATATGTGACATTAATTCGATTTATTTTATAGAACATTCATCCTCTGAATCATAATTTGTAGAAGAAATGTATTATACCTCATTTCTGATAATTCTTCTTGTTTTATTTAAAAAATTATTCTCTTTTGTTTTCATTAAATTTATTGTAGATTTTACCACATTTCCTTTTGACAAACACTATTAATTTCTTCTAAATCTTTTTCATTCAATTCCATGGACTTATTTTTCTTTGTAAAATCTTTAAAACAATATATAATACTACCACAAATAAAACATTTTAAAGTCAAGTATTCCTTTGAACTAAAAATTTTCCCCTTTTATAATTTTTGGATATGAGAGCTATAATTTTCTTTTTATTCTCATCAATTTTACCACCTTCAACTAAATCACATTAGGGTTTAATTAATTCTTCCTTGTGGATCTATAGCCTTCTCATAACTTAGAAAACCATTTCTTTTTTCCCTTTTTCGTGAATACTTGAGCTTTCATCATCTCATAATTCAGGAGAATATTGTAAAACTCATCAACAGGGATGTCTTGGATATATTTTAAGGAATAAATATTTAGGTCAAATATATCAGTAAAGTTTCTCAAATTTAATAACCATAGTGTAATCATTTAGTTTGTCACCAATGCCTCTGAAATGTATAAAAACATCATTTACCCTTATCAAATAGTCATCCATATTTTCATCTTCATCAATTTTTATATCTTCAAATTTATCCCTCCAGATTTTTAATTTCACTAATTTTATTTTAATGTTTCCTTGATATATATTATATAGTTTGTTCCACATTTCTTTTTCTATCTGAAATTCCATCACCTTGCTGTACACTTTTTCTGATAAAGATAATATTATATCCTTTATTGATTTCCCATAAACCTTGATATTTATTTTATATTAAAAATTCATGGCACCGTATCTTATAATTAGTGGATAGCTAATTGTGATAACATCACTTACTAATAGACCATATGATAATAGATATGTTAATATTCGATTATTCCTCCCATAAAAATTATTTCCATTAAAATATGAATGAACACTACTATTCAAAAAATTCTTAATACCTATAGTAGAATTCAAAACAGTATAAACTCAAGGGAAATTGGTTTTCTCTAATACCACTTCTAGAGCCTCAGGATTGATCTATTAAGAGTGGGGGCTGGGGAGTGATATAGTGTATAATTGTTAGAAATTGTCATTTTCTAATTAAAATTGTAAGGACAGTTGAAGCCTCAATATCTGATTATTTTACATATAAATTATTTTGTATAAAATAAAATAAATGTAATTAAAATCAAACAAGGATTTTTATAATTTTGGGAAAAATACTACTCCTTATCATGACCAACTTATGTTTTTTTTCATGGAGTCTGTTATCACTATTAATTTGTAGTGATTGAATGTTCTAAAAGTTTTGAAGAAAAGTTTAGATTGGTAAAATACACACTATGTAAAAAATATGTGGTGTTTTTTATACTAAATCCCTCAGTTATTCAATAAACTCATTGCTCTTGATAATTAAGAATATATACTTGGATTTTCAGGATACCCCAACAAATAGAATGATCTTATTTCAAGTACACTATATTTTATAAAGACATGTAAATATCATAGGTTCTTATCATTCCTTTGTATATCATGTATTTTTAATGATTCTATTTCACATGAATGAATCAAATGTATTACCTTCAACATCACATGAACAAGTCTCACAATTGACCAGTTTCCCTAAAGTGAAATCTCTCACTAAATATCATTGAATGAAGACCACACTACCTCACACTTACCACTTATATTTTATTTCACCAATTATTTCATAGATTATCCTCCATTATTAGTCCAATTAAAATATTCATGACGATCTTGGTATTTTTGTCATTTGATTTGTTATGAAAAAATGTTTGATCACTTCAAATGATGACCTTTTTAACCACTTTTCACATTATGAAATTTTTAAGAAATCAATATTACCCTACCATTTAAAATATATGTTAGACTCATATGTCATTGTTTTTATTAACACAATATAAAACAAATCATCACTTATACCTATACAAACATCCATATTCGACAAAAAATTGGTTACAAACTGAAAATTGCTACATGAGATAATCTCAAAACCCTTACATAGAATTAAACTACTTGAGAATATTTTAAAAATGGATTCATATGTAAAGAAATTTGGTATGTGGATTACACCAGAAATTAGCTATGTCTCTCATTGTTGAAACTGGATACATGACAGTTTTATTACACAAAAAACAAGTATAAGCATGTATTCACAAAATTACCTATGTGGTAGCCTTAATGAAAATATCTATGCAACAATTATCAAAAAAACTATGTCTTATGAACGTATACCACAACCAGGTGAATTATATATTCACCATTTCGTCCTGCGACTCAACTCATATTACATTTCATCACTATTTTTTTCATCCATGAAAAATTACAAGAACATATCATTTTTATCATAAATATTAAAAAACAAATCTTCATTACTACTTCAGAAAAAATAGTTCAATATTTTATAACTCTTCATGGTAGTAAATCATTTACATGATTCATGGAAATTCCTTGAGGCATGAATCAATCATATTCGGATCCAATCCATGATTAAAAATATAGCATAAGAATCATCATGATGATAGGTGCAACTCAGGTATTCTGATTGTGGTTTGGTATGAGTTAGATGGATCATGAATGGTGGATAAACTAAAACCAATATATCCCTCAAATGAGGGGTAAATATTACACAAAATTCTTGTTCAAATTATGTATATTTATCACATCAAATGACTATGCTTATATGTGTATCCTTTTAATGACACATAAATAGTGTAGTGACTTCAACATTCCACATCAGAATTCAGTAAAAATGTGTTTTTTATTTTATAATAATTAGCAGGACAAAACTCTTGGGATGGTAGTGGGGGATAGACACTTTCATATAATACACCCACACCTCAAGGGTCACACTTCACCTATATAGCCCCAAAATCACTCTATTCCAACCAGAACAACATGTTTACACTAGTTGGAGCTCATGCATGCCAATATATAGTCCACTATCATCCCATCCACCATATAGGTTGACTGAGGTAGACATTCATTCCCATGTTATGAGTGTTTTACTTATTCCTTGGTTAGCTTATATTGGTGGATTTTTTTAGTAAACACACAAAAAATGGTTAGCCAAATATAAATCATTGAAATCTCAAATTCCATTCCATAACACCATAACAAATCAAACAAAATCAATTTTATTTATATATGAGCTTATAAAGAATTCATATTTTTTATCTTGAAGTAAACAATTCATTATGAAAATTAATATATTTATTATATTATGTTGCCTCTTCATTTTTATTTTGGAATATTAATTCCAAATCACTCTTTAACACTTAATAAACATTGGGATTTTAATAAATTTCATTCTTTACAAGTCTTTGACAATAAATAATAGTTCAATGAACCATTAAATTTCAGACATGGTTAATCTCTCAATAATTAAATTCAATTCCATTAAGTGAGACCATAAAAATTCTCCAGGCATCACCACATCATACACCAAAACATATTTACCAATTTGAAAAAAATCCAATATCAACAATTTTATCTGTATATGAAATGTAGAGTTAATTATTTTGAGGAATCAAAAATTTTCTTCCAATTTTTGATAAAAAATAGAATCTAGAACAATTTTTAAAGGTATGTGATGAGGAAAATTAATGGGTTATGTAAGCCTTCCTCACATTTTAGTTCATTTACTTACACAAAATCTTATCAAAATTACTGTATTTTAAATGTTTAATAACATTGGGGGTGGAAATTATTACATCTTTAGATGGCATGTTCATAAATCCAAGAATTTGTAGGCACATGTGAGTTAATTGGAACCCTTATAAGAAATAATGGGTTGTTGATCTAGAAAATATTTATAAGATTTTTTACTCTATAAAATATTATATTAGACAATGGGATATGGTAGATTTAGGTACTAAACTAGATGGAGTTTTTGAGTGTTTTGAATATGATGTGACTATTGATATGAAATAAGTAAAAGTTGATGAGGAATCTAGGGTGGCTCATGAAGATGATAAGAGAATCTCTCCTATCACATATTTTTGGCTACATGAAATTACTTTACCATTACCATATCATACAGAAAAGATTTAGCATGAGGATCATATAGATACTATGGTATATGTTAGTGGTTATAATCCTAAATGGGATTAGTTTATTGACTTTTAAGAATATGAAAAATTATTTGACCGATATCCTATGATAAGAAGTAAACCTAGATATTCTATACCAGATGCATATACTCTGGGGGAGAAGTCCTTAGGATCTCCAATTTTAGGAGTAAAATATTCATAGCCTGATGAGGAGGACGATAATGGGGGTAGTCCACTTAAACATGGTGGACCTTACATCCCTTATGATCAAAGGGTTCTAGAAGGATCTATAATATCACATATTGATTCATAGAATAGGCTTGATTCACCTCCTTTTAGAACCTCAGTTGGTAAAAATTGGAAGGAATTTCTTTTCTTACTCCCACAAAATATGTTGAGGAAGATGAGAAAGGTACTTCCCTTTCTGAGGATATTGAGGATGCTAAGCATGATAATCATGAAGAAGAAGTTGATGCTCATGAAAGGGATTAATATTATCTTAATAGAGCCAGATCAATGGAAGATTTATTTGAGGTAGATGATATGAATCAAGGTTATGATCCATATAGTTCTGAAACTAACTCTATACCTTTAACATATTATATTAAAAAGGTTGAATTGAATGATTTCAAATCGGATCTAATGGATATATTAAATGAATTATTTCTTATTTATGGAAATTATTTTTATCCAACATGAAAAGTAGATAACAACAAGCCAATGATGTTGGTAATTTATAATATTTAACCCAAGTTTCAACACAATATGTATTTAATGAGAAATGAGGTTAAAGATTTAAAGGCATAGATAGGTTCTTTGTATGAATATTTATCTGATATGATATTAAATATAGACCATATGTATCTAAATTTAGTATTTCAAGCTTCTATTAACGCCATTGATCCTCCTTCTCCCCCATTAAACCATCTATTGATGAAGGTAACGTTGAGTCAATATGGTTTCGTTATGACTTTTCCATTACTTCATGTTTGGGGAGATTGTTGAGTCAATAAGGTTTCCTTATGACTTTACTATTCCTTATAATTTTAAAAATCACAAACTCTTTATCTTAATGAACATTTCATTCTACCCAATGCTTTATTTTCATAAGGAAAATTTCCTTCCCCAAGGAAAGTTATCCTTACCATGTCTTTCATTGTTCATTTTATCTAAGTGTAAAATTAGGTATCGTATCCAAAACCATGGAATCATATATAATTAGATATAAAGAATTCTGTTTTTAGTATACAAATTCAGGATATGAGTTCTCTGAATTTAAACTCCAAACTCTTATGAGTGCTGACTCTGAGTTCTATGAATTCAGACTCCGATATCTTATGAGTTCTTACTCCGAGTTCTTTGAATTCAGACTCTGAACTCTTCTGAGTTCTGACTCTGAGTTCTCTGAATTTAGAATCAGAACTCTTCTGTGTTCAGACTCCAAATTCTTATGAATTCATATTCCAAACTTTCTGAGTTCAGGTTTTGAAATCTTGTGAATCCATATTCTGAATTATCTTGAAATTCAGACCACATAATTCTATAGCATTCAGGTTTCTAATTTTTCAGAAAACATTATCCTTATATCCTTATATTATAGACTACAAATAGTTTTTGGGTAGAATCCAAACATTCATTTTTCTTACATTCTTAATAATTGAATTTTCTTAAGTAACCATATTTTTCCTTACTCATGTTTTGGTTATAAAACAATGTCGTGCATTCAGTTATTAACTAACCGTTGTTTGATTGCACATGTACAGGTCCCTTTGAAATTCAAGGAAAAATATGACTGTTGGAGGAGGGAGTTGACTGTTTAAGTTGTGCCTAAAAATAGTATCTCATTTTAAAGATCTCACAACTTTTGAGATGAATTTGATCAATCTAGGTCATACATGCTATTGAAGTGATATCTAGAGAGAGAGATAGAGAGGCTCTTATAAACTCTCAAGCTTCATGCAGAAATTTTGAATGGATTATTCAATATTTTCTTCGTGTAGATTTTCTTTGTGTAGAATTGATTTCTGCAGAGTTTCAATTTCCTTAAAATTAGAGACTTCGGGTTGTGAAGTCAGAGGTACTGATCTCCTTACAAATAAAGGGCACGCGAGGATAACAAGATAGATACCGACCATCAGATTGAGGGATTACCTGGGTTTGGGTAAGACAAAATTTCTTGAAAGTATAAATCAAGGGACCTTTATCCTAGGTTGTTGGACACCCTTCTCTTTGGGTTAAAAGATTTACTACTTGTTAATTGTAGTGTTTAAATTTTTTTTCTGCTTTAATTTTTTTTGTTGAGGAATGTATAACTATCTTATACTTCCTTAGACTTGTACTCTGATTAAATAGGATTCTTTATGCATTAATGTAGAATCTTTTTTGTTGTAAACATTTGTTATGTTTCATTTCTGAAATCTATTTTTCGGAATCAATAAAATTTGTAGAACTTAGAGGTGTTGTGAATTTTATTTATATAAAATTTCCTTAATGTTTTTTAAGTATACAATTCACCCCCTCTTGTATATTTAGTATCTACACCATAGCTTGATACTACAATCAATATCATATTTATCTTATAATCGATCCAACAATTGGTACCAGAGGAGGTGACCTTGTGCCCTAAACCAATTCAACAATTGGCTTCAGAGTTTTGTTTAAATGTAAATTAATCTCTCGATTAGATTCAGAAGAGAAACCTTCTTCTTCTTTTTTTTTGGAATCAGATTTTCGGACTCATAAAGTTCCGATTCATATCTTTCTTAGAGATACTCTAGTTTTATTTTCTTTGCTTAGGATATTTCTTTATTTTTGACAATATTTTATTACTAACAAGTTTATGTGGAAAGATTTTACTTTAGATGGTATGTTTAAATATGGGTTCTATCACAATATAAATCCTACCAAACCTCATATTTTTGATGGAAATGATTATGAGTATCGGAGAGATAGGATATAGACTTTCATTATTAACACTGGAGTTGATAACTACATGATGCTGACAAGAGACTATAAGATTCCTAATAAGGAATTGGGAACTATTACTAATCAAGAGAAATCATAATATCAAGAAAATTTCAGAGTCAGAAATACATTGCTATGTTCTATTACTAGAAACATCTATAGTCAAATATCATCATGTGAAGATTCAAATAGTATCTCGAAGAAACTTGAAGTTACACATTTTGGTACATCTAATGTTATAGAGACAAGAAGAGCTATATTGAGAGATGGATATCACGGCTTTAACTTTTTCTTATGGAGAACCTATGAGTAATGTTCAGAAAAGGATCATGAACATTATGAATAGCTTACAGTCTATGGCAGAAAATGGTTTGGATAATGACACCCTTGTAGATAAGATCATAGATATCATTCCAAATGAGTGGGAGTCCAAGAGGACAATAATTGATGAGAACATGAAAGTCACCCATATTTCCTTAGATGAGCTGTTTGGAACTCTTCTTCAGCATGAGACTAAAATGAAGAGAGATGCCGATAATGTTTAAAAGAAGGATGGGAATGGAGGAGTTTGTTTTACAACTACTTCAAAACATACGAAATTAAAGACTCCAGAAAGAGTAACTAGATCATAGTCAAATAAAGTCACTATTCAGTTAGAATCCAGTGATACAGAAATGTCTGAGAATGAATTAGCTAATCTTACTCAGAGAATGAAAAAGATAGTAGCTCAGAAGAACTATTAAAAAAAGTTCAAGAAGAGAGACTAAAATGATAATAAGGATGGGGAAGTTACTTGTTATTAATGTAGAAGAACAAGTCATATCAGACCTGATTTTACTCTATTTAAAAAGAAGGAAAAGAAGAAAAACAATTCCGAGAGAAACAAGAAGAAGTTCTATCATTTGAAGCACATGAAAAGTTTTAAAGCAAACAACACTTGGAGTGATAGCTATGGAGACTCTTCAGAAAGTGAATCTTCTGAATATGAATCCTCAGCACAGAAAAATATTGGCTTCATTACTACTACTTCTTTCCCAAATACATGTCTTATGGACAAGGTACACTCTGCTGAGGATTTAACAAATTTATCTCTTGATATGAATTAATATTCTGAAGATATTACCTCTAATGAAGATAGTTCATCTTCACATTATGAATAAATACCTTCATATGAGGAAGTATCTAGATTTTCCACGTTGTTAGATATAAGAAATTATAAAATTCTTAAAAAACTAGACAAGGAATATAATAGGGAATAAATTCTTACAAAATAAATTTCAGACATCTCTAGAGATCTTAAAGATAAGGATGAGCTTCTAGAAAAACATTCTAAAGACCATAAGGAAGTAAATTCTAAAAAGGGAAAACTTTCTAAAGATCTTGAGAAAGATATTTTTAAAATAAATGTTTTTGAGGAACAATCTAACTCTAAAGAAATAATTTATGAGGATAGGAATTTATTTATTAGAATAAAATCAGAAATATATACCCTTAAGAAACTTCTTGAAAACATTACTTTTGGTAAAGAAAATTTTGGTAAGATGTATTTTAAAATCAAACCTCAATTAAATACTACTGCATTAGGTTATACTCATAGAAAACCTATTTTCAAAAAAAAAAACTATTTTATTCCATCTAGAGCCCCTTTTTGTTCTAAATGCCAAAGTGGTGGGAATTGGAAGAAAAAATTTTCTTTGAATAAAGTTCAATCTCTTTGGTTTCATAATTCTTATTTCTATAAACAAACGTGGTTACCCAAAATTTTATTGTCTAACAATTCTAGATCCAAGAAAGTTTGGATTCCTAAAGTCTAACATTCTTATTTTCAGGAAAATAAATAAAGTACCAACAACAATACTAGGTACATAGATAGTGGATGTTCCCAGCATATGTTTGGTAGAAAAAAATTCTTTGAAAATATTGTCAAGACGAAAGGAGGAAAAGAAATTTTTTGAAATAATGCTCAGGGATAAATTGTTTGTATATGTAACATCGTTCCTCATGAAAAAACATTGATTTCAAATGTTTTATATGTTAATGGTCTTAAGCATGACTTCATTAGAATAAGTCAATTATGTGATGATGGTAAGCGTGTGAATTTTAGGAATGACAAGTGCTTAGTACACAATTCAAAGGAAGAGTTTATTATTTCGGCCAATAGGAAAGAGAATGTTTACACACTAAACTTATAAGACCTTAGGATCCAAGATCTACCTTTCCTTAGTGCAATGGAAGATCAATATTGGCTGTGGAATAGAATTTTAGGACACTGTAACCTTAGGAACCTATGCAAACTCTCTATGAAAAGACTAGTTAAGGATCTACCGAAGCTTAGACTTGATTCTTCAAATGTTTGTGATCCTTGTCAATATGAAAAGAAACATAAATACAGTTTTAAATCAGTTAGTGAAGTCTTAACCACTGATGCATTACAGTTGGTGCATATGGATCTTCTTGGTAGAACAAAAACTGGAAGCAATGTAGGAAAATATTTTATATTTGTCTTAGGTGATGACTACACTAGATTTACATGGGTCTATTTTCTAGCGAAGAAATATGAAGATTTTTCTTCTTTAAAAAGTTTTAGAGCCCATGATAAAAATGAGAAAAACCGTCCTTTGATAACTATTCCTAGTGATCATGGAGGAGAATTTCAAAATTCTGATTTTGAAACTTTTCTCAGTAGAAAAGGCATTAATCATATCTTCTCAACACCCAGAACACCTCAACAAAATGGCACTGTTGAAAGAAGAAATATAATCCTTCAAGAGATAACAAGAACCATGTTGAGTGAATATTCTATAGCCAAGCATTTTTAGGATGAAACAATATGTCCTTCTTGTTATACTATAAATCGTGTTTTGATTATACCTTTTATTAATAAAACTCAATACGAGTTATGGAATGGTAGAAAACATAGACTTTCCTACTTTATGGTTTTTGGTTGAAAGATATTCATTTTGAATACTTAAGATATTTTACACAAATTCACACCAAAATATGATGAAGTAATTTTCTTAGACTACTCCACAACTTCTAAGGATTATAGAGTTTTCAATAAAAACACTTGTACTGTTGAAGAGACAGTACATGTCAAATTTGATGAAACTGATCCTTTTGTTTTCAACTATCCCCAACCTAGATTTTCAGTTGTGTTTTCGAAAACTGATTATCAAATTTTTTTAGAAGATCCTTCTGATAAAGAAAATGTCCAAGAAGATACTTCTGAAGCATTTACCTCGAATATTTCCTACCCTATGTTGATGAACATGTTTTAAAAACCCAAATTAGTTGTTTCTTAAGAATCCTCCAGGTGATAGTATCCTTGGTGATGTAAATCAACCTGTAAGGACTAGATGTTTCTTAAAGAATAAAGTAGAACATCTATAATTCCTTTCTCAATTAGAAACAAAATTCACTGATGGAGCTTTAGGTGATGGTGATTGGATAAAAGCTATGTAAGATGATCTAAATGATTTTGAAAGGAATAATATCTGGACCTTGGTTGAAAGAACTAAGGAAACTTCTATTATTGGAGTAAAATGTGTCTTTAGAAATTACTGTGATGAAAATGGAATCATTTTATGAAATAAATCTATATTGGTTGATAAAGTCTATAATCAACAAGAAGGAACAAACTATGAAGAAACCTATGCTCCAGTAGCTAGACTTGAATCTACTAGTATTCTACTTTCCATTATAGCATTCTTCAACTTTAAAATTTTTCAAATGAATGTGAAATGTGCTTTCCTTAATGGTTTTTTTACAAGAGAAAGTTTTTGTTGAAGAACCTCTTTGTTTTGAAGATACAAAACAACCTGAGAATGTTTATAAACTTACCAAAGCTTTGTTTAGACTTAAGAAAGCCCCTCGAGATTGGTATGATAGACATACAAGATGATTGCTTCAATATAATTATGTTAAGGGAAATGATGATCCAACCCTTTTTATAAAGAAATATAAGAAAAATGTTTTTATTGTTCAAATTTATGTTGACGACAGTATATTTGGTTCAAATCAGCAATCTTTAACTGATTCCATTGAGGATCTAATGAAATCTGAGTTTGAAATGAGTATGATGGGTGAGTTAACATTTTTCCTTGATTTTCAAATTTCTCAATAACCAGAAGGAATCTATATATCCCAACATAATTATATTAAATATATTATTTAAAAGTTTGGATATGACAACACTATGAGTATTAGTACTCCCATTGGTAACTCAAAAACTCTTGATCTTGATGAAGCTGGGAAACAAGTAGATCAAACATCTTTTAGAGGTATGATAAGAAGTTTACTTTACATGATGGCTAGTCATCCAGACTTAATGTTTTATGTATGGTTATATGCAAGATATCAATCCAATCCTAAGGAATATCATTTAAAGGCAATGAAAACAATTTTTCGCTACTTAAGGGGAACAATGGATTTAGTCCTTTTTTATACTTCTGGGAATGATTTTATTTGAAAGAGTTTTTTAGATTCTGATTTTGGAGGATATAAAATAGATAGAAAAAGTACATTTGGAACTTGTCATTTCATAGGAGATTCATTAGTTTCTTGTTCATGCAAGAAGCAACATTCAGTAGCACCTTCCACTACTGAAGCTGAATATATAGTAGCTAGAAACTGATTTTCTCAAGTGTTGTGGATGCAACACACACTCACAGACTATTGTATGATTTTTAACAAAACAAAAATTTTGTGTGATAAAACTAGTACCATTACCCTTAGTAAAAACCGTGCACCTCATTCTCGTGGAAAACACATAGATAGTAGACATATCTTTCTTAGGGATCACACACAAAAAAGAGATATCATTCTTTAATTTATTGTAACACAAGATCAACTTGATGATATTTTTACAAAATCTTTATCCTCCGATAGATTTGAATTCATTAAACAGAAGTTAGTAATGATAAACGTAAAGTAATCTTTCTTGTTAACCTTATGTTGAAACCAATCTCTTTATAGTAATAAACTTTTGTTCATAGGGGGAGTACATTTTCTTGTTATTTTTTCAAATTTTTCATAATAAAACTTTTCGTAGCTAGATTTTTCAAATATTTCATAATGGAAACTTTTGTATCTATATTTTTCAAAACTCTCATAATGAAAATATTCATAGCAGGATTTTTAAAAACTCTCATAATGAAAATTTTCATTGTTAATTTTTTTTTCAAAATTTTCATAATGAAGATTTTCGTACTCAAAATTTTTGTAATGAAGCTTTTCGTACTCCAAATATTCGTAATGATGATTTTTGTACTGAAAATTTTTTGTAATAAACATTTTTGTACATAATATTTTTGTAATGGATATTTTTGTTTTTCAATATTTTTTTCTTAATAGAATTTTCAGAATCTAAAGTTCTTTATAATTTTTTTTCCTCAATACAAATAATCTTCGTAGAAATCTGAAAGGTATGTTTCCTTTCTTGAATTTTCATAATCATCCTTTACTTGCTGATAGTTTCTTTTATTTTTAAAATTTCCAGATTCCTTTATCCTTAAATCCGAATGTTTTAACTAAAAAACCTCAAACAATCAGATCCAATATTTCCTCGCGGCTATCATATCAACCATAAGATGAGATCAGACGGATTTTCAAGCATTGGATTGAGTTTGGAAGATAAAACGGCACATCAAATGACTTCACAAAGAACCCCCCTGATGGTTTTCCCACATCAAAACTCAATCTCTCGCATGCTGAAGTTCTACCCTCAAACATACGCTCATTCTGGAATTTCAAATTTTTCTAAATTCTGAATGTCTGTAAAAGAATCCTCTCAGAAGGATTTGTCTACTGTCAAGCCAATCTCGAAGTGGAAATTCTATAGTGAATGGTTAGGGCATCCGAACTTATTTTCCAAGTATGATTCAATCATCTCAAAGAACATTAATCTCAATGGATGAGAGAGTGCTTCCGTATCGAAGCCAGGGATCAAGATTTGTTGTAACCAGATCTACTAACTGAGTTTTATGAATCAGTCAGTTTCTTTATGGAAGAAGGCAGAGAGAAGTTTTCATTCATGAGCTATGGAAAGACTTATGCTATTTCATATACTAAGGCCGCTAATTTGGATGGTATTCCATATGAAGGGGATGCCATGTTCTGTTCTCATAAGTTTCCAGATGTGCAAGGAAGATTTGTTAAGGTGAAATATATGGAGTGCCCCAGTCTTATAGATGTTAAGACTCTAGAGATTTCTCATATCACTACAATTTATCGAATTCTTGAATTATGGGTTCAAGGATTCATCATTCTGAGAAAAGGAAACGAAGATACATTAAAGAAAAGTGACATGTATATCTTTTATTTGTTGGTAAATCTAAGGAAGATCAATTTGGTTAATCATATTCTCATTATGATTGAAAATATTAAGAATGGAAACTTGAAGGCTCAGATAATCATGTATCTATCCATTCTCTCCAAGTTAATTGTTTGGTGCTTATAATCTTTTAAAATTCCTTGCAGCTGAAAGCCAAGGAATTGAAAAGTCATAATGGTCAGTGATGATACCCTGAAGAGGATGAACATTAGTTTTTCCATATACTGATGAGAATTTTATGACGTTCCTGAAGAAAAATATGAAGCTTTTATGGAAAAACAAGAAGTGGCTGATCCATTGAAAAAGGTCGGAAAGAAGAGGATGTTGAAGGAAGTAGAAGAGTATGAAAAAACCCCCAAAGCTAAGGAATCTCAATCCTCACCTCAAAAACCTATGAATCAAAAATCATATCCAGACGAGGTAGTTAAAAAGTAGAGGAAAGATAAGAAAAATAAGATATAAGGGGATCTAAGTTTTTGTTTGGATCCTGCTGAAGCAAAATACTTAAAAGAGAATACAACTGATGAGATTTAAAAGAAAGAAAAAGAAAAGAAGTTAAATAAGAAGATGAATGAAGCAGAGGTTGTTCAATCCCTTCTAAGGGATACTGATAAAGAATCCGAAAATATTTTGGTACCAGAATATTTCCCGGTAAAAGATTTACCTGAAACCCCAGGTAAGAAATTCGTCACTCCAAAAAAGTACAAGAAAATATTGTTGAAGGAAAGGAAGTAGAAATGGTAATGGATGAAAAAGAAGAATCTAAAAGAAGTGGAGACACCAAATATTTGATTAAGCAATTAGAAGAATTTCATGAGAAGGAAAGAACATCTGAGAAATTTTCAATCCAAATATTTAAAGCTTGCTACTCCTAGGTTAGATGACAGGGCTGAAGATGAAGTGAATAAGAAATATGAAGAAGAAAGTTATAATCATCATTTCATTCACCCTAAGGGTTCTGAGGCAAGGTTTGTGAAAGAAAATAAACATGAAGATACAATTTTTCAGCTGTCTGACAGTGAACATAAATATCTGGATGAGGAAGCCATTCTAAAAACCGATAAGGGTAAACGAGTTGTTATTGATACACCTACTAAAGATGTTGTAAAGAAGAAGAAAGCTGGTGGATCTTCAAAGATGAAACTTTCTGATCCAGATAAAGATCCCTCACCAAGAAAAGTTTCAGATTCAGAATCATCATCCCTTGGACATGATTTTGTTGTTCAAACATTGAATAATCTTTTTGGGATCATTCCTAATTTTCCAAGCATAGAATCCAGATGCCAGATGCTTCAACACACACTAAATCAGAAATTAGATTCAGTACCCATGGTGATGGATAAGTGTGTAAAGATTGAGGATAATTTCAATAATTGTTTCATTAACTACGATGCCCACAAAAGGTCTTACATGAAAATTTTTAGCTGGTAAAATAAGACTATTGAAGAAATGAGAGAACTTGATGAGTTCAAAGATGTTGTCAAGAAGGATTTTGACATTGAAGATGGTAAGATCAAGGATATCACAACCAGTTTTGAAGAAAATCTAACTTTGGAACAAAATTATCGTATTCAATAAGTAAAAGATTTGAATGGAATGTTATATTCCGTTGCTCAAAGCTGGAAGAGAGAAAGGGATCTTTGGATTGAGATTGAAGAAAAAATTGTCAAGCAGAAATAAGTCCTGAAGACTCAGGCAGATGTTCTCAAGGCTCCGGGTGATAGAATCAAAGTGTTAGAGAAGAAAGTAGAGGATCATAAAGATATTCTTAAGAGAGTAGAGGAAGATAACAAGGATCTCATGAAGATAAAGACAATAGTGAAGAAGCTGATGCCCAAGGAAAATTAAGGATGATCTTGCTTAAATCTAATCTTTTGTTTTATTCCTTGCTTGTACAATTTTTTTCGTATCATAATGAAATGTATGGTTTCTTGTATTTTGGATGTGTTGTACTAATATTTCTGGTACAATAATTTCTTTTCAATTCCCTCAAATTATTTTTGTGAAAATCACAAAGGGGGAGAGGGGAAAAAGAATACTGAGTAAAGAAGAAATGTCCCTATGTAAGGGGGAGTTCATATAAGGGGGATTTTTCATTACAATGATTTACATATTCAATATAATGAAAAATCTAGTTCTAAAAATCAAGAATACAATCTTTTGTGTTCCAAATCCTAAGGGGGAGTTAGTTGTATTCATCCTTCCCCATGAGTTAAGGGAGATAAGTTTTATTTTCAATGCCTAAAAAAATATTTTCCAAGTCCTTATATTCATTTTCGTAAGGAATTTTGTGCTTCCCAAAAAGGGGGATATTATTGAGTCAATAAGGTTTCCTTATGAGTTTTTCATTCCTTCATGTTTGGGGAGATTTTTTTGTCAATAAGGTTTCTTTATGACTTTACAATTCCATCTTGTTTTGAAAATCACCAACACCTTATCTTAAAGAAAATTTCATTCTACCCTATGATTTTATTTCATTGGGAAAATTTCCTCCCCCAAGGAAAGTTATCCTTACCATGTTTTTCATTGTTCATTTTTTCTAAGTGTAAAATTCAGTTTCATATCCAAAACCTCACAATGGTATATACTTAGATATAAAGAATTCTATTTTCAAGATACGAATTTAGGATCTGAGTTCTCGGAATTCAGACTCTGAACTCTTATGAGTGCTGACTCTGATTTCTTTTAATCCAGACTCCATTATTTTTTGAGTTCTGACTCCGAACTCTTCCGAGTTCTAACTCCGAGTTCTCTGAATTTAGAATTCAAATTCTTCTATGATCAAACTCAGATTTCTTGTGAATTCAGGTTTCGAACATTCTATGTCCAGGTTCCGAATTCTTGTGAATCTAGATTCCAAATTTCCTTGAAATTCAGACTCCGTAATTCTATAGAATTCAGGTTCTGCATTCCATGGAAAAAGGAATCTTAATATCCTTATATTATAGACTCCGAATAGTTTTCGAGTAGACTCTGAACTTTCATTTTTTCTTACATTCTGAAATATTGAATATTCTTAAGTAACCATATTTTTTCTTACTCATGTTTTGGTTATAAAACGATGTCATGCATTCAGTTACTAACTAACGGTTCATTGAGTGACACGTGTACAGGTCCCTACAAAATTCAAGGAAAAATATGACCGTTAGTGGAGGGAGCTGACTGTTGAAGTCGTCCCTAAAAATAGGATCCCATTTGAAAGAGATGACAAATTTTGTGAAGAAGTTTCTCAATATAGAGCTTACATGATGTTGAAGTGATTTTTAGAGAGAGAAAGGCACTTATAAACTCTCAGGCTTCGTGCATAAAGTTTGAACGGCTTGCTCAAACTTTTCTTCATGTAGATTTGCTTCATGCAGAATTAATTTTTGCAGAGGTGATATTTCTTTAAAATTAGAGACTTCAAGATGTGAAGTAAGAGGTGCTGATTTCCTTACAAATCGAGGGCTTGCGAGGATTGCAAGACAGATACCAATATTCAGATTAAAGGCTTACCTAGGTATGGGTAAGATATAATTTCTTGAAAGTATAAATCAAGGGACCTTTATCCATGGATGTTGTATTCCCTTCTCTTTGGGTTAAAAGATTTACTACTTGTTACTTTTAGTGTTTCAATTTTTTTTGCGACTGTAATTTAGGTTTTTGAGGAATGTATAACTATCTTATACATCCTTAGACTTGTACTCTGATTAAATAGGTTTCTATACGCTTTAAGGTAGAATCTTTATTGTACTAAACATTGGTTAAGTTTCATTTCAAAAATCTCTTTTTCAGAATGAAGAAAATTAGTAGAAATTAAAGGTGTTGTGAATTTTGTTTATATAAACTTACCTTAAGGATTTTTTTAAGTATACAATTCAACCCCTCTTGTATATTGACTATCTACCCCATAGTTTGATACTACAATCAGTATCATATATATCTCAAAACCGACCTAAGAGGTAGAACAAGATATATAATTATAGAAGAGTTGAAAGTTGTGTTTTATTAGTTAAAGAAGATTAGGGAAGTGGCTTTTGACTATTTTCAAACACATACTACTAAAACAGTGGAACTTGTTTAGAAAGAAGTCAACTATGATAAGAAACATAGAGAAACAATATGGAAAGCCATAAATTTCTACCTAATAAGGATATTCACTAAATCATATTTTATGGGTATGTTCCAAAATATTACTCTGTATCTTAGGATTCCACATTTTACCTAATATTTTAATTCTAAAGTTGAGAAACTCAAGGTGCTTACCCAAATATAGGAAGCCTTCATGGAAAACAAAGTGGTCTTTATTTAGGATATGTAGCATGGATCTTGGGTAGTGTGTAATTTTACTAGGATTATGGTTCCCTACTTTTACACTAATAATACATATTTACTAGCTCCTCTATTAATTATAATGTAATTATCTTCTCTAATAATTCCTCTACCCTTAATCCTTTCGAATTTCCTCCTAAAAAAGCACTTGAACATTTGAGGCCTTTTTCCAGATGTATAGTCATTGGTGACCCTTCTTCCACCTCTTCACCCGAGTATACATATTTTATCCATAAATTCACTTATATTAGAAAGGATCCAATCCTTCAAATAGGTATTCAAGAAGTTATAGATTTAGAATCTGAGTAAAATTCTTGACAGGGACTATGTGTAATCAATTGTTTTAACAAATTATCAATATTAATGAAATAATTATCTTTATTATGATTTGAGATTATATTTTGACTATTTTTTATTTATTTTCCATCTTATTAAATTATTTAAAATCTCAAAAGGGGGAGTAATATTTGTGAGTAAATTATTGGAACACCCTGATTATGAATAAAATTAATCAAATGTATGATATACTGAATTCATTTCTTATATCTATTCTTTATTTCATGAAACATATTGGCGATAATTATTGATCATTAAAAATCGGTATATTGTTGGCATATACTAGAAACTCATTACTTTAATGATCCAAAATACTACTAATAATGTTATTAATGAATTTCTAAATTTTCTTTCTTTATTTTTTTTGTCCAAACAAGAAAAAATGTATATGTTTGGAGCTTACCATGCATAACTACCACATGAAAAAAATTTAATGCCCATGAAGTTCAAGTGACCATGTGGAACGATCTCATTAAAAAATTACCTTCCATAAGAAAACGGTTTATTAGTCTTGTACTTACTATGCATTGAAATTTAAGTGACCACATATGTATTAAACCTGCCTTATGTTTAAGTTCAAGTGACCATATGAAGGATACTACCCACCAAATGAATAAATCTTGTTATGATGTAAAGTTAAGTAAAAATTCTATAAGTGTTATACTGAGCACAAGTGTCATTGAAGTAATCATATGATGAGATAAACCTACCATAAGATCAAATTAAGTAACTATAAGAACAAGTCAAGTGATTGCTTGAAGAAAAGTATCTACTGATAGAATAAGAGTACTGACTAAAGGAAGAGATATAAATACCACATAAATGATTTAAGTGACCATGCCAAGAACGCGTGAATAGTTTCCATGCCCTGTTTCTATGAAAAAGTGATCATGCCTAGGAAAATATAACCTACCATGTCTAACAAAATCAGGGTATTTTCAATTCTCCAATAACTAATTTTTGAGTATTAATTGAAGAATTAGTGAAATTAATTATGAAATGATTATTCTCCAACAACTAAAGTATGATGGATATATCCATAAAATGAATAAATTATCATTAAAAAATATTTTAAATGACTTATAATATAATAGACAAAATTTTAATTCATATGTAATAAAAAAAGTATTCATTCAAAACAATTCATGAGACCCAATTTTTCTGAACCATCATTGTAACCCTGTTTGAGTCCTTTAAAATACATATTTAGGTACTCCATGATAGATATTTCTATTAAGATTATTATGTATAAAATAATCACATGTATATTATATTTATCTTTCTATCTAATCTTATCTTTCAATCTATGCTTTTATTTACTATGTTTATTTGTAAACACAGTCTCCTATAAGTAAGTGGAGAGTTATAGACAGTCTCTTTGAATTATTTTCATTTATACTCCAATTTATAACTTTGGAATATTCCATGTATGAATAAATATATGTTTACACCAAAAAGAACTATGGGAAAAGTTTTTGAATAACCTTGAATATTTATGTAACATTTTTTGTAACACCAAATTCAAGTTACAGATTTATTAATTTTATAATAAATTACTTGGTAGCGGGTGATTGCTAAGTGCAGGGGATTAAGTATCAGATTGAGATTGAACCCCACTTTTAATTACAATATGTTTTATTTTTTTACTTACTCTATTTTAAAACAAATATATACATTTATAAAACTAATAATAGAACACTACTTTGATAATTGTCATTAATTTGTGTTTTATATAACATTTTTTATTCATTTAAATTGCATCAAAAGTTATAAAGAGTTATTAAACATAATTTTATCTGAGTTTTCATCAAACTAATGAATTTTTTTTAATATATCAAATTAAATATTTCTATAGTTTTATAAATTTTTCAATTTTTATAAATTGAAAGATCTAAGTTTTAAATCCATTTTCAATAGATTTTTTAGGAACTCAATTCACCCCTCTTGATTTATTCACTTCGACCAATTGACATAATTTTTTTATCACATTTAGAAATAAAATAAATTAAAATATATTTATTATTTGTAATTATCATGTTCAAATTAATTAAAAGGACTATTTTATTTTTAGGCTTAAAAATAAGTTAACAAGGTAAAAAAGTTAGTTACCACGATAAATGATAAAATAAGGGAAATGTGTTAAATCAAGTGGTAAAGACATAAAGTATCATAGAAACATATATTTAAATGATTTTATGAGTGATTTATATTCTTTTACACATACTGTAATCATTAATTTAAATATTTGGACCCACATTCAATGAAAATGACTTTTCATTTTATATTAAGTAAAAACCATTTCCAAACAATTTCATTCCTCTCACTAATAAAAGTACCCCTCCACTATCCCTTTAAAGACACACCTAGAATTTAAATTCCCCACCACACTCTATGATATTATTTCCATAATAATTATTAACCACTTTGGTTAGATTCTAGTCCCTATATATTTCCATTATTTCTTTAAATCTAATAAGGTTTCTAAGAGGAGATATGCTTTCTTCTTTGTAAGTGATTACATCTTATCATTATTTTTCATTTATCTTATTCATACCCCTCTTAAAATTTTTTATTTATCTATTTAATAACATAAAAATAATATCATTATTCTTCAAGACTGAATATATTATAATTAAATGACTTCACATTCATACTCATCCATTGATTATAGCATGATCATGGTTGGGTAAGTATAACCACCCACACGAACGATGCTATAAAGTTTTATCATGGATAGTTATAGAAACTTAATTATAGGTATGATATGATATTTATAAGTATTTAATGTAGTGTTTTATTTCTAGAATGAAAATTTTAATATGAAAATTATAGTTAAATAATATTTAATTATTTATTAATGTATCACCATTTATTCATTAAAAATCACCGATACATGTGCATTGTTGATTTAATTCTGGAGAACCATATCCAAAAATACCATGGAATGGACCTGAAGAGTCATAAATAATTATGGATATTATATAAATTTACCTTTAGAATTATATTATGATGAGCTCATGAACCTGGAAGGATGATCAAACTCATTAAACTGAAACATACAAGGAATAATTAAACTACTAACACCAAGGATCAATATTAACTAAAAGTAAGTAATAACTATATAATAAATGAATCTGAAAGAGTAATATAAAAGTTAATAAATATTAATAAATATTTTAAATAAATTATTTTGAGTTCATGATTATTATAAAGGTCTATTGAGAACCTCCTATGTATCATGAATCCAATTTAAGGGTTTTTTACTCAATTTTCTTTTCCTTTGCGTGGAAAAATTTCTTCCGTAACTATTATATTCTATGTTTTTATTCCAATTATATACTCTATATGTTATATTCTATTTATATATGGGTATATTACATATTTACATAAAAATATTCATCTCATATGGATTCAATTCTCTATAAAAACATGGTGTTGATAAGAATAATTCTCGTTATTTCTATTGTCTCTTTTATCTCCATGTCCATATTATTTCTTATAGAAAATTTATTTTCTTCTTATTATGAAATTAAATTTTAAATTATCATATTTATTCTTAATATTTATCTTGATCACTTTTCCAAAAGAAAACTTTAACTCTTTTATTGATGTATATTTTCATAAAAACTACTTAAAAGCTGAAAGGCATTTCTTTTAATGATCGTGAATTTTTTTTCACCCACTACACATTTATTAACATCAAATTTTTTTCTTTTAAAGGATAAAATATAATATATTCTTTGAATGTGATATTTAAAAAAATTATTACTTTCAATTTATTTTAAATTAGTTCTAAAATTTCCTTTTAACATTGATTTTTATATAAATTATAAAAATTATTTATGAAAACTCGTTTTCATGACTTTGTTCCCATTTTTATCTCTAACTCTATAGGATATATCTCTTTTGGAATAATGTTCATGATAATACCTTATGATATTTTATAATATTTTTGGGACATTGATATTTGGGTTCCAACCAATCTACTCTTAATTTCATTTGATTCAATACCAATTAGAAAGGATATGTAACCCATTTTCTATCCATGGGTTTTCATGATACGATTTATGCTTGATTTCATGTGGCACACATTTTTATGGTTTATCATTTTTATATGGTTAGGTTTTCCATAGCTCTACAATTCATTAGGTGAAGATATATGTCACAAGAGATAATAATTTTATGCGTGGGCATGATTAGGTTCACTCATATATGTGGGGACATGATTAGAGATATCTATGTTTACATATTTATAAATGGGCATGATTTTATTTATATATGATCACAAAATTATGCATGGCCATGATTTTTGTTAGCTATGTTCAGAATATATTGATATTCTATTCTTATGACCATTCCAAATTTCTATATTATACCATATTCCTATGTTATGTATCATGAATCATGTCTATTTCATATGTTTTTTATTTTTATTCCATGGTATATGATTAGTTTATTTTGAGATTATATGTTCTTTAATCATGTTTTATGAAAAAATATTACGATTAAACAATTCTTTTAATGTGATATATATACCATTCTCATGTTTTATCATATATTTATTATCTAAACCCTTTATAACTCATTAAAAATTTTCCCCTTACTGAGTATTTGAGCACACTAATTTTTATGTTTCCGATTTCTCCTGGGGATTATATATTGGATTATATTTAAAATTAAGGACCGTGTAAGGATGTTTGTGGGATATGATGTAGTAATTATCTATAAAAACTATTTTATTAATACAATATCAAAATACACTAAACATTTCTGTAACAGCCCAAGATTTTATAAAAAATATTCTTTTTAATTAATGTCTTGTGTTGTACGCTACACCAAAAGGAGCTTGCACAACACGCATCCTTGACTTGCCTTGCATTACACGCAATCGCGACATTCCTCGATAGCGTGTGTAATACGCAATACCGAGTTTCACTAAACAACGATATTCTATTAAAATATTATTAAAAATAGTCGTTATGAATAGTAATAACCACTTTTTGAAATTCTGTAAATCTTATTTTTCAAAATGAACTTCATTTTTGGATTCGGAGTATCGAATTTAGCCTAAGGTGAAATTTTGGTACATTTCGGATAACTTTCATATTCTGATGAATAGTGAAAATTACTAAATTATAATTAAAAAACAACTTTTTTAATCGAAATAATTAATAGTGATAAATTATTAATTGGAGTAGTTTTAAAGTATATTTAGAATATATTTTTACAATTTAATACAATGTTGGTCATTGGATGTAATTGCACATTTAAACCAAACATAAACAAGTGTCAATCTTTTGATAGATATTGTTTCTTAAAAACACGCTATTTGTTTTAATAGCGGGATTTAATTATAAAATTAATTAATGCAACTTCTATGTTATGAATTTGGTAAAATAGACTTCATTTTTGAATTCGGAATATGAAATATAGCTTAGGATGAAATTTTGGCATTTTTCTGAAAACCTTCATTTTTTGATGAATAGTGAAACTACTAAGTGGTAGTTAAAAAAATGAATTTTTCATAAAACTTAATTTTACCACTTCTGTGAATGGAATTTCAAAAATCTGAGAGACACGGTTGATGTCAGTAAGTAAAATGTGGTTCAATGAGATGAAAATAATTTTTGGTGAATAGTAACTTTTTACTTTTATTTACCACGGTTAAAAGTAAATAGGGTAATTAAGGGTAAGAATGATATTAATATTACCCTAACACATGTCCTAATTCTATTGGACAAGTGTATCTCGACCAAAAACAACCTTAAGTGTAACATATTATCATTTAGGCCCACTTGGATTAGATTAGGACATTTATTATTATTTAATTCAAAGAAGAGTTAAAAGAGTTAAAATCAAAGTTTATTCACTAAAACATTTTAAATATGGGGTTATACATAAGATAAATTCGACTATAAATATTCATTAGAAAGCTAAAAGGATTTCCTATATAATGATATTTTATTTATAATTTTTAGACTTTAAATAAATTAATTTATTTATGACACAACGATGATGCAGTAATTACCCTTTTAAGAAAATATTAACATAATTGATGTTATAAATACTCAAATGAATGTAATTTTAGACTTTTTATAAATTACACTAATTTTCTAGGTTACTATGATATATTAGTGTTGATTTAATCAACTTGGTTCGAACATATAATTCTGTTATGACTTTCACAAAAATCATATATCAAATAGTTTCAAAATTGACACAAAATAGTTTTTAAATCAAATATTATATTATTAATTGTTATTTTATTCCTAAAAATCTAAGGTTCGGCCAAATGACTTAGATAAGGATATATATATTAATAATAAACAATTTGGGGTTCTTTTGGCATGTTATAGTAAGTGTATTAACCATATAGTGAAAGAAAACAAAAAGACACGGTAAAAGTTAAATTATTTAACTTAGAGTTAAATCTAATTGATAAGGTTAAAATAAGAACCTAAACTTGTCTAAATCCTATTGGTTGATAGGATTTCGACCCATACCCACTTTAGCTTCGAAATAAGACCCTTTGTAACCATTATAAACCTATTTTTACTTTAATATAAAATAATATTTTGAGATATTCCTAAGGTGCCCCTCTCCTCCCTTATAAAAGGGAACCTCCTCCCCCTCCTCCTCACACCAATTTGAGCACTCAAGCTCGGCCAACCCCTGCCAAAATCTCTTCTCCACTTCCCTAGAAACATCCTAGAGGTTCTTGTCTTCCTCAAAGACCAATTTTAGTTCCCTAAGAGGAGGTCTCCAAAAGGTGCTTCAAAGAAGAGGTAATTACCGTTACCAATTCTTTCATCTTTATTTCTTCTTCCACTTCTTCTTCTTAGGTTGTTTCATTATGAAGTAATAACATCAGTATCACTCATATACTGATATGTTATTATAAGTATTAAACAACCCTATTTCACCATCTATCTATCCTACGGAAAAAGAAATCACCGCGCGTGCGTACGTACGGAATACCGTCTCCACGCCGTGGTGTAATCTATTTTCCACCACCACCTTACATGGATGGGTATAATGGTATAAAGAATAACTATACATAGTTATTAAAACATCATATTGATTCTGATATATTGTATAATCCCCTCCAATTCAGTTCAATATTTATGGAAATGATATCATCGCTCGTGCGTACGTACGGACTACCGTCTCCACGACGTGATGAGATTCATTCTCCATGTTAACCATTTAAGAATGATTATAAAGTATATATAAGAAATAATAATGAAATATATGACATTATAAAGTTACTGGATTTATATATATATATATATATATGTATGTCATCTACTTACTTCCATTTCAAGACAATAAGGAAAGTAAAACAGCGTTCATGCGTACGTACGGACTACCGTCTCCATGAACGGTGTTTTTCATTTTATTTATCTATCTATTATATATATATATATATATACTGAATATATATGATATATAAATCATATTTTATATTCTGGAAGTAATTATATCATGATATAAGTAATACTGATGTCAAGAACAACAAGTCAAAACACCTACGATAAATGAAACGATTTTACCCAAAACGCTTCTTTAACATGGAATTTACAAAAGAACGGGTAATATAATGTCATAAGTGAACCATATATGATATCATAACAATGAATATGATTCTGTAATAAGTCAATAACATGATTTAAATCATTATACAGGAGGTTCGGACACTTACAAAGCAAGTCGGACATAAGGTAAGGAAAATACCACAATCTCATTTTTATCCGAGATTGTTTATTCGTAAGTATTTACTGGGGTGTATTTTATCATCCACATACATGTTTCATAAATATTTAATATTATTTCCATCCACCTACAATTTTTTAAATCCATTTTTACCCTTCGGTGAGTTTTTAGTAAAAGAAGTGAAAGGAATCTTTTGTCGTTTTCCGTACGAGGTACTTTTTGACTTTTCCGACAAAAGTACGAAGAATGTTTTTTTTAACTTATACGGCCTGAATGGATTTTTAAAACATTATTTCCAAGAAACTTCCTTTACAAGTTTTAATGTTTATTTTTAAATCAACTTCTTTTATTTTAAATTCGTATGACATGTTATGAAAGGAAAAATGTTTTTGAAGAAGAAAGGATATTTTCCTCAAAAATGGAGTTCAAGTATTTTATCAAAATTATTTTCCATATAAGATAATAAAAGGGTTCTGTTTTTATCCCTATTATTACATTGGTTTGATTATGTTGTGATGGAAATATTTTTATGAATTCCTTTATCTTATATGAATTGTTTTATGATGTCATGTTGTTTAAGAATCCCATTTTTATTACATGGGTTATACAATGATGTATGATTTATGATTTTGTGGAACACATAAGAATGGTATCATTATGAGATGGGTGGGACCTATATCTCCTTCCAATGCATTGGGTAAAGATTTTATATCTCATGAGATAGACATGGCTGAAATGGTAGGTTATACCGGTTCAGTGAAACAGGACTGAAACGAGGGTTACTCGATTCAGAAAGGGACTTTGTCCACTAAGATATTCTTGGCAATTAGTCTTGACTAACAAGAAATGATTCTCTATGATTATGTGTGTATGCCACAAAGTTTCATGTTTTAAGTTATGATTATTGGGATTACTTTTTCACTGCCATGATTTATCCCATGATTATGAAATTATGCTCTCTTTTGCAGGTTATGATTTCCAAAATGTTATGTTCTTATGAATATGATGTGATTGATATTTATTTTGTTTACCCTTACTGAGCATTTGAGCTCACCCTTTTTTGTTTTCTTTTCCCCAGGATATAAATAAAGGTTTTAGGTAAAAAAAGGGAAGATCTTTATGGGAGATTTTGAAGATCTTTCACCACGATTAGAAGATTATAGTCCGAGTTTCCAAAGACACTAAACTATTACGGTCCTTGTGTGTGTGTTTTTGTAATGTACTAAGTATTCCACAAAAGTAATGTAATGTCAATGTACGTCAAGATACGGGTCTCTACAATTTCGGTTTTGGGATTCTGTTTTTATCTATGAATAGACATGTTTAAATTATAGAGAAGATGTATATTATATGAATATTATGCTCAATCTACCTAAGTTGGCATCAAATATAATGTGTAAAGAGTATGTTTTTAGTATTAGATCTTGGAGTGTGGCTATGTTGAATCCCAATTTATTTTTCCTAGTAACATATTTACTCTGTGAGGTGATAATGACGATTGTGTGAGATGCTGAAGGTGGTGGGAAGGTGGATGTGGCCTTTAATGACAGACAATGTGAGGTGGTAATGGTGGATGAGTGAACAACTTGATTCAGGTGGAATGAAGGTTCCTATTGGACAGTAGAAGAATTATGGTGGGAGGGTGGATGATTTGAGGCAGTTTTGATAGAATGGTATACATATAGGGCGGCAACAATGTGATTTCAGTTCTAGCAGTTGGAGGTTCCTTTGGCAGAAGGCATGCAGACAAGGGGATAAAATTGGTCACAATTTGTACAGGTGGTGGACCTATTAGTCATTTATGTGACTATTCCTATATTTGTTAAAAAATGGGGGTCTTTAGGGCCTTATATTATTCAGTCCATTGGGCCATAGATAAAAAATACATGTAAATAAAGGGCCTAATGGGGTGGGTTATCCCTGTGGTTTGATGACCAACATATTCGATATATAGGTGGGTGGTCTGTTTGAGTTTTTAATGTAATTGTACCCTAAATACCTAAATAAATATAAATATAAATATATAATATTTATAAATTATATAAAATATACATTTGATCTATATTCGGTAAAGTTTCATGTGATGCAATGACTTTCACTACCAATTCACCCCACACAATTTTCCATTAATTATAAAGCAAAGGGTTGGTTTATTAATACTTTATTATTCATTGAATTGTTCAATGAATATAACACTAAGAAAAAATAATAAATAAGATTCATTACAAATGGGGATCACTGAGATTTATCTATATAAGAGATATAATCGATTTAGTTGTGTTGGTGTGAAGTGTTTGGATCCTTTTAATCTATTTCATTCGATGAAACAAAAACTATTAGTTTCATGAAAGGTTTCTAAAACATTATCTTCTTCCCAAGCACTATTTATCACACCTAAGAGGGCCCTAGTACCCCTTCAGATACTCGGGTACCATCATGATAAGATCAATGATCCTATGGATGATGTATACTCTTAAGAGATGGAAGTAACATTTTCTACTTCAGGTGATCTTAATCAATCATTCTCTTTTAAAGGATGAATATGGAGGCTACACCAATGGGAGATAATAGGTACTGTATTTGGTGATAATTCTATCATTTCTATTTCTTGAAGACAGATGTCAAAAAACAACCTGGGTACCTTTGTAACTCAATAAACGAGCCGACCCAAACCAAGATCGAAGGGCATTACCGATCCCCATGAGTCAGTGACTAGCACGTGACATCATTCATCAGGAAAGTGGGAACGATTTCTGCCACTAAAAATGCGGAAGAAAAATAAATAAGAAAATATTTATAACAAAAGAAACTACACTAGGAGTAATGTGCCATAAGTAAAAAAGGCATCAACATTCCCAAATTACTACAAATCAAGCACCCAAATAGAGAAAAAACCTCAATCCCATACAGACAAAACTCACCAAGTCCAAAGTTCAATATATGGATCCATCTCCAAGTGATCCTTTCCCCTTTATGGAAGCTAGAGGGATATAATCTACAAAAACCAAAGGCATAATTAGTGTGTGAGCTAAAAAGTATAGCAGGGTCTCACTGTGGATTCTATAATAGATGCCAAAAATATAGATTAAATAAAACAATGCTATCAATTATAAAATAAATAGGTTTGTAATTTTAATGAATTTTTAAACAAATAATTCTATACAATTTAGATAATGGAAACTACTTTAAGAAAAGTATTTACAAGTAAAGGAACATTTCTAAAAAAATGGCTTAAGATAAAATAGCTACCTAAAATTGTTTATGTAAATTCAGAAGGCATGTAAAGTAGTTTTACATCCTTGGCATACATTTATATGTCAAATACAAACAAAAACTGAGGAACATGTTCATTTTCCAAATATGTATGATAGTATTGATGACTAAAGACTCCACACTCTCTATGTGATATCACAAATATGTTTATACATATGTCCTCATGAAACTGACCAGAGGAGACTGGTCACCGTCCCATCAGGGATGTGATCCACTACATGTATGTTTTAGAACACTGTAATAATGTAGAGTTTGTCAAAATAACTTACCAACTTCCTAAGTCTCTCATGTGTTATTACAAAATCAATTATGGGAAATTTATATTAAGACATCTTAAAATAAAATTAAATCCCATTATTCCATTTCAATTCCAATTTTCTATTATAAAAATAGTTTTTAATAAAAAAACATACCTCTTTAACAAGATAAAAATATTGGATATCTATCAAAAAAATTTAATCCATTTTCAAAAGATTGAAATCAATTAAAAACTCATTCCATTATTTCAAAATTCATTTCCACAATTAAATTAAACAATTTATTTGAAAATATTTCCATCAAAACTCAAATTTAAATTCATTAACATAAAACAAAAAATTTCTATAAATAACCCCCCGACTCAATAGAATTGGGGGTTTTCCAAATTATCATTTCAAAAACATTTCAAATATCCTAATTCACAAGAATTGGATGTTTTTTAATTAATTTAAATAAATTTTTTTAATTTAATTTTAATCAACAGTAGAAAGAAATCAATAAATTCAAGGATAATCATTTAGGCTAATCGGGATGGAACCACCCACCTTTTCCCAAAATTAAACACCCACAACGACACATGTCAATGATAATGAAGGTGTAAAATACCTTGAAAATCAACCTAGGAATGTGATAAAACATCACAGATAATAGATCCATCAATTTGATGATGATATATTGAAATATCAAAGGAGAAGAAAGAGAGAAAGACAAAGAATGAGTGAAAAAACATACTTGAGAATCACACAGAAAGCGTAATGATGATCACACATCAAACGAATGGATTCTGAATGGTTAAGAAGCATTAAGATCACTAGGGGAAGGTTTTAGGGTGAGATGAGTGAAATTGGAGTGGAGGAGAAATGAGAAACTCATCCACACAGATAGTTTAAAAACCACATTCGAGGTATTTCATAACATGTAATCACACCACAAGCTGTGAAATAGTTATGTTTCTAAATCATCAAAAAATGTGTCTCTTTAAATAAAAAATTGTTCATTAAATGAATCATGATGTGTAATGGCTAGTAACAATGTGTAACATTTCCCAGTGTAAATTTCCTCATGACATGAACCTTCTCATGTTATGAACCTAGAGACCATTACACATTGTGTAACCCTATGGAACACTTTAGAAAAGGTCAGTTCAAGATGAGAGTCCAACAAATATCAAACTTCAACATTATAGGTATCTTCCAAATTTATTCTCAACCCTACCATGTCAATGAAAAGGAAAAATCATGAAAAGGCTTGAGTCATAACTATTATATTGGTAATGGGATGCTATAACTTCCCAATCATCAAAACCTTCTGTCCCCATAAAGCCTATATAGAAACTTCCATACCAAAATGAAGAAGGATACTGATCTCTAATAATTTCCTCCCACTATGACATCTCATTATTATTAGAACTATGATGACATTTCACAAAATGTAAAGGTACAGTCCTCTCACAAAACAGCTTGGTCTCAGAATCAACTATCCCGACTCACCACTTAATCAAAGATAAATCTGGATCAATCTCAAGATCACTCCAGCTCAAAAAGAGATATTTTCCGAGAGATACATTCTCAAGTGCGATACAAGGAACCAATTATGTTTTTAAATCATCTCTGGTAGAAGTGATTAATGGTATGAAACTATTCCCACATTCTCAACAACCTCGAAATGTCCCACAAAATAAAGAGCAAGATTCCATTTCCTCCCAATCCATCGATGAACCAACATGGGTGAAACCTTTAAGAAAACATGATCACCAACTAAAAACTCCAATTTTATATGGTGACAATCATCCGAAGACTTATATCAGCTCTCTACCATCAAGATTAACTAATGAATCAACTGAATCATTTCTTTTATCACTTTAACCAAACTTGGTCCAACCAAAAAACTTTCACTAATCACCAACCAACATAAATGAGATTTAGAAGACCGACCATACATGGCCTTAAAATGATCAATTATAATGGTATACTAGTAACTATTGTAATAAGAAAACTCAACCAGCCCCATGTGATAATCCTAAGCCACACCAATGCTGATAACATATGCATGAAGTGTATCCTCAAGAATCTATATAGCTCTCTCTATTCATATGAATATGGATGGAAGACTTTTTCACAAAAGGCCCTGATATCCTAGTTCCTCCTAAAGGACTTTCCAAAAGAGATAAGTGAATTTAGGATCCTATAAATGACTATAAAATAAGGAACTTTGTTCAAATGAAAAATATCTTTCACAGAGAAATTTCCCAACTCCTCAACTTTGACTATATCATGAATTGATATGAGGTGATCCAACCTGGTCTTCTTGTTGATCACAACCGATATGAAATTATTCTTTATCTGGGTATGTGTTATCCTATAAAAAGATCCATATAAATCATATCCCACTTCCATGTAGGTAGTGGAAGTAGTCGTAGAAAACCCAAAAGTTTCTGATTCGCAACCTTTAGCTGATGGAATGTATAGAAACAAGAGACAAAATTAGAAATGCCCCACCTCATACCAGGCCACAAGAACTACTGCCACATGTCATAGAACAACATTTTGGTTCTTAGGTATACTAACCTCTTGGAATTATGAAAATATCCCATTAGATCCTTACTTTCCACTGACGGCACAATGAAGAGATTCTGATATCACAAAACACCCTCTTTAGAGAACAACCATTGGGAAAGTATCTACACAAAATGAAGAGATTCTATAATTCTATAAAGTTATTTATCCAGATATTTATAATGAAGAATCGTCTCGATAAGAGAAAATTACAACTGAATTCTTGACAAAGAAGCCTCGACCCCTAGTTCTTGAACCTCAATATGAAACTGAGAAAAGTGAACCATCAAATTACACTCTTCTAATGATTCATTTACTACATGGGTTTGAAGTTTCTTGCTCAATTCATTGGTTATGAAATTACCATTACCTGAGTTATAAGTGATTTCAAAGTGAAAAGAATTCATGTACTCCACTCAATGCCTCTAGCGGAGATTCATATCTTTTTTAGAGAAGATATAACTCAATCTATTGTTTTCTGATAATACGGTAAAATTCTTACATTAATTTTAATACTTCCAACTATTAAGAATGTGCATCAAATTTTCAAGTTCAAGGAAATGGGTTGGATAATTATTCTCATGTGGCCTAAGATGAAAAGATCCATAAGCAATTACATGATCAATTTGCATAATAACACATCCCAAGCCTGAACCTAATGCATCACAAAGAACCAAAAATCCCTACCTGGAATCTGTGAGAGTTAACAATGGTTCAATATTCAAAATAAATTTTAATATAACAAAAGAATTCTAACATTTATCATTCCAAGAAAACACCACCACCATCTGAGTTATGACATTCATCAGAGAATCCAACATTAAGAAGTCACTCATGAACCAACAGTAACACCCAGATAAGTCCAAGAATCACCAAACCTTGATGACATTACGTGGTTGATCCCAAGTCATAATATACTTCACCTTCTAAAGATCAACTAAAATTCTTTATTCCAACACCACGTGTCCCAATAATTTCACATTCCAAAAAAAATTCTCACTTGAAAGGATTAACCTAAAGTTAGTTTTTTTCTCAAAAGATATAGAACTGTTATTAGATGTTGGACATGATCCTCATCATATTTATGATAAACAAGGATTTAATCCATAAAAACCAATGAAAAATTATCTAGATACTCATGGAAGATCATTTTCACCAAATCCATGAAAACTACAGGGGCGTTTGTCAGACCAAAGGGCATAAAGAGGTACTCATAATGGCCATACCTGCTCCAAAAGATAGTTTTCAAGAAGAAAAATTATTTTATTCTTAACTGGTGGTTACCAGATCGAAGGTAGATCTTTGAAAACCACTTATCCCCTTTCAACTAATAAAACATATCATAAATATGTGGAAAAAATAATTTTTATTTACTATAACTCGATTGAGCTTTTGATAATAGACACAAAACCTTAGAGAACATTCAACCTTCTTGGGGAAGAGAATAGGTGCTGCCCAAGGTGACACACTCAGGTGTATAAGTCTGTTATCAAGAAGATCATCCAAATGAGACTTCATCTCTTTCTGTTCAACTGGTTCCATGCTGTTAGATGGAATAAGAATTGGTTGAGTACCAGGTACAATGTCAATAGAAAACTTAACCTCCCTTACTAGTGTAATACCTATGAAGTTCGAAGGAAACATATCAGGAAGCTTGATGAAAACTATAGGGAGATCACTACTCAAATATTTCCACTACATATGAAAATAAAAAACTGATATTACATTCCCCAACTCTGGATATGAGGTCTGGCTGTACTCGATCTTGGGTATGAATCTTCTTGAAAGACCAGAGGTATACCATTGGGTGTAGTAAGGTAGAGCTGTCGAAGATAACAATAAATATATACTTTATTGAAAATGATGCAATACATCCTAAATAAGATATCAATTTATTTCATGTATAATACTATAAAATTATATGCAAGATATAAAACTGATAGAGAGAAGCACAAGAGGGACTATAGAGACCCTACTCTCTCTTCATACTAAGGGTGTAGTAATATCCATTTCATAAGATAAAATATCTATAGGAATATTTAACGTATTAAAAATATCAGTTGAAATAAATGAATGAGATACACTAGTATCAAATAGAGAAGTCAATAATGATAAAGCTATAGTAATGGTACCTCTCATAGTTGCTGGACCTATATCTGCTTCTTCTGGAGACACTTCCACTATGTGATGTAGCTTAGTTCCATATGCCTCTAGAAGAACCATTTTATATGTGATGTATATGATTTCCCCATAGTCGTGGAAGGAGATAATGATTCTATTCTAGTACGTAGAGTAGAAATGTAGTGGAATAATCTTCATAAGTTCTCTAAATGTCCGTAGAAGACACAATTCTTGAGTGCCTCAGTGAAAACCCTCATAGATTGTTCTGGGTTGCCACACTGATAGAAAATCAAAGGTATTACTCTTGGTATTGTAGAGTTTATTTATGAAAATTATCTCAATAACTTTGATTAGAATCATCATGGTTCTATTTTCACATGAAGGAAATGAAACTACTAATGAGAGAAAAGGAACTCCCTTCAACCCTGACTTTCCAGCCAGGTCAATTTCAACCATTATTTACCTATCCCACACATCAACATTAGTGGGAAACATTAATAGGAAAATATGAGAACAAATAATATATTGAAGTTTCGACATTACCCATCAAGAAATCATCGTCTCATTATATAAAATATTTGGGGAAAAGTGTACCATCTCAACAAAGTGATTTGAATACTCAGTCAAGGATCTATCGGCCTGCTCAAGCTTGAAAAACTACACAGCCTTAGCGAAAACCATTAAATATAGATTGAAATGGTCGGTGAAAATAAATATGAATTCTTTCCAATATAATCCCTCATGTTTATTTTCCATCACCATTATGTCCAACCATCTCCTACACAGTACTTCTAGAATGAAGGTGGAACACATCACCATGATTACTTCTAATGTCTCCAAGAATTGAAATAGACATTCTATCTGGCCTAACCATTATTTATAATGTTCAGGATCATTAGAGACCTTAAGATCTAGTGGATTATGGTGAAGGAAATTTTGATAAATTTTTTGATTAACATCCCCCTAAGGATCCTCATCTAGAGCCCAAATGTGAAATAGAAGTGGTGTTTATCCAAAATCTTGGATAGTGCACACTATCACATCAAATAGATTTGGGTCCACAACATGATTTTCTTACTAAGGTTCAATATCCTCATCCTAGACCTGGTTCACACGTCTTCTTTGAGGCATGATACTAAAAAACATCAAAAGATAACAAGGAAGTCATAAGGTAACTCTCAAATAGGGCATCAAGGGAAACAATATCCCAATCAATAGAACAAACAAGATTTGGATTTCAAACTATCCAAATCAAAATAGGGAAAAGAATATAACTAATCTATAAAACCTTTTTGAGAAACACCCCTGGTGACTTAAGTTTCATTATAGTGAGAGCTGTCTAGGAACTCAATCATAACTACCTTCTAAGTGCTGACAAGATTTCACAAATTCATACTGAATTCAAGACATGAAACTTAACAACCTCCCTCTAATACCATGTTTTCATGAACCATATCGGGATCCCTATTAACCAATAAAAAATCCATACCAGACATATCCCAATGGGTTTTCCTGATCCCCACATGTTAGTGACTATGACTTTCCATCACACATCATGAAAGTGGAAATGATTTTTCCACTAACAATGCTGAAGTAAGAGAAACAAGATAATATACATAACGAAATATAATACAATTGGAGTAATGTATAAAAATTCAACATGGAAGAAACAATCCCAAAGTATGATAATTCAAGTACCCAAACATAGTAAAAATACCCCAAGCCCCTAAGGACCCAAATCACCAAGTTCATAGTTCAATAGTTAGATGCACTTCCAAGTCATCCATTCCACTTGCTCGAAACAGGATGGAAAAAATATATAAACACCCAAAGAAAACACTAGGGTGTGAGAAAAAAATAACTATATGTTCTCACGAAAAATTCTATAACAGATTCCAAAAATATATATTATCCAAAAGAATTCTTTCAATTTTAAAATAAATAGGTTTTTTATTTTAAATCATATTTAAACAAATCATTCTCTATAGTTTAGATGATGGAAAATACATTATGAAAAGGATTTAAAAGTGATGGAATATTTACAAGATAATGGATTAGGATAAAAAAGTTACATAAAAAAATTTATGTAAATTTAGAAAGCTTGTAAATCAGGTTTACAACATCGGAATACATTTATACCTCTAATACAAACAACAACCAACCTACATGGTCATATACCATATAGGTACGATAGTATTTCTATGTATAGTAATCCAAAATCTCTAAATGATCTTAGAAATATATATATATATATAAACAAATACCCTTGATACTAACTAGAGGTAACTCATCACCCTCCCATAAAAGATGTGTCCCACTACATTTATGTTTTAGAACGTTGTAATAGTGTAGAGTGTGTCCAAACAACTCATCAACTACAAAATTTTATCATGTGCCCTTGCACAATAAATCATGGAAAATTTATTTTAATAATAATTAAAATTAAATAAAATTACATTATTTAATTTCAATTACATTTTTTTGTTTAAAAACAAAATGAGTTTTAATAAAAAAAACAAGCCTCTTTAACAAGATAAATCCACTAGGTTTCTATCAAAACATTTTATGCCATTTGTAAAAGTTTGAGATCCATTTAAAACATATTACATAATTTAATAATTAATATACACATTTAAATACAATAATTTAATTGATATCATTTATATAAAAAATCCATTTTAAATTCAACAACTTAAATCAACAATTTTCCATAAACACACCATGAATCAATAAAATTTGGTTTTTTACAAATTCTCATGATAAAACCATTTCAAATATCACAATTAACTGGAATATTTTTTATTTATTAAATGGATATAATGTTTATCAATTAAATTTAAATCATGAATTGAAAGAAATCAAGTAATTCAAGGTTAATCAATTTGGTTAATCAGAATAGAACCACATACCTTTTCCCGAAACTCAACACTCGCAACGACACTCTTCAATGATAATGATCACTTGAAAGACCAAGAATCTCAACCTGGAAATAATATCCAACATCATGTAGAATAAATCCATCAATTTTAGGATGATCTATTGAAATTCCAAAGAAGGATAAAGAGAGAAAGATAATGAATGTGGGATAAAAAAATGCTTGAGAATAATACTGCAAGAATAATGATGATCACACACTGGATGAATGGATTTTAAAGGGATTTAGATCATAAATATTAGTAGGGTAAGGCATTGGTTCCAGAGGAGTGAAATTGGAGTGGGGGATAAAAGAGAAACTCAAATGCACTACCTATTTAAAAACTTGTGTCAGGGTATTTTACGACATGTAATCCCACTACACACTATGAAATAGTTATGTTTCTAAATCGCTAAAAACACATTTCTTTAAATGAAAAAACATTCATTAAATGAATCAAGACATGTATAGTCTAGTCATGACATGTAACCATACACATTTTTAATGTTCTCACGACATGGAAATTATCACATTATTCACCTAGAGACCATTATAGATCATGTTACCTTGTTACATGGTGTGTAACCCTCTCATAGCCAGCAGAAAAGGCCGATTAAAGTTGAGAGTCCAAAAAATATATGAATTCAACTTTATATTTATCCTAATAATTCATTCTCAACTATACCCAGTCATCAAAAAAGAATAACGATGAAAAGGTTTTAGGCATACTTGTCTGTTCCTTAACAGGATGTTATAATAAATCATCATGTTTTTAGTTATTTATCTTCTACCAATAACCATAATATGCTTATAATAACCCATCAGTGATATATAATAATGTTTCTTAAAGATTATAGTATGGTTTTTTCTTAATTTTAGAATAAATAAGAAGAAGAATGTTATCATCAAATAATTGTAGGCTGAAGAACTTTTTGTGAGATTTATAAAGGTAAATATAATTTACCATTTTGAAAATTGGCTATATAATGGTCATACTTTTACATAGATGAGATATGTATATTCAATGATGTTTTACCTTTACACAGAATATTATATGTAAGGGTCATCATTTTATTACCCTAATGAAGGTTCTCACGTAAAGTTATTGAAGGTGATGTGTGATCGTTTTTAACTGTTACCTCTACACAGTATAATAAAAATTAAGGTTACCCTTATGTATAAGAGTTCTATGTAAGGGTTAACTTGATCTACCCATATTGAAAGACTTATACATAAATATTAGTAGAGATTTCCTTTAAACAATAGTTTTTTTTGATAACCCACCTTTATATAGAGTGTATGTGTAAAAATAACCATAGATAACCCCTATACAGAATGGGGTTCTGTAAATGTATAAATAGATAAATGTTTGAAAATTATTTTTAAATATTTAAATGGTTTAAATGGCTTATAAAATGTTTATAAATAATGATAAAATGTATTTTTGGAAAATTAAATTTACAACGATTTAATTAGTGAATAAATTCATTGTAAAAGGTTTATAATTAAATAAATAAATGTTAATGATATTTTTTTCACAAATATAAAATATTAATATAAAAATAAGTTTTACCATATATTATAGAATGAATTGTGATATCAAAAGAAAAGTGTTTATTTATAAATCATAAGGTGTAATTTATAATGTCTTTTTAAATTACAAAATATGTGATATTCTGATTATATAAATAGTTTATATTATAGAAATTAAATTCAAAAATGTTTATAATTAATTAAATATCATATAAATTTCATAAAAAAAATTATATAAAATATATCATATTTAAATTAATATAAAAAATATTATAATCTTTCTAATTTGTATAAGGTTTTAATTAGAATTTATCTGCTAAATGTTTATGAATAATTATCACATGTTTTGGAAAATAAATAAAATATTTACTTATTTGTTAATTTTTTTAATATTCTTGTTTAGTAAATTTTTAATTAAATTTTATCATTGGGTATGATTTATGTTTATTTGTTAAACTGCTTCATGGAGTTATATCACTACATTACATGTTAGGTATGAATCCATAAAATTTAGTTTGATTTTACGTTAACCTAAGTTTGTTTTTGAAATTATGAGTTTGAAAATAGTTTTTGAACATAGTTTGTACATATTACGTATTAGAGATATCATTAATTATATCCTATCTTGGGTAACGTCTCTTGTGATCAGACCACCGACTAGCCTGAAGGCTTATGTCTTATTAGAAAATAAAATGGGGTTGGATATCTATCATTCCTAGATTACTCAAGTAGATATTTACCATATAATATAACTTTATGAATTTAAAAGATAATATCATGTTCCTTATGAATATGATTTATTTTTAGATGTATGGATATGTTTGTCTTCTGTTTTTGGGCGAGTAACACAAACATGTGGGTAGTGTAAAAAGTTACACATTCATGTGGTGTAGAAACCATAATTTTGTGGTTGAAATATGGATTCAAAAATTAATCACTAGAATATTTCATATAAAAAAGTTAAAAAACATGAGGATATAAATATTACAAATTATGCAACAATTATGAATTTGATATTCATATGATATATATTAAATTGGCGAGACTATAAAACTGCCTAATTACTAAGCATGTGATTCCTTCCAAAGAGACACTTATGAATAAATTTATCATCCATATAGGTAGTTTACTTATTAATTGAGTGTCTTTGTATTTTATTGTTTATGGAAATAAAGTATTATGTGACCTTGTATTATTTCTTTGGTTAGTTTTCCGATTAACCAGGCACCCCAAAATAATTTAGTGATAAATTTGTTTTGGAATTTAATTTTGGGTTACACTTAGCTGATAAAAGAAAATGGTTGGGATATGAAATGAATAGATTATATTCAATTTATATTATGTATTTTGATAAATATTTATCCACTGAACTATCAATGAATAACAACAATTATTGCAACATCTATGATTTTTTTCAACGTATGATATGCTTCATGTTTATAAATTAATCCTTCTATTTTTTCCCTATCATGGAATGTTTATAGGTGGGTTTTAAGCGGATAATGGTAAGTTTTTTAAGGTTAAATGGCTAGTGTGAGGATTTCTCTTTGGGTGTATGGAAATTAGCCATTGAATTTCCAGTAAAACCCATCAGTTTTACGGTGGTTCCATTTAATCGTCGATGAGGCCCATTAGTTTTCCAGTGCGCCTAGTCGGAGGGTGAATAAAATGAAACCCATGGTATTTTAATTCCAAAAGGTTTTTAACCCCATTGAAACCCAATTATGAATGTTAAGGATCTATTATATATTTGATTCCTACCATTTAGTGCCTATATCTCTCTCTCATATATCTCCCATTGATCCTCAAAAAGTTGGACGATCCAAAAATTATAGAACAATGAGATTATTCTAGATAAATTCAAAATAATTCTTCCTTATTACAAGATGATAATAGATATATGATGGATATATATTTTCTTTGACGATTTGATGAAGAATTATACCTTTCTTCATAGATCGGTGACTGGTATAATGTGTTGAAAATGGTTCATGACTAAATCAAGATCTACCATCAACAATGAAAATTCACTGGGTAAGTGTTTAGGAATGAACTTTCTACACCTTTTATAGATGGTGTAATGATGATGAAACAATAATCCATTGATTATTCCTTAGTAGATCGGTGAAAGAATCGATGTGTTAATGGAAACATCTTTGACCAAAGATTGAACTGTCAAGAATGATGGGTATTTCTAGGAATGTTTCACTAGAATGATCAAATTAAGACCCTCTTATTATTAATTATAATCTTGGAACTATTATAAAATTGTGGTTTGATGATGGATTAATGATCATTTTCATGTCCTGAGGATCTATTATAGAATCAATGGGGTAATTCATCATCTATTCTTGAATTGACAGTAATTCTAGGGAATTTGAGTCCTCTCCTTTAAAATACCATGGAATTGGTTCCATTAACATACTAATTAAGGTAAGTGATTCTAAAACAAAATTTATTGACATGGAATCCTATTAATTATTTATTCTTAAACTCATTCTATATAAACTAGAAACTTATTTAGGCATCGACGTTTTGTGAGATCATTCTCTATGGGTATGTTATGTGGTTTTGTATGAACACAACCATAAATATTACATAATCTTTAGTTTTAGGTAATGAATTAACTTTCTTACAATTGAGGATTTTTATGGTTTATAGTTTTATATAATTAGGTCATAAACCATAAATAAATAAATATTGTATCACAAATTGGACACTTCCACTTAGTACCTATTTTTTCCATATATCAAAACTTTTAATATATAACATATTTTATTTCCATGGAATATCTTAACAATTATCATCTTAACAACATAATTGTGCCTATCAACCCTTACAAATATATTATATATTTAAAAAATGTGGGATGAGTATAAAAAGATCAGTAAGGGGAATATAAATTGAATGAAATAAACCATTAGTTCATGAATACTTATACATGTTTTTTATTTTTCAAAATTAATATCTTTAAATAAAATAAACTTTTAATAAAAAATAAATCAACTTTTATTCCCAAATATTTTCATAAAAAATTTCATATAAAAGATTAATATAAAAATAAAACTCATAAATTTTCCTTTTTAATCACGAAAAACATGTGATTTTTTTTTCAAAAAAAGTTATACATTTCACCCTTACGAAGTAGCATATAATTTTATTTAAATATAAGCTCATGACTAATCACATATGATAATAACATAAAGAACATGGTATCATAAGATCATAGAGACATATGAAATGTTTTAGTAAAACATTAAATGGAATATTAATAAGTTAAAGAAGATTTATAAGACACAATCACATTGTAGGAAGAGCCCCGTCATATATTAGGTTTTCTCCCTAATCCCATACATAACGTCTCGTGAGACAAAAGCTTTACTCAGTTCAGTGGAGTTCTATATAGGCACACCCATAACATCATGTTAGTAATTATTTGTTCCATAAAGGTAAATCAATAATAATTCCTAAACATAATAATTACCCATGGAATGAAATGCATGGTATAATCATGACTCATATCATAATCAAAGTAAATATTTCAATGAAGACATTTGTGAAATGAACAAAGTTTATATTTAATCCCTTCAATGGAAGGGATAATACGATAAGTATATATGTGATAGAAATACATATATAATTTAGAATAATTACATAAAATTAAAGATATTTTGAAATTGAGTTACATAGAGAATGGTCATAACCCAAAGCAAGAGGGTGATTCACAGAGATCCATTACACCCCTAATCAAAACATTTCTTGTAAAAAATATCCATTACACAAAAATAAAATTATTGAAAATACCTATAACAAAGTGAAATATAGTATTTATTTGAATAAATAAATAAATATTAAAAAAATATTAATATAATATAGTGTTTGTGGTGTTGGAAAGGCTATTTATGATGTTTATATTAAAAGAAAAAAATTTATTTTATCTTTTATAAACATTCTATATAAAATATGTAAAAAATATCCTTTTAAAACAATTTTAATAAATTGAAAGTAGAAAAAAAATCATTTACCATTGAATTATTTTAATTTAAATACAATTATAATAATATGAACATTGTAGAAAAATAATTATAAAATAAATCTTTAAAACATATAAAATGAGGTTTTTAAAGAAAATTTTCCCTTACATAAAACCGTAAAAATATAACATTTTTAATGAAATTTAAATAAATTTAAATATTTTCAAAATTTATATTTAGAATCCTTTTATGAATAAATTAAAATTTTCTTGAAACATTAATAAGAACATAGACATAGAAGAAAAATAGTTGGAAGTACAAATTTAAAAGAAGGTTTTTTGAAAGAAAGTCACATACCTTGAGGACGACTTAGAAATCAAATTCCTTATATTCCGGAATAATAAAATTATGTTAATTATTTAATTTCTCAATAAAATTTTTCTTTTTTTTTATTATTTTTATTTCAATTATTACCTTTTTATAAACAATTACTGAATAAATTATTTTAATATCAGATGTTTTGATGATATTCAACTCATATGTTCAAAATGAATTTGGTAGGTTTAGTAGGGTTAAAAAGGTCATTATTCAATAATATAATAATAATAATAATAATAAATAAATAAATTTTTTATACATTATTTATAATTTTAAATCAATATATGAAATATGGATATGGAAAACGAACAATGTTACAATTATGTAGACGATATGTCGTACGTATGAAAGGGTAGTGTTTCCATTTTTCAAAGATCATGATGGAAATAAGGTAAGTGTTATTTTATATTTATTTAATGATAATTTAATCATTAATATCATATAATTTATTGAAATAAACATACATATAATCTATTTTATGTGGTAAGGAAAAACGAATCACATCACTTCATGGTGGTGGTAATTCACATATGTGAAAAAACGATGTTATCATCTTCCAATGAAAGAAAAGGTATGAAAATATATGATATATTAATTTTTTGGACTGATAAATATATCAATAATATCATTTATTTATATTAAATCCATCATAATAAATATCCATGTAATTCGATGATGGAAATAAATTTCATCGGTTCCCGAGACATTAGTCCGCCGTATACATGAATGATGGATTCATTTAGCATTTTATGGAAGAGGATATGGATGTAGGTTATTCAATTAACATAATAAAATATAATCTTGTAGGATATATTGATTTTATTACATTATTATGTTTTAATAATAGTTTAATTAGGTGGAAGAATAAATAAATAAAAAATGATTTGTTAAGAATGATACATCTTCTTCAGTCAACCTCTTTAGGTTTACACCAAATTCATTCCTAAGAAGGTTTTATAATAAATAAAGGAATTTGAGATATTGGAAGGGATGTTATGAAGGTATTTAGTTAGGTAATCCATGAACCAAATGGTTCTTGATGTGTAAATAAAAGATAAGAGAAGGTTTCCTATTATAAGTGATGGGTGAGGTAATTATGAAATTTCTTAAAATATTAAATTTATATAAATTAATTTTCATGAATAAATCATCCAAACTAATAAAATTCAAATATAGGATAATTATGGGTCAAAAAAATCTTATAAAATTGATATTCCTATAAATTTCACCAAAATTATCCTCAATCATGTTAAATATCCATCACATAAAACCTCAAAAGTGGTTTGCAAACCTTTAAAATTATGATTAAACATAGAATTATCAACCCAAGACACTTGAGGTTTATACCATATTATCATAGAATATTATAAGTTTTAATTTCTTATTCTTCACAATGGTTCACAAAAACATTTTAATTAACCAAATAATATCCCACAATAGTGTCAATATAGGTGCACACTAATGGAACACTCACCCGTGCACCCAAATGATCACCAAAATATATTTCAGTAACATTTTTTTGGTTTATCAACCCAATATGCATCTATTCATAAACATACCCATTTTTTATGAATATAGGGATGTATATCCAAGACATACACATAATCTCTACCTCACCAAAACTTTATAATGTTATCCTATATATAGACTTATACTCAAAGTAAGTTGTAGGATTATGTTACATAATCTATGTTTTCCTAAATATAGTTCCCTATTTTCTACTAATATTCCTCTGATAATGACTATAAAGACCATATCACCAGTATCCCATAGACAATGGTTACTTTGTTACATTGGAATAAGATATAATAAATCACATCATTAACGATCAAATAGTTTAGTAGTCTTGGTAAACTAGATATATATTTGAATATCATAATATATTTGAAAACAAAAAAACAAAATGAAAGTAAATATTATAAATCCTTGAAATTAATCAAATATTAATTCTCCATATATTGTAGAATGGAAAAAAAATAAAGGGTGATTTTAGATTCTTATTAAAAGTTGAGTACATCAGATTTTATCATGATTAAATAAAGAGTAATCAACAAGGAAAGGTAAATAACTTAAAACACTTTTCATTTAATAAATAAATTAAGCATGAAGAATATTATGATAGAAGTAAATGAAGATAAAAACATTCTATTTAAAAATTCACTTGATCTTGAAACTGATCCTTTTATATTATTCAAATAAATCACATGAACATTAATAATATATTTAATTATGATCGAACTCACCATGTCGAACATGAAAAACTTATTTTCAAGCCCTGATGAAAATACATATTATAAAAATGGTAATTAGATTAAAAGAATACCCAAAATTGGTTATCTCATGAGACCTATTGATGCATCAAATGTATTTTTAATTCTAGGCCCCACTAATCACTTAAAAAGTCCAATTAATTCATCATATAAACAAACAATCCAACATAATAAATATGCCTTAAAAATCAATAGTTCATCATATTTGAAGAATAACCATATGAAATGAAAATACCTTCCCTATTCAAACTCATCATAAACCATAAAAATAAAGAATAATTATTGTTTCATTTCAATATATCCCTAGAGAACAATAAGTAAAATGATGGTTTCTATCATTGATGAATATAAATACCAAGAAAAAAACATAAACACATTATTGAAGAAAAACACCCCTTTCAATCATGAAAATAAATTTTAAAAAATATAAATTTGAAAAATATTATGAAATATATTTATTTTAAGCATACCATTTAATCTTATAATGTAAGATTAAAAACACAAAAATTTCATGAAAATGGGAAATTCCATTCATTCTGTATAAGAGAAAAAATAATTCCTTTCATAATTTTGAAAGAAAATTCAAAATGTATGTCATTCCAAAAATGATGTGAAGATTTATTTTAATCCATTTTATAAAATTAAGACATGGGTAAAAATTTCTATAACAAATCATTGGATAATATTAAAAATATTCATTAAAATATTTTAAGGAAAATATGTATATCAATGAAAAATATTCCCAACTATGTAGAAAAACATATTTGATTTTCTTGAAAAAAATAATTTAGAATATGGATTACATAAAGAGAGGAAGATGAAAGAAACAATTTTAATTTATATAAACAACCATATTAGAAAAAAAATATTAGGTTTAAGATAGAAATATCAAATAATTTCCCCAATAGAGACATAAACCTAAACAATCCTGATTAATGATGAGTTTTTGAAACAAAATCTGACCACTTTGGTAACATTTGAATCATAACCCCCATGAATGAAATAAATTCAAAAGAAAATTTAAACAACATAAATATAAATTTATTCAAGATATTAAATATAAATGGGGTATTATATACACAAAAAAAAAGAAATAAATGGTGAATATGGAATATTTATCATAGAAATAAAAGTGATATGAGAAACCTATACCTCAAGTCTGACTCATCATGTACATTATTTATCATCCTAAATAACAAAATTATGTTAATTATTTAATTTATTAATAGTTTTATTTAATTTTATTATTCCTTTATTATTTAATTTTTTATTATTTTAAATTGAATTACTTAATCATTTAATTTCACATTGGCCGTGTTGATGATATTTGTCACATAAGTCCAAAATGACTTAAGTAGGTTGAATGTGGTCAATGAGGTGGTTATTTTATCTTAGATAGAATAATAATCAGGTCATAATTATATTTTTTTACATAAATTATACTTGTAGAAACAAGCATGAAATATGGTTATGAAAAATGAACTATATTATAGTCACAAAGACGGTGGGTCGTACGTACACATAACAAACATTTCCATTTGTCAAAGATAAATATGAAAAAAGGTAAGTGTTTTTTATCTTTTAAAAAATGATATTCATATAATATATATAGATATATATAATACTATTTGTTGAAATACACTTCTATATACCATTAATGTGATGATTAAATGAAGAATGAATCACATTGATTTGTGGAGGTTGTATTCCATAGTACGTTTAAACAACATTAACATTATTCAATGAATGGAATGGAAAAAATATATATTTTATATTAATTATAGAGAATTATAAATAAATTATTAATAAAATAAATATATATCAAATAAATCAACATGAAAAACTTTTAGAGGAGATGATGGAAAAATAATTACATCAGTTCATGAGGTGGAAATCCTCCAAACACACAAATGATGGATTCATTTCCCATTTTATGGAAGAGGACACAGAGATATGTTATGACATAAACATGATAATGTATTAGTATATGGTATATAATATGTTACTATATCAGCATGTTTTAATAATATTTTAAGGAGGTGAACTAATAAATTAAACAAAAACACTAGGTTTAGAATGATACCTCTTCTTCAGACAACCTCTATAGGCTAAAAAAATATTATTTATTGTAAGTATTTATAATAAAAGAATGTCCCCTAAGATACTATGTGTAAAGCAACAATTTTATTTTTTAGGCCTTGTATGAACCAATTTTTTTAAGTGTAAAGGTGAAATGAGAGGAGGTTCCCTTTTATATGTGAGGGGAGGGTCACCTTTAGAGTTTTTAAAATATATAACTAATATAAATTAAATTTCATATAAAAAGGGTCCAAAATGATATAATTTTAAATATTATGGTTTTTTAGGGAACATCATCCAATAAAATTTTGACAATTTAGATTAGGGTTTTACCCTTATATCTTTGTTTTAATATAAGTTAAACCTTTTTGACAATTTCTGTTATAACAAAGTCTTCACACATTAGGGTTTAAGAAAGTTACTATAAAATAAAAATTGGATGGTAAATGAATCCTGATTGATATTTTAAGAAATATACTAATAAATTGATATAATATAAGATTTTTAGTAATTTCAAATCATTTAATAAAAAATTATTTATTATAAAATATCATTAATGTCAATTTTGGAACAATTCATTTAATTTGTCTTTGGAAATAACATAAACGAAATTGAATTAGAATATATTCCTTTAAAAAATAGCTAACATTTTATATTTATCTAAAAAATTCATGGCACAAAATAATTGGTTTACTTTATAATACTTTTTATTTTATTCAAAACATTTATTTTATTTTTCTATAAATTGAATAAAGACTCGGTCAGTATTACATAAGAATTTAAGATAATTATTTCATTACCAAAAATTATAAATAAATTAACATGATAAAAATATAATTTATACATAAAGTTAATATTTATAAAACAACATAAGTTTTTCTATCCTTTTAAAAATTATTATAGTTATTAAAATAAAGAAAGTAGAATTTTTGTCTTTATCTTTTACTTAAATATTATAAGGTTAAAAATCATAAAAAAGGCTCAATGTGGCCATACATTAGAGAATTGGTTAAAAATTCTTAAGATACACTCATCCAATAGGATAAATGAAAGTGTTAGGGTCTATGTTTTTTCCATATTATATTATTTTAACCTTAATTACATGATTTACCCATATCATAGTGATTATTGTTTACTATAGCTACTACTTATAATGAATAAAAATTAAATGGTCATATTTACCAAATTTAGACATCATTATTCCAAATATTAAATCCATTTTTCAATATTCAATTTTAAAAATTGTAAGAATTTCATTTGAAATTAGACATCTGAGACGTGATGAGAAACATTGTTTTTCAGAAAAATTCATTTTTAAGTATAAAATGTATTTATAATATATAAAATTATAAAATTATTTACAAAGAAAAAATAATATTATTTTACATAAAATATAACTAATTTTATTTTGAAACTAATCCAAAATATAATTTGACATAATAAATACATGAATAGAAAATACAGTTTTCAAATAAAATAAGTATTTTCCACTATTTATTTAAAAATAAAACTTTTCAAAAAAATCTAAAATTTTCATCATATTATAATTTGATATTCTTCTTTAAAAATGATATCCAATTTAAAAAATTTTTAAAATCAACAAAAATTAATTATTATATTTTCTCATGAAAAGTAGTAAAGGCCATTTTTGAAGATACCTTATTTTTTTAAGAATAAAGTGACATTACTAAAAATTGAGTTATTATTTACTAATAAGTTAACAATAAATTATAATGAGTAGGACATATATATATATATTTCATAAATTATTTAATACTATTCATAATCTATATTTTAATATCTATGTTATAATGGTCATATTTAAATAATAACATTTGATGGGTTATTTAGGCTCGGTGTTGAGTGTCTTATAGACTATACAACATAGGTTTTTTTTTAAAATCTCACAGTGTTACATTATTCCTAACTTTAATAAATTTCTTCCTCACAATTTTATCTCAGTATTTATAAACAAGGGTTTGACATATGAAAATACCTTTTTTGAAACCCCACATCATAATAAGGGATAATTAAACATTCCCGTAAATGGAGGAAAAAAATAAAAAGGTCCTCACATAACTAGGTTTACAAATAGGATAACATTAGTGGGGAAGTGGAAATGTGTCCATGGAGAAAAACACATTGTAAAAATAAATATGGAGAGTGATAGTGAGCATTGATCACATTAAAGTTAATGATCAAGAGAAAGTTAGCGACCACAATATAATAAACTGATGAGGTGTGAAAATGGACATCGATTTATCAAAAATGAAGTTAATAAGATATTTTTCTTTTCAAGATCCTTTTTCCATAGTTGAGGAATTAATTTACCATCTGGATGAATAAAATAATGAAATATACTTACTTGATAAGTTTAATATCACCCTTTAATCAATTTCCACCACAATCTTATATTTTTCTCCAAAATATGTGTATTCAAGATGTTTTCTTGTGCCTGAATTACTAAAATCAACTACTAAGGGATAAAAAATAAAACAAGTATAAATATATCATAATATTATCTTTATAGATTAACCAAAGAAAGTATAGTTAGAACAAGATAATTCTCAAAATGATTAAACATTCATAATATAAAAAACAACATCAATCACCAAATCTCTAATAATAACACCAAAAGTTCAACTCAGGTCATTCGATAAATAACTAAACTTAAAATTCTTCACAATATTTCAGACTAATACTGAAACCCAGAAATATGAATTATTGGATCAAAAATTCTTCCAAGATATCATTTATCTTCAAATAACATTAATCAATCTTAATTTCTCATACCAAAAATGTATATTACTTAATCATATACTCTCTAAGATATGATAATAATTACTTTAAATAACCAAAAAAACCATAAATCCACCTTAAAATTATATATGTTTCCAAAATATAGTTCAAATATTATTACTCAAATAATATTCCATATTTTTTTCCCGTAATTGTATGAGGTTCCCAAAATAGATAACTTCTTCCAAAATAACATCAATCAAAAAATCACTTTTCAATCCCATGGTTTATCCATATAATAAACATATGTTACCAAAATAAAATCAAACTTTATCTATCACATAATTTAATGAAATAAATTCTATCCCAACCAAGACATCATGTAGGCAAGTGGCAAGCACTGCACCATTTTTTCTATTTAGTTTTACGTTCAAAAACCATGAACTTGAATGATGTGACATGTTATCATTTTTTTTAAAAAATATTAATATAATTTTTATAACATCTTTAGAAATATGATAAAATTACTTAAAAATAACCTTAATCATTAAAGATCATATTAGTCATAATGTTTATTAACTCCTTTAAACTTATGAAAATATAATTCTTCCTCAAATAATACTTCATATTTAACCAAATGGTTATATATAAATCAACCCCATTAAAAATCTCAAAAAATATTATTAATCACATTATTTACCATCACATAAAACATCAAAAGGAGTGTATAAGAATTTGAAATTATAATCAACCTTAAACTAATACACCCATGATAGTATCCAAGACTTGTAATTTAACCTCACATGAAAACATCCTAATCTATGAAGTTAGCTAAACCTTTTCTATAACACCTATTATAAGGAAATATTCTTAAACATTACATAATGTTGAGTTTTAAGTCAAGAATTAATTTTATTACATTTTAGGATCTTTAGGGTTTAGAGTTTTAGATTATTTTTACATCACTATTACATAAATAAATACTAAATCATAAAGTGAACACATCCACTTAATTTAGATTTTTCCATTAAAAAAACTTTTATGATATAAAATGTTTTTTTTTTCATTTCATATCTTCAAAATTTTCATCATAACATCATCCTTGTCTGTAATCACCCTTAAAAACCAATATTTTTAAAAACATGGGATTATCACCAGAAGCTTAATAAAGGACATATAAAAAGAATAAATGAAACCTATTAGTTCTGGAATACTTACAAAAGATTTTCTTTTTTCAAAATAAAAATTTTAAAACACAATAAATTTTTTATTACTAATTAAATCAACTTTTCCTTCTAAATATTTTCATAAAACATATCATAAGAAATATTAAAGGAAAAATAAAACTCATAATGGTTCCTTTACAATCTTTAACGAATTATGAAAACATTTTCAATAAATTTTATAGACATCATGCTTATGAAGTGGAACACACTTTCCTTTAAACACAATGAAAATAGTAATCACATAGAAGAACAACATAAAAAATGGAATCACAAGATCATGGATACTTAGTAAATGTGGAAGTAAAGAAAAACACGAAATAAAAATAATTCAAGGGTAAATTCAAAGACAACATCACATGGGTGAAAAAAAATCCCATCATGGATTAGGCTAACACCCTAACCCCACACATAATGTCTCATGTGAAAAAATCATTTCCTTTTGCATTAGATCTCTAGCTGGGTGAACCCATAATAACTGGTTCATGGTTATTGTTCCAAAATAGGAAATAAATAGTAGTAAATAAATATAATAATTACCAATGGAAATAAATGAATTTCAAAATATTTACTCATATCATAATCACATTAAATTTCACAATGAATGCATTTGAGAAATGAACATAAGGCATATATTACCCCATCAATGTAAGAGATATTAAACTATGTATATATGAGAGAGACATATTTACATAATTTTTAATCACTAATAACATTATTGTGAGATATAAAGTTAACTAGAGATGGAAATATCCTAACCCATGGAAATAAAATTTTTTAGAGGGACCCCTTACACCTATAAGAAAAACATTTATAGATATCAAAATATCCATTCCATTTAAAACCCCTTTTGAAAATAATTTTAAAAAATAAAATATGGGTTTTATTTGAATAAAACAAGGAATCTGGAAAATAAATATAAATATTAGTTAATGATTATAGTTTCATGAAATTCCATTTGCACCATATATGTTAAAAGAAAAACATGCATTTACATTTTAAAACTTTTCTATATAAAACATATAAATGAATTCCTTTAAAAACATTTGAAACAAATTCAAAATAGATAAAAAGTTTACTTTATAGTAAATTTATATCCATATTAACACATTAATAAATTAAATTTATGAATATGGATATAGAAGAGAAATATTTCGAAAATAAATATTTAAAGCATATAAAATTATGTTTTTAAAGTAAAGAGAACCTTATGTAAAAAATAATTTCATTCCCATTTTAAAACATTGTAATTAAAGATATATATATTAATAAATGAACTATATGATCCATTTTATCATAAATAGAAATTTTCTTCAAATATTTTTGAGAACATGGACGTCGAAGAAAATTTTTTACATGGGAAACATTAAAATAGGGGTTTTATAATAAAGTATCATACCTCAAGCCCAACTTGTCACATTCATTCCTTATCATCCTTAATAATATATATTTTTTAATTATTTACATTATTATTATTTTTCTTATATTTTATTATTCCATTTATTTAAATTATTCTCATGTTATATAAAATTACATAATCAAATAATTTCATGTTAGATGTTTTTATGATATCCAGCTCGTATATCCAAACTGAATTCGGTAGGTTGACTATGGTAAAAAAGATCATTATTCTATAATCTACATAACAATAAACATGTAATTTTTATCATTTTAAAATAAATTTTACATTTAAAACTAATAATGAAATATTTTTATGGAAAATTACTTATGTTAGAATCCTGGAGATGATATGCCATATGTATGCAGGAGTAACGTTTCCATTTTTAAACAAAAATGACAGAAATAAGTTAGGTGTTATTTTATCTTCATAGAATTATAATTATATCATAAATATAATATTATTTTCTTAAATAAACTTATATATACAATCAATGATATGTGATAATGAAAAACAAATCACATCGATTCATGGAGGTGGTAATCCACATGTACGCACAAATGATGTTATAATCTTTCAGTGAATGGAAAGGTAAAAAAATATATTATAGATTGCATTTAAAAATTTATAAAAATATAATGGAAATGAAATATATAAATTAAATAAATAAACATAAAAATATATGAGATTTGATGATGAAAAATGAATTATATCAGTTTGTGAGGTGGTAGTCCGCCATACACATGAATGATGGTTTCATTTACCATTTGCTATAAGAGTAGATGGATATATCACTAGTGAACAAAGATGATTTAAAATTGGATTTTTTTCAATTTAAATGTTCTGTTCTAACCAATTTCTATAAAGGGGATGTTAAAAATAATTCTTTTGGCATAAGGTTTTAAAAAATGACACTGAAAATGTAAACAAGATTTGTTTTTGTCGTTGTTTTTTCTAAAAAATACGATGAAATTTGTTTATATTTTTTGAAATAATTTTGCATCAGTTTTTATAAAAAAACTTAGAATGGAATTTAATATTTTTTATATAAAATGTTAAATATTACACCCCCAAAAAATTAGGATCCCTATAATATAAAAAGATTATACAACCATAAAAAATGTTTCATTTACTAAAAATCTATAATAACATACAGACTTATAGGAAGTTATTCAAAAAAAATTCTATAAATTTTTATCATAACTAGAATTAAAAAGCGCATATCTAAAATTTTAAAGATGATCAATGTTTATTATTGTTCAATCATTCGTTTGATATCATTATATTCAAACACCCATTATAAAAAAAATTCATTTTGAACAATTTTTATTAGGAAAATGTAAATCTAATCCGAATTATAAGAATATATATATCTTAAATCCTAATCACACCAAAATATAGTATGAAAAAAATATCTATGATGGTTAAATTAATTTTTCATGTACTAATCAACACCATTGAACATCTACAATAATTTTGAATGATATAAAATTAAAAAATAAAATACTATTATAGAAAATATAAAATAAGTAATATGACTAAAATAATCATAATCATTCATTACCCTAGCTGTGATTATCTCATACATGAATCATAGAATATAATATCAACAATTGACATATCCTTGTTGATAATGATAGTAGAACAAATAAAACATTATGTTGATTATAAAAACCAATATATATATATATAAGACCACCACAATTCAATTTTTTTTCATTTTCTAATATTATTTTTAAAGGAAAAGTGTGAACCTTAACAATGTTCCAACTAGAAGATCCAACAACATAAGACCATTAGGAAAAAACCCACCACAATCCGCTTACTTCCATATCCAAAAAACAGTGCCATAAATAAATCAAAGTTTCATTTTTTAAAAAATAAATTCACATGCAGTCTACCACTATGCACAACTCCATAATTATTCCATCAAAAACACCATTTCAAAATTAGAAAATCAAAATGCAGTCATTATCACACATCTTTCACCATCACCTTGAGATGCACACACTAAAACCAATCTGATTTTTTCCTCCATTATAGACCCCATCATTGCTGAGAATACCACCGTCGTCACCATAGAGCACCACCGGAGTACGTCATTGCAGATGATAAGTCAACATTGACAGACACCATCAGAGATCATCACCACCGTACCACCAATGGAAACCATCGTCGGCGCTGACCCTTTTACCACAAAGAGCACCATCATCACCACATCATACAATCATTAGAATACACCATCGACACAAAGAGGATCACCATCAAAGCCTGAACACAAAAGAAAAAAGTGGGACAAAACAAGAATAAGGGATTGGGATTGAATCCTTAGGAAGAAATAACAACTTTTGAGAGCCAAGGAATCTGTCATCCACTAAACCGCATTCCCCAAACCTCGGTGGATCCCTTTCTCCGAAACCAAACGAAAGAGAGGACAATGATTTCAAGATCAGAACACATAATGGTGAATGGGGGTTAAACCAGATTTTAAATTCAAAGAATGGAAAGGAAAGTGAGAGATAAGGAAGGGCACCACCATAGAAAATAATAAAGTGGGAAAAAACACAAAGAAGGGAGTATGAATTAAACCCATGGAAGAAAAGAAAAACTCTACCAGCACATAGAACTCTATCATCCATCAATCCACTCTCCCAAAACCTCACCATATCTCAAGCTCCAAATCTGACCTGGAGAGAAGTTAAGGAATGAAAGATCAAAGTGCTGAGAGGTGTACGAGGAGAAAATCCGAGCACTAGAATAGATCAGTTAAGTTTAGTAAGAGAGAAATAAGAAACTAAGAGAGAACAACCCAAATGGAGAGAGAGCAACCATCGGGAGAAGCTGAAACCCTAAAGGAGGGAAACTAGTCAGGAAGATCAGGAGTAAACAGTCGAGCAAGACATCGACTGAAATAACTAACCGATAATAATGATTTATTATATATATATATATATATCCAAAAAGCAAAATAATATCTAATATAAAAATTAATTATATTTAATTTAATATAATTGATTTCATTTTTCTTCTTTATTGATAAGTGATATTTGTTAATTCCTTCCCATGAACAACATTTTCATATATATCAACTAAAAATATATGTATAAACAATGAGAATTAAACATAATGAGAATATAAAAAACAAAAAAAAACTTATCAAATAATGAGGTAAAATGTTTTCTACGAACACCACCTAATAAAGAGAAAAATCAATATAATGTGTATTCACTTGGGAAAAATACACATAACATCCAATGAACCCTATAATAAAATTTTTTCCCATTTAATGACATTATAATGACCATAAGTTCATTATTATGGTTCAGATCTTACCCAAAAAAATGGAAAAAATGGAGACCCAATATCCTTCATTGATAACCTCTCAAATGTATATGATAATATATTTCCGGTCAACACATATTTCATATCTGTTGAAATATATTCTAGATCTGTAAAACCATAAACACATGTTATGTCATTTTGAATACGCAGTATGCGTAGATAGCTAATCTAAAAATTAATATAGTTTGAAAATTTAAACCATCTTTAATTAACAAAATAAAAAATGAAATGTCTATTTAATTACATGGAAAATAGCTGCAACAATAGAACATTGAGCTCTTTAAAATCAAATGGATCAATGATATTTTTACATAATATTCTCAATTGATAGTCTCTTTAAAATTTACCAGATGAAATTTGAGACTCATAGATATTATCCAAGGAAGAAGATATGTATGATATTTTTTCTATCTCATCATAAATATATGATGTTTCTATAGTTGTTTTTCTTAAGCATTTTTTTCATTTGTTCCATTTATTTGGATTTCAAATACACATATATAAGTTCAATTTTAGAAAAAATTATAAGTAATTTTAAATCATATGTAATTAATATTAAAGAAAACACAAACATCATTGGATTTAAGATGAATAAGTATAGATGGTCAAAGTAATAAATGACCCATACAATCTAGAACACTGGTAATCTCCATGGTAGGGAATGATAGTATAATAGTAGGATCAATAATATCATGTATCAATACTCTAACAAAACCCATCTGAATAGAAAGGTGATGTACATAACCCCCACAAACAATGCATGACTCCAAATTTTACAATATTAAAATCAGGATATTATACATACAACTCACAATATAAGGCCAGATCTAATTAAGAAGGTGGAGGATCTGAGTAGGTAGGATTTGAAAGATGGGTGAGCTAGGAAGGCTACATGGACTGTGACTATCTCTTCATTTGTTCTAACATATCCAAATACACAACTACTATAATTTTATTTCTTATGGACTATTTAATTTCTTTTAGCTAAGAATTTAAGGATTAAATTTCTAGGCCTCTTGACTGTTTACTTTTATGACCAAAATCATTTTGAATACTAAAACGCGCCTCATATCCTCTTATGTGGATGAGGTGTTCTAGATTTTCTAGAGATGTGGAAATAATTTTGATCCAACCCTCAGGGATAAAAGTTTTTTATGTATATTTATCTATAATTTCATCCTAAAATAAAAAATTAAAATGGCATATTAGTGTTGTTAATTTATAAATCTCTCCATCACACCACCACTAAAGTAAGGCATCTTTTCTTGACTAATTTTGTTTCTTCATAATTGAATGTCATCTATAATTGCATAACATAAATATTAGTCATTTAAAATATATCATACTAAAAAAATGAGATAAAATAAATCAATTGAGACATTTTTCCTCTAGTACCTACCAAAGATGATCTATCACCATATTGTTAAGAGACTTCCAATTTGTATATAAAATTATTATCCAGTAATATCTCTACAGGACGATATAGATGATAAACTGCGTTGCATTTGTGCCAATTTCATTATTATTATTATAAAAAAAATATGTAATAACTCATCTCACCGAGAAAGTTAAAGTTTTAGTAAATGTGTAATGTCAAATTCAAAAACTTGAGAATTTAATTTCTGAATATTAAAAGTAGAAGACTCCCCCACTGAAGTCTCATTTCTAGTGCTGCAATTATTTTATTGTAAATTAAAAAATTTCTTTCATTAACTAATTATATTACTAGATATTTAATAATTTGAATAAATAAAAATACCTTAGTAGATATTCCTCTATCTTTGTATGTATGTCTCATTGTAATAAGAAAATGTATTGAAATTCTTGTGCACCTGAATATTATTTGACAAGTCTGTAATTAGAAAAAAAAATATGTATGTAAAAAAATTGGCACACATGTGTATGTTTTTAAAAGAATAATGATGTTATAATTCTTACCCAAAAAAATATGAATGGTGAATTATTATATATAAAACATAATTATAAAAATATATAAACATTTAAAAATGTAAGTATTAATGTTTGAAAAGGTGTTCTCATATGTTTAAATTAAACCAAAATGTAATATTGTATAGCAGTTATTTCAATGAAAAAATATTTAACCATAACCATGGAATATCAAAATTAAATACAAAAAATAAAATAAAAAATAAAATATATATAATCAAATATCCAATATTTATTAAATAATATATTTTTACACATGTAAAATTCAGAAAATAAATTTAATGTAAATAATTACCAGATTTTTTTAGGAGAGTAATTTAGTGTTTTCTAATATCCCTTATGAATTATCATTTTGTATTACATGAAATATGTTTACATTATAGTCATTGTTATACATAAATTGTATAATAGATGAAGAAGCCTCATATAAATCATTAACATCATCATCATCCTTATTATCCAAATGGATTATTATCGCTTGAAAAATTATGCACTACTTGTTATTCAATGAACTATTAACATAAAATATTTTCTTTGCATACGTTGCTAGGATAAATGGTTCCTTATTATTGTTAAATATTATTAAATCAATTGGTTTTAACCCATATACATAATGTTTCAAACCACTATTACTTGAAACCCAATTACACTTAAACACAGTGACTCGAAATTTAATATAATTAATTTTCCATTTGTCTTTAAGAACACCAAAACATTTCATTGATGAAAAAATTGGGTTTTTTTATTTCACACTCAAGAAATACAATGCTTCAGCAATGACCATTACAAAACTATTTTGAACAGTAGTCTTATCATCCGGTTTCATTATGTAAAATTTGTACCAATTAATATCAAAACTAGACCATGTGTTCACATTAAGCGATGGTCCCCATGCCAACCATTTCAATTTTTTGAGATAGATATATCTACGATGAATTTATCTTAAAACTATGAAACAAATGTGCTTTTATATTCAATAATCAGCCACTTTTCATTTCTTATTGGATATTCATAACTTTAATTCTGCAATATGAGATGATATATATGATTAAAAATAATTTGTGTCATTCAACATATATAAATGTTCCTACATCACTTCATCACATGGAATGATATTTAACTTTAAGCCTTGAACCACTCTACCTTCACTATAAAATATCATATGTTAAGATATAGGGAGAAAAATATGTGCTACTTCATTCAAATAATTAGTACATAACTCAATCACCTCTTCCAATATATATTTTTGAACAATTGAGGCCTCTAAAACATAAGAATTTTTTACATATCCCTTAAAAAATTTCATATATGATTCAAAAGGATACGACCATCATAAATAAACTGCCCCACATATTCTTATCACAAGCATCAAATGAATCCCTAGATGAACCATTATATCAAAAATCATGGGAGGAAAATACATTTCTAGTTGACAAAGAATAAGAGAAGTATAACGACCCATACATTACATACATTGTTCATACTTTAAAATTGAAGCACACTTATTAAAACATATAACAAAACCATGAAAGGACTGTATAGGTATAGTGTCTTTAGAAACTGGGAAACATAAACAACTGGTTCATAAATCATCTAAATTGTCTCCCATCTATTTCATCATATTTAGAGTCTCTTTTTGGAATATCCTACTTAATACCGTTCTTCCAAACCTAGGGAAAAGAAAACAAATAAAACGGTGAGCTCAAATGCTTAGTAAGGGTAATCAAAAGAAATATCAATCATATAATATTCATAAGAACATAACATTTTGAAAATCATAACTTGCAAAAGAGATCATAACAACATAACATGGGATAAATCATAGTAGTGAAATGTAATACCAATAATCATAACTTAAAACATGAAACTTTGTGGCATATACACATAATCATAGAATATCATTTCATATTAGTCAAGACTCATTTCCCAGACTATCTTAGCGGAAAAAGTCCATTACTGAACCGAGTTCACTCCTCGTTGCAGTCTTGTATCACTGAACGGGTTTAACATTCTGTTCCATCCATATCTTTCTCATGAGATATAAATCTTTAGCAAATTCATTGGATGGAGATATAGGTCCCACCCATCTCATAATGAAACCATTCTTATGTGTGCCACAAAATCATAAATTATACATCATAACATAACCCATGTATTAAAAATGGGATTCTTAAACATCATGTCCTCATAACATAATCCATAAAAGGACATCATAAAATTAATTCCATCATAACATAATCAAATAAATGTAAAAATAGGTATAGAAACAGAACCTTATATTATCTTATATGGAAAATAATTTTGATAAAACACTTGAACTCCATTCTTATGGAAAATATCCTTTCTACTTCAAAAACATTTTTCCTTTCTTAACATGTCATAAAATTTTAAAATAAAAGAAGTGGATTAATAAATTTACTAGAAAACTTGTAAAGGAATCTTCATATAAATAATTTTCTAAAAATCCCTTCATGCCGTATAAGTTAAAGAAAAACATTGTTCTCGTACTTTGGCTGGAAAAGTAAAAAAGTACCTCGTACTAAAAACGATAAAAGATTCCTTTCATATCTTCTACTAAAAACTTACCACTGGGTAAAATTGGATTTAAAAATTTTTAGGAGGATAAAAATAATATTACATATTGAGGAAACATGGATGTGGATGATAAATATTCCCCAGTAAATTCTGAAGTATAAACAATCTCAGATACAATTGACATTGTGAGACTTTCCCTTACCATAGGTCCGGTGTGCTTCGTACGTGTCCAAACCTCCTGTATAATGATTTAAATATTGTTATTTACTTATTCCAAAATAATTATCATTGTTATGATATCATATATGGTCATATTCTTATATTCTTATTATAAATATTTCATTTCTACTTATTATTCGGGTGTTTATTTCTTTTTCTTCTTATGCTTGTTTTGTCGAATAAATTCTTATTCATATTATTAGGTTATAGAAACCTCATTTACAGAATGGTATTAGTGTAATATAAATCACATTTATTCATTCAATTCATTTATATAGTCATTATTCAATGAATATCATGTAGAACGAGTCGCATCACAACGTGGAGACGGTAGGCCGTACGTACCAATGAGCGATGATATCATTGCCATGATCGTGGAAATGTATTGAAGTGTATGTATAATATTTCAGAATCAAAATAACTTTACAATAATCATATATAGTTATTTATTTACACCATTATACCCATCCAAGTAAGGTGGTGTTGGAAAATAGATTACACCATGACGTGGAGACGGTATTCCGTACGTACGGACATGCAATGATTTCATTTACCGTAGGACGGAAAGAAAGTGAAATAGGGTTGTTTAATATTTATAATAACATATCAGTATATGAGGGATACTGATGTTATTACTTCATAATTAAACAACTAAATAAGAGGAAGTAGAAGAAGAAAGAAACATGATGAAATCAGTAGAAGGTATTACCTCTTTCTCGAAGTGCCTCCTTTAAACTTCATCTTAGGGCACTAGAGTTAGTCTTTTGAGAAGTCGAATACCTCTATAAAGTTTCTAGGGAATTGGGGAAGTGAAATGGGTAGAGTTTGGTAGAGCTTCAAGGCTCCAAATGGTGTTAGGTGGAGAGAGATGAGGTGCCCTTTTATAAGGGAGGAGAGGGGAACCTTTGGAATTATAAGTAATATAAATTTATAATAAATTACAACCCCACTTAAAAACCTCCAAAAATTACTCAAATCCGAAGCTTAGATGATATAGGGTTTTAATCGCATCATCCAATAATATTTAGACAAGTTGGGAATTTATTTTAAACATTATCAACTTGATTTATCCTTATATAATCTATTTAATTTTATTTGAGGTAATAATATTCTAAATTTTTAATAATTATAAATAATTACTTATATGTTGTGAATTGTCCATAATTTTATACTTTATTACATTTTAGACCATATTAATTTTAATTTATAATTTTTAAATATTCTTGTGATTTTAAAACAATTTTATAATATGTAATTTCTTTAAATTAACTATAGTGTCAATTTTGACACTATTCATTTATTTGAGTTTAAATAAAATATATTCAGAAAATATGTTCAAACTAAAATATTTAATAGATTCATAACATGTGATTTGTATCTATATAATTAGTGGAGGACATTAAATAGTTCATATAATATTTATATTAATACTTTTAAAATAATTTATTTTATATTTCAATCAATAAAATAATTTCAACATCACTATTGTGTAATAATTAATGATACTTATTTAATACATAAAATTATAAAAAACTCATTTGATGTAGATAATTTTATTAGATTTCTGGAGACCATTCATGTTTGATTTTTCATGAAGTTTATCACTAAATTAAAATTATTATACTTATATGATTTAAGGGAGTGACATGTTATCACTTTCTTTGGTATTAATAATAATTATATTATTTCATGGTCAAAAGTCCATGAAATGAATCTAGTACAACCCTTAAATGATATGGGTAGAATTTTATTCATCCAATAGGATTTTGGAAATTGTTAGGGTAATGTTATAATCTTATTTTTACCCTTAATTACTCGATATACCTTTAACTACAGTAAATAAAAATTACCGAAGTTACTATTCATGATATCAAAAAAATAAAAGTAGCCTATTAACATAATTTGGATGCACTGAATCCAAATATGGAATCAATTTCTCAAAATTCAAAACACAGAAGTTGTAGTAATTAATTTAAAATTAACCTCATTGTTAAGAAAACAAGTTTTAAAAGTTAAAACCTTGGCAAAGATTGAAATGTTTTTACCTATGAATTCAATGAAAAATTAATGGTAATGACATAAATTATATTAAATGGTAAAAATATATTTTATTTATACTTTAAAACCATCCAATATTATAATTTAACCATATAAATTATTGTGATGAAAAAAGTTGTTTTTAATTAAAATATAGCGTATTTTTACTATTCATTAAAATATGAAAGTTATCAGAATAATATGAAAAATATATCCAAAGTAAATTTTTATATCCTGATTTCAAAGAAGAATTTTATTTTTTCAAATTGAACTTATAAATCTGTCAAAAACTAGATTTAAAGTTGGTGCGCCATCAAAAGGCGGCAAAACTGCATTTTTTTGAAAAATATTTATTTTACCCAAAAAAATTATTTGGTTCACATAAAATGTTTTAGAAAATGTATAAGATGAATAATAATTTTATAAAATTAAAAATGTAGTTAATAATATTCATAACAGCTAGTCCATAATAATATTATAACAATATATCATTGTTTAGTGAAACCTAGTATTGCATACTACCCATGCTATCAAGGAAGGTCACGATTGCATGTAACCCAATACAGGCTAGAGTTGTGTGTATTGAAAGATTCCTTTGATGATGAATATAACATAAAAACAAAATATTTCTCATAAAAATCTCGGGTGTTACATTCTTCCCCCTTAAAATGAATTTCGCCCTCGAAATTTGTCACTTCGTAACAAACAGATGAGGATAACTCTCCCTCATCATATCCTAAAGCTCCCACGTAACTTCTTCTAATTAGAGGTTCATCCAAAAAAAATTCACCAAGCGAGTGGTCTTCTTTCGTAGAAATTTTTCACTACGATCCAGATTCTATATCATCTATTCTTCATATGAAAGACCTTGCTCCAGCGGTACAACTTCTGATCTTAGTACATGTGAAGGATCAGGTATGTACTTTCTCAGGAGAGATACATGGAACACATCATGAACATGAGAGAGATTTGGTGGAAGAACCAATCGGTAAGCTACCTTCCCAACAAGATCTAGTATTTCTAAAGGACCAATATACCTAGGTCTCAGCTTGCCCTTCTTTCCAAATCTCATTACTCTCTTCCATAGAGATTTTGTTAAGAACACTTTATCACCCACTTCTAACTCTTGGTCTTTTCTTCGGTTGTTTGCATACCTTTTTTGTCGACACTGAGCTGCTCTTATGTGTTGTTGAATAGATCAGACCTTTTCTTCCATCTCATCAATAAGATCATGTCCTAATACCTTTCTTTCCCCAACATCATCCCAGTAAGTAGGAGTTCAACATTTCCTTCCATAGAGAGCTTCATAAGGAGACATATGAAAACTGTAGTGAAAGCTATTATTATAAGAAAATTACACCAAAGGTAGGTGTTGATCCCAACATCCTTTGAAATCCATAGATTAAGCTCTCAACATGTCTTATAGAGTTTGAATTTTCCTCTCAGACTGACCGTCTGTCTGAGGATGATAAGCAGTGCTGCAACTCAAATCTGTATCTAGAGTATGCTGAAGACTTTGCCAAAACATCGAGGTAAACCTCAGATCTTGATCAGATATAATGGAAAGTGGTACTCCATGCAATCTTACCACATCCTTTACATATATCCTGGAAAATTGATCCAGAGAGAAATCTTCTCTAATACCAATGAAGTGTGATGACTTCGTAAGATGATCTACTATAATCCAGATAGCATTATTTCCTTTGGATGTTTTAGGATGTCCGGTGACAAAGTCCATAGTGATGTTTTCCCATTTTAAATTGGGTATGAGTAATGGTTGTCACATCCCCTTAGAATTATGTCTCTTAGCATTAACTTGCTGAAAAACCAAGCATCGAGAGACATATTCAGCAACACCTCTTTTCATTCCATCCCACCAGAAGTACTCTTTTAGGTCCCTATACATCTTCATACTTCTAGGATTAATAGAGAATGAATAAGTATGAGCCTCATCCAATAGAGCTTTCTTTAATTCTGGGATGGGAGGAACACAAACCCGATTCCGGAACCTTATTATCCCATCACAATCAAAGTTTAATTCAGGAACATTTCTCACCTTATTTTGTACCTCTACATCTTATTTTTGGGCCTCTTTAATCTTTACATGTATAGATGGTTGAACATTCATTTGAGAAAGATAAGATTTTCCCCTTCCATTATAATTCCAAGATCCATCCTTTATAAATCTATAAATATTGGATCTTTAGTGATCCTCATCATGGATAAGATAGCATGGTCTTGTCGACTTAATGCATCTGCCACCTTGTTTTCTTTCCCAAGGTGATAATGAATTGATCAGTCGTAATCCTTAATCAGTTCCAACCATCTTATTTGGTGCATATTCAGCTCCTTTGGTGTGAAAATATACATTAAACTTTTATGATCAGTATAAATATCACACATTTATCCATAAAGATAATTCCTCCAAATCTTTAATGTAATGATTACCACAGCTAACTCCAAAACATGAGTTGGGTAATTTTTCTCATGGATTTTCAACTATAGTGAGGCATAAGATATCACCATATCATTGTGCATGAGAACACACCCCAGTCCCTTCTTTGATTCATCACTGTAAATCACACACCTTTCTCCACTATAAGGTAGTGTGAGCACATGTGCACTGGATAACCTTCTTTTTAACTCCTTGAAATTATCTTCACACTCCTCCATCCAAACGAACTTAACTCCTTTTCAAGTCAACCTGATGAGTCAGTTAGATAATCGTGAAAAATATTTCTCAAAACGTTGATAATATCTAGCCTGACCAAGAAAACTTCGGATCTCAATTACTGTTGTTGGTCTCGACCATCTTTCGATAACCACTATTTTTGCTGGATCCACAGATATCCCCTCATTTGAGATTATGTGACCCAAAAATGAAACTTTTTGAATCCTAAATTCACACTTGGTAAATTTGGCATAAAGATTCTCCTTTCTCAGGGTCTTTAATACAATTCTCAAGTGATCTTCATGGTCTTCCTTTCTCTTTGAATAGAAAAGAATATCGTCTATAAAGACTTCCAAAAATTGATCAAGATAGTCTCTAAAGACTCTATTCATTAGATCCATGAAGATAGCAGGGGCATTAGTAAGACCAAATAGAATCACTATAAATTCATAGTGTCTATACCTTTTATGGAAAGCTATCTTTGGTATATCCGCCCTTTTGACCCTTAATTGATGATACCCTGAACAAAGATCAATCTTGGAAAAGTATTGAGCTCTTTGTAGTTGGTCAAATAAGTCATCAATGCATGGGAGAAGATATTTTTTCTTGATAGTGATCTTGTTAAGTTCTCGATAATAAATGAAGAGTCTCATTGGTCCAACTTTCTTCTTAACAAATAGAACAAGTGCTCCCCAAGGTGACGCACTAGGGCGTACGAATCCCATATCAACATTGTCTTAGAGTTTCTTCTTTAATTCCTGAAACTCAATTGGGGCCATTCTATAAGGTGTCTTTGAAATAGGCAAATCACCCTGTACGAGTTATATTGAAAACTCAACTTCACGATTTGATGGAAGCCCCAGAACTTCCTCTGGAAAGACATTATCAAACTCCTGTACAATGGGTGTATTCTTAATCATGAGTTTCTCGCAAACCATTTGAGATAAATAACCTTCATTTAGTGGAATTAATACCCATAAGATAGAAGAATTTTCCACTAGAAGGTTATGTTCATCCTTGCATTGATAGATGATCGTAGATTGATCGGGAATATTAAATGTGGCTTCCCTTATTTAGCAATTGATATGATCTCCATATAATGAAATCCAATCCATGCCTAGAATCAAATCAAATTCCACTATAGGAAGGATCACAATATTTGCAGGAAGCACTTTCCCACAAAATTCAATCGAAGAAGAATTGTAAACTTATGATGAGACCATTGTTCCACTAGGATTAGTCACAGATAACTCAACATCTAATTGTTGAGGTAATACAGTGATACCCTTAGAAAATTATTTAGAAATAAAAGAGTGGGTGGATCCAGAATCAAATAAAACATTTGCTACTTTAGAGTGGATGGTAAGTGTACCTTTCACCACTTTGTTATCGTACTCCACATCGCCGATAGTAATTGCTTGTGACTTTCCTTTGTCTTTGGCCTTAAGAGTTTGTTGACGTCGATCGTCATCAACAACCCTTGGATTTGGGCATTGATTGGCATAATGCCCCATCTCCTTGCACTTGAAACATTGAATTGTTGGAGTTTTATTCTATGTATCCCTCTCTTTGTTCACATCATTATACTTCTTCTTCCCATTATTTCAACATTCATTTGCCCGATGACCTTCTTTTCCACACTTAAAACATTTTCTTGTCCCTTTAAGACAATTCCCTCCATATTTCTTTCCACAATTTGAGCGTAAAGGAAAACTCATCTTCTTTTCAGTGTGGTCTTTAGATTTTCCTTTGAATTCCATTTTCCTCTTCTTATCAAACCCATATGACTGATGGGTTACCCCAATATCCATCTCAACCTTGAGAGCACATAGAACAATTTCCTCGTAGCTATTGAAGTCCCTTATGGATAACGACCTTCGAAGACTTGGTTTTAAGCCACTAAAGAATCAATCGATTTTACTCTCAGGTTGGATAATAATTCCAGAAGCATTCCTTTAAAGTCTTGTAAATTTTTTTTCTTAGGTATGAACGGATTCATCATCATTTCAATTCAGTTCAAGAAACTCCTTCTCCATCATTGTTGGAAGAATATGAGGGAAGTACTTATTGAAAAGATAAGTTCTTGAACTCATACCATTCCATAGACTCAATTTTATCCCTTTGCCTTATATTATTGATAAGATTCCTCCTTTAATAAGCTTCACCTTCCAAACGATATACTGCTAAGATGAATTTATCAAGTTCAGAACATTGAAGAACTGAAAATATCTTTTCAGTGGTACTGATCCATTGCTCAGATACTAATGGATCAGAAGACCCGCTGAATGATGGTGGACGCTGCCTCATGAAGGATTCAACAGAATGTTGCTCCTTCCTTTGCTTGTTTGGAAGTCTTTAATGATTCATAGCTTGAGAAAGTTTTGTGTGCATGTCTGCAAGATTTTTCATTCTAGCTCCCATAACGTTTGGTTGCTCAGGGGGGACAATCATTGCATTGCCCGTCACATTCAGCATTAACATGGTTCCTTCAGGTTCCATCCATTTACTAAAACCAATAAGCATAGTGTGAGAAACACTAATCATAATAGGAAAACCACATAATCAAAAATAAAATTTTAAACATAAGGCCTTATCTTAGGTTATTCATGGACATTTATAAAACACTATGATTTTTTCATATGCTTATACATATCCTTAGGGTTCTTACTAAGGCCTTCACATCCTAGTTTCCAAAGGTTGACTATACCTTTCCTCTGATACCAACTACAATGACCCATAATTTACATACATTGTTCATACTTCAAAATTGAAGCACACTTATTACAACATATAACAAAACCATGAAAGGACCATATATATATAGTGTCTTTAGAAATTGGGAAACATAAAAAACTGGTTCATAAATCATCTACATTGTCTCCCATTTATTTCATCATATTTAGAGTCCCTTTTTGGCATATCTTATATAATACCTTTCTTCCAAACCTGGGGAAAATAAAACAAACAAAATGGTGAGCTTAAATGCTCAGTAAGGGTAAACAAAAGAAATATCTATCATATCATATTCATAAGAACATAACATTTTGAAAATCATAACCTGCAAAAGAGATCATAATAACATAACATGGGATAAATCATAGTAGTGAAATGTAATCCCAATAATCATAACCCAAAAAATGAAACTTTGTGGAATATAAACATAATAATAGAATATCATTTCATATTAACCAAGACTCATTTCCAAGACTATCTTAGCGGACAAATTCTATTACTGAACAGAGTTCACTTCTCGTTCCAGTCCTGTATCACTTAACCGGTTTAACCTTCCGTTCCAGCCATGTCTATCTCATGTGATATAAATCCTTACCCAATGCATTGGAGGGAGATATAGGTCCCACCCACCTCATAATGAAACCACTCTTATGTGTTCCACAAAATCATAAATCATACATCATAACATAACCCATGTAATAAAAATGGGATTCTTAAACATCATGTCATCATAACATAAACTATAAAAGGACATCATAAATTAATTCCATCATAACATAATCAAATCAATGTAAAAATAAGGATAGAAACAGAACCTTATATTATCTTAGATGGAAAATAATTTTGATAAAACACTTGAACTCCTTTCTACTTCAAAAACATTTTTTCCTTTCTTAATATGTCATAAAATTTTTAACTAAAAGAAGTTGATTAAAAATAATCATGAAAACTTCTAAAGGAATATTCATAGAAATAATGTTCTAAAAATCCATTGATGTTGTATAAGTTATAGAAAAACATTCTTCTCGTACTTTGGCCGAAAAAGTCAAAAAGTACCTCGTACTAAAAAGGACAAAAGATTCCTTTCATATATTTTAATAAGAACTTACCAATGAGTAAAATTATATTTAAAAAATTGTAGGAGGATAGAAATAATATTACATATTGAGGAAGCATGTATCTGGATGATAAATATTCCCCAGTAAATTCTAAAGTATATACAATCTCGGATAAAAATGATATTGTGATATTTTCCCTTACTATAGGTCCGATTTGCTTCATACGTGTCCGAACCTCCTGTATAATGATTTAAATAATGTTATTGAATTATTCCAGAATCATGACCATTGTTATGATATCATATATGGTCATATTCTTAGCTTCTTATTAGTAATATTTCATTGCTACATGTTATTCGGGTGTTTATTGCTTTTTCTTCTTATGCGTGTTTTGTCGAATAAATTATTATTCTTATTTTTAGGTTATAGAAAACTCATTTATAGAATGGTATTAGTATAATATAAATCATATTTATTCATTCAATTCATTTATATAATCATTATTCAATGAAGATCATGTAGAACGAGTCACATCACAATGTGGAGATGGTAGGCCGTACGTACACACGAGTGATGATATCATTCCCATGATCATGGAAATGTATTGAAGTGTATGTATAATATTTCAGAATCAAAATAACTTTACAATAATCATATATAGTTATTTATTTACACAATTATACCCATCCATGTAAGGTGGTGTATGAAAATAGATTACACCACGGCGTGGAGACGATATTCTGTACGTACGCACGCGCAGTGATTTTGTTTACCGTAGGATGGATAGAAGGTGAAATAGGGTTGTTTAATATTTATAAAAAAATATAAGTATATTAGGGATACTGATGTTATTACTTTATAATGAAACAACTAAATAAGAGTAAGTAGAGGAAGAAAGAAACTTGAAGAAATCGGGAGAAGGTATTACCTCTTTCTTGAAGTGCCTCCTTTAAACTTCCTCTTAGGGAAATATAGTTGGTATTTTGAGAAGACCAGTACCTCTATAAGGTTTTTTGGGAAGTGGGAAAGTAGAATGGGCAGAGGTTGGATGAGATTCAAGGCTCAAAATGGTGTGAGGAGGAGAGGGAGGAGGTGCCCTTTTATAATGGAGGAGAGGGGCACCTTTGAAATTATAAGAAATATTAATTTATAATCAATTCCAACCCCACCTAAAAACCGCCAAAAATGACTCAAATCATATGATTAGATGGGATAGGGTTGTAATATCATCAGAAAATAAAATTTAGACAATTTGGGAATTTATTTTAAACATCATCAACATGATTTATCCTTATATAATCTATTTAATTTTATTTGTGGTAATAATATTCTAAATTTTAAATCATTATAAATAATTACTTATATGTTGTGAATTGCACATAATTGTATAATTTATTAAATTTTAGAACATATAAATTTTAATTTATAATTTTTAAATATTTTTGTGATTTTTAAAAAATTTTATAATATTAAATTTATTTAAATTAAGAATAGAGTCAATTTTGACACTATTCATTTATTTGAGTTAAAATAAAATATATACAGAAGATATGTTCGAACTAAAATATTTAATAGATTAATAACATGTCATTTTTATCTATAAAATTAGTGGAGAACATTAAATAGATCATATAATATTTATTTTAATACTTTAAAATCATTTATTTTATATTTCAATTAATAAAATAATTTCAACATCGCTATTGTGTAATAATTAATGATAATTATTTAATCCCTAAAAATTATAAATAAATTCATATGATGTAGATAATTTCATTATATTTTTGTATACTATTCATGTTCGAAGTTTAATGAAATTTATCACTAATTTAAAATTATTATACTTATATGATTTAAGAGAGTGACATGTTGTCACTTTCTTTGGTTTTAATAATAATTATATTATTTCATGGTCAAAAGTCCATGAAATGAAACTGCTATGAAAATTAGGTGATATGGGTCTACTTTTATTCATCCAATAGGATTTTGGAAATTGTTAGGGTAATTTTATAATCTATTTTTTTCCCTTAATTACCCAATTTACCTTTAACTACAGTAAATAAAAATTACCATAGTTACTATTCATAATATCAAAAAAATAAAAGTAACCTATTATCATAATTTGGAACCATTGAATCCAAATATGGAATCCATTTTTAAAAATTCAAAACACAGAATTTTCAGTAATTAATTTAAAATTAATCCCGTTATTAAGAAAACGGGTTTTAAAAGTTAAAACATTACCAAAGATTGAAATGTTTTTACCTATGAATTCAATGTAAAATTAATGGTAATGACATAAATTATATTAAATGGTAAAAATATATTCTATTTATTCTTTTAAAACATCCAATATTATAATTCAAACATATAAATTATTGTGATGAAAAAAGTTGTTTTTAATTAAAATATAGCATATTTTTACTATTCATTAAAATATGAAAGTTATCATAATAATATGAAAAATTTATCCAAAGAAAATTTTTAAATCCTGATTCCAAATAAGAATTTTATTTTTTCAAATTTAACTTATAAACATGTCAAAAACTAGATTTAAAGTTGGTTCCCCATCAAAAGGCGGCAAAAATGCATTTTTCAAAAAATACTTATTTTACCCGAAAAATTATTTTGTTCACATAAAATGTTTTAGAAAATGTATAAGATGAATAATAATGTTATAAAATTCAAAATGTAGTTAATAAAATTCATAACGGCTAGTCCATAATAATATTATAACAATATATCATTGTTTAGTGAAGCCCAGTATTGCATACTACACACGCTATCAAGGAAGGGCGCGATTGCTTGTAAAGCAAGCCAAGCTAGTGTTGTGTGTAGTGAAATATTACTTTGATGATGTATATAACATTAAAACGAAATATTTCTCATAAAAATATTGGGTGTTACCAGAATCTTCATTCTCTAACAAATCTAACAAATTTGGATCAATTACTTCACGACAAATGTATTTTAAAAAATTATATAACCTAATGAGAATCTTTCTAACAACTATCGATAATATACCACGTAGTGAGAATGGTAGAATTTGTTGCATCAATATAGGAAAATCATGGGATTTCGTACCTATTGATTTTCAATTCGTCAATGAAAACAAATTATTTAAATTTTTAGAATAACCTATGAGTAATTTAACACCATGAAGACACTAAAAAACTTCATATTATCTGTATTTATTAATGTGTGGTAAGCCAGAGGTAAATATGTTTTGTTCCCTTTAATAGTGGGGGATAATTCCAAAAATATTACCATTGATATCAAGTTGAATATGGAATTCAATCTATCATTTTTCTTTTTTTTAATGTCTAAAAAGTGTCAAATCAAAATGTTACATATTTTATTCTCAATATGCATAACATTGATGTTATGATTTATCCCAAAAAATATCCAATAAGGTAGTTAGAAAAGATAGACTATTTATCCTTGATATTTCTTTGGAATACCAAATCTTCTTTTCTTTACAAATGTTGAATCAATATTTTTCACCCTGTTGTAATATTCATCGATTGAAAATGGTCGATGTGGAAGGTTTTATTCCTATAAACCATTAAATAATTTTTTCAATCTATGATAATGATGATCAATTCAAAAAAATCATCAATTTCCCATGTACATTGTCTTTCTTCTATTCTGGAATCGATAATATGAATTCTCTTCTTCAAAAATTGGACAATATTTATGTCCGTTAACATGGTATCCAGATAAGTTTCCATATACTGGAAACTCATTTATAGAAAACATTATCATAACATGAAAAAGAAAATACTCTTTATTATATGCATCGAAAATATTAACACATGTCTCCCATATAATTTTCAAATAATTAATCAATGGTGAAAGATACACATCAAAAATCATTTCTAAGTTGTTTTGGTCCAAAAATCATCCAGATCATCATACGATATTTTTTCACCCGACATAGATATGGGAATAAGTTTCAAACTACTAAAAAAACATTCCATGAACTATGTTGGTTAATTAGGCTCCGATATAGATTCATTCCATAAGTATATAATCCCATTCTAATATTTTAACATCACTTTCAAAATCACAATTTTTTTTATCAAATCTCTTCTAGTGTGGTGAATCAATAGGGTGATGTAAGTTACCATCATATATGAACTTATCTTAATTCCATATTTAACTTTTTGTGTCAATTTAATTTTCAAATAGGCACTTCAAACAAGGAATTATTAGAATGAACCAAATTTATTTAAAAAGAGCATTGATTTTGGTACCGAAGAATGAATCATAGTTTAATTATCATAATTGTATGAAATAATTATTGGATGATATCATTAGAATGTACGAAATTTATTTTTCATGTGGTTATATTTCAGTACTTAAGAATGAATTTGATTTTACTATTTCATCCATCTTATAGCTTGATGTCCCCCATGGAGGACAACATGACAAATATTCATATTCTTTCATATACATCCCACAATAATTGGGGGAAGTATGTATCTTTGTATACCCCAATCCCCTTGGAATTAATTTTTTCATCACCTCATAATTGGAATCTGGAAGACTATTTCTATCTTGAAGTCACACATTTAAAATATCAATTAGGATAAACTTTTATCAGGTTACCCATTTCTTGATTTAAAGTTAACTAATCTCAAAATTGCAAATAACACTATTTATTTACTACTACTTTGGAAAAATGATTTCTTATAATCTCCATAGAATCATTCATCAATTTCTATTTTTTCAAGGGCTTTGACACTAAAACCATGAATTAATTCTTTAATACGATCTTCTACCTCATTATGAACATTATCATCAACATTAGATGTTGAATTTTCAATTATTTCACCATTCCAAATCCAAAGTGTATAATTATGGATAAAGAAAATAAAAAATTATATGATCCTTGATTTATCTAGATATTAACTTTCTCATATACAAACACATCACACATGGAAATAAAAAAAAATCTATGTTTTTTAATATTTTGTTGAAAAAATTACAAGAATTCCTCAAGTCCTTTTTCATATTACCTATTGGTTATTCATAAATTTATCCAATTATGATCCATTAAATATCTAAAATAACAATATGATCAGTGAATATATGACAAAATAAAAACATTTAAATATATATATACATATATAAACAGATAAATTAAAAAAACACAGTCAAGAAAAATGTTTGGTAATCAAATTATAATGTCTTGGTACTGAAAAAATCATCAATAGGGAATATAACATCCCTTGAGGTATATGACATGTATTCATACCACATAAATATAAAAATATAACATCAATGTTATATAAAACAAAAATTACATCAATAATATATAATTTTGTGATATTTATTTGATTGCATTATCATATTATATTCAAATCACAATATCATATCAATGATAAAATAACCATGTCAAAAATATAATTTACCATATAATTATGTAAAATCACATTGACCACCCATAAAAAATTATCATAATATTATTTATCAAGTAATAAGATCACTTTAAAATTTCATTCTAACAATTTATATCATAATTAATAAGAATATATCCAAAAACACAAATTCTATTTCAAACCAGATGATTTTGGTGAATTTATTCAACTACCACTAAGTTTCTCTTTTTTCCTATTATAAATTAATACACATTCATCATCATCGGATGACTAACATAAAATTATCCTTGGTTATATAATATAATTAAATAGAATATTTATCTATATACTCTCATAGCATCACATCATATAGATCAAGTTCAACAACTTTATTATGAAAGATTCAATAGAAAATTAATCAATATTTGACACACATCACAATATCGATTAAATTATTAATGAAATATATTTTACATATCCTTACTTTACAAAAACATTAATCAACATATAACATCATAACCATTTGATAATTTCATCAAATAAAAAATTTATCCAAAGAAGAAAACTTTAAGAACAACATTTATAAATAATAATCAACTACCTGCAAATAATTGAAACAATAACTTGACAATATAACTAAATGATAAATAATTTAACTTCAAAATAAAAAACCAATAAAATTTAGATTTATACTAGGAAAATGGATTCATAATTTGAACTGGCTCCCTAAAATTTGTTGGATTAACAATCACTACCACATCGAACAAAAATGTTTGTATAAATGAACAATAAACAAGAAAAAAGAAATAAAATAAAACCAGATATTATGGTCTTCCAGAAAATAGTTTGAAAAAGGAAATTCTTCCATATAAAATGAACTAATGATAGAGGATGAATAATAGACATCATAGATCCTGAAATAATGATAAATATCAATGAAAATAAACAACAATCACTATTGGGATCATCAGGTCACTGTTGTTGGGTTCGTCATGAGGCGAGAGAGGTTTCAAAGTTCTCCCAAAAATGAGGGTTTCATGATCCCATATTTTTTAGAAGACATTTCAGAATAAATTATTAGGAAAACTAATGACATTTTTTTTAAATTTATGCCATTATTTTTTTGTAAACCGAAACCATTTTTTTGATTTATGGAATCTGTTTTAATAAAAAGTGACACCGTTTTTTTTTCCATTTATGATGTTAGTTATTAGAAAACACTGATGCCATAAATCAACACCGTTGATGTATTTGGAATCATTTTTCTTAAAAACTAATACCAAAAACTAAAATAATTTTTTTCCATCATTTTATGTTAAAACCAACTGTAATATTTTCCCACTGATAAATATTTCATCGGTCTATCAAAAACCGACACCATATCTCTGACATTAATGGTACTATTTCTCCTAGTTTATGTTATTAAATTTACATAATAATATATATATATAGATGAAATAGAGTGACATTATTATATCTTCATGGTTTAATAGGTTTTTAAGGTCTAATAATAAATAAAACAAAAATTATTGGTTAAGAATGAAAATTCTACTTCAGAGAGCCTATATAGGTTTACACAAAAATCATTACTTAGAGAGTTTAATAATAAAGTTAATTCCAATAGAAAATTGGAATAAAATATATCAAGATCTTTGTGAAGGGATTAGCAGACACAAATGGTTCTTTAAGTGTTATGAAAAGAGGATATTATGTGCCCTTTTATAAGAGATCCCTTTTTTATGTGAGGGGAGCGGTACTTTTAAAATTTTTTCAAATATTAAGTCTATGTATATTAATATTCATGGAAAAAGGAAATAAACTAATATAATTAGAATATATTTTGATTATGGGTTGAAATACCATCATATAATAAAATTTTCACCAAATTATGTTTGGGGTTTCCCTTATCTCTTGGTTTTAACCCAAGATAACCCTTTTGGACAATTAACACACGAACAACTTTTAATCATTAGGGGTCAAGTTAGTAACTATAAAAGAAAATATGATCAATAAATGGAAATTTTTTGATATTCTAAAACATATTACAAAAAATTTATTTCATATATTAATTTTAAATCAGTTAATTAAATATTATTTACTATAAAATATCAATAATATCATTTTTGGAAATATTCATTTAATTTGAATTTGAAAATAAAATGAAATCCACATATTTAGAATCTAACAATTTAACACATCATTAAAATTTAATATTTATTTACAAAATTTGTGGAATATAATAATTTTTTCAATTTACATTACTTTTATCATTCTTAAAATAATTTCCTTTATTTTTTTATTAATTGAATAAAAATGTTTTTAGCATTATATTATAATTTAAGGTAATTTATTCATTAATAAAAATTATAAATAAATAACGATGGAAAATACAAATCATTTATAAATCAAATTAATATTTATATCATAACATAATTTGTTTTTTCCTTGTCACAAAATATTACTATTATTAAAAGTAATAAAGTGACATTTTTGTCTTCATCTATTAATTATATAACATAAAGGTCAAAATTAAAGAAATATGTCTCAATGTGGTCATATATTCTAGAATTTGACGTAAATTAAAGAAATAAACTTAAAAAATATGATAAATGAAATTTTTAGGGTCATAATTTAGTCATTATAATATTACTTTTAACCATAATTGACCTATTTACTCTTACCATGGTGAGAATTTTTTTACTATATTTACTATTTATAATGACTAAAAAGGGGTATAATTACCAAATTTGGACTAACTAATTTTCAATATGGAATCCATTTTTAAATATAAAATTTTCAAATTTGGTAGAATTTAATTTTAAATCACACCTATGAGACGTGACAAAAAAAGGTTTTTAAGAAAAATACCTTTTTAAGTAAAAATGTTTTTATACTATATCCAAGTATAAAATTAATTCAAAAAACCATAATGAGATTATTTTTAATAAAAAATAACTAATTAAAATTTAAAAATAAACCAAAATAGAATTTTACTTTGTAAATACTTGAAATGAAAACATTGTTTTCAATAAAAATAATTATTTTTTACTATCCAATGAAAAATAAAACATTTTAGAAAAATGATTCATGAGTATTATTATATCTAGTTTTTTCATTTTTTTACATTGATCACATATATTTTATATTTCTAATATTTACTCATGATGATATGATATGATTTAATTTGTACGATCTACCCTTTTATGTGTATTACCATGCCTTGAGTGGTATTGTTATTAGTGATCAGAATAGGTGGACTGTCGTCACATGGTATTCAATAGAGGGAGAGTGTGAATGTATTTCAATTGTAGTTATGATATAACTATGAAAAATTTATGGATACAATGATTCCTTGTGTATTCTGTGTGACACACATGATGCATAATGGATGACATGTAGTATGTTTACTTGAGGCATAGTGAATGTAGAGTAGGATGATCAATCAATGACTAGAGCATACCAAGGACATGACTCAATTTATTCCTAGAGGATTCAAGGAAAAATTTCACATTATTCCCAAACTTATTTTTACTATAATTGTGGATAGTTCAAGATTACTTTTGATATTTTGATATTCATTCTGAATTGGAGCTCAAGAATGTATGACCAGATCTCACAGTGGGTTGGTTAGTACACTGTTTCATTGTAGATGATTTTTATTCTAACATGCAAAAACTATTACGATCATGTTATAAACCAATCATAAATGATAATATTCATTTATGAAACATTTATAGTGTCTTAAAGGTTTTATTACACAAACCCAACATGGGCATCTTGATGTGTGAACACAATTCATGTATAGGTATCTATAAAAGGAAAAAGGGCCCATGATAGAAAAAGTTTCCATGGAATATATATCTGGTTTAGGGAATAGGACATACCCTAGAGAATTACACTACGTTTTATTTATTTATTTACCTCCATGCACATATACATTTGTCTTTTATTCCATAGTGGGAGCCCAATTTTTTTATCTTATTTATTATTATGATTTTTGTGCCTTGTGTTATTTCATTATGATTATTTAGTTTTCTCCATGTTACAATAATTATGATATTCTATATTTTTTATTGTTGTAATAAAATGATATTGAGGGTATTTTATCCCCACTGATGGAATTCAGACCCTCGATTCTAGTCGAAAACCACTTGCGTATGAGGAAGAATGCATAAGGACATGTGAATCTCCAACTTAGACCTAGTGGTTTTGGTCAGGGTGTTACAAAATAGTATCAAGTCGTAGTTTTCTTTTCTTTTTTGACTAACCTGGGACATGGTATAAATGAGATGTTTATGTGGGACTCTGGTAGGGAATTTTCTATATGCCTCACCAACTCGTGTGTAATCGACCTCTAAGTTATCATTTATAGGATTTTGGTTATAGTTTTTTGATATTATGGTGCATTCATGTGTCCTGAGTAGGAACATAGGATCACATTCCACACAAACACACATATACATATATATTATTTTGTGAAATATATTAGTTCTATAATTTAATTCCTCGAATTGGTCTATATTTCAAATGTAGATTCTATGTGGTTAGATATATCTATTTATCTTTCTATTGTGGTATATCAATATTGACATTAATTTGTTCAACCTATGTATGTTGTTATATTTGTATATATATGATTGTGAATAACATGTAGGGATAGATAACCTTGGATAGTACAAGATATTTTATACATTGGGTTATGGGTAGACTCTTGGGAGATCCTTTATGTGATCCCATAGACTGATTAAGATTTATCCAAAAAAAAAATGTTCTTTATTGTTTCAAAAGATTCCAACAACAAGAATATTGAAGGGACCACCAAATGACATGGGAATGGATTCTCCCTTTATGGAGGATACCTCTATTCCACTAACTTCAATGCAAGTGGGTGTTGCAGAGCATGCTAAAAAAACCACTCTAGTGGTGAAGGTAGTGGGTCAAACTTTTCTGAGAGTCCTTCCACTTATACCTCCCCAAGGAAGAGGGGAACATAGGACCATGATCGACCATTATAGAGACTTCTCAATCTCTCAATAAAAAAAAATTCAAGAAAGTTGAGGGATAAAGGATACAAAATAATGGATAGACATCACTGAGTATGTCCTTAACATCATCAAGACTCTTTAGGGTAAGAGGGAGAAGATAACAACTTTCATGATATAGGGACCCTCTATGAGGTGGTGGGGCCTGATAAGACAAGTTATAACTATGCAATTATCAACTAGGAGGAATTCATGGAACTATCCTTCAATTATTTCATTCCCAATATGATGAAGTTGGACTACTAATAGAAGTTCATGGTGATACAAGATGGGTCCATATTGGTATCCACATACTCTACTTATTTCACTAAGCCAATCCACTTTTCACCTACATTGAAAAAAATGTTTCACAAAAGGATTGGAATTTTGAGATTTGTCTTTTTCTTTTCTGATCTCACATGATATTATCAGACCTTCAAACTTATGATATACATAGAGATAATGTGAAAGTATTTGTCTATTAAAAGGTGATTTTTGAGGACTGAGTATTTGGTTTCCCACCACCCTTCAATACTTAGGTAGGTGGACCAATTATTTCTTTAATTAGTACCTCTTCTAGAAGAAGTAATAGGAAGAATGAGGTTGTGCATAAGGCTAGTGGTATGCCAGAGGATGAGAGTTCAAATTATTCAGTTCCTTCAGGAGTAGTACCATAGTGATTCCTTTATGGGAAGGAATGTCAATACAACATGGTTTGCATTGGACCTAAGAGCCAGTGTCTGCAGTGTGAAATAATGTAGTATCATCAATAGAATTATTATAGACCGATAAGGCCAGGTTTCCATAGAGGATTGATGCAGACATGGTTAGGGAATAAGGGATATTTATAGGTTCCTCAACAATAGAATCAGAAAGGTCATGCATATTAAGGATAACATAATAGAGTTGAGGTAGGCGAAGTTTATGTAGTGAATCAAACTCCAAAAGATGGATATGAGGGACTTTATACTATTTGCGGTATGTCCTTGATAACTTCTATGTTTTATATAACTTTTTTATACCATTGATTCCAATTATTTTATCTATTCACAATTTATTATGGGACTTGAATTACCAGTTATGTTTTATTTTGTAAAACTTTACCACAATACACAATTGGGAAAGACAGTGGACCATCTTTAATGATTCCTAGAGTGTCCCATGGTTGTTTCTAGTTATAGACATCAGTGGGAATTTAATATTCTTGATATGAAAATATTCTATGTGATTACTTGCATAGATTATTTGACTGGTTTATGAGATCACATTAATTTTTACTGGAGATATGTATAATTTACATCACTTATTGGAGAGGAGTACATGAGTAATAGAGGGTGGTGACTGGGAGAAAGTAGAGTTGGTCCAGTTTTGAGTCATATTGGGATGATCATAATGAATATTGTAGGATTGGATCTTTTAGAAGGATCGGTGGTAGCCCCTTCATTTTTTCCTTTAGTTTTGAATCTCTATTAAGATGTCCTCCTAAAACAATTTATAGGAATTCATCCTCATAGAGGCGTTAACATCGAGATATATCTCATGTTGGGTATGAATAACATTTCAATGACCCCTTATAAAATGGAACAGGATAAATTAAAGGATCTTAAGGTATATATTGTGGACTTGGAGAAGAAAGTCTTCACCAGACCAAGTACATAACTATGAGGTTCACCTATCTTGTTCTATAAAATGGAATACGATAAACATAAAATCTGTGTAAATTATTAGAAGCTAAATCTTATGATGGAGAATAATATATATCCATTTCTTAGGATTGATGATCTCATAGAATTTTTATTAGGATCTTGACGGTTCTCCAAGGTTTATCTTTCACTGAACTATCACCAGTTATAGGTTAGAGAGAAGGATATCCCAATGAAGGTGTTTCAAGTAATTTATGGTTCATAAAACTTAGTTATATTGTATAAACTGAATAATTCACCACCATTATTTATTTATTTAATGGACATGGTTTTACACCCACATATTGGCTTTTTCTTCATGGGTTTTTTTGAATACATCCTCATCCACTCACCTACCCCAAAGAAGCATTTTAGACATCTTGAGATAGTATTAATTACACTTAGAGAACATCAACACTATGGAAAGATGTAAAAGTAATAATATTGGATTTAGGAGGTGAAATTGATGGGGAATATGATGTTAGGCGTATTTATTTCCATAGTCTAATAAAAATTTGAGGTAGTGATGTATTGGATACACCCATAGTAATTTTTTTGAGATTAGAAGAATGATAGGTTTAGAAATATACTAACAATGTTTTATCCAGGTATTATCTTATTTATCAATTCCCATGACTATGATGATAAAGAAATGGGTAAATTTACAGTGGCCGGAGCATTTTGAAGAATCCTTTCTTGAACTAAATAAGAGGTTGAATACAACTCCAGTATTGATTATTATTATGTATAGTATCAATTATGATGTATACTGTGATGCATTCAATGTTGGTTTTCGATGAGTAATGATTCATAGGGAACATGTAGTAGCTTATGGGTCACATTAGATATTACCCCATGAGAAGAACTATCCTACCCATGATTTCGATTTAGAAACTTCAGTACATTCCTTAATTTATGGTGACACTATCTCTTGGGTGAGTGGATTATTGTCTACCTAGAAAAAAATAACTACCACTATATCTTCACATAGTAGGACTTCAATTTGGGGCTAAGGTGCTAGGTATAGTACTTATAGACATTTTAATTTGCGATGGAATATATACAAGGTAATGAAAATGATGTTATAAATTAACTTAGATGTAATATGAACACAACTTTGGAGCTTGGTGAATAACCTTCTATGTAGAAGTGGCACCTGATGAGATTTTCAGTCGTCTAAAGTATGGATACATTTTTAGACTAGGGATAATGTTTTTTTCTTTATTAGTGGTAACATATTCTTTAGTATATGAGGTAAATGATATACAAGAGACCAATATAGAGTGTGTTGTGATGTGGGAACAACTATATGTAGGTGAATTGATACCAGGGTGTTCTTTAGATGAAAATTATGTTATCCTTGTAAATAGGATAGTTTTAGTACCTATTTTTATTAGATAAGTAAAAATGAGATACATATATACCACTAAGTGGGTGTGACATCCGAGGGGAAAAAATATGTGCCACTACTTTAGGTGACAGTTCTGGTGTCTTATGATGAGCGGGACCCTTTTGGATTTGTTTCCCAATGCCCTACATGCTAGGGGATTAAGGATGAGAACCAGTGTACTAATGGTATAATCCATATACTTGTTTCTCCTATGTGAAATTTAGAGGAAATCATGATGATCTTTATGATAGGTTTACCTAATACGTCGAGGATTCTTGACACTCTCTAGGAGATTATCGAAGGGTTAACAAAATATTATCACTTCTTACTAATATATGAGACTCACTCTATGTACAAGATATAAAATATATATTTATATTATATAGTACACATACATGGGGTTACCTCGATCATTTTTTCTAATAATGAACATATTTCTGCATCATGATATTTCTAGGCCTTATAGAAGGCCATAGGGTATCAGTTGAGATAAATAACTTTGTAACATCCCCAAAGAGATGGGTAATTAGAGATAAATATCCATATATTGGAGGGTATAATTTTATATTGTGTTAAAGATTTTCGTGGAGCATAGAATGATGAAGAAGACATGGTTTAGTTTATATAAAAAAATTTATACAAGATGAAATTTATATAGAACATTATGAGGCTCTTTATGGTAGGTCATGTAATTCACCACTTTGTTGACATGGGGACGGTGAGGAAGTAGTTGTGGGTCCTAGGTGGGTACATATACCTCTAAGAGAGTATAGATAATTCAATAGTAGTATCACATATCTATGATTAGGAACAAGTCTTATTCCAACTGAAAGATGAGAACTTAAGAGTTTCTTATAGGAGAATAGTTTTTTCTAAGAGTGACTACTTTCTTAGGCCTTAATTTTTTTTAGGAATCATGAGAAGATATATCCATCCTATATTATACCCTTTGATATCCTCAATAATATTGTATAGTGGAATACTCTATATATATTCCAACTAATTTCTAAGGTATGAAACATTTGTTTTATGTTTCTTATCGATTGATGTACATACCCAATACCACAATGAACATTGAATATAATGATGTTGAGACCTATCCTAAAAATATCATATGTGGAGTGGTAGTTTTATATTATAGAATTTAATTTAAAAGATCATCATGGGAAGATATTACCCCCAATCGGTATTCAATGGATACATGGATAGATCTAGGAGAAGACTTGGGAGTGAGAGGTGATGTTCAGGTTTAGTGGCCCATGTCATTTGATAAAAACATTTAAAGGTACAAATAGGGGTTTATAATTCATTAGAGGGGGAGGAATATAACATCCATACTTTTTATTTATGTACAATATGTTCCGTTTTTTAAAATTTATCTATTTATTTTGTTTCCTCTATATTATGGGTTGTTTAGTGGATAATTTTAAGTTGTAAATGGTATGAGTTTGGATGGTTGGATGGTTAATATAAGAACCAACCTTTGGGTGGCTGGAAAATATCTATAGGCTACCTAGGAGGGTTCCCAATGGTATGTGGATTGTGAAGACCCCACTAGCTAGCCAGTGGCGCCAATGAATAACTAGTAAGGCCCACTAGGTTTCCGGTGGTGCCAAATTATTTCCTGTAAGGCCCACCTAATATCCAGTTCCCTCAGTCATAGGGTGCATTCAATGCACCGCACAATATTTTAATCCCATTAGATTTTTGACACCCTTTAATAAAAAATCTGAATCTATATTCCCAATTCCAAATTTAATATCTCTTATTTGGTCCCTAGAGAACTCTCATACATCTCCCTTTTATCCTTGAACGTTGGATGACCCGACGATGCTAGAATAATGAAATTTCTTTTGATCTATTCCAAATAATTATCCATTATTATAATATGATCATGCATATTTTATAGATCTTTATTTGGTTTGATAATCCACTGAGGAATTTTCCCTTTATTCATAGATTGTTGACAAATATATAATATTGAAAATAGTTCTTGATTGAGTTAAGATATACCATCAACAACATATGTTCAAAGGGTATGTGTTGAAGAATCAACTTAGTAAACATGTTTTTGATGTATGATTTATAATGAAAAAATGATATGTTGATGATTCTTTTGAAGGAGATAGGAGGTATCAACATGTCAATGATAACCCCCTTAGAGAAAGATATAACTATCAAGAGTGGTGGATGTTTATGTGTATGTTTATCTTGAATGATTATCTTGAGATCTTGTTTTTATTTGATACCATCTTAGACCACTTTCCCAATGATATTTTTTTGATAAATCGAGGGTCATTATATATAATAAAGGCCATTTTCTAGAATCTATAAGGAATTAATATTCTATTATTTAACTAAAAATACATTTTCTGACCTTTCCTTGAACATACCTCATAATTGGTCTTGTTAGGAGACTTATTAATGTATGTTATAATAGAACCTCACTTCTAGACATGGAATATTCTTGAGTCTCAATTTTAAACCCACTTCTCAGTAAACTAGATCCCTAGTTAGGAATTTTTGTAGAGTGATATTTTTCCCCATGCATGTATGACAAGGCTTGGTCTTTGATGATTTGTGACTCTTTTATTAATTTCTTCCATGATATAATTTTTGTATTATAATACCATTATGTCTATACTTGATTTTAATTGCATATTGGTATCTAAATAGCCTGTGATACCTGTTATGATACTTGATTCCATGAGTGTCCTTGTGGTTTCTTTGTTCATGTTTAATGTTGATCACATGTATTATATGTTTCTACTATTTACTCATGATGATATGTTATGATTTTAGTTTAATGATCTACCCTTTTTATGTGTGTTAACATTTTATGTTGATACACTTTAATGCTGATCACATTTATTGTTCTTGGTTCTCATAAGTGGTGGATTGTCATGACATGGTTATCCCCATAAGGGGAGTGCAAATAACTTGTGTGAGTTTTTATTGTGGAAATAATCATAGGTTAAGTATTTGAAAATTCCTCTTTGATGCTGTATAAAACACTTGATTCATAATGGATTCCAAGTTGTATGTTTACATGATGCCTAGTGGATGATAAGTTGCATAATCAATTGATTATTAGAATATGATAAGGGAATGACTCACTTTATTCCTATAGGATGTTGAGTTTCTTATTCACATGATGTCTAAAATTACGTTTTCTAGCCTTGCTTTCAGTTTGTGATTACTTCTGTTGTGCTGATATTTTATTCATTTTGGTGCCTAAGTAGGTACAACTAAGGCTCTAGGTGTCTTGGTTGGTATATAGGTTCTTGGTACATTATTGTTATGATTTATCATGAATTTATTATTCTTATGGAAAACACCTATTATATGCGATCAAATTTGTTAAGGATTCATTGGTCATATCCTACTAGGTTTTATTGCGCACACCCTGTATATACATCTCAATTCACATGAATACTTCAGGTATATGGTTTCAAGAAAGGGAAAGGGGCCCATGGAAGATAGATAAGTCATGGATCATAGAGATAGTGGTGTGAATAGGAGATACGCTATAGGATTACATATAGTTTTATTTATTTATTTACCTACTTTCACTTACACTCTAGTTTATATTTCCATAGTGGGAGCCCCGTATGTTTAACTAATTTATTTTTATGATATGGGTTCCATGAAATATTAATTTATGATTATTTATTTATTAACATGTTACTATTATTATTATATTATATTTATATTATTGGTGCTTAGAAATGATATTGAGGGTATATTACCCCTACTAACAGACTTCAAACCCTAAATTCTATTCAATAACCTCTTGCATATGGGGAGGCACACATGAGGTCATGTGACTCTCTGGCTCAGACCATATGGTTCAGGTTAAAGCATTACAATTATTATTTAGATGATTCTTTTCCTAAATAACTAAGTATTAATATGAACACTATAGAAGATTCATTTTATAGTGAAATATGGACGTGGGATCACTAAATGTATTTGATATATGAGGTTATCATTTTTTGTGGGAGAAAATTAATTTAAATTCCATAAAAAAATATAATTCATGATAGTCACCCACTGATATTTCTTTTTTGTGGATTATAACACAGTTTACCAAAGTAATATTGACATCACTAATATGTTTTAATAGTAAAATGGATAAATATTTTAATGCAAGGTTGGTGAGTGTTCTCAAGGAGAAACATTCTGGGATTCTGAAGGTGAATTTTATACAAATTAATTTAATTATTTCTAACTCATGGATATTAAATACCATGGGTGCATCACACATTTGTGCTGACAATCATAGACTCGGATATAGAAGACAATTAATGAAGGGAGAAGTATATCGTCATGTTGGTAATGAAGAAAAAGTTTCTATATAAAATTTGATACTTATGATCATAGTATACCTATGAGATCAGTTATCCAATTAAGTAATTTCTATTTTTTTCCTTCTACAAAAATTAATTTCATTTCAATATGTTGTTAGGAAAAGATAGTATTTTCATTCATTATTAATGACAAGAGTTATTATATATATAAAAATGAAATTTTTTATGGAATTAGAAATATTATTAATGGTTTATACATTTTAGATATGGATAATCCTATTTATTGAATTCAGAATAATATGGTTAGGGTTGATTATAATCCCACCTTCCCCTGGAATTGACTCCTTGGACATATAAATGAGAAACATATTCAAATAATATAACGAGATATGGTTTTATAATCATTTGATTATGAATCATTTAATACCTGAAAATCTTATTTTTTCCAAAAATGAGCAAGGAACCTTTTGGAAGAAAAGATAAAATGGATAGTATACTATTGGATCTTATACATAGTTATGTATACATACAAATGAGTAATAAAAAATGGTTTTTTAGGTACCCCATTAATTTTACCAATTATTTTATTCGATATAGTTATATTTTTATGATGAAACACAATTATAAAATATTTGAAAATTTTAAAAAGTTTTAGAACAAAGTACAAAATAAAATATGAAAATGTATTAAGATTATTTAATCAAATTGATGTGGTGAATACTTGAGCCATAATTTTACTAATCATATGAATGATTGTAAAATAGTTCCACAATTTATTCATACACAAAAACCAAAATGGAATAGTAAGTATTAAATGAGAAATAATATCCTTTTAGACATGATTCAAAAAATAATGATTTAATGAAACCTTCATATTTCATATAGGGGTAATGTTTTGGAGATTTCTATATTCTTACTAAATGGTTTAAAATTTAAAGTAGTTATAAATACACCATATATGATTGGATATGGGAATCATCCTAGTTTGTAAATTATGGCGATTTAGGGTTGTGAATAACTTCATAATTAATTTACTTTTGATAAGCTTACCCCAAATCATATAAGTTCTTATTTTTTGGTTATCCCAAATAAAGTATATGATAGTATTTATAAAACCTTATTAAGACCATATTGGGTGTGGCTTGACATACTACTTTCCTTGAGAAGAAAAATATATGTTGTTAGTTTAGTGGGAGGAATGTTGAACTTATAGATGTTCAAGACCAATAAATAGGAAGTGTTCATAAGATAGTGGTTAAACCGGTTTCATAAACAATTATGGAATAATAACAAAATCATTTTATATAAGAAACTAAAAGGTCTGGTGGAATTTTAAAGGAACCAGAGATATATGGATTTATCATGGAAAATTACAATGAACTAATTTTAATAGGATATGATCCTAATTATTAGTGAGTGGATATTGGGAGTTATGATTCCATGAAATGGTTAAAGTCAAAGTAATTTTACATGGAATACATGTACACTAACCATGTTTTGAGCTTGTTGGACACAAAAGAATGGGAGAGACCCATAGGGTGAAAATAAGGTTTCTCTAAGAAAAATAAAATATATAGTCGATCATATACCTATAAATAAAACCTAGTGTTAATGCATTCTAAAATAATTATTGGAATTGACTATAAATATACCATGTTAACTAATGAGATAATAAAGTCCATTTGGAAACTTCTATCCATAATAGCTCATTATGATAAAAAGAGATATCAAATGGATGTCAAAACTACATTATATAATATAAATTTATCCAAGAATGTTTATATTATAAACATTGAGGGTTTTGAATTTTAAAATGAGTCTATTAATATTTTCATGTTTCAACTGTCCATTTATGGGTTGAATAAATTTTCTCGTAGTTAGAATATTTGGTTTGACAGTGTAATAAAAGAGTTTGGTTTCATCAATAACATACGTTATTATTGTTCATATAATTATTTTAGTGGGAGTATAGTAGTATTTATGATATTTTATGTACATTACATAACTTTTATTACATATGAGATATAATCACTTAATTTTATTAAGGTGAGGCTAGTTAAATATTTTTAAATGAAATAAATGGGTTTAAAAGCCTATATTCTGGTAATGAATATCTATATAGATATATCTAAGAGATTTATTACACTAACCAAAAGCACATATGTAGGTAAATTAATAAAGTAGGTTTACATGGAGGACTCTAAGAAGGGGTCTTTACCAATGTTTCATGGCATGAATCTTTGGAAGATTCAGTATCCTTATGAAGAGTTTGGAAAAATAAATATGAATCTTTATGATTCCTACATAGGATCTATTATTTATTCCATATTTTTTACTCAAACTTATATTTTTGATGATTTTATAATAAAAAGTAGATACCATGTTTAGGATACTAGTAGATCTTATGTGAATAAGGGTAATCAAGTGGTGGTTGATGATAACGAGTTTACTCTATATCAAGGAAGGAAGTCAAAAATGTGCAATGACTAATCCACCCAAGCTGGGAAGGTTGGGTCTATAGCAGGGAGTCCTTCTTGTCCTCCCAATCGTAGGGAAATTACTATAGGTATTGAAACACCCAATGCTCCACCCATATTGGGTGGTGGTTCTTCCCCTCATCAATCAAGATTGGGTAACGAGGTGCGTCCCACTTTATGCGATCATAGCCTGAATATTTCCAATTCTCATCCACTCTACCTAAGGGGATGGCTCAAGAAGTTAGAACATGAGGACTTGGGGAACATAATTGACATGATAAGTCATATCAGACAATATTTTATGTAATGTTTTTATGCATCTTTTGACTGAATTTGTGATAGTTTTTTTATTTCTCATGGTTATTTTACTATGTTTTTTCTATGTGGAAGTATTCATTCACTCTAAGAGGATCTAGCTCAGATGTAGTTTTATAGAAAGAAGCTTTCACCAGCACACAACCATTAGGATTTGGATAAATGAGAGGGTATAGCTGTTGCCATCAGTTCTGGGCCCATGCAACCCTACACGGGACAACTAGCTGTGCGGCCATGAGAAGGTAGAGGTTTGTTTTAATAATGTACGTGCTGGGGAGGTGAAACTCCAAATAGTATTGATTTGGATGTCATTTACTTTTTAATGGTGTTATTTGGCTTTAATGGTTTGGGTTTACACTTACCCTTAAAAGTGTCATTTGAAAGTAAAAAAAAATGGATTGGAGGAAAGTAAGAATTTACATTGTATGTAAATGATAATTATTAAGAAGTATTATAGATTGTAATTACATGATTAGGTTAGTGTGAATATAATCCTATATTCATTATAAAACATTTATACAAAATAAAATTAATATATTCATGAGTTTATTTGTATAGACTTTTTACTTGGAATTACCTACAGAAGTATATTTCCTTGAATTTCATATAACCATTAATACATTAGGGGTGTACACATGTTGTTAATAATTATTACCCAAGGTTGGTGAGATATCTAGAATGAAAAAAAAATCAAATTTTGATAACTGAATTAACAATTTTGATGTTTTTAATTAGAAAATAAAAGTGCGGTTGGGTATGTTTCTAAGCACATCATTGGTTGCATCACAACTAAGATGAGAATTTTCCATTTTTAGGAAAATTTAATGACATAAATACATTGATTTAATTATGTAAGGAAATTAATGGCTATGATTAGTTAATTCACATATGATTTTTTCATCTTCCAAGATGAGAGAAATGAGATATTCTCTACTATAAGATGAATAACACGTGGTGTATTTATTGACATGATTTTTCTTTTTTAGAGAATAATGAAAGTATGATTTGGTTATACTATATTGAAATATTCCATGTATTGTGGTCACTTGATGAAATGGATAAAGGGATTATATAGGTATATATATTATGGATATGATACATATTGTGATCAAAATTTGTCTATAAATATATGAGTATGTTTGATAGGTATTTCATTAGACCCCTTAGTAGATTGAGTAACACTGATTATTTTTTAGAGGTCAATATATTCTTAAATATATGAAATAGGGATTTCATATTTTATTTAAAAACTGTTATCACTTTTAGGGTCACAGTTAATCCCCTAGATAAGGATAGTGTTTTGGATAATGTTTTGGATAAAAATGAAAAGTGTTTGATAAAATCATATCCAAAAGAATTTGGATGGTTTCAAAAAGTGTTATGATGTTTGGAACAATTTCATTATAGATTTTACTGAAAGTGGGATATTATTGTAAGTGAATATAAAATTCATTCATGAAATGAATGGTGAATTCATACATATGGTACATTTTTAATAAATAAATAAATAAATAAATATATCATATTTATATATTATACTTAATAAGTATTTAATGAATATTCAGTAAAGTTTCATGTGAAGCAATGAATTTAGTTCCACACCATCTTGAATAGAATTCAATCATTTATAATCCAATGGGTTAGCCAATTGAGATTTAATAATTCATTAAAGTGTTAAAATAATTAAACATTCAACATTAATAATTCATAAGATGTGGTATTAAAGAGGGGCATTAGGATTCGAAAATATAAGAGATATGGCCTCTTCTGTTGTGTGGGTGTGAAGTATGTTGATGACTTTTTCTCATTTTTTCAGTATAACTAAGATGATCAATTTAGTGGGAAGTATGTAAAACATTCATTTCTTCTCATGAACTATTTATCAGCTACTCAAGCATCCTCTTTTTATGATAATTTATCCTTCAACTTGTGTACACTTTTAGAGATAGTAATCATACATTTTCAAATTAATGTGATATTCATAAATTAATTGCCTTTAAAGGATGAAGATGAAAGTGAATACAATTTCTGAATACTAGATAATCATTTTTATGTTAATTTCATCATGTTGATTTCTAGAAGATATTTTCTACTTATTTTTCATTATTTTCCACTTCCACTAATCCTAATATTATTAAACAAACCCATCAAACCCTAACCCATAATGAGCGGTGTATGAAATATATTAAATTAATTATTTAAATCTAACCTGGATAGATCATCCCTTAGAGCCTTATTTCCCATATACTATTTTACCTAAAGTAGAATCTATTCATGATGTTGATCAATAGGAGTTACCAAGGAAATAGGGATTATAGATCTACTATAAGTGGGTCATGTTGATTATCGTTGTCCCAAAACTCAACTATCAGTCACCCTAGAGACATATAACCACAATTACTAATGAATGTCTTAGAACATTTCCATGAAATTTCATTATATCAGAGTTTTGGATAACCAATAAATGGAATTATGTCCCAAAACTATATTCATCCCCCTATGATATAGGGTCTCACATATCATAGGTGATCGCTAGCCTCAGATACCCACTCTACCTATTAATAGAAAACAAAAAAATAGTTCACATAATAATTTCATTAGATAGTAGCCACACTATATAAAGAAAATATAAATTCATTCTAGTATAATGTGTTAAATAACTTATATATTAAAATTTTTACTAAAATAATGCTTACATTTTAAATAGCCGAACCAATATTTTATAATCATAATATCAATCACATATAGATATAAAAATTTATAGTGAATTCAATGTGAAGAATGTTATACATGACCACATACTCTCAATCCACCACATGAAAAAAGTAAAAAATATAAACTTAATAACAAATAATTTTTATTGAAAATGTAAAATTAATAATATTTAGAAACCAATAATCATAATCCTTTCCCTACTAATATTAAATGTATCAAAATATAGGTTATCTAGGATCAAGAAGAATGTCCAACCCATGATTTAAAAATATATTATCTTTAATTACCATATCAAAAAATGTTAAATAAATAAAAACATATATTTCATACCATGATAATATTCACTGCTTGATCCAAATGAATAGTATAGAATAAGGCTACCATATATCTTTAACCATAACTAATCCTACATCAAAAGTTATTTACTCGTATTGGAATTATATCAGAAATGATTATAGAATATACCATTAAGGGTAGATTAAAATAAATAATAAAAGAAGTATTAATAAATTATTGTAAACCACTATTAATAAAATAATATTAACATTAAAATAGTGGAATAACTATAAAAATAATATTCCACTAGCTATATAAAAATGAAAAATTACAATAATGTCACACATTCATACATACACAAAAGGAGCAGCTGATGGGATGATCATAAATACGGATTCAAAATAGAGAAAATTATTTTATATGAAAAAAACTAGGTTTGAGTTTTTACCTAGTTTTTCCCTATTTCCATCCATCCATCGAGATCATCAATTAATTATAGGACCCTTCCACTTACATGTCTCCCTAATCATAAAATCTGTATATTCACCAAGATAATCATATAGGGTTAGACTATAACTCAATAACCCACCGCCAATAGCAACCTTAATGAAATGAAAAATATTTAATTTCATGAATAATGTGATATAAAAATAATGAATTATAAAAAAAATAAAATAGGATACATAGAACATCATTAAGTTATAAATGTACTACTTGACTATAAAGGTTTTGGAATATTATGGTATTGGTTTGAACATATAACATGTAAAATTAAATGTATGGAATAACGCACACTTGATTATTAATCACCATTTTATATCCAAGATAATTATACTTCATATATGAAAATAACAATTTAATAGGAATAATATCCATTATAAAAACTCATTATTTAATATATAATGAATCCCATGAGATAAAAAACCTAAATAAATGGATATAACACCCCATTTATAGCAATAAGAAGAAATATTGTTCTATAATTTAAAATTTCAAATAAAATTGGAATATTGAGTCATGAATTTAGAAATATTAATCCTAACTCGGTATATTAAAAAACTCCTGAAACAATACTAAGTCAATGTGTGAATTCCATATCATGTCTCTATCAATCTCATGAAAAAGTGTGTATCTTATACCATACATATAACTATATCATGGAAAATTTTGCAAAAAATACAAAGAAATTTATATTACTAGAGTATAGTGGGAATAAAATCTAATTCCATTAACTATATTTGGTAAAATATACTATCTTCTCCCATTCCATGGAAATATCAAGAAAATGGGACAAATATTCTTTACTAGGAGAAATTACATAGTATGTAGAAAAAATGACCCATTACATAATAAATATCAATAAAAAATATATTCTCATCCAACACCGTATCAAAATCAAGGATTAATGGGTATATCATAACAAATCAATAACTAAATAAAGGTATAATAAATAAATCAACTAAAACACATCACAAACATTTCCTATTATTGTACAATATGGTCTCCATTTCAATGTGAAATTTAATATTAGGTTGCTTATATCATAAAAAAACATCCCTCATTATCATATATGTTATGATAAAATATACCTCTAACCTTTTATTGAGAAGTTATTCCAATCTCATTTCATCATATGATATAACTAGATAACTAATTATAACCACATAAAAACCCATCAGAAACCCAACTTCATACTAAATACCCATAAATAATCAAGATATCTTAAAAAGAATAATAATTAAGGGAAACTATAAAGGTCCATTATATAATAAATTATTGATCACCCATGGGGTGTTATTAATTCCCTATATGGGTCACCAAAATATAAATTTATAAAACTCAAACACGTATGATAAATTAATTATTTAAAATATAGATAGAAGAAAGATGAGGCTGAAACCATGAGACAACATAATTTTTTTTATTATTTTAAAAGAAAATTAGTTTTAAAAATTTATTTTAAGAATGAGAGAAGATATGGAGAATGGATTTTGGTTTTAATGACAGTTTATAGAAAGAAAAAAAATGAAGGAATATTGGTTGTTTTGAAAATTGGTTTAAAGGCATTCTAGGGTTTTGTAGTTTTTGGTTCCAGGTGGAAATGTGTTTAGAAAATAAATTAATTAGTTCATGGAATTTTCATATCTAGAATAATATAGATTCAATGGTCACAAAATCCCATACTTAATAAGGAAACCCAACATTTCCCATCATCAAGATCTTTAGGGAATTACCGAATCTATTTTTTCATGATGCCATATTTAAAACATATTACCGTTAATGAGAAATTATTCATATCAAAATTTAGTTAACCATTTACACAATTAAAAGGTTATTTTAGGTTCATAAATAAATAACCATGATTAAAAGAAATGAAATAGATTATAATTTTTTAATTGAAATTGTGGAAACCGAAATATATAAATGTAAATAAAATATATTACAAAAGAACCTTCAACATTTAGCTATACTACCATCGAATATTGAAAGAATTACTCACTAATCCTAGAGAAAAGAGAGTAAGGGGAAGGATAAAAAAAGAAAAAATGAAATAAAAACCAAATAATAAGAATAATAAGGTCCATGAAAAACCCAAATTATCACCCAAATCTTTTGTCTCTAAATCCATCCCTTAGTATCAATACAAATGAAAAACTATTTATAAAACATTATGGGGTTTGGGTTGGATTTAATTCATAACTAATGTCACCTATTATGTGTCTTAGGTCAATCCCATCATTTATTGGATGTTTTAGTTAAAATTGGAGAGTCACCATCGAAATTTCCATAGAAATATTTCTTACTAGGTCTGTCTAGCTTAGTTCATGAAATGAAAGGGTATTTCACATCCTTAAATTTTAGGGTCTCTTCTGAAATGGTTCACATTACTTTTTTACTTCATTTCTTATAAAATTTTTAGTTTCTAAACATATTTCAAGATAATAATTGTCAATTTCTAGCATCAGAGCATTATTTTTTCCCGTTTGTTTAGTTTTAACCCTTGAAAGCATCCCATATGTATCCTTTTTCAGGGAAATCCTTTTGTAAATTGAAATATTTTCCATTTTTTATTCATTTTATCATATACCACAATTTCTTTCCAATTTGAAAATATAAAAAATTTATTAAATATTTGGTAAATCATTAATCCCTTAAATAATAAAAGTAATGTATTTTAATTCGAACTAAAATGAATGAAATGTATGTATCAAATCACCCACACTTGAATTTAAACTTTTCATCAAGGGTAAAATCAAAACATACTACAAATTATGATCACCATCACTTTCTTTAAATTCAATGTCAATAAAAAAATTTATAAAATGGAAAATTCAAATGGTCTAGCATCACCCATGATAAATTATTAACACCATACTTTTAAAAGAAACAAAATCTACAATCCATTTTTAATTTTTTTCTTTTAAAATAACCAATTATTTTCAGTCATCTATTTTTATATTTCAATTCATTATTCATATACAGTACCTGTTTAATTTACCTCAAATTGAATTTATTTTTCTCATTTTCAAGGTAAAAATATAAATAGAGTGATATATATTCCTAAAAAACATTTCCCTTATAATAGTAATTTATAGGATCTAGCATATCCACCGTATAAAGACATAGATCATAGTTAATCATGTAGGATAAATAATTTAATATAAAATGACTCTAAGGATTAATGTGGGTGGGTATATTATTTTAAATAATTAAATATCAAAAATATGTTTTGAACCTAAAGAAAAGAGTATTAAATAATAAGTAAAGATCAGTGGAAATTTCCTTTTCCAAATTTCATTTCTCTCTACCTCCCAAAATATAACAGCGGTATTAATATAAAAGAAATAAAAATGAATAAATTATCATCTATTGCTATTTTTTTTCAAAATTTATGCTCAAGACAAATATCACATCCACCACCAAACCAAAAATGACAAAAAGAACATCAGTCTGTTAATGGAGATTTTTTATCCCCACCAGGTACACCACATTTTTTTATTTTTCTAGAAATAGAGCTGAATAATGATATAATACATTAAAAATACATGGAAAATTCTAAAATATCATGAAAACCAAGAAATATATCCTCAATAATATATATCCCTTCCTACCATGGAAACCAACCCCACACTTATACTTCAATATATCTTAAAATAAACTATGTGTTGGGTAAGAATGGATAAAATAGGCCTGTGACATAGATCATTTTCAAACATAGAGGTTCATGGATTCTAAGTGATTAGAAGGATAATTGAAAGGTGGGTATAAGGATAATGGTTTTAAGCAAAAATATTCCTTATTTATATTAATAATGATTCTATTCATTTATAACACTGATCAGATAGAAATAATGTCCTAGAAGAGAACAATCTAGGGTTTCTCAAGAAATATACCATATAAAAGAATATTAAATTCTGGGTTCAAAGGAAGTATTGTAAATATAAATGATGGTTTGGGATAAATATTCATGGAAATTCATTATAAAAATTAAATATATTAATGAAAATATAAATAATTCAAAGAATGAAGAAATATTTGAGAATATCATTTATAAATATCAACATGTTCCATAAATCCTGATTTTATAAATACTATTCCACATTCTTATCCATACTAATTATTTTCCTCATTTTTATAATTTAAATTTACTAATTTTTTTTGATTTTTTATGGAAAACATCCTTAGTAGTTTATTTATCATTGGTTAGTTGATTAAAGAAAGAATCAAGAAATAAATTCAATTTGGATTTTAAATCTATATATAAATTAAATGTGTGTAATATTATAAAAAATACTGAAATTAAATCACAATCTCCCAATTTAATAAAGGTTAAAAGTTGGATATGAAGGGTCGTGCTGCTCTAAATTCATGGAATGAATGGGTTTCATGATGTGTATTCTCTGGATTTCATAACATGAATACGGTTCACGATGTGAGTTGGTCATTTATCTTCTCTTCATGCCTCCTACTTTCTTCTTTATAGGGTCTTGATGTTCATACAAAATAAATTTACACTGGAGAAATTATAGGCTATTATCAATGAAATTTGAAATTTTATGGGGAAGTGTGTCTACGCCTAAAAATAGAAAAATAATGAAAAATATGAAAAACATGTGTTACCCCATAAAAGTGATTTTTAACATATTTTTCTCAAACATACCTCTTTACGATTTGGTGACAGATGATTGAAAAAATTGTACCTGATTTGGGAGTAAAAATGTCCTCAATTGGGACTTGTTCAACTAGGTCACTTTTTATCTTCCTTCTCTAAAAAAATAAACTCTTCCCATAGGTAGAACATACTCAATTTCCATCGGGCCAACCCACAATTTTTTCATTAATTTTGAAAAACTTAATAAGAGGGTACATACTATATATACTTGTTGGAAATTTTCAAACATGGTGGATTTTGTCTACTAACAATTTATTTTGTGTTGGTATTCAACTTATCTGTCTTATTTTTATTACTTTTAATTATTGTACCATCTTCCACAGTATTATCTTCCACATAATCTTCATTAACTTCAACAATATCTTCAATTTACATTATTTTTTCTTCTCCCATATCATCATCTTCTATTACATCAACATTTTTCATGACTTGATAAATTTGGAAACACAATTTCTCACTAAAAATTCTCAAACATAGTTCTATAATTTTTTAATCAATCAACAATGACCCAGTTGCTAAAAATGGACTTCCTAAAATGAGTATTTTCCATTTCTCTACCATATCCAACACAATGAAATCCATTGGGTAGTATAATTTTTCAAATGTGACTATGATTTATTCAATGAATCCTCAAGGGTATTTTACTATCAAGTCTGCTATTTATATTATAACTCTGATTTTCTTAATCTCTTATAGAACCAAGCTCTTTATTGTGTTTTATGACATGATATTTACACTGGAACCTAAAGCACACAATTATTACCTATTTTTTTAGAACCAATATGAATGGGAAATCATAACCTATATGGAACCTATTTTTTGATATGTTCTTTGAAATAAATATCAACCACTACCATGTGAGTGGAATGGTACTGATTTACTCCAAATTCATTTTGTTTCTCCGTAGATCTTTTATAAATTTTCATTAGATTAAATGTTTGTTAGGGATTCTGAAAGATGAATATTAATATGATATTTTTTAAATTGTTCCAAAAATTTACGTTTTTATGTGTAAATATTTTCCTATAATTTCCTGTCTAGAAAATGCAGTCTCAGCTTGTACGATGGTGGTTCTTCTTCCCCAGCTACATTCTCATTGTTCTTTTCTATCACTCTAGCTTATTTTTCCACATTTTATCTCTTTAATGATTCAAGAGGTTCCTTTATGACTTTTCCACTTCTTAGGGAAAATAATTTCAAATCTACCTATGGGCGTGCATTGATGCATCTTAGTATAAGTCTTATGGGTCTCTCCCTGAGATTCATAGTGATTTTTCCTATTTATAATTTTAGGTCTCATAGTGTGGTATTCTAGTACATCGTGTCTTCCTTCATCACTTTGATTACAACCTTGGTCATGGTAATGAATATGTCCAGTTTATCTTCCAATGTATGAAATGTGATCATCAGTGTGGGCCCATGGGGTTCTAATAGATGGAATAACTATGTTTTTTATAGGTACCCATTCTATTATGGTTATTATTTTCTTTACCCATAAAATTTATTCAGTTTGTTATAATCAAGCTCATTTTCATCTTCATTAAATATACTTTGGGGGTCTTAGAGATCCATCTTGAATCCTTCTTCCTCATCATGGATTCCATTTTCCCCACCATTGAGTCATTATTAATGATAATGGGGACGCCTTTTCTTTTCATACCATTATTTTTCCATTGGAATCTGTTTCTCTCCATTTAATCAAGAAGATTATTGCTTTCCTCCCATGATTTATCTATCAGTGATCCTCTAGATGAAAAATCCATAATGGACCTATTACACTCTAAAAGAATATTATATAAAGATTATTTTAATAACATATGATATACCATGATGAGGTAATTTGTGAGTCATATCATTGAAATGATTCCAAGTAGGTAAGAGTGATTCATCTTCAAATGGACCAAATTTAAGAATATTTACCTAGATAACCATAACATTTTAAGGTGTAAATAAGTGAGATAAAAATTTCATTTCCAACTCATCCTATGTGGTGATAAAGGGAGTATGAAGACTCAAAATCCAACAGAAAGATCAATCTCATAATGAAAACCAGAAGAGGGGAATCCTTACCATGTCACTTGAGATATTATGGAATTGGAATGTGTTGTAGATCATTAAAAAGATTTCCAAATGCATGTCCAGATCAGAATGTGTATGTCTATTGAAGTACATAGTGTTATAAGTCATTTAGATTATAATAGGTTTTATCTTGAAATAATTTATTTAAATGGGATGTGCTAGGATTCTCAGTTTAATCCAATTTTCGATGCCTGCCATAATCCATGAGTATTCACAAACCCAACTATCTTTGAAGAACTCCTCTAGTAGTTAATTGTTTTTCCAAGACCACCGATGTCATAATGACTTTTCCCTTTCGGATTTTTTTATAAATCATGATTGTGATCATTTATTTCTTTTCCTTGTTCCTGAGTGTTATAGTTTTACATTTTTTTATTTAAAACCAGAAACGTTCACCACAATATACCCAACAGAAAATAGATTAAATAATATAAAGAAAAAAATTAAATTAAATTAAAAATTAAAAAAAAAAAATACATTGAAACCATCCTTAGAAATGGTGGTAGTTTTATTTCCCATATAGTGTATAAATTCTCTACATGGATAACCAAAATACATATTTTTAAAACCAAAAAATGTCTGATAACTAATTAATTAAAATATAGATAGAAGTGCGTTGAGGTTGAACCCATGATACAAAAGAACTAGTTTATTAGGTTTTTAAAATCAAATGGTTATATTAAATATATCTGAGGAAAGTGGTAAGAGAATAAAAATTGATTTAACTTTTTATGATACAGTGGTGAAAGTGAAAAATAAGGAAAAATTGGGGGTTTTAAATCATTTTTATTGAATTCAAGGATTTTTTTGTTTTGGGTTCGGGTGAAATTAAATTTAAAAATTTAATTAATTATTTTATGGTGGTGCCAATGTCTAGGAGGGTTATATTTAATAGTCATGAAATACCATCCTTGATACAACAATCCCTATTTTTCCATGGTCTAGTACTTTAGGGAATTACTGAATTGAGTTTGTATCGATACCTTATTTAAACTAGATTACCACAAATGAACTGGTGGTCATGTTAAAATTAGGTTAAACAGTTTTACAATTAAAATGACATTTCTGGTCTATCAATTAATGATCCTGATTAAACAAAAAAATATATTGGATTTTATTAATTGAAATTGCGAAGAACATAATATTTGAATGAAATAAAGAATAAAAAATAACAACAACTTCTCCATTCAGTTTCATCACCCTATCATATGGTAGGACATAACCCCTAACACTAGCTATGAGGACATAATAGTTATGTAGAAAAAAATAAAACATGATATAAAAATTAGAGAATAAGATTGGTGAGGACCTTGCATAATGAATCTTCTCAACCAAGGAATTTCTATCCAAATCGACCCCATGGTATCATCAGATAAACCCTATATTTATAAGACTCTATAGGTTTTGGTTTGTATATAATTAATCGTAAATGACTCCCATTATGAATATCGTATCAATCATTTCTTTTATTGGTTGATAATATTAAAATTTGGGAGTCACCGTAGAAATCCCTATAGAAACATTTCTTCAGCAGCGTACCCAAAACGGTTGATAGCATGGAAGGGTATATCACATCAATAAATTTTATGTTCTTCCCTAAAATGTCTCACATCCTATTTTTCCTTTATATATTCTATTATTTTCACCTATCGAACTTATTTCATGATGTGAATTGTCAATTTGCAGAACTGGGACCTCAGTTTCCCTATTTCTTCAATTTCATCACCTAGAATCCTTCTTTATGCATCCTTTGTCCTGAAAATATTTAAATAGAAATATTTTATATTTTGGATTATTTTTATATGTTACCATAAATTATTGTATCCTTCAAAATGCAAAGTAATATATTAAATATATGAGAAATAAATAATCATTTAAACCACATAAGTATTTTATTTTAATACTAAAAATCATTCGTGAAATTTAAATATCACTTATAAATTAAAATACTATTTGGTTTCTAGTTATAAGGGTTTGAACTAGTTTATTTTAGGTGATTGGTCATGAGTGACTAAAAAATTGAAACTAAACCTTAAGGGACCAATTTTATCCATAATAGTATATATTTAATTTATAATGAAACAATAGTTACATTTAATATCTATTTGGTTCTAAAAATATATTATAGTTATAACCCTCCAATCACACATCATATGTAAACTAATATAAAGCAATTGTAAATTTTAGGTGTCCCATACCTCAATATATTTTAATCTTTCTCAATGAATATCTACAACTTATTTTTATTTAATCCAAATTAAAAAATAGAAAATAAACCCTTGAACAAGGGGTTACTAGAGAAAAATGAATAAATGCATAGAGAAACAAAGTATAAATGGATAAGGATCTATGTAGTAACTTGTGGTGATCCACAAACATACACAACACATTGATATGATTTCAAAGGGATAAGATCCTATCTTTGAAGGAGAAGTTAAAAATTGAGAATGATATTGTATAGTTTATGAGGAAAAAAATGAAAGGTTCATATTTTATTAATTTGAATTGAAATTAATTTAATTATATAAATTTATAAAAAACTTGACATGGGTCTTCTGAGAACCGAATACCCTATCACCAGGTAATTGGTACGTCATCGCGGACACACCCTAGGATATTGGGTAGATAGTAACCATCCGTACCTGCCCCCTATTTTTCTATTCCAATATGTACATAGTATTATGACACTAAGTACCTAGCTTGATCTATTATTGTAGATATATTTTTATTACTATATACAACTCCTTATATACCAACCCTCTTCCCCTATCAATACATAAAATAGAAAACCCCACTAAAGTTTCTATAGTTCAACAAAAAAATTATACAATCCCATACCTCATAATATTAATATAGAAATAGTTAGAATCATAAGATGAAATTAGTTATATAGTCATAGAAATAAAAAACATTTAAAAACATTTAATCTTAGAAGCCCTCATGTAAAGAAATGAGGAATCACAAGGAATAATACATCAACAACATAAAAAAATAAAATTATATAAGAAACTAGGTTAGTTCCAATGCCTTTCATGATATTAATGTCTTGGAAAATCATATAGGATGATCAATATCATGATGAAAATAATGCTGTAAAAAACACATTAAAATTTAACTCAGGCTATGACAATTTTAATGACATAAATGACATGGGATCGACGATTTATAAAAGATAAATCTAATATAAATTCCAATAAAGATAATATTAGAAAAAAACAAGATTATAATTGAAACTTATGGTTAAAACTATCTGTTTTTATGTTTAGTAACATCATCGACCCTTATTTTTAATGAAAATAATAAATCAGAATTTATTATATAAATACAAATCACATATTTTTCTAAAAAAAATATTTTAGTTTTGATAAATATTATAAATAAAATTACTGAACAAAATTCTATACATCATACCAAAATTATGATCATTTCCAAAAAACGTTATAACATTTTCTAAAAAATAACTTCAAATTTATAAAAGGAATAAAAATATTCATTAATAAATAAAAGAATTCAAATTATTTAATAAAAAAATACAATATAGAAAGATATAACATATAATTTTTGAAACCATAATATCTAATAGATATATAATATATTGATTTTAAAAAATTAAGAGCATTTTTTTTCATGGGTTTTAATTAAAGAAATAATCCACATTAGAAAAAATGATTAATATTCCCAAAATATCCTGTATAAATAAACGTCAATCCTTTATTATTGATACAATTCATTGAAAATTAGATGATATGTCACATTAACAGGAAAGGGTTTACTTTAAATAATGTATAACAAAATAATATAATCAAATATAATAGTTATAAGAAATTTAATATGAAATTATAAAATTATTCTAAAAGGACAATAAAAAGAAAATAAAATATCAATATCCCAAACTAGTAACCTCTTAAGATAATAATCTTTAACAAAATCTACCCCCATTGATTCCATTATTTAGGAAATACATGAGAATAGTTAAATCACTAAGATAATTTTTTTTTAAAAAAATGTCATAGTAACCCCCAAAAAATCAACATGAATGATAATTATCTTCAAATATACTTAAATATTTTATACTCAACTTTACAAGAAAATAATTAAGAAACAGAAAATGATAAAATCAATAATACTTGTTAAGTTTAATAGAATATGATAGCAACAAGTAAATAAAAGTACATATTTAATAATTGTGGCACACCCTTAGGTAATAAGAAGTAATCAATAATTAAAATTTTAAATTTTTGATATAAACTAATATTTATCAAAATTTAAACAAAAAATTGAACGTATTGTTATTTATTAAAATTATATTGGTTACAAAATTACATAAAAAGGTTTTATAAAATTGTATTCATGATAAATTCAACTCTTATAAATATAAAAAAATATCTAAAAAAATATGAGTGACACTAATTAGGTATTTTTTTTAGTAAATTGAAAAACATTGAAAATTAATACTCTATATAAAATTTATATAAGTATTACATAGATAAAGTAAATACGATATGATATAAAAAATATCCTTGAAAATGTACAGAAATTACCTTAATGAACCCAAAATGATAACTATTTTGAATATTTAGAAGGAATGTTATTATATTTAAAATTTTTCTAAGTAATAATTTAATTAAAAAATAAAAATCCTTCAAAATATCTTGATTAATTATAGTAACCCCAACCCTAGAACCTAGAGCCAATGTCTGAATTATTACATTGGCATACAGTACAAGGAATCTCATCCTGATGGACTTAATTGGTTAGTAGTGTTGGTAAAAAAGATAAATACTTGATTCCTATTAATCAATGTACTCTTCATTTAATCCTTAGGAAATGAAACAAAATATGGGTGATCTCAAATGATCAGTAAGGTTTAAGTACAGGAGAAGATATCACGAATCAATAAATAATAGTCTGTATAGAAAGAAAAATAATGGAAAAAATGAAATATAATCAATAACATGGTTATAATAATTATATACGACATAATCAAAATGGATTAGTAAATAATTGAAAACAAATTATATTTAATTAATAAACTGATAATAAAATGCATCCAGAGGCAATATCATTACAAAAATCTATTGGATAATAATATAAGAAATAATCAATATTCAATGGTAAATAACTAAAAACACATTCCATTTAATCAATAAAATGAGAATCAAATGAATATAGAGATAATATCATTGTGAAAATATCATGGAAAACAAAAACTGAATTCATAGAGAAGTAAATGCTTAATTATTGGACATCATGATATCAAGCATCATGAAAACCTCTACTATCAAGATCTATCCTCAATATAGTCTATAACTGATGGGTAAAAACCCATTTAACTAAGGATTTCCAACTGATTCATATCATGAGATGTGTAAATTCATCGAGGGGCTATCAATAATTAGGCCCACCCGAGTTTTTATGTCCATATAATTCCTCATATATCGAATAATCGATTTAATTCATGAACAACATTCCTTATCACAAATACTTATATTGAGTAATGAATATGAATTTATTAATATTTCCCCATATAAAAAAATTAATTTCAATGTATAAAACCTTATGTATAAATAATATATGGTTTATGTTATAAAAAAATCAATTATAAACAATATGGATATTTAGGAGAAAATAAATTTCCATATGAAGTTGAATAATTCCATAGAATGTTAATGAATATAAAAATTAATCAATGAAGTAAATTTAAACACTTGACTTGGTTAAAAAATCATAAACCATATAGATGAAGAATAGTTATGGTTTTAATACAACATTTACGTATATGAATAAAAATAATGGGTTGTTTTCATTGTTGAATAGAAATAACATAAAAATATATTCAAAAAACATCTATAATAAAATATCATTTTCATTTTGAAAATCATTTTCAAAAACTAAAAGTTTACAAGACAATATGAAAATAATTTTATCATAAGATAAAATTTGAAACTTATAAAATAATCTTTGAATCACTTTGTGGTCATGATGGCTGGATATTCCATTCATACCATCTACATTAAAACCATGATTCTTTTCACTTCTTTAGAAAAAAATAGACATTCTTTTGAAAATGTAATAAAATTCAATTCAATTGATTTTAAAAACTAAAAATGGGTAAAAATTTATTTAATAAAATATTTGAGAAAGGGTTAATATTTTTTCATTTTTTTATATAATATAGTTTTGGTCGAAAAAGGATTTTCAATCTAAGAAAGAAATGAAGATTAAATTTTATGAATTTTTTCAAAACATTGTAAGTATAAAGTACTAGAAATTTTTTACTTTTACATGAAAATATATTTAATAAATATATGATAACAAAAAGAAATGATTTTATTAGTAAATGGTTAAAAATTTCCATTAACTGAAATTCGTTAATAAATAATCTCGATTAGAGTGATATTGTTAAATAACCCCTTACAATAACAATAAAATTGAAGTTAGAATGTATAAATGAATAAATTATCTGTATCTACTATAAATTCACCTAATAGTGTAAATACAATATATGATAATTAAAATTCATTTCACATATAATCTTATAGTATCAAATATAATGAATAAGTAATATAACCTAATGGAATGAAATTGGGTTGGGAAATTATTTATCACTTAGTAAGTCCTAAATAAAATTAATTGTGATGAAGAAAATCATTTTGAAACATAAAATACCATGAAATATTTATTAACGATGATATTAAATTTCAAAGGGGAAATATATACACCATATAAAACAAATTAGGTGCATAACGTTACAATATTCCTTAATGAAGGGAAATCGAGATGAAGTCCCTTACCTCAAGAATCTTTTTAGTTGAGTATGATTTAATCTAATATATAGTGGTTTTAATAATTTTATTTACTTATTATAGAACCATATTAATATTTATAATATCAAATATGTTTATTTTATAATATATTATCACCCATTCGTTAATAATATTTCATTATTTTTACTGTTTATGGTGTTAATTTCCATGTTTTATCATTCGTGCTTTTTCAGGAAAGTTATGGTTCTTCTATGTATTGTATAGTTACATCATCTCCATAATAATAATCATGAAAAAATTATTATATTTAAAAATAAATTCTAATTTTAATACCAATCATGAAAACTATTTTTGATAAATGAAGCATGTTATGATCATGGATGCAGTAGGCCCTACGTATGCATGAGAAGCGTTTCCATTTTCAAATGATCATATTGAGGTAAGTAATTTTTTATTTTTTATGAATGATAATAATATAATAAATAAAATATTATTTATTTAAATATAATTAATATACATATCATATATGTGGTTTGGTGATGAAGATAGATTCACATCACTTCATGAAGGTACTAGTCCACACGTAGACGAATGATGTTATCACCATTATGTGAGTGAAAAGGTAAGAAACAAAATTATATATAATCATTTAATAATTATAAAAAATCCATTAAAATAGTAATTATAAAATTTATATAATTTAAATTCATTAAAATTTTCCTTATTACCTACCATGTAATGCATTAGTGAAAAATGAATCACTTCGCTTCGCAAGGCGGTAGACCACCGCACAAACGAGCGATGTTATCATATCCCCTATAAAATGGAATGTAAAAAAATACATATGATATAATTAATTAAGAGGTATTATTATTATTTAAATATCATATATATATATATATAAAAAATCATCATACCCAACCGTGATAGGTGGTAATGGAAAAATGAATGACATTAGCTCGCAAGGTAGTAGTCCTCCATACACACGAATGATGATTTCGTAAACCATTTGATGGAAGTCGGGATTTTTAGGCCATTAAATTACAATAAAAACATCTTAGTATATATAATATACTAAATTTATTATAACATTATAGTTTAATAATAATTTATGGAGGTGTATGAATAAATAAAATAAAAAACACATAGTTTAGAATTTTACTTTTTATCAGAACACCTTTTAATGATTATACATAAAGTATTCCCAGAATGTATTTATGACACAAAGAAGTATTCTATAATTATGGGAAGTAATTTGGTAAGTTTATTTTGTAGGAATTGGATGAACCAAATGGGTTTTAATTCATTAATAGTATAGGAGAGTGGGAGAGCTTTTATAAGTAATGTGAGTGGTACGTTAGAAATTTTTGAAAAGAATAATGTGTACCAAAATATTTCACATAAAAAATGTCTCTATTATGGATAATTATTAAGATTTAGAAATTATGAGGTGTTTATAATATAATAGAAAATATTTTTAAAAAAATTATTATGTCATTTTAAACATTATATTTTTAATTTGACCATAATAAATCCACTTTTACCTTAATTGTGGTAAATAATTATTACTCTTTTTACTAATAATTATGGTAAAATATTCATTTGACCTTTTTATATAATATAAATTATTATTTTCACAAATATTGAATACATTTTTTCCAATTAAAAAAACATAAGTATAAAATTTTATTTAAAATTAATCCCATAGACATGACGAGAAAGTGAGTTTTTTATAGGTAAAGTCCTGGTCAAAGACCATGACATAATTTATTAAAAAAAGAGAGATGATTTACAAAAAAGAAGAACGACAGTATCTTATTACAATCTATTTCAAAGTGAGGGAGAAGGTCAATTGGAAAAGTATTTCTCCATGTCATAGATTGGTTGGCTCCTTTGTTGGCAAGGCTATCCACCACCATGTTTTCTTCATGATACGTGTGGGTGGTAATGTATTTGATTTCAAGTAGAGAATTGAGGCAGTTCAACTAGTGTGTGGTAAGAGGCCAAGAAAGGTGGATAACCCCATTCCAAATAGCATGAAAAATAGTGGTGGAGTCACTTTCAATACGGATTTTGTTCCATCCTTTAATCTTGAAAAAAATAATTTCCTGAATCACGACCATCATTTCTGCTTCGAGAGCAGAGGCATTGCCATAGCTCCCAAAGAAGCATACATGACATCATCCGGGAGAGTCTCTGAAAATGCCCCCACATCCCGCAAGACCTAGGTTTCCTTTAGAATCTCCATCTACATTGATCTTGATCCATCCATGAATCAGTTCTTGCCAAAACACCTCAAGAGAATGTTTCAGCTTAGTATATATGCCGTTGATTTTGAGTAGTCGAAGAATCATAAAGTCCCCAACCGAATTATCATAGTGGGATTTCTAGAGTAGGTTTGCTTCCCTAATGGAAATTAGAATCCTCCTCAAGCCTGCATTAATATTGAATGAGTAATTGTTGTGAATAATTGCATTTCTATCATACCAGATCACATGTAGGAGCTCAGCCACAACGGAAAGGAAGAATTTCATGATTTTCCATGAAGAGTCAATTTCCACACAATGTTTTAGCTATGAGCATATAGAGTCAGAGGATAACCATCTGTAGTATAAAAGTCCAGTAACATAATTCCAAAGATGGGAGGCTGTAGCATAAGATAAAAAAATTATGGTTTTTGTCCTCCCTATGCTGATGACACAATTTACATTTTGAGCTTAGTTGGACACCAAAGGACTGAAGACAAAACTCTATAAGAATACGTTTATGGGAAATGCACAAAAAAAGGTCAAGCCTTGAAGGTTTAATCCAAGGCCTGTCAAAAAACTTCAACCATGGAAAAATGGGGTCAGATCTAGTGAAACAACAGTTATAGTAGTTTAAAGAGAAAATATTTAAATGTTTATAAAGTTTTTATATAAAAATTAAATATTCAAATGATAAAATGACCTAAATTGTATTAATTGATATATAATAGAACTAATTTTACTTTATAAAAAATTTAAAATATAATTTATGTTTACCAAAAATTTAAATTAAAATGATGTTTTCAATTAAAATACAGTAATTTTCAACAATAAATTAAAAATGAAATATTTCAAAATACATAAAAAAATCACCCAAAGATAATTTTGATATTATATTTTTAATAATTAAGTTAATTATATCAAATAAATTTTATAAATTTGAGAAAAATTAATTTTAAATTATGTGCATAAAGAGTGGCTAAACCTTATTTTTGAAAAATATATTCTTTCAGAAAACATTTCTTTTTATATTAAGTGATTACTATTTAATTTATAATAAATTTATGAAAATAATTTTCATAATTTAGTTATAACTATTCATATTATATAATTTAAATTTTTGTTTAAAATGGTATACAATAATTTGGTTTATTTCAACTCGGGTTTGGGTGTTTTGTAAGCTATTAAAGAGATTAAATTTAAAGAAATAAGTTTTAGGGGTTGTTTAGGATCAATATTCTTGGTTATATACTCTATCAAATAAAAATTCTTATTTTAAAATCATAGTTAGTGAGATTATATCCAACTTAAATAAACTTCATCATCAAAATTTTTAACTTGTTCTCAATAATCAATGGTTTAGAATTTATAAATACCATTTTTCAAAACCCACATCATAAAAGGGTTAATGAAACTTTCTCTTAATAAGAGATACCTGTAATAATTTGGTTATATAGAATAATATATAATTAGTTTCCTATTTATAGGAAAATTGGTTGCATGTGATGAAACATAAATTGAATAAAAGGGAAAATAATTATATAGATTAATATTGGTCTTTGAAACCAAGAAAGTGAATGATAAATGGATAGATAAGGACCTGAAAACCACAAATATGAGATGATTTAAAATAGAATATGATTCCCCAAATATGAATCAAACATGATAACATTTATTTCAATTTACTTTTATATAATTTGAGGAAATATTTTACTATCAAATAATATAAGGAAATATACTTGATAAGTTTATATTTCATAAGCACTATTTCATCCTTTGGTTGTGCTTCAATAAATTTTCAATTCATTGATTACTCTAAGAAATGAACACCAAAAAATTAATTTATTCTTTGATTGAATCACTAAATTTCACTTTTAATGGATCATAAGACCCATAAAAAAGTGAAAAGTATTTTTTTATTTCTCAATCTATTTTTTAAAACCAATATGTTTTTTCACAAGTAATAAAATACAATAAATTAACATATAAAACTCAATAGTAACACCACTAGTTTAACATTAATATTAATTTGTAAAATTATTTAAATAATTAATTATTAACTATGTTATCACATAGGATAGTGGTAGGCATTAAACACTTATCTTCCATTGATTGCGAGTTCATGCCCCCTGATGTTTTCAGACGAGAGAGGTTGTCACCCGACATGCAGGTTGTACTTTTTCTAAAAATATATAAATATAATTTATATTAAATTACAAAAAAATATGATCGAAATACCTGATATAAAATTTATCATTAAATAAACCATTTACTATGGGTTTCAATAAAACATATTTTTTCTCATAGTATAATAATATTATTTGACTATTATTACAAAGTCATTAATAATCATAACAACCCTAAAGGTAATAAATACCATTAACATTGTTTCTATAAAATGTAAATTTATTATTCATAAAAAATATTTTAATTGAAACAAATACTAAACCAAACAGTTGTATTTCTTTAAGTTGCTCTAAAGATATCTTTAATCACGGTAGAATCTAATCATATAAAACCAAAAAAGGTTTGTTAAATACTTTTTAATTATGATCAATATTAAATTCATAAACCCATGGTGGTATAAATAAATCTTATGTTAATAATTTCATATATGTTTTTAAAATTTCACCCAATTCATTGATGTTTAATGATTATTATAAATAAAAAAACATTGTTAAAAATAATTCTACAATTTAACTATTAAATCCCAACAAAAACTACTTAATCTTATTTATATCCACATAGTCCCTTTCATTTTTTAAGGGTTAATATTTATAAGTGTTAATAGATTAAAATACTTCCCAATCTCACCACATTTAAGACAATGAACTAGAAATAGATCCGTAGGTTGAATTTTTTTCCTTCAATCATAATTTCCAATTTCACTCTGAAAGTAATTAATTTTGACCTTCATTTCAAAACATAAAAATTTTCTAATTATTTATAGACACATTATTTGTAATTTAATACACCTAAGGTGTTTCCTAGGACATTAATTGTCATAATACATTAAAATCCTTTATAATGGTTTGTAATGAAAATTTGAATTATCCAAAGAATATCCTCTAGGAGTGTCAAACTAGGTTCACAATAAGGCATGTTATCATACAACTGGTGATGATGCGGTCATGAACAATGCGCCATTTTGGGATTTATTATCCCTTGGTACAAATATTCTAAATCCATCCCCACTTTTAATATTTATACATGTATATAATTCATTTAAAAAACACACAATCTTCACCTTACTAAAACACTTTGATGTTCTTATATACTAATCCTCAATGTATATCATAGGGTCATGATCCAAAATCTATGTTTTTATAAATATAATTTCCAATGTTTCTACTAAATTTCTTTTGATACAAAATTTAGAGACTCCAAATCTAGTAAATCAATGTTAGTGTATCAATTATTTCATTAACTTAAGATTAAAGGAATCCCATCTTGATGGACCAAATAGTTTAGTAGCCATGGTAAACTAGATACATACTTGTGTCCCAAATGAAATTGGAATAATAAATTAGAATATTTTTTCTTCAAGAATAAAATTATTCAATGTAGCATATCCTTTTATATCAAACATAGTACAGTCTAAAATATTTGGGAAAGGAAAAAAATAAGTGTGTTCCCAATTCTTAGTAAGGGTAAAGGACAACATGAGATATCGTAAATAAATAAATAATAATCAATATAGAATTATTAAAAAATGAATAAAAATGAAATTTAATTTTTAAATTGGATATTATAATTAGATAATTAATAATCCATATGATAAGATTAATTTCAAAAAACACATTCCATTTAATCAATAAATCGAGAATAAAATCCTTCTAGAAATAATATCATTATGAAAATCTCATGGATAATAAATAATTACATAATCAATATGAAAAGATAAATATTAAAAAACACATTATATTTAATCAACAAATAAAGAATAAATTATATCGAGATATATTATCCTTGTGAAAATATCATGGATAATAATAACTAAATTCTTAATGAATGAAATGCTTAATTATTATAAATCATGATATTAGGAATCATGAAAACCTCTATTATCAAGATCTATCCTTAAGAAAATTTAAGACTTATGGTTGGAAACCAATTTAACTATAGATTATGAAATAATTAATCTTATGATACTTGTTGATGCATCAAGTATCTATCTATAATTGGACCCCACCCATGTCAACATATCAAAATAATTCCTCATATATCAAAAAATCTAATTTATTCATGAACAATGTGACTTATCATCAAATATCCATATTGATTAAAGAATATTTATGTATCAATGTTTCCATAGATAATAAAAACATTAAATTTATCAAAAAATATGTATAAATTATATATAGTTTAATAAATAAACATGTACATGATATATTATATAGATGTTTATAGGAAATTTAATTTCTATTTAGAATTGAATAATTTTAGGGAAATTTAATTAATACAAAAATTAGTCAAGGAAGTTAATGTCGATACATTCCTTGTTAATAATGTTCATAAACCATCCATATAATGAATAAGTATGGTACTAATACAACATATACTCATTAGATTTAGAATAAATGGTTGTTTCCATTGTTTAATATAAATAACCTAAAAATATCATTAAAAAAACGCTTGAGGGAAATTTAATTATCATTTTGAAAATAAATGTTTAACTTTAAGAAGTTTTTGAATAATTTTTTTTAAAAAAATTATTTCAAAATAACATTTAAATCATATAAAAAAATCATTAAAAAATTTGAGTGGTTGTGACATCTCAAAATTACTTTAATTTCATACACATTAAAATAAAGGAACCTTTAACTTTTTTGGTAAAATCCAAACATGAACTATTTTGAAAAAGAGATGAAGATTTATTTCACTTTTTTTAGTAAACAGTAAAAATTGGTAAAAATTACTTTAATAAATAAATTGGAAAATGGTTTAAAACTTTTTTGAAATCTTTTTTAGTAAACAATGCTTTTTTAGAACAAAAATTTCTAAATAAATAGTGAAATTAAATTGAATTTTATTAAACAAAATTAAGTAATAAAGAGTGGGAAAATAGGACTATTACTTGAAAATATAAATAATAACTATAGGAGAATAAAAATAAAAGGGTTTATTAGGTAATTTTCAAATAATTTCATCCAAATCAAATTAATGATTAAATAACCTCAATTAGAATGATGTCGTGAAATAAACACTTAGAACGTTGAAAACATTGAATTTAGAACTAATCAATGAATTTATTTTGTTTACCAACTATAAATATGTATAAAAAAGTATAAATAAAACATTATATAATCAAAATTAATTTCACACATAATCATATAATATTGAAGACAATGAAGAAGTAATACAACCAATTGAAAACAAATTGGGTTATAAAAATATTTACTACTAGGTAGCTCTTAAATCCAATCACCTTGGATGAAGTAATTAAAATTTAAACCTTAATTACCATGAATTATTAATTAATCATGATATTAAATCATAAAGGGAATGTATATACACCATATAAAATAAATTAAGTACATAAAATTACAATATTCCTCAATTATGGGAAATCAAGATGAATTCCCTTTCCTCATGATTTCTTTTAGTTGAACATGCTTTAACCTCTGGTATAGTTGTTTTAAACTACATAATAACTTATAATAGAACAATATTAATATTTTAAATTTATAACTTGATAATTTTATAATATCTTATCACTTATTCATTAATAATGTTTCATTATTTTCATTGTTTCTGGTGTTAATTGCCTTGTTTTCCCATTCATGATTTCTCATGAATGCTCTAGTTCTTTTGAATATTATATTGTTACATAGTCTTTAGAATAAAAAATGATATAATTATCATATTTCTACATTGATTATAATTTTATGAATAATTGTTAAATATGTTTTGGATAAATGATGTACAAAACTATCATGGAGATCGTAGGATATACATATGCCTATGTAACATTTCCATTTTCCAGCGATCATAATGGAAAAAAGTAAATAACATTTTATATTGGAATAATTTTAATAATATCATAAATAAAATATGATTTTTTAAATATACTTATATATATATATATTCCATCTGGGATGGTGATGAAATTAGATTCACAGCTCTTTGTGAAGTTGGTAGTCCACACATACGTGAACAATGTTATCATCTTTATGTGAGTGAAAAGGTTAGAAATAAAATGATATATTATCTATTAATAATGATAAATATTTCATTAATATAATAATTATTTAATTTATGTCACATTTATTAATTAAATTAATTCTTATTACCTTCTATGTAATGTATTACTGAAAAATGAATCACATAGTTTTGCAAGGTGGTAGTCTGTCGTACACACGAGCACCGTTATCATATCCACTAAAAAATAGGAAGAAAAAAAGGTAAATATGATATAATGAATAAATATGTATAATTATGTTATCAATATTATAAACACATAGATATATATATTATCTATTATCATTACCAACTATGAGAGGTGGTAGTTGAAAAATGAATGACATCCGTTCACAATGCTATAGTCTGCCGTAGACACGAACGATGATTTCATAACCCATTTGATGGAACTTGGGTTGGTTGTAGGTAACAAATTTAACATAAAAATATAAGTATATGTATTATTATTGTGAAATTGTATGATCATGTTTTAATAAAAATTTAAGTATGTGGAGGAAGAAATAAAATAAAAAAGCATAGTAAGTAATTTTAACAACTCTAAAACAACCTATTTATGATTATAAAACAAATATTAATAGAATGAATTTATGACCAAAAAAGTATTAGAGGATAATTTTTTGGAAGTTGGTATGTGATTTGGGTATTTATGTTCTGATCTAAAAAGGTTTTAAGGTGTGAAGAATTGTGGATAGTGGGTATTCTTTTATAAGTTATGTGAGTGGTACACTTGTAATTTTAAGAAAAAGGGGTACCCTTGATTTTCAGATGACACAAGGGTCCAAAATGGATTATTATCAATATTTAGAAATCTTATGTTATAAATATGTCCAAAAAATATATTTTATATATGTTTTTATGTCATTTTAACCGTTATCTTTTTAGATAAACCCCCAATAAATCCAATTTTACCATTATTGAGGAAAATGTTTTTTTACCATTTTTACTATTCATTATGATAAAAAATAAATTTAAAATTATTATATAATATAAATTATTCTGATTATAAATATGAAATTTATTTTCCAATATTTCATTCACATAATTAAAAAATTTTGATTTAAAATTAATCCTGTAAACATGATGAGAAATGAGGTTTTTAATGAGAAAATTGTCAAAATTTTATAACGTTTTTATATCAAAATTCAATATGAAAATGATCCAAATGACCTAAATTTTTTTAATAGATATATGTAATTGGAAAATTTTTACATTAAAACCAAATAAAAATATAATACAATTTTATAAATAATTTATACGAATAAGTTGTTTTCTATTAAAATCTAGTATTCTTCACTACTCATAGAAAATGAAATAAGAAAAATACAATGAGTTTACCAGAAGATAATTTTGATATTATTTCTTAAATAATTAAAAATTATTTATGGAAAAAAATTATAATTTTTTTGAAAATTAATTTTAAATTATATGCACAAAAAACATCTAAAATGCCTTTTAGGAAAATAATGTTTTTTTAGAAAAAATTTATTTTTCATTAAAATCATTATTATTTTACTTTTAATAAAAATTTGACCAAACATTTTATATTTTATTTATGAATATTCATACCTTAAAATTTAATTGGTGTTTTATAATGATATACTTTATTGTAGTTCATTTTTACTTGAGTTTACATGATTCACAAGCTATCGAAGATAATAAATTTAAAGAAATAAATTCTATTGGTAGCTTAATCTCAGTGTTCCATGTAACATAAACTATAAAAAAAATATTATTATTTAAAAATATTGGGGAATTATATTAACTTTGAATCCAAGGAAATTATGTTCATGATAATAATTATTATCCAATTATTGAACAAATAATTTATTATTTGAAATGAATCATTTAGATATAGATTATCCCATTTCCTGTACTAGAAAAGAGACATCCACATTAAATATTATTCTTAAATTACAAGTAATTATATTTCTCTATTGAACCATATGCTCTTTTGGTAAGCTACCCGTCATAATAAATTAAACTCTTCAATCCAATATATGGGCTTTTATATATATTGGATAATTGTTCCATACGGTTCATTAATGTTCATGATTAGGAAACATGTGGGGTCAAATTTCAATGTAATAGATTTGAAAATATGATATAGTCACTTTATTCAAGATTATAAATTTTTTTCCAATATTAAAACAATTTCATAATATTGAAATATTCTATGTATCATGTTCATACAATATGTAAATAGATCAAATGATAATGATAGTTATTACATCACTTCGACTATGAGATCAAATAACACCATTTATAATGTTTATAATATATATTTAATAGAATTTATATTTATGAATAATTGAAAAAAATGATAATTTTTTGAAACATTATTCATTGAAGGTTTATATATGAAATGGATTTAATAATTAATTAAATATTAATTAAATAAATTATTTAACTAACAAAAATGTATTAGAATTTTGAGAGAAGGTATTATATTTATTTAATGAATTACTATTAATAATTTAATATTTTCAATAATTGGGATGCAACATTTTTCTCTCATTCAGAGTGACAATAGAGTTGATGAACTAGGGTTTTAGGGCTTCCGAGCCTACTTCAAGCCAACGCATTCTGTTCATAGATTCCCATCTAGATCCTCCATCATAATTTTGTAGCTTTAATTATTCCTTCAAATTTTATACTATGTCTATTTTCCAAGGTGATTGGATTACATCAAACCTATACCCCCCTTTCTAGGTCAATTTCTGGTATTCAGGTCAATCAAAAGGTTTCATGATTTTTCAAAAGATTTCTAGTAGCTGATATTTCTTCCCTCAAGTTTTATAATGCATAGATTCCTTATAAATTCCCTTTTGTTGTGATGTTTGGTAAGAAGAAGACCTTGACAATTACATTCAAAAGTTTTCTTAGCATACAGAAGGGCTTAAATAATTGAGCCACATTTAGTCCATTGAGTGGTTTTTCTAAATTGGGTTGAAAAATATGTTGGATATGGCTTTAGATTAATTTAGACATAGATGATATTTTTATCCTTATCATTTTTAGTCTACAAGTGGATCCCAATTGTTTATTATTAAAATAACTCTCCATTTTTTAGTGGTATATATTTGGATTCAATATTTTCACATTTCATTCTAAAATACATCAACTCTAAATCCTTGTTGAGACATACTTGGTAGTTATTTACCTATAAATTAGAAGGAAATTCGAGGATGAAATCCTATTAATACTTTTTTTCCTCTGGACTTTGACTTGTCTATGATTTTTTAGAGTTTATTTGGTTTTCTATCAATGACTAGTTTAGAGTTTATAAACCTAATATCTATAACACTAAAGAATATTATTATTCTTCATAAAATATCCAAATATATTCCATATTGAACTGTTGGATTCAGTCTTAGTCAATTGGTAAAATCCGGAATTAATCTAAAACATTGGTAGAGGAGGAATGATGGTTACCTCTTCATTTTTTAAATTATAATTTCTATTTTATAAATATAATGGATCTTACTGCGATGATCATCCATGATGAGGATTCATCTAAGGTAAAACCATGAGATGGTTAGTATCATCCAGTCACAAAGTCCAAAGAAAAGAAAAGATAAAGCAATAAATGCTAGAATTTGAGATATTAATATTTTATTAAGTCCGGTTTGGAATTAATGTGGATAAAAATTTAATTATTTTCATATTTATACCTTTAATAATGGGAGGAAACCAAATATTATTTATAAAATTGAATTTAAAATAAATAATATGGATGAAAAATTTTCATATGTAAGAAATTCTATTAACCATTTAGGAGATAAAACAAATAGTTTGAAAGGAAGACTTATGAGGAATAATATATTATTTATTAGATGTTAGGAACCCATTTTCTATGATGAAGTAATGAATAACTGACCGATTTTTATTATTATAAGAATAAGAATCAAACACATTTGATATGATGAAAGATTAATCAGACACTATAAAAGTAGGGTGCTAAAACTAAAAACTATAGAAAAGTGATTATATGGTAATTAAGGTAGATAAAGAATGATCAAATAGAAATGCATAATGTAAACCATTTTTAAACATACATAACCTATTCAGGGATGAGACTATGAAAAAAAGAATAGATAAAGGAATGTTCAAGGTGATTTCATTGATATTTTGTTGTTCAAATGGGTATTTTGGAATTGTTAATATTTTTATATTGTTTAAGAATGATGATAAATATGATATGTTATTTTTTTGGATATGTTATATATATATTTATGGTTGTTTTTGAATTTATAATTTTGTATGACTTTATTCCTTATAATGGTGATTTAATGTCCAATGGTTTTTGTGAAGGTTCCTATTAAAACCATAATAAATTTCATTAATGTTAAAATTATGATATTTTCACGATTATCACATTTTTATGGCACATGAAGGTGAGTTAGAAATGCTAGGATTAAGGAAAATGGGCCAAACTACACAAAACTTTGAATTTTTTTTGGGTAAAAACCCTAATAACTAGTGAAATTATCATCTAGTTTGATTTATTTTTTAGGGGTGGATCCAATAAAGTGTGGGATAAAAAATTATATTAGATCATTAAGAATAATTTATCCATTTTATTCGCAAAACATTTACTACTTTTAGAGAAACAAAAATATTCATATCCAAGGGAATGCTTTATTAATTTGACTACATATGCTGATTTAAAACTCCCATTACTTTCAAATTCAGTGGGAAGAAATATTAATGGAATTATAATAATATTTTGGATATTTAAAAATGAGATTAAATTGTAACATTGTTCAAATATGAGTACTGATTCATAATACAAAACAATATTAAAAAAATAACCTCCTTGTTTTCCTATATATTAGTATATTTGATACAACATTTTAGAGTTTGATCAAGGTGTTAAAATTATCCATTTTCAGAGTATTGGGTTCAATTAGTTCAAAAAGGTTTTATGGATTCCCATATAATAAAAAGGAGTGTTAAATTTTTGATGTATTCAAGTTATTATATTCTCTTCCTCACCACTAAAGGCTTACCATTTGGTAGATGTTATGAAGGAGATATACACCCAGGACTGTTCCAGATCTTAATTTAGCAACTAGTTTATCATAAATGGTATTTGAGAAATTTTATTTTAGTTTAATATTATCATGGTTATAATTTTAATAATTTTTTTATATGATTGGAAGAAACATAGTTGGTTTCCAACCCATCATCTTGACATTTTATGTGTGTAAATTAAAATGCTCCCATTCGATAAAACATGGTTTTTTTTTCACCCAAACACACATTGGATCTTAATGTGATTTGGAAACTGAAATTTCATGAACAAGATATAAATCTTTACAAAATAATTATTTTTTCAGGGTTTAGTTCATGTTGAACCATTTTAAAGGGATAATATGAGAATCGAGATCTTAGTAACACTCATCCAATTAATTAAATAAACTATATGAACCTATTAAAAATATTAACTTTAAATGATGTGTAAAACACTTTTGATGATTGAATTTTCATATTTATTTCAAAAACTATTTTATTTATCATGAATTACTTGATAAATTCTTTTTTGTCTTATTTTTCTAAATTTTTATTAAACTATTTTCAAACCTCCCACTTTTAGATTCTTAAATTAAGATTTTCTAAAATTGACACCCTCAGCCATCAACACTTCCTGATATATGACCTTTATTATTCCCAATACTATAAAATTTTTTATTGTTAAATTAATTTAACTTTTTATGATGGTAAGGAGAAATTTTGGTACTATTGGAACAGAGTGACACCATATAGAATATAAAGTTTTTATAAGTTTTTTAAGGTATATATAATTTTATTCGATTTATTTAATTTATATTTTTAATTAAATAATATTTAGAGTGAAATTACATTATATTTTAATTTCATTTATGTATTGTATCTATAAAACTTACTTAATTTTGAGCACAAACCTGACTGATTTATTCATAATTTATTAAATGAAATATAATTCGTTCAACAAAATAAAATCACCAAAATTAACAATCCAAATATCTCACTTATAAAACTACTTGAGGGAATTAAATTCAATAATAATGTATTTAATTGGAAAAGAAATATTATAAAAAAATAATTATATTTTTTTGAATGAAAAGGTTGAAATTATTTTTAGAAATTATTATTTGGGATATATTCAATGAAGAAAACATCATCATTTACATAAGAATCCATTAAATGAATGTAATTTCGATGCACTTAATATTGTACTGATCTAACTTGAATATGATATTACAAAAAATAAGATCATGTATGTGGAAATTATAAAATATATACCTAATATTTTCAAAAATTTTAATTTTAATATAAATACTTAGTTCCCTATGTTATAATAATTAATAAACATCAACAATACATAATTTTTAAAATTTAAAAAATGAATTAATAAATTTCATAATTGTTATATTATTGATTCATCATTAAAATATAATAATGTTTATAACATTTTATTTTATTTAATTTTTTTAAATAAACATGAAGTTTCAAATATTTCACTCCAGGATGATACCTTCATATTTATGCCACCTATTCTTGAGCATCATTATTTATCACAATTTAAAAAAATGGGAATGAAATATATTTTTAAACTAATAGAATTGACAATTTCATTAGGATATCTATGCGTATTAATGAATTATCACCATAAACCAGCATAATGTCACTAGATTACATATATATTCACCATTAGTGGAAATGAGAGAAAACTAATATTAAATTTAAAAAAAATAGGTTCCATCTAAAATTTGATTAAAGTTAATATAAATAAATATCATTTCTTCCACTCTATATTTCAAACTAATTATATTAAATTTTATTTATACATTGTGGAAAATTTATGTTTTATGTGTGAGGTAGGGAATAATAATATTGTTTATGATTTTTGTTTTGTAATATAAAAAATACAGTTGGATTGGAATTGTTTTATTATATAAAAATTTAATTATTTATTTTTCTAAATATTTTAATATGATTAATGTGCCTATAATTATTTCATTTATTTCAATTATTTTTTTGAAAAACCCTTTTCCACCTTTTTATTGTCCTCATCAAACTTATTGAAATTTTCTGTTAAACATATCTAATCTTATTTGTTTAAATATTAAAATATAAATTATTTTATTGGTAACATGTAATCATGAGAATTAAAAAACCATTGGTGGTTTATTTTAGTAAAATTAAGTGTATCTGAAATAAAAAATTGATTGTATCATTATGGAACCATTAATATTATAACAACATCTATGTGATATTTTTTTATAGAAATCATATCATTTAATATATCCACACATCATCAAACAAAATTTGTACTTATGATATTTTCTTAGATAATTGATGGTTTATTTAATTAAATTAAATTTTAGTAGGATATAATAAATTATTTATAAATAAATTTATTTTTTATAAAATTGAATTTATAAACATAATTGATTGACCAATGGTTGATACCTAATGTAATGTGGCGTTAAAAAAAATCTTATATAATATATGTATAAAAAAATAAATAAATATACACAACACAAAAGATGACACCTTAAGGATTACCTTTTGGAAATGGGTATGTGAGTGGGTTTTAAAAATTTTATTTAAAAATATTTGAGTTGGTTCAAGGGAAATTAATTAGGTAATTATAAAAATTTTAATAGAAAAATATATATTTAATAATGAATGGAATGATATGAATGAAATTATTTCCACACAAACACATAAGGATTTAGTGGAATAATTTATGCACAAATTGAAAACCTATGAATAATATCATTAATATAATTGATTTTTTTGGAAAAATTTATGTAACCCAATGATATTGTTTTTTATTCCTGTTAATTAATAAGTTGCTTGATATTGTGTACTATAAAAAACAGCGAGCTTAAACAAAATATGAAATACTATAAAAGTATTATTATTTTAAAATAAATTTTTTAATATTGCAATTGGATTGGAGGGTAGGAACATGAGTGACCTAATTAATAAATATATATAGAAAGGTTTTAATTTATAATAATTAACTGATTATTATCTAGTAAAGAAGAACACCAATTTTAAATAATATCATATAATATTAGAGGTGATATTTCTCAGAAAACTGATTTCTCTGCACAATATAAATATCAATATAAATTAAGTTGACCACTTTATATGAATGATTTTAACAAAATTTATATATTATAGTTTTAATAATATAAACAAAAATTTATTTAATAGATGTTTCTATATAAGAAATGAATATAAATTAATTTTATACTTCAAAAATACATTTCCCCCAAAAATAGTTTATATTGTATTTTTTGTGTTAATATTATGATTAATGTTTATCAATTTTACAAATTGTATTATATAAAATATATATTATCTTTTAAATAATCTTGTAAAAATAATTTAAAAATAATTTTTTTATTTCTCATTTATAATTGATTTTTATATGAATAGTAAAAAATACTGTATTTTCATGTATTGTTACTTTTATGAATTCTTCATGATATAAAAATTACTTTAATATATATAAAACCATTTTTATATAATAAATATATATATATTAATTAATATAAATAATTTTAGAATATAATATTTAGATTATAAATATATGATTCACGATTTTTTAAACTTTATTAATGTTTATATTCAAATAAAAACCATTTTGGTTCATTTATTTTATTTAAGTATTTTTATGATTTTCTTATATTGATTTTAATATCAAATAGTTATACTTTTATTTTAATTAATTCAATTAATGAAACATTAATTAGCATTATAATTTATTTTCATATAAATTCATTTGTATTCTTAAAAATTGGATATTTCTAAAAAAAGTTTTCATTCTTATTTTGGTACATAAAATAAATTTAAAATTTACCACCTATAGAAATTTAGTATGGTAAAATGCATTTCATATTTGGAATTATGAGGTTAAAATTTGGTAATAAAATCAATTTCATTTATATTCATTTGAAATATTAATTTTGGTAAAATGTTTTGGCAACACCAATGGTTAAAAGAGATGATGAGAGGGTTAAACCCAATAGATAAGGTTTAAATATCGTAAATAATTGTTTAAACATAATTTTATAATATTATTTTGACTCATAATTACCATATATTTTAAATAATTCAATTTCATTCCACTTTTAATTGAGAAATGCAAATAATAATTTACAATTTTTATGTAATTACAAGTACACGACACCCATTATATATTGAAGGAAAATCATCTACTAACGTATTAAAATATATTTATATACTTATATTGACTAATACATGACCATATAACTTCCCATATATCACCCTATTCCCTAGAGGTCATGATCTTGTCCCATTACCAATCCGAGAAGGCTTAATGAGTAAACCAAAGAGAGATATCCAAGGAGGAGGTTTATGTCCTAACTGAACTATTTCATGTTTCATTCGTCATATACTTCCTTAATATTTTTTATAACAACTATAAAATAATGAAATAAGTATATTATCTATTCAATAATTTGAGAAATGAAAACATCACCCTTGCAAATGTGTGAAATACCACCTCCAAGAAACAATGTGATTTGTTTTCCATCACTTCCTAACCTGACCAGTTATAAAAATAGAATTAATAATATTTAATATGTTTAGGAAATTATTATGATTATTTAAAGATAATATGATGGTTAACTTATTATCCTTTCCATATATTGGAAAAATATAATTTCACTTAGTCATACCTATGAAATACTATCTCTACAAAGTGATGTGATTCTTTTTTTATTATCACCTCACATAGTTGGTCATAAGGATGAAAAAAATTAATATATAAGATATTTATAACATAATTATGATTATAAATAATTGAAATATTATATTCATTATTTCTTTTAAATCCAGTAGAAAATGGAAACATTGTTTGTGAATATGTGTGGACTACAACCTACATGATACACCATATTTCATTTTTTACAACCACCTTCCATGAATGGTTATATTTTTTTCAATTTAAAAAAAAATAATTTTTTCATGATTAATATTCTAAATATGATGTAACCGTGATTCATTTTACCATAACCAAACAACCTAATCCATTTATTACTTATAAACTAAATATCCTCAAATCTTCCTAGTTGGTCTTAACTATTTTAGTATATAAATAAAAAATTCTAATAAACAAAATAAAGGGAATAATGATATTGGAATAAAAAAAGGTTCTAAATAAATTATAAAAATAATATAATTTTATTACTCAATATGGTATACATATGATAGAAATGAGTATGGTTTCTAGGATAAAGTCTTTCTTTTAAAAACCTAATTTTAATGTTTTCTTTCTAAATCAATTTCTCCATATAAAGGTTCTTTCAAATGTTTCATGTTTTTTATTATCTATTATTGAAAGGTTTATAAAGGTCATTATTAACTATTTTTTAATATATTTACAAAATTATTTAAAAGTTATGTTTTCAATGCTTATAAAATGTGTTTTTTTTATATTTTTACAAAAGCACACAAAAAATGTTTTTAACCTATATTTATTGACTACCCCTTATTACCTTTATATATGTTATTACTAATAAATATTAGACTATAATTTAACATGTTTTTTGAAATAATATTATATTCCAATTATTTTGGGAATTCGTAGTTTTAATTTTTTCTAAGGAAATGGAAATTTCTTCTCAGACAAATATTTTTTTTTATTATTTATGGGTTTGAATTCCAATTCAAATGAGTTTTATGGTTAATGTGAAATATATTAGTGTATTATTAATTATTTTTTTAAATATTATATAAATTATAGATTAATTTTATATATCTCTAATTATGGGTGAGCCTGATATAGATCTCAATGAATTGGGTAATGTGATGGAGTTTAACAGTGACATGTTAGTTCTAAGTGATGTGAGAATTATTTGGTTAGGTGATTCCATTGTAACAGTTCTTGAATTTTTTAATTTAAGGATAAAATATTAAGGTAAGGACATGGTAATATTAAAAAATTTTTTAAAGAAAATATTTGGATTTTAAAATTTAAGAAAATGTGCTTATTTTTATTAGAAATATTTATAACATTTTAAGGTGAAATGATTATTTTTCAAGGAAAGGTACTCATCAATTTTAATTATATTAGAAGAAACTTCAATGATGATGATTTTTTCTTTATAAATTATTATTGAAAATATTGATCAATTAAGATGTTTTAATGGATATATAAATTAATATTTGAGCTAGATTTTTATTATAAATGATAAAATTTCTTATATATTTTTCATCTTTACCAATAAAATATAGTTTTTATTTTATTTCACATCCCTTATAAGATTTTTTATAAATTACAAAATGTTTTAAAATTTTTTCAATGGGATTAAGGATGATTATAAATATCACTAAAGTCAGAGTTTGAGTAATAGGAGCTACATTAAACTGGGAAAGTGTGTCTTTATAATGAATATGTTTTTTAGGAAAAAATGGAATTTGTACAGAAGTTACCATTAATAAATTTAAATAAATTCCTAGTTATATAAAAAATTAAACCAAAAAATGTCTTTTAGAAATAAGTAATGAAATATATTGCATAATTAAACTAATTTATTGGCCAGTTATGTGTAAACTGTTATAATTTATAAGATATTTCCATGCTTATTGAGACTCAGTCCTTAACCTGTTCGTTCCATTACACACATTTCAAAAATAAATTATAAAATATTAAATTATAGTGGTATATATATTTTAATGATATATGAACATGATTTGGAGAGAATATAAATAAATTTTAAGGAAATTTGGCCCAACTTCACACAAGTCTGAACAATTTAGTGGGTGAAAACCCTAAAAACTGATTATTTTTAAATTGTATTTTCTTTAAATATGATTGGTGTAAAAAAATGTTGGATATAGGTTTCAAGAACATAACTTCTCATAATTAATTATTTTTAGTCCCAACACATGTAATAATTAAATATAAACATAAATATTCATTTTCAAAAAGATAGTTATATAATATTAACATAGATTATACTCTAGAAATACATTTTCCTAAAAATATAATTGTTCAATATAAATTACCCTTATAATTTTTTTTTAGTATTATATATAGTGAAAATATACTTCTTGTTACTCGATTATGAGTTCCATGGGGTATTAAAATACTAGTGTTATAAAACTAGCTCATCCATTAGCTCAAAATTAGTTCCTTAGGGACCTCACAGAGAGAGATTAAATAAAGAAGTAATATCATTTATGTATTTCTAGACTCACGATGAATGTATAAATATTGGGGGTTAGTGGGAGATATAGACCTATAGATAGTTTTATTAAGTTTTTTCTATTAATTTTGTGAATTTAGTTTTAAAACATTTATCTTAGTTTTCGATTAACAAGGATATAATTAGAATACATTAATTTTACATAATAAAATGATACTATTCTTTTTCATAACAAAAAATATTTGGATTAAAAATATAAATCCTATGTTTTCTTGATTAGAGAAAACAATGGTATTTTTTCTCCAACACACATGTGGGATTTTAATGTTATAAGATCATGATCCTTATTCAAACCAATAATTTAATTTTTAAACAATAATTCATATTATCAAATTACTGAATACATTTTCATGTTTAATGTTTTAGTGAATTAGGTCAGAAATCTTACATAAAAAACCCATTCCTTGAAACGTGAACACTTCTACTCAGTGTCTATTTTTTGTTCACAACACAATTCTTCTAAAACATAAAAAATTTCTTTTCATAAAAAATATTTATTCTTTTTACCTTTAATTTATCATTACTCATACTTATCTATAAAACGTACTAAGAAATTATTAAGCAGATGTTGAGAACAATAAACTCAATAAGGGAGATATATAAATAATAAAATAAACCCATCAATCCATTTCAAAACCATGAGATCATACAAGAGAGTTTTCATTTAACTTAATATAATTTCAACACAAAAAATCATTTAGTTACATATGAAATAAAATTTTCTTCCAAATTTTTTCCATAAAATAATTTATAAGAAATAAAATTGGAAAAATAATAATCATGATGGTTTTTTAGGTAACATGAGAACCCATAAAAGGATTTTTTGAAAACCTAACTGTAACCCTTAAATGGAATAATCATTCCTCTAAATAAAATATCATTACTTTACCCAATAAAATCAAAACATTTCCTTGAAAATTTATTTTTAACCATAAGAACATCATGTAAGTTACTTGGGATACCATATTCATTGAACCCTTACAATAACCCTTATAATTGGAATAACCTACTCAGTTAATTCCAAAAAAATTCTCCATAGAACATAATCACTACCCAATGAATTGAATCGAAATATCTAGCTCACCCATATTTTTAAAAAATTTATATGAACAATAATAAAAATGAAACACATAAAATCAGTTATTTAAATCATCAAACACATTAAAACATACTCTTTAATGAATAATTAAAACATTTTCAAAAATTGATATATCCCTTTCCAGTAAAACCATATTTTATAAAATAAAATATATAGAACAAAGGGAATATGTGGTTTTCATCAAATAAAACAAGTAATATTATAAAGTAATATAAAACTAAAATAGTGTTTTTTTCAATTGAACAATCTACTGATGTCTTGTAGATTATAAAAAAATTCCATTTCTACAGTATAATTAAAGTCAATCATTTTGGATAAAATGCGCAAGAATATTCTTTTAAAAGATTTTTGAAATAAATTTAATGGGGAGGTAAAAGGAAAATTTTAATTTATGTCTTCAAATATTTTCATTTCCACAAAACAGTATAGACATTTTGGAAAAATATGAGACAAAAAGATTCAAAACTTTTTAATACTATGTTTTAAGAAAGATTATCTCAATCCGTGGGTCAGACATGTGAAATACTTTATTTATATTCTTGAATAATAAAGTTATGTTAACAATTTAATTACTTAAGAATAATTTTAATGTTAATTATATTTTAATTATTTATTTTATTTCACTTATTACTATGTCATACTTAATCACTTAATTGATTTAGTTTAGTTAATATTTTTTGAGGATATTTGGTTCATAAGTACAAAATGATTTTTCTATGATGACTATGGTCAATTGAATCAAAATTATATCATTTTAGAGATCTTAATATTGTTATAATTTACATTTTAATAAATTATTTATACTTTGATAACCCACTATGTTAGGTGGATATGAAAAATGGATAATGTTACAACATAGGTATGGTAGTCCACTCTTACAAATGAGCAACGTTTCCATTTTTCAATGAACATGAGGGAAAGTGGGTAAACAATCTTTTATAATTATATAATGATAACTATACTCATATTTTCCAATGATATTTCTAAAAATTGGAAATCAAACATATAAATAACACCATATAATAGATGATAGTCAATATAATAAGATTAAAACTATTTTCATTTTAACTAAGAATACCTATTATTATTATAATCAATATTTCTCAATGAAATATCAACCATTATTATCAATAAATAATAATATTATTTCTTAGGTAATCACATTATTTTAACCTTTTTTAAATTAATTCTTAATCATTTTTATTCACTTATTAAATTAATATTGATATTTTTCCTTCATATTATTGTAATATTCCCATATTTGATTTTAAATCCTATGAGTTATCCACAAAAAATGTAACCTAGTAAATCACATTATTCTATAAAAACTACCCTCTATGGTCAAGAATATGAGTATAATTTTATCTCGTAGGAAACGTTCTCTTCTAACTTAACTAATTCATGACTCAAAACATGAGATTCATCTCATATATACTTTCCTAACAATAAAATAAAAAACATATATTCTAATTGATAAAAAATCGTAGAAAAATCGACTTGATAAGAAACAGATCCAATCGTATATCTAATTTAATGTGGTATAATGATCCATGTACATAAGTTTCTATTCTTACTAGAACTCTTAACACTTTTCCATAAATATAATTTTAAGAATAGTTTCATTGATCTTTACTCCAACTATCCAGATACATATTCTACCACTCTGAGAAACCCCTATATACTGCAGAATCACCTACATTTTCTCAACTAGATCTTCAAAAAATTGTGTACCACAAAATATCATTTCACCAACTTCATCCAAAAAATATAGAGTCCGACACACCAATCCATATAATTATTCAAAATTATTCACATATATACTTTAATGAAAACTATTATTATAAGAAAATTCATCTAGTGAATGATGTTTTCCTAACTTCCATGATAATCCATTGGAAATATTCAAATAATATTTTAAAAATTCAGAATATTTCACTATGACTATCGACCCAACTGAGGATATAATGTTGTTTTGAAATTTAATTTAGTATCCAATGAATTATAAAGGCTTTTCCAAAAATTAAAGGTAAATATGTGATCAATATCAAACACTATATAAAGTGAGACTCCATGAAATCCGATTATCTCTTTAAAATAAATTCTAAAAATATGATTCATAGATATACTATCTCAAATAGAAAAAATGATTATAATGATTGAAAAAATAAATAAATACCCATATTGAATTATTACCTCGATTTTTTTTGTAATCCAATGAAGAAATCCATGTTTATATTTTACCATTTTCATTTCAACATTTTAAAATGTTAATGAATCCCCTTCAATAATTCCCATTAAACTTTAACCTATTAAGAATTTAAGCATTTCATTATAAATTCAGCAATATATCTTTTTAATTCCAACCCAATATAAATGTTCATAAAGATCTCTTTACCTATTTGTACTACAGGGATGAGCATAAAATAGAGGGTTTTTAAGTTTAGTCAACAATTAATTCTTCAAGTAGGAATGAAAAGCAACATATATTTTTTTAAATATCAAAACACATTATTTCTCAATGTTAAATTTAGGAAAAATCCCTTTATTGATTTTTTAACGTTTTTCATATAAATCTCAATCCTCCTTTAGTGCTTGATTAATTCGATTTGAAAATGATGTCTACAAAGACACCTAAAAAAGAGATGAATTTTCAAATTTCATAATTTCTAGGCCAATATTGAATAAATAATTAACCAAAGGATCATATTTAAATTGTATCATAGTCAATAATGCATCATCTTTCTTATTTAAGCATCAACTACTATGTTTTATTTTATTTAATGGAAATTAATTATATAGTTATAATACTTAATCTATTCCCGCAATCTTATTCATCTAATGTTTGATTCATTTCTAGTGAATATATACTTAATAATTTCATGATATATATATTTTTTCATATTATACACTAAACAAACGATATATATATATTTTTAATGAAACCTTTATAGCCGTTGGTTCAAGGTAATGTGTTCTTTAAATTATCTCATGATGTTTTAGTTTTTAGGAATCATAAAAAATTACCCAATCACTCTGTATAAATGAAAAGCCATTTCCTTTCAAATAAGAATTAATTTAAATAAAAAACCCATGAATTCTAGATTTATGGAAAAAATGGAGCATTCACTAAAATTATTTCCAATTAATGGAAACATTTATCAAATTTTTTAATCTAGATGAATATAAATCCTTTTGATTTTACATAGTTACTGTGCTAGATAACCGAGTAAAGTCATCAATGAATCATCAGTAGTATCTCATTAAAAAAAAAATCTGAATTTCTATGATATTTTTAGGGCTTTAACACTCTTAAAAAATATTTCTATTAGCTTAATAAATAGTTATTATCTAATTATTTATAATATATCAAGGAAATAATTTTTTCACAGCCAAAATTATCATTTAATAAACATTCCATCAAACTATTATAATTGTTTTATAAATACCCTCAAATATTTCTCATGACCATTATAACTTTTAAAATATATCATAATGTCATCAATAAACACAAATATAAATCTATATAAGAAATCAAGAAAAAATATTTTCATAAGTTCCATAAATATTGGTGTATAATTTCATATCCAAATGGGAATAAAAATAATATAATAATTCCCTTACCTAGTAATTTTTTTTTTGTTTCGAATGTCATCCCTCTTCACCTTCATATGATGAAACCCTGACGTGAGATCAACCTTCAAAATAAATAATGCTCCCAAGAGCTGATTAACAAAGTAATCTATATGAGGCTATATATAATTACTCTTAATTTTGATGTAATTAAATGCTCTATAATCAATGAAAATACCCATGGATTCACCATTATTTTTAATAAAAAAATTGGAGCACACCATGGTGAAGTGCTTGGACAGATATAGTATTTACCATGAAACAACTGTAACTACTTTTAAAATTTTAAAATGTCTATATCTTATTTTCAATAAGGATAATTTGATATTGGATTAGCATCGAGACACAAATAAATAATAAATTAAATCTCTTAATTTGGTATTATACTACGCAATTAATCAATAAATGCATCAAGATATTACTTTACTATAGGAAAATTACAAATATGAATAGTATCCTTCTTCTCAAAAACATGTGAAAGATAACTTTAATTTTTATATTTAATAAATTTATTATCTTATTTATATAACATCAAAGACATGAATTCATTCTTGTAAAAAAACTAAACTCATTCCAAAAAACTACTTCTTTATCTATATAATCTATCTTTTCATGATAAACAGAAAGGTAATCCATACCCAGAATAACATCAAAATCTATAAGAGGAATAAATAAGGTCTATAAGTAAAGCCTTTGAAAAGAATATAATATGAAGATTCGTAATTTGGTTTACCTTACTACTACACCTATGTGGTTTTACTAAAATTTTGGGCTTCATTTATTAAGATGAAATTCCCAATTTACTAGAAAATTTATTAAAAATTAAATTATTTGTTAATCATATATCAAGAAATTCATTAGGAAAATATAAATAAAAGAATAAAGTACTTAACAACACATCACTGGATGGTCTAACATCTATAAAATAAGTCACAAAGGATTTATCCCTATATTTATGCTTATGATCTTGAAAACTTCCACCCTTTAGTCTTATATTTAGAACTATACTCGTATAATGACCCATATCTTTATTATGAAAACATCTTACTTATGAATTTAAATTATGATTCTAATCATTGTTGTGATATTTTACTTTTTTTCATGAGAAACATATCCTAACGTACCACATTGGAAACACTACCATGATTTCATAATACATTTTCTAGGGTGATATTTACCACACATAAAACAAGATGAAGATTTTATTTTCTTACAATCATATTTTTTCAATGGATACTTATCCATTACTTGAAAACTAGACCTATTTTTTTACTTGTTGTTATATAAAATATGATCATCAAAAAAATAAATTTCTATCCTCTCAACCAATTAAACAAGTTTCTCATAACATTTAAATTCATGAGAAGAATATTTATTCTGATAATTTAGATACAATTTTAAGTAAAGATACATAATTTTATGATCAACATACCAAATACAATTTGGTGCATAACATGATTATTGGGTGATGTTTTCTTTACACACGACCACTAATTCATCCACATTCTAACTTAATCCCATGAATTTATTTTATGTCACACATAAAAGAAACTTATGAAAATATTTATAGAGGAAAATTTCCTAAAATTCATCACATTCTAAGTCATTTATCTCTTCTAATAACCTATCATTATTTACTATTGAACACTACTAATCTACTTCACCTTCAAAATGATAAATTACCAGAATTAATTTTGATACTAGAAACAACTAATGAATTATATTATCTTTAAAAAAAAATATAATTCATCTCATATTTACCACCTGGGTAAAACATCTACTGAATGATGGAGAGTTTTGTTTCTTGAAATTCCCTAATATATATATGTATCTCTATTTTGAATTTGGTTTATCTCTAAGATGGATGCCACTACCATTAATAGCTTGCATGAAATAAACCATAAAAAAAACTAACCAATTAAAAGTAAAACCATTGTAGGATGATTTTTTGGTTGTATAATTTCCACTTGGTTCATTCCTAAATTAGATTTCCTATTTCCTTTATCGAAAACCATTCTAATTAGGCAAATATTAGATAATTAAATATGGTAATGTTCAAAATATATCTCATTATAACAATAAATTTTAATCTATTAAGGGTACTTAATGAAATTATCCTAACATATAAAGTTATCTAAACCCTACTATGATACAAATTATAAAGACCATATCCTTATTCAACCAATAATTAAATCATAAATCAATAATTCATTTTGTTTAATTCATAAAGTTCTTTTGATCTTTATATTTATTTTGAATTAGTTAATAAATATTACATAAAAACCCCATTCATTTCAATGTGAGAACGCCCACTTAGTTACAATTTTTTTTGAATATAAAACATAAAATGAAGAATGTTTTCATTTCATGAAAAATACATTCTGATTCTAAACTTAATATTATCATTTTTACCACTCATCCTAAAACCCTATAAAATCTTTTGAAAACATGGTCTGAGAAAAACATTCTTAATAAGGGATATATACATAGAAGAAAGGAAATTAGTTAGTCCATTTCCGAGCCATTAGATCACATAAGATAGTTATACCAAAACATAATGAACTTTGAGATCAGTAAGTTATTTACTTATACATTAAATCACATTATTGATTTTTTTTCATAAGATCCATAGAGGAAAAATAAAAATCATTAGGGTTTCATAGAAAACCAGATAACCCATGAGAATAATTTTATCAAAAACATACCTTTCATCCTTAAATGAAATAATAAATAATTTTAAAATAATATAATTAACATACATTATGAAATCAAAATATTTCCATGAACATTGATTTTCAAGAATAAAAAATTCATGTAGGTTGTTTGGGATATCATATTCATAGAAGCTTTATAAGAACCATTAAATGGTGAAGCACCAACCAAGTTAATTACCAAATAATTATTTTAAGAAAATTATAACAAAACAAAATAAATATAATAGTAATGAAATTTGATTCCTTATTAGTATTCATGAATTATACATCATTTTGTTATATTTATTGAAAGAATATTAGGTAATTTTTTAGTTAAAAGGGAAAAAATATTATTTGTAACCAAAATGGGTATTCATGAATTAAATGATTTTATATCAAATATTTATATCCTAATTATAGAATTTTAACTTTAATATTTATTTTATCACATCAAAATTATCTTTGGCTGTTTTTTTGTTAATTTTTAGAAATGTTTTATTTTTCAATGAATAGTGAAAATAATGTTTTTTATTAAAAGTTATCTTTTAGTTTCAAGTATTAAAAAAAAATTTCTATTAAAATATATTAAAAGTAAAATTAGTTCATTTTTATTATAAATAATCTAATAAATACAATTTTAATCCATATTATACATGAACATGGTATAATAACATTTTTATACATAAAAAATATTTTTTTGAAAAAAACATTTCTCCTCACGTTTTGTGGGTTTCATTTCAAATTAAATTATACCAGTTAAATGAATTGAATTTTATTAAATAAAATATTTATTTGGAATCAGAATAATTAATATGAGGTAATAATATAAAAATAATATTTTTGTAATAAAAATAGTAAAAATATATTACCACTATTAAGGTTAAAATAGGTTTACCGGGGGTTAAACTAAAGGGATAAAGGGTAAATTAACCGAAATACTTGTATAAATTATAATTTATGGACTTATGGAGACCTTATATTATAGTTTTTTTTTATAAATGGTCCTTTTTGGATTCATTTTACATGAATAAGACATTAATATATTTTAAAAATTTAAAAAATTCAATGTATGTCCTCTCGCCAACTTATAAAAGGACACCCTGATCTCCCCCTGATATATTCCGCATAATTTTATTATATTTAATTAATTTAATCACCTATATTAATCCCAATCTTCCATAAAATGGGAAATGGAATTGTTGTTTTTGTGTACAACATACTATCTTCTCACAAACCAATGTAAGTGATTTTCTGTCATCGCCTATCACATATGGTTATAAGGATGTATTTAATGTATATAAATTATATTAATGAAGTAATTATAATTATTTATATTTAATATATCATCTATTTTCATACCTTTCCATTCAATGATAAATGATAACGAAATTCGTTCTTGTGTGTGGACTACCACCTCCACTAAGCTATGTGGTCCATTTTCATCACCACATCACTTAGATGATATATATAAGTTTATTTTAATATATAATATAATATTTGTGATATAACAATTGTTATATAAATAAAAAATAACACCTTCCATATTTCCACCACGATTGTTAAAAAATGTAAATATTACTCCAGTGTACGTACGACCTACAATCTCAATGATTGTAACATATTTCATTTTTTATAAACATAATTCATGGATGTTTGTAAAATTACAATTTATGTATAAATATTATTATTTTTAAATATTTTTATTATAAATTTTATTAAACAATGGCCTCTTTTAGTACATTCTACTTATCAAAATGATTTTGGACATTTGAGCTTAATATCATCAAAAAATATGATGTGAATATAATTGATTAAGTAATTGTATATTACATGTTAATAAATAAATAAAAATGAATATTTAAATTTAAAATGGTTTTTATTAATTAGATAATTAATATAATTTTATCATCTAGGCTGATGAAGAACGTATGTGATTAGTCGCATAAAATTCAGGGGAAGATTCAACTAAAAACCTTGTTTTATCTATTTTAATAATTTAATTTATAAATATTCTTCATCATTTTATAGATTATTAAAAAAATTATAGATTTATTCATATTTAAATAAATTAATTATAAATGGAAATTGTATATCCCTTGTTAATTTCATACAATTTTTTCTAAATTGAATCTATTTACATATTTTAAAAACAACTTTTTGAAAAAATGAAAAAAATAATTTTCTATTTTAATGTATAATTTTTAAACAATTATTACCTCCAATACAAGTATTATTTTTTGGTTCCACTAATTTAAAATATTTAATGTTTTATTCAATGAAAAACCAACATTTCATTTTTTCTATGTATTTTCGAAAGTGGTCTTAAATATAATGGATATTTTAATATATAAAAATGTTTTATTATGGGTATAAAGAATAAATTTATAAGAATGATAATGGAAATGAAATATTTAATATATTATAATTATTTTTTTGGTTTTTGGGAATTTTTTATTATATAATTTAATCCTGATATAGATAATGACGGTGGGTGAGACTAATATAGCTCATGATGATAGGTGAGCCCGATGTATCTCTCTAATCCATTAGTTAAAGGTTTAATGTTAACTTGTTAGTTTTCCCCCAATAGAATATTCAAATTTTCTAGATATGTTATTCCATTTCTTATATTCATTATTATATTGATATGAAAATTTTGTCTCAATTTACCTACAAGATTTATCTATTCTATCAATGTGGTTTCACATAAATCTTATGATTTTAGAAGGTGTGCTAATGAGTTTAATATTAAATGGATGTGTATGCTACTTATTAAGGCTGAAATGTATAAATTTTAATGATATTTTAATGATTTAAAATAAACGTTTATTAGTATTATTTTATAATTTAATTTTTCTTTTTTAATTTATCATGAAAATATTTAGGTGGAGAATATTATTTTTTTGCTAAGAAAAAGTTTTTTTTTCTGAAAGTTTTTTTTGAAACAGACAAAATTTTAAGAGTATTCATGGTAAAATATATTAATTTATTCCCTTTAATATCTCCCATAACAGTATTATTTGTACTGATCTTGCATATTAAAATGTTTTTATTAAGGGTTTTAAGGATGCTTAAGGAAAATAATGAGTCCGTGATGAAATTCTCCAAGATATGCCATGAAAATAAAGCTTTTTTAATTTTAAAAGTTATATATTATTGAAGAAATGGATACAGAGTGATAGTGTACAATTTGTTATATAATATTTAATTATATAAGGGTGATGAAATAATTACCTACAACTATACACCTAAAAGATATTTGGGAAATAAAGAGAGTGAATTATAGTCCACAAACATTAGGTTATCTTATGTTTAAGGCTATGCTCTTATAGTTTGTATCAGAGTAATGGTTTAAATAATTTTAGAGGCAAGGATAATGTAAGTAGATATACTTATGAAATATTAATTTATTTTTATCATGATTTTCAATTTCAATATAACCATGTTGGTTTATATAAACTTTGTTTGTTCAAAATGGTTTTATATAGAGGAAATAGGGATGTTAAATTAATTTGAATCCAAGTAGACAATGTACTTCCAAATAAAAAACTTGGAATGGTTGTAATTGGAACTAGTAATTTTATAGATGATAATAATTTTTTTGAAAAAGTCTATAAATTTTAGTTTTATCCATGATATTTAGTAAATTGATCTACCATACAGGATCATGTCGATAGTGGGACATTTTATGAGACAACACGCTCCATCATTCAATTAATCTTATGACTTAGTTATAGTTGAGGGATGCATTACAACTATATAAAAGATATTCAAAGTCATGGGTTGTTAATATCATAAAATTTAACCACTTTATATATATCATTTTAAGGTTAAGAATATGAATCGTTGTAAATAGTTAATAATACTATAAAAAGAGAATAGATTGATGCCATGAATTGGGATGCATTTAAGAAATTTTTTCTAGTAAATTATTTTCCTATATTTGATCAAATTTGGATAGAAATGAAATTATTGTAATTTATGTAGATTGAGGAAGATTTAGTGTCTTATTTTGAAAAACTTCACTTAATTTGAATGTTATTCAGAAAAGTTTATTTGAGATATTGATAGTAAAATTAATAATTTTTACTAAGGATTAATGCTAAGATAACGAATTTATTTGGAATCTAAAAAATTCAAAATTTATGGTAAAACCATTCAATGTGATAAGAAGTTAAAAATTGAGTTTATTTATAACCATGTATTTCATGAAAACAATGGGAAATGAGATCTATGTGGAATGAAAATGGGAATAAATCATTGAATCAATTTGTATGTAATAAAACAATGTTTTCATTTTTTTATAGGTTTGGTAAAATAAACATGGGGAATTTATTATCAAATAGGGGAAGTGAATCCAATGAAATAGGTTTGATTATATAGATCATGAATTAAAATAAAAATATCATGGTAGGGGAAATAAAAATTCTGATAAGAATAGAGTACGGTAATTTAAATTTAATGAAATGGGTCATTATGCCAATGTATTTCTAAAAAAGAGTGTGATTGATTGAAAGAAGATAGAATAAAATAAGAATGTTGTGGTTATATAATTTTCAACTAAATTAACATATGATAGAACATCAATGGAATTTATTGAGACTAAATATTAATTCTTATTATGCTAATTTATTGTCTGATTAAGGTTATACACATTTATTCATTTATATGAATTATTCTTAAAAAACAAAAAATTCACCTCAAGAAATGAAGTCAAATCTTTTGGTAAAAACAAATAGGGGTAACATTAAGGTGATTTTTTTGAATTACCTTCTTGTTATCATATATAGAATATATTTCCATACCAATTTTTTTTCATTACCATTGTATAATTTCATTTTATTCTAGTAATGAATTGAATTTAAATTTATCATGTTATGATAGATTGTGGATCCAAAGAATATATTTTTTTGAAATGAGTTTTTTTATAAGAATCAATTCATATATTTGATAACATATCAAGATGTTGAGAAACTATTAGGTGATGCAAATGAAATTTAATTTTCTAGGGATTTTGAAAATAAGGGAAATGTTTATATTTCTAATGTCTATATATTGGATGAATATCAATTATGTTTTTCCGGATGAGTTACTCAGTATTATGCTTAATCTAGAAGTTGAGTTTATTATAGACTTATTGTTTGATGCTAAGCCAATTTCAAACCCCCCTTATAAAATGGATTAAGTAGAAATTTGGGAATTTAAAGAGTAGTTGCAAGAATTTCCAAATAATGTTTTCATTCATCCTATAACATAAAAATGGGGTGATCTCATTTTATTTGTTAAAAAAATATATTATCATAAGGTTTTTAATTTATTATAGAGCATTGAATAACATTACTGTTAATAATAAGAATCTATTGCATCAAATCATTGACCTAAATGATTATCTCTAGGGAGATCTATATTTTTATATGGATGATATTATGTCCGGGTACTATGAGTTGAAGGTGAAGTAGGATGAAACCCATAAGAAAAAATTTCATTCTATGTATGAGAATTGAAAGTTTACAGTTAGGCCCTTTATGACAAAAAATCTCTATCTGTCTTCCGGGATCCTTTGAATAGAGTTTTCCATGAATATTTAGATATTTTTTCAGTTGAGTTTATTAATGATATTTTATTTTTGTTAAATAGTTACTAGGATCCTGAAAAAACATATAAGTATTGTTATGAAAACCTATAAAGTATAGAAGTTATACATCAAATTTAGTAAATGTTATTTGTTGGTTAAAAATTATTTCATTACATGGATATATCATAAATAAAGATAACATAAATATTGGTCTCAGTAAAACTAAAGCTGTTGATGAATGATTAAGAACTAAAAATGTCACGAAGTTTCTATTGTTTTTTTGGACATATAAGGCTATCATTGTAGGTTATTCAAAAACTTTTCATAGTTATCTAGCCCAATAAATTATTTAACATGAAAAAGAGTTAGGTTTATCTAGGTGAAGGAATGTGATAGTTATTTATACAAATTTAAAACAAGATTAGTGAATACTCCAGTTATATCCCTACCATCCAAAAATAGTAACTTTTTTTTATCTATAATGATAGTTCATTTAAGGGACCCATTTCTTACGGATAAATGTTTGTGTAATTTATTATTCCTCACATTAATTAAAACCTTGGGAGAAAAACTATATTACACGTGAGCTGAAACCAAAGATTGTACCATTTTATTTAAAAATTAGGAGACATATTTTATTTCAAGTAAATTGTGAAATATATATCAATCATAAAATATTGAATTATATAATAACTTAAAAAGAGTTGAACATGAGATATAAGATATTGTTTGAATTGATAATTCATTATGATTTCAAAATTCATTATTATCCAAAAACCCCCCACTGTTTTGTTTTATGTGTCAGTGCAGTCATCTTTGTCTAATAGGATATAGATAGATCAAAATAAAGATAGTGTTTTGTAGGTAAAATATAGAATTAGTATATAAGGTTATGTTTCTTGAGTTTAATATAGAAAAATATTTTTTTATATTCAGAAAAAGGGTATGTGTTTTTTATGACCCCCAATTGAAGAAAGAATTGTTGAGTAAGGCATATAGTTCTCCAAGATCTCTTCATCGGGGAATAAAAAATTGTATATAGAATTTCCATAACATTTATGGTGGGATGTAATGATGAAATATATTACATTATTTTATAGGAAATGTTTGAATTTTCAATATGTTTAATCTTAATAAAAATTACAAAATGGGATTACTTTTCTATTTTTAGTGTTATAATATAAAGGGGAAATATATCCATAGTTTTTTGGTGGGATTGTGAAAGAAATATTGAGGTAATAATGTGATTTCAATTATTTTTATTTTATTGAATAAATCTTTAAATTTACTTCCCTTTTAAGATACTATGTCTTTAGATCATATTTATTTACTATAACTCAAAGATATAGTCATGTTACCTGAAGTTCCTCATTTCATTGTATCTAAACATAATCCAAAGATCACTTATAATTTTCGGATAGACCTTTAGAATTCATTTGAAACTGAATTAAATTTCAATACAAATTTTCATCCTTAATCTAATGGAATATCTTAGAAAACAATTTCGACTTTGTGTAATATACTGAGTTTTTTAAAGGAAAAACTATATACGATAGCATACATGATATACCACATCTAGAATAATTGAACAACTAAGTATTAATTTTTAAATACTACCATTAAACTAGCAGCTAGAATAACAGGAATAAAAATTATTAACTGAATTATAATAATATAGTTTAAACATGTATATATAATTCTTTTACCAATTAATTATAATTGAATGTAAAACAATTTTTAAAACAAAAGGAAATGTTTTTTTGAAAAACTATTTAAATGTGTTCAAGGGTGTTTTATTATGATAAGTTAATAAATCAATCTTATTGGATTATATTAATGAAATATGTATGGAATATATTTAATTTACTTTTTGAAACTCATCTTAGGTATTTTATAAAGAAGATTTAAAAACAAATATACATTTATGAATAAAAGAAGTATTATTTTTAAAAGGATGATTTTCCACATTTTGATAGTTCACTTCTTTTAAATCTATTTTTGACACTTCTATAAGTTCTATTTGAAAAAATTAACTTATTATTTGATATAAGAGTATAAATTTTTTTTTTGAATTTGTGGTATTTTTCTGAAAAGATTTATTTTTGTTGAGTAGTAAAAAATACAACATTTTAATTGAAAATTGTTTTTTCTTAAAATTTATTTATTGTGTAAAATTATGCATTTCAGTTGTTTAAAAGTATAAGAAAAAAAATATTTTATCATTTAATCCAATTTAGGTCATTATAATAAATTTCAAACTGAAATTGGATATGAAAAATCTATGAACTTTTGTATGTTTTTACTTTTAAAACAAGTTTTCTATTTCCGTCGAAGAGATTAATTTTTAAATAATTTCTAAAATTTATTTATTTTTAAATTTTAAAAATGGATTGAATATTTGGAATTAGATGGTAAAAATAATGTAAATATGTTTTTTTTATTTTTGGACATTATGAATATTATCATTAGTAATTTATTTATTACCAATGTTAAGGGTAAATAGAGTAATTAAAGGTAAAAATAATATTTTAACTCATATAAAAATTCTCTTACACTTTCACTAATTTCATTAAATGAGTGTGGTTCGGCCAAAATAATCCATGCACTGAATGTATAAACTTTTTATGCCATTTGGGTGAGAGTTTGACAATTATATTATTATATTCAAAGAAAAATCAATTTTGTCACTATAGTTTACATCAAGTAATATATTTTATGATGGGGTAATAAAAGGGTTGTGTTCAACTACAAATAAAATCAATAAATATAAAATTTTAAAATACATTGAGGTAATTTATTAATAATTTTTTTGAAAGAAATAATTAATTTGAATTGTGAAACAATGATAATGCAACAATTGCATCATTAAATGAAGTATCAAATACATGATATTGAAAATATTAAAATAAATATAATTTGATATAATGGTTGTCATAAAATAATTAAATAAATTAATTATACATGTTATAGGTCGGTTAAATGATTTTTATTGAAGATATAATGTTTTTATGATATTTTTAAAAAGTCAAATATTGAATATTGTCAAAATTGACATTTTTGATATTTTAAAATTAATATTATCTTATTGAATGATATGAAATTTATAAAAATTCCAATTTTAGAAAAATTATTCGGATAAGTCAAAAAATTTCATATATGACAGATTTATTGGTCCCTTAGTATTTTATAGTAATTATATTAACACTCAATGTTAAAATTACATATTTTCATGGTAATAATTAAAAGGGTAAAATAAAGGGTAAAATAAAAAGGTAAGGATTTAAAAAATAATCAACTGTTTTTTAATTTTTATTGTATGAATGGATTTGAACCTATAATCATCCTATATTCTAAATAACTCAATTTTGAACAACTTTTAATGAAAAATTAATTTTTATTAATTTAATACTTTGAATAATTCCTAGAGTGACCTTACCCTCCCTTATAAAAGGAACATATTCTTATCATTTAAATAAACTAATTAGTTTTTGGATCATAAATGATACGACCTAATACATTATTGTAATCCCTCCCCATATTATATAGGACTTAGTTTATGAATAAATCCCTCTTTAGAGATGTTAAGGTGTTAGTCTAATGAGGCTGTTTGAAGGAGAGGTATCTTTTTTAATTCAGTGTTTCTATTTTATTTATTCATCCACCATGATGAAATAATAAATCCATTATCCTTAATATATATATATTTTATTATTTTAATATCATCACCAAATTGTATCTTAAAATTCATTAAATGGGAAATAAATTATTCGTTTGTGCGTACATGTGTACTATCACCTCCATAAAACGATATAATTTATTTTACCACACCATCCCTAAAGTCTTGTAATAATTAGTATGTAATTATTATATATTATATCCATGGAATATTTATCATTATAAGATAATAATATATCAATTAATTTCTTACTTTCTTTGCACATAAAATTGATAATGTTTTTCGTGAGTATGTGTGAACTATCACCTCCGTGAAGTTATTTGATTCATTTTTAATCACCACAAAAAATCGATAATATATAAAAGTATACTTAAATTATTAATATGATATTAATTATATTATGATAATTATATAAATAAAAAATAACATTTACCTTTTTTTCATAATGATCATTGAAAAATATAAACATTACTCATGCATACGTACAACTTACAGTCTCCCTGATTGTAAAATAGTTCATTTTTCTTATACATATGTAATAGATTGATTTAAAAATATATTAAATTTATAAAATTGATTATTATGACCTGAATATTATCTTAGAGATGATGTATTAATGACCACTTTGACTATTGACATCATACCAAAGTCATTTTTGACCTAAGAAACAAATATCCTCAAAACATACCACATGAAATTACATAATTATGTAATGGTTATAAAATTGTAATAGGTCAAAATAAACTATAAATTTTTTATGAAAATAAATAATTAACCTATGTTTATTATGTTGAAAGATAAATATTGTATGATGATGATTTAGACCCACGGTAAAGGACTTGTTTTAGAAACCCTTTTTAAACCTCTTTTTTCAACTCTTTTTACAAAATTTAAAAGGAATGTTTTTTTAACTTGTATGAAATGATCAATTTCTAACACTTTGATACAATTTTTTTACTTCAATGTTTTATTTATATTTTTTCAGAATTATTTTCAATGAAAATGGTTTTATTATTATGTTCTCAGTTTTTATATGATAGTGGTTATCTTTACATGAAAATGATACTTTTATAATTGAATGTGTTTTAATCATTAATTTAAAAGAGTTTTAAAAGGTTTATTCATGTAATATTCTTTTTAAATTTTTTATTAGTAGTTTATCCCATTTTATGTCATTATATAAAGGTTTGATCCCTGTTATATCTCAAGATATGAAGTATTGAGCCACATTATAGCTAACGATATAATGGTTGAGCCCTATTATGGATCTCTAATGCACTGGGAACTGTAGATATAGAATTTGAGTGTAAGGTTATTACATTTACAAGGGAATGTTTAAGAGTTATATTGTAATTATTTTCCAATAAACCTTGATTAATTTTCTATTCATGTTTACGAGTTTTGTAGAAAATGTGTTTTAATGGTTTTCGTGTTTTCATTGGACTAATGATTTATTTCTTAATGTGTATTTCTAAGACTTTTTTCTCATCCCATGTTTTAAGATGTTTTTTCATAGCGTATAAATATGTTTATAAGAAATATGGAATTAATGTTGGATTCCATGAATATTTTTAATTAAAAAGAATCCATTTTTTATTTCCAAAGTTTTATATTTTGAAAAAATGGATAATATTTTAGTAGTATCCAATTGAATGATTAAGGGATGTTATGTATGAATGATGAACTTATTATCTAAAAATATAAACTTTAAAATATCCTTAATGTGAAATAAATTTAATTAATTACTAAAACTCAAGTTTATGTAATGTTTAAGGTTGGGGACTCATATTTTTATCAAAGGATGGTTTAAAGAACTTTGGATATTAAGATGTCTTCTTAACAGTTCATGATATAATCATAGGTAAATAATTATAAGGTTTATTAAAATTTTAGTTTCCTATAAATCTCTTTTTCCACTTTATGTAATTAAATTTTATGGTGACTAATGGTATATTTGGAGACATTCCTTTTTTTGAGGTAATTATTTGTTTTTACATTTTGGGATGTAAAATGAAAGGTTCGAGATAACTGTTATGGTTAAAACAAGTTATGTTTATTTTTAGTAATTTATCATATTTTGTAAAGGTTATAAGAATTATACAGTTTTAGGAATATAAAAATTTTTATGATGGGTGACAACCCGTCTCATTTGACAAGGCTGTGAGAATCGAACCCACAAATTAAGGGTGATTAGGGTGCATCACCTACCACTGAACTATGTGAAGTCATGGGTTAGTATGATTTTTAATTTTTAGATATATGATTCTATGGATGAATAATATGTTTATTTTTGGAACATATCTTTTATCTAATATATTACAATGAGATTAGAAAATATTTGGTGATGAAATGATTATGGTCATCTTGAAAGATGTTTATTATTGTTTGGATCACCATAAGATCAAGATAAAAAGTATACTATGGGAGTTTATTTGTGAATTAAATGTTGAATAATATTTTTTAAGAATATATGATTTTATTGTGGATTTTGTAATTTAGTTTATTTATGGAAATTATTATCATATCTTGAATATTTCTAAAGAATTCCCTTTTTTGTTATGAGATTTCAAGAGTAATTGATGTTATTTGGAGAAAATTATTAAAATTTATCTTAGAAGAATATGTGATAAAATACTTATAACTTTTGGGGTTTTAATCTTAGATATAATTTTTTTCATGAATTTTAAGGATATTTATTTATTTAATGGTCTTTGTTGAACTTCATACATTACTATTTAATTTCGGAGATTAATATATTTTTTAATAATATAAAAGATTATTGTATTTGGGGAATTATTTTATATTATCTTAAAAATTTTGGATTTGGTTAACATTTTAGGAGTTGTTTCTAGAGATTCAGTTGTTAAATTTTTTTATAAGTAATCATTATTTGCAGATAAAGGAGATGATGTGGTGGAATTTGATTAAGAAATGAAACATTAGTTGAAAAGATTGTATATTTCATTATTTTATTAGTCTATATAATAAATTAAATCCTCAAATCTATGTAAATAATTTTTAAATAAAAGTGTTATCCATTTAATTATCTTTCAATGAAATCAATGACCTTTAAACCCATAAAAGATTTATGGTTTTTTTTATTTTTAACATTCACATGACCATTTTCTCTATCCATATTTGTCAAAAAATGATACTTTTTTTTCCATGTTTATGTTTTCCTAAATGGATCCCTAGTATATGTTATCTTGGGTGACCTTTGTACTTTCCTTTATTTATTTTAAAGTTGATGGTTCTTTGAACCTTTCTCAGTTGCAGGAGTTGAATAAAGATATTTTGAAAAGTAAAACACTTTGATTTGTATCTTGAGTTCAAATTGATAGAATGTAATTTTTCAAATGGGGTAGAATTTAACATTCATAGTTTTTAAAGGAAACACTATGAATGATATTGTACATGATAGGCCACATCGAGCTTAAACAAACAACTAAATATTATGAGTTAAATATTACAATTAAAATAACTTTTTGAATGGTTGGAAGAAACAATGTATGAAATGAATATTGAAAATATGGTTTACACATGTATATTTAATCATTTGACCAATTAATTATAAATTAATGCAAAACCCTTCTTAAAATAAATGGAAATTATTTTATGAAAAACTATTTAAATATTCACTAGTCTGATTTAAACTAATAAGTTAATAAATAAATCTTGGTAGATTATATTAATAAAGCATATATATGAAATATATTTTATTTAATGTTTTAAACTTATATTATTTATTTTCTATACATTATATAAGAAGAAATCATATATTAAGAATAAAATTAGTATTTTTCAAAAAAGAATGTTTTGCCTCCTTTTGATGAAACACTTGGTTTAAATGTATTTTTTGACACTTTTGTGAGTTATATTTGAAAAAAATTATCTTCATATTTAATAATGGACTATAAAAATTTACATTTGTTTAATTTTTGAAATTTTTATTTTATGATTCATTTTTTGATGAATAAATAAAAAATACTGATTTTTAATTGAAAACTCTTTTTTCATCACATTTATTTATAGTGTCAAATTATATATATATATATTTAAAAGTATAATTAAATAATGTTTTTTTCAGTTAATTTAATTTAGTTAATTTTAATCAATACCACATAGAAATTAAATATAAAAACCCTGTGAATATTGGAACATTTTTACAATAGAATCTTGTTTTCTTGTCTCGTCAATAGGATTAATTTTCAATTAATTTACAAAATTTATCTATTTTTAAATTTGAAAAAAGTGATTCCATATTTGGAATCATAAGGTCTATATTATGTAAATAGGGACCTTTTATTTCTGGATATTATGAATAGTAACTTTATTAATATTTTTATTACCAAAGTTGAGGGTAATTCATGTTATTAAAGGTAAATATAATTTTATAGCTAATATAAAATTACCCTAAAACATTCAACTATTTCGTTTTATGAGTACTTTTTGACCAAAATAATGATTTTACTGAAATTATAACATTTTTTTATGTGGCTTGGGTGAGATTATTACATTTATATTATTACATTCAAAGAATAATAAATTTGTCACAATCTTATTATTATCAAGTAAAATATTTTAATATGGTTGTATATATGGGACATGATCGACTATAAATATTATTTGGAAATATAATATTTTTTCTTATATCAAATTTATTTATTTATTATTTTTAGTAAAGAAATAGATAAATTAAATGGCGATATAATTATTATACAATAATTTCTTTTTTAATAGATGAATCAAATTAACAATTTTAAAAATACTAAAATAAATATAATTTGATATAATTGATGTTATACAAGAATTTTATTGAGAAAGTTGACATTTTAGGGATGCGTTAATATAGGTTTTTATAAGATACTATTTTTTTTTGATATTTTTAAAAAGTAAAATAACGAATAGTGTCAAAATTATCATGATTGATATTTTAAAATAAATAATATTGTATTGAATGACAAAAAAATTATATAAATATCAGTTTTATCCAAATGATTTTTATATGTCTTAAAATTTCATAAATTACTCATTTTTTGGTCGTTGAGAATTTTATAGTAATTATATTAACCCTCAAATTGTAAATTAAATAATATCACAGAATTAAAAGGGTAAAATAATGGTTAAAATAAAAAGATAAGGATTATAAAAATAATCAAAACTTATATAATTGTTATTAGATGAATGGATTTATTCTCATATTTATACTATCTTCTAAATAACTCAATTTTTATTCACTTGAAATAGAAAATAAATTTATATTGATTTAATACATTGAGGAATTCCACATGTGCCCCTCCCCTATACCATAAAAGGGAAACCATTATTATCATTTAGATATACCTAAATACCATTTTGGTTCATAAAGTTTCTAACAAAATCACTTACTATAATCCCTCCCCCCATTTGGAAATATTTAGTTTAGATAAAACACCCTTCTTAGAGGTGTCAAGGTGTTAATCAAAGGAGGTCATATGAAAGAGAGGTATCATTTTTAATTAAGTGTTTCTATATTTTTGTTTTTAAAATTCCATCAAATAATCATCCACCTTTATGAAATAATAAATCAAGTATCCTTAATATTCTGAAATTATATTATATTAATATCAACACCTAAATATTTCTTCAATTTCATCTAATGGGAAATAAATTAATCGTTCATGCGTACGTGTGAACTTTCACCTACAAAAAATGATATAATTTTTTTTACATCACCATCTCTAAATACTATTCATGATTATGTAATTAATATTTATATTTGATATTCATGAAATATTTATCATTATAAGATAATAAAATATCAATTAATTTCTTACTTCCTGGGCACATTAAAATGATAACTTCATTCATACGTACGTGTGGACTATCTACTCTAGGAAGTGATGAGATTTATTTTTAATCACTACATAACATGGATATTATATATAAGTGTATTTAAATGATTTATATGTTATTAATTATATTATGATCATTATATAAAGGTAAAATAATACTAACCTTCTTTCCATAATGATCATTGAAAACTAGAAAAATCACTCATGCGTACAGACGACTTACCATCTCCATGATTGTAGTATAGTTAATTTTTCATATCAATAGGTAATGGATTGATTTAAATGTTTAATTAATTTATAAAAATGATTATTATTTCATGAATATTATTCTGGATATGATGGGATAATTATGAGTTTAACTTTTTACATCATACCAAAGTCATTATAGACTCAAATAACAAACATCATCAAAACATCCAACATGAACTTACATAATTAAGAAATTGTTATAACATGATAATAAGTGATGATATACTCTAAGAAGGTTCTAAATCATGTAAATAATTTACCTTTTTTCAGGAAGAGAAAGACTGTATGTGTTGATTCACACCTAGTGTAAGAGACATTATTTTAATGACTCTCATTGAAAGTTCTTTTTTCAACTCTTTTTACAAAAGTCAAAAGAAATATTTTATAACTTATACAACATTATAATTTTAAACCAATTTTACGATGATTTATTACATTAATGTTTTATTTATTTTTTTACAATTTGTTTTCAAATAAAATGGGTTTATTTTTATTAGTGCAGTTTTATATGTTTAAATAATTTTTACATGAAAAGGGTATTTTTATATATATGTGTGTTTATATCAATGGTTAAAAATATTTTTAAAGGTTTTATTTATGATCTATTCCTTGGATATTGTTTATTATGGTTTGAGCCCTTTATATCTTAAGATATGAAGGGTTGATCCCCAATATAGATTAAGATATGATGGGTTGAGCCCCATTATAACTTCAGATATGATGGGTGAGTCCCATTATAGCTCTCTGTTACTTTGGGTAATCTAAATATGGAAGTTTAATATAAGTTTATTTATATTTTAAGGGTTAATACAATAGAGATATGATAATGTTGTCCCAAATCACCTAAATGATTTTTCTATGCATTCTAATGAGTATTTAAGAAAAAGGGTTTTAATGGTTGTAATGTTTTCACTAGACAGATGCTTTATTTCCTTCTATCCCTCAGTATGTTTTTTTTCTCATATCACATGTTTTAAAATGTTTTTTCATAGGGTATAAGGATTGGTTAGAGAAATAAGGAATTCATGTTTTATTTTTTGAATATTTTTTATGAAAAATAATTCATGTTTTATTTTTAAAGATATATATTTTTAAAAAATGGATACTGTTTTAGTAGTGTCAACTTGTGGTATTCAACAATATTTTTTTTTATGAATGGTTTCTTAATTATATGAAAATATGAAACTAGAAATATTCTCAATGTGAAATAAATTATTTCTTGAAAAAAGATCAAGATTATATATTGTTTGTAGTATGGTCCTTACAATTTGGAGGATATTGTTCAGGCATATTTAATGAATTTTTAGGGAAATTTGGATCAACATTTGAATTTGGATGAGTTTCAATATAATTATGGATTCCATTATAATATAAATATGTCACCTTTTCAAGAAATATATATAAATTGGTTTCAGAATATAACTTCTTATGATTAATATGGTGAAATAATATTGTTGGGAACAACTTTTTTAGACGAAATTGTTGAGATGTTGAGGATGATTTAACAAAACAAAAGGATGACTCAGAGCATGTACGTAATATATGCACATAACTAGGGGAAATATCATTCCATAGAGGATGGTGATCATGTTTTTCTTAAATTATACCCCTGGAAAAGTCTTATTTATTTTCGTAAAAAATCTAAGCTAAAAATATGGATCATTAGACCGCATGACAAACTAGATAAATTTGGATTAGTTTCCTATATATTGTCTCTGCCTCAATTTTTATCTCAGGTACATGACAAATTTATTGTTTCATTTTTTGGAAAATTTGTTCCATTTGAATATAGTGTTTTGAGTTATTAATTAAATTAGATATAAGAAAACATATCTTATGATGAATACCATACTGATATTATTGACTACATATAAGAGGTGTGATTAAATAAGGTAATTAAACAGGTTATATTTTTTTTGGAAAAACCATATGGTTGAAGAATATATGATTATCATAAAATGAAAAGATTGAAAAAAATCCCCACTTATTTAACTGATGAATAAAATAATTAAAATTTAGTTTACAAAAGGGGGATGAATTTAAAAACCCAATAAAATTTAATTGAAAAAAAATTTTATTCCTTATTATTTTTCAATAATTAAATCATATAGATTTATATTCCATATATGAATATTAGGAATTATTTTAGTAAAAAAAAAGTTTTATTTCAAAAGAAATTGGGGTTTCAAATATCATATGGTTTTATTTAAAATATTTATTTAAAAATTATATAATTTTAATTTTATATTTAATTCATCATGTAAATCATATATTTGAATCAAATTTTTATACTTTTTAAAAAAGATTTATTTTTCATTGAATATCGATAAATAAAGATTTTTATTGAAAACTACCTTTACATTTGAAAAATTTACAAATTTAATTTTTAATAAAAAATGATTAAAAGTAAAATTAGTATTCTTATATTATTAATTACTTAATAAAAGTAATCATAATCAATATTATACTTTATTTTTGTATAGAAAATTTTGATACTTAAATTCAATTTTCAAAAAAACTGTTTTCATTAGGTTTTTAGAGTTCAATTTTAAGTTAAATTCTTATAATAATTTGAATCGAGTTTGATAATATGAATTCAATATCTGTAAAAAAATAATTAATATAATTTATTAAGTTTAAATTAGTTTTTTTAAAATAAATAGTAAAAAGAATAATAATATTTTAAATTTCTTATTGTTAAAAGTGGTTTTTAGGGGTTAAAATAAATTGATCAGTGTTAAAATGACATAAATATATGCATATATTATATTTTATGGTCATATTTAGACTATTTATCATCTAATATCATTAAATGGTCTATTTTATCCATTTTTTGTGAATAAAAAATTTATATATTTTAATCATTTTGAAAATTCCATATGTGTCCTCTTCTCTACTTATAAAAGGACACCCTCTCCTCTCTTCTATACACTTAAAAAACATTATTTTTCAGTCAATAACTTCCCGAGTCGATTCCTTTTATCCCTACACATGTCTTAGAAGACATATTTGGATCAGAAAACCAACCTAGTAAGGATTTTGGTATAAAATAAATGGTTCGTCAGAAGAAGTGGTATCATTCTTAACCGGGCATTTTTTGTTTTATTTTTGGTTCTACCACATTAAAAACATATTAAAACTTTATTAAATAATAATTAAACTATATTAAACATATTTCTATGATTTTATGTTAATTTAGGAACTTATATCCATCCCCTTCTCTAATTAAATGAAAAAAACCATCGTTTATGTGTAAAAGAACAACAACCTTGAAAACCGATATAATCTGTTTTCCCTCACTACCCCTCATGAATGGTAATATTTATGGATTTAATGTAAATTTTTTATATTCCCAACATATTAAAAATATTATAAATTAAAATATCATATATTTTCATTCATTTCAATTCATTAATGATTGATAACATCTTTCGTGCGTATGTGCGGACTACCTCCTCTACGAAGTGACGTGATTCAGTTTTTCATCACAACGTCACATGGATGATATATATTAGATTATTTAATGATATAATATATAATCTATAATATATTCATTATTTTACAAAGAAAAAAAAATAATACTTTCCTTTTTTCCATCATGATCACTGAGAAATAGAAACGTTACTTGTGCGTACGCAAGATTTATTGTCTCAATGATTGTAATATAGTTCATTTTTTATTACAATAATTCTTTGTTGTTTTTAATAGAATAATTTATTTATAAAAATGATAAATATATCATGATTAATATTTTGGTGATTATTTAACAATTACCTCTTTTACTATAGTTAACTTACCAAAGTGATTTTGGGTATATTAGCCAAATATCGACAAAACATCTAATGTGAACTTATTTGATTAATTATTCATATATAACATGGTAATAAATAAAATAAAATAATAATTGACCAGAAAATTTTTATTACTAATGTATATAATTATAATACTTTTATTATTAAATAAGGTAAAAATTTTATGTGATTAAAATTACTTTGTAAATACTTTTCTTTCATATCCATATTCTTAAAATTATTTTGTGGATGTATTCATTTATAAATAGATGAGTTATAAAAAAAATTATATGTTTGTTTTGAATTTATTATAAATTTGTTAAAAATTAATATTTTTACATTTTTTATATGGAACATTTTGATGAAAATGAAAGAGATATGTTATATTTTAACGTATATAGAATCAACGGTGCTTATTACCACCATAATAGTTATTTGATGTCTAGATTCCATTAAAAAATTCACATTTTATTTAAATCAAATCACAACCTACATTTGTAGGTTGTATTTTCAAAAAAGATTTTAAATGAAATAGATATTTCTATATCCAAAAATGTTTTCTTATGGGTGAGAAGAATAAATTTACGAGTATGATAATAAAAATGTAGTATTTTATGTATTATGATCTTGTTATGGTTCTAGGTCATTATTTATAGGGATGAATGACCCCGATATAGATCCTAATGGTGGGTGAGTTTGATATTTCTCATGACGATGGGTGATCTCGATATATAACTCTAACACATTGTGTAAATGTATGGAGTAAATCTGTTAGGATTTTTCTAAGAGATTATTGGAATTTACTAGTAATGTAATTCCATTTTGAGGAGTGATTAATATAGTGATATGAGAATGATTTCCTAAGTCACGTAAATCATTTATCTATTCGTTATATGGGTTTTCATAGAAATATTATGATTTCAAATGTTAAGATAATAAGAATAATTTTAAAGAAATGTTTATTATACTTCTCAAGGAAAAAAAATTTAAAATTATCTTGAGTTATTTTAGGATTGAAAAGAAAAATTTATTATTTTTATTTTTCCAATTTATGATTTCTCATGAAATGTTTTTTGAAAATATTTGGTTAAGGAAGATAATTTCTTGGGTTCAAAAATGTTTTTTAGATCTAAAAGATTATTTTTTAAAAAGAAAATTTATAAGAGTATTTAAATATTAATGAGTTCATTTCATTGTTTTATATGTCCCTAATTGATAATTTTTTCTCATACCATGTTTTTATAAGTTTCATGCTGGTTTTTAAGGATACGTAGGGATAATGATGAGTTTAATATGAAAACTGTGAATATTTTTACTTGAAAATAAAACTTATTTTATTTTAAATGTTTTTCATTGTAAAAAAATGGACACTGAGTGATAATGTCCAATTTGTGAAGAAATATTTATTTATATATGGGTGATGAACTAATTATATAAAACTATAAACCTAAAATATATTTGCGAAGGAAATATAGTAATATCTTGTTTAAAAAAACTATATTATCTAATGTTTAAGGTTAGGTCCCTATAACAAGACCATTACCCAATAAATTAGAGATTTATATAACCGATCATCATAAAAAAATTTCCTGGACCATAAAATACTTAAAAAAAATCTGTTATTTACATCATCCAACTCATTGAAAATGTACTTTTTAATCCATAAGTAAAACTTCTTTAGATATTGATATATAGATTTCCATTAAAACAACCTTTTCCATAATAAAATAAATATAAGAATGGGATGAAGGGTTTTATTTAATTAAAACAAGGAATAATTTAAATGAATCTAAATATAAAATAATAGTTTTGGTATCGGAAAAGGAGTTGACATGTTATACATTAAAAAATTTTCTTTCATACTTTTTATATAAATTCAAACATTTCATATGAAATAGAAAAAATTATTCATTTCAATGACCTTAGTAAGAAGTAAAAACTAGGGGAAAATTACTTTTTATGATTTTATTTAAATATTTTTAAATCCATAAATAAATAGTGACATTTTGGAAAGATATTAAAAAGAAACCTTCAAAACATATTAAAACTATGTTTTTAGATAGAATATACCTTACCAAGAGTCCAACATGTCATGACCATTATTTTTATATATCAAATAATAAAGATTTGTTAATTATTTAACAGCTTAATAATATTTATCAAGCTTATTATATTTTTTTATTCCTTTTATTCAACTTATTACCATGTTGTACTTAATCACTCAATTGTTTAAGTTTACTGAATTTTTTTTTGAGGATGTCTGGTTGATAAGTTCAAAATGAATTTGGAAGGTTGAATATGGTCAAATAGATTATGATTATATCATTTTAATAATATTAATCATGTTATAATTATCATTTTTGACATAAATTATACTTTTAGAACTAATCATGTATGGTATAAAACAACTTGGAAACAATAGTCCATATATACACATGAGTAAGGTTTCCAGTTTTCAATGAAAATGAGGCGAATAAGGTAAATATATATTTTTTTTTTCTAAGATGATAATTATATCAAAAATATGATATTATTTATTTCAATTAACCCTTATAAAAAATACAAGTGAGGAAGTGATGAAAAATAAAATTCACCGGTTCATGAGGCGGTAGTCTGTACGTATGCACAAGGGATCTATTTTTGTTCGATGGTAAGGAATGAATTAGAATATTTATTTACCATTATAAAATTAAAAATAAAATATATATACCATATTATTTCATTTGGATTAATTTTTATTTCCTACCATAAAATTCAGTGATGAAAAATTAAATATATAATCTCGCAGGGCGGTAGTCTGCATGTATGCAATGAAGATGTATTCATTTTCAATTAGATAGATAAGTAGGTGGTAAATGGTTCTACCATAAACTTTATAACATTTTATTCTTTTATAGGTACTAATATTATTATATAATAATGGTCTGTATAGTTTTTAAAAATGTGAATTAATCAATAAAAATAAAACACTCAGTCAAGAACTATATCTCTTCTTCAGAGAACCTCCTCAGGTTTATAGGTAAATCCTTCTTAGGATAGTATTTTGATCAAACTAGGACCTCTATGACATGAGAATAAATTTTATTAATGATATTTTTATAGTATTTTCTATGATAATAGTCTATTAAAGTGTGGTGAGGATAATTCAGATGGTGTGTTTTATAAGTGAGGGAGATGAGACACATAGAATTTTTCAAAAGATTAAAATACACTAATGCCTTACTCTAGTAGAGTGGATAAAAAAGAATCATCTCTAGATAATATATGATAAATGGTTGAAATATTACTATATAATAAGATATAGAAATGTTTTTAGTTCATTCAAACAATTATTATTTTATTTTTAACCATAATCATCAGTTTTAACTCTTAACACAATAACAAAAAAATTTAAGAAAGTTTCTATTCATATTGAAAAAACTAACGTAAAATAATTAAAAAAATTATAAATTATGATTAAAAATATTTATTCTCTATTATAAAATTAAATTTCAATAAGTGAAGGGTATAATTATAAAAATAGACCTTAAAATGCAATAAAATAATGTTTTCTAGAGAATTGATTTTTTAGTATAATGTAATTTTTTATATAAAAACAAGTGTAATGTTGATCAAAATGTAATTTATTTGATTTTTTTTAATAAAAAGGAACTAATTTTTAAAACATATATGAAATATAATGGGTGTTTTTTGTATATGAAATGAAAATCCAGTTCTCAAAAAATGAAGGTATTCTCTATTATTCACCAAAAAATGAACATTTCAGAAAAATAATAAAAAATATCTCTAATGATTTTTTACTTGTTAATTTCAAAAAAACATTTTATGTTAAAATTATTATTTTTTGAAATTAAACTTTTGAATAAAATTTTAGAACACTTGAAACTCAATTAATTTAGAATAAAAAATTTTTATTTTTGATTGGGAAATTAACTATTATTCTTATAATGAAAACAGACCAGTAAAATATAATTCATTAATATTAATACTTAATGAGATTTATCTATTATTAAAAGTACCTAGGTTATCACAAATATTCTTTTAAATCCCTCATTCCTTTCATAATCTCCAAATCATGACTAAATGATTATTTTTTCAACTTTTATTTCAAGTTGTACTATTATATATGTCTAAGAAGAGAATAAATATATTGAATATCTGCAACCAAATAATTATATTTATTCAAATTAAATTTTAAAAATAGTTTAAATTAAAATATTTTTATCAAAATTATTGTGAGTATCTTCTAATGTTATTAAGAATTAGTATTTTTTATAAATCTCATATGGTAAATTCTCGTTTAATTATATCATTTTTGTCAATGATAAACTTATAACCCATCCCATTTTAGTTTCATTGAACAATTTTTTTAAAACAAATCAATACTTTAATTAACTATGAGAGATAACATAGGGTCTTATATATATTATAATAATTTATTTTAAAATAAATTTTATTTACACGTGATAAAACTACATTAGAGGGTATTATGAAATTAATAACTTTATGATGGATTTAATTAATTATACTAAACATACTATAATTTTATTCTTATCCTGAGATGAAAATAAAAACGATATTTATAATACACAATAATACTGGATGAGATGGAATCAGGTATCAAAAATTGAAAATTTTTATTTACATGGTTTTTCTTCAGAATGATGGATAGATTAATGAAAATACAATTAATTATTTTATAAAAAATTATATAATTATGATAATTATATTAAAAAATAATTTAAATAATGACAATTTCTCTTTTAGGTGAAATTAATTACCATCGACATCTCGATAACATCGATATTGGGTGATGAAAATAATATTTTTTTTAATTAGAGCTTAATGAAAAACTTCACAAATAAAATATATTCTATACTAAATATCTTACAACAACCTTATTATTTCTATCATTGATAAATTATTATTATTATATTGAAAAATATTTTTTTTCCATTTACCAAATAATATTTACTCATAATTTTTTCAAAATCATTAACTTTATAGAATGATACCACATGTGTTGTTATTTATGCTTTATGGTATCTCGACTAAATATTATATGATTATTTAAAAAAAAAGAAAACCACTTAATACATATTATCATGATACAGTAACATACTAAATTTTTAATGCAACTTGATAATGCTCCTTAAATAAATAATTATTCTTTTTATGCAATTCAATTTTCATTTCACTTTTTATAAATTTTCATTGGAAGTTTTCCTTTATATATTACAAATCCACAACAATGAAATTGATTCTACATGAAACATCTCAACATTCCCTAATACTTGATTTTATGTTTTATGCACATTAATCATTATTCTGAGTAAAATATTATATCATGGTTTTTCAAATTTAACACAATTAAAAATTATTTTATTAAAGATGATCAAACCTTTATGATGAAACATATACTAACATTATTAAATAGTTTCTGATGTTATATAATTTTCTTCTATAATTTATAAAAAATAAATGATGTCAATACCCATATATAATATAAATTCAATTCATACAAATATGGGATTATGAAATACAATATTCTATTCTATTCTTGAAACCCCATCAAGTGATCCCCACATAGTTATGGTTTCCATTTCCATCAAAAAATATACTCAATTGACTTTATCCTTTGGAAAAGTTACCATGTCATATTTTAATGGGAACTTTATCAATAGATTATGTTTATGATCAACTTAATTATTCATCAGAATAGCTTTCGTATAACTATATTTTCAATAATATAAATAAACAAATCTTACTTCATGGTTACCTTTACATCTTTCCACAGAGAATGAAACTTTGTGTTCATGGTCATCTATGTAGAATAAAATAAAAAAATCATGAAAACTTTCTATTATCCCCCATTTTACTTCTATAATAATCCAATAATTATATAACTTCATATATAATTTTCTATGTATTCTAATTTTCTCTTTATCCAAAAAATATATCTTCAGTCGCCTTTTTTCCCATATAATCCACCATTAGATTTTTTTAAATCACCTTGGAGATAATTTGGTCCCATCACACCTCCATACTTTTACATTCACACCCCATTCATAATATATAACCATTCACAATCATATTATATAATTTATCCACTACATAGTTTATACTATCCCCTTTGGATAATAAACACAATGACATAATATATGTGATCAAAATATCAAGCATCATGATCTAATACTACAAGATAATTTCTGTATAAATGATAAAATATAGAGTGATCAAGGATTATAACATAATAATTTATAACTTCTAATAGATTATTAATACTAATCCCCATCAAAAACACTATTTACTATATCATATAAATATAAAGTAATCATTAAATTCACAAACAGTTATAAAAATACTATTAATGGTGTGAGTAGTGAAAGGGGGTTAATCATACATGTTCATCATATGTTTTTTATAAGATTTATTTGGGATATCCTTAGTTAGAATCCAAAAAAGTTCTTATTCGAAGTGGGCACATTGATATAAAAAATTCTATTCTAGTTGTTTACATTATAAATTGTTAATTTATTTCAATATCTTTTGTATCTATATGAAAAAACAACATCTTCATCATATTAATAACATTGATACTGTTCCGTATGAAATAAAACTATTTATACACTTCATCCAAAATCTATAAGATAAATCTTTGTTGATAATGGTTTTGTAAATCTAAGTGTAGGAGTGATATTTTAAACATAGTTCATATATAAAAACACTGTATATTACTTATTTAAAAACCATAAAAAAACATTAAATACCTAAAACAGAACTATTCCCCTATATTAGAATTACATTTATCTATATATTCATAGAAATTTGTATCCGTAAATATAAATATCATATTTCAATCACCAAGTAGGAAAACCAATGCTTATTGTGTATCCAATGTAAATACACATTCATTTTACCAATTCAATGTAACTTTTGTTATTTTCACTTTGATATATAATGGTAAAACATTTGGAATTAACAAGCTATAGAATGAAGGTACCGAAATATAAAAGAATCAAAATCATATTTCTATATTTCCTATCATTAACTCTCTTTCAATTCACAAAATTTATCATCTATTTATTAGTATCCATTAAAATACTTATTAGATTGCATAACTCTAAATGAAACTCATTTAGTATTTACCAGTATAATTATTTTTTAAAAGAAATGTTATTTCATTCTTCTATGAAATAAATTATCCAAAGAAAGATGGGTATTATCCTATTAGTTAAATTTATACTTATTTTTTTGGGTATTGAAAATATCTCACAGTCATTATCTCTCAATACTAACAAGAGGATTTCATAATAAAACCATAATCTATAATTAACAGATATTTTTAATATAAATATTATAATACACTCCCTCTATTGACACCACTCATTTCATTAAGAATGAGTCATGCATTTAGTGACAAGAAATTGGGTAATTGTTTTAATATATACAAGATCTTACTTAATTTATAAAGTTTTTACCCATATATATCTATCTATAATATATCAGAATAGTTAATATAAAATTCATCTTGAAAAAATCTATTTAAAAACATTTAATTTTAAATAAATTGAAAAAATGAATAAATTTTTATAAGAAATTATTTCATTGAAGAGTCTAACTATTTATGATATGGTCATTTAGGCAAATGTTTGACCCAAATCCAATCTATAAAATTGAGAATAGAAATTATATACCATTTTTGTAACACCCCAGGTAAATAAAGTATATGACATTTTCATATTTATCCATATTTGTGAATAAAATATTAATATGACTTTAAAGGGGATGCTATGCTCGATGGCGTACCCAACACGCAACAACGAGTTTCTTGGGAATCTTACGTTGCACTCTAATAATAAAATAAAATTATTTTAAATGGTAGTTAACATGTAGCTGTTGTATTGGCAGGAATGGATAGAAATAACTAAAATATGATTATATATGTTTTTAAATGTTTTTACATTTATCCAATAAAGGATAGAGGCTTAAAATATGGAAAGAATTCAATTTTAGGCGTATGTGCCCTAGTTTTCACTAAAGGTCCACTTATCACCTTTTGATGTTGAACCATTATTAAATATAGTTTTGTTCACTCTTAAACATTATTTTGGACCAAATAAGACTCTTATTAAGAATCGGGACATCAAAATTTACTTTGTGTAAATTTTTGGTATCTTTCCGATAAAGTTCATTTTTTTAATGAATAGTGTAAAATGTTGTATTTTAATTCAAAACCTCTTTTTAATCTAATTTATTTATATGATTAGATTATTTTTTTAATTGGTTTTAAAGTGATATTAGAATATATTTTTAACATTAAATCCAATAGTGGTCGTTGGAATTAATTTCACTTTGAAATCAGACTTAAACCAGTGTCAATCTTTTGATACTTCTTGTTTCATAAAAACACGCTATTTGCTCTGACAGCGGGAATTAATTATTAAATTAATTAATCTTACTTATATGTTTTGAATTTTGTAAAATAGACTTCATTTTTGAATTCAGAATATCAAATATAGCTTAGGGTTAATTTTTGGGATTTTTCTGTAAAACATCAATTTTTGATGAATAGTGACACCACTAAGTGGTACTTATAAATACTAATTTTTGCGTTTAAATGAAATTTTGCCATCTTTGTGTTTTTAATTTCAAAAATCCGACATACATGGTTTTCATTAAGAAGTAAAATGTGGTTCAATGCGATAAAAATAATTTTTTGGTGAATAGTAACTTATTATGTTTTTAATCGCGATTAGAGGTAATTAGTGTAGTTTAAGGTAAAAATAATGTTTTAATAATATGAAATGAACTTGAAACATGTCATAACCTCATTGAATGTGTAATGTCCGACCAAGAAAAGCCATGGGACAACTTGGGGACCCCATGGAGCCACTTTGGTTGGGAAATGACATAAATAACGTTTTATTTAATGTAAAAGTAAAGATGACACAAACACGATATGTTTTACTAAAACAATTTTTAAGTGGGGTTATACAAGTCAGATTTTTTATTATAAATATTCATTGGAAATCTAAAACGATTTCCTACATCATAGTAATTTGTTTATAATTTTTATACATTAAATAAATTAAATTATTTATGACATCATAATGATGCAGCGATGACATCATTATCTGACGATTTAAATAAAATGAGAAGATAATGTAAACTCTATGACCTACACATGTCCAAAACTTATTGTATGGGTGTATTTCGAACCCTTATCACCTTATCCACGAATTATATCAATGTAGGACCTTTTAAAACCGAAACACATCTTCAAATAAAGTAATATTTCTTACTTTCCAAAAGTGCCCTCCTCTCCTCTTATAAAAGGCCCCACCTCTACCTCATTTCACACACTCCACAAGCCTTTGGCACGTCCAACCCCTGCCCATTTACTCTCTCCAAATCCCTCTCCTCATCCTAGAGGATTCCCTTTGGGCATAATCCTTTCAATGGAAGCCTTTAGGCTCAAATCAAAAGGAGTTACACTTTTAAAGGTAATTCATTCTCTCATGTTTATTTGTTTTATTTTGCTTCTCCAACCCCCTAAAATCTTTTTATTTACTTCCTTTGTAACAACAAGAGTATCTTCAATATACTAGGATGTTTTTATTAGATTTATTCGAGCTACACGCTCACACAACTACATCAAATGGTTGAAGAACATACAGTTTCCGTGGATGGCGAAATTCTGCATCCCGAAACGATGATTGTTCAATACTCATTTAACACCTTAAAAGGTGGCCATTATGATGTCACTATTTTTATATATGATATAAAATATGTTTATGTTTTCCTTAAGCTTCTGTTTTTTTTCATTTTGGGAATACCTTTATGGTTTCAATTATGGGTAAACGCGATATCTTCATTTAAGGAAGTGCAGACTACCACCCCCTCAAAGTGATTTGATTCATTAAATACCATATGTGGGACGTATAAAGGATTGAACTATGATATTATATATGATATTATACTGGAATTACAATATACATTTATATCATTATGATTCCATTCTATAAAAAACGAAATAGAAATGAAAGTAGCGTTCATGCGTACGTACGGCTTACCGTCTCCATGAACGGTGCATTTCATTTCTTACCTCTAAATGATTATGTAATGTTATAAATTCATGCATGTACTGGATATATATGACATATATGATATCTACATCATGAATACAATTCTGGATATAATAAACATTTGGCCACATGAAGAACATGTATTTGTAAGAAGTCCACTTTCGACTTAAGAAACAAATATCGGCAAAACAAATATTATTAACTTAAATGATTACATAATGTTTATGACATGGTAATAAGTGATATAAAAGGAATAATGAACTTGAAAAAGGTACTTAAGGAAGTAGAAATTAATTCAGTTTATTATTCAGGATATTAAAGAACGATCGAGTCAAGTCGGACCTGAGGTAAGGGATCTGACTCCTCTCTTTCTTTTAAAGTACACTCTTTTATGTCATTCCTTTTAAGATCATATTTCGTATGATTAGTATGTTATTTTATATTAATCCTACTGTACGTATTATGTTTATATGATGAGAGACCCTATTTCCTCTCATCAATCCATTTTGCAAGTTTTGAGTGGCGCCGTTAGGCTGCCGAATTTTTGTAAGAGATCTAACCTCTCTCTTTCTTTTTAAGTCCTCTCCTTTATTTCACTTCTTTTAAGCTCCTCTTTGTTATGTTGGGGGATGTTCTTTTATATTCCTCTTTCTGTAAACTTTATTTTAATAAGATTATAGACCCTATTTGATCTCATCAATCCATTTTTGGATGTTTTGTGTGGCGCCGTTAGGCTGTCGAGTTTTCGTAAGGGATTTTTCATCTCACTTTTATTCCCGTGAGATTTATGCTACATTTGCCACAATTTCATTTGAGGGGTGTATGTACTGGCCATTATTCTACTCTTTGTGTAATATACTTTCGTTTATGAGTATTTACATCAATTATTTGTTGTACTTATTTCATGGGGTGTATGTTTTGAAAGATACCCAAGTCGGTAAGGGAACCTTTCACCCTCCTCTTTTTAAAAGACATCATTTGTTATGTCTTTTAATTCACATACTATTATGTTGGGATATGTTCTTCTATATCCTTACTGATGTAAATTTTATGTCCAAGTGATGAGATACACTTTTTATCTCTCATCAACTCATTTTGAAGTGACGCCGTTAGGCGGTTAAAGGAACTTCTTAACCCAATTTCGATTTCTTTGGGTTCAACATGTAGTTATTGAATATGTCATCCTTTGAATATGTGTGAATGAAATTTTATTGTTTTAAACTTAATATCCAATTATATTGAGTGTATTTATATTTGTCACACATAATTTTAAGATTGATTTATCGTTAATTTAAGGATACCTTCTTTATAAGGGATTTCATCACATTTTACGTCTCTATTGAGACTTCATTGTTGATATGCACCAATTCACTCTTATATAGTGTATATACTGTCCTTTGGAATATTATATCATGAATCCATTTATTCTCATGATATTATAAAGTTCTGATTAAATGTTATTCCTCAATTTTTGTATTCAAGTGTCTCTAATTTTGGTAAAAACCCTTTAACCAAAATATCTCTTTAAATGTTTTAATGATTTGATCTTCTTAATATCCATGTTTTCAAAATGGTTTTAAGGGTTTATTTATATGGATATTAATGGTTTAAAAAGTTAAAATATTCAAGGTGGTATGGGGAACTTTGATTCAAAAATCTCTTTATTAAATGTTTTAAATGGTTTTGAAAATGGTTTTTTATGGATTCATTATTTCAATATCCTAAAATGTTATATTGTGATTGAAATGTGGAAATGTTATATTTCCTTTATGTATCTTTTATGTGATACATTTATGTTATGGTTCTTGGGAATTGTTATGAAAATGGGTGGTTCTGTGATAAACTAAGGGCGAGTGATCCCGATATAGCTCTCCAATGCATTGGGTAACGCAAAGGAGTGAAACAATGAGGTTTCTCCGAAGAGATTTAGGGAATATACTGTGATGGGTATTCCAAAACGTAACCAAGAGGGTTACTCCCTACGTAAGAATGTTATGAATGCCTCAAGTTACCTTTTATATCTTATGATTTCTATGATTTATTCATGATTTGATATGCCTATGTTTTATGGATAAAGTATGATTTCATTCTAATGTATATATAAACTCATGTTTCCTTTCCATATTTTTATAACTCTTACTGAGCTTTTTATGCTCATACCAAGTTTTTGAAATGTTTTTCACAGGTCAAGGGAAAGGTACATGATGTGATGATACTGTCAAGGATGTGTCAAGAAAGAATCCATGTTTTATTTTAAATATATTTCCATTGATGGGAAGAATGAATACTATCTATTATGTAACCACATTGTTTAAATGTGGAATGTAATGAATGTTTCATGATCTAATTCTCTAAAACTCTAAACCTGAAAAGATTCTCAATGTTTAATCTTGAGAAAACTCAAGATTATGTAAGGTTTAAGGCTGGGGCCTTATAATTTTTGCATTATTTCACATAACATACCCATTTTATTTGATCTTTATTTAGTAACTACACTTTGTATTTATGTAATTTGTATCTCTTATCCATAATAATAATTCCCATGTATAAATTTTTTCAATATTATTGAATTAGTAATGCACGAATACAATCAAATTTTTATTCATGAATAATTTATTATCAAACACGGGATTGATTAAAGAATGTATAGTAGTGCCTAGAATATTATATATTCTACTAGTTTGAACTGGTTAATTAGGATGTATAATTGTATTTTTCACTTTAATATCATTTTTAGGTAGTTTTTTTTTGTAATATTAGATATTTTCACTTTTTAACATTCAATTTCATCATATGAATTCAATATACATTCTTTATCATCATTATCATTAAGGTAACTTCTATAGATGTATTCGATTATCTATTATAACATCCCAATTTTCAATAGTTTTATAAAGTGTTTTATCATAACACATATACACATAGATCTTAAAGGATATGAATATTATTCAATAATCACATCATTTCCCTAATGTTCATCTATTCTCATCTTTTTTTAAAGTATGAAAATTTCTATGAAACACTCTAAATTATTTCATGATTAGATTTATTTTAAAATAAATTTTTTTTGGAGTAAGTATTTCTATTAAATAGATATATATTGGGTTTTATATGTATTTAATAGTATCTATGAAAACAATAAAATAATAAAAGGATATGTAACCTAGAATCAATATGGATCATACAATATTATTGATAATATAGTTCAAAATTTACACAAACCCATTATATTGTGGGTTTATCTTTGAAAATAATTTATGTATAATTCATTGTTTTTTAAAATTTCTTTCAACCATTAACTTTTTATTCAAGTCTATTATTTTACCATAAAAACATATTTTTCTTTCCTAATTATATTTCATGCATTATCTTCTATCTTTGTATGATATTTAATAGCTTACTATTATTACACATAATTATAATGAATCTTATCTACAAATTGTTTTTCCCAATTGGAATATAGTTGTGTTAAAATTTTGTTTCTTATTGATTTATTATCCAAGAAATATCTTAATAAATAATGTGAAGAAAACTAAAATAACATTTTCCTTTTAGATTATATGGAATCCTTGAAATTTAATTTCTAATATTAATTTTAAATACATTATATGTTTATTTTTATACTCTAAACATCTATTATCACCTCAAATTACATTTGGTAACTTAATATCATAAGATCAAGGTTTCCTTGTCTCTTATTTGAAAATTATTTTCATTAGTTAAAATAAAATAAAATAATCTTTTTTCTCTTCTAATTTGATAATGTTTTCCATTATCTATATAATAATTCAAAATTTTATATAATTTTATTCCTTTAATAATGATTCCAATTATGTTTAAAATTTTTAAATGAAAATATTCACCTACAAACTCATAGTCATATTATTTTCTTTGATTCCTTCAATAAATGATTTAGAATATTTTGATATATCACATTCTCCTAACTTATCACATTAAATGACTCAGATTTTCAATGATGAATAATTTCTAATCATAAAATTAATAAAAAAATATTAATTATTATTCACCAACTATAAGGAATTATAAGTAATGCGATAGGATTTACTATAGATTATAATCAATAGTTATCCCATGTATATAATCGTTAATTTATATTCAACTAAATTTTCTTTTCCATGCCACTTTATTTTCTTCACCTCTCTCTATCTAAAATTATAATTCACTACATATTGTGTAATAGGTCAATAAAATGTATCATATGAATTCAATCCGTATTTCATTATATTGTGAAATTTATTTTTTATCCCATAATCATACACTAATTTCTATAAAATTGGACCATTAGAGAAAGCATTTTACTATAAATATTAACCTTTTTCATATATCATCCAGAAAAAATTTCTCCTCTATGACCATCAAAATCATTAAAAAGTTCGTAAAAATTTAATAGGATTTTTTATTCATATATAATATACTAGGATTAAAATTATTATACTACATTTCCTCCCTAAATGTTTTGATAGTATATCCTACAGGGTTATAAAAATTATTTATTTGAATGTATATTTTGAAATCTTGATTTTTATGATTTCTTAAGAAATTATATACTTATTATCGCATGAACATGAACAAATTATTTCATAAATTTACTATATTATTTAGTTATAAATGGTGAATATAAAAAAATAATCATTCCCTTAATTCTAGATCTATTTATTCTAATATAGTCGTCCATCAACTTTGTTTTTCATATAATTTTAACTAATAATTTATATCAAGAATAAATTGAAATTTAGGAATATTTTTATTAATGTTTATCATAAACATCATTTTATTCTTCTTCATGATAGATATCAATAAACATTCAAGATTATATATAAATTTTCATAATTCTCTACACACTTTAATTTATGCCCTTTTTATCTTGAAATTTATTCCATATTAAAATTTAGTTCTTCTATATCATTATATTCTATAAAACACTTCAATATTTGAAATTTTCGTTATATTTGATGAGTATATTCATTTCATAAATATATCTCTTTACTATATTCACAATTTAAATCATTATATTACTACACACTATTTGATTCATTTTCTAGTTTATTTGGAAAATGATCAGTTTTTTCTTCCAAGTAAACTATTCTTTAATCTTTTTATTTATTATCAAAAAATATTTTATCAATTTATTATTTATGATTGGTAGATACTAGTGATTATCCATAATTATCTAAATATTCTTTTGGTAAATTTTTATCACCATTACATTTAAAACATTTATCTTACATATAGAATAATAAACTAGTTTGAAAATTCCATCAACTTTTTTAATAATCCCATTACCATTCTATATCACAGACTTAAAAACATATATTTTTCATTAATATTAAATAGGAAAATTATAAAACATGTCCCACTATTCCACATAAGAATATAAAATAGAGAAACATCCAATGAAACTTTTATTTTCCTTTTCGAAGGTTAATTTAATGAAATTCAATCAATCCATCATATTCATCATGAGGTTCCTCCATCAAAGATATAAATTCTAATAATTTATAATATTATCATGTTTTGAAATTTTTTTATTCATTAGTATCTTAAATTAGACCAAAATGATTTTAACATACTAAAGAGACAATTTTTTTAGTCTCACTCTTTTATGAATACACATTTAGTTAAAATGAGAAGGAAATTTTCATAGAAATCAATTAACAATTCCTAAATGTTAAATTTTCTCAAATATTTTTATTTGAGTACCAACAATATCAATAAATATAATAAAAATGTAATTGGTATAATTTATAGTTTATATCTTTAAGATGTTAAACTAGTTCCTTTTAACTTGATGTTTTTACTCTCTTATCCTTTAAACACTCTTTCAAATGTCGATAAGATTACACCATATAGAATTTAAAATCATTCAAACCATGAATTTATAAAATAAAACATCATATAAAAAATATCCTAAAACATTCATCACTTTGGTATAATACTCAAGTTCATATTTTTCAATCATTGTGTGTGAAATACTAAATTCATCTAGTGAAACAATTTTACATTCAAATAAAAGGTATATATCCTTACAAAGAGACCTCAATTAATAAAAAATTTAATTATTATATAGTTGAAAATTATTTCCATAATATATAGAAAACCATTTGTGGTTTACTTGGGTTTCAATAATTTATAAAAATAAAAGGAAACAGAGTCAATAGGAAATGAAATAGACGAATTTACTTTTAATTGTGAGTGATTATTTCATATTCACAACATAAATTCATCCTTGGGTTGTTAATCCAAGAAAGTAATAAAATTATTTATATTTTAATATATAAATTTTAATTCCATTTATTATGTATTTAGTATCATTGTGAAATGAACCACCCTCATTGTAATATTATACAATGGTGTATGTGACGTAATCATTTATGCACAAGAGACATAATCCTTTATATAATACAACTTCAAAATAATGCATGGTATGAGTACAATAAAACATTCCATTTATTAATTAGTATAATACTAATAATAAACATTATATTATAGCTACAATTTAATAAAACTCACTACCCAACTATTAAAATGAATCACCACCATGATTTGGAAAACATAAAAAATGGAATGATATAAATATTTTTTCCAAAAATCATATGTTACTCTTCCTATATATTTCATATTCCATACTTAATACATTCTTTCTACCTAATTATTTCTCTCATTCATAAATTTAAATTTAATATTTTATATAAAACCTCTATTTTTTCAACCAAATACTTTTCATCCACTCATGTCTAAAATCATTAATTAAATGGTATAGTTTCACGTGTGTGAGAAATATTGCCTCTTGACACCTTATTTCAAGATTTTATTATTCCATCAGATAAATAGAAACCATTGAGTGTGTTTTTTAGTATTATAATATCATATTTTATTTAATTTTCAATTTTTCAGTTCTCTTAAAAAAAATACTTTTTCTTTTTCATACTATGAATTTTTTATTTCCCCTTTCTACATAATGACATGAGAAAAGTCTCTTTGTATTTTACCAATACAAGAAAATGGGATTCAATTTTGGTGAAAATACTCAACACTCCATGATACAAGATTTATATTTCTTGTATACTATCATATTTATTTTTACATATATTTTAGTCTGATTTTTTTGAATTTTAATTAACATTTATTTAATTTGGTGAAAATGATTTGACCTTTATGATCAAGGGAAAGTTTTCTTCCTTTAATAAATGTTTACATTACATTATTTCCATTATAGTGAATGAATAAAAAATCACACTAACATAATTATTTAATATAAATTTAATGAATGAAATATAGGTTCATAGAATCCTAAAATTGATTCTAGTCATGAAACATCAATTATGAATACAAAAAACCCATAATTACAATCACCTTAAAAAAATAACCATACAACCTTATTTTTTCAACAATATTACCCTTACCTATTTTCAATATAACATCAACTTTATTTAATATTCATATTTAACACAATATAAATTCAACAATTATTTAGTTTAAGTATATAGTCAATAATTGTAACATTGTAACATAGTTACCCATCCACCATACCAATCTAGAGAAAAATATGTCCTTAGATATACATCCCTATAAGTTTGAGGCTACCAAATTATGTTTTGATATGGATAATATATTATGGTGAGACCATAACATTGATATCATAATCATAAATTAATAAATGAATAATATAAATATCGAAAAACTAAATACAAATATCATTGTATAATAGAATAAAAACAAGTTAAATCTTTGTAATAACATGTACTATGAATTAATAATATTAAATGAACTAAAATTTCATATGTAATAAATTATAAGAGATCACATAATGGGATTACAATATATATTAAAATATAAAAAGGATTTACTAAAATAAAGGATGCTATACTGTTGAAACCTTAACCTCCACTTTGTACTATCTCCGCATCTCAATCAATCCATTATTGTAAATCAATTGAATTAAAGGCCTTCCCCAAACCTAAATTACAAACTTAAATTATAAAAACATGCCTTGGTTTACATGGATGATACATGTGTAAAAATCAATATTTTACACCATTGTTGCCTAAATTTAATCTATAATAAATAAATATTCATGTGAATTTTGAAATTAAATTAGTAAAAATGACATGCATCCCATAGGTCATATCATCAGGTTCTCTTGAATCCACACTATAATGATCCAATCTTCATTCGTAAAACTAAGTAGGTAAGATGGTAATATCATTCATAGATTATAAAAGGAATATTTTTATAAAAATAAGATGAACCACATCAACATATGTATTTGCAAGATATCAATAATTAATCTCTCAATAGTAGTTAAGTTAAATGTTATATCACTGAGAATAATCCTTGGAATCATATATTACTCGAGAACCCACACTAGAATAATTTTCCAAATCATTGGGTGGATGAGCACTCAAATTTGAAATAATATATCACATCAAGTGATAGAAGAGATCCCAACCAATATGTAATCCATTGAAATCATATAATAATGTTATCAACCTTGAAATAAAATGTCAATATTATAAGTTTATAGTGCGTTAAACATGGAAACCCCCTAAAAAAGTAGATGTTAGAAGCTCACCCAACCCAAAACTAATTTCCCAATTTTAGGTTGGAAAAGAGAATCAACCCTAAGAGTAGTCTAAATAAAGGTGTTAGTTATACTAATACTAAGTTAATAGAATAACCCAAACCTAATATATATATTTGTGATAGAACATTACTTTAAAAACCCTAACCAATGAATAAATATCAAAATTACAAGTCTTATATATGTATATTCTCCTCCTATAGTCCACCATATAGAAGGTCAAAAAAATTTATACCAAAACCAAAAAGATCACATAGAATAACAAATAAATAATAATAACATAAAGATAATATTCAAATTAAATTTATTTGAATTTTTTTATATCATATCTTATATATAATAACCCATCATAGTACATACATCATATATCTTAACATTATGATATTATATCCCATATAAATCATCAACCATAATATCCCATGTAGGAGGTATGATAAATCCCATGATGTAAAGGAAGTCCTACCAATAATTACACAAAATCACTATAACATTTATCTTATAAATATGAACCTCAGGATATAACTCATCATTACTATACCTTAAGTTCATGAAACAGACCTACCTCCTGATAATATACCCAATACCTAAAACATGGATGTTTATATCTCATAACAGTATGAGACTACAATTTATCTATATAATCAGTATGAAATAATTATAAAAAATTACTTATAAAGTTGTGAGATATAGAATATTAATCCCATATTATATTTTACATAAGTAAACTAACATGGAAAATAAATTACTAGGATGTTAAATAACTATTTCATCCTTTAAGTATTCCCTCTACTCATAGTACTAAGTCATATGATACCTTTCAAAATTATTATAGTTAAATTTAATAGGTTTACCTTTTCTAGTGAACATTATTTATGTAATTATCCTAAAAAAACCTACCACTTATAAAAATTATAGGCCAACACCATTAATAAAAAATAGTAAATAATCAAACGATACCTTACTGGGTAACTAGAGTCATTAACACATGTTTTAAACCATCAATTTTTTTATCAATTCTAACCAAGGATACTAATTTTGAAAAATTTGGGAAGTGACTCTAAATATATGGGAGAACAATAAAAAAAATATCTAAGGATTTGATAAGTTTTACATATCCTCATTCACATATATAAAACATTAATGATCAATTTAAAATCAATCAATCCCATTTTACCCCACTATCACATCACACAACATATTAAAAACACATAAAAATGAGGGAACATTTATAGGGACCACATATCATAATATTTTATCTCATTTAATATATGATATCACTTAAATATTTGACTTCTATGAGACTTATTATAAAGGTCCAGCCTTAAATATTACCTAATATTGAATTTAGTTAATAATTCACATTGAGAATATTTTCAGGTTTAGAGATTTAGAGAAATAGGTCATAATATATACATAAAAACTTGAATATTACATGTAGGATCTTCTACTTAGTTTCCATGTTTCTAAAATAAAAATTCTCAAAAAATAGACATGTTTAGTTATATGCTTTAGACAACATGATTTTCCTGGATCCTATCCTCGACCCTATTCGTCTTTAAGTCTTTTGGAAAACATTCCAAAAGCATAAGATGAGCATTAAAAGTTCAGTAAGGTATATAATATAAGTAAAGAAAACATTAGTCCATGAATACATACAAATCAAGTTAATGATACTTTTCAATCTTAAAACATAATATCAATAACATACCTCACAAAATCAAAATATTTATAAATAACACATTGAAATCATAAATTATAAAGGTAACTTCTGGCGTACGTATCGTACTTACATTTTCGCTATCACAGCTACATAGAGAGTTACATTTGGAATACCCATCACAATATTTTCCCTAAATATCTTAGGATAAACCTTGACATTTACCTCTATCATGTTACCTAATGCATTGGAGATATATCTCAAGATCACCTGCGTTAGGATTATCAAAGAAACACACATATACATAAAATTTCATAATAACTATAACATATTCATAACAAAAAAACATGCATCAAGGAATGATAAAAATTCTACATTGTAATCAAAATATATCATTTCAAGATATTTATATAATCAATGATTTTTCAAACCATTTTCAAAACCATTTAAAACATTTAATATAGTGATTTTTGAATCAAAGTGTCCCATAAAAATTTGAAGCTTTTGAAGAAATTTTAATTTAAAAGAATTCATGTCCTTATAAATAAATCCTTAAAACCATTTTTAAAATATTAACATTAATGAAAAAATATTTAGAAGGATAAATATTTAAAACATTTAAAATTATATTTTAGTTAAAGAGTTCCTAACCAATGGAGAAATGCTTGAATAAAAATAATTGAGGAATAAAATTAATCAAAGCTTATAATATCATGATAATAAGTAGATTCATGATATAAAATGTCAAAGGGAAGTATATACACTATATAAAAGTAAATTGGTTCATAACAACAATGAAGTATCAATGGAATGTAAATTGAGATTAAATCAATTATAAAGACTGTATCCTAAGGTTAAGAATAAATAAATGACATAATTATGTGTAAAAAATATAAATACACTCAATATGATTGGATATTTAGTGTAAATATATCATAGGACATTGACACATATTCTTGTAAAAACAATACCAATGGCTTGGATGTTTAACTCAATGTTTGGAAATTGAGTTGAGATTACTTTTATCAAGTTCATATAAATGACTTGAGAATCTATCAATAGAGTGATTAAGTGTATGAAATGTATATAAAAAAGGGGAGTAGAAATTACCACATAAATAAAAAATAGTGATTTCAGAGATAATCTTGGTGTAAAATAATCAATGAAGTTTGCGTAAAACCCAATGAGTGGATATTGAAATTAGAAATTCCCTTACTGATTTGGTAACTTATGAAAAATACACCCCCTAAAATAAGGATCATATAATGACGATGTAAATACCAATAAATTAAAGAATATTACCCAAATAATACAATAATGGGAGTATGTGCACCACCCAAAAGTAAATAGTGGAAAATATTTCATGAATGTCATAGGAATAAAAAGTGAGATGAAAACCCTTTACATTGTGTTTGACATGTCTTGTTATTTATTTATATCCATGAATAATAAAATTAAGTTAAATATAATTACATCATAAAATTTTTCAATTTTATTATTCCTTTTATATCACTTATTATATTTCTTTAAATATCATATAATTTTTTATGTTCATATCAGTCTTTTTGTTGATGTTCGATAATTGAGTAAAAAATTACAAAGTTATAAATACAAATTGTCCATGTGGTAAAAATTACATTATCTCTAGAATGAAATTCATTATTCAGATATCATATATATTATATATATCTATTATATATGTATTTTTAATATTCTATATCATTTGGATATAATAAATAAAATGAACCTTTCATGGAGACGGTAAGCCGTACATACACATCAATGCTACTTTCATTTCATTATTTTTCATTTTAATGTAATGAAGACCAAATGACACATATTTAAATTATTATTATAGTATAATATAATATTTTATATAAGTTACATAAGTTCATTAACACCATCCTTTATATGTTCCATGTATTGTATGAACAAGTCATATCACTTTGAGGGGGTGGTATTCCCCACTTCTTGAAAGAAAATTATCATATTTACACATTACGGAAACAATAAAGGTATGATAAAAATGAAAATAAAGAAGAATAGATACAATATAAATATAATTTATATCACATATAAATATAGTTACATATTAATGTCTTACATAATAGGTGGTAGGAGAAGATTGAACAATCATCATTTTGTGAGGCAGTAGTTCAACGTCCATAGAAATAGTATGTTCTTATCCCTTAGATAGAGGCGTGTGTAAGTGTAGTTATAATACCTATAAAAAAACAACCTAGTATATTGAGGATAATGGTGTTTTTATGTAAACATATAATAATAAGAGAATAGGGAGTCAAGTAGTAAAATAAAAGAAGATAACTTGATGGAAGACAATATCTCTAAATCAGGTAACTTAATTAGGTTTGAACCAAAAGGATTTATTGAAGTGACTTATGCCTAAGTTAAGGCTTCTAGGAGGAATATATGGATGTTGGGAGCTTATTTGGATAGATTTTGGACGATCTGAGGGGCTTGAGAGGTGTGAGTAATGGGTTAGAAGTGGTGTACTTTTATAATAGGGAGGAGGGGATCTTTAAGAAAGTTTGAAAGTATTATAATATTACAAAATCATTTTAGATTTCAAAAGGTCCAAATTTTTTTATTCAATAATAAGGTTCATATAAATTGAAATAAAATCATCCAATAAGAATTTCATAGGTTTTGTAAATTTTTTAATCCTTATATTTTTTATTTGACCATTTTTTACTCTTATTTAAATTTTTCCATGTGTTCTTGTATATCCACACTGTATGGTTAATATATTTACTATAAAATGCCAAGAAATGAAAAATGGATCATTAATGAAATTTTTAACATCATAGATGTCATTTTTTTGAATAATATATTTTAAGACTACTTTATCATTTAAAAAAATAATAATTAAATTTAAAACTCATTTATGTCAAATTTATACTATTCATATAACGACTTCTTAAAAAATCCAAACCAACATGATCATTTAGAGAAAAAGTCATTTATTCTAATATAAAAAACCATAATAATCTATTAAATTTTTTTATTCCGTAAAAAATTTCAAAATAAATTAATTTTAATATTTATAATATCATTTATTTTAATCCTTTATTAATGATGCAAGTACTGCACCACCATTGTGTTATAATTAAATTTATTTATTTAATTTATTAAAATAATAAATAAAATACCATAATGTAGGAAGTTGTTTTTTGATTTTTAAATATTATTTATAGTTTAATAGATCACTTATATAACCCCATATAAAAGTTTTATTAGTAAAAAGATTCATGTTTAGGATATTTTCATTTTTACATTGAACAAAAGGTTATTAATGTCATTATCTTACCCAAGTGGAATTTAGTGGAAAAAAGTTTCAAGAAAGGATTCTAATGGCCATACATTAATCATCCAATAAGTTTATTACAAGTGTTAAGGTAATTATATATTATTGTAATATTATTTTTACCTTGAATTACCCTATTTACCTTTAACCGCGAAAAATAAAAAACAAAAGTTATTATTCTCCAAAAAATTATTTTCATCCTATCGAACCACATATTACATACTGATGAAAAACTTGTATTTCAGATTTTTGAAATACAATTCATAGAGGCAGTAAAATACCATTTAACTAAAAAAGTTAGTTTTTAACTACTTTGTTGTGTTTTTCACTATTCATTAAATATTTAACGTTTTCAGAAAAATACCAAAAATTTCCCAAAGGTAATTTTGATATTTCTATTTTTTTTCTATTTTACCTAATTCAAAACATTTATTTTTCATTAATTAATAATAAATTAATTTTTTTTTTCAAAACCATAAAACATGTTTTAATGAAATACTAACTATCAAAAGATCAACACTTTTTTATATCCAATTTCAATGTGATATTACATCCAATGACCATCATTGGATTAAATGGTAAAAATATAATACAATTACATTTTAAAACTAATAAAAAAGATAATCCATCAACATAAAAAATTAGACTAAATAATAGTTTTGAATTAAAATGCAGTATTTTTCATTACTCATTAAAAAATGAACTTAATCAAAAAAGTAGCAAAATTTCAACCAAAGTAAATTTCGATGTCCCGATTCCAAAGAACAAATTTATTTATTCAAATATAACATGTAAAAGTGAAAAAACTATATTTAAAAAGGGTTCTCCATCAAAAGGCAGTAAATCAACCTTTTAAGGAATATTAGAGTATTTATTCTTGAAATTGGATTCATTCACATTTTAAGACTCTATTTTATTGGATAAATATAAAAATATCTAAAAAACATATGTAATCATATTGTAGTTAGTTCTGTTCATTCCTGCCAATAAATCACCAAAGCGTTAACTCCATTTAAAATAATAATAATAATATATTATTTTTCAGTATATCTCAATGTTGTGGGCAAAGTATGATTTTAAAAGAATTTGTTATTGCGAGTTTCATATACTATCAGACACAGAATCCCCTTTAAAGTAAAATTAATATTAAATACACAAATATTAATAAATATGAAAATTTATTATTCTTTATTTACTTGGGATGTTACATCCCCCCCCTTTGGGAATTGCGTCCCCAAAATTTTAAAATTGGACTTTAAAACTTCATTGAAAGCCCCACATCCGAAAAAGAGTCAATAAAACTATAACTTTAAAAGAAATAAGGAGAAGTACAAAGGTCACCTGAGATAACCCATACTAGGATTCTATGAAAACATGGATATAGAGGAAAAACTAAGTGTCATGTTTAGATGGAGAGTGATAGAACACATTTATTTGAGAAAGTTAACAACAAGAAAACCACAAACATGTAATGGGTTAAATAATCATTGGTTTCATAGTTGGAAAAGTAAATTGAAAACGTTTTTATTTTATGTTCCATTTCATAAAGTTGGAGAATTTATTTATGAGATTAACTAAAGACATCAGAAAATATACTTACTTTTCAAATACAGTATTATCCTTTAATAAGTTTCTACCAAAAACTCATTTTTCCTTAAATGATGAGTATTAAAGATGAATTTTTCATACATAAAGTGATTGAATCAACTTCTTAAGAATCACATAATCCAAAAAAATTTACTATATATTTCCCTTGTCTATAGATATTAACCAAAACCAAAATGGATAGTACAAGATCAGATAATACCCAAAAAGTATAATACATTATAAAAAGAAATCCTACTATTAATCTCCAAAATTCAACAAACAATACCCAAAGATACACAAAGACCATTCAATAGTCCATTGTCCTTAAAAATATTCAAAAAATTCCAAAATCTGTCTGAAAACCTAAATTCAGATGGATTTGATCACATAGTCTTCCATGATAAATCTTATCATTTATCTCCAAATAACATCGGCTAGTCTTAATGTCTCTTACTGGAAAGTAATTAACCTAATAAAATATTTTCTATCATTGGTTAATCATTTCCATAAATAACCCAAACAGAAATATGTCCATAATAAAAACAAAGATTCTTACAAAAATAAAATTCCACCATTACTCCTTAAATGAAATCCAAAATTATTCTATTTACAATAGGAATATAGTGTTCCAAAAAGAGAAAACATATTCCAAAATAACCTTTATCATTGAATCACTAAATCATTTTCCTATACTAATAATATCCATTTGATAAAACATAAGTTTCCAAAATCAACTATTTCTTTACCCATAAAATAATTTAACTGAAATAATAAGTCATACCTATCAGGGAATTCACATAGGCTAGTGGTAAGAGATATCCCTATCTTCCATTCGGATGTTTGTTTGATTCTTGTGGCCTGGCCGGACATGACGATTTGTCACCCTTCATGCAACTTGTCCTTTTTATTAAACAATATAATTTTATTACATTGCAAAAAAATGAGATAAATTTTTCAAGAATAACCATATCATATTTTAACCACAAGAGTTATCTTTTTAGCTCTTATTTTATTCGATTTATCATTATGAAAACCAACATAGTTTTCTTCATATATATTGTTACATTGGTTAATTCTAGATATAGAAATTTACTAAAAACATAATGGAAAGTGTGAGTATCTTTGTAAAATCATCTTATACTATATTATTAGAAGGGTAAAAATAAATATATACTTATTCATGTTATCATAAACTCATTAAATTTATCTAAAATAAATATGACTCTTTCTAACATGCAAACCATTTTGGTTATGTCACTTTTTCTTAAATAACACCCTCTACTCTAAAGATGTCTAAATCGATCTTCGATACCAACTCTAAGGACCCAGACATGAACATTACATAATATTTGAATTAAGATAATAATTTACATTTAGGATCTTTTTAGGTTTATATATTTATAGAATTAAGTCATAACTTATACATAACAACTTGAATATTACATGTAGACACTTCTACTAAGAATCCATTTTTTATAAAATAAAATTTCATAAAAAAATAAAAATGTTTGGTTCCATGTTTTAGACATCATGCCTTTTCCATGATCCCATCCTTATCCCTATTCATCTTTAAGTCTAGTGGAAAACATTTCAAAAAAATAAGATGAGCATTAAATGTTCAGTATGTTATATAAAATTAGGAAAGAAAAAATTGGTCCATGAATACATACAAATAAAGTTATTCATACTTTTCAATCCAAAAACTTAATATCATTAACATACCTTACAAAATCATAATATTTATAAATAATACATAGAAATATGTTATCATAAAGGTAAATTTTGGAATCCATATCAAACTTACAATTTTTTCTATCACAGCTAAATAGGGAGTTACGTTTGGAATACCCATCACACTATATTCCATATATCTATTAGGATAAACATTAACGTTTACCGCTGTCATGTTATCCAATGAATTGGAGAGCTATCTCAGGAACACCAATCCTAGGTTTATCATAGAACCACCCATATATATAAACGATTCCCAATAACCATAAATTATTCATAATAGAAAAAACACACATAAAGGAAAGATAACATTTCCAAATTTCAATAACAATATATCATTTCAGGATATTGATATAATCAATGCTTTATTAAACCATTTTTAAAAAAAATTAATAAATTTAATAAAAATATTTTTGAATCAATTTTTCCCATACCACATTGAATATTTTGACGAAATTTTAATATTAAAACATTCATTTCCTTGTAAATAAATCCTTAAAACCATTTAAAAAAACATAAATGACAATGATTTAGAAGAATAAATCTTTATAACATATAAAATGATATTTTATTTAAAGAGTTCCAAAACAAATGATAGATAATTCAATATAAATAATTGAGAATTAACATTAATAAAATCTTATAATATCATGGGAATAAGGATATTCATGATATAATATGTCAAATGGAAGTATATAAACCATAAAAAATTGAATTGGTGTATAAAAATAAAGAAGTCTCAATGGAATGTAAATTGAGATGAAATCCATTATAAAGACCATATCCTCCATTTAAAGATAAATCCTTAACATAATTATGTGTGACAAATATAAATACACAAGATATTATTGGATTTTAAGTGTAAACCAATCTGATTACATTCACACACATTCTTGTAAAAACAACACCAATGACTTGGATATTTAACTCAATGAATGGAAATTTAGTTAAGATTACTCTTATCAAGTTCATATTGATGACTTGAGAATTTATCAATGGAGTTATTATGTGTATAAAAGGTTTATAAAAACAAAGAGGAGTATAAATTACTACATAAATAAATAAATAGTGATTTCACACATAATCTTGGAGTAAAATAATCAATGAAGTTGGTGTAAAACCCAATGAGTAGAAATTGAAATTAGAAATTCCCTTACCGATTTGGTAACATACGAAACATAAAACCCATGAAAGAAGGATAATAAAATGGAGATGTAAATACCCATTAATTAAATTATATTACACAAATAATACAGTCATGGGTAGTATGTACACCATACAAAAATAAATAATGGGAAATATAGCATGAATCTCGTGGGAACAAAATGTGAGATAAAAAATCCTTACATTGTGTATGACATTACTTGTTCGTTATTTATCTCCATGAATAATAAACTTAAGTAAATTATACGTAATTAAAAACATTTTTCACTTTTATTATTCCTTTTATATCACTTATTACCTTTCTCTAATGATCATATAATTAATAAGTTCATATCGGTCTTTTTTCCGATGTTATGTACTTGAGTCAAAAATTAACCTGTTATAATTACAATTGTCAATGTGGTCAAAAGTAAATTATCTCCATAATTATTTTAATGATTTATATATCATATATACCACATATATATAGTATATATGTATTTATAATAGTCCAATCATATTGGATATAAGAACAGAAATGCACCGTCCATAGGGAAGGTATGTCCTACATATGCATGAACGGTACTTTCATTTTTTTCATTTTTAATGGAATGAAAACCAAATGATACATAGGTAAATTATTATTCTATTATAATATTATATTTTATATATGATAAATATGTTCATTAAAACCATATTTTATACATTCCATGTATGGTATGAATGAGTCATATCACATTGAGGGGGAGGTAGCCCACACTTCCTCAAGTGAAATTATCGTATTTATCCATTATAAAAACAATAATGGTATGATATAAATGAAAAATAAAAGATAATATAGATAATATAAATATAATATATATCACATATAAATATAGTTCCATCTAAAAAGCCACCATAAGAGGTGGTAGGAGAAGATTGACCAATCATTGTTTTGTGAGGCAGTAGTTCACTATCCATAGAAACAGTATGTTCAAATCAATTAGAAAGAAGTGTTTTGATGTGTTATTAGATAACATTTAAAAAACAAAACCTAGTATATTGAGGGTACTGGTGTTGTTTTGTAAACAAAGAACAAGACGATACTAGGGAGTGAAGAAGTAAAATAAATGAAGAGAACTTGAGGGAAGATGTTACCATTAAATCGGGTAACTCCCTTTGTTTGAACAAAAATGATTTATTAAAGTTCCTTATGCCATAGGTATGTCTTCTAGGAGGAATATAGGGTTGTTATTAGATTATTTGGGTAGATTTTGGACGAGCCAATGGGCTTGATAGGTGTGAGTAATGGGTTAGATATGGTGTACTTTTATAAGAGGGAGGAGGGGCTCTTTAGGAATGTTTGAAAGTATTATTTTATTGTAAAATGTTTTTCAATTTGAAAAGGTCAAAAAATTATTTTATTTGAAGAAAAGGTGTATATAAGTTGAAATAAAATCATCCAATAATAATGGTATAGGTTTTGGATATTTTTTAATCCTTCTTTTATTTAATCCTTTTTTACTCTTATTTATCTTTTACCATGTCCTCTTGTATATTCATACTATATGGTTAATATATTTACTATAAATTACCAAGAAACCCAAAATGGATCAATAATGAAAATTTTAACTTCATATATGTCATTTGGCCGAATCATACATTTTTAGAACTATTTTATCATTTAATAAAATATTAATTAATTTATGAACTCATTTAGTTCAATGTTTATACTATTCATAATATGACTTCATAGAAAATCCAATACAACATGAATATTTCGAAAAAACATCATTAATTAAAATATAAAAAGGCATACTAATCTATGAAATTTGTGAATGTAATAAAAAGGTTCAAAATAAATTTTGTTTAATATTTTTAATATCATTTATTTGAATCCTTTATTAGTAAAGTAATTATTGTATCACCATTTTGTCATAATTAAAATTATTTATTTAGGGTCTAAAAATAATAAATAAAATAAGATGATGTAGGAAATCGTTTTAGATGTAAAATAAAATTTTTAGTCAATGAGATCAATTATATAACCCCATATAAATTATTTTTAGTAAAAAGATTTATCTTTATGATCTTTTAATTTTTACTTTAAATAATAAGTTATTAATGACATTATCTTACCCAAGTGGATTTCAAAGTCCAAAAGTCTCACCCAAGGATTATATTAGTTGGAAATTACTCATTCAATAAGGTTATGAAAAATGTTAAGGTAATTTTATATTATTATAATATTATTTTTACCTTGAATTATCCTATTTACCTTTAACTCAGATAAATAAAAATCAAAAGTTACTACTCACTAAAAATTATTTTCATCCTATTGAACCACATTTTACTTACTGATGACAACCATGTAAACCATATTTTTGAAATTTAATTCATATAAGCGGGAAAATTAAATTTAAATGAAGAAGCCAGTTTTTAACTACCATGTACTGTTTTTCACTATTCATAAAAAATTTAACGATTTCCGAAAATACCAAAAATTCACTGAAACATAATTTTGATATTCCAAATTTCGATATTTTTTCTATTTTACCAAATTAAAAACATATATGTTTAATTATTTAACATAAAATTAATTTCTATTGTCAAAACCAAAAAGCATGTTTTTAAGAAATAATAACTATCAAAAGAATGACAATTGTTTATATCCAATTTCAAAGTGATATTACGTCCAATGACCAACATTGGATTAAATTGTAAAAATATAATCCAAATACACATTAAGACCAATAAAAAACACAATCTAGACACATAAATAAATTATATTAAAAGGTAGTTTTGAATTAAAATGTAGTATTTTTCACTATTCATTAAAAAAGAACTTTATCAGAAAAATTCCAAAATTTCTTCCAAAGTAAATTTTGATGCCCCTATTATAACAAAAAAAATTATTTTTATTCAAATAAAACATATAAAAGTGACAAAAACTATATATAAAAATGGTTCACTATCAAAAGGTGGTAAATCGACCTTTTAAAAAATATTAGAGTATTTATACTTAAAATTGGATTTAATCACATTTTAAGCCTCTATATTTTATTGGATAAATATAAAAACATTTAATAACACATGTAATCATATTGTAGTTAGTTCTGTTTTTTCCCGCCAAGACAATGACTCTGCGTTAACTACCATTTAATATAATAATGATATTATATTATTTTTCATTATATCTCAATGTTGTTTGAAACATATGATTTCAAAGGAACCCATTATTGGGTGTTGAGTATGCTATCAGACACAAAATAACCTTTAATGTAATATTAATATTCAGGTAAAAAATATTAATAATTTGGAAAATGTTTTTTTATTTACCTGGGATGTTACGTCTTTACCCCTTTTGTGAGTTGTGTCCTCAGAATTTTAAAATTGGGCTCGGAAACAACATTGAAAGTCCCACATATGAAAAGGAGTCAACAAAAATATCACATTAAAATAGAAAAGTATAAGTACAAAGGTCACCCGAGATAACCCATAGTATGATTCCATGAAAACATGGATATGGAGGATAAGATAAGTGTCAAGTTCTAATAGAGAGTGATTGAAAACAATTATAGGAGAAAGATAACAACAAGAAAATAACAAATTTATTATGGGTTAAACATTCATTGGTTTTTGAGTAGGAAAAGTAAACAGAATGTTTTTATTTTAAGTTCCATTTCATAAAGATTGAGAATTAATTTATGAGATTGACTAAGGACATAAAGAAATATACTAACATTTCCACTAGAGTATCATCCTTGAAAAAGTTTCAACCAAAAAATAATCTTTTCTCCAAATGATGATTATTCACGATGACTTGGCCACAACTAATGTTATAAAATAAACTTCTTGAGAATCACATAATCCAAAAAAATATTAGCAATATATTTCCCTTGTCCTTATACATTAACCAAAACCAAAATGGTTAGTAATGATCAGATAATCCCAAAAAAGGCTAATACTTTATAAAAAGGAATACTACACTTAGTCTAAAAAAACCAAAAAATAGTACCCAAAGTTCAACAAAGACCATTCAATACCCAATTGTCCTTAAAAATATTTAAAATAATCCAAAACTCTATCTAAACCAAAAATTTAGAAGGATTTGATCACATATTCTTCCTTGATAAATATTAACATTTATCTCCAAATAACATCGACTAGTCTTAAAGTCTCATTCTGAAAATTAATTTAACTAATATCATATTCTCTATAATAGTTTAATCAATTCCATAAATAATAAAAATCACAATATGTCCATAATAAAAACATAGATTCTTCTGAAAATGAACAGACACCAATACTCCTCAAATTAAATCCCAAAGTAATCTATTTTCTGTATGAATATATTGTTCCAAAAAGATAAAACATCGTCCAAAATAATATTTACCATTTAATCAACAAATCATTTTCCTATAATAAGGATATCCATTTGATAAAAATAAGTTCCCAAAATCAACTCATTCTTTATCTAAAAAATCATTTAAGTAAAAGAATAAGTCATAACTACCAGGGACATCACATAGGCTAGTGGTTAGAGATACACCCTTTTCTCCCTTCAATTGTGGGTTCGATTAATGTGGCCTTGCAAGAAGTGATGAGTTGTCACCCTTCCTGCAGGTTTTCATTTTTATAAAACCTAATAATTTTATAAAATTCCCAAAAAGGAGAAAATTTCCTTAAAAATAACCATAACATATTTTGAACACAAGAGTTATCATTACAACTCCAATTTCATTCGGTTTCTCATTACAAAAACCGCCAAAGTTTCATTCACATCTATTGTTATATTGGTTCCTGCTCTATCTATCCATTTACTAAAACCAAAAAAGTCAATGTAAGTATATCAGTAAAATAAACATATACTATCTTATGAGGAGGGTAAACACTAAGATACACTTATTCATGTTATCTTAAACTCATTCGATTTTTCTAAAATATCTATGACTCTTTCTAATATTCTAACCATTATGGTTTGGTCACTTTTTCTTAAATAACACCCTAACCTCTAAAGTAATATAAACATATATTTTATACCAACTATAAGGACCATACCTTGAACATTATATAATCTTGAATTATGTTAATAATTTACATTGAGGATCTTTTTATCTTTTGAGATTTTTAGTATTAGGTCATGACATATACATAAAAACTTCAATATTATATGTATACACTTCTAATCAGTATCCATTTTATTATAAAATAAAAATTATTAAAAATAATAAACATGTTTAGTTTAATGTTTTAGATAGCATGACTTTTTCTTTATCCCATCATTGACCCTTTTCATCTTTAAGTCCTTTGGAAAACATCTGAAAAACACAGGATGATCATAAAAAGCTCAGTAAGGGATATAAAATAACAAAAGAAAACATTAGTCCATGAATACATAAAAATCAAAATAATCATACATTTCAATCTTAAAATATAACATCTTTAACATACCACACAAAATCATATGATTTACAAACAACACATAAAAATCATAAATCCTAAAGTTAAATTTTGGCATCTATATCATACTTACATTGTAGAAATCCCAAATATATAGGGAGTTACATTTGGAATACCCACCACAATATATTCCCTAAATATGTCAGGATAAATAATAACGTTTACCTCGGTCACGTTACCCAATGCATTAGAGAGCTATCACGGGCTCACCCACCCTAGGTTTATCACGGAACCACCCATATACGTAAACAATGCCCAATAACCATAACATATTCATAACACATAAAACAATCATAAAGGAAAGATACCATTTCCACATTTCGATCAGAATATATCATTTCAATATATTGACATAATCAATGCTTTATCAAACTATTTTGAAAACCATTTAAGACATTCAACAATGATATTTTCGAATAAAAGTGTCCCATATCACTTTGAAGATTTTAAATAAATTCTAATTTTAAAAAATTCATTTCCATATAAATAAATACAGAAACCCATTTTTAAAACATAGAAATTAATGGTAATGATTTAGAAGAATAAATCTTTAAAACATTTAAAATGATATTTTGGATAAAGAGTTCATAACCAAATGAGAGACATTTGAATACAAGTAATTGATGAATAACATTAATCTGAGATTCTAATATCCTGGGAATAAAGAGATTCATGATATAATATGTAAATGGGTAGTATATACACCATAAAAAAGTGAATTGGTGTATAACCACAAATAAGACTCAATGGAATGTTAATTGATATGAAATCTCTTATAAAGACTGTATCCTTAGGTTAAGGATAAATCAATGACCTAATTATGTGTAAAAAATATAAATACATTGAATATGATTGGATATTATGTGTAAATCAATCAGAGTATATTCAAACATATTTTTGTAAAAACGACTCCAATCACTTGGATGTTTAACTCAATGAACGGAAAATGAGTTAAGATTACTCTTATCAAGTTCATATCGATGACTTGAGAATTTATCAATGGGGTGATTATTTGTATCAAAAGTTTATCCACACAAAGGGGAGTGTAAGTTACTACATAAATATATAAATATTTATTTCACACATAATCTTTATGTAAAATAATCAATGAAGCTTTCGTAAAATGCAATGAGTGAAAATTGAAATTAGAAACCCCCTTAACGATTAGGTAAGTTACGAAACATACACCCAATGAAAAAAGGATCATAAAATGGAGATTTAAAGACCCATAAATCAAATTATATTACACAAATAATACAATAATGGGCTGTACATACACTAAATAAAAGGAAATAGTGGCAAATATATCATGAATCTCATGGGAACAAAATGTGAGATGAAAACCCCTTACCTTGTATCTGATATGTATTGTTCATTATTTACCACCCCGAATAATAAACTTAAGTTAATAATATTTACTTAAGAACATTTCTCATGTTTATTATTCCTTTAATTTCACTTATTTAATTGCTATAATAATATTATAATTATTAAAGTTCACATCAGTCTTTTTGTGGATGTTCGGTACTTGAGTCAAAAATTAACTTGTAATAATTACAAATTGTCCATGTGGTCAAACATCCATTATCAAAAGAATGATATCAATTATTTATAAATCATATATATCATATATTTATAGTATATATGTATTTATAATAGTCCATATCATTTTTATATAAGAAATGAAATGCACCGTTCGTGGAGATGGTAAGTCGTACGTACGCATGAATGCTAATTTCATTTCATTTTATTTTCATTTTTAATGAAATGAAAACCAAATGATACATAGGTAAATTATTATTAAAGTATAATATCATATTTTATATATTTAAATATTTTCATTGACACCATCCTTTATACGTTCCATGTATGGTATGAACGAGTCATATCACTTTGAGGGGACGGTAGTCCGCACTTCCTCAAATGAAATTATCATATTTACCCATTTTGGAAACAATAAAGGTATTATATAAATGAAAAATAAACAAGAATGGAGACAATATAAATATAATACACATCATATATAAATAAATTTCCATCTTAATGTCCACCATAAGAAGTGGTTGGAAAAGACTGAACAATCATCATTTTATGATGTAGTTGTTCACCGTCCACAGAAACAATATCTTCGTATCCATTAGATGGAGGTGTGTGGAAGTGTAGTTCTAATAGTTCTCATAAAAAAACCTAATATATTTAGGATACTAGTTTTGTTATGTAAAAAATAATAATAAGATAATAGGGAGTGAAGAAGTAAAATAAAAGAAGAGAACTTGAGGGAAGATGTTACATTTAAATCGGGTAACTCCCTTTAGTTTGAACCAAAAGGCATTTTTGAAGAGTCTTATGCCTAAGGTAATAATTATAGGAGTAATAGATGAATATTGGGAGATTATTTATGTAGATGTTGGATGATACAATGGTGCATGAGAGGTGGGATTAATGGGTTAGAAGTGGTGTCCTTTTATAAGAGGGTAGAGGGTCTCTTTAAGAAAGTTTGAAAGTATTATATTATTATAAAATGATTTTCAGTTTCAAAAGGTCAAAAAAGTATTTTATTCAATGATAAGGTGAAAATAATTCTAAATAAAATCAACCAATAATAATTTTACAGGTTTTGGATATTTGTTAATTTTTATGTTTTTTATTAAACCCTTTTTTACTTTTATTTAACTTTTTCCATGTCTTCTTGTATATTCATACAATATTGTTAATTTATTTACAATAAAATTCCAAGAGACCCAAAATGGATCATTAATGACATTTGTAACATCATATATTCCATTTGGAAGAATATTATATTTTTAGGACAATTTTTTCAATTTAAAAAATATTAATTGATTTAAAAACTCATTTAAGTCAATTTTAATACTATTCATATCACAACTTCTTAAAAAATACAAACAAATTGATTATTTCGATAAAACATCTTAAATTAAAATATAAAAATTTATAATAATCTATAAAATTACTGTATTGAATAAAAAGGTTCAAAATAAATTAAACTTAATATTTATAATATCATTTATTTGAATCCTTTATTAATGAAGTAATTACTGCATCACCATTCTGTCATAATTAAAGTTATTTATATAATGTCTAAAAACTATAAATAAAATACCATTATTTAGGAAATATTTTTATCTTTAAAAATAATATTTATAGTCGAAGATATCACTTATATGTTCCCATATAAAATTGTTTTGGTAAAATGATTCATGTTTATGTTTTTTTTATTTTTACATTAAATAAAAAGTTATTAATATCATTATATTAATAAAGTGGCATTAAAAGGCCAAAATTCTCACCCAAGGATTTTATTGGTTGTCCATTACTCATACAATAAGTTTATGACAATTTCTTTGAGGTAATTCTACATTATTACAATATTATTTTTACCTTGAATTACCCTATTTACCTTTAACTACAGTAAATAAAAATCCAAAGTTACAATTCAGAAAAAATTATCTTCATCCTATTCAACCAAATTTTACGTACTGATAACAACTAGGTATGTCATATTTTTGAAATTAAATTCCTAGAATCGGTAAAATTTCATTTAAAAAAAAGTTGGGTTTTAACTACTATGTAGTGTTTTCCACTATTCTTAAAAAAATTTACGGTTTCATAAAAATAAAAAAAATTCACCCAAAGATAATTTTGAAATTAAAAATTATAAAATTATGTTTATTTTACAAAATTCCAAAAATAGATGTTTCTTTATAAATTTTAAATTAGTTTCCATAGTCAAAACCAAAAAGCGTGTTTTTAAGATAAAATAACTCTCAAAAGATTGACACTTATTTATATCTAATTTCAAAGTGATATTAATTAAAATGACCAAAATTGGATTAAATTGTAAAAATAAAATCCAATTACACTTTAAAACCAATAAACAAGATAATCTAACAATATTAATAAATTAGATAAAAATGCAGTTTTGAATTAAAATGAAGTATTTATCAGTATTCACTAAAAAATAAACATTATCAGAAAAATACCAAAATTTCATCCAATGTAAATTTTGATGACCCAATTCTAAAGAATATTTTTATTTTGTCAAATAGAACCTATAAAATTTAAAAAAACAATATTTAAAAAGGGTTCACCATCAAAAGGTGGTAAGTCGACCTTTTAAAGAATATAAGAGTATTAATGCTTAAAATTGGATTGATTCATATTTTAAGCCACTATCTTTGATTGGATAAATGTAAAAACATTTAACAAATATGTGTAATAATATTTTAGGTATTTCTGTTCATTCCCGCCAATACAATGGCTATGTGTTAACTACCATTTAAAATAATAATATTATTATATTATTTTTTGGTATAACTAAATGTTTTGTGAAATGAATGATTTGAAAGAAACCCATTATTGTGTGTTGAGTATGATATAGGACATAACATCACCTTTAATTTAAAATTAAAATTCAGTTCAAAAATATTAATAAATATGAACATGTCATATTTTTTATTTATCTGGGATGTTACACTTATATCATCAAAGGATAAAATATTTAATGACTATCATTTTTGAAAAGTATCTATAAATAATTTCATAACCAATATAAATAAGTAAACCCCGTGATTTTTGTTACATCATTAAAAACAAAATAAATTATATATAAAAAGCACTTAGTTTACTCACGTTCCACTTGCAATAAAAATATTCAATATCCAATATTTTTTAATTAGTCAGTTTCATTCAAAATTGATAAGATATAAAAATTATTTCATTGGTAATTATACCTCCCAAAAAACAAAATTAATAAATTCATTTTCATCATTCACAAATATTATCTAAGCAATAAACATTAAATAACCAACCCGAGGAGTGATTTACCGTGATATATTGAAATTAAATCTGTAAATTCCAAAATAAATCCACTGAAATTAGAGGATAATGTTAATTAAGTGATAACAAAAAATGAATGTTTAAATTTCTACATCAACTAGTATACTAAATTTCATTCACTGTAATATATTAGTATAGAAATTAAAAAGGTGGAATATATGGTTGAATTATGTCCATAAAATTTATCGAACGACCAAGTAAAAACCATCAAAGTAAGGTAATAAAAGAAACCCTAGAAAAAAGGACAATAATTTTCAAGGGTTTAGAGTGAACCACTATACTATGGATGTCTAAGTAGATCCCATTGTAAATGAGAGTTATGTATTTATAATTCCACGATAACTATTCTTCTGATATATTCCCACCAACCATCTAATGGGTTCTCTATAATCTATGATATTCCTCCATTTTCAAAAATAATTTTAAATATAACTTTAGTAATATACAATCCATTTAATCATTCCGAAAAACATAATTTATGCACACTAAATACATTTAAATATTCCTATCCTTTATCTATATAAAATATTTTTAATTTTACGGTGATTTCACTCTTCCAGAATTTAACATCACCTAATATCCTTAACGCCTAATGGATATGGTCAATTAAAACATCCCCCCATAAGGATTATCATCCCCAAAAAGTATTATCATTAATTTATAGTTCAATATAAAGGTAAATAATTTCATGAAAAACACCATTTCATGTTGGTGGAGTTAGAAGAATGATGTGCTTTAGTAGATCTAGAACGGAGCCTGATTTGATTTTTTTGGATTTTGACCATGGATTGGAATTGGTTGGTGAATTTTAAATATTGGAAGTGTTTTTAAGATATGATATCTCATTTGGAATGGAATATGAATGATCATTGGGTGTTTGGGAAAATCAATGGGGCATGATTGTGGCTAAGAGGGACACTAGGTACTTGGCTAGGTGGCATTAGATATCCAGTGGGCTGTGAGGGGTGCATGTCCACTGGCAGGGGCCAGTGAGTCTCTAGTGTATCGCACCAAAAATGTTCTGAGAAACTGAGTCACCAATATGAGTTCACCATATATTTTGTAGTTCCAAAAACAATTTTCTATAAATGGATTTCAATCTCCTTTTACACATTATTAATTCTTATACCCCTTTTGAAATTTTTATTTGGGGGCATCACAACTTAAAGGAGGATCCAACATCGGATTCACTCTTCCCCCTTTGATTCTGCCATACCTAAGGTGGATCATAAAAGAATTAATTATTGACCATGATGTGTTTTTTCCCTATATTAATTCTCATACCCTATTCTCCTTACCAATTTCGTTTTACTCAGTTAGATCTCTATTTTTAGTGATGATTACACTAGATTATAGAGGAATAGATATAGAATAATTGTTATTTCAATGGCATAGAGTAATAATGATCTAGAAGGATGAATCACTGAGATATTGTAATCATTACTCCATCTAGTAAGTTATCTCTCACTTATGAATAGTTAAATTAGTATGGATTAGTTGTGTTCTCAAATTGTAACACCCCAGGCTTCCACGATACGTTTCCCTTTGAATAATGTTGTATCTTGTGTTCTACACAACATAAAGTTTTTACACCATGACCAACGAAACTTTCTGTTATGAATAATAATACCCAATTTTTGAAATTTTATTATTTTTAATTTTCAAAATAGATTTCATTTTTGGATTCAGAATATCAAAATTAAATTAGGGTGAATTTTTGGTATTTTTCTGAGAAATTTCAATTTTTTTGATGAATAGTGAAACACATTGTTATTGTTTAAAACCAAATTTTTATTTAAATAATTAATTATTTTATTTTAATTTATTTTAAGTCAAAGTAGATACATAATAACTATATATGTTCAATGTAATTCATTGGAGTCATTTAATAATAATTCTAGATATATGAAATTTTATTGAAATTTTTACCATCTTTTACCCACCTTCTAAGAGCATTTGAAAATATGCATAAAACTAAATTTTACCACGTCTGTGAGTTGAATTTCAAAAATCCAAGAGAAGTGGTTAATTTCAGTAAGTAAAATTTTGTTCAATAAGATGAATTGTTTTTGGTGAATAGTAATTTTTGACATTTATTTACCACGGTTAAAGTAAATAGGGAAATTAAGGGTAAAAATGATATTATAATTACCCTAATTGTCACGACCCGACCCTACCAAGGTTCGAGCCGCAACTACCCCAGGCCCGCCTCCATAGGCCAGGGGCTGGCGACCAGTGCCGAAGGCACAACAACTCGGGGAGTCCTTTGCCTAAGCACCTGAACACACACACACAGCACACTCAATGCAAAAGTGCAGAGTAAAGAAAGAACAAGCAGAGAAAAGGAAAGGGAAACTGCTATATATAAACCAGAAAAGTGCATCGACCTCTAAACAGTACAGGGTACATGCTGAAATGAAAAGGGGTAAAACACGCACCCAACCAAAAAGTTCCACAACTCGGCAACTGGTAAACTAAAAGAAACAGCTGACGGGTCTCCCACCTGGATCACGGCCACGACCACCGCACGCGGTCCAAGCTCCCATGTTCCTACGCTCCACTGAAGTCACGACCAGCCTGTCCGTCGTCTGCAAGGGCACAACAAGTGCGGGAAAATCCCAATAAGGGGTGAGTATAAAAATACTCAGTAGGATACCCCGAAGGCTCGAGGGAGCAACAAAGAAGGTACCGAAGGGTGAGCAGTAGAGCGAACAGGGAAAGTAAAGGAGTCCAACCAAGGGTGTTGTAAAGAGTCCATCTCAACCCAACAAGTGGAAGGAAGTAGACTCATCCAGCCACGAGAAGCTAGACACGGAAAGCACGTGGCATACCCCATGCATCTACGCCTCACCTGGAAGGAGAGTAACCAAACCCAAGAAGTGGGTGCATGAACATGGTATATAAAAATTCATATGCTCTGTCGAGAAGCCCAAACCACGTCGTAAGGGGATCTCTATCCCATAGCTCAGGCCAAGAAAGAGTATCCAACTGTCCCTGAAGTAACCTACATCGATGCCCAAAATCCCGCACGTCTGCCCTGAACTACAAGCTAAGGGGCTTAATCACCGCACTTCAACACTATCCTCTTTGGGCGGCACTGGCTCGCCCGAATGGTTTTAGATCGAGTCACAAGAATGCGCCTCGGTGGGGAAAGTGCCCCTCTTACTTGAGAGTTCTAGGGAAAGTCAAACCACACCTCGTCACTACCCTGTAGTCGAGAGGTCTCCTCAAAATCAAGTTGTTCCATCACCGACCCATACAACCAAGGGTCCTGCTCCAGTAACCACGGAGGAAAGCCACAGACTAGCCTAGTACTAAGGACTGAGTCTGGAATGCCAACAAATGACCCACTGCCCTGCCCTGCTGGAGGGTAATTCATAACCAAATATCAGGCGACCCACTGCCCAGCCCTACTGGAGGGTAAACCCTAATACATCTACCGGCGACCCACTGCCCAGCCCCGTTGGAGGGTAGACCATAAGACATCATCAGGAGACCCACTGCCCACCCCGCTGGAGGGTAGACCATAAGACATCATCAGGCAACCCACTGCCCAGCCCCACTGGAGGGTAGACCTGGAATAAGTAGACAGGCGACCCACTGCCCAGTCGTGCTGGATGGTAGACCTGGAACTAGATGACAGGCGACCCACTGCCCAGCCCCACTAGAGGGTAGATCCTAAGAGGTCGTCGGGTGACCCACTGCCAAGTCTCTGCTGGAGGGTAGACCCTAATAGGTCGTAGGGTGACCCACTGCCCAGTCTCTGCTGAAGGGTAGACCCTAGTAGCGTCGGCTGACCCACTGCCCAGTCTCTGCTGGAAGGTAAACACTAGAAGTCAGTGAGCAACCCACTGCCCAGCCCTGCTGGAGGGTAAAACTCAGAACTGCTCTGGCCATCTCTACAAAAGGGTACAACACTGGCCAACCAAACACGGAGTGGGTGTCGCGCAACCACCCAACTCCCGAACAACTCTCCCAAAAGAGGTGCAATGTCTGCTCCAGCACTGGGTGTCAGTAGCACCGCTACCGGCCAATCCATTGAGAATGAAACCAGGGGGAGACCACTCAACCCTTCTAGTCAACAAACACAAAGAGGGACCCTCTACGTTGTGAGAGGTCAAAGTACGTAAGGCAGAACACGACACGCACATGGGGCCCACACGACGTGTGGCCCCAATTCAACCCCAACCAAGCGCACGAACATCTCAGGTACAAACTACACGTACCTCCAAGTGCTCATGTATACTCCCAAAGTATACCTCATTCCAGCCCATAGGCTATCTTGCACACTAAACCCAACGTCAACGCGAAGGCGTGACATAACAACTCCACCTCAAAGGCCCAGGCACGACCAACCACATCTTGTGAACCATTTACGTCACTCTTCCAAGAGTGCGCGATCACACGCAAAGGGTCCTATATAAACAAGGTAGGGCGAACCACCACTAGAGAACCTTCCATGCTTCCACATTTAACAAGATCGCGCAAGAGGCTCCGTACAGTCGAACAGATCACACCGTTGCAATCCTCGCACAGAAAAACGCGAGTTAGACTACTCACTCACCTGAAACGGTCAACAGGTGAAAATGTACTATTCACCATTACCAAACCCATGTGGGGCCCACCCCAAGATCCCGAAATTGAACCAACGGTTCACGCCACTATGATCCCCTCGAAAAAACACACGGGATTGAGTACTCAATCACCCAAAACGGACACTCGGTGAGAAGTGAACTATTCATCGTAGACGGGTCGGGTGGGACCCACACCACGTCCCCGAAAAAGGTCGGGTGGAATGCACCATCACAATGCTCTCGGAAAAGCACGTCAAATTGACTACTTACTTGCGTGGAACGGGTACCCGGAGAAAAAGATGTGTTCTGACACACCACACATGAGCAGAACCACGTGGGACCCACATCCCGGTCCCGAAACTCAACGAATGGATCGCACCATTGCGATCCTCTCGAAAAAGTACACAAGATGGACTATTCACTTGTTCAAAACGGTCGCCCGGTGATTAAGATAGAAAAATCACCGTCGACACCGAAACAACGCTCGTGGGCCCCACACCATCGTGCCGAATTTGAGCGGGCGGATTGCATCATTGCAATCCCTTCAGAAGAACACCCAGAATCGACTGCTCGCACGCCCCGAACGGACGCCCGACGAGAAAGTCGCTAAATGCTGCTCGCAGCTCAAGGACGGGTCATGGGGCCCACGCCTCAACTTAGGTTTCAACGCCCGAAACCTCCCTGGAAAGCTCCGCCCCGGTGCCAGGGTTCCAACGCCACTGACGGCACTCAAAACGGACGTCAGATGCGTCTGCGCCGTCCAAAACAAGGTTTTCTAGAAGAACGCTCGTCCACTTAAAGACGGATCGCGTCACCGAGACCCCTTGTTTCGGGAATTAAAAATTCCCAAAACCATCTCAAAAACTCTGCCTTGACGCAAGCTCCTTGCAGCCGCAGACGGTGCACAAAACAGACACCCGTAGCCCGAAATACGGGCGTCCGAAGACTGAGGGGCAAAGCCCCTTGGGCCGGACCGACCTGGTCCGGCCGGTCCGCCCTGCTTGGGCCGGCTCGTGCCGGCCGGCCCGCTGAACCGCGGCCCAGCAGCTGGGCCCGGTCTAGCCGAGCCACGGGCCGCCGCTCCGCAGCCCGCTCCACTTCACACTCGTGCGCCCGCCGCACGGGATTCTCCACCGACCGGCCACGAGGGCTGGTCGCACGATCCACGCAACGACCCCCAAAGTGCGGGTCGTTGTTGCGCCGCACGGGGCCGCCGCCTCGCGGCCCCTCTCCCTCTCGCCGGCGCCCGGTCGGCGCCACCGGCCTGCCGCCGCCACTCCAAGCGCCGGCGCGGCCTTCCGAAGCCGCGGCCACCGCGCCGCCTTCTGAAGCCACGGCTGCGGCGCCGCCTGCCCAGATCCGAACCCCTCCGCCGCGCCAACTCGCCGGACCGCCCTGCCGACCGCAGGAAACCGCAAAACCACCCCAAACTTCGCCTGGCCGCTGCGGACGCCTCGGAGCTCCGATTTTACATCCGAAAGGTGTGTCGGAAGGCTCGGATCGAGATCTACTAATCTATGGGCTTTGTTCGAAGACCGGGCAGCTATTCGACGGTATAAATCGGGCTCAAAAAAATGTGGGAATTTAAAAACTTAGACAAAATAAAACTCCTACCTCGTGGGGCTTCGCCCGACGCTTCCCGCGCGATCCGCCCCGCGCCGTTGCCTCTCCGGAGTTGGCTCTCCGGATCTCGCCTCGCCGGAGATCACCGGAATGGAGGAGGGAAGGGGAGATGGTGTGAGGAAGGAGAAATGGGAAGAGAAGAGGGAGGGGGTGTGTTTAAGTAATAACACTTAAACATCCCTGCCCGACACGCCCCCGACTCCGCTCTCGAACCAGAAAAAAGGAGGGCGTCTCTGGGGTAAACACGATGCTCCGAGCACAACGGCGGTCTCAGAATTTTAATCCGAGACCCCATTCAAAAGTTATTAAACTTAGCGCCCGAGGCCGCCAAATTACGAAAACGCCCCTGGGGCCATTTTTCGCAGACGGCCCGCGCCCGTGAAACTTATACCCTCCTAGGGTAAAAGCCATGCTCCGAACTCAACAGTGCCCTCAGTTTTCCTATCCGAGCCATCGATTAAGAGATACTATCATTTCTCCATTAAACAAATTAATTAAATTTATTTAATCCATTTAACGTTCCAGAAGCGAGCGAGGGGTCCAAACATCCCGCGCCGACAAGTTTTATGTTGTTACTAGGGTAAAAACCCCATTACGAACCCATCTGTACACGCAGATCTCTGATCCGGAACTCCGTTCAGGAGTTATCACATTTATTTGGCCTTTCCAGTGTGAACGCACTGAAAATTTAATTCCGGCCACTCTGGGGCTCGGAATCGCACGCCGTATGAAGGCGCTGCCCTGAAATATTATCAAGAATATTCCAAAGTCTTTCACAGAAAAAACATGGTTCTTAAACTAACACATGTACTAATTCTATTGGATACATGAAATTTGACCAAAAATAATTTTATAGATAAAAAATTATCCTTTTGGTCCACTTGGATCAGATTAGGACATTTGTAATTATTTTATTCAAAGAAGAGTTAAAAGCTTTAAATTCAATGCTTAATAAATAAATTATTTTTAACATAGTGTTATACATGATATAAATTCAACTATAAAAATTTATTAGTAAGCTAGAAATATTTCATACATAATGGTATTTTATTTTGAATTTTTAGACATTAAATAATTTAATTTATTTATGACAGAATGATGATGTAATAAATACCTTATTAATGAAATATTAAAATGATTGATATTATAAATATCGGAAAAATTTAAATTGAGAATTCTGATGAATTAAATTAATTTTATTGGTTAATATGACATTTTATGATTGATTAAAAAATTTTATTTGAAGTGATAAAGTTTTCATGGCTTTCAAAAAAATGAAATTCAAAATAGTGTCAAAACTAACATAATTGAGTTTTTAAAACTAATACTATATTATTAATTGATATAACATTCCTAAAAATATAAGGACTATCCAAAAGACTAATATAAGATTATATATATTAATAATTAACCACTTTGGGTTCTCTTGACAGTTTAGTGTACGTTTATTAACCATATAATATATAAATACCAAGAGACATGGTAAATTTCAAACTATTTTACTAAGAGTTAAATCTAAAAGATAAGGTTAATATGGTGACCTAAAACTATATAAAACCTATTGGTTGAGTGGTTTTAGACCCATACCCAAATTATACTCAAAATAAATTATTTTTTAGTGATTAGAGACCAAAAATGATTTTATTAAAAAATAATATTTCATGCTTTTCCTAAAGTGACCCTCACCTCTCTTATAAAAGGGTACTTCTACTTCTCTTAATTTAACACCTCCATAGCCATTTGACTCGTACAAAATCTGTTAAAATATCCTCCCAAGTTCCCTAACATCAACCTAGAGTTCTTACATGGATCATAATGACAACCTAAGAGCCCTTTTGATCAACTCAAAAGGAAACACCCGAAGAAGAGGTAATAATTTCACCACCCTCTTTCAAGTTATTTTCTTGTTCCACTTATTTATTCTTTGATTCCTTAAAAAATAATAAATCAAGTGCCTTATACATACTATTATGTTATAAAAAATATGGTACAACCATATTCTCTATTCTATTCATCCTATAAATGAAAAAGTCACCATACGTGTGTACGTACGGCTTACCGTCTCCATGTCGTGGTGTAGTTTGTTATTAAAACACTTCATTATTTTGTATGGGTATAATAATGAGTACAAATGATGTAAATAATAAACATAACATGTTAATTATTAGTTATATATGATATAACATCCAATTACATATGATTTTACCATCAATATAATGATATTGTCGCTCGTGCCTACGTACGGATTACCTTCTCCTAAAATGCGATGGGATTTATTATCAATCATAATGATTCAAGAATAATTTTACTTTTAAGATTAAAAATTATGTTTATGAACATAATATCATTCTGTATATGTATAAAATACATTCCATCCATAGAAAACATGTCTTACATAACCAAGCATATAAAGGTAAATGAATCAGTTAACAACCGAAACGATGATACTACTGAAATATTATTAATAAAGTAAAATTAGATGATGAAATATGATATCATATTTATATATAAAGTTATTATATAATTTAATAACAATGTTCTAACTATTTTAATGATTTTAACATACCTTCGACTATGGAAAAGTATAAGGTAAGTTTTAATTCTAAAATCTATTTACTTATCCGAGGTTTTTAATACGTAAGTACATACTGGGACATCTTTATCATCCACATCAATGTTTTCTTAAAAATGTAATTGAAATCATTTTTACTATTTAATAAAATATTTTTTAAAGTCATTTATACCCTTATTTTACCATATATGATTTCAAAGGAATCATTCCGTCATTTTCTAAACAAGGTATTTTATGACATTTTTGACAAAATTATGGTCAGAATGTATTTATTAACCTATACGATGGGTGAGGCTATTTTCCGCCATTATAACATTGTCGAATCATCCCATAAAATCATATAAGAATATTTTCAAAATAAAATTTTTCTTTTATAATTATATTATTTTAAATGATTTCAAAATATATATAGATATTTTTCTAAAAAAGTTTTGACTTCATCTATGTCATCGTCCATTGATGTATTTTAAGCTTGTTTGATGTTGATTTATTATGATACAAAATATCCTTATTTTATTGAAGGTTTGTGATATTTTTGACTATGTATGTGTTATTTTTAAACCATTCATGGTTTATGGATAAATTATTGACATTTCGTTTGTTAGTTATTAATATGATTTTTTTGTTATGTTTAAACCTTTTCATATAAGGAATGAATCGGACTTAATAAGTGATATGTGGAGCCTGCTATATTTTCTCGATACATCGGTAGGTATCATGAGACAAACAAGTGAATTTTCATAAGGCCTTGAAAAAAATATTATTTGCAGTCTTGGAACAAGGCCTTAACTATGTGGTTCTGAAGTCTGGCATTATGCATTCCATCATTAAGAAATCGTCTATTGATATTTCTTGTGATTATTCGACTAGTAGAATATCCATGTGAATAAGTAAATGAAATTATTTGGTTTATATTGTCTACATTATTTATAATTTTATGTTTAAAAGGGTTTTGATTTAGTCTTATACATTTACTTAAATGTTTATGCTTATTTTTAAAAGTTTCTGCTATATTGTTATCCTTACTGAGTATCAGAGCTCACCCCTTTCTATGCTTTATTTTTCCCAACATGCGAAGAAGAATATTATTGCGGACCTACAAAGATAGTCTAAGGGATATTATAAGGGGTATGAATGTGGTCAATATAGATAATTTTGTTGTTGTTTTATATTTTATAATGAAATGTAAAACTTTTGAATGTCTCTAGTACTTCCAAGGCTACTAAACTAATCGGTATTTCGGGATTTGATCCCTTATGATCATGCCAATGTTATATAATAATGCACTGACTCTAGGTAACTATGGTTGGGGGATTATAGTTGATATTAGTGGAAGATAAGTACAATCCTTGGAAGTTATATTTAGAAAAAATCTGATTAGATAACATTACCCTAAGATAGACTTTAAGGATTAGTATAGAAGAACATCCTAGAATTTTGGTAATGTAGAGATTTTTTGAGTTTTCAAAGAATTACATCCCTATCTGGATAAGAGCAGTTAAAGGAGGCTCTAGCACAGTGGTACCTAGGGGTATAACTTGAAAACACCGATTTGAGCTAGACTTGAACGAGAACAGGTGCACGACAGCGGGCCTTGCTGCACTCTTGGTTACAACACTCCCGAGGGATATTCTTTTGATAATTTACAATTTTTTACACACCATTATGAATTATTTATGAGAATATTCCTCCCCAAATTTTTTGTATGATTATGGATTATATCCATAATATGTTCAATTTATGTTAAGTGTTTTACATGTTTGGAATTATGTATTGTGATTCATAAACTAATCTAGTGTATGCCATTGTTTAGAAATGGAGGCTAGTAGAAGGAATGGAAACCATATCAATGCATGTAATCCATGTAGGGATTTCCCTCCTACTCATGTAACTGGTGATGTAACTGGTTTTGATCAACTTATCACTATACTAGGACAACTCACTCAAGTTATGAATAATAACCTTACCCGTATGGAGCACCCTGATCAACAACGCAGAGGATCAATGTTATACAACATTAGTAGGAAACAACCAATAATATTCAATGGGATAAAAAATACATTAGTATATGAGAAATTGATAAATTCTTTAGTGAAAATATTTCATACTTTGGGGAGTAGTGAAATGGAAAAAGTTGTCATGGCAGTTTTTCACCTCACAGTGATGCATATCAATGGTGGCCATTAATCCAAACATAAAAGAACATGAAGAAGATTAAAAAATGGAATGGATGGAGTTTAAGGAGATTTTCATAGAAAAATACTTTCCTCGTGACCATTGAGTGGATATAAAAAGGCAATTTCTCAGTCTAAGGAAAAAATAGGATGAGAATGTTACGAAGTATGAGGCTAACATTAAAAGGATTACAAGGTCTGCAGCATGTTATATACATAACCCAAGGAGTAAGATTTATCAATTATTTTATGGGTTAAAACAATTTCTCCATAAAAAATTAGTCTGACAATAATTATCATCTTACAAAGATATAGTCTCATGTGCTATCAAAACAGAAAATGAATTCTCTATTTCTTACGAATTTAATGAAAATAAAGAGAAAAATAGATCTACTGAACACTCTGGAAATGGAAATAAGTGGAATAAAGGAAAAGATGAATATCCATCCTACATTAAATTTGGGAAGAAACACCCTGATACTTTCCTGAAGGGAATGAGTGTCTGTTACAAGTGTGGTGAAAAAGGCCACCACATTCATGATTTCAAGAGGAAGAAAGTGGTTGTCCATGTTGAATGCTATAATTGTATAGAAAAGGGGAATTATACAAATGAATGTCCTAAGAACCAAGGGAACATACCTCCTAAAATGAAAAGGGATCAAGGCCATGGTAATGTGATCACTACTGATGAAGTTGAAGATCGAAAGATGTTGTGGAAGGTAATTTAATAGTTTCCTCAAGTTTAGCCAATGCTTTATTTGATTCTGGATCATCGCGTTGTTTCATATCTTCCTAGTTTTCTAAGAAAATTAGATATTTAAAATTTTACTTAACATAGGATTTTTCAGTCATAACACCTAAGGGAAGTATCATCACAATAATGTTTCCTAAATCAATTCCCATTAGGGAATACAAATGTTCTTTTTCTACTGATCTTATCATCATACCAATGATTGAATTTGGTATAATCCTCGAAATGGATTGTCTTTCATACAATGATGTGAAAATTAATTGGAAAAAGAAGGTGGTTACAATTTGCGATGATGATTAATAGTACCTTATCTTTTGAGTAGAAACACCACCACCAGATTCTTATACAGATCCACCCTCATTAGATCTAATAAATTCAGTTATAAGGGAATAAGAGAATGAGATAACTATGGGTGAGGAAATGAATTATCGAATAGAGTTCGGACCTATTGTGCAATAATATTTTGATGTGTTTCTAAAGGATTTACCTGGACATCCTCCAGAATGAGAAATTGAGTTTTCCATTGATTTAATTCTTGGTTCAAGGCCCATATCAAATAATCCTTATAGAATGGACACTATAATATTAGTGGAACTAAGGAAACAAATAGAGGAATTAAGTAACAAGGGATTTATTCACCCTAGTGTTTCTCCATGGGGAGCCACTATCCTTTTTGTTAAGAAGAAATATGGATCTATGAGGTTGTGTATTTACTAGAGGGAGATCAATGCTAAAAAATAAAGAACAAATATCCACTACCTCGAATTGATGATTTATTCAACCAACTTCATGGATATCAATATTTTCCAATGATTAACCTTTGATCTAGATATAATTAATTGTGTGTGAAGAAGGAAGACATTTCAAAAACAACATTTCGAACCAGGAACATGCATTATGAGTTTATAGTCGTGGTATTTATTGATTATATCTTGGTATACTCAAAAATCTATGAAGATAATGAAAATCACTTGTGCACTATACTGAAAACCCTCAAAAGAAATGAATTATATGGGTAGTTTATCAAGTGTGAATTCGGGCTTCAAGAGATTTCTTTTCATGGACATAATTTCTCTAAATATGGAATATCTATTAATCCTTAAAAGACCACGACAATACAAAAATGTACAGAACCGATGAGTATAACTGAGTTACACAGTTTTTTTGGTTTAATAGGTTATTATCGACATTTCTTCCAAAAAGTTTCCAGATTGGAAAACCCATTAACCAAGCTCACACGTAAAGGGGTTAATTTTTTTTGGAAAAAAGAGTGTGAATAATGTTTTGATAAACTGAAGAGAATATTATTCAATGATCTTATCTTGACTCTACCATCAGGGAACTATGGGTTTGTTATTTAATGTGATGCTTCAAAGAAAGTACTTGGTTGTGTACTTTTACAGAATGATAGAGTTATTGCCTATGCATCATGACAACTAAAAATGAATGAGAAAAAATATCCTATTCATGATCTTGAGTTAGCCTATATAATATTTTCTATGAAAATATGGAGACACAATCTCTATGGTGAAAAATATGAAATTTATACTGATCAAAAGAGTTTGACGTATAATTTCTCACTGAAAGAACTCAACATGAGGAAAAGATGATGGATTTAACTATTCAAAGATTATGATTTCACTATACACTACCACCCAGGTAGGGAAAATAAGGTGGAAGATGTGTTGAGTAGAATGTATTATGGAGTTTTGAACAAGATGAGAGTTAAAAGGGATCATATTTTCATGGATCTAGTAAAGATGGATATGGGAATTACCATGGAAGGTAAATAGTCATTAATTTTTCAAATGGTTTACAAACCATCTTTACTAGAAAGGATAAAGTGTTCTTAGGCTGATGATGAGGATTTTCAAAAGAAGATTAATGGTGTGAATGATGGGATATTGAGTAACTTTATATATGAATATGGAATTTTGAAATTTGGGAAGAGGATTTGTGTTCCTATGATACCTGATCAAAAAAGGGAATTTTTGGATGATGCTCATAGCGATAATTTTTCTATACACCATGGGAGCACCAAGATATATAGAGATTTTGAAGGGATATTTTCGGTGGGACAACATGAAGCGGGAGATTTCTGATTTTGTGTCAATATGTATGGTTTGTCAATAAGTGAAATCTGGAAGGAAACTGCCTTGAGGAGTCATGCAACCTCTTCCCATACCTGATTGGAAATGGGATAATATTACGATGAACTTTTTCATGGGGCTAAAAAAGACTCCTATAAGGAATGATGCAATATTATTGATTATTGATCGTCTTACCAAGTCAATACATTTTTTTGCTATAAGAGAAGATTTAGCACTTGAACATATGGAAAGACTATATATTAATGAAGTTGTAAGACTTCATGGAGTACCCATATCGATTATTTCTGATCAAGATCCTCATTTTACATCATGATTTTGGAAAAGTATTTAGAAGGCCTTGGACATAGAACTTCTTTTGAGAACATCCTACCACCATCAAACTAATGGACTACCAGAATAGACTATTCAAACCTTAAAATACATGTTGAGATCTTGATCACTTGACTTTCCAAGTATGTGGGATCAATATTTACCACTGGTAGAATTTTCCTATAATAATAGATTCCATTCAAGTATTTAGATGGCACAATATGAAGCGTTATACAGAAAGAGACGTCGCACACAAACTTGTTGGGATGATGTTGGTGAAAGAAAACTCATATTCACAGAACTTGTTGAGGAAACAATGGAAAAGATAAAGGTTATCCAAACCCACATCAAAGCAGCCCAAAGTAGGAAAAAGAGATACGATTATAACAGAAGGAAGGATTTCTAATTTCAAGAAGGAGACCATGTTTTCATGAAGGTATCTCCATGGAAGGGTGTTATACGTTTCACTAAGAAGGGTAAATCGAATCCCAGGTACCTCAGACCTTTTGAAATTCTAGAATGAATTGGTGTTGTATATTATTATTTGACAATACCTCCACATCTTTCCAAAGGTCATGATGTGTTCTAGGTATCATTGTTGTGAAAATACATACCTAACCCAACACATGTACTCACCTATGAGGAAACTGAACTGGAACCCGATCTGTCTTATTGTGAATAGCATTTCATAATTCTTGATACCAGAGAACAAGTGCTGAGAAACTGGACAACTCTTCTGGTAAAAGTTCTATGGAGAAACCATAAGATGGAAGAGGCAATGTGGGAACCCTAGGAACTTGTGATGAAGAACCTACAAAATCATTTTATATAGTAATATTATAGAAATTTCAAGGACATAATTATTTTAAGGAGGGGAGAATATAACACCCCAAACTTCCATGGTACGTTTCCCTTTGAATAATGTAGTTGCTTGCGTTGTACGCAACATAGAGTTTTAACAAACCACGACCAATGAAACTAGCCATTATGAATAAAAATACCCACTTTTTGAAAAATTATAAATTTTAATTTTTAAAATGGACTTCATTTTAGGATTCAAAATATCAAAATTAACATAGGGTGAATTTCTTTTATTTTGCTGGGAAATTATAATTTTTGATGAATAATGAAAAACACTACATTATTGTTTAAAGCCAAATTTTTATTTAAATAATTAGTTCAATTATTTTAATATATTTTTGGTAAAAATAGATACAAAATACCTATATATTTTCAATTTAATTCATTGGATTCATTTTATAATAAGTTTAGATATATAAATATTTTTTGATCTTTTTACCGTCTTTTACCTATCTTCTAGGAGCATTTGAAAATTTGCAAAAAACATAATTTTACCACTTCTATGAGTTTAATTTTTAAAATATGAGAGAAATGATAAATTTTAATAAGTAAAATGTAGTTTAATAAGATGAAAATAATGTTTTGGTGAATAGTAACTTTTGACTTTTATTTACCACAGTTAAAATTAAATAGGGAAATTAAGGGAAAAAATGATATTATAATCACCCTAACACGTGTAATAATTCTATTGGATAAGTTATATTCGACCAAAAACAACCTTAGGAATAAAATATTATCCTTTTGTTCCACTTGTATTATATTAGGACATTTATTATTATTTTATTTAATGAAGAGCTAAAAGTGTTAAATTCAATGTTTAATAGATAAAACATTTTTAATATATGGTTATACATAATATTAATTCAACTATAATTATTAATTATAATGTTAAATATATTTCATAAATAATGGTATTTTATTTATTATTTTTATAGATTAAATAATTTAATTTATTTATGACACAATGATTATGCATTAATTACATAATAAATGAAATATTAAAATAATTGACATTATAAATATCCAAATAAATGTAAATTGAGACATCTGATGAATTAGACTAATTTTATTGTTTAATATGACATGTTATTATTTATTAAATAAATTTTATTAGAAGTGATAATGTTTTTATGGATTAAAAAAAACAAAATACTAAATATTGTCAAAATTGAGAGAATTGGGGTTTTAAAAAAATACTATATTATTAATTGATATAATATTCCTAAAAATATAAGGATCATCCAAAGCACATATATATGTTTATATATGTCAATAATTAACCACTTGGGGTTCTTTTGGAAGTTTATATTAATTTTATTAACCATATAATATAAAAATAAAAAGACACATGGTAAATGTCAAAGTATTTAACTAAGAGTTAAATATAAAATATAAGGTTAACATGAAGACATAAACCTTTCTAAAACCTATTTTTTGAGATTTTTTCAACCCATACCTACCTTATTCTCGAAATAAATCATTTTACAGCCATTAGAATCCAAAAATTATTTTATTATAAAATAACATTTCAAGCATTTCCTAAAGTGGCCCTCGCCTGTCTTATAAAAGGGTACTTCCCATTCTCTCATTTTCACACATCCAAATCCATTTGGGTAGGCCATACCATTCCAAAATATACTCTAAAATTCCATCAAATCAACCTAGTGTCATTATTTGGATAAAAAATCCATCATATGGAGCTCTATTGATCAACTCAAAAGGAAACACCCGAAGAAGAGGTAATAATTTCACCACCATCTTTCGTGTTCTTTTCTTCTTCCACTTCCTCTTTATTTGATTCCATAACAAAATAATAACTCAATTGCCTTCTAAATAATTTGATGTTATTATAAATATGGTACAACCATATTTGTTATTCTATCCACCCTATAAATTAAAAATTCCCCGTACATGCGTATATACGGCTTACCGTCTCCACGTCATGGTGTAGTTTGCTTGTCAAACACTTCATTATTAGGGATCAGTATAATAATGAGTATAAACTATGTAAATAATAAATATAACAAGTTAATTATTATCTATATATGATATACTATACAATTACATATTCTTTCACAATCAATATAATGATATTGTCGCTCATGCGTACATAAGTATTACCTTCTCCACGAACGCGATAAGATTCATTACCCATCATAATCATTCATGAATAATTTAAATTTTATGATTTAATATATTTTTTAGGAACATAATATCATTCTGTATATGAATCAAACACATCCTATCCATAATAATCATGGCTTACATAACCAATCATATAACAAAAAACGAATCAGTTTACACCCGAAATGATGATACTACTGAAATATTATTAACAAAGAAATATTAGAGGATCATATATGATATCATATTTATGTATATAGTTCTTTTATAATTTAATAAAAATGTTTTAACTATTATACAGGAGTTTAACAAACCATAGACTAAGGAAAAGTACAAGGTAAGGGTTAATTCTAGAACCTCTTTACTTATCCGAGGTTGTTAATAAGTAAGTACCTACTTTGACCTCTTTATTATCCACATCTGTGTTTTCTAAAATATTAATTTGAAACATTTTTACTATTTAATATACTATGGGTTAAAATAATTTATACCCTTATTTTCCCTTATATGTTTTTAAGGGAATCTTTCCATCATTTTCCAAACAAGGTTCTTGATGACCTTTTCGACAAAATTAAGGTAAGAATGCATTTTTTTTACTTATACGACGGGTGTGTCTATTTTTCACCGTTATAAGATCGTCAAAGCTTCCCATACAATATTATAAGAATATTTTCAAAATAAATGTTTTCTTTAATAATTATATGACTTTTAAATGATTTATAAATAGAAATAGATATTTCTCTTAAAAAGTTTGGATTTCATCTATGTCAACATCCTTTGATGGATTTTAAGCTTGTTTGAGGTTGATTTATTAGGATACAAAAATTCCATATTTTATTGAAGGATTTTTGATATGTTTGATTGTCGATGTGTTATTCTTACACCAATCATGGTTTATAAATAAAGTATTGACATTTCGTATGCTAGTTTTAATATGAATGTTTATGTTATGTTTAAACCTTTTCATATGATGAATGCATTAGACGTAGTAAGTGACTGGTGGAGCTGGCTATAGTTCCTCGATGCATTGGTAGGTCTCATGAGAAAAACTACTTTCTTGTAAAAAGGCCTTGAGAAAATTTAATTTGTAGTCTTGGATCAAGGCCTTGACCATGTGGTTATGAAGTCTTGCATTATGCAACCCATCATTATGAAATTGGCTATTGATATTGTATGTGATTATTTGACTTGTAGAATATCAATATGAATAAGTAAATGGAATTATTTGATTTAAATTGGCCATATTATACATAATTTTATGTTTAAAAGGATTATTATTTAGTCTTATACATTGCCTTAAATGTTTATGCTAATTTATGAATGTTTCTGCTATATTGTTATCCTTACTGAGCATCTGAGCTCATCCAATTATATGTTTTATTTTTCCCAGGATGCGAAGAAGTATATTGTGACAAACATGCATGGATAATATAAGAAATAGTCTAATGGATATGAATGTGTTCAATGGAGACAATGTTGTTGTTGTTTTTTATTTTATAATGTAATGTAAAACTTATGAATGTATCTAGTACATAAAGACTACTAAACTGATCAGTATTTCAGGATTTGATACATTGTGATCATGAAAATGTTATGTAATGATGCAATAACTCTGGGTAACTGGGGTCGGGGCGTTACACTAACCATAATGGTTTTATAACTAATTAATCGATCCATTTTTTGACATATAGTGATTTCAATGAAAAAATTGTCTTGAAAGTAGGTCACCATGAGGAAACTATTTTGAATTATAGTTACCATAAATAATTTAGGTAGATCATGTACTACCATGAAGAAAATAAATAGTAAATATTATTTAATATAGAGTTTACACTACGTAGATTTTTTAATTGGATAATTTCGACATATTTTGGCTGGTTCACCTCTATCATGGTCGGAATAGGGAACAATATACCTTAAGTGGTGCTCCATGCATACTGAAGGCAACTGTCTTGTCCTAGAGGTCAGTAACAACATGGGTAGAATATCACCCCTAGATCTAGTAACTATATATGAAAATAGAAGTAGAAATAATAACAACCACCCAAATGAAAATAGAATAAATATATGTCACTGATAATTTGTCTTATAAAAATATTTCAATCCATGATATAGAAATATTAACTATAGAACATGTCATATATAGCACATAGACAAAATTAGGACCCCCTACGGGAAGATCATATATGTCAACCCGTATCTTTTATATACGTTTTTTCATGATTTATTACATAAAGATATAAAAACTACAATCATAGAAAATTTATAGGCCAAGAGACATTGGGAAATTAAATAAATAATAACATGAAAAAGGGATAAAATGATATTATATAAAAACTCCATAACATGCTCATAAATTCAATTGATTTTATAATAATGCACGGGATAACCTGGGGATGTATAAAAGAATGTGGCAATCTATAAATCCCAATAAAGGAATAATCAAAGAATAAAATAATTAATCAATACATATGTCTATAGATATATATAAAGGTGACATAAAAGGGTGAGAATCATAAACATGAACATAAAATCATGATATAAAATGATAATATCCAGACAACATTGGAATTTGGAGACAACATAAAACATAACATCATGAGAACAAGTCTAAGATATCTATTGAGTAATCATACCATAGTGTTCTATGCTGAACACCTATACATCATATATGGTATCTCACGAGATAAATGTTTTTCCCAATTCATTGGAGGGAAATATAATTTGAGGACCACCTACCAAATTCATATAATGTAAATTTGATTGACTGAGGCATAGATTGTTAAACATAAGAAAAAATTTCTTAATATTTAATACCAAGATTGAGGTGTTTGGTTTAAATACATAGAAGTACCTCATAAAAGAATTATAGGTACAAATAGTTTAATACCATTAATTGAAAATTTCAATGTGTATTCACAACAAAAAATTTTGGAATGGAAAATCAAAGAATAATTTTGGAAGTATTATGAGTGTAAATAAAGGTTTATAAAAGGGTTTAGTGAGAGTGAAAGGTGGTCTATAATTACCTGGTAATAATAAGGATAAAAAATCTATGTGTAAAAAAATTTCACAATAAACAATTTGGAATCAAAAGGCTTAATATAAAGAAATTGCTTGAATAAAGAGGAGGAATAAAATCCATTACCTTAAGAGGGTTCTTATAAAAATTGGGAGGACAATAATATGTGATTGGTAACACTATGTTAAATATTTATAGAGGTTTTGGGAGATAAAATTATTGATCAATGAGTTTTTATTTAATATTATTGGGTGGTTGGGCGGGTATTTACAGAAATAGAGAGGGTAATTCTTTATTAATGTCTAAACATTGGTTTTGGACTATAAGTCGTAAAATAAATAAAACCAAAAAACATATAATTATTTTCCCATGTTTTTTACCAACGATTAGTGGATTTAAATTTTTTATTAGTATATGAACCTAAATCATTAAAATAAATCCACAGGTTATGTGGAACTAAGTTATGTTTAAGAAGAAATTTTTTATACCCAAAAATATAATATTGGTTTTGGAGGATTCATTAATGCTTTATAAAATTATATGAAAAAGTTAAAAAGTTACTTTAAAGGGGGGATTTTTTTCGTTTTGGGTTCACTTTATTGTATTTATTACATCACTTTTGGGCTATTATGATGCCATAATACGTATTGTATATTTAAACTACAGTGGATTTTTACCCAAAAATTTGCATGTCTTAGAAAATTATGAAAAATTAACCTTTGGATAATTTCAATATGATAATCGAAAAAAAGAAATTTATTTTAACAAATAATTTTTTAAATATGACAATTTTTATCTTTAAATAAAAATCCATCTTTTTTGGAAAATACAAGTTTTTTAACAATAAAAACATTCTTACCCATATAAACATTACCTTGTAATTAATTTAATTATATTATCATTTATATATAAATAAATAATATTTAATAATATTGTTTCATTAAAATAACCTCTATTTTAAAATTCCTGAATATAAGAAAATAATATTTTATTTGAAACTATATATTTTTAAAAATGCAATTTATGTTTCCACATATCAAAATCTAATTTTCATCAACTGATATATAATCATATATATACAGAAATAAGGAAAAGGTATGTATATAATCATTATTTTCTTATAAATAAGACACAAAATTTCATATTATTGGGTTCTAGATATGTAAACCATTATTATACCAGCATATGCCCTTTGGGTCTGGTGTGTGATGCTCGTACATTCATGGAATAGTTTGGTGAACATGGTTTAGGATGTGATCTTGATGAGCTTGATCATATCCTATAAATAGATTCACTCATATTTCATTTTTGAAAATAATCTTGAGAATGGTAATGGGAAACCCCTAATGATTCCATATCCATTGGAAGATCGGATAAATGGCTTCATAGGGTATCATCTATCTAGTCAAGGCCATAGATTCTTCCATCAAGGTCAATTAGATCTTATAATAACCGTTAATATTTTTCTAATATTAAATATTACCCTAAAACATCTATATTATCAATAGTTACAATGCTTAATGTTCTTTTAATTTCGACATGATAATTATGGATACATTTTATTATAGTAAAAATAATTTTATGTGTTTTTTTCTATAACAACATTACTTAATAAGGAATTTCTTCATTTAGATGGGTATTCAATTTTAAAAGCTTGGTTCATTACATTATTCTACACTTCAGAATATTATCCCTCAAAATTTAATCATTCTCACTAAAACTTTTGAGGGTACTTATGTTTGATCACCTCTTCCTTTTCCCCATGTTTCTTCATCAAAATTTTAGTTCTATCATAATACTTCAGCCAAGTGAGATGTGTTTTTTTCAATTAACATTATCTTTAGGATTTCTGATCTTCATTGGATTCCCCATACATTAAATATACTTATCAAAAGGTACTACATCTGGATTTAGTTCATCTAATTTTTTTATATGTAATTACTTAAGAGGGATACATGAAACAAAACTGAAAATTATGATAGGTTATGTGGGATTTCTATTCGTTAGGTCATAACTAAGATGTGATCAAGGATATCATAAGGGATTATGTATCTTGGACTATGTTTTCCATTCTTCCTAAACATCATGAATTTATTCCATGGTGATATATATAGTAACACCTTATCACTATCCTCAAATTCAAGGTCTCATCGATGATTAACTGCATATATTTTCTATCAAATTATAATAGATTTCAAATTGTGTTGAATATTTTGAACATTCTCTTTATTATATTTGATAAGATCAGGTCCCATCATCTTTCTCTCTCAAACTTCATCCAACCATGTTAGAGTTCGACACCAATTTTGATATAGATCCTCATACGATACCAAGTCAATGTAATAATAGTAATAGTTATTACATGATAACTCCACCAGAGGAAGGTGAAGATCCCAAAATCTTGGGAAATACATTCAATAACATATCACTATATCCTTTAGTTTTTAATTGGTCTCTCCAATTGAAAATCCATTTGAGTGTGATTAGGAGTACTAAAACAAAACTTTGTATCCAATGCATGCTGAATGATTTTCTAAAACCTAAAGGTAAACATAAAACCTCGATCATATAGAATAGATAACCATAATCCATTATGGATTAAAACTTATATAATGTATATCAGAAATTTTTTTTCAATAGAGAAATATTTCTTAATATCGAATGAAAAGTGCTAACTCGGGCACAATAGCAGGGCTGTAGCATGTTGTAGTAGTGGCGGGGTACTGTAACAATACTATAGTAGTGACGACACTGTAGCCACAATGGGCACTATAGCGGTGGTAGAGCACTGTAGAAGCAGCGGGTACTGTGTGGTACTGTAGCAGGTGAGTATAGCATCAGTACTATTCAAAAAATGGGCCTTGGCCCATAAAATTTGGCCTATGGGCCATGTAATGGACTAAATTTCCATTGGGCCTTCGGGCTATGTAGTGGGTCTCCCACTACCCAATTAAAGAGGTCTTTTCTTTGATTTAATAATCAATGAGGCTTCATCCCCAACCATTTAAAAAAATTAGATGTCCCCAAGTGTCATATGATGAAATCCATGGTCATGTTTTCTCATTTCAATTATATTTTTGTTAATGGTTATATCGTAGATTTATATATCTATCATTAAATGTTGAATTATTTTTAAACCACGAATCAAGATAAAACTTATACAATCTCCAAATTATTGTTTTCCAACTAGATATTTAAATTAAGATATCTATACATCTTAGTTAATCCAAGATAAATATTGACATATGATCTTTTCATATCATCCAATGTTTTCCCCTTTAGTACTAGTTATTTTGGGACACATATCTGGGTTCCAAAATGTATAACTATATCTTTAGAAAATGTGAACTTAGAAATATTCATGATCTTTCTCTTTTTCTCTTTATCATCTTTTTTGGGCCACCTTGATCCTCTCATGAATGTATGGTTGCGTAGTTATTCAAACAAGGTTAGATGGAGTTCCATTTATGATTCCCATGCTTACCCTTTACATGTCCAAGAATACTAGATCTCTTTCAATTAACATCATGGATACAGTTGTGAGAACATTTTTAATTAATTTATTTTCCACATTATTCACCTTCCTAGGATGACAATGGATTAAACAATACTAATTCTTGATCATCTCCATCCACCTTCATTGGTGTATATTAGGATCCTTTTTGTCTCTTTATATACCTGAGAATTATTTTTATCCATATATATATCACACGCCTCTACCTAGAGATAACGTTTCCAAATCAATAATACGAATATCACTACAGCCAATTCTAGAGCATGCATTGGGTAGTTTTACTCATGGATCATTAATTGGAGAGAGGAATAGGCTCTCACTTTTTCATTTTTCATTAGTGTAAAACCCAAGATCTTTTTGGAATTATATCTATAGATAAAAAATACTTCACCCATGGTTGGTAATGTTACCACTTACATAATGACTAAACCCTTATTTTACTCTTTAAATCTCTCCCTATATTTGTAAATCTAGAAACAATTTACACCATTCTGAGTTAACTTGATTTCTGGGATTCGAACTCATGATAAAATTTTCCAAAAATATATGATAGTACCAAGATAATGCATGGAAACTATATTTATCCATTATATAAATTGATAGGTTCCATCCTTTAATTTACTATATCTATGAAGGGTCCACATATATCTATTTTCTAGTGATAATATTCCCCAAGGATGTTACTTGCTCCAACCCAAATTTTCATTTACTATACAATGAATGTAACAGTATTATTAAAAATGTATTAATAAATATTAAAATTGTTACACCAAAACCAAAACCTCCAGGTTTGAGATAGGGGTTCCACATGACCCCATGTATGATTCCTCATAGGAAAAAGGTTTTTAACTAGTATAAGGGCTCTATAGAACATTATGGGAAGACTATATCCTCAATACCTTGTAAACATTTGAGTTAATTAATGAAAGTGAAAAAATAATGAATAAATTAATAAAAATAAAAGTAAAATTGAATAAAAATGAATCCCATCCCATATAGTGTAAATATGGAATGTTTGGTAAATAACCAAACGAATAGAGTATCCAAAGTATAGGTAATCCAAAATAGAAAAAAAATTATATCATGAGGTCTATACCAAATCATTTACATCTACCTATTAACCATCTCATAAATCCACCATAAGGCCTTTTTTCTTCAGTACATCCCTATTCATGAAACATAAATATACATTAAAATACTTGAGTAGGGTGTGAGTACAAGACTCGGTAGGACAACACCAAAAACCCACAACATCATTTCACATGATATACATGTTCATTCCAAGAAGGTAAACAAACTATGGAAATAATAAATGATATATCATACAATTAAAAAATATATTTTGAATCCTTGGAGTCCAAAAATATCGGTATTATCCCCATGATAAAATAAACTTCAATCATCTTACTAAAACATCCCCATAAAGGAGATAATCTAGAACCATGTTTGACACATCTTGCTGGTTGTGATAACCCAAGTTCATGCCAAAAATGTTTGATACATCTTGCTGAGTGGGATAACCCATGTTCATGTCGACCAATGATTGAAACATCCCACTTATGGGATAATCAAAATAGTATTGACCGACAAAGTCAATTACATGTAAAATAAGAAAACATATAAGAAAAATTATAGCAATGATAGATCAAAATCACATTTCTTCAAGAAAAAATCATAAAAAAAAAACAAAGGTAGGAAGACATCAATCATTGCTCTTAGAAAGGATTCACATGTGCACCTAATGTGATCAAGAATCAAACATATGTCTCATTAAACTACACACACATTAAAATAAACTTTCAAATAACCTATAATTTTTTTTCTAAATTGATAGTCTACATACCGTAGGTGAAATGATGATTTGGGAAAAGGGTCACCATCTGAGTATAAAAGAACTACCCGATCATATAACCAATCTTGAATCAATATGATTTAGAATCCTTGGATCATGTTCAATATATAACCACATCCGAAAGGTAGTTCAGGTTTAAACATAACTAAGATGATCTTTTGCAAGCAGTGATCTTGGTCCAAGGGTTATGCAGAGGACAATTCCTACAATTCAGGTGTCGAATCTATAAATGAACAACATATCTCTTTTTATATTCCATAAAACCCACATATTTGATCCAAATATCATTTATATAATTATTTTTTTCAAGGATATTATATTGATATTGATCTAGAATGAATAATAAAAAACTAGATGAAGAACACATGATCGATTCATCATTTATGCATCAAATTGAGGTGTTGGAAAGGGGGGAGTGAACCCAAAAATTATCACAGATGATCTATAGGATTTTAGGAGTCAAATAGGAACTAAGAGAATATTAAAAAGTTGATGGGGTCATATTTTTTAAAAATACTATAAACTCGATATCCCTGATGGGATTTTTCAAATGCCATTGGCTAGCCGGTGTCCCCCATTGTCTACTAGGTGGCTGTTGGGAAGATATAATTCTATATAGGATCACCAAAAACATGACGATGGGACTGATATAGATTAAAAACCTATAGAAAATAATACACACTACCTCATCCTAGTTATAGCTCCCTAAATGCATCTGGCCCACCTATAAACACTTAGAAACAAGATCAAAATATATGTAAAAAATTAAAAAGTTAGGCATTCCAAAAATATAAGTGTCCCAATTATCCCCTCTTATTAATTCTCATCATTAAAAGGGTCACTATTAGTCTACTTGATATTTTTGACCACTCTGCTTGAATGTTAGCCTCATACTCCCACATCTCTTTCTGAATGCACATATGCTTCCATAAAACCCAGAAAAGGAATAATCATTACCCATAGAACTTTCTATATTTATTCAGCTATTTTAATAGTTCAGTCCACAAAAGATTCATTCAACTCCAACTAATCTCCTAATTTTTGGGAACATGCACATGATTAGGCTCACACATCCAAATATGAGACGCATGGAACATATTTTCCATACATTGATACCATAGAAGAAGGTCCAAAATAACTTTCCACCATCCTGATGCATTAAAAATTATCAAATAAAAAAAGTACCATGATTCTAATATAACTTTAATCCTCATAATCCTATTCCCAAAATAAGTGGACTCCCACAAGAAATCATTATCACCCATAGAAAACTAAAAGGTCCATCTCCTTTTGTAAGCATTAGGCTTCCACATATTCTGTGCTTCGACCACCCATTTATGAATTAACTACCAAAACTCGAAGGTCTCTTACACCATACTAGTCTAAACAACTAAATAATCACCTACTTCATGATAGCATAGTGGTTAAGGACATGGATACCTATAAAGATCCTCCAGAATAACTATCTAAATCAAAGACTGGATGTTTTAATTTTAGGTGTACTCCACTACATCCACCTGATTATCATAAAAAGATATAAAATCCACAATACACACTCCCAAAATATCATATAAATTATGGATCATTATTTTGTATTTCTCAATAGTTTAAGGATGAATGGTTGTACTTTGCTTCAATTGAGTACCCATTTACTTATTCAATCATTTACAAAACATTGAGGTAAATAAAGAATATCTATCAGATACAACTGTAAAATAAACTCCATAAAGCCACACGTCCTCTCAAAAATTGATCTTTCGTATCGCATCCATTGAGTACATCTATTAGATCATTATGAAGTGATGCACCTTGGTCAATTAGTCTATTGTATACCAAATGGTGTCTAGACCCATGGTGTACTACCCACTACAAAGCATGAGAGGTTATCATCAATTCGTCTCTAATAAAATATTGAATCATTACCCTTCAATGAACTATAATCACTACCCATATTTCCAAAAACCCAACTTGAGATGGAACCACTAGATTCATAACTCTTTATCATATCCCTGCACTCTGTATTAAGATCATGAATAACCTTACCCATTCTACAAAAAATCTCATGATGACCAAGGGTGAACAAACCACTTCCATTGGACCCTATGTTATGACCACCATCTAGTATTATAATAGGGCTATGAGTTTCCCTTAAATTTTTTATATATATTCTCCCACATATTTCATCTTCCTTCTCATCATGTAAGTGACTACATTCCCTTTCCTAGGAGCATACTCAACTCAATGTAAAATTTCAAAAAGATCTCCACCCAATTTCCCCAATGAAGATTTAGGTCATGATGGGAGAATATAAAACATTGAATCTTTTGGTTAGTATATATGATGAATCTCTTAAGGAATAGGTAATTCTTGTTGCATTCCAATTCATGAATCAAATCCTCCAACTCTATGTCATCATTATGAATGTTATGATCATGGTGTCACATCTAAAGAGAATCATAAGTAATTACATTATCTCTCTATATTATAATATCCCTTGTCCAATTATAAACTAATCATATTAAATTTCTTACCCAAACCCAGTCTTGGAAATAATTATGATTTCAAACAATATTAGCCTATACTTCATATATAAGAATAAATGTTCACATTGGTCTTTCCATTTAAACTTATCTACCATATTTGTTATCATTTTAATGCCACTTGAAGGTAAGAAAATCCATTACTAAATATTTTGTAGTTCCTAACAAACCCGATAAAACTATGAATGTCAAACTCATTCCTTGACCATGCATATGATATCAACACATATACCTTATCTGAATAAAGTGTTACTAATTCTTTAGAATCAAAGTTCCCAAGAATGTGCACCACCTGTATTGAAAAGTAACACTCCAAGGACATAGAATAATTCCTATGTGCTCAATGTGTACTCAATATGATATACCAGTGTATAACATGTGATTATTATATATTGTAATATATAAGGATATAATCATTGACAACAATGAAAAGGTGTCCAAGTATGGGTAGACGATCTTGTTCATGAGACCCATGAACACTTCCAAACAATTCATCAGTATGAAGGGAATAAATAGATACTCATATAACACATACCAACACTAAAATTTTCTCTTCAATAATTCTTTCACTATAACCTATAGATGTTAGTATCCAAATTTTTGATCAATATTAAAAAACTACTAGGCTTTCTGAACACGATGAAGCATGCCATTTATTCTTGGAAAGTGGTACCTATTACTCACTATGATTTTATTGTAATTATAATTGTCCATAAAATGTCAACATATAACATCCTATTTATTGAAAAACTAATAGATTACCCCAAGGGTATGTTCTTGATTTAATGAAGCCTTTATCCCCAATATCGTCTAATTTCAATTTAAGATGTTTTAAATCAGCAAGTTCTATGCGCTAAAATAGAATTGATATGGTTTATGAATGAAGAACAAGATCAATCTGAAACGTAAATACCTTATATAGGGGAAAATTGATATATTCAATATAAATACATTTCATTATTGATATATCAATGGAGGATATGGGGAGGGAGTCACTTCTTTATCCACTACTAGGAATATACTAGAGACCTATGTTGAAAATATATCAGTTTTATTAGGTTTTTATCTCACTATTATTGCCGTGAAATCCCATACACTATACAACATTAAGTTTACACTCAACCGCTAAAAATTCCACTAATATCGGTTAAAAATTGTTTTGTGCATGGAAACTAGAAAACTATTCCATGCTAAAAATTACATCAAAACCCATCCTCTATAGAATTTTGAAACTCCAATGATGATCAATTTTAGATTCCACTATCATATAATACATATATATATGATGATGGTATATATTCATTATTAGGGGTGTATCAATAGACAACAACTCAAAAGATAATCTAATCGGTATTTCGAAACATAAACCGAATAGAGTTGGTAGGAAAAATTTGATGCACCTATATCGAAAAACGATGTAGAATGGGTAAAAGAAATTAGTATCATACCTAGAACTATGTAGAGTCCCATTACACCATATATAAAGGCTTGATAAAATACATAAGATCTACCTTCTTCCACTCCATCATGCCCTATAGGCTCAAGAGTCACCTGATTCACTAACCCTTGTGGAGTTCGTACTTGCTATTAAGGTCTTTTTCCTTCTACCACTAAATTCATCCCCAAATTCCAATCATAAATTCACTTTATATTCCATATCCTACCATATTTAGGGTATGTTTTGATAGAATAGGTTATATACATGGGAAATCATACCTTATCCCAATATTTATATCACATAATAGATCCATCTCCCCTATAGGGCTTTGAGGAACCTCTGGACTACTCTGAATATCAACTACCACTGTGGAATCCATCCTATGTCTTTATTTTATTATTATTATAAAAGGGAATGAGGACTAAACTGAAAAAGTACATATCTATCCACTAATATTGGAAATTATCCATGAAACAATTTATTATTTAGTACCCTTCTCGATCATCAGTTCCTTATGAATCACTAAAGAATATTTCATCTGATCTAAGTTACTAAACTAATGATTAAACTCTGGGAAAAGACCAATCTCAAATAGTATAGTCTTGAGCTCCCCATTACCCTATATAAGAGGAGAAAAAAACTCATCAATGTGAATCATGTTGAGTAGGTAGACACTTTTATCATCCCTTACAAGATCTATATGAACAGGTGAGCATAATGTTACTTTAATGAATTGGGGAATAAATCCTTGAATAAGTGATACCTGAATTCACCCAAATCTTAACTTACTGTAACCTCCTAATAATATGACATACCACCATCAAATAGTTTCAACATGAATCATATAAGATTATAGATCAACCTTTATATCCTAAAAGGACATTATAAGGTTAAAAATAATCTCAATTACTAGTATTTAGTCATACCCATGATGAGGGACTCCAAGGACCATGAATGATGGGGGATGATAGAGATGGAAGTTATAAGAATAATAAATAATTATTGGACTTCACCTATGGGATCCTCTACCCCAATTGGTCATCGTAAAAATAGATCTAGCTAGACAAAATCTATAACTTCATTCGCTAGAGAAACTAATGGAGTATGCTAGGTTTTATCTTCTATCAAGAAAGGGGGTGAAAATTTTTATTCCATACATCAATGAGGTGAAATTTTCTGAAATTCTAGAAAAAACAATAGATAATTCCAAAAACATAAACAAGGAGACCTATTATAGAATAGAAATACCCAAAATGGTCAACAACAAAGATCAAATTAAGATGTTACTAATAAGAAAAATGAATAACCCCCAAAACACTACCCAAAACACAATAAAAGACTCTAGTACCTTGTAATTACTAAAAAACATATATACAAACTCAATAATATAATCTTACAAGTTCAAACGGTGGATTGAAATAAACAATGAACCAAGGAAAACAACACAATTTCATTAAGAATTTATTATTTGGGTTTTATATAATGCAAGAAATAGGTAAATGGAAAGTGAACCTATATGCCTAACATGATGATTGAATCCACCCCAAATCCCATGAATCAACACAAAAAAAATTATTTACATCACATAAGGTGAATTAAATCAATAATAACATCAAATATAAAGAACAAAAATGCCCACTTTATGAAATCTCAGAGTTCTAATATATAGTATTGGCCAGACATTGACATAGTTCCCATTCCCGAGTCCCAATTATAATAAATCTTGTCTACCCTATCCTAGAAAATGGAAAATATAAATTTCAAGTTATTTAAACTAGTTATCTAATACAATTTTTTACAACCTAACCTGAACCATCAGGTCTAATCTAGGGGTCCCACATGACCACATGAATGTCTCCCCATACACAAGATGTTTTTGACTAGTGGTCAGGGCATGCAGAACATCATGGGTAGACTATGCCATCAATACTAGGTTAAAATCAGACAATAATCATGAAAGTGACTAAAAAATATATAAATAATGAATAAATAAATAACCAATAAAGAAGTAGAATATAAAATTTAATCCTAGCCAATGTAGTGTCATCATGTCAAGTCAGATAAATAACCAAACTATGAGTGGATCCCAAGTATGTGTAATATATAATATACAAACAAAAAAATGCTAGCAAAACTATATCCATAACCATTTATATCATTTTATTGACTTGCTCAACCATATACCACATGGCCCATTCCCTTCTCTAGATCCATATTCTTGAAATCTATATGCGTACTGAAATTCACAAGTAAGGTGTGAGTACAAGACAAAGTATGAAACCACAAAAAACCCTTAACATAATTTCATAACATAAAAATTTCATTAAAATTAGGTAAAATTGAAAAAATATAACAAAAAATATATGATACAAGTACAATATATATTCTAGTTCTCTAGAGACTGAATATACCTTCTTTGAAACTACTATAGAAGAAACATCAGTCACCCACCGAACATATCCCCCTTGAGGAGACAACCTAGAAACACATGTGACAAATCCATTTGGTTGAGAAAGACCAAGTAAATTCCAAACAATGTTAGAAACATACCTATCAGGGGAAGTCTAAATCGGCTTAACCAAAAATCTCAACTACAGATGATAGAGAATAACACATATGATAAGTGATACCGATGATAGATCAAAATCACAGTGTATCGAGAATGAATAAAAATCTATAACAACTAATATATGAGAAAAAATGATGAATATATCTAAACAAGGATACAAATACACAAATAAATATAATCAAGAATGAATCACAGGTCTCACTAGTTACAAATTCGTGAACACAATTATGCTAAGAACCCATAGGAAATATACACTGAAATCATGAGATTCCTATATCCTGTAAATGAAGATTCATAAGAAACGGATGACAACTGAGTCCAGTAGCACTTTCAGATCCTAGAATAAATACTTAATTTTCATGATTTAGAATACTTGGATCATATTCAAGTAGAACCAAACCCTATAGGTAGGTCATGTTCGAACATACCCAAGATGATATGCTATAGATAACAATCTTGGTCCAATGGTTGCATAATATTAGAATTCCATCAATACAGGTGATAATGTTTTCTATGATAAATAAACCGATTATTTGATTATGTAAAAACCCTTAGATCCAATCAACACATCATGGATCTATTTTTTTTATTAGGGACAATATATATAGATCAATCTATAATTAACAACATATCAAATGAATAACATGAGATTTATTTTGAATTATAGTTTTTAACAGATGTATTGGAATGGAGGTAGATAACCCAAATATAATTTGTTAGAATTCATAGGGTTTAAAAGATGAATGTGGATAGAGAGAATCGATAAATGTGTTTAGAAGTCACATTTTGATAAAAAAAACTCTCATTAACTAATCATCCATATTGTTCTTCATCGAAAACCACTATCTTCTAGTGGCCTCTACTAGATACCCCTTGGTCGTTGGGTATATTTACATGTACCTAGGAGTACAACCAACTTAGTAGAGGATTTTGGTCAGAATTATGTTTGGCCTATCTCTAAAAGGGCGAGTCTATAAATTACCACAAGATGGTTTGTGGGAATATTGTAGCTTAAAAGGCTATAAAATATCCCCAACCCTACCTTGGCCCAGTTATATATCCCCTAACAACCTCTATAAAAACATTAAACAGATAAAAAAATTCCCTAAATCTATATAAAAAATTAAAAAGAGTGGTATAATTAAAATATAGGTTTCATGTGAATAATACTAATGTTCAGTCGTACATATAGAGTAGACAGAAATATCATCTATAATGACAACTATATATTTGTTGAGACAATCCCTAAATACTATATCCATTAATTCCATGAAGATATATGGAGTATTAGTGAGTCCAAATGGAATTACTATATACTCATAAAACAATACACAGTATAAAAATTATTCTGTGGGATATCCTTCTTCACATTTTCTTGATAATATCCCATCTGAATATCCACCTTAGAGAAGTACTAGTCTACATATAGATGATCTAAAAAGTAATCAATCCACAGAGGATGATATTTATTATTTATCATGTTCTATTGTACTCATGATAATCAACGCAGAGGTATATTAAACCATTATTCTTTATAATAAAAATCACCAACTCACCCCATAGTGAAGAACTTGGTATACTTAAAACTTTATCTAGATTCTATTTTATTTTTTTCATCATCTCTATATGTTAGACAATTTTCATTCAATATAGAGTCTTGGATAATGGAAAATACCAATGTAGAAGTTTGATCAAGAAATAAAACCTAGTTTAGGAAGAAGACTGAAAAATTCATTGAGGAACAAATCATCATATCCCCTTATAATGGGAACATCATAAAGGATTTCCATTTCCATATTGTTAGTAATTTTAGATTGAGATTCTTACCCATAAGGAGAAAAAATACATGAATGAGATAATTATTCCAAAGAAGATTCATCCACATCCTTTCACTTTTATTGAATGGGAGGGCGATTCTTGATATTGATAGTAATTTCATTCTACTGAAAATTTATATTGGCATTATATAATGAAATCCAATACCTACCTAGAAAATTATCAAATTATAATAAAGAGAGTATCATAAGTTTATCTAGAAATTTATATCTCAAATTTTTATAGGGGATAACATAAATGATTGGGATTAAATAATTGAATCATTTTCCATTTTCAATGATATATTGGCTTTCATGTGTTTCGGTGGTGTTATAGTATTTTTAATAAACTTGCATGATATGAAATAATGTGTCCCGACCTGCCTTCACCCAAAGGAGGGAAGGGTCAGCATTTTGCCAGGCCCTTCCTTCTTTAAGTTTAAGGAGAGATAATGACCCCTGAAACCCACCTTCAATAGGTCCCGGAGTGGCGACTAGCACCAAGGGTATAGAAATTTCTCACAAATGGATGGCATTACCCCTTCTTGTTTTATAAGAATGAGAGAGGAGATGATGAAACTCAACAACACCAAGGTAAAATAAAAGTAAAACCAAAAATAAATAAACCATTTCCACATGCATGTTCTAAAAGTAAAGACACAAGGTACAAAAGGAGACTACAAAGGTAAGTACTAAAGAAGAAAAAAACAGCAACTACAACTACCCCAAAGGTCTGAGCTAGTACGGTCCTGCGAGATCCCCGAAGTCCTCTTGGATACCTGAAAGTAGTTTTATAAATGTAGGGTGAGCATACAAGTACACTCAGTAGGGAACACCAAGGACTCTCATGCACAAGTGGGGGAATGTACTAAAGTCCCGTGAGAAAAGGAGTAAACTAAACACCTATAAAGGTAAAATATCCACCCCAGGCCTCACCAAGGCACACTCCTCAAATAACGCAGGTCAAGTAATACATATATTAAGAGCACATCGATGTTTGGGTACCCCAGGCTACTTTCCCACTGGTTATTGAGACATCCCACGCATCAGACCAATCCTGCCATTCTCACCAAAGTCCCACTTCCACACATGCCCGCACACACCTGGGCCACAACCACATGCAGTCCCACTATTGAAATCCCGCCCGCACACACCTGGGACACAAATGTCACACGTAACCATGCATGCAAACACCTAGGCCATAACCACCACAACCACGCCCGAAGAGACCTGGGCCGGAAGATCCACTACCACGCCCGAAGACATCTGGGCCTCATCCCGAAGACGCTTGGGAAACCACCTGCCACACACACCTAGACAACCGTCACACTACCCCTCCCGAATGTTCTTGGGCCAATAATGGACCTTAGGCCATCACAACCTGCACGCAGATACTTGGGCTATCCGGGAAAGGGAGAAGAAAAGGAGCTAATAACCAGCCACTATGAATAGTGTTGGGAAAAACACCATCCCCCATGAAATGGGGGTGTTCGGCACTAAGTTCTCAACCTGGGTGGGTCACGAATAAGAAACACAAAGCTAAAAGTATAGATATAGGTAACAAGCACTCACCCAAAACTCAGGTTTTTCTAACCAGCCAACAGAACACAACACCACTGCGTCCAAGTCACAAGTCAAAACTCTCGCCAACAAAACCCATTTGTCCCATTCTTGTTTCAAGTTCAATGAAAATGTTTAATTAAGTTTATGCACTACTAGGCAACTAGTAAGCATAAGCACAAGTCCGGGAAAGTAAACAATCAAGAATCAACCATAACACCCATACCCAGTTCTCAACAACAGAGGATCCCACCCCAATTCGTGATATAAACAAGTACCCACCCGGTCTTAAAACTCACAACCACCGAATCCATACCAACAGGGGATCCCATCCCCAAAATCACACGACCACCGTGAGAATAAATATAGGGGATCCCATCCCCTCCCACATCTCCAGCAATCGGCCCGAAAAAAGAAAACAACCAACTAGCACCACCAACACAAGTCAGGGCCATGATGGTATTTTCATATTTAAACGACTTAACACAGTCCATGATTTCATTTTCTGTGTGTTTTAACTGACATTATCACAGAAGGATTGATCCTGGTGCCTCAATTTATTTGGCCGGATATACATGGTTAACCAATTTACTTTTCACAGTTGGAGTTTACAACCACAAACAAGCCATTTAAAACATCACCAGGGGTTCACTAGTGCACAAAAAATGACCACAAACGACCTCGATTTTCAGAAGGCATAAGCCAGCACAACTCAACAAGATGATCATAATATAAACAACATCAACGATCAAAGCCCCCTTCTTTCTTTATAGAAACCAGTTCATTATCTTCATTTAGTTCTGGTTTATCCAATTCTACAGAACAAAAACACGCCCACCCAGCATGATACACAAAAGGTAGAGGTGAAGGATAAATTCCCTACTTGTTGATAGATGATCGAAGTCTAGGCCGGGTGTGGAACTTTATGGATAACGATGCGGTGCGCCCGATGCACCAGAAGATGTTTGTGAAAATCCGTGATCGAGGAAAGGAGAAACCACGACAAACCCTTATTTTATAAGAGATGCGGACGGTTGAGGTGAGAACGCGAAACCGCATAAGGCGTGGGGGTCGTGGGTTGATCACGCGGCTCCACTCGTCATTAAATGGGGGTGGGTCGGGTGGTTTAAACTGACTCATTAATTGATTAAGTATTTAATTAAAACTATTATTCACGTTACGGGTCTTTAAAACACGCACAAACAGGTCAAAATAGGGTTTAAAACCCTATTTGGGCAAAAGGGAGCGCTATTGGAAATAACCCTCGGGGTAGGACAGAGCCACCGGTAGGCCGAGATACTGGTAGGCTGTAGCCACTGGTAGGCCGAGCTACCGGTAGACTGTAGCTACTGGTAGGCTGAGCAACCGGTAGACCGAGCTACCGGTAGACAGAGCTACCAAAAGCTGCAGCTACCGGTAGACCGAGCTATCGGTAGACAGAGCTACTGGTAGGCTGCGTCCACCGGTAGACCGAGCTACCGGTAGACCTGCTACAGGTAGGCTGAGGCTACCGGTAGAACTACACCACCATGATTCCCATACCCAGAAACCCAAAACGAGATTTTCACAAAGTCATGGACCCCAAAATCCCGGCCCATTACATCAGATACCTCTTAAACGATTCTCGTCCTCGAGAATCAAAACAAAACCAGAAGGGAAGAGAGGGTCCGGACAACCATCTCGAAAGATACCACTTAGGAGTGAACCAATGATAACGAAAACATTTCCCCACCAAAAACCATGCAACATACCATGAAGAACTTCCCGTGCATGTGGGTTGGGGAGTCTCCTTCCCCATGTCAAGATATTATCCGCTTTGGGCGGCACTGACTCGCACGCACGGGTTTAATCGCATCCACCTTAATGCGTCATGATTAGGGGTCGGGTTATCTCCTCCCCCATAGCCAGGGCTTTTCACACACAAACAGTGGAAAGAAAACCAGTACATTTCATAGCCAAAAAGGACAAAACCTTCTACCACAACAGGTACATCAATGAACAAAACTCAAAACAACTCTGGGTACTGGGTAATGGGTACGCATCTGTGTTTCCCTCTCCCACGTACTCTCCTCAAGACCACCATGTCTCAACAACATGCAAACCAAGGGAATGGTTCGCCCACGAAGCACCTTCTCCTTGCGATCCTCGATCATCACTAGTCTCTCCACAAAGGTCACGTTGTCCTCGATGACCAACTTACCCCAATCAAGGATGTGTGAATCGTCATGTAGATACTGACGAAGCTGGGACACATGAAAGACATCATGTACCCTCAGTAGCGGCGGTGGTAACGCTAGCTGATAAGCCACTTCACTGACTCGCCGCAACACTTCGAAGGGTCCGATGAACCTGGGAGAAAGCTTACTCCCCTTGCTGAACCTCCGCTGCCCACGTTGAGGGGAGACCTTCAAGAACACATGGTCTCTAACCTCAAACTCCACGGGCCTTCTCCTGGTATCAGCATACGACTTCTATCGGTCCTAGGACACCTTCATCCTTTCCTGTATGAGTTGATCCTTTTCTGTCATGCTCTGCACCACTTCCGGGCCATGGATGCCTGCCTCCCCTACTTCTGCCCAACACACTGGTGAACGGTGAGGCCTCCCGTACAAGGCTTCAAACATGGTCATGCCAATGGTAGAGTGATAGCTAATATTGTAGGTGAACTATAACAAGGGAAAGTTTCTCACCCATGATCCTCCTGAGTCCAGAACACATGCCCGCAGTATATCCTCCAATGTCTGGATGGTGCTCTCTATTTGTCCATCTGTCTGGGGATGGAAAGTAGTGTTAAGGCGTAACTGGTGCCAAACGCATGCTGCAATACTCTACAGACTCGTGAGGTAAACCGTGCATCCCTATCTGATACTATAGACCTCAGAACTCCATGAAACCGCACCACCACATCCACATACCTTCGTGCAAAAACATCCACAGTACTCAACTCCCTGATTGCCAGAACGTGAGCCGATTTCGTCAACCTGTCCACTACCACCCAGATGGCGTCGTATCCCCCTTGGACCATGGGTAGTCCCGTGACAAAATCCATCAATATGTCGTCCCACTTCCACTCGGGGACATCTAGAGACTGCAGTAAGCTTCCTGGAACTTAGTGTTTAGCCTTCACTTGCTGACACACTAAGCACTTGGCCACAAACTCTGCCACCGCTCGCTTAACTCCGGGCCACCAGAACTGCCTCTTTAGTCCCTGGTACATCTTTGAAACTCCTGGGTGTACCTCCAGGGGTGAGTTTTCAAACTCACTGAGAACCTTACCGTGCATCACTCCTACAAAAAACAACCTTTTCTCGAAAAGAATCCGGTTCTGACCATCCTCTGTCCATCCTTATAGAGCACTGCCCTGGTCAACTCGGTCACGCATCACTTCGCACTACGGGTCTCCCCACTGAGACTCCTCCACTTGTCGAAACAGAGATGATTGCACTATCATCTGATATAGGCACCCTCTTCCACTATCCATATTCGCATCTAGGTGTAAGGCAGCCAACTCCTCCATTACCTTCCAGGCATCCGCCGACTCTCGGGCCGCATCCTTTTGCGTCTTCCTACTCAAGGCATCGACCACTATATTTCCCTTGCCCTCAGTATAAAAGATCTCAAAGTCGTAATACTGGAGTAACTCCACCCATCTCCGTTGTCGCAAGTTAATGTCCCACTGGGAGAAGATATACCTCAATCTTTTCTGATCCGTGAATACCACAAAGAATTCCCCGATGAGGTAGTGCCACCATAACCTTAGCACAAAAACAACCACTGCAAGATCCAGGTCATGGGTGGCGTAATTATGCTCATGAACGTGTAGCTACCTGGACCCATAAAAGATCACCCCTTGTCACTGCATTAACACATATTCCAAACCCTATCCTGAAGCATCACAGAACAACTCATAAGCCACCCCTTCTTCTGGTAATCTCAGCACTGGGGAACTAACCAACTTCTCTTTCAGATAACTGAAGGCTGACTCGCACTTCTCACTCCACCCAAAAACCTGGTCCTTCTTGGTAAGGGATATCAAAAGGGATGCTACTCGGGAGAAGTTGGGTACGAATCTCCGATAGTAACCTGCCAGCCCAAGGAAACTACGGACCTCTACCACATTCTTGGGTGCTTCCCAAGAAACAACTGCCTCAACTTTTGATGGGTCCACTACTACCCCCTGCTCGGACACCATGTTCCCGAGGAAGTGCACTTCTCGTGTCCAGAACATGAATTTCGATAACTTCCCATAGAGATGGTGTTGTTGGAGGACCTCCAAAACTGTCCTCAGGTGCTCTGCATGGTCCTCTTCTGACCTCGAATAGATCAAGATATCGTCTATGAACACAACCACGAACCGATCCAAGTACTCCCGGAAGATGGAGTTCATAAGCCCCATGAACATAGCCAGGGCATTCGTAACACCGAAGGGAATGACTACGAACTCGAAGTGTCTATACCTACACCTGAAGGCCATCTTCGGGATGTCGCTCTCTTTCACTATCAACTGGTGGTACCCAAACCACAAGTAGATCTTCGAGAACCATCATGCCCCTTTCAGCTGGTCGAAAAGATCGTCTATCCTCAAGAAGAGGGTAGAGATTCTTGATTGTCACAAGATTCAGCCTCCTATAGTCTATACACAACCTAACACCACCATCTTCCTTCTTTGCGAACAAGACTGGAGCGCCCCACTATGACGCACTCGGGCGAACATAACCCCTCTTCATCAGATCGTGAATCTGGAACCACAACTCCCGTAGCTCTGAAGGCGCCATCTGGTAAGGAGCCATCAAGATTGGTCGATCTCCATGCTACAGGTCTATCCCAAAATCGATATCATGCCGAGGGGGTAGAGTCGTCACCTCCTCAGGGAAGACGTCCGTACACTCACACACGATATCTGGCACTTCCACTATTTCAGCATCTACTGATTCCACTATCAGCTTGGTCAATAAGGAGAGGAGAGGTTCCTCTCACTTGTTTCCCTTCGGACCGCTCCGCTCGCCGGTGAAGGTAACACGCCGACCGTCCAAGTCTGAGAACACCACCCTTCTTTGGAAACAGTCGATGACGGCACACATAGATAATAACCAGTCGATGCCTAGGATGACATCGTATGGTTGAATCTGTAGCAGAAGAAGATCCTTAACCAACTGATGTGGCCCTATCATCAGTCTACATCCTCGAAAAAGAATCAACAAGTTGGTCTGACCTCCGACTAGTGTGCTCAGCACCAGGGGCACTGGAAGTCTCTCCGCATCTAAACCCAAGGAATGGGCTAGACTGGGTGCAAAAAATGAGTGTGAAGATCCGGTATCGAACAAGGCATAAGCAAGAGTGCTAAACAGACTGATCATACCTCGAATAGCCTCTGGCCCTGCCCGAACTGCTGCCTCTACGGTGTGCAACTATCCACACCTAGCTCCTCTGCCCCTCAGCTACCGGCCACCTCCCTGACCACGCCCCGATCGAGGTCCTTAAGGAGTGCCCTGAGGTCGGCCTCCTCCTTCTACGTCTGCCCACGGAGGAGCGGGAGCTCGCTGTTCCTGCTGCTGCTGCTGTAAAGGTCTGGCTGGAATCTACTACTGGGGCGGGTGGCGGGGCTGTCCACCACCACCGTACTGCACCCGGTCCGGGCACTGACTCTGGAGATGTCCAGGGCTACCACAGATGAAGCACGACAGTCCCGGGCCTGAAGGAAAAGAGCGAGTGCTGGGGGATCGAAACTGAAACTGCTGCAGTCTGCTCCCTGTTGGTCGGAACCTCGAGGGTCCTGACGCTGGAGGCCTGGTGCTGATGGACTTTACCTTCAACGGTCCCAGCTGGATCCCTTCTCGTGACACTCCTCCTAGAGCATGCATCCTCTCCACCACTACGACCTTCTTCTGGACCTCCCAGTACGTCAGAATGGTGAAGGGGGTAACGACATACTGGAGGGAGGGTCGGAGCACCTCCTCTAAACGTCTTGCCCGAGACTCCTCGTCAAGAAAGAGGTCCGGAGAAAAAAATAGGAGGTCCTTATACTTGATCTCTAGCTCCCTCACGGACATACTCCCTTGCTGGAGTGAGAGTAGTTCCTGCCTATTTTCTGCCTTCATCATTGAGGATAGAAATTCCACACGGAACTCCCTCTCGAAATCCGCCCAAGCCACCTCAGACTCTCTCCTCTCCCCAAGGTAAAGTGTCCACCACTAAAGCGCCAGTCCCCGCATCTCGCTGACGGCCAGAGGAACCCAGTACTCAGCCGGGGCCCGAATCAGGCCAAAAGCTATAACTAGCTCCTCTAGCCAGCCTTCTATTTTCATGTCGGAGGTGCTGCCCTCATACTTCTCGAGGGCCTATCGCTGGAAGGCCCAAAGAGTCTTATGCCACTGGTCGTCCTCTTCCTCTCGATCAGCTCTTTGCCGATCAGCCAAAGTAGTCTTTAGGGCCTCGATCGCCTGTACCACACATGGTTTCCTTCCAGGTTCCATATCTGCAAGGTGAACAAGGAAAGCCTAAGCCCATGTAGTGGAGAATATTGCCTTCAAAACTTCTTAAAATTTTAATTTATTCTTAATTCCGAAGACATCCCAGAAACACAAGAACACAAGTCATTATGATGCATGTACCTTTCCTAGGGTCTCTGCCCTGCAATCAGCATGGCCTCACTTGGTCGTTCGGTAGGTCCAGATTCCTTGAATCAGATCATGAGGGGCCCTAAAATCCCGTGTCCTAGCCGGTCTTCCCTGGCCTAATTCACGCGCCAAGGTCACCCAACACTGTTTCCTTACCATCCCATGCAATCCTCACTGTTCCTAACTCCAGACTCCATCCTATCTCTCAACCATCAGCCTCTGATACTATTCTATCATGACCCGCCATCACCAAAAGGAGAAAAGGGTTACCAGATTTCCAGAACCTTCCTTCTTTAAGTTGAAGGAGTGATAATGACCCCCGAAACCCGCCTTCAATAGGTCCTGGAGTGGTGAATAGCACCAAGGGTATAGAAATTTCCCACAAATAGAAGGCATTACCCCTTTTTGTTTTATAAGATCGAGAGGGGAGATGATGAAACTCAACAACACCGAGGTAAAAGAAAAGTAAAACAAAAAAGAAATAAGCCATTCCCACATGCATGTTCTAAAAGTACATCCACAAGGTAAAAAAGGTGACTACAAAGGTAAGTACCAAAGAAGAAAAAAAAACAGCAACTGCAACTGCCCCAAAGGTCCGAGCTAGTACGGTCCTGCGTGATCCCCGAAGTCCACCTGAAAATCTGAAAGCAGTTTTATATACGTAGGGTGAGAATACAAGTACACTCAGTAGGGAAAACCACAGACTCTCGTGCACAAGTGGGGGAACGTACTAAAGTCTCGTGAGAAAAGGAGTAAACTAAACACCTATCAAGGTAAACTATCCACCCCAGGACTCACCAAGGCACACTCCCCAAATAAAGAAAGTCAAGTAATACATATATTAAGAGAAAATCGATGTTTGGGTACCCCGCACCACTTTCCCACTGGTTATTGAGACATCCTACGCATCAGACCAATCCCGCCATTCTCACTGCAGTCCCACTACCACACCCGCCCACACACACCTGGGCCACAACCACACGTAGTCCCACTGATGAAATCCTACCCACACACACCTGGGCCACAACTATCACACGTAACCACACCTGCAAACACCTAGGCTATAACCACCACCACCACGCCCTAAGACACCTGGGCCGGAAGATCCACTGCCACGCCCGAAGACACATGGGCCTCATCCTGAAGATGCTTGGGAAACCACCTGCCGCACACACCTAAACAACCGTCACACTGCCCCGCCCGAAGGTTTTTGAGCTAATAATGGACCTCAGGCCATCACATCCTGCCCGAAGATACTTGGGATATCTGGGAAAGGGAGCAGAAAAGGAACTAATTACCAGCCACTATGAATAGTGTTGGGAAAAACACCCTCCCCCATTAAATGGGGGTGTCCGGCACGAAGTTCTCAACTTGGGTGGGGCGCGAATAAGAAAAACAAAGCTACAAGTATAGATATAGGTAACAAGCACTCACCCAAAGTTCAAGTTTTTCTTACCGGCCTACAGAACACAACACCACTGCATCCAAGTCACAAGTCACAACTCTCGCCAACAAAACCCATCTGTACCATTCTTGTTTCAAGTTCAATGAAAATTTTTAATTAAGTTTAAACACTTCTGGGAAACTAGTAAGCATAGGCACAATTCCAGGAAAGTAAACAATCAGGCATCAACCATAACGCCTATAACCAGTTATCAATAATAGAGGATCCCAACCCAATTCGTGATATAAACAAGTATCGACCCGGTCTTAAAACTCACAACCACAGAATCCATACCAACAGGGGATCCCATCCCCAAAATCACACAACCACTGCGAGTATAAAGATAGGGGATCCCATCGCCTCCCACATCACCAGCAATCAGCCCGAATAAAGAAAACAACCAACTACCACCACCAACACAAGTCAGGGCTGTGCCGGTATTTTCAGATTTAAATGACTTAACACACTCCATGATTTCAATTTTCGTGTGTTTTAACCGAGGTTATCATAGAGGTATTTATCCTGGTGCCTCAATTTATTTGGCCGGATATACATGGTTAACCAATTTAATTTTCACAGTAGGAGTTTACAACCACAAACAATCCATTTAAAACATCAGCAGGGGTTCACTAGTGCACAAACAACGACCACCAACAACCTCAATTTTCAAATGGAATAAGCCATCACAACTCAACAAAATGATCATAATATAAACAACATCAACGATCACAGCCCCCCCTTATTTCTTTATAGAAACCAGTTCATTATATTCATTTAGGTCTGGTTTATCCAATTCTACAGAACAGAAACACGCCCACCCCACATGATACACAAAAGGGAGAGGCGAAGGAGAAATTCCCTACCTGTTGATAGATGATCAACGTTTAGGCCGGACACGGAACTTTACGGATAATGATGCGACACGCCCGATGCACCAGATTCTTTTTGTGAAAATCCACGATCGAGTAAAGGAGAAACCACAGCTAACCCTTATTTTATAAGAGCCAAGGACGGTTGAGGTGAGAACGCGAAACGCGTAAGGTGCGGGGGTCATGAGTTGATCACGCGGATCCACTCGTCATTAAAGGGGGGGTCGGTTGGTTTAAACTGACTCATTAATTGATTAAGTATTTAATTAAAACTATTATGTACGTTACAGGTCTTTAAAACACTCTCAAACATGTCAAAATAGGGTTTAAAACCCTGTTTGCGCAAAAGGGAGCGCTACAAGAAATAACTCGCGGGGTAGGCCAGAGCCACCGGTAGCTGAGAGCTATCGGTGGGTGACTGCCATCGGTAGGCTGGAGCCACTAGTAGGTCGAGCTACCGGTAGGCTGCAACTACCGGTAGGCCAAGCTACCGGTAGGCTGCCGCTACAGGTGGGCTGAGGTACCGGTAGACAGAGTTACCGGTAGCTGCAACTACTGGTAGACCGAGCGACCGGTAGACAGAGCTACCCGTAGCTGCAGCTACCGGTCGACCGAGCTACCGGTAGACAGAGCTACCAGTAGGATGCGGCCACCGGTAGAACGAGCTACCGGTAGGCCTGCTACCGGTAGGCTAAGGCTACCGGTAGGCCTACACCACTGTGATTCCCAGACCCGAAAACCCAAAATGAGATTTTCACAAAGTAATGTACCCCAAAAACCCAAGCCATTACATAATGTGTATAAAAATAGTCACATATGACATTTGAAGTCCTTGAATGGATAATAATCTTTCCTTTCACTATCTGATTATAGCTCTTATTATTTACTTCATAAAATTATACTATGGGATGATAATTTTTAAACTATTATATATATTAAATAAAAACTAGGAATATAGAATAGGTAACCCATAAATATTATATATTCCTTAACTTATGAATTCTTAGGTTTCGACCAATGTTATCCACATTCCATTTCCAAGCATTAAAATTCATAAGAATCCTTTTTATTTCAAAATGGTTTGTAAAGATATTATAAATTTAACAAATCATATCCCCATATATTGTAAAACCATGTGTAAAAAATAACTTATATTTGGGTACTGGGTGACAATGAAGACAATACCCAATCCTCCCTTTATTTGGTTATTACCCCTAGGTACAACTATGCGAGAGGCACATCCACTTGAAGTATTCATAATGAAATTTCATTTTTGATAAAACAATTTCTATATAATTTACCGAAATTTGTGGATGTTTTATTTTGTTAGTCATATCCATAAGGTTTTATTTATGCTATTATAATCATAATCTACAAAAATAACTAGTCTTTACTCTAATACTAACTATGAAGGCCCATATCTTTTATATACCTTTTTTCATTATTTAATACAAAAATATACAGATAATAAAATCCTAAAATATTGAGAGGCCAAGTGTTTTTTTGATAAATTATATAAATTAATCAATAACATGAAATTGGGATAGAAAGAAATTATTTTAAATTTCCATAACAGGCCCCTATATTCCAATAATATTCTAATACCACATGGGAAAACCCATGGGCATACATAATAAAGGGGTGTGATATAAATACCAGTAAGTGAGTAATAAAATCATAACATGGTGAAAGTAATTAGCGCAATTCTAGAGGAATATCAAGGTCACATAAAAAGGTGATATTCATAAACATGAACATTGAAGAATGATATTATATGATAACATCAAGGATACCAAGAAATGCGACATGAACATAAACCATGATATTGTAAGAATAAGTCAAGGATATCCATATATTCATCATAACACAATTTTTTTAGGTTGAAAACCTATCTGCCATAAATGGTATCTCATTACATAAAAACATTACATAATTCATTGTAGGGCTATATAATTTCATTCCCACGAGTTACATTCAATTAATATACTGGAAATTATGTTATATATTCATGATTCATCAAATGAATGCATTTCATCATATTTAATAAAATTATTTAGGAGTGTGGGTTATAAACCTGAGATTCCCAAAAAAAATTAATGGCATATATAACTATGTGAATACCCTTGGGAGGAAATGCATATAAGTATTCACAATAAAAAAGTTTTTCATTGAAAATCATAGAGTAATTTTGGTAGAATGATAGTTTATATTAAAAGTCAATGAAAGGGTTTAATGATAGTGAAAGGTGCTATATAATTAATTTGGAATCATAAGGATAATAATCTTATATATAAAAACATATTTAAACTAGAATAATTTGAAATAAAAAGGGTTAATTTAAATAAAGTACTTGAAAAATGATAAGGGGGAAGAAAATATCTTACATTGATGTGGTGCATATAAATGTTTGGGATGATCCTATTAATATATTGTGAGCATATTGGTCAGGATTTATAGATGGATAAGGATACAAAATATTTTATCAATGGGTTTTTTATTGAAGAGGAATGAGATTTTGGGTGGGTATTTATAGAAAAATAAATGGTAATTCTTTATTAAGTTCCAAACCAAGGTTTTAGAATTGAAGTGAAAAAATAATTAAAAAAATAACTTGGTTTTTTACATTGGTTTCAACCATAGAGGTGTGATTTTAAATATTTTATTTATATAATAACTGAATTCACTAAAATAATTCCATTGGTGATGTAGTAGTTATTCATGTTTATAAATAATGGTTTTCAGAACCTTAAAATACAATATAGGTTTGGAAGGATTCATTATATGTTTAAAATAAATCAATTCATGTAAAAGGAACATTAATTTAAAAGTTTTTTTTTGAATTCTGATCCATTTTTTGTATTTATTACAGCACTTTTGGGCTATTATCATGTTATAATACAAACCATATATTTATACCATATTAAATTTTTATCCAAAAATTTGACTGTCATGAAAACCTATGAAAAATTCACCATTGTGTAATTTCAAAATGAAGATTTAAAAAACAAATTAGAAACATAATTTTCAAAATATGATAATTTATATCTTTAAATAAAAATCCAAATGTATTGAAAAATAATTTTTATGTCTATAATAACTTTACAATTATTATAAAAAATAAAATTTACTTCATTAAACTATATTATCATTTATATATAAATAGATTTTATTAAATAAGAATATTTTATAAAAAAATATTTATTTAAAAATGTTTTAATATGTCAATATTTTGTTTTAATTGGAACTATATATTTTCTAAAAATCTAATTTTAGGTTTTCATATCAAAATATATTTTTTATCATCTAAAATATAATCATATATATATATATATAATGTAACACTAAAAAGATAGAAATATTATCATTACATGGTAATAAATAAAATATAACAATTCATACTACTAGGCTCTAGATACAGAACCCATTATTTTTCCAATGCATGCCATAAGGTTAAGGTAAGGGTTAGTGGTTCTTTCTTGAGGTGGTTTAGCAATCATGGTTTCTGCCATGATGTCAATAAGAGTTAAATTCTCCAATAAACGGTTTCTATGAAGTCATCGTTGTTGAACATCAACATGGGATTAGTAAAGGGTAAATTCAAGTAATTCCACATCCCTATATAAGTTCGAATAAATGGGATTCATAAGGAATGATCCTAATGGTTGATTTCATCGCTTATTCCTTCTAAGTAAATTATATCATATCATAAATCTTAATATATTACAATCTTAATGGTCACTATAGAATGACCATATTATTAATCATCACGACGCATAATAGTATTTGTATATCCAACATACTAATTATGGAAATATTTTTTAACGGTCCAAAACAAATAAAGTGCATAATATTCATATAACTGGATTACTTAATAAAGAATTTATTTATTTAAAAAGTAATTTCATATCTAAATGTTTGGGTAATTACATCACGTACATCACGGTTCACTGTAAAACAAAATTAAACAAAAAATAGAGATAAATGAAACATTAGTATTTATTTCTGGATCTCTCCCATATCTTATGCTCTATCCTAAATTTCCACATCAACCTTCAATCATAGGGAACTTACCCCTGTCATGTAATGAAATACTGATTTATATTCGGGGACCCATCGTGGCCTATGAAGTCTGTGTTTACAAATAAGTAAGCCACCACCAATGGTGACCCTAAATATATCAATTATAAATACTTCACATATTGATGAGACATAATAATAACTAAATTTTCAATAAAATAATTGTTCGAAGATCTTATGGTTCCATGGTAAAACCCAAGATTGACCATACCTTATTTGGATAGTGTCATGGTGTCTTTGAGAAATATACATAACCAAACTGAGGGTAAAAGTATCACCCTTCCACAATATCCTCAAATATAATTAGAACACAATGGAAAAGTAATTTTCCACCATGAATGCCACATTCTCCATCCCCTAGTATTGTCTCACATCATAACTCCCTATAAATATAATCAGTTCCCACACTTATTATCTTCTCTCATTATCAGTTTTGGGAAGTTAGATAAGTACCCACCCTAGGTGTCGGATCACAATATAACACTCTATAGGCCATATAAGTTCCGAAACCATATATCATCACACATCATAACTACCAAAAAGTTATATAAATACTCAACCACATTATCATCTCAAATAAATACTCCTTACCAGTTAGATAAGTACATTACATAGGAATCACCCACACGATAACTCACATCACACATCATTAATCACATATTTTCAAGGTTAAGAACCCATTGAATTATTTCATAATAATCATTGATATAATTGTCATAATTAAATATGATAAATCACTGAAATTACAAAATTGAAATATAACCATGTGATATTCATTTATCAATTTTATATTAATCCAAAACGCATCCATTACTAGTATTATAATTATGGTTTCCAAGGTGTCCACACCCACATAACCTAAACACATATATATGAATCAATAATTTTGTCACCAACTATGGAAAACAATTAGATTCTTAAGACCCACACTCCTAAATAAAGTTCCAAAAAAACTTTAAACATAGGCTTTGATACTATTTGAGACGATCAAAACTAAACTTATATTTATTTAATATCATTTCGATAAGTTAAAAATTATATCTCATAATAGTCACACAATTTGTTGAAGAATAGATACATAGGAAACTTATTTTATGATACTTGTGAACATATATACGTAATTGGTCAATAATAAACTCATATATAGTATTTTCATAAGTAAATATCATCTTAAAAAAAGGAATAGAATCATAAGAAATAATTTAGCTAAAACACTTATTAACTGATTACTAATAAATATTTCATCAATGGTCAGATCATAATAATTTCATAATAACAGAGCATGGGATAAATATATTTTAAAATATTCATGTAATACAATGATTTATCCTTAAACTATAAAATAAAGATATGAAATATCAAATGATCCAAAATTAACCATTGTATAAGATTAAATAATCATGATATTAAAAACATGATCCTTAGAGCATAACAATAGTTATATAATACAGAAATGAGGTAAAAAATAAGCATACAATTACTGAAATAGTGGACTACGAATTACTACATATTTCAAATATTATATTACACATTAAATTATGTTTTCTATAGTAGATCACGAATTAAATCTTGATTTCCACACTGGATCAAAATCCACAACGTGTCTCTTATCGTTGGTTGGGCTAAAAAACATATTTCCAGAAGTGGATCAAGAATCATTACTTGTTTAAAATATTATCTTATGATAAATAATTCTTTACCCAATGCATTGGATGGTTATTAGGACCCACCCGTCACATAATAATCAACCGTACATATGTTTCTCAAACAAAATAAATCATATATCATGTTATTAAGTACCCATGGAAAGAAAACGTGTTGTTCAATATTTATGAATGATATCACATAAAATAAATTTAAGAGTTAGGCTGAATGATTACCAAAATTAAATCATACAAATGGAGTATTTCATAAATAAATTTAAAAAAGTGATTCATATAAAATATCTCAATATGAGATAAACTTTTTATATTTAAATGGGATAATATATGTTAGACATCAATTAGTATTTAGAAAACATTTCCAAACATTTAAAAAAAAATAATTTATGAATCACTATCCCAAAGAATACATTTGGGAAATTAAAAGGGAATTGTTTTTAAAATAATTATTTAGAATAAATTATAATAAATTAAAACATGAAAAATATATATATATTCCAAAATGTAATGGTATTTTTTTTAAACTATTACATTGAAAAATAATCATCAATAATTGATCCATGAATAAAATATTATTTTATTATTAAGGTAAAGTGAAAGAATTTTTAAAAATTTATTTTTAGAAAAAATATTTAATAATAGAACCTAGATAAATATATAAAAGTTTCTAGAAGGTGAAGTTAAAAAATATTTTGAAAACATTTACAGTTTAATTTTTTTTCCAAAATGGAGCCTTGAAAATGATAGAAAGGTTTCAAATATATGTAGTGTTTTTTTACTACTTTTACTTAAAAACAAATATCAAATAATAGATCCATGAAGAAGACATAAAGTTTATCTTGGGGAAATATGGAGTTGAAGATAAAACATATGATAGAGACAGAAAAACCATTTATTATTTTAAAATAAATTTTTTAAAATCCCAGAAAAAAATGAAAAATAAAACATCCTTTTTGAAAATAGAAAAATAGAAATATTAAGGTCACATTAAAAAAAACATAATAATGTTTCAAATAATAATAATATTGATTGGAAGAGAAAATAATTATATAGAAGAGAAATAATTCTCAAAGAGATTGAAAATTATTATTAACAATGTCATACATTGATGTGGAAGAAATTTATTAAGGGAGGATATTTGAACAAATAATTTCATTCTCCCCATAGAGAAAGATAAAGTTCAGTATTAAATCTTTGGGATGAAATACAAATCATACAACTAAGAATATCCCAATCAAACATTATATCTCAAATAAAGAAGGTTGTCATTAAGGAAATCTCTATAACTTTATGATATTATGAATTAAAAACAAATATATGGTATAAAATAAAATGGATTTGTAATTACATTTAATTTCATGAATTTCATTATAAAAATGCGTAGATGATAAGTATACATACCACACAAAAGTAAATAAGTAGTGAATATGACATAAGTCCCAAACAATGAATGTTGATATGAAAATCCCATATGACTTAAGAATTATTTTAATAAAAGAAACATGAATTAAATACCCTAAAATTGAACTTTAATTGAAATGAATAAATGATATTTCATGATATTATATATACAATAGGTTTTATACACTATAACAACACATTCCATAATCATCCAATAAACATGTCTTCAATAATAAGGATTGACTTTTATTATATTTACATTATCTTTTAGGTTTATAGTTTTAGATAATTAGTAAAAATATTATATTTGAATCCTTTATAAATAATGTGGACTCTTCCACCAAATAAAATTTTTTATTTCAAGAATATCTTTCTTAAATTTAATCTTTAACTTAATTCAAAACAAAATATATTCGTTAAATAAAAATCCACATAACTAAATGATAGACCTTTTTTTGTTTCTACACATCCTTAGCCCAAGTGGAATGAATTTTATAACTTGTGGTGTGTAAAAATTTACAATAAGGGACACAAAAACATAGAAACCAATTACTCAATTTTAAAATTCATGAAATTCCTCTGAAGAGTTTCCTTTAATATAATTAATCATGTGCTAAAAAATCATTTACATACTAACGAAATGAAATTCACTTTTGAAATATTTTCACAAAACATAATATAAATCATAATAAATGAAAAATAATAATTATGAGTGTTTCATATAAAATATGGATACTCATGAAAATATTTTATTGAAAAACTTACTTTTCAACATTAAAAATGGGAATAAACGTTACTTTGAAAATAACCCCATTAGATTACCATAACAAATAAAAATAAATCCATGAAAACTCATATGAAAGAATAGAACATTCATGTATTTACCCTTGGGTATAATCATAATATCACTATTATAATCACTCTTACAAGAACTCATTGAAATGGAATAAAATACTTAATTAATTCAAATATATATGTCCAAAATAACAATATAATTACCCAATGTATTGGAGAGATATTTTAGGATAACACATCATTATGAAAAATTTACAAGTATCATAACATAAATAAAACAAAAATAATCTTTCACATAATTTATAAAGTCTAATAAACTATTTTGTTTACCACATATATAGAAACACATTTTGGATTATTATAAAGATAAGGATAATAATTTATTTTTATTGAAAACTCTTAAAAAGAACTCCCAAAAGAATGGTAAATATGATATTATTCTGAAAAAAGCACAAAAATATGTAAATGAGTCTTCCTAAATAATTATATTTAAAATGGTGTGAAATGATTATCATGACATATACTTTTAAAAAAAATAATTATATTCTTTTGAAAAATTGTAAAAAATGACCCATTTAAAAAAAATTAAAAATAATTATTTCAAAAAAATTGAAATGTATAAAAAAATTGATTATAATTAACTTTACATATATTTTAGTATATTAATAAAATAATTAAAATATTTTACATAATGTAAATATGATGGGAAGAATAGAAAAATATCTTTAAATATTTTAAAATAAGATTTTAATGAAAAAATAACTTATCATGAGTCTAACTCGATACGTACAAACTTTAACACCTGTATAAAAAATTATCTTAACTATAAAATTTAATAAGATCTTTTTTTTAGGTTTAATACCTTATTATTATCACTTTTACTTCATTTATTATTATGTCTTATATAGTTACTAAATCTATTAAGTTTATGTCAATCATTTTTAGGACATTGGTTCATAATCCAATGATAAATTTATTTTTTGAAAATTGTAAAAATGGTTACTTTTTATTTAATATACCTAATAATAATCATGTTTATAAATTAAATAAAATTTTATAACTAATTATTAAAGGAGGAAATGATAAAAGAATCACATCACTTTTTAGAGGAGGTAGTCTACACCTACGCACAAGCGACATTATCGTTTTTCAATAAATAAAAAGGTAAGAAAAAAGGTAATATATTACCATTATAAAATCATAATTATTTAATTAATATCATATAGATTTAATTAAGAAATTAAAATAAGAATCAATATGAGTTAGTGATGAAGAAAACACATCTGTTTGTGGAGGTTGTAGTCCACACATATGGACAACCATTGTTTTAATTTCCAATAAGATAGAAAATGAGATGAAAAAGGGTTATTCCAAAAACTTAATAACATTTTATTATATAAAATAGTTCCATGTTATCTTATTTTCATTCTTATTGAATATTTTATAGAGGTGGAATAAATTGTTATCATAAAAACACTAGGTTAATACATATACCTATTCTTTGTAAAATTTCCTTTGGATTAATCCTTAATAATAATAGGGGTTTTTTTGGTAAAAATAGAACCTATAGGATAGGTGTAATGATATTGTTAAGGTATTTTATAGGGTCTTGGCCTAGATAAATGGATCAAATCATGTTAATAAGAGAGGATATGAGGTTCCCTTTTATAAGTGAGGGGAAAACACTCTTGTAAATTTTCAATGTTTTAAAATAATATAATGTATTATTCATGGAAAAATAGAACTAAATATTTCCCATTTAGAATATATGATAATTATTTTCTAGTTCCTATCTTCAGAAAATATTTAAGATGAGATATTTTGATTTTATTACTTAGTTTTAACCTTGATTAACCCATTTTCCCTTAACTATGGTGAAATTTATTTACAAGGGGTGTTCACATATGACCCATCATAGATTATCCGGGTTGGGTCAGGTTACATTAGGATACACATGGGTTATGGTTGGGTTAGGTTATAATGGGTTGGATCATGGTTGGGTACTATCGGGTCAGGGGGTGGATATATTCTCACCGAACATGAACCAAGCACCCAACCATATATATTTATAAAAAATAATAAATAAAAATTAATATTGATTGAAAAATAATTATTAAAAATTTAAAAATAATTTATAATAAAATTCTAATAATTTACGATAATCGATAATGAAGAGAGGAAAATAGAGGACGGTTGAGAATGGTGTACATGGGGAAGAACCTAGATCTTTTCATTTCAAACATGCATGGAGACTGAAGTTTCAAATCAATTCAGAACTTGAAGAACTCCAAAAATGATTTATAATGTCAGTCCAAAAGAGGTATTTAATTTTTGTTTGAATAATAAACTAGTTTTGATGCAGAATTAATCTCTTGAATCATCTAGATAAATGTATAAATTTATCGAGGTGGTCAAACTTGTAGTTAATATTTTATTTTCAGGCTCTGATGTTTCATATCATGGTAAGGTTATCAAGAAGATATTTATTTCCCATGTTTATTACAACAAGGATGTAGATGAGGAAATAATTAAATTGTGTATATTATTAATCATTCTAATAGTTTTGGTTTTGAAAGAGGAGAAACAATGGAAATATGACGATCTCACCCAAAAAATTGGGGAGATTTGGGGCTTTAATGATTCAGAAATTACAGTAATGGGATGAGAATTTTATCATGTTGTATTACCATTTGATAACTATAAGTGGTTAACTTGGATATTTTTCTTGGTATCTTTGAATCGTGTTTCTTCTATGAATACTTGAATGGGATAGAAATTAGGATCCTATAAATATCATGATCACACACACATGCAAGTGTGGATTTGAATATGATGGTTGAACTAGATGTATTAGCATCCGAGGATCAATTGATACATTTCATCCTTTGTGAAAAATATGATTAGGATGGATAGGAAAATTGTTAATTCAAGGTTCATGCATTCTCTAATGATGTTTTTGGAGGTAAATATTGATTCTACATTTGATGAGGAAGTTGTATAAATAACAAGATATGACAGTATAAAAATTGACATTGACTACAAAATGAAGCCAATTTCTATCAAAATTGAAATATTTTTTGAAACATATCCATTGAATGTAACAGGGAAATGATATGTGTTCTCTATAAATCAGGGGGAATCCCATTATTGGGAGAAAAAGGAAAGGTCAAGAAACATCAAGGACCTACTACTTCAACTAATCATGAGGTTTCTTTCAATGATTATAGAGGGGTTATGCATGATATTCTTAGGAATGTGAAGGGAAACAATGATTAGAAGGGAACATCAAATTCTCTTATTATATCTAGTACTCATGTGACAGAGGTATAAAGTAATAACCTTTCTCTAGTTGGTGTCACTAAAGTGGGGGGGGGATAAAATAATCCATCCCTTCTAGATGGATGGTGATCCTTCCAAAAAATCTAAATTGAAGAAATATAAGGATCACATCTAGAAATAGGTTAACATGTTGATATAAGGAGGATGATGCTATAATAAAATCAATTTTTAATGGTCCTTGCAAGAGGTTTGATATGTTGCACGCTAATTATCACACCAGGAAAGATGAGATCATGTTTATCTATAAGGATAATATTATATTTGAATTACCTATGGCTGAACCTCATCAAGGCTATGAATTGATCACTAGATCTGTTACAATAGAGTCTATAAATTATATGGGTTTATTAAGATATTGGTTATGCATTAAGGCCTGATGTTTCTCAAAGTTATTCATGTAATTATCCTAATAATTTTGAGGGCTAATTCACTCAAATCCTTGCATCTAGATATATGAGAAGAAATAACATTAAGGGTATTACCCTTAGTTTGGTCTAGTCCATCAATCAGTTCAAACCCTAAATGTTGTATTTTTGGATTATGATGTTGAAGATCCATATTCTCTATATACAAACTAGGCTAGGAATACATCACCAAATTTTATAGACATTTCATATTGAAATTCAGCCTGTAATTTGATAAATAAAAAAGGAAAAGGAAACTTTTAGAAGCCTCAAGAAGAAATCCCACCACCTGGTGGTCAACTAAAAATAGGTAGTTCTATTAAAAATTAACATTATTTAATGTAAATGTTATGTTTTTGAGAACTCTCCCATTGTATCATACCTTATACATTTTATTTCGACCCATAACCCCCTCTTATTATCCTTTATAATCCAAATATGTTACTTGAATGATGAAAATAATTCAATTGAGAATCTATTAGGTACAACATTATCTCTCAAAATTCTCATGAAAGGGACATAAATAATTTTTGGTTCCTCAATCAGGATAAAGGCTATATTTTATTATTAAGTATAGGGTCACAAATAAATTTAGTTTCCTTTCACTCATAGAGAGAAACATTCAACTTTTCTTTCATCCCTGATTTATTATCTTATATCAGGATGTGTCATTTATGGATGGAATTTTTTTTGAAATATAGTAATATTAATTACTAGTGGATTATTCTTGTGAAATTCAACAACATATTGGATTATGAGGAGAAAAAGGTCAATGTTTCTTAGGCTTACTATTAACGATTCCTATGTGTTCACTGACAAGTGAAAATTGGATGAGGTTTCAATATGCAAGAGAGATTTTACTTGGAACAAGCACACTATTAATAGTAGGAAGGATAACAAGCTTGAAATATGTTTTAGAAAAGTTGATGATGAAATTTCTCCTTTTAGTGTTTTTATATTTTATTTCCATAAGATTTATTTTGACTACAATCCTTTTATTATTGAGGTTTGTACATTTCTATCAAGGGAATCCCCCTTCCAATGAGTTTTAGCAATAATTTTATGGTAACACCTAATTTTTGGGAATTTATAAAGGACGACTATAAAATAGTCCATTGTGGTATCCCATTCCATTTGTTGGAAAGAAAAATAAAATTCATCTAGGGAATTTTGAAATAGGAGTAAAAAATATTTTCCCAGGTAAGATAATGATTTCAAGGACACTAGAAGTATTATTTTTAGATGTTAGATTGCTAGTCAGTCCAATTAAACTATTTCAAAAAAAATTCATTATATCTTTAAGTTGGATGATCCCTTAGAAATCAAATAATTACTTACCAAGAATAAATTAAATTTTAGATGTATATAAAATGGTTATAAGAATACTAATTTCTTTGATCAACTATATAAAGAGAAAAGAGTTGGGGGATTCAATGCCATTAAAATTAATGATTACTTACTCAAATTTGAAAATGAAATCTCTATTTCAGTGATTTAATACTTTAAAAGTCTCTAATCCAATGATGGGACCACTAGAACTCATAAAATAATTTAGAGCGTTAATATTTATTTTGGTGAGTAAGAGAATCAAGGCCTCACATCAATTCCTTCTAAATAGAAATTTTGGTGAAACCTCTTCTATCTTAGCATTTTAGTGCGGTAAGTATTGATGTGTTTACAAATATATTCTTCATGTTATATTGGGATATTTTTCATGGTGATGTGATGGATACTGTAAATAATTTATTCACTCAACACTATATTCCCTATGGGATGACGTCTGACTTTATTTCTACAATGCTCAAAAATAGAAATACATTAATATTAGGGATTTTATACTAGTTTCTATTGAAAATAAACTCCCCAATATTTTTAGAAATAACACTGTGGTTATATTTTAAAAAATGGTTATGGTTATCATTACTCAAAATGAGTTTAGGTTTGTGCCTTATTGGAATATCCAAAACTTAATTTTCACTATATCTGAATGTTTCAACCTTATGTTGATGAAAATAGGTAATTTTTATTTTTATTTCAAAATTGACATCCCAAAATACATTAATATTATAATTTGGAGATTCATAACTGGTATTCTTAAAAAATATGTATTTTTCACTATATTTATTAGTATGATCAGCACCATATTGAGTTCAAAAAGGCTTTCCCTTCTTCTAAATGGTCTTCCTGGAGAATTATTTTAATGATCCATGGGAGTTATTCAAGGTGATCCCATCTCATGCCTCCTTTAGAATCTAGACTATGACTATTTTAGCATATGCCTTAATTATATGCTGAATATGGGACTTTTCAAACATATCAAGGTTGGTAGATGTATGTACTCACCTAGTAAATTTATCTATAATGATGAAATTACCATTCTTGAGTAAACTTCCAATAAACCATTATAATCCATGAAGGTCCTACTTGATCTTTATGAGGATGTGGGTGAAAAAACTATAGATGGAGTAAGTCTTTCATTGCCATTGGTAATGGGTTCTCTATGACTAGGAAAAATAGGATTTTAAAGATGTTGGAGTCAAGAGGGGGCCATTACTTTTATTTATCTATATATCCCCATTTTTTTAGGAAAATTATATGTTTTCATCTTGAATATATATACTCTAGTATTCTCAATCATCAAGACAAATGGAAGGGAAAACCCATGAATCAAGTGGGAAGGGTGTTCTTGGTAAATTTAGAGACCACATCAATGTTTTTTATACATTATATCTTTATAGGTGTCCCTGAAGCCTCATTAATGAAATTCTATGGCATGATCATGATCTTCATCTAGACTAGTTCTATTTTTGAATGGAATATTATAACCATTTCGTGGAAGGATTTCATTAGAAAAAATTAAGTGGGAGGTCCTGGCATAAAATATATGTTGAAATTTAATGATGAACTTCTCAATAAATCTAATTGGAATATTCTAAATTCTATAGATCCTTATATTGATTTACATTCTAGTTAGTTCTCTTCCATTTTTATGAATAGGTTACTTTATTAAATGGATTTATCCACATTTCTATCCATAAAAAAATACTTCAAATTCCTAATGGAAAATTCAAAGTGTATTTTTTGCAGGCAATCAAGCCATAATTGTTTGAAAACTCACTCTTAGGGAAAACACCTTGAACAAATAATTCCATTTCCTACCAATAGATACAATCTCCCCATCATTGATTTTTTCCACCATGCCCAGGTATGCTATGAATGTTCCCTCTAAAGTGACTTCTGAAATACAGAGGTACACATTCATAGGTAGGGATACCCTTATATATACATTGAATATGAATAGTAATTTTTATTGTAGTGAATTTTATAAACTCAATAGTAAGGGATATTATGACACTCCATCTCTGATACTCAAATTCAAGACTCCATTAATTCAGTGTGTAAAGGAAATCATTCCCTAGAAAATTTATTGAAAATATCTATCTATACTTGGTCAATTTCAGTTTTTTGGTTTTCAATTGGATTTTATATTATATTTATGTGTGTGAGTTGTAGAAACTACTCAATATGTTTTTGTTTTGTGACATTTTATCTTCATGATTTGAGAATACATCCAAGTCATTTTTGTGAAGAGGATAAGCCATGAGGGATGTGTGGGGAAACTCATGAATACCATCACTACAACCACTCACAATGAATAGGTATAAAACCTAGTACTATAAGATACAACTTTTTCTATTTTTTACATCTAGATAGATAGGAATGTAGAACTTTTCATCAACTATCCTGTATCTATTCATGCTAGGTTTATGGCGGATCATTAAGTTGTCTTCATGACCCCTCACATCCTAACATGCTCAATGAATAAATACTTTTCATATCTCAATACCTTTCAGAATATGGGTGTTCACAGTAGGTAAATAAGACCACTTAACAAGAAATTAATCAGTTGGATCCCTTTAATCAATCTGTGAATCAAGGTGAATTTTGATAGTGAGAACTTCGACACACCCATTCTATTAGGTTTTGGTGATGTCTCTACACCCAACATGGTTTTTTGGAGGGATATTTCTCATAAAATAATTGTAACAGAACTTATTAGGAGGATGAATTGTGGGAATTGATATATTCCATCAATCATGCTGCACATCATAATTGGAATCATATAAGGATTGAATCTGGCTCTCAATTGGCCGCCAATACCCTGATGAGATATACCTAGGATGTTCTACAGAGATCTCTACTAGAATGGATTGATTTCATTTAGGCTATTAGTCACATTAATTAGAGGGTATCACATGAATACAAGGAGGAAAATTCTTTTATAGATTTTCTTTCGAAGAATAAAATCATGGATATGTGATCGATTCAGTCTTTATGGTTTCTATATCATTGTTCAACATTTATTAAGACATACATGTAGGGTCTGATTCATTTCTGTATATGTAAAACCATTTTTAATTTCCAAATATTTTAATTTTATTTTATAATTTATTTTTTACTCACTTTATTTGGGTCCTACGATTTTCAATAATAATTAAAAATTATTAATAATTTTTCATACTAAATAAAAAATATTATCCTTTAAAATGTAATAATAAATAATATTATATAATATTTGTTATAAAACATATAAAACATAAATATAACATTGTGTATATATTATATTGATGTCATATTTAAATTATATTATGTTAATATAACATTATATTTTGGTTATATAACATTATATAATATTATATACACATTATATAATGTTAAATTTATGTTATATAACATTTGATATATAGAAATATAATGTTATATAATTTAAATATAATGTTATTTCAATGTCCTATATTATTTTATTTACATTATAAAATGTTTTGACTATTTTAAAACATCTTATTTACATTATATTTTTCAACAAATATTAATTTTTAGATATTATTTGATTTTAAATTTAGTCTATAGCTTTACAGTTTTTCTGTAATTATCTAATGTATTTTTTACCTAACCCAACTAATCTGACCGAACCAAACTTAAATCACCTTGGGTATAGTCAGCTTGGCTCTTTAAAAGAAAAGGTCGTGACCTTACCTAATCCGACCCAACCACTTTGGATTGGTTCGGGTCAGAAATACCCACAGACCCAACATTACTTGACCCATTAATGCTTATACATTTTACAATAGTTACTATTCATTATGACAAAAAAAATATCATTAATTAATTTAAAAATATAAACTAAAAATAATATATCCAATTTTAAAATTCATTTTTCCTAATTGGATGAAAATTAATTTAACATTTTTGTGAAAAATGAAATGAAAAAAATTTTTTGTTTACAAATTTTATTAATGCATAAAAATGATTTTATACAATAATCTAAGGTTATTATGATTTATATGGAATTTATTGGATAATTAATATTAAAACGAGGATAATTTTTATTAAAAACCTAACAAAAATAAAATGGCACTTTTTAAATACCTAAAAAGAAATGATATTGTTTATAATAATTTGTATTTTTTACTATTCAACATACATCAATTTTTTCAAAAAAAATCACCAATATTCAGACTAATATAAATTTTAAATTATAATTTAAAATATTAATGCCAATTTATAAAATTCATGATCTAAAATTAATAAAATTATATTTTAAATAATACCATCCAATACATGGATATCACTATGTTTAGAATAAAGCTATTTTTATTTGAAACATTGTAAAAAAATTATTATATATAATTCCATTCATTAAAATATAATAATGAATATAAATAATACATTAAGTTGTTTTTTATCTACATTATATGTTTCCAAATTCTTACCTCTTTAAATAAATTGTGTCCTCTCTATTATATTCATCACTTTAATAGGAAGAGGTACTTTTGCAGCATAGCCTTATTTGGTTCCGAAGATTCTTCCTCAACTATTCAGTACATGTAGATAATATATTGAAATAGGGACTCCATTTAATCATACTATATCTTTGATTAAGATTATAGAAATCTAATCCAATGAAATATTTTCCCAAATAGGAATAAAACCTATAGATTATGTTAATTGATCAATAATAAAATGAATTGAATTATTAACTCAAAACGTGTTTGATAATCCCATCTTGGAATCCATTTTTATATTATCACATTTCCATTCATGCTCTATAAACAGTTAAGGTATCCACTTTAATAGTTTTCAATTAGATTTATCAATATGAAAAATCTGAAATTTCATTTTAAAATAAGAAATATTTTTCTTTATTCCATCCAACTAATTAAATTCATGAAGGTCTCTAAATATCTTAGTGTTATCAGAATAAACATAAAATAAAGAGCTATGAGTTTTCCTCAACATTTATTTCTTCAACTAAGGATCACTTGAAAAAAAATCTATTTCGATATCTCATAAGACTATATATTTCGATGTTAAATTTTGAAAAAATACTATTATTAACAAAATTCGTCCTTTCATGCAGACCATATTATTTCTTTTCAGCATTATTAATTCTGTCTGCAAGAGATGACTTCACAAAAACCTAAACCAAAAGAGATTGTGTTTCTTTATTTATAATTTCTTGGTCAATATTTATTAATTAATTAACCCAAGGAACATTTCATAAAATTATCATAACTAATGATGTGTTATCTTTTCATCTCAAGGCTTTGACAACATTATTATATTTACCTAGATGATAGTGAATTATGAAATCCCTATCCATTTTTAGTTTGAAATATCTTCTCCTCCTCATGTTCCACTCTTTTTGAGCGAATATATAAGGTAATATTTTATGGTTAGTATATATTTCATATTTTAACCCATATATAATATTTCACCAAAATTTTGAAGAAAAAACTACAGCATTCAGTTCAAGATCAAGTGTATTATAATTATATTCCAGGGTCTTCAATTGACATGAAGCGTATGTAATTACTCTATCTTATGGAATCAATACACAACTGAGTACCTTTAATTAGTAATCGTTATGAACTAAAAATACACCATTTCATGTTGGATACTCTAACATCATAGAGTTAACCAATCATATTTTGTATCTTCAAGATGAAATCACCACAGTTCCTTATATATATGAATTTAACTCCTTTAAAAGTTAACATATCTAGTGTGCCCGATAAAAGTGAAATTTTTTCAAGAAACCATTTCTATTATCCAAATAAAACAAGAAAACATAAAATCTTAATGAATGTTTTAGATCTTGGACACTCTTAAATGCCTTATTTTTAAAAGGATCTAAAATTATGAAATCCTTAGAGACAATATATCCATGGAAAGAAATCTATTATAAAAAAATCACACTTGAGAAATTATCCATATAACATATTTTCTTTTATTGTGTGTAGAAAAATCCTTATAAATTTATCGTTTTCTTTATTAATTTTAGAAGAAACCAAAATTTCATTAATAAACATAATGTAATGTCTCTTATTTTCCTGATTATATTTTTATAAAATTCTTGGGAAACATACAAGACTAGGTAATGATATGAAAAGAAATTCTGAGGCCCAGAGTTCCCAGAATGATCCATAAAAAATGTTATGTTTTAAATAGAGTGTGTGAGAAGTTCTCCTAAAAAAGTAGAATAACTCTTAAAGGGATCTTTAGAACAGAAGTCTGAGGCTTTGTTGAATTTAGGATGGTGAGTTTACCCTAGGTGTGACTTAATTGTTGTTGGGATCAGACTCCAGTGAGAAAACACTTAAATGTCATAACCCTAAATAATAAATAAATAAATAAATAAGATTTTATTTTCAAATTCGTTTAACTCATGAATGGTGAATTAGATTAAAAATTAGAAACCACCATTGAGCACATGATGCATTCTTTCTATAATTGGATCCCAACATTGGCCTGTGTGGGATAACTATAGAATGTATTTTTTCAGACATAAATGTGAATAAAATAATTTAAATAAAAATTATTTAATTTTTGAATCCTCATAACTCACCAACAGTAAATCATGTTAAATATCTAAGACAATAGTAGAGTTTGTAATGAGATATTCTCTATATGTATTACTTAACCTTGACCGACACAGGTCATCGGTAAAATTTATTTTTTGGACATTTTCAAAGATAATAAAATAAACTAAAAGTGGGTTATTTTATTTCCTTTTAACTTTTTGCAACATGGAAACACTGTGACCCAGCAACAAAGAAACCCATTCTCCTCTCATAAATGAAGTAGCGTGGAGATTCTGTTTCAAAGAAAAGTAATAATGCTAAAATTAGTTAACTTGTTTCTTCTATTAATTGGAGACATGTTATAGCATTATAATTCATAATTTTTGATAATTCCTCAAGAAATCTAGAGTTTCCCTAAGGCAAAATGAAAGAGGCTCTCTCGCCAACTACGACAGATCAGATGATGGGGTTTAATTTAGCAGCAACAAATCAATGAACATTGGTGGAACAGGGATCGATGTGGCGATGTGACTTCAATATATGTCTACAAGTGATCCAAAATAAGGTAAGGGGTACTTTTCTAAGTGATTTTCCTCGCCCTTGTTATTCCATTGTAAAAGATGAATGTGGATCAACTCACTAACACGTTGATCTGTGGATTGATCATTCTTGAGGGTCTGGGGAATTAATTGGTGGCGTTTAATGAAATGGGATATAAGAATTAATATTTGTTCAATGTCTTCCCTTTTTCTAACATGATGAACGATGGCCAAATGAAAAAGGTCAACATTTGTCTCATTGGGTGTTCCTTGCAATGACTCCTTCACCTTGTGTTCTCCATCGACAGACCCTCTTGGTTTTGTCAGACATTATGGGGAGGTTACATGAATTTATAGACCCTAGAATTGATAGAAAGATGAGTTAGAGCCTGCGGAAGGTGAGGTGATGACCTATGGACACCGGAACACCATATGGGTCAAAGAACGGACAACTAGAGTAGGTTTGGTGGCTTATAGAAGGACCCACTAATGGAAGCATTGGTTAAAGAGATAGGTGTCGATGGAACATGGTGGAGGCTGTGTCTGGGGAGGAAGAACGTGATGCAAGTGTTCCACAGTGGATAGGGGACACCAATATCAGATTTCGGTGGTGCGATGATGCAGCTGGGGGCCGCGGTCCAGCAAGACTGCGGGCGGGACGTGGTGCTCACCACGCCTCGAATGGATCAGACCAGGCCGCCCAGCGGGTCGAGCCCGTGGCCCTGCCAGTCCTGTCTGACCCCAAAAGACTGATATGTGTTTGAATCTGGTGAGGTAGGTGGAACACAATCCACATTGGGTTGGGACAGTTTGATCGGGTCAGACCGGACCCAGACCCAACCATCCCCATTTCAGAAAAATGGTCATAACATGCAAACTATACGTCTGATTGATGAGACATTTTGGCATTGGTACCCTCATGATGAGACAATAAATTGGACATAATCTAAGTTAGTTTCCATAAATTTTGAGTTAAGACCTATGAATTGTGGTGTAGATTCTCTTAGTATCATACAAATAGCCTTGGGGACCTCAGTGGCCCTGTAGACAAATAGTCTTGGGGACCTCCGTGGCCTGACAGATGAATAATTATTCAGACCTTAGTGGACTAAAAAAATGTAGATTTTCATAACTTATTGGTCCATTAACAAAATAGACATGTGGACCTCAGTGGCCCAAAATATGAGTAGTAGCTGAGAGGACCGCAATGTCCTGAATGACAACCATTAGCCGAGAGAATATTAGTATCCTAACAAACATGTAGTAGCCGAGTAAACCTCAATGGACTGGGAAACAATCAATAGCTGAGTGGATATCAGTGCCCTGACAGACGAGCGATAGACGAGTAGACCTTATTGGCACGGTGGCTGAGTGAACCTCAGTGGCCCGATAGACGAGCAAACCTTAGTGACTCATTGTGGGTGAGTCCCTCTGTAGTACAAAATGTTTAGCATTACGACAGAAGTAGTGTACTTTGGGTAGTTCTTAGTGTGTTCTCTTTTGGGTGGGGCCCAAAAAAGTGACACCTCTTTACGTATGTATTTTATGTCCCAATAACTTAAGGAGAGATTCCTCCCTATATGAGCATGCCTTGGGCCGAATCCTGTGACAAAGGATTGACCATGATATCAAGATTCCTAGTCTTAATGAGACTAGACATCTTAGGGAAACTTCATGATGTAACGAGACCATATGTTCTCTTGGATACTTTTAGTGTAATTTCTCTCACCAATTATTATTAGAGAGATCAAGGAGTGGGATCTCCCAGAATTGAACGTGTTGTGCATGGAAACATACGGCTGGAAGCGGATGATACGTTGCATCTTGGAATCCTTTACAAGTATACGTGTATGATCTTGTTATATTTGTTGATGACATATAACTCTTTTGAGGTGACTGTACCTTCATTGTAGTGTTGTTTTACTTACCCCTACACATGCTTTTCCCTCTCATGTTGTGTCTTGTACAGAAAACAGATTCTTTGGTGGAGTCCTAGATGGAGTAGGACCCGGACTAGGGCTATATAGTTCCTTTTGAGATCAGAAGAGCCAAGGAGTTTCCGATAGATTACGATAGAAGCTTCAGGACCCTTTTTTGTGGGTCGTTCTTTTCAGTTTTCTTTTTTTAGTGGGATTGTATTCTAGACGGTTCCACTTTACCGCATTAATTTCTATTGTACTCTGTTTTTTGGGTTATAGTGGTATGCCTGAATATTCTTTATTTAGTGTTTTTCACTCTATAGCCCTGGGGATTTATATTGGGTGCGTGTGTACAGGTTATTTGGAAATTCTTTCCTTTTGTTAGATACGACTTCTCAGATCTAGTCTCCAGCACCTGGCCTATCAGAGGGGCATGGGGTTGTGACGGCACGGGCCCTAGGGCGCGGACACATAACCACAAATTTATCCAATTACTTATAGAACAATTTATTCATAATTTTAATGAATACAATATATAAATTAGTCAACCCAAATGGAATAATAAAAACTCAAAATGAACATATTTATTATAAAACACCATCTTTAGAATGTCTTCCTTCTCCACATTTAACTGATGATATCAAAACATGAGATTAAAATTTGAAAAATACTACACTCCCTAAAGATGATTAAACAATTCATGTATATAAGAAAAAATATATCTATTATTAGTAGTAATATTATTGAGTGATTTATAATCAATTAAAAGACTCAATAAACAATCCTTATTTTTAACAAACAAAATAAAAGTTCTCTAAGGACAAGTACTAGGATGAAAACAATCCATATCAAAAAACTATTGCAACTAATTTATGAATTCTAATAACTCGAATAGATCTATTCTATAAGGGCTTTTTCAAATTATATTTTTTGTTAGAACTATGTCAATAGTGAATTCAACCTCCCAATCAAGAATAAAAATAGAATAATCCTCAAGAAATAAATACAAATATTAATTTTCTACTAGAACATCATTAATTTGAATAACCTCACTATTTTTTACAATATGAGTAAGATAACATTCACTTACATATTTAATATATTTCTCAAACTCCTGATATATTATCATAGGTATAAATTATTTGTTATATACAAATTATATCTCATAATGAAATTTTAATATTCATTATTTATCTATAAAATATTTCATAGAATGAAAAACTAAAATACAATGTATACATAGAATAACATGAAAGTAAACTATTGGAAAGATAACACATTTTTAGGAAAAATAATTCCATAGATAATCACATTAATAATCCTATAAATATTATATTACTTAATAATTACACCAATAGTATTTAATACTAGTTTTTAATCTATTTATTGAGGTAATAATTCTATTTTCATAGAAAATTACCAAGAAAAAGAAGAATGTCTAGAGCATGAATCAAATAGAAATTTGGAAAAATCTTAATAAATAATTAATGTTACTATCATTACTTCATTTTATGTTCCTAAATTTAATGAGGTAGTCATTAATGAGTTTGTTATACCCTTCTACATTAGTTTTTAATTATTCCATTATTTAATGTTTTTATTCAGACACACATTACTATAATGGCCCATATTTTTCATTTAAACAACTAATCAACTGTTTATCATATTTTCTATAACCATTACCATGATTATTTTCTATGAAATAATGATTTAAATTTCCCATGGTTTTAAATCAATAGAACTTACTATATTTCCTAAGACACTCCCCAAGATACTTATTACCACACTTATCATTAAATTTTAATTTACAACTCATTCCTTCATATTTTTTCAATGGATTCTTTCCCATTTATTTCAACCTATACCACTTCTTATATTTCTTATTCTAAAAGTCAAAAAAAATTCATATTGAACATATCAACAAACCATATAAAATTCGGATTATAGAGACCCAAAACGTTCATATATATTACATTACTTTTGCGGAATACTTAATAAATAACAAAAACAGACGCACAAGGACCGTAATAGTTTAGTGTCTTTGGAAACTTGGAACATAATCTTCTAATCATGGTGAAAGATCTTCCACATCTCCCATAACGATCTTCCACTTTTTGTGTCCTTACCTAAAACCTTTCTTTTAATCCTGAGGGAAAATAAAACATAATAAGGGTGAGCTCAAATGCTTATTAAGGGTATGCATGGATAAAATAAAACATACCATATACATATGAACTAAAAAACATGAACATAATGTTAAAACATCAAAATCTTAAGCAACGACTTAAAACATGGAAGTGCATAAGGCATAGATCATAATGTAACATAAATCATGATAACATAGTATGGGAACAAAACATGTAATTGTTGCATCCATTTATCACATGTAATGATTTCCATAGTAGCCAAGACATTACTTCCATGACCATCTTAGTGGACAAAGTGCCTTTCTGAATCGAGTTCACTCCTCATTTCAGTCATGTAATACTGAACCGGATTAACTTACCATTCCATCCAATGTCTATCTCATGAGATATAAATCTTTACCCAATTCATTGGAGGGAGATATAGGTCCCACCCTTCTCATAATGAAATCATTCTTACTTGTGCCAAAAAATAAACATACATCATTCATAAAAACCCAATAAATAAAATTGGTTTCATAAACATCATCCCATCATCACATAATCCATATAAAAGAAATGGATATAATTTCATAATAAGAAAAGTGAAACCATGTAAATAATAGAGACATTATACTTGAAACATACACATATGAAATAATTTTATCTTAGATGGAAAATGGTTTTGATAAAACACTTGAAATGAATTCTTGAGGAAAATATCCTTTCTTCTTCATAATCAATTTCTTTTCACAAAACATCATGAAATTTTAAAAGAAAATGATTTTGTTTAAAATAGTCATGAAATATTTTGGAGGAAGCTGCATGAAAATATGGCTTTACAAAACCGTAAAAATCCTTTCATTCCGTTTAAGTTAAAAAAAACATTCTCCTTATACTTTTGTTGGAAAAGTCAAAAAGTACCTCGTAACGTAAAAAAGAAAGAAATATTCCTTACATTCCGTGTAGTAAAAGTCAAAATGGGTAAAAATTACATTAAACATAGATAAAAAACTTTTAGAAAACATGTACATGTGTGATAACAATAACCCCAGTAAATACTTACGTATAAGCAATATCGGATAAAAATGAGATTTGGAAAAATTATCCCTTACCTTAGGTCCGAGATGCTTCGTACGTATCTAAAACTCCTGTATAATTATTTAAATAATGTCATTGAATTATTACAGAATCATATTCATTGTTAGGAAAACATATATGGTTCACTTATGACTTTATATTACCCGTTCTTTTGTAAATTCCATGTTAAAGAGCATTTTGGGTAAAATCGGTTCATTTTTCATCCGTGTTTTGACTTGTAATTATTAATATGATTACATAGATCATGATTACTTAATTATAGAATATAAAACATGATTTATATATAATATATATTAAGAATATACATATATATAATAGATCTATAAATGGAAAGAAATACACCTTTCATGGAGACGGTAGGTCATACGTACGCATGAACGTTGTTTTCGTTTCCTCATTGAATTGAATGGAATTAATTGGATGAAATACATACATATATACATAAATAAAGTATCATTATTATGTCATATATTTCATGATTACTTATTATATATACTTTATAATCATTTATGAATTGTTAATCATTGATAATGAATCTCATCGAGTTGTGGAGACGGTATTCCGTATGTACGCACGAGCGATGATATCGTTCCCATGATCGTGGAATTTTATTGGAGTGTATGTATACTATTACAGAATCAATATCACTTTACAATAATCATATATAATTATTATTTACACCATTATACCCATCCAAGTAAGGTGGTGGTGGAAAATAGATTACACCACGACGTGGAGACAGTATTCCGTACGTATGCACGTGTGGTGATTTCGTTTTCCGTAGGATGGATAGATTGTGAAATAGGGTTGTTTCATACTTATAATAACATATCAGTATATGAGTGATACTGATTTTATTACTTCATAATGAAACAACCTAATAAGAATAAGTGGAAGAAGAAATAAAGGTGAAAGAATCGGTAACGGACATTACCTCTTCTTTGCAGCACCTCTTTGAGACATTCTCTTAGGGCACTAAAATTGGTATTTGAAGTAGAAAATGACCTCTAGGATGTTTCTATGGAAGTTGACAAGAGACTTTGGTAGGTTTTGTCTGATCTTGAAGGCTCAATGTTGTGTGAGGAATAGAGGGAGGAGGTGCCCTTTTATAAGGGAGGAGAGGGGCACCTTTGGAATAACTACAACTATTATTTTATTATAAATTAATATTCGATTTTTAATAGCTCCAAATTGATTTATTTAGAAGATAAGGTGGGTATAGGTCTAAAGCCTCTCATCCAAAATAATTTAGACTTGTTTATACCAATATATTAACTTTAACTTATATTTTTAGCTCTTAGTTAATTAGATTGACATTTACCATGTCACTTTGTATTTTTATATTATATTGTTAATAAATATACCATATACATCTAAGAGACCCCCAAGTGGTCCATTAATGATACACCTATCATTATATAAGTATATTGGCCGAACCTTAGATATTTAGGAATTTAATACCAAATTTTAATATAATATTTGTTTTAAAAACTATTTTATGTCAATTTTGACACTATTTGGTAATTGATTTTTGTGAAACTTATAACAGAATTATTAGTTCGAAAAAAGATAATTAACTCAATACTAAAATGTCATATTAACATATAAAATTATTTTAATTCATAAAAAGTCTCAAATTACATTTATTTGGGTATTTATAACGTCAATTATGTCAATATTTCATTAATAAGATAATTACTGCATCATAATTGTTTCATAAATAAATTAAATTATTTTATGTCTAAATATTATAAATAAACTACCATGATGTGGGAAATATTTTTATCTTTATAATTAATATTTATAGTCGAATTTATCTTATGTATAACCCTATATTAAAAATAATTTACTTATTAAACTTTGATTTTAACTATTTTAACCCTTCTTTAAATAAATTAATAAGAAATGTCCTAATCTAATCCAAGTGGGACTAAATGGTCATATTTTATTACTAAGGTTGTTTTTTGCCGAATTACACTTATACGATATAATTAGGACATGTGTTAGGGTAATAATAATATCATTTTCACCCTTAATTACCCTATTTACTTTTAACTGTGGTAAAAAAAGTAAAAAGTTACTATTCACCAAAAATTATTTTCATCTCATTGAACCATATTTTAGTCCTTGATATTAACTGTGTCTCTCACATTATCGAAATTACACTCACAGAAGCGGTAAAATTATGTTTTATGAAATATTCAGTTTTTTTAACTACCACTTAGTGGTTTCACTATTCATCAAAAAATGAAAGTTTCGAGAAAAATACCCAAAATTAGGCCTATGATATATTTAATATTATGAATTCAAAAATGATGTCTATTTTAACAAATTAAAAACATATTAGTTGCATTAATTAATTTAAAAATTAGTTCCCGTCGTCAAAACAAATAGTGTGTTCTTAAGAGATAATAACTATCAAAAGATTGACACTTGTTTATGTCTTGTTTAAATGTGAAATTACATCCAATGACCAACATTGTATTAAATTGTAAAAATATATTCTAAATATAATTTAAAATGAATCAAATTAATAATTTATCACTATTAATTATTACGATTAAAAAAGTGGTTTTTAATTAAAATTTAGTAATTTCCTCTATTCATTAGAATATGAAAGTTATCCGATAAGTACCAAAATTTCACCCGAAGATAATTTCGATATTCCGAATCCAAAAATGAAGTCTATTTTGGAAGATAAAATTTATAAAATTTCAAAAAGTGGGTATTACTATTCATAATGGCTAGTTCATAATAATATTATAATAATATCTCGTTTAGTGAAACTCGGTATTGCGTACTACACACGCTATCGAGGAAGGTCGTGATTGCGTGTAATGCAGCCAAGTTAGGGTTGCGTGTTGTGAAAGACACCTTTGTTGTAACGTACAACACAAGACATCAATAAAATTACAAACAATATTTCTCATAAAATCTCGGGGTGTTACATTCTACCCCCTTAAAATGAATTTCTCCCTCGAAATTCTTCAGGGTTATAAATGGTTTACTACTCGAAAGTTTATTTAATAGAAACCCACATCGTAAAAAGGAATACCGAAACTTGGCTCTAAAAACTGAAGTATGAAACGTAATGGTTACCCAAATTTACTCATCACTGGGTTTCCACGTAGGAGAATATAGGTGAAAATATGGACATGGAAGAAAAATCTAACCATCATGTTATGATGGAGAGTGGTAGAGAACATGGATATGAAAAATCCATCAATAACAAAGCCTTAAATTTGTGTTGATCTAAGGTACCATCAGATTCATCGGATATAAGAGCACTAGGACAACATTTTTGGTTTTCATGATCATTTCACTAAAGTTGATGAAATTGGAATTAGAAGAAATACTTTCATGATTTTGGTATAGTCTCACTGTTGGTCATTATTTTGACAATTTCCACTTCATCTCTTGAAGAAATTAAGTTGAATTTGTCATTCGTGAAGTGTTAGAAGATCATATGATAGAATGATGTGTCATTCCATCTATCTCAAACAAAAGGTTATAAAAGTTATCAAAAATAAATAAGTCAATCTATAGTGAGATTAATCATATATGGTTCCTAAAATGGACTTATACTTCATATATCATACTGATTAATATAATAAAACTAGTTTTTACTAAGCAGGGACTTCCTATAGGCCAGTGGTAGGCGATAAAGGCCAGTCGCACTTCAGTTGTGGGTTCGATTCCCACAGCCTTGTCCAACGGGATGGGCTGTCGCCCGTCCTGAAGGTTTTCCTTTTTCTAAAAATACAATACTATAACATCCCATCAATAATATCAAAAAAATATCTATCCATTACAATCTTTATGTGTATCTAAAATACTTTGGTCCAAGCTAATAGTATAAAGAAAACGATTACTCGAAATGTCTTCAGCCAAGCATGTGAATACCATCATTTATCCCACATATATCATATTGGTCACATTCCAATCATGTGAATACCTTAATCATGTATTCTCTTGAAAAATGAATACCCATTAAACCTTAGTGAAAACATGAATGATATCAAAAGTGTACTCTTTCCATATACCAAAATCCAAAAATTCTATATACTCAAACCATGACATGGCCTTCTCCTTATATTAGTCATGAGCTAATGAATACTAACAAACATTTAATTTTCTCCTTATCCCTTCATTATGCGCATATCATCTACTTTCCAAAAATATCTGAATAACCATTCATGGTCCCTGGTACTATTCATCTTATACTTTCAAAACATAAGGAAAGACAACAGTGTAACAATCCTTAGATGTCTCTTTATTCCATAGTACCATGAGATTACTTTTACAACATTACACTTCATAAACATGTAATCATTCCACTACCTTCTTAAACCATTGACCGAGCTTCAACAATTCTTTCATCTCACATATCATTTGTAGTCTCTTCATCATCATCAACATAAATATTACCCATATGACTATACTGATTCTCTTCATGAGACTTCCCTTTAGGGCATTGGTTTGCATAATGCCCGTACATTCCACATTTAAAACATTTAACCATTGTTGATGTCATAGCAATACCATTATCCTCATACATGGTGTTAACTGAACCTTTTCCTTTGCACTTACTGGATTTATGTCCTTCTTTTCTACACCCAAAGCAGCTTCCAGTTCCTTTGAAATAATATCCCTGATGCCTCTTCCCACATGATTTACATGAGGGAAATTGAACTTTCATTCCTCTATGATCATAATGAATCTCCATCTTTCTCTTATTATCTGAGTCGGGAAACTTACCAAAGTTGAGATTATTGATCATATTATGAGATTTCTGATTAGGCATAATAACGATGTTTGGACTTCCAGATCCCGTTTCATTTGGTTTCTCATGAAGAATATCATTCCATTGTCTGTCATATCCTCCATTATCGTGAATCTTTCTGTTTCTAGCCATTTTCTAAAACCGAAAAAGAATAGTGTGAGAGGAAAAAATATTGCTAGGGAAAACAACATAGTAAAGGGGGAGCACCCTCAATATATAACATCTTAGGTTAAATTTTAAGATCGTTACTGTAGTTCTAGGACTATATCCTATACGTATACTTATCCTTAGATACATCCCTAGACATACCTCAGAAATATCTCTAGGGATCTTACTAACGTTTTCGCATCTTAGTTTCCAAAGGTTGACTGAAACTTTCCTCTAATATCAATTGTAGAAACCCAAATCTTGATGTACATATATATTATATTACATTTTTGGAATAAATAATACATAACAAAAACAGACACACAAGGACCGTAATAGTTTAGTGTCTTTGGAAACTTGGAACATAATCTTCTAATCGTGGTGAAAGATCTTCAACATCTCCAATAAAGATCTTCCACTTTTTGTTTCCATACCTAAAACCATTCTTTTAATACTGGGGGAAAATAAAACATAAAAAGGGTGAGATCAAATGCTCATTAAGGGTAATCATGGATAAAATAAAACATACCATATACATTTGAATTTAAAAACATGAACATAATGTTTAAATATCAAAATCTTGAGCAACGACTTAAAACATAGAAGTACATAAGGCATAGATCACAATGGAACATAAATCATGATAACATAGTATGGGAATAAAACATGTAATTGTGGTATCCATTAAGCACATGTAATGATTTCTATAGTAGCCAAGGCATTACTGCCATGACCATCTTAGTGGACAAAGACCCTTTCTAAATCGAGTTCACTCATCGTTTCAGTACTGTAATACTGAACCATATTAACTTACCATTCCAGCCATGTCTATCTCATGAGATATAAATCTTTACCCAATGCATTGGAAGGAGATATAGGTCCCACCCTTCTCATAATGAAATCATTATTACTTGTGCCACAAAATAAACATACATCATTCATAAAAACCCAATAAATAAAATGGGTTTCATAAACATCATCCCATCATCACATAATCCATATAAAATAAATTGATATCATTTCATAATAAGAAAAGTAAAACCATGTAAATCATAGAGACATTATACATGAAACATACACATATGAAATAATTTTATCTTAGATGGAAAATGGATTTGATAAAACACTTGAAATGAATTAATGAAGAAAATATCATATCTTCTTCATAATCAATTTCTTTTCACAAAACGTCATGAAATTTTTTAAAAAAAGATTTTTTTTAAAATAGTCATGAAATAATTTGGAGGAATATTCATTAAAATAAGGCTTTATAAAATCGTAAAAATCCTTTCATGCTGTATAAGTTAAAAAAACATTCTCCTCATACTTTTGTCAGAAAAGTCAAAAAGTACCTCGTAACGTAAAAAAAAGAAATATTACTTACATACCATGTAGTAAAAGTAAAAATGGGTAAAAATTACATTAAACATACATAAAAACACTTTTATAAAACATGTACATAGATGATAACAATAATCCCAGTAAATACTTACGTATAAGCAATCTCGGATAAAAATGAGATTTGAAAAAATTATCCCTTACCTTAGTTTCGATATGCTTCATATGTATCAGAACCTCCTGTATAATGATTTAAATAATGTCATTGACTTATTACAGAATCATATTCATTGTGAGGATATCATATATGGTTCACATATGACTTTATATTACCTGTTCATTTGTAAATTTCATGTTAAAGAGCGTTTTGGGTAAAATCGTTTCATTTGTCGTCCGTGTTTTGATTTGTAATTATTCATATGATTACTTAGATCATGATTAATTAATTCCAGAATATAAAACATGATTTATATATAATATATATTCATAATATACATATATGTAATAGATCGATAAATGGAGAGAAATACACCGTTCATGGAGATGGTAGGTCATACGTAAGCATGAATGTTGTTTTCGTTTCCTCATTGAATTGAATGGAATTAATTGGATGACATAAATAAATATATACATAAATCCAATATCATTATTATGTCATATATTTCATGATTACTTATTATATATACTTTATAATCATTTATGAATGGTTAATCATTGAGAATGAATGTCATCGCGTCGTAGAGACTGTATTCCGTACGTACGGACGAGCGATGATATCGTTCCCATGATCATGGAAATTTATTGGAGTGTATGTATAATATTATATAATAAATATAACTTTACAATAATCATATATAGTTATTATTTATACCATTATACCCATCCATGTAAGGTGGTGGTGGAAAATAGATTACACCACGGCGCGAAGACGGTATTTCGTACGTACACACGCGTGGTGATTTCGTTTTCCGTAGGATGGATAGATGGTGAAATAGGGTTGTTTCATACTTATAATAACATATCAGTATATGAGTGATACTAATGTTATTACTTCATTATTAAACAACCTCAGAAGAAGAAGTGGAAGAAGAAATAAAGGTGAAAGAATTGGTAACGGACATTACCTCTTCTTTGAAGCGCCTCTTTGAGACCTCCTCTTAGGGTACTAAAATTGGTCTTTGAAGAAGACCAGGACCTCTATGATGTTTCTAGGGAAGTTTAGAAGATAATTTGGCAGGGTTTGGCCGAGAATGGAGGCTCAAAGTGGTGTGAGGAAGAGAGGGAGGAGGTGCCCTTTTATATGGGAGCAGAGGGGCACCCTGGAATAACTAAAAATATTATTTTATTATAAAGTCATATTCGGTTTTTAGTAGCTCCAAATTGATTTATTTTGAATATAGTGTGGGGATAGGTCAATATCCTCTCATATAATATAATTTAGACAAGTTTAAATAATTATATTAACCTTAACGTTTAGTTTTAACTCTTAGTTAATTAGATTGACATTTACCATGTCACTTTGTATTTTTATAATATATAGTTAATAAACTTACCATATACATCCAATATAACCCCAAGTGTTCCCTTAAAGATACAAATATCATGATATAAGTATATTGGCTGATCCTTAGATTTTTATGAATATATTAACAATTTTTAATATAATATTTGTTTTAAAAACTATTTTATGTCAATTTTGACACTATTTGCTAATTGATTTTTCTGAAAATCATAACAGAATTATTAGTTCGAAACAAGTTAATTAAATCAATACTAACATGTCATATTAACATAGAAAATTATTGTAATTCATAAAAAGTCTCAAATTACATTTATTTAGGTATTTATAACATCAATTATGTCAATATTTCATTAATAAGATAATTACTGCATCATAATTGATTCATTAATAAACTATAATATTTTTAGTCTAAAAATTATAAATAAAATACGATTATGTAGGAAATCTTTTTATCCTTTTAATGAATATTTATAGTTGAATTTATCTTATGTATAACCCAATATTAAAAATGATTTATTTTTTAAACATTGATTTTTACTATTTTAACCCTTATTTAAATAAATTAATAATAAATGTCCTAATCTAATCCATGTGGGTCCAAATGGTCATATTTTATTCCTAAGGTTGTTTTTGGCCGAGTTAAACTTATCCAATAGAATTAGGACATGTTTTAGGGTAATAATAATATAATTTTTACCCTTAATTACCCTATTTACTTTTAACTGTGGTAAAAAGTAAAAAGTTACTATTCACCAAAAATTATTTTCATCTCATTGAACCACATTTTAGTACTTGAAATTAACTGTGTGTATCAGATTTTCGAAATTCCACTCACATAAGCGGTAAAATTACGTTTTACGAAAAATTCAGTTTTTTTAACTACCACTTAGTGGTTTCACTACTCATCAAAAAATGAATGTTTCCAGAAAAATACAAAAAATTAGGCCTAAGCTATATTTGATATTATGAATTCATAAATGATGTATATTTTTCCAAATTCAAAACATATCATTTGCATTAATTAATTTAATAATTAGTTCCCGTCGTCAAAACAAATTGCGTGTTCTTAAGAGATACTAACTATCAAGAGATTGACACTTGTTTATGTCTGGTTTAAATGTGAAATTACATCCAATGACCAAAATTGTACTAAATTGTAAAAATTTATTCTAAATATACTTTAAAACCATTAAAATTAATAATTTATCACTATTAATTATTTCGATTAGAAAAGTTATATTTAATTAAAATTTAGTAATTTTCACTATTAATCCGAATATGAAAGTTATCTGAAAAGTACCAAAATTTCACCCTAAGATAATTTCGATATTCCAAATCCAAAAATGAAGTCTATTTTGAAAGATAAAATTTATAAAATTTCAAAAAGTGGGTATTATTATTCATAATGGCTAGTTCATAATAATATTATAATAATATCTCGTTTAGTGAAACTCGGTATTGCGTACTACAAACGCTATCAAGGAAGGTCGCGATTGCTTGTAATGCAGCCAAGTTAGGGTTGTGTGTTGTTCAAGACTACTTTTTTGTAACGTAAAACACAAGACATCAATAAAATTAAAAACAATATTTCTCATAAAATCTCAGGGTGTTACACTGATTGATTTACATTTCATGGGTTTCTAAATATAATTATAAAATTGGTTTCAATACTAAGTAAAAATTTTAATTGAACTATCATGGATCAAGAGGAATTTTGGTTCATAAATAGCTAATATAAAAATTTTTATTAATTGCAGTAAATTTAATCTTTCTCCTTTTTCATTAACTATAGAAAATACCATTATATCCCAATTAGAACGACTTTAGGAAAATATTTCTCTACGAAAAGATCATAAAATAATGTCCACTCCCTCAAATCAATTTTTTCCTTGGTTCTATTAATAAATGACCACCACTGATTGGTTTCACATTTAAAACTATATATATAAATATTCATTGTATGATTCCCATAAAACATAAAACATTGAAATCATTTTCCAGAGAATTGATTCACCCTTCAACTACCTCTTGATCTATGGTTCCACCAATTTTTATAGGGTTTTGTTTCATGTAATTCTCGTTTAAAGACATTTTCCAATGAGGAGATTTAAAAATATATTTATCATTGATACCACAATTAATAGTCACTCTAACATACTTAAATAAAATAAAAACTATTATGTTTAAATTCCACAAATTCTGGGTTTCTTTTAGGAAGGTTATTATCCTCCAAGTTCATTTCCACTTTATATAACCATTTCAATCTATTGAAATTCATTCATAAATAGAAAGATATTAGATGAAGCACCAAGGAAAAATATAAAAGTTTTGTTATGATGATTTAATACATATACTAAAATCCTTAAAATGCATTTTCTTAATAAAAATCGCACCTCTAAAGTATCATAAAACTTAATATGATTTAAAATATAATTATTCAAGTATTAATAAAACCATAATTATTTTTTGAAATAGAGAGTATTTAATTTTCTTACATCACTAATAACTTCAGGTTTTATAATTTTGTATAATTAGGGAAGAATAATATATATAAAAACATTAAAATAAAAATCTCGAACATCTACTCAATATCATTTATTTTTATAAAAAAATGACACTCAATCAAGATTTTAAATTTAATTCCCAAATATATTCATAAAAATATAAGAAGAGATAATAAATAAAAAATCATAATAAGTTTTTTTTCTTCTAAAAAAAGGATACTCCTAAAAACATTTTCTTGAAAAACATACATTTCACCCATAAAAGGGGAATACACAATCCATTAAACAAAATCTAATATTCTTACTAGATAAAATATAAAAAATTCATGGGAATTCATATCAAATAATAAAAATGTCATGTAGGAACCTTGGTAATCAAATTTATATCACTCTTACAAACACTGTTACAAACACTCTTATAAGTACTCTTACAAATGGTATAACCCACCCTCCTAATTCCAATATATATTCACTAGGAAGCAATCACCACCCAATGAATTAAAGAGATATATTAGGATCATAAATCATCTTAAACAATTTAAAAGGAAAATAACATACATAAAACAAATAAATTTATTAACTTCCATAATAAAATCCCATAAAAATATTATATTTAACACATATTGAGAAACACTTTCAAGGTTATAAAAATAAGGCTTGAAATCTATTTACTTGAAAAATATTAAAGTAAATTCAAAGTAAAATGGTATTATTGATATTCTTTTAAAAACCCATGAAAAATATTATAGTAATATTATTAAAAACTAATGCTGATGGTGATTGTAAATTATACTAATGAAATAAATGTTAAAAATTATTTCCTTCATAAATTTATAAAAAAATTAAAAAATAACATGTTTGTAAAATGTAAAAAGGATTATTTTAAAAAAGTTAAAAAAAGTTGTTTGAAATTAATTTCATTCTATTAATAAAATATCTAAAAATTTCAAATAACATTGATATAGTGAAAAAAATAAGAAAAACATTATAACCATTATAATAAGGTTGTAATGAAAAATTTATTTTTTGATTCTAACTCATGTTGTTCATAATATAATTAATTTATAATAAAATTTAATGAATTAAAATATTAAGGATCATATTAAAGTATATTAACTTGTTATTATCCATTTTATTTATTTGATGACCTTGTCTTATTTAGTTACTATATCAGTTAATTTTTTGTCTAATGGTTTGGGGATGTCTGGTTCGTAATCCAAAAAAAACATTGATTGGTTAAACATTCTCAAATGGGTTATTATTAAATAATATATAACATATTAATATTTTAATAATTATAATTTTTATACATTAAATGAAATTTTAATATAAATCATTATTGGCATACATGAAAAAAGAATGACATCGCTTCGTGGAGGTGGTAGTCCACAGACACCAACAAACAACATTACAATTTCCAAAATATAGAAGGGTATGAAGGTATGTCATATATTATATTTATAAAATCACCAATATTTCATGAATATAATATATATTCATTAAATCTATAAAAATTAACATCCTTGTATGTTGGCGATGAAAAATGAAACACATCACGTCATGGAGGTGGTTGTACACACGTATACACATACAATGTTTTCATATCAGTTAGGATGGAAAAGGAGATGAAAAATATTGTTTAAATAAAAATAATAAAATGTAATTATTTTTTCAATACTTTTATTATCATATAGACATGGTAAAAAATATTTTATGGAGTTATAAGAAGTAAGAAACACGAAAACACTCATTTAAGAGTTATACCTCTTCTTTGAAAAACCAACTTAAGATTATAGATTAAACAATATGGGATGGTATTATAGTTAAACCACGAAATTTGGGATGAGGGTAGATACTTTGGGAAGGTTTTTAAGTAGATATTGGTTTAGTAATATTTCCTAATGTATGTGAATTATAGTGGATAGGGATTTACATTTTAAAAGTGAGGGGAGTAGAACTCTTGTAATTTTTTTATATTTTAAAATTATATAAAGAATTATTCATCAGAATGTGGAAATAAATCTATACCATTTAGAATATAATTTAATAAGGTGAACAATACTCCTATACAATAATATTGTCACGCATTCCCCTCTTAATTTGTTTATTAAGTTTCTTAGTATTACGTACTATTGTGGAGGCTCGGGCTGAGTCCCGATTGGAATTTTATGTTTATTCTGAAAAAAGAGCATTTTGGGATTGATAGCTTTTGAAACAGGGGTATAAAATGGTGACATCCATGTAGCATCTCCTAGGTCACTGTGCAACCTTCCTGATGTTAAAAAGAACATGATGAGGAAGAAAATGAAAACAAAATGAAATAAGAAAAATAAATCCAAATTTATAATAGTTTTAATACTATTAATAGTGATAATATTTTTCCAGAATATTATTATTATTATTATTATTATTTTTATTATGGATAATATAATAATTAATCTTATGTTGTTAGTAATAATATAAATAAAATCTTATCAATATTAATATTAATATTAATAATTTTTTAATATTTAGGTTTTTTGAGTATTTATTTTTTCATTGTCCTATTATTTTTTTATTCTTTTTATTTTCTCCATTTATTCATCTCTGTTACCCATCCCTTATTTTATAAAATTTACAACTATAACCCCCTACACACTGCCCTACCCCTGAAGGGTACCTGTCTTCCCCTTGTTGGCTGGACCTTTTACTAGTGCAACATTGTCTGATGCCACAATATCCCTAGTACAACCATCGTGTCACCCTAATCAACCCCGCGCCACCCTCTGGTGCACCCATACCAATGAAAAACCCCTAGGCATAACCTTATCCTTCCTTCCCAACTTCCAGTGACCCCACCTTACCGCGCAACTCCCATCAGACAGCCTTACCCTCCCATGATCTACTCCAGATAAGGATATCTCCCTATATTTTTGGGAGTTGGTCTTTATTCCGTAGGGTTTCATTTTCTAAAATGGACAGGGTTCTAATATAGGGTTTAATCTTATATTTTTGGATATAATATTCTTTATTTAGGGTTCAATTTAGCTTTCTTATGTTGGAGTTGAGGTGTTGTTGAATTCTCATACTAAATTTTGGGGATTTCGGCACCAAAGGTGGTTGATCTTGTTCTTAAACATTTTTGATAAATTGATATTTATTCATTGTGCATTTATTCTCATTCTATAAATAAATTACATGGTGCGAATTCTGTTTTTGAATTGTTTGGCATGATTCTGTGTTAGAGATGGATTTTTAATGAAAGGGATGTTCATGTTGTGTGTGTGTGGTAAGGTAATTATTTATTAAAAAGGGTCTTATGTGTTGTTTTAAGGGTGGAATCACATTTTCAAGGGATACTACGGTGCACATGTGGTTGTGTGTAGGGTTTAAAAGGGAATTATTGAGTTTTTCATGTTATATGTCTTATTTGTGTGGTGTGGATGTGGTTTTTGAAAGTGTTTATTAACAAAGTGGTTTGAAAATGGATTCTCTACATGGAATTAGGTATATTTATGGTGTCACCGCTTTTTGTGTTATTTAATAATGTTTTATAAATTGTGAAAATTATTTATTAAATTGTTAAATGGGTATGGGACATGATTTTAATTTTTTTAGTGTTATTTATTTTGTGTTAACTTTTTGTATGTATTGAAAATAGTTTTAATATTGGGAAGCATGCCTTGAAAACTAATTTGTTTTATGTGTTTCATTAATAAGGGTCTTGGCCCAAGTGTTTGGTTGAAATTTATTATGATCTTCATTGATTTTTTCTAAATGGGGATTTGTGAAATGATTAAGTATTTGAAAATGTATTTTGAATAGTGATTTGGTGTGAGTTTGAATTTAAAAGGTAGAGTTGTGTATGAAAGTGGTAACTTTTGTGTGATTAATAATTTTTTTGGCTTGTGAAATGTGAAATTGACATATTAGGTGAATCTGAAACTTGATTGAGAAAAAAATGGAAGCTAGAGTATCTATGTGGGAATACATGGACTAGTATTCCAGTGATTTTTAAGAGGATACGGACCGATTGCACTCAGTAGGATTGATAATGAAAACACTAAAAAAACATGGATGACTGTGTTCCCAACTAGTCAACCGTACAAGAGAATGCTGATGGTTGTGGTTTTTATAAAATATTTTCAACGAGATATGAGGTTCCTAGGGTCCCAACACTAGAAAGTACCTAGGGGATTATCCAATGACTATTATTCATTGTCTATATCGCACTTACAATTGTAATATAGTAGGTTTGGTTGGTAATTTCAAATGAAAGGGTTTTTATTATTAAGTTTTTTACTTTAAAAATTATTTTCATTTAAAGTTGTGTTTATTCGAATTTTTTTTCGTAAATATTTATTTTCCAGAAATATATTCTAAAACTTATTTTATTTATAAAACATGGAACTCTCTTTTAATTTAATTTTTATATAATGGAATCATGTTCTAGTGGATTCCTACTGGTCTTTGGATCACGCAATATAAACAAATTTGGCTATATATAGACCTTGTTTTCTATTTGATTCTGGTAAAACCATGATGTATGGTGACAATGGTGCGGGTTGATAGTGGAAATATCATGTTGGTTTAGTTATGGATGCTTGAGGATATGGTTTCTTATATGGAAACAATTTTTGGGTTGGAGTTTTTAGTTTTCATTATTGAAGTACTTTTTAGGGGTTTTGTTTAAAGTGTATGATTTAACTCTAGAAAGTTGTTAAACTTTATTTGGTTGTGAATCTTCAGTTTGGGTTTTTTATCTTGTGAGTTTATTTATTTATGAAATTGGGTAAAATTGTTCCCAAAGTATATTAGTGATATCCAGCCAAATGCGTCAGATATCGGGGATTAGGTATTCCCTCCGGGCCTTTCCATGGACTGGGTAAGGTTCCAGGTCAGATGGAAAACCATCTTGATTTGTAAAAAATGGTATTAGAGTCCGGTTTAACATTTTAGGTCTCATTTATTTGGGTAAAGTTTGGGTATACTGAATCTATGATTTTCAGAACTTGATGTTTTTGTTACAAGTAAGGTTCACATACAACACACCTTATGGTGGGACTTGATTTACCCTTTGATGTTAGGTTTCATCTGAGTTCTTTGGCATCTGTGGTTTCTTGTTGATTGGGGGTAATGAAATGGTAGTGGGGTCAATGGTCTTAGTGAGCTCACATAGCCTAGAAAATTATGGGGATCCAATGAAATTGTCTAAGAACACTCTCTAGTATGGCGGTGTACTTGGAGTATGGCGGCCAACCATATTTCCATGTTTCCCATCAGAGCTAGTTTCCTCATGTATTGGTTTGTATCTTCTTGGTTTGAAAATGTTATTTTAAGAACACACATTTTGGAATTGTAAAAAACTTTATTTTAATTTATTGATGGTTGATTTTAAAAAGGGGGGTTGGTTATGTAATTGGATGTTTTTTGGGAGGGGTTAAATGTTTTTTAATTTATATGAAGAGTTTAAAAACTAGTTTTATTTGAAATGGAATCTGATTTGTTGGTTTTTGGTTTTTCGTGATGCTTTGTGAAATCTTGTGCAGAAATGGGTTTGGTATTTGTGTAATTGGAAGTGTGTGTTTAATGATTGTTTTGAAAAAAATGGAAAGGATTTTTATTTTAATATTTGTTATTTTCATGGGTGGCCACATTCATGGGATATATATGGAAAGGTTGATGGACAATGGAATGAGTGGGTGAGTTACTAGAAGGATATGAGGTGGGTGTCTGGTGTGTCATGGAAAAATGCATGTGTGAGGCCCCTGGGATACCTTCGGTGAATGTACAACCCACAACCCATATTTACATTTACAAATTAATGTTCAGGACAATTTTGGGTCTCGATAACCTGTGATTGTGTGGGGTTTATTTTGGTATTTTGGAAATACTATTTGTGGGTTGTTTTGAGTTGAAAATAATTTCTATTTGAAATATGTCTTAATTTTTATTTCTTGTTGGTAAGTTGACGTGAAGAAGTGTGGTTAATTAAATATTCTAATAGGTTTTTTGGGAAGAACATACAGTTGTTCCATTTTCACATTTGGATTTAGCTTGTGGTATGTTTTGGAAAATGGAACAGTTTTATTGGGTCCTTGGATTTTACTTTCTAGCTAGTGTGTTCCCCCATAACAAATTGATGTATATTCAAAGTGCATCCATGTTTGATCCACTGATGATAGACCCTGTAGTTGATCAATGTAAGGTATTCTTCCGGGTGTTTTATAATTGATTCCACCTCTTCTTTACTGGATGGGAAAATCTTATCATTATAAGATAACATATGCGAGAGGAGTTTAGTGAAGCTTAGATTACTTGAGTCATATGATGGGAAAAGGTAAATTTTGACACCACTAAATATCAATATCCCACCTGCAATGGGTGAAGGTAATTCAAGTGAGGAATGTGAAAGCATTCTGAAGTTGTTGGGGCAATCTACTATCTTAAATTTCCTTGGGTCTTGCATCAATCTTTTCAATGTAGGGGTTCATTTTAGGACTCCAGTGTGGTAGGTCAGGATATACAAGGAAATCATGGATGTTTATAGGAAATATGTGATGTTTTGGACTTGGTTTAAGGTCCCTATCCTTGTATTGTTTCCATCTGTAACAATTATCCAATCAGGAGATGCCTTGTTGTGTCATGTTCTCTCTCAATTGAAAAGGTGAAGGTTATGCAATCCTTTGAGAACCTCTGTTCTGATGAAAGTGTGTTTTCCATTGGGAAATTCAAATTCCTATATTTTAGAGGAACGTGTATTCTATTTTTCCTTCCTCCCATTGTTTCTCATCCGAACAAACAAATGGTGATGCACTTACATCTTCTAAGCCGTATTTTTGGTAAATTTTCATGTTAGAGTAAAGTGATTTTCTGAGCATGTTATGTCACGGTGATTCGATTGGGGATTGTAGCGTGGTTAATTGTGGAATCCGAAGGAGATGTTCCATTTGGGGGTTTCCAACATCTAACAGTGAGGTAGGAGATGCTTCAACCATTAGAGCACTACCCATAGGTCCTAGAGTAAAGCTGACGCATAGTAAGGAACCCTGGGGTGTAAAGAATATTGGTTTAACTTCTATCTTTAATGTGGGAGGTGGATGAAATTTGAGGTTCTAGTGTGGCTGATCTAATTTATTAGCCTTGTTTGGTAGAAATATGCATAGGTACCTCACTTCCATGTAGTGACCCATATGGATGTAAGTGTTTCTCTTCTTTTATAAAGAGGTTTCACCATCCCATTTTCCAAAAAAACTCTAGTGGTTGTGTCTCACTAGATGTGAGTCACTGCATGGTGGCCCTTGTATGGCCATTCTTGTGAATCAAACTTAGTTATGGGTTTAGGATCATATAAAGATGGATATACATCTGTGAGTGGGTACCCATGAAGTTTCTTCTGTTTGGTTTGGAGTTTCATTAATCTGGTCACTTATAGTGGTGTATTATGTTGTACGAGAAGCTCTCAAGTTAACCATGTTAGTCATTATATGTCATTCCATCCTAATTAGTTATGTTGTTTATTCTTGATTTTGGGGAGACCCACTGTGGGTATTGCTGAAATTCTAATCAAATTAATTAATGTAGTCTATTAATTTTGCAGGGGAGTCCATTCGTTCCTCACTACATTGGTTCTCATGCTTCATCTGGGGTATTGGCTTGTTCTTATGGTTGGGAGACTATTCTAGCCTCCTGGTGTCAGAAATTTGGTTATGTTATTAGTTTTAACTTGGATATAGGTGTTGACTTGGGACCTAAGCACACCCAATAATTTTTTGAATTAAAATAAATAGAGTGTTTATCGATTTGTGGTTTGATTTTTGTTGACCATTTTTGGCAAGCGGGGTTTGTATTATTGAGTGATGTTTGGGGTGTTTGACTTATGTGGTTTTATATTGTGTTGTGAGAAGATATTTTATTATAATTGACTAATTAGATGTGTTTTCCCTTTTGGGGGTGGGTGGCACAGAAAAAGGCATCAATTTTTAGTCTCATGAGTTTGATTTAAAAATATCATCCTTTACTAAAAATGTTCAGGCCTTTTCTAATTTTTTAATAACTGAGAATCCCATTGGATTGTGAAGTGGTATAGGTTTCTACATCAGGGGTAGTCCTTTTTGTGTCTTGATAGGGATGGAAAGCGTTATGGTTGGAATAATTCTCACACACACACCATTAATTTTTTTTATTAATTTTCTTGGAATTGGGTATTATTGTTGAGGTTCGGGTCGTGTCCCAATTCGAATTTTTTGTTTTTGCTGATAAATGATCATTTTGGTCTTGGATGTATTTGGTGCATGGGATGAGCACAACTGAAGCCATGCTGCTTCGCCTAGGTCATCGTGCGGCCTGCCCGGTGTTCAAAAAAATTAACAATATGAGTAATATAACAAAAGAAAAAATAAATAATATAAATAAAATGAAAATTAGAAATTTAATAATAATAATAATAATAATATTTTTTAATAATGTTATTATTGTTATTATTATTATTATTACTAATATAGATATTATGTTGTTTTTGTTATTAATATTAATTTTATTGTTAATAATATTATTATAAAATCATTAATATTATTATTATTTCCAATTATTATTATTTTATGTTTTATGGTTTTTATTTTTTATTTCTCCTTTTATTTTCTTATTATTTTATTTGTTTTCCTTCCTCTCTCCTTCTCTCCTCCTCCCTTCTCCCCTAACTTGTCGCACCCTACCCCCTATATGTGACCAAACCCTATTCGCTACCTCTCCTCCCCTTCCTCACTAGACCTTCACTAGTGAATCCTTCCTCGACACCATAACCTTCCCCAAGTCGCCCTCACACCACCCATCTCTCCCTCGCACCACCCTCTGGTGCGACCCACTTCCAGTGAAGCAACCATCCCGCATGACCCTCCCTTTCCGACGCAACATCTGGAGCACCCCCTTAGCACGTGGATCCCCTCTGACGACCTCAAACACATGAAATCTACTCTAAGTAAGGCTCTCTCCCTATATTTTTGAGCTTTAGTCCTTGTTCCTAAGGGTTTTGGTTTCTCTGATGACTAAGGTTATGATTTAGCGTTTTGATCTTGGGTTTTTTTTGATATAATCTTCTTGATTTAAGGTCCAATTTATCTTTTTTATGGTATAGTTAATGTGTGGTGGAAGTTTCACATATAATTTTTTGGATTTCAATATAAAAGGTAGGTGATTATATTCTTAATCATTATTGATAACTTGATATTTCTTGTTTGTGAAATTATTTTCATTCTATAAAAATATTTTACGATGATAATTTTGTTTTTATTATGTTTGGAATGATTCTGTGTAAGAAATGGAATTTTAATGAAAGACAAGGGCCTGTTTTGTGTGTGTGGTAAGGTAATGTATTCTAAAAAGGGTCTTATGGTTTGTTTAATGGTTGTGAATCACATTTTCAAGGGAACTTATGGTGCAGATGCATTTAGGTGTATGTTTTGAAAGGGAATTTCAGAATTTGGCATGAAATATATTTTATGTGTGTGGTGAAAATATGGTTTTCAGAAGGTTTTTTTAGGAAAGTGTTTTGAAAATATCTTTTCTACATGGAATTGGGTATATTTATGGTGTAAGAAATTTTTTTTGTTCTTTAATAATGAGTTATAAATTATGAAAATGATTTATGAAATTGTGCAAGTGTTATCTGACATTTTTTGAATTGTTTTTGGTGTTATTTCCTTATTGTTCACTTTTTTTGTGTACTTAAAATGGTTTAAATTTTTAGTACCTTACCTTGAATAAAATTGTTTTTTGTGGAATTATAATGTGTATTTGCCTAAGGGTGTGGTTGAAATTTACTATGTTCTTCCTTGAGTGTTTCTAAATGTGGATTTGGGAAATGATTAAGTAATGAAAAATGTATTTTGAAATGCTCTTTGGTGTGTGTTCAATTTTATGAAGAAGACATGGGTATAAAAGGGGTATATTTTGTGAGTGTAATTCCTTGTTTGTATTTTGAAATTTGATATTCATATATTATGTGAATATGAAAATTGATTGATCAAATAAAGGGAAGTATGAGAATCTAGGTGGGTGGACTAAGACTAGTGTGCAAGTGATTCAGAAGTGGCGATGGCCTAGTTTCACACAACCATATTGATTAAGATTGGAGACCACTAGGTTTTGATTTTGTTCGCTACTAGTGGGTCATGCATGAGAACACTAATGGTCATGGTTTTTATACCACATTTTCACCGAGATACGAGGTTCCTAGGTTCCCATTGATAGTTAGTGCCTAGGGGGTTTTCCGGCGACTCATGCCCATTTTATATATCACACATATCTTCATTATTTGTTAGGTTTGGTTGGTAATTTCAAAATAAAAGGGTGTTTTCATTAAAGTTTCTTACTTTAAACATTATTTTCATTTAATGATATATTAGTTCAGAGTTGATTTTCATAAAAAGTTATTTTCCTTCAAATTGTTCTAGAATTTATTTCCTTTATAAAACTTGAATGTAATTTTTCATTTAATGTTTACAGAATGGAATCATATTCAGGTGGAATCCTACTAGGCTTTGGGTTATACCCTATATACACTTTTCGGTGTATGTTGACCTTTTTTCTATTTTTACTAGGTAAAGCCATAATGTATAGTGACCATAATGTGGGTTGTTAGTGGACTTCGCTTGTATTTTTGGTTGAGGCAGCTTGAAAATATAGTTCCCCATATAGAATAATCGTTTGTGTTGGATTTTTTAGTTTTTAGTGTTGGGGTCCTTTTTTGTATTTTTGGTTACGTTGTAAAACTCAATTTTGGATAGTTTTTATAACCTTTTTGGTTTTGTATATTTACTTTGGAGTTATTTTTGTCTTGGGAGTTGTTTTTTCTTATGCAATTGGGTAAAATCATTCACAAAATATATTAGTGATACCTAGGCACATGTGCTAGCCTATAAGAATTGGTACTTCCATTCAGCTATTTTCTTGGATTGGTTCGGGTGATGGGTCGGATGGTGACCTGACTCTATTCATGACAAATATTTTAGATGATGGTTTTTTTGTCATTATCACTAATTTTTAACGAAATTTTTTCCCATATAACCTATTATGGAGGAGATAACATTATATCATTGTTATTAATCATTATCAAAAATATGAAATAATAATCCCTAATAAAAATTCGCTTCTTGATTTAAAATATTAAGTCAACTATTCAAAAATTAATCTTTATAAGTGGAAGTAATTAATATAATATAAGCGCACCAAACACAAGAACACCATTATTTTTGAAATAGATGTAAAGCCAAAAAATGAATTTATACAAAATCAAGCATAATGATGATTTATAATAAATTAATTGGATTATTTTTATTCAAATGATAATAATTTAACATTAAAAACAATCCAAATAAAATGGGACATCATAAATACTTTAAAAGAAAAGCCAATTTTTATAAACATCTGTATTTTTTCACAATTCACCCAAAAAATAAATTGTATCCAAAAATCGTAAATTCTCCCTAATATAAAATTGATATCATGATATAAAAAATATGACTATTTTATAAAATTAAATATAAAGAATTTTTATTAACATTCAAATAAAACCACATAATACATGGGAATCACTTTAATGAAAATACAATGATTTCTTTCTTCAATTTGAAAAATAATCTATAAATACTACAATGAATGTGAGTCTAAAAAATATAATAATGAATATCAATAATAAATTTTATTTATTTATTATTATAACTACCTATATTTTTAGATACATGCTATTTAAACAAAATTAGGTGCATAAAATAATACTTGTATCAAAGAAAAGAAATTGGGGTAAAACACTCATACCTTAATCCTTAAATTCCATGAAAGTTATTTTACCTACTAAATAAAATAAATAAATTTCTGAATATAATATTTACATAACTTATTCACATATATAACCTTATATAAACTTCTTTTGAAATCATTCATTAAAAATATATTAGTTAGTTAAATTTTATTCTCATCATTAGATGTTATTATTTTAGATTATTTGTTTAGTAATAGTTACCTAGTAGCAGTGTCATTTTCTTATAAATTTAAATAAAATAATTACAATATCATTATGTTTATTGAAATTTATGTTTTAATGTTATTTATAATTTTTTATTTAATTTCATTATTGATTTTATTACAATTTGTGAAATTCAATTCAATGATGATCTGGGTTTAATAATTTTTTTAAAAAATGGGTTGAAAATTAATAAAATAATAAATATTAATATAATTATTTATAAACCATAAATAGAAATAATTTTATCATTAATATTTAATAATCCTAGGATATTCATTTATGTTTTCGTCCATGATATATATCTATATCATTGTTCATGTAGGAGGTTAAACAGGACTAAGCAAGAGAAATTAATAATCTAATGGTGAGTATGGGTAAAAAATAGATTATTTTGTAATTATATCATTATTAATAAGTATAATAAAATTATATTTTTTTTCTTTCAGTTATTTTAAATTTAAGTTATTTTTATAAATAATTAATGACTATATGAAAAAAATATTTCACATTCATGGAGGTAGTAGTCCACACATATACACAGAAATTAACAGCCATTTTCCATATATCAAGAGGAATATAGGGAATGGTTTATAATTTTAGATTCTTAATAATTTTATAAAAAATTAATATTAATACTTTGAATAGTATTTTAGAGCCGTCCATGTATGTTGGTGATGAAAAATCAATCATTCTGTTAATGGATGAAGTAGTTTTCAAATACGCATAATGACATATTCATTTTTGGAATGGCATTGGAGGAAGAAATAAAATGGATATTACATAAGTTTAATAAAATTTAAACATATTAAAAATATTTATTTTATCATACATTAAAAGATATTACATGTTCTATAGTTGATAGGAAGAAAATAATTAAGAGAGTTAGATTGAGAAAAATACCTCTCCCATTGGATGTTCTCCACTGGGTAACACCTTAAGGATCTCCGAATATATATTTTAGAAAGACTATGGCTTCTAGGATATGGGGATATAGTGGAGGTGTAACATACCCCTACACTTATTTCTATCAGATGTCCAAATCTAGTTAGTTATGGGACCTCAGGCGCACCTCCCTACATGCTAGTGGCTACATACTAGTAGCGGGGGTGTAGTTAGTGTAGTGGGGAGACTATACCCCCTAGTATAGAGTAACAATACAATATAAATATAAAATGAATCAATAAATATCTATTTAAGGATTATTAATATATTTTCTATGTATATATTGTTGGAATTTTATATATTAATTTGTTGAATATTAACAGATTAAATTAGAGTTCCATGGAAGATATTTGTGTATTGTGTATTCTTATGTAGGACTGAAATTTTGAGAAATACAAAGGAAAAGGTGACATAATGGTGAAAAAAATGAACATATCACCACATTGTGAATCAGTTTGGCGAGACATAAAATAATAAAAAATAAGATGAAGTCGATGATTGAATCCAAATAGAACAAGAGAGGTTCTGAAGGCACAAAACTAAATATGAAGGATAAAACAAAAGTTCTGGAACACAAAGATTAAGATACATGTCATATAATTTAGACATGACATAATTATTCAATCCATGAACAATTTAAATGATATAAAGAAGATACTAGAATGTCCTAAATATTTTTAGGCCAAAACATTACACTTTTTGTATAGATTACATGACATGAAAGTGTTAGATAAGATAAAAAATGATGATTTTCAACATATCTTCAAAATGGGATTATTATTCTTTATTGGATTATCCATTGATTTATGGGTTTGAATTTGAGGAACCCTATGATGAATTCATGAATTATAAATAAGGTGTTTGACCATTAGAAAATTCATTCCATTCTAATCAAGAGGCATAGGCATTGAGATGTTACTGTTGGGTTCATACCTTATGTTCTTCATAGATAGGTTTTTTATTTTCTTTAATTTGTTGTTTAATTCTTTCTAGTTTAATTCCAATTTACCTATTTTAATAATTTTCGTTCTCAATCATTCTTCCATTGCTAAAATCTATTTTGATTCTCTGTTCAACTTATTTTTAATCTATTTTCCATTGTTTCAACTATTGACTTCCTTATTCTAAATCATATAACAGTTATTTCAATCATTCTATCCATTTTTATACATTTAATAAAATTTATCGTGAATGGATAATCCACTTAGGGTATATGGTTGATAATGAAGGAAATTTTAGAACATAATGAATGTAAACATTGATCTTTGGTAACCCTATGACTAGTAATTAGGTTAAAAAATCATTTCATCACATTATTTTGTACAACCATGACCTTGAGATGAGAAATTCAATGAACCAGGCCTAATTAGATTTCATAAGGCTATGACCATTATACTCTGACACTTTATCCCATAGTAGCTGAGAATAATGCATCTAGGTTGTTAGCTATACCTGGATTGAGGGATAATTGCAGCATAGTTAGATCGAACTGGTTTGATCGAAACCTATTGGAGACCCTTGCATCACTTTGTAACATAAGACATAGGACTATCTGAAGATATATTTTTTATTACCTTTTTCCTATACCGTAATATTGACCCTGATACCTTATTTTACTTCATTATACATTTTATTTTTTGTTGGATAATTAGTTTAATAAAATAAATTTAAATTGGAGTGACAAGACCATTGGTCAAAAATTGTCTATAATATTCCCCGCTCTCGGTGGGTTTGACCCTAGAATTTTACTTTACTATGAATTTTTAGTTCATCATTATTAAAATAATATAAAATTATCTTGATTATAACAAAGAGAAATAATGAAACCATTTCAACCATTCAAACAAAAATTTCGGAAATAATGAAACATACAACTTGAAGAAAAAATAAGAACTAATAAACTAATTAATAATGAAACATGTAATTAAAGGATGAAAAAAATCTAAATTTCAAATTAAAATAAATAGAAATAAAATAATGAAGTGATATAAATAAACTAAAAATAACCTGGATCAAAACCCCATGTTAGTCTCATCTCCAAACTCCAGGCCATCCCACAAGAAATAATCAAGAACTTGTTCCTTTTCCTTGTCTAAACCTCCTTCAATGTAATCTAATTAGGTACCAAACAATAGTCTGAATAGGGTGAGAGTACAACCTAGTAGGTTAAAACCACCATATCTAAAAACAATAAGTCTGATAAATAAGATCATGTAATAAATAGATTAACATGTGTATTAATTAATTAACTTAAAAAAATAAAATATTCCACCTGCTTTGGCACTAAGATAGAATATATCTGAGCATTTAGCATGCCCATGCCACCCATAACCACAAACCATAACATATGAACATAATTAGGAAAATACCTCTTTTTAATCAGTTCATCATCCAGGAAATTCCCCCTATATAAGAATTACGACATCTTATGTATAGCCCTCTAGATAAGCATTACAACATGAAGCTCAGTCATGACCGATATAGAAGCATTACTACATGAAAATGGGCCAAGTCTTTTATAAAATAATTTTAAAAGGAAACTATTCTAGGACCTCTAAATAGGAATTATATCATAATAATGGGACAATCCCCCTATATAATTATTACACCATGAAATTGTTCCAATACCACTATATAAGCATTACATGATGTATCACAATTGAAGTCATTATTTCAAGGATTCCACAATATCATATCATCAGCCATAATTTTTAATTATGAAAGTTACCATTTACGTTTCAATTAGAAACTTAATTGATCATGTGGGTCATAAACCATTAACATGTTAGTTTTCACCCAATTATATCATATCAAATACAGTAATTTCATTATAATTATCTTCTACCAAAGTGATTCCAAATCAATACATCTCTCAGGTTCTCATGTCATGTTAAACTCACTTTAAACCATTATAAAATTCATTACTATGAAAGGGTTTTCAAAATGAATTTTTATCCATAATCAAGGTTATAACCCCATTGAATCCAAAGGGATCCAATGAAAAATAAAATCTATTGTTTACAATAATTCATCATTCAATTATTTAATGCACATTTTGTGTCCACGTCATTTAAATATTGCATATACATAACAATTAAATAAACCATAGTGTTAGGTTTTAGACCACCTACCTTAAAAAAAATAATCTATGAAATTATTCCAACTGGTAATTCCAAAAATAATGAAGTTGAATACTATTTCAATAAGAAACCTAGATGAAACAAGATCCAGATCAATACCCAAACTAATCGCAAACGATAATTTCCACCACCATAATTGTCGAACAATATAAGACAATGGATAACCTTTGAAAAAAACTTACTAGATATTGATCACATGAATGGGACATCTTTAATAGAGTAATTCATTGGAAAATCTCTTAGAAATTTCATAGGGCTCTAGAGTGGAATTTTTCACATGGATAAATGAAAAACCTATGAATAAAGAACAAATTATAACAATTGGTGACAAGAAATACACAAAGTGTAAATGTATTACATGATGTGTATTTATAAATTTATGAGTACACTAAAATTATCATTATGTTGGGCGAATATAACCCTATACAAACATTACACATCATATTTGTAGATTCACGAAGTATAACAAGTTTACGTGACAAACTAGTTTATAGAATATATTAATTTCAACTAATTTTACCAAGGGATGTTTCACATTATGTAATGTATTTACATGGATTGTAAATTACCTATAGAAATCTTTAATCCCAATTTTTAAAAAATAAATCGAACAACCTACGATGCCCTAAAAAATCACAAGAAACCCTAAAATTCCATTTAAAATATTTTTACCTAGAATCCATTAATTCAAACAAACATACATCCCAAAAACATTTGGTCACTTTACACAAAAATATCTCTCCATTTTTGAATTAGACTTGACTAGAATGGATTTAAATAGAATAAAAAACCAAAAAATAGGTTCACTAAAAAACTCAATGAGGAACATACCTTGAAAATGAAACGATCATAAAACCTCCCCAACATATAATAGCTCTCCCTTGAGCTACTCAAAGAATCGATGAGCGATATCAACGAATGAGTATAGAAAATGTGCTTTCATATTTGATCCCCTATCCTAAGTATCCCATTGTACACACCCATGTTTCCACTTCACATGAAACAAAGGTATAGTTCCCTTTAAAAGATAATTCTTACTATGGTCCACAATCTATATCAAACGCTCCTCAAAGGACACATATAATGAAATCCCAATTTCCTAAATTTATACTACTTGAGATGGATGATAATAATATCTATATAGAAAAACACATGAAAAAATCAGGCAACTATTTGTAGAATTGTGGAAGGGATAATCGGTTTTCCATTGGAATGTCCCTCTACACTATCTCAAATAGCCCAAAAAACATGGGTTCCTACATTCATAGTTTCTTAATACTAGGTTTCCCTAACCTAGGAAGCCCCCAAATGAAAACGCAATGACCAAACAAAAACTATAGAGGTCATATCCAATTGACAACATAAGATTTATGCTTAATCTTCGTGACCTCTATCTACTTCCGGATCAAATTAACATGATCATAAGTATCCATCGTGAGACTGGGTCCAACAAACACTAACATTCCAATGTATAACTGTCAAAGAGTCGAACTGTATGACCTTCTTTAAAAATTATAGAAAAATTCTATTTTTATTGACTCATGGAAGTTTTTTAATATAATATAAGTCCACTAATTCCATATTATTATACCATGAACAACTGAAATCCAAAAAGGGCTCATATCATATCCTACGACATCTGAATTGTTCGTTCAGATTAACCATCAATTTGAGGATAACATGTCATACTAAGTAGAACCTATGATTCTATATCCTTTTTAATATCCTTCTAAAACCAAAAAAATGATATTATGATATTTTCCAGAAACCATACACCTTGTAACTCCATAATGTCAATCTATCACATGCATATATATACTACCCATATCATCAACAATTAATGTCTTCCGGATAGGAAAGAAGTGAGATACATTTTTAGTCTATCTAGGATCAACCATAATATATCATTCCTAATGGGTGTATTATACAATCTTGTCACAAAATCTATAGTGACATCATTGCATTTCCATTTAGAAATGCTAAGAGACTGTAGAGGCTCGGTAGGCCTTCGATGCTTGACGTTCACTAGGAAACTGATGAAACAGTACTCTACAAAGACTACTAACTCCTTCTTTATTTTAGACAATAGTAATATCTATGGAGATCATAAATAATCTTTTTTAATCCATAGTTTTCCTCCCATATATAAAAATGAAAATTTAACATTAGCTCTACAAGTATGCTCATATGAACCTATAATAGACAAAAGAGAGACATGTTGCTATTAAAAGACTATTCTGTTGGGGGCTCCCAAGAATATAAGATATCCCTAAGAACCAATCCATCAAGATCAGATAAAATCATTTTCTTTATCTGATTAAGAATCTTATGTAAGATGATGTTGAAGACAAAGTTACTCATCCCTGGGAATCCTATACATCCAAATGAATGTATGAAAAGAGTAACACAATATTACACTCATCAAAAGACTTAGGAACATCCTTTTTCTACATCTTCTGGCTTATAGAACACATAACTATGATCTCATTTCATGGTGTATAAGATAAATCATAGTCAAAAGAACATAGATACTCGAATATCCTCCTCTACTGAAGGTTTATGTGCCACATAAAAAAGATGTACTTGAGTTTCTTGTGTTATTGTATACTAAAACACTCTATCCAAAAAGAGAGTGTCTCCAACATATCAGATTATATAACACCAATTATAAGTTCATATCATGAGTAGGATAATTCCTCTAATGTTTTCTCAACTGCTTTTTGTCATTAGTAACTAATCAATCCTCCTGCATCAAAACTAATCTAAGTCTAATACAGGTTGTTTCATAGTACACTGTATATTCTTTACCCAACACGGGTAATGTTAGGATAATTTCTTAGGTCCGGACACATTTATCTCATATAAATCCTAACAATATGCATATTAACAAAAAACTATAGTTGTTTCTTAGTTATCTTAGACATTAGTGCTTCTATATGGGAGTAGTCTTAGATAAATCCTCGATAATAACAAGAAATATATAGAAAAATCTGAATCTTGAAGACGTTCTTGGGTCACACCCAAGATACTAGGGTTCCAACCTTCTTCAAGTCTATTAAAACGCCTTTATCTAACATGAAATGAGCTATCAAATGGAACTTTATCAATCTATAAATTTCATTTTGTTATCTTTTCATAAATATTATGCTCTATCAATGTACTAAATACTATGTCAAGATTTTGGAAATGAATGTACAAGGGATGAGAATATAATATTTTTTTAAAAACAATGCACTAAATGTATATCATGAAATGGTTGAATGATCCAATTCATCAAGTCCGTGAATACCACCCGTTCCCTCATCAAACCAAATATTATAACTATCAACTAATACAATCCATACCTCATCCTAAAATATGTACAAGTTTTGTATGATGATATCAAAATCAAATAGTTGTTTCCTTATCTAAAATTTATTTTGGAAAAAATCTTATAAACTATTAGCTTATTGATGATATCATCAATTTAAGAAAGGGGGTAATATTTCATGACTATCATCTAGTTCAATCTCTGATAATAAAAACATAATCACAAACTCCCATCATCATTCTTAGAGAAAAAACTAAAGAACCCCGTGTATATGTACTAGTCTATATGAACCCTTTATCTTACAGATCATCCAACTGATCATTCAACTCCTAAATCTCCTCTGGTGCCATTCTGCATGTTGAAATAGAAACTAGTTTTTATCGAAGCACTTAATCGATCATGAAGTCAACCTATCACTCATGAGGTAACCCATAAAAAATCATTAGTAAATATAGCAGAATATTTCTCTACCACTAGTGGAAGAGTACCCTACATAATTCCACCATCATCCATGATAATAATTTCTACCTAATGCATGAGAAAATAAAATCTTGATTGAATTGTTTCCACAAAACCATAGTGAATATCCCCTTCACTCTGTTGAAAATAGATGCCTCATTCTAGAAAGATAATAGTAAATCTTGTATGACAAAAATAGATATAAGTATGGTCTGTAACTATCCAACACATACCATGAATCAAATTTAAGGCTATAATTTCTAAAAAAATGTTCCCAAAAGAAATAGTGAACACCAATTTCTAGAGAACACTTTTTTAAATGCTTGATATTCTCTAACTACTCTCCCAATATTGTGTTGATGGTTAGAATATAATACACCTTTTCCAAAACTATGCCAATAATGTTTTTAAATATAGAAGAATATATGGAATGTGATTCTCATTTATTAAAAAAATGAATGAATGGACTGTTTTTACATGAATCATACCTCTGATGATAGATGATCTTTTATCCACACTAGCTAGAGCAGATTTCATAGCATAAAACTAACTTCCCCTTCTTCCTTGGGCTCTAGTATAACTTTTCAATAATATCCCCTATGTATGGAACTACTCCTACCCTGGGGAACCATGCCCCCATCCTCGACCTGAATTTCATATGGAACTCTAGCTTCCAGCCTACTGAGGGGTAGCTGAGTCCTTCCTAGAATCCATTACCAGTCCTGATCCCCTACCACTGTTCTAATATGAGAGTTTCATACAAAACATATGAATATTATCCATGTTACCACATGAATGGAACTATAAAATAGGGTACATACACTGAGTCCACCTGTGGACCAACATTCCACCCCGATAGAATTTTAATGAAACAAGGTCCTAATAAGGACATGCACTTTCCTTACTTCTCTGCCAAATATTTACCTTGAAAAAACTATCATAGTGGTGCTTTTTTTCACTAAAATAATAGACTCCATTTTAACCTACTAAAGTATAATTTCCACTACTCATGACCTATATCAAATTTTATTTCTCCATGAGTTCCTAATTCATCACCTCCAAAAAGATAATCCAGAGAAATATATTCACTTATGAACTGATCTAACAGTGAATCACATCCTGAAGACATCTCCCTATGGAGATATCATCTTCTTCTATAGATGTTTCAAAGTACTAGAAGTCAGTGAAATGTATTTTGTAGATCATAACTGAGATTCCCTCCCATGTACGATGCATGAACTCATCACCCTTGTCATCCCTTAAGGTATCTAAAAAAAGTGACTTAGGAACTTCACCTCAAATTCATTCAAATATAACTTCTATTTCTCCTATATATCACTATAATATCCCATAAACTCTTAGAAATCCCATGAATCATTTACATGACAATCTTCAATATCCTCTTGATGGGACTATCATATTTCTTAAAGATTGTATGTAATGACTCTATCTAGAACTAAACATTTGAGGGGCCTACCTCCCTAGTGAATATAGGTTTTTGTTGTAGCTAAAAATACCTCATCCACTCAAACATTGAAGGCACAATACAAATAGTCTCCCTCTCCATGCACCATCTGAACCTAATGAATATTTCATGATGACGATCATGAATGTGATAAAAAATAAATATAAGACTCCACAATTTAGATACATTTAGAACATTCTTATTTTAAACCTCCCTAATTTCAATTCAATGATAAAGAAGAGGAATAATATATTCAATAAAAACACGCTCCTTATAACACTTTCTAAGATAATGATCAACCATAAGAAGTTACAAAAGAAGAGAAACACTAGCTCATAGTCTCTCTAAAAATTGATTACAAGTGTTTTAACATGACATAACAATTTTTTTATTTCATTTGTTAGATATAACACGTATCTCATTGAATATTTATAATACGAAACTATACCACATTCTATAACTATGTACCTATCATGAAGAATTATTGTTAGGATATATCCTTATGTGTATATCATGATTCACAAATACTCATCCCACTCCATACAAAACCACATGTAGGAATATCAAGAAACAATAAAAACACAAAACATGTGAATCAACTTGGGTGAAATAATATCAACTATAACGAAGAAAAGAATATGAACAACAATCCCATACATGGGAACGTAGATATTCTCTCCTACATGGGTTAGATACTCCCATTCATAATTTCATTACCAATTCCTGACATACCCTAGTATCATTTATACCTTTACCTAATTGTAAAAAAACATAATAGAAAAACTTAATGATTTGTTAACACCTTTTAAAATCACCCAAATTTGGATCTCTCTCACATGTAAAAAATTGGGTTAGTTATGGGGACTCATGCATGACTCCCTATACACCAAAGAATTCTGACTAAAAGTGGGGAAGTGACAAGAATAGTGGGGAGACTATTCCCAAAGGTATAGAGTTTAAATATATAAGAAACAAATAATACCATTAAATATAAAAGTAATGGAAATAGTGGAATGAAACATATAAATTGGAAGTAAAAGGAAGAACCAATAAACCATATAATAGAGAGCCATGTAATGACATGCTGAACTGTATCTAAATATTAAAATGAAATTAATACAAATAAATTTACCAACTAACAAAAATAAAATTAAAAGTCCCAAGTATAGTACCCCATGTTGGTCCCAACTCCAAACTCCAGCCCATCCAGTAAAAAAATCAATAACAAGATCACTTTTCCTTTTCTAAACCCGAATCAATGTAATATTCACAGTTACCAAATGGTGAGCCAAATAGGGTGTGAGTAAAACCTAGTAAGTCAACACCACCGTTTCTAAAAAACCCAATGTAATAAATAATTTCAGGTAATTAATAGAAAAATATGTGTATTAATTAATCAACTTAATATAATATAATAATCAATATACATTGGAACAATGATGAAATATATATGATCATATGGAAAAACAATGTGACCCATTAATAAAAACAATGGAAAAAACTTTACTGGGAAATGATGTCTGTAAACGAATTTTTGTATCCTATAAAATACACCTATATAAGAATTATTTCATTCCATCCAGAGCCTTATTTATAAGATTTACAACATGAAACTGAGCCAATCCCACTATATACACATTATAACATGAAACTATGTTTACCCTGATATATAATAATTACAACATCAAACTAGTCTAAGACCACGATATAAGCATTACAACATGAATCCGGGATAATCCCAATATATAATAATTACTACATGAATCAAAATGGAAGTCATAATATAACATATACAACCATATCATATCATTAGCATCAATGGTTAATTATTCAAGTTAACATTTTTGTATCAATTACACATTTTCTTGGTAAATTGGGTCTTAAACCATTAACAACACTTTCTTTTCCAAATTATTTTATATCAAACATATCCATTTCAAAAAAATAAGTTATTACCAAGGTGGTTCCATATCAATAAATAACAAGGTTCTCATGTCATGATAATAACACATAAAACCATTATCAAAATCATTATTAAGAAATAATTAACTCACCCAATGGGTAGTCAAATGCCATATCATAACAACATTGAATCACAAGGGATCTGAGTTATAATCCAATCCATGTTTTTACAATAATTAATCATTAAATAAATTAATGTGCATGTCGTGTTAGAGAAATAAAAATATTACACATACTTTACAATTAAACATACAATAGGGTTAACTTTTAGACTACCTACCAAAAACCATTGATTAATAGAACAATTACAACTTTTAATACTGGCAGGAAAAAAGGTGAAGAGGATTAAAAGAATTAAACTAGATAAAGTTGAAGGAAAACCAAATTAAAAAACATTTAAGAGAGTGATTTCTTGAACGTGATGTATAGATTGGTGGAATGAACTCGAAAATCACTTGGAAATCTTATATGGATTCAGAGGGTTTGGCTGCACAAAGTTGAAAAAAAAAACATAAGAGTGAGGAACAATTTAAAACAACTGATCCAGAGAAATATATAGCTTGTAAATGTATTACACGATGTGTAAATTTATTACACAGTGTGTGAATGAAAAAATAGGTGTGAAATTATCAATTTATGAGTACACAAAAAATAGAACTTCTTTTGGTAAATTTAACCCTATCCAAACATTAAACATCATGCAACGTAGATTCACGACATATAACAAGTTCATTTCATGAATTTATTCATGATTTGTATTCATTTCACAGAATTTCCACCATGACAGTTACATATCATGTAACGTATTTACATGCCCTATAAATGCTTTGTAGATACCTATAAAACTAGGTTCTTAAAAAGATCCCAAACCACATGTGAAGAATAAAAACTTATATGACACCATCATAAATTCATTTAAAACATTTATACCCAGAATCATTAATTAATTAAAAAAATACATCACTGATCATTATGTCATTTCCCCAAATAAAAGGTATGACTCTCCGAATGAGACAAGACCAAAATCGTTTTAAAGACAAGGAAACCCCGAATAAAATAATTTGAATGAAAAACTCATAGAGGAAAATACCTAAAAAATAATATATAATATAGGAAGAGGTACTATAATAGAGTTTTGGTTTAGATAATTCTTTTTAATGAGTGGAGAAATAGGGTGATGGTGAGATCCTTTTATTAGTGAAGTGATTTTCATTTTCTAAATATATACATTTAATATAAAGAGAGAAGAATCATAAAATGGATTTTGGATAAAAAATTCGAAAACAATAGTGTGTGGGATGAGGTAAGGACTTTCATCACATAACTGTAAAAATTAACGATTTAGAAAAAAGTATTAATGCTGCTAAATTATTTGAAATAAATTGGTTTATTATTAATAAAAAAATAATTATGGGACTTACAAAACAATCCAAAACCAAATTATACCTTATGGATAGATCGTTAAATGAAGTCAACCAAAAAGTTGTTTTTATAAAATTAAAATAATATTTATGTTTTGAAATGACAAACATGAGTTTTGTAAATTCGAAATTTTATTTTTAATTGAAAATTATTATTTATAAATGTATAATTTTTTATACTAAAAATGTTTTAAAAAGATTATAATTATTATTTTATTATGGAAATATCTTATAATTTTTAGTATTTAAAAAATTGATATTTTTCACTATTCTCCCAAAAATTTAACATATATAAAAAAATATCAAAAATATATTCTAAGATAATTTTTACCTGAATTTTTCAATAAATAAAATCATTTTATAAAAATAAAATTCTAAAATTTATAAATTCATTTTCTAATGAAAATAAAAAATATAAAGAAAAACTATTCTTATTAATGAAACTAGTTTTTTAAGTGATCTTAAAATTATTTAATATCAATTTATAATTAAAATAATGTTTATATATTAGTTTTTATGTCAAAATATTTTAAAAGTATTAAATTTTTTTATTAGGATAAAATATAAAATACCTCAAAAGATATTATTTTTTAAAGAACAATCCTTTTTAATCATATTAATTGTTTATCCTATAATGGTATGAAATTTTAGTTAAGTAGAATCTTTTTTATTTACATGGGGTTTATTATTTTTAATATTTTATTTGTAAAAATTTTATACTATGCCATGGATCAATTATGTTTTATGTTTTCTGAGGATAAAGCTATCAAACCCTTTAGTCATAGTTAACGGAAAGATATATAGTAACATATTATGGTATTACATTATCCCCCATTAAATAAATTACAACCTTGTAATTTTAAAAATGGATCACCATTGAAAAATCAAAGGGTTCCACAAGAAAATAAATATATATTTTATACTATGATCAAAAACTCAAAATCTAACGCACTAAGAGATGCATCATTTCCCATAAAATAATAATAAATTGATATATTCCATTATCCCTAAAATTTGAACAATATATGATTCATTAGTAGGTTATCAGAATCTCAAATAAGAAACCATCCCCATATTCAATATCTTAATCACATTTACATTAAAATACTAAAACATAAATATTTTATGATAATATCTAATAAAATGAGATAAAATGTTCACATGAATATGAAAACTCAATTATAACTTTCCTTCAACAAAAAACACCTTTATTTCAACCTATTATACGTTTTGTTCAACTATGCCACATTTAGATCATCATATGAATTTCTCTTTTTATAATAGATTATCCATTATTATTTTATTATTAGGTCCTCAATCTTTATAAGGTATATATAAAACCCTTATATTACTTTTAAATTAATCATAATGGTTAATAAAAAAAATGTTACGGTGACTTCCAAGGTATTTATTGAATAAATTGTTTTCTTATTGATTATTATTATTGAATTAAATTGTAAAATTTAGTATGGTAATTAATTTTTAAAACAAATAATGTTATTAAATTGATTTGTTATAAGGTTATTTATTTAAAAAAATAATTTTAAAATTAATGATTTTGATTTTGAAAAAACTAATTTTATTTCTTTAATTCAGATTGTAGAAATTATATTATTATGTATTTTATAATTTTCTAAACAAGATTAATTTTCGGTGAATTGTAAAAAATACAATTTTTTTATAAAATATTGTATTTTCCACGAAATCTCCATGAAATTATTATGTTATAAAAAATTATTTCAACTACTTAATAACTAAATAATTTTATTATAATATGAATATTTTACAAAATTAATTTATAAAATGAATGTTATATTTTCCCATGATAACAATAAAAAACATTGTTATTACCGATGTTGTTCTTGCTCAGCGTAGACAAAGTCAAAAATGGTATCATATATATATATAATAATTGAGTTAAAAAAATTATTTTCTTGATTTTTTATTAATTATTAGGTATTATTTATGATTTTTTTATTAATTTATAATTTAATAGTTATATAACATGAGTGTTATCCAAATCCCCTTGTAATTCATGCGTAATGCAAGAAAAGACAAATTAAATAATTAAGGAATTGAATTTGACATTGAAATTTGTAAATGATCAAAACCAAAGAAAATAAATTATTAATTTGAACCTATGTAATTAATTTTTATGATATTAATTCGTTTTGAATTATTATAAATGAAATAATTTTCATTAATGATTATGCAATGATGATGGAATACTTGTGCATGAAAATGAAAAATAAATATAATGTTTTTAATTAAAATTATAAGTACCATTGACTAGATCCAAACTTGAATAAATTTTTTACCAATAGAAAATTTTGACCATTATATCTTTTGGATTGAAATTTCGGACATTTTTGATCCAAAATAACCACCTTAAGACCTTTAGAATATTTCATTTAAAAATATGTTTAGGTGTTCACACTATAATCGTTAGTTTGTATAAGATTTTTCTTTTTGGTTTTCAATATATTTTTTTCAATTATATATTCTTTGAAAATATTGTAAAATTATTTTTTTTAAATTTATTATTAATTTTTATGGTATAAATAACTACCTTAATTGTTTTCACAATAATGATGCAGTAATTATTAAATTGTTAAATAATTTAAATCAATTATTTTAAAAATAATAAAGTAAATACCATTTATATATTTTTAATCTAATTAAATAATTCAGTTGAATTATTTGATATTTTTAAGTTATAATAAAAAAATTTATTTCAATTTGAAACCTTGTTTTTATGTTTTTAATGTCAAAAGTTATGAATAGTGTTTAATTTGGAAAAATAATTTTTCATGAATATAATATTTTATAATTTTTTTTAAAATCACAAAATTAGTTAAAAAGGGATAAATGAATTAATTTTTTTTAATATTGTGATATCCTAAGATTTTTATCCCGTTTTAAAATCTTTAACCCAATATTAGACTTAATATAATTTAATATTTTATGTAATTTATAAATTACCCCTCACCTCAATTATTAAGGGAGGCTCATTCCTTCACAATATTTTCATCATCCTGAGAATTATTCCTCAATAATCCTCTAAAAAATTCCTTTCTCCTCATCCCATTCCACATTATAGTTTTTTTTGTATCCCAAAAAGACCACTTTCAATAGCCTTGTGGAGGTTCCCAAGGAAAAATTTTCAAGAGGTCAAATTCCCTCTTCCCCTCTTTTAAAATATTCATATCTTTTATCTTTTTCTTACTCATATTCAATGTCTCATGAAAACTATATTATCATATATATATATTAATTTTATTTCGTGAAATGGTATATTGATCTTTGAATATGTCATTTCATTATTTTAGTCTTAAAAATGAAATTGTCGTTCATGGTGTGTCAATTCACCTCCTTCAGGGACAAAGAGTTATCATTTCCTGATACCAAAAGTCACGGGAAGTATAGATTAACTGGTTATTTTTTAAAATGTCTCAATATTTATATTTTATCACTTCTGGGGTGTTATTTCAATTTAATAAGAAAAAACAATAATGAAACGACCATGGAAACCATGAAAAGAATGCACTGAAACGATGGAAATAACAAAATATTGTTAATAAATATGTATAAAATGATATCAGGAGATCATTTAAGTTATTTTAAACATGATTATAGTTCTATAATATATCAATAAAACTCTTAATAAATGTATATTGAATGTTTTAACACCTTTTATGTAAGACGAACCTGAGGTAAGTGAATTCCTACCACAATTTCCTTTCTTTGGATTGACATTATACATCATTGATTTTATCATGCTAAGATTATTTTTGAAATTACTTTTAATTATATTATATTTTATTATTTCAATTTATAGTCAATATACATATTCCTTCCATTTTACTTATTCTTGCTTCAATGATATGATATTAGTAAGAGAATTTTCATTATAATCCTGTTTTAAAATTCTATTTTTAAAAAATTATAAAGGAATTATTTTTTAAAAGTATTAATATTTTAATGAATATGTTATGGTTATTTGTATTTTCATATAATAAAGAGTGTGAACTATATCTACCTCCCACTTATTGGGTATGTTTAAGTTGTAGTTTGGTTATATGGTTACTCTAAGTGTAAATGAGATGGTTACACAATAAGGTAGCAGTGAGGGTTATATTATAAGGTATACATATGGGAAATAAATCATAATTTAGCCATGAGGGATAAAATATTAGTTATTTAATTCCCTAGGTTACTTATATGTTTTTTTATTTTTTATGGAAATCACAAGTTTTATCACAAGTATGTGTATGATACTTGATGGATGAAAAGTATGCCTTTTTTGAAATGATTTCATTTACATATATTTTTTATAGACTAATTGTCTATTTCCATATTTTTATATACCTTTTTGACATTTTGTGCTCATTCCATGTTTTGAAATGTTTTTAAAGGGGTTATGTATGGGTAAGAGAAATGAAGAATCTAAGATGAATATTTTGAAGGCTATTTGTGAAAAGATTTCATGTCTCATTGAAACCCTTTTTTATTATTAAATAAATGGATACTATTTTATTTGTTCCTACTTTTCATAATTATGGGTTTATTTTTATGAAATATGTACTAATTTTTGAAAACACTAAACTGAAATTGTTTTGAGAATGTAATAATGTAAATTCAAAAGGAATTTACATGACTATGTAATGTTTTAGAATGGGTCATTGTATTTTAAATCTGAGCCTCATTTAGACAACTTTAGCTGTTAGGATGATGATAATAGAATACAGTAAATGAATCTTATCTTATTTTTATATCGAAATGATATAGAAATTTAATAATAATATGTTTCTTAATCTATGAAATGTCTATTTAGAATGGTTTTCCACATAAACACATTGAACCTGAAGTTAGAATGAACCGAGTGGCTGATATCATTCTGAATGTCGAACATGCAATGGTAGGGATTGTAACTAAGAAGTTTGTGATAGTAATGGATCATATGATGGAGGAAATAAATGAAAGAGACATCCATACAATAGATAATAAAGAGCTACCCCAAAGTAATACGAGGATATTGGAACATTTTAGGATGCAACACCTTCTATCATTTAGTGGATATTCTAAAAAAATGGTGGATGAGTGGTGGATTAAATCCCTTTAAATTATATTTTATGTCATGGGGTGTTTAGATAATCAAATGGATATTCTTTGTATTTATCATTTTGAAGTTGAAGCTGTCTAGTGGTGGTCAATGGTTAAGGATAGGTGGGATATAAATGAGATTTATGACATGGAATAAAATTAATTTAAGAATATTTTCCTTGAAAAATATTTTCTTTAGGTTGTTCAACATAGTATCAAAAAAAATCCTTGAATTTAAATAAAAGGTGTAAAATTCAGTGGCTATGTATGAAGAAAACATCACATGATTGGAATGGTATTCTCAAAATTTTATTTAGGATCTTAATAATAAAGTCAATCATTTAAACTATGGATTGAAGCCAAGATACTGAAGGGAATTGACCTCTCAAGAATTAAAAAGTCAAGAGAAATATGTTTGATGTGTTGAGATGGTAGAAATGGTGATTTTTGAAGATCACATGTACTTTGAAAATAAGACGAAGAAAAGTACCAAATGGAAGGAAATGTTTAAGAATCAACCAAAGAAACCAAATGGTAAGAAAGTTAAGTTACCAGTTTGTGGGATGTGTGGTAAAAATAACCTTGGGAATGTGATAAAAAACTAGGAAGTTTTTTCGATTTTGTATGTTTGGACATATGGCATAAGATTGAATTGAAAATGATTATATTATTAATTCTGATAAGAAAACTATAAAGTCTTTCAAATGTGGTGAGATGGGTAATTATGAAAATAAATTCAAAATAAAGATTTGAATGATGGTAACTAGTAAGATTATAAGTAGAAGGTTGCAGTGAGAGTCTTTGCAATAATGTCAACAGATGTTGGGCCATCCAATGAAGTGGTATCATGTAAGTTGTTTGTTCACTCATATTTTTCTAATGATAATTTTTATATGGGGTATACATATTCTTTTATTTCTAAGAACTTTTATTGTATATTGGAAATTTCACCTCATAAAATGAAAAAGAGCTCATGGTTAAAAAATCGGGGGAAATATTATGGCCAAATGGCATTATAAGAATATTCCAATTATTGTATTTGAAAATAAATTACCTTCAAACCATGTTTTCCCCTTACTTGAGTTTGATGTTATTCTATGTATTGATTAGATTTCTAACTATCATGCTAAGATTTATTTTAGATTCAAAGTTGGTATATTTCAAAAACATTTTATGTTTGTATAAAATAATGAAACTATAACATTGGTAAATTATTAGGAAGATCAAAAAATATAAAAATATTGAAATGAAATTTATCTTCCAAATTTTTTTGAAAAAAGGTAACTGTTCAAATTAATTATGTTCTTATGGTAAATGAATACCTTGATGTTTTTTCTAACGAGTTAACTAATGATATACCTGATCAAGATGTTGAATTTTCCATTGAATTTGTTCCGGATGCTATGAAAATTTCATAAATCCTTATCTAATGGCTCAAATTGAACTTGTTTATCTGAAAAGGAAGTTGAAGGAGTTTCATGATAAAGGTTACATTCAACCTAGCACTTCACCAAGGGGTTCTATTACTTTGTCCACTAAAAAGAAATATGGTCCCATGAGGCTTTTCATAGATTATATGTGACACGATCAGTCCCAATGGGTTTCGTGCCAGGACTCCCCGTGCCTGCCTCTAATAGTCCAGGGGCTCGTGACTAGCACCTATTAGTCATGTCACTTACTTGGGAGGCATTTCTTAATTACATGTATATTTAAACACATCTCCAAGACAAAAAATGATGAAATGTAAAAATCCCTAACAAGAAAAATGCATGCATACTACTAAACCCAACTGATAAAGTACAATGTAAAGTAAAATGAAAAAAAGTAAACTAGGCCAGAATACAATCCCACAAATAAGAAATAGTCTACCAACTACAAAGTCTTACCTGTAAGAAAAAAATTTTGGTATTGGGACTGCTTCTCGAAGACGTAGGAAAACCTCAGACATTCTATATCTCAAAAAGCTCTGTCTAGTCCTTGTCCACAGAGGATTCCATCAAATGGTAGATCATCAGAAAAAGACACGACATGTGCAGGTGAATACCATGCTTAGGTGAGTATAATAATACTTAATTGGACACCTTGAAAAGAAAAAATATGTACAAAAATTAAATTTAAAGATAGCTCCACACAATGTATTTCTACAGACCATATAATAAGAACATATCCAAATACACTCAATACCCAAATTCATAGTCTAGAGGTTAGTCCCAACGACCACATACAAAAGCTAGGGATTCACTCTGAAGATTCCAGGAAGCACTAATCTAGGAGAACTCACTCTGGAGTCTAATATCCATGATGATGTATGTCTGAGAAGTAATGTTGATCAAGAACCACCATGATAGAGAGATATACTGATAGATCTAAAGTGAGAATATGATACACTCTCTATGGGAGAACCAACTCCATGAGTGGGAAGACCATGATACATAGATGAGTATAATTTCTATGGTTGTGTAGTATACCACAACTCATATGGATTCAACTTCCACGTGGAGGACCAATGTCCATCAGGATTGTCCACATCAATAATCTGACTATACCGAGGTAATAACAATTGATAGAGAATCCAACTTCGGTCCCCTCATAGGGGACTCCCAACACTATGAAAATATTCTTACTGGAGGGGGTCACACTCATGTAGATAGGAAGTGATACTAGCGAGACATTAGGGTAATGGGAAATAGGAACCATCCCAAATGAAACTAGTCCATGATATAGTGGAAAATTAGATCATACCATATAGAAAATAGTACATTTTGTATAGAAGTGACAAAAACTATGTCCCATCACCCCATGTACTGCCAATATACAATGATTCATGTTAAAAGAACATCTAATGTAGGAAAATGTATACATGTCATGTAGAGGGTCTCATATGCTATGTACAACTATCCAGGGCCCGCTCTATGTACGCTGGCCATGCACCAGTACAAGGATTCAACCCCTGTTTTCTAATCTGTGTACTAGTACACATGGTATCCCATGTATCTGTTTGGGGTTTGGCCATGCAGTGGATTAGATGTCGTGTACTCCACCCCATATCTGTGTTTCCACTAAGATACATTCTAAATTCTTGGGAAGGTCCCACAAACTGTGTGATATCTGTTGCAAACTGTGTAACACTTCCATACCTCCTAAAACCCATACCACCACGGAACTGGTCCCACTCTACGTTCATTTTGAGTCACACACCTTGTTCATCATGATTTTTCAGAATTCCAAGTTCTAATTCCTGTCATATTCCTCAATTTTTTGACCAATGATTCTGGCTGTGAATCATCATGAGAATCCAGATATGATGTTTTATAGTCCCACCATTAATGATTTTCTATGTTTTGGGACTCCAATCCTCCTGGAAATCCATTTTCTATGATCTTCTTAAAGAAAAATCGACGGATGATATCTCCTGAAAAACATTGATCCAACCATCGTCATCACCATCGCACTCATCTAGGACATCATGACTCTAGATAAATTTTTTTATATTGTTATGTCATGAACTTAATTCCCAATGTTCCTTCGTTCATATCCCTATGAAGAACAAAGAATGTGAAGAGATAAAAGGGGAAAATCGCAAAGAAATAACATGAGGAATGAAACATGGACAATTTTTTTTCACCTTGATCCTCTCATATTATAAAGATCAAGAGACTAAATCAAAATAGAAATAATTCCCCAAATAAAACCTCAAATCACCCATCCCGAATGAATGAATGAACCACGGGTCAACCTATTTGTTGGTTGATCCATGTTCATCGTTAAATACCTGAAACAGAATGAAAGAATGAAATTAAATGCACTTCCTCTGGGTAGGATCATTTTTTGAATAATATCTATCACTGTATTGCTACCATAGGTGAGATTCTTCAAATTGACGATTTTCGAACTCCAATCCAAGATCCGTCATTTTTAATCGAGAGAATTGTCTGTGGATCTCCCCCTAAAGCTTTCAGGGATTTCATTAGGGTTTCTAATTATAACCTTGGCTTATGAACATGCTGTTTATTAAAATGGGGAAAATTCATAGCTTTGTCCCCATAATGTCAAATAAATTAAATTCTTGATTTATTTTATTTCATTAAACATACAAAAATTAACTTTCACAGTCGACCCATACTGGCTAATGTTAGGAATCACCAAAGGTAATTCCTTTTTTTTATGCAACGAAACCCATAGAATTCTGATACGGGAACCCCTTCTTGATGTTATTCTAATTTTTTTAGGAAAACTTCTTGTGCCTTCAATTTAAGAGATTAAAATATTTCAATCATTTATCTCGGGCATTCTATGCCTTGGAATCACACATCATCTCAATGAATGGTTTCAAATTAATTCCATATAACATTTAAAAACAATACATGGAAAATTTGAGACATTAAATTCTTCCCACCTGGGAAATTTACATCACTAAAGAGTCAAACCAAATAGATTAAAAAAATATGTGGGTACATTGCACAAATCATATCCTCACACTCCCATGTTCTCTCCTAGAGATTCCCATGCTACCACTAAACACTCACAAAGGGAATCGATCATCCATGAATGATAATATCCTACTAATACTCAATCTCAACTAGGTACTCCAAAAAAGTTTCTCCATCCTTGATGCTCATCTCTTCCCAGTCGATGATGTGTGATGGACCATGTACGTACCTCCTAAAATGCGACACATGGAAGACATCATGTACCTAGTGAAACTGTGGGGGTAGAGCTCGGTGGTACACCACCTCCCCTACTCCACTCATTATCTGAAAAGGGATAATAAACCATAACTATAACTTAGCACCTCGGCCAAACCTCTACAATAGCCATCGAGTTGAGACAGGAAGTGATAAATGGTTTCCTTCTTTTAACTCCAGAGGTCTCCCTTTTATATTTGGATACGACTTTTATCATTTCTATGTAGTATTTATCTTCTCTCATATGATCATCAACTTCTTTGTAGCAGATGATACGAACTCCAGGCCTATGAGTGATGACTCTCCTAGGTCAGTCCAACAATTTGGTGACCTAGAGGGTCACCCGTACAAAGCCTCAAATGGTGCCATAATAATGGGGGTGTGGTAGATATTGTTTTATGAAAAGTACACCAGTGGTAAGTGGTCCTCCCAGCTATGACCATAGTTCAATTTGTGTGCCTAGATCATTTCCTCTAGAACCTGAATGGTCCTATCCATCTTGATATCTATCCAGGGATGAAATGATGTGCTCAAGCATAATGGAATCCGAAACACCTCCTGCAATCTCTTCCAAAAAACAAGATGTGAATTGAACATCATGACTTGAAACTATCATCGATAGGACTTAGTGAATCCACTCTATCTCCCACATATAGATTCATCCCATGATCTCTACTGAGATCTACATTTACATAACTATAAAGTGGTTGAACTTTGTGAGTCTGTCAACAATCAACCAGATAGAATCATGTCCTCTAGATTTACGTGGTAAAACCATCATGAATTCCATCTATATTCATCCAATTTTCATTATAGCACCTCTAGAGGTGAGAAAATCCTGTTGGAAACTATGTTCTCAACCTTCCCCCGTTGGCACATATGGAATCAAGAAATAAACCCTTCCACTTCTTTCTCTATCATTGTCTACAAAATTTAATATCAAAGGTCCTGATATATTTTATCCGCACTAGGGTGTATCACTAAAGGGGATGTATGAAAATCCCTCAGAACCTCCTCCTACAAAGGTTCTGGTACAACTATACGTCCCCTAAAAATAATTATTTTCTCCCCACCTTGTGAATATCCATCAAGAGCATTCCCTATGGAAATATGATCATGTAATGTGTCATTGTTGGTATCCCCACACCTTTCCTCCCCGAATTTATGTAAGAGTGGGGGTGGGTGACAACCATTGACTGGATGTAAGAATCATCATCTCCATCCATTAAGGATAACTATAACTAGTACAACTTCTCTAATTACACTTTCAACACCTATAAACATGATCTTCTTCTATGAGAATCAACATCCATGTTCCTAGAGTATTTATAATATCAAAGTCAAAGTCTTAGAGGAACTCTAGCTATTTCCTCTATCTCATGTTCAGATCCTACTGGGAGAAGATATACTTGATACTATTGTGATCATAGTAGACAATAAACTGCTCTACCATTAGGTAGTATCACCACATTATCAGTGCAAAGACTACCATTGGAAACATAAGAACATGGTTCACATAATTCTACTCATGTTGTGTCAACTGTAGAAAACCACAGGCAATCGCTTATTTAATCGACATAAGGACACAAAAAATTCTGGTCCCTAATGAAATGCATAACACTACATACCAGACTCACTACTATAGAAATCTCAAGATCGTAGTTCGCATCAAATTCTTACCCAACTAATGGAATGCCTATTGGATCTTATTCGAAAACATGATATGATTCCCATTTTGAGTCAAAGTAGTCATAGATACTAATATCTAAGAGAAATCAGGTATGAATCTCTGTTAATATCATGCAAGCCTATGGAATCTCTGCACCTCTATCCCCCTCTTAAGTGGATCCCATGCTAATACAACTTCGACATTGGACAGGTCCATTGACACACCATCGTATGAGATAACAATGTACCAGAAAGTGTACAACCTGAATCCAAGAATTTCACTTCAAGAGCTTCCCATAAATTAAGTGCTCTTAGAGTACATCCAAATCCATCCCTAGCTGTATCGCATGCTCCTAAATAGATGTCGAGTATACAAGTATGCCAATAACGAAGAACAATACCAACTATTGTTTGTATTGTGGGAAGATTCAATTCATGAGTCCCATTAACATTGCTGGGGATTTTGTCTCATTAATGGGCATCACCATGTACTCATAATGACTGTAATGGAATCTAAAACCTATCTTTAGTATATCCTCACCTCATGCTCACAGCTAGTGATGACCAGATCAAATGTCAATTTTTGAGAACCATTATTACCATTTCAACTATTCAACATTTTCATCGATCCTCAATAGTGGATACTTTTTCTTCACCATCACCTAGTCCAAGCACCGCCAATACACACACTAACTCAATCTCTCATCTACCTTTTTGGTAATTAAAAATCGGGCCAACCATGGTAAAATCATGGTTCTCATGAAGTCCTTCCTTTATATTTCCTCCATCTCCAACCTCACCTCCCGAAGCTCTACAAGATGCATTCAATATGCTAGTGCTGATATCAGTGATTTCCTAGGGTGTAAGTTGATATTGAAGTTGTTCTCCCAATAGGGAGGAAATCATGGAACATCTTCTGGAAATATGTACTCATACTCTACCACTACTCCTAGGAAGTTAAAAATCACAACATCTACTACTCCGAGGGTATGGCCAAGAAAATCATGAGTGATCAACTAAACCCTCATATTCAAGGTCCCATACTATGCTTTATGTGTTTCCTTTTCACCAACAATGTAAACCCAATTCCCATTACTATAGACACACCATACCCTTTTTATAAAATATTCAATCTAGGCATGTACCGATGATAAAAAATCTATACCGAGATTGATGCCATAAGGCCTCGACACTACCATTAATTGGTTTCAACCAAAACTCTCACCTCAATGGGTACAATCACACTGTCAGAAAATGTGGGTGATCATCGAGTGTATCTAAAAATAAGGGTCACTTCAAAATCTCTAACATAATCTCAAGGTGTTATAAAAGGTATGTGGCATGGAGAGAATAACCGGAACTTGTGTCTATAAGTACGTATTCTAAGGTATAAAATACACATATCATTCCTTGAATCATCCATAGAGTCAATGAGTCATATGCCTCAACCACTTGTAGTGATCTTCACACCTATCCTCCAGCTCATAGAGCCTAGAGTGAACCTTTTGGGGTGGGGGTGGTAATATTTCAAAATGTCTTCCTCCTCATGCAGCTCTCCCTACTCCTATGGAACATTCTCTACCAGGTGGATCTTCCAGCTCCACTATTATTCATTTCCATCGTGGGTCCTTCCACCACCTCCCTATCATTAGCTTGACTAGTTGGACAATCTCTAGATGTGTTTCCTCTTTTATCACATGTGTAACATCACCTCTCTCTTGGCTGAATTGATCATTCTTGAGAGGCTTGAGTGAAAAATACCATATTCTGGGACCTCCTGTGACATCCCACAAATTCCATTCCCTTTTTCTAACATCAGATCCCCATTGCTGAGGTCTCTGAACCTGTCTACATTATGGTGACAATTTCTAGGTGTATCTACTCAGTCACGAAGCTCTTGACCACTAAAACTAACTCGATCAGTTCATCACAAGTCATAAAACATAGTGTTATGACTCTATATGGGATTTCCTAATATAGACCTCAATCGATTGTCAAAGACTTTAGGTGCTGATCCCAGACCATATACATCAAGTACCTAGAATGGTTGGTAAACATTGATGAATAGTCCACCACTTTCATGCTACCCTAATGAAGCTGAAGAAACCCCTGCATAGGAACTACTCTTAGAATAACTGGAGTGAACTCCTCTTTAAATAGATTTTTCAACTCCGTCCACAAAAGAGTCACCTATATGTGGGTTTGTGTGGTAAAACTTCACCATCACCCTACTAAACCCTTAAGAAGGGTCATTAATTGGATCAAAATCTGGTCCAATGGTCTCCTCACTAGAAGGAAAACTTTGTCACCACCTCAAGCCAGTCCTTATCCGCTTGATGGTTTGTCACACATTAGAAACTATGGGGTATCTGTCTCTAAAACTCATGGAGCACACTCCGGATATTATCCTCCTCAGCTTCTACTGCATGTTCTACATGTTTCTCCACTTTTGGTGGTTTCCCAAGTTCACCACCTGGAGGTAACACATGGAGTATTGGTCCCTTTATCAAAACCTCAGCACTGTGGGGGGGGGGGGGGGGTCATCCTCGTAATTGTGATACTAAATACTAGCTAGTATGCCTCACATAGTCATGCTGTAGAGAAACAAGATGTACAATGCTTAATGAGTATATCTATAGAGATGACTATAGAAGGAAATGGAAACCACAACACATTCCTATATGATGCGTGTAACCTTTTTTCCCTTTCAACTATTGTTCTCATGTATCAAGTTAAAATAAGGTTATCATAGTCCTATGGTATGGATATGTCGGCTACCCACACGAACACTAGAGTCCTTGGACTGAAATCTGTACTCGAAAAAGCTAACACTATTTAACAAAACTAATCTCAGAGACTCCTGATCAAAAGGTAGAGCAAAAAACCTATGATACCAATCTTTCATGACTCAACCCAGTTGGGACCAAACATCGAATCCCCAAGCCTAACTATAATAGGCCTAAGGCTATTGACTAGCATCATGTAGTTATACCACAGATATGGGTGGTATTACCTAAGAACCTGTATGTGCACACACATATCCAATCCCACTAATTCTGAATTGTAAAAACAAATATAGAAAAAAATGAATGCATAACACAAAACCCCACATACAATGTAAAATTGAATGTAAAAAGTGGAAATTGAAACTAAGATAAAATACAATCCCACTAAAAAGAAAGATTCTTCCAACTAAAAGTCCAACCTATAAGAGAACAGGATAAGAAATGGGATTGCTACTTGAAGATATAAGAACACCTTGGCTTGTCTAGAACATAGAAAGCTCTATATGGTTTTGGAATTCCCTAGAATACATAAAATAGTTTCTCATATTCACAAGACACAACATATGCAGGAAAATCCTATGCATGGGTGAGTATAACAATACTCAGTAGGACACCCCAAAAATCAAAAAGAAATACACAATATAAAGGTACAACCATATTAACATAGTATATTTATACTGTACATATAAAAAAATACAGATATACTCAAAAACTAGACCCATAGTCTAGAGGTATGTCACAATGACTGCATACACACGCTAGGGATTCAATCCAAAGATTCCACAAAGCACTCATCCAGGAGAACTCACCCTGAGTCTGATAGCCCTGATGGAGTCTGTATGCGAAGTAAAACTCGTTAGGAAACTCTATGAGATAAATATACACTAATATATCTGAAGAGATAATATGATACACTATTTCAAGAAGAACCAACTCCACGGGTGGGAAGATCATGATTCACAGACGAGGATCATAGCCAATTCCATGGTATATACTACGATTCATCCAGATGAACCTATTAATTAGAGGACCAAATTTTGGTAGGATTGGTCACATTGATAACTTAAATCTACATAGGACACTTGAATGGATAGATTATCCTGCTTTAGGCCTCTCAGAGGGCACTCCTGACTCTATCCGGGAAGTCCTTTTGAAGGGGGTCATACCCATATGGATAGGAAATGATACCAACTGACCATTAGGGGAACAGATAAGGGGAACCAAACCAAACGAAAATTTTCACTAATATGATGGAAAATTAATCCAATCCATGTAAAAAAGAGTAGATGTCCTATAGAAGTTTCACACTCCTTGTCTCTTGACAACATTTTTTTCCCATGTACAATGGCCCATGTCCGGAGAACATGTCCTATAGGAAAATGCATAAAAAACATTTAAAGGGTATCAAAAGTCATATCCAACTATCTAGGGTCTGATCCATTTATGTTTTCCAAGTTCCAGTATGTGGCTTCCACCCGTGTTCACCTACCCATGTACCAGTACATCGGGTAGCCTGTGTATCTGGTTAGGGTCTGGTCGTGTGGTGGTGTACATGTTGTGCAATCGAGATCATGTCTATGTATCTTCTAAGATACACACCGAGTTCTAGGGAAGTATCCACACACTATGTAATAGGTTCCTCATTCCACTTAACACTTCCTTGCCACCTGAAACCCTATCTTCTTCTGAATTGGTCCCACCCACTATGAATTCTGATATACGCACTATGTTCATCAGGAATGTCCAAAATCCCTAGTATGAATGCTTGTCATTTTCCTCGATAACCCAACCATCGATTTCAGCCATGAATCTTGATAAAACTCTAGACATTATGTCATCCAATCCCACCATCATCCATTTGGTAAGTTTTAGGACTCCAATCCACCCAAAAATCTATTTCCGATCATAATCTAGAAGAATTATCCAAGGGCGATATCTCTTGAAAAATTTTGATCCTTCCATATCCCTCCTTATATCACCTCAGCTAGGACATCATGATGCTAGATCTATAATTTTGTATTGTTTCACCTTGAATTGAATGTGCATTGATACATATTTAATAACCTCGTGAAGAATGAAGAACACACACGGATAAAGGTGGAAGAAATCACATAGAAAAAACTCTAGGAATGAACCATGGCCATTGTTCATTATTGCCTTCATCTTATCCCATTAAAAGAAACAAGAAACTAAATCAAAATAAAAATAGTCCTCAAATAAAACAACAAATAACCCATCCCCCAAGAATGAAAATACTGCGAGTCAACTTGTTCGGGGGTTGGTCCACGTTCGTCGGTAAATCCATGAATGTGAAATAAAGAATGAAATCACACACCCTAACATAGGATTGGATCATTCATTAAAGAAGACTGGTCCTCATGTTACTTCTATTGGAGAGATTTTTCAAAGTATAGATCGTCGATCTTCAATCAAAGCTCTATCATTTCACCCCTCCCAAGGTTACTACCCCTATGTACATATATATTATAGACTACATGATATTGTTATATCATGATATAGTTTTCATCACTTGGAAAACCACACAATCTATACATTACAATAATTTTAGGATGTTCTCCTATAAATATAATTATCTGTAAGCTTTTTTGTAATGTTTTATCCCCATAATAATAAAACTACTAGAATAATACAAAAAATAACTAAAATAATCCATAAAATTTAAAAAACCATACTCTTATACCAATTGAGGCATCCTAAACTTGTGATCTATGATCCAAGGAACTAAAACATATTTTACAAATTGTATTTGATACCAAGGGAGATTAAACAAGATAAAAATTTCATTATATTATAATATTTTCATAATTTGAACAACACATCTCACAATTACCATGGAATCCCATGTAATAAAGGTTTAGTTTGTTTGAGTATGAACTATATAAGATTCTTAATTTATGACACTTAAGAAAAATTATCTAAAAATGATCAACACTAGACACCCTTTAATGTTTTTCATAAGTTATACTAATATTCATAACCTATGGAACATATATGTAATAAAAGGGTGAGTTAAAATAATCAGTAAGATAAAACATATGAACATTTCATCAAAGGTTACATACTAATCATTTAAAAATACATGACAATTATATAAATATCTTATTAAAAAGAGGAAAGAAAAATGAGATTTATCCATATAGAATAATTAAAGGAACTGTAATATTACATAATTAAGAATATACCATGGGATAAGAGTAAAACTCACAAGATAATAAAAATTATCCATTGAGCATAAAAATATGAATATAACATACAAAAGTGGAGAAAAAATAAGTATAAAAACCATGACATAATAAATTAAGCATGAATTCTTGTTTTCTATAATGGATATGGTATTCATTCATGTTTCCTATAGTTGATTAAGAATTAATTAATATTCCCTATAGTGGATTATGTGTCAATTCATATTTTTATTAATGGATTAGATAAAAAACTTATTTCCTATTGTGCGTTAGGAAACACAACTTGTTTCCCATACCAGATCAGGAAAAACGACCTATTTCCCATAGTGGATTGAACATCATTACTCATTTCCCATTATTATCTCATAATATAATAATCATTACTCAATTAATGATAGGATTATTAATACCCACCAATACATAGTAATCATTCATCCATATTGTTCACTAAAAATCATTGATATACCATTTCACAAAGAACCCAAAGAAATAAAATGTATTTCGAAACAATTCCAAATGGTAAATTCAAAAATGAATTCAATTGTAACATTGGTTGATACCCAAAAAAAATCACTCGTAATCATTATTTCATAAACTAATTAAGAAGGTGAATTATATAAAAACAATGTTTAGGATCCAAATATTTTATTGTCCCCATGTAAAATGGAAGTGAAACATAATATACCCTTTATAAAATATATCTTAATATTATCGAAAAAGAAGAATTTATGCATCACTTTAGAAATGAATAATTATGATAAATTGAAACAATACATTTTAAAAAATATATATTTTGTAATAAATCAAAATAATTACGTATTGAAAAATATATAAAGGTTTAAAAAGGGTATGTTAAAATTTTCTGAAAACATTTAATTTATAAACTAATTCCCAACAATCAATCCTTGAAAATATATAATGGTTTAAAAAATTGCGCATTGAAATTATTTTAAAAACATTTAATTTTAAAAGGTATCTCCAATAATAGATCCTTGAATAATATATAATGGTTTAAAAAAGGAGATGTTATTTTTTTTGAAATAATTCACTTTTAAAAATAATATACAACAATAATTCCATTAAAAATTAATACAGGCTATTATGTATAAATGTGTAGTGAAAGATAAAAAACTATCCTTAAAGGAAAATATTTGAGTATTTTAAAATACCACTATTGAAAAACCAACATCATAAAACAGGATAATAAATCTTCCATTTGAAAAAAAATAGAAACATTAAGGTCACATGATATAATTCATAATTAAGTTTATTAAAAATAAAAGTGGATAGAAGAGAAAATATTTACATTGAAGAGAAATCTCAATTAGAAAGAATTATAATAATTCACTACAATTGCATACTTTTATAGTGAATAAATTCATTAATGAGAAGGATTTAAATAAAAAATATCAGTTCTATAGAGATAGATAGAGATAAATATAAAATATTTTAGTTTAAAATAACAATAATAGAAGTAAAAAGTTCAAGATGACAAATTATAACATAAGGAAAAAAGGTTTGAGTTATGAAAAATCCTATAATATAGTTATCTTTGAAATATAAAACCCAAGAATTGTATAACATTAGATATATTTTTAAATCCCATGAATTTATTGATGAAAATTATAAAATTAGATATATGTTATTTATAAACCACACACAAAATAAATTATGTGGTGTGAATAAAATAAATCTTACAGAATGAAAATTTAAACGATAATCCCTTAAGTCTTTAAAAACGTTTTAAAAAAATATCGTGAAAATGAGAGATTAATGTTAATCATAAAAAACATTGAAAAAAATATAATTAATTATATAATATATCAAATGGCTAGTATACACATCATTTAAACAAAATTACCCGCATAAAAAAACAAAACATAAAAAAGTAAATATAGATGAAACACACTAACATTAATTACTAAATTCCACGAAATTGATTTAACCTCCCATATAAAAAATTAAATATATTAGTAGACTATTTCAAAATATTATTCATGGATATAAAATTTTAAAAAAATTATTTATTGTCATTCAATAAAAATTTATTAGTTTTTTATATTTCAGTGCCTTCATTATATTTTTTATTGTTTTGATTATTTATTACTAGTTTTATATTGAAAATCAAAATTCCTGTTTAAATATTCAATGTTATTCATATAGAGATAATAATAAGTACTTAAATATATGTTTAATAATGGTTTATAGTGTTCTAATTTCATTTCATAAGTATTTAAATTACTCTTTATGAAGGAAAATCCAGTGAAGAGCTTGGTTCAGTAATTTTTTTAAAGAAGTATGATATATAAATAATGAGCTAAACATTAATATAACCTTTATAAATCATATAAAAATTCTCATTATATTTTAGTTAAACTAGTAATAAATTTTCGAAAGTAATCCATGATATTTATTTGTATAATTATTAATGTGGGTGGTTAAACCGACCGAAAAAAACAAACTATAATCTATGAATGAGTGTGGTTACAAAAGTGGTTATTTTGGATTAGTATAATTTTAAAATATTAATAATGAAATTTATTGTATTTTCTAATGTGTATAATCATATTTTATGTTATTTTGATAATGAATAAAGTAAAAAATGTAAAACAAAATATGTTAATTTGTGGTGGTGGTAGTACGCACATGCGCACATGCGCACATACGACATATTCATTTTCCATAGAAATGGAGGAATATAGAGCATGATTTATAATTTATTAATATTAATAACTTTTTAAATGTCATATTAATAATTTAAATAGTCTTTTAAAACCATCCACATATGTTGGTGATGAAAAATCAATCACATCATTTTTGTAGGCGGTAGTCAGAAAGTATAGATATGGATATATTCATATTTCAAATGGGATGAGAGGAAGGTATAAAATGGATATTCTATTAGTAAAATAAAATTTAATAATACCAAAAATAATTATGTTATAATAATTCCAAGTATTTAATAATTCTGAGGGGTAGAAGAAGAAAATAATTTTGGAGAATTAGTTGAGAACATAACCTCTCGCTTTGGAATTTTTCCGTTGGGTAACTCCCTGACGATCATTGTCATAGGATTTTGGAAAGAAAAAAGAGTATAGAACATGGGGTGATCCTGAAAGAGATAATAGGGAATTAATTTTGTCAGGATAAAGTGTTATAATAAGTGGAGAACTAGGGTAGTTGTGGGCTTCTTTTATAGGTGAAGGGAATGGAATTTTTGTAAATATATCTTTTATTATAAAGAGATCACATGTATCACATGACATGTGAATATAATATGGATAATAATAAACTATGGGAAGAATTAAATTCTATAATTCATTAACTATTAATTCTAAAAAACTATTAAAAAAAATTAATCCTTTTAATATTAGAATTTTCATTTTTTCGGTGTTTTATTATTATTGTGGTAATTAATTTTTACTTAACTAATTTAATTTTAATGTCTAGAAATAAAAAATAGTCTTATTATATAATTTATTAATAATTTTTCCTAACATGAAATAAGTTTTTTTAAATAAAACTTCTAATGGGGATAAAAAATATTTTTTATATTAGTGCATGCAATGTGTAAAAACAATTTTTAGAAAATTTTATTTTTATGCATAAGAATTATGATTAAAAAAATTATCAATGTTATTTTTTTTATGACATTAATCGATTTATTTTTAATGAAATATGATTTATGCGTATTTAGAAACAATCCAAAAACAAATTCCACCATGTGGATAATTTTTCAAAATAAATAGAATAAATTTTTATTTATTAAAAGTAAATTATTACACATGTATCCAAAATTTTTTATCATTACCTTTATAAAATCAAAATTTTACTTTTCAAAAAATTATTTTTCTTTATAAATATATACTTTTTATTGAAAATATATTCTATAAAATTCCATATCATTCTCCTATTATTTCAATTTCATAAAAGTGATAGTATTTTCACTATGAAAATTTTTCATTCGAATCCCAAAATTTTTCCAATGTAAAAAAATAAAAATATTAACTTAAGATAGCTTTGAAAATTTGAGTTCAAAAATGAAGTTCAGTTTATAAAATTAAAATTATAAAATTATAAAATTTTGTATTTAAATGGAAATACAGAATATAATGAAATATTGATTTTTGAAAAATGACATTTTAAAGAGATATTAATATAATTTAATATAAATTAATAATTTAAATAATTTTAATATGTTAGATTATAGATAATATTATTTAAAAACAGGGAAATTGAAATTTTTAGGAAACAAAATGAAACACTTTAAAAAAGTAGTTATTTCAGAAAGGATAATACTTTTAAATCATATCAACTATTTACTATATAATGTTAGAAATTATAGGTGATTAATATATTTTCATTTACATGAGGTTTCATTATTCAAATAAATTTCCTAAAAATATTTTTTAACTTTTTCGTGAATCATTTTTGTTTGCTGTTTCTTGTGGAGCAGGAAATCTAACACATTGGACATATTTAAAGGAAATGTTTATTATTATTCATGGGATGTTAAAAACGAATCCCCACACCCACACTTTCTTAGGGATATAAATATGTTATCCAAGACATTAAAAAAATTGTAAATCATGATATCATCCTAAATCATCTATGACTATCTCTCTACCTCAAAAATTATATTAAGTGAACCCCTTGGATCTCCTTCCACACTTTCCATTCTATTTGAGTAAGGCATAGAAAACATGGTGGAAAGTATATATGATAAAATTTTATCAATAAAAAACCAATGTAAAATTAAATGTTAATATTATATTAAGGTAAATAAAATAAAATTTAATATATATTTTTTGTTAAGTTCACCATAGGCCAATGTGAAAGAAAATAATGCGCACATAAAAACTTTCTTAGATCATATTATTGCTTAGGGATCACCTAAATTATGCCTCTAGAAATGTTCACATTTAATATCATTAGTTGATTAAGTTCCAAATATTTAAACTCAATAAATTATAGAGCATACTTCAAAATATGCATAAATGTGGATAACTAGTATAAGTTTATGAAATAGTAGGATAAATGAAGTGATACCTCAATATGAGTGGTAGAATCACTAGCGGTGATCCAATAAATAACAAATAAGATAATAATAATAGAGGAAAGGTATAAGAACTATTATTATTTATTATGAAAAATTAGAGATTTATCATTTATTAATCTTTTAGCATATGTGCATCTTAATTAATTATTTTTAAAAAACATTCTTCGAAATTAATTTGGGCGTTAATATAGTAGTCACGGAACTGCAACCCTCTATTTCAACCTCATGACTTGGTTTATCCAGTTCAAATAAGACACCATTCCTCTACGTAGATATCAAAATTGAGCACTATTCCATTATAGTATAGAAAACACAATTAATGGAGTAACACTCATTCAATGGATCGTATTTATATAATGAACCACTATCTATGTGGTTTGAATCCACTATCCCCATGTAGGATTGCATGACACAACCAAGGGAGTTAAGGCATGACCATCCTCCCACATAATATCATAAAATATAAAAAAATTTCTCATGGGGGTAATGAATTAGGAAAAAGTGGGGATTATACTGATTATAATATAAAATTTGATCTTACACACCCTCATTTTCGGTAAAATATCCCACATTATGGTCTGATATTATAATGAATGAAGAAACAGAATCTTACACCACAATAATTCATTATTATAGAGCCACAATACATGATAAAAATACCATTGATATTGTGTTCCCCTCAAACTTCCTCAATATATTAATTCATACAAAGAAGAATCACATCACGGTTCTCCTTAGCTATGGTGTGAGAATTTACCTAATCAAAAAATTTAAAATAATCAAAAAGAAAATAGTTCAAATGAAGGATTGATATCATGATCAAAATTTTTAATAGACATATTTTATATCCCTAGTTTATCCCTCATTATGGTGGGACCCTCATCTGTTTTGGTGTGATGAGGCACCCAGAGAAATTTCGGCATGAAAATATGCCAACTACTATAAATGAATCATGAGTCCTCCATTACCACCTCTAATATATAAAAAAACAAGATTTAAAAGGATTTGAAAAAATAATATAAATTAATATTTATTATTGGTTGGGCGTGTTAAAAATATTTTTTTGGTAAATAAATATTTATCTCATTGATGAAAATATGTTTACTGTCATACGAGTGTGCATTTGAATATTTTTTGATTTGATTCAAATTGTTTGAATAATATTCAATAGGATCTATGAATTAAATTCTTGTTGAGGGACTAGTGTTTTTTGAATAGTATTTTTTTTGTAAAATAAGGGAAAATGAGTCAAGTATGAACTTTTGAACACTAGATTTATTTAGGGAATTATAGTAAATTGACACATTTCCATGTGTATTCCCCTTGCGTATATCACATTAAAGGGTTTCTAGGTAAATATTTTAATGTCTATTACAAGTTCTAAATTTCAATATGCATCATTATGAGGGGAAAACAATATTTCTGTATCATCTCACAATAGAAGAAGATCAATAAAGGATATGTTTTATGTTTCCATTCTATAATTCACCACCACCCTTTTAGGGAAATTTTCCTTATTTTGGACTGAATAATAATATTTTTTTCTGCTAACAAAATATTCAGAAGGAATTCAATTAAATATTAGATAAAATAATCAAAACTCTTCTATCGTTCTAGTAGGCCAGTAGACACCATGTGGTTTCTAATAGGGTTTTAAGTGATACATGATCCTTAAAAGCCCACTACCTCTCCCACCAGAATTTCATAGGTCTATATTTGACCTCTAAAAGGACTCTATCAGTTTCATATATTTTTGGTGGTTATTTTAATATAATATTTCATTATAAAAATATATTATATATCAATAATTCATTATAAACTAGTATAATCATGTATCAAAATGATAAAAAACAAAAATTCATTTTATAACTAAAAGATCCAATATTTTTTTCAAATATAAAATTTTTAATTTTAGACTTCATAATTATTTTCCACTAGTTCTTAAAATTTTTAAAATAAATTTGAACACTAATGGAATTATAATATTTTTAACATTGGGATTAAATGAATTATGAATTTAAGGATTTCTATAGCGGAATCAAAATATATTAAGAGATATTTTAGTTTTATTAAATTAAATATATGAACTTAAATAAAATATATAATTTTTTAAAATTTTTATATTAAGTAGACATATAAATTATAGTGAATTGTAACTAATTTTCACCAGTGGCTAAAATAATTGTTATTAAAAAGAATTGAACTACTATATAAAAGATAAATATGTTGTATTTTTTTGATGATTCAAGATCAAAAATCATATTCTCTATCGTATTTCGTTATCCACCCATAATGTACCATAAATTAAAAATAATTTATATAATTTATAATTATATATATTTTATCCATAATAAAATTGATATAAAATTCAATTCATTATGAATTATATGGATCTTGATAACTCCATCAACTTGATAAAGATAATGTTCCAACCACATACTTATTTTGACACTCAAAGCCTTGTAGCCCCTAAAATATCTACCAAAATATCTCCTCATCACTCTCCTCACATCCTTGTGTTTCTGGTCTCCCCAAAAGACCAAATCCAAGGTCTTCAATGGTCTTTCAGTTATGGGATATTCAAGATGTAACTTTCAAAAAGTACCTCTGTTAATTTTTATGTCTTCCTACATTCCCATCACCTCCTTCATCCATCAATGCATGATTACTCCAGAATCATTTATATACTATAGTTTTGTGTTTTTACAATAATATCCCATATCCATTTCATTTACCACCTCCTCTAATTCAAATAAACAAAATTGGTTTCCAGGTTATGTCGGTTAATCACCGCTGTGAATAATTTTTTTGTTATTTTTCTATTACCACCATCATGGAAGGTCTAAAAACAATTATTCTGGTCAAATAATAATTTTTTAGTTTATTAGAAACTATTTTATATTATGTATATGTGCTATTAATCATTCGTTTATTATTTCCATATTGTTTTCATATGATAACTTTGTTTGGGGACATGTGAACTACAACCTCCTCAATTTAATGTGATTCATTCACACGTCACATGGAATGTATAAAAGATATTTTTAGTAAAAATATATGATATAAATGACATATTAATTATACTATAAATATATTATATATGTTTACATATTTATATTGACATCATTTAATTTCACTATTTCAATAAAACGAGAAAAATGAAAATAGTGTTCATGCATATGTACGACCTACCGTCTCCATAAAAAACGTTTTTAGATTGTGTTAAAAGAATATTATTAAAAATTATATAATTAATATATAATATATTTATATCATGTTTTATATTCTAGATATAATGGGAATATGACCACATAGACTATGGATATTATACCATTTTTATTTTCTCTTGAATTACGGAATAGCAACCAAATATCAAATATGAACATAAATAACATTATTATTTTTATAACGTATTTATATGTGATATAAAATAAATCATAAAAATGAAAATGTTTATAAATAAAATAAAAATAATAATATGTTTATTATGTGTGATGATAATGAACGTACGAGACAAGTCAGACTCGAGGTAAGGGAATTTCTTACCCAATTTTCATTTATTGGGTTAAACTTATACATCCGAATTATTTCGTTCATCTCTTAAATGTGAGATAAATTTTTAATATATTATCTTTTATTTATATAATAAATATTATTTAGTTTTTTTTAATGAAATATTTTTATATGGAGTGTTTTAATTCAGTACAAAATGACAAAATGAATGTGTTTTATCATTTATAGTGAGAATTATTTGTTGTTTTATACATTATTTGATATTTGGATTCCTCTACAAGTGATAATTTATGTTAAATGAAAATTAATACAATATTTTATTTTCATGTATTTTGGTATTTAAATTTTTTTTTGTGGATGGATTAACTATGTCAATATCTTTAAATGATATCTTGTGATTTCAATGTGGAAAAGTTATTTTTTCATTATGAATTATTTATGTGTTGTGTTTATGTAATGGGTCTTGGGAATTGATTTTTTATATGGTAGGTTACATGATAAACAAATGATGGAGAGCCTGTGATAACTCCCCAATTCATTGGTTAAAGATACAGAGTTAAACAATATTGTTTATCCTATAAAATTTAGTGAATATACTATGATATGTATTCAACTCATGACAATGAAGGATACTCCCTATGTAGCTGTGAGAGAAACAATTTAACTATTTTATGGATACCAAAAGTTACCATTATGATTTGGGATTTATATTTAGTATTTTTAGTAATATTATGATATCATAGGGAAAGATAAAGATCTTCTTTTTTATGGGGAAAAAGTATGATATTGTAAAAATGTGTTCTTGAGTTTGAAATATTCCTGGGCTAATGGTTTTATTACATATTTTGTATCCCATACTAAGTTATTTGTGCTAATCCCATGTTTTTGAAAAATTTTCCACAGGTTATAAGAATAGGTAAGCGAAAGAAACAAGCCAATAATATTTTTATCAAGAAAAGATATCATATTTTAATTTCTTTAAAGGGTTTCCATTGGTGAAAAAATTGATACTATTTTGGTAGTATACAATTGTATGATTTTCAGACATTATATATTAATTATGGCCTAATTCTATAAATCTATAAATCTATAAATACCATCAATGTGAATTCACATAATTTCTTAACTAAACACAAGATTATATAATGTTTAATGCTTGGGCCTTATAGTTGGTATCAAAGGTCGGTTTAGATAACTTTATGTGTATAGTATTATTAATAAAAATACTGAAATTATTTTTAATTTATTTTCCAATTTATATGATATAGAATTTTAATATTACCATGTTTCTTAGACTATTATATGTCTATTCAGAATGAATTTCCATATAAGAAACATGGAAGCTATGCAGGGACGTCATCCAGAGGAAAACAACCTTTCAAATCAATAACTGGAGATGGATGGAATCTGAATAGAATAATATGTTGGTGTTATTGTTCAGTTCACTCATGTTTTAAATAGGGGTGGTATCTGTGCATGAGAATAGCCAAATCATCCATAGAGAAACAATTTGTTAGTGAATAATTTCATTAGGCAACACCCCCATCATTCATAGGATCATATGACCCCATTCTAGCTTATGGGATGATTAATGAACCAGAAAATATTTTTTTATGTCAGGTGGAGTTATTAAAATAAAAAGGTTAGTCTCGTTGTTTACAATTTTTAAGGTCAAGACGATCATTTATGGTATATAGTTAATAATATTAGGAAAATTGAGGATATTAATGATCCCAAGTGGGAAAAATTCAAAGATATGTTTCTGGAGAAATAGTTTCCAAAGGGTGTTTGAGTTATGATGAAAAAAAATTATTTGAATTGAGGAAAGAGGATGAGTTAGTGGGAGCTTGTGAAGAAAAAATCACTCAACTGGAAAGGTATGTTCCAAATATCATATGGGAACTTTATTGTAAAATAAATAATTTTTACATAAGGATAAATCCAATTTATCAAATGGAATTATCTTATCATTATCTCAAATGTTATGAAAAACTTGTTTGATGTGCAGAGAAGGTGTAAATGGTGTTTCTCAATGATAACTTTTCATTGAAAAATAGTAGTATATGAGGTTATGTTGGTAGGTAAAAGAGAGCAATTCTTCAAAAAAATATTGATGTTAATAAAATTAAGTGTGTATTTTGTAAAAATTTTGGTAAAAAGAAGGCAGGGTAATGCCATTTGAATTATGGAAAATGATTTTGATGTTGAAAAATATGATATAAGGAATGTAATTGCACTGAAAAAGATAATTTTAGTGGTAAGAAAAAATATAATTTATAGTATAGCAACCCAACATTTTCATACATTACTATTACCTTATTTTAATGATAGACAACATAATAATATTACACATAGAGGATCCAAATGTTTAGTGTCTTTGGAAAACTAGGACCACACATAACAATTACAACATTAAGCATAAACATTTATTTAATTTCTTCTTCTCTAGCTTCTTATTGGAACTTTTCTTCTCCTTAGTATGTGTATCCACCTGAGGATATACATCAAAAGGGGTGAGCTAGAATCCCCGTAATAGGATAGAAAAGAACAATATATCATGGGGTCAACATAATAATAACATGGGAAAAAGATCATGAATCATGAGAAGAAGCATAAATATACGACTTGAAATGTGGCAATGCATAAAAATGAAACATCATGTCTTAGTGGTTAACTACCACACATATATTTGAACCAAGTTTTCATCTTTTTCACACATCATTTAAAATTTACATATGAGATTAATCACTTTACCCAATGCATTGGAGTGCTGTATAATTCCAGGCGCACCCGTCACATTCAATCATTCATATTGCACTATATAATTCCGGACGCACCGTCACATCATAACATTATCATGATCATGCTTACCACATTGAACATATATCAAAAGTGAAAATAAATAACCCATGGAAATGAATGGGTTACATATCATAAGAACACATTCATACACTTTGGGTTCCCAAAACAATGAGGGAATAACATACTTGATACATTAATCATTAACCTTGAATGAGAAGTAAAAAGTGAGTTCTTAAAAGAAGTGTTCTTTTGGAAAACAATTTGATTGACATAAATAGTAGTGGTAGACTTGTATATCCTAGAAAAGGAAAGACTATGATGAAAAAATTATCTCTAAGGTGTAACCATATCAAAAATGGAGTGAAAGAGGGAGAACCCGAAGGATGAAAGATGGGTTCGGGAATTTCCCCTTACCTTGTATCTGAATGCTTCCTTCTCATTAATGTCCTGTATAATGATATTTTATTCATTAATTAGAAATCCATAACCTTGTGTACACTAATATGGTCCATTATTTTTTCATTAAGTGATTTTATGTGCCTTTGAATGAGTTATAGAGTTTAAAAACATTGTTCGGGAATGTTTGTTTTTATGGTTTTCTTGATTGGTTTACTTGTATTCTGAAATTGAAGTTAGGGTAAAACGTGGGAAAACATACGAAACTAATATTTCATGTTATTAATGATATTAAAGGATTTTTAAGGATCTTATAATGAATTATATTAGATCCATGGGTATGTATCATTCGATAAGAATTAAATGATGATTGTTTGGGTTAATTTGAGTGATTTTTCAATCATAATGGACTTGTTTTATTTCATCATTAGAAATATGATCTTAAGTTAGTTCCAGAGCATTAAATATAATATGATACATATAACATGTTCTGTTTCAATGATAAAAATGGTTTGATGACCCGATCTGAATGTTGAAATGGAAGGAGAAAGCACGTAGTTCTTAAAGGTAATAAATTAACACCTCAAGAACAACGTTATCTTTAATAAAATAAAAGGAAGGGGGAAAGGGAGTTGTATGATATAATATCCCATTTTCATCATATAATTTCACTATATGTACAATAATAGAGTTAAAATACCATTTGTATGAAGAATGATGGGGATAGATCAAAAAATGAACTTGAACTTGACAAGAAAATTAAGGAGAAGAGGGAGAGAAATTACCTCTTAAATCTTCCTCTTGAGATCCTCCTTAAAGAAGCCAGGATTGGTATTTTGATGATAGAAGAATCTCTTGAACGTGTTGGAGGGGCTAGGGAGGACATTTTTTCAGAGTTTAGAGAAGTCTTGGAGCTTGAGAGGTGTGAGGAAATGAGGGTGTGATGGGTGGTTTTTAGAGTGGAGGGGAGAGGGGATTCCTTAATATAACATTCATTAGTTTATTAATTTCTCCTAAGACAAACAATATTGAGTCATCCATGACTAATAATAGTAAATGAGGAATGTGGGTTTCAGATTTCGGTGTTTAAATCACTTGTGATGTCAGGAATTGTTGGTTTTAATTATAATGCATTTATATGGTAAATTAACGTATTTTACTATTCAAAAAATTTCATGTATTTTAGAAAAATATCAAAAATTTACCCCAACCATTTTTCAATTTTTAGAATCCAAAAATTAATTCCATTTTTGAAAAAGAATTTTCTTAATATTATTAATTTAATATTTAATTAAAATCATAATTTACTTAAAAAATAGTTTTTAAAATTAAAATTGATTTTATAGTGCTTTCAAAAATTACCTACGGTCTTATAAAATTATATCAAAATTATAAGACATTGATTTGATAATTGAGGAAAAAATTCTATGAAAATATATTTTCTTTTAAATTAATTAATTGATTATAATTAATTATAAATGACTTACAAAATACCAAAACGTTTACTAAAGTCAAATTGTCACTTTCTAAGATATTTAAATTGTATTTAATTTTTTAGGGGTTAGGTTACGCTTATGTTGGATGATTTAATATTCATAAGGGTCATATTAATATTCATAAGGGTAGGTTACTATTCATAAGGGTATGTTACTATTCACCGCAAACTTATTTTTTCTTCATTAGACTTCAAAAAACATCTTGAACACAACCATGTATGTCAGATTTTCAAAATTCCCAATACAGAAGTGAGAAAATTATGTTTAAAGGTAACATAGAAGTTAGTAGTTCATTATGTTTTGCATTCATGTGATTTTATGACATAATTTTAAGATGTGAAATTTCATTGAAAAACTTTGGGTCATTACATTCTTCCCCCCTTAAGAAATTTCACCCCCGAATGTTCACTTTACACAAAAAGGTGAGGGCACTTCTCCTTCATTGCCTCTTCCGGTTCCCAAGTTTCTTCCTCAAACTAATGGTTCCTCCACAACACATTGACAAGATGGGATGTCTTGTAGCGTAGAACCTTATCTATATGATCTTGCATCATTACTGGCTACTCCTCATAGGAGATACCATCTTCCAGCTGCACCACCTTTGAGTTTAGTACATGTGAGGGCTCTGGTATGTACTTCCTCAGTATTGATACATGAAACACCTCATGAACTTGAGCCATATTCGGTGGAAGTGAAAGATGATAGGCCATGACTCCTATGTATTCAAGGATATCAAAGGGTCCAATATACCTTGGGCATAGCTTCCATTTCATCCTGAACAACATGAATATCTTCCATGGAGATATTCGAAGGAAGACTTTATCTCCAACGTCAAACTCCAAGTCCCTTCGACGGTTCCCCGCATACCACTTTTGCAGACTTTGAGCAGAGTTGAATTGTTTTTGTATGACTTGATCCTTCTCTGTCATCTCTTTTACAAGATCGGGTCCATGTATCTTTCTTTCTCCAATTTCATCCGAACAAGTTGGAGTTCTATATTGCATTCCATATAGAGCTTCATATGGAGCCATATGAATACTCGAGTGGAAGATATTTTTGTATGAGAACTCAAAAAATGAGAGATGATGATCCCATCCACCATTGAATTCTAGAGAGAAATCTCTTAGAATATCTTTAAGCGTCTGAATAGTTCTTTCAGACTAGCCATCAGTTTGGGGGTGATAGGCCGTGCTGAAATTTAATTCAGCACTCAAAGAATGTTGAAGGGTCCTCCAGAATTTAGATGTGAACCTTGGATCATGGTCAGAGACAATTGAGAGTGGAACACCTTGTAGACTCACCAATTCCTTCACATATATCTTCGCATGTTGTTCAAGTGTGATATCTTCTTGAATAGCGATAAAATGTGAAGTCTTGGTGAGTCGGGCATCCACAACCCATATCGCATTATTTTCCTTCGACGTTTTAGGGAGACGCATGACAAAGTCCATAGTAAAATTTTCCCATTTCCTCATGGGTATAGGCAATGGCTGCATCATACCTTTGGAATTTCTTCGCTCAGCTTTAACATGTTGACATACCAAGCACCTTGATATATATTCTGCAATCTCCTTCTTCATGTTATCCCATAAGAATTGTTCTTGGAGATCACAATACACCTTGGTACTCCCAAGGATGGATAGAGAATGTTGAGCTATGTGCATTTTCCAATAGATTATTCTTTATCCCATGTGATGAAGGCACACAAAGCCGCATTCCAAACCGAATTAGACCACAATCATCGACATGGAACTCCTACAGCTTCCCTTCCTTTACATCATTTACCCTCTTTTGGATCTCCACATCATCCGTTTGTGATTAATTAAACATCAATTGGATGGATGGTAGTGAAATAATTTGGGAATGTTAGGATGTATCCCTTTCCCTTATGATTTCCAAACCCATTCATTTCATATCCAAGAAGATAGGGTCTTTCTCAATCCGCAGCATGGATAGAGTAGCAGGTTATTTTCTACTTAGAGCCTCAGCTACCTTGTTCACCTTTCCAAGATGATAGTGAATAGAGAAATTGTAATCCTTGATTATCTCTAACCATCTCCATTGATTCATGTTGAGCCTCTTTTGTGTGAATATATACTTTAGTATATTTTAGTCGGTATATATGTCACACTTATCACTATAATGGCAGTGCTACTAGATTTTCAAGGTAGAAATCATAGACGACGTCTCTAGATCATGTGTCGGGTAGTTCTGCACATGGATCTTCAACTGTCGTGAGGCATAGGACATCACATTTTCATTTTGCATGAGTACGCAACCCAAGCCTTTCTTTTAATAATCATTGTATATCACAAAACATTCTCCACTTTTCAGTTGTGTGAGTACAGGTGCAGTGATCAACCTTCTCTTTAGCTCCTTGAAGCTTCCCTCACATTCTTCCGTCCAAACATACTTTACCCCTTTCCTTGTTAACTTTGTTATAGGGATTGACAATCTTGAGAACTTTCTCACAAAACATCGGTAGTACCCAGCTAATCCAAGAAAACTACGGTTTTTTGTAACACTAGAGGGCCTAGTCCATTCCTCAATCGCCTTTTTTTAAGGATCCATAGAAATTCCCTCACTTGTGATCACATTTCCCAAGAACGTTAGTTGGTTCATCCAAATTTCACACTTGCTGAACATGGAGTAAAAATTTTCCTTTCTCAAAGTCGCCAACACAAGTCTTAGACGTTATTTAGGTTCATCCTTTCTCTTAGAGTAGATTAGAATATCATCGATAAACACTACCACAAATTTTTCGAGGTAATGTCTAAAGACTCTATTCATCAAATCCATGAATATTTCAGGGGAATGAGTAATTCCAATGGGCATCACCAAAAACTCATAGTGCCAATACCTTATTCGAAAGGAAGTCTTCTGAATATCTTCTTTCTTCACCTTTACCTGATGATATCCAGAACGAAGGTCCACAATTGAGAAGTATTGAGCTCTTCTTTATTGGTCATAAAAGTCATCAATCCTTGGGAGGGGATACTTGTTCTTTATGATGATCTTGTTGAGTTCTTGATAATTGATACACACTCACATTGTTCCATCCTTCTTCTTCACATAGAGAACTGGTGCTCCCCATGGTGATGCACTAGAGCATATGAACCCTTTGTCGAGATGCTCTTGTAGCTGCTTCTTTAAATCCTCCCGTTCGATATGAGCCATCCTATTGGGACACTTTGATATAGGAGTAGCTCTGGGTATGAGTTAAATTAAGATATATACCTCCTGATCCGGGGGAATTCCAGGTAACTCTTTGGGAAATACATCGTCGCATTCCTTCACAATGGGAATTTCCTAAAGGATGACAATTTACATCGACTCAACCATTAGGGAGAGGTATGATTCTTCATAGGGAGTCAACACCCACACCATTGAATAATTTTTCAAAGGAGATCCATGATCATCCTTTCATTTTTAGGGGATCATGTGATGGTTCAAAATATGAAAAGATATTTCCTTTTCATAACAGTTGATATGTGCTCTATATAATGAGAGCCAATCCATTCCCATTATATAATATAATTACACCAATGGAAGTATTACAAGATTTTCCGGAAGAATATTACCACATATGAAAATAGAAGAAGAGTAAAACACTTGGGTTGCAATGATTGAACCACATGGTGTTTTTATAGATATATTTACTTCAAGGTTTCGGGGCTTTAATTCTATAGTTCTAGAAAACATGCAATATATAAAGGAATGCGTAGAACTAGAATCAAATAATACTTTTTCCATTCATGAGTGAATAGGAAGTGTACTTTGTATGAATTCATTAGCATTCTCTACCTCCGCTGTAGTGATGGAAAAATCCTTCCCTTTTTCCTTTGGCTTCGGTGGTTGTTGACGCTGATTACCCTCAAGAACTGGAGGTTTAGTGCACTAGTTTGCATAGTTCCCTAGCTCCCTACAGTTGTTTCATTGAACAATGAGTGGTTCACTCCTTTCGTCAGCTACATTATCCTTCCTTTTCATGTATTTTAAACACTCTTGATCATTGTGTCCTTCTTTCCCACACATGAAGCATTTCCCCGTACCTTTGAGGTAGTTTCCATGGTGAAACTTTCCACATTTTTGGCATGTGGGTCGTTGAGTTTTCTTCCAACTATTTTCAATAGATACTCCATATTGTAACCCCATCATTCTGTTCTTATCCCCATATCCAGGAGACTATTCTCTAAACTCTATATCCACTTTGAGGGAACATTGAAAAACTTTTTCATAAATCCCAATGTCTCGAATTGCAAGAGCCTTTCTAAGGTGTGGTTTTAATCCCCTAAAGAATCTATCAATTTTTCTATCATTGTTGATAACAAAACACGAAGTGTACATTGAAATACTTTTCAAATTCACTTCATAGGTTGTGCCAGATTATCTTTCTTTTTTCTTGAGCTTTATGAATTCTCTCTCTATAGTTTTTTGATGAGTTCTTGGGAAATACTTGTTAAGAAATATTATCTTTATGTCTTCCCATTATATCTATTTAATTTCACCCCTTGGCTTGATGTTCTTAATCAAATCCTACCATTGATTGACATCTCCATATAGATGATAAATGGATATAGTCACCTTATCCCTCTCAGAACATTGAAGCACAGAAAAGATCTTCTCCATGGAGGTGACCCACTGTTCTGCAACTAGTGGATCAGAAGATCCATAAAATGTTGGTGGTCGTTGCCGCATAAAACATCAATAGCCAGTTTCTCCCTCTTTGGTGAAGGAGGAAATTCCCCATTATTTTGTTTATTTTTCATAACCTAAGATAATTGGGTAAGAATCCCCATGAAGATTTGAACTCCACCTCTCAAATCATTGGGGATGTTGTTCGGGCAATCGTTGCATTGGCCCTCACACGAGTTGTTGGCCTGATTTATCCGGGTTCCCACCATTTTCTAAAAGAGAAAAGTTTATAACAAAAAATAAGGAAGAATTTCATGAATAAATTATTCATTTAAACAATTTATTCCAAAAAAATAACATATGGGATCCATAGGTAAATATTGTTGCGTGCATATTTGTACTTAGTTTCATGCTATAGGTTTTATCTAGGGTTCAATAATCCTAATTCCCAAATCAACTAAACCTTTCCTCTGATACCAACTATAGTGACCCAACCCTTTAATACAATAATATTAAATCATTTTAAAGATAAATAACATAATAGTATTACAAATAGAAGATCCAAAGGTTTAGTTTCATGGGGATACTAGGACCACACATAACAATTTCAAAATCAAGCATAAACATTTATTTAATTTTTTCTTCTCTAGATTCTTATTAGAACTTGTCCTCTCTTAAGTACATGTAGCCACCTGAGGATATACATCAAAAGGGGCGATATAGAATCCCAGTAAGAGGATAAATAATAAAAATATAGAATGGGGTGAGTATTATAATAACATGGGAAAAAGATCATGAATCATGATAAGGAGCATATATATAAGACTTGAAATGTGGCAATTCATAAAAATGAAACATCATGTGTTAGTAGTTAGATACCACCAATAGTTTTGAACCAAGCTATAATCTAGATCACACATCATTTCACATTTACTCATGATATTCATCACTTTACCCAATGCAATGGAGCACTGTTTAATTCTGAACGCACCCGTCACATTCAACCATTCATATTGTGCTATATAATTCCGGGCGCACCCGTCACATCATAACATTATCATCATCAAGATTTCCACATGGAACATATATAAAAAGTTAACATAACTAACCCATAGAAAGTAATGGGTTACATCTCATAAGAACACATTCAGAAACTTTGGGTTCCCAAAACAAAGAGTAAATAACATTCTCAATACAAGAGCCATTAACCGTGAATGAGATGTATAAGGTGAGTTCTTAAAAGAAAAGTTCTTTTAGAAAACATTTTTTTTGACATTAACAGTAGTGGTAAACATATATATCCATTAAAAGGAATTTAAATTACGAAAAAAATGATATTTAAGGAGTAACCATATCAAAAGAGGATTGAAAGAGGGAGAACACAAAGGATTAATGTTGGGTTCGAGAATTTCCCCTTAACTTGTACCCGAATGCTTCCTTCTCTTTAATGTCCAATATAATGAAAATATATTAATTAATTATAAATCCTTAACATTTTTTATATTAATATGGTTAATTATTGTTATATTATGTGATTTTATGTGCCTTTGTATGAGTAATAGAGTTTAAAAACATTGTTCGTGAATTTTTGTTTTTATAGTTTTCTTGAGTGGTTCACTTGTATTCTTAAATAGAAGTTTGGGTAGAACACAGGTAAACATCCAGAACTAATATTTCATGTTATTAATGATATTAAAAGAGTTTTAAGGATCTTATAATGAATTATATTTGATCCATGTGGATGTATCATTAGATAATAATTAAATGATGACTGTTTGGGTTAATTTGAGATATTTTTGATCATAATGGACTTGTTTTATTTTATCACTAGCAATATGGTCATAAGTTAGTTATAGAACTTTAAAAATGAGATAATACATCTTAAATGTTCTGGTTAAACCATAAAAATGGTTTCATGACTATATATGAAAGTATAAATGGATGGAGAAAGCATGTAGTTCTTGAAGGTGATAAATTAACACCTCATGAACAACGTTCTCTTTAATAAAATAGAAGTAAGAGGAATTGGGGGTTGGATGATATAATATCCCATTTTCATCATATCATTTCATTATATGTATAATAATAAAGTTAAAATACCATTGGAATGACGATATATAGGGAGGGATCAAGAAATGAACTTGAACTTGAAAGGAAAATAAAGGAGAAGAGGGAGAGAAATTACCTCTTAAATATTCCTCTTGAAACCCCCTTAAGGAAGCTTGGATTAGTCTTTTGATGAGACCAGATGCTCTTGAACTTGGGAGATGGGATAGGGAGGTTGTTTGGTCAGAGTTTAGGGATCTCTTGGAGCTTGAGAGATGTGAGGAAATGAGGGTGTGATGGGTGGTTTTTATAGTGGATGAGAGAGGGGTTTCCTCAATATAAAATTCATTAGATTATTAATTTCTCCTAAGACATGTAATATTGAGTCATACATGAACATGAATAGTAAATAAGGCATGTGATTTCTATATTTTGGTGCTTTCACCACTTGTGATGTCAGGAATAGTGGGTTTTAATTATAATGTATTTATATGGTAAATTAATGTATTTTACTATTCCTCAAAATATCAAGTATTTTAGAAAAATACCAAAACTTTACCCCAACCATTTTTCAATTTTTAGAATCAAAAAATGAAGTCCATTTTTCCAACATATTTTTCAAAATATTATTAATGTAATATTTAATTTAAATAAAAAATTTATTTCAAAAAACAGTTTTGAAAATGAAAACTGATTTTATAGTGGTTTCAAAAATTATGTAGAGTATTATAAAATTAAATAAAAATTGTAAGAAATTAATTTGATAATTAATGAACAAATTTTTAGAAAATAAATTTTTATTTAAATTAATTTATTAACTATAATTAATTATTTATGACATACAAAATACCAAAACGTTTACTAAGTTCAAATTGTCATTTTCTAAGATGTGTAAATTTTATTCAATTATTCATGGTTAAGGTTACTCTTATTTTGGATGATTTACTATTTATAAGGGTAATTTTACTATTCATAAGGGTAGGTTACTATTCAAAAGGTTATATTACTATTCACAAAAAATTATTTTTGTTTCATTAGACTCCAAAAAACATCTTGAACACAACCGTGTAGGTCGGATTTTCAAAATTCCCAATACAGAAGTGACAAAATTATGTGTAAAGGTCACTTAACACTTATAAGTTCATTATTTTATGCTTTCATGTGATTTTATGACATAATTTTAAGAAGAAAAATTTCATTGAAAAACATTGTGTCATTACAAATAGTCAGAAATTGTTTTGAAGTGTAATTATATGGGTCATTATGAAAATGAGTGTCCGATGAAGAACATGAATGATGGGAAGTAGCCAGACTATAAACAAAAATGTGTGGTGAAATACATTGAAACTACTTTAGAAGATTTTGGGGAATTAAATGAAGTGGTATCAGGTGAATTGTTTGTTTACTCATATTATACCAATATTTTGTTTGATTCAGGGTCTACAAAATCTTTCATTTATAATAAATTGATTGGTAAATTGAAGATTCCACCTGATGAAATGAATCCTGAACATATGGTAAAAACACATGGTGTAACTTTCCATGGAAAAAGAAATTATAAGTATCTTCCTATCATTGTCTGTGGAAATAATTTACCTACAAACCTTGTACAGTTTCCTCTAGTAGAGTTTGACATTATTTTGGTTATGGATTGACTTTTTAGGTACCATGCTAAGATTTACTAGAGAGATAAGTAGGATTATTTTCAAAAATAATTTATTTCATTTTACATGAATGAAACCATACTATTAAAAACATATCAGGAAGTTGATAAACTATTAAATGATTAAAATGAATGTAACTATGCATATATTGTAAAAAATAAAAGAACTGATTAGATTAATTACGTGCCCATGGTATATTTGTATATTCATGTTTTTACTCATAAGTTTCCTATTAGTATACCTAATTAATAAGTTGAATTTATTGTTGAATTTTTTCTTGGTGCTAAGACAATTTAAAATCCCCTTACCGTATGGAACAAATTGAACTTTTACAGTTAAAGAAGCAATTGTATGAGTTATTAGATAATGGTTTCATTCAAACTAGAACATCTCTATGGGGTGATCCTATTATATCGACCCTAGAGATTTACATATATCATTATATGATTTTAACAATAATTATACATCAGAGTACTATCCAAGGATCATAAAGTCTACTGTCTTAGAGGACTGGGTACATAAAAATAAAAACATGAAACTAAATAAAAATTTTCATTATTTAATATTCTAATTGAGATCCTAACTATCACTATGCTCAAACATCTTCATAGGGCTCCCTAGGAAACACATGAACAAAGGGATAAGATAAATAGCCCAGTTGTAGAATAACCATAAGAAAAAATCATGAATACATTGGATAGAAGACATGACATGATGACATAAAAGGCATGTAACATATCAAATAATAACATATAAAGATAGAATCATATAAATATGGATTCATAATAAAATGGAAGTAAAATAAAACCTGAATTTATCATGATTCAATGCTGACCTCCAAGATCATTGCACATGATAGCTCAATCCTAAGATAACCATCAAGACCGTCTCATATGGTAGCATAAGCCAAGGATAACTACCAAGACTGTCGCATATAACGTCTCATGAGACTCAACATTACCCAATTCATTTGAGTTATATCTGGGTGCACACATATTAACTTTTCATGAATATTTTTCCATATAAATAATCATACATAATCAATATTACAAAAACATAAGGGTTACCCATGTAAATAATTGGGTTCCACAATCATGTCATAAAGCACAAAAAATGGGAATATCATAATAGTTTCCATGAATGAATGGAACTAAAATCTTAATTGACATTCATAAGGGAAAATAGGAATTTACCATGGTATGTTATTTCATGTAGTAGTGACTACAAGAATGAAATGTATTTAAGAGATTTTATCATTAAGACATTTTTGTGTGGTTTTAAGGAAAATACTACAGATTATTTATAAAAGGAAAGGGAAAAATATTCTATATAAAACCATAACCAAAACAAAAATGCTTTCATTATAAAAATAATAATTTTATATTGAAAATGGTGGCCTAAAACATAGGATAGAGTTATCTATAAATCAGGTATGAATTCGAGAAGTTCCCATAAAACAAGATTGATTTTCGGGAAGTATTGAGGATGGAAACACATAAAAACATATATATACTCAAAATGGAATGATGAATGGGTCTTGGTAGATTAATGTGTTAATTTTAAAAAGAATTTATATGATTCAAATGAAATTATAATTTAACTTTGTTTTGATAATAAGAAATATGAGGCAACCTGAAGGAATAATGGAAGTTCAGGTAGAATCCCTTACAAATTATCTTCATGGTATCAGGTGTACTGTAGAAGGATTAATGAGAGAGAAATGGTGTTCTAAAAAATATAAATCATTAAGGATGTATGGAGGTGGTGTTAAATCTTATCCCATCATTATTAATGAGACATAAAATGGCATAACATAGAGGGCATTTTTCAATAAATGTAAAATAGAGAGTATCCCTTAACATAAGTGTGATGGTGTTATCCACATTATATTAATGAGCTGAATAATAAAATTAAGATCATTAATTAATAACTCCAGAACCTATTTTACACATTAAATGATTTAGTATTTAATTTTTGTGTTTATTCATAACCTATTTGATTAATTATGAGGTTTAATTTCATTGTTCTGGTTCGTTTGTTTCCTTGGTTTCAATGATCAGGTCCCTTATATTCATGTTCAGACACACATGTATAATGAAGGTGGTTGTATAGAATTGATTTTATATAACATTAGTGAACATACATAAGATTTAATAGTAATAAAATTCATTTGGTATTTTGGATTGAAGGTGAACTATTATATAAACATTAATGATACAGACTTGGATTAACTTGGAAATTTTTCCCATAATTAACTTGTTTTGTATTATTATTTTACATAATGTTTGAAAAAGAATTACAAAACTAAACATTAGATAAAATAGATATTTAATTTTCTGGTTAAGCCATAAAATTTCTTCATGACTAGAATAGAATATGGTAATAGAAATTGATAAACTGCCATCCTTGAATGTGATAAATTAACAAATGTCGTACAATGTTTTCTTTTCTTTCATATAAAATGATAGTAAAGGAGATTTGAAAGTGAATTATCCAATTATCATAAATAAATTCCAGTACATGTATTTTACTTGAATTAACATACTATTTCTGTTAAGGTATGTGAGGAAAGAAAAAATAATAATTTTTTTGAAATAAAATAAAAGAATTGGAAAAAATAATTTACCTATTGAGTTTTACCCATTGAGAGCCTCTTAAGGGGGGGAAGATTTGGTCTTTTCGGTGAAAAATGGATTCTAGACCTGGGGGATCTTAGGGAGTTATTTGGGAAGAATTTGTTTAATTCACAAGTCTTGAGATGAGTAAATAGTGGAGGGGTGTGTGTGTGTTTTTTATAGTAAAGGTGAGGAGGATTTTTTAATACATTAATCATTAGTTTATTATGATTGTATAATACGAGGAATATAAATTATTATTGTGACTAAATAATTAATATTTGTATTTGATTTCAATACAATTTCAAATTACATCATCCATGATCCAACCATGATTCATAAATTTTGGATTTAGCATTTATTTTGAATTTTCGTATTGAACTATTAACCAAAAATTTATGTATTGTAGAAAAATCACAAAACATCACCCTAATAATTTTTCTACAGGTTGAATTCAAATATTAAACCCATTTTTTCAAATAATTTTTTAAATCTAAGTAAATTAATTTATAATTAACTTCATTATTTAAAATAAAAACATAGATTTTAATATTATGACTCGTTTTATAATGCTCTCACAAATTTTATAACGTCTTATAAAATTTTCTTAAAACTAGAAGACATAAAATAGTTAATTTATAAACACCTACTAGGAAAATATATTTTATTTTAAATTAATTAATTATTTATTTATGACTTATAAATATACTAATACTTTTACTATGGTCATATTATCACTTATAAGACACCAAAATTTAAATTATACATTCATTTGTGAGGTTACTATTCTTTTGGATGATTTAATATTCATAAGGTTCATATTAATATTCATAAGGGTTACACTACTATTCATATAGGTTATTTACTACTCACAAAAAATTATGTTTGACTTATCAGACTCCAAACATCTTACTTATCAAAACCATGTATGTCACATTTTCAAAATTCAAAACATAGAAGTGTCAAAATTAGGTTCAATGGTAACATAGTACATACTTATTCATTGTGGTGTGATTGAATGTGGTTATATAACATATTTATAATAAATTAACTTCTATTGATAAAATAGTTTGTCGTTACATTATTAATCCCTTATCAAATTTTACCATCAAAATTGCATTTTACATTCTAAGACATAACAAATTTTGGGAACTTTTCCTTTATTACATCCTCTAGTTTCCATGTTTCCTCATTTTATGTAACACCCTGAGATTTTATGAGAAATATATATTTTTTATGTCTTGTGTTATACGCAATAGCAAATGAATCTTTCACTACACACAACACTGGCTTGGCTTGCATTACATGAAATCACAACCTTCCTCGAGAGCGTATGTAGTACGCAATACCGAGTTTCACTAAACAACAATATATTGTTATAATATTAATAAGGACTAGCCATTATGAATATTATTAACTAAAATTTTAATTTTCTTATTCATCCTTAACATTTTCTAGAACATATAATGAGAACAAAATAAACTTTTCAGGTAAAATATGTATTTTAAAAAAAATGCAGTTTTGCCACCTTTTGATGGTGCACCCACATTAAATTTAGTTTTTGACATATTTATAATTTTAATTCTAAAAAATAAAAATCTTCTTTGGAATGAGGATATAAAGTTTTTCTTTGGATATATGTTTCATATTATTCTGATAACTTTCATATTTTAATGAATAGTAAAAACACGCTATATTTTAATTAAAAACAACTTTTTTCATCATAACAATTTATATGATTAAATTATAATATTGGATAGTTTAAAATTATAAATAGAATATATTTTTACCATTTAATATAATGTTTTCATTATCATTAATTTTACATTAAATTCATAGGTAAAATCATTTCAATCTTTGGTAATGATTTAACTTTTAAAACCCGTTTTCATAACAACGTGATTAATTTTAAATTAATTACTGAATCTTTTGTGTTTTGAATTTGGAAAAATGGATTCCATATTTTTACTAAGTGGGTCCAAATTATGTTAATAGGTTACTTTTTTTTGATATTATGAATAGTAACTACGTTAATTTTTATTTACTGTAGTTAAAGGAAAATTGGTTAATTAAGGGTAAAAAATGAGATTATAAAATTACCCTAAAACCTGACAAATTTCTATTGGATGACTAAACATCGACCCATATCACCTAAGGGTCGAAATATATTAATTTTATGTACTTTTGAGATTGAAAATAATTAAATTATTATTAAAACCAAAGAATGTGACAACATGTGACACTCTTAAATCTTATTAGTATAATAATTTTAATTTAGTGATAAACTTCATGAAACATAAAACATGAATAGTCTACATAAATATAATAAAATTATCAACATCATGTTAATTTATTTTGAATTTTTAAAGATTAAATAATTTTTATTAAAGGTGACAGAATAGTGATGTTGAAATTATTTTATTTATTGAAATATCAAATAAATGGTTTTAAAAAATTTAAAATAAATATTATATGAACTATTTAATGTGCTCCACTAATTTTATAAATAAATATGACATTTTCTAAATCTATTAAAGCTTTTAGTTCGAATATATCCTCTATGTATATTTTATTTAAATTCAAAAAAATGAATAGTGTTAAAATTGACACTATTGTTATTTTATAAAAATAACATATTATAAAATTGTATAAAAATAACAAAAATATTTAAAAATTATAAATCTAAATTGATATAGTATAAAATTTAATAATTTATCTAATTATTGATAATTCACAACACATAAGTAATTATTTATATCAATTTAAAATTTATAATATTATTACCACAAATAAAATTAAATGGATTAAATAAGGATAAATCAATTTGATAAGGTTTAAAATAAATTCATAACATGTCTAAATTTTTTAAGTTGATGAGATTACAATCATATCTCATAAAATAATAGAATTGGGTCTTTTTAGGAGGGTTTTATGTGGGTTTGGAATTTATTATAAATTAATATTTCTTATAATTCTAAATGTTCCCCTCTCCTCACTTAGAAAGGGAACCTCCTCCCTCTCCTCCTCACACCACATTGAGCCTTCATTCTTGGACAAACCCTACCAATTTCTCTTCTCGACTTCCCTAGAAACATACTAGAGGTCCTGGTCTTCTTCAAAGACCAACTTTAGTTCCCTAAGAAGTGGTTAAGAAGAGGCGTGTCAAAGAAGAGGAGCTTCAGATACGTACGAAGCATATCGAACCTAAGGTAAGGAAAAGTCTCACAATCTCATTTTTATCAGATATTGTTTATACTTAAGAATTTACTAGGGAATATTTATCATCCACATCCATGTTTCCTCAATTTTTAATATTATTTGTATCCTCCTACAATTTTTTAAGTCCAATTTTAGTTATTGGTGAATTTTTTTGTAAAAGTTATGAAAAGATTTTTTTTTTTCATTTTCAGTACGAGATACTTTTTGACTTTTTGGCCAAAGTATGAGAAGAATGTTTTATTTAACTTATATGGTAGGATTTTATTTTTATGATTCCATAGAACATTATTTCCATGAACCATCCTTAAAAAGTTTTCAAGTTTATTTTTAATTAACTTCTTTTAGTTTAAAATGTTATGACATGATTAAGAAAGGAAAACTGTTTTTGAAGTAGAAATGATATTTTCATCAAGAATGGAGTTCTAGTGTTTTATCAAAAATATATTACATCTAAGATAATATAGGGTTCTATTTCTATGCCTATTTATACATTTATTTGTTTATGTTGTGATGGGATTCTTTTTATTAAGTTCTTTATCTTATATGAATTGTTTTATGATGCCACGATGTTTAAGAATCCCATTTCTATTACATGAGTTATGTTATGATGTATGATTTATGATTTTGAGGAACACATAATAATGGTTTCATTATGAGATGGGTGGGACCTATATCTCCCTCCAATTCATTGGGTAAAGATTTATATCTCATGATATAGACATGGATGGAATAGAAAGTTGATCCGGTTCAGTGATACAAGACTGAAATGAGGAGTGAACTCAATTCAGAAATGGACTTTGTCCACTAATATAGTCATGACAATGAGTCTTGAATAATAAGAAATTATCTTCTATGATTATGTGTGTATTCCACAACATTTCATGTTATATGTTATGATCATTGGGATTACATTTCACTACTATGATTTATCCCCTGTTGTGATATTATGATCTCTTTTGCAGGTTAAGATTTTCAAAATGTTATGTTCTTATGAATATGATATGATTGATATTTTCTTTTTTTACCCTTACTGAGCATTTGAGCTCACCCTTTTTTGTGTGTTTTCTTTTCCCCAGGTCAGGAATAATTTTATTAAGTATCATATGCCAAAAGAGACTCTAGATAGGATGAAATAAACGTGAGACAATATAGATGATTTATGAACCAATTGTTTATGTTTCCCAGTTTCAAAAGACACTATACCTATATGGTCCTATTAGGGTTTTTTATATGTTGTAATAAGTTTTCTTCAATTCTGAAATAATAACAATTTATTTAATGTATGGGTCATTATAGTTGGTATTAGAGGAGAGGTATAGTCATCCATTTGAAACTAGGATGTGAAAGCCTTAGTAAGAACCCTAAGGATATGTCTAAGCATAGAACACAATATTATTGTTTTAGAAATGGCCATGAATAACCTATTATAAGACCTTAAGTGTAAAATTTTATTCTTGATTATGTGGTTTTCCTATTATGATTAGTATTTTTCAAACAAAGCATATTGTTTTTAGTCAATGGATGGAACCGAAAGGAACCATGTTAAGGCTGAATGTGATAGGAAATACAATGAGTGTCCCCCTGAGCAACCAAATGTTATGGGAGCTAGAATAATAAATCTTGTATCCATGCTAACACAAATTTCTCAAGATATGAATAATGCAGGACTTCCAAACGAGAAAAGGAAGTAGCAACATTCTGTTGAATCCTTCATGAGGAAGCATCCCCTTCATTCATCAGGTCTTCTGATCAATTAGTGGATGAAAAATGGATTAGTACCAATGAAAATATATTTTTAGTCCTGAAATGTTTTGAACATGATAAAGTCATCATAGCAGTTTATCGTTTGGAAGGTGAAGCTGATCAATGGTGGAATCCAATCAAGAATATGATGTAAAGAGACAAAACTGAGTCCATGGAATGGGATGAGTTCAAGAACTTATTTTTTAATTAGTACTTCCCTCGTATTCGTCGAACAAAGATAGAGAAGGAGTTCCATGAACTCAAGAAAAAGGATGATGAATCAGTTAGTACCTATGAAGAAAATTTTACAAGACTTGAAAGGTACAATTCCGGAATTATTATCCAACTTGAGAGTAAGATCGATTGATTCTTTAGTGGCTTAAAAACAAGTCTTTGAAGAGCATTATCCATAAGGGACTTCAATAGTTATGAGGAAATTGTTTGATGTGATCTCAAGGTTGAGATGGATATTGGAGTAAGCCTTCAGTCATATGGGTTTGATAAGAAGAGGAAAATGGAATTCAAAGGGAAATATAATGACCACACTGAAAAAAATATCAATTTTCCCTTATGCTCAAAGTGTGGAAAGAAACACTGAGGGAATTGTCTTAAAGGGACAAGTAAATGTTCCAAATGTGGAAAAGAAGGTCATCAGGCATTTGAATTCCGTAATGATGGGAAAAATATATCTAGTGATGCGAATAAAGAAAAGGCTACAATGAATGCAACTCATACACATCAATGATTCAAGTGCAAGGAAATGAGGCATTATTATAATCAATGCCCTAATCCAAGGGTTGTTGATGATGATTGACTTCAACAAACGCTTATGGCCAAAGGCAAAGAAAAGTCACATGCAATTTCTATTGGTGATATGGATTATGATAAAGAAGTGGTGAATGGTACAATTACCATCCACTATAAAGTAGTAAATGTTTTATTTGATTCTAGATCCACCCACTATTTTATTTCTGAAGCATTTTCCTAAGGTATCTCCATCTTACATAACCCATTAGATGTTGAGTAAGTTGTGACAACTCGTAATGGCACAAAGTTTACATCAATAGTTTATAATTCTTCTTCAATTGACGTTTTTGAGAAAGTGCTTCTTGCAAATCTTGCGATCCTTCCTGTAGGGGAATTTGATGTGATTCTTGGCATGGATTGGATTTCCTTATATGGAGCTCATATCGACTGCATAGAAGGGAAGTAACATTTTGTATTCCTGATCAATCTATGATCATCTATCGATGGAAGGATGAATATAACCTTATAGTGGAAATTTCTTCCATATTATGGGTCTTGATTCCAATAAATAAAGGTTGTTTATCTCAAATGGTTGGAGGGAAACTCATGATTATGAATATTCCCATTGTACGGGAGAATGATTATGTCTTTCCAGAGGAATTTATAGGTCTTCCACCAGATCGTGATGTTGAGTTTTCAATATAACTCATATCGGGTGCTATATCCATTTCAAGGACACCTTATAGAATGACCCCAATTGAGTTTCCAGAATTGAAGAAGCAACTCCAATAGAATCTTGATAAGGGTTTCTAACACATTATTGTGTCCCCTTGGGGAGCACCTATTCTATTTGTTAAAAAGAAATATGGATCAATGAGACTCTACATTGACTACAGATGACTTAACTAGATCACTATAAAGAAAAAATATCCTCTCCCGTGCATTGATGACTTATTTTACCAACTATGCGGAGCTCAATATTTTTCCAAGATTGATCTTTGTCCAGGGTACCACCAATTAAGGGTCAAAAAAGAGGATATACCAAAGACAGCTTTTCGTACTAGTTATGGACTCTGAATTTAAAGTGATGCCATTTTCTCTTATTAATGCCCCAGCTATCTTCATGGATCTGATGAATAGAGTATTTAGAGACTATCTTGATCATTTCGTGGTTGTCTATATAGACTATTTTATTTTCTATTCAATGAGAAAGGAGGAACATTAAGATCAATTGAGAATTGTATTAAAGTCCCTGAGAAATGAGAAGCTTTATGCAAAATTTACCATGTGTGAATGTTGGCTTCAAAAATTTCATTTTTGGGTCACATAATCTCAAAAGAGGGGATATCTGTGGATCCAACAAAAACAGAGGTTATCAAAATATGGTCAAGACCAACAACAGTAACTATGATCCAATGTTTTCTTGGTTTGGATGGATATTATCGACGTTTTGTGAATGATTTTTCATGATTATCAAATCCACTCACCAGGTTGACTCGAAAAGGAGTTAAGTTCTTGTGGATGGAGGAGTGTGAAGAGACTTTCCAGGAGATGAAAAGAAGGTTATCTACTGCACCTGTGCTCACACTGCCTTGTAATATAGATAGGTTTGTGATCTACAGTGATGAATCCAAGAAGGTATTGGTGTGTGTTCTCTTGCGAAACGATATGGAGATAGATTATGCCTCACGATAGTTGAAAATCCATGAGAAAAATTACCCAACTCATGATTTGGAGTTAGCTGTGGTAAGATTTCTATTTATGATTTGGAGGAATTATCTTTATGGTGAATGGTGTGGTATTTATACTGATCATAAAAGTTTAAAGTATATTTTCACTCAAAAGGAGATGAATATGCACCAAAGAAGATGGTTGGAGCAGATTAAGGATTACGACTGCTCAATTCATTACCACCCTAGAAAAGAAAACAAGTTGGAAAAGGAATTAAGTCGATAAGACCATGCTAGTATATCCATGATGAGTGTCACAAAAGATCCAATATTTATGGATTTACAAAGGATACATCTTGGAATTATAATGGAATGGGAAAAATATTATCTTTCTGAAATGAATTTTGAACCATATATACATGTAAATATTAAAGAGGCACAGAAGGAAGATGTAGAGTTTAAAAAAAAGGTGAGAAATGTTCCTGAATTTCACATTGATTGTGATGAAATAATAAGGTTCAGGAATCAGGTTTGTGTTCCTCCAATCCCATAGTTAAAGAAGGAAATATTTGATAGGGCTCATAGTTCTTCATTCTCTATTCACCTTGTAAGCACAAAGATGTATAGGGAACTGAAGGAGTACTTATGGTGGGATGACATGAAAAGAGATGTTGTTGAATATGTCTCTCGATGCTTGGTTTTTCAGAAAGCTAAAGCTGAGAGATATAAGTCTAAGGGGATGTTACAACCATTACCCATACCAGAATCGAAATGGGAAAACATCACTATGGACTTTGTCACTGGACTTCCTAAAACATCCAATGGCGATAATGCAATCTGGGTTATAGTTGATCATCTTACGAAGTCAGCACACTTAATTTCTATTAGAGAAGATTTCTATCCTGATTAGATTTCCATGATATATGTGAATGAAGTGGTAAGATTTCAAGGAGTACCACTTTCCATTATATTTGATCGGAATCCAATTTTTACCTCGAAGTTTTGGCGAAGTATTCAGCATACTCTAGATACAGAGTTGAGTTTCAGCACTACTTATCATCCTCAGACAGATGGTCATCCTGAGAGGAAAATTCAAACTCTAGAAGTCATGTTGAGATCTTGCACTATGGATTTCAAATGTGGTAGGGATCAACACCTAACTTTGGTGTAATTTTCTTATAATAATAGCTTTCACTCTAGTATTTAGATGGCTCATTATGAAGCTCTCTATGGAAAGAAATGCCGAACTCCAACTTGCTGGGATGAAGTTGGGGAAAGAAATCAGTTAGGACCTAATCTTTTTAATGAGAATACAGAAAAGGTATGACCTATTCAACACCACATAAGAGAAGCTCAGAGTCGAAAAAAAATTTATGCCGTTAACCGAATAAAAGACCTAGATTTTGATGTTGGGGATAATGTTTTCTTATGAATATCTCATTGGAAGAGAGTAATAAGATTTGGATGGAAGGGAAAGCTGAGCCCTATGTATATTGGTCTTTTTGAGATACTATATCATGTTGGGAAGGTATCTTACCGATTGGCGCTTCCACCGAATCTCTCCCAGTTTCATGATTTATTCCATGTTTCTCTCCTGAGAAATTATATACCTAATCCTTCACATGTACTAAACTTAGATGTTTTACCGCTGGGGTAAGATATTTCTTATGAAGAACAACCGAAAGAGATTCTAGATCAAAGTGAAAAAGTTTTACCAAACAAGACCACTTTATTTTTTAAATTTTTATGGAGGAACCACCAATTTGAAGTTGCTACATGGGAACTTGAGGATATGATGAGGGAAAGGTATCCTCATCTGTTTGTTACGAAGAGACGAGTTTCAAGGGAGAAATTATTTTTAAGGGGGGTAGACTGTAACACCCTGAGATTATATGAGAGATATATATATATATATGTCTTGTGTTATATGCAACACCAAACGAATCTTTCACTACACACAACACTGGCTTGGCTTGCGTTACACGCAATCACGACCTTCCATGATAGCTTGTGTAGTACACAATACCGAGTTTCACTAAACAATGATATATTGTTATAATAATATTATGGAATAGCCATTATGAATATTATTAAGATCATTTTTAATTTTATTATTCATCATACACATTTTCTAGAACATGGTATGAGAACAAAATAAATTTTTCGGGTAAAATAAGTATTTTTTAAAAAATGTAGTTTTGCCACCGTTTGATGGCACACCCACATTAAATGTAGTTTTTGACAGGTTTATAAGTTCAATTTGAAAAAATAAAATTTTTCTTTGGAATCATGATATAAAAATTTACTTTTGATAAAATTCTCATATTATTCTGATAACTTTCATATTTTAATGAATAGTAAAAAAAGAAATATTTTAAGTAATTTTTTTTTTCATCGCAATAATTTATAAGGTTAAATTATAATATTTAATGGTTTTAAATTATAAATAGAATATATTTTTACCATTTAATATAATTTATTTCATTATCATTAATTTTACATTGAATTCATAGGAAAAAACATTTCAATCTTGGGCTATGTTTTAACTTTTAAAACTCATTTTCTTAACAACGAGATTAATTTTAAATTAATTACTACAACTTCTATGTTTTAAATTTTAAAAAATGGAATCAATATTTTAATTCAGTGGGTCTAAATTATGTTAATATGTTACTTTTATTTTTTTGATATTATGAATAGTTACTACGGTAATTTTTATTTACTGCAGTTAAATGTAAATCTGGTAATTAAGGGTAAAATATTTTATTATAAAATTACTCTAACAACTGCCAAAATTATACTAGATGACTAAACATAGACTCATATCACCTAAGGGTCTGAATAGATTAATTTTATGGACTTTTGAACATGAAAATAATTTAATTATTATTAAAACTAAAGGAAGTGACAACATGTCACTGTCTTAAATCTTATAAGTATAATAATTTTAATTTAGTGATAAACTTCATTAATCTTCAAACATAAATAGTCTCCGAAAATCTAATAAAATTATCGACATCATGTAAATTTATTTATAATTTTTAATGATTAAATAATTATCATTAAAGGTGACACAATAGTGATGTTGAAATTATTTTATTGATTGAAATATCAAATAAATAGTTTTAAAAATATTTAAATAAATATTATATGAACAATTTAATGTGATCCACTAATTTTCTAGATAAACATGAAATTTTATTAATCTATTTAATCTTTTATTTAGAATATATCCTCTATGTAGATTTTATTTAAATTCAAATAATTTAATATTGTCAAAATTGACACTATTGTTATTTTATAATAATAAGATATTATAAAATTGTTTAAAAATCAAAAAAATATTTAAAAATTATAAATTTAAATTTATATGGTCTAAAATTTCATAAAGTATCTAATTATGGATAATTCACAACACATATGTAATTATTTATATCAATTTAAAATTTATAATATTATTACCACAAATAATATTAAATAGATTAAATAAGGATAAATCAATTTGAGAAGGTTTAAAATAAATTTACAACATGTCTAAATTTTATTGGTTGATGAGATTACAACCCTATCTCATCTCATCTTCGAATTTATCTTTTAATAGGTTCTTATGTGGGTTTTGAATTTATTATAAATTTATATTTCTTATAATTCCAACTGTGCCCCTCTCCTCCCTTATAAATGGGCAACTCCTCCCTATCCTCCTCACACTACGTTGAGCCTTCAAGCTCATCCAACCCCTGCCAATTTCTCTTCTCTAGTTCCCTAGAAACATAGTAGTGGTCCTGGTATTTTTCAAAGACCAACTTTAGTGCCCTAAGAGGAGGTTAAGAAGAGGCATGTCAATGAAGAGGAGGTTCGGATACGTACGAAGCATATTAGACCTAAGGTAATGGAAAGTCTCACAATATCATTTTTATCAGAGATTGTTTATACATAAGAATTTACATGGGAATATTTATCATCCACATCCATGTTTCCCCAATATGTAATAATATTACTATCCTTTTACAATTTATTATGTCCAATTTTACCTATTGGCGAATTTTTAGTAAAATATACGAAAAGAATCTTTTTTCGTTTTCAGTATGAGATACTTTTTAACATTTCTGCCAAAGTAGTAGAAGAATGTTTTTTAACTTAGACAACATGAATGTATTTTTATGAGTCCATAGAACATTATTTCAATGAAGCTTCCTTTAAAAATATTCAAGCTTATTTGAAATTAACTTCATTTATTTTAAAATGTTCTGACATGATTAAGAAAGGAAAAATGTATTTGAAGTAGAAAGGATATTTTCCTCAATAATGGTGTTCAAGTGTTTTATCAAAATTATTTTCTATCTAAGATAATAATGGGTTCTGTTTCTATCCCGATTATTACATTTATTTGATTATGTTGTGATGGAATTATTTTTTTGAAGTTATTTATCTTATATGAATTTTTTTATGATGTAACTATGTTTAAGAATCTCATTTTTATTACATGGGTTATGCTATGATGTACGATGTATGATTTTATGGCACACATAATAATGGTTTCATTATGAGATGGGTGGGACCTATATATTCCTCCAATTCATTGGGTAATGATTTATATCTCATGAGTTAGACATGGATGGAACAAAAAGTTAATCCAGTTCAGTGATACAGGACTGAAACGAGGAGTGAACATAGTTCATAAATACACTTTTTCCACTAAGATAGTCTTGGAAATGAGTCTTGACAAATAAAAAATGAGCTTTTATGATTATGTGTGTATGCCACAATGTTTCATGTTATATGTTATGATTATTGGGATTACATTTCACTACTATGATTTATCACGTGTTATGATATTGTGATCTCTTTTCTAGGTAATGATTTTCAAAATGTTACGTTCTTATGAATATGATATGATTGATATTTTCTTTGTTTACCCTTACTAATCATTTGATCTCACCCTTTTTTGTATGTTTTCTTTTCCCCGGGTCAGGAAGAAGGGTATTAAGTCAGATATTCCAAAAGGGACTCTAGATATGATGAAATAAATGAGAGACGATGAAGATTCATTATGAACTAGTTGTTTATGTTTCCCAGTTTCTAAAGACACTATACCTATACGGTCCTATTAGGGTTATGTTATATGTTGTAATAAGTATGATTTATTTCTAATGTAATAATAATGTATGTAAAGTATGGGTCGTTATATTGTATATATTGTTCTCCCAGAGTACATTGACCAGGCGAGTAGTCTTGTTACATTGAACATTATCTCTATAGTCCAAGATCATCATTGGTTCCTCCTCATAGGAAAGATCATTCTCAAACTATACCACCTTTGAAGAGTGTACATGTGAAGGATCTAGTATGTACATACTTCAGAGGGAAAAATGGAAGACATCATTTCTTTGGACATGTTTGGTGGATGTGCTAGTTGATAGGCCATAACCCTAACATGATCCGGAATAATGAAGGGGGTGATGTACCTTGGAATTAACATTCCCTTATTCCCAAAATCTCATGACCTTATTTCATGGAGATATGCATAGAATCACCATGTCTCTAATGTTGAACTCAATGTAAAGGGGATGATCAACGACATAACTCTTTTGTCAACATTTGGATGCCTTGATATGCTGCTGAATGGTTTTCACCTTTTCCACCATTTCATCAAACATTTTAGGTCCTAGAATATTTCGCTCACCGACTTCATCCCAACATGCTGGTGTTCTTTAGCCTCTCCCATAAAGTGCTTCGTATGGTTCCATATGAATACTCATGTGGAAATTGTTGTTGTAGGAGAATTCATCTGTTGGAAGATATTGGTCCCATATTCCATTGAATTTCATAGAACATGCTGTCAACATATCTTCTAGTGTCAGAATAGTATACTTAGATTAGCCATCAGTTGGAGGATGATAAGACATACTGAATATTAGTTTAGTGCTCAGAATATGTTGACGATTTTCCAGAACTTTGAGATGAATCTAAGATCATTATCAGATAAAACAGATAGTGTTACTACATGAATCCTTACCACTTATTTGATATATATATATATATATATATATTCAAGTTGATCAAAAGTGAATTTTTCTCGAATAACTATATAGTGATATGGCTTTGTAAGACGATCCACAATGACCCATATAGCATTTTTTCCTCTAGATGTCCTTGGAAGTCCAATGAAAATGTCCATGGTGATGTTCTCCCACATCCATGTTTATATGGGTAGTTGTTGCATCATCCCTTTATACTTTTTTCTTTCAAACCATACCTGTTGACATACCATGCACTTTGACATATACTCAGCAATCTCCTTTTTCATATTTTCTCACCAATACTTCTCTCAAAGATATCGATACATCATTATGAACCAAGGTTGAATAGATAAAGGTTTCATGACGTTCCACCCTTAATATTGAAACTCCTTCTTCATCAGTTATGAAATCAGAGGATTTCCCATTTTTAATGGCTAACACCCTTTTCTAAATCTACACATCTTTTTCTTTGAGAACCCATTATTTTCACTATGAGGGATGTTTTATAGATCATTTGAGAAAGGTTTCATGATGTTCCACCCTTAATATTCCCACATCCATCCTCTAAAAATATAAGAAGACCAGTTCCTATTGAATTCTCATCATTGATAAAGATGCAGGATCCTATCTACCTAGAGAATATGGCACCTTGATTGCCTTACAAGGATAGTAGTGGATTGAGTAGTTAAAATACATGATTATCTCTATCCATCATCATGGGTGCATGTTCAGCTCTTTTTGAGTGAATATATATAGCTAAGACTCTTATGATCATTATATATCTCACACTTATCCCATATAGATAATGATTCCTGATTTTTAATGCAATGATCACAACCACCAACTCGAGATCATGTGTAGGATAGTTTAGCTCATTTATTGTATGCTGACTTGAGTCTTAGGCTATCACTTTACAATTTTTCATCCTCACATAGTCTAATCCCAACTTTTATGCATTGTTTTACACCACAAAACGTTTTCCACTTGTTGTGAGTGTTAGTATTTGATATGTGATTAGCCTTTTTTTCAACTCCGTATAACTGTCTTCACATTCTGGAGTCTAGTAAAAATCACTACCTTCCAGGTTATCTTGGTAATTGGGTTTGAGAATCATAATGTGTTCTTCAAAAATCGTCAGTAATTCTTGAATAGACCCAAATATATTTGGATCTATGTTACATACGTAGACCTTGGATACTCTTGAATTGCATTTGTCTTGTAAGGGTCCACGAATATCCCTTTGCTACAAATAACAGGCCCCAAAAATGTTACTTCCTCTATCTAGAACTCACATTTACTATACTTTTCATACATCTTATCCCTTTGTAAATTCATTAACATGGTATTGAAATTATCATCTTGTTCCTCTTTTCTCATGAGAATATCATAATATCATCAATAAAGTCAACCAAAAATGTGTCAAGGTAATAACTAAAGTCTCTATTCATTGAATAAATGAAAATTGATGGAGCATTAGTCAGTCCAAATGGAATCCCTATGAACTCATAGTGTCGATACCTCGTTCTAACAATATACTTGGGAATATCTCATTTCATCATCTTTAATTGGTGGTATCCCAACCAAAGGTCCATCGTAGAGAAATAATTGGCCCCAAAAATCTTATTGAACAAGTTATCTATCAGTGGCAGGGGATACTTTTTCTTTATCATGATTTTTTGAGCTCATGATAATCTATTCAAAGGTGCATTAATCCCTCCTTTATCTTTATAAAGAGGACTAGTGCACCCCATGGTGAAGCACCCGGGTGTATAAAATCCTTCTACATATTATTCTGTAGTTATTTCCTCAACTCCTCCAGCTCTATAATTTCCATTTTATATGGTTTCATTCATATATGAAGAGATCCAAGATTCATTTCAATTGAGTACTCAACATCCCGATTAAGATGAATACTAGGAAACTCTTCAGGGAATACATCAGTGTAATACCTCATAATGATCATGTATTCAAGCATAATTCTCTCCTTTGTACCAATCAATTGAGCTAGACATTATTTCTCATAAGCAATTAATATCCACACTTGATACACTGATTCTAAAGGAGATTTATCTTCCTCCTTCCACTTGTAAAGAATTGGATGATTCTTCATGATATGAAGAGTGATCTAACTTACCTGATAGTTGATGTTGGATTTGTATAATGATAGACAATACATTCCCATGATAGCATAAAACTCTACTAAATTATGTATGACAAGATTTGTAGGGAGGTTCGGTCCACAAACATTTACTGTAGAGGAGTTATAAAATATGGACACACTAATTTCCCCATTATCTATTCTCATAGAATACTTTTCCTCCAAATTTTTGGGTGGTCCATGAATAGTTCTACTAAACAAGAAAGATATAAAAGAATTTAAAGAACCATATTCAAATACTATGGTCCCTATTCTTGAATTAATAACTATCATACCTTTCACCAAATCATTTTCCAACTCCACCTCAACAGTAGTGATAGCATAAACCCTTCATTGATTCCATGGAGGTTGATGTTGATTTCCTCTGAGAACCTTCAACTAAATAAAATTGTCCGCATAATGTCCATACTCCTTTCTTTTGCAAAACAACACTATATGCTAAGTATTGATTAGAACATTCCTTTCTTCTACCACATTAGCGGGATTATTCATATCCCATAAGTAGTTTTTACCTAAATTTCCCATCAATCCACCTTTGAAAAAATTCATGGTTCTCTTTATACAGTTCACAAGATGCTTCTTCCGATAATTTTTTAAAATGGGATTGTCGGGCTTTAATCCATCATAGATTTTATTTGCTGAACCACCCACATTAGATTCCATTTTCCACTTCTTGTCAACAGGCCCATGATAACACTGTGAGATTCTAATCACCATTTCAACCTTGAGGACACATTGGACAATATCTTCATAACATTCAATTTCTCAAATTTCAAATTCCTTTTATAGACTAAGCTTTAGATTTTTAAAGAAGTGACCCACATTGATTTTGTTGTTCATGACAAAGCTAGAGTCATACCTTTCAAGCATTTTGATGTTTTCTTTACACGCCCCGATGGACTCATCTTCCATCTAATTGATTCTAAGGATCTCTCATTACATATTTAGATGGAGGGTTCAAGAAATATATTTATTGAAAAACATTCTCTTGAACTCCTACCAAAACATGGAATCAATTTCCTCCTAGGGCTTCATATTTGGGTTTAGTGTCCCTCGCAGATTAGATTCCCCATCAAAATGATAGAACTTCAGAAAACCATTTCTCTTCTTTATAACACTATATGATGGAGAATATCTTTTCAATGGAGTTATTCCATTATTCCACATGGAGGGGAACGAAAGATACACTAAACATGGGAGAACATATCCTCATGAAGTATTCAATGGAATATTTACCTTTTCTAGTAGGATGAGGGTGTTTCTCGTGATTCATGTTATTATTCATAACATGATATAGCTGATCAAGAACTATCATGATGTTTTGAGAACCCATTACCATCATATCTGGCATATCATTATGGAAACATTGACATTACCTATCACATTTATTGTTGGAATGTGTTATTATATTTAACCCCATTAACTAAAGAAAATAAAAAGACAATTAGAGGTATTTAATATGTAGCTATTGAGTATAAAGTGGAAACTTTGAAAATAAGTAGATAAACTTGTAAAGGAGAAGTATATCCTAACTTATGATTCTATATGTATACATCTAGGTTATCCTTGATCTATTTCATAACTTATATTCTTTTAAGATTTTTTTATTCCAATAATAATTTTTTAAACCAATCTTATAAATTTACCAAGACATATGCTCCAGGAGTGTTAAACCAAGAGTGCAGCAAGACCCATTGTCATGCACTAGTCCCATTTGATTCGAGCTCAAAGTGTTGTTTTCGGGTATGGCCCCTAAATACATATGTGCTAAAGCCACATCTACATTTTTTATGTATATAGGGATTTATTTTCGTACTAAACCACTAACTCTATACTTACCAAAATTTAGGGGTATTTTTATACTTAGTCTCATCTATAAGGTTCTGACAATAGTTCTCTATTCCTAATCTCCAAAAATGTCTAAACATCCAATAATACAAACTATAACAACCATATCCTTTTACATATAACATTATATGATTTTAAGGATAATTATAAATCATAGTTCAAGCCATGTATTATAATTTCTAGTGTCTTGGAGGACTAGGTACATAAAAATAAACACATGGAACGAAATAAAACATTTGTTTATTTAATATTAAAATTTAGATCCTAACATCCATTATACTCAAATATATGAAATGGGTACCCTAGAGAACACATGAACAATCAGATGATCAAAATTTCCCAGATAGGGAATAACCATAGTAATAAATCTTGACCACATGGGATTGGAGGCATGACCTGATGATATAAACAGGCATGTAGCATATGAAATCACAACATATAAATAAGGAGTAATATAAACATGGATTCATAATAATATGGAGGAAACATAAAACATGACTTTAGAATGATTATATGCAAACCTCTAGGACTGTTTCACATACTATATGAAGCCAAGGCTAACCACCAAGACTGTCGCACATGGTAGCACAAGCCAAGGCTAACTACCAAGACCCTCGCCCATAATGTCTAAATAGACTCAACATTACCCAATGTATTAGTGTGATATCCTGGAACACCCATAATAACATTTCATTAATATGTTTTCCTCCTAAATAACCATACATAATCAATCTTACATAATCATAATAGTTACGTATGGAATGAATTGGGTACCATAATCATGTCATAAAGCATTACAAATGTGCATATCATCAAAGTGTCCAAGAACGAATGGAACTGAAATAGAAATATAAATTAACAATGTAAAATAAGATTGTATCATGTTATTTTATGTCAATTATAATTAACAACATGTATGAAAATCATTTAAGAAATTTTAGCGTTAAAACATTTTTTTGGTTTTAAGGAAAATATTATAAGGCATTTAAAATTGAAAAGGTAAAAATATTTTTTATAACACAAGAAGGGATCCAAGAATATCTTCATAATAAAAATACATTATTTAAAAAAAATTGTGGCTTTGAATAGAGGATATAGTGAACATGGAATTGGGTAATAATTCGGGAAGTTCCATTAAAACAAGCTTTCTTATCTGGAAGTATTGAGGATAAAATCACTTAAAACATGTATATCATAAAAAGAAAATTATGAAAGTGTATTGATAAATTAATTTATTACATGTAAACATAATTTAGAATATGTACATAAAAAATATAATATAGCTCCATTTAGGTAATGAGAAAGATGAGTGAACCCGAAGGAATAAAGGAAGTTCGGGTAGAATCCCAAACAGATTATAGGAATGGTATTGGGTGTAATTAAGAGGGATTAATGAGATAGAAAGGGATTTATCATCATTTATAAATCATGAGGGTAGTATGGTAGAGGTGAAAATCATATCCCATCATTATTATGGACACATAAAAGGGAATAACATAGAGGAAATTCTTCAATAAAAGTGAAATATAGAGTATCACATACCTTATGTCTAATAGTTTTCTCCACATGATATTAATGAACTGAATATTAAAATTAGGATCATTAATTATTAATTAAAAAATCTATTTTAAATATAAATGATTTAGTATAGTCTTTGAGTTCATTCAAATGATTTTTTATTGGTTTTTAGGTTCAATTGCTTTGTTCGTGTACGCCTATTTCATTGGTTTTAATGATCAGTTCACTTATATTCATGTTCTGACAAACATGTATGATGAAGGTGGTTGTACATGATTGAAATTATATAATATTATTTAACATCCATAAGATTGCATGGTTATTAAATTCATTTGGATATTTTTAGTGAATATGAATAATTATATAGAACATTAGTGATAAATACTTGGATTAACTTGGAGACTTTTCTCATAAATAACTTTTTTTGTATTATAATTTTACATCAAGGATGAAAAGGATTCTAGAACAAAACAGAAGAAAAAATATATATTTTATAGTCTAGATATACCATAAAAATGGTTTCGTGGCCAGAATAGAATATTGTAATAGAAATTGATAAACCTTCATCCTTGAATGTGATAAACTAACAAATCTCAACAGTGTTTTCATTTCATTCTTATAAAATAAGGGAAAAGAAGAGATAATAATGAATTATCCCATTTAAATGAAAACATTCTAGTAATATTATTTTACAAGATTTATCATAACATTTGGGTGAATGGGGGTTAGGAAAGAAAAAAATAAAAGAAAAAAACTTGAAACAAAATAAATGATTCGAAAAGAGGAATTTACCTCTTGAGTTTGTCCCTTTTGAGAGACTCATAAAGGGAGATGATTTGTTCTTTTGAGGAGACCAAGGGTTTCTAAACATGGGGGATATTGGGGACATATATTTTCATAATTTAGGGAAGGAAAAAGGCATGATAAGAGTGAATATAAGAAGGGAGTACAAGTAGATTTTATTATGGAAGAGAGGAGGGTTTTCTTAATATTTTTATCATTAATTTATTATTTTTCATAAGATAAGAAATAGTAACTATTCCTGTGACCAAAAATAGTAATATGTGCATGTGATTTTGAACCAATGTCCCTTTACATCATCAATGGCTCAAGAATGATACATAAATTTAGGTTTTAGCTTTTAGTGTCAATTGTCGTATATTATAATTCTTCAAAAATTCATGTATTGTAGAAAAATCCAAAAAAATCACCCAACCATTACTTTTAAGTGTAGAATAAAAAAAATCCATTATTCAAAATTATTTTACTAAATTTGATTTATTTAATTTTTAGTTAAATTCATAATTACTTGATAAATATAAATTTTAATATTATAACTTGTTTTATAATGCATTAAAAAGTTACATAAGCTTTTATAAAATTATTTTAAAATAAGAAGACATAAAAGTATGAATTTATGAACACCATTTAGGTAAATATATTTTCTTTTAAACTAATTAATTTTCTATAATTAAATATTTATTACTTACCAAAATACCAATACTTTTACTATGGTCATATTATCACTTATAAGATGCTTAAATCTTATCTATACAATCATTGATGAGGTTAATATTATTTTCGAAAATTTACTATTCATAAGGGTAAAATTACTATTCATAAGCGTCAGTTACTATTCACCAAAAATTATGTTTGACTTATCGGACTCAGAAAATATTATTTATTGAAACTATGTATATATGATTTCTGAAATTCACAACATAGAAGTTTGAAATTTGTTTTTAAGGTAATATAGTACCCATTAGTTCATTGTGTTCTGATTTCATTTAATTATATGACATATTTATAAGAAAGGGGTTTTTATTGACAAAAAATATTTTGACGTTCCACCTCTCTTGTTTTTTAAAAATTAATATGGGTCAAGGAGGCTTTGAATTAATTATAGAGCCTTGAATAACATCACTATCAAGAAAAAGTATCCATTGTCTCATATCAATGATTTGTTTGATTTTCTCCATAGAGGAAATTATATTTTAAAGGTTTACTAGAGGTCGGTGTACCATTAGTTTAATGTACCTAAATCAGACATATTGAAGGCCACATTTCATACTAGATATGGCCGTTATGAATTTATTGTTATTCCATTTGGGTAAACTAATACAACTATTGTATTAATGGATCTTATGAATAGAATATTTAGTGAGTTCTTGGTTATGTTTGTGGTCATGTTTATTAATGACATTTTGATTTATTATAAAAGTAAATAGGACCATGAAATTCATCTAATGGTCTATTTGAAAATAGTAAAAGAAAATAAACTATATTGGAAATTTAGAAAGATTCAGTTTTGGTTACAATGAATTTCTTTCCTTGGTCACATTGCTTCTCAAGACGACCTAACTATTGATCCAACTAAAAATAATTTTCTTTATAAATGGACAATACCCATAAATATATCCAAGATTCATAGTTTTCTTGGTTTAGTAGGCTATTATCTAAGGTTTGTAAAAAAAAATTGATTATATAGCCGACTGACTAAGTTAACTCGGAAGGGTATTAAGTTCATCTAAAAAATATAATGTGTCTTTTTTATGAAATTGAAAAGAAGATATGTGAATGCTATAGTATTGGAATTACCTATTAGAAATGGTGAATTTCTTTTCTACAGTGATGATTCATTGAAAGGACTAGGTCGTATCCTAATGTATAATGATTAGGTAATTGATTATGCATCACTTCAGAAAAAAAAACTCATGAGTTAAATTACCCTACTCATGATTTAGAATTAGCTTTTATTTTGTTTTTCTTTAAATATTTGGAGGCATCAAATGTATGGAGTAAAATGTGACATATATACTTACTAAAAATATTTAATTATGTATTTACTCATAAATAAATCGACATGAGACATATGAGATGGATGGAATTAATCATGGATTATGATTGTGCAATTCATTATCATCCTAGAAAAGCATATAAAATGGATGATGCTTTGAGTCAGAAAATTAATGATACCTGAACCATGTTACATTTGGAATGAAACCCTTTTATTATTGATGTCATGAACATTGGCATGGAAGTTGTTGGTTTCATAAATTTTAATGTTTCTTTTCAAGAGTCAATTAAATCTTCTCTATCAGAAGAAATTAATTAAATTCTGAAAGAAGACAATAAGTCTAAGTAAAAGGTAGAATTGGATCATAATTGGAAGTTGAATGCATTTATCATTGATAAGGATTGTGTTTTGATATTTGGGAGGATATTTTGTCTTCCTTGTTATTCAATGTTGAATAACGAGTTGTTATGTGAAGCTCATAGTTCTCTATTTTCAGATCATCATAGATGTACTAAAATGTATAGAGACCTTCATGAGTATTACTACTGGGATGAAATGAAAAGGTATATTACATTATTTATTGTGAAGTGTTTGACATTTCAGCAAGTGAAAGTAGAAGGACTGGTTCCATAGAGGGTGATTTGTCCATTTCTGGATCCAGAGTGGAAATGGAAAAATATAACCATTGATTTTGTAGTAGGATTACCAATGAATTCACGATATAACAATGTGATCTTAGTTATTATTGAATGATTGACTAAATCATCTCAATTTATTCCTATTAGATATAATTTATCTATAGATCAACATTTTTGGTTGTCACATTGAGAGATAGTTATGTTAAATGAAGTTTCTCTCAACATTGTATCTGATTGCGATCCCAGGTTCATTTCTATCTTTTTGAAAGGCCTTCAGAAGTTGTTGGGTAATGAATTAAATTTTAGAACATATTTCCATCCTAAAAAAGGTGGGCAGTTAGAATGAACCATTTGGACTGTGAAAGATATGCTATGAGTTGGGTAAAAGTATTACCATGTATTTTGGGATCAACATATTTCTTTAAAGGATTTTTATATAATAACTGTTTTTATTTCAATATAAGATGACATCATTTGAGGCATTATATGGAATGTGACTTCAAACTCTATATTTTTGGGAAGAATTATGTGAAAGGGAGTTGATGGGACCATAATTGGAAGAAAATATGGTAGAAGAAGATCAGATTATTTAAAATCATATGAGGATATCTCAGAGAATGTACAAATGTTATGTGGATAAAAAGAGGAAATAAATTTCTTTTTAGGTAGGTGGTCATGTCTTTCTCAAAGTTTCTCTGAGGAAAATTTTGGTGTGTTTTGGTAAGAAGGGGAAATTTATTCCACAGATTATTGGGCCTTATGAAATCCTGTATAAAGATAGATCAGTGACCTACCAATTGGATTTGCATACTAGTTTATCATATTTACGTTTTTTTCATGTTTCAATGTTAATAAATTATATGTCAAATTCCTTTTATGTTTTGAGTCCAGAGGTACTTCACATGGAGGAGAATCTTTCTTATGAGGAATAATAAGTCCAGATTCTTGATCAAAGAGAGAAAGTGTTTCCAAATAAAGTGATTCAACATGAAAATGTTTCATGAAAAACATATGATTGAATATGCAACATGGGAATATGAAAATCTTTTAATGTCTAAATACCCCCTATTTTTTGATAAGTAAATAAAAATTGAGAGGATGAAATTTCCAAAAGGGGGAAAGATGTAAAATCCCAGGTAATTATAGAATAATATTCATTCATATCTATTAATATTTATGAATTATATATTAATTTTATCTTAAAGGTTATGCAATTTCTAATAGCATGCTCGACATACCACAATGGGTTTGTCTATAATCATATGTTTCCCACAATACCGAGTTATACTGAAAAATAATACATTATTAATATAATTATTTTTAATGGTAGTAAACCATTAGACGTTGTAGAGACCCGAATCTTGACGTACATGGACATTACATTACTTTTGCAGAATACTTAACACAAAACAAAAACATGCAAACAAAGAATATAATAGTTTAGTGTCTTTGGAAACTCGGAATGTAATCTTCTAATTGTGGTGAAACATCTTCAACATCTCCTATAAAGATATTTCACTTTTGGTTTTCTTACCTAAAACATTTCTTTAAATCCAAGGGAAAAGAAAACATATAAGGGTTGAGCTCAAAAGCTGAGTAAGGGTAAGCATGGATAAAATAAAACAAATCATATAAATTTTAACTTAAAAAAATGAACATAATGTTTAAACATCAAAATCTTGGGAAATGACATAAAACATGGCAGTACATAAGGCATAGATCATAAATAAACATTAATCATGATAAAATAGCATGGGAATAAAACATGTGATTGTGTCAACCATTAAGTACATGATATGATTTCCATAGTAGCCAAGGCATTGCTGCAAATACCATCTTAGTGGAAAAAGTCTCTTTCTAAATCGGGTTCACTCCACATTCCAGTCCTGTATTACTGATCCAGATTAACTTACCATTCCAGCCATGTCTATCTCATGAGATATAAATCATTACCCAATGCATTGGAGGGAGATATTGGTCCCACCCATCTCATAATGAAATCATTCTAACTTGTTCTAAAACATAAACATAAATCATTCCTCATAACCCAAAGAATAAAAATGGGTTTCATAAATATCATCCCATTATAAAATAATCCATATAAAACAAACGGATCTCATTTCATCATAAGAAAAGTGAAACCAGGTAAATAATAGAGATATTATACTTGAAACATACACATATGAAATAATTTCATCCTATATGGAAAATGGTTTTGATAAAACACTTGAAATGAATTCATGGGGAAAATATCCTTTCTTTTTCAAAATCATTTTTTTTTCACAAAATGCTATTCAATTTTAAAAGAAATTAATTTTGTGAAAAAAAGTCATGAAATCTTGTAGAGTAATCTTCATGAAAATAAGGCGTTATAAAACCGTAAAAATCCGTTCATTCCGTATAAGTTATAAAAAAATTCTCCTTGTACTTTGGTCGGAAAAGTCAAAATGTTCCTCGTATGGTAAAGAAAAGAAAGATTATTTACATACCATGTAGTAAAATTCAAAAATGGGGAAAAAGGAATTCAAACAAACATAAAAACACTTTTATAAAACATGGACATGGATGATAACAATAGCCTCAATAAATACTTACGAATAGACAATCTCAAATAAGAATGAGATTGAAAAGGTTATCCCTTACCTTACTTCCAATATGATTTTTATCAATCCAAACCTACTATATAACAATTTAAATAATGTCATTGACTTATTACAGAATCATATTCATTGTTATGATATCATATATGGTTCACTTATGACTTTATATTACCCGTTCTTTTTAAATTCCATGTTAAAGCAGCATTTTGGGTAAAATCGTTTCATTTATCGTACGTGTTTCGACTTGTTGTTCTTGATATTATTAATTATTTACTGATTAACATAATTCCATAATGTAAAAAATGATTTATATATAATATATATTCAGCATACACATATATATATATGATAGATCGATAAATTTAATTAAATACACCATTCATGGAGACGGTAGGCCGTACGTTCAGATGAACACTATTTTCGTTTCCTTATTGAGTTTAATGGAATTAAGTAGATGAAATAAATACATATATACATAAATATATTATCATTATTATGTCATATATTTCATTATTATTCATTTTATATACTTTATAATCATTCATGAATGGTTAACATGGAGAATGAATCTCATCACGTCGCGGAGACGGTAGTACGTACATACGCATGAGCGATGATATCATTCACATGATTGTGGAATTGTATTTAATTGTATGTATAATATTTAAGAATCCATATCACTTTACAATAATCATATATAGTCATTTATTTACACATTTATTCGCATCCAAGTAAGGTGGTTGTCGAAAACAGATTACACCACAACGTGGAGACAGAATTCCGTACGTATGCACGCGTAGTGATTCCGTTTTCCATAGGATGGATAGAAGGTGAAATAAGGTTGTTTAATATTATTAATAAAATATCAGTATATAAGTAATACTGATTTTATTACTTTATAATGAGACAACTAAAGAAGAAGAAATTGAATATGAAAGAAACTTGAGAGAATCAGAAGAAGAGATTACCTCTTCTTTGACGCACCTCCTATAAGCTTCCTCTTAAGGAAGTAGAGTTGGTCTTTTGAGAAGACCAAAACCTCCAACATGTTTCTAGGGAAGTGGAGAAGATAAATGGGTAGGGTTTTTTTGAGATTAAAGGCTCAAAAGGGTGTGAAGAGAACAAGGAAGGGGTGCCATTTTATAAGGGAGGAGAGGGGCATCTTTGAAAAAACATAAAATATTATTTTATAATAAATTTATATTCGGTTATTAATAGCTCAAAATTGATTTATTTATAATATAAGGTGGTTATGGGTTGAAATACTCTCATAAAAAATATTTTAGATAGGTTTGGGTCATTATAATGACCTTATCATTTATTTTTAACTCTTAGTTAATTAGATTGACATTTACCATGTCAGTTTTTATTTTTATATTATATAGTTAATAAACTTAAAAAATACATCCAAGCGACCCCAAGTGGTCAATTAATGATACACCTATCATTATATAAGTATCTTGACCGAACCTAAGATTTATAGAAATATAATAACAATTAATAATATAATATTTGTTTTAAATACTATTTTATGTCAATTTTGAAACTATTTGGTAATGGATTATTGTGAATGTCATAATAGCATGATTAATTCCAAAAGGTTAATTAATTAAATAATAACATGTAATATTAACCTCTAAAATTATTTTAATCAATAAAAAGTCTCAAATTACATTTATTTGGGTATTTATAACATCAATTATTTTAATATTTCATTATTTTGGTAATTACTGCATCACTATTGTGTCATAAATAAATAAAATTAATTAATGTCTAAAAATTATAAATAAATTACCATTAGGTAGGTTATATATTTTTCTTTTTAATGAATATTTGTAGTCGAATTTATCTTATGTATAACCCTATATTAAAAATGATTTAGTTATTAAACTTTGATTTTACAAATTTTAATATTTCTTTTAATTAATTAATAAAAAATGTATAATCTAATCCTAGTGGACCTAAATGGTCATATTTTATTCCTAAGGATGGTTTTGGTCTAATTAAACTTATCCAATAGAATTAATACAAGTTTAGGGTAATAATAATACCATTTTTATCCTTAATGACACAATTTACTTTTAACCGTGGTAAATAAAAGTAAAAAGTTATTATTCACCAAAAATAATTTTCATAAAATTGAACCACATTTTAGTCCTTGAGATTAACCATGTATATCAGATTTTTGAAATTCCACTCACAGAAGTGGTAAAATTATGTTTTATGTGAATTTCCAAATTCTCTTAGGAGGTGGGTAAAAGACGGTGAAAAGTTCAATAAAATTTTTATATATCTAAAATTATAATAAAATGACTCCAATTAATTACATTGAACTTATATAGGTATTATGTATCAATTTTGACCAAAAATAAATTTAAATAAAATAAAAAATATTTAAATAAAAAGTCAGTTTTTAAATAGTAACCCAGTGTTTTAACTATTCATCAAAAATTGAAAGTTTTCAGAAAAATAAAAAAATTCACCCTAGGATAATTTATATTCTGAATCCAAAAATGAAGTCCATTTTGAAATATATAATTTTTAAAATTTCAAAAAGTTTGTATTACTATTCATAACGGCTAGTTTATATAATATTTTAATAAAATATCGTTGTTTAGTGATACTCGATATTGTGTACAACACATGCTATCGTGGAAGGTCATGATTGCGTGTAAAGAAAGCCAAGTCAGGGAAGCATGTACTTCAAGTGCTTTTTGGTGTATCATACAAAACAAGACATTAATGAAATTAAAGAAGAATATTTTTCATAAAATCTCGGGATGTTACATTCTACCCCCCTTAAAATGAATTTCTCCCTCGAAATTAGTCGGGGTTATAAATGGTTTACTACTTGAAAGTTTCTTTCATATAAACCCACATCATACAAAGGAATACCACAACTTCACTTTAAAAACTAAAGTATTAAATGTAATGGATACCCAAATTAACTAATCACTAGGTTTCTACGTAGGAGAACATATGTGAAAATATGGATATGGAAGAGAAATATAACCATCAACTTCTGATAAAGAGTGGTAGAAGATATTGCTATGAAAAATCCACCAATCAAAAAACCATAAATTTGTGGTGATCTATGGTACCATCAGATTTTTCAGATATGAGAGCACTAGGACACCATTTTTTGTTTTCAAGATCATTTCCCTAAAGTTACAGAATTTTTATTAGAAGAAATACTTACTTTATTTCGGTATCATCTCACCGTTGCTCATGCCTCGAACAATTTCCAAATTATCTCTTAAATAAATTAAGTTGAATTTGTCTTCTATGAAGTGTTAACAGATTATGCGATAGATTGATAGGTCATTCCATCTATTTCTATCACAAAATGTTTAGCACAATTTATTAAATATACAGAATTCCATCTATTCTGAGATTAGTGGTTGCTAAAATGGACTTATACTTTAGCTATCATAGCGCTTAATAAAATAATACTATTTTCTATTACCGGGGACTTCCTGTAGGATAGTGGTAGGCGATGAAGGCCTGTCGTACTTCGGATGTGGGTTTGATTCCCGCAACCTTGTCCGACATGACGGATTGTCGCCCGTCCTACGGGTTGTCCTTTTTCTAAAATATAACAGAAATTTCTAGCCATAAACAATACTATCTGATGTCTAAATTAATCGATTCCAATCTTTAGGTTTATCCAAAATACTTTTATCCAATATCATAGTATAAATAAAATTATTACTAGAAAGGTCATCTACTAAGCATTGAATACAATCATTTATCTCCCGTATATCATAATATATATATATATATCTTATTGATCAAATTCCAAACAAGTGAATTCATTAATCAAGTATTCTCTTGAAAAATGAATACCAATTGAACCTTAGTAAAAACATGAATGCTATCAAAAGTTAACTCTTTCCACATACCAAAATCCAAAAATTCTATATACCCAAACCATGATATAACGTTGCCCTTATATCAGTCATGAGATCATGAATACTGTCAAAAATTTCATTTTCTCTTTATCCCTTCATTACGCACATATCATCTTCTTTCCAAAAATCTTTCAATCACTTTCCATGGTTATCGGTACCATAAAATTATTGAAAACCACAATAGACCAATACATAAACATTCCAATATTCCACGATACTATATACAACATTATTTTGGAATCCAATTTCATAAACACTTAATCCTTCCCCCACATCGTTATAAAATTTAAAATCGCCAATAGTGATCGTATGTGACTTACTTTTGTCCTTTTCCTTAAGTGGTTGTGCATGTTGATAATCATTAACCCTTGGATTAGGAAATTGATTAGCATAATGCCACATTTCATTGCACTTGAATCATTGAAGTGTTGGTGGTGCATTCTCTATAGTATTTTCTTTATTCACATAATTAGAAACCCTTTTTCCATTACTTTGACACTCAGCTGCTCGATGACCTTATTTTCCACATGTAAAACATTTTCTAGTCACTTTAAGACAATCTCCACCGTACTTTTGCACACTTTGAGCATAAAGAAACATTCATCTTCTTTTCACCATTGTTCTGAGATTTATCCTTGAACTCCATCTTTCATTTCTTGTCCAAACCATGTGATGGATATGTAACACAAACTTCCATTTCTACCTTGATAGCACAACACAAAATTTATTCATAGCTAATGAATTCTCTTATAGATAATGCCCTTCGAAGACTAGGTTTTAAGCCACTGAAGAATCGATTAACTTTACTTTTAGGTTGGATGATAAAGCAAGATGCATACCTTAAAATCCTTGTAAAATTTTCTTCATATATACCAACAGATTCATCACCCTTTTGGTTAAGCTCAAGGAACTCCTTTTCCATCATTGTTCGAAGAATACGTGGGACATACTTACTGAAAAACAAGTTCTACAACTCGTCCTATTCGATGGATTCAATTTCATCTTGGGGCCTTGTATTCTTAATTAGATTCCACCACTGGTCTGCTTCACCTTCTAAATGGTAAAAAGCTAGAATGAATTTATCATGTTCTGAATAGTGAAGTATGTAAAATATCTTTTCAATGGTGCAGATCCATTGTTCAGCAACAAGTGGATCAGAAGACCCATTTAAAGAAGGTGGACGTTGCCTCATGAAGGACTCAATAGAATATTGTTCCCTTCTCTGCTCATTCAGACATCCAGAATGATTCATAGCTTGTGCAAGTATAGCAATAAGATTTTTCACTCCATCACCCATAACATTGGTTTGTTTAGGAGGACAATCATTGCATTGTCCATTACATTTATCAACACGGTTCATTCGGGTTCTAGCCATCGTCTAAAACCCAAAAAGAATAGTGTGAGAGGAAAAAATAATGCTAGGGAACAACATAATAAAGGGGGAGTACCTTCAATATCTAACATATTAGGTTAAATTATAATATAATTACCGTAATTCTAGGATTATAACCTATACTTATACTTAACCTTAGGGACATCCCTCGAAAAACCTTAGAAATATCTCTAGGGATCTCACTAAAGTTTTCACATCGTACTTTCCAAAGGTTAACTAAACCTCCCTCTAATACCAACTATAGATAATTGTATCTTGACATACATGGAAATTACATTACTTTTGTGGAATACTTAATACATAAAAAAAACAAACACACAAGGACCGTAACAGTTTAGTGCCTTTGGAAACTCAGAACATAATCTTCTAATCGTGGTGAAAGATCATTAACATCTCCCATAAAGATGTTCCACTTTTGGTTTTCGTAGCTAAAACCTTTCTTTAAATCCTGGGGAAAAGAAGACATATAAAGGGTGAGCTCAAATACTCAGTAAGGGTAAGCATGGATAAAATAAAACTAATCATATACATTTGAACATAAAAACATGAACATATTGTTTAAGCATCAAAATATTGGGCAATGACATAAAACATGGCAGTACATAAGGAATAGATCATGAAGAAACATAAATCTGGATAAAATAGAATGGGAATAAAACATTTGATTGTTGAAACCATTAAGCACATGATATGATTTCCATAGTAGCCAAGGCAATGCTGCCAAGACCATCTTATTGGAAAACGTCCCTTTCTTAATCGAGTTCACTCCTCATTCCAGTCCTGTATTACTGAACCGTATTAACTTACCATTCCAGCCATGTCTATCTCATGGGATATAAATCTTCACCCAATGTATTAGATGGAGATATAGGTCCCACCAATCTAATAATGAAATCATTCTTACTTGTGCCACAACATAAACATAAATCATTCATCATAACCCAATGAATAAAAATGGGTTTCATAAACATCATCCCATTATAACATAATCTATATAAAACAAATGGATATCATTTCATCATAAGAAAATTTTAACCACTTAAATCATAAATACATTATACTTGAAACATACATATATGAAATAATGTCATCTTATATGGAAAATTGTTTTGATAAAACACATGAAATGAATTCTTGAGGAAAATATCCTTTCTTTTTCAAAATCGTTTTCTTTTCACAAAATGCTCGGAAATTTTAACAGAAAGGGATTTTTTTAAAAATATTCATGATATCTTGTAGAGTAAGCTTCATGAAAATAAGGCGTTATAAAACCGTAAAAATCTGTTCATGCCGTATATGTTAAAAAAACATTTTACTCATACTTTTGTCGGAAAAGTCAAAAAGTTCCTCATATGGTAAACAAAAGAAAGATTCCTTACATACCATGCAGTAAAAATAAAAAAAATGGGTAAAAAGGAATTCAAAAAAACATAAAAACACTTTTAGAAAAAAAGTACATGGATGATAACAATAGCCCCAGTAAATACTTACAAATAAACAATCTCGGATAAGAACGAGATTGGAAAGGTTATCCCTTACCATACATCCGATATGATTTGTATCTATCCAAACTCTTTTATAATGATTTAAATAATGTAATTGACTTATTAAAGAATTGTATTCATTGTTATGATATCATATATGGTTCACTTATGACTTTATATTACCCGTTCTTTGTAAATTCCATGTTAAAGCAGCATTTTTGGTAAAATCGTTTCATTTATCGTACGAGTTTCGACTTGTTGTTCATGATATTATCACTTATATACTGATTAACATAATTACATAATGTAAGATATGATTTATATATAATATATATTCAGAATATATATATATATGATAGATCGATAAATTCAATGAAATACACCGTTCATGGAGACGGTAGGCCATAGGTACGCATGAACGCTGTTTTTGTTTCCTTATTGAATTGAATGGAATTAAGTAGATGACATACATATATATATACATAAATCTAGTATCATTATTATGTCATATATTTCATTATTATTCATTATATATACATTATAATCATTCATGAATTGTTAACATGGAGAATGAATCTCCTCGCCTTGTGGAGATGGTAGTCTGTATGTACGCACGAGCGATGATATCATTACCATGATCATGGAATTGTATTGAAGTGTATGTATAATATTTTAGAATCAATATCACTTTACAATAATCATGTATAATTATTTATTTACACCATTATACCCATCCAAGTAAGGTGGTGGTCGAAAACAGAAAACACCACGGTGTGGAGACAATATTCCGTACGTACGCACGCGCGGTGATTTTCTTTTCCGTAGGATGGATAGAAGGTGAAATATAGTTGTTTCATATTTATAATAACATATCAGTATATAAGTAATACTGATGTTATTACTTGATACTGAGACAAATAAAGAAGAATATGTAGAAGAAGAAGGAAACTTGAGAGAATCAGAAGAAGAGATTACCTCTTCTTCGACGCACCTCTTTTAAGCTTCCTATTAAAGAAGTAGAGTTGGTATTTTGAGAAGACCAAATCATGAAGAATTATGCTAGGGAAGCAAAGAAGAGAAATGGGTAGGTTTTGGCCAATATTCAATGATCAAAAGGGTGTGAAGAGAAGAGGGAAGGGGTGCCCATTTATAAGGGAGGAGAGGGGCACCTTTGAAAAAACATAAAATATTATTTTATAATAAAGTTATATTTGATTTTTAATTTCTCCAAATTGATTAATTTCGATGCTAATATAGGTATTGGTTGAAATACTCTCAACCAATATATTTTAGACATGTTTGGGTCATTATATTAACCTTATCTTTTAGTTTTAACTCTTAGTTAATTAGATTGACATTTACCACGTCACTATGTATTTTTATACTATATAATTAATAAACCTACCATATACATCCAAGAGACCCCTAAGTGGTCCATTAATGATACACCTATCATTATATAAGTATCTTGGCTGAACCATAGATTTTTAAGAGTAAAATAACAATTAATAATATAATATTTGTTTTAAAAACTATTTTATGTCAATTTTGACACTATTGGGTACTGGATATTTTTGGAAATCATAACAGCCTGATTAGTTCAACAAAATTTAATTAATTAAACAATAACTTGTAATATTAACCTATGAAATTATTATAATTAATAAAAAGTCTCAAATTACATTTATTTGGGTTTTATAACATCAATTATTTTAATATTTCTTTATTTAGGTAATTACTGCATCACCATTGTGTCTAAAATAACATAAATCATTTAATTTCTAAAAATTATATATAAAATACCATTAGGAAGGAAATATTTATATCTTTCTAATGAATATTTATAGTCTAATTTATCTCATGTATAACCCTATATTAAAAATTATTTAGTTATTAAACATTGATTTTAACTATTTTAACCCTTCTTTAAATAAATTAATATTGCGTACAGTACATGCTATCGTGGAAGGTCGTGGTTTTATGTAAAGAAATCCAAGTCAGGTATGCGTGTAGTGCAAGCTCTTTTTGGTGTAGCATACAACACAAGACATCAATGAAATTAAAAAGAATATGTTTCATAAAATCTCGGGGTGTTATAGATGTTGTATTGGAGGGAATGTTAATAACTAATTATATTATGTTTTCATAAGTTATTAAATGTTTTTACACTCTTACAAGAAAGTTTATTGACATAAAATAAGAATAAATCTAATTTTAGGACTTAATGCACTAATATTTTGAAAAATGTATTTTTACCACCATTTGATGGTGAACCATTTTATGTATAGTTCATGACACAATTATATCTTATATTTGAAAAAATAAACTTATTCTTTGGAATCATAAAATATAATTTGGTTTGGATTTTTTTGTTATTTTTTATAACATTTATATTCTAGTGAATAGTGAAAATTACGGCATTTTATTTCACAGCTTTTTTCAAAAAAATTATTTATGTTATTCAATTTAAATTTTAATTTATTTAAAGAATATTATGAATATTATCATGTCATTTAATCCAATTTTGGTCATTGGAATCAATTTCAAATTGATATTTGATATAAAAACATTTCAATTTTTTGAACGTTTCACATTAATAACTTTCTTTTTAGTTATGTCTCATTAATTAATTTTAAATCCAAATTTCCCAATAATGTGAATTTAATAATGTAAAATGTATTCTTTATATAAAATAATAAGGTCCAAATTAGTTTGGTAGTTCAATTTCATTTTTAGGTATAAAAAAGATATCATGGTTAAATAATTATTTGCAATAGTAAAAGTGAAATTTTGACACATGTTAAAGATAAAAGTTAAGATCTTAAGGTAACTGAAAACTGAAACATTTAATGGTTGATTTAGGTGTGGGATGACCATAACCAGCCTATAAAATATTAATTATAAGCCAAATTCGTGGAATCTATTTCCACCTATATATGGTTGGCTTTAATAATAAATAATCAATAAATTAATCTCTTAACACCACCTCTCTACCACCCTATTCCGACCCATAAATCCTTTCAACTCCTAAAATATCATGAAAAAAATATCCTATTCACTCTCCCCATGTTAAAGTTCTACTCATCTCACCGGAATACCATATCCACATTCCTTAAGGGTCTTTCAAGAAGGATATATTCAAGGGGAAATTTTCTCAATATACCTCTATCAATTGATTTATTTTTCTACATTATCCAATCCTCCTTAATACATCAATTTATAATTAAACCAAAATCATTTATATACTATATGGTTATGTTTTTAAAAGAATATCTCACATTAATTTATTTTCTCACCTCTACTTACTCAGAGAAACAAAATTATGGTTCAACTTATGGTGGTTAATTGTCTTTGTGAATAATGTTTTTGTTATTTTTTCATTTAACACCTTCATGACTATTATTAAAACCATTATTCAGGTAAAATAGTGTCTTAATATTTATATTATAACTTGTTTAATATTATATATAATTTATATTAAACATACATACATTCATCCCATATTTTTGTTATATGATAATTTCATTTGGGGACGTGTGAACTACGACCTCCTCAATATGATGTGATTTTTCCACTCATCACATGGAATGTATAAAAGATTTTTTAGTAAACATATATGTTATAAATGACATATTATTCATAATTTAATTATATTATATATGTATAAATATAAATATACATTTCATTTAATTTTCACTATTTTAATACGATAGGAAAAATAAAAATAGTGTTAATGTGTACGTACGACCTACTGTCTCCATGAATGTTGTTTTTCGTTTTTCAAAAGCGATTATTATAAATATTTTTATAATGAATTTATTACGTATTTAAACCATATTTTAAAATCTACATATAATGGAATTTTAAACAGATGAACACTTTAAATCATACCATGTTTATTTTCTACTCATGTACCAAATATCAATGAAACATCTGCAATAAACTAAAATAATTATATTATTTTTATAACATAGTAACATGTGATATAAAAGAAATAATAATCATTAATAAGGTTCTCAAAAAAGATAAATTGTACCCAAGTTTATTTTTTGGGGAATATAAAAAATATACGATACAAGTTACACTTGAGGAAAGATAATTTCATAAAATAGTTTCAATTATATTGGTTAAACATCTACATCTTGATTATTTCATTAACCTCTTATATGTAAAATTAATTTTGAATATCATTTATTTTATTTATATCATTAATTTAATTCATTGTTTTTTTAAAAGTAATATTTTTATATGGAATGTTTCACTTTCCATACAAAGTGATAAATGTAACGTTTTTATGTATACGGTGACAACAACATCATTTACGCCATACCTGATACTTGATATTTGGATTCCAATATAATCCTTATAGTTTATAAAAGGAAAATAAATACGATATTTAATTTTCATGTATTTTGGTACTGAAATTTTTTATAAGTGATTGATTGTGTCAATATCATGAAAATATATATTGTGATTGAAATGAGGAAATGTTATTATTACTTTATGCAAGATTTATGTGTTGTGATTATTTAATGGTCCTTCAGCATAGAAAATATATATACAGGTGGTTCCAAGGTATAAAAAGTCTGGGTGTTACCTTGAAAGCTCTTCAAATCATTGGGTAATGTGATGGAGTTAAACAACATGGTATATCATAATAGATTTTAGGAATATACTGTGATGGGTATTCCAAACGTAACCATGAAGGTTACTCCCTAAGTTGTTGTGAAAACTATAATGTAAGTATGATATGGATTTCAAAAACTGAATTTATGATTTATGATTTCTAATTTGTATTTTTATAAATCTTATGTCTTCATGTGGAATGTTAAAAAGCTTCTATTTTTTTGGGTGAAAAGTTTGATATTGTGAAAACAAACTTAGGTTTTAAATATTCATGGACTAATGGTTTCATTCCATATTTTATACCCTTTACTAAGATAGTTATTATCATCCTATTTTTTGATAATTTTTCCCACAAAGTATAATTATGGATATCATAAATGAATAAGTCAATAAAATAATTATCAAGAAAAAAAATATTATATTATTTTATAAAAATGGGTTCCTTTTGTGAAAAAATTGATACTGTTTTGGTAGTTTCCACTTCTGTGGTTATTGGATGTTATGTATTAATGATGGATTAATTCTCTAGAACCCTAAAACTTAAAAGTTCTTAAATATGAAATAATTCCTTTAAAAAACTCAAGATTATGTATTGATTAAGGATAGGGGCTTATAATTTTAGTTGATCATTGAAAGGATAGAGTTGTTATGACATCGGAAAATCATGATATGTTCTTGGAATTTAGTGATTTTTGGATTGTGTGGGGGTATTAACATCAATTGTTGAATGTATTTCTCAATTTTGGATTCTCTAGTGACATATCTCACATTTAAAGGAATTAAGTTCATGCAGGATGAAAATTTGTAGAGTTTTTCCTTGAGTTTAAATGACTTTTTCTAACTATGTTGTTGTTGAATCATCTAGAGTACAAGTAGGGCTATGTAGTATTTTATGACACATCATGTTTGGGTTGTGTTCTTATACAGGGTGATCATTTTTCCTTGTATGGAACTAGATAGATTATGAAACATGAGAGGAATTTTCTAACCCATGATCTTGAACTCAAAGCCTTGATGCATGATCATAAAGGCTAGAAGTATTTCCTTCATTGAAATAGTTTTACACGTTATTATGATCACTAAAGAATTAGTTATAACTTCTCTTGTATATTTTTTAATATCCATAAGAGGCATTGGGTGGATTACCTGAAATCAACCGATTTAAAAAAACATATACCACATGAAATTGGAATGTCATCATTGATGATTTGGGCAATAAATTTCTCACTCAAGCCATGAAAGAATAATCCGAACATGAGAACATGAGGGACTATTTTTCTTGGTTTAATTTTGTAGTTTGGGAGGAATATGATTACATCATTTTGACTAGTTTTTAGTTGACCTCATCTCTTCTCGGGATGATTATTAAGGAGAATCATCTTGATCATGGATTATGTGGAAATAAGGACTTTATTTATGGTGGGGAACTGTTACTGAATGGTCCTTCTCTTCTATGGGTAACATATGTTTCTATAATTATTATGTTATAAATTTTCAACTACAAAAATATTTGATGGTAGGTTTTCATAATTACTAGTGTGCAGTGCACCTGGTTACCTTAAAGATGTTATATGATTTGTGGTGCAAAATTTTGTAGTCGTGTAAGAGTCATGACATTATTAATTTTGTTTCACATTATTATTATTGAAAATATGTCAAGGATAAGAACCAGATACCTATGGGATTTCAATTGACACTTCCAATACCGACATAGAAGTGGGAGGATATTTCTATAGACCTCATGGTTTTTTTGACACATCCCCTTCGATAGAAGAACTTGATATGGGTTTTGATTGACTGGATGTTTAAATCATCTCACTAATTAACCATTCATGATACGACCAAATTTGAGTAAATTTAAATCTTATATGTATTGGAGGTATTTAAATTTCACTATGTTATTTATATTATATAATAGGATAAGGATCCCCATTTTACATGTCATTTTTTGATTTTCTTACAGGGGGTGATGGGATCTCATGTATATTTTGGAACTAAAAATAATCCAGAAATGGATGGATATATAGTTAGGAATATACAGATTCATGATGATATTATACAAGATTATGTTATCAATGTTATTGGATCTTAGTACGCCCACATTTGTATATTTGAGTTTTCTTATATAAATATTAATGAGTCTGTAATCAGAGTTGATCCATATGAGTCCTTGTATGGACACCTATGTAAATAATCATTATATTGGATGGATATTAGTGTAACAATATTTTTTTTGAAAAATCATGGTCTAGTAGACGACTTAAAAGATTCAGTTAATTCTTTAGAGAATTTTGATAACACAGATCTAGAACAAATCATATGCTGATAGTTGTAGGTGAATGTTGTAGTTTTCAGTTGGTGGCTATGTGTTTTTTAGAGTTTGACCAATGTTGGATAATTGAAATCTTGTGATGAAATTGAATCTTTATCCACTCATTGTTGGTCCATTTTTGGTTTTTGAGATGATTAGGAAAGTGGAATTTTGTTTATAACTTCCATCATGGTGTACATTGATATATTATGTGTTCTATTCTTCATTTATTTGGAAGTATCATTATAAACCATCTCATGTCATGAGCAGGGAGGGTCTTGATATTGAGCCTATGTTATCAGTCTTTTAGCATCAATATAGAAATGTTTATTTTAATAAAAATTAGTTCTTGGGGGATGATAACACTGGTTTATTTGGTATTGTAGCATGTTTTGGGTTCATGCATGACATGGGAGCATGATGTAACAATGAGAGAGCAGTTGGCACATCTCCCTGATATGGATATTCATGACAGGCTTTCTAAGGCAAGAATTGTTTATTTATGGGAGGTTTTTACACCATGTTACCATTAATAAGATATTAATTATCCTATGTTTTGGCATTTTTAGTAGAATATTATTTTTGTACTCTTTACTAGTGATTACACAATGTGTATTTTTTTCTTAGAAGATTACGTAATGAATTTGTAGGGAGAAAAAGTTTACATAAAGTTTATTTTGAATTTGAATCACGTAATTATTGAAAATCAATTTTTTATAAAAGGTGGTTATTTTTAATGTATCCATCCTTCATGTATTACATAAATAGAACAATGGTTAAACGTAATTAAATTCTGAAGGATGTTTGTTTTAAGTGTGTTTCATATATGTTTTTCATTTTTTTGACCTGTTTTCCACTCTCTAATAACACAGAGCCTTCCATATGATATTTTTGCTCCTGAAAACTCATTAAATAATATATTAATGTGTTTTTTACCTCATTATTTATTTTATGGGAAGGTGGATCTCTCATCATGTATTTTCTTTCAGTCCCTCTTTATCACCTCCTTAGAGGATGATAGATGATCACATGATTGTGGAATATATACTCTTTTTCATTGGACCTTTATTCTATGTTGTGTTCCCAGATCTTATATTCTTTCATTTATTATTGTATACTCTTGTTGAAGTTGTTGATTTCAAGATCATTGACTTTAATTTATGTGGTTCCATCTAAGATTTTTCATGTAATTAAAACATTTATTTTCTGGATTTTTTGAAATATATTTCAATTGATTTATAAGTTTTTTATTTTGAATAATTTGATTACAAATATTGAAATGGAAAGGATTTTGAGAAAAAAAAAATTCAATAGTAATTTTAATTTTGGGGTGAATTTTAAAAATTAGGGAATTGATTAACTAATTTAGCAATTATTTTCCAAAAAATGGATTAAATTGTAATGATGAAAACATGATATTTATTTTGTGCTAAAAATTCATGAAATGGCAAAAAAATAATGTTTTGTTTTTAAATTAAATAATTATATTGATACTAAAATTATTAAAATTTAATTATAAATGATGATTGATTTTAAATGATACGATTTTCCCATTATTTAATGATTTATTAATCACATGAGATTCTAGGTAGTTATTGGTTTATTTGAGATAAACATGATAGGATCTTCATCCTCTGATAATGAATGTATGATGACAACTTAGAAAAACTTTATTTTTATTATTTTCCTAGATGGGATGATAGTGATTCCTATTTAGCATAAGCATCAGGGATATGTGCCAAATTTTTATCCATGATCATTTATTTGATAAGGGTGAGGATCTTATGTCTAGAAACTAATGTACTTCAGGGAAGATGCGTGACACTCTATGTTTTTATGTATATTTTTTTCAAATAATATAAATTTATTTTATGGATTTTGTTACATGAAACACCATATAACTATTGATTTATATATGACACTATGTTAATCTTTCGCTACAATTAATATTTTTATAGCTTGTGTAACACGCAACACATAGTTTTAATAAACATGTGATATATTATTAATATATTTATTTAAAAATATCTATTATAAAATAGGAATTAAACATAGTGATATGAATATTAATTAATAATTTATAAAGATTATGTTTTATGTTTTTATATAAATACACAATATTTATAATAAAATACATAACTTTTTGTGAAGTAAATATATGTTTCAAAATTACTAATTTCGTAAAAAATCTGTTTTTATGAATTTTGGTGAATAATAATAATTTTTTTTAATATTTTTAAAAATTAATTTGATAAAATAAATATGATTTTTTAATTCATAATTTTAATATTTTATTATGGTTAATTTTTTGTTTTTTCTAAAATGTTTCATTATTTGACCAATGTGAAAAGTAATAAATTTTAATTGAAAACTTCATTATAATTTAATTTTGAATAAAGTTAAATTATATATTAAGTTAATTTTAAATTTAGATAAGTTTAATGATACTTATATTAATTTAATTTAGTCTATTTCAACCAATTACATTTTTAAATTTGGTATAAAAAAACTGTTATCATTTGATTAGTTTTTTCATTGAATGCCCACTTTCTCATTATGACTCCGGGATTAATATTGAATTATTTTTTCAAAATTATATGAATTAAATTAAAAAAATAGATTATATATTTTCATTCACCATAATTTATGTTATATAATATTGTAAACATAATCTTTGACCCTAATTAATAGTGACTGCCGCAAAAGTTAATTACCACGGAAAAGGTAAAATATGTTTATAGGGTGATAAACTAAAATGATATGGTTAAAAATAACATCTGCACTTTTATAAAAAAAATTATTAGACATATTTAGACCATTAAATATATAATTTTCTATAATTTTCCATTTTATCCCATTTTATATATGAAAATTTATGGATCACTCGTTTATTTTCCAAAATACCAACTATGTCGTCTCCCCTTCTTATAAAAGGCCACCCACTATCCTCTATTATTCACAACTTAAAACCTATTTTATTTGGAAAATACCTACCTTAGTAATTTCCCAACATCCATAAAATCATATTAAATTCATTATATTGGATATAAATCCAAACATGTAAGGATTCTAGTGCAATCCTAACGTGGATACTTGGAGAAGAGGTAACGTTCATCAATTAGTGTTTTTGTTTTATTTATTAATTTACACACATACATTCCTATAATATTATGATTTTATTATAACCTCAGTATATTACATATAATGTGATTTTATATTTTGTTTTCATGACCTGAAACCTTCTGCACTTCAATCATATAGGTTATCAAATCAGAAATCATGTATAGAGTAAACTACAACATCATGACCCGATGTCATTAGTTTTTAAATTAACACCTTTAAAGGCTGGTCATAATGATGGATTGAAAATTTAAATATGAAATATATTATATTTAAGATTTTATTATGATTCATTAATTTGTATATCACGCATTCCGTAATTCCTTCCATTTTTTTCAAATTCAATAGCATCGCTCGTGTGTGTTGGGGACTACTGCCTCATGAAGCGATGTGATTTATTCACGATTTAAATGGAATTTATTAAATATTGGTTTAATGGAAATATATATAACATAATCTATAAAAATTATTCAATAATGATAATATATCATTTATATTTTTTCATTGAATCCAATTAGAAAATGGGAACATGATTCATGTGTACGTACAATAAACTGTCTCCAAGAACGATTCATTGAATTTTATATCTATAAATATTGTAGATTAGTATAAAATGATATATAATAAATATATATTATATTTATATAATTTCTATCATTATGGATATTATAGTGATAAAAGTAATATAACAAAAAATGTACCAAATCAAAACATATGCAGAGAACAATGTGGTTATTACCTGAAAAAAACGTCATCATGGAATTTTTTACAAACTAGTAACAAAAGGGCATAAAAAATAATATATGGTACGATATATTTGAATATTTTATAATTAATAATAAACATTTATTTATTATACATGAGGTTTTTATACGTATGAATGATGTCGGGACTCAAGCTAATGGATTTTCATACAACTTTTAACTTCGGCAAGACACATTTCGTGTTCACCGCCTATTTATTTTATGTGGTGTTTATAATTCCCGTTAATTTATATTAATGTTTTTTTGATGTGGATTATTTGGAATTAAAAATCCATTTTAGGATCTCTCATTCAAGTGGTTTTTTGGATGAAACTTTTATTAATCGGTAAGGGATTTTTGACTTAATTTTTCTTCCTTAAGATGTATGTTATGTTATTTTCCAATATTCATTCAGAAGGTGTATATATATCTCCATTAATAAATAATACCATTAATACTTGGACTGGTTTTTTTTGTTTTGGATACTTTATTTATGCTTCTTGTACCTCCTGTTTCAATGAAAATAAAATATAAATTGGTTGGTTGGTTGTGCTTCAATCTCATAATATTTCATGATTATTTATGATGAAGTCTCCATTGTTGAAATATCATTATATACCTCTCAATAACTATAATAAATTTTTTTATACTAAGTTTATTCATGATATATTCAAGTAATTTTATAATATTTCCACTTTTTGTACTAAAAAACCGATCAAAATGCTTTTAATGAAATCCATATTTATTTCTCTCTTTGGTTACAGACATGTATCATTTTTAAAACCATTTTTTATAAAACTTATTTAAAAAATATTTTATTACTCTAATAATGTTTTTAAAATAAAATATTAAAAATTGAATTTTTTTAATTTTTTTGGAAATAAATTTTCACGTTAATTTCTAAAAAAATCATTTAGTATTTACTGAAAATATGATTGAAATATTCATTTTAAAATTTATTTCATGAACATAATATTCTAATTTCATGACCAATCATTTAATCAAAGAATATATTATATGTTTTCATTTTTATTTTTAAATAAAAAGGTTTTTAAAATGATTTAGGATTTAAAAATCATTTTTCAGAGTAGAAAGGATATATTCTTGAGTAAATATTTTAAATGATCGATCAAAATGATTTTCCATCTTAGATTTCAGCAGTTGATGTTTCCAACACATTACTGTGGATATAAAAAAAGGATAATATTATTATTATTTAACTTAATTTTTTATGTTTATGATGATTTGGATTTTATTCACTTTTTTCACATCTTGAGGTGTTAGCCTGAGGAAGTACTTATAAAACCTGCTTATTTTCATAGGTTATTCGATGATGAAACAATTATCCGCCCTATCACTTTTTTACAATTTATTATATTATGGAATGTTTCTAATACCCATTTCATTTCATGGGTTATGATATGATTATTTTTTATTATAATGTCGAATACATATGTAATATTACATTATGTGATTGGTGGGACCTATATCTACCTCAAATTCATTAGGAAAAGACTTATATCTCATGATATGGGAAGGACTAGAATGGGGAGTGAACTCGAATTAGTAATACACTGCTAGAATGGGGTGTGAACCTAGTATAGTAAAAAAATATTAGAATGGGGAGTAAACCAAACTCAGTAAAAGAATTTTTCTACAATGATGGCCTTGGTAGTTATCCCAGAATAATGTAGAAATTATTATATATTCATAACTATATGGATAAAATTCTATTTATTATACAAAAATTATGCTCTCAAGGATCATGTTCATTGATTCCTTATTATTCATGTCTTATGAACTATTAATTTTTATTCTATGATTCATGATTATGCTCTTTGATGTCCAGTGTAGTCTTTCCGATGTTATTCTCATGTAATCATACCCTAATGCACATGTTATTTCTTACGTATCACCATTTTGTACCCTTATTGGGAATCTAAGACCACCATTTCTTATGATTCATTTACCAATTTAATAAATATATATATTATGTAATATATGTCTACGAAGGTTGGTAGTTGTGAAGAATGTAGCAGTAGATGATGAAGCACACATAGGGGTTGTGTTTTTATCATTCCATGTTTCTAAAGGCACTAAACTATTACAACCCTCAGTCTTGTGTTTGTGTAATGTAATTATTTTTAATTAAATATGATGTAATATCCATGTATGGTAAAATTGGATCTCTATAGTTGGTATCATGATATAGGTTTATTTAAACTTTATACACTAGGATGGGAAAGCCTTAGTGATATCACAAGGAACATGTCTAAGGTGATATCCAAGGAGAGTCTGTAACACCCCAAGCTTCTACGGTATGCTTCTCTTTGAATAATGTGATAGTGTGTGCTGTACGCAACACCGAGTTCTAACACACCATAACTAATCAAACTAGCCGTTATGAATAGTAACACCTACTTTTTGAAATTATATATATTTTATATTTGAAAATGGACTTCATTTTTGGATTCGGAATATCAAAATTATCCTAGGGTAAAATTTTGGTACTTTTCGGATAACTTTTATATTTTGATGAATAGTGAAAATTACTAAATTTTAATTAAAAACAACTTTTTTAATCAAAATAATTAATATTGATAAATTATTAATTTGAGTGTTTTTAAAGTATATTTAGAATATATTTTTACCATTTAATTTAATTTTTGTCATTGGACATAATTTTACAATTAAACCGAACATAAACAAGTGTCAATCTTTTGATAGTTATTACCTCTTAAAAACACGCTTTTTGTTTTGACAGCGGGAATTAATTTTAAATTAATTTCTGCCACTTCTGTGTTTTGAATTTAGGAAAATGGATTCCATATTTGGAATCAGTATGTTCAAATTGTGTAAATAGGTAACTTTTATTTTTAGACATTATGAATAGTTACTGTGGTAAATATTTCATTTACCATGGTTAAAGGGTAAATCCGGTAAATATGGGTTAAAAAATAATATTATAATAATATAAAATTACCATAAAACGTGTCATAACCTTATTGGTGGACACATACCCGACCATGGGCATCCATGGGTCAATTTGGGGACCCCTTGGAGCCACTTGTATGTGGTAGGGACACATTATATTAATAAAGTTAAAATAAAAATAAAAATGGCATAAGCTTACATCTTTTAGAAGAACAATTTTTACATAGGGTTATAAATGTTGGATTTTCGATTATAAATATTCATTAGAAAGATAAAAATATTTCCTACATGATGATATTTTATTTATAATTTTTAGACATCAAATAAGTTAAATTATTAATGACACAATAATGATGCAATGTTTACCTCATTAATAAATCATTGAAATAAATAATATTATAATGATTAAAATATTATCTAAAACCTGTCCAATTCTTATTTGTTGATGTTATTTAGAATATGAGTCATCTTATCTTCGACCTCAATGATTTTTGGACCATTATAAACCGAATATAATTATATTATAAAGTAATACTTTCGCTCTTTCCTAAAGAGCCCCTCCTCTCCCTTATAAATGGAGACCACTTCTACTCATTCCTCACACCTCTCAAGCCACTTGGCTCGTCCAAACTATACCCAAATAATCTCCCCACAACCCTCTCCTCCTCCTTGAAGCTTCCCCTTAGGCAGAAAGCTTTTCAACAAGTCCTTTGGTTCCAACCAAAGTGAGTTACCTAAATTAAAGGTAACGATTTCTCTTAAATTATTTTCATTTATTTTGCTTCTTCAACCCCCAAAATATTTTTATTTCCCTTCTTTTGTAACAACAACAGTATCCTCAATATACTAGGATGTTGTTATAAGAATGATTCATACTACACATAAACACAACTCCATCTAATGGATGATGAACATAATGTTTCTGTGGATGGCAAACTAACGCCTCACGAAACGATGATTGTTCAAATACATCTTACCACCTCTCATGGTGGCCATTATGATGGCACTGTAATTAAATATGATATTAATGATATATATTTTATATATAAGCTTCTGTAATTCCATTTTATTTCATACCATTATTCGTTTCATGTTGTATATACATACGATAATTTCATTTGAGGAGGTGCGGACTACTGCCCACTTAAAATGATATGACTCGTTCATACCACACATGGAACGTATAAAGGATGGTGTTAATGAACTTAAGTAACATATATAAAATATTATATTATACTGGAATAGTAATATACCTATGTATCATTTGGATTTGATTCTTTTAAAATAAAAATTAAATGGAAGTAGCGTTCGTGCGTACGTACGGACTACCGTCTCCACGAACGCGATGAGATTCATTCTCCATCGTATCCATTCAAGTATAATTATCATTTAATGATTTAAAAATGATGTTTAAGGACTTGATATCATTCTGGATATGAATAAGATACAACAAACATGACTTATGTAACAAAGCATATAAAGAAAATGAGTAAGTTAACACCCGAAACGGCGATAATACTAAATATTATTATCAAATCAATATTAAAAGATCATATATGATATCATATTAATGTATATGATTCTTGTATAATTTATTAACAATTATTTCACTATTATACAGGAGGTTAACCTACCCCAACCAAGGAGAAGTACAAGGTAAGGGTTATTTCATAATCTCTTCATTATCCAAGGTTGTATTATACATAATAATCTACTGGGACCTCTTTATCATCCACATCCATGTTTCTTCGAAATGTATTTCAAAACATTTTTACTATTTACAAGAATATGGGTTAAAGTCATTTATACCCTTGTTTGACTTTTTATAAGAGGTTTATAAAGGAATCTTTCCGTCGTTTTCAAAACAAGGTCCTTTTTAACCTTTTCGACAGAATTGAGGTAAGAATGTTTTTTTTAACTTATACGGCGGGTGCGGTTATTTTCCGCCGTTATAAAATCGTCGAAGCTTTCCATACAAGCTTATAAGAATATTTTCAAAGAAAATGTTTTATTTTATATGGATCATAAATGATTTAAAAATAAAAGGAGATACTTCTTTAAAAAGAATTTTGATTTCATCTATGTCAACATCCTTTGATGGATTTTAAGATTATTTGAAGTTGATTTATTATGATACAAAACTTCTATATTGTATTGAAGGTTTTGTGATATGTTTGACTGTGGATGTTCTATTTTTATACCATTCATAGTTTATGGTGAAATTATTGACATTTCGTATGCTAGTTTTAATACGAATGTTTATGTTATGTTTAAACCTTTTCATATGGGAATGCATTGGACTTAATAAGTGACGGGTGGAGCCCGCTATAGCTCCTCGATGCATCGGTAGGTCTCATGAGACAAACTAGTGTCTTGGCACAAGGCCTTGACAAAATATTATTTGTAGTCTTGGCACGAGGCCTTGGCTATGTGGTTATGATAGTTTGGCATTATGCATTCCAACATTATGAAAGTGGTTATTGATTTTTGCATGTGATTATTCGATTAGTAGAATATCCATGTGAATAAGTAAATGGCATTATTTCATTTTACTTTTGCCATACCATGTTGAAGTTAAAGTTTAAAAGGCTTTTGTTTTAGTAATGCATTGCCTTAAATGTTTATTCTTATTTATGAAAGTTTCCGCTATATTGTTATCCTTACTGGGCATTTGAGCTCACCCCTTTTCTATGTTTTATTTTTCCCAGGATGTGAAGAAGTATGTTATGAATGACCTGCAGGGATTTTATGAGGGGTTAATAGTGTGGATTGTGGAAACATTATGTTGTTGTATTAGTTTTTAATTTTATGATGTAATGTAAAACTTATGAATATATCTAGTGTTTCCAAAGCTACTAAACCAATCGGTCTTTCGAGATTTGATCTTTCTTGTGATCATGCCAATGTTATGTAATAATGCACCGACTCTGGGTAACTGGGGTCGGGGCACTACAGTTGGTATCAGTGGAAGTTTAGTACAAACCTTGGAAGCTAGATTTAGATAAACTCTGATTAGAGCACATAGACCTAAGATGATCTTTGAGGATTAGTATAGAAGAACTTCCTAGAATTTTGGTATTGTAGAGATTTTGTGAGTTTTCCGAGCAATACATCCCTGTCTAGATACGAGCAGGTAGAGGCGGCTCTGGCACAGATGTACCTAGGGGTAAAACCCAAAAACACCGCTTTGAGCTAGACTCGAACGGGAACTGGTGCACGACAACGGGCCTTGCTGCACTCTTGGTTACGACACTCCCGGGGGATATGCTTAGGATAACTCTCATTTTCTTTACAAATCATTTTGAAGGGATTATGAGTATATACTTCCTCAAAGAAAACATTCTTATGATTATGGATTATATCCATAAATAGTTCAATTTATGTTAAGTGTTTTATAAGTATGGGATTATGTATTTTGATTCATAAACTGATCTAGTTTATGCCATTGTTTAGAAATGGCGCCTAGTAAAAGAAATGGAAACTGTATCAATGCACGCACTCCATGTAGGGATTGCCCTCCTGATCAAGATAATTATAGTGGGGCTGGTTATGCAACTGGTGCTGATCAGCTAATCACCATACTGGGACAACTTACTCAGGTTATGAATAATAACCTTACTCGTATGGAGCACCCTGATCCGCAGCGTGGAGGATCAATGTTAGATCGATTCATGAGGCAACAACCACCAACTTTCAATGGGAGTACAAATCCCTTAGTAGCTGAGCAATGGATATTTTCCCTAGAGAAAATATTTCAGGCTTTGGGGAGCAGTGAAAGGGAAAAAGTTATCATGGCAGTTTACCGCCTCACTGGAGATGCTGATCAATGGTGGTCATTGATTCAGAACATGAAGGAAGATGATGAAGTATCAAATATGGAATGGAGGGAGTTCAAAGATCTATTTTTAGAAAAATACTTTCCTCGCGACCATCGAGCAGATATGGAAAGACAATTTCTGAGTCTGAGACAAAAGGAGGATGAGAATGTCACAAAGTATGAGGCTAACATTACAAGGTTAGCGAGGTATGCTGGAGATTATATTCGAAACCCAAGAAGTAAGATTGATCGTTTCTTTGATGGGTTAAAACCATTTCTCCGTCGAGCCTTAGTCTCACAATCCTTTTCATCGTACGAAGACATTGTCTCATGTGCTATCAAGACCGAAAAAGGAATTCTCTAAGTCTTATGACTTTAAAGCAAAGCAATAGAAGAAGAGACCTGCTGATCAATCTGGGAATGGAAATAAGGGGAAGAAGGGAAAGGTTGAATATCCATCTTGTGGTAAATGCGGGAAGAAACATCCTGGTACTTGCTTGAAGGGAATGGGAGTCTGTTACAAGTGTGGTGAAAAAGGCCACCAAGCTCATGATTGCAAGGGGAAGAAGGAAGCTACCAACGTTCAGTGCTATAATTGTAGGGAGATGGGGCATTATGAAAATTCATGTCCTAAGCGTCAGGAGAACTTACCTCAGAAAAGGCCAAGGGATCAAGGCCAGGCATATGCTATCACTACTGCTGAGGTAGAAGCTCCGAAAGACGTGGTGGCAGGTAATTTAATGGTTTCCTCATGTTTAGAAAATGCATTATTTGATTTTGGATCATCGCATTGTTTCATATCTTCCCAGTTTGCTAAGAAAATTAGATATTTCCAATTTGATTTAATAAGGGAGTTGTCAGTTAAAACTCCTAAGGGAAGTATCGTTGCAACAAAGTTTTGTGAATCAGTCCCCATTAGAGCACATAAATTTTCTTTATCTGCTGATCTCATCGTCATACCTATGATTGAGTTTGATATAATCCTCGGTATGGACTGGCTTTCGGACTATGATGTGAAGATTTATTGTAAGAAGAAAGAGGTTACGATTCTTGATGATAATGATAAGGAACACCTTATTTTTAGAGCAGAATCGTCACCACCTAATTCTTATTTAGATCCACCCTCAATAGCTCAACTAAATTCAATTATTGGGGAGGAAGAGAATGAAATAACTGCGGGTGAGGAAAAAAATGTTCAAATAGAGGATGTACCTGTTGTGAAAGAATTTGTAGATGTATTTCCAGAAGATTTACCTGGACATCCTCCAGAACGAGAAGTTGAGTTTTCCATTGATTTGATTCCTGGATCAAGGCCTATATCGAAGACCCCTTATAGAATGGCCACTGTAGAGTTAGTCGAACTAAAGAAACAACTAGAGGAATTGAGTAATAAGGGATTTATTCGCCCTATTGTTTCTCCATGGGGAGCCCCTGTTCTTTTTGTTAAAAAGAAAGATGGATCTATGAGGTTATGTATCGACTACAGGGAGATCAATGCTATAACGATAAAGAACAAGTATCCCCTACCTCGTATTGATGATTTATTTGACCAACTGCATGGAGATCAATACTTTTCAAAGATTGACCTTCGATCTGGATACCATCAGTTGTGTGTGAAGAAGGAAGACATTCTGAAGACAACATTTTGAACCAGGTACGGGCATTACGAGTTTACTGTAATGCCGTTTGGATTGACTAATGCACCCTCTGTATTCATGGATCTGATGAATAGAGTTTTCAAGGAGTATCTCGATGAATTTGTGGTGGTATTTATTGATGATATCATGGTATACTCCAAAACCTACGAAGATCATGAAAATCACTTGCGCATTATCTTGAAGACTCTGAGGAGGCATGAATTATATGGGAAGTTTAGCAAGTGTGAATTCTGGCTTCAGGAGATTTCTTTTCTTGGCCATATTGTCTCTAAATATGGAATCTCTGTTGATCCTTCTAAGACCATGGCAATCCAAGGATGGCCAGCACCTACGAGTATAACTGAGGTACATAGTTTTATTGGTTTGGCAGGTTATTATCGACGTTTCGTCCAGAATTTTGCCCGATTGGCTAACCCATTAACGAAGCTCACACGTAAAGGGGTTAAATTTGTTTGGACAAAAGAGTGTGAAGAATATTTCGAAGAACTGAAGAGAAGATTAGTCAATGCTCCTATATTGACTCTACCATCGGGGAATGATGGGTTCGTTATTTATAGTGATGCATCGAAGAAAGGACTTGGCTGTGTCCTTATGCAGAATGATAGAGTTATTGCTTATGCATCACGATAGTTGAAAATTCATGAACAAAACTATCCTACTCATGATCTCGAGTTAGCAGCAGTGATCTTTGCTTTGAAGATATGGAGGCACTATCTCTATGGTGAAAAATGTGAGATTTATACTGATCACAAGAGTTTGAAGTATATTTTCCCACAAAAAGAACTCAACATGAGGCAAAGGTGATGGCTTGAATTACTCAAGGATTATGATTGTACGATACACTACCACCCAGGGAAGGCAAACAAGGTGGCAGATGCTTTGAGTAGAAAAGACCATGGAGTTTTGAACAATATGAGAATTGAAAGGGATCCAATTTTTATGGATCTAGTGAAGATGGACATGGGAATAACCAGGGAAGGTGAAACATCAATGCTTTTTCAAATGGTTGCTAAACCATCTTTACTAGAAAGGATTAAGAGTTCTCAGACCGATGATGAAGAATTCCAAAAGAAGATTAAAGCTGTGAATGATGGGAGATTGAGAGACTTTGTGTATGAAGATGGAATTTTGAAATTCGGGAAGAGACTTTGTGTTCCCAATATACCTGATCTAAAAAGGGAATTGCTGGATGATGCTCATAGTTCCAATTTCTCTATACACCCTGGGAGCACCAAAATGTATAGAGATTTGAAGGAACATTTTTGGTGGGACAACATGAAGAGAGAGATTGCTGATTTTGTGTCAAGATGTATGGTTTGTCAACAAGTGAAAGCTGGAAGGCAACAGCCTGGAGGAGTCATGCAACCTCTTCCCATACCGGAGTGGAAATGGGACAATGTTACGATGGACTTTGTCATGGGGCTACCAAAGACTCCTAGAAGGAATGATGCAATATGGGTTATTGTTGATCGTCTTACCAAGACAGCACATTTTCTTGCTATAAGAGAAGATCTACCCCTGGAACGTCTAGAAAGACTATATATTAATGAAGTTGTGAGACTTCATGGAGTACCCCTATCGATTGTTTCTGATCGTGATCCCCGTTTTACTTCAAGATTCTGGAAAAGTCTTCAGAAATCCCTGAATACTGAACTTCATTTAAGCACTGCTTACCAACCTCAGACAGACGGACAATCAGAACGGACTATTCAAACCTTAGAAGACATGTTGAGATCTTGCTCACTTTACTTTCAGGGTATGTGGGATCAATATTTACCTCTGGTAGAATTTTCCTATAACAATAGCTTCCATTCGAGTATTCAGATGGCACCATATGAAGCGTTATACGGAAAGAGATGTCGTACACCAACCTGTTGGGATGACGTTGGTGAAAGAAAACTTGTAGGCCCATAACTGGTGGAGGAAACGGTGGAAAAGGTGAAAGTAATCCAAAATTACATCAAAGCAGCTCAAAGTAGGCAGAAGAGCTATGCCGATAATCGAAGGAAGGATTTGGAATTTCAAGTCGGTGATCATGTTTTCCTGAAGGTATTTCCGTGTAAGGGAGTCAAATGTTTTGGTAAGAAAGGTAAATTGAGTCCCAGGTACATCGGACCTTTCGAAATTCTAGAACGAATTGGGGTTGTAGCTTACCGATTGGCAATGCCGCCAAGTCTCTCTAAAGTTCACGATGTGTTCCATGTATCTCTGTTGAGAAAATACATGCCTGACCCAACGCATGTACTCACCTATGAGGAATTAGAACTGGAACCCGATCTGTCTTATTGTGAAGAGCCTGTCAGGATTCTTGATACGAGAGAACAAGTACTGAGAAACCGGACGACGCGTCTGGTAAAAGTTTTGTGGAGAAACCATAAGATGGAAGAGGCAACATGGGAACCCGAGGAACTTATGATGAAGAACCACCCGAGTCTTTTTATGCAGTAATACCCTAGAAATTGCGAGGACGCAATTATTTGAAGGAGGGGAGAATGTAACACCCCAATCTTCTACGGTATGCTTCTCTTTGAATAATGTGATAGCGTGTGTTGTACGCAACACCGAGTTCTAACACACCATAACTAATCAAACTAGCCGTTATGAATAGTAACACCTACTTTTTGAAATTATATATATTTTATATTTGAAAATGGACTTCATTTTTGGATTCGGAATATCAAAATTAGCCTAGGGTGAAATTTTGGTACTTTTCGGATAACTTTTATATTTTGATGAATAGTGAAAATTACTAAATTTTAATTAAAAACAACTTTTTTAAACAAATAATTAATATTGATAAATTATTAATTTGAGTGTTTTTAAAGTATATTTAGAATATATTTTTACCATTTAATTTAATTTTTGTCATTGTACATAATTTTACAATTAAACCGAACATAAACAAGTGTCAATCTTTTGATAGTTATTACCTCTTAAAAACACGCTTTTTGTTTTGACAGCGGGAATTAATTTTAAATTAATTTCTGCCACTTTTGTGTTTTGAATTTAGGAAAATGGATTCCATATTTGGAATCAGGATGTTCAAATTGTGTAAATAGGTAACTTTTATTTCTAGACATTTTGAATAGTTACTGTGGTAAATATTTTATTTACCATGGTTAAAGGGTAAATCCGGAAAATAAGGGTTAAAAAATAATATTATAATAATACAAAATTAACCTAAAACGTGTCCTAACCTTATTGGTGGACACATACCCGACCATGGGCATCCTTGGGTCAATTTGGGGACCCCTTGGAGCCACTTGTATGTGGTAGGGACACATTATATTAATAAAGTTAAAATAAAAATAAAAATGGCATAAGCTTACATCTTTTAGAAGAACAATTTTTACATAGGGTTATACATGTTGGATTTTCGATTATAAATATTCATTAGAAAGCTAAAAATATTTCCTACATGATGATATTTTATTTATAAATTTTAGACATCAAATAAGTTAAATTATTAATGAGACAATAATGATGCAATGTTTACCTCATTAATAAATCATTGAAATAAATAATATTATAATGATTAAAATATTATCTAAAACCTATCCAATTCTTATTGTTTGATGTTATTTAGAATATGAGTCATCTTATCTTCGACCTCAATGATTTTTGGACCATTATAAACCGAATATAATTATATTATAAAGTAATACTTTCACTCTTTCCTAAAGAGCCCCTCCTCTCCCTTATAAAAGGAGACCACTTCTACTCATTCCTCACACCTCTCAAGCTACTTGTCTCGTCCAAACTATACCCAAGTAAGCTCCCCACATCCCTCTCCTCCTCCTTGAAGCATCCCCTTAGGCAGAAAGCATTTCAACAAGTCCTTTGGTTCCAACCAAAGTGAGTTACCTAAATTAAAGGTAACGATTTCTCTTAAATTATTTTCATTTATTTTGCTTCTTCAACCCCCAAAATCTTTTTATTTCCTTTCTTTTGTAACAACAACAGTATCCTCAATATACTAGGATGTTGTTATAAGAATGATTCAAACTACACATACACACAACTCCATCTAATGGATGATGAACATAATGTTTCTGTGGATGGCAAACTAACGCCTCACGAAACGATGATTGTTCAAATACATCTTACCGCCTCTCATGGTGGCCATTATGATGGCACTGTAATTAAATATGATATTAATGATATATATTTTATATATAAGCTTCTGTAATTCCATTTTATTTCATACCATTATTTGTTTCATGTTGTATATACATACGATAATTTCATTTGAGGAAGTGCGGACTACCGCCCCCTTAAAATGATATGACTGATTCATACCACACATGGAACGTATAAAGGATGGTGTTAATGAACTTAAGTAACATATATAAAATATTATATTATACTGGAATAGTAATATACCTATGTATCATTTGGATTTGATTCTTTTAAAATAAAAATTAAATGGAAGTAGCGTTCGTGCGTACGTACGTACTACCGTCTCCACGAACGCGATGAGATTCATTCTCCATCGTATCCATTCAAGTATAATTATCATTTAATGATTTAAAAATGATGTTTAAGGACTTGATATCATTCTGGATATGAATAAGATACAACAAACATGACTTATGTAACAAAGCATATAAAGAAAATGAGTAAGTTAACACCCGAAACGGCGATAATACTAAGATATTATTATCAAATCAATATTAAAAGATCATATATGATATCATATTAATGTATATGATTCTTGTATAATTTAGTAACAATTATTTCACTATTATACAGGAGGTTAACCTACCCCAACCAAGGAAAAGTACAAGGTAAGGGTTATTTCACAATCTCTTCATTATCCGAGGTTGTATTATACATAATAATCTACTAGGACCTCTTTATCATCCACATCCATGTTTCTTCGAAATGTATTTCAAAACATTTTTACTATTTACAAGAATATGGGTTAAATTCATTTATACCCTTGTTTGACTTTTTATAAGAGGTTTATAAAGGAATCTTTCCGTCGTTTTCAAAACAAGGTCATTTTTAACCTTTTCGACAGAATTGACGTAAGAATGTTTTTTTTAACTTATACGGCGGGTGCGGTTATTTTCCGCCGTTATAAAATCGTCGAAGCTTTCCATACAAGCTTATAAGAATATTTTCAAAGAAAATGTTTTATTTTATATGGATCTTAAATGATTTCAAAATAAAAGGAGATACTTCTTTAAAAAGAATTTTGATTTCATCTATGTCAACATCCTTTGATGGATTTTAAGATTATTTGAAGTTGATTTATTATGATACAAAACTTCTATATTGTATTGAAGGTTTTGTGATATGTTTGACTGTGGATGTGCTATTTTTATACCATTCATAGTTTATGGTGAAATTATTGACATTTCGTATGCTAGTTTTAATACGAATGTTTATGTTATGTTTAAACCTTTTCATATGGGAATGCATTGGACTTAATAAGTGACGGGTGGAGCCCGCTATAGCTCCTCGATGCATCGGTAGGTCTCATGAGACAAACTAGTGTCTTGGCACAAGGCCTTGACAAAATCTTATTTGTAGTCTTGGCACGAGGCCTTGGCTATGTGGTTATGATAGTCTGGCATTATGCATTCCAACATTATGAAAGTGGTTATTGATTTTTGCATGTGATTATTCGATTAGTAGAATATCCATGTGAATAAGTAAATGGCATTATTTCATTTTACTTTTGCCATACCATGTTGAAGTTAAAGTTTAAAAGGCTTTTGTTTTAGTAATGCATTGCCTTAAATGTTTATTCTTATTTATGAAAGTTTCCGCTATATTGTTATCCTTACTGGGCATTTGAGCTCACCCCTTTTCAATGTTTTATTTTTCCCAGGATGTGAAGAAGTAAGTTATGAATGACCTGCAGGGATTTTATGAGGGGTTAATAGTGTGGATTGTGGAAACATTATGTTGTTGTATTAGTTTTTCATTTTATGATGTAATGTAAAACTTATGAATATATCTAGTGTTTCCAAGGCTACTAAACCAATCGGTCTTTCGAGATTTGATCTTTCTTGTGATCATGCCAATGTTATGTAATAATGCACTGACTCTGGGTAACTGGGGTCGGGGAGCTACAGAGTCATCGTTTTTTAAGATATCCAAGAGTTTTGGTAAAATTTATACAAATTTTTTTCATATAAATACATCCCTATCTGCATACTGTGAGTGGATATGCTTTGGATGTTCAATAAATCTTTATAATCCTTCATGATACATTTAAATTGAATGGGAGAACGACAACGTGCCTTGCTACACACATGGTTTTCCATTACCTATGGATATGCTTTGGATGTTCAATAAATATTTATAATCCTTCATGATACATTTAAATTGATTATGGCTATGAATAAACAGGGATAATGATAAGGTTACATATAATAGTTAATAATGTGCCATTATTTAGATGAAAATTATGTTATTTTTTATAACAATTTGGTTCCCCACAACGATTATTGTTTTTTAAATTATGATATTTGGTTTTCGTCAATGGATAAACTGAAGGCACCACATTAATGTTGAGTGTTTATGAAAATTAAATTATTCTCCTCATGAGAAACCAAATTTTATGGGTGATGGAGTGAAAAATCATTGTTTTATTCTTACACATCTTTCTAAATAAATAAATCATGATAGAATTCTAAACAAACAAAGGAGGGAAGAACATTTTACTTATTCCTTCATGATACGATGTCCACCTTCCTTTAGTGGATCAAAATATACATTAGTTCACGAGAAAAGGATTGGTATCATAGGCATGATATTTTTCCTTCTCTATTTTTTGAATCCTAAAAAAATAATTCTGGTTATTCTCTATTTGGATGGTGAAGTAGATAAATGGTGGAATATTATCAACAATACAAAGAAATAGGATGAAATTGACTATATGTATTGGGTTGAGTTCAAGAATATATATTTTCAATAAGTGAGTTCATTCAATTCTTCTTAACAATATAGAGAAGGACTTAATCAAGCTAATGAAAAAGGATGATGGGTCCTCTAGAAACCATGAGTTAAATGTTACATGTCTTTGTTGAGTCAAAATCTCTCTTTTAACTTTTATGTATTGTTTTGGAAAACACAAATGTATTCATACGTGCTTATCGTACTGTCTATGTTTATTGTACTGACTTTGTCAATCGTACCGACTCTGTCAATCATATGGACTCTGTCAATCATACTGACTATGTCAATCATACCGACTCTGTCAATCCTGCTGACTTGGGTGCATCATACATACTTTGTATCATAACAATACATTACACTAAGTAATACTTATAGTACTCATATTTTTATCACATGATTGTTTTTATCATTTATCAAGACATGTCAATCGTACTCATGTTTATCATCTTCATATATCTTCTATTTTAACCAAAATGATGTCATAGATTTAGTTATAATCTAATTAATTTTTTTTCATCTTTTCTGTTTAAATATGACCGTTATAATGCCAGGTGTCCAAGTCCCTCCGAGTTTTCTAGAGAAATATATCCGTTGGAAGAAATATAACCGTTGGAACCTGAGGCCTATAAAAAGGATGTCATTTTAAGCTGAGAAGTACAACTGAGTGACATTGATCATTCTGTGCTTCTATTATGTTTTAGAGAGAGACACTTGGACTTCTCTCTAGCTTCGTGTGAAATCCTTGAAATTACAAAACGTGAACGGATCGTTCTTTGTTATTGTATTTCATTATGTGCTTTATTTTACATTGTGTGGCTGATCAGGTGATAACAACTGGGGGCTGCTTCGGATAGGTATATGGAGTTACCGATCTTCGAATCGAGGGATTTTAAGTTTTTAAAAGACATATGTGTCGATTACCTGCAAAATCGAGGGCTTTTGGGGATAACAAGAGAGTCGTACTGATCATCGTATCGAGGGATTACCAAGGTGGCGGTAAGACATGCATGTTATCCTTAGTGAAAGGATACCCTTCTCTTTGGGATAAAATAATTTTAATACTTTTACATTTCCACTGCTGTTTGTTTTAGAATGATATTTTTATTGTTTCATTTATTCATTACATTTTTATTTGTAATTACATCAATTAAAATTATACTATTACATATTGTATTGATAGATTCTATATGCTTAATGGTAGAATATTTTACTATTGTATTACTCTGATTATTGTATTCATTTTTAATACAAATGATTTACACTTTTTATAGTATTACATCACATCGTCCTTTATACTCCGTACAATTGAGTTTAATTGTATTTCTTGTGAATTGTTTTAGTTAAAGATCATTTAAACTGATTTTCTTAAGTGTTTAAACACAATGTTTTTAAGCCTACAATTCACACCCCTCTTGTATTGTTCCATATAATATACATATTCATCTATATATCGATCCAACAGACTTGTGAGGTAAAATTTTGGGATTATCATCCAACCTGAATATAGGTCTGATCAATTTTTCAGTGGATTAAAACCTGACCTCTGAATAATGTTATCCCAAGTCTATTTCGATATCATTGGAGAGATGTACTGATGTACTATCAATGTAGAATGTTATATTGAAGTTAGGTATCAATATCATGATTTTTAATAGAAAATGTGGATAGTTTTGAAATGATAATATAAAAACAATAGAGAGAAGAAAATGATCTTTAATTTATACTCAATGTGTGGGAAGAAGAATAAAAGAAATTTTCATAGGTGTACATGTAAAATTTTTAAGTGTTGGTGTTAAATCCAATGAAAATTTTATTATCAATGTGATGGAAAGAATTTAGCTAACAATGGGAATATATAGAGAGATGTAAATAATTCACCCCCAACAGTTTAGTTCTACAAGTATAAAAATAATGGTAATTATGAAAACATAATCTAAAACAGGAGGATTAATTATGATGGTATACAATATAAACCTCTTATGACAAGGGAAAAGGGTACATCTCAAGTGATCATCATTTTTGACAAGGGGTGCTATAAAAACATGGTCAAAGGTACACATTCGATATAATCTATAACTTCTAATGTCATGTATTACTCTATATCTACCCATAATCATATATACAGAATCTGATAAGGGTATCTAGATACCACCCAAATGATTAGATGTGGAATTAATATTGAAAAACCCTAGTTGTATGATAATTGTATCTAAATATTATAATTCACCTCTGGTTGACGTTTTTGGGAATGTGCTTCCTAAAAATCCTTCCATTCTTCCTCTAGTCGAATTTCATTTCTTCTACAGAATGGACTGGCCTTCTATTAATAAATACAACATCTTTTTTATGGAATAAATTCACATTTAATATTTGTAACCAATCTATGATCATTAATCAATGTGATGATGAGTAATAACATCCAACATAGACTACACCCATTGTATGGGTCTTAATTCCCGTTTAAATGGGTTGTTTAGCGCATATAATTTAAAAGAAACATGATATTAATGGTATTCCAAAATTTTAAAGACGTTCTTGAATTATTTCAAGAGGATTTTCTTAGTCTTGCACTAAAACATAATGTTTAGTTATGAATAGGGATCGTAGCTTGTGCCATAAAAAATTAAAATACTCCATATTGACTAGCCATGATTGAGTTTCTAGACATAAAGAAGCTATTATAGGAAAACATTGATAAGGGATTTATTCATCCAATTGTCTCTCCTTAGGAGAACATATTCTCTTTGTTAAAACGAAATATGGATCAATAAAACTCTACATTAACTAACATGAGTTAAAAAATTTATTATTTATAGAAATCAATTAAACCATATTTATGACCTATTTGATCAACTCTATAGAGCTCAATAGCTTTCAAAGATTGACCTTTATTTTAGAAATCATCAATTGAGGGTCCTAGAGAAGGTTACAACCAATAAGAAATTATGTACAATATATGGAATCTATGAATTTATAGTGAACCCATTCTGTCTTACTCATTCCACATCAATCTTCATAAGTTTAATAAATTGTGCCTTTAGATATTACCTTAATTAGTATGTGGATGTATTTATTGATGATATATTTATCTAATAAATGTGTAAGAAACATCAAGAATGCCACATAATAATTATACTAAATACCCAAATAAATTATAATAATTTTCAAAATTAACAATTTGTGAATTTTTGTTTCAAAACATTTCATTTTTTGATTAAATAATACCATGAGAGGGTATATATGTAGATTTATAAAAGATGAAGGCTTTTGAATGTTGGTCTTGACCAACATTGATGACTAAAATCCATAGTTTTCTTGTTTTAGGTGTATATTATCAATGGTTTTTCTATAATTTCTCATGACTATATACTCATATGTCCAATTTATCTAAGAATATTTCCAACGTCCTCTAGAAAAATGAATGTGATGAAAATTTCATGGAACTAAAGAGAATATTAGTCAGCACACCTATTCTTGTATTACCATATTGCAGATAGGGGTTTTTAATCTATAGTTATACATCCAATAATGTATTTTGATGTGTTATTTTTTACAATGACATTTTTATATCTTATCCTTCCTAAAAATTGATGATTCATTAGCACAATTACCAAACTCACGTTTTGGAGTAATATATTGTATATTTTTCTTTACTGATATAGATGAATTATCATTATGGAGATGACTGTGATATATATACTAATAAAAAATGTTTTATGAATATGTTCACAAATAATGAGTTCAATATGTGCCAAATAATATGTCTAAAAATGGTAACATGTTATGATTACTCAATTAATTACAACCCTAGGAAATTGAACAAGTTGGTGGATTCTTTGAGTGGAATAAATCATGTTATTATATCCATGATGAGGATTACAAATGATTTAATATTTTTTCATTTGAAATGGATGGATCTGGAAATTATGATGGATGGGTAAATTTTTTATCTTAATCAATTTATTGTTCAGCTTACTATCTGGGTTGAGAATAACAAGGTGAAAAGGGAGGATAAAAATATATGAATGAAAATTATTAAAAATCTAATGATTAACCTTGGTTAAGAGTGAATGAAATGGTCTAGGAACCATGTATATGTCTCGTGCGTACAAGACATGAAGATGTATTTGTTCTCTGAAGCTCATATTTATCTATTCTCTATTAATCCTAGAATTATTAAGATGGGTAGATATTTTAATGAATAATTCTATTTGGACTCCATGATGAGCTTGTATCTAGGTGTTTGGTATGTCAAAAAGTTAATGATAAAAGAAAATATTATAATGGGGTTCTTAGTCCTTTACCCATACCAAAATGGAAATGGGAAAACATCACCATGGATTTTCTCATTGGACTCCTCAAAACCTCTAAAATACATAATACTATTTGGGTTTTAGTTGATATCCTTAGTGAGTTTGCACACTTTATCACTACTAGAAATTACATCTCTATGGGTCATCTTTTGAGGATATAAAATAAATAATTTTTATGATTTTATGTAGTATCTCATTCCATATTTTAAGATTGGGGTTCGAGTATTAAATTAATGTTCTAGAAAATTATTTCTTAATCACTTGATATAGAGTTGAGTTTGAACACTGAATATCATCCTCATACATATGGTCAATATAAAAAAAATGAATCCTTGGAGAATATTTTTAGATCTTGTTCTGTATATTTAAAAGGTGGTTAGGATCATAAACTTCATTTAGTTGGGTTTTCTTTCATCAATAGCATTGAGACCAGAAATCAGACAGCTCCTTATGAATCCCACTATGGAAATAGTTGTGTAGCACTAACGTACTGGAATGAAGTTGGAGAATAAAATCTATATGGACCTAATACAGCTGAGGAAATGATAGATAAGGTTATAGAAATTCAACACAACATCAAAAAATCTATGATTTTAATAAAAATTTATTCAAATAATCACATTTGTGATTTAAAATTGGATGTTGGTGATATAGTGTTTCTACAAATTTATCCATTGAATATGGTTGTGAGATTTTGGAATAAAGGGAAACTAATCACAGGGTATATCGGTCCCTTTGAAATTCATGATCATATAATAATTGAATCTCATAGCTTGGAACATCCAAATAATATATATGAAGTATATTGTGTTAAATATATCTATCCTAGGTACATAATTTCCCCATTACATTTACTAAACTACGAGGTCATACCACTAGAGAATGATCTTTCATATGAGGAACTGTCGGTGGATATTTTAGAACATATAGAGAAAGTTATATGAAACAGTAATAATCCTATATTAAATTATTTGTGGTGAAACCAAAAGATTTAGGATGCTATGTGGGAACATTATCATATAATGAGGCTTAAGTGTCCTCATGTGTTTTTGTTCGAATGAAGAATTTCAATGGTGAACTTGATTTTACCGTCGGAAGAATGTTACACAATAAGTTTTTTTGAATTTATTATTTTCAAATAATTTAAATTTCTTTGATAGATTTTGTTTCACTTAAACCAGGTTAAAATTTATTTATACACAACACCAATTTAATCCTGAGTTATGGGAAAACCTAAATTATCTTGTGTCACACGTAACACTATGTTTTAACAAACTCGTGATATATTGTTAGTGTTATTATTATAACATGGAAGTTATAACCTAGACATTATAAATAGTGGTATGAATAGTAATTACTAATTTTAAAATTATATGAAAAATCCTTTTATAGAAATAAAACATATTGATAATTAAATACATAATTTTTCGTAACATCATTATAAGATCCAGAAATACTGTTTTCTCCAAGAAAATGTCTTTGTATAATTTTATGAACAATAATAAACATAATTTTTTACACTATTATAAAATTAATCTGATAAAAAAAATTCATTATTTTAATTCATAATTTTAAAATTATCTTATGATGAATTTTCATGTATTTTCTAAGAAGTCTCATTTTTTAGGAATAGTGAAAAATAATGAATTTTAATTTCAAAAAATCATTTTAATGTCATTTATTTAGATGGTAAAATTATATTTTATAAAAGTTTTAAATTTAATTTATTTAAATTTTAAATAAATGAATCCAATTTAGGTCATTTAAATCAGTCTTATCTTGATATTGGATATAAAACCATTTCCTCACTTCCTCATTTCGGTTTAAAACCCCCACTTTCTTGTCATGTCTGTGAGATTAATCAAAAATTAATTTTTGTCACCTATAAGAATGATATTCACAAAAATCGATTATATATTTGTAATCAACATAATTTATATTATTTAAATGTTCAACTTAATTTATAACACAATCAATTGTGAATGCAGGAAAAATTAATTGTCGTTATTAAGCTAAAAATTGGTTTACTGGGGTTAAACTCCAAATATAAGTGTATGAAAACCTATACATTTATCAAAAAACTATTTTATGGCGATATATCGACCCTTAAACATATATGGTTCAACAATGGTTCTTTTTTTACCCTTTTTTACATATTAAGACCATGAGAGAGTGCAATTATTTTCAAAAATACAATGTCTGTCCTCTCCCACACATACAAATTGTCACCTACTCTCATGTATTATTCAAACATTAAATCTTATATTTATTATATATTAAATTTAAAAATAACTAAAAAACATTACTCTACTCTTCCTATAATAATTATTTTGGACATAAATCCATCCAATTAGTGGTTTTAGTGAAAACGTAATAGGATACCAGAAGAAGAGGTAACGTTCTTCAACAATCATTTTTTTGTTATTTCTTCCTCATCCACCTTCAATTATTATTATATCATGTCTATATAATAAAATAATAAAATTTCATATAATAATATGTTTTTATGTTAATGTAATTACCAAAAAGACATCTCCACTTTCATCAAATTGGTTACAACATCATTATTCATTTGTATGGCGAACTACTGCCTCACTAACTGATGTCATTCGTTTTTCCATTGCCAAAAATGAGGACTGGTAATAATTATGTGTTATATATATATATATATTATTTTATTTTTTAATTTACTATTATTATTTAATTTTTATTTCACATATGCATTAATTCCTTCCTTTTTATCAGAATACGATAATGTTGCTCGTATGTACAGTGTATTATTGCCTTGTAAAGAGTTGTGATTCTTTCACACTTTATATTGATTTTATTTAGGATGATTTTAAATAATATGATATATATGTGAAATAAAATGATTAGTTAATTATAATATGTCATTTATCTTTATTTCATTCGATCTGATAAAAAATAGAAACAAAGTTCATGCATACGTATGGCATACCATCTCCATGAATGGGGCATTGAATTGTGTATATATAAATATTATGAATGGTATATATATATATATAGATTATATTTATATCATTTTTATAATTCTTCACATCATATAACCATTATCTATGTAAGATGACCAAAAATATAAACAATCAAAACATATATGTAGAACAAAGCGGTTATTTCCCAAAACATAACATTAATAAGGAATTTTTAAAAAACTGGTAATAAAATAGAATAAGAAAATAATATATGGAATTATATATTATAATATGGTTCTTTAATAGATTTACCATAAATTTATATTTATTATATAGGATTTTATGCAGAGTATACCGAAATCAAGATTTATGGTATTAAATTTTTGTTTCCCTTTTTACTCATGTGATACGCATGCCATGTTCACCTATTACTTTTTATATGAGGTGTATACTAGACAAGACTATTTTTTAAAATTATTAAATTGATTTTTTTTTCATATTGACATATCTATTTTAGGATTTATCACTCATGTGTATTATGGAACACAAGTTAACAAATCGGTAATGGATTTCTGTCTCATTTTTTCTTCTATGAGATATATGTAATGTTATGTACCAATATTCATACATGAGGTGTATATATAGCATCTTTAAAATTTAATATAATTATTTTATTCATACTCATGATATTTTATGTTTTATTTTATGTCATTATTTCATATGTCTAATGATTCAATGTTACCAAAGTGGTAAATATGTTTTTACTATCTGATCATTTATCCAAGTTATTTTTGATTAAGTATCCAATTTTGAATGACCATGATCTACCTGTCCATAATTATCATTAATTTTACTATATAATGGTTATTCTCGATATCTTCATGTATTTGTACCCTTATTATACAATTTGTTACTCAATATAATGAAGAATTTCTTTATTCAAATCCAAATATATATCTTTCTTTGGTCATAAATATGATTTCTTCCAAAAATATATTTTTAATAAAATTAAGAAAAAATTAATTACCCTATTATGATTTTTGAAATACATTTTTACTCACGATTGATTTTTTTTACAAAATCTTTTTAAATGAGTCTTCATGTAGTTTTCCATATAATGTACATTTGGGTTTCATAAAAAATGTTAAAGGAATCATCGGTTTAATATGTAAAACATGAATATAATTTTACGATGTCATGAAAAATCATTAGTTTGAAGCTTCATTTACAATATTTGAGTCATAATTTCAATGATTTTTTTATAAATTTTTATGTTTTAGAAATAATTTTTCAAATTTGAAAGGTTATTTTCCTGATGAAATATTGTAAATAATTGATCAAAGCCATTTTCCATCAAATATTTCATTCGTTGATGATACCTATTACAGATAAGGGATATGATCCCAATGTACAACTATTATTCTTTCTCTGAATGGTTTATGTTTATGAAGAAATTTTTTTATGAAACCCATTTCTCATCAAAATTTATACCCTAACAAGTTACTTATGAAACCCATATCTTTTCATATGTTATTATATGATTAAATGATTCTGAAACCTATCCCTTTTCTTAAATTTATGATATGATGAAAAATTTTTTACCCATTTTTTCATGGGTTTTGATATAAAAATATTTTTTTATTATAATTTAGTAAATAAATGTATATTTTAATTATGGGATGGATGGGACATATATATCCCTCTGATTTATTATGTAATGATTTATATCTATTCTAATAGATCGGAATATAATTGGGAGTGAAATTAATTCAGTAAAATAACGGTGAAAAAATGAGTGAACAAAGGTTAGTAATACATGTCTCAAATGGGAAGTGAACACGATTAAGTAATAGAATTATTCTACAACGACTTTCTTGGAAGTTATCCTTGGATGATATGGAAATGATTTTCTATGTTAATTAGAATTCCATAAATTCTATTTCTTATAAAAATATTATGCTCTAATAGATCATGTTCTTTTATTTCCTTAGGATTCATGTCTTATGAACTTGAAATGTTTTCTCCATTATTCAAGATTATGATATTTTAATTCTATGGAAGGCTTTTATAATGATATTCTCATGTTCTCTAACCCTAATTCTCATATTATATTTATGAATTTCCTTTGTTTAAAAATACTAAGCATCTGAGTTCTCACGTTCTTATATATCCATTCTACTAGTTATGAATATATGTATTTTGTATGATATGTCTATGAATGGTGATAGTTGTGATGAATATAGTGGAAGATTATGTGTCTCATTTATTGACCAATGTTCGGATTTCAATGTTTCCAATGTTACTAAACTATTATTTTCACCAGGCAAGTTTTCCTAAAATATAATGATTAATCATCAAACGCCATGTACTATCAATGTTTGATAATACGAGTTTTTAATACGATGACCATGATGCTAATTGTGTATGATTTTATTGTATATAATTCATTAATTATTTAATTGTTTTACTCATTCTAGATAATTTATATAAATTATTTAATGTTAATGTTTTTAATCTATGTTTGACAAGTCTTCCATCTATTTAAATGAAATCATGTTTTTTTTTAATTTTTATAAGAATCAATATATCATTTACTATTTTATTCAAATTGAAACCATGATTAGTTATTTATTATAGAATGTGTTATTAAACACTTTCTAAGACCCAAAAAGATTTATAAATCACACCCCACATTCATCGTTGGGAATTTATAGGTTTTCTTACACTAGGTTTGAGAAAAGGAAAAGCACCAATTAGAGGTGGTCAGTATTATTGATCCTTGGGACTTCAGAGTGATGATGGTGATTGGTGGAGATGAGGTCCACTTGATACACTTGGTTAATATGGTTTCATGAATTTTTTATGTTTTTTGGGTTAATGATTTTATTTAGTTGTTTATATATTTACTTGCATACAATTCTATATGTTTGAATTTTGTTATATCCTCCTAGTGGAGTCTTGATATATGAACTTGTATCCTTTTTATCTTCCAATTTTTGGTAGAAAAATATTTTCCAATGTATTCATGTATGATTCCATTTTCAAGTCACCAACTTGTGGAGATCAAGAAGGCACTTTAGGTTATTTCATAATTGGATCTGGTATTAAGGTACCAAAGCACTTCGACTTGTTTGTGACATGGTAAGTATACATAATGTGTTGAGGGGCCCCAATGTGATACCATTTGGAAAATATGGATACAATCATTACAAGAACGTTCTGTGTATAACTGTTTAGTCAAGGTTATTTTAAATACCATAATGTATAATTAATCTCATCCTTAATAAAGAACTCGTATCATGGATTACCTATGAGAATTATATATTCATGTTGGTATTCAAGATGAATAACAATGAATTTTTAGAAAATAATATTGTCTTAAAATGTTATAATTTTCCATTCAATATTTTTAAAGACTAAGTAATGTAAAGTGATAGTTCAAAAAAAACTCAATAAATATAAATAAAATCTTTTAAAAAATAACATTGAAAAAAAAATAAATTATAATTATGAAAATTATGTTTTAATATTATTAATAATTTAGATACCCAGTGGTTATAAATTTCCAACGAATAACCAAGAATTTTCCACAAATGGTTAAGACCCCCAAACATAACCATTGGTGATCCAAATCCATGTAATGATTACAAAATAATTTTCAACCCATCCTTAATAATCCCATAAAAATAACTAAAAATATTTCTGTTAAAATTGGACCCCAAAAAACAAATTACCTTAATGAATGATGATTAAAACATTATAGAACATATACATATAACTCTAAACATTCATCTAATGAATAAAAGCCTTATTACCCAATTAATACTGCACAAACGTACAATAATTTCATCATTAAATCATCACTCACATCAATAAAAAACATCTAAATATATTCAAATCAATAAATTGACTAATATAAGTAAATAAACCTATATGAACCTAATTATACCTCAAAAAGAAAAATACCTTAAATATTAAGTGATTTCACTAATAAATGGTTAAATAACAACACCAAATACCTAATCATAATAGAATAAAATATAGGATATATAAGAGAGAGTGGAAGAGAGATGTTAGGGAAGTTAATGCCTTTAATATAGTTATAGAAAACAACCTTGGACCCATTTGGGATAACATGTTGAAGTGGGTTAGAAGGGAAGATCAAAGTTGACTCTATTAATGTGATTTAGTTTTCCCAAATAATATGGCTCAATTGAAATGAAAAATGTGAAAAAAAGATCAATGTAGAAAGAAACAATGTTCCATTTATATATATAAATTCCACCTGGCCCTATTGTGTACCCATTCTGACTTCATACGGTACATAGTGGTTTCTCTTGAAACACCCCTCCTTTTCCACAATTGTCATTTAATTGGTCCAATAAAGTACGTAGATAAGTCCAACAATACTTTTATATGTGGTTTTTCAATAATACCCCCTAAACCCTTGAACATCCTACAAAACCTAAAAACCAATCAAAATATACCTTATATTTGATCCTCAAACATAAAAATTAAAATATAAGTCCAAAATGAAAATCATCACACTCTCCTAAAATAAAAATTCAAATGATCCTATGTTTTCAATACCCATGTTCTATGAAAAACAAGATATCGTACTTCATTAAAACACCATGGACACATTCCATCACAGCTCAAAACTATAAAACTTTTCATCCATAAAATGATTAACCGACTATTAAATTTAAAACTATCTACCTTACATAACAACAGTTTCATATAATTATCTCTAATACAGAACATTAATTTCACACTATGTTTCTGATACATGACTCTTGAATCAAAATAAAAACTTCGAAAGAAAAAAATTTCTATCAAAAATAATTTTACCAAAAAATTAAACAACAATAAAACCCTATTTCATTATCACATGTCTAATATATGATCCTATAAACATGTTAAACAAAAATAACCACGAAAATTATAACACTGAAAAGACATTCAAGTCCTAAAGCCCTTTCAAAATTTCTAACAAATCACCTTATTCTATATTTTCAAAATCCATAATCAAGAACAACCAATATTATTTTTTATAGTTATCATTTAAAAAGGCTCATAATAACTCACACGATCCTTCAAATATCACACACCAAGTACTCAAACTACAATAGTTCTTACCACACTAAACTTTTTCAAGTTTTACACATCTGTATCCTACTAATGTATAATGTTTAATTAAAATAATAACATATCTAAAATATTTTTACCCAAAAATAGGTTCCTATTTATTGTTAAACATTATATATTTTATAAAATAATTATTTTTACATAACCAAATCATTTTTTCAAAACATCATTTAAAATTACCTTTATAATTTCACTTTATAGAATATAACAATTAATTCCAAATAATTTATTTTTATCATAAAAAAATTATGAAACAATTTATGTTTCTTTAAAAACAAAAACATATTCTAGTAAACTAATTATTAATAATAAAATACATGATATGTAATTTTTATTCAACATTCTCAGTAGTAAAGACCAAAATGTTCTGTAAATACACTAAAAATAGTAAAAATTTAACATAATCCATAAATATGAAAGCATAGTATAATTTAAATTTTCAATTATAGATTAATAACAAAATACAATTTTTTTTTCAAGAATTCCATTAATTTATCAATTTTATAGTACATTATTAAACAATGTCGGGCCATAAATCTTAACAATGTGCATATGTGAGTTACTTTAATTAATTAGGTTACACATTATAATGTATACTATAAAAAGTTATTTACATTATTAACAAATTATTTTATTAATTATTTACATTCATATATTAAAATAATAATAAAAAATCACTTTCATAAATGTGGAACTATAATATATAATGCATGAACCTATATAGAGAGTGGTTCCAAGTTGATCTATATTCCTCCTTCCTAATTTTTTCCAAAATTACACTTAAGATGTTTTCAATAATGCCCCAACCACACCTATTTACCCTACACCAAAAACATAGACAACACTGAAATCTAGATTTCCATCATAGCCATACTAGACTGTTATGAACATGGATTATCCCAATAAGTCAGGGAATAATTTCTCATTTCTATAAATAAAAAATTCCAAAAACATTGAAAACTTATCTATGGTATAATTTCATAATGACTATAACCTGGTTACAAATATAGTAGACGAATATGGATCATCAAATACCTCAAGGGTATTAAAAAATCCCCATGGTCTATAAATTAATTCCTCAAGTCATAATTTATGATTTTGGAATGATTTAACAACTTCTATTTAAATGTTAAGACAATACCATATATATATTGTATATTCCCATTATTGATTAAAAAAATTCCAAAATAAAATAATAATAAAAGATAAATAAATAAAAAAATATACCTGAATGAATTAAAATTTATAAAATAATTCCACATATAGTTATACTTACGTCTGCACATTCAATGAGAAAGAATCAATATAAATAAATTGAAAAGGTGATGTGCCAACACTTCCCTGGTAAATTATGGATTCTTTCTCTATCTTTTCATGAAGCTTTAATATGTGAGAATCAAAAATCTCCTATCTATCTACTGGAATATATTATAGTTATGCATGAACCTATTATACCTGAAATTGAGAAAGTGAAATTTTATTTCAACTATAGTGTCCAATAATGAAGTAATAATATTCATACCCGGATGGGAACCTCAAAATTGTCTCACCACTATAGATAATGAACATGCATATAAATGAATATTTATAACCATTTTCCTATATATATACATAAATTGGTTTAAAATAAGTCCACATAATAATGGAAAACATGTGGAAAATATTATAAAAAATAATAGTGACTAAAAAATTAACTCCATATACAAGGATGTTTTTTACCTATCATACCATATTTCATAGTTTTTCTTAGGATTTGAGATAGCTTAATTAAGTAAACCATGATACCCATATAGAATATCATATCGTAAAATGATTGGTCTATAAAACCAATCCCCAGAGAAGGTAAAGTTTTATACTAGATATAGGCTACGATAGAACCATATCGTGATGATGGATAAGGGGTAAACTAAGTCACATTATCATAGACATTACAATATGATATAATTTTTTATGAAATTTATTACAATTATAGGGGTGACATGAATTTACTCACCCCATGAATTAAAATTCTCTATAAAATATTGTTATAACATTGTCAATGTATTAAAATAGTAGTCATGCTATAATAAGAATTCAATTATAGAAATAATTTTTCATAACACAAAAAAAGTTATAGATGGTAACATCATGGATTGACTCAATTTTAATAGTTACTAGAATAGCGATACTATGTGAACTCTTTTGCACCTCCTCATAACTCATAATCTTCCGACAAGATGCAGGGGTCTTGTATAGTACTGTTAAGAATTGTACCCCCAATATTAGAGTGTATAATAATATAAAATTTTTCCAATTTTTATACATGATGAAGAACAAAATAATATGAAGAAAATAAGTAGGACACTCTATATCAAAATGATATTCAATACACCACTCGAATAGTCATGATCATCAAACAAGTCTAATCGTACACTAGGATTATCAAGGATATAGTAATAAATAAATAAATAAATAAAAGTGAGGTCATAACCCGAATCCCATGCCTAAACATGTCTCAGCCTCTATACAATAAAATATCTAGATCAATAATGAAAATCCTAGTACTCTTCCCAACCTTTTCATGTAACCAAGTGAATGTATAAAATAGTAACCAAATGAAATGGTGTCCCAATAAACATGTTATTATAAATCACAATAGAGAACGAAAAACAAAACACCATATATTTCAGTAATGTAGTGATATATATTTGTTATGTTCTTCGAATTAATAAATCACTATTTATTTTTTTTGATAAAAAATCCATTATCAATCCTCAAGTCTATGACCTGGATCAACTATAACGGATTTATCCAATCATGGAGTGGCTCTGAGTAGATCAGGATGATCAAGTGAGACATAGTAATAAAATAGGGATATTTCACCCTAGTATAAAGGTAATAAACCGTGGGACTAATCCACCCTAGTATATAGATAATGAAATGGGAATACTCTATCACTTAATAAAAACCTAAGGATTGATCTATACCTGTATACAAGTTTCTGGCCCTAAAATATATTGTTTCCCCACTAGTAATATCTAAAACCCCCTACAATGGGATTTTTCTTTAATATCATAAAACCCCCTACTAGGGGTGTTTTATTTAGTATCACATACCTCAATACTAATTTATTTATTTTAGTATCACTAAAATCTCAACTAGTGTATTTTTTTATTAAATTAAAATAAACACCACCATAATTGAATTTTCCTTCTTGAATAATATAAACACCACCTTTAAGAGTGTTTTCTAAAATAAATAAAAAATAAAAGGAAAAAAGGTTTGATCTGATACCGAAACTTCTATCCCAATCCACATCCTGTCATCTCATGTTCATGTAATTGGTTCTAAGGTTATATCTTTAAAAATCACTACCCTACCCCACATACACATGCTAAGGGTAAATTGATGTTGGGGTACCTACTTGGGGTCCCAAGATCTATACAAACTTGATCACACCCTACTAGTGGCCCTATATGTCAAGAAAGTCACTCATGGCATAACCTATCTCATTTGGGATATCACACTACTTAGTAGCATTCTAGAACATGGACTCAATGGACACATAGGATACATCACATCAAAAACTATATAGAGAGATGGCTCATGCACCACATAATTGTCCAGGGTCATCTTAGAAATTTCCAAACACCTAACAAATCAATAATATACCCAAGTCCTACCCATATGATAATCACATTTAAATTGGAAGTAATAATCACCAAATGTTCAATTCGATGATCTTAAGGGTTCCATGTTTTCACTAGGTTCATGTATGTCCCATATGGTTAGGCTCTCCCCAAGTTACTTTTCCTTTGTCATGAGGTCTTGTGGTACACCTAAATGAGGAAAAATACATCATGAAATTATAGTCACACCCATCATGGGGTCCAAATGTCACAGGGAATCAATAAAATAGTCAGGGCCTTGTTTATCTATGCTAGAGGAATATAATCTCGTTCTCAAGGGTCTTATGTGACCCATGAAATTTTTCTCAATACAAGGAACATCGTAAGTGTATACTGATTTAAATAGAAATTAAATAATTTATTTTATTTTTAAACATTAACATATTAAATAGAAATTACTTGAAATTAGTGGTGAGACCAAACATCCACATGCCCCATTATGAAATTATAAATCCATCAGTAAAGTACCATGACAACCTACCTCATTTTAATGTTTTCATATTTTAATCTACAATTTTTATCTCCTTCTTAATCCCATCTAGGCCTCATCTTAACTCAACCAGCCCTCACCATCCACCCGACGCTCTAAACCATGCCAATAATCACTAAACAATTAATTATGACAATTATAATTGATTTAAGTAATTGATTCAAAATAGGAATCAATATGAAATTCTCAACAGGGGACATATGTCTACTAGAACAATAACCGACCCCCTGGAAGAGGCTTGTACCATGCTTCCAGCATTAATCCATGTTGAATCCTTATCAACTAGAACTTATTTCATAATAAATTCAATTTAATTTAACCAGAAATGTTTGATAACTCATTAATGCACATCTCTATTAAAATTACATTTTGCGACATGAATGTATTGTCTCAGAATATCCACTAGAAAGGATATTATTCCACAATTCTATGTGGGGTTCATAAACAAATCCCAAAAAATGAAAATCATAATTAATCAAAAATTAAGGAGTATATTTATGATCAATAGTGAAGGAGTTATCTTACATCAAACGTCAAAGAAAAACACCTAGAATCATCTTAATTGCGTATAATATAATATGGAAGATGGGAGGGCTCAGTTGGATAATGAATTATTGAGGGAGTAGAAATGGGGTTCCCATTTTTTAAATTTTAAAGGGTTAAATTGGTAAAAATCCACCATTAATAAGTTTCATGGTTTTGGAAACCCTGTTCCAACCATATCATAGGAACTACTCAATCAAAACCCATTCACACTATAGATCATCATGCTTTAAAAAACCATGTTCCACCAATACCAATTAGAACCTCCACATCTATATCATTTTACATGGTTTTTATAAAATAGTGTTTATTCAATGCCCCAAGACATAGGACCAAGCCACATGTCATGGTTTTCTCTATCATCTTACATAGTTAACACTTAACTAAGCACGGATCATGCAACTAAATCATGCACGTTAAAAATATAATTGGATATATTATCATACTTAGGGAGCTATATAGTTCCTCCAAAATTGTTCATACCAAACAATATTTTACTGGAATAATCATCTATAAAATTTTGAAAACTAACACAAAGAACATTATATTATTCCAACCACCACTTGGATCGTCTAAGGAATCCAACCATATAAAAAACATCATCCTGGATGCTTAAAATCATGAATTATTGACCAAAATCCAAATTTTAAAGATAAACTACACCCTAAAGTGAAATTTCAAAATCCCCCTAAAACCCCTAAAATACATTGACATCATTTCTTATAGGAACTCATCTTTAGGTAACACTAATTATCATATCAATATTTAGAAATTAAATTTTATTCATAACATGAAATATAACATGATATGCACAAGGTTACCATATTATAGATACATTATAGGTATAACATAATTAAACCAAACATAGAATAATGTAATTTTTAAGAAAAACATAGTCCAAAGAAAAGGAGAAAACAATGAAAAAATATACCGTGGAAAATAATAATGACAATATGTATTAAATAGAAATCAAAATTTCTTATGTTTTGACATAGATACTAACTCAATGTTCTTATATGGGAGTTACGATTTTTAAAATTTTTATGTCTCTTATATTAAAAATATTTTTATATAATATATTCATGCACTAGAAGATTTCATTTATTTTTAAATATTGGAACAAATATATTAAAATTTATGTTTTTAGTAAAAAAATCAAATGTGTTTAGTTAAAACTTTTAAAAGATTTAAAAAAAGATTGGATATTTTGAAAAATGTCATTAAAATATGAGAACGGATTTCTCTACAAAAATGATTCAAAATATATGTTTGTAAATATAATAGTCATTATATAAATTAATCCTAATCTAATCCCTTTTTAATATTAATTTAGATTATGTATAATTATTTTTTATTATAATTTAGTTATCGGACATAAGTTATACTCCCAAAGAGTTTCCCTCAACATGGATAACCTAAAAATTACTGACAATCAATTCATTCACTTAACTTAGTGTCAATCATTGATCATGGATTGTAATTAATTTAGTTTATAGTGGGTAGAGATGATATATTCTTATAAAACATGAAAAAAATTATCAAAAATGTTATTATTTAAAATAAATGGACTAATATTTGTAATGTTAATGGAATTTTTTAATGTGTCCAACAATCCATAAGTTTATTGATTAATGAAAAACATTTACCAATAAGGGATGTATGATAAACCTTCATGTTTATGGTTGAATATTATTAAGGCAACTAAATACGATTTACACTCTTTATAAATGAGAGAAATCAATGTTTCATTTGTAAGATGTCAGTAATAGTTAAATAAGGAAAGTAAAACAAACATTTGAAAAAATGAACAAAAAAGAACTAACATAAAATAGAACATATTGGAATTAACAATTAATGATTTCCCTTGGTATGAAAAACCATGTATTTATAGAAAAACATTCTAAAATGAAATTATATGTTATATTATAAAAAATGGAAATATTAAGCAATTATACAGTTTAGGTCAAATAAAAACTCATAGGGGGTAATAATACATTACACAAAAATAAAATTGGAATAACATTCAATTATAATTTTGAATAATGTGTTTATATATAATTATTAATTTAGAAAATCAAGTTCTTGTAAGACTAAAACATATCCAAAATAATCACCCAATGGATTGATAACACCAAACTTTAACCATTGTGATCATAATACAACTAATGATCACCCAATCATATCCTAACAATATTTAATAATCCCCAAAAAATAATTAAACATTTTTTTTAAAATATAGTACCATAGAAATTCACATACCTTAATAAAATAACATTAATCTATGATGCAACATTGTCAAACAATCATAAAAATAAACCCAAAAACATAACAACATTTTGAATCATGTAATGAAAATCATAAATCATTTTATTTCATAAAAAAGTAATAAAAACATAGAATAATCCACATCCCAATCACTTCACATCAAAACAATGTATAAAAAAACGAATTAATCCCAGATGAACTTCCTTTAACCATGAAAAGATGAATTAATAGACTAGAATTTGATTTAACCAAGACACGGTGAAATGAAAACACAAATTACCAAATAAGGATGAATGAAAATCAAGGATAATGAAAATATTGGGGGTGATAGATGAGAGTTTAGTTTTTACTAATAATTTATGAATAAAAATGTATATTAGATCAAGAGTTGAAGAGGATTGGGATAAGAGTTCTATTTTTAGGTACTCTAAGTGCATTGACTAACTATAAGAAGTATAGTTTAATAAAAATGACAAGTGAGGATATAAAAATCGTGGGAAATTCAAAAGACCCTTTTATAAAATAAAAAATCAACTTCAGTCTATTGATTAACTATTTTAAGAAATATAAGTAATCTATGGTCCCACTAAAACTACCATTATTCTTCCCCACTCACGGGGTACCCAGTACCACCCACTTAGTACCTGATGTTGCCTACAGTTCTATACTATATGTGGTTCATCCTATAAACCACTCCAAAACAAGAGAATCCTAAAAAACATAAATGATATGCAAACATTAAATGATTTAACCCACAAAATAAATATTTAAAAATCTATTATCAAGGGAAACAATTTCCCCATTCTAAGAAATATTAAAAGTAACTTATATTTTTCCCCCATATTCCCATGAAAACCAAATATCCATATTAATTGATTCTCCAAGTGAACATTTAATTACAACCAACCCACTATAATACAATACATCATCGAAAATAAAAAATGAATATTAATTAAAAAATACATGTCTCTAATTCCCAACCACTCATAGAACTCTATCCAATACCAATCCAAAGTTTCACACTACCATACATGACTCTTTAACCCAACACAAAATCACCCAATTACATAAAAATATAATTTTCACAAGGCCTCCTAACCACAAGAAAATTAATAAAAATAATAATTCATAATCTCATATCCATTGAAATCTCCCATGAATCATAATAAACTAAAAAATACATGTAAATTATAACACCCCAAAGGGAATGCTATACATAAATCACCAATTAAAAATTTTAGCAATCATACATCTTTCGATCCATAATCTCATAAATCAATACAACTCATAGTATACCACAAAATTATAATTTGAAAAAGAATAATGTGACTTTGAAGATCTCTAAGACATCTCAGAAAAAATATTACAACTCTTATATTACTTTTGATTATAAAAATTATCTAGGATTTACCCATTCATTCCAAAAAATGTAATCTAGTTTATTTAAATTGTATAGTTATCAAAATGTGTTTTAATAAGAAAAAGATGCCTGGTTGAAAAATAAAATTGATATATATTATGAATTCACTATATTATAAAAAACTATCCCATATAATCAATTAAAATTTTAGGAACACCTTCTTAATTTTATATTATAGAATACACTTATTATATTTCAAAAATAATCTTTTTATTTCAAGAAATATAATTAATAAAAAAAAATCATTTCATTAAAAACACTATTATATTTCATGAACATACTTATGAATACTAATATAAATTATTTAAAAATAGCATAAAACATGATTAGTTGAAAAACATGTAACATCTTCTATCATATAGTAATAAATAGGTAACAAGTTACATACTCTATCAGAAAACAAATATCATAGATCAAGTTACATAATCCAGTATATAATACTAGACAAATATAATAATTATAATCACGAATTACAATTATCTATCCATTATACAATACATAATAAAAAAAGGTATACCATCAATTATAATGAAGCATATATGTTAGTGGCATTAATTAATTCGATAACCCCTACTATGGTATTTAGGAAAACAAAAATAACAATATTATTGGTTTATTAATTAATTAAATCCCTTCACATATAAAAATAATAATATAAATTAAATTTATATTCCATATTGTTCTAATAGACTATATGATATTTTAACCAATTAATAGAGTGGCCCCTAGTTATGTCTTATGTGTCATTCCCTTTATTCTCCAATATTTTATTTCAAGATACTTTCATAATGTCCTCCCCAAAATATATAATTCATATACATAACACATTAACCTCTCAAGTTACTTATGATTCCCACATATCAAATTTTTTATAAATGCACATGGTTTACCCTACTATTCTATGATATACTATCTTTCCTATAGATACAAAGCCCATGAAATCCCTAAAACATCACACTGATGCTATTTTTAAATAAAACTAACTTGTTAACCCAAATATTAGCTAATTTTACATCATCAGAGACATAAAAGGAATTATCTACTCACTATAAGATATCCATTGATATGGTGGGTCTTAATTTACTATTATGGATGATTCAACACTTCGATTTAAATGTTATGTCAATACTGGATTATCCCAAGGAACCGAAAAGAATAATATATATATTAGAAATTACCAAGAAAAATTTGAAATCAATATTACAATAGTAAATACAAATAAAAGATAAAAAATATATCTTCCCTTCAATATATCTATAATTATATAATCATTCAATATATAAACCTACATAAAAAGTTGTATAAAACTCGACAGACTCAACATAACCAAATATCGAAGGTGTTGTGATGAAACATCCCATACATAGTATATTTTTTTCCTCCCACTACACATAGATATTCAGTACATTAAAATGAATAATCAACCATCCTTCCACATTAATATTTAATAGTTATCCACATAATTATTTCAACTAAAATGTTATATGTTAAACAACATGTCCATCAGATGATCAATGCCTGAAGTGATATATATATATGTAGTAGGGAACCCCAAACATGTCTCCATACTACAAGGAATGTTGAGGTTTATATATAAACATCTATACTCAATTACATACATATAATAAAAAAGTATTAAAAATAGTAATCAAAAAATGGAAAATCTAATAATAAATAATTATATCAAATTATACTGAGTAAAAAAAATTAGTTCCCATCACAAGGAGGATATATGCCATTCATTATGAATTGGAGTCTACAATTGGGGATCTGATATGACCTAATTAAATCAACCATGATTTTCATTCTATAAAACATAATACGATGACATAAGGATATAAAACCCATTGCAAGGGAGGGGGATATATTATTCAAGATTCATTATACCATCGACACATCTCATGTAGTGGGAGAAGGGGTATACTATATTTATGTACCAGAACTCATTCCATATAATCTACCTATATATGCAATTCAGGAAAATACTATATAAAACCTGATACAAATGACAGCATCAATCATCTCAATCAATATAATAAGGAAATATCATAGTAAAAATATAAAAATGATATCTATGTGCCAATAGATATTCAATCCCAACATTCATTTTACTTATAAAAAAATATATCCATGCTTCCTTAAGTTACACTAATGATCATATAAATATAATATATTTCCCAATTACACATAAATAATATATATATATTGAGAAAATCATGGTAACTATATAATATATACTTAATATATATAATTTCACAACCAAACATGGAACAAATTATGATTAAGTAACCACTATTCTACACTAGGGATGAACCAAATGAAAAAATAATAATGAATGGATTAAGAGTAAAATGTTTTAAATTCCAAATTAGGATAAATGTATCACTAAGAGGGGGAAGGGTTGAATTAGTGATAACATTTGGTTTTTTGTTTCCTTCCAAATGAAACAACATTCATCACCTATTAAATATTTCATTCCCGAATAAATCCAAATAAAACTCACATACACAAAAACACAAGTATTTACAAGGTTCATTATTCTATAAAAATAGCTACATACTTGGTATGGTTTGGAAATGTTCCAATACCACATGATCTACTAAAAAATAATCCCTTTTATGATGAGTATAATGATTATGACTTGCCCTTACACTCACGTAGCATTGTTTAGACAATCCAATAGTGTGTGTGCAATTTCTAGCATAAATAATGTAATAAAATGTTTTTACAACAACATGTGTTATCTGTGATTATTTTTCATCTTCCACCAATGTATTATTTGTAAAATAATTCTCCAATTTCTTGTCGAGAAGCTATTAAGAACAACAATGGACATTGATATAAAACTCAGTCTGATTATCCATTCTGACTGTCTCAATAGGATATTTAAATCCAATTGACCAATATAATGTATATAGAACTATCTTAATATAATTGATAAATTTTGTAATTCCTTTTTCCCCAATACAGAAATCCCACTACAAAAATACTAATTTGATTTTCCACCCCCATACGATGACCACCCGAATACAATGTCATGTAGAATACAATAAATAACAGAATACAATGATGAACTAAACAAAATTTAAATATTTTCTCTTCTCTATTCAATTCTATCTGTCAAAACATATTTAATAAAATAATCGATGGAGAATCTTCATTATATCCCTTAAACATCGAATCTTATTTCTTCTCTCTATAAAAAGCACTTCAGTCCTAATAATATTACGATGTAATACTCACTTTTTTATGCAACCCATGAGTGGTTTTGGTTGGAATTCATAAAGCATTCCCACTCATCCAAATTCACCAAAATCTTGATTTTCGTTGAATTTCATATGCATTTTTGAATTCATCAATGCTTATCGATTCTTAACGATTCTTCTACAAAATTAATCATTTATTTAGGATTCTTTTCTAAATGCATGTCTAGATCTAATTTCTTATTCATGTTTTCTCAAAGTGATTTCTTCATTATGATTATCTGAACCAATTATATACATATAATGAAATAAGAATCTTTTATCTTTTTCATAAACACCATTCTGATCCTTAATCCCAATTTCCAATAAAATTTGTTCAATACATTTCTCTATATCATTTGAAGAATTAAAACAACTATTTAGAATTTCAACCTCCCCCTTTAGCAATAAATTTTAGTTTTTCCTTTAACTATTTTCTTGATCTATATGAATGAAGTGATTAAATCACATCTAATTCTTTTTCTCTTTAGTAATACAAATTGGAGTCATCTCTAATATGATGGATCTTAACCCAATAGAAAACAAAAATAACTTAAAACAAATCAGATTTAATCTTTATCTTATGATACCCATCATCTTTAATCACTGAAGATTTATATATTTTGGATTTTGGTCTGATAGAAAACCAGTTCCTTTGTATAATCACATTTTTCACAGATCTCTTCATCCTTAAAATTCCAATATCATACTTCAACAATTTATTTAAACATCATAAATAAAATAATAAATTTTTTATTTTCATATGTCATTACATTTTGTATGGGAATCAACTCAATTTATTTACCATCAGTCTTGTTGAAAATAATTCTTCCTAGATATGATGGTATACTTCATACGATGGACCGATGTGAGTAGCTTCAACTAGGGAAGCATCGTTCAATCATGAACTTGTTATTATTTCAATACATCGTTTTGGACTTTTAATCAATTTCAGAACAACTTCTGCATCATCATAATTTCATTAGAATATATTGAAAATTCCCAATAAATTACTTCCTTTCCATATTAGCCTAAATATGATTGACATGTATATAATTGGAATGACTATGATCAGACTTAAAACAATCTCTAGGACCCTTTTCTATTTCCATCTAGATTTGTTCAATCTGAATGTGATTGTAAGAATCTATTTTTCTACCCTTTATTTCATCATATGTGCATCACAAGTTGAACAAATACTTGTGATTTATCAGACCTAGAACAATAGAAAAGAATCATAACATTTTTTTCATCCTCATATAGACTCATATTATTCTCATTACAATCATACCATTCATACAAGATATAAAGTGAATCTAATGACCATTTACTTGAAAAAACACTCTTCTTCAGTATGAGAATCATTTTCAATCAATGTATGTTAATTCCATGAATATGATGGTCAGTTCAATTAAAATTAAAATTGTGGTGGTTTACCTTTCTTCTGTAACTTATTTTTCTTCTTAAGAATCATTTAAAACAAAATATAACACCATGAATATGATAATCCTTATAATATTGGTCCAAAAAATCCCCCCCCCCTTCAGATTTTGTTTTCAACCAAGATTCATAAATCACTAAAATTTGTGTCCTTAAGAATTGGATTACTTTTCAAAAAATCTAATCCTACCTAAGCTAACTCAGTGTAGGAAACAAGAATCATTTATAGAAAAACCTTGTTGTCCAATGTAGTGATCCTGGAAATTCTTCATCTTTTCCTCACAACATTCTTCCTCATCTTTCTGAACTTCTTCAATTACTCTAGAATAAATAATTTTGTTTTCTACAATAACTCCAAATAATAGTTAAAATAGTTCACACACACATATAATGATGGATTAAGCTTACCTACAACACTCTCTTTGTATATGCTTCCATAAAAGAATATTTATGAAGAAATCATCCCCCATGACAACACTATCCAAATGTTAGATGATATAGGGGAAACATACACATACCTCAACCGTGATGGGAACTAGGTTGGATGTCCATGTTCAAGCTTAATTCAAAAAATAATTATTTTGGTAATGGTTCTGTGAAATTTTTTGAAACTTGTTTTCTTGTAGGAACATCATCCATATTCTATTCATACTTATCCACATTCCCTTTAATGAAATGATATTTGATATAAATATTTTTTAAATAAGGATTTTGAACTAGATTCCCGGTGAGATTGATTGTACATTAATTGTCACGGACCAAGAGAAATGGTAAATTCACTTCACCATGTAATTATTTTAATTTATTATTCATCCATATATATTGGGTAGAGTCATATGTAGTAGAAAAACACTAATCATCATCCATACTAAGAGTTACTGAATTCTATATCACTGATTTAAACTAACACGATTATTTCCTAAAAATAAAACTCCACCAGATGTGGTTCTTCTATCATCAACATTTTCTATCCAATTAGAATATGAATACCCAAAAAAATTTATACTTTTTTAGCTTCTATACGTGATTCCAAAATTCATTTTTCATTTTTTTATATGAGAATTAATTTTCCAAAAATTAAATGCCATAATTTAGGAGACTATTGAAATATTACACGTAAGGTAACAATATAAACAATGTGGGGTATTAAAGTAGTAGTCAATTAAAAGAAAACATCAAATCATATTTCCAAATTATTTATGATCAATTTATTTTCCTTATATATAATTTGAAAACATTGTTCATACTAAAATCAGTATGGAAATAAGGTTTTATTTTTCCATTACAAACTGTCTATGAAGATCCTTATAATTATTTTCACGAAAAATAAATATTTGTTTCTTCATTTGTAAAATAAAATTTGTTACCTAAGAAAAATATTTCATTTTCCTCAGTCTGGATATTTCAAACTGTTGTTTCATTTCCTCAAATAATCATTCACAATATATTTCATCATTACCAACGATGATAATATCATCAATATAAACAATTAAAATGGGGGAATAAACTTGACTATCATTGATGTAAATATTTTTATCAATTATTCCACTCGTAAAACATTTTTTACTTAATACAATATTCAATTTGGATATCATGCCCTTAGATATTGTTTTTTCTATAGAAATATTTCTTCAATATACACACATAACATTCATATTTTCCAAAAAATAAATCCAAAAGATGATTCAATTAAACATCCTCATCAAGATCACCATTAAAGATTGCAGATTTAACATCCATTATAATGATCTGCTAATCGAGTGGTGAAATAATAGAAAAAAAGTTTCTGATAATTTATAATCTTTCCACCTGATCAATGGTTTCATCAAAATAAATACATTCAATCTATGAATACACTTTTAAAATATGTCTTTCATTTTTTTTATTACTTCAAATTATTCATTAATATTTTATAGAATCCCCACATTTTTCTGATAATATTTTTGTTATTGGGCATGGGTACGAGTTTTAATGTATCATTATTTTCAATCTGATCATAATCTTCATTCATGTACTATACCCATTCCGGATACTGAAAATCTTATTTCACATCATTCGACTCATATTCTGAATAAAAAAATTATGTATATTAACATTTGGTTTTATTATTATTTGATCCCTCTGATGCTGATCACTAATAATATTATACGATTCTACTTGCTTCCTCATCTAAGGTTGTGATTTTCAAGTATTATCCTCATCCCTTGTGATATTTGTGTCTGATTCTTCTGGATTATGATTTCCAGTGTACTTATCAGAATTTTCATCAAAACGTTTCTTATCATTATTAGCTTCCTTATTGTCATGAGTATGATTATCTCCCTCATATGTTTCAATGACCATCAAATAAATTAAAACAAAAATTATTCCAATTTTTTTTAAATATCGATATCCTCATCCTTCTATAGAATTCTTAATAAAAGTTTTGTCTTTACCTTTCTATTCAAAGTCTCTATAGTTTTCTCCTTTCTTCTATATAAGACATGGACTCCAAAAAACTGTTAAGTGTTTCAAAAATGGATTTTTTCCATAAAAAGTTACATGGAGTCATATCATAAATTTTTTTATTGAAACACTAGTTATGAATATAAATAGTAGTGCTCATGGATTGCCTCCAATTGTAGTAAGAAAGAACATGTTCATATAACATAGTTATTACCACCTCCATGAGGCTTCTATTATTTCATTTACCAACTCCATTTCATTTAGGAGTGTATGGGGGACTGTATTCATGTTTAATTCCATGCTTCTCTAGATAACATTAAAACTATTCACTTATCTATTCACCTCTATTATTAGTTCTCAACTTTATTACTGAATACTCAGATTCATTCACATCTTTCCTTCTAAAACATTTAAACATTTTCAAAGAATATGATGTTTTATATAAATAGAATAAATAATGTGATTAAAATAATAAATGAATGTGATGATTTACTTATATACAACTTTCATTGTTTTATATGTGGCCCACATATATTGAAATGAATAATCTATATGGGTTTTTAAAAAAAAATCATATTTCTTGTGCAATAAATTTGTAATATTTAATTTCTAAAAAATAGTGCAACACCAATCTCTTCTTCATGGAAAATCAATAATGTCTAAAACACAATATTTCATTTATAGTTTCCTCATGTTTCTTTGATACATGTGTCCCAGAAATTTATTCTACAATTTATTTTCTTCCACCATACTCATGTAACATGAGTTACATATTTCCCAAACATGAAACAAATTACATTTTGTATATTGGCCTCTTGTAACTATCATTCCATATTCTTATCCTTTCAAAATAAATCTATCTTTTTATAAATATAACTTTGTTACATTCATACATAATTGTGATACACATAAAAATTATGTTTCATCCAATTAACATATAGAGATTTTGTGTATTTAAACATTTCATTCCCAATGATGTCTAATCTAACAACTTTTAATCTCCAAGATTCATCTTTTCCAAAATTCACTATTCTTTTTTAGAAATATTTTACATTATTCAAAAGTATAAAATATCCTATAATATGAAAATATTTTCTATTTTAATGACTCCAATATCTTTCTCCCTTTGTAGCTTTCCATGATATTTCAACAACCAGAGAATTTTCTTCTTCCTTTTATTTATACACTTTTGGATTCTGATAATTATCCAGAAACATGTTTTTTTCTAGTAACAATAACAGATAACCCTTATCACCATGCCTAGATTTTTCACATTGTTCGAAAATAATTTCTAGAGGTTTGATCCTATATAAAATAATTACTCCAACCATTTCAAATTTATTATGGATATTCATTTCTGACATCTTCTTTTTGATGATTGACTGCCCCTAAAACTTTTCCTTCCAGAAACTATGGAATAATAGTAATTTTTCTTGGATGAACCAACACATAATAGCCTTATGTCAAAATTCACAACAATACCAGCAGTAGAAATAAAAATATTTTTTTCCGCTAAAAATTCCTTATTTATTGGAGATGTATACATGTTTCATAACAAAATATGCGTTCTTATCTAAAAAATAAACCTTTTTATAATTTGGAATATTCCTTTTCGTCTATATATTTTCAGAATTAAATCTATTAGAAACATTTTTCTATATATAATTTTCTGATTTAGGGTTTTTTGAGACTTCATAATTACCAAATTTGATTGTATTGGCCACATACGTTATTTTCCTACCATTCTCCATCATAAATTCTTCTACTGAATTCTTTATTATTCACTATTGAAATAAAATTATTCTCACCAATATATTAAAAATATTGTTACATTCAAATTCACTATCTTCTTCGTCATCAAATTTAGTTAAGAATCTTCTTCTTTTAGATTTGAATACTTTCCAATCTTCCCCTCTATAAATTTTTTTATCTTTATCCCCTAATATCTTCCACGATTATTAAAGATTTATTTATTTTTCATCAAAATAAAATTCTTTATTTCAATGAAGAAAATTGGGCACTAAGTAACAAATGACCCCATATTCAAATCATTTCAAGGGATGTTTCCATTTATATTTCCCTATACCTCTTTTAACATTTTTATAGAACATGGATAAAATGTTGTTAGGCTTTTTACATAACTAATTTTCATAATTGGATTCAACAGCTTCATCTTAAATAAGAATATTACTTGAAATTGTTTTCTTGGTTTCCATGAAATAAATTTCCCTATAAAACTTTTTTTCTTTTAGTATATTTCCCACTTCTTATTTCATAAGTGATGAGAGTGATATGAAAATCATGAAGAGACAAAGTTTCATGATATCTATATTCCAATAACAAAATAAGTTCATCAATCTTGTCAGAATGAATCTTAAGATCTTTTCAAAAACTATTGAATCTTCTAACTTTTCACCAAGAAATACAATAGTAGTGACAATCACATTTTTCCTAGTAAGTAAATCCTTAAGAGAGTCATACTCACCTATCTTCAAATCTATATACTTGAGACTCTAGATTTTTAGATTTTCCTTAACATTTTGTATTGTATTCTTATATTTTTTGAACTTGTATCATATACTATTGGTTGTGGAAACAAATTTCACTCTTAAGAATTCAATTTCAAAAAAATTTTCTAATAAATCATTCTTGGCCCTTCTATCATTCTCAAAATTCATCTTATAAACATATGGAAGAGGAAGTTATTCACAAATAGGACGAAATAGATCTGTTTTAGCTTCATGAACATTATATATAATAAATATAAGATAAGGAAACATTCTTTATTTCATGATATGATAATTCTTTCCATCAAAAACCATAATTCCTCTAATTTTAACACAATTGATATTCTCCATTGACTTGTCTTCTAAAATTCAGAAAACTATAAGCGAAGGGAACCTTCCATTTGATGCTAATTATAATTTCCCTGTCAGGATAATTGTATCAATGATAAACCAAGGGGTGAATAGATGATAACGTTTTCTTTTATATTTCTTGAAAATGAAATAATCATGGCCTCATGTTAAATATTTATTTCCCTTATTAAAACAAATATAACACAAATCCAAAAGAACACAAGTATTTAAAAGTTTAAAAATTAAATAAAAATATATACATCCTTGGTATCATTTGTAAATGATCCACTAACACACGATTCAATGGAAAAATACCTTTTATGTGGAGTATAATTTGGGGTATATTCACTTACATTGATGTATTACTACGTAAAAAATCCAATAGTGTTATGATCATTCAATAACCAATGATGCAATACAAATTCTATGTAACAACACATGTTACCTGGTCTTCATTTTCAACTTACAGAAATGAATTTTTTGGAAAAAAATTATTTATTTTCTTAACATGATGATGGTAAGAACAAAAATGTACTTTGATATTCATCTTAGTCCGATTTTTTTTCTGATTCTCCCAATATGATATTCAAATCAAATTGACAAATACGATTGATATAAAACTGTCTGTATATGATTGAGACAATTCATAATTCCCTCTTCCTCAATCTGAAAATCTTAATAGAGAAATTCAGATCAGATGATCAAGCCCAATGCAATGACCAACATAATATGATGTCAAAATGAATACGATAAATAGTTGAATATAATGAGATGCTTAAAAATGTGTCAATATAGTCTCTTCTCCTTTCAATTGTCTCTGTTGAAACTTCTTCAACAAAAGACAAAATATGAAATCTTATTTACCTACCATAAACATTGGTGATTCTCTCTCTTCACTCTAATCTAAAATTCTGTCCTAAAAATGTATGATATGATTATCACCACTTATAAGTGACCCATCCGCTGTTTTGGATGGAATCCCCAAAACTCTCCCACTCAACCAAATTCACCAAAATCTAAATTTTACATGAATTTTTGTTGCATTTATGACACTGTCAATAGTGGAAGATTCCTACTGAATCTGATACCACATTAATCATTTCTTCTAACTTACTTTCCAAAATCCAGTCTAGATCCGATTTCCTATTCCAATTTTCTTAATTTGATTTATTTATTATGACGCTCTAAACTATTTATATATATGAAGAAATCGAAAAATTACAACTTATTCAAAAACTAACTTTTATTTGTTTTCACAATTACTAGTATAATTACTTCAATATATTACTATACATCTATTGATGTATCAAAACGTCTTCTTAGAATCTCAAACTCCCTCGTTGGCAATACATCCAGTTATTTCCTTCATCTATTTTCTTAATCCTCTTGAATAAATTTATATAATCACATATATTTCTTCTTCTATTAGGAAAGATGAATTGGTATCAAATCTGATATAATAGATCTTGACCAAATTGAAAATCTAAATAATTAAAAATAACATCAATGTTCTTATTATCCCTCTGATAGGAATCATTTTCAATCAATGAGGATTTATATACTTTCGATTTTGTTCTAACTAAAAACCAATACCACCAGTTTCTCACATTTGTTGCAGAACTCCCCAGCCATCAAATTAAAATCTCATCCTTCAACAACTCATTTAACAATGCTAAATGGTAGACTATATTTTTTATATGTCTCTGTCATTATGTTCTGCATTAGATTCAACTCAATTCCTTTACACTCAGTCTTATTAAAAACAATTATGATTAAATAAGGTGGTATTCTAAATATGATGGACCAATTTTAACTACATTATCTTCATTGACATCCTTCAGTCACAAAATTATGATTTTATCATGTATTTTTCATGTATTTTAATAAATTTGAGAAAATATTTTGTATCATTGTACTTGTATTGGAATGTATGGTAACTTCCAAAAAAATCCGTCATGTTTTTGTCATGCTGAATATAATTGATATGAATACAATTGGCATGAATATGATCAGATTGAATACGATCTCCAACACCCTTTTATATTTCCATGCCGATCGTATATATATGAATATGAATGGTATCATCTCATGTAATCACCCTTTCTTTCATAAATATTTCATCACAAGTTTTCCAAATACTAATTATTAATGAGAACTCCAAGATTAGAAAATTATTGTCATATTTGTACTATATTCATGCACACATGGATTATTCTCATTACGATCAAACCATTCATACCATATTCAGAGTGAATACGATGACCATTCACTTTTATTAAGATTCTTTCTCAATACGATTATCCTTTTAGATGAATGTAATTCTAATTCATTGAATACAATGTTCATTCCAACTAAAATACAAAGTCAGGTGATTTTCCATTCTTCTAAAATGTCATTTTCTTCATAAAAATCATTGAGAAAAAAAGACAACAACTTGAATATGATCATCCTTATCAGCTTAGTGCTAACATATATATTCATTAGAATACAAACCATTTTATAGAAAGGAGGATATATACTAACTAATTATACTCCAAGTGAGATTTAGGTGTTTTTATATTTGAAAGGCTCTTGTATTAAATCATTTTCTAAGAAATATATTCATTAATTGGATGGCTACATGAAATAGAAAATATGGGAAAATATATGTTATATTTTTTTTCAAGTAAAAACATATTTTAAAATATGCTTGATCAAAACGTATTGAATCCTTCAAAATAATGATGAGGGTCTTGAAAAAAATCACTAAAATAAAAATATGAATTTTCACTAAAAATTATTTTCAATGATAATTGTAACAATGTAGTGATATTTTTATGTCTTAAGACTAAAATCATCACATTAAAAATTGAAATTTGTTTATGAATAATGCTTTACAATATCATTTAGGAATAATAAGTAACATTTAGTAGCAAACTATTTACCTCACCAGGAAAACCCAATCATTACTCTCGAAAAATGAATTCATAAGACCTATGGTAACTCATGGATCATGAATTAACAATGGTTCTAGTCTAAGGGCATGACATGATTTGTTATTTAAAAAAATTAAAAAAACAATAATTTTTTTATCCAAGAAAAATATCCCAATATATTCTATGTTCTAGAATTGGTTCCATTTGTATGGAATTCCATACATACATGGATTGAAGGGACATATCTACCACTAAGGGATGGATGGTTACACTTCATGTTTTAGTAACACAGTACGGACGAGAAAAAATTATACTCTAATGACTTTAAATATTAAAAATAAATGGTTTTAGGTGTAAAAGCTTTGACATTTATATGTAAAACTACCAAAATAAATAATTGGGAACCAGCTCAAAAATAAAAAACTACAAATGAAAATTCTTAAAATTAACAACTCTTAGTTTTATTCAATATAAATAATAATGAATTTACTAATAAAACATTAATTCTTAAAACCATACGTTAGAACGTACAAAATCGGGAAATAGTATGAAATGATTTTTCATTGTCCAATTGAAAACTGAATGAGTATAATTGAGATACTATACCAAAATTCCATTTTAATACAATACATTATTAGATATAAAAATAATTTTTGTTTGTTATTCCTAGTTAATAAATCATGTGGGACGAATATATTGGAATTGGTTTCAAATTAACTTAAAGGGTCAGGAAACCCTACCAAAACCATTGGTGAGCTTGATCTATCCAATGATAACTGAATCATATCCCCAAAATATTCAATTAGCCCCTGAAAATCATTATAAAATTTTCCATAAATATAATAACTAAAAATATCAAATATATTATTCCATGAAAAATAGCCATCAATAAAATTAGGTAAACAAATCTAAAAAAATATATATATCAAAACAATCTAATTTCAAAATTTATAAAATTTAAACAAACCACAATTTCATTATAAACCCATAAATTACTAGAATAACCCATATCCCAATCAAGTTTCACAAAAAAAATTCAACTGGAATGACATGAACCCATTGGAACATTCTTAAACAAAAAATAGGAATAAAAACACTACCGGAAAATTATCTATTTGTGATGGATCAATTGCGACGGGTGTATGGCCCATTGAAAATTTTCTGTCGAAGAATACTATTCATGATAGAAATTTTAAACCATTACAAATAGTCCACAGAAATCAAATTTACAATAGTCCATCACAAATATGTTTGGCACTCCATGCGCGCTTTAGCGCGAGTAGAGTATTTGCGAAGCAAACTAAACGTTAATCTAAATACTCTTCCCAGGTTTCTGTTATATGTGACGAGGGTGGATCTCCATCGTAAATAATATGTCAACGAGATATTACTTTGGATACCTCATCGCAAATAATATGTAACCATGGTAGTATTTATGATAGGACCCATAAAAAATACTATCTTTTACCACTGTGTTAATTAACAACCATCTAACTGTTTGCGATGTGTCACATCGCAAATAATGTGACGGCAAGATAGTATTTGAGGCAGGACTCATTAGAAAAACTATTTTTTCCCGCTGCCTAAATTAATAAACATGTTACTATTTGCGATGGGTTCCATCGTAAATACTATTATTTGTGACATTAGTCTCATCGCAAATGATCTAACCAAAATATACCCACTTAATGTTTTCATTCAAGACATTTCTAAACATCTCTCACACTCTCTACTTAGATATTTTTTATTTAATTTTTATATAGTTTGAAATGTTACTGGTGATCAACTTTCAAGCTTTACATCTTCAAAAATATTCAGTTTTAAGATTTTTTATTAATTTTTATTTAATTTATATTATTTTATATTAGTAATAATTATTTTTGATTAGCAGAATATATATTTAATTAAAATTAATTTGTTTTTTGAATTAATTTTATTAGAAATAATTTTTTATAATATGAATTATTATTTTTTATTAAAATTAAATAGTTTCAATATGAAATAATTAATTTTACATATCTGTAATTAATAATAATTAATAATAAACTATTATACATTTATAAAAAGTAGTTTTAATTGGTGAAAATTCGTGAAAGTTAATACTAATTGGTAAAAGTTAATAATAATTATTTGAAAAACTTACTCATAATTGTTGGTCATTTTAATAAATAATTGTAAGTAGTAAAAAAGTAGATGAAATTAGTAATAGTTAGTTGGAATTAGTAATAATAAGTGCTAATTAGTAATAATTAGTGAGAATTATTAATTATTAATTAAATATTATATAAATTAATAATCGGTTTTTATAAAATAATAATATTTATATTTAATTAATAATAATTAGTTTTAATTATTATAATTAATAATTATATAAAATTAGTAACAATAACTAAAAATAGTAGTAGTTAATAAAAATAGTTTTAATTACAAATAATGGTAATAATTACAAAAAATTTGTAATAATTATAAAAAATAGTACTAGTTACAAAAAATAGAAATAATTAGCAATAAATAGCTGCAATTAGCAATAATTAACAATAATAATTACAAAAAAAAAATAGTATTAATTTCAAAAAATTAGTAATAATTAATAATAAATTGTAATAATTATAAAAAATAGCAATAATCACAAAAATAGGAATAATTACAAAAACTAGTAATAATTAATAAAAATTATTAATAATTAGTTATAATTAGTAATAATTTGCAGAAATTAGCAATAATTAACAATAAATATCAATAACTAGTAATAATAAATAATAATTAGTTTTTATTAGAAATAATTAGAATTGATTAATAATATTTACTATTAATTTCTATTAATTAATCATAAGTAGTGTTAATCAACAACAATTAGTAATAATTAGCCAAAATTATCAATAATTAGTAATAATTAGTGATAATTTGGAATATTTGTCTATAAATAGAAATAATTACTAATAATTTTGAATAATTACTTATAATTAGGAAGAATTAAGAATAATTAACAATATTTATTAATAATTAATAATAATTTGGAATAATTACTAATCATTAGGATTAAGTACTAATAATTTTTAATAATTAGAAATAATGAAAAATAAATAAAAATATTTTTCAAAAAAATTGCTATAATTAGAGTTAATTAGAATAAATTAGCTATAATTAATAATATTTAGCAATAAATAGGACTAACTAGCAATAGTTATGACTAATTATCAATAATTTGGAATAATTAGAAATAATTTGGAATATTTAGAAATAATTAGAAACAATTATCAATAATTAATAATAATTTGAAATAATTAGACATATATAGGAATAATTAACAATAATTAGCAATAATTAGCTATAATTAGCAATAATTAAAAATAATTACTAATAATTAGCAATAATGTAGAATTATTATCAATAATTAGAAATAATTTATAATAATTTTGAATAATGAGGAATAATTAGGAATAACTAGAAATAACTAGAAAAAACAGGAAATAAATAGAAATAACTGTCAATAAAATAAATAACAAGATATATATAGGAATAATTTAGAATTCAAAAGAATAAATAGGATTAAATAAGAATAACTAAGACTAATTAGAAAAAATTAAAAAAATAGATATAATTATGAATAATTTGGAATAATTAGAAATTATTAGTAATAATTAACAATAATTATAAATATTTATTAATAATTACCTATAATTGTATTTAGTTATCTATAATTATCAATAATTATAAATAATTATGAATAATTAGGAATAATTATCAATAGTTAAACAGAATTAAGAATAAGTAGAGATAACTAAAAATAATTAGGAGTAATTAGTAACAATTCGAAATAATTAGGAATAATTAGCGATAATTACAAAATATTATTAATAATTAGAAATAATTACTAATAATTTGGAATACATTGAAATAATGAACGAAAAGATTCTTTTTTCTGATCGAATATTAATTATCTTAAATTAATCATAAAAGTGAATTATTTTATATATTTTAGAGATATATTGAACAATAATGTTGATTAGAGTCATTATTAGATGATCGTTCTTGGAAAAATCATTACATGAGTCCAAACAATTCTGATATAAATCCTATATGTATTGAAGGAGTTGAAACTTTCTTATCATTTTCATCATCAAACCCAAAATTTGTTTCAAAAGGTAAAATTATGTGTCCATGTAAGAAATGTCATCTATGGATGTTTAATACATTTGACAACATTGGGTTCTATATATTGTGTTTTGGTTTTTTGAATATGTTATGTTTTTTTGAATCAACAAGGTTAACATAGTTCCAACGATGATACTAAAAATTTGGTTCTAGATCCTACATGGTTTTAAAATTTAGCACATGATGTGGTGGGTCTGTACTTTGAAAAAATGATATTGGGGAAGATATTAATCTAACTCCTACGTTATAACCATGTCAATTTTATTAGTTTTTCTGCTCCGCGAATGATTCCTTATATCATGGTTGCAAGATAAGAAAATAAAAAGCAGTTGAAAAATTTATGGCTATTAAATCTAATAATAGAATTTCAAATAGAAATTTTGATCAAATTTAATATTTTGCTAAATCATTGTTACCATTAGAAAATGGGTTGGATAAAAATTTTTATTAGATCAGGTGGATGGTACGTAATACGAGTCTTGGATTTTATAAGATTCAAGAATATTAAAATGATTCCATATTATATTATGGTGAAAATGAGTCGATTGATATTTTCCCTAAATGTTGAAAATCGATATATTATGTGGCTCAACAAGGGAGGTCTAGATTGATTCCTGTAAAACATTTAATTATTTACTACTTATAGTGATGTTATAGCATTTATTTAATTCTTAAAAATATGGTCATTGATTCCATGGAACAAAACCATCATTTCAATTAGTAATAGCCTAAATCATACCTTTGATTCTGATTCATGGAAACAATTTGACCAAATACATCTACCTTTTTCTTTAGAAGATAATATCCCTAGATTAAGTCTTACTAATGATGCTCTATGTGCATTTACTTCTTATAGTAGTCAATATTCTTGGTGGAATGTCATTATAACTCCATACAATTTTCCTCCATGGATGTTGATGAAGGATCCATATATTGTTTTGACATTATTACTTCTAGTACATCCACAAAATAATGTTGATCATTATTTAAGGTCATCAATTGATGAGTTAATTTTATTACAGAGTAATGGTATTAGAACCAATTATGTTGTCGCGAAAAAAAAATTACTACTAAAATCTACAATGATGTGGAAAATTAGTCACTATCTAACATATGACATGTTATTTGGCTGGAGTTCACATGTTCCAAAATCATGTCTGTACTTTATGAGATAGAGAAAAGCATTTATTCTAATTAAACAAAGAAATTGTTGGTTTCTCAACAATCATATTACATTTCTTCTAGAAGATCATCCTTTTTTTTATGAATATATATGATTTTAGAAAATGCACAATTTATAGAGATGGAAATCCAAAAATGATATCATGTATGGAGTTATACTCCTTGTATCTTCATTACATCCCATTATATTTGGACTAATTATGAACCAACTAAAAATTGATGGCTTTGGGAAAAAACTCAATTGGATAAAACAATGTGTTTTTGGTGATATTACATATTATTTTAATTTTTGGTCTTTCACTTGTTTGATTTCATGCATATTGAGAAGTATTATTTTCATAATATATTTTATACTATTTATGATACACCTGGTAAAACCAAAGATAATTTAAAGACATGATTAAATCATTGAAAATTTATAGTTTATCTGAGTATAAACTATTTAAAAATGTTAAATAATAGATGTTAATGAATCCAAAAGAATCTAATAAAATTTCAAAAAATATTATTGATAATTATTTTGTTAGTGGATTGAAGCTATAAAACATCCAAATGGATATGTTTCAAATTTTTCTAGACGAGCCCGAAATGGTCATATTAGCAGATTAGAAAATCATCAATTCTATGTTACGATGGAAAATATTATACCGAATGGATTAAGATTATTTTGGAATTTTATTTTTTTGGATGCACTAACATACATATAATATTTTTTCACGACATTTTTTTTGTGACAGCAGACTTCGATGAACTAAGTAGACTCCAAGAAGATGTTTTCTTATTTTTTTGTAAACTGTAATAAATCTTCCAATTTATTTTATATAAAAATATGTAGTCAAATATCATGATATTATGAAATTTGATCTTTATAGAAGGATGTACATTGATTTAGCCATTGGAGAGATTAAAGGAGATCAAAAACGTCACATTGTGATCAGTATAATCTCTTTTCCGGTTTTAAAATTAACTCCAAATAATATTTTTACTATTTTAATTTTAAATTTAAATTGATGGAATCATATGAGGCTCCGATATCTCATAAATAGATTGATTGTCTAGATAATACCAAGGATTATACTAATGCATCATGATTTGGTGAGGCATGATGGTTGTAGGAGACACAATATGCATTTGATAATGGCGGAGTTGTTGGTGTTGGCACTTGATTGAAATATGGGAGTTATTATCATACTATTGTGATGTATTTATGCAACTTTAGAGGAGCACATAGAGAGTTATTCTCATATTATTAAGAGTATAAGGAGTAATAGCGAGCACAGGATGAGCTTATAGAGAGTATGTGTATTGAGTAGGAAGAGCTTTGTCGAAAGTAGCAATAACAGCAGGAAGGGATCGGCCGATGGAAGCATCAAAAACATGAGTAGACAATGGAGTACATGATATGTATGAAACATGGTTTAGGAATGTATTTCCCTCCGCTATATCGTCCATCTCCTTCATATGACTCTCCCCCTTTGTGAATTATTAACTTTTTATGACAACAATTTGAATTTAAAACAGTTTTAATATTTTTCCTATTCCATGTATTTATATTTTTACATAATTCATTTTTTATATTGTTGTGAATATATTATTTTTAATTTTTTTTATTTTTTATTATATTATATTCTTTATTATTTTTATTATTATATTATATTAATTATTATTGTTTTGTTAATATTATTATTTTATATTGTTGAAAATATGTTGTTTTCTATGATTTAATTATTTTAATTGTATTTTTACTAACATTATTAGTTATTATTACTTTATTATTATTATTATTATTTTATTAAATTTTATTTATATTAATTTTTTATATTATTATTCTTTTATATATATTATGTTTTTTGACGGGCTCATCGTATATAATTATCTGTGAAGGGGGCTGTTACAAAACGTTTTCTAAAAAGGGCTCATTGTGAAATGCCATTTATTAAACATGAAATAAACTATTTGTAATAGGATGGATTCCCATCACAAAAATATTTACTTTTGATGGACCTTTTATAAAAAAGTTTTTGTGAATTCATTTTCAGCGACAAAGTAATTGAAATGGGACCCCCTGTAAATCACCATTTTGTGATAGGAACCTGTCACAAATGACCAATTGGGACAAGATCCCATCCAAATAGACCCATCACAAATGTTTCAATTTCTAGTTGTAAGAAACAATGATGCGATTTCACTATGCCATGGTGAAATCATAACTCATTCCAAATAGTGAATTTAAAATAAGTTAAAGTAGAAGGAACAGAGAGGGGTAGAGTTGAAAGGGGAGGGTTTATCTTAAGATTATTTAAAGAAAACAACCCTATATCCACCTTGGATCAAGAGTATATTTAGAAGGTTATAAGAGATTCATCACGAGGCTCTACAGGTGATTTAGTTTTTTAGAAGATGAATATCTTAAAATTAAAGAGAAGCAATGATAAATGGGTGGAGACAAAAACTCCAAGATGCTATTTATGAAAATAATGACCTAGGATTGTCAAGTAAATTTTATTGGATTATTGGGAACTTAATAGCCCCTACAGAACAAATCCTTTTATTCCTCACATACTAGGTAATCCGTAACACCCAATGGGTAACCAATGCCACCTATAGTATTAAACAGTAGGTGGAACCACCAATAGACCTTGGATAAACACTAAAATTTCTTACCAAAGCCAAAAAAAATATCCACAAAATACTTGATATTTCATTTAAACTTCAACAGTAATGTCTTAATAGAAAAATATAATTCCATCTCACCTAAATATAATTATAAATAGACTTAAAATTGCATAACCCATGTTCTATGAAAAACCAAATATACTATTTAATTAATTCTATCATTGGACATGAGCTATTAAAATATCCCTATATTTTTATTTTAATTTAATTTTAACTGATTATTGAGTAAATAATATCAAATGAAGAATTAATCATACTCTCTAATACATGATTAAATTGGGGAGTTCCATGTAGATGGTGTTAATATAAAATTCCAAAATCTCTAAAATGATCAATAAATTTCATGATTATGTATTCAAAACTATGATTAGATAGAAATATATATATTCATTTTCCATGTTTACTTTTTTACTTTATTCATTATTATCTCATCCTTTCTAATGGATTCAACTTATACATCATTTGAAATAAAAAACCATACTTTCTAAATTCATCAGTAGTGGTTAATATTAACATATACTTACCACATTATTATATACTATTTCGTCCACAAACATGTCTATGTATTTGGTCCAATATTCCTCTGTCCATGCACAATATTTTTCCAAAAGTTATTTCAATCATTTATTCTGATAAATAGGATCTATATTTGTAAAATGATTCATAATTTATTAAGTTCAGTAGTCCGTCTATTTGATTCATTGTATTCACTTTTAATTAATATACCTTAGGTTAAAATACAAATTATTAGGGGTGTTAAAAAAATATTAACCTATTATATTGAAAATATATACAACATTATTTATATCTATTTTGTATAAACCATTATATATATTCCTAATTCTATAAAAACATTAATTAATATATATAGAAAAAATCTTATTCTGAATCATAATAATAATCACTTGTGTTTGAAGAAAGATAGATAAAATAATATTCTATTTATATCCAAAAAATAATAATCATTTTACAATTCAATAACTAATATAATAGGTTGAATAATGTCATATGTTTTGACATTAAATTTAGAAAATTTAGAAATATTAATAGTATATAGATCTCCTTCATCGATGATTAATTATCTCATATTTATAATTTAAAATTTATCATTGAAAATGTGTTCTAAAGAATTAGTATTTGATACTAAATAGTTAGAATTATAGTAATAAAATAATATAGCATTCCCACCATTTTGACTTGAATGTTTCTCCATAAGAAAACTTTTAATCCTTACATACAAATTTATTAATCTATCGGTACATCCTATAAAATATATCAAAATTATATTCATGACCTATTTAATTATATATAAGAAGAGATATATTTTATTTAAAATCATATTTTTTTATCATTTCAAAAATATATTTGATAAATTTTCTCTATTAAAAAAAATTACCCAATAAATAATTTCTTATTAGTGGTCCATGCCTCGAAATTAACTAATTTCGATGTCCTCTTTAGAATTTCTCATAGACTATACCACTTTTTATCCATGTATCCAATTATATCACATATGTTTCAGGGATATTTGGGTGCAAACCCTATTTACCAAATCTATAATATGTGAAATCTCAACCTTTTAACTATGATATTATAACTCAAAGAGTTTTCTAGTTATGTTTAAAAAAACAAAATGGGACATGTTTTCCTAAATTGAAGGGGTATCAAAATCAGTAATTTATAACATAAGAACATCCATGGGAACCCATATTTTGAAAATACAACCTATTTTGATGATCAAGATAATGAGATTTTTTTCATGGGAAAGATTGTCACAGTTCATATTTTTAGATTTTTCATAGTCCCACAATTACCTTATGTAAATTATGTATGTATTACATTTAAATTTCAATCTATGAGATATTTTCTTGACATTAAATCCTTATATGTATCCATGTTTTTAATTATTTTGATTTTGATGCTTATTCATTTTACCAAAAGTAATATGTTCTTAAAATATAAATGTAAAAATCATTATATAACACCTTATATTTGTTACATACCTAAAAATAAAACCCAATCATATCTAATCATATCAAAATGTACCTTATGTATGAGGTACCTGAAAAATTAATAGAATGTTATGTAATTATATAGATGATTAATTATAGATCTAATATGTTTGTAATACTAACATTTCTATATAGACCATTAATCCATGGTGTCATGAACTAGCATGGGTACCCTAGTAACCTGATTACCAAGCTGACACTAACATATCTCGGAGGGCATTCACGATCCCCATATGTTTGAAACAAGAACATGGTATAAAAAAATGAATATGTCAATGGTTTTTCCATGACCATTATGGAATTAAAGACAAACAATTTAGTATGAATATATGAAAAACACCATAGGGTGAAATTTATAATAAGTAAAACCAGTATAACAACCCAAAATATACAGAAATGTACCAGAAAATAGTAATAATTTCCCAGTTACCAAAGGATGCAACCCTCCTTGACCATGAGTCAACAGATAGAACCAACTCTAAGGGGTCCTTTACCCCACTCTAACCTAGAAAGAGATAATCAAATAAAACTAAAAGGCACATTTAGGGTGTGAGATGAAAGACCATTAGTGTCTCACCAAGGATTTCGTACTATGATTCCAAAATTTAATTATCCAGATAAAGATATTTCAATTTTAAATTAACTGGTTTGAAATTTCGTAATCATATTTAAAAAAATCATGATTTATATATCAAATGATGTACGTAATTTAAAACAAAGTTATTAAATAACCATTTAATATAAAATAGTTTATAAAAATTTAGAAGGCATGTAAAATAGTTCCTAAACATTGGTATACATTTATTTCTCATATATAAACAAGTGAGAATCCTGGTAATATTTCAAGCGATATGATTGTTCCAGGTTATGGTATCTTCACACACATATGTTATAATAACCTCAATGTATACAGGTGTCCCATAAAACAACCAAGAGTGGAATCATATATGTCCTACTGTGGAATAGGTTGTGATAAAAAGTGTTTTTTAGTGTTTTAAAATGTCAATATTATTGTAGGAAATTTTTATCATAGAATTTGTGTCCCAAATAACTCACTAACTACCTAGTCCTACATGTTCTCTAGAACAAATCACTGATGTGAAATTTATTTTATGAAACCATGAAAAAATTTATCTCATTCTACAATTTGAAGAATAGAAATTATCTATTTAAAACCCATATCAATTTTTTATCAAAAACATTATTTTTTCATGATAATACCCAATGGTCTCTATTAAAAAAATTTAATCCATTTTTATTGAAAAATAATTTTCAATCAATTCAAAATTAAATTTAAAAAATTAAATTCAATATGATAACTGAAAAAATTTCCATAAATTTAAAATTTTGAATTCCACAATATAAGTATCCACAATTTTCCAGCAATTTCATATTCGCACCCCAATTCAATGGAATTGGAGGTATTCCCAATTTTAGAGAAAAATTCAATTTCCAAATACCCCAATTCAATTGAAATGGGGTTTTTATTAATAAATTGAAATAAATTACATTTATAACAGTATATAAATTTAAACCAAAAAATCATTGGAAATCAATTATTTTATGGTTAATAAAAAATATGCCACATGACTGGACCACCTACTTCTGAATATCTAGATCTTGAAACAACAAACCCAAAATGGGTTTTTCTGATGTTGAATAATGAAACTTGAAATTGGGAATCAAACATAGGTTAAAAATCTCAAAATAAAGGGTATTTGATCGTCCAAACAACACAAATATCTAGAAACCCCTATGGAGGAAAAGGAAGAGAGTTGGAGATATTGAAAGGGATGTGGGAACTAACCTGGAGGGTATCGACCACCATTCTCTAAGATTAGATCTACTCCCCGGATGATACAAAGGGGCTAAAAACTACACTTTGGAGATATTTTGGAGGGAGAAATTTATATGGGTTCATATAGGTCCCTTTGGGACAAAAAATAGGGGTTTGAGGATTTTAAAACTTATGTTCTGCTTAAAAAATAATCATAAAAATGGTTAGCTGGGAAGGGCCACACTATTAGGCCAAACCATGTTCTCAGACCATAAAATTATTTTAAATTTTATGAATGATTTCTCATAAGTAGGTGAATGGTTTTTCAATTTTTTTCTACCATGTAAAAACCAACTGCTAGGGTTTTCATAGGTTTCCTCAATAGCATGAATTGTTTGGGAAAACTATGCACCAACCGTGTACTAGCCCAGAAACTTTCAAAATTTTAAAAAATTCACATCATTTTCTCTTAAATAAATCCGAACCAAATAATTATAAAAAATATGGGATTAGGAATACCCTAAAATAATAATATGATGTTATAACCACCCCACTATAGAATCTTTCTATCCTTATAAATATTTATAAGATGCTTCAACTCAAAAACTATGTGGCCATTTCTCTATCAAAATTTCCCCCCTATCTCATGTCTCATGAGAACCAAAAATATGTTGCCATAGTACATGAACCAAAGGTATCATCCTCCCATGATGTACTTTTTTATAGAACCAACTATCCTAATTTATGTTCAGTCATGGATAAATCATGTTCAACCTCAAGATCAATCCTTCTCAGCACATGAGATGGATTATATAAATACTTTCCTAGTAGCAATACATGTAACATGTTGTATATTGACATAAAATATGGTGGAATTGATAAAAGATAAGAAAATTTTCCAGCCTACCCAACAACCTTATAATATCCCACAAAAATAGGATTAATATTAACTTGCCTTCCAAGCTGTCGATGGCCCAACTGAGATGAAACTTTCAAGAACACCAGTTCAACCGATGAGAGTTCCAAAGGTCTGTGACGATGATAAGTAAATTATTTATACCAGAACATTTCTGTAAACATCCAGTAAATAATCAACTGAATCATTATCATTATATCTTATACCATGCTTGGTCTAACAAAGGAGCATTCACTAATATCTGACCAACACAATGGATATCTACAATGATTGACATACAAGGTGTAAAAATGATCTATTCCAATAAAAACTTGAAGCTATTGTTTTACGAAATATCAACCATCAACAAATGGTAATACCAAGACCCTCCAAATTCTTTGACATTAGAATAAATAATATCATCCAGATTGTTTATATCTCTTTTTTAGTCCATCCTAAAGAGAATGGTATGTCTTACTCAAAAAGACTTGAAATAATAGTGCCTCTAGAAGGAATCTCCCAAAACAAGATGATAATAGAGGATCCTTATTAGAAACTATGAAATATGGAAATCCATATAATCAAACAATATATTTCATATAGATATTTTTTAACTGCTCATCATTGGTGGTATCACAGATCGGTATTATAACAACCCATACTTTACATACATTGTTAATACTTCAAAATTGAAGAACACTTATTACAACATATGACAAAACCAGAAAGGACCGTATAGGTATAGTGTCTTTAGAAACTGGGAAACATAAACAACTGGTTCATAAATCTTCTACAGTGTCTCCCATTTGTTTCATCATATCTAGGGTCCCTTTTAGTATATTCTACTTAATATCCATCTTCCTGACCTGGGGAAAAGAAAACATAAAAGGGTGAGCTCAAATGATCAGCAAGGGCAAATAAAAGAAATAAAAATCATATCATATCTTTTTGAAAATCATAACCTGCAAAAGAGATCATAATATATTAACATGGAATAAATCATAGAAGTGAAAATGAGATCCCCATAATCATAACATGAAACTTGAAACTTTGTGACATGCACACATAATCATGGAAAATCATTTCTTGTTAGTCATGACACATTTCCGAGACTATCTTAGTGGACAAAATCCCTTTCTGAACTGAGTCACCCTCATTCCAGTCCTGTTTCACTGAACCGGTATAACCTACCGTTCCAGCCATGTCTATCTCATGAGATATAAAATCTTTACCCATTGCATTAGAGGGAGATATAGGTCCCACCCATCTCATAATGATACCATTCTTATGTGTGCCACAAAATCATAAATCATACATCATTTCATAACCCATGTAATACAAATGGGAATCTTAAACATCATGAAATCATAAAATAATTCATATAAGATAAAGGAATTCATAAAAATAATTCCATCACAACATAACCATATCAATGTAATAATAGAGATAAAAACAAAACCCTTTATTATCTTAGATGGAAAATAATTTTGATAAAACACTTGAAATGAATTCTTGAGGGAAATATCATTTCTTCTTCAAAATCAATTTCTTTTCACAAAACGTCATGCAATTTTAAAAGAAAGAGATTTTATTGAAAATAGTCATGAAATCTTTTGGAAGAAGCTTCATGAAAATAAAACCGCAAAAAATCCATTCTTGCCGTATAAGTTAAAAAATCATTCCTCGTACTTTTGTCGAAAAAGTCAAAAACTACCTCGTACGAAAAACGACAAAAGATTCCTTTCATATCTTTTACTAAAAACTCACCAAAGGGTAAAATTTGATTTAATCAATTGTAGGTGGATGGAAATAACATTACATATTTAGGAAACATATAAGTGGATGATAAAATACACCCTAGTAAATACCAACGTATAAACAATCTCGGATAAAAATGAGATTGTGATATTTCCCTTACCTTAGGTCTGATTTGCTTTGTACGTGTCCGAAGCTCCTGTATAATGGTTTAAATAATGTTATTGACTTATTCCAGAATCATACATATTGATATGACATCATATATGGTCATATTCTTAGCTTCTTATTAGTAATATTTCATTGTTACTTGTTACTCGGGTCTTTATTGCCTTTTGTTCTTATGCGTGTTTTGTCGAATAAATTCTTATTCTTCTTTTAAAGTAATATATACCTTATATCCAGAATGGTATTAGTGTAACATATATCATATTTATTCATTCAATTCATTTATATAATTACTATGTAATGATGATCATGTAGAACAAGTCGCATCACATCGTGGAGACGGTATTCCGTACGTACGCACGAGTGATGATATCGTTCCTATGATCATGGAATTGTATTGGAGTATATGTATATTATTTCAGTATCAATATTACTTTATAATAATCATAAATGGTTACTCATTACACCATTATACCCATCCTTGTAAGGTGATGGTGGAAAATAGATTACACCACGGCGTGGAGACGGTATTCCGTACGTACGCACGCGCGGTGATTTCATTTTTCCGTAGGATGGATAGAAGGTGAATTAGGGTTGTTTCATATTTATAATAACATATCAGTATGTAAGTAATACTGATGTTATTACTTTATCATGAAACAACTAAAGAAGAAGAAGTTGAAGAAGAATGAAATTGAAAAGATCGGTAATGGATATTACCTCTTCTTTGGAACGCCTCATTGAATCCTCCACTTAGGGAACTAAGATTGGTCTTTGAAGAAGACCAGGACCTCTAGTATTATTCTAGGTAAGTGGAGAGGATAAAATTTCAGGGGTTTTCCGTGCTTGAGTGCTCAAATTGGTGTGAGGAGGAGGGGGAGGAGGTGCCCTTTTATAAGGGAGGAGAGGGGCACCTTAGGAATACCTCAAACTATTATTTTATATTAAAGTCAAAATCGGTTTATAATGGTTCCAAAGGGTCTTATTTCGAAGGTAAAGTGGGTATGGGTAGCAATCCTATCAACCAATAAGATTTAGACAAGTTTAGGGTATTATTTTAACCTTATCAATTAGATTTAACTCTAAGTTAAATAATTTAACTTTTACCGTGTCTTTTTGTTTTCTTTCACTATATGGTTAATACAATTACTATAACATGCCAAACGAACCCCAAATTGTTTATTATTAATATATATATATATATCCTTATCTAAGTCATTTGGCCGAACCTTAGATTTTTAGGAATACAATAACAATTAGTAATATATTATTTGATTTAAAAACTATTTTGTGTCAATTTTGACACTATTTGATATATGATTTCTGTGAAAGTCATAACAGAATTATATGTTCGAACCAAGTTTATTAAATCAACACTAATATATCATAATAACCTAGAAAATTAGTGGAATTCATAAAAAGTCTCAAATTACATTTATTTTTGTGTTTATAACATCAATTATGTCAATATTTCATTAATAAGATAATTACTACATCATCATTGTGTCATAAATAAATTAAATTATTTAATGTCTAAAAATTACAAATAAAATGCCATTATGTAGGAAATCTTTTTATCTTTCTAATGAATATTTATAGTCGAATTTATCTTATGTATAACCCCATATTAAAAATGTTTTAGTTATTAAACATTGATTTTAACTATTTTAACTATTCATTAAATAAATTAATAATAAATGTCCTAATCTAATTCAAGTGGGCCTAAATGGTCATATTTTATTCCTAAGTTTGTTTTTGGTCGAATTAAACTTGTCCAATAGAATTAGTACATGTGTTAGGGTAATAGTAATATCATATTTACCCTTAGTTACCCTATTTTCTATTAACCGCGGTAAAAAAAAGTAAAAGGTTACTATTCACCAAAAAATTATTTTTATCTCATTGAACCACATTTTACTTACTGATATCAACCGTGTTTGTCGGATTTTTGAAATTCCATTCACAGAAGCGGTAAAATTATGTTTTATGCAAAAATTCAGTTTTTAACCTACCACTTAGTGGTTTCACTATTCATCAAAAATTGAATGTTTTCAGAAAAATACCAAAATTTCACCCTAGGATAATTTCGGTATTCCGAATCAAAAAATGAAGTCCATTTTGAAAAATAAAATTTATAAAATTTCAAAAAGTGGTTATTACTATTCATAGCGGCTAGTTTTAATAGCATATTGTTGTTTAGTGAAACTCGGTATTGCGTACAACGCAAGCTATCGAGGAAGGTCGCGATTGCGTGTAAAGTAAGCCAAGCTAGTATGTAGTGAAAGATTCCTTTGATGATATATAAAAACAAAATATTACTCATAAAAATCTCAGGTGTTACATTCTACCCCCCTTAAAAATAATTTCGCCCTCGAAATTCGTCACTTTGTAACAAACAGATGAGGATACTTCTCCCTCATCATATCCTCAAGCTCCCATGTAGCTTCTTCTAATTGGTGGTTCCTCCATAAAACTTTCACCAATCGAGTGGTCTTGTTTCGTAGGACTTTTTCGCTACGATCCAGAATCTCTATCGGTTGTTCTTCATAAGAAAGATCTTGCTCCAGCGGTACAACTTCTGAGCTGAGTACATGTGAAGGATCATGTATGTACTTTCTCAGGAGAGATACATGGAACACATCGTGAACTTGAGAGAGATTCGGTGGATGCGCCAATCGGTAAGCTACCTTCCCAACACGATCCAGTATTTCGAAAGGACTGATATATCTAGTGCTCAACTTCCCCTTCTTTCCAAATCTCATAACCCTTTTCGAGGGAGATATTCGTAAGAACACTTTATCGCCCACTTCAAACTCTAGGTCTTTTCTTCGGTTGTCGACATAGATTTTCTGTCGACTCTGAGCTGCTCTTCTGTATTGTTGAATAGATCTGACCTTTTCTTCCATTTCATCAACGAGATCAGGTCCTAATAGCTTTCTTTCCCCAACTTCATCCCAGCAAGTAGGAGTCATGCATTTTTTTCCATAGAGAGCTTCATAAGGAGCCATCTGAATACTGGAGTGAAAGCTATTATTATAAGAAAATTCCACCAAAGGTAGGTGTTGATCCCAACCTCCTTTGAAATCCATAGAGGAAGCTCTCAACATATCTTCTAGGGTTTGAATTGTTCTCTCAGACTGACCGTCTGTCTGAGGATGATAAGCAGTGCTGAAACTCAACTCTGTATCCAGAGTATGTTGAAAACTTCTCCAGAACTTCGAGGTAAATCTCGGATCCCGATCAGATATAATAGAAAGTGGTACTTTATGCAATCTTACCACTTCCTTTACATATATCCTGGCAAGCTGATCTAGAGAGAAATCCTCTCTAATAGCAATGAAGTGTGCAGACTTTGTAAGACGATCAACTATGACCCAAATAGCATTATTGCCTTTGGATGTTTTAGGAAGTCCGGTGACAAAGTCCATAGTGATGTTTTCCCATTTCCATTCGGGTATGGGTAATGGTTGTAGCATCCCATTAGACGTTTGTCTCTCAGCTTTAACTTGTTGACAAACCAAGCATCGAGAGACATATTCAGCAACATCTCTTTTCATGCCATCCCACCAGAAGTACTCTTTCAGGTCCCTATACATCTTCGTGCTTCCAGGATGAATAGAGAATGATGAACTATGAGCCTCATCCAGCAGCTCCTTCTTTAATTCGGGGATGGGAGGAACACAAACCCGATTCCTGAACTTTATTATCCCATCACAATCAAGGTTGAATTCAGGAACATTTCTCACCTTCTTTTGTAACTCGACATCTTCTTTCTGTGCCTCTTTAATCTTCTCATGTATAGATGGTTGAACATTCATTTGAGAAAGATAAGATTTTTCCCCTTCCATTATAATTCCAAGAACCATCCTTTGTAAATCCATAAATATTGGATCTTTTGTGATCCTCATCATGGATAAACTAGCATGGTCTTGTCGACTTAATGCATCTGCCACCTTGTTTGCTTTCCCAGGGTGGTAATGGATTGAGCAGTCATAATCCTTAATCATCTCCAACCATCTTCTTTGACGCATATTCAACTCATTTTGTGTGAAAATATACTTTGAACTTTTATGATCAGTATAAAGATCACACCTTTCACCATAAAGGTAATGCCTCCAAATCATTAATGCACAGATTACCGCAGCCAACTCCAAATCATGTGTTGGGTAATTTTTCTCATGGATTTTCAACTATCGTGAGGCATAAGCTATCACCATATCATTTTGCATAAGAACACACCCCATTCCCTTCTTGGATGAATTACTATAGATCACAAACCATTCTCCTCTATAAGGAAGTGTGAGCACAGGTGCACTGGATAACCTTCTTTTCAACTCCATGAAATTCTATTCACATTCATTTGTCCAGACAAACTTAACTCCTTTCTGAGTCAACTTGGTGAGTGGATTAGATAATCATGTAAAATCCTTTACAAAACGTCGATAATATCCAGCCAAACCAAGAAAACTTTGGATCTCAGTTACTGTTGTTGGTCTTGACCATCTTTCGATAACCTCTGTTTTTGCTGGATCCACAGATATCCCCTCTTTTGAGATTATGTGACCCAAAAATGCAACTTTTTGAAGCCAAAATTCACACTTGGTAAATTTTTCATAAAGCTTCTCCTTTCTCAGGGTCTTCAATATAATTCTCAAGTGATCTTCATGCTCTTCCTTGCTCTTTGATTAGACAAGAATATCGTCTATAAAGACTACCACAAATTGATCAAGATAGTCTCTAAAGACTCTATTCATTAGATCCATGAAGATAGCAGGGGCATTAGTAAGACCAAATGGCATTACTATAAATTCATAGTGTCCATACCTTGTACGGAAAGCCGTCTTTGGTATATCCTCCCTTTTGAACCTTAATTGATGATACCCTGAACGAAGATCAATCTTGGAAAAGTATTGAGCTCTGCGTAGTTAGTCAAATAAGTCATCAATGCGTGGGAGAGGATATTTGTTATTGATAGTGATCTTGTTAAGTTCTCGATAATCAATGCAGAGTCTCATTGATCCATATTTCTTCTTAACAAATAGAACAGGTGCTCCCCAAGGTGACACACTAGGGCTTATGAATCCCTTATCAACATTCCCTTGGAGTTTCTTCTTCAATTCCTGCAACTCAATTGGGGCCATTATATAAGGTGTCTTTGAAATTGGCAAAGCGCCCGGTACGAGTTCTATTGAAAACTCAACTTCACGATTTGGTGGAAGACCCGGTAATTCCTCCGGAAATACATCATCAAACTCCCGTACAATGGGCATATTCTTAATCGTGAGTTTCTCACCAACAATTTGAGATAAATAACCTTCATTTAGGGGAATCAATACCCATAAGATGGAAGAAATTTCCACTAGAAGGTTATGTTCATCCTTGCATTGATAGACGATCGTAGATTGATCTGGAATATGAAATGTGACTTCCCTTCTTTGTAAATTGATATGAGCTCCATGTAGAGAAAGCCAATCCATGCCAAGAATCACATCAAATTACACTAAAGGAAGGGTCACAAGATTTGTAGGAAGCACTTTCTGACAAACTTCGATCGGAGAAGAATTATAAACTTTTGATGCGACTGTTGTGCCATTAGGTGTTGTCACATCTAACTCAACATCTAATTGTTGAGGTAGTACGGTGATACCCTTAGAAAATTTTTCAGAAATAAAAGAGTGGGTGGATCCAGAATCAAATAAAACATTTTCTACTTTAGAGTGGATGGTAAGTGTACCTTTCACCACTTCGTTATCGTACTCCACATCGCTGATAGAAATTGCATGTGGCTTTCCTTTGTCTTTAGCCTTAAGATTTTGTTGACGTCGACCATCATCATCAACCCTTGGATTTGGGCATTGATTGGCATAATTCCTCATCTCCTTGCACTTGAAACATTGATGTGTAGTAGGTTCATTCTGTGTATCCCTTCCTTTGTTTGCATCATTAGACATCTTCTTTCCATTATCGCGGCATTCAAATGCCCGATGACCTTCCTTTCCACATTTAAAACATTTACTTGTCCCTTTAAGACAACTCCCTCCATGTTTCTTTCCACACTTTGAGCATAAGGGAAAGCTCATCTTCTTTTCAGTGTGCTCTTTAGATTTTCCTTTGAATTCCATCTTCCTCTTCTTATCAAACCCATGTGACTGATGGGTTACTCCAATCTCCATCTCGACTTTGAGAGCACATTGAACGATTTCCACGTAGCTATTGAAGTCCCTTATGGCTAACGCCCTTCGAAGACTTGGTTTTAAGCCACTAAATAATCGATCGATCTTACTCTCAGGTTGGATAATAATACCAGAAGCGTACCTTGCAAGTCTTGTAAAATTTTCTTCATAGGTACCAACAGATTCATCATCCCTTTTCTTCAGTTCAAGAAACTCTTTCTCCATCTTTGTTTGGAGAATACGAGGGAAGTACTTATTGAAAAATAAGTTCTTGAACTCATCCCATTCCATAGACTCAATTTCATCCCTTTGCCTCGTATTCTTAATAAGATTCCACCATTAATCAGCATCTCCTTCCAAACGATACACTACTAGGATGACTTTATCATGTTCAGAACCTTGAAGAACTGAAAATATATTTTCAGTAGTACTAATCCATTGTTCAGCAACTAATGGATCAGTAGACCCACTGAAAGAAGGTGGACGCTGCCTCATGAAGGATTCAACAGAATTTTGCTCCTTCCTTTGCTCGTTTGGAAGTCCTACATGATTCATAGCTTGAGAAAGTTGTGTGAGCATGGCTACAAGATTTTTCATTCCAGCTCCCATATCGTTTGGTTGCTCAGGGGGACAATCATTGCATTGCCCATCACATTCCGCATTAACACGGTTCCTTCGGGTTCCAGCCATTGACTAAAACCAAGAAGAATAGTGTGAGCAACACTAATTATAATAGGAAAACCACATAATTCAAGAATAAAATTTTTATTCTTAAGGTCTTATCCTAGGTTATTCATGGCCATTTTTAAAACACTAAGATTGTGTTCTATGCTTAGACTTATCCTTAGTGTTCTTACTAAGACTTTCACATCCTAGTTTCCAAAGGTTGACTATACCTTTCCTCTGATACCAACTATAACGACCCATACATTACATACATTGTTAATACTCCAAAATTGAAGCACACTTATTACAACATATGACAAAACCAGAAAGAACCGTATAGGTATAGTGTCTTTAGAAACTGGGAAACATAAACAACTGGTTCATAAATATTCTACAGTGTCTCCCATTTATTTAATCATATCTAGGGTCCCTTTTAGCATATTCTACTTAATATCCATCTTCCTGACCTGGGGAAAAGAAAACATAAAAGGGTGAGCTCAAATGCTCAGCAAGGGAAAATAAAAGAAATAAAAATCATATCATATCTTTTTGAAAATCATAACCTGCAAAAGAGATCATAATATCTTAACATGGAATAAATCATATAAGTGAAAATGAGATCACCATAATCATATCATGAAACTCGAAACTTTGTGGCATGCACACATAATCATGGAAAATCATTTCTTGTTAGTCATGACTCATTGCCAAGACTATCTTAGTGGACAATGTCCCTTTCTGAACCGAGTCACCCTCGTTCCAGTCCTGTTTCACTGAACCAGTATAACCTACCGTTCCAACCATGTCTATCTCATGAGATATAAAATCATTACCCAATGCATTGGAGGGAGATATAGGTCCCACCCATCTCATAATGATACCATTCTTATGTGTGCCACAAAATCATAAATCATACATCATTGCATAACCCATGTAATACAAATGGGAATCATAAACAACATGACATCATAAAATAATTCATATAAGATAAAGGAATTCATAAAAATAATTCCATCACAACATAACCATATCAATGTAATAATAGAGATAAAAACATAACCCTTTATTATCTTAGATGGAAAATAATTTTGATAAAACACTTGAAATGAATTCTTGAGGGAAATATCATTTCTTCTTCAAAATCAATTTCTTTTCACAAAACGTCATGCAATTTTAAAAGAAAGATATTTTATTGAAAAGAGTCATGAAATCTTTTGGAGGATGCTTCATGAAAATAAACCCTTAAAAAATCCGTTCTTGTCGTATAAGTTAAAAAAAACATTCTTCGTACTTTTGTCGAAAACGTCAAAAAGTACCTCGTACGAAAAATGACAAAAGATTCCTTTCATATCTTTTACTAAAAACTCACCAAAGGGTAAAATTGGATTTAATCAATTATAGGTGGATGGAAATAACATTACATATTGAGGAAACATAGATGTGGATGATAAAATACACCGCAGTAAATACCAAAGTATAAACAATCTCGGATAAAAATGAGATTGTGATATTTCCCTTACCATAGGTCCGATTTTCTTTGTACGTGTCCGAAGCTCTTGTATAATGGTTTAAATAATGTAATTGACTTATTCCAGAATCATACATATTGATATGATATCATATATGGTCATATTCTTAGCTTCTTATTAGTAATATTTCATTGTTACTTGTTACTCGGGTCTTTATTGCCTTTTGATCTTATGCGTGTTTTGTCGAATAAATTCTTATTCTTCTTTTATGGTTATAGATACATGATATCCAGAATGGTATTAGTGTAACATATATCATATTTATTCATTCAATTCATTTATATAATTACTATGTAATGATGATCATGTAGAACAAGTCGCATCACATCATGGAGACGGTATTCCATACGTACGCACGAGTGATGATATCATTCCTATGATCGTGGAATTGTATTGGAGTATATGTATATTATTTCAGTATCAATATTAATTTATAATAATCATAAATAGTTACTCATTACACCATTATACCCATCCTTGTAAGGTGATGGTGGAAAATAGATTACACCATGGCGTGGAGACGGTATTCCGTACGTACGCACGCGCGGTGATTTCATTTTTCCGTAGGATGGATAGAAGGTGAATTAGGGTTGTTTCATATTTATAATAACATATAAGTATGTAAGTAATACTTATGTTTTTACTTTATCATGAAACAACTAAAGAAGAAGAAGTTGAAGAAGAAAGAAATTGAAAAGATCGGTAATGAATATTACCTCTTCTTTGGAACGCCTCTTTCAATCCTCCACTTAGGGAACTAAGATTGGTATTTGAAGAATACCAGGACCTCTAGGATTATTCTAGGTAAGTGGAGAGGAGAAAATGGAAGGGGTTGGCCGAGCTTGAGTGCTCAAATTGGTGTGAGGAGGAGGGGGAGGAGGTTCCCTTTTATAAGGGAGGAGAGGGGAACCTTCGGAATACCTCAAAATATTATTTTATATTAAAGTCAAAATCGGTATATAATGGTTACAAAGGGTCTTATTTCGAAGTTAAAGTGGTTATGGGTCGAAATCCTATCAACCAATAAGATTTAGACAAGTTTAGGGTATTATTTTATCCTTATCAATTAGATTTAACTCTAAGTTAAATAATTTAACTTTTACCGTGTCTTTTTGTTTTCTTTCACTATATGGTTAATACATTTACTATAACATGCCAAACGAACCCCAAATTGTTTATTATTAATATATATATCCTTATCTAAGTCATTTGGCCTAACCTTAGATTTTTAGGAATAAAATGACAATTAGTAATATAATATTTGATTTAAAAACTATTTTGTGTCAATTTTGACACTATTTGATATATGATTTTTGTGAAAGTCATAACAGAATTATATGTTCGAACCAAGTTGATTAAATCAACACTAATATATCATAGTAACCTAGGAAATTAGTGGAATTCATAAAAAGTCTCAAATTACATTTATTTTTGTGTTTATAACATCAATTATGTCAATATTTCATTAATAAGATAATTACTGCATCATCATTGTGTCATAAATAAATTAAATTATTTAATGTCTAAAAATTACAAATAAAATTCCATTATGTAGGAAATCGTTTTAGCTTTCCAATTAATATTTATAGTCGAATTTATCTTTTGTATAACCCCATATTAAAAATGTTTTAGTTATTAAACTTTGATTTTAACTATTTTAACTATTCATTAAATAAATTAATAATAAATGTCCTAATCTAATCCAAGTGGGCCTAAATGGTCATATTTTATTCCTAAGTTTGTTTTTGGTCGAATTACACTTGTCCAATAGAATTAGAACATTTGTTAGGGTAATAGTAATATCATATTTACCCTTAGTTACCCTATTTTCTATTAACCGCGAAAAAAAAGTAAAAAGTTACTATTCGCCAAAAAATTATTTTTATCTCATTAAACCACATTTTACTTTCTTATATCAACCGTGTCTGTCAGATTTTTGAAATTCCATTCACAGAATCGGTAAAATTAAGTTTTATGCAAAAATTTAGTTTTTAACATACCACTTAGTGGTTTCACTATTCATCAAAAATTGAATGTTTTCAGAAAAATACCAAAATTTCACCCTAGGCTAATTTCGGTATTAAGAATCCAAAAATGAAGTCCATTTTGAAAAATAAAATTTATAAAATTTCAAAAAGTGGTTATTACAATTCATAACGGCTAGTTTTAATAGCATATTGTTGTTTAGTGAAACTCGGTATTGCGTACAACGCAAGCTATCGAGGAAGGTCGCGATTGCGTGTAAAGTAAGCCAAGCTAGTATGTAGTGAAAGATTCCTTTGATGATATATAAAAACAAAATATTACTCATAAAAATCTCGGGTGTTACAGGTATAAAGTGATCCAATTTAGTCAATCTATGTATCACAACACATATCTTATTATTCTTTATCAGATTATAAGGGAACCCAACCAAAAATTCCCAATCAATCTCATATCACTTCCAAGAAGGGAATAGAAGGTGATTAATAAAACCTAAACGCTTCTCGTGCTTCGAAATAACCTATTAGATTGTATTGGAATGAGATAAAAACTCATCAATTCCATGTCTCATACCATTCCACCAAAATTGAATCTACATTTCATAGATCAAATTTGTGGTACTTGGGTGCATAGACCACTGGAAAATATAAAAATCTCCAATAACATCTTTCCTTACTACTAATGGTACAAGCTTGTGATTCTGATATCATAGAATTTCATCTTTATAAAATGACCACATTGTAACTGTCTCCCAAAAAAAAGAGAGTTTCAAATACTACATAACTCATCACTGAGAATTTATCCCTAGGTAATTATCTTGAGAATATTAGATGTCAAATGAACAATGGCCAATGAATCCCTTTCCCCTTATCATATCACTCCAATATTCAACTGTGCAGAGAGATCCATTGAATTCCACTCTTCCAAATATTCTTCTATAGTATGGGTTGGAAGTTTTCTAATCATAGAATCTAAAATAAAATTTCCTTTCCTTGGGGTATAGGTGATGTTAATATTAAAATATTCCAATATTTCCACCCAATACCTCTAATGTATATTCAAATAATTATGTGATATGAAATAACTCAGGATTTTGTTTTCATAATACTTGGTAAACCTTTCCATGAAAATATAATGCCACCAAGTTTTAATCATGTGCATCAAAGCATCAAATTTAACATCAATGAATGAATATTTCACCTCTAGTGGTCTAACATGAAAAGATCTATAAGAAACAATGTTATCACCATTCATAAGAACACACCCCAAACTTGATCCTCATGTATCACATAAGACAACATATCCTTGATCAGCCTCTAGAAGAGTCAAGACTGGTGCAATATTCAAAATATGCTTCAACTCAACAAAATAATTCTAACATTTCTAACCATAATTAGAAATTGCTATCTTTTAAGTTAGAGAAGTCATCATAGAATCCATGATTGAGAAGTCCAAAATAAAATTGAAATAATACTCAGTTAGACCCAAGAATCGTCGAATATTGAAAACATTTCATGGTTTCTCCAATGTTATAACATTCCTAACCCTTTTAAAATAAAATGATATTCCATGTTAAAACACCATGTGTCCCATGAATTTCAATTCCTAAGTCCAAAAACCACATTTAGAAATAATTGTATAAATTCAGTGAATTTTCTATATTTCTAGAACTACTCTCATATGATTCACATGATCCTCCTCTAACATAAAGTAAACCCAGATGTCATCTACAAATACTATAACAATTGTGTTAGACTATTCATGATAAATAATTTACATTAAATCCATAACGATTATAGGATAATTGGTTAAACCAAAGGGTAGGATAAGGTACTCATAATGGTCATAACTCCCACAAAAGGTAGTTTAATGAATGTTAGTTTATTTTATCTTCCACGGATGGTAGTCATACTGTTGATAAATATCTGGAAATGACTTTACACCATTCAACTAGTTAAATAGATTTATATTCTGGGGAAACGTATAATTTTTATTCATCGTAACTAAATTTATTTTTCAATAATAAAAAAAGTGCACTGAACCATCAACGTACATAGCAATGAGAATAGTAACTAGCCAAGGTGACACACTCAGTTGTATAATTCCATTCTCTATAAGAGCATCCAACCGAGTCTTCAGCTTCGACATTTCAACTAGTTTCATTTCATAATAGGGAATAGAAACTTTTGGAGTACTAGGAACTATATCAATACAGTAATCTACCTCGCTTACTTGTGGAAATACAAGAGAAGTCGGAAATAAACATGTTGGTAAACTCGATGAAAAATGGGGAGATATCACATCTCAAATATTCCCAATCTAGATCAAAAAAAATATATAGATGCAACTTTCCCCATCTCTAAATACGAAGCTCTGGATTTACCTACCTACGGGTACCATGCTCTTTGGGAGACATGTCACACACCAATTGTCGTATTAATGGAGACCTGTTGATGATAAAAAACAATATGGGATCTTTTGGAAATAGGAAAATCCATCATAAAAATTTCGTCAAGCGATTTTTATTTGAGAACCCTAAATCTCCAAGAAATATTGACATTAGACATAGAGAAAACACAAGTGGGACTACAGAGACCCTACTATATCTTTATACCAAGAAGAGTAGTAATATACATTACATAAAATCAATTATTAGCGAAAAAATTTATTAAATTAATAACAAGGGATGAGGTAAATGAATGAGATGTAACATTATCAAATAAAGTAGATAGTGATGATGAAGCTATAGTGATGGTACCTCTCACGATCACTGGACCTGTATCTTCTTAATCAAGGGAATCTTCCACTATGTAAAGAGGATTCATTCCAGATGAATGTTGTTATATCCCAATAGTTTATTAAGCATCTAATTTCTTGATAGTTTTAGAAGTTCCAGATGATCCTATTCCACTAAGAGGATTTCAATAAATATAGAATAAATTCTATAGGTGACCTGGGCATCAGAGGGAGATACATATCATGGGTGCCTCAGTGAAAACCCTCATTGAATGACCTATACTGCCACATTGGTAATAAATAAATGGACTTCAACTATGAACTGTGTGAGGAATAGAATGAACTATTTTTTTGATTACCACCACAAGATTTATTACACTAACACTTTCCTTTAATGGAACATTCACAACCACATGGAGAGAACCAAACTCCCAGAAATCCTAACATGCTAGTGAGGTCCATTTCAACCATCAGTTCTCTACCCATCACATAATCATGAGAATTAAACATAAAAAATAAAACATGTAAAACAATATCATATGGGGGTCTGAATGTGAACCTTTAAGACATTATCTACTCATTCGATTCAATCTAGGAGGAAAACATTATGAGCTCACCAATACATTTTTGCATACTCTGTTACAGTCCTCTTAGATTTCTCATGATTAAAAACAGCCTATCCATGGACAAAAAAATCGTCTCTAGATAGAACCAGTTGGTGAAATTAGTATTTATATCCTTACCCTCTAATCCTTCTAGAATATTCATCATCACGAAAGTGTCCCACAATCTATTTCTCAATCCCTCAAGTGTGGAGGTGGCATACTTCACCTCGATTTCATCTAGTTTATCCATAAACCCCAAAAAATGCCCATGCCAACTCAACTATTTCTTATCCTCTTGATGATAATTTAATCCTTTGAATGCTATTATATTTGGGTAATGGAATTAATGGTAATTATTTCCATGATCACCCCTTTAAGGTTCTATATTTGAGCCAGAATGAGAGGTGGTGTAGGTTCCTTTTCTAATGAATCGACATTATTCATGATCACCTCAACCAAATTAAAGTGCATATAGGATTTCCTACCTAAGGTTTAGTAGTAGTTTCTTACTAGATCTAATTATCATGTATTCATGGAGGTATGATGCTACACAACAATAGTATTCATTGAAGACTTCATCATATTAACACTCAAACATAGCAATATGAGAAACTAATCCCATAAAATATACAATAATGATTTAGTAGAAAATATATCTATATCAAAATATGCTAAAATAATAGAACTAATGCTAAATATGTGTTTCCCTAACCACCCCCATTGAATTAATGTTCGTTTTTGTGAGATATTGATAAGGACTCAATCACAACTACCTATTAATTCCTCACAAGTGTAGAAAAAAGCATACTAACTTCAAGATAATAATAAAAACCTAGAGATCTGATACCACATTATAAAAAACACTAACATATACCCTGATAGCCTTAAAACCATGCCAAAACATACATTAACTGAAGGTTTTTTACAAACCTCAAGGGTTGTCTACTAAAACCTGGAATCAAATAAAATGAATGTAGGAATTATTTTTTCCACAAAAATTGTTGAGGTAATAATAAACAATCCAGTGTTCATATAATGAAAATATTATATGCAGATATGTACCAAAATTTAAATACGTATAAAAACCAAAAGTACTATAGAAAAGTGTGACAAAATTGAATAAACATACCCTGTCTGGATAGATTTATCTCACCAACTATAAGGACAAATAGGTAGAACCACCATTAATTGGTGATTTACCCCTACTCAGAACAGGAAGGGGATATTCCAATAACCCACCAATGAACTAGTAGGGTGTAAAATAAATTCCCAAAAGGGTCTCACCATAGATTCCATAATAAGTTGACAACATTTAACAGACCAAATAAAGATATTTCAGTTTTATATAATAATTTTTATCATTTCAAAGGCATATTTTAAGATATAATTCTTTACATACCAAATAATGGAAGTAATTTTAAAAAAACAGGATTAAATAAAAAATTTATATAAAACCATTTATATAAATAAATAAGGCATGTAAAATAGTTCATAAACATTACATTACATTTATATATTATATATAAACATGCGAGCAACATGGTCATCTTCTAAGAGGTACGATAGATCTTGGTTATGGGATCCTCACACAATCAATATGATAATAACCACAATGTGTACACACATCCCTTAACACTGGAAATAGATGGCTCGTCTTTATCCTACTATGGAATAAGATGTGAAAAATACTGCTTTGTTGGTTTCGTAAAACATCAATCCCATGTTAAGGAATTCCCATACAAGTGTTTTTGTCCCAAAAAATTCACTAACTACCTATGGTTACATGTTATTGACAACTAATCAATGATGGGATATTGATTTTAAGAGACCATAAAAAATTAAATCTCATTCTCCAATTTCAAAAATATGGATTTTCTATTTTAGAACTAAAATTGGTTTTTAATAAAAAACAATCATTCTCCAAGATAAACCCCAAAGGATTATATAAAAACCAATTTTCCCACATAAGTATTTGATATCAATTGGCAATTAAATTTTAAAATTCAATTTACATAATTCAATTCAACAATTTAATTGAAACAATTTCCATCAATTTCATAATTTAAATTCAATAATTTAAATCTCCATAAATTTCCAGAAATTTCCCAATCACAACCTAATTCAATGGATATGGCGGTTTTCCTTGTTTTAAGGAAAATTTAGGTTTCCAAAAACCACAATTCATTGGAATTGGGTATTTAATCAATCAAATAAAATTAATTTAATTTATAATATAAATTTAATTAAAATCAACATTTGAACATTAAAAAATAAATTTAGGGTTAATAATAATTTGGAATCATGATAGAATAACCTACCTCATTATCGAATAATCTCAATCCTAAAAACAAAAATAAATACTTTCCAATGTAGAACGATGATAATAGATAAAAGGTATAAAAACTATGTTAAATACCCCAAAATACTTGTTATTAGATCCTCTAAAAACCACATAGACTTAATAACCCCTAGTGAGGAAAAGAGAGAGAGCGTGAGACAGATAATGGGAAGGGGAAATTAATTGGGAGAGGACAAATTTTCATTCGCCAATATTTGATCCCCTTTCGGAAGGGTATAGAGGGGCCATGAAATTATTGTGGGATCTCTCTTGGAAAGGGAAATTGTTTTTGGGTCATATAGGTCCAACGAAGGCCTAGAATATGGGTTTAAGGATATTAAATAATAAGTTTAGATTAAACAGAAAACCTTACGCATGGTTAGACCAAACCGTGAGACATAGTCTTGAACTTTTTATAAATGGGACACATTGTTTATCTTATGTTGACTCAATATTATATAAACCATGTGCCAATTTTGAAAAAACCCACTTCCTGAGTTTCCATAGTTTTCCTTGAGAAGATGCACGATCTGGTTAAATCATGCGCTAACTGTAAACTATCCGAGAAATGTAGAAAAAAATTAATATTTCTTTTGATTTACCACTAAAAACCCCTAGAAAAAATGGTAAAAATATTTTTATGAATACATGAAAATAATAAGAGGATGTTACACCTAGAGTAGTGATATTTATTACCTGAATTCCCAATATTCATTGATATATACTCTAAGAAGACCATAATTCCTATTTAAAACCTAATATTTATAAATCTTAAACAACCTTTATTATATAATTTATAACTAATGTAAAAAATCATAGTCCTAGATGAATGAAAACTAACTCATTTAATATATACCTAGAATCTTATATTTACGGTTATTGAATGTATATTTTTTGTAGGTTAAAAAATTTAATCAAAATCATAAAATGAAATTTTTTAAAAAAATTTATATTTATGAATATTTAATATGGATTTAAAAAATGAAATAGTTATTCATACATTAAATGTGAGATAAGATAGATTTACAATTTTAAATTAATAAAAAACATTTTATTATGATATAATGTCATAACTATTCTTCAATGAACCATTAGATTAGTTTTCAATTTTTTATTTTTTTTAAAATTTTCGATAATCCCTAGATAGTAACCCCAATTTTTATTCCCTAGACAAAATATTTTTGAAAATAAATTTCCAAAGGGTCCCAACTTGGACGAAGACATTGTTTTAAAAAAGAACTATTTTTATTCTATGTTCCCTATAATCCAATACTTATAAATAATTTCCATGGAACAATTTTTCCTTGTGGGAATATTTGGTTTTACATAAAAACATATAATTTTCATTTAATGATATTATTTTAAAAAAATAAAATTCATGATTCTCTAAATTATGATAAGTAAATAATAGTTTTTTACAAAACATTCAATATTTATGAAAATTTTTATGTACAACAACATTATTTTATAAATTATTACATTTTAAAAAAACAAACCACATTAACCAAAATGTATTTTGAAAAAAAAATTATCACTATTTTTGAAACTACTGAAATGTTTTTTTATATCTCCATCTTTCAGTTATGAATTTTTCATTGGTACATATTTTAATAAAACTAATGTTTCTTTTGGAACAACTATATACATAAAATAAAATATATGATGAAAAAAATATACAATATCTATCATTGTAGAAATTATTAAAATTAAATCTAAAAATATCACAACTTATACCTAATTATAAATATTTAATTATTTGTATAAATGATGTTAATTTAGATTCATATGTACCCAACAAGGGTTCCTATCAATAGTGATATCCAATAGTCACCTAAATCACTCCTCATATTGATTTCCCTCACTGAACCACAACAATGTGTCATCACATTCTCAACAATGGAAAATGAAGATAATATAATTAAATATATTGTAACTATGTTAGGGAATGATATGAAATGTAAAAAAATATAGCCCAAAAGACTGTATTTATTGAATTCATTTTTTAAAAAAATCATGAACTTTGAGTTTAACAATTTTATTTTTCATTAATGATAAAAATACAATATTTTCAACATTTATAATATTTACAACAACATTGTAAATTAAGTGAGTTTTTAAAAATCCATTTAGTATTCACATATTCTATACATCATCTTTTGATGTTCTAAATTATAAATAAAATTTAGTAATAATTATAAGGTATTATCTAAAGTAATATCCAATATCATTAATTATAAATGAAATTATTTTGTTTCATCAGTCATGAAATAACACAAACAATGCTTTTGTGATCTTCACCATATCATCATTTTTGAGGAAATATATTTTTTCAGTATGCATTGTTTAAATTTTTTATACTTTGTAATCATATTTTGTAAAAATGTTTTTGGAATGGTTTTTTTAAATAATTTAAATATTGTTTAGTACACAGTCATTAATACTATGTGTTTGTGTTCATGTGAGTGTACATTGAAAATTTTATTTTAGTGAGAACAATTTCGAAACCATTATGATTCTTTGACGGTAATACAGTTACATAGTGTAGATTCTTGAAGGAAAGATAGTCAGGATGAATTTTTCTATAAGGAAACCCCTCACCCCTCTCAATATTAAGTTAGATGTATTGAGTTTAGTGTATGAATTATTGAATAATTGGTTGAAAAAAGCACCAGGAGACTGATTATTTGATTTTGATTGGGTGAGTGGTAACTCTTATTTGGAAAATTTCTTATTAGTTTTGGATTACCTTGATGAGATTATTTTTTTTACCTTAATATGAGTGAAATTTAATGGAATGGTTATTTTATAAGAGGATTTAGAAAAAGGATAATTTCTATTATATTTTAAAAAAATATTTTCATTTGGTTTTTTTTGAAAAATGATATGTTTTCTATAAAAAAATTTCTCTGAGAAAATATAATGCCCTAATTTTTTAAAAATAATATTTTTTACATATTATATATGTTTCTAAATAAAATCCATTTTTCTAATTTATTTTCTATTTATTCATAGGAATTGAAAAAATCGGTAATATGTCATAAAATATTGGAATTAAAATATACATGCTTTATTCATTCACAATAAAAATCAATAAATGTATATTGGTATAATAACTACACACCATATATTATTATTCACCATTTACTATTATATCCATTAAAATTACATAAATTAAATGGGTACAATTTATTTAAAAGAATAAAATCTTCGACACTATGAGATCTCCAAGATTATATTCATCGTTGAGGATTATCAATATCCAAAGAAAACCTATAATAAAGAATAATTCCAAGAATTGAGAAACCATAATCTGATATCTAAAATGAAATCTATTTAAATGAGATGTTTTACCTTATAAGTGTGAGTGAAATAATCAATTTTATTAAGTATATATATAGGAATGGAATCTAATCATTATAAATATGGAAGTTTAAAATAAAGGCATACGAAATGTATTAAATGGAAATGTGTTAATTTGACAAACATGTATCCAATTGGTATTATGATTTTATATATTTTCATTATTAAATATAATGCTATAAAATCCATGAATTATAAATAATGTAATAAAAGTATAATATTAAAATTTTATCGTATATATATTTGTGTGTATTACATATTATTAATAAAATTATAATTACTAATATATGATATTACGTATTTATAAAATTCATAGAAATAAATTTATATCAATGGATTGTTAAAATTAAATTTCAAGAATATTAATTATCAATTTTAATTTAAAATGTTACTTAATATCAATGAAATTTGTTAAAAGAATTTTCTTCATTATTGTTTTATCTTAATAAATTAAGTTGACCAAATTTTAGATATTATAGTAACATTCCTTAAATTATAAAAGGAAATAAAATAATATTAAAAACACAAGATGCTCAAAATTGACATTTTTCAATAAAATGATATTTTATGTTATTTTATTTTCACATAAAAATTATTTTTGAAAATGTTTATAATTTTAATTTTATTAAATTACTATCATTATTTAACATCTAATTTAAAATTTATCTTTGTATTAATTTTCGGTATATATCAGAAATCAGCAATTCTTAAGTGAATATTGAAAATTCACTTTTTACCAAAACATGAACTATTATCCTATAAGAAACATCTAAATATTTATAATACCATTAAATTAATATTATATGTGTTTATGGATTAAAACAATGCATTTGGAAATTAAATTCTAAATGTATATTGAAAGAACATTGTTTTCCTATGACGTATGGATTTTTTTTAATATCAGTTTAATTAATTACACTGGACCTATTATCGATTAATAATGGGGAAATAAGAGTTTTAGGGGTGTTTGGGGGCTTGTTCATAGTTTCAATCCATAGTTGGTGGATGAAATAACAAGGTATCACAATTAGTAGAAACCAAGCTGCCCAGCCCGTATGGTTTTTCCTAAATTTATGGGGGTGTTTTAGAGGGAATGGATGGGTGTAATGCATTCCCTAACCAGGCACCTATGGCCACACTTCCCATCCAATTGTATTTATTTTATATCATATCTAAATTAAATGGTTCACACATGGTCTCTCAATTCCCTACCCACAGTGGGTACATGGTATGACCAATCATGCAGTCATACCATGGAACCCAAAATTTCATAACAAATGGAAATTTTTACTAAAAGTCTCTAAAACATAATACTTATATCCTATTTTCTATTTCTAGTGATAGGGAGCTCCCTCACTCCCCCATTGAAAAATCCTTACATGGAAAGTACCTAGGTTCATGGATATCTTTGTCATCTAAAATCCAATTCGACTATCGTTGGCCTTGTTGGATTCTTTTAGGTAAGCTCTTCAGTCCTGGTGATTAATTAATATTTTTTTCTTCCTCTCAACACTGTTATTTAGATGTAAGATCATATAACTTATTTTCTATTTGTTGATCCATTTTCTCATTTTCTTTTTATTCTGGAAAAACTAATGGATTATACTAGATGACGAGAGTGTTATACTCATAAGGTATGTGGTGTATGACTCATACCTTAAAGTCTTTCAGTTTATAAATTTATATCACTATTCGCATTCCGATTTAACCTTTTATTACATATAAAATTTATATTCCTTAATTATAACCATTTTTATCATGTTCTAGAGCCCTTTTTATATATGTTCTTGATTATATTAGAGGTTGAGACCTCAACGACATCCATCCCAATTTGGTTGATTTACTTATTATTCCATTCTGACCAATGATACAAATATTTGAGACATCATTCGGCTATGTTGGTTTAACACTACTATTGGTAAACCCCTTTAAATTAAAATAACAAGTGAATTGGTAAAGGATATAACATGTATATTGTATATAATTATCACTTGACCCTTCATGGTAAGTGTTTCACCTTAATTAATGTAATATAAATTGGAATGTATATATATATATATCACTTGGAATATTTGATTATAAAGGAATTTATACGGTTTTCATATCTTTATAATGATTTTTCATGACAATGAGAGGTAAAGGGATTAACCTAATAATTTATTAATTAATCAATGTTATAAATGGTCTCATGTTCTTCATATACCTTGTCACGTTATTTCAAGGTAATATAATGACACAATTGAATTATTAAAATGCATGAGTATTACATTGAGTTAAATTAAAAAATTATTTATGTATATATTTGTACCTTTATCATTATATTTATTATTAAACCTGATACATCCTTGTATCCTAAAGGGAATTCTTAAATCACTCATAGGACAGAATTATGATTCATTAAGCATGTTTCCTTGGGAGATACCCACCATGGAATGTGGTACTTTTCCACTAGAGAATACCCATATGGGTTCTTTGGGATCCCTTGAAAACCTATTTAGATATTATGATGCATCAGATACACTCCTTATAGCCATATTTATGTCTCTGGACATGTGGATCCAAGGATTCACCACATTGGGCCGAATCATGCTTATCCCATGATTACATTGGATGAGATCCTTGGAATCAACTTAAATCTTTTACATTAGAATTCCTTAGGAATACCCCTTGTATTACACCCATAACCCTTTATTACTAGGATGCATTTGTTATTACTATGATGTTTCTAACACCTAAGGTCAAGGATTTCAGAGATTCACTGTGAATCCTCTTCTATTATTATTTTTATCTATTTTATTATTGATGAAACATTCATCTATTTTATTTATATATTATAAAAATAAATAAATTAATTAAATGAACTCATGACCATATACATAATTATATGAGGATAAATAAAGTATGATTGATTATTTGGAATAAATTTACATTTATAAACACCATCACACTATTCTATGTATATTAATAGACTGTATTTTTATTGATGTTGTTGGTGCTGGACAACTATGACTTATCTCACAACCTTTCTAAGACACTATTTATATATAAGAAGATTATATAATCATAATTATGGACAAGGGGATGTGTACCTCCTTGGACAACTAATTTCATTTCATTCATTATGACGGAGCTTGGTAGTGGATATTTTATCCATTAATCAATATATAAGGACATTTTTTTCTTTGTGTTATTATTTATGAAATGTACTATGCTTATTTCTTATTACCATGTATTCATGTTTTCATGTTTTGTAGAGACATTCCATCATCATTGTTCTTTATACACTATTGTTCATCTTTTGAGTTCATAATAATTTTTGGATGACTATTCTTATTTCCACTTTTGATTTTGTTTATTTATTGTTAAGTTTCCCATATTGTTTATTCATCTATTATATTATATTATATTTATTGTGATCCAATATGACATTAAGAAATATTCTCCCCATATATACACCATGGGCCTTCACTTCAATTCTGTTAGCCTCTAGCATATGAGGAGGTGTGATTGAGGCCATGTGGACCACCATATTGGGGAACCATGAAGTGGAACCCAGGTTGGGATGTATCAAAGTCGTATCAGAGGACATTATTTTATTTTTACTAATTTTTATAATATAGAAAAGTGGTTAAGAACATGTTGTAACTTGGCCATAAGTTGGGCCTAGGAGTAGCTAACCCATATTGGGCATAAATACCATGTTTCCTAGAATATGACATTTATATTGTATATTAATCTTATTAAAGGTAACATATTTTTAGAATTTATTGATGAAGATGGATTTTGTTTCTTGATATGATTTAAGGAAATTTATGTTGGTCTGGTATGGTATGGGGTACTATTACATGCATCACTATAGGAACATAAAATTCATATTACATGAAAATTCCATGTAATATTGGTTCATTTTATTTCTTGTGTTACATGAGTTTCCTTTCATTGTTGAGTGGTCTATAGTTTTTATGTGTACCTAGGATGAGAAAAACTTTTGTAGAGTAAGGAAATATGTTATTTAAAGTGTTTTCATCAATATAAATATTTTTTTCCTATATAGGTTGATGTTTGAATCTTAAATAACTATCTCCACACTTGTCAGCTATATATCCCTAGTTATATAAGCCAGTTATAATTTGTAATTAAGTGACTTATAGTTATAATTTGTGTGGTGTATGGGCCATCATGAATTATAAGCGATAATTTACCATCTCAAGACATCATATATTAAACATTACATTCCAAGACCTAATGTTCGATAACATATTAGAATTATATGGGTGTCAATTTTCATTATAGAGTGTATGGTCCATTATTGACTATGAAAGAATATTGATTTAATAAAACCTTGATACATGTATATGATCAAATAGAATCATTTAATCTAATTATTGACTCAAATAATGAAGTGGTTTTCAGTAAATTAAGAGGAAAAGTGAAGTCAATATTTCACCTACCGAAACCCTTGTAAATTAAATTTTAACACTAACCAATACATGGACTTCTAAGTGGGTAGTTGGGGTTGTACCATGCGTAGTAAGACCTTATTCTTATGATCATATTGTTATAGTTGTCTCAATCTACTCTCAAATCATGATATAAGGTGTGTTCTAGTCATTTGTAGTGTTATTACACCACATCATCCTCCGTTCATGTGCTAGGAGGGTGGTGATGACTGCGATTTCGATAAAGTGGGACTTGAGAGTCTGGTATTAAAATAGGAAGTGGAACTTGCGGCATCGATACATATTCATGAATTGGGAACTGATTCTTATCTTCAAGAGATATTCTTAAATTTTATGTAGTATATAGAGGGTGCTCAAAAACCTACACCTATAATATTCAGTCAGACTAATGAGTACCAACGACAATATCCTGCCATAAAATCATGGGATGGTGGTCCATGGGTTGATTATTTTTGTTTGAGGTCAATATTTCTATATTTGAGCATCTAGAGAGGTCTATATTGAGTATCCTCTATCATTCCACCTATATGATATGTGATTACACCAAGTGCTGGTGGGATATGACAACCCTGCTAGTTGTCATCTTGGAAAGGACTAGTCAGACTTGCAGACTGCCTTTTATGATTACTCATTCCCTTTGACATTATGTTACGACTGAGATAGAGAGATCATCCTCTAGGATCTAGGTTCTATGTATGTCATGGAATATTCAGAAAATTTTATTGAGTTTTGACACTTTGTACCACTTCTAGTTAGTGATGAGCAGTCATAAGTAAGATACTTTGAGGATGGGATCGAGTATGTCATATTCTTGTAGGTGGATTTATTTTTCCTACCTACCATTTCTGAAATATTAAATCAAGATCTTATCACTATGAATAAACTGATATAATCCAATAGTATCAGGGGAAAAGGATCAATGACGAGTCATGTTTGTAGTTATTCAGATAGAAGGAATCATATCTTTATGATTTCTTGTCATAGTAGTGTTTTTTATAGTATAAAAAATGGATGTTCCATTTTATTCCATTAGTGTGGTTAGAAGGGTAATATGAACCCTCAGTGTGATAGAGACTATTTTTAGTGTCATGAATGTGATCGTATGGGACATCTTCAAATATTCTTCCATACATTTCCACCTTCTTCTAGGGGAGGAGGATCTGCCCCGACTCCACCTTCCTTGGAAGGGTCAGCTGCATCATGTCGGGAATGAAAATTGTCGTAGAACCAGTAGGACAATCCATAGAGGAGGTCACAGACCCGGTATCCATAAATCTAATTATTATTATCAATAGAGAATACTAACATAGGGTAGTCCAACTACATCATAGTGGAATAGTTCACCCTGGTTTCAAATTTTAATGAAAATACATAATAATAAATGTGGTGATTACATTGGACACACCATTAGAAGTGTGGTCAGATAAATTATTCCAATGTTGGGATCATCCCCTTGAAGAAGGAAGTCATCACTTTTTATGGTACATCTTCATGCTTTACATGATTGGTTTTTATTTCATTATTGGATTGGATTACCTAGTTTCGTATCACACGAATGTGGACTTCTATCTCTATAGGGTGACATTAACATAAGACAAGGGAAATAGTTATCTCAAAAATGGTGAGTTGAATTTCATGATAGTATAACTAAACTATATAATAATGGTATCGGTGGAGTTACCACCTATATTTATAGTCTTTTAATTGCGGATTAGGGAATATATCTGATAGATTTTCATTTTATAGTATATTTTCTGAGCTATCTATTTTCTAAAAGAATTTCGTCCACACCACTTTTGAGAGAGGTAGAGTTTATGATTGAGCTTGTTCTATGATCAACACCATTATCTATTCAGTAGTATAGGATTGCAAACTACTGAGCTCTAATAGAATAACGGACATTCAAAATAGTTTTATCTAACCCATCACTTATTTTAGGGGTACACTCATGCATTTCTCTAGGAATGTAAATGAGACCCTTGATTAATGAATAGATTATCAATGGTTATAACCTTTTACAGTTAAGAAATCGTACACATTTCTTTTACTAAATGGTCACTTAGAAATGATCTGAGGAGCTAGGGTATTCCCAATCATTTTATTAAGATTGGTCTATCATCATGTGTGAGTCAATCCTTCTTATATACTATGTACACATTTTTGAAGTTTGTATTGTTTATATGATTATCTCATTATATCCTTCAGTCTTATGAAAATGCCCTCCATTTTTATGAATTTGATGAATAAGGTTTCTTAACCCTATATGGATTAATTTTTCATTGTTTTCATGGATGGAATAATGGTGTATTCTCATACTCTAATAAACAATGATAAACATCATGAGGTTATTTTGAATTCATAGAGAGAAACATCAATAAGACAACCATGGTATGTCCCACTTATAGATCAATAATTTTCAGTTCATGGGTCATATTATATCAGAATATGAAGTATTAATTTACTCAGAAAAGGTAGTTGATATGATTTCCTAGGATTATCATAGTAATTTGTTAGATATATGGTGTTTCATGGGGTTTTTTGGATATTAAAGGCATTTCATTCATTAATTATAATGACTTATTTCAACTCTTACCAATCTGACAAAGATGTTTGTCATGTTCATATGGTATGAAGTGTGTGAAAATGCCATTTAAGAGCTAAAATTAGGGCTTAATTCATCACCAACTCTAATTCTACTAGTTATTTTAGATGGTATACAATTTTTTTGATGCATCAAGAATCAGCATAGGTTTTGTTCTGATGTTGGATAATAGAGTCATTGTAATAGATTATTTCTATTTGAGACCTCATGAGCATAATTACCCAACACACAACCTTGATCTATCATCTGTTTTCCATGCCTTATGCTACTAGAGACATTATCTGATGGGTGGGTTCTTGGTGGTGTGAAAAAACCATAGATCATGAAATATCCCTTTATGAACCTTGATTTGAATCTCAGATAGTTAAATTTTGTAAAATATCCTTATTCTCTTGAATTTAATTTTTTCTATACACCTGGAAAGGGATATGCAATAGATAATGTACTAAGCCAAAAGACTGAAGAATATGCTGTATAATAATCTAGTACAAAATGGAAATTTATGGACATATTTTCCAAGTTACATAGAAAGATTCAAGAGATTCACAAGTGACATTTTTAAATTCCATTAGTTGTTACCTCATCACCCTTGGATAGAGAAAAGAGAAGGATGTTTTCTGATCATGATGGATTGGTTCTCTAGGAGTGTATATCGGGTGACGAAACACATTTGAAAGGGTCATGGGATTGAAAATACATCATGAATATACTTTAGGGTATCGAGGTTCCTATATACATGATAGAGGAACTGATGTGAAATTCCCAAGATTTCAGGTGTGCAATTCATCTATAAATATACAATATTTATTGTAGTTTGCATTGCTAATTTTCATGGAATCAGATAAAACATCAAATATAATGTTTTATAACTAGGTGATATACCTGTCAACTAGTTAAGGTAGAGAACAAGTAACATGCGATCTTCTTACATCTATTACTATTTTGGTAATACAAATTTTAATATGTTTCAATGGATTTTGTTGTGGGATTATTGAGGTCACCTCAAGGTTGCGATGTGGTTTGGGAGAATCATAACCCTTGAATCAATTTTCCCTATATTAATATATTTCTGTTGACGATATTGTTGTCTTTGTTTGACTCCATGTATGCTAGGTCTTCTCATTCACCCCTTTAAGGTTAAGGGGAAGGAGAGGTTCTGCTACTAGGTCATAATATTTTGCCGGAGTTTTCGTCATATGTACATCTGATCATAAAGCATTAATTTACTACCCATTCTATATTGAAATTATATGCTAGTTTCTCTGGAGGAACTCTATAATTTGAGGTTGGGGATCGTCAATTCTTTTGGGCATCCCCCAGACATGGGCTTAGATAGATATAGAGGAAAGGGAAGTTTTTGCCTCCTTATTTCAGTCCATTTGGGGTCATGGATAGTATTGGGATGGTATCCTATTAGTTTATACTACCTCATAGATACCACGTCATATATGAATTCTTCAACGTTTCATAACTTCACCATTATCATGGAATATTGTCTCAAACTCTTGATCCTAGTGATGTTGAATTATATGATGATGCATCATTAGAAGAATATCATATATGAATCATTGATAAGAGGATGAATAATATTCAAATAAAGTATATGCATTGAGTATGAGTTCTATGATTTCATGACAATGAATTGATGAGGCCTATGAGAGGGAGGTTGATGTGAATGCTTAGAGGATGGAGTTGTTCTCAGATAGTGTTTCACTGTCCTTAAAAGGGTAACATAGGGAAGAGTACCATTAAGGTGGATACCTTAATAGCATATTTGTCTATGAGATGTAGATCCATTAAATGTTATTATAATTATTTATCCTGGACCTATTATGGATTAATAATGAGTTCGCAAGTGGTTTGAGGGTGTTTGGGGCTTGTTTGTACCTCAGAACTCTGACTGGTTAATGAAACAAATAATTCACGTAGTTACTAAAAATAATTACACCCATCCCACATGGTTTCTCCTTATAGTGTGGGACATTTCAACGAAAAAATCATAAAAGAAATTTTCCTTGACCATGTGCCCTGCGTTGCATGCCTATGACAAATGTCATCAGTTTTTAGCAGATAATAATAGTTTGGTTGGTGTATAGTTTCTCTAACCAAGTGGCCAAACTGTTTAGGTTCCCTCTATGGATAATGGCCTACATATGGTTGGTTCATGGTTTGTCCAACAATGAAACCAAATAGTACAAACAATAATTTCTTAGAAAAATGAAAATTTTCCCGTAATTTCATTAAAAGTAACACCCCTATCTTATTTTATATTTCTAGTGAAAGGAGGATCTCTTCTTCCTCAGTTGAGATCTCATTACATAAAAAAGTAATTAATTTACAGTATATATTCATCATTTAATGACTAATTATACTTTTTTGGTCTCATAAGAATATTCAAAGTAAGATTTTTAGTCCTTAGGATTAGATCCTCATTTTTTATCCTCTTAATAAATCTATTTTTATAGAGGATCATAAGTCCTATTTTTTGGGTATTGATCCATTCATCAATTTTCATTTGATCTAGGGAATTCTATTGGAAGGTACTAGACGGGGAGAGTCCAACATGCATAATATGTGTGGATTATTACTCATCCCATATTAACATATTTGATATAAATTTTGGTCATTTTAAACACATCTGTATCACTAGGTGTTGCCTCTAAAATCCATATTTGATCATTGTAATCATTATTCTCATATTCCAGTGCCCTTTTATAGAAGTTCTTGATGTCATTATCTGTTGAGACCTAAATTCAGTTCACCTCAAGTGGAGTTCTTTCCATGTTATGACTTTGTAACCCTTGTTATAAATATTATACAAATTGTTCGATTACAATGGTTTGACCATGATTTTTATAATTCCCTTAAAATTAAAATTAAATATGAATTGGAAATGGCTATCACATGTAAATTTTATATAATTATCACATTTCATTTTTTGATAAGTGTTCCACGCTAACTAATGAAATATTAATTGGAAAGAAAATTTATTGATATCACTTGTCCTATTTGATTATAATGTAATTGGTATTGGTTGCCTGTCCTTAACACTCCTTGTCATGACTATGAAATGTGAAGGAATGAAGCTAAAAAATGGTTGATTAATTAATGTTATAAATAATTTAATGTCGTTGATATACCATGTAACATTATTGAAATTTAATGGAATAAAATAATTGAATTATTAAAATGATTGATTATTACCTACCCTTAAATTAAAATCTTATTTATGTATAAAATTATTTTTTCATATTGACGTTTATATCTTTATACGATTAGTAATTCTTGATCCATCCTTGGATTCTTGAGTGAATGACTAAAGAATTTGGAGGAATTCATTCGTATTCAAGGATCCATTTTCCAGGGAAGATTCCAACATTGGAACATGGTCCATGGCTACTAAAGGATTCCCATATCAATGTCATAGGATCCCTTAACTATCTATCAAGATATTAGGATGCCAAGGATATAATCCTTGGATCGAGCTTGACGTATTTGTACATACAATTCCTTTTATTCACCACATTGGGCCTAGTCATGATTGGCCAAGGATTACCTTTGACATGATCCTTGGATTCATTTATAATATTTTACTATTGAATTCCTAGGGAAATCCCATTGGATTACACTCAGACACCTTTATTGTGAGACCTTAGGAGTTATTGCATTGATTTGACTAACCCCTTGGGTTATGGATACCATGGTTTCACCTTGGATACTCATTAATTATTATTATGATCTATTTAAGTGTTGATGAAACATTCACATATTATATCAATATAAAACAACATAAAATTATTAATTAAATGATTTTATGTCTATATACATTACCAGTTGAAGAATAAGAAGGGACGAGTTTTTATTTTTCATTTCATTAATATTTTATAAACTTTTACATTGTTCAGTGTATATTTATTGACAATATTTTATAGAATCTATTGGTGTTGGCCTACCAATATTTAACTAACACTATATCTATTCTATTTTTGGTACTCGAGTAGATTATATGATCAAAGGTATGGAAAAGTGGAATCATCCCACCTTGGACACTTGATATGATTACTTTATTTATTATAAATCTTGGTAGTTGATGACATGGAAAGTTCTCGAGATTCTTGGATAGTTTTTGGTCTTTTTTTCTCCAATATATAATGTACTGGGTTCATTTAATACATACATGTAGACCTATTTTTTGTTTTCTGGAGACATGTAGTCAACAATATTTTGTGTTCGATATTGTCCAACTTCTTCGATGATTATTATTGAATGATTTTTAGGATTACATTTTATGCAACATTTTTTATTTTATATTATGCTTCGTCTATTTTTTTATTCATACGTTATATTATATTATATCTATTGTGCTCCACTCCGACTCAAGTGAATACTATCCCCACTGAAACACCCTAGGTCATCACTTCTAGCGGTAAACCTGTCACGTTTGTGGAGGTGTGCTTGAGGACATGTGGCCCATCTGCTCAGCGAACCTTCGAGTGGAACCTCAGTTGGGATTTCACATATAAAACCTAGGTTGAACAATTTATGAACTTAATTAATAATTTCAAATAAATGAAACTATTTTGGATATTTTCATTTAATTAAATATTATTTTTGTAAAATTAAGTCTTTAATTACATTGAATGACACAAATATGTTAAATTCTTTATAAAACAATTTTTATTATGAAAAAAATAATTGGGTAATTTTACCTAACAGATAATTATTTTCTTAAAAATAAGATTTCCACTAAAAATAGCTTTTTATTCATTACATGGACTAATATTAAAATCAATTTTCTCAATTTTAGATACCCAATTATATAAAATTATTTTATTATTATTACAAAAAATTTTAAAATTAGTTCATAATAAAAATTTAGTTCTTTTCCATAATATTAAGTTGCCAAGTTAAATATTAGTTAGTGTGGTAAACATTTATGCTTCAAATAATCATAGTTTTTTAAATATTGATTAAATTTAATTTAAATGGATCTATTTTTAATTTAGACTCTAATAAAAATTTATGCATGTCTAGAATTTTTTTAATATTAATTATATTTATAATTAATGTTAAATAAAATATAGAATGTCTTAAAATTAAAATGTTTTCTTTTTAATAATTATTTATATATATATTATATGATTTAATTGAAAAGTTATTTTTGTATAATATAAAAAACTAATCATGATAAATGGATCTAAAAATCAGATTCATCATGTCAAAATACTAAATAATGTTTCCCCATACATATTTGGGGACAAAATAATTTCCAAGATTAACATTTTATCATGATTTAATGGAGTTAAAATGGGTAATCTAATGTGACAAGAATTCTATTAAATAAAATCAAATATTAGACCCAATATAATATCTTTTATGTTTTTTTAAACCAATAAAAACATGTCATCAAAATTTCCTCACATGACTCATGAAACCCACCTAACCCCCACGCGACACAATTCATACCCCAAACCGAACATTAGTTTCAATGAAAATACCTTCTTTTTTACTATGAAATGAATCTCAATTCCACGCATTCTATCCTATCACTCCACCCAAAACAATTATCATGAATTTACAACCCCTATTCCTATCTAAAACAACTAAAAGGATATTTTAATGTTCTTAGGAGTACTATAAATATTTAATACATAGTAATGTAAGGTTTTTCCTATTCCTCCATTCGATTCACGGACATCTTTTTGTGTGAAGAACTTTAATTATCAATTAATTAGGTTTTTATGTGTTCATACATGATAAATTACTATCCAAATGATTTAATATTTATTATATAATACCCTTCTCTCTCCTTAGAAACATTCTCTATACTTTTACATATATCCATTATGCGTCCAGAATTACTCCTTGAATTTCAATTCTATATTTTTATATTGAGAATACCAAACCATATTTTCATTAAAGGGTATTCAACTAGATATTAAAATATTTTATTTATTTGGGAATTCTATTTATAAACCCCACATTATATAAGAATTAGATTAAAAATATTAAATGATTTAATATGTTATATGATTTATGTGGCACATATAATTGTAAACATATGAAAATGGAACCCATATGGATCTCCAATGAATTGGTTATTGAATTAATCTTTATACATAATAAGTATCATGATACCTAGTCACCATTAATTGGTGATATTTTGAGATAAATTAGTGAAAAACCTTGGTAATATTATTTTAGGATACCATAGTGAAGAACTTTAGTGATACGCTTATGAATGTCTCATTTTTATGTTGTAGCCACATTCCCATGGAATGTCTCTTGTTTTTATGATCATATTAGTCCTCTAGTTATTATCTTATATTATTTTGTTCATATACCAATATTATTTCCCAGGTCTTATCTATTTTATCTTTCGATTTCATTAGTTATACCTTACTGAACATATCATCTTACCACATTTTTCGGTTTTAATTCTCCCCAGTTATGAAAAAAAGTAATATGTATAATGTTTCTAGAAGTGTATATTATATGAATGATTTGAGGGAGTTGTTGAAACATTATCATATATTATGTAGTGGAAAATATTTTTAGGAAAATATTTTCTGGATTGAAAAGGAATCATTTTTTAGTTAATATTATATCATAATTTTCTATTACTCTAATCCTAAAATTTCTAGGGAACATATGTCGTGGAATATATATTGTAGGTAATAACCTTGAGAAAGCCCCATATAAATGGAATAAAAGTTTGTATTGATGTGGGTTTTAGATTTATTTAGTGGTTGGGATATTATTTGAGGATATTTTAATGGTTTAAATGTTAATGGTGGTCATAATTTCAGTATTATTAAAACCCTTTAGGTTAATTGTTATAATATTTATTGTTTTAGTGATTAGGATCGTATAACCATACTAAAACCCTCCAAGATAAGGCAAATGGATAATTATAATTATAGGATAATGTCTCGAGGTTCTGGTAATCTAGATATCATTTGATTATCTATGAAATTACATCAATTAACAGATATTATCAAGTGGATATCGTTTTGTAACAAATGCACCTATGGGTGATCTATAAAGACATGACCTTAAACCATTTTAAAATCAGGAGTTATCAGCCATGAATTTAGTATCATAAAATATGAGTATCATTATGGTTTAATGATTTAGAAATTTAGTTTATTGCCCTTAAATTAATAAATATTACATCAAAAGCTGTACATTTTGACTTAGTATCCATTTTTACTACAATTCAAAACATCTAGAATATAAAATTTTTTCATTTCAGGACATGTATTTTCAATTTTCATCTTTACCACATCGTTGTCAATACCCATCCATTAAACCCTATGAAAAAGAAAATTAAACATGGGTTGGAAAAAAAATCTATAATATATAGATAAAATGAAAGAAATAAAAAAATTATCCAATGAATACATATAAAAATTTTCCTTTCAAAAAATAATATGTTGTCTCAAAATAATAATTATCATACCTAAGAAATCAAATTCTCTACCCAAATATTTTCATATAACATATCATAATAACTTATCATAGAAAAGGTAAAACTCATAGAGGATTATTTTAAATTAGGGAAGACATATGATTTTTTGTTCAAAAAAATACACATTCCACGCTTATAAATTAGATAATATTATCCTTTAAACATATGATAATTTGATTACCCTCTGAAATCATATGATTTTGTTACAAACTTATAGAAAGAAAAGATAAATCATATTGGTAAAATGGTACTAAATTTTCCATATCACTATAAAAATGGTATAACCAATATGGCCAACATTCATTATAATTCCCCAGAGAACATATTCATTGCCCAATGCATTAGAGTTAAATAACAGATATACCCATATAGGGTTTACAATGTAACCACCCATCCTTGGTTTATAATGGAACTACACATCCTTGGATTAAAACAGAACAATCCATCCATTGTTTATAATTGAACCACCCATATTGGAGTTATAATGTAACCACATGTAAATTTGGGAAATTCTCAAGAATCAAAACACAATCATAACACATAAAATAATTAATAATTATAAAAATAGTCCTTCTACCCATATGAATAATATTTCCATATACTGAAATATCCATTCCATTTGAAACTATTTTTTTAAAATAATTAAAACATAAAGAATAAGGGTTTGTATTAAATAAAAATATGGCAGATTATAAAGGAATAAAAGTATATTATAATGGTTGTGGTTATGGGAAATTTCATTAATGTAATATATGTTAAAATATAACATTCCATATGACTTTTTTAAATAATAAAAAAATGTTCATTAAAAGTATTCATTTTGATAACCATTAAAGGAAAGTAAAAAAATGAGATATAAAACATCACTTATAATCATTTTAATTCTATATATAAAATAATTTCAAAAATAATGAAATGGATGGAACATAATTATAAAATAAGTGTCTTTAGAATTTAATGTGAATTTTTATGTTAAAGTGCCCTTTACCATGATTTTGAATCATTCTTTGAATTCCATGTATTAATAAAAAATAAAATTTTGATAATTATTTAATTTATTAAGAAAAAATTTCAAGTTTATTATCAAAATTATTTAACTTATTACCATTTTATATTCAATTACTATACATATTAAGTCCATATGAGATGTTTTGATGATATTCAACTCATATGTCCAAAATCGAATTGGTAAGATGACTATGGTAAAGTGATCCTTATTTAATAATATATAGAATAATAATAAAATAATTATCATTTTTATACATAAATTATAATATTAAAACCCAATATTGTATATTATTAGAAAAAATGAACTATATCATAATCATAGAGATGGTATATTTTACGTAAGCAAGTGTAATGTTTTTATTTTTCAATGATGATGATGGAAAGAAGGTAACTATTAAATTATTGTTCTATATTTTTTATTATATAATAAATATAATTTTTTCTTTAAATGAACTTATATATAAAATCTATGTGATGTAATGAAGAAAAATGTGTCATATCACTTCCTAGAGGTGGTATTCCACATGTAAGTGCGAACAACATTATCATTTCTCATTGGATGGAAATGTAAGAAAATAAATTATATATTATATATAAAAAATGTTAATATTTCATGAATATAAATTATATAAATTAAATACATCATTATAAATATTCATTATATATGGATAGGTAAATTGAAATACTTCATTTTACTGGGCAGTATTCCACCGTACACATGTATAATGGTTTTATTTATCATTTTATGGAATAATGAGATTGATATAGGATATAACAATAAAAAATATAATTATATTACCGATACTTATTTATTATTTTAACATCTTTTAGTAAGGTTTTAAAGAAGTAGAGGATGAGATAAATGAAAACACCTGTTTAATAACTATGCTTGTAATATAGACAACCTCTTTAAGAATATACCACAATCTTTCCTAGATAGGTTTCTTGATTAAAATAGTGAAAATATGAAATTTATTTATAGTAAGTAAGGTTTTAGGGATGGTATTTGATGATCTAGATTATTCAAAATATTTTAGGAATATGGGAAAGAAGGATCCCTTTTATAATTGGGGGATGGTTCGCTCTTATAATTTCATAAATTTTAAAATAAAAATAAATAAATTATTATGGGGAAATAGGTAAAAATTGATATATTTATAATATATGATAATGATGAACTAGACTAATCTCATATGGTAAAATTTAAATGATTTTATGGGGGTTTTAACCCTTATCTATTTATTTTAACCCCTTGTTTACCATTTTGATAATTATAGTGATATCAATGTTTTGTAAAATTTAGGGGTCATTAATCTAATATAAAGAGAAAATGAGTCATAAAGATACCATAATTAACATTTTAAACAATATATAATTGACTTGAATGAATATAAAATTATTATTAATATAGATAATATAATAAGTTATTGTTTATTAAAAACTCCTTAATGTCATTTTTGATACTATTAATTTAATTTTCATTTGAAAACAATAAGATAAAAAAGAAATTGAAATATAATATTTTAACACATAAATAATATGTTATATCATCCTATAGAACTTTTAGGACACTATTACTATCAAAATAATTATTACATTTAATACATTTAAAATTATTAACATTATTTCTATACTCCTTACAGAAGCACTATATTGGCGTGTCATAAATATTTTAGGTAATTATTTCATCAATAAAAATGAAAAATAAACTACTATGACAAAAAATAAAATATCTCCCAAAAAAATATTTTTAACTATGAATAATCATATTTAACCCAATCAAAAAATATTATGTATTTTAAAAATTAGAGAGTTACATTTTTACTATATCCTTTAATTAAATATTATTGAGGAAAAATTGAAATATAATTGAAAAAATGATTTTTTTTAAAATATAAGATGACTAAGGATGAAATAGACTCTTCAAATGAAATTTAAGCCTATGTGTCGTTGAATATTAAGCCTTATCACATTATTTTAACCTTAGTTAAACAATATTACATTTACCATAGTAATAAATATTAATTATTGTTACTCTTCCTAATAAAAAAATAAAAGTGGCATATTTTCCAAATTTTGATCCATTGATTCTAAATATTGAATCCATTGTTCGTGACTTTATTTCTATAATTGGCTTGTTTGAATATAAAATTAAATGTGTCAAACACTATTAAAAATTGTTTTCCAGAAAAAATAATTCTAAGTATAAATATGTTTTTTACCAATTTCATGTATAAAAATCATTATAAAAATCATTAATGTATTTTTTATCAAAAAATAAAAAATTTAAATTTAAATCAAATTGAAATTATATTTTCACTTTCTATGTACAAGAATATAAATTACTGTTTCCAATAAAAATCAATAATTTTAACTATTAAGAATGAAAATCATAAAAAAATTCTAAAAAATCATCCTAATATATTCTATAAATTATTAATTTAAATATTTAGTTTATTTTATAAAATGAATATTTTAAAATTTGAAAATAATGATTTTAAAAAAACCCTTATTTAGTAAGAATATAACTATTCCGTTTATGACCGTAAAATTACTTATTATTCTTATAGTGAATATATCTCTATAAAATTTAATTAATAAATATTAATATGGAATAAATGTGACTTATTCATGAATCACCTAGGTTGTTACATTATTCCCCCCTAGAAATTTTATTCCATCAACTTTATTCATTTCATAAACAGGTGGGGATATCTTTCCTTCATAACATTTTTAGGGTCCCATGTTTCTTCGTAAACCATAAGGGTTTTCCAAAAAACCATATAATAATTAATCACCTTACTCTATTAATCCTTTTATAAGTGTTGAAGAATATAAACAGGTTTTCCCCATATGAAAATTTTCATTCCAATTGAACTACTATTTGGATCAAAACATGAGATACATCATGAACATTTTCAAAAAAACATGAAATGCACCATCTATCTAAAATAAAATTGGATGCAAGGACATATGATAAGTAAATGATTAAAATTTATCCATGATTTTTATGGTCCAAAAAACCATGAATTCAATGGTCTCTTATTTCCAAAATGAATAACACTTTCAAATGGAAAAATGTTTTGAAAGTGATGATCACCAACCATAAATAAAAAGATATTATATCTAGTTATCTACATAAATTTTCTTCCAACTATGAGAAATCATCTTGTGTTTCCAATTATCTTTCACCTTCTCACCTATTTCATCTAAATATTTTGGTTACAATAATTTTCATTCTTTGAATTAATATGAATAATTTGGCGTTTGAAATAACTTCAATGTAGTTTTTCTAGACGTTCCATCTATATACTAGTAAAAAATGTGTCATTATATAAAAAAACAATCAAACACAGATGTTTATTTCTATTTCTGTAATAATATATTCAACACACTTCTATAATAAAAACTAATTTTTTTATAATTCAATTTTATTATCAAATATAATGAAGATGAAATGTCCTACTACAATTTAATTCAGTTCCTAATGAATTTGGAAGTCCTTACTAGAAATTAGTTGTTAATCTAGGATCATGATCAAATGAAATAGAAATAGGTAATACATGTATTATCATTATCTCATTTACATAATTTATGGAAAGTTGATACAAAGATATATTATCATAAATGCGAATGATATTACATTATTTATTAAACAGATCAAAAACTACTCAAATCCAATTGTTGCCTCAAAATGTATTTTATAATCCAACAAAAAAATACAAATATATAATTTCCAATTACTATTATAGAACTAAAAAAGGTCAAATAATCCACATAGGTAATTTTTCAAAGCTGTAACATGTTGACAAGTAAAATATTACATAGAAAATTACAAATATCGTTTTTATTCCTTCACACTAGAAATGTTCTCAAAGGGGTAAATTCATTTTTTATCACATGAATGAATCAAAAATGGAGATCTGTAGGCCTAAAACAACTATGAATTATTCTTTAGTGGGATACATGAATTAAAAAACCATTTTTTGAATATCAAAACATCTTCTTTATAAATATTAAATTTTGTAAATTTTCCGTTAAAACCAATTCTTTTCTATTATCTTAGGGTATTCTTTCTGAGTATTCTTAATTATGTCTGATTGAGATGATTATACCAAATCATATAATAAATTGGTATTCATTTATACATAATTTATATACCAATATTCATTAAATCATTAACCAAATTTTTAATAACTATACATATAATAGTTAATGAGAATTATTTTTCTATTTCAAGGAACCAGCTACTCTGTTTTGTTGCCTATATAGTAATAAATTGTGAATAATTAAAATTTTATCAATTATATCTATCTCTTATGTCTCATTTTCAACTCGTTATCAGTGAATATATAGTTCAAACCTTTACGGTCAGTATTTAATTCACACTTTATCCAATTAAACTATTCTCTCCAAATTCTTAAAAAATACTACGGCAGGCAGTTCAAGGTTATGTGTAGGATAATTTCTCTTACGATGTTTTAATTAATGTGAGGCATAAAAATTACCCAATATTTTATCTTCGAACCACAACCTAATTCTTTCAAATAAGCATTCTTATATATAAAAATGTCACCAATTATGGATTATTTGGCCAAAACTATAGCATTCACTATCCTTCTATAAAATTCCAAGAAACATTCATCTCGATCCTTTTTTATTGTGAACTTGACTCTTTTTCATGATAACATGTTTTTTTGACATATAACCATGAAATGTTTTCAAAAAACCACTGATAATATACTGTTAACTCATGAAAACTATGAATCTCTGTATCATTGGTAGGTAATTTCCATTTATCAACCAATTTTGTTTTTGTGAGGTAATCAATTGTTTAATATTTACTTATGATATATCTAAGTAACAAAATCTATTTTAACAAGGAAACAAATTTTCTAAATTATCCATATTAATTATTCATTTAGTGTATAAAAAAATACATGGTAACATTTTATGATCATCATAAATTTTAATGTATACAAAATTTCAAATATAAAAACAACAAAAAATATCAAATTATTAATTGAATGAATTATTCAAAAGATCCGGGAATATATCCTAGACATTTCTCAACCCCAAGGGCATCAAGAACAATTCATAATTCCCATAACTGGTACAAAATATTGGTTTAGGGATGTCATTCTCCATCACCATCAGTTGATGTATCCCAAATCTATGATGAACCATTGAAAAATACTGAGCTCCCTTAAGATGATCAAATAATACATCGATATGGGGAAACATATAATTATTCTTAAATTTAATTTTATTCATTAATCTATAATCAATGAAAAAACTCATGGAACCATTTTAATTTTAATTAATAATCCTTGAGAACACCCTATTTAAGTGTTAGTATAAATGAATCCTTTCTCAATAAACTCTTATAACTACTTTTTCAATTCTGTAAGTTCTAATTTATTAATTTATAAGGATTTTATGATTTTTCTGAGTATCAAAAACATATTCAATAGAAAATTAAACATCTCAATTATGGAAAAAATTTGTGAAGTCATTAGGAAAGACATATTGTTATTATTTTACTACTGAAACATCATTAATCTTAATGGTTCCCTTAACATAAAAAATACAAGAAAGATTATTGTTATTTTTCATTTTTTAATAGTTTATTATTTACTTGATTTTTTATAAATGTTATGAATTCAATATCGTATTAAAATAAAAAATACATTTTGGAAAATATATTTTTGTTTCCTGGATTATATCTAAGCATCATAAACAAAAATTGAATCCATACCCAGAATAACAAAAAATTATAAAATGGGAAATAATACATTGTCATTATGAAAAATCTTTCTACATATGATACTAGTAGTATATTTTGAAATTTTTGTTACCATAATATTTCCACCAGGATTTATTACCCAGAGTCTTTACCCCATTTCTTGAGGAGAAATTTTATTTCTAAATGAAAATTTCTCAAAATATGTGTGGAGCCTGAATTAAAAAATAAATTTTAATAATGTCAAAAATAATTTAACACACTTATTAACACTTATTTTGATAGAAATACATCTACTGAAGTTGTTTCATCAGATTTAACCAATCTGTTATGCTTATAATCTTGGTAATTCCCATCATTCATTAATTTCATCAAACATGTATCCACATATATACCCATCTCATTACATTTTAAACAACATATTTATTTAATGTAAATATATTTCTTACCCATAAAATATTCCCTTTCTTAAAAATCACAATCCATATTCCCAAAACCACCACATCATATGCACATCCCAAATTTTGTAGGATATTTTCCATGGTTCTTTTTACCACACGTATGAAAAAACTCAAAACATTATTTTTTACATATATATATAAATATTATTTAAATTTTCCCATTTCATATCATCCACATCACTTTTTTATTCTTTTTATTGAAGACATGATTACTAATAAACTCCATTTTGGCATTCTCATCATAAAAAAAAATGTTTTTTTATAAATTTTTAATTTGATATTGGGTAATTATCATCAATATCATGGATTTAATCTTGAGAAAAACTAAGTAATTTTACTATAAATATCCAAGATAAAATTAGGTGTGTTTGTAATGCTCTAACCCCAGAATCCTGGTTCAAGTGCATTACATTATTATATTGGCTTTATTATAAGGAATCAAACACCAATGGACCAATCAGTTGAGTAGTATTGGAAATCCAGACGATATTTATGATACCTATAATACATTGGGAAATAAGAAATACTACAAAAAACATATAAAATACTAATAAAATACATCCTTCAAATCTTATTCAAATTTATCTACCTTATAGGATAGGTAAAGAAACATAATAAGGGTGAACTCAAATTATCAATAAGGATAAATACTATGAATGAAATAATAATTAATCAATATGTAAAGGTAAATAACTGGTTAAAGACTCCATTTACATAACTAGGTAAGGAATAAATTATATAGAATGGTAAGAAACTGAAATTCAGGCCATAAATCAATAAACTGATAATGAATGACATCCACAGATATGTTGATATGAAATCTTATGAATATATTATAACTTACACTAAATAAGGGAAAATCATTCTTGATGGAAGTTATGTGTAGGGTAAATAAAAACATATACCTTAAAAAATTTCATATTTTATTTAATACTATAGATAAAAATCTATTTATTTTGGCCAAATTATTTTTATCATGAGAACCTGCCGATACATCGAGGATCTATATAATGCCAGGGCTCCAACTGTCATTATCATTCCAAATCATTCCTCATAATGAATAATCAAAATAAATAATATGCCTTATCAAATAAATGTATTGAATTAGTAATATTGAATAATCTATATTATTCCAAATAATAAAATTACTATCAAATTAGACACTGAATGTAAAATGGTATATTATTTAGAATGTAGTAATATTCATGAAAAATGAAGTATATAATTAGGGAAAATTCATTGTTCGGTGATCATAGGAGCTTGAATTTTTCAAGGAGACTAAAATAATGAATCATGGGAGTGAATTTGAATATTATCCTTGTCCAAATGAATAAAAAACCATCCACTAGAATAATAATGATAGTATTAATACAACAAATCCCATGTAATGTAAAATAAAAGTTTGTTGCTATTGATGAATTGAAATATTATAGAAATATCTTTTAAAAAAATTCGTGAAGATAATATCCTTTCCTTTTGAAAATCCTTTTGAAATTTATTTTCATTAAAAATCACTTATTAATTTCTTTCAATAAAACATGGGTTTTAGAATATAATTGGCTCTCCCACTAAAGTGATAAATTATGACTAGTTTTCATAAAAACATTTTATAAAATATATTGAGTAACAATGAGTGGAGAAATATTACCAATACATGACGAAGGTAATTAAAACTATAGTGGATCAAAATTAAAAAAAAAATTCAACGATTATACAATATCATTTTTGAATGTAAATACAAGTACAAAAAATATCGAATAAAATTAGATAGTGAAATAAACACCAAAAAAGGATATAATGTTGATGTAGAAAAAGAAATAAATTTTAAGAAAATGTTTATAAAATTTAAATCCCCATAAGGGAAGTGTAAATACACCAATAAATAGTAAAAATTAATTTCACATAAAATATTATAATATTAACGACAATAAGGAAGTAATATAATTTAATGAAACGAAATTGAGTTTTGAAATTCGATTCAACTTGGTAACTTTTAACTTGAATCCCCATAAAATAAATACTTTAAATTGAATCTAAAAACAATAATTAGAATTAAATTTTAATGATATTACATGTCAATGTGGTAGTACGTACACCATATATAAGAAATTAGGTGCACAATATTTATGTATGCCTCATAGGATAAAAATGAGAGAATAATACCTTACCATGATTCCAACTTCTCTCATATATATTTATATTCAGAAATAGAAAACTTATTTTAATTATTTAAATTATTTAAAAACTTTTTAAATTCTATAATAACATTTAATTCACTTATTTACATGTCTTATACAACTACTTAAACAATTAATTTTATAATGGGTGTTTTTACTAAATTCTATTTATGTGGCAAAAATAACATTGGTAGGCCAACTATGGTCAAATGGGTCCGAATATAACATATATAGAATAATAAAAATTAAATAATTATCATATTTATCCATTAATTATTCTTTTAAAATAAGCCATTAAATTTTTTAGGAAAAATGAACCAATGTTACACACATGGAGATGGTAGGATGTTCATATGCATAAGCAACGTTCACATTTTTCAATGATCATTTAGTAAAGAATTTATGTAAATTAAATCTTTATATAATGATAACATTAAAATATTTACTTTATTATTTAATCATATATAGTTATATATAAAATTTCTTTAACGTAAAATGAATCACATTGTGTCGAGGAGGTTGTACTCCACACGTTCACAAACAACATTATCATGTTTAAAGTGTGTGAGAGGGAAATAAAGAAAATGATATATTATATTTCTAGAAAGTTAATTAATTCATGAATATAATTATTTTTACATGTCACATATTCTTAATTAAATTCATCTTTTATACATTCCATATATAGTGTGAACAAATAACATAGTTTTGGGAGGTCGATATTGTGCACTTCCACAAACGTTGTAATCATTTTTACAAAAAAATGAAAAGTATAACGATATGAATTTTGAAAGAATTACAGAAGTATAAACACATAAAAATACCATATATAACATATATAAACGTATTTTACATCATAATTTCCTCCATGATTTGTGGTAAATAAAAAATAAACAATCATCATTCCATGACGTGGTAGTCAGCCGTACATAGAAACAGTATGATCATTACCCATTAGATGCATGTCTGTGTAAGTTGACATCAAATATATTTCATAAAAACTATATTTTATATTAATGATACTTTTGTTTTTATATTATTAGGGAATACATAGAATTTAGGGAGTACATAATGGAAATAAAATTAAAGAGTGTTAGCGAATATGTTTCCTCTTAATCGGATATGTACTTTTGGTTTGCACAAAAGGACATCATGGATTGTATTATTTCCAGAAATAGTATTAAAGGACTAAAGTATGTATTTTGGGTACCTATTTTGGTATATTTTTATTAATTAATTGTCTTGAGAGGTTTGGGGATGTTGGAGGAAAGCAGGGCATTTATAATAGACGAGGAGTGACACTCTGGTATTATATTAAAATAAAGGAGCCTGACAAATTTTTTTTATTTAACGTATATAAATAAAGGTCTAATGTTTATACAATGGATTATAGGCTCTAAATATTTCCCTTAAATATATTTGGATAGGTTTATAGTCCATTTTCAGCCTTATAATTGAGGTTTTGTCCCTTATTATGCTTAATTTATCCTTAATAATTGTAATTAATCATAATTACATTCAATAACATTTTTTAATAAAACTAATTTTAACATATTAGAAATTATATATTATTATTATTATTCTAAATATGGAATCTATTTTTACATATTATTGACAAAAAAGTGATAAAAATTAATTTAAATTTAATCCCGCAGACAGGATGACAATACGACTTTATAAAGTAAAAAAGGATTCAAAAGTTTGTCAGGTTCATATTGTATATTTAAAAATTAAATTAACTAAAGTTAACTAAATTGGATAAATTTTGAGAATATATTATATAATTAATCTTTAAAATCATTTTAAAACATTATTTATCCTTGTAAATAAATTATATAAAAAGGTGTTTGGAAGTAAATTTCAGTATTATTCACTATTCATTACAAAATAAATCTTCATAGAAAAATACCAAAACATTACCCTAATATAATTTTTATGATTCAGTTTCAAATAATAAGTTTATTTTAACATATAATATTCATAAAATTGTTAAAAAATTATTATAGGTTATCCATTAAAATATTGTAAAAGTACCTTAATAAAAATATAGCGTTTTATGTGTAATATTTTTTAGAAACTCATTTGGTTTATATTTTTGTTTCTAATTAGTTGTTTAAAATTTAATTCATTCTATATATTTTTAAACCATATATTTTCATATGTTAGTTAATACTATTCATAACAACCAATTTTAATATCTAGTTTATGTATTATTATATTATATAATAAAATTTTATTAATACGATGTTATTTATTGAAACTCTGCCTTAAATGTATTGCAATACATCGAGGAAAGTCACTCTTATGTGTGATGAAAGATAACTCAATGTTGCATGCCTCACAAGATAAAAAAAATATTGAATTTATTTAAAATATTCAATATATTATAAAATATATGCATATTATATTCCTTTATGTGTTTGTTGTTGTGTGTCATACATGCTATCAAATTCAATATTATTTCACTAGAAATTCATGGTGTTACTTTATCGCAACCAAAATTAAATTTCATCATATAAATTTAAACTAAATATTAGTGATAAATAGTATAATATTTTATATTTTTAAATCCTGCATCCTGAGAAGTGTTCATAACACGTCCCCTATAAAATTTGGAATGGGATTTACATGGGTAACATGAAATATAATATAACTAGGACTTAAGTTGGATAACATCAGAGGAAATTATAGATACATACTTGGAGGAAAAGTATAAATATTTATAAAGGTGAATTAATTCATCAATAATGAAAAAAATGATGACAAATAAAATTTTGAGGGCCCCAAATCCATAATTTTTTTATGTTTTAGTAGACTACTAATTCAACAAAAATTTAACTATTAGGACAACACATTTTTTGTCATTTTCTTGAGGTTGAGTTATTATATTACTACCTAACAATTCAAGAAAATATAATCTCATGATAAATTTGAATTTCATTATAATAATGTTCTATTTTGGTTGTGATTCAATCAAATTTTAAGTAATCTCATTCCTCATGAAATGTGTATCTAAAAATTGACTTTGATCCATGAGGCACAAAAACATTTAATAGATCGTAAGGCCCAAAAAAGTGTGCAAGTCAAACTACTGGTCACCAACTATTATCCAAATTCAATATGGTTAATATATTATTATATAAACCTAATAATAAACACTTTTGTTTCATCATTAGTATTTTTTCATTAAATTGTTTAAATAATAACACATTAAGTAGGAAATCACAAATGCCAGTGGTAGGTATGAATCCCTTATCATCACTCAGTCATGGGTTCAATCCCCGTTGCCTTTCTATATTTGATAGGTTATCACCTGATATATAATTTTTCCTTTACTAAAAACACATTAATATAATTTTAAAAATAAATCTAATATAACATCTTCACAATTAATCATTAAATAGGTGCTGAACTAACATTTTCTTAACAACCATTTATATAAAGTATTATAATCTTAATTGACTATTATTTATATTTCATTACTGATCATATGAATCCTAAAGGTTATCAATAAATTTAAAATTAAATTTTTATAAATTTAATGGAATTTTTCATCATATAAGTTTTTCCTTTAAATCAAATTCTTCTAAAATTAAGAATATTGTTTAGATGTTTAATGATTTTTAAAGCCAAAATAACACAGGTAAAATACATCTACAATTTAGTTATTCAATCTCAAAATATTTCATTAAAATTGGTCCTTCATTAGTCTAATGATTAAAAACAATATCATTTATAGTATTTAGGAATAATAACTCATTATCATCAATTTAAAACTTCTTAGGTTTAACCTAAGTCTTTAATTGTCATTATCTATTCAAATTATTAATAATGGTTTCTAAAGAAAACATGAATTATCCTTAGAATATCCTTTAATTGTTTTATACCAAGTTTGTAGTAAGGCCCATTTTCATGTAGAAGGTTACCGTATTTTAGGCAAAGAACACCTTGTTAGAGTTGTTACTCATAGGTATGTCTGTGATAGAACGATGTCCACTCATATTATACAAACAAGGATGTATTTATTGGAATACACACATTATCTCTACCTTAGAAAAAAGGTATGTTGTTCTTGCATAATCATCAATTTTTATCTTAGTGTTGTGCTCCCTAATATAATTTTTTAAAATATATCATCCAATGATTATTATAATCCCTATATGATACCAATTATAATGCCCCGACCCTAGAAGTCTGGAGCCGGTGCATTATTTAATTTCATTGGAATGACTATAAGAAATCAAATCCTAATGGTCTAGTCAGTTTAGAAGTCTTGGAAAGACATATTACATACATGATACCCATAATAAATCAGTATGTAGGACATAAAACATAATACATAGTAATTATAGATAAACATCGTCTTTGTAAGAGACCCATGTTCAAAACCGGGTGGAGGCGAATTTCTAGGTACTGTAGCCATATTTTAGTAGTACTGTAGTAGTTACACTAGCAGTTAATGTTTGGTACTATAGAATCTGGAACTATTCACCTGATTTGGGCCATTGAGCCACCAGTTTGGGCCCACGGGCTTCAAGGACCATCAGCTCAGCAAAGGCATTTGGGCCAAAGGGCATTTGGGCCACAGAGAACATGAAGTAGCCTAGTTTACATAAATCAATCCCCAGAAGAGGATCTGATCAATAAGAGTAATATCCTCCAGAAGCAGAGTTAAATGGATTGGATGAATGAGACGGTAAGGCAACATCCTTTGGGACCAGGCGCCGTGTAGATATGTATGGGGAAATGCTAGCCAATCTACAATGCAAGGTTGGGAGAAGGGTGATAAATGACGCAGAAGATGGGGAGGGACAGTTCAAGTTGGATGGTCCTACGGGTCATGAATTGGGCATTGTATGTATTTGGGAATTTGATTCATGTATTGTGGGTTAGTTGGGCCATGTGACTTGGGCCAATGGGTCATGTATGGGTTCAACATCAACCATTAAAAGGGGGATTATCCATAATAAAATAAAAAATTGAAGTCCTTTGGAACTTTCAGGTGAGAATGAATTACATCCATAGATATATCAGCAAAAAATATCATGGATACATAATAATTGAAACTAAATAAGGGAAATTATTTCTTAATGGATTTCATAGAATGTGTGCATAAAAATCTATAATATCAATACCTTTAACAAAATGGTTAGTACTATAGATAGAAACCCATTAAATTTGTCTGACTTATTTTTCTCATATGAACATGTCGATGCAACAAAGAGCTGTATTATGTCTGGGCTCCACCTGTTATTTCAAGTCTAAATAATTCATTTAAATGAATATATAAAATCAATAATATTTTTTATTAAATAACCATATTTACTAAAGAATACATAATTATCAATATTTACCCATATAATAAAATAACTTTCCAAGTAGACACCATATGTAAAATGGTATAACGTTTGGGAAATAATAATATCCATGAAAATTGAGATGGGTAATTAGGGTAAATTAAAATTTCAATTTTCATAATAGATTTAATATTTTAAACGGACTAATAAATATGTCAAATAAGTTAGTCTAAATAATATCCTTGTACAAATAAATAATAAACCATACAGAGTAAGAATAAGGATGGTATCAATACGTCAAATCCCAAGTGGTGTAAAATAAAGGGTTGTTATCAATGATGAAAGGAAATAAAATATAAAGTTATTTTAAAAACTTTATTGAAGAAAAATATGAATTCCATTTTATTTTTTTAAAATATTTCTTTTAAAATAAATTTCAAATAAATTTTAATAAATCATTTTTTATATGAAAACATGTTCTCCAAGTAATGAGATAAATGAAGTTGAGTTTTTATAAAAACATTTCCTAAAACACATTCAGTTCCAAGGAGAAGAATATTCATACCAATACATGATATATTCCATTAATAACTATTGGATATCAAAATGATAGGTTTTATTGAAAAATTATCCAATAATCTCACCAAATGTAAATTCATGTACTATCCATCTTTTAAAAATATAGATTGTGAGAGAAACCCTTGAAAATGATATAACATCGAAAAAAAATATATGAAAATATATATTATTTTTATAAAATTTAAATAAAAATAATGAATGTGGAAGTAATATAATATATAATAAAAACTTATTACACACATAATTTTAAAATATTAACAACAATAAAGTAATATTACTCAATTAAAAGAAAATGAGGTATGCAATTCTATTAAACATGGTATCATTTAACTCAAATATCTTTATGATAAATACATTAAATTGAATATAAAAATATAAAGAAAAAATATTTATTCATTATATTACAATGAATGTGTAATTACTCACTCCATGTTTAATAAATTAAGAAAACAACAAATAAGTATGCCTCGTGAAATAAAAATGTGACATGAAAGCCTTACCTTGAGTACAAAATTTATGGTACGTATTTACATTATTGAATAAAAAAAATGGTAATTATTTAATTCATTGATATAACTTTCCATTTTTATAATAACATTTATATCACATATATACATTTTATATAAAAAAACAAAGAAATTTATCTTTACGTTGAGTTTTTTAACCAAATTCGAATTTTGGGTCAAAAATAACTTCGGTAGGTCGATTATAGTCCAAGGGTTCATTATATGACATCTAAAAAACAATAAACATGAAATAATTATAAAATTTTAACATAAATTAAACTTTAAAAACCAATAATTAAATGTGTTTATGAAAAATAAACCAACTTTACACTCCTGGAGATGGTAGGTTGTACGTACAGATAAGCTATGTTCCAATTTTTCAATGATCATTTAGGAAAAAAAGAAAGTAAATTCCCAATTTCAATAATTATTATTATATCATAAATACCTTATTACATAATAATATATACATATATATATAATTATTGTGAGCTAATAATAATCACATCATGTTGAGGAGGTGGTAGTCTATATATCCACAAATGACGTTATCACTTTTTATGCGTGCGAGATGATAATAAATAAAATGATATATTATATTTATTGAAAGGTAATTATGTTATGAATATAAAATATTTTTTATGTCACATGAGTTTTATTAAAATAATCTATTATACATTAAATTTATTTTTTGAACGAATCACATCACTTTAAGTGGGCGGTAATCTGTACTTCCACAAATGAGGTTATCAATTTTATATAATATGCACTAATGGAATAATTACTTATACCAATAGTTTAGAAATGCTGTAATAGATCCCCAAAACATTGGTAAATACTACACAAATGGTTTGGGAGCTGTTGGGTGATTTGGCTTGGGGATATACCTTTCTGAACGGTTTGGGGAAAACAGTTTGGAAGGACCTATCCAAATGGTATGAAAATTTTTGGTATAGTTCAATACAAATGGTTTCAAAACTATTAGTATATGTGATTCCCATGTCTTTCACCAAACTATTGGCATAGTTCTATCTTTATGCCAATTCACCCAATAGCTACCCTAATAGTTTGTTTAGGTATATATAAAAAAAATTACAAAGAACGAATGAACCCACAACCTGTGGGTCATATATCATATACATTACCACTATCCTAAAATTACCTTTGTGAATATATTGGGATATATATATATATATAATTTAAATATTTATTTATTTGACTATACTTTTCAAAATAATTCATAAAAATAAAGGGTACATATCCCAACAGTTTTGCCAAACCATTGGGAAAAGTGGTCCCAAAGTGTGCTTTTCATAATGGTTTGGAAAAACAGTTGGGAAAACCATACCCTTTTCCCAATTTTTTTTACAAACCATTCGAAAAATTTGGTCACAAAGTAGTATTTTCCTTATGGTTTTGAAAAAACCATTCAAGAATTCATACCTTTTCCCAACAGTTTTACCAATCCTTTGGGAAAAGTGGTCTCCACTTAGGATTTTCCCAATGGTTTAGAAATAATGTTCGGAAAAGTGGTCTCGAAGTGGGATTTTCCCAAATTTTTGGCTAAACTGTTAGGAAAACCATACCCTTTCCCAATGGTTTTTCCAAACAGTTGGGAAATGAGGTCTAAAAGTGGGCTTTTCCCAACGGTTTGGAAAAACTATTGGGAAAGCTATACCCTTTCCCAACGGTTATTCCAAATCCTTGGGAAATGTGGTCTAAAAGTAGGATCATCCCATTTTTTTGGAAAACCCATTGGGAAAGGGGACCTATACCAATGGTTTTCACAAACTGTTACTATTGATGCGTTGGTATAGATAATATTTCTAGCAGTGATGGAAAGTATAAAATTATGTCATGTAAAATAATTTAATAAGTTTAAATAAATATTAAATATCATATATAACATTTATATAAATATATTTTCCACAATAATTTCCACCATGATCATTGGTAATGTAAAAAATGAGCAATCATTATTTCGTGAGGAAGTGGTCTATCAAACACGTAAACTGAATATTCGTTACCCATTACAAGGAAGGGTGAGTATATAGAGGTAAAAAATTTAATATAAAAACATCCCAGTATATTGAATATAGTTTTGATGTTAAATTATCATAGAATAATGATAATTTAGGTAGTGAATAAATTTAATTTAATTAATGAGATTTCAGAAATACGTTACATCTTAATCAGATAACTCCTTTTGGATTGAACCAAAAGGATTCATTGGATTAATTTTGGTATAAAGAACAGTTTCAGAGAAGAATGTAGTGATTTTTTTGATTTATTTGGGAATATTTTTTCCGAACGTATTTTTCTTGAGATATGTGGGTAAGTGGGAAGAAACGCGGCCTTTTAAAATGGAGGAGCGGTGGAACTCTAGTAATATTTTAAAAGAGAGGAACACCAATAACGTTGTTATTTTAATGTAAATAAATAATGGAAAAAAGTCTATAAATATGTGTATAAGGTAGAAATATTTCCATCCAATACATTTTAAAAATGTTTCTAGGACATTTCAGGCCTTAAGTTTATGTTTTAATCACTTATTAATCTTAATTTATCGTTAATCGTTATAATTAAATTTAATTGCATTCACTAATGTTTTGGAACAATCTAAGATAAAATTATAAAAAATTATTAATTATAATGATTCTAAATATTGATTCCATTTTTATAAATTAAAAATATAAAATTGATAGAAATTAATTTAAATTTAATCCAGTAGATGGGCTAATAATACATATTTTTAAAGTTAAAACACCATAAAGATTACAATGATTTTTAAATCAAATTCACAAATATATTGATTAAAATTCCCTAAATTATATAATTATATAAATATATTATCTAATTTAATTTAAAACAAATATTAAACATAAGTTTAATTTAGAAATAAATTATATGAAAAATAATTTTTAAATTAAATTCCAGTATTTTTCACTATTCATTAAAAAAATCTTCAAAGAAAAATTTCCAACATTTATACCATAATAATTTATATGTTTCTATTTCAAATATTATTTTTATTTTGAGATATAACATTTATAAAAGAGTTCAATTTTTTATTTTAAATAAGTTCTCCTTTAAAATTTGGTAAAAGTGCCCTAATAAAAATATAGTTTGTTTATATGTGATATTTACTTTATTCTTATCTTATGTATGTCGAATATATTGGGTAATTGTCAAAAAAAATTTAATATATAAAATATATATTTCATTTATATCAGTCAATATTTGTCTTTATTTTAATTTCTTTTGAAAAAATTTGTTTATGAGCAAAAAATAATAATATATCATTTATATTCAATTGGTTTATATTTTTATTTATAATTATTTGGTGACCTATTAATTCATTTTATATGTGTTTACACCATTGATTTTAATAATGTAGTTGATGCTATTAACAATTTCCAATTTTTATGGCTGGTATAAGTATTATTATATAAAATAATACTATTTTAATAATACATTGTTCTTTGGTGAAACTACGGCTTTTGTGTAATGCAAGCTATCAAGGAAAGTCACACTTGTATGCAATGAAAGATAACATTGTGTTTCATATATCCCAATATGTAAAATATATTATTTTTATTTAAATTAATTAATATATTATAAATTTTCTCAGTTTTATATATCTTTATGTGCTTGGTGTTGCGTGTCACACATGCTATCAAATTCAATATCGGTACACTAGAACGTTGGGGTGTTACTGTGTACCTTACCAATCAAGTGAATTTTTATTCATATGTTTCCATTTAATCTTCCTCCTTTTTTATCAATTATAAGATTTTATATTCCATCCTATCTCAAACACCCTTTTTTAAAATATTTCTTACGGAAAATATTTTTAAATTCAACTCATTTCAAGGCATCAATCACATTCTTATCTCTAATAATCTAAACCATTGACCACAATGGGTCTGTATCATCTCCAAAATGGTAAATTAGAACAATTACATTTTGATTATTCTATGAATCTCTGACTTTGAATATATTTTCAAGGTATTTAATCCATCCTTCAACAACCATTGTGTGATAAGACCCATTGAATATTGGAGGGAGTTGTCTCATAAAAATAACCCATATCGACAAGTTTTTATATAGTGGATCTAAATTCTCTCAATTATGTATAACATTACCACTTATATACCACATAAAATGGTATTTCACACTTCAAAATTTCTCATGTCTAATGCTAACCATTCATGGTTGCTGATTTGGTAGGATATTTTTCTATGTGTACCTTATTACTACCGCTTCTCTAAAAAACCATTCTGAACAAATGTATTTATATGAACCAAAAATGTAATCTTAAAATTATATATAATGATAACCATAAATAATAATCACTTAATCATACTTACATAATTTATCCTAACCTCTAAATTTATATAAACTATTCTTCTAATACCATCTATAAGGACTCCACCTAAAAACTCTATATAATCTTCAGTTTTAAGTCAACAATTAACTCTAATGAATTTGGACGATATTTATGGTTTAGTGTTTTAGATAATTATTTCATCACCCTTTTATAAACAAATATCTCATAAATGAAGTTTACACATACACTTAGTATCCATTTTATCTACAATATAAAACATTTAAAATATAAAATGTTTTCTTTTCCTGACATATCTTCCAAATTTTCATCTTCTTCTAATCGTTATCTATAATCATACATAAAACCATATGATAATAATTATAAAACATTATATTAGAACAAAAGTCACAATATTGGATAAATAAAAATAATGAAATTAACCCATTAATCCAAGAATACATAAAAAATCATTTTCAAAATAAAATTTCTGTTCAAAATAAACATTTTATTGAACATGAAATAAAAATCTCTGCCCAAAATTTTTTTTAAATCATTTCCTGTTAAATCATAATAAAACAAAATAAATCTCATAATAGTTTAATTTCAATCATTTTACACTCCATATTGTTTTAAAAAAGTCATAATTTTCTCCCATGAGAGGTAGAAAATACATTCCTTTGAAAATAATCATGTTTTAATAACTAGTGAAATCATAATGGTTTTTAAAAATGATATAGACATCATTGATAAATCATATAATTAAATTAGTAAATAATTCTCAATATCAATCATACAAATTGAATGACCAATACAGTCAAATTTTATCAGAATTCTCTATTGAACATAATCATACCCAATGCATTTTAGGGATATAATGGATCCACCAATCTCTTGTTTACAATAGAACTACCAATATTTGGTTTATAATAGAACATTTCATCCTTTTTATCAATAAACCATAAATACTTTATTTATTTCATAACCATCCATAATAATAAAAAATTCCCAAGAGCGATAACATAATTATAACTCATGAAATATTACATAATTATAAAAATACTCGTTACACCCATATGAAAAACATTTAGAGATATCAAAATACCAATTCAATTTTTAATTTTTTTTTGAAATACCTATATTAAAGGTAAATATGGTTTTTATTTTAAGGAAAAACATATAAGATTATAAACAATTCCAATATAATATAACAGTTTTAGTGGATGAAAAAGTTGTTAACACCATATATTTTAAAATAGAACATTCATTTTATCCTCCTGTAAAAAAGGACAAAACATTACATAAAATGATTAAAATTGAACACCATTTTAATAAATTAAAAAATAGATATAAATTTCTCTTTTTAACTATTTATTCCTATCAATAAAATAATTTTAAATTTTTTTACATAGAACAAATATATATATAAAATAAATAATTAAAATTTCTAAATTGAGCTTTTATGATTGTGTATCCCTTACTGTGACTCCAACTCATCACGTTTATTCTATACAATCCAAAATAGTAAATTTATGTTAATTTATGTCTTTATAATTAAAATTTTTTAGGTTTATTGTTTCTTTTATTTAACTTATTACCATGTCATATACAATTACATAATCAATTAAGATCAATTTTCATTTTTTTTAACAAATTCGGCTCATATGTCCAAAATCAAATTAGTAGTTGATTGTGATCAAACAGACCATTATTTATTCATATATAAAAAAATTATCATGACATCAATATCATTCTTATATATGAAATATATTCCTAAAAACCACCATGAAATAATTTTAAGAAATATAAATTATGTTACAATCTTGAAGACAACATGTAACATATACACATGAGTAACGTTTTCATTTTCAACGATCGTGATGGAAATAGTTTAAGTATTATATTACCTCTAAATATTTATCATTATATCAGAAATATCAAATTATTTCTATCAACTCATTTATATATACCATCTATTTTATGAGGTGTTGAAAACTGAATACCATTGATTCATGGAGCAGGTAATCCTTAAATAGGCATGAACGACATTATCATATTTCAATAGATGGAAATGTATGAAATTGTATGATATAATATATTTGAATATTTTATAAATATTTTACAAATATCATAAATCTATTAATATGATGCATAATTATAACCACTTGTGAGAGGCGATATTGGAAAATGGATTACATCAGTTTGTGAGGCAGTGGTCCGTCATAAACATGAATGATGGTTTTATTTCCAATTTTATGGAATAATGAAATTGAAAAAGGTAGTTAAATAAAAAAATATCATTATATGTAATAATTTTTTGTTATTTTCTCATGATTTAAAAATATTTGAAGAATTTAGAGGAATAAATTAAAAGAAAATTCTTAGTTAAGAAATATATTATTTCTTCAGACATCATATTTTGGATTATACATAAAGCATTCCTAGATGGGTTTTATGATCAAAAAATGGACAATAAGACGTGTATATGGGTGTATGGAACATATATAGGTAGGTATTTTGTGATATATATATATCATAAAACTTTTTAATAATACATGAGAAGATGTTACCTTTTATTAGTGATGAAAGGGGCACTCTTGGAATTTCATAATGTATTAAAAAAATGTAGACTATTTTTTCTTATAAAATAGAATCCAAATTATTATATTTAAAATTTAAAATTAGAATGATTTCAAATCCTCCCATAAAATAACATTACATTAAGTTAGGTGATTTTTTCAACATGAACTCTTTAATTTAACACTCATTACAACTTTTGAAAAATATAGAGGGATACATATTTTTCAATCTTTAGGGGCCATGAATGTTAATATAATGAGAGAAATGAATCTTAAATGGATAATGGAAGATATTTAGAACCATATCTCACTCACTAGTCTAACTTTATGATTTTTAGTAATTTTAAATCATTTAATAAAAACATTATTATAAAGTATCATTAATCTCATTTTGAGAACTATTAATTTAATTTGAAATTGAAATCCACAAAAAAATATAATTAGAGTATAATACATTAATAATTTTAAAATATATTATATGTATCTACTATTTTTTTGATTCTATAAATTTTCCAAAACTTGTTTCATTGATATTTTTCAAAATCAATTACTTGATTTTACTAGAACTTTCACAAGCACAATATCATTGTTTCGTAAGAATTTAAGGTAATTGTATCATCAATGAAAAATTAAAATAAAATACCCTGACAATAAAAATTTATTCCTACATAAAATATATATTTAAAAATAAATAAGTTGTTTTTATCTCCATTAAAATTATTATAGATATTAAAAACAAGATAGACAAATTTTTGACTTCACACTTTACTAAAATATTATTACGATCAAAATAAAAGATATATTGAAAAATGTCATATTTTATATGTTGGATGATAATTTATGAACTATGATAATATGATGAGATTAATTCAAGTGATATAACTAATTTTAATATTTATCTCATTAGTTTTAAAATTAATTATCTAATTTTTCATTTACCTTTATAACAAAAATGAACAATGGTTACTATTCATAATGATAAAAAATAAAAGAAATATATTGATAAATTTGATCCATTATTCTAATATATAATAAAAATCAATATTCAATTTCTAGAATCTTTAAATTTAAATTTAAAATTAATTTTGCAAAATGCAGTGAAAATTAATTTATCCAAAAATGTATTTTAAGTGTCAAAATATTTTCATACCAAATTCAAGTATAAAAATCATACAAATAACAATATTTGAATTTTTTTAATAAAAATTATCAATTTAAAGTCATAGACTAATCTAAAATATTGTTTGACATTATAAATACTTGAAAATAAATTGCACTTCCCATTAAAAATCTATAATTTTCTTTAGTCATTATAAAATCCACCTTTTCTAGAAATAATGAATGATTAATCCTACGATAATTTATGATATATAAATTAAAAAAATTATTTCATTTTTTCTAATTAGTATTATTAAATTTTAATATCTTGATTTTAAATAATGTAAAAAAATATTTAGAATAAAACTATTTACATTTTTACTAGAAAATTACTTGACATTATTATAGTAAATATATATAAACAAAAACTAATGAATGAATATTAATATGACTTGAAATATACTTATTATAACATCAAATATCTTTTTATATAATCATACTAAAAAATTATGGTTGAGTATCAACTCTATCTTTACTCTAGTGTATGATGAGTAGGACTAATACAACACTCTTAGATAGACACCCCTTTGGGATTTTCATTTTTATCGAATTCTATTTATGTGATATTATGAAGGATTAATTATGTAAATTTTTTTTATGGAATATGCGAATCCCCAAACCTATTTCAAATGAAATAATAATTATATTATGTTTTTATTTTTTTTATTTTACATTCTATCAAAATAATGTTTTTAAAATAAAAACAAGGCTTGTTTTATTTAATTAAACAGTAAAATGATTACATTTATTCAATGCTAAGTGAATATAACTATCTGAAAATTTATACTGATATACCAATTAAAAATACAATGAGACTGCCCAATATCAAAAAAATCCCATGAAAAAATTGGGGTCCTTCAGATTTTTCACAATGAAAATTAGTATAGCCAAAACCACCAAAATGGTGCTAAGAATCGGAGGAATGATGAGAACCACCTTCATTGTCTCAAATTTTGAATTTGGAACACCCTAATTCATGTTTATATATGGCCTTAATTATAATTCAATGGTTTCCTCCTTGAGGTGACCATTCAATGTCAAACAGATATAAGACTTTATATTCGTTGGGTATTCTGGTGGTTTAATTTAATGTATCTAGGAATAATGATTTTTCCAAGTGCTTAAAGTGCGTATTGATTTTGAAACTATAAAAATGTTTTTAATAAAATATTTTTATATATTTTATAAGGATAATTATAAAATGTTTAAAATGGGTTTGCATCATAACACTTGTGTTTTAAAAGAAATACTAGAAGAAGTCCATATTGGATACTTCTATGTTTTGGTACAGAGAAACATATTTTTGAAATTGAAGGTATACGTTGGGAAAATTGAAATTAACGAATATTGTTGTATTTAATATTTTATCTATACATAGTGAATTATATGTTTTATTATATCATTGTTTTTAAAGGTTACCTTGAAATGTTTTCATCTAGGATGAATAAAAAAAATTTTAAATAGAAAATATTTTTTGGATTTAAAATATAAAACAAGTATGGTATTTGTTTTATAGGTTTTGAACATTGATGCTTTTACAACCAAAATGATTATAAACTAATGAAAATACTAGTTTTTAGGATTTGATATAACAATAATATTCAAGTTATATTATCCAATTTAAGACACATTTATATATACTATTCTTATGATTAACAAAAAAATGAATTTTACTTGGCAAACATTAGGTGAGTCCCCCACCTAGCTGAGGGTAACCTAGAAAGACAAGCCACTCAAGGCCTTGGTGTTCATCTCACTCCGATCCCTTGGTAATGTCCCAGGTCTATGTATGCATGGTGAGTGCTGAGTCATGTGCACAGGTATGTATAGTCAGGCCCAAACGTGCAAGGGTGTGCGTGTGTAAGGGTGCCAGAGCGCACCACCAATCGCGGCGGCACAACGAAAGGGGTGGACATAAAAGCGCGCCAACAGAAACCCAATATAGGGTGGTAATTGGGACGGAAGAGAGGGACTTCTAAGCCATATTTGAGATTCCTAGTCTTATAAGGGAGCCATGAAACATGTCTCGTTTTGATGTGGGACTGAAATTTTATGGTGGGATCTAATCTAATTTGTCAGACCTCACCACACAAGATCTGAACTGTCTGATCGATTCATTCATCAACATCCCATAGTCAAAAATTCTCTAACAAATTTTTATCAACTATTCAGTCCCAAAAGATATAATCATGACCACTTATTCCTTTTTAAAATGTTGTGTCACTCACAGCCATCCAAATAAATATGATCTAATCATGATCGTTCATCTGATCTATTAAATCATTGAATCTTTCTCATCCATCCGATCTCGTATCAATGGATCAGATCCATTCATCTTTTTCTACACCCAATCATGTCACCTACTTCTTCTTCTTTCTCACAAATGTGCCACACCAGATGCTCTCACTACTCTCTTTTCATTTTTTCCCACACCAGTGACCTAGGGTGGCCCTCCTTCCTCCTCTTTTTTAACAATAAAGAGTGTACCAGTCCTTGTCTAAACTGAGGTTCCTTGGTTTTCTATTAAAGAATACTTAAAAATATATTATATATGTTTTATAAGTATAACTCAATTTACACTCGAACCCTACTGGTGTTTTTTCTCACCAGCACTTCTTCAAGCTCCTCTCGACATCTTCTACTTCTATGATCCAGGTAAGGGACATAGGATTGCCTTGCATTGTTATGTTTTAGGGATCGTTTATGTGTATATATAGATATAGATGTGTGTATATATATACCGTTGTTCTAATAACCTCCTAATTTTTTTGGATGATCCTATAAAAATGATTTCCTGTTTTTGAAAGATGTTTTTGTCATACAATACACAATGGGGTTTTATGTTTGAACGTAAATTTGGTTTCACAACATATATAAAATATGTATAAATGTGTTCTTAATAAAACCATATCTATTTTTTATGTAAGAATGAGGAACTCATACTCTAAATGGAATGAATAATGAACAGAAACCAAGTTAGGTTTAGAGGTGTATCAAGTTGATGAAATTATAAATAAATAAGTATTTATACATTTAAATATAGATATATATATATATATGTATTTATAAAACAATACCCTTGGTTCTACAATGTTAATGGTAATGTCCAACATTTTTTTAAATTATGTTTTTACTACACATAAATTGTAGAGACCCGAAGCCTGAGGTACATAGATATTACATTACTTTTGCGGAATACATAATACATAACAAAAACAGACACACAAGGATCGTAATAGTTTAGTGTATTTGGAAACATGGAACATAATCTTCTAATCATGGTGAAAGTTCTTCAACATCTCCCATAAAAAGCTTCCACTTTTTGTTTCCTTACGTAAAACCATTCTTTTAATCCTGAGGGAAAAGAAAAAATAAAAAGGGTGAGCTCAAATGGTCAGTAAGGGTAAGCATGGATAAAATAAAACATACCATATACATTTGAACTTAAAAACATGAACACAATTTTTAAACATCAAAATCTTGAGCAACGAATTAAAACATGGAAGTACATAAGGCATAGATCATAATGGAACATAAATAATGATAACATAGCATGGGAATAAAACACGTAATTTTGGAATCCATTAAGCACATGTAATGGTTTCCATAGTAGCCAAGGCATTGCTACCAAGACCTTCTTAGTGGACAAAGTCCCTTTCTGAATCGAGTTCACTCCTCATTCCAGTCCCGTAATATTGAAACCGATTAACTTACCATTCCATCCATGTCTATCTAATGAGATATAAATCTTTACCCAATGCATTGGAGGGAGATACATGTCCCACCCATCTCATAATGAAATCATTCTTACTTGTGCCACAAAATAAACATACATCATTCATAATAACCCAATAAACAAAATGGGTTTCATAAACATAATCCCATCATCAAATAATCCATATAAAAGAAATGGTTATCATTTAATAACAAGAAAAGTGAAACCATGTAAATCATATAGACGTGATACTTGAAACATACACATGTGAAATAATTTCATCTTAGATGACAATGGTTTTGATATAACACTTGAAATGAATTCTTGAGGAAAATATCCTTTTTTCTTCAAAATAATTTTCTTTTCACAAAATGTCATGCAATTTTAAAATAAAAGGATTCTATTGAAAATAGACATGAACTCTTTTGGAGGAAGCTTCATGAAAATAAGGCTTTATAAAACCATAAAAATTTGTTCGTGCCGTATAAGTAAAAGAACATTCTTCTCGTACTTTTGCCAGAAAAGTCAAAAAAGTACCTCGTAATGTAAAAAAAAATATTCCTTACATACCATGTAGTAAAAGTAAAAAATGGGTAAAAAGGACATTAAACATACATGAAAACATTTTTATAAAACATGTACATGGATAATAACAATAACCCCAGTAAATACTTACGAATAAACAATCTCGAATAAGAATGAGATTAGAATATTTATCCCTTACCTTACATCTGATATGCTTCATATGTATGTGAACCTCGTGTATAATGATTTAAATACTTCCATCGACTTATTAAAAAATCATATACATTGTTAGGATGTCATATATGGTTCACTTATGTCTTTATATTACTCTTTCTTTTGTAAATTCCATGTTAAAAAGTGTTTTGGGTAAAATCGTTTCATTTGTCGTCTGTGTTTTGACTTGTAATTATTCATATGATTACTTAGATCATGATTAATTAATTACAGAATATAAAACATGATTTATATATAATATATATTCAGAATATACATATATATAATAGATCGATAAATGGAAATAAATATACCGTTCATGGAGACGGTAGGTCGTACGTATGCATGAACGTTGTTTTCGTTTCCTCATTGAATTGAATGGAATTAATTGGATGAAATACATATATAAATAAATAAATACAGTATCATTATTATTTTATATATTTCATGATTACTTATTATATATAATTTATAATCATTTATGAATGGTTAATCATTGCGAATGAATCTTATCGCGTCGTGGAGACGGTATTCCGTACGTACGCACGAGTGATGATATCGTTCCAATGATCATGGAATTTTATTGGAGTGTATGTATACTTATAAAGAATCAATATCACATAACAATAATCATATATAGTTATTATTTACACCATTATACACATCCAATTAAGGTGGTGGTGGAAAATAGATTACACAACGGCGTTGAGACAGTATTCTGTACGTACACACGTGCTGTAATTTTGCTTTCCGTAGGATGGATAGATGGTGAAATAGGGTTGTTTCATACATATAATAACATATCTGTACATTATTGATACTGATGTTATTACTTAATAATGAGACAACCTATGAAGAGGAAGTGGAAGAAGAAATAAAGTTGAAAGAATCGGTAACAGACATTGCCTCTTCTTTGAAACACCTCTTTGAGACCTCCTCTTAGGGCACTAGAATTAGACTTTAAAGAAGACCAGGACCTCTAGGATGTTTCTAGGGAAGTGGAGAAGAGAAATTGGCAGGGGTTGGACGATCTTTAAGGATCAATGTGGTGTGAGGAAGAGAGGGAGGAGGTTCCCTTTTATAAGGGAGGAGAGGGGCACCTTTGGAATAACAAAAAATATTATTTTACTATAAAGTCATATTCGGTTTTTAGTAGCTTCAAATTGATTTATTTCGAAGATAAGGTGGTTATGGGTCTAAATCCTCTAATCCAATAGAATTTAGACAAGTTTAGTTCATTATATTAACCTTAACTTTTAGTTTTAACTCTTAGTTAATTTGATTGACATTTACCATGTCACTTTGTATTTTAATATTATATAGTTAATAAACATACCATATACATCCAAGAGACCCCCAAGTGGTCCATTAATGATAGACCTATCATGATATAAGTATCCTGGACGAACCATAGATTTTTAGGAATATAATAACAATTAATAATATAATAATTATTTTAAAAACTATTTTATGTCAATTTTAACACTATTTGCTAATTTATTTTTGTGAAAATCATAACAGAATGATTAGTTCGAAAAAAATTAAATTAAATCACTAATAACATGTCATATTAACATTGAAAAGTATTGTAATTCATAAAAAGTCTCAAATTACATTTATTTGGGTATTTATAACATCAATTATGTCAATATTTCATTAATAAGATAATTACTGCATCATCATTGTGTCATAAATAAATTAAATTATTTTAAGTATAAATATTACAAATAAAATTCCATTATGTGGTAAATCTTTTTATCTTTCTAATGAATATTTATAGTAAAATTTATTCTATGTATAACCCTATATTAAAAATTATTTAGTTATTAAACTTTGATTTTAACTATTTTAACCCTTCTTTAAATAAATTAATAATAAATGTCCTAATCTAATCCAAGTGGGCCTAAATAGTCATATTTTAACCCTAAGGATATTTTGGCCGAATTACAATTATCCAATAGAATTAGGACATGCGTTAGGGTAATAATAATATCATATTTACCCTTAATTACCCTATTTACTTTTAACCGTGGTAAAAAAAAGTAAAAATTTACTATTCAGCAAAAATTATTTTTATCTCATTGAACCACATTTTAGTACTTGATATTAACCGTGTCTCTCGGATTTTTGAAATTTCACCCACGGAATCTGTAAATTTATGTTTTATGAAAAATTCTGTTTTTTGACTACCACTTAGTGATTTCACTATTCATCAAAAAAATGAAAGTTTCTAGAAAAATACCAAAAATTAGGCTGAAGCTATATTTTATATAATTAATTCAAAAATTATGTTTATTTTACCAAATTCAATACATATCAGTTGCATTAATTAATTTAAAAATTAATTCCTGTCGTCAAAACAAATATCGTGTTCTTAAGAGATAATAACTGTCAGAAGATTGACACTTGTTTATGCCTGGTTTAAATGTGAAATTACATCCAATGACCAACATTGTATTAAATTGTAAAAATATATTCTAAACATACTTTAAAAAAACTCAAATTAATAATTTATCACTATTAATTATTTCGATTAAAAAAGTTATTTTTAATTAAAATTTAGTAATTTTCACTATTCATCAGAATATGAAAGTTATCCGAAAAGTACCAAAATTTCACCCTAAGATAATTTCAATATTCTGAATCCAAAATGAAGTCCATTTTGAATGATAAGATTTATAAAATTTCAAAAAGTGGGTATTACTATTCATAACGGCTAGTTCATAATAATATTTTAATAATATCTCGTTTAGTGAAACATGGTATTGCATTCTACCCATGCTATCGAGGAAGGTTGTGATTGTGTGTAATGCAATGAAATTCAGGGATTCGTGTTGTGCAAGCTCCTTTTGGTGTAGCCTACAAAACAAGACATTAATGAAATTAAAACGAATAATTTTCATAAAATCTCGGGGTGTTACATTCTACCCCACTTAAAATGAATTTCTCCCTCGAAATTCGTCGTGGTTATAAATGGTTTACTACTCAAACGTTTCTTTAATTGAATCCCACATCATAAAAAGTAATACCAAAACATGGCTTTAAAAACTAATCTATGAAACGTATCTGTTGCCAAAATTAACTCATCATTGGGTTACCACGTACGAGAACATAGGTGAAAATATGGATATAGAAGAAAAATCTAACCATCAATTTCTGATGGAGAGTGGTATAGAACATGGCTATTAAAAATCCAACAATAAAAAACCCATAAATTTTTAACGATCTAAAGCACCATCTAATTCATCAGACATAAGAGCACGAGGAAATAAATTTTGGTTTTCAAGATCATTTCCCTAAAGTTGATGAAATTGGGATTAGAAGAAATAGTTTCGTGATTTTGGTACAGTCTCACCGTTGTTCGTTATTTAGACAATTTCCACTTCATCTCTTAGAGAAATGAAGATGAATTTTTCATTTGTGATGTGTTTGCAGATCATGTGATAGAATGATGGGTCATCCCATCTGTCTCAAACAAAAGGTTAGAAAAGTTATCAAAAAATACATAAGCCCATCTATATTGAGATTAATCATATATGGTTCCTAAAATGGACATATACTTCTTATATCATACTGATTAATATAATAAAACTAGTTTCTACTAAACATGGACTTCCTGTAGGCCAGTGGTAGGCGATAAAGGCCAATCGCACTTCGGTTGTGGGTTTGATTCCCACAGTCTTGTCCGACGCGATGGGCTGTCGCCCATCCTGCAGGTTGTCCTTTTTCTAAAACTACATTACTATAACATCCCATCAATTATATCAAAAAAAACATCTATCCTTAAACAATACTAACTTATGTACAACATAATCCATTCCAATCTTTAGGCTTATCCAAAATACTATTGTCCAATCTCATATTATAGTGAAAACGATTACCAAAGAGTTCATATAACAATCATGTTAATACAATCGTTGATCCCCATATATCATGGGATATGTCTTCTTGGTCACATTACAAACATTCGAAGGCCTTAATCATGTATTCTCTTGAAAATTGAATACCCATTTAATCTTAGTGAAAACATGAGTGCTGGCAAAAGTTAACTCTTTTCATATACCCAAACCTCAAACCATGATATAACTATTTCTTTATATCAGTCTTGAGCTCATGAAAACTGTCAAACATTACATTTTCTCCTTATCCCTTCATTATGAACATATCATCTTTTTCCAAAAATATATCAATCAATTTCCATGGTTATTGGTACGATAAAATTATTGAAAACCAAAATAGACCAATACATAAATATTCCAATATTCCATGATACTATATACAACATTATTTTGGAATCCCATTACATAAAAACATAATCATTCCACCACATCGTTGTCATATTCAACATCTCCAATAGTGATCGCATGTGACTTCCCTTTGTCCTTTGCCTTAAGTAGTTGTTCATGTCAATCATCACTAACCCTTGGATTAGGGCATTTATTAGAATAATGCCCCATTTCCTTGAACTTGAAACATTGAAGTGTTGGTGGTGCGTTCTCTGCAGTATTTTCCTTATTCACATCATTAGAAAGCCTTTTTCCATTACATCTACACTCAGCTACTCGATGACCTTCTTTTCCACACTTAAAACATTTTCTAGTCCCTTTAAGACAATCTCCACCATGCTTCTTTCCACACTTTGAGCATAAGGAAACATTCAAATTCATTTCACCATTATTCTGAGATTTCTCCTTGAACTCCATCTTTCATATCAAGTCAAAACTATGAGATGGATAAGTAACACCAAATTCCATTTCTACGTTGATAGCACAACACACAATTTCTTCATAGCTACTGAAGTCTCTTATAGCTAATTCCCTTCGAAGATCTGGTTTTAAGACATTGAAGAATCAGTCAAATTTACTTTCAGGTTGGATGATAAATCCAGATTAATAGCTTGAAGGCCTTGTAAAATTCTCTTCGTATACACCAATAGATTCATCATCCTTTTTCTTTAGTACCAGAAACTCAATCTCCATCATTGTTCGAAGATTACAAGGGAAGTACTTATTGAAAAATAAGTTCTTGAACTCGTCCCATTCCATGGAATCAATTTCATCTCTTGAGCTCGTATTCTTGATAAGATTCCACCATTTATTAGCTTCACCTTCCAAATGATATACTGCTAAGAAGAATTTATCATGTTCAGAACATTGAAGAACTGAAAATATATTTTCAGTCGTACTGATCCATTGTTCAGCAACAAGTAGATCAGAAGACCCATTGATAGAAGGTGGACGTTGCCTCATGAAGGACTCAATAGAATATTGTTCTCTTCTATGCTTATTTGGAAGTCCAGAATGATTCATAGCTTGTGTAAGTATATCAATAAAAATTTTCACTCCATCTCCCATAACATTTGTTTGTTCAGGAGGACAATCATTGCATTGTCCATTGCATTGATCAGCACGGTTCCTTCGGGTTCCAGCCATCGTCTAAAACCCAAAAAGAATAGTGTGAGAGGAAAAAATCATGTTAGGGAAAACAACATAATAAAGGGGGAGTACCTTCAATATCTAACATCTTATGTTTAATTATAAGATCGTTACCATAATTCTAGGACTATAACCTATACTTATACTTAACCTTAGGGACATCCCTATACTTACCTTAGAAATATCTCTAGGGATCTCACTAAAGTTCTCGCCTTCTAGTTTCCAAAGGTTGAAAAAACCTTTTTTCTGATACCAACTGTAGAGAACCGAAGCTTGACGTAAATAGATATTAAATTACTTTTGTGGAATACATAATACATAACAAAAACAGACACACAAGTACCACAATAGTTTAGTGTCTTTGAAAACTTGGAACATAATCTTCTAATCATGATGAAAGATCTTCAACATCTCCCATAAAGATCTTCCTCTTTTTGTTTCCTTACCTAAAACCTTTCATTTAATCGTGGGGGAAAAGAAAACATAAAAAGGGTGATCTCAAATGCTCAGTAAGGTTAAGCATGGATAAAATAAAACATACCATATACATTTGAACTTAAAAACATAAACATAATGTTTAAACATGAAAATCGTAAGCAACGACTTAAAACATAGAAGTACATAAGGCATAGATTATAATGGAACATAAATCATGAAAACATAGCATGGGAATGAAAAATGTAATTTTTGCATCCATTAAGCACATTTAATGATTTCTATAGTAGCCAAGGCATTGCTGCACAGACCATCTTAGTGGACAAAGTCCCTTTCTGAATCGAGTTCACTCCTTATTCCAAACCTATAATACTGAAACAGATTAACTTACTGTTCCAGCAATGTCTATCTCATGGGATATAAATCTTTACCCAATACATTGGAGGGATATACAGGTCCCACCCATCTCATAATGAAATCATTCTTACTTGTGCCTCAAAATAAACATACATCATTCATAATAACCCAATAAATAAAATGGGTTTCATAAACATCATCCCATCATCAAATAATCCATATAAAAGAAATGGCTATCATTTCATAATAAGAAATGTGAAACCATGTAAATCATAGAGACATGATACTGGAAACATACACATATGAAATAATGCCATCTAAGATGAAAATGGTTTTGATAAAACACTAGAAATGTATTCTTGAGGAAAATATCCTTTTTTCTTAAAAATCATTTTCTTTTCACAAAATGTCATTCAATTTTAAAATAAAATTATTTTTTTAAAGTATCCATGAAATATTTTGGAGAGATCTTCATGAAAATAAGGCATTATAAAATCGTAAAAATCTGTTTCTGTCGTATAAGTAAAAAAACATTCTTCTCGTACTTTTGCCGGAAAAGTCAAAAAAGTACCTCGTAACGTCAACAAATGAAAATTCCTTACATACCATGTAGTAAAATTAAAAAATGGGTAAAAATGACTTTAATCATACATGAAAACATTTTTATAAAACATTTACATGGATAATAACAATAACCCCAGTAAATACTTATGAATAAACAATCTCAGATAAGAATGAGATTGGAATATTTATCCCTTACCTTAGGTCTGATATGCTTTATACATATCCGAACCTCCTATATAATGATTTAAATTATGACATTGACTTATTACAGAATCATATTCATTGTTATGATATCATATATGGTTCAGTTATATCTTAATATTACTAGTTCTTTTGTAAATTCCATGTTAAAGAGCGTTTTGGGTAAAATCGTTTCATTTTTCGTCTGTGTTTTGACTTGTAATTATTCATATGAATACGTAGATCATGATTACTTAATTCCAGAATATAAAACGTTATTTATATATAATATATATTCCGAATATAAATATATATAATGGATCGATAAATGGAAAGAAATACACCGTTCATGGAGACGGTAGGCCATACGTACGCCTGGACGTTGTTTTCGTTTCCTCATTATATTTAATGGAATTAATTGGATGAAATAAATAAATATATACATAAATATAGTATCATTATTATTTCATATATTTCATGATTACTTATTATATATACTTTATAATCATTTATGAATGGTTAATCGTTGAGAATGAATCTCATCGCATCGTGGAGACGGTATTCCGTACGTACACACGAGTGATGATATCATTCCCATTATCATGGAATTTTATTGGAGTGTATGTATAATATTAAAGAATCAATATAACTTTTTAATAATCATATATAGTTATTATTTACACCATTATACCCATCCAAGTAATGTGGTGGTGGAAAATAGATTACACCACAGCATGGAGACGGTAGTCCGTACGTATGAACGCGAGGTGATTTCATTTTCTGTTGGATGTATAGATGGTGAAATAGGGTTGTTTAATACTTATCATAACATATCAGTATATGAGTGATACTTATTATATTACTTAATAATGAAAAAACCTAATAAGAAGAAGTGGAAGAAGAAATAAAGTTGAAAGAATCGGTAACGGACATTACCTCTTCTTTGAAGCGCCTCTTTGAGACCTCCACTTAGGGCACTAAAATTGGTCTTTTAAGAAGACCAGGACCTCTAGGATGTTTCTAGGGAAGTGGAGAAGGGTAATTGGCAGGGTTTGGACGAACTTGAAGGCTCAAAGTGGTGTGAGGAAGAGAGGGAGGAGGTTCCCTTTTATATGGGAGGAGAGGGGCACCTTTGGAATAATTAGAAATATTATTTTATTATAAAGTCATATTCAGTTTTTAATAGCTCAAAATTGATTTATTTCTAAGTTAAGGTGGTGATGGGTGTAAATAATCTCATCCAATATAATTTAGACAAATTTAGGTGATTATATTAACCTTATCCTTTAGTTTTAACTCTTAGTTAATTAGATTGACATTTACCATGTCCCTTTGTATTTTTATAATATATAGTTAATAAACTTACCATATAAATCCAAGAGACCCCCAAGTGGTCCATTAATCATACACCAATCATGATATAAGTATCTTGGCTGAGCCTTAAATTTTTAGGAATATAATAACAATTAATAATATAATATTTGTTTTAAAAACTATTTTATGTCAATTTTGACATTATTTGGTTATTGAATTTTTTAAAAATCATAACAGAATGATGAGTTCAAAAGAAGTTAATTAAATGAATACTAACATGTCATATTAATAGAGAAAATTATTTTAACTCATAAAAAGTGTCAAATTACTTTTATTTGGGTATTTATAACACCAATTATGTCAATATTTCATTAATAAAATAATTATTGCATCATCATTGTGTCATAAATAAATTTAATTATTTTATGTCTAAAAATTAAAAATAGAATACCATTATTTATAAAATAGTTGTAGGTTTCTAATTAATATTTATAGTCTAATTTATCTTATGTATAACCCTATATTAAAAATTATTTAGTCATTAAACTTTCATTTTAACTATTTTAACCCTTCTATAAATAAATTAATAATAAATGTCCTAATCTAATCCAAGTGGGCCTAAATGGTCATATTTTATTCCTAAGGTTGTTTTTGGACGAATTGATCTTATCCAATATAATTAGGACATGTTTTAGGGTAAAAATAATATCATATTTACCCTTAATTACCCTATTTACTTTTAACCGTGGTAAAAAAAATTAAAAAGTTACTCTTCACCAAAAAATATTTTCATCTCATTAAACCACATTTTTTTCCTTGATATTAACCGTGTCTCTCGGATTTTCAAAATTCCACTCACAGAAGCGGTAAAATTATGTTTTACGAAAAATTCAGTTTTTTTAACTACCACTTAGTGGTTTCACTATTCATCAAAAAATGAAAGTTTCCAGAAAAATACCAAAAATTAGGCCTAAGATATATTTGATTTTATGAATTCAAAAATGATTTCTATTTTACCAAATTCAAAACATATCATCTGTATTAATTAATTTCAAAATTAATTGTCATAGTCAAATCAAATAGCGTGTTCTTAAGAGATAATAACTATTAAAATATTGACACTTGTTTATGTTTGGTTTAAATGTGAAATTACATCCAATGACCAACATTGTATTAAATTGTAAAAATATATTCTAAATATACTTTAAAACCACTCAAATTAATAATTTATCACTATTAATTATTTTTATTAAAAAAGTTTTTTTTAATTAAAATTTAGATATTTTCACTATTCATCAGAATATGGAAGTTATCCGAAAAGTACCAAAATTTCACCCTAAGCTAATTTCGATATTCCAAATCAAAAAATGAAGCCCATTTTGAATGATAAAATTTATAAAATTTCAAAAAGTGGGTATTACTATTCATAACGGCTAGTTCATAATAATATTATAAGAATACCTCGTTTAGTAAAACTCGGTATTGCGTACTACACACGCTATTGCGGAAGGCCGTGATTGCGTGTAATGCAAGTCATGTCAGGGATGCGTGTTGTGCAAGCTTCTTTTGGTGTAGCGTACAACACAAGATATTAATGATATTAAAAAGAATATTTTTCAAAAAATCTCAGGGTGTTACATAAATTATGTATTGGGTTATTAAGATTTGAGGAAATACACATAAGTACATATGGAGGTATATATATATGGTATGTATTTAATATTGGTTTATGTTATGAGTTCAAAATGGATTGATAAAATGTATAAAACGTATTTCTAAGTCTTTCTAGTAAATAATACATTCAATACCTCACATAAAATAATCTATTTACATTCAAACTGGTTATGTTTTCAACCCATGATGAATTGTCACTAGGTATGATTATTCTTATTTAAGTTTATGATTTAGCCCATTTTTCATTCTCATTTATCATCACATGTTTTAAATAAAAATTATAACAATCTTAAATTCAAATTATGCATTTTGAAATATAATATGTTTTTTTAGAATAAGGATTTTAGAATTTAAGAGTTATCATTTTATGTGTCAAAACCGGTATTTTTGTGCATTAGTTATCATCACATGTTCTATAATCTTCCTACCATAATTTTCATCTATTAAATTTCGATTTAGTTCATAGTTTATACACTTAGGTGCATATTTCACTATATATATGAAAATTAAATATAATTTAATTGAACTGTTATGACCATTTATGGATTAAGGAACTAAATTATTCGTAGTGGTATAGGACACATTGAATAATATGAAAGGAGAAATTAAATATTTCTAGTAGTGTGTGGAAAATTGAATAATAAGTTAGGGGTAATTTTGTAACGCACCGACCCCAGTTACCCAGAGTCGGTGCATTATTACATAACATTGTCATGATCACAAAAAGATCAAATCTCGAAAGACTGATTGGTTTAGTAGCCTTGGAAACACTAGATATATTCATAAAGTTTTACATTACATCACAAAGTGAAAAAAACTACTAAAACAACATAGTATCCATATTCCACACTCATATCCCAACATACTATCCCTATAGGTCATTCATAACTTAATTCTTCACATCCTGGGAAAAATAAAACATAGAAAAGGGGTGAGCTCAAATGCCCAGTAAGGATAACAATATAGAGGAAACTTTCAAAAATAAGCATAAACTTTTAAGGCAATGTATAACTAAAAAAAAGCCTTTTAAACTTGAACTTAAACATAGTATGGCCAAAGAAAAATGAAATAATTCCATTTACTTATTCACATGGATATTCTACTAATCGAATAATCACATGCAATATCAATAATCACTTTCATAATGATGGAATGCATAATGCCAGACTATCATAACCACATAGCCAAGGCCTCGTGCCAAGACTACAAAGAATATTTTGTCAAGGCCTTGTGCCAAGACACTAGTTTCTCTAATGAGACCTACCGATGCATCGAGGAGCTATAGCGGGCTCCACCCGTCACATATTAAGTCCAATGCATTCTCATATGAAAAGGTTTAAACATAACATAAACATTCGTATTAAAACTAGCATACGAAATGTAAATACATTCATCATAAACTATGGATGGTATAAAAATAGCACATCAACAGTCAAATATATCACAAAAACATCAATATAATATAGAAGTTTTTTATCATAATAAATCTACTACATATAAGCATAAAATCCATCAAAGGATGTTGACATAGATGAAATCCAAAATCTTTTCAGAAAAATATCTCTTTCTATTTTTGAAATCATTTAAGAGTCATATATTTATAAAATAAAACATTTTCTTTGAAAATATTCTTATAATCTTATAAGGTAAGCTTCGATGATTTTATAACGGTGGAAAATAACCGCACCCGCCGTATAAGTTAAAAAAACATTCTTAACTTAATTCTGTCGAAAAGGTTAAAAAGCACCTTGTTTGGAAAACGATGGAAAGATTCCTTTTTAAACCTCTTATAAAAAGTCAAACAAGGGTATAAATTACTTTAAAACATATTATAGTAAACAGCTAAAATGTTTTGAAATTCATTTTTATGAAACATGGATGTGGATGATAAAGAGATCCCAGTAGATTATTACGTATAAACAACCTCGGATAATGAAGAGATTGCGAAATAACCCTTACCTCGTACTTTTCCTTGGTTGGGGTAGGTTAAAATCCTGTATAATGGTGAAATAATTGTTATTAAATTATACAAGAATCATATGTATTAATATGATATCATATATGATCTTTTAACATTGATTTGTTAATAATATCTTTGAATTATCGTCGTTTTGGGTGTTAACTTTCTCGTTTTCTTTTATATGTTTTGTTACATAAGCCATGTTTTTTATGGATAGGTTGTATCTTATTTATATACAGAATGATATAAAGTCCTTAAACATCATTTTGAAATCATAAAATGATAATTATACTTTAATGGATACGATGGAGAATGAATCTCATCGCGTTCGTGGAGACAGTAGTCCGTACGTACGCACGAGTGACAATATCATTCTTTTGATATTAAAATAATATATAAATGGATGGTTTATCATATATACAGAATAATTAACATGTTATATTTATTATTTACATGAGTTACACATCATTATTATAGCCATCCAAATAATAATATATTGAATAACAATTACACCATGACGTGGAGACGGTAAGTCGTACGTACGCACGTATGGTGACATGTTATTCAAAGGGTGGATAGAATACTAAATATGGTTGTACCATATTTATAATAACATCACAGTATTTATAAGATACTGGAGTTATTATTTTATAATGGTAATAACAAAGAATGAATAAGTGGAAGAAGAAAGGAACTTGAAAATGGGTGGTGAAAACGTTACCTCTTCATCAGGTTCTTCCTTTTGATTTGATCAAAAGGGCTCCTTAGGTTGGCTTTCTGATCAAACTAAGGCCTCTAGGTTGTAATGAGGGATGGTGGGAGAGTATTTGGGCAGAGTTTGGCCGAACCAAAATGCTTTGAAGGTGTGAAGAAATGAGAAGGAGGAGTGCCCTTTTATAAGAGGGGTGAGGGGCACCATTGGAAAAACTAGAATTATTAATTTATAATAAATTAATATTCGGTTTCTAATGGCTCAAAAGTTTATTATTTAAATTTTAAGATGGGGATAGGTCGAAAAAAAGTCAAAAAATATAATTTAGACAGGTTTGGGTCATTATATTAACCTTATCTTTAAGTATTAACTCTAAGTTAATTAGTTCACTTTTACAATGTCTCTTTGGATTTTTATATTATATGGTTAATAAGCCTACCATATACATCCAAGCGACCCCCAAGTGGTCCATTAATGATGAACCTATCATGATATATGTTTCTTGGCCGAACCTTAGATTTTTATGAATTTAATATCAATTAATAATATAATATTTGTTTTAAAAACTCTTTTATGTCAATTTTGACACTATTGAATAATTGATTTTTGTAAAACTCTTAACAGAATGATTACTTAGAAAAAAGTTAATTGAATCAATCCTAACATGTAATATTAACCTAGAAAATTATTGTAATTGCTAAAAAGTCTCAAATTATATTTATTTGTGTATTTATAATATCAATAATTTTAATTTTTTGCTATTATGGTAATTACTGCATCATCATTGTGTCATAAGTAATTTAAATTATATAAAGTATTAAAATTATAAAGAAAATATAATTATGTAGTAAATAGTTTTAGCCTTCTAATGAATATTTACAATCGAATTTATCTAATGTATAACCCTATATTAAAAATGTTTTAATAAATAAACTTTGATTTTAACTCTTTTAACTCTTCTTTGAATTAAATAATAATAAATGTCCTAATCAAATCCAAGTGGACATAAATGATAATATTTTATTCCTAAGGCTTTTTTGGTCGAGATACACTTGTCCAATATAATTAGGACATGTGTTAGGGTAATATTAATATCATTTTTACCCTTAATTACCCTATTTACTTTTAACCGTGGTAAATAAAAGTAAAGAAGTTACTATTCACTAAAAATTATTTTAATCTCATTTAACCACATTTTACTTTTGATATTAACCGTGTCTCTCAGATTTTGGAAATTCCATTCTCCGAAGCAGTAAAATTAAGTTTTATGAAAAATTCAGTTTTTTATCTACCACTTAGTAGTTTCACTATTCATCAAAAATTGATGTTTTTCAGAAAAATGCCAAAATTTCACCCTAAGCTATAATTGATATTCCAAATTCAAAATTGATGTATATTTTACAAAATTCCAAACATATAAGTTGAATTAATTAATTTCCACTGTCACAACAAATAGCGTGTTTTTAAGAAACAATATATATCAAAAGATTGATAATTGTTTATGTCCAATTTGAAAGTGAAATTAATTCTACTAAATACCATTGGATAAAATGGTAAAAATATATTCCAATTATACTTTAAAACCACTCAATAATATAATTTATCACTACAAATTATTTTGATTAAAAAAACTTGTTTTTAATTAAAATTTTGTAATTTTCACTATTCATCAAAATATTAAAGTTATCCGAAAAGTACCAAAATTTCACCTTAGGCTAAATTCGATATTCTGAATCCAAAAATGAAGTCCATTTTGAGAGTTAAAATTTCAAAAAGTAGGTATTACTATTCATAATGGCTAGTTTGATCGGTTGCGGTGTGTGTTAAAACTCGAAGTTGTGTACATCACACGCTACTGTATTATTCAAAGGAAAGCGTACCGTGGAAGATTGGGATGTTTCATTTTAAATTTTTGATGTCCCCATTTAGCCAAAAAGTTTAAAATAATGTATTTTAAAAGGGGTCACTATTAAATGTTAGTAAAAGTGCAATACTGAAAATGAATTTGTTCTTACATTATGTCTAAGAAACAGATAATATGGATTCTAAAATTTTAAGGATTATATAAAGATCAAAATTTAGTTAATACTATTCATAACCCCTTTTTAACGGCTTGTTTGGTAAGTCATAATGTTCTTGAACCCGATGTTGCGTGTAGTGCCAGTTATTAAATTATTTTGCAGAAATAACATACTATGAAATCTTGGGGTGTTACAAATTTAATAAATCAAAGTGTTGTGAAGAACTTTGATTCAAAAAAATGAGGATGCATTGGACTTAGTATGTGATTTGTGGGTCCCACTATAACCCCTCAATGCATCGGTAGGTCTCATGATACAAATAGATGTGGAATTGGCCAAGGCATTTCCCAAATTTTTATCAATGGTCTTAGAATGAGGCCTTGACATAGAGCTTATTATCTTGGCATGAGGCCTTGACATAGTCTGGCATATGCACACCCCTCATTATGTTTATGATAATTAATTAACCAAGTGGATACTGTACTTGTAGAATATACTTGGTCAAGATGTTGTTCTTATGAGTATCAGAAGAAGTAAATTCTTCTAGAATAATGTTTATTTAGCATTCTGAGATTTATCTACCCATTTATGGTTTATAGTTAGTAATGAATTTAATTGATGTTATCATTATATGTGAAACTACGATCATGTATTACTTTCATTGGTTAATCTTGTACTTGTAATTTCACATGTCACACTTATTATAAATATAATAACACTTTTTTATATGATTCATGCCATATATTTTGTATATGAATTCTTATAATTTAAACATGTTCCATTGTAACTCTGAAGATATTCCATTCAATGTTCACTTTTAATTTTTGGACAAAAATGTTATGTTATGATCTATGGGTTGCAATCATTCCTTAGGAAAATGTTTTGTGAATAATTTTAAAGAGATGTTTTCAAAAAGGTTTTTTTTGAAATTTTATTTTACTTTTAAAACCCCCTTACAGGTTATTTGTATTCTCACCCTACGTTTTAATTTAAATATTAGTGTCTTATTAGATTTGAGATACACTGATTGGTGGATTCTTTATGAAGTACTTTCTATTCAATATTGAAGGAATTTTATTATTTTTATATGGTTATCTTGGACCTAAACCAAAAATATCCTCTTTACTGTAACATGATTTGCAATTCTTTAGCTTCTGTTTTATAAAACAATTACACACCATGTTTTATTAAAACTACACTGGCTCCGGGGCACTCTAGGGCCAGGCCGTGATAGTTAGTATCATTGGACTGTATTAGACATACCAGGAAAATTAGAACAACATTAAAAACGTGATTATGTCTTATTAAGTAGAAGTTTTATTAAAATTTTCAGATGGAAGATAAATCAAGACTTATGTCTCTTCCAATGGAACTATTTTAAACTATTGTGGAAAAATAACGTTTTTTAAGGCTATTAGATTTTTGAAAACCACCGTTTTTCATGCATTCACCTCTACTGTATATCCAATTCTCCTCGTGTACTCAAACATCAATAAGGAGGAGGCTTCAACTATTTTTTTATGATGAACTCCCAATTTATGTTCTATACACTGAAGTGAATATGTAACACCCCAGGTAAATAAAGAATATGACATTTTCATATTTATCCATATTTGTGAATAAAATATTAATATGACTTTAAAGGGGACGATATGCTCGATGGCGTACCCAACACACAACAACGAGTTTCTTGGGAATCTTACGTTGCACTCTAATAATAAAATAATATTATTTTAAATAGTAGTTAACATGTAGCCGTTGTATTGGAGATAATGGATAGAAATATTAAAATATTATTATATATGTTTTAAAATGTTTTTACATTTATCCAATAAAAGATAAAGGCATAAAATACGGAAAGAATTCAATTTTAGGCATATATGCCCTAGTTTTCACTAAAGGTTCACTTATCGCCTTTTGATGGTGAACCATCATTAAATATAGTTTTGTTCAATCTTATATATTCTATTGGACCAAATAAAACTCTTCTTAATAATTGGGACATCAAAATTTACTTTGCGTAAATTTTTGGTATCTTTCCGATAAAGTTCATTTTTTTAATAAATAGTGTAAAATGTTGTATTTTAAATCAAAACCTCTGTTTAATCTAATTTATTTATATGATTAGATTATATTTTGAATTGGTTTTAAATTGTAATTAGAATATATTTTTACCATTAAATACAATAGTGGTCTTTGGAATTAATTTCACTTTGAAATCAGACTTAAACTAGTATCAATCTTTTGATACTTATTGTTTCATAAAAACGCGTTATTTGCTCTAATAGCAGGAATTAATTATTAAATTAATTAATGTGACTTATATGTTTTTAATTTTGTAAAATAGACTTCATTTTTGAATTCAGAATATCAAATATAGCTTATGGTGAATTTTTGGGATTTTTCTAAAAAACTTCAATTTTTGATGAATAGTGAAACCACTAAGTGGTACTTATAAAAAATGATTTTTCCGTTTAAATGAAATTTTTCCATCTTTGTGTTTTGAATTTCAAAAATCCGACATACATGGTTGTAATTAAGAAGTAAAATGTGGTTCAGTGGGATAAATTTTTTTTTTGTGAATAGTAGCTTATTAAGTTTTTAATAGCGATTAGAGGTAATTAGTGTAGTTTATGGTAAGAATAATGTTTTAATAAAATAAAATGACATAGACACATGTACTACCCTCATCGGATGTTTCATGGCCGACCAAGACAATCTATGGGTCAACTTGGGGACCCCATGGAGCCACTTTGGTTGGAAAATGACATAAATATCTTTTTATTTAATGTTAAAGTAAACATGACACAAACATGAGATGTTTTACTAAAACAATTTTTACATGGGGTTATACAAGTCAAATTTTTGAGTATAAATAGTCATTGGAAACCTAAAAATATATCATATATCATTGTATTTTTTTATAATTTTTAGACATTAAATAAATTAAATTATTTATGACATCATGATGATGCATCGATGACCTCATTATTTAACGATTTAAATAAAATGGAATGCTAATGTAATATCTAAGACCTACACAAGTCGAATACCTATTGGATGAGTGGATTTCAAACCCTTATCACCTTATCCTCGAAATACATGAATGCGGGACCTTTAAAATTCAAAACTCTTTTGAAAATAAAGTAACATTTTGTAACTTTACAAGAGTGCCCCTCCTCTACTCTTATAAAAGACCCCCACCTCTACCTCCTTACCCACACTCCCAAAGCCTTTGGCTAGGCCAACCCCGGCCCATTTTGTCTCTAAACTTTTCTCTATTACTCCTTGAAGCCTCACTTTGGGCAGAAGTCTTCCCAATTAAGCCTTTGAGCTCAATCCAAATGGCGTTACCCGATTTTAAGGTAATGTCTTCACTTGTGTCCTTTTGTTTTATTTTTCTTCTTCAGCCCACTAAACTCTTTTTATTCATTTATTTTGTAACAAATCCAGTATATTCAATATAATAGTATGTTCTTATAATAAGTATTCGAGCTACACTGACACACACCTACATCTAATGGTTAAAGAACTTATTGTTTCCGTGGATGGCAAATTTCTGCCTCCCGAAACGATGATTGTTCAACATTCATCTAACACCTTCAAAGGTGGCCATTAATATGACAATATATTTATATATGATATCTAATATGATTATGTTTTACTTATGCTTCTGTATTTTTCATTTATGGCGTACCTTTATTGTTTCCATTATGGGTAAACACGATATCTTCATTTAAGGAAGTGCGGACTACCGCCCCCTCAAAGTGATTTGATTCGTTAATACCATATGTGGTACGTATAAATGATATATTTAATGATATTATATATTATAACATACTGGAATTAAAATACTATTATGTATCATTAGGTTTTAATTCAATTAAATATGAAATAGAAATGGAAGTAGCGATCTTGCATACGTACAGCTTACCGTCTCCATGAACGGTACATTTCTTTTGTTATCTCAAAATGTTATGTAATATTATAAGTAGATATATATAATGGATATATATGTAATAAATTACATCTAAATTATGGATATAATTATGGAATTATAACATATATATATCTCTCTCATTTTGTTTTAATTCCATTAATATGACAAAAAATGAAAGTAGCGGTCATTCGTACGTACGGCCTACCATTTCCATGAATGGTGCTTTTCGTTTTTTATCTCCAAATGATATTTAATAGTATAAAATGAATATTTACTTGATATATATGATATTTTAATCATTAATACTATTATGGAAATTATTTACTTAAAACTACATGGGCAATGTTTTTTCTAACAAGTTTATTTTTGACTCATGTACCAAACATCGGCAAAAACGTCTGATATGAACTAATATTATTAAACAATTATTATAACATTATAATATGTGATATGAACTTAATAATAATCTCTAAAGTAGGTACTTAGGTAGTTATTAATTGACCAAATTTTATTATTCAGGAATATAAAGAAACCAACAAGACAAATTGGACTTGAGGTAAGGGATCTTACTCCTCTCTTTCTTTTTAAGTACACTTTTTATGTCATTCCTTTTAAAGCTCATCTTTATTGTAATTGATATGTTCTTTTATATTACTCTTAATTTTTATGTTCATGTGATGAGAGACCCTATTATCTCTCATCAATCCATTATGGAAGTTTTGAGTGGTGCCGTTAGGCTGCCGAATTTTTGTAAGAGATCTAACCTCTCTCTTTCTTTTTAAGTACTCTCCTTTATGTCACTTCTTTTAAGCTCCTATTTGTTATGTTGTGGGATGTTCTTTTATATTCCTCTTTCTATAAACTTTATTTTAATATGATGAGATACCCTATTTAATCTCATCAATCTATTTTTGTATGTTTTATGTGGCGCCGTTAGGCTGCCGAGTTTTCGTAAGGGATTTTTCATCTCACTTTTATTCCCGTGAGATTTATGCTACATTTGCAACAATTTCCTTTGAGTGGTGTATGTACTTCCCATTATTCTAGTCTTTTTGTAATATACTTTCGTTTATGAGTATTTACATCAATGATGTATTGTCCTTCTTTCACGGGGTGTATGTTTTGAAAGATACCCGAGTCGGTAAGGGAACCTTTCACCCTCCTCTTTATAAAAGACTTCTTTTGTTATGTCTTTTAATTCACCTACTATTATGTTGGGATATGTTCTTCTATATCCTGATTGATGTAAATTTTATGTCCAAGTGATGAGATTCCCTTTTTATCTCGCATCAACTCATTTTGATGTGACACCGTTAGGCTGTCAAGGGAAATTCTTAACCCAATTTCAATTTCTTTGGGGTCAACATGTAGTTATTGAATATGTCATCCTTTGAATATGTGTGAATGGACTTTGATTATTTTACACTTAATATCCACTTATATTTTGTTTATTCATTTTTCATACATAATTATGTAATTGATTTATCTTTAAACCAAGGATATCGTCTTTGTAAGGGACTTCGTCTCAAGCTCCTTTCATTGAGGCATATTCTGTTTTATACACAACCTTATTTTATATGGTGTATAAACCCCTTGGACTTTTACGATTATTAAAAAGGAATATTTTTTATACGAAGTGTTTATTAAATGATAAAAGGGAATATTTTTGTTGTACGTATGCAGTGACAACGACTTCTCCGCCGTCGTGACCATTATTTCAGTTTCGTCTTCCTCTACAAGACATACATTTTTTTAAATGAAAAATAAATACCATGTTTTACTTTTCTTCTATTTTGGTATTTAAAATGGTTTTCATAATGTTTTTATATCAATGTGTTGTATTGATATCTTGTGAATGAAAGGTGGAAATGTTTTGTTTCCTTTATGCATGTTTTATGTGATACGATTATGTTGAGGTTCTTGGGCATTATTATGAATACGGGTGGTTTCGTGATAAACTAAGGGTGGGTGAGCCTGATATAGCTTTCCAATGCATTGGGTAACTCGAAGGAGTGAAACATTAAGGTTTCTTCGAATAGATTTAGGGAATATACTGTGGTGGGTATTCCAAACGTAACCAAGAGGGTTACTCCCTACGTAAGAATGTTATGAATGCCTCATGTTACCTTTTATGGCTTATGATTTCTATGATTTATTCATGATTTGATGAGGTATGTTAAAGTGCCTATGTTTTATGGGTAAAGTATGATTTCATTCTTATGTATATATGAACTCATGTTTCCTTTCAATATTTTTATAACCCTTACTGAGCTTTTTATACTCTCCCATGTTTTTAAAAAAAAATTCACAGGTAAAGGGAAAGGTACATGATGGGATGATAGTGTCAAGGATGTGTCAAGAAAGAAACCATGTTTTATTTTAAATATGTTTCCATTGATGGGAAGAATGAATACTGTCTTTTATGTAACCACTTTGTTTAAATGTGGAATATAATGCATGTTTCATGATCTAATTCTATAAAACTCTAAACCTGAAAATATCCTCAATGTGTAATCTTGTAGTAACTAAAGATTAAGAAAGGTTTAAGGCTGGGGCCTTATAGTTGGTATCAATGGTCGGTTTAGATAACATTAGAGGTTATGGTATTCTTTAAGCATAAGTGGAATTACCATAATGGTTAGGATTTCAGAAAGAGCCCTAATTTTAGATAAAGTGAATGAGTAAGTATATCTTAGTGTTTATCTTCCTCTTTAGTACATGACGGTTTTTTTGATATACTCACACTGACCTTTTTGGTTTTAGTAAATGGCTGGATCTAGTAGGCACCAATGTAACAGTGGACGTGATGGAAACTGTGACCGTTTTTTGAGCAAGCAACTGAATGATATGGGAGCTGCAATGAGAACTCTTGTGATTATCCTCAACCAACAATTCGGAGTCATTATTGACCACCTAAACCTTGCTAATTTCTCTAAGGCATCATATATGCGAAAAACAAATCCCTACAGAAGTATAGGTAATAATCATAAAGGTAAGAGTGTTAAAAAACCTATGTGTCAAAGATGTGGAAAGAAACACATAGGAAAATGTTTCAAAGGGACAGAAATATGCTATAGATGTAGAAATGAAGGTCATAAATCAAGAACCTACCATTGAAAAAGGAAGCATCCAGTTGACTCAAGGAAAGGGAAATATGTTCTTTCTGAGGGATTAATTGAATGTTTTAAATGTGGTGTGCATGGTCATTATGAAAACACATGTCCTATGAAGAAGTTTCGTGAATGGGATCACCAAGAGCGTACAAATGTTCATTTACCAATACCTAATGCCATTCCCATTGAGGATGAAGAAACTGACAATGAACAATCAAAGGAATGTATTATTTCATGACTATTGTTTTCCTATTTTGGAATCATAGGATATGATTCATGCTTTTGTTTGTAGGAAAGAGGTATTTAGGAATAAGTTGGAAAGAAATGGTGAATGGATCATGAAGAATGTTGAATGAGAAAGATGTCAACATATAAGGGCTTCAAGAGTTATGGTGAAATTCTTAAGAGTATTAAGCCTCTTTTGATGATGGGGTTACATTAGATGACTTTTTATATAATGTGTAACCCTGATGTCTAATAAAAGAAAATTTTATTCAAGGAATAGTTATCTTTTCTTTTGTAAAAAGGACAACACGCAGACCGTGTGACTACCCATCATGTCAGATAAAGCTGATGGAATCGAACCCACAACCAAAGTGCGACTGGTATTTATCGCCTACCAATGGACTACGTGATGTACCTAGTTAGTTTCGCTGATTCTTTTTAGTTATATGATTTTATGAATTAAGAGTAAGTTGATTTTGGGTTATTTATGAAAATGATTAACCTATCATGGAGGATATGTGATTAGGTTAATTACTTTTCAGTACGAGACTTTAGGAGCAACTGATGTTGTTTGGAAATAAATGTTACGATTTAACTTGGAAGACTATGTGACTAAATCCTTAAAATATTTGGGTATCAATCTTAGATTGGTTTGATTTAAAAAATTTTATGGACAAATTGTTTATCGGATGGTCCTCATTGAACTTTGGGTTTTGTTGGACAAATTTTGGAGATTAAGCATAGATTTTCTTTTTAAAGGGTTATCCTTTTTTGGATTATCTGACCTTGTACTAACCTTTTTGGTTTCGGTTTTGGTTAAAGCCTAAAGACATGGGATGTATACAGTTTTCTTTGGTGGATTAGCTGATTCTCTAGAAGTTGATTATAGTACTCTTAATGCTAATAAGTCACCCTAAATACTCGTCTTTTGGAAAAAAATATGAGGTTGATTAGGGAATCTAGTAAAAGTTGAAAGTCAACATGATAAGTGATTATGTTTCCTTATGAATAAATTTCTCAATAAAAGTAACTTAAAACAAAAATGTTGTCTACTAAATTTTCCTACTGGGGAATCGAATACCGTTTAAGCCATCACAAGTTTGTGATTTTCTTATGGTTAACAGTCTCCTATACATGTTTACTATCACTCTCCCTCAAGAACATGACCATTTGCATTTTATTCCATGTACATGTTTTTCTACATGTAATCCTAGTATGGGTTAACTCGGGTGACCTCTGTACTTATCTTCCTTTATTTTAAAGTAATTTTTTTTACCGACTCTTGTTCCGATGTGGGACTTTCAAGGATGTTTCCAAGCTCAATTTCAAAAATTGCGAGCACGCAATTCCCAAAAGGGGGGAAGGATGTAACACCCCAGGTAAATAAAGAATATGACATTTTTATATTTATCCATATTTTTGAATAAAATATTAATATGACTTTAAAGGGGACACTATGCTCAATGGCATACCCAACACGCAACAACGAGTTTCTTTGGAATCTTACGTTGCACTCTAATAATAAAAAATGTGATTTTAAATGGTATTTAACATGTAGCCGTTGTATTGGCGGGAATGGATATAAATAACTAAAATATGATTATAAATGTTTTTAAATGTTTTTACATTTATCGAATAAAAGATAAAGGCTTAAAATACGGAAAGAATTCAATTTTAGGCGTATATGCCCTAGTTTTCACTAAAGGTTCACTTATCGCCTTTTGATGGTGAACCGTCATTAAATATAGTTTTGTTCACACTTACACATTCTATAGAACCAAATAAAACTCTTCTTAAGAATTGTTACATCAAAATTTACTTTGTGTAAATTTTTGGTATCTTTCCGATAAAGTTCATTTTTTTAAGGAATAGTGTAAAATGTTGTATTTTAATTCAAAACCTCTTTTTAATCTAATTTATTTATATGATTAGATTATCTTTTTAATTGGTTTTAAAGTGTAATTATAATATATTTTTACCATTAAATCCAATAGTGGTCGTTGGAATTAATTTCACTTTGAAATCAGACTTAAACTAGTGTCAATCTTTTGATTCTTATTGTTTCATAAAAACACGGTATTTGCTCTGACAGTGGGAATTAATTATTAAATTAATTAATGTGACTTATATGTTTTTAATTTTTTTAAATTGACTTAATTTTTTAATTCAGAATATAAAATATATATTAGGGTGAATTTTTGGGATTTTTCTTAACAACTTCTATTTTTGATGAATAGTGAAACCACTAAGTGGTACTTATAAAAACTGATTTTTCTGTTTAAATGAAATTTTGCTATCTTTGTGTTTTGAATTTCAAAAATCCGACATACATGGTTGTCATTAAGATGTAAATTGTGGTTTAATGAGATAAAAATAATTTTTTTGTGAATAGTAACTTATTAAGTTTTTAATCGCGATTAGAGGTAATTAGTGTAGTTTGTGGTAAAATAATGATTTAATAAAATGAAATGACCTAGAAACATGTCCTACCCTCATCGGCTGTATCATGGCCGACCAATAAAATCCATGGGTCAACTTGGGGACCCCATGGAGCCACTTTGGTTGGAAAATGACATAAATATCTTTTTATTTAAAGTTAAAGTAAAAATGACACAAACATGATATGTTTTACTAAAACAAATTTTACATGGGGTTATAAAAGTCATATTTTTGACTATAAATAGTAATTGGAAAGCTAAAAATATTTCCTACATCATAGTATTTTTTTATATTTTTTAGACATTAAATAAATTAAATTATTTATGACATCATAATGATGCAGCGATGACCTCATTATTTAACGATTTAAATAAAATGGAATGATAATGTAATATCTAAGACCTAAACATGTCCAAAAGCTATTGTATGAGTGGATTTATAACCCTTATCACCTTATCCTCGAAATAATTCAATGTGGGACCTTTAAAATCCGTAACTCTTTTGAAAATAAAGTAACATTTTGTAACTTTACAAGAGTGCCCCTCCTCTCCTCTTATAAAAGGCCCCACCTCTACCTCCTTACCCACACTCCCAAAGCCTTTGTCTCGGCCAAATCCTGCCCAGTTTGTCTCTCCACTTTAATCTCTTACTCCTTGAAGCCTCACATTGGGAAGAAGTCTTCCCAAGGAAGACTTTGAGCTCAACCCAAAGGGAGTTACCTGATTTTAAGGTAATGTCTTCACTTGTGTCCTTTTGTTTTATTTTGCTTCTCCAACCCCCTAAACTCTTTTTATTCATTTATTTTGTAACAAATAATGTATCTTAAATATAATAGTATGTTTTCATAAGAAGTATTCGAGCTACAATTACACACACCTACATCTAATGTTTCGTAAGAGATCTAACCTCTCTCTTTCTTTTTAAGTACTCTCCTTTATGTAACTTCTTTTAAGCTCCTCTTTGTTATGTTGGGGGATGTTCTTTTATATTACTCTTTATATAAACATTATGTTAATATGATGAGATACCCTATTTAATCTCATAAATCCATTTTTGTATGTTTTATGTGGCGCCATTAGGCTGCCGAGTTTTCGTAAGAGATTTTTCCTCTCAGTTTTATTCCCGTGAGATTAATGCTACATTTGCCACAATTTCCATTGAGTGGTGTATGTACTTCCAATTATTATACTCTTTGTGTAATATAATTTTGTTTATGAGTATTTACATCAATGATGTATTGTCCTTCTTTCATGGGGTGTATGTTTTGAAAGATACCCATGTCAGTAAGGGAACCTTTCACCCTCCTCTTTTTAAAAGACATCGTTTGTTATGTCTTTTAATTAACCTACTATTATGTTAGGATATGTTCTTCTATATCCTGATTGATGTAAATTTTATGTCCACGGGATGAGATTCCCTTTTTATCTCTCATCAACTCATTTTGATGTGACGTCGTTAGGCTGTCAAGGGAACTTCTTAACCCAATTTCAATTTCATTGGGTTCAACATGTAGTTATTGAATATGTCATCCTTTGAATATGTGTGAATGACCTTTGATCATGTTACACATAATATCAACTTATATTTGGTGTATTCGTTTGTCACACATAATTATGTAATTGATTCATCCTTAAACCAAGGATATCATCTTTGTAAGGGACTTCGTCTCAATCTCCTTTCATTGAGGCATATTCGGTTTTATACACAACCATCTTTTATACGGTGTATAAACCCCATTGACTTTTACATTTATTCAAAAGGAATCTATTTTATACGAAGTGTTTATTAAACGAAAAAAGGGAATGTTTTTGTCATACGTATGCAGTGACAATGACTTCTCCACCGTCGTGACCATTATTTGAGTTTCGGCTTCCTCTACAAGCCATACCTTCTTGTTAAAAGAAAAATAAATACCATGTTTTACTTTTCTTCTATTTTGGTATTGAAAATGGTTTTCATAATGTATTTATATCAAATTTTTGTATTGATATTATATCATTGAAAGGTGGAAATGTTATGTTTCCTTTATGCATGTTTTATGTGATACGATTATGTTGAAGTTCTTGGGCATTATTATGAATACGGGTGGTTCCATGATAAACTAAGGGCGGGTGAGCCCGATATAGATCTCCAATGCATTGGGTAACACGATGGAGTGAAACATTAAGGTTTATCTGAAGAGATTTAGGGAATATACCGTGGTGGTAATTCCAAATGTAACCAAGAGGGTTACTCCCTACATAAGAATGTTATGAATGCCTCAAGTTACCTTTTATTTCTATGATTTCTATGATTTATTCCTGATTTGATGAGGTATGTTAAAGTGCCTATGTTTTATGGGTAATGTATGATTTCATTCTTATGTATATATGAACTCATGTTTCCTTTCCATATTTTTATAACCCTAACTGAACTTTTTCTGCTCATCCCATGTTTTTGAAATGTTTTTCACAAGTCAAGGGAAAGGTACATGATGGGATGATAGTGTCAAGGATGTGTCAAGATAGAATCCATGTTTTATTTTAAATATGTTTCTGTTGATGGGAAGAGTGAATACTGTATTTTATTTAACCACTTTGTTTAAATGTGGAATGTAAGGAATGTTTCATGATCTAATTCTCTAAAACTCTAAACCTGAAAAGATCCTCAATGTGTAATCTTGTAATAACTCAAGATTAAGTAAGGTTTAAGGCTGGGGCCTTATAGTTGGTATCAATGGTTGGTTTAGATAACATTAGAGGATATGGTATTCTTTAAGCATAAGTGGAATTATCATAATGGTTAGGATTTCAGAAAGAGTCCTAGTTTTAGATAAAGTGAATGAGTAAGTATATCTTTGTGTTTATCTTCCTCTTTAGTACATGATGGTTTTTTGATATACTCACACTGACCTTTTTGGTTTTAGTAAATGGCTGGATCTAGCAGGCACCAAAGTAACAGTGGATGTGAAGGAAACTGTGACAGTTTTTTGAGCAAGCAACGGAATGATATGGGATCTTCATTGAGAACTATTGTGATTACCCTCAACCAACTATCCGGAGTCATGATTGACCACCTAAACCTTGGTGATTTCTTTAAGGCATCATATATACGAGAAACAAATCCCTATGGAAGTTTAGGTAATAATCCTAATGGTAAGTGTGTTCAAAAACCTATGTGTTAAAGATGTGGAAATAAACACCTAGGAAAATGTTTCAAAGGGACAGAAATATGCTATAGATGTGGAAATGAATTTCATAAAGCAAGAACCTTCCATGGAAAAAGGAAGAATCCAGTTGACTCAAGGAAAGGGAAATAAGTTCTTTATAAGGGATCAATTGAATGTTTTAAATGTGGTGTTCATGGTCATTATGAAAACACATGTCCTATGAAGAAGTTTCGTGAATGGGATCACCAAGAGCGTACAAATGTTCGTTTAGCAATACCTAATGCCATTCCAATTGAGGATGAAGAAACTGACAATGACCAATCAATGGTATGTATTATTTCATGACTATTATTTTCCTATTTTGGAATCTTAGGATATGATTCATGATTTTGTTTGTAGGAAAGAGGTATATAGTAATTAGTTGGAAAGGAATTGTTAATGGATCATGAAAAATGTTGAATGAGTAAGATGTCAACAAATAAGGGCTTCAAGAGTTATGGTGAAATTCTAAAGAGTATTAAGTCTCTTTTGATGATGGGGTTACAATAGAAGACTTTTTATATTATTTGTAACCCTGATGTTTAATATAGGAAAATTTTATTCAAGGAATAGTTATCTTTTCTTTTGTGGACATAGTTATAAAGAACCATTTGGGTTTATATGATCCTTACTTTTGAGGTAATTATGGGTTACTATATGTTATGATTGAAGTGAAAGGCATGAGATAAAATTGAGGTTAAATTATGTTATGGTTATTTTTGATGATTTTATCCCTTTTTGAGGAATGATTTGAGAATTATATATTTTGGAAAAAGGACAACACGCAGACCGTGTGACTACCCGCCGCGTCGGACAAAGTTGTGGGAATCAAACCCACAACCAAAGTGCGACTGGTATTTATCACCTACCACTGGACTATGTGAAGTCCTTGGTTAGTTTGAATGATTATTTTTAGTTATTTAATTTTATGAATTAAGAGTAAGTTGATTTTGGGTTATTTATGAAAATTATTAACCTATCATAGAGGTTATGTGATTAGGTTAATAACTTTTCAATACCATACTTTAGGAGAAACTGATGTTGTTTGGAGATAAATGTTACGATTTAACTTGGAAGACTATGTGACTAAATCCTTCAAATATTTGGGTTTCAATCATAGATTTGTTTACTTTGAAGAATTTTATGGACAAATTGTTTATCGGATGGTCCTCTTTGAACTTTGGGTTTTTTTGGACAAATTTTAGAGATAAAGAATAGATTTTCTTTTTAAAAGGTTATCCTTTTCTGGATTATCTGAACTTGTACTAACCTTTTTGGTTTTGGTTTTGGTTAAAGCCTAAAGACATCGGAAGTATATAGTTCTCTTTGGTGGATTAGGTGATTCTCTTGAAGTTGATTATAGTACTCTTAATGTGAACAAGTCTCCCAAAATACTCGTCTTTTACAAAAAATATGAGTTTGATTAAGGAATCTAGTAAAAGTTGAAAGTCAACATGATAAGTGATTATGTTTCCTTGTGAATAAATTCCTCAATAAAAGTAACTTAAAACAAAAATGTTGTCTATTAACTTTTCCTACTTGGGAATCGAATACCTTTTAACCCATCACAAGTTTGTGATTTTTTTATTGTTAACTTTCTCCTAGACATGTTTACTATCACTATCCCTCAAGAACATGACCCTTTTATTTTTCTTCCATGTCCATGTTTTTCGACATGTAATCCTAGTATGGGTTAACTCGGGTGACCTCTGTACTTATCTTCCTTTATTTTAAAGTGATTGTTTTACCGACTCTTGTTCCGATTAGGGACTTTCAAGGATGTTTCCAAGCTCAATTTTAAAAATTGCGAGGAAGCAATTCCCAAAAGGGGGGAAGGATGTAACACCCCAGGTAAATAAAGAATATGAAATTTTCATATTTATTCATATTGGTGAATAAAATATTAATATGACTTTAAAGGGGAAGCTATGCTCGATGGCGTACCCAACACGCAACAACGAGTTTCTTGGGAATCTTACGTTGCACTCTAATAATAAAATAATATTATTTTAAATGGTAGTTAACATGTAGTAGTTGTATTGGAAGGAATGGATAGAAATAACTAAAATATTATTATATATGTTTTTAAATGTTTTTACATTTATCCAATAAAAGATAAAGGCTAAAAATACCGAAAGAATTCAATTTTAGGCTTATATGCCCTAGTTTTCACTAAAGGTTCACTTATCGCCTTCTGATGGCGAACTATCATTAAATATAGTTTTTTTTCACTCTTATAAATTCTATTGGACCAAATGAAACTCTTATTAAGAGTTGGGACATCAAAATTTAATTTGTGTAAATTTTTGGTATCTTTCCGATAAAGTTCATCTTTTAATGAATAGTGTAAAATGTTGTATTTTAATTCAAAACCTATTTTTAATCTAATTTATTTATATGATTTGATTATCTTTTTAATTGGTTTTAAATTGAAATTATAATATATTTTTACCATTAAATCTAATAGTGGTCGTTGTAATTAATTTCACTTTGAAATCAGACATAAACTAGTGTCAAACTTTTGATACTTATTGTTTCATAAAAACACGGTATTTTCTCTGACAGCAGGAATTAATTATTAAATTAATTAATGTGACTTATATGTTTTTTATTTTGTAAAATAGACATCATTTTTTAATTTGGAATATCAAATATATCTTAGGGTGAATTTTTGGGATTTTTTCTGAAAAACTTAAATTTTTGATGAATAGTGAAACCACTAAGTGGTACTTATAAAAACTGATTTTTCCATTTAAATGAAATTTTCCCATATTTGTGTTTTGAATTTAAAAAATACGACATACATGGTTGTCATTAAGAAGTAAAATGTGGTTCAATGGGATAAATTTTTTTTGGGTGAATAGTAACTTATTAAGTTTTTAATCGCGATTAGAGGTAATTAGTGTAGTTTATGGTAAGAATAATGTTTTAATAAAATGAAATGCCCTAGACACATGTCCTACCCTCATTGGATGTGTCATGGACAACCTAGAAGATCCATGTGTCAACTTGGGGACCGGATGGAGCCACTTTGGTTGGAAAATAACATAAATATCTTTTCATTTAATGTTAAAGTAAAAATGACACAAACATGAAGATTTTTACTAAAACAATTTTTACATGGGATTATACAAGTCATATTTTTGACTATAAATAGTAATTGGAAGTCTAAAAAGATTTCCTACATCATAGTATTTTTTTTATAATTTTTAGACATTAAATAAATTAAATTATTTATGACATCATGATGATGCAGCGATGACCTCATTATTTAACGATTTAAATAAAATTGAAAGATAATGTAATATCTAAGACCTAAACTTGTCCAAAACCTATTAGATTAGTGGACTTAGAACTCGTATCACCTTATCCTCTAAATAAATCAATGTGGGACCTTTATAGTCCGAAACGATTTTGAAAATAAAGTAACATTTTGTAACTTTACAAGAGTGCCCCTCTTCTCCTCTTATAAAAGGCCCCCACCTCTACCTCCTTACCCACACTCCCAAAGCCTTTGGATCGGCCAACCCCTGCCCATTTTGTCTCTCCACTTCCCTCTATTACACCTTGAAGCCTCACTTTTGGCAGAAGTCTTCCCACGGAATCCTTTGAGCTCAAACCAAAGGGAGTTACCCGATTTTAAGGTAATGTCTTAACTTATGTCCTTTTGTTTTATTTTTCTTCTCCAACCCCCTAAACACTTTTTATTAATTTATTTTGTAACAAATACAGTATATTAAATATACTAGGATGTTTTTATAAGAATTATTCGAGCTACACATACACACACCTACATCTAATGGTTAAAGAACATACTGTTTCTGTGGATGGCGAATTTCTGCCTCCCGAAACGATGATTGTTCAACATTTTTCTAACACCTTCAAAGGTGGCCATTAAGATGACACTATATTTATATATGATATCTAATATGTTTATGTTTTACTTAATCTTCTGTATTTTTTATTTATGGCGTAATTTTATGGTTTCCATTATGGGTAAATGCGATATCTTTATTTAAGGAAGTGCGGACTACCGCCCCCTCAAAGTGATTTGATTCGTTAATACCATATGTGGTACGTATAATGGATATATTTAATGATATTATATATGATACCATACTGTCATTAAAATACTATTATGTATTATTATGTTTTAATTCCATTAAATATGAAATAGAAATGGAAGTAGCGTTCATGCGTACGTACGGCTTACCGTCTCCATGAACGGTACATTTCATTTGTTATCTCAAAATGTTATGTAATATTATAAGTACATATATATAATGTATATATATATTATATTACATCTAAATTATGGATATCATTCGGGAATTATAACATATATATCTCTCTCTAATTTTGTTTTAATTCCATTAATATGACAAAAAATGAAAGTAGCGTTCATGCGTACGTACGACCTACCGTCTCCATGAATGATGCTTTTCTTTTTTTATCTCCAAATGATATAGAATAGTATAAAATGACTATTTACTAGATATATATGATATTTTAATCATTAATACTATTCTGGAAATTATTTACTTAAAATTACATGGGCAATCTTTTTTCAAACAAGTTCATTTTTGACTAATGTACCAAACATCAGCAAAAACGTCTAATATGAACTAACATTATTAAACAATTATTATAACATAATAATATGTGATATGAACTGAATAATAATCTATAAAAGAGTTACTTAGGAAATTATTAATTGACCAATGTTTATTATTCAGCAATATAAAGAAACGAACAAGACAAATTGAACTTGAGGTAATGGATCATACTCCTCTCTTTCTTTTTAAGTACACTCTTTTATGTCATTTCTTTTAAAGCTCATCTTTCTTGTTATTGAGATGTTATTTAATATTACTTTTAATTTTTTTGTTCATTTTATGTGAGACCCTATTCTCTCTCATCAATCCATTTTGGAAGTTTTGAGTGGCGCCATTAGGCTGCCGAATTTTTGTAAGAGATCTAACCTCTCTCTTTCTTTTTAAGTACTCCCCTTTATGTCACTTCTTTTAAGCTCCTCTTTGTTATTTTGGGGGATGTTATTTTATAATCCTATTTCTATAAACTTTATTTTAATATTATGAGATACCCTATTTAATCTCATCAATCCATTTTTGTAAGTTTTATGTGGCGCCGTTAGGCTGACGACTTTTCATAAGGGATTTTTCATCTCACTTTTATTCTCGTGAGATTTATGCGACATTTGCCACAATTTCCTTTGAGTGGTGTACGTACTGCCAATTATTCTACTCTTTGTGTAATATACTTTCATTGATGAGTATTTACAACAATGATGTATTTTCCTTCATTCATGGGGTGTATGTTTTGAAAGATACCCAAGTCGGTAAGGGAACCTTTCACGCTCTTCTTTTTAAAAGACTTCGTTTGTTATGTCTTATAATTAACCTACTATTATGTTGGGATATGTTCTTATATATCCTGATTGATGTAAATTTTATGTCCAAGTGATGAGATTCCCTTTTTATCTCTTATCAACTCATTTTGATGTGATGCCATTAGGCTGTCAAGGGAACTTCTTAACCCAATTTCGATTTCTTTGGGTTCAACGTGTAGTTATTGAATATGTAAACCTTTGAATATGTGTGAATGAACATTGATTATTTTACACTTAATATCCACTTATATTTGGTGTATTCGTTTTTCGCACATAATTATGTAATTGATTTATCCCTAAATTAAGGATACCGTCTTTGTAAGGGACTTCGTCTCAATCTCCTTTCATTGAGGCATATTCTGTTTTATACAGAACCTTCTTTTATACGGTGTATAAACCCCTTTGACTATTACGTTTATTCAAAAGGAATCTATTTTATACGAAGTGTTTATTAAACGACAAAAGGGAATGTTTTTGTCGTACGTATGCAGCGACAACGACTTCTCCGCCATTGTGACCATTATTTGAGTTTCGGCTTCCTCTACAAGCCATACCTTCTTTTTAAAAGAAAAATAAATACCATGTTTTACTTTTATTCTATTTTGGTATTCAAAATTGTTTTCATTATGTTTTTATATCAATGTGTTGTATTGATATCTTGTGATTGAAAGGTGGAAATGTTATGTTTCCTTTATGCATGTTTTATGTGATACGATTATGTTGAGGTTCTTGGGCATTATTATGAATATGGGTGGTTCCGTGATAAACAAAGGGTGGGTGAGCCCGATATAGCTCTCCAATGCATTGGGTAACGCGAAGGAGTGAAACTTTAAGGTTTCTCCGAAGAGATTTAGGGAATATACTGTGGTGGGTATTCCAAATGTAACCAAGAGGGTTACCTCCTACGTAAGAATGTTATGAATGCCTCAAGTTACCTTTTATGTCTTATGATTTCTAGGATTTATTCATGATTTGATGTGGTATGTTAAAGTGCCTATGTTTTATGGGTAAAGTATCTTTTCATTCTTATGTATATATGAACTCATGTTTCCTTTCCATATTTTTATATCCCTTACTGAGCTTTTTATGCTCATCCCAAGTTTTTGAAATGTTTTTCACATGTCAAGGGAAAGGTACATGATGGGATGATAGTGTCAAGGATGTGTCAAGAAAGAATCCATGTTTTATTTAAAATATGTTTTCGTTGATGGGAAGAATGAATACTGCCTTTTATGTAGCCACTTTGTTTAAATGTGGAATGTAATGCAAGTTTCATGATCTAATTCTCTAAAACTCTAAACCTGAAAAGATCCTCAATGTGTAATCTTGTAATAACTCAAGATTAAGTAAGGTTTATTGCTGGGGCCTTATAGAATGTATATTAAGGGTTTATTTAGATGCATTACCCTCGACAAGAATGATTCATCTCAAGAGGACTTCTAAGAGGTTTCCTAGGTGGGTGACCTTCGAGCAGCGTACCTATGTGAAATCTTGTCCTACAGTCTCCGTAGTCATGTTATGGACTTTGAAATTTTTCAGAATGATTCAACCCATTATTATTATCGAAATCATGTTCATATTGATGTCTCTCAACTTGATACATGCCATGATTCTCTCACACTAAACATTAGATGTCCATATAAGTTTTATCCTAGTTACCCGCGTTGCATCTGGACCAAACAGATGGTAGAATTTGGAACTACATTGGGGATCCACTTAACTAGAAACTGGTGAAATCACCAACACCATTGGTACTTGTGAAGAGACATCTTGAAAGATGTCAGGAAATCTATACAACTGAATTGTGAGAGGGAGCGAATGATTATGTAACACATAGGTCTTTATAAACCATGAATAAATAGATAACGTTATATTTTATGTTTTGGTACTTTAATATGATTTTACAAAATAACGTCTCTGTTTTAATATGTTTATTCCATATTGTTTAAAACATGTCCTTTTAATTTTTCAAATATAAGATGTGCGTTCACCAACCATCCTCTTATAACTCCCCACTAAATTACTAGAATGCATAATTGTCAAGTCATGTTCAGAAGACTACAACCCTTTCACAAACCTACGCCAAACCTGAAAACACCTCTATAGAGTGTCCCTTAGCTCAAATATCCTCCGTTCCAAAAAATGTGAGAGCTAAATCAATAACTGTATCGAAAATTCACAATATGTAGAATTTAAACAGATAGGGAAGTACCATGAAGGTCACTTCTTTGTTTCATATTGTTTGAGAACTATCAATCCATGGGAAAATTTTGTGAAGATTATTTGGAGGGTGACACTCAAGAAACCTACCTATTTCAAGTCATATTTTTTATAATTTATTGGATGCTTTATGAGTTCAATGTTTTCAATCATGATGTAGTGTGAGGGATTTATAAGAAACTAGTCCACTATAAAATCTATGACTGCCACACTTATCGTGCCTCTCTTTGGAAGACTGAATGTTTTATGCATGGGTTTGAACATGAATTATCATGGTCTATATGGGACAAAGACATAGAGGAAGTGAATTATAATATGGGGATCCACCTCGAGACATTAACATATTATCCGCTGTGGTGGTCCTAGAGGAGGGGACCTCGGGAGTGAAGCCTGTCTGGTTTTGCTGTTGGTTGTGTACGTGTGTTTTAAAATTGAGAGGATGAAATTATTTAAAGGGGGATAATGTGACGCACCAAACCTATTTCACATGTGATAATAGTTATATTATGGTTTGATTTTGTTTAATTTCCCTTTATATCTAAACAATTTTTTCAAAATAAAAACAATGATAGTTTTATTTAATTAAACACTAAAATGATTACATTACTTCCAGGATAAGAGAATCCAACTAACCAAAATTTCTACCTAAGATACCTATTATAATTACAATTAGGCTACCTAATACAAAAAAAAATCCCAAGAAAAGACTGTGGGTACTTAGGATCCGTCATGATGAACATCAGTATATCTAGAACTGTAAATCCCCGACCCCATCTACCCAGAGCCGGTGCATTACTTCGTAACATTGGCATGATCACAAAAGACCAAGTCTCGAAAGACCGATTAGTTTAGTAGCCTTGGAAACACTAGATACCTTCATAAATCTTACATTACATCATAAAGTGAAAAACTAATAACAAAGTCTTCATAGTCCACACTCATATCCTCTTCTGACTATCCCTGCAGGTCATTCATAAAATACTTCTTCACATATTGGAAAATATTAAAACATTAAAAGGGGTGAGCTCATATGCTCAGTAAGGATAACAATACTGCGGAAGCTTTCATAAATAAACATTAACATTTAAGGCAATGTATAACTAAAACAAAAGCCTTTTTAAACTTTAACTTCAGTAAAATATGGCAAAAATAAAATTAAATACTGCCATTTACTTACTCACATGGATATTCTACTAGTCGAATAATCACATGCAATATCAATAACCACTTTCATAATGAGGGAATGTATAATGCCAGACATTCTGAAACATTTTGTCAAGGCCTCGGCCAAGACGTCTAAAATGATTAAGGCCTCGGCCAAAACCATAAATAAAATTGGGAAAGGGCCTCGGCCAATTCAACATCTAGTTGTCTCATGAGACCTACCGATGCATCAAGGAGCTATAGCAGGCTCCACCCGTCACTTATTAAGTCCAATACATTCCTCATATGAATAGGATTAAACATATCATAAACCATAACATAAACGTATCACATAAAACATGCATAAAGGAAACATAAAATTTCCACATTTCAATCACAAGATATCAATACAACACATTGTTATAATAAAAACGCTTTCAAAACCATTTTCAATACCAAAATAAAAGAAATTTAAAATTTTATATTTATTTTTCATTAAATAAAATGGCTTGTAGAGGAAGCTGAAACTCAAATAATGGTCCCGGCGGCAGAGAAGTCGTTGTCACCGCATATGTACGGAAAGAAAAACATTCCCTTTTTTTCGTTTAGTAAAACGCTTCGTATAAAAAGATTCCTTTTGAATAAACTTAAAAGTAAAAGGAGTTTATACACTGTATAAAAGAAAGTTGTGTATAAAACCAAATATGCCTCAATGAAAGGAGATGGAGATGAAGTCCCTAAAAAGATCATTTTTAAAATAAAATAGATCTATTATGTGTAATAACTATAGGTACACATAAAGAAAGAAAAAATAAAAAATAGGACATAATAACATCATGACATAATTTGAAAGTAGGAGATTAACCCAAAGAATGGAAGTTGGGTCAAGAAGTTCCCTTACCTTGCGTCTTGTCCTGACTCGACCGTTCTTTAACCTCCTGAATAATAAACTAGAGTTAATTTCTATTTACTTAAGAACCTTTTTCATGTTCATTATTCCTTTTATATCCCTTATTACCATGTTATGAACATTATTTAATTATTTAAGTTAATAACGGTCGTTTTTTCGATCTTTGGTACTTGAGTCAAAAATAAACTTCCTATAATTTCAAGTTGTTCTTGTGGTGAAATATCCATTATATCCAGAATTATATTCATGATGTAGATATCATATATATGATATATATCCAGTATATACATTCATTCGTAATGTCACGTAACATTTAGAGGTAAGAAATGAAATGCACCGTTCATGGAGACGGTAAGTCGTACGTACGCATGAACGCTACATTCATTTCTATTTCGTATTTAATGGAATGAAATCATAATGATATAAATTTATAATATAATTACAGTATAATATAGTGTATAATACCATTTAATCCATCCTTTATACATCCCACATATGGCATTAACGATTCAAATCACTTTGAGGGGGCGGTAGTCCGCACTTCCTAAAATGAAATTATCGCGTTTTACCCATAATGGCAATCATAAAGTATGCCATAAATGAGAAATACAGAAGCATAAGTAAGACCTAAACATATTATATATAATATATAAATATAGTGACATCTTAATGGCCACCTTTGAAGGTGTTATATGAGTGTTGGACAATCATCGTTTCGTGAGGCAGAAATTCTCCATCCACAGAAACCGTATGTTATTTAACCATTAGATGTAGGTGTGTGTAAGTGTAGCTCGAATACTACTTATAACAACATCTTAGTATATTTAGGATACTGGTGTTGTTACAAAAGAAATAAATAAAAAGAGTTTATGGGGTTGGAGAAGAAAAATAAAACAAAACAACATTAGAGAAGACATTACCTCAAAATCGGGTAACTCTTTTTGATTTGAGACAAAGGCTTCCTTGGGAAGAGTTATGCCCAAAGTGAGGCTTCTAGGAGTAAGAGGGGGAAGTTGGGAGAGTATTTGGGCAGAGGTTGGCCGAGCCAAATGGCTTTAAGGTGTGAATAAGGTGGGAGAGGTGAGGGCCTTTTATAAGTGGAGTGGAGGGGCTCTTTTGGAAAGATTGAAATGTTACATTATTACACAATTCTTTTCGGATTCTAAAGGTCCCACACTTATATAATTCGTGGATAAGGTGATAAGGGTTAGAAATCTACCCATCTAATAGTCTTTGGACAAGTGTAAGCCTTGGATTTTACATTATCTTTTCATTTTATTAAAACTGTTAAATAATGAGGTCATCACTGCATCATAATGATGTCATAAATAATTTAATTTATTTAATGTCTAAAAATTATAAAAAAAATACTATGATGTAGGAAATATTTTTATCTTTCTAATTAATATTTATAGTCAAAATTTGGACTTGTGTAACCCCACTTAAAAACTGTTTTAGTAAAATAACTCATGTTTGTGTCAATTTAATTTTAACATTAAATAAATATATATTAATGTCATTTTCCAACTAAAGTGGCTCCATGGGGTCCCCAAGTTGACCCATGGGTTTTATTGGTCGGCCATTACTCATCCAATAGGAGTAGGACAAGTTTCATGCTCATCTCATATTATTAAAACATTATTTGTACCTTAAACTACACTAATTACCTCTAATCGTGATTAAGAACTTAAAAGTTACTATTCACCAAAAAATTATTTTAATCTCATTGAACCACATTTTACTTATTAATGACAACCATGTATGTCGGATTTTTGAAAATAAAATCACAGAAGTGGTAATATTTCATTTAAACGAAAAATCAGTTATTTAACTACCACTTAGTGGTTTCACTATTCATCAAAAATTGAAGTTTTTCAGAACAAGGCCAAAATTTCACCCTAAGCTATAATTGATATTCGGAATTCAAAAATGATGTCTATTTTAGAAAATTCCAAACATATAAGTTGCTTTAATTAAATTTATAATTAATTCCCGCTGTTATGACAAATAGCGTGTTTTTAAGAAACAATTTACATCAAAAGATTGGCAATTGTTTATGTCCAATTTCAATGTTAAATTAATTCTAATGACCACCATTGGATAAAATGGTAAAAATATATTCTAATTATAGCTTAAAACCAATAAATACTATAATTTATCACACTAAATTATTTTGATTAAAAAGTTGTTTTAAGTATTTTTCACTATTCATAAAAAATTAGAAGTTCTCAGAAAAATACCAAAAATTCAACATAGGCTAATTTCGATATTCCGAATCCAAAAATGAAGTCCATTTTGAAATATAAAATTTCTATAATTTTAAAAAGTGGTTATTACTATTCATAGCGTCTACTTTGATTAGTCATGGTGTTTTAAAACTCGAAGTTGCGTACAATGCAAGCTATTGCATTATTGAATGAGAAGCGTATCATGGAAGCTCGGGGTGTTACATTCTCCCCTCCTTCAATAAATTGCGTCCTCGCAATTTGAAATTTTTCTTTGAAAATAAAATGTTGAAAATAGAAAATACCTTTGAGTAAAACCCACATCGGAAATAAGGTTAATAAATATATAACACTAAAAGAAAGCAAGATAAGTACAAAGGTCACCCGATATAGCCCATTCTAGGATTCTATGAAAATATGGATATGGAGGAGAAACAAACCATCAAGGTCTGATGGAGAGTTATAGAAAACAGGATTAGGAGAAATTTTAACCACAAGAAAATCACACACTTGTGATTGGTTAAACGGTCATTGAATCCCCATTTGGAAAAGTTAACCGACAACATTTTTGTTTTAAGTTACCTTTTATAATGTTGAGGAATTTATTTAGGAGATTTACTAAGAATGTATGGGAATATACATACTTGTTATGTATACTTTCATTCGTTAATAAATTTTTACCACAAACCCAACTTTTACTCCAAATGGTAACGGAACTCAAAAATATTCTATTTATCCTAATTGTATAAGGTTCCAAATGTTAACACATACCATTTAGATTAGTAAAACTATTTTGTAATAACCAGGGACTTCATGTAGGCTAGTGGTAAGAAATAAAGGCTTGTCGCACTATGGTTGTGGGTTCGATTCCTGCAGCTTTTTCCGACGCGACGGGTTATTCCTCACCCTGCAGGTTGTCCTTTTCCTAAAACTATAGTATTATAATATTCCAAAAATAATCTTCAGAAATGCTTTAACCTTAAACAATACTATCCATGGTTCAACTTAATCCATTCCAACCTTAATAGTTATCCAAAATACCTCCGTCCAGACTTTCTCTAAAAGGTCTCTTAATTCCAAAATCAATTTATCAGATTCTCCAAACAAAGTAAAGTTTCTCTTATTGTCACATACTAAAAATATAATTACCTTCATCAAATTAAAACCTTACTGAAATCAAAAAGTACTGCAGTACAATCCTTATATATATATCACATTATTCTAATAACCAGAATATAATCCATGAGTCCAAAAGCACAAATACATTAGTTATTCTGCTTCAACTGTAGTAACAACATAAGATTGTCCTTGATCCCTTAGCCTTTTCTGAGGTAAGTTTCCCTGACGCTTAGGACATTCATTTGCATAATGACCCATTTCTCTACAATTGTAGTATTCAACATTGATAGCCTCATTCTTTCCCTTGCAATCACGAGCCTGGTGACCCTTTTCTACACATTTATAACAAACTCCCATTCCTTTTAGTCAAGTACCAGGGTGATTCCTCCCACAATTATCACATAATGGAAAATCCTTCTTTCCCTTTTTCCCTTTATCTGTCTCTTGTTCCACCGTTCTCTTCTTCTCTTGCTTTACTTTGTTGTCATAAGACTTAGAGAATTTCTTTTCTGTCTTGAGAGCACACGAGACAATATCTTCGTATGATGAGAAGGATTGTGATACTAAATCTCGACGGAGAAATGGTTTTAACCCATCAAAGAAACGATCAATCTTACTCCTTGGGTTACGTATATAATCGGCAGCATGCCTCGCTAACCTTGTAAAGTTAGCCTCATACTTTGCGACATTCTCATCCTCCTTCTGCCTCAAACTCAGAAATTGCCTTTCCATATCTGCTCGATGGTCACGAGGAAAGTATTTTTCTAAGAAAATCTCTTTGAACTCCCTCTATTCCATATTCGATACGTCATCATCTTCCTTTGTGTTTTGAATCAGCGACCACCACTGATCGGCATCTCCAGTGAGGCGGTAAACTGCCATGACAACCTTCTCCCTTTCACTACTCCCCAAGGCATGTAATATTTTCTCTAAGGAATTTATCCATTGCTCAGCTACTAGAGGATTTGTACTCCCATTGAAGGTTGGTGGTTGTTGCCTCATGAAGCGGTCTAACATTGATCCTCCACGTTGCGGAGCAGGGTGCTCCATACGAGTAAGGTTATTATTCATAACCTGAGTAAGTTGTCCCAGTATGGTAATAAGTTGATCAGCACCAGTTGTATCTCCAGATCCACAATAATTATCTTGAGCAGGAGGGAAATCCCTACACGGAGTGCGTGCATTGATACAGTTTCCATTCCTTCCACTAGGCGCCATTTCTAAACAATGGCATAAACTATATTAGTTTATAAATCAAAATACATAATTTCATACTTGTAAGATACTTAACATAAATTGAACTATTTATGGATATATTCCATAAAAATGTTTTCTTTGAGGAAGTATATACTCATAACCCTTCATAGTGGTTTATAAAGAAAATGAGAATTATCCAAAGGATATCCCCCGGGAGTGTCGTAACCAAGAGTGCAGCAAGGCCTGTTGTCGTGCACCAGTTCCCGTTCGAGTCTTGCTCAAAGCGGTGTTTTCGGGTTTTACCCCTAGGAACATCTGTGCCAGAGCAGCCTCTACCTGCTCGTATCCAGACAGGGATGTATTTCTCGGAAAACTCACAAAATCTCTACAATACCAAAATTCTAGGAAGTTCTTCTATACTAATCCTCAAAGTCTATCTTCGGGCTATGTGCTCTAATCAGAGTTTATCTAAATCTAGCTTCCAAGGTTAGTACTAAACTGCCTCAGATACCAACTGTAACGCCCCGACCCCAGCTACCCATAGTCGGTGCATTACTTCGTAACATTGGCATGATCACAAAAGATCAAGTCTCGGAAGACCGATTAGTTTAGTAGCCTTGGAAACACTAGATACATTCGTAAACGTTACATTACATCATAAAGTGAAAAGTTACAATAACAAAGTCTCCATAGTCCACACTCATATCCTCTTCTGACAATCCCTACATGTCATTCATAAAATACTTCTTCACATCCTGGAAAATATTAAAACATTGAAAGGGGTGAGCTCAGATGCTCAGTAAGGTTAACAATAATGCGGAAGCTTTCATAGATAAACATAAAAATTTAAGGCAATGTATAACTAAAACAAAAGCCTTTTAAACATGAACATCAACATAATATGGCAAAAGTAAAATGAGATAATTCCATTCACTTCCTCACATGGATATTCTACTGGTCGAATAATCACATTCAATATCAATAACCACTTTCATAATGAGGGAATGTATAATGCCAGACATTCTGAAACATTTTGTCAAGGCCTCGGCCAAGACATCTAAAATGATTAAGGCCTCGGCCAAAACCATAAATCAAATTGGGAAAGGGCCTCGGCCAATTCCACATCTAGTTGTCTCATGAGACCTACCGATGCATCGAGGAGCTATAGCGGGCTCCACCCGTCACTTATTAAGTCCAATACATTCCTCATTTGAATAGGTTTAAACATATCATAAACCATAACATAATCGTATCACATAAAACATGGATAAAGGAAACATAACATTTCCACATTTCAATCACAAGATATCAATACAACACATTGATATAATAAAAATGCTTTCAGAACCATTTTCAATACCAAAATAAAAGAAAGTTAAAACTTTGTATTTATTTTTCATTAAATAAAATGGCTTGTAGAGGAAGCCGAAACTCAAATAATGGTCACGGCGGCAGAGAAGTCGTTGTCACCGCATATGTATGGAAAGAGAAACATTCACTTTTTTTCGTTTAGTAAAACGCTTCGTATAAAAAGATTCCTTTTGAATAAACTTAAAAGTCAAAGGAGTTTATACACCGTATAAAAGAAAGTTGTGTATAAAACCAAATATGCCTCAATGAAAGGAGATGGAGAAGAAGTCTCTAAAAAGATCATTTTTAAAATAAAATAGATCTATTATGTGTAATAACTATAGGTACACATAAATAAAGTAAAAATAAAAAATAGGACATAATAACATCATGACATAATTTGAAAGTAGGAGATTAACCCAAAGAATGGAAGTTGGGTTAAGAAGTTCCCTTACCTTGCGTCTTGTCCTGACTCGACCGTTCTCTAACCTCCTGAATAATAAACTAGAGTTAATTTCTATTTACTTAAGAACCTTTTTCATGTTCATTATTCCTTTTATATCCCTTATTACCATGTTATGAACATTATTTAATTATTTAAGTTAATAACGGTCGTTTTGTCGATCTTTGGTACTTGAATCAAAAATAAACGTCCTATAATTTCAAGTTGTTCCTGTGGTGAAATATCCATTATATCCAGAATTATATTCATGATTTAGATATCATATATATGATATATATCAAGTATATACATTCATTCATAATGTCATGTAACATTTAGAGGTAAGAAATGAAATGCACCGTTCATGAAGACGGTAAGTCGTACGTACGCATGAACGCTACTTTCATTTCTATTTCGTATTTAATGGAATGAAATCATAATGATATAAATTTATAATATAATTACAGTATAATATAGTGTATAATACCATTTAATCCATCCTTTATACATCCCACATATGGCATTAACGATTCAAATCACTTTGAGGGGGCGGTAGTCCGCACTTCCTAAAATGAAATTATCGCGTTTTACCCATAATGGAAATCATAAAGTATGCCATAAATGAGAAATAATGAAGCATAAGTAAGACCTAAACATATTATATATAATATATAAATATAGTGACATCTTAATGGCCACCTTTGAAGGTGTTATATGAGTGTTGAACAATCATCGTTTCGTGAGGCAGAAATTCGACATCCACAGAAACCATATGTTCTTTAACCATTAGATGTAGGTGTGTGTAAGTTTAGCTCTAATACTTCCTATAAAAACATCCTAGTATATTTAGGATACTGTTGTTGTTACAAAATAAATAAATAAAAAGAGTTTATGGGGTTGGAGAAGAAAAATAAAACAAAACAACATTAGAGAAGACATTAACTCAAAATCGGGTAACTCTTTTTGATTTGAGCCAAAGGCTTCCTTGGGAAGAGTTCTGCCCAAAGTGAGGCTTCTAGGAGTAAGAGGGGGAAGTTGGGAGAGTATTTGGGCGGATTGTGGCCGAGCCAAATGGCTTGAAGGTGTGAATAAGGTGGGATAGGTGGGGGCCTTTTATAAGTGGAGAGGAGGGGCTCTTTTGGAAAGATTGAAATGTTACATTATTACACAATGCTTTTCGGATTCTGAAGGTCCCACACTTATATAATTCGTGGATAAGGTGATAAGGGTTATAAATCTACCCATAAAATAGTCTTTGGACAAGTGTAAGCCTTGGATTTTACATTATCGTTTCATTTTATTAAAATCGTTAAATAATGAGGTCATCACTGCATCATAATGATGTCATAAATAATTTAATTTATTTAATGTTTAAAAATTATAAAAAAATTCTATGATGTAGGAAATCTTTTTAGCTTTCTAATGAATATTTATAGTCAAAATTTGGACTTGTGTAACTCCACTTAAAAACTGTTTTAGTAAAATAACTCATGTTTGTGTCAATTTAATTTTAACATTAAATAAATATATATTAATGTCATTTTCCAACTAAAGTGGCTCCATGGGGTCCCCAAGTTGACCCATGGGTTTTCTTGGTCGTCCATGACTCATCCAATAGGAGTAGGACAAGTTTCATGCTCATCTCATATTATTAAAACATTATTTGTACCTTAAACTACACTAATTACCTCTAATCGTGATTAAGAACTTAAAAGTTACTATTCACCAAAAAATTATTTTAATCTCATTGAACCACATTTTACTTCTTAATGAAAACCATTTATGTCTGATTTTTGAAAATCAAATCACAGAAGTGGTAATATTTCATTTAAACGAAAAATCAGTTATTTAACTACCACTTAGTGGTTTCACTATTCATCAAAAATTGAAGTTTTTCAGAACAAGGCCAAAATTTCACCCTAATATATAATTGATATTACGAATTCAAAAATGATGTCTATTTTAAAAATTTCCAAACATATAAGTTGCGTTAATTAAATTTATAATTAATTCTCGCTGTTACGACAAATAGCGTGTTTTTAAGAAACAATTTACATCAAAAGATTGGCAATTGTTTATGTCCAATTTCAATGTTAAATTAATTATAATGACCACCATTGGATAAAATGGTAAAAATATATTCTATTTATACCTTAAAACCAATAAATACTATAATTTATCATAATAAATTATTTTGATTAAAAAGTTGTTTTATGTATTTTTCACTATTCATAAAAAATTAGAAGTTCTCAGAAAAATACCAAAAATTCAACATAGGCTAATTTCGATATTCCGAATCCAAAAATGAAGTCCATTTTGAAATATAAAATTTCTATAATTTTAAAAAGTGGTTATTACTATTCATAACGTCTACTTTGATTAGTCGCGGTGTTTTAAAACTCGAAGTTGCGTACAATGCAAGCTATTGCATTATTGAATGAGAAGCGTATCATGGAAGCTCGGGGTGTTACAAGAACCATATCAATCGTGTTAAGCATAAGAAGAATTATGAGCACGATCTTCTCTATCTCGTTTTTTGAAATTGGAACACCCAAATTCATGTATATATATGTCAATAGAGGAAATATTACCATTTATCTCTTGATGATATCTTTGAGTGTCTAATTTCTATAATACCTTATAGCTGTTGGGTATTCTGGTGGTTTAATTTAAAGTATCTAGTTATAATGAGTTTTCCAAGTGCTTAAAGTGTGTATTGAAGATATAATTATAAAGATGTTTGTAATAAACTCTATTTATATATTTTAGAATGATAATGATTAAATGTTTAAAATTTCTTTGAATGATAAACCTTGTGTTTTAAAATATATCTCCGGAGAAGCACACATCTGATACTACATGGTTTTGGTACAAAGAAACAAATTTTTGAGTTTGAAGGCATACCTTGGAAAAATGAAATTAATGACTATTGTTGTATTTAATGTTTTATCTATACTTAGTGAATAAATATTTTATTATTTCTATGTTTTTAAAAGATACCTTGAAATGATTTCATCGTAGATGAATAAAAATAATGTTTAATTGAAAATACGTTTTGTATTTAAAATATAAAATTAGAATTGGATTTTTTATAGATTTTGATGTTTGATGTTATGAGAACATAAATGATTATAAACTAATGAAAATACTAGTTTTTAGAATTATATTTAACCATAATATAGAATTTATATTCTTTTATTTAAGACACTTTTATTTATAATATTCTTATGATTAACTACAAGTGAATTTTACTATGCAAAATTTAGGTTAGTCCCCCACTTACCAGAGGACGACCTAGAAGGATGATCCACTCAAGGCCTTGGTGGGAATCTCACTCACATCCCCTAGAAATGGACCAGGTCTGTGCATGCATGGTATGTGCTATGTTGCAGGTGTTAGTATTCATAGTTAGGCCCAAACATGCACAGGTGTGCATGTGTATGGGTGTTAGAAAGCGCCACCATTCGGGGCGGCACGTCAGCATGGGTGGGCGCAGAAGCACGCCCACAAAAACATCGTACAAGGCAGTATCAGTGAAGGGGAAGAGGAAATTCTGAGACCTAGCTGAGATCCCCAGGCTTATAAGGGATCCACGAAACACATCCCATTTCCATGTGGGATGGGCATTCTAATGTGGGATCTTATCTAAGCCATCACATCTCGTCGTGCAAGATCTGAGTTGTCTGATCAGTTTGGTTTTCAACTCCTCGTTGCCGTAATTTCTCTACCACATTTTTTTCATCCATTTGATCTAGTTGTATCTAATATTGACCATTAGTTTCATTTAAAATGCGGCATTGCTCACATCCATCTGATGAAATCTGATCAAATCACACCCATTCATCTATTTTTTTAATTCATCGAATCTCTCTCAGCTGTCTGATCTCATCTTGACTGATCAGACCCATTAATCCTTTTCCACACCATCTTTATCTACCTTTTAATTATAATTTCTTTAACATGTGCCACACCAGTATCTCCATCTACTATCTTTTCTTTTTTTCCCTCACTCATGACCTCAGGTGGCCCCTCATTCTTTCTCATTTTCCACAAGACCATGTGCATTGGTCTTTGTTTAAACTAAGGTCCCTCTTTTTTCATTTCATGTTTCCTTAAAAATATTTCATATATGGTTTATATGTATAATTAAAATTTCACTCGAACCATACATGTGTTTTTCCTCTCCAACACTTCTTCATGCTCTTCTCAACCTCTTCTCCTTCTTTGAACCAGGTACATGACCTTTGATTGCCTTGATTTGTTTTGTTTTATGGATAGTTTATGTATATATAAATATATAAATGTGTGGGTGTATTTTTTTGTGTATAGATATATATACATTTGTTCTTATAACCTCCTGATTTTCTTGAATGATCTTATAAAAATGATTTCTAGTTTTTGAAAGTTGCTTTTGTCATATAATTCAAAATGAGGTTTTATGTTTGTACCTAAATTTGGTTTCATATCATATATAAACATATGTATATATGTGTTCTTAATAAAACCATATCGATTTCTTAATTTAAGAAGGAATAACTCTTACATTAACTGGAATGCATAATGAACAAAAGCCATGTTAAGGGTAGAGGTGAATTAAGTTCATTTAATTATAAATAAATAAGTATTTTTTTTCACATACATATAAATATATATGTATTTATGAATCAATACCCTCAGTTTTACAAAGTGAATGTTAATATTAAACATTTGATTAGATGATTTATTTAATACACATAAATTATGTATTGGGATTTTATGATTTGATCAAACACCCTTAAGTACATACAGCGGTATATATATATATATTATATGAATATAATATGGGTTCACATTATGAGTAAATAATGTATTGATAAAAGTTATAACAAGTATTTTGAAGTTTGTTTAATTAATTATATTTTCAATACCACACATAAAATAATCTATTTACATTGAAACTGGGTTTGTTTTCATTCAATGATGAATTTTCACTAGGTACGCTTCAATTTATTTATGTTTTTGATTTATCCCATTTTTCATTCTCATTTATCATCACATGTTTTAAATACAAATTATAACTATCTTAAACTCAAATTATGCATTTTGGAATATAATATTTTTATTTTCATAACAAGTATTTTAGAATTTATGGCATATCATTTTCTATGACAAAACATGCATTTTAAGTGCCTTAGTTATCATCACATGTACTATAATATTCCAACCATACTTATCATTTATTAAATTGACATGAAGTTCTTATTTTTGATACTTTGGTGAAATTTTTAGATCATATATGAGAATTTTAAAGAATGTAATTGAACTGTTATGACTATTTATGGATTAAGGAACTAAATTATTCAAAGTGGTATGGGACACTTTGAATAATATGAAAGGAGAAATTAAATATTTCAAGTATTATGTGTCACTTTGAATAATAAGTATGGAGTAATTTAGTAAATTAATTTTGTGTGAAACACTTTTATTTAAAGAAATGTGGAATGCATTGCACTTAGTATGTGACGGGAGGGGCCTGCTATAGCCCCTCAATGCATCGGTAGGTCTCATGAGACAAATATATTTGGAATTGGCCAATGCCTTTCCCAAATTTTGATTTATATTCTTGGAATGAGGCCTTGAAAGAGTGTTTATGGTCTTGGCAGGGGGCCTTGACCCAATCTGGGAAAAGCACTGCCCTAATTATATTTATGATAATTAACTAACCAAGTGGTTATTCGAATAGTAGAATATACTTGGTTAAGAGCATGTACTTATGAGTATCAGAAGAAGTAAATGCTTATGAGATAATGTTTATTTAGTATTCAGATATTTATCTTCCAGTTTATGGTTTACAGTTATCAAGGAATGAAATTGATGTTAACATTTTATGTGAAACTCTAATAATGTATTACATTCATTTGTAAATTATATACATGCACTTTGGCATGTAGAATTTATTATTATCAGAATAAAACTTTCTTTATATATATCACACCATATATTTTGTATAACCATGCTTATTATTGGAACATGTTTCATTATAACTCTGAAATTATTCCTTGAAATGTTCACTTATAATTTTTGAACAAAATTATATGTTGTTGTCCATGTGTTAAAATATTTACTTAAGAAAATGTTTTCTGAATAATTTTAAAGGAATTTTTTCAATTAGGTTTTTTTTGAAATATAATTTTATTTTTAAAACACCCGTATATGGCATTCATATTCGTACCCTACATTTTAATTTAAATTTTAAAAGTATAGTTGTTTTGAGTTACAATGATTGGTGGCTACATTACGAAGTCCTTTATATTATGTATTGAAGAGGTTTTATTATTTGTATCTAGTTCTCGAGGACCTAAACTAAAAGAATCCTTTTATTGGAACATAATGTGTAATTATTGATCTTTTTTTTATAATAAATTTACACACCATGTTTTAATGAAACATCACATGCTCCCGGGTAGTAATTGGTCAGGGCGTGACAGAATATGAAAGAATAAAACCTAAATTATCCTATATTAAATTGAGATTTATATAGGTTGAATTGAAATCTGATGTATTAATTTTAAAGGGTATGAAATTTTGAGGTTGAATTTTTCTTATTACAAAAAATTTCTTATGGTTTTAATAGATCATTACTCATGTTAACCCCGTTTTGGTTTTATTAATGGATAAATCCCGAATTGTCCAAGTTAAAAATGGATTCTATGGGTAATAAAAATAATGGACTAATGAGGAACTTAATGGGATAATACATTAGATGAGAAATATTTTGATAATGTTGAACCGCCTTTCATGAATTAGAGTTAATAACATGAACATAGTAGGATTACCCAAAAACCAAAAAAGATAAGGATTTATTCTCATGGGAGTTCATGTGATTAGAATTATGAAGGAAAGAATGTTCAACTTCTTATATGTCTATAAGGTGGTAGGAATCACAAATGTGTTTTCCTTAAATTAAATAGGATATGATTTATATATGAAAAGGAGGACATATTGTACATAGTTACTCAGGAAAAATGGTTATCTTTGTTGACATAGTGAAAAAATGTGACAATCAATATACAACATTTTCAACTCACTATCTTAAATGTGGTAAAGATAGGAATTATTAAATCCATTTCCCTAATATAAGGGCTAACAAGGATGATAGGAAGAAGTATTTTCCATGAAATGGGAAATATTATTCAACCATAACTATGTATGTGTGTTTTTCAAATTAAATGGAATCATAAACACTAATCACCCTATGATGAACTATGTGTGTTGTATTTATATAGATTTCAACCTTCTTCTATATTACTAAGAACATAAAATCTCCACCATAATGACGATATAATAAATTATTAATAAAAACATTTAGTGGTATAATTATTTTATCCCAATTATAGAAATCCTATTCAATTGTTTTTATATGAATTTTTATATATAAAATATTAAAATCCTTCCTTAAGTAAAATTGTATTTGATATTAGGCATGGATTTGATCTATTGACATAGTTTCCATGATAATTCTCAAGACATTAAAGACACATATAAAAACCAACCAATTTTCAGCTAATAATATAATAATGATTATAAACTCCAAATAGAAAAATTACTCTCATTATATTAGGGTATTAAGAACAATTTCTTAAAGGAAAAAATATAACATTAGGTATATTCCTGTTATAAGGAATATGATATATTACAAGTCTTCCATAATATTGTAATGGATATGTCCCATTATAACATATATCTTGAGTAGTGATAACCATTAATATTCCCCTAGGTATTGTTAGTATTAAGTAACAATTAAAATTGTTACAACAAAAAAATTAAGGGGGGAAAATGTATTCCCATGGGACATTAGAAGAATACATTTTCAATAACCTATTAATTATGAATCAAATCAATTTTTATATTTTTTATTTATTCAAAGAAATTGAAATAGATTACGAGATAAGTCATACAAGATATGAATTAAACTAACTACCCATTATTCATTTATAATAAAACATTACAACAAACCCACATGAAACTATGTATTAAAAACAATGAATTTTTAAATTTCCTTAGATTCAAAGCGGATAACAAATAAAAAATAATGAAATCTTAAACTCCATGAAAAATTATGGATTATATTCACCCTTTAAGATAATCATTAGCTAATAAAAACCAATAATGATGAATAACATCATGAATCGAGAAGGAATATTAAGATATCTAAGATGAAAACAATATGTGTGCCTTATGAAGTGTGAATGGAATGAACGAATTTAATAAGGCCATATAAAGGGAAAAAATTGAATGTTATACATATAATAGTTAGAAATATGGTAATAGGAATTATGATCCTTGGAAATTTGGCCATTTGATATACATGTATCCGAAAGGAATATTGATGTTGTGTATTGTGTGAAATAAAATTAAAATAATATATTCTAGGAAAAATAAATAATAACATATTATTAAAATATTAAAATGATAATATATATATATATCTGTGTGTGTTACATAATATTTATAAAATTATAATTATTAGTGTGTGATATTATATATTTATTAAATTCATAAAAATAAATTAATATGAATGCATTATTAAATATAAATTTTAAGAATATAAATATTCAATTTAAATGGTAAAAAGAAAATTAATATAAAAATAATATTTTTCAATGAAATAATTTTCATTAAGAGTTTTATACTTTTTATTAATAAATTAAATGAACCATTTTTCAAATATTATATTAACATTATTTAAATTATAAATTGATTTGAAATAATATTGAAACATTTAATGTTCAAAATTGACATTTCTTAATAAAAACAGGTTTTCTTCATTATATTTTCATTTAAAAAAATAATTGTATATTATAAAATATATATTAAAGGAAAATAATATCCTTTATAAAATTATTAATGTCAAATTTATATTTGTCTTTTTTTTTGAAATTTTTATGAAATTACAAATTTTAAAGTGAATAGTGAAAATGCAGTTTTTACCAAAAGTATAACTATTATGATATAAAAAAGACAAATATGTTTACAAATAATTTTAATATATCAAATATATATTTATGGAGTAAAACTATTCATCTTTCAATACTACTCAAAATGTAAAAAACCTAGGTTTAATATTTTTTGAACAAAATTAATATTTTCTAAAAAATAAAACGGTTTTTTCTACAATGTAAATGTTTTTTACCTAAAATTCCATTTTAGATGATTCAAAAGAGATATGAAATTTATATTTATGAAAAAAAATTAAATCATGATAATAAAATACATGGATAATTTTACCATATATTTATATTTTAATCATAAAAATACACTTTATTGTAATATGGGGTTTTATATATGAAAATAAAATAGACATTCTTCTATATATGAGTTGTTTGCTCTGAAAGGGATGTCCATAATTTCATGAAAGATAACTCTCTTGATTGACTTGGTTACTCTCTTTAGAAACTAGCAAGATGCTCTTTCTCTGAGGATGATTCATGCATACTCTTCAAAAGTCTAACCCCCACATAGAGAATGAAAATATAATCAGTACGTTGGATTCATTAAGAAAATGGATTCAAACTCAATACGGATGGCTTGTGCATCTCGGGTGACATGTAATGGGGAGGGGTAGTTCATTATTCTGGTGCTAGTGTTGTCCTTGCTTTCAAGGCCCATTATAGAACTGGAAATTCACTACATGTGGATGCTAAGGAATTTCGTACTTGGATCATCCTTTGACGCCAGGGGAAGGTCAGCTTTTCTCATGTGGAAACAGACACCATGATCATCCATGACTCATTTTATAAATTCTCCATCCCCTATTCGATATCCCATGTTATCATGAAATACAGATCTCTCCTTAACAACAATATATTTGTAACCCACACTTAGCGAGAGGGGAACAAGGTCGCAGACCATCTAGTTTTATTAGCCATTAATGGTTCCAATGTAACCTTGTTTCCCAAAATCACATTCTTTAAGCCGGAGAGGGTGAAGTCGATATGAAGGGATTCCCTTTTCCTCCACTACTTTTGGCCCCCTATGCCTTTTTTGTGTTTTTTCATTGCATCCTGGTACATATCTTCCTTGAAAAAATATATGATGATGATGATGATGATGAGTTAATATTTAAAATATCATTTTTTGGAAAAAAAATTAACTTAAAAAGTAATTATTATTCACTATGGTAGCACAATTATTTTTCAAAAAATTATTCATTTCAAAATATTTTGTTTATTTAATATAAATGGATTTATTTGTAATTAATAATTGGATATGAATATTAAATATATATATATATATATAATTAACATTTATTTAATATTTAATTAATGTTAAAAAATATTTCAAACACATAATAGTTAAAGCATCATCATTCTACACATACTAGTTTTCTATATAAAATATGTTTTAATTTGAAAGTTAATTTTATCATATTTAAAAATTGAATTCAGTTAAATGGGCCCAAATTCAATCCCATCCTATAAAAAAATGGTATTAAGGATCATCTAATTTTTGTAGTGATAAAATAATTACCAACATTAATATTTAATCAATATTAATAAGTGTTAAAATGGGTAATCTAATGTGGCACAATTTTTAAAAATAAAATAACTCTTTTGACTATATATAATAACATTGTTAGTTTTGTAATCCAATCCAACGTGTCTCACCTATATTTCTTCACCTAACTCATCAAACATACTTAACCCTCATATGATATCATATTTACCCCTTACCCAAGTTTAGTTTCAATGAAAATACCCTCTTTTTCACCTGTGAAGGGATTTAACTTGCACACATTATCACATCACTCTAATACCATCATAAAAATTGTCATGCCACCATCACAAATTCAAAGGTAATGTTTTATGATGCCATGGTGAATAACCGTGGTATTATATTTTTACAACACCTTCATGATAAACTTGTGTGATATGCTTTAGAACGTGTCATGTTTATATAGTGGAAACATTTCCATTTTGTGCCTCATTTTATCATGATAATGTTATACATCATGTTTTTATATTCATGTTATTATGTATATATTACAATATTTTTGTGTAATTTTAAGTACCTTCTTATACTTTGTGTTTTTTGAAGGTTTAGTGGTTCCCATAAAGAGTTTTGAATCATTTTAGTGGCTTATGAGTGGTCTAAGAATTTATCTAGGTTAAATGCTCTATTTTTATCAATGGTGGTTGGAGATTTGTGTGAATAGTGGTTGGCCATGTGTTTCCTGGTGAACTGTAACTAAAAAAATTGTTTATCATTCCATTTTTATTCTATTTTGAACCTAGTCTTCCTCTGTCCGACACTAGGTACTGAAAACACCTAGGTGATGGCATTAGAATAGGTGTGACCCCATTAATGACCTCAAATCCAAAATGGGGATAGGAAATCACCACAACCACGGTTCTAAGTGAGGTGCGGTAAAAAAATCATGGACAAGGGAAACCCACCATGACAAAATAAGTTTTAGGTTGAATAATTTAATAACACTATAACCAGGGCCAGCTCATTTTGGATGCTATGGTTGTAGTCATGCTTTCTATGAATCTTGAAAAATACACACCTTAATCCTTGTATACAGAGTGGTTCAAATTGAGGAAAAGGCATGTGACGTTATGGGGGTTTAAATTCAATTTTGATTAATCATTTTCAACTATTAATAAATCCTTGTGCCACAATTGAATCATTCCTTTTATTTTTAGGTAGTCCAGAGATCCAAGGACTTGTTTGTGTGGTTTATCAAAGTGTGGACTCATTGAAAGAATTTTAAATTTGGAAATTTTTGTTTCTATATCCATTTGTGACTATTTATTTAATCCTTTAGATACTAACACTAGTTCATGGATAATTGAACACTTTTGGTTCAAGTATTCCCTTTTAATCCCATTTTATTTTGACTATTGTTATTTTACTTAGTGTTTTCTTTTCTGTTTTTCCCCATTTTTAGGAATGAATTATTGGCTTTTTAATTAGTGTTTATTTGGTTTTAGATTCCTTCTAAACTTCTTACATCATGGTGGTGTTACTTTCATGTGTGGTAGATCCTCGATCATATGGTCTTTTGATAATAATGCTGATCTTCAAAATCACGGAATGGAAATAATATATTATCCCAATATATTATGTTAATTCATAATATTATCACGATTTATCTCCATGGGTGATATTATAATTAACATTAATAAATATTAAACCATATTAAATAATGAAATTTTTTTTGTTATAGTGATCACATGTGTTTCTACTATGTTAATGATATTCAACATTTTTTCTAAATAGTTTGATATCTTTGTTTATTCTTTGGATTATGATTTTTTATGATATGTTTTAGAATTTTATTTGAAATTGGATAAATAACGAAAATCTAGAAATGATTATTGGTTATATAACAATGGTGTTGATAATGATTGTTGACTAAAAATAAAAGTTTCATATTTAATGAAATAGTTTCTAATAATTTTATAGCAATAAAATGGATTCTTTATTCATTTTTAATTGAAATAATCATTCCTTATATTTTTTTAAAGTAAAATTTATTCTTGAAATCATGTTTAAATAATTCCTATATCTTGATAGTTGGTGCCTTAAATTTCTTGTGGTTGTAAACTATGATAAATTAATTAGTTAATTTAATATGGTAAGGAGTCGGTTGTTTGATAATAATATATTTTATTAGTATAGTGTGAATTATTTTTTATGATAGTTACATTCCTTGTTTTTATGTTATATATATTGTTATGACTACATGTTGTTTCTTTCCTTGTGTTATTTCTCTATACGCAAGCCTTCCTATAAAATTATATGCAATACTGGGATGGTTGATGGTTGTTGAGATATGGGGGGGGGTGGATTATTGGGTTTGTGGAAGAAGATGGTATCTTTGCTGGTGACATAGATGCTTATATGAATTGTGGTTTCAGATACTATATTGTGACCAATAAATCATGTTCAACGTGGGATTTTCCATTATTTTTTTGATGAAATTATAGATGATTTCATGATAATGAATCTATTTTAATGTATTGACAGTTTAATTGATTCATTTCTTTCATTTTTTCCCTTCATCTTAAAGAATTTATATTTTCATAGTTTTTTCATCTCTTTTATAGAAGAATGGGATGATTACTAGAATATCTAGAAATATGGAATGATAATGAAAAATAAATATTTTGAATTTTTAGGTTTATAGTCTTAGGAATAAAAATGAGCTTAATATTTATAAAATATGGGATCAGTTAGTTTATGTATGTATGGCATGGGAATCCATTAATGATGAAGTTAATGTAAGATTTAATTGTTAACAAAAACAATTAATATAATGTTGTATGTTTAATAGAAATAAATAAATGAAAGGCTCTTCAATTCTTGTGTGCATATATGGTATATATGAACTTAGTGTTAGTAGAAGGGTGTGTGAGGGATTCTAAGTTATGCTGAGTCGTAGTTTAGGATGTCTCCCACAGTGGGTTGTTAATTAATTATATATATATATATATATATCATTTTTGTTATGTAATTTCATACACTTCCCACCCATGTCGACAAGCTGACTAACACCCAGTGGAATCTAAGAGGGTGTTTCCCCCAACATCTAGGTCGGCCTTCCAGAAACAGATGGCTATATACCCCTTCTTTCCTTGATCTATTATTTATATAATATAATGTGGTGTTCTACATAGTTTTTACCTTCCCATATAAGTTAGTATAGGGATGTAAAGGATTAAGGTAATTTTATATGAATGTATCTTTCATTATAGTATCCTATGAACTATTTTAGTAATTTCAGGTATAGGTTATAAAGGATTCAGGAATAATACCTGATATAAGAGTTGTTATGGCTCCTATAAACTTCTTAGTTATTATCTATAGATGTGGCATGCTGTGATGAGATGATGTGATTCACATGATTCATTTTCAGTGATGATGTGATTACGTGATACATGGGGAGTGTCATATGATACCATTGAAAAGGTTTCTTCTTGATTTTTGTTTGGAGGGAGATGTCTCATGACATGTGACTTTAGAGAAGAGTGGAAGAAGAGTGGGTAAGTGATAGCAGGGTACCATTATATTATATTTTTTGGATATTATTTGAATAATTAAATGAGATACATGTTGATAGATCTATGATGAATATGGGAACATATCACACCTTCTTAGGTGATGAGTTATTTTCACTAGTTCTCTATTCTGATTTAGTATTCCTTATTTATATTTTCATAAGAGGATTCAAGGATTATCTTACTAATTATACCTATTATGCTTATGCTATATTTATAAAAACCTTTTTACGAACTGATGATTAGTTTGTGGATTGGGATGAACATTACTAGCTTTTGGTGTTTTTCTCTAGATGTTTGGGCTTTGAGGTCTCCACCAAGGACTTTTAATTTTGGTACATTTAATAGCATTTTAGTTATTTAGTTCTATAACATTACATGCATGTATTGGGGTATCTCATTACTATTTTTTAATTTGATTTTTCAACGTCTTTTATCTTATCTCTATCTTATCAATCTTATAGGGTATCATCTCTCATTTAGGTGTATGATTTACCCATTTTACTTTTCACCTACCCATGGACTCCATTAGATGGGATTATGGAATCATTATAACTCATCACTCATTATAGGACCATGAGGGGTACCTTTAGGGAGATGGGGGTGTGAAAACATGGTAACAAATGTTTAGGTTGTGGGATTTAACATTAGATTACTATAGATATGAGGCTGATGACAATAAAACTTAGAAGAAGATACATATAGAGTTTCAGTACAAGTGTATATAGAAAAATGAGGCATCCATTGAAGATTCAATGATAGAAGATAGGTTTTAAGATGTCACAATAGCCTTCTGTTCAATCCATATTTTTAAGGATCACTGAGCTTTTTTAGTTGTTATGATGTAATGTGGCATATACAGATAATGGAGTTACATGTTATTCAAGGACCTTTATGATTTATCTATCTCACAAGAGATGTTTCAGGAATACCAATTTAGTGGTGTTTCATTTTTTGATTGTGAAGGTGGTAAATCGCTAAAATTTTATTACACAATAGCATGGGAGTTTCAGCATATGAATTTTTTTGAATAATTTTAGTACCCTTCTCTGGTATACATTATAATTGTTACTAGATGAGACTATTTGGGAGATTAATTTCAAGGAATATTGTGTTCACGTATCCTCTTCCAGGACACTCCATTTATATTGCTGACATATCTCTTAATGCCAGATATTGAAGAGGTTGTTGAGATGATACATTCGGAAACTGGGTCATCATGAGAGGGTATCCATTAGTATTCCCCACATCACATATTTGTTGTTGATCATTCTGAGTTTCATGGAAATAAGTCATTTGGGATAGCTAGGGTTATTCCTGATTCCTCTTTATCTTGGTTCTCTAGGGGTGATGGATCTCAGGCCATTACCATGTGATAAATTTTTTGTTTTTTGCGTACTTTTCATGGCGATCAATGTTGAAACTTTATGACCTTTTAAATTATGAATTCTGTATTTTGATTCATTCGTTTGGTTTCTCTATTTGAGTGGTTTTTTCCAAGGAATAAGAAATAGTGTTCTCCTTCCATTGACCAAAACAATGGATCTAGGGAGGGTACAAGGTATCTCCATGATACTCCTCATCCTCATAGAGTATAATGCAACCATGGAGGTAATCTTCATCAAGTTCATAGATGTCATAGATCAATTCATGTATAGATACACACTTTATAGTTTCCATCTCCAAGTGACCATGACATTATTCAAGGAACCCTTTACATGTTTACTACTTCGGAACATGCTTTTTTTTATTCAAGATCGACAAACCCCTTCATATAACCTACCATAGTTCATGCTTCAAGACAGTAGGTGGAAAAGATTTTTGTTCCCTTAGCGTTGAATATATAAGTTATAGTCCAATCTTACATATATTAATTTTCTTGAGAATGTGAGCTTATTATGGGGAAGCACCGCTCTTAGGGACATTTCCTATGTTTTCTGATACATCAATAAGGCATCATTCTTATCATGGGATATATATATATACAGTGAAAAATAATGGGGATTTCATTATGATTTATACAGTGTTAAGTGATGATGATGGAGATTCCTTCATGTTTTTTAGTTATTGAAACACTTAGATAGGTCAAAGGAATGTTCTATGTTGGTCTTCCATGATGATTCTCAGCTCATTGGAGACTCAACTATTGGTGTTTCACAATGTTGTGGATAACTACAGTAACATATTTTCAGAGGAGGTTGTGGTTCTACCTCCTTGTTGGGAGAATGTGATCATGATAGAGATATAATGGGTCAATGCTCAGATATTGATGTCTCTAAATAGGATTTAACCTTTTGAGTTGTGGGAGCTATAAGTATAAATTGATGATTTGTTTTAGTGTGGTTTTTTTCAGTTGAGTGTGTCAAATTGCAGTTACCCATATTTTCATTTGAAAAAGGCCCATATAATTTTTTATATTTTTATCAATTATCCTCACATAAGTCAAGTGATAGTGGAGAATCACTACCCTCTTCCATGGATTGATGATTTTTTTTATCAGAATAAATGTGCGAGTTGTTCTTGAAGATCGATCTAGGATTAGGATATCATCAAAAGTGGATGAAACAAAATTATATACCAATGTCCAAATTTTAATGTTGTTATTTGAATTATGAGTTAATTGTGATGGTTTTCACTGTGATGAATTCTATAGCAGTTTTTATAGGGTTATTGAACATAGTGATCTGAGAGTTCTTAAATAATTTCTCTGTGGTTTTCATCGATGGAATACTTGTTTACTCTATGTCTGAGAAAGTGTGTGCTTATAATCTATGGGAAATTTTGGGAGTTCTTCATCAACAATATCCATTCAGTAAGTTATCAAATTTTGGGTTATGATTTTATAAATTTTGTTATTTTGGGAATTTCATATCCCAGTGTAGATCATCAGTTGTTCCTTCAATGATCAAGGTGCCTATTTATTGAAATCCCCCATGAATGCTTTGGATGTGTGAATTGTTCTCAGTCTTACAAGCTATTATAAGAGGTTCCTGTATGATATCTCTCATATTGTGATCCCTATGACATCCTAGACCCAAAATTATCATAAATTAGTATGTAATTATGATGTTATTCATATACACCAAATGTTTTATTTTCTCTAGTTACATATTTTTAATGAAAAGTGCATATTTTTTGTGAAAGGCTAATGTTTTAATATTAAAAATAATTTTTAAGCATTATAATTATTAATCCAGATTCGAGTCAGTTTTCAATTTTATTTATAACTCTTACAGAACATATCCATATTATTTTATCTTTTTTGTACGGTTTATAATTCAATTTCCTACTAATAATTAACATTGATCTTGCTCCACTTAGTCAAATTTAAGGGTCATATATACCGTAGAATAAGAACCAAGGAATTTTTCAATGAAACTGCACCAGCCATAGAGATAGAATTTTTGGGATCAATACATATGACACAATTTTATGAAAGTATAGAATATGTTCTTTCATATCAAAAAAATCATGGATAAAAATTTGATGCCCAAATCCATAAACAAGGGCCCCAACTGATGCTTTTAATTCCATCCCATTATTTTCCCTTGAATTAAAATAATCACACCTTAATTGAAATTTATCCAAATACAATTGACGAATTGAGGTGATATTTTGTGTTCATAAATACAAGATAAAAGAGATACACTTTTTATAATAAAGTTTTTAGATATAAATAAAATCCTCTTGACCAAAAGCTCATTTTAATTTTGACCTTGGAAAAATCATTGATAAAAATGGACCGCAAGATATTATGCAGTAAAATAGCAATAAATTTTGATCAAAAAGTATAATGGCCACTAAATTTGGACTGTGTACTTTAATAATTCATATCAAAAAATTTATGAATAATATTTTTCCTGATTCGAATTAATAAATTATCAAATTGTTGAGACAATTGGGGGGGCCGATATAGAATGAAAACAAACCACCACCTTGGGATATAAATACATGACAATATTTTCCCTGTACGAGGTTTACATTTCAAATCATACGAGGATATATGTGAATGAACTTTTACTTTTAAATTATTAGAATGATCTTACAAACTCAGTTTTTCACTTGAGATACCTTTCCTTCTCTCTTTGTTTTCGTGTTCTTTTTCGTTCTTTTCAATTATAATCATGAAAGATGTTTTCAATTTCATTTTAATATTAATGCTGGTTTCCTCTTCATATCTTCTTTTAATAGTCCACCCTTTATATTAAAATATTAATGGTCTTAAAATAGTTTAAATCATTTTGATACCCATTTCCTCAATTTCGTTGTCATTCAATCAGAAATGTGTTTTTTATTATATTCATGTTTTGTGAGTGTGTTCGGTGCACAACTCTTATCTTATCCCATTTATTCCTTTATCATTATAATTTATCACCATAAAAATATTAAACCAGATCAATAAACATATCAATGTATGAGTTAGTCATATATTTGGGTGATCCATAATCTGGGGATGTTATGTGATTGAGGGATTTTACTCGAATAATATTATTTAGGTTGACATCATGCACGTTAAACATAAAATGTCATGGTTTGTTGACATGATTTGTTTAAGATATGGATTACATGGATTACATGGATTATTAGATCTATTATTACACTACCATAAATAAGAATTGACTTTGATTAGAACCCTATTTAAGTTAATTCTTGAATTAATGCCTCAACACTTGGAAATTATGATCAAAATCACTATGTGAAGTGGGTGCTATCTTAATGAAATATATTGAAAATATTGGGGATACAACTTCATTAACTAACTAATAATGAACTCACCCAAATAATTATAAAAACTTGAAATCTAACTTCATCAGTTAATCATTTAATTTATTCTATATAAACATACCCCCATAAAATGATAAATTATAAACAATCGAATATAAAATTTCTACCATCATTTAGGATTCGACCTGAGTGTCTCTATACACATTAACAGAGCATAGGACTATTTAATTCTATATCTGCAAAACTCGGCCACACTTCAAATAGATCCATTATCGAGGATGTTGTATCGTATATTTTCTAGTTTTTTTAATAAAAAAATATCAAAAATAAACCACAAAAATTATGTAAAAACAAAAAAGAAAACCCACCTTCCCATAAAAATAATAAATATAAAAACAAAAAAGAAAACATTCCTTATTCAACATTTTCAAACATCTCTGAATATCACGTATCCTCCCAAAAAATCCATCAAAAATTTTGATCTATAAATTGAAAGAACACTTGATAGAATTAGAATGAACGTTAGGTACAATAAAATAACTCTGTAACCATTCATTACCCAACCAATTGGAATAAATATGGACATTCCTAGAGAACAAACCCATAAAAAATCACATTAGTTGATATGAATTACCAACCCATTGGTATTAAATATTCAAACATCAAGGATTATTTTGAACTCAAATTGGGTTTGATTCATCTTCTACCTCATTCAAACGGGATAGGTAGTAAGGATCCTCATTTACAAATGAAATAGTTTCATGTGGTGTTCCCTACCATGTATCCTTTAGGTTTTTCTGAAGAAAAAATTAAATATAAAGAATTCACCTTCTCCATAGATGACTTCTCAATATTATGGCTCTATTACCTCCCTCTTAGTTCCATAACCACGTGGGATTACATGAAGAAACTCTTCATAGTTAAATTCATACATAATTCATGAACTACATTGATTTGAATAGAAATAATTGGTATCCATTAATTCCATAACGAATCACTCAATGAGTACTGGGAGAGATTCAAAATGAATTTTTAAAACTTCCAACACAACCAAATCTCTAACCAACCCTTGATCGAATGATTCAATGAGGTGTTATTCACTATTGAACAAACTCTCATTGATACTTTATGTGGTAGTGCTCTGGTTGAAAAAACTCATATATCTTCACAATATTTCATAAGCAATGTTAATACAAACACATAGTAATTACATACCCAAGAACACACTCATGTTCAACGAGTCCAGTAGAATCAATACATAAATTATAACATGATGACTGAGTGGTTGAGTCAACTTACAAGCCTTGCGCATCAAATTTTAATGGTTATTAATGCCCCAAAATCATCTTCTGTACAATCTCAATTCCCTGGACCTATCAAAAACTGTGGAATCTATAGCTCACCATCTCATCCATCAGACACATTTCATCAACTTCAAAATGATCCATCTTAATCTTCTTGTCTAATAGAGCTCAATACAGCCTATTCTTAGTGAAATACCAGCCATCAACTATCAAGTCGGTTTACTAGAAACTTCATCCAATCCCACTCTAAGTCCTTATATTCTACCTATAACCTCGGATTGAGGTATGGTTATCATGATTCTCATCTTTCTCAGTTCCCTCCTCAAAATACAAAAAAAATAAAAATATGGTAAAGGTAGTGGTAACTTCCATCAACCAAATCCTTTTGTTCCTAAACCTAAAAGGTACATTCCTTCTCGTTCTCCTCCAAGATTCCAATATCCTACTATGCCATCTCAATTCCCAACCCAATACATGAACATTTACATGAACCAAAAACAAGGTCATCCAAATGTGGGGCATGGAAATTCTTCTAAGAAACTTTGGGAAAGTGTTATAGAAGATATTTCTTCCTTCACCCACTCTAACCATAGAAACATTGAAACACAAATTGATCAACATGCATCTCACTTTGATCAGTAATGACAAACCAATTCTTCCCAAATCTCAGTTCAACCATTTCCCAAACCCAAGAGAAATGTAAGTGTAATTTTACTTTTATCTAGAATGAAAATTTCAATGCCGCATGTGGAATCCACTAACTCCCCTTTAAATGACGAACTGGAAAAAAGAAAAAAATCCAAAAAAGAACTAAATCCACATCCTCAACTATTTCCATTCCACTAAAGAAACCAATTACTTTTATTCAAGCCATCTCTATTCCAAGGAAGTATTTTGATCCCATTACTAAATCTTCTAACATGTTCAAACATTTTTATTTTAACACTCCTCTCTTAGATTCCATTAGAAAAATATCTATGTATTAAAAGTTTCTTTAATAATTTTTCACACATAAGTGATAACTTAGGACCATTGAGAATGTTTTGACCCAACATTCCATTCATATAAAGTGAAATACATACAGACATTTTTCATTCCATTCCAAATAGGTAGTTACAAATTTTATGATTATAACATCACATTACCTTTATATCTGGTATGTTCTAATCCATTTTCAGGGTTTTTAATTATCTATGACTAGTTAGGGTCTAGAAGTAATTGGAAGGAAGCCAATGGAGGTTAAGTTAGGTAATTTTTAGAATTTCTAGCACAAATTCTTCCAACTATATATCCTTCGGGAGATTTATATTTTGTTTAATATGGTTACATGACGTATAAATTTGAAATAAAAATAAATCCTATATTTATCAAAAAAAATATTGTTTTTTCTATGATTATGAGTCTTATCAATTACATGACATTTAATTGGGTTAAATGTCTTGTAAAGTTCTAATAATAGTTTTTAAACAGGAATATTTGTTGATTTCCAATTATTTTCCTCCTCTAGACTTCAAAGATCTCAACCTGGATCCTTCTAAAGGAAAATTGGGTGGCCTCTAACCCTATGGACCATTTCATTTTTGGATTGATCGTTGTAGCGATCATGGTGTGCCTTTTTGGGTAACCGTACTTCATGGATATTCATATCTTTCTCAATTTCTTCTTTGGATTTTATGGATAATCTTATGTATGGTGGTTATAGTCCTATAATTGTGGAATTTCATTTCTATGTTGACTTCCTATATATTTTGTGCCTTCATTCTTGTTGGAATATTTTTTTTCATGTTGTGTTTCCATGAGAAAGGTTGGTGGTTCTGTTATGATGCTCGGTTTTTATTAACCCTAAATTTTTTTAATTAATTACAACTATATTTAATTAAATTAATTTTTTTTTAATTTTTATTAAATTAATTTATTTTTTTTGATAAAAACCCAATTCCATGGAATTGGGGTTTTTACGAAAAATTGGTTCTTGGCATCAAATTTGAAAAACCAAATTACATTTATTTGGGGTGTGTTTATTGATATTTTTTAAATCTTAATTGATTAATATAAATTGACGATTTTATTGAATTTATTTCAATTAAAAATTTGAATTTAATTGCAGAAATGGATTTGATCAAAATTTCTAAAAAAGCCCAATTCTATTGAATTTCATCTTTGTTATGAAATTAATGGAATTTCTTGGAAAAATAAAATTTTGAATTTTATTTTTAAAAGTGGGTTTTAAAATTGAAATAACTAGTTTCAAATCCTTGTTTGTGATAAATGTATTAAATGGGATTTGATGGAAACCTAGTGGTTTTATCATAGTGAAAAAGAATGTTTTAGATTAAAACTCTATTATGGTTTTTAGAATGTAATTTTCAATATTTGAAATGGGGGATGAAATTTAATTTTTTTAAAGAAGTCTTGAAATAAATTTCTCATCATTGTTTTTAACTGATCAAATTTATTACATAGGTAGTTAGTGTGTTATTTTGGATAACACTATATGACTTTCTATGTTGTAAAACCTCATACTATCACATCATCATTACTTAGGTGATTGTGATGAGTCCCCTTTTCTGTATCCCTAAAGGGACATATATAAATATTTTTCATTTAACAATATTGGTTTCTTATAGACTGTAACTATCTTACCTATTTGACCTAAGGCCAGGTTGCTCACATGTTTGTATTTCAAATTTATGTCATTATTATAAACTGTTTTACACGACTTGAAAATTTATATTGACTATTTTAAATAAATTTTTTTATTGAATCCATTTTGTGAAAATTTTCATTTTTGTCAATAGCCCCATGTTAAAAGGTAAATTACATCATTTGAAATGTATTTCCATCATTTAAAACGTGAATTATGAATTTCTAAATGTACTTCCATCATTAAAATGTAAATAATTACTTTTTTAAATATTATTTTAAAATTATAGAACCTATTTGTTTTTAATTGAAATCACCTAATTTGATTGATTTGATATTGGAATACATTATGTAATATTCGGTGAAATCTCATTGCTCATTGGATCACCCATAATTGTAGCTTATGGTGTTTGTATGTTATCTCCTACTGGGTTCGAGATATGGAAAAGGGGTCTCTTAGAGGTGGATCCAGCTATTGAACCGTGGAATTGGTGTGTTGTGTCCTTTAGGACATGTTATTTTTTTACTCTTCTCTATACATTGGTTGTAGAACTTTGTTCTTGGTATCTTTTTTTGACTACGAGTATATTATATATAGTGGATAATTTTTTGATATTTATATCGTCTTGTTTCTTTTAATGCAGCATTTTTAGTGAAAAAAATATTACCACATTCATTTTTTATGATTTCATGTTATAGTCGCCAACTCATAGTGATCAGGAACATATTTTTGTCTATGCTAGGGATGTCTTGGTTATCTGGTTAACAAGGTACCCGAGCTATATTTTGACAATGTGGTATCAAAGGCATGCGTTTTTCTTTTTCCTTGAAGTTACTATGAATTTTTCAAATCTTGCTGAGACATAGGAGGTAGTTCTGATTGAGTTCCTAGTCCTCTCTCACCGTAATGAACCATTTGTCTCCTGGGGGGTTAGGTGAATACAACTTGTGTATTAGTTCTTGTATTATCCATATATTGATTTTGATAAATTGAAATGAAAATTGTGGTTGTCCTATTTGTGGGGATTGATTACCTCTATTTCTCTATTTGACTGTTAATTTGATGTCTTACTTGTTTTCTACTAATGTTATATAGAATTATTCTTCCATGAATACATGTGAACCAAATTATGGAAGAAGATACTGTTGAACTTCAATGAGAAAAACCTCTTGTGGACTCAAACCTCAATGAGGGAATTATGCACACTTTCCAAGCACTATGATAAACACCACCTCCAGTTCCCCTTCAGGATCTTACTATGAAATATGAGAGGGTTGTTCACAAGAATTTCCTCAAGAGTTACTTTACCAGAATATAGGACCGTTCAAGGGATAAAATGATCCTTAAGAGGCTAAAGAATGGTTGAGAATAATGGATCATTTTTTGGGTTTATAGACACACCCAATGAAATAAAAGTGATGTGTGTCACCTTCGTTCTGGAAGGTCTAAGAAAAAGATGGTGGGACACGATGTTGACAATGAAGAACAATGATATATTTGAGTAAAAATACATAATGGATTTTTCACTAAATAGTTATATATAGATTTCATGTTGTTAGCCAAGTCCACTATGTTTTAAAAACTCGAGCAGACTGAGAAGACTATGATAGAGTATGAAAACCATTTTTCTGACCATTTTCATTTTTCACCTAAGATTGTATCGAATGATATGATAAATGTTCTATGTTTTTAGTTGGGACTGTGTCTTGATATTTGGACTTATTTTATCTTTCTTAATCTTCTTTATTATTCTAATGTGTGGTACAGAGTGCTAAGGGTCATGATAGTCCTGTCTAGCAAGTTGGGTTTAATAATAGATTCATTTTCTCCTAGTGGTTGCAAGAGTTTTTTCAATGGGAAATAAAAGTGTGATTGTTCATACGTCAGTTCTTGATACCTAGGTAATTATTGACCTCTTCTAGTTCCTGGAATATGCTCTTTATTTTTATATCAATGTAAAAATATAGGACATTAAAGGAGGTGTTTCATTGAGGAACCCAAGTACTATATCTCCTTTGGATAATTAGAGCACATATAGAGGTTCTTACATTTATTTTCCACCTTGTGTAGTGTCACATAATGAACCCCACATTTTAAAATTATAGAGACATCCAATTCTTCACATGAAAAAGGGTTCTAGACACATGGATATAGAATGAATCTACCTCACATAGTAGAAGAGTATTCAGAGGAAGGGTATATGGGTCCATTGATCATGAGAGGGACCGTCATTATAGCTTCATCATTATTGACTATAGTATTTGATATCAGTTTATCTCATTCATTTATTTGAACACATTTTTTTAATATACATAATCTTTATATGGAGATTTTATCTTGTGAAATGAATATTACTACACACATTGGTATGAAGAGAGAGAACGGTCTCTTTAGTTGATGTTGGGTTTTATCTCGATCATATGATGAGAATTCATGAACATTTTTGATTATCAACATGAAATATCATGATGTAATATTTACTATGTATTGGTTAATTAAAAATAATGCATGGATTGATTTTTATCTTCGACATTTTTCTGTCAATACATGTTTTAGTGTCCGCCGGGTCTTCCAAGGATAATTGGACCCAAGGTCGAGCAGAGAAAGAACATCATATACCGAGTTCGAGTAAGTAATATCAATGTTTTCCATTTATCTGGAGAGATAATCATTGATTTCTGATCTCCCTGTAGTTTTCATTGTGTTTCCCAACATCTTTCCTTCTAACATATCTAATTTTCCACCGGTAAGAGATGTTTAGATCTCTATTGACCTAATGTCTGGTACTTGATAGATTTTAATTCCCTGTTACCACATATAACCAACTAAATTGAAGAGATAAAGTCCCAGTTCGCGGATCTAATTGAGAATGGCGTCATATGTCTTTGTGTGTCACCATGGGCATCATTGGTTCCCTTTCCCAATAAATATGATGCTTTACTTCACTTACGTGGTTATTAATGAAAGATCAATCGAGATACGATGAATAAGAAGTATTTTTTTTCATGTATTTATGATCCATTTGATTAGTTGGAAGGGGAAAGTGGTTATAGAATATTTATCATTTCTCTAGTTACCATCAGTTGATAATAATGTAATCTAACATTCATAAAACCTCTTTTCAGAGAAGGTTTGATCATTTTGAGAAACTAGTTATAACTTTTCTTCTAAACAAATCTCTGAAGGATTTCATGCCTATAATTAATATGAACATTCATGGGTAGATAGATATATTTTTTATAGTATTTCTGGATGACATCTTCATTTACTCTATGACAGAGAACGATTATGTTCATCATCTGAGAACAATTTTGAGTTTTTTGAGAAATCACTGACTCTATGCTAAACTTTTGATGTGTAATTTCTGGATTAAGGATGTAAAATTCATGGGAAATGTGGTGTTACAACATGATATTTTATTTCACCCTCATGAGGTAAAAATGTTGTGACATTGGAACAACCAAGGAATGTTTTCAAGATTTGGTGCTTCTTTGGTTTTGCCAAATATTATTGTTAGTTTGTTATGGACTTCTCAAATTTGGTTTCTCTAAGGTCTGCACTCAGATGAAAGGGAATAATTTTTTCCATGTATGATAAATATCAAAAATTATTTTTTTATGAAGAAACATATTTCGACAATAGCACAAGTGCTGACTCTTTCATAGGTTGGACATGGCTATGTGGTCTTTTGTGATACATCATGTTCAGGATTGGGTTGTGTCCTTATTTTGGGTAACCATGTCGTTTCTTATAGCACACGTTAGCATATGGAACACGAGAAGAATTATATAACCTATGACCATGAACATACTACTGTGATGTATATGCTTAAGAGATGGATTCATTACCATTATTGATAAATCATTATCTTACTTTTTGACAACATGATTTTGAGTTATATCTTATATAAAATAGATTTAAATATCTTCCAAAAAAATTGGTGGAATAGCTTTAGTTTTTATATTTCAACATCTTTTTTACCTCATGGAAATGGGATTCTATTGAAAATGCCTTGAGAAAGAATCTTCCAAACTAGGAAGTGAAATAATCATTAGAAGAGTAGAAAATAGTGGCTCTTTTTTCATAGTTCCATATTTATGTGTAGGAGAAATCGGTTGAAGATTATATAGTTGGACTTCAGTTGACATATGCTCTTCTCAAAATTATTCTTTAATATTATCATCATAATTATGAGTTTCATAGAATTATGGACTCTATTAATGGTGGTGAGACAGCTACCCAGTGGTTGTTCTCAAAATAGGTAATTTTTTGTTATCGAAATTGCTTTGTAGTACATTTATTGTGAGGAATGATGGGATGGGAGACAGCGATAACTAATAGTGGGAAGTTCACCTAGGAACCATGAATATGTGATATGACATATGGTGGTTGTTCTAGTGGATGGTTATGAGATTAGGAGTTTCTCAGTTTGTTTATTGTTCTTATACATTCTATTAGGTGAAGGATAAGAAGAAGAAAACTTACTGTTTTCTTCACAAAAATATAGTCTCTATTTGGAAGTGGTATGCAACATCTATGTATTTTGTGGTCGTTTTTACTCATACCTAAATAAAGAAGAGTGTTATATGGGTTTTTATTGATAGTCTAACCAAGTTGAATCACCTTATACCCATTCGTGATATATCCATTGTTGAAGATTTGGAAAATATATATATGTTAATGTTATTTTTTGTTTTCACAAATATCCATCTACCAATATTTCTGATAGATATCCTTGGTTAACTTTTTTTGGGAGGCATTTAGGTGGAACTGGGATCCCATCACTGTTTGAGTATGGTATACCATCCTCAATCAAATGGAATGACCAAAAGAGCTATATAGATTATTGAGGATATGATTCGTTATTGTGTTGTTGATATTGGTAGGGATTTTGTTATCACATTGGACTGGTTGATTTATCTTATAACAATAGTTACATGTACATAATCAGGATGGATCCTTTTGATTTCATTTGTGGCTGGACTTTTAAATCTCCATTATGTGGGTCAGAGGTTATGGAAGTTCCATGGTTATATTGTTCATGGTCTAAGAGATGATAACGAAGAATTAGTTGATTCATCTGACGATGTTGAAGAAAAAAATCCAATATAAATCTTATTAGTATCGTCTTCATGGAATTTTGGAGTAATTCGTTGGTGACTAGGTTTTCTTGATGTTTTCACCTTGGTTGGGTCATCGATGACTTAGGAGGCAAGGAAATATTTCTCCTCATTTTTTGGTGTTTTTTAATGATATTGAGAAGAAGGGTATAGTCTCATATCGGTTGGCACTACCACCGTAGGTGACATTGATACATAATCTATTTCAAGTATCTCATCTCCATAAGTATCATTTTGATCCATCTCACATTTTGATATTAATTGATCATGATATTGAAACTAAATTATCTTTTCCTGAATGGAAATTCACGTTAGTTGGTTCTAAAAACACGGTAATTTGTGGGAGGATGGTATGTTTTGATTAAGTTCTATGGTATCCCAATTTTTATTTTTTTGAGATGTGGGAATTGGAGGCACTGATGAGAGAGCAGTGGCCTCATCTTTTTGGCATGGAAGCTTCTTCATAGGATTTCTAATTAAATAAAATTTCTATAATTTAGAGTTTGTAACATATCGTTTCCTTTATATCAGGTATTTTATAAACCATTTCATGGGTTTTCTTTTTATTTGACTAGGTAGGGTCAAGAAGAAATTTTGAGGAAGCCTGTGATGGTGAAGTCATATTTTTTTGGAATTTCTGAAACAAATTCTTCCTGTTTTCTATCCTTCTAGAGAATTACATGCCATGAAATATAGTTATATATTGAGTAAATTTTAAATGAAAATGTATTATCTTTTTATTAAAAGGAAATAAATTTTTCAGTGATTTTGAGACTTATCAATTACACAACATGTAATTTCTTGATGATTGTTTTTAAATAGGTAGATCATCTTATTTTAATTTTACTATTCTTGTATACTTCCTTTCTCTTGACCTATGCCTTCTCCAGGTGATGTTGGGAGCCTCTATCACCTTCAAACCTTTGTTTCAATTATTTATCATTGTGGAAATCATAGTGTGTCTTTCAAGGTAGGCGTACTTCATTTCTCTTGTTCTCTTTCTATATTTATCCTTAGATTTTGATGGATCTTCTAATGGTTGATGGATTCAAGTGCAGGATTGTTGTATCAAATTTTGAGGTTTAGTTCTTAGATCTTAGTTTCCTTTGTTCTTGTTGGTGGTTTTTATTTCTGGTGATGTGTTTCTATGTGGAAGGTAGGTTATTCTGTTACTATTCTTGGTTTTTATTAACCTAAATTACTTTATTAAATTCAACTATTTTTATTAAAATCCAATTTTTTGGTATTTTTTAAATTGATTTAATTTTTTTTGATAAAACCCAAATTCCATTGAATTGGGGTGTTTATGAAAAATGATATCTTGGATAGAAATTGGATGACCCCCAATTCCATTGAATTTGGGTAGTTTTATGAGATTTATTATAATTATATTATTCAATTTAAATTGCTGATTTTATGGAAATTATTTTCATTAAATTGTTGGATTAAATTTTTGAAATGGATTGGATGGAAAATTTAAAAAAATCAACTGAATTAGGGGTTTTTTAAGAAATTGATATCGTTTTCAAAATAAACTGATGAATTTGATTTAAAAAAAAATGATTGTGAAATTGAATGAATTGGTTTCAAATCCTTGTTTGTGAAAATGCCTCAAAATAGTTTTTGATGGAATCCTAGTGGTTTCAACTTGGTGAAAAGGCATGTTCCTGATCAAAAATACATTACAGTTATTGAAAAGTAAATTAGAATATTTGAAATGGTTGATATGATTTAATTTTATTTCAAGAAGTCGTGAGATAAATTTCCGATCATTATTTGTAATTGAGAAAATGAAATCCTTTGGTAGTTAGTGTGTTATGTTGGAAAATACTTTATGACGTACACTGTTCTCGAACCTCATATCAGGAAAACTTCATTTCTTCGGTGAGGAGGATGATTGCCCATTTCCTTAGGCCCAATGGGGTGTATATACGTATCTTCCATTTCATAATCTCGGGTCTCTATATCATGGAACTGTCCCACTGATTTGGATGATGACCACATTTAATGCTTGTTTATATTTCAAATTTATATGTTATTACTGTAAACTATTTTTCATGAATGTACAATTTATATAAACTATTTTTTATAAATGTTTTTAATAATCCTTTTTTCTAAAAGTAGCATTTTTTAAAAGAGCCACTTTTTTAATGGTAAATTACAACGTTTTAAATGTATTTCCATAATTTTATATGTGCATAATGAATTACTAAATTTATTTCCATCTTTAAAATATAAAGAATAATTGTATTAAATATGATTTTGAAATTAAAAATCTATTTATTTTAAATTGAAATTAATTTTCTAGTTGATTTGATATTTTCATCTTTACGTGATTCTTTAGTGAAATATTAATGGGATTCGGATAACACCATATTGGTTCCGTTGGGGGTTTTTAGATTATCTCCATCTAGGTTCGATCAAGGGAATGCGATCTCATAGAGGTGGATCCAGCTATTGATCCTTGGAGTTGTTGAGTTGTGTCTATTAGGACATGGGGTTTTTCCCTGTATGGGTACATTAGTTGCAGTACTTTAGGCTTTCTTTCCTATTTGACTTCTATTACATTACTCCCAATTGAGTTTTTTTATGAATACTACCCTTTTTCTTTTATATGTATATTATCAGTGAAAAGGCATTCACACTTTTATGTTTTATGATTCAAAGTGTTAGTCAATGACCCATGGGTATTGGGAACTACCTTCGAGCTGTGTTAGGGCCATATCGGTTGTCAGGATACTAGGTTACTCTATATGGTTCAAGAAAATGACATTGTAATTGACCTAGGAGCCTCAATAAATGTCAACCCAAATCTAACTTCTCCAGCCTTTTCCTATATACATTTTACTCAATGGGTTTGGTCATCTATTAATTCAATCCATGAACATCGATTCTTGGTCGAATTATTGGGGATGTCCTTATCTGAGCTAATGATCTTAGCATCCAAGATGATTTCTTTGTACCTGTCATGGAAGTTTAGATGGAATCCTCTTGATCTCACCTAACTCGAGTAAGAATATTCATAATGAAATATAGAACTTATATTTTTATTCATGAAGGCATCATATCCATATAATTTCATGACCAACTAGTCAACTTCATCATTTTGCAAGCCATTAGATACCCATAGGCGGATCAATCCTACTTCTCAATCAGTGCTTCTATGGTCACATAAGATAGTCAATTGAACCCCATTCCATCAATTTTGTCTTATTATAATGAGATAGGTTCTTTTGAAATTTTCTCCATGGTTAACCAAGTCATAAATGGGTATGTTTATTTTGATAGTTCATTCATAGACTCCACCAATCTAGATGATCTTGATAACTCTCTTGAATCTCATCTCAACTCTGATTTCTCCTATTCCATCATAGACAATATTTTGGAAAGTTAATCAAAACCAACTGAAATCCATTCCTCTATTCCAATGTTTCCTAACCCACAAATTAAGGATGAAAATGATTTGAAACCTCTTATTGTGCACCTAAAATTTTCATTTCGTTTCCATTACCACTCTTATACCATCATTATATCATATTTAAATAAAAAATGCATGGATTCAAAAATAGATCAAGTGTTTTAGGAAAAAAATTCTTTATATTGGACTGTATATTACATACTAGGAATCACCCCTGCCCTCTCCATGCATCACCTCCATCATGGAGAATCATCCAAACCAATCAGAAAACCACAAAAAAGATTGAATCCACTCATAATTAATGGTATTAAGGAAGATATCACTAAGATACTTAAAGTTTGTATTATCTACCAAATTTTATTATAGTGAGTGGGTTATTTTGATTAAAGTTGTACCTAAGAAGGGTGGGATAACTATTATCACAAATGAACATGGAGTGGAGTTCATAAGAGAAGTTAAAAAAATGGTGTGTGTGCATTGATTATCAAAAATTGAATTCTAAAACATTAAAATACCACTTCCCTCTTCCTTTCCTTAATCATATTCTAAAAAAATTAGATGGAAAGTAACATTAATGATTTCATAATTGATACACTACCTACTTCCAAATCCCAATTATACCCCATAACTAAGAATATTCTACACTCACTTTCTTCTTCCGAAAACATGAATATAAGAGAATTCAGTTTGGCCTTTACAATGCTCTTTCAATATTCCATAGTTGTATAATGAGTATACTTTTTGAATTAATCAACAATTTCATAGAGGTATTCATGTATAAAATTACCATACAGGGTGAGTCATTTGAGTACTCAATTAATTCTCTCTCTCTAGCCCTATAAAAGTGTGAAAAATGTAATGTTGTTCAGAATTATGAAAAATATCAATTCATGGTTACTAAAGGGATTGTTCTAGGTTACATAATTCCATAAGAGTGTATTCTAGTTGATTCTAGCCAAATTTAGTTGATCCAATCACTTTAGTGACCAACATCAGTTTAGAAAATCTATTCATTCTTTAGTCATGATGGTGTCTATCAATGATTCATCTATACAATTAGTAGGTTTTTCTCTCCCAAACACTCAACTACACCAAAATGATGTTAAATACATTTTCGATGAGGCTTAAAATTCATACTCCATTGAAATCAATGTTGTTCTTACATCCATCCCAATAATCCTATGCCCATGTTTTCACTTACAATTTTAATTGATGTGGGGTGCTCTGATAGGTCCATTGGGGTCATTCCATGTCAAATAAAAGAAAAAAATATTCATGTCATCTATTATGCCTAAAAAACATTTGATGTTACTCAACATCACTACATTGTGACCGAAAAAAACTTTTAACTGTTAGTTTTCCATGGATAAATTCCCACCCTATCTCTTAGGTGCTAAAATCGTTATTTTTATTAACCCATCAGCTTTAATGATCTTACTTAATTTACATTTCTCTAAATTGAGTATAATGAGATTGATACTAATGCTCAATGAATTAAAATTGTATTAAATTTAGACGTGTTAAATAAAATCCTAAAGTAGGTCACTAGATTATAATATCTAATTAATCTCATTAGGAAATAATTGATCTTGGATTTATAACTAAACATGTATCATCTCTCACTAAGAAGTTACCACGGTATGCACCAATTGTAAATTACATGGTTAGATTAGTTTTCCCTGGAAACTTTTCCTAAGAAAAAAAAAGTGAAGCAGAAAAGTGATTCAAAATTCTCTTTTTAGGAAGATAATAAACTTTGAAAAATTGGGATGATATGGTAAATAAGTGATGCGTTGATAAAGATAAACATTCCCCCATCATATAATTTTGTCACTCAATTCCAAGTGGTGGCCAATTTAGACCCAAAAAAATTCCATAAAGGTCCTTAACTTAGGATTCTTCTAGACTTCACTCTTTAAGGACACTCAAGATTTATGTCAATCATTTCTAAATTTCCAAAACATTGGCTCAATTTCTAAAAGAAATGAAATTCACCAAAATCCATTAATATATTGAGAGATCTTTGATGTTTGGGGAATGTATTACATGGGAACACTTACCCATTACAATGGATTATCATGTATTATTAAATATTTTTATAGTGTTTCTAGGTGGGTTGAGTCCAAACCCACTAGAAATGATGATTTACATACAGTTAGTGAGTTCCTAAAACCCCACATTTTCCATCTATTTGGAACACCATGTTCCTTGGGAACTAACATAGGAACTCATTTCAATAATCAGACCATCGAATATCTTTTAAAAAAGAATGTGGTTGTACATAAAACATCACCTTAATATAACCCCCCATAATGGCATGGATGAACATTCTATCAGAGTAGTGATAAGAGTTCTTGAGTGAATTGTAAAGCTGAGAAAAAAAAGACTGGCCTGAATGACATGGTAATTCGCTTAGGGATTATAAAACATCCTCTAATACCCACATTACCATTTTTACTTTTATGTTTTTTTTGGTAAATAATTTCATTTACTAGTTGTTGTCCAACATAATTCATATTAGGCTATGAAAACTTATAATTTTTATTGTGAAAAATCCTGTGAAGAGAGATTGTTATAGTTGAATGAAATGGAGGAGCTTTGTCTATAGGACATTGAGAATTCCAATATTTAAAAATAAATGGATATGAAACCCCATGACAGACACATCTAATGAAAGGTATTTGAAGAATGTGAATAGGTAATTCTCTTCGACACTCAATTTCAGATTTACCCATGTAATCTTATTTTTCATCGAGAAGGTTCTTTTACTATTATAAATTTTTACACATTTTGTGTATTGAATGTCCAATAACCCTCTTCCAAAAGAACATTAATAAAAAATGGAAACTGGTTAAATAATCACCATGAGAGGAAAACATCCCGAGAACCATCTTGACATCCACTGACCCACCAATATATAGAGACGACCACCCACCAAATCTAAACCATATGCACTTATTTCCCTTTAACTTCATCAAACATTATCTCTATAAATCTATCTATATATCTCTCTCTTGTTCATCTTCAATCTGATTTTTTAACCACATTCATAACCGAACCATTTTTTCCACTATCTATCTTTTAATAGAAATGAATTTTAATATTGAACTAAAAATCTAAAAAATATAACAAAAAGAAAAAAAATCATCCTTACTCTCCAATAAATTTCTAAATTTCCTCTAACCAATTTGGGGTGTCCAAGTAGTTGTTTCAATCTCAAACATTTTATATTTTCATCATCAACATGGATAAAAAAAATTGTTTCAAGAACAATAAATTTTAAAAGCACAATTTTTTATTTGGAAAATGATTCTTCCCCAACCATGTAGAAAAAAATTTTCTTTTAGGAAAAGGTCACATATGACCATATTTACATATTGTGTAATTTTACCCCTGATTTTATTTCCGTATTTTGTGAAAATTTAAGATAAATTTCCCACTTTAGCATACATTAATATGATAGATTCATTTTCTGAACCAAATGAGAATCATCATGTGACATCCTGGTTCCGGGTGCCACTCAATGGGAGCCCCGAACCTAGTTGGTCACATGAACTCAAGTGCATTCCCCCAAATGCCAGAGGCTACCGACTAGGAGCGAGGGCCCAGGTCTGATAGTGGGGAAACTATGCCTTCATTTTTAAAATTGTAGCACAACGTAATAAAATAAATAGTATACAACAATAGTGAAAGCAATAAACCATACACATTTAATATAAACAACTACTGTAAAAGATAACCAATAGTTATATATATAATGATGCAAAAAGTCTCATGTTCTATGAAAATAGTCAGAAAATGTAACACAACAATATAGTACATTACAATATAGAGTACAAAAAAAAAATCGGTAGCATCGTGAGCCTATGCCCGGTCCCATGCTCCCCTACTTCTCATTAGCAATAAATCACCTGTATAGGGACCCTTTCCCTAATATACACCTGCAGAAATGGAATCTGTTTGGGCTGAAGAAATGAACCAAACAGGGTGTGAGAAATAAGTCCCAGTAGTCACCCACCAAAGGCTCGTTCTCAACTGTGTGTAAGCATGCAGCGACAATGTGAAAAATTAAATGAAATAAACTAAGAAGTACTAAAAAGTAACTAGCTTAACCAGTTATATTACCATTTTAATATTCATTCAATCATTCATTATAAAGAAACCACTACAATGAATTTCTATGTAAACAGTCAGTGTCCTCACATATGCAAACCCATACCCAAAGGTACTCAGAAATGTAACCCGCAGCTATTTTCCCACATACATAACAGATATTAACCTTAGGAGTAAAATGTTTCCCCCTCAGGCACATAGTCTATTGCCCACAAGCATGGAAGAAGTTCCCCTCAGGCCGAAATAACCACTTCCCACAGGTTAAGGAAACACTTCCCTCAGGATAAACAAGTAACTGGGCCATGCCAAACATATAAGGAAGAAATTAAAATACAATTACTCTTGAGGAAAATTTAATGTGCAAAATAAAATTCGCATACCCTCAGGTATCCAGGCCAAACGGCTAAATAGAGGAATGCACACCCGGGGTGGTCCTAGATCCATGCAGTGATCCAAAACAACAGTTTATTATCACATTTAATTGCATATACAATTCTAGGTTTTTCAAACATCTAAGGCCTCAGCCACCCGACACCCCAAAATGGATTTGTAGCTCACTGATACAAAAAAACTCACAGCGGTTGGAATTTAATCACCAAGACACCTACCTTAAATGCCCCCGAATGGTATATGTGAACGACGATTCTCGAATCGTCCAAGAATGATGTAGATCTGAGGTGAAATAGATCCCTGTTCAAACTAAAATAACTCCCATTAGAGGAATAATTGTAATGACCAGATTAAGGAGATTAGAGGGCTTACCCGTTCAGTTCCAACGAAATCGTCAAAGGTGAAAACAGATTCCTGACGCTCAATCTGGAGATCCTCGAGGGTCCATCCTCCTCTACCAACTCCTTCCTCCGGTTCTATTCCAATCCTGTGAACAAGGTTGGATACTGCCCATTGTAAGTGAAAAAAATAAACTACACGGAATGTACTTCTCAAGTACAGGGTGTGTACATTTCATTTTTTATCAATTCCTTCGGCGGCTTCTCACCAGCGTGGCACTGTTCATCTGTCGACATGAGTACACAGTGTGTATTCCAAGTCACATGGTGTGTACTTTTGTCCGACTGGGGGCTTCTTCCACCGCTTTACTATTTTCCTACTGACTGACTACATGACATGTCAATATCCACTACACGGTGTGTAGTCATTTTTTACACCCTTCATTGCCGACATGGCTAAACACCCTGTGTACTCATCCCACAAGGCCAAAGTTAACGGCGTGTGGAATAGTACACGGCGTGTAGTCCCGAAATTTAGTATTTTTCCCTATTTTCCTTATTTTCTAAAAAACACTTAAGGAAAAGAAAAAAGAATAAACTCGTACCCCAAAAATAAGAACTGGGTTCTTACAAACTTCCCCCATTAAAGAAATTTGTCGCCGAATTTCCCTTCCAATGGTGGTGAAGATAAATCTTAGAACACCTCTAGCCACTGAGCACATACTTCGGTATCCCGCTCCTAGGTTTCATCCTACACTTGACCATGCTTCCATAGAACCCATACGAGAGGAACTGACGGGCCTCAGAGAACCATCGTGCTCCTATCAACGATACGAATCAGATGCTCTTCAAAGGATGCATCTACCTCGAGCTCAACCTCCTCGAGCTGAATGACGTGAGACGAATCTGAATGATAGTGACGCAACTGAGATACATAGAAGATGTCGTGCATGTCTCAGTACCTCTGTAATAACTGCAACCGATAGGTACCCAGCTAGACTCTCTCTAGAATCTCAAATGGCCCCACATACCTCGGTGATAGTTTACCATGTCTCCTAATCCATCTATGTCCCAACCTCAGCGAAACATGGAAGAAAACCTGATCCCTGGCCACGAACTCCAAGGGTCGTCTACGGCGATCAACATAAGATTTCTGACAAGACTATGTGGTAGTCATCCACTGCTGAATCAACTGGACCTGCTCAAAAGACTCATGCACAAGACGTGGTCTCAATAAAGCTGCCTCACTTGCCTCTAACCAGCACAATGGTGATCAGCATGGCCTACCATATAAAGCCTCATATGGTGCCATCTCAATAGTTTCCTGAAAACTATTATTGTAGGAAAACTCGAATAGGGGTATATTCTTCTCCCAAGAGCCCCCAATGTCTAGGACGCATGCACGCAACATGTCTTCAAGAACCTGTATCGCACGCTCTGACTGGCCATCGGTCTGAGGGTGGTATGTTGTGCTCATAAGCACTAGTGTACCCAGTGCCCTCTGAAAACTCTGCTATATACGAGATGTAAAGTGGTAATCCCTATCTGAAATGATAGAATGTGGAACCCCATGAAGATGTATGACCTCTTGGATATACAACTTCCTGAGCTCATCAACACCGAAGGTCTCCTTGATCGGAAAAAAATGAGCTACCTTTGTGAGTCTATCCACAACTACCCACACGACATCATTGCCTCAAGGTGACCACGACAACCCAGTCATGAATTCCATCACGACATCAACACATATACACTCCAGGATGGGTAACTACTCTAACAGTCCAGCTGGCCTCTGATGCTTCGCCTTCACCTGCTGACTGGTGGAACATCTAGTAAAAAAACCACCTATCTATTTCTTCATACCCGACCACCATTACTGATGTCTCAAGTCATGGTACATCTTGGTAACTCCGGGATGAGCTACCCAAGCTGAAGCATGAAAATCTTGCATCATCTCCTCGCGTATATCCCCTGGAACACATACTCGTCCATGGAAATGCAATATTTCATCATCACATATCGTCCACCAAGGAGGAGGGTCCTCAATTGCCACCGACTCCCGTAAAACTAGGCCTTCTAAAATAGATAGATGTCTCATCCTCACTCTATCCAGGAGGGTAGATGTCACAACTAAAGATGTAAGATAGGTTTTCCCCTGACATTCGTGCACCTCCAAATGCATCTCAGAGAACAAATCCATTAGTTTCCATTAACCACTCACCTCATGAAACACCAACATCTGAGTCTTCCGGCTCAGTGCATCTGCAACTGCATTACCTTTACCAGGTGTATAAGAAAGATCAAAATCAAAGGACATAAGTTATTCAACCCACCTTCTCTATCTCTGGTTCATGTCACGCCGAGTAAAGATGTAATCGAGTCTTTTTTGGTCGGTAAAAACCACAAAATGCTCTCCCAAGAGATAATGTCTCTAACAGTGCATCGAATGAACAACTGCAGCCAAATCGAGGTCCTACGTTTGGTAATTCCTCTCATGTGGCCTCAACTGCTGAGAAACGTACACAACAACTCGATCGCCCTGCATGAACACTGCTCCCAGTCCAATACCTGATGCATCACATTAAACTGTATAGCTCGTCCCTTTCTCTAGAAGTATGAGGACTGGTGCTGATGTCAACCTTCCTTTTAGGTCCTGAAAGGATGTATCGCATGCTTATGACCAAAAGAACTTCACACTCTTCTTAGTCAAACTATCAATGGCACTGCTAAGTGGGAGAAGTCATGTATAAAGCACCTGTAGTAACCAGCCAACCCTATGAAACTTCGTATCTAAAACATGTTCTTAGGATTCTCTGAGGAAACTACAACTCTCAGCTTCTCTGGGTCTACTACAACTCCTGGATCTGAGATGATATGACCCAAGAAGTGATTCTAGTCCATCCAAAAGTGGCACTTTGAAATCTTAGAATATAGATTATTCTCTCTCAGTGTACTCAATATGATATCAAGATGGGTGGCATGGTCAAGCCAAGTGTGAGAGTACACCAACATTTCGTCCATGAATACTACCACAAAGGAATCCAGATAAGGATAGAAGACATGATTCATCATAGCCATAAAAACTGCTGGCGCGTTCGTGAGTCTGAAAAGCATAACCAAGTACACGTACATACCACATCTTCTCTGAAAGGTTGTAAGTGGTATGTCTGATGGTCTCACACGTAGCTGATGATATGATGTTCTCAATTAAATCTTTGAAAAAACTCGTGCTCCACAAAGTTAGTGAAAAGATCATCAATCCTCAGCAAGGAATATCGGTTCCTGATCGTCAGCGGGTTCAACTTCTGATAATCCACACATTGTCTTAGGGTACCATTTGTCGTCTTCCCTAAAAGTACCGGAGAAACCCTAAAGAAGTACTAGGTTGGATAAAACCCATTGACTGTAACTCCTCTAACTTCCTCTTGAGCTCCTGCAACTCTGGGGTAGCAATCCTATCAGGAGGAATGGACACCGGTGCAACTCCTGGCACAAACATAGCAGTGAAATCCACCTCACGCTCTGGAGGTAGACCTGAAAAGTCGTTCAGGAAGAAATCCCTGAAACGATCAACCACTGGATGGAAATCCATCTGAGAAGTCCCCTGGTCATCAAGATATAAACTCGCAATCTGGGCTCGGACTCCACCTCGCCCATGTTGCTCTGGTCCAGCTCGACTCACCTGAACCTCCCATTCACGCTTTTATAGAAACTCTCCTCCCTCAAGTGACGTGAGAGTCACCCTGCGACGATAGAAATCTACAAAGGATCTATAGGGAACCTACCAGTCCATTCTAAGAATGAAATCATAGCTCTTCATCTCTAAGACATAGAGGTCCTATAGAAATTGACACCCTCCAACCTCAAGGGGGATCTCCTTGCACTGATGCACACCTTAGATCTGTATTATCAAAAACTGGAAATGAAGGGACCAAAAGGGGAATAGGGGGAAGAAGGCATTCAAGATTTTCAAAACAAGACTACATGACATGTATACTGACTGCACGGCGTGTACCTGACTTCTCTTCCCCTGCCCGGGTCCTTCTACATGGCTAATCCACATGGCTCCCATTGAACAAAACTACCCGGAGTGTATATAATCTACACAGCATGTATGATGTAATTTTCCAATTTACCGTGTCATTTGTGACACGGCCAACTACTCGGCTTCATACTACACGACATGTTACACCCGCAAATGACTTGCACACTACCCCGTTTCCCTAGCCACAAGGCTAAGTACCAACGGTCTGTCCTTGGACAAGACTAAACCGTGGATCCCTCAGGCACACGACACGTACTAGATGAGCTCTGTCGACCCGTGTTGTAAGTTACACGGCTGGATTCACAGGTCACACTACACGACGTGTTCCATATACATATGGCATTTACACAAAAGGATTACACCGACCCGTGTTGTTAGTTACATGGCTGGATCCCAGGTCAAACTACAAGGCGTGTTCCATAGTGGACACGACCTGTATGTCTTAAGGTCTCCCCATCCGTGTTTGTTAGTTACACGAGTAGAATCCGGGTCAATACTACAGGGCATGTACATCCTGTACACGGCGTTTTTTCCCCATGAATTTCCATTCCTCGTGTCCCCGTCCACATGGTCTATGACACGGGAAGAGACTACACGGCATATACTAAGGGTACACAGTGTGTACATAAAAATTTTTCATTTCTTCCCGAGTAGAAGATCACACAGCATGTGTCCGAGGAACTACACGGCATGTATCCTGGGTTTTCTAGATAGTGAGCCTCTTAAACTACTCCAGAAAACAGAAAATACAGAAAAAAAACACCTATGTGCCAAATTCTGATTTGTGGGGACCCATACTCCCCGCGAATCAATGTTTGGAATCTTATATGTGTTAAAACAAAATAAACAGTCAATGGTCCATCAAATTCTGGTGAATGAGGGCCCATACTCCGTAGAAAGCAAAGTTTGGCGTTCGTTCTATCATCAGTTTCACACAAACATACTCTATCACATAGCAGGTATTTATCAAAGTAGCTATCACAACAGCATGATTTTCTAGCACAAAAACTATCATGAAAAAATGAAATTTCTAATGCGCCTACATGGCATGGAACTATGCATGGAATGTGATTTCTAACATGTTCCTAAATGATGTATGAGATGTCATACCCTCATCTCATCGGTTTGCAACTAAATAGAACCCATTGATAACATTTAAATTGCACAATTCCCAAGTGGGCCATCGAATGGTAAAATCTAATCAACTATAATTGCAAAATCCATAAAATTGAAACACAAGGTTAGTTGGATTTTACCTGTAAATGGGTTATCTACTCTTAGGAACAGCTTATTACCAACTACCATTGTCATACTATCCCTGATTAAGGCTCCAAATAGTAACTCAAAGAAAATAACTCATTTGATACCACTTTGTAACGCCCCAGTTTTGGGTGCCACTCAACGGGTGTCCAGAATCTGGTTGGTCACATGACCTCAAGCGCATTTCCCCAAATGCCAGAGGCTTCCAACTAGCAGCGAGGGCCCAGGTCTGATAGTTGGGAATCTATGACCTCATTTGTCAATGTTTAGCGCAGTGGAATAAAATAAATAGAATTCAACAACAGCAGAATCAATAAACCATACACATTTAATATAAACAATTGCAGTAAAAGATAACCAACAGTTATATAGATAATGATGCAACATATCTCATGTTCTTAGAAAATAGCCAAATCATGTTACAAAACAATACAGTACAGTACAATACATAGTCCAATAAATCAAAACAAAACATTTGGTAGAATCGCAATCCAAATCATGGTCCCATGCACCCATACTCCTCAATGCAATCAAGTACCTTTATAGGGACCCTTTCCATTGTCTACACCTTCAGATATGTAATCTGTTTGGGCCGAAGACATGACCCAAACAGGTTGTGAGAAATAAATCCCAGTAGGCACCCACCAAAGGCCCGTGATCAACTGTTTGTAAACATGCAACAACAATGTGTAAAAGTAAATGCAATAGACTAAGCAGTACTCAAAAGTAACTAGCATTACCAGTTATAATGCCATTTAAATATTCATTTAATGATTCATTATAAGGAATCCACCATAGTGAATTTCTATTTAAACAGTCAGTGTCCTCAGAAACACAAAAGCTTACCCTCAGGTAATTAGAAACATATCTCGCAGGTACTTTCCCACAAGAATAACAGATATTACCCTCAGGTGTAAAATTTTTCGCCCTCAGGCATAGAGTCTATTGCCCATAGGCACGGAAGAAGTTTCCCTCAGGCAGAAATAACCACTGCCCACAGGCTCAAGGAAACATTGCCCTCAGGATAAACAAGTAACCATGCCATGCCCAACATATAAACTAGCAATTCACATACAATTCCTCTCGAAGAAAAAGTAATGTGGAAAATAAACATGGCATACCCCGGGTATCTTGGCCAAATAGATTAAAAGAGGAACCCACCCCCAGGATGGTCCTGGATCCAAGCAGTGATCCCGAACAGCAGATTATTATCACATTTAATTACCTATACAATTTTAGGTATTTCAAACAGCTAAGGCCTCAGCCACAAGACACCCCCAATATGGGTTCATAGCTCAATGATACACAAAAACTCATAGAAGATGGAATTTAAACACCAAGACACCAACCTTAAACACCCCTGAACGGTATATGTGAACGATGATCCTCAAATTTTCTAAGAACAACGTAGATATGAGGTGAAAGAAAACTCCGTTCAAACTCAAATAACACCCCCTGGAAGAATATTTGGCTAGTATAAGGCATCAGCCTTAAACCATACTTAATATTGAGTTATTACAAGATTACACATTGATGATCTTTTTAGGATTAGAGTTTTAGAGAATTAGATCCTAAAACATGCATTACATTCAACATTTAAACAATGTGGTTACATAAAAGATAGTATTCATTTTTCCCATCAATGGAAACATATTTAAAAGAAAACATGGATTCTTTCTTGACACTTCATTGACACTATCATCATATCATGTACCCTTCCCTTGACCTGTGAGAAACATTTAAAAAACATGGGATGAGCATAAAAAGCTCAGTAAGGGATATAAAAATATGGAAAGGAAATATAAGTACATGAATACAAAAGAATCAATGAAATAATACTCTACTCATTAAACATAAGAACTTTAACATACCTTTCAAATCATGAATAAATCATAGAAATCATAAGACATAATGTTAACTTGGGGCATTCATAACATTCTTACGTAGGGATTATGCCTCTTGGTTACGTTTGGAATACCCATCACAGTATAGTCCCTAAATCTCTTCGGAGAAACCTTAACATTTAACTCCTTCACATTAGCCAATGCATTAGAGAGCTATATCGGTCTCACCCACCCTTAGTTTATCACAGAACCATCTGTCTTCATAACAATGCCCAAGAACCATAACATAATCGTATCACATAAAACATGCATAATGGAAACAAAACATTTCCACATTTCAATCACAAGATATCAATACAACACATTGATATAATAAAAACATTATGAAAACCATTTTCAATACCAAAATAAATGAAAAGTAAAACAAGGTATTTATTTTTCTTTTAAAAAAATGTATGGCTTCTAGAGGAAGCCGAAACTCAAATAATGGTCACGGCAGCAGAAAAGTCATTGTCGCCGCATACGTACGACAAAAACATTCCCTTTTTTCATTTAGTAAAACGCTTCATATAAAAAATATTCCTTTTGGATAAACGTAAAAGTCAAAGGGGTTTATACACCATATAAAAGAAGGTTGTGTGTAAAACAAAATATGCCTCAATGAAAGGAGATTGAGACAAAGTCCCATACATCAGGTCCGACGTGACTCGATCATTCTTTAACCTCCTGAATAATAAACTTGAGTTAATTTCTACTTGCTTAAGAACCTTTTTCAAGTTCATTATTCCTTTTATATCAATTATTACCATGTCATGAACACTATGTAATTATTTATGTTAATAACGGTGGTTTTAACGATCATTGGTGCTTGAGTCAAAAAAATAAACTCTTTATAATTACATGTTGTTCATGTATCCTTTATATCCGGAGTTATAATCATGATTTAGATATCATATATATCTAGTATATACCTGCATTTATAATATTACATAACGTTTAGAGGTATGAAATGAAATGCACCGTTCATTGAGACGGTAAGCCGTACGTACGCATGAACGCTACTTTCATTTATATTTCATAATTTATGGAATAAAATCATAATGATATAAAGGTATATTATAATTTCAGTATAATATCATATATAAAATCATTAATTACATCCTTTATACATCCCACATATGGCATTAATGAATCAAATCACTTTGAGGGGGTGGTAGTCCGCACATCCTAAAATGAAGATATCGCGTTTACCCATAATGGAAACCATAAAGGTATGACATAAATGAAAAATAAAGAAGCTTAAGTAAAACATAAAAATATTATATATCATATAGAAATATAGTTTCATCTTAATGGCCACATTTGAAGGTGTTAAAATAATATTGAACAATCATCGTTTCGTGAGACAGAAATTCCCCATCAATGGAAACAGTATGTTCTTTAACCATTGGATGTAGGTGTGTGTATGTGTAGCTCGAATACTTCTTATAAAAACATTCTAGTACATGGAATATACTGGTTTTGTTACAAAATACATGAATAAAAAGAATTTAGGTGGTTGGAGAAGTAGAATAAAACATAAGAACAGAAGAGAAGACACTACCTTTAAATCAGGTATCTCTTTTTGATTTGAGCTCAAAGGCTTCCTTGGGAAGACTTATTCCGAAAGTTAGGCTTCTAAGAGTTATAGAGGGATTTGGAGAGACAAAATGGGCAGAGTTTGGTCGAGCCAAAGGCTTTGTAAGTGTGGGTATGGTGGTAGAGGTGGGGTCCTTTTATAAGAGGAGGGGTGGGGCACTCTTAGAAATCTAAGAAAAGATACTTTTTTATAAAATGATTTTCGGAAAAAAAAGTCCCACAATTATATATTTTGAGGATAAGGTGATAAGGGTTCTAAATCCACCCATACAAAAGGTTTTTGACTAGTGTAGGTCTTAGATTTTACATTATATTTTCATTTTATTTAAATCATTAAATAATGAGGTCATCGCTGCATCATCATGGTGTCATAAATAATTTAATTTATTTAATGTCTAAAAATTAAAAAAAAATATCATGATGTAGGAAATATTATTATCTTTACAATGACTATTTATAGTCAAAAATTGGACTTGTATAAATCCATGTAAAATTTTTTTTAGTAAAATAACTCATGTTTGTGACATTTTTACTTTAACATTAAATAAACAGATATTAATGTAATTTTACTTCCAAAGTGGCTCCATGAAGTCATCAAGTTGTCCCATGTATTTTCTTGGTCGTCCATGACACATCCAATAAGGGTAGGACATGTGTCTAGGTCATTTAATATTATTAAAACATTATTCTTACCTTAAATTATTCTAATTGCCACTAATCGCGATTAAGAACATAAAAGTTACTATTCACCAAGAAATTATTTGAATCCCATTGAACCACATTTTACTTCTTAATGACAATCATGTATTTCGGATTTTTGAAATTCAAAACATAGTGGTGGTAAAATTTCAATTAAACGAAAAATTAGTTTTTTTAAGTACCACTTAGTGGTTTCACTATTCATCAAAAATTTATGTTTTTCAGAAAAATACCAAAACATCACCCTAAGCTATATTTGACAATACGAATTCAAAAATGATGTCTATTTTACAAAATTCAAAACATATTAGTTACATTAATTAATTAAATAATTAATTCCCGCTGTCAGAGAAAATAGCGTGTTTTTATGAAACAATTAGTATCAAAAGATTGACAGTAGTTTAAGTCCAATTTTAAAGTGAAATTAATTCAAATGACCACCATGGGATTAAATGGTAAATATATATTCTAATTTCACTTTAATACCAATTAAAAAGATAATATAATAATATAAACAAATTAGATTAAAAAGTGGTTTTGAATTAAAATACAACATTTTTCACTATTCATAAAAAGAAGACATTATCAGAAAAATACCAGAAATTTATCCAAAGTAAATTTCAATGTCTCAATAATAAAGAATATGTTTATTTTGAAAAATATAGATTATAAAATTTTCAAAAGATATATTTAAAAATGTTTTCCATCAGAAGGCAGTAAAACAATCTTTTAAAAATATTAGTGTATTCCATGCTTAAGATTGGATTTATTCTCATTTTAAGCCTCTAAAAAACTATCTAATTCATTAATAGACATAGATAAAAATATCTATTATTCATTACCTACTTGGGATGTTACATACTTCCCCCTTTATAAAATTGCATCCCCGCAATTTATTTACTTATCGAATAAGTGGGGGTATTTAACCCTCATTGCATTTTCAAATTCCCATGTAGCCTCTTCAATCATGTGGTTTTTCCACAAAACAATTAACTGATGATTCACCTTATTCTGTAACACTTGATCTCTATGGTCAATAATCTGCACCAGTTGTTCATCATTAGATAGGTTCTCTTCCAGTTGTTCTACCTCTGGACTCAAAACATGAGATGGATCTGGCATATACTTTATCAACATCGAAACATGAAAAAAATTGTGTACCTCAGATAAACTCGGAGGTAAATCCACTTGGTAAGCAACTGATCCGACTCTCTCTAGAATTTCGTATGGTCCAATGAACCTTGGACTCTGCTTTCCTTTATTACCAAATCACATCACACTTTTCCATGGTGAGACTTTGAGAAAAACATGATCTCCTACCTCAAAAGATAGATCCTTCCCCCGGTAATCCGCATAACTCTTCTGCCTGCTCTGAGCTGTTATCATTTGTTTCTGTATCAGCTGTACTTTTTCTGCCAAATCTTCTACTAATTCTGGTCCCATACGCTTCCTTTCACCCACTTCATCCCAGAAAGCTAGAGTTCGACACCGCTTCCCATATAACGCCTCAAATGGTGCCATCTGTATACTAGAATGAAAACTGTTATTATAAGAAAACTCAACCAAAGAAAGATGTTGGTCCCAACTTCCATGATAATCCATCTATCAAGCACATAGAATATCCTCCAAAGTCTGAATTGTTCATTCTGATTTCCCATATGATTGAGGATGAAAAGTTGTACTAAAATTTAATTCAGTACCCAACGACTTCTGAATGCCTTTCCAAAAGTTAGAAGTGTACCTGGGATCACGATCAGATACAATGGAGAGAGGAACTCAATGTAACCTGACTATCTCATTAAGATACAAACGGGAAAATTGATCTAGGGAAAAATTATCCCGTATAGCAAGGAAATGTGCATATTTAGTCAAGTGATCAACAATAACCTAAATTGCATTATTACCTCAAGGAGTCTTCGGCAATCCCACAACAAAGTCCATGGATATATTTTCCCATTTCCATTCTGGTATTGGTAAAGGATAAAGAATCCCTATGGGTAACTGCCACTCTGCTTTAACTTGTTGACAATTCAAACACTTCACAGTAATATCAGAAATATCTCTTTTCTTTCCATCCCACCAATAATACTCCCGCAGATCTCTGTACATCTTAGTACTGCCAGGATGAACTGAAAACGGAGAACTATGAGCTTCACATAACAACTCTCTCTTCAACTGCGAATCACAAGGCACACACAACCTCTTCCAAAATCTCAAAACACAATCATTATCAATGTTGAATTCAGGTATCTTACCCTTCTGAACCAACTCTAACTTTTTCTGAAACTCACTATCTTGCTTCTTTTCTTGCTTGATTCTGTCTGATAGAGACGATTTCACTGATACCTGAAACAAAACTGAAGGAAATCCTACACCAAAAACATCTATTCCAAATTTCATCAAATCCTTAACCAAAGCATCATGTTCCAAATGCAACATTGCTAATGAAGCATTACTTTTTCGACTTAAAGCATCAGCCACCTTATTTGATTTTCACGGATGGTAATGAATTGTATAATCATAATCCTTGATTAATTATAGCCATCTTCTCTGTCTCATGTTCAAATATTTATGAGTTAATATATACTTTAAACTGTTGTGATCGGTATATATTTCACACTTTACTCCATACAAATGATTCCTACAAATTTTTAAAGCGAAAACTACAACAGCTAATTCCAAATCACGTGTAGGGTAATTTACTTCATGAGTTTTCAACTGTCGTGAAGCATAAGCAATTACATGATCATTCTGCATTAGGACGCAACCAAGTCCATTAAATGAAGCATCACTGTAGATAAGAAACTCACCATTCCTGGAAGGTAGTGCCAAAACTGGATCATTCACCAATCTTCTTTTCTATTCCTGAAAACAATCATCACATTCTTTTTTCCAAATAAACTTAACACCCTTCCGTGTTAGCTTAGACATTGAACTAGATAACCATGAAAAATTTATAACAAACCTTCGGTAATAGCCTGCTAAACCAAGGAATCTATGAATCTTAGTTACATTTGTGGGTCTTGGCCATTCTTTAACACCCTTTTTTTTTGCAGGATCAACAATTATCCCATCTTTAGAAACAATGTGACCAAGGAAAGAAATTTGTTGCAACCAAAACTCACACATGATGAATTTCCCATACAATTTCTTTTATTTTAAGGTTTTCAAAATAACCCTTAAATTGCTTTCATGTGCCTCTTTACTTTTAGAAAACACCAAAATATAATCAATGAAAACCACCACAAACTTATCCAAGAACTCATGGAAATTTCTATTTATTAAGTCCATGAATACAGTAGGTGAATTGGATAGCCCAAAAGGAATTACTAAAATTTCATAATGGACACATATTGTATGAAATGCGGTCTTCAGAATATTTTCTTCCTTTACCATCAGCTGATGGTACCCCGATCTCTGGTCAATCGTTGAAAAATACTAAGCTCACTGGAGCTGATCAAACAAATAATCGATATGAGGCAAAGGATATTTGTTCTTAATAGTGATTTTATTCAAGGCTCTATAATCCATTAAAAGTCTCATTGAACCATCATTCTTTTTAACAAATAAAATAGGATCACCCCATGGTGATGTTCTAGGTCGAATGAAACCATTCTCTAATAAATCTTGCAATTGATCCTTCAACTCTAAAAGTTCAATTTGAGCCATTTGATAAGGGGGTTTTGAAATTTTCTTAGCATCAGGAAATAAGTCAATAGTAAACTCAACTTCCCGATCTAGTATTATTCCAGGCAACTAATCAGGATAAATATCTGGATACTCATTTACCACCAGTACGTCATTAATCTGAACAGTTCCCTTGTTTTCAACAATGTGTGCAAGGTAACATTCATTTCCATATTTTACAAGTTTTTCGGCCTCTTGATATGTTATCAACAGTAAGTGTTAATTTTTTACAAAAACTGAATGTCTTTCTGAAAAGAATCTTCTTTAGCTCTAGAGTCAATCTTAGCATGGTAAACAGAGAGCCAATCCATACCCAGGATAACATCAAACTCTACTAGAGGTAGAACAATTAGGTTTTCAAGTAGGTTCTTTCCATGGATAAGGATATGAAGATTCTTATAAATTATTTTTGCCTCAACATTTCCCCTAGGTGTTTTTCCACAAGTTCAAGAGTCATTTCTTAAGTTGGTATTCCCATTTTACGAGAAATGTTTTCAGAGATGAAAGAATGTGTAGACCTCAAATCAAACAACACACTGGCATAATCTGAAAAAACAAACTAAGTACCTGATACAACTTCATTTGATGGCCTGACATCTGCTGAAGTAGTTTCAAAGAATTTCACCACCACTTTCTGCTTGCAGTCTAACTGCTTCCCATCACTCGAGCTCTTTTTCGGACACTCATTTCCTTGGTGAACCATCTCATTGCACTTAAAACATTTCACTAACTATAAATTAAATTTGGTCTTGCCATCAACTTGATCTTTTTCAGTGCAATCACGGGAATTATTTCGCATCTTACCACATCAGTAGCACTATCCAGAATTCAAAAGACATTCCCCAGAATGCCTTTTACCACATTTATCACAAACTGGAAACTTAGTTTTCTTACTGTCAGTCCTTTTTGATGAATTATTTCCTTTCTACTGCCACCTCTGTCTCTTCTTCTGCTAGTTGTTATAGAACACTTCATCATCGTCAAACTCCATTTCCACCTTTTCAGCACATCGACCAATCTTTTAATAACTTTTAAACTCACGATAATCTAATTCCCTTCGATATTTTGGCATTAATCTTGTGTAAAATGATTGATTTTACTATCAAGGTCTTGGATAAAATTTGGACCATACCTTGCCAATCGAGTGAACCATTCTTCATAGGCAGCCACTGAGTCTTCCTCTTTCCTCAATTACAAGAATTGATTTTCCATCCTATGTAGAACAGCCTTAGGAAAATACTTCTCAAGAAGCATACCTTTGAGTTCATCTCATTCTAGAGCATCAATCTCATCAGCATCCCTGATATTTTTAACCATCGAACACCACTGATCTGCTTCACCCTCCAAACGATAAATAGAAAGACTAACCTTTAGATTGTATCAACACCCCATAAAATCGAAAATCTTCTCCAGTGCATTAATCCACCATTCAGATAGCACAGGGTCAGATGATCCTCTGAATGATGGGGAATGTTTCCTCATGAAATGTTCTACCACTGAAATGTTCCTCTGCGGTTGATCTGGCTGATCTCGTTCATGGATACCACCACCATTTATCGCGTGAGTCAACTGTGCCATTACTACAACAAACTGTTCAGTTCCAATTCTGACCATCTCAGGATGCTGGTTCGGAAGGTTATTTCCTTCTGTATGCCTTCCTAGCACTGCTTGCCGATTTTCTCTACGGAAAACCATTCTGAACAAACATGTCTTAGATGAAGCAACATGGTAATCTTCAAGTGCTATATCATTTCAATTTGACTATAAAAAAATATTTTTGGATAATCATTTAACAGAATTTTAACTCCTAAAGTTATCTAAACCGACCTTTGATTCCAACTATAAGGCCCCAGCCATAAACCTTATTAATCTTGAGTTATTACAAGATTACACATTGAGGATATTAGCAGGATTAGAGTTTTATAGAATTAGATCATAAAACTTGCATTACATTCCACATTTAAAAAAATTGGTTACATAAAAGATAGTATTCATTTTTTCCATCAACGGAAACATATTTAAAATAAAACATGAATTCTTTCTTAAAAATTCTTTGACATTATCATCATATTATGTACCGTTTCCTTGACCTGTGAAAAAAATTTCAAAAACATGGGATGAGCATAAAAATCTCAGTAAGGGATATAAAAATATGGAAAGGAAACATAAGTACATGTATACACAAGAATCAATGAAATATTACTCTACTCATTAGACATAAGCACATTAACATACCTTTCAAATCATGAATAAATCATAGAAATCATAAGACATAAATGTAACTTGAGGCATTCATAACATTATTACGTAGGGTGTAACCCTCTTGGTTACATTTGGAATACCAATCACAGTATATTTTCTAAATCTCTTCGGAGAAACCATAATGTTCAACTCCTTCGCATTGCCCAATGCATTGGAGAGCTATATCGGGATCACCTGCCCTTAGTTTATAACAGAACCACCCGTCTTCATAGCAATACCCAAGAACCATAACATAATCGTATCACATAAAACAAGCATAAAGGAAACATAACATTTCCACATTTCAATCACAAGATATCAATACAACACATTGATATAATAAAAACATTATAAAAACCATTTTCTATACCAAAATAAAGGAAATTTAATATAGGGGATTTATTTTTCTTTTAAAAAAATGTATGGCTTGTAGAGGAAGCCGAAACTCAAATAATGGTCACGACGGCAGAGAATTTGTTGTCGCCACATACGTACGACAAAAACATTCCCTTTTGTCATATAGTAACACGCTTCATATAAAAAATATTCCTTTCGGATAAACATAAAATTCAAATGGGTTTATACATCGTATAAAAGAAGGTTGTGTATAAAACAAAATATGCCTCAATGAAAGGAGACTGAGATGAAGTCCCATACCTCGGGTCCGACTTGACTCGATCGTTCTTTAACCTCCTGAATTATAAACTTGAGTTAATTTCTAGTTGCTTAAGAACCTTTTTCCAGTTCATTATTCCTTTCATATCACTTATTACCATGTCATTAACACTATGTAATTATCTAAGTTAATAACAGTCATCTTAACGATCATTGGTACTTGAGTCAAAAAAATAAACTCTTTTTAATTACACGTTGTTCATGTATCCATTATATCCAGAGTTATAATCATGATGTAGATATCATATAAATAATATATATCCAGTATATACATGCATTTATAATATTACATCACATTTAGAGGTAAGAAATGAAATGCACCGTTCCGGGAGATGGTAAGCCGTATGTACGCTTGAACGCTACTTTCATTTCTATTTCGTATTTTATGGAATGGAATCATAATGATATAAAGGTATATTATAATTCCAGTATAATATCATATATAGAATCATTAATTACATCCTATATACGTCCCACATATGGAATTAACGAATCAAATCACTTTGAGGGGGCAGTAGTCCGCACTTCCTAAAATGAAGATATCGCGTTTACCCATAATGAAAACCATAAAGGTAAGCCATAAATGAAAAATACAGAACCTTAAGTAAAACATAAACATATTATATATCATATTTAATATATTGTAAACTTAGTGGCCACATTTTAAGGTGTTAAAATAATATTGAACAATCATCGTTTCGTGAGGCAGAAATTCACCATCCACGAAAGCAATATGTTTTTTAACCATTAAATGCAGGTGTGTGTATGTGTAGCTAGAATACTACTTATAAAAACATCCTAGTATATGTAATATACTGGTTTTGTAACAAAAGAAATAAATAAAAAGGTTTTAGGGGGTTGGAGAAGCAAAATAAAACATAAGAACACAAGAGAAGACACTACCTTTAAATCAGGTAACTCTTTGATTTGAGCTCAAAGGATTCCTTGGGAAGAATTCTCCCCAAAGTGAGGCTTCTAAGAGTTATAGAGGGATGTGTTGAGACAAAATGGGCAGGGTTGGGCGAGCCAAAGACTTTGGATGTGTGGGTAAGGTGGTAGAGGTGGGGCCTTCTATAAAAGGAGAGGTGGGGCACTCTTGGAAAGTTATGAAATGATACTTTGTTATAAAATTATTTTCAGATATAAAAGGTCCCAAAATTATATCTTTCGAGGATAAGGTGATAAGGGTTCGAAATAAACCCATATAATAGGTTTTTAACATGTTTAGGTCTTAAAGTTTACATTATATTTTCATTTTATTTAAATCGTTAAATAATGAGGTCATTGCTGCATCACCATGGTGTCATAAATAATTTAATTTATTTAATGTCTAAAAATTATAAAAAAATATCATAATTTATGAAATCTTTTTATATTTCCAATGACTATTTATAGTCAAAAATCTGACTTGTATAAACCCATGTAAAAATTGTTTTAGTAAAATAACTCATGTTTGTGACATTTTTACTTTAACATTAAATAAAAAGATATTAATGTCATTTTCCTTCCAATGTGGATCCATGGGGTCCCCAAGTTGATCCATGGATTATCTTGGTCGGACATGACAATCAAATAAGGGTAGTACATGTGTATAGGTCATTTCATATTATTAAAACATTATTCTTACCATAAATTACACTAATTACCTTTAATCGCGATTAAAAACTTAAAAGTTACTATTCAACAAAAAATTATTTTAATCCCATTGAACCGAATTTTACTTCTTAATGACAAAAATGTATATAGGATTTTTGAAATTCAAAACATAGAGTTGGTAAAATTTCATTTTAAAAAAAAATCTGTTTTTTTAAGTACCACTTAGTAGTTTCACTATTCATCAAAAAATGATGTTTTTCAGAAAAATACCAAAACTTCACACAAAGATATATTTGATATTCTGAATTCAAAAATGACATATATTTTAAAAAATTCAAAACATATTAGTTACATTAATTAATTTAGTAATTAATTCCCGTTGTCAGAGCAAATAACGTGTTTTTATGAAACAATAAGTATCAAAAGATTGACACTAGTTTAAGTCCAATTTCAAAGTGAAATTAATTCCGATGACATCCATTGGATTAAATGGTAAAAATATATTCTAATTTAACTTTAAAACCAATTAAAAAGATAATATAATCATATAAAAAAATAGATTAAAAAGAGGTTTTGAATTAAAATACAACATTTTTCAGTATTCATTAAAAAAAGGACATTGTCATAAAAATACCATAAATATATCCAAAGTAAATTTCAATGTCCCAATCATAAATAATAAGTTTATTTTCAAAAATATAGATTATAAAATTGTCAAAATCTAGATTTCAAAATGGGTTTCTATCAAAAGGCAGTAAAACAATCTTTTAAAAATATTAGTGTATTCCATGCTTAAGATTAGATTTATTCTCATTTTAAGCCTCTAAAACACTATAAAAATAATTAATAAACATAGATAAAAAAATATATTATTCATTACTTACTTGGGATGTTACAGCTAGAACGTCTTAAGGAGAGTGGAGGGCTTACCCGTGCGGTTCCAATGAGATCGTCAGAGGCAAAAATAGATTCCCGACGCTCGATCTGGAGAACTTCGAAGGTCCGCCCTCCTCTCCCAACTCCTTCATCCGATCTAAGACAATCCTATGAACAGGGTTGGATAATGCCCATTTTATGTGAAAAAAAACAACAGGGCGTGTACCTATCAAGTACATGGCCTGCACTTTTTATATTTTAACTGTTCCTTCGGTGGCTTCTCACCAGCGTGGCACTGTTCATCTGTTTACATGCATACACGACGTGTATTCCTGATCACACGGCACGTACTGTCGTCCGACTGGCGGTTTCTTACATCACCTTACTATTTTCCTGCCGACTGACTACACGGTGTGTAAATATCCACTACACGACATATAGTCGGTTTTTACACACTTCATCGCCGACATGGCTACACACCATTTGTACTCATCCCACATGGCCAAAGTACACAGTGTGTGGAATAGTACATGGCGTGTAGTCCTGAAATTTATGATTTTTCCCCATTTTCATTGTTTTCTCAAAAATAGTTAAGGAAAAGAGAATTGAAGAAACCCGTACCTCAAAAATAAGTACCAGGTTCTTACACATGATATCCAAATAGCATCCCTTTACCATTACATTAATCCTAATTTTTATAGACCCTTCAAACCGATGAAAACATTTTTTTATAGCCATATTTTAGGCCAAAAACATTTTCCCACCGAATATATACATGAATTTACATTCCATACATTATTGAAATTTTCTTGTTGGGGGAATGAATTTTATTTTTGGTACCATTTCCTTGATTTTAAATTTTTCATAAAGTCCTTTAGGGAATGAATGCACATATTTATAGGGTAAAGGTTGTCATTTAGTGAATTTTTTAAATGTATATATATTTATGACATAGTTTACAAATTATATTGATAATTGTTTAGAAAAATATATGAAATAAAAAAATGAAATAATGAAAAAAATGGGTTCTTTCCAGGGAGGTACAAAAATCACTCTTACTCAACCTTTGATCTTTTTAAAACTATTAAAACTAGATATATGAGGAGATAAAACATGGGATTTAATATGAGAGTGATATTTTTTCTATATCAACTTTAGAAAAAAAATATAGGAAAAAAATAAAAAAAGTAAACTTTCATCCAATTTTTGTGTCGTTGGATAAGTTTTTTGTTTTTGTACATATCTCATCATTTTAACCACTTCATATTTTCTTCCTCTTTTTTATCTTCTGTGAAAAAATCATGCCCTTATAAATATATGTTTCTATTTCAAATAAAAAATTGTGCATTTCATTTTCCATGTTGATCTTTTACACCAATTTTCAAGAATATGGACATTATATTCCTACCATCCCATATCCAATGAAAAACACCTAAAACAACTATTGATTCTTATGAACTCTACAATAGGTAATGGAAGCTATGATATCCTAAATACAATATAATTTTTTACTCTTAGTTGGTGAATTAGATATCCTTCATAAAAAAATTTTATCATCTTGATATTAGTGAGTTATGAGTGCCCACATTTTCCATTTATAATTGTAATCATTAAAGATAAATTGTTTTAGAAACAAATATAACGGTTTGTTATAGAATTAATTATCGATGAGTGAACTAATCTATACCCCCATGGTTGGTGAAGAATATAAATATATTTAGGTGAGTAAAAATGATATATTTATGCTTTAATATTTTTTACATGAGTACATGAACAAGACTAAATATAGTGGATTCGATTTTATTCAATTAGCTATATCTTTTTATACACTCTGTATAATTTATTTTAGTCAAAAGTTCCGAATTGTTTTGAAAGACTCATGTTTTAATACTAAATATAATTTTTGAGAATTATTTTTATTAATCCAAATTATAGTAATTTTTATATTTTAATTATAACTCTAAACCTACTTATACAAATTTTTTATACTATTTTTTAGGGTTCTTAATTATGTTTACTAAAAATCATTAAGCCGAGTCATAGAAGAATTTGGTTACTTGAAGGATCATAGGGACCACACAAGAAGACCCAAATAATCTATCAATGAAACTATACCATAGATGAAGATTGAATTTATAGGCTCAATCCATAAGACCGAATTTTAATAAAGTATAAAATATGTTCTGAAATATCTAAAAAAATATAGGAAGAAAAATTTTATGGCCCAAATCCACGAACAAGTGGCCCAAATAATTCTTTGAAGTCAATCCCACCATTCTGTAAGGGAATTAAAAACAACACATCTTTCTTTCCTTTTCTCCAAGTCCAATTGATAAATCAAACTATACATTTGTGGGGTTAAAATCTTGGTCTAGGTGATGAAATTTGTCGAAAAAATTGTTCATATTTTATGGCATCAACCTTTACAAAAACCCATTAAAATTGATTCCTTCCATAAATTCTAGATCAAGATGTAAAAAAATGTTTATCAATAAAATATTGATTACTTTTGATAAAAAAGTCCAATGGATGAAAAAATTTTGAGTTTGAACATTCCATGTCTATATAAAAAACATTTAACAATATTATGTTTCCTGATTTAACTATCTAAAATTTTAAATTGGTAGCCAATTATAGGGGTATATTTGGAATGAAAACAGTCTACAACCTTGGTCTATCAATACATTCCAATATTTTTGTACAAGAGGTTTGAATTTCATATATTATGAGAATATATTTTCATTACCAAGGCCCTTCCAAATCCTTGTGAGGATCAAACAAAATCATGTTTTCACATTAGATACATATCCTCATCTCATTGATTGAATGTTCTTTTGTGTTCTTTAAAATTTTAATCACATAAGTTTTATTCAATTTTTATTAAATTTTAATGCATGTTTCCTCTTCATATTATACTTTAATCATCCATCCAATGAATCTCAATATTAATGGTCTTAAAATTGTTTCAATAATGTTCAAACCATATTCCCCATTTTATTTCCCTTTAAATAAAAAGGTCATTTTTTTATTCTCCCCACATTTGGTGTGGGTCTTCAGTGCACAACTCTTTTCATATCTCATTCATTTATTTCCCTTAATAATTCTTCACAATAAACATATCAAACCTTATTAATGACCATATCAATGTATGAGTAAATCATCTATTGGGGTGAGTCATAATCTTGGCATGTTAATTTATTAAGGTATTTTTCAAGATTAATATTCTTGAGGTTAACATCATGTATGTTAAATGTAAAATTTCATGCTTAATTAGAATGTTTTGTTTAACATAAGGATTCCAAGGATTATTTGAACCATAAATGAACTTCCATAAACAATCATTGACTAATATTAGAATCCTCGTTATGTTATGGTTTCAATTCAAGCCTCAAAATTGGAACTTATGATAAAAATCATCTTGTGAAGTTGGTGTTAAATACTGTAATATATAGAAAATCCTGAGGATATCACTAGATTAAATCACTATTAATAAAAAACCCCAAAAACTAATAAACAGTTAAATCTATCTTCATTAGTTAATAATTTTATCTGAGATCTACAAACAATCCCCACATTAAAAAGACAAATTTAAAATAATCAACTCTTAAATTTTTATTATCATCGAGGATTCGACCTGAGGGCCACTATACACATTATCATATCCTTGGAACTTTGAACAGTAAACTGAAAAATGATATTCTTACATAAAATGACCACTGTTAGGTAGATTTTTAATACTTGAAGAATATTATGTCTAGCACCCCATTTCTTTATTTTATAGAATATGGAGTCATGTTCTTGTTTTCTATGTCACATAGTGTCTTTTATTGGGTAGTCTCCTGATTTAACATAGATCTATTATTTATTATGGATATAAACAGTTAAATTATCATGAACATAACTATTCCACCCATGATCTAGAGTTGGTATCAGTTGGGTTTTCCTTGAATTTGTGGTGACCCAAACTCATCAGTGAATTATTTTATGTTTTCACTAATCAATAGAGCCTAAGGTATGTATTATTCTAGTCTAACATGAACATGTGACATCAATTGTGGGATGAATTCTTGTTGGATTTTGAATTCAATATTTATTATAACCTGGGTAAGGGTAATTTAGTATCTAATTTGATATTAATGAATTCACAGAGTAATTCTATGTGTTAATCTAAAGATTCATGGAGTGTGATGGAAGAACTCTCCAAAATACAAGTTGATATGGGAGACATAAGTGGAAGAGCATATATTTTTCATATGAATGTAATTTCTTATTCAATTCCATAGGTGGAGGATTACCATCTAGGGGATTTAGTGGTATTGTTATTGAAATATCGAGTTCTGTATGGTGATACCCCTAGTGTTTGCCCTAAGGATGAGTTGCACCAGGTTTTTAGGGGTAGATTTTCATTCCTTGATTGATATTCAGGCGTTCTTCCATGACTTAAACAACTCACCATTAGTGGTATATCATAGTGAGAAACATAAGTATTGATCAATAATAGGTTAGTTTTCAATGTCTAGGTTAATGTATTGAGATTCAAAGTTTTTTTCAGGATATTTGTTATTTCATAAGGTGATGCTCAAACACCATGTTCCATGGGGTTTTCTCTATTACTTATATTTTCCTCAATAGAAGTGGTTGGAATTTTCAATGGATTTTTTAACTAGTTTACCTTGATTTCAATTAGTCAATGATTATATATGGGATATATTATAATTATTTAAAATGTAATCCAATATATTAGAAAGAAAGGAGTCAAACTATATGGAGGTTTTGTCGAGTCAATACCTCGAGGGGTAGGTGAGGCTCTATAGAGCCCCAAGGTGGATCATCTCTCGTCATGATCTTCATTTTACCTACAAGGTTTTGAGAATACTTCTATAGTTGTTTGTCTCTCAGTTGTGTATTATCGATGATTTTCATCCTCAGATAGATGGTAAGATACATAAATCCATCCAGACTATTAAAGTGATGTTGTGTTACTGTGTATATGATTTTATAGTTATTTAGATGAAGAAAATACCTTTTCTAGAGTTTTCATATAAAAATAATTTTCACTCATCCATTTCTAGGGATCCATTTGATGCATTGTTTGTTCAATCTTTCCATTCTATATTGTGATGGGATGAGATCAAAGAATCAGCCATTCATGGGACATAACTAGTTGATATCAATATATATATGGTTTAGGGGATTCTAAAGAGGATGGAGGTAGCACAGGATCATCATAAGTTTAATGAGGATAATAGTAAGGGTCCTCTAGAGTAGAATGTTAGAGGTAATGGGTTATTAAATATTAATCCTTGTCAGGTGAACTGATGGTTTGTTCATGGGAGAGAGATTCAACTTGGGTTTTTGGGTCTTTTGAGGTGTTGGCTCATGTTGGATTCAATCGTAAAGGATATCACATCCTCCATTAATGAGATGGATACATTATCTCATCAGTGTATCTAAACATCTTTTTTATCATCATGATGATTCTCACATGATCTATTGGGTTGAGATCAATTTTTATAATGATTATAACTTAAAGGAGTGGCTTATAAATATTAAAAATTACTAGGAAAATGTGTTGTGTGGGCATAATATTTTTTTAGATGTGTCATTTGGAATCATGGTGTCTTAGATGAGAATATTATGGATCATGAGTTACTGATTTATGACAATCTTCACACATTTTCTTTGTTTAGATATTATTTTGTGTCAATGATTTATCATTATTGACCACTACTGGATTAGATATGGTTCTCTCTTCCTGATGGATTATTTGTGGTCTTTCTCTTTTTTGAGAGGTATCTCCCTCGAGGTACTATTTAGAATCCATTTATTAGCATTATACAGTTCTATTCCTTGATACTATAAATGGTGTGTTTGAGCTCCTACGATTGTAAGATTCTTGAGAGGTTTCTTGTGGGGTGGTTGTTCAGACAACCCCTCTCCATTTCCTTCTCTCCAAGTTGGGTTTTAATTATTAAGGATGATAAGTATTTTATAGGAATCTAATGTAATGGTCCAGGACTTCCTGGATATTCATTCATGTTTTTAATACATGGTGGTGTCAAGGATGAGGTTGGGGTTTTTTTGGGTCTAGGGAGGGGTATTATCCATTTTTCATGTCACTGCACCCCAATGGTGGGTGTTTTTGCAACTCGGTGGTTCTCCATATGGTACGTGACACAACATGGTTTTAAAAATGGATTCAATCCATTTTTGAGTCTTTGTTAGACAATGTGCTCTCCTATATAAAATAAGAAACTCAAAATTCCTAGTTATGAGAATAATTATTGGTGTATCTCTATAGATAACCCCTTGTCCAAAAGAAGAATATGACATCCCCACACATATGGTATTCGGTATGGTGATGTAAAAATTCTTTATATGAGGGAAACACATCCTAGAATATGTTTTTTTGGGTATAATTCCCAAAATAAAACCACAAACCAAGTCAGGTCATGGTGGAATCCATGGTGGTGGTCGATATTATGATGAAATTATCAAAATATTCACATTCCTAAAATCTTGACTAGTTCAATGGATTAAATTAATGAAATCATAAAGGGGTTTAAATAAATTTTTAATTCATTATTTTACATTATTAAATGATACACACACCCCAATTGAATCAATTCCTATATTTCCAAATGATTTGGTGAACCTAGATATTGGTTGAGTGATTTTCCATGTTGAGGATTTTTTGAAAAAAAAATTCACGAGGGGATTGTCGGTTCTATATTCCTTTGAGACTAATGATCTACTCCTTTTTATAGAAACACCTTGTTTATGGAGAATTGAATTTTTTTTGTCAAGGGTCCCCCTTTTATAATTTTTTATTTCTCCCTTTATTCTTATTTTACTGAGGATATTTATTCTATATTTTACCTAATCTTTGGGAATGAAATATGAAATTATTTTATGGTGGTTTCTTAGTGTTTGATTTTTTCCAGACTTCCATCAACTTAGTGGGGTTCATTTTGGTGGTGACCATTCATCATTCATTCATTCTTATGTGATGAACTTTGAACTTCTAAATAATGGTAGGGGATTAATTTCTATGCCTATTATTTTATATGTAGCCTTAAAGTTAAAAATATTCATCTACTTATATGATAGTGAGATTATCATTAATTATGATTAAAATGGATTAAATAATGAACCTTAGATTTTTGTTATAATGGTCGCATGTGTTTCCACCATGTAAATAGATTTCCAATTATTTCTCTATATAGTGTGATATATATGTTTAATCTTTGGATTAAAATCTTTTTTATTCCATGATTGAGAAGGTTTTTTATTTTAAATTAGATAAATAATGTATATATGGAATTTCTTATTAGATATAGGAAAAAGAAGCCAATAATTCTTATTGATTAAAAATAACAAATTGGAATATTTAATGAAACCATTTATTATAATTTCATGTGAAATAAATAGATTATTGATTTTGGATTAAATTAAATTAATATACCTTAGTGTGTCATAAAATAGGATGTTATGATTCAAATAATTTTTAAATAATTCATATTTCATGATATTTGATTCCTTAGGTTTTTTGTTGTTGTAACCTATGAAAAATTAATTAGATAATTCAAGATGATAAATAAAGTTTTGTTTAATAATTCTAATTTTTTGGGTTAGAGTGTGCTCATTAGTCAAAGAAGTCCAGGTTCCTTCGCTTTTAGTGTCTAGATGCACTGCGGACTACTATTGTTTTTCATTACATGATTTATTTGGATATAATCCTTTTTATGCGATGAGTTCTGAGCATGGGATGGAAGATGGTTGAAGAGACATGGGTGGGGAGGCTGTTGTTTGTGGTAGTAATTGTAACATGTGATGGAGGGAAGGATGCTGATATGTATAACGGTGTTGGGGATTTTTCCAAAACTGATAGATCAGGTGAAAGAAAAGGGATTACCTTTATTTAAAATCTTGGATACCTACATGATAATAAATATATTCTAATGGTTGGATGGTTGAGTTCCTTATTTTCATTTATTATTTTCCCCACTATGTAAAGCATTTAGTTGTGTATAATTTTTTCAACCAATTAATGGTATCATAAGTTGAGTCTTAGAGTACATATATTATGAAATGGGAATGATTTATAAATGGCTTAACCCATGAGGTTGACAACCTGTTGAAATAAGAATGTTGATAATCTAGAGAAACTGTGGGATCTATTTGATTATTCCTAGATGGAATGGGAATCAGTTGATGATTATGTTAATGTAATGTTTAATATATATTTGAAATAATTAATGGATTGTGAAATTTTTATATAAATACATAAATGAAACATTCTTGAATTATTTTGTTCATACAGGATATATTAACCTTTTTCAATACCATCCAGGTTTCCAAGTGGTGAAAATTTTAGTTGTTTCTAATGATAATATGATTTGTATAGTTAGGTTATGATCTATATACATATCATATGTGTTATAGTATTTCATATGATACCCTAGCCATGTGTGTATAGTGACTGACACCATGTGGACTCCAGTAGGGTGTTTTCCTCAGAATCCATGATGGAATGGTATAGATGGATGACTACCCCATCTTATCCTAGTTTCTTCTCTTGGTAGTATTATATTATGAAATGAAAGATGGTTAATTTTCCCATATATGTGTGTATAGGGTTTTAATGGAATTTGATTATTTCACAAACATGTATCTATAGATATAGTATCCAATGGATTGCTATAGATATGCCGTGTATTCTTTGGGATGGATTTTGGGATAATAGTTGATATATGGGTTTTGGTAGCTCCGTAAAACTACATAGTTACTATTTAGAGGTGTGTAATTTTATGATGATATGATATGATTCAAGAGATTCATGGTTCTTGATTATGGGATGATATTATGCATGAGTTTTATGGTATTATACTGTAATGTAGGTGTATTTGGGATGGATATTAGAGAGAGATCACATAAGAAATGTGATGTTGAAGAAGTTCAGAAACCATTGGAGAAGTAGTAGAAGGGTTCCTTCAAATGATATATATTTGATATTATATGATTAATTATATATGATAATTAGTTCAAGGTCCATGTTGAGGCTGGAATCATAGTATACATTCTTAAATGATGTGTTAGATCAACTTATTGTTTACATGGATTTATTATGATTTCTTTGTCTTTTTCATGAGAGGATCTGTGAGATCCTACTGAGTATACCTATTATTCTCATCCAAAATTTAAATAAACTATTTTTAGGACTATATGTGATGTTTGGGGATCATGAAGGATATTACTACCTTGTGGAGTAGTTCTGAAGTGGAATGGATTTCTTGAAAATGTTCAAAGACTATTACTTTTGGTACTTGTAGTTTCGTTTATATTTTTCCATTGTGTGGTATTTCATACATGAATTGGGAACTCCCTTTACATTTCGTAGGTGAATAAGTTGTTGGGTGTCTCTATTATATTTATTATTTATGAAACATAGAGGGAAATGCCTATAATTCGAGTATATCATATAACCCCAGTGCTTTAACCAACCCATGGACTATTGGGAGATATATTATAGCATCATTGTATCTGTTATTTTATTTACATCCCCAGGGAAGAACCTATTAGGGATGGGTTTTAACATTATTCCCCAAGTCTTACCCATGTTAGGATCTGCTATCATTAGTTATCCCTTACATGGATTCTGATCTCACCATATTCTCATTTTTTTCATTTCCATGAGTTATTAAGAATATTAATTTGTATGATGTTTCTAGCGTAGTATTTTCTATGGATTATTTTTGGGTGATTTTGAAATAATGTTAGCGATTATGTAGTAGGTTATATAGGGGAATGATTCCAATTTTTTAAAAAATATATTTTTCAGTTAATATTTTGTCTACTTTCTATGAAATTTTAAACATTATCTAATAAATTTTTTTATCAATTCTGATGATGTTTAAAGAGTTTTTTGTAACAACCTATGATTTTATAACATAAACATATGTTCAGTATCTTATTCGACCTGAAATAATGAGCTTACATTCCCCACGACATATATTACTTTTATAACCTAACCATTAAATTGGAGGGTATGAACAGTTTTGACTACATTATGATATATATATATATATCATATTCAATATAAATTATTTATAAATGTTTAGTAAATAATCAATCATTTAATAGTAAAGTAATTTTATTTTTCAAAAAATATTTTTCCTCCAAAATTGATTTTAATTTCTATACAATAAAATATATTATAACTAAATTAATAAAACTTTTAAAAAAATTTATTTCATAAAATTAAAATAATTTTTTAAATAGGTATATAAAAAATTACTGTATGTGAAATTTTTTAATTTTTCAGAAAAAAAATTTATTTTTCAGTGAACCTTGAAAAAGTCTATTTTTTGTGAACCTTTCTTTTCATTTCAATAAATTAACTTATTTAAATGTAAAATTACGTTTTAAATTTAATTTAATTTGAAAAAAGTATTATTTATTTATATTTAATCCACTTAATTAATTTTCAATAAAATTTATATTGGATTTTAGTATAAGTTTTTCCATGGGTTTAAAAATCCGGTTTTTATGAATACTATTTTTAAGTACATAATGATTATTATTTTTAATAAATTAAAAAAACACTTAATGAGGAATGTTTTAAATGAAATTTATATATTATATATCAATATATATTATTGTAGGTTAATAAAATGATTTCCATTATTCATCGAGTTAATATAAATTCATATTATTCATTAGTTGTAGTGTAAATATAAATTTATATTTTGCTTGAAAAATATGATTTCTTTTTTCTTGTCTGTGGGGTTTTTTTAAATTAAAATATATAAATTTTGTTAAATAAATTTGGTAAAATAGATTATATATGTTCAATTATAAAAAAAAATTATATAAAAATTAAAAAATATTTTTTATAATAATTAATATAAACAACTGTAAAAATTAATAACCACGGTTTAGGTAAAAATGGATGAATTGGTAATTAAACTAAAATGATAAGGGAAAAAATGAACTAAAACATGTCTATAATGTATTATATGGAAATATTTAGACATTATTTTATATAATTATCAATAATTATCAATCTTGGACCATTTTGAAATTTCTAAATACTGGTTATAACTTTTTCTTTTCAAAAATCACAAGAGTGCCACTCACCAAAATTCTTGAAGGTCACCCCCTCTCTTCTCTCCTTCACACATTCAGACATTGTTTTTCAGAAAATACCCACTAAAATAACATCAAATAGTCCTTAACCACATACTAGAAACCTTTTTTTATTATAAATCCATTATATAAATACTTTAGGTGTAATACTAAAGAGCTGGTCTGAGAAGAGTTAAAATTGTTAACTATTCATTTTGTATTATTTCTTCTCCCACAACCATCAAATATTTTAAAAATATTCTCATATGATAACAACGGTATGTCCACTGTACTTATATAATATAATATTAATTTAATAACATAAATAAATTTCCTATTATGTCAACTATTGTATGAAATCATCATTCATGTGTAGGGCAACTATCATCTTGCGAACAGATGTAATTAGTTTTCCATCATCGCCTCGTATGGAACGTTTTAATTATGAAATTAAATTATATATATATAAGATAATTATACTTATTTAATTATTATATCATATAAAAGTATTCAATTTCCATTCCTTGGGGGTTATGATAACTGTAACACCCCAAGATTCCACGATATGTTTTCCTTTGAATAATGCAATAGCCTGCATTGTACGCAACTTCGAGATTCTAACGCACTGCGACTAATCAAAGTAGCCATTATGAATAGTAATACCCACTTTTTGAAATTCTATAAATTTTATATCTCAAAATGGACTCCATTTTTGGATTATGAATATCAAAATTAGCCTAGGGTGAAATTTTGGTACTTTTTGGATAACTTTAATATTTTGATGAATAGTGAAAACTATAAATTTTAATTTAAAAAAACTTTTATAATTAAAGTAGTTAATTGTGATAAATTATTAATTATAGTGGTTTCAAAGTATATTTAGAATATATATTTTACCATTTAATAAAATTTTGGTCATTTCACATAATTTTACAATTAAACAGGACATAAATAAGTGTCAATCTTTTGATAGTTATTATTTCTTAAAAACATACTTTTTGTTTTGACATCGAGAATTAATTTTAAATTATTTTATGCCAATAATGTGTTTTTAATTTAGAAATAAGGATTCCATAATTGGAATCATGAGGTCCAAATTGTGTAAATAGGTAACTTTTATTTTTATACATTTTGAATAATTACTTCGGTAAATATTTTATTTACAATGGTTAAAGGGTAAATCCGGTAAATATGGATAAAAAATTATATTATAATAATATTAATTTACCCTAAAACGAGTCCTAACACTATTGGTTGATACATTTCCAACCATGGGAATCTTTGGGTCGATTTTAGGACCCCATGGAGCCACTTGTAGATGATAGGGACACATTATATTAATTAAGTTAAAGTAAATACAAAAATGACATAGGCATATATATTTTAGGAAAACAATTTTTACATAGGGTTATATATGTTATAATTTAGACTATAAATATTAATTATAAATATAAAAATATTTCATTCATATTGGTATTTTATTTATAATTTTTAGACATTAAATAATTTAATTTATTTATGACACAATGATGATGCAGTAATTACGGTATTAATAAAAGATTAAGTTAATTGATCTTATAAACACCCAAACAAATGTAATTTGAGAATTTTAATAAATTCCAATAATTTTATAGGTTAATATGAGATATTTTTATTATTTATATAATTTTTTTGAATTAATAATGCTGTTATAAATTTATCATAAACAAAATAACCAATAGTGTCAAAATTGACATAAAAGTGTTTTTAAAACAAATATTATATTATTAAATGATATTAAATTTATAAAAATCAATGGTTAGGTCAAGAGACTTATATTATGGTAGGTTATTCATTAATGGACCACTTGGAGGTCAATTTATGTATATAGTAAGTTTATTAACTATAAATTATAAACATACAAAGTGACATGGTAAATGTCAAACTAATTAACATAGAGTTAAAACTAAAAGACAAGGTTAACATAATGGCCCAAACCTGTCTAAATTCTATTGGATGAAATTATTTCGACCCATCCCCCACATAGACTTCGAATAATCAACTTTGGATCCATTAGAAACCGAATATTAATTTATTATAAAATAATATTTCTAGCTTTTTCAAAGGTGCCCATCACCCCTCTTATAAAAGGGCACTCCCCCTTATCACTAATTCAAACATTAAAAGCCTTTTGGATTCTCCATACCCTGCTGAAATACTCTCTCAACTTCCCTAACTTCATCCTAGATTCCTTCTTTTAGTCAGAAATCCAAACTAAGGATCCCTTTTGATCAAATCAAAAGGAAGAACCCGAAGAAGAGGTAATGCATTCACCACACTCTTTCATGTTCCTTTCTTCTTCAACATATTTTTTCTTTGTTATTTATATTCTAAAATAACAAATCCATTATATTCGATATACTTTGATGTTATTATAAATATGGTACAACCATATCCATTATTCTATCCATCCTTTAAATGACATGTCACCATACGTGCGTACGTACGGCTTACCATCTCCACGTCGTGGTGTAATTGTTATTCAATATATTATTCTTTGGTTGGGTATAATAATGATGTGAAATTCATATAAATAATAAATATAACATGATAATGATTCTGTATATATGATATACCATCCAATTATATATTATTTTAATATCAAAATAATGATATTGTCACTCGTGCGTACGTACGGACTACCGTCTCAATGAAAGAGATGAGATCCATTCCCCATCGTATCCATTCAAGAATAATTATCAGTTTATGATTAAAAATAAAGTTTATGGACTTGATATAATTCTGGATATGAATAAGATAAAACCTATCCATAACCAATATGGCTTATTTAACAAAACATATAAAATAAAATGAGTAAGTTAACACCCGAAACGACGATAATACTAAGATATTATTGACAAAGCAATGTTAAAAAGAACATATATGATATCATATTAATTTATATGTTTCTTTTATAATTTAAAAACAATTATTTCACTAACATACAGGAGTTTAACCTACCCTCAACCAGGGATAAGTAGAACGTAAGGGGTTTTCATCTCACTCTTTATTCTCATAAGATTCATGGCATATTACCACTATTTCATTTTGTGTGGTGTATGTACTACCCATAATTGTATTCTTTGTGTAATACACTTTAATTTATGAGTATTTACATATTAATTGTATGATAACTCTTTCATGGGGTGTATGTTTCATAAGATACCAAATTATTAAGGGTTTATTTCACAATCTCTTCATTATCCAAGGTTGTTTATACGTAATTATCTACTAGGACTTCTTTATCATCCACATCCATGTATATTAAAAATTTATTTCAAAACATTTTTAATATTTACTAGCCTATGGGTTAAAGTCATTTATATAGTTTTTATACTTTTTATAAAATCGTTTGAAAGGAATCTTTCCGTCGTTTTCCAAACAAGGTCCTTTTTATCCTTTTCGACAAATTATGGTAAGAATGTCTTTTTTTAACTTATACATCGGGTGCGGCTATTTTCCACCATTTTAAAATCATAGAAGCATCCCTTACAAGATTATAAAAATATTTTCATATTAAATGTTTTCTTCTAAAATTATTTTTTAATTTTTTTTAAAGATTTATCTTTCTAAATATTTTTAATTAATGTCCATGTTTTCAAAATTATTCTAATGATTTATTTATATGGACATGAATGTATTGAAATGATAATTTGTTTAAAAAGTTTCAAATTAGTATGGGACACTGTGATTCTAAAATCTCTTTTAAATTACATCCTTTATAAATGTGTGACTTTTCAATGATTTCAAAAATGAAATATTTCTCTCAAATAATTTTCATTTCATCTATGTTAACATTCTTTGATGGATTTTAAGATTATTTGAAGTTGATTTATTATGATAGAAAACTTTTATATTTTATTGAAGGTTTTGTGATATGTTTGACTGTGGATGTTTTATTTTTAATCCCTTAATGGTTTACGGAGAAAGTATTGAGATTTCATATGCTAGTTTAAATATGAATGTTTATGTTATTTTTAATCCTATTTATATGAGGAATGAATTGTACATAATATGTGATGGGTGGATCCAGATATAGCTCCTCGGTGCATCGGTTGGTCTCATGAGACAAACTAGTGTCTTGGTACAAGGTATTTTCAAAATCTTATTTGTAGTCTGGGCACGCGGCCTTGACTATGTGGTTATGATAGTCAGAAATTATGCATTCCATCATTATGAAATTGGTTATTGATATTTCATGTTATTATTAAATTAGTAGAATATCCATGTGAATAAGTAAATGGAATTATTTCATTTTATTTCTGCCATATTATGCTGAAGTTCAATTTTAAAAGTCTTTTGTTTTAGTTATTAATTTTCTTAAATGTTTATGATAATTTATAAAAGTTTCTGCTATATTGTAATGCTTACTGGGCATCTGAGCTCACACATTTCTATGTTTTATTTTTCCCTGGATGGGAAGATGTATTTTATGAATGACCTGCAGGGATAGTATGAAGGGATATGAGTGTGGACTATGGAGACTATATTTTTTAAGTTTTCATTTTATGATGTAATGTAAACTTTATGAATGTACCTAGTTCCTCCAAGGCTACTAAACTAATCAGTTTTTCGAGACTTGATCTTTTGTGATCATGCCAATGTTATGTAATAATGCACCGACTCTGGGTAACTGGGGTTGGGGCATTACAGTTTGTAACAAATGGAGGTTCAGTACAAACCGTGGAAGCAAGATTTAGATAAACACTGACTAGAGAACATAGACCTAAGATAGACTTTGAGGATTAGTAATGAAGAACTTCCTAAATTTTTGTATTGTAGATATTTTTGAGTTTTCCGAGCAATACATCCCTATCTGGATACGAGCAGGTAGAGGCGGCTCTGGGATAGATGTGCCTAGATGTAAAACCTAAAAACACCACTTTGACCTAGAATCGAACAGGAACTGGTGCACAATAACGGGCCTTGCTACACTCTTGGTTACGACAATCCTGGGGGATATGCTTAGGATAATTCTCATTTTCGTTACAAACCATTATGAAGGGTTTATGAGTATATACATCCTCAAAGAAAACATTTTTATGATTATGGATTATATCAATAAACATCTCAATTTATGTTAAGTATTTTACAAGTTTTGGATTTGGTATTTCTATTCATATACAAATCTAGTGTATTCAATTTTTTAGAAATAGCGCCCAGTAGAAGGAATGAGAACTCCATCAATACGCATGATCCAAAGAGTAAGAAGGATCATATCTTTCATGGGTTAAAGCCAAAATTTAGAATTAAAATAGTCTCCCATGTATTATCAACATATTAAGAAATAGTATCATCTGTTGATAAGATAAGTAATGATTTCTCGGTGTCCTATGGCTTTGAAGGGAAGCAAGAGACGGGAAGGATGGTAGAGAGAAGGATAAATAAAAAGAATAAGGTAAAGAAGGATTTTCCCATATGTGATAAATGTGGAAAGAATCACATTGGGAAATTCTTGAAGGGAATGAGAGTATGTTATATGTCTGGAGAAAAGTGACACCAAGTACGTGACTGTAAGGGTAATAAAATTGTTCCAAATGTACAATGCTTCATTTGCATGGATTTTGGACACTATGCGAACCAATGTCTCAGTTATCCGACTATGACAAAAATGACGCTATTGTTTAATAATCAAGTTATAATACTACCACAGATGAAGAGGAATTACTAGTGTTTTTATGTTGTTATTTAGGAATTATTTTATTGAAGTGTTGTATCAATGATGTACTAGAAAAAAATAAGGATTGTACTACAGTACTATTTCATTGAGGATTTCACATTTTATGGTACTAAGAAAAGTGACTCTAAAGCAAGGTAAATTTTTTGGAAATTACATAGTTAAAGGAATGATAAAACTTAATATGGTCCTAATATAGAGGCACTGATTTTGGAATAATATATTGTTGATTTGGTTAAATTATATTGGATTTTCTTAACTACCTTGAAACTAATTAAAGATTTGTATATTCTATCATTGTTATAGTTTACAAATTTTTTGGATGGATGATGTATATCCAGTATTCAATAAGGAATGAGGAGAATGAATGTAATCAATAAGGTTTTATGGTAATTCATGATGTTTCAGTGTTTTAATAGAATACATGATGAAGGTATTCACATGCTATTACGGGGTAAAAAGGAATTACATTATGTTTACCATTCATATAAATTTTGGACTGAGGGTTTATATAATTATTTTGGATAATTATAAAGGTTTTAATGGATTATATTTTACATTGGATACTATTATTAATGTTATTTTTGGATATTTATAAAAAGGACAACACGCAGACCGTGTGACAACCCGTCGCGTAGGACAAAGCTATGGGAATCGAACCCACAAACCTAGTGCAATTGGGATTTATCGCCTACCACAAGACTATGTGAAGTCCATGGAGTGTATAGTTTAGTTTTATTTTTTTAAAAGTTCTGATAGATGAATTATAAATTTATTTTTGGAACCAGATACGGTTAGGATAAATAGAATATTTTTAAGTTCTATTACCTTTTAGAGTGAAAGATGGGTTTGTGGTAAAAATTTATTAAATAATGAAAGTCTACATGACAAGTAAGTATATTTCCTTAAATTCTTAGTAAATCTCATAAATAAATTCCTCTACTTTATTAAATGTAACATAAAACATAATTTTGTCGGTTAACTTTTCATACGGGGGAATCAAATACTGTTTAACCAATCACAAGTTTGAGATTTTATTGTGGTCAAATTTCTCCAAATCCCATTTTCTACGACTCTCCATCAAACCTTGATGGTTTTTTTCTCCTACATATCCATGTTTTCATAGAATCCTAGTATGGTCTATCTTGTGTGACCTTTGTACTTCTCTTTCTTTCTTTTAAAGTTGTATTTTTGTTAACCCTATTTTCGATATTGGTTTTCCACAAGGATATTTTCAATTTTAAACCTTTTATTTTCGAAGAAAAATTTGAAATTTCAAGGACACAATTTATTGAAGGAGGGTTGAATGTAACACCCCATGCTTCCATGGTACATTTCCCTTTGAATAATGCAATAGCTTGCATTGTATGCAACTTCGAGATTCTAACACATCGCGACCAATCAAATTAGTCCTTATGAATAGTAATACCCACATTTTGAAATTTTATAAATTTTATCTCTCAAAATGGACTTCATTTTTGGATATTTAATATTGAAATTAGCCTAGGTTGAAATTTTGGTACTTTTTGGATAACTTTTATATTTTGATGAATAGTGAAAATTACTAAATTCTAGTAAAAAAAACTATTTAAGTCAAAGTAATTAATAGTGATAAATTATGAATTTGAGTGGTTTTAAAGTATATATATATAATATATTTTTACCATTTAATAAAATTTCAGTCATTATACATAGTTTCACAATAAAAACAGACATAAACAAGTGTCAATCTTTTGATAGTTATTATTTCCTAAAAACAGATCTTTTTTCACAGCAGGAATTAATTTTAAATTAATTTCTGCCACTTCTGTGTTTTAAATTTAGAAATAAGGATTCCATATTTGGAATTAGGAGGTCCTAATTTTTTAAATAGGTACCTTTTATTTTTAGACATTTTGAATAATTATTTGGGTAAATATTTTATTTACCATGGTTAAAGGGTAAATCCGGTAAATAAAGTTAACAAATAATATTATAATAATATTAATTTACGCTAAAACATGTCCTAACCCTATTGGTTGATACATGTCTGACCAGGGGCATCTTTGGGTCAATTTTGGCTCCCCATTGATCCACATGTATGTGATAGGGACACTTTATATTAATTAAGTTAAAGTAAATACAAAAAAGACATAAGCATATATCTTTTAGAAAAACATTTTTTTACATAGGGTAATATATGTTATATTTTCAACTATAAATATTCATTAGAAATATAAAACGATTTCCTATATAATGTTATTTTATTTATAATTTTTAGAATTTAAATAATTTAATTTATTTATGACACAATGATGATGCAATAATTACCATATTAATGAAAGATTAAGATAATTGATATTATAAATTCCCAAATAAATACAAGTTGAGAATTTTTATAAATTAAAATAATTTTCTAGGTTAATATGACATATTAGGATTGTTTATATAAATTTTTTCGAAGTAATAATGCTGTTATGAATTTACCAAAAACAATATACCCAATAGTGTCAAAATTGACCTAAAAGAGTTTTTAAAATAAATATTATATTATTAATTGATATTCAGTTCATAAGAATCTAAGGATCAGCCAAGAGACTTATATAATGATATTTTTATCATTAATTGACCACTTGGGGGTCTCTTAGATGTATATAGTATGATTATTAACTAAATAATATAAAAATAAAAAGTGACATGGTAAATGTCAAACTAATTAACTAAGAGTTAATACTAAAAGATAAGGTTAATATAATTACACAAACCTGTTGAAATTATATTGGTTAGAATTATTGCAACCCATAACCAACTTATTATTTGAATAATACACTTTGGATCCATTATAAAAGGAATATGAATTTATTATAAAATAATATTTCTAGATTTTCCAAAGGTACCCCTCACCCCTCTTATAAAAGGACACCCCCCCTTCTCACTAATTCATACATTAAAAGAATTTTGTCTCGGACAAAACCTACCCAAATACTCTCTTATCTTCCCTCACTTCAACATAGAGGCCTTAATTTAGTCAGAAATCCATCCTATTGAGTCCTTTTGATCAAATCAAAAGGAAGAACCTGAAGAAGAGGTAATGTTTTCACCACACTCTTTCAAGTTGATTTCTTCTTTAACTTCTTCTTTCTTTGTTGTTTCCATTCTAAAATAATAACTCCAGTATCATCTATATAATTTGATTTTATTATAAATATGGTACAACCATATTCATTATTCTATCCATCCTTTGAATGATATGTCACCATACGTGCGTACGTACGGCTTGGAGTGTCCACGTCGTGGTGTAATTGTTTTTCAATATATTATTATTTGGATGGATATAATAATGATATTTAATTCATGAATATAATAAATAAAACGTGATAATGATTATGTATATATAATATAAAATCCAATTTTATTTTATTTTAATATCAAAAGAATGATATTGTCGTTCAGGCGTAAGTACGGACTACCGTCTCCACGAACGCAATGAGACTCATTCCTCATCGTATCCATTTTAGGATAATTCGCATTTGATTATTAAAAATAATTTTTAAGGACTTTATATCATTCTTGATATGAATATGATACAAACTATCCATAACAAACATGGCTTATGTAACAAAATATATAAAATAAAACAAGTAAGTTAACACCTGAAACGATGATAATACTAAGATACTATTAACAAAGCAATGTTAAAAAGATCATATATGATATCATATTAAATTATATGACTCATGTTTAAATTAATAACAATTATTTCACCATTATATAGGAGGTTAACCTACCCTCAACCATGGAAAAGTACAAGGTAAAGGGTTTTAATCTCACTCCATATTCTCATGAGATTCATGCCATATTACCACTATTACCTTTTTTGTGGTGTATGTTCTACCCATAATTTTATTATTTGTGTAATATACTTTAGTTTATGTGTATTTATATATTAATTGTATGATAAATCTTTCATGGGGTGTATGATTCATAAGTTACCAAATTGGTAAGGGATTATTTTGCAATCTCTTCATTATCCGAGGTTGTTTATACATAATTATCTACTGTGACTTCTTTATCATCCACATCAATGTTTCTTAAAAATGTATTTCAAAAAATATTTAATATTTAATAGACTATGTATTAAAGTCATTTATAACGGTTTTATACTTTTTATAAAATGTTTTGAGAGGAATCTTTCTGTAATTTTCCAAACAAGGTCTTTTTAAACTTTTTCGACAAATTAAGGTAAGAATGTATTTTTTAACTTATACGGAGGGTGCGGCTATTTTACACCATTTTAAAATATTTGATGCTTCACTTACGAGATTATAATAATATTTTCATATTAAATGTTTTATTTTAAAATTTTCTGACTTTTAAAATGTTTTAAAGATTTATCTTTCTATATTTTTTTAATTAATGTCTATGTTCTCAAAATGATTCTAAAGATTTATTTATATGGACACGAATGTTTTGAAATGACAATTCTTTTCAAAAGTTTCAAATTAGTATGTGAAACTTTTATTCCAAAATCTATTTTAAATTACTTCCTTTATAAATGTTTGAATTTTCAATGATTTCAAAAAAGAGATATTTCTCTGAAATAGTTTTCATTTCATCTATGTCAACATCATTTGATGGATTTTAAGCTTATTTGATGTTGATTTATTATTATATAAAACCTCCATATTTTATTGAATGTTTCGTGATATGATTGACTGTGGATGTGTTATTTGTATACCATTTATGGTTTATGGAGAAAGTATTGACATTTTGTATGCTAGTTTTAATACGAATGTTTATGTTATGTTTAAACCTATTCATATGAGGAATGCATTGAACTTAATATGTGATGGGTGTAGCCCACTATAGCTCCACTATGCATCGGTAGTTCTCATGAGAAAATCTAGTGTCTTGGCACAAGGCCCTGACAGAATCTTATTTTTAGTCTTGGCACGAGGCCTTGACTATGTGGTTATGATAGCCAGACATTATGCATTCCATCATTATGAAAGTGGTTATTGATATTTAATGTGATTATTCAGTTAGTAGAATATCCATGTCAATAAGTAAATGGAATTATATAATTTTATTTCTGCCATATTTTGCTGAAGTTCATGTTTAAAATGATTTGTTTTTAGTTATTCTTTGTCTTAAATGTTTATGCTTATTTATGAAAGTTTCCGCTATATTGTAATCTTTACTAGGCATCTGAGCTCACCCCTTTCTATGTTTTATTTTTCCCAGGATGTGAAAAAATATTTTATGAATGACCTGCAGGGATAGTAAGAGGGGATATGAGTGTGGACTATGGAGACTATGTTGTTTTAGTTTTCTTTTTATGATGTAATGTAAACATTATGAATGTACCTAGTGCTTCCAAGGCTACTAAACTAATCGGTCCTTCGAGAAATTATCTTTTGTGATCAAGCCAATTTTATGTAACAATGAACCAACTCTGAGTAACTGGGGTTGGGGCATTACAATAACATCACTCGTGTGTACATCGTACTACCACCACACTAAGCGATGTGATTTGTTTTTCACTGTCACTACACATGGAAAGTAATAAGCATACATTTAATGAGTATATATGATATAAATGAAATAATATTTATATTTTTGACATATTTACCATTTTTGATATATAATATACCATTTTATTTCTTACAATAAAAAATTATAACATCATTCATATACGTGTTGACTACCGCCACTACGAAGCAATTTAAATTTTTTTCATTGAAATCTCAACAATGATATTTATAATTTTAATTAAAGAAATAATATGGTAATTTTTTTTATTATTTTTTAAAGATTAAATAATAAAAACTATATTTCTATATTGATAATTGAAAACAGAAACATTACTTATGTGTATATAGGACCTACAATCTCCATGATTGTAACATGGTTCATTTTTCATAATCATTTTTAATTATTGGTTTTAAAATGTATAATTTATGAATAATTAAAATTATTATTTCATTATTATTATTTTTATATGTTGAAACAATGACCTTTTTGTCCAAGTTAAACACAAAGAAGCGGTTTTGAATTAATTATCTAAAAATCCTCAAAAAAACATAACATGGGATTAGTTGACTAAGTATTAAAATATGACATTATAATGATATAAAGTAAATTATTTAATTGTATGGTATAAAACCTTTATAATTTTATTAATAAATCAAATAAATACTATAATCTTATTATATAAGAAATAAAGGATATGCATGAACATTCTAGAATTGAGGTAAGAGGTTTTCGCATCTTGCTCCTACTTCTGTGAGAAATATACTATATTCACCGCGTATTTACATTATGTGGAATATTTACTGACCATTTCCCATATAGAAACTTAAATCCATCATAAATAATGGAATTTGAAGTTTCAATTTTATTTATTTAATCTAAGGGTATGTGAGTAAAAAAGTTAACAAGTGGTAAAGAATTTCATAATTCAATTTTTTTTTCTTTTGGTTATATTATACCTCCATTGTATTTATTATTCTATTATTATTTATATAATTAATTGTGATTATGTAATGTTTAATTTCAAAAAAACATGGTATTATATTTTATACACATAATCGATTCATTGATTAATTAAAAAATTAAATGGTAGGATTTTTCTAAAGGATATTCATCTCAAATTCTCTATCATTAAGACATATATTAATGAGATGAACTTATATTCATTTTTCAAGTGTATATACTTCATTTTATCATGTTATATCTTGAAATAAATAATTTTAATATTATTTAAATTATCGTTTGATGTTATTATTTCATGGTTCTTATGACTAAAGGGGATACCAAACTAGAAAATGATTTATGTTGCAATGTCCTTTATTTAAGTATTTTTTTTTAATTACAAGATTCTTATAGTGGAAATAAGAAGATATTATTTTATTGATCCATTTATATTTTATTATTTTTCATGTTTTTAATTGGTATCAAATTTTCGATTTCAATCTACTCCCTTATTTATTAAATAAAAATCATGAAATTATTTTTAAGTGATACTAATTATTTATTTTATTTTAGATCAGTTAATTATCTCTTCAAAATCCATTATTTTGTAAAATTTTTTCAAAAGTTATTTTATAAAAATAAATTATTTTATAAATTTATTTTACATGATCTTTTTCCTTATTTTAAATGTTTTTAAAAGTAAATTTATTATTTTTTCCAAATGGGTCACTTTTGAATCCCATTTTAAAAAAGATCTTAAAAGAATTTTTATTATGATTTATAACAAAATGGATTTTCCTGCAATCATGTCCATTATTTTCCTTTGAGTTTCCATTATACAATTCCATGTTTGTTTTCAATGAAAATTATTTTCAAAATATTTTGTGAGTTTTTATTTTCAAAATTTAATTCCAAGATGAAAAGTTCATTTACATCAACAATGTTTTTAATTAAATTTTAAAGGATTTTTAATTTATCAAATGTCAAAAAAAATTATTATTACATATTATCTAATGGGTTTCTTTTGTAATGATATTATCCCCATTAATTTTGTGGATAGATTTAGATTGTTTCAAAGAGATTGATAGTGAGGTCATTTCTTATAAATGTGTTAATCATGTTTCAAAATGATAATCATGGATTAAATTTCATTTCTATGGGTTAATCATGTTTCAATGTGATTTTAGGGAAAACTTTTTTTTATAAAGTATAATCATCTTCTAAAGAGATTTTTGTAGTATGTGTTTATTTTCGATTGGTTAAACGTGTTTCAATGTTAGTGTTGTGGAACTTGTTTCTTTTCCACCGGTCAAATATGTTTCAAAGATATTATAATAGAAACCATTAATTTTCCATGGGTCAATAATGCATTGAATATATTTTTGTCAAACCCATTTATTATCCATGGGATAATCATGTTTCAAAGAGATCGTTATGGAACTCGTTTATTTTCTATGGGTTATTCATGTTTTAAATATATTTTTATGGAACATGTTTCTTTTCTATAATTTAATCATGATTTGAAAAGATTTTTATGGATACCATTTCATTTCAATGGACTGATAAATTTATGAAGGTAATAATGATTATTTCCATGATTTTATAATGAAATTATTTCACTATGAAATTTACTCTTGATACAGTTTATGGAAATTGAATATGGTGATGGGCAGTTGTATTTTAAATTAATGATGGATGGTTCTATTATAAACCATGGACGTATGGTTATGATATATACCATGGATTCTTGCATTCATTATAAACCAATAATGGATGGGTCTATTTTTTACCTAAAATGAATTGGGTACTCTTTATAGGGAAATAGACCATATATGTTATTTAAAATTTTTAGATTTAATGTGATAATAATTTTCCACGATACCAATACATTTAAATATGCTTTACAAGGCATTATAATGTTTCTTATCTTAAAAATTGATGTCACATGGATCGTAATTGTTGATTCTTATGAATATTTCCTTTTTAAAGCCTGATTCTATATTTTAATGTCTGATGATCACACTATTGAGGAGTATAAATATTCATATGTTGTAATCATGAAAATTGATTATGACATCATACCCTTATGAAGTTATTATACTCACTAATTACACTAAAATTTTAATTATTATCATTAAAATTACCATGAATCTAATCTCTCCCTTTTTATGTTTAGTTTTCCTCCAGTTATCAGGAATAATTTTTAATGAAATATTTAATGAACGGGTTTATATCGATGATAATGATTACAAAATTTTAAATAATAAAATATAGTCTAAGTTGGAGAAATGATTTTTTTTAAATACATGGGTATTTATTATATATTAGATTCCATAATTATATATAATTATATAACTAAAATTTCCTTGAAAATGTAATTGATCTAAATTTTTCATTTGATGTTGTATGGTTTGGATGGAAAATGATTGGGTCACCATCATCGTTATCAAAGATAGAATTGTGATATTCATGTTTCTTTCACCGAATCAAAGAGTGCAGGTATTGGGCCATTATAGTTGGTAAAAGGGGAAATATTTAGATAAATTTGTGGATTAATATGTTTTAATGAGAGGTTATATTATGATTTTGGGATACTATCATAGGTCTATAAGATTAAGGATGACAATATGTATAATGTCTTAGAAACCCCTTTGATGTTTTAATTTACTAGATCATATAGTCATTGAAGAAAATTTAGGATAAATTTTATTGGGCTAATGTATATGTAAGTATTAAGTTTAATTTGACTCATTCCTTTAAATTGTTGAGACATATGTGTGAAGGTATTGATAATATTTAGATTATATATTATCATGTATATTAAGGTAATTATGGGAACACATGTTTTATCATATAGATAACCAAAATATTGAATATTGATTTTGTGACTATGTTTTTTAATGTTATTTAAAAAACAATATCACCATATGTTTTGGAATGAAAGATGAAAGTTTTGTGGTGAAATTTTATGTTAATACACACTTTAATTTTGAGGTTATTTGGAAGTGATTTATTTATAAAGTCATATATTAATATTGAATTTTAGAGATTGATATATTATTTCATCATAAGATGGTTTACTCATTTTGGTATTCATAAAACCATGTGAAAACCATTTTGGTATTTTTAATGCATTAATATAGGTGGATTATCTTGATTACCCATTTTATGGTTTTGTGGTATTTAAAAGTTTATTTTAGTGGATCGTGTATAAAAAACCATCTTGAATATTTATTATTTGGAGAAAATTATGAGATTGTAGTGGAAATTGGATAAAGGGGGAAATGATTATTTTCATGTATGTATGTTTCACTATATTTTTATTATATTTGGAAAACCAATTCATAAACTCTAGGAGAAAGATCTTGAAAAATAAAATCCTAGTACCTTAATTTCTGATGAACCGCTGGTCTTTTCACTCATTGCATATTTATGGTTTCTATGTCATTATCTTTATATTGATCATTTAATTTAATATTATCAAATATCTATATCACTCTATCCAATGATTTTCACTATTTTTAAATGTGAAAATATTCACTACCCACCTCTGGGAGTTTCATTTTAAATTAAATTTTTTCCATTATATGAATTGAATTTAATTAGATGGATAAAATATTTTTAATAAGAATAATTTATTTTATATAAAAAGTTATAAATAATTTTTTACCATAAACTGTAAGAAAAAATAAAAAATTAATTACCATAGTTAAATTACAAATGGGTTTACCGGGGGTTGAAATAAAAATATTAAAGTAGAAATGAAATAAAAATTCTGTAAAATATATTTTATAGACATATTTATATATTACAATGTATAATTATTTGAAATTATCCATTTATGATCCTTTTATAATGTGAATACCATGATTATACATTTTTCTATTAAAAAATTACAAGTGTTTCACTCACCTCACTTATAAACGGACATGCCCTCTTCTCGCTTGTTAACATATTAAATCCATTTTTCAGATGATAAAATTAACATATAAAATTAAATATCTTCATCCTAGATTCCTTTTATTGTAGTAAAGTGATTTAAGGAATACATTTGGTATAATCTTAAAGTGGTGGTCTTAGAGGAAGTAAAATTCCAAACAATACTTTTTTTTATTTCATCTTCCACCTACATCAAATATTATAATAATATAATAATATGATAAAAAAATTATATAATATATAATTATAAGTTGTTATCTTAATTTCATAACCATAATAAATCTCCTAATCCATAAAAATGAGATTCAAAATCTTCCTTCATGTGTGTAGCAGACTACAGCCTTGCGAACCGATGTCATTCGTTTTCCATCATCACCTCTCATGGATTATTATAATGAGGATTATGAAGTATATATACGATATTTGTAACATATATGATATTTAATTTATTATATCACATATAATTTTTAAATTTCCATTTCTTGGGGGATAAAATAACATATGTAATGTGTGTGACAGTTTACCACATCGTGAAGCAATGTGATTCATTTTCCACTAACGCTTTACATGGACGGTAATAAGGAGAATTTTAATTCATATATGTGACATAAATGGAATAATAATAATATTAATTTAATATTTATCATTATAAAATGATAATATATCATTTTATTTCTTACACTGAGAATTGTGATGTTGTTCTACTATATATGGAGTACTTCACAAAATGATGTTATTATTTTTTCATCAACACATAACCAGAATGATATATATAGTTATATTAAAATAAATAATATGTTATTTATGATATTATAATCATTATATATTGTTAAAATAATATATACCTTCATTCTATAATGATTATAGAAAAATGGAAATGCTACTCATGTGTACATATGGACTGACATTACCATGATCGTAGCATCATTAATTTTTAGTAATTTGTTTAAAAATAATAACTTACGAGGTAATATATTAATTGTAAAATTATAATTTTTCAAGATATATTGAAATAATGAACTCTTTTACCATGGTAAACACATTGAAGCCATTTGAAAAAAATGTAATAAAATCCCTCAAAACGACTAAAATATAATTAATAGATTAAGTACTAAAATATGTAATTATAAATAAATAAAATAAATAATTTACGGATAAGTTGTCTAATCTATAAAATTAAATTATAAACTCAAATAATTTATATCATATTATTAAACAAGAGTTTAAGGATTCAGATGGAATGTCTGGACTCGAGGTAATGGTTTTTCTAGTCTTTATTTTACTTTACTGATATATATGATATATTCGCCAATAATTTATATTGGGTGATTTATATAATAACCAATTTCATGAAATATCATGAATCCATCGAAAATCAATATATTTTTTAATTTGAATAATTTTATCCAAGGGGATTTTACTTGAATGTTACCAAGTGGTAATGAATTTTATAAGTCAATTTCTTTTAATTTGGTTATATTAATTATTAAATATATTTGACAATGTTTTATTATTTGTGTAATGAATTTTTTTTATATTTTATTTTATTTCAAATTTTTATGTTTATATAAATTTGATACCGATAATTGATTCATTTATAAATTCTCAAATTCAATTATGTGTTTTTTGTTTGGGTTATTCATCTCAAATTCTCTTTCACTGAGACATACCAATATATGATATTCAGATATATTTATTTGTGAAGTTTATATAGTAACCTTTGACATGTTATATTATGAATAGTTTTATGTTCATGATATTTAATGTATCATTTTATGTTATCGGGCTTACGATTGATGAGTTACCAAATAAATGTGGTTTTGTTATAATATTATTGCTTTTTGGATTTTTTATGTTAATGATTATTTTATAGAAAATTTTGTGATATTATTTTCCATAACCAAATATATTTTATTCTACTCTGGTTATTAATGAGGATCAAACATTTTATTTCTATTTCCACTCTTATTTATTTAATAAATATAACAAATGTTGTTTTTATGTGATAAATATCATGTATTTTATTTATGATTTGTTATCTTTCACTTATATATACATGATTTTTAATATGTTTTCATAAATAGTCTTTTCTAAAGATAAATAATTTCTAAATTCTATTTCATATGATATTTTACCTTTTTTTAAAAGGTTTATAATGAAAATTTAACAAAAATTATAAATTGGTAACTTTTAACTTCTTTTTACAAAATGCATTGAATAGAATATTTTTTTAAAATTTATAACATGAAATGATTTTCCCTATCTCATATACATTCATTTCTATGAATTTTCTTTTATATATTTCTAATGATTTTATCATTGAGATGATTTTTTTAAATATTTCTGTGATTTTTCTGTTTTTAAAAGTATTTCATAAAATGAAAAGTTTACATTCCTCAAGAATATTTTTAATGTAATTTTATTGGTATTTCCTTTCATCGATGTCAAAAATCTTTTTTTTTACTTATAATCCAATTGGGAAATTTTTTATTGATATAATCTTTATTCTTTCTCTAGAGCTATTAATATTTCGTCCAAGAAATTTATAGTGAACCCGTTTCTTTTCTACCGCATAATAATGATTCAAATATATTGTAATAAAACTCATTTATTTTCCATATATTAATCATGTTTCAAAGAAATTATTATGGAAACCATTTCTTTTCAATGGGTTAATCATGTTTCAATGTTATTATTAAAAAACGTGTTGTGTTCTCTTTGGTTATTCCTATTTCAAAGGTATTATTATGGGACCCTTGACTTTTCCATGGGTTAATCATGTTTCAAAGAGTTGTTTATAGAGACCATTTGTTTTCCATGTTTAAATCAGGTTTCATATAGATTATTTTTTAATCCATTTCTTTTCCATTGGTTAATAATGTCTAAAATATATTTTTATAGAACTATTTTCTTTTCCACGACTTAAATATATTGCAAATAGATTATTGTAGAGCCCATTTATTTTAAACAAGTTAATCATGTTTCAATGATATTTTATGTGGAACCTATTTATTTTCCATGGATTAATTAATGTATGAAAGGAATAATTGTTTTTATATGATTTTATGATGAAATGAATTATATATGTAATTTATTCAAGATATAGTTAATGTTAGTTTTTTATGATGATGGGTGGTTCCACTATAAACCAAGGATGGATTGTTTCATTATAAACTAAGGAATGATGACTATCATATTGAATATATATGAGTGATTCCATTTTAAATGAAGGATAGGTGCATCATTTATATCCCTCCAATGAATTGAGCACTTTGGAGATGGGAGATGGCCATATTAGTCATGATGTTTGAATGTGATTACGTGAAGATAGTGTTCCATGATACTAACATGTTTTATCTATGATTTATATGGGTTTATAATGTTTCTTATTTTCATGATTGACATAACATGGCTCATGATTAATGATTATAGAGACTCTTATATTTATTATGGACTTATTGCTTGTTTTCATTTTTTATGTTCCAGGTAGTGAAGATTGTGAATATTATTATGTTTTTTGAATGCACTTTGATTACATCAACATTCCCTTATGCACTTCTTATACTCATTGATGACATTATATTGGTAATTCTTATGTTTACCCATGTTTATTATTTGATCTCAACCTTATTATGATTTTTCCCCATGTTATCAATAACGATGTTGAATGAATTATTTCATGATGGGTTTCATATAGATAATCATAAAGACATTATTTGAAATAAAAAAATCCAAGTTATATTGTATAAATTATAATTTAATTACATGGTTATTATTTATATATTAGTTATTCTAAATTATCTAAAACTCTAAGACTAAAATTCCTTGATAGTATACGATATCCAATTTTTCGTTGTGGTATTGTCAATTTTGAATGAAAACATATTGGGTGACCTTCGTCGGAATCAAAGAAGAAAGTCCAGCGTTTAGAAATTTAGCCCCAAATCTCATTGTACCGGTTTTGGGATATTATATAATTGGCTATTTGGTATTAATGATTTTATATATCTTTATATATTCTATTATTTTGTTTTATGTATTTTGAGGTGAAATTATTCCTCAGTAGTTTATTTTATCCCTTAGTACTATTTTCTATCCTATGGTGACATTAAAAGTTTTCTTGAGGAAATATTGGACACTAATTTGGGTCTTTGTATTTAGGTTCACTAGTTAGAGTGTAACTCATTAAATATCCCATATAAATATTTTAATTACTTAAAAACTTATGTTTTCTAAACTATATTTAGTTTAGAAATAAGTTAATCGACTTGTTTCAAATCCATACTAGTTTTAATTACCTTTTCAAATTATTGAAACAATATCATTATCATGGTGATGGAGTTATCAAGATCCATATAATTCATAATGAATGGAATATTATATCAATTTTATTATGGATAAAATATATATAATTATAAAATATATAAATTATTTTTAATTTATGGTACATGATGGGTGGATAATGAAAAACAATAGAAAATATGATTTTCGGTCTTGACTCATCAAAAAAATACAACATATTTATCTTTTATATAATAGTTTTATTCTTTATAATAACAATTATGTTAGCCACTCGTGAAAAGTAGTTAAAAATCACTAGAATTTATGTGTCTACTTAATATAAAAATTTAAAAAATTATAGATTTTATTTATGTTCATTTATATAATAAAATAAAACAAAAATATCTCTGAATATATTTTGATTCCACTATAGAAATACATAAATTCATAATTCATTTAATTCTAATGTTAAAATTATTATAATTCCAGTAGTGTTCAAATTTATATAAATTTTTTTAATAAATAGTGGAAAATAATTATGAAGTCTAAAATTAGAAATTTTATAAATGACGAAAAACTTGGATCTTTTAGTTAAAACTTGAATTTTTGTTTTTTATCATTTTGATACATGATTATACTAGTTTATAATGAATTATTGATATATAATATGTTTTAATAATGAAATATTATATTAAAATAACCTCTAAAGATATAAGAAACTGATAGAGTCCTTTTAGAGGTCAAATATAGACCTCTGAAAGTTTTGTGGGAGAGGTAGTGGGATTCTAAGGATCATGTATCACTTAAAACACTATTAGAAACCACATGGTGTCTACTATACTACTAGAAGGATAAAAGAGTTTTGATTATTTTAACTAATATTTTATTGAATTCCTTATGAATATTTTGTTACGAGAAAAAATATTATTATTCAGTCCAAAATAAGGAAAAATTTCCTAAAAGGGTGGTCGTGAATTATAGAATGGAAACATAAAACATATCCTTTATTGATCTTGATATTTTGTGAGACGATACAAAAATATTTTTTTCCCCTCATAACGATGCACATTGAAATTTAGAACTTGTAATAGACATTAAAATATTTAAATTGAAACCCTTTACTATGATATATGCAAGGGGAATACACATGGAAATGTGACAATGCACTATAATAACTTAAAGAAAGTTATTGTTCAAAAGTTCATAGTTTACTCATTTTCCATTATTTTACAAAAAAAATACTATTCAAAAAACACTAGTCCATCAACAAGAATTTAATTTATTGATCCTATTGAATATTATTCAAGCAATTTGAATCAACTCAAAAAATATTCAAATGTACAGTCGTATGATATAAAACTTATTTTCATTAATGAGAAAAATATTTATTTACCAAAAAAATATATTTAACACTCCAAACCAATTATAAATATTATTTTATATTATTTTTTGAGATCCTTGTTAATTTGGTTTTTTATATATTAGAGGTGATAATGGAGGACTCAAGATTCATTTATAGTAGTTGGCCTATGTTCATGCATAAATTTATCTAGGTGGCTCATCACACCAAAACAGATGAGGGTCCCACCATAAAGAGGGATAAACTAGGGATATCAACTTTGTATAATCAAAAATCTGATCATGATATCAATCCTTCATTTGAACTATTTTATTTTTGATGATTTTAAATGTTTTGGATAGGTAAATTCTCACACCAAAGCTAAGGAGAACCGTGATGTGATTCTTCTTTGTATGAATTAATATATTGAGGATGTTTGAGGGGAACACAATATCAATGGTATTTTCATCATGTATTGTGGCTCTATAATAATGAATTCTTATGGTGTAAGAAATTATTTCTTCATGAATTATAATATCACAACAAAATGTGGGATAGTTTCCCCTAAATTAGGGTGTGTAAGATGAAATTTTATAGTATAATTAGTGTAAAACCAACGTTTTTCTAATTCATTACTCCCTTGAGATATTTTTTCATGTTTTATGATATTATGTGGGAGGATTGTCATGCCTTAACTCCCTAGATTGTGTCATGCAATCCATCATGGGGATAGTGGATTCATGCCACATAGATAGTGGTTCATTACATATATTTGATCCATTGAATGAGTGTTGCTCCATTAATTATGTTTTCTATACTATAATGGTATAGAGCTCAAGTTTGTTTTCTACCTAGAGGAATGGTGTCATTTTTTAACTGGATAAACTATTTCATGAGGATGAACTAGAGGGTCGCAGTTTCGTGACTACTATATTAACGCCCAAATTAATTTAGATGAATATTTTTTAAAAATAATTAATTAAGATGCGGAGATGTTAAAATATTAACAAATTATAAATCACTAATTTTTCATAAGAAATTATAATAGTTCTATTACCTTTCCTCTATTATTTATATATTCTTTGTTATTTATTTGATCACCGCTAGTGATTCTACCACTCATATTGAGGTATTACTTCATTTATCCCACTATTTCATAAACTTATACTAGTCATCCACATTTATGGATATTTTAAAGTATGCTCTATGATTTCTTGAGTTTAACTATTTTTATTTTAATCAACTAATGATATTTAATATGAACATTTATAGAGGCATAATTTAGGTGATACGTAAGCAATAATATAGTCTAACGAAGATTTTATATGCGTATTATTTTTGTTCACATTGTCCTGCTGTGAACTTAACAAAAAATATATATTAAATTTTATTTTATTTACCTTAATATAATATTAACATTGAATTTTACTAATGTGGTTTATTGATAAACATATATCATATATATTTTCCACCTTGTTTTCTATGACTTTCTCAAATAGAATGGAAAGTGTGGAAGGAGATCCAAGGGGTTCACTTAATAGAATTTTTAACGTAGTGAGATGTTCATAGATGATTTAGGATGATATCATGATTAAAAATATTTTCATTGTTTTGGATAACATATTGATATCCCTAGGAAAGTGTGGGTGTATGGATTTTGTTTAATATCCCATTAATTATAATAAACATATCTTTTAAATATTTCCAATGTGTTAGATTTCCTGCTCCACAAGCAACATCAAACAAAAATGATTCCCAAAAAAGAAGAAAAATATTTTTATGACATTTATTTGAATAATGGATCCTCATGTAATTGAAAATATATTAATCAGCTATAATTTCTTACATTTATATGATAAATAATTGATACGATTTAAAAGTATTATCCTTTCTGAAATAACTACTTTTTTAAAGTGTGTCATTTTGTATCCTAATAATTTCAATTTCCCAATTTTTAAAAAATATTATGTATAAACTAACATATTACAATTATTTAAATTCAAAATTGATATTACATTATATTAATATCTCTTTAAAACAACATGTTTTCAAAAATTAATATTTCATTATATTCTGTATTTCCATTTGAATCCCAAATTTTATAATTTTATAATTTTAATTTTATAAAGTGAACTTCATTTTTGAACTCAAATTTTCAAATCTATCTTAAGTTAATAATTTTATTATTTTACATTGGAAAAATTTTGGGATTTGAATGAAAAATATTCATATTGAAAATACTATCACTTTTACAAAATTGAAATAATAGAAGATTGATATGAAATTTTATAGAATATTTTTTCTAAAAAACTTATATATATATAAAGTAAAATAATTTTTTTAAACCAAAATTTTGAGTTTATAAAACTAATGATAAATTTTTTGGATACTTAGGTAATATTTTAACTTAAATAAAAAATTATTTATTCTATTTATTTTAACTAATTATCCACAAGGTGGAAATTGTTTTCGGATTGTTTTTAAATACGCATAAATCATATTTCATTAACAATTAGCCAATTAATGTCATATAAAATAATAACATTGATAATTATTTTAATCATAATTCATATTCATAAAAAGTAAAATTTTCTAAAATTTTCATTTACACGTTTCATGCATTAATAAAAAAAATATTTTTTATCACCATTAGAAGTTTTATTTAATAAAATTTATTTTGTGTTAGGAATCATTATTAATAAATTATATAATAAGTCTCTTTATTATTTTTAGACATTAAAATTAAATTACATAGGAAAAAATAATTACCAAAATAATAATAAAAAACCAAAAAACTGAAAATTCTAATATTAAAATGATTAATGTTTTTACGAAGTTCATTAAAATGAATAGTCAATGAATTATAGATTCTAAATCATCCCATAGTATATTATTTTCCATATTATATTCACATGTCATGTGATACATGTGATCTCTTTATAATAAAATATATATTTAAAAAAATTCCATTTCCTTCACCTATAAAAGAAGCCCACCACTACCCCAGTTCTCCAGTTATTATAATACATTATCCTGAAAAAATTAATTCTCTATTATATCTTAAATATCTCCCCACGTTCTATACTCTTTTATCATTCCAAAATCCTATGACAATGAGCGTCAGGGAGTTACCCAACAGAAAAATTCCAAAGAGAGAGGTAATGTTCTCAACTACATCTCCTTAATTATTTTTTCTTCTACCCCTCAGAATTATTAAATACATGGAATTATTATAACATAATTATTTTTAGTATTATTAAATTTTATTATACTAATATAATATCCATTTTATACCTTCCTCTAAAACCATTTTAAATCTAAATATCTCCACATCTATAGTTTCTGACTACCGCCTACATAAATGATGTGATTGATTTTTCGTCACCAACATACATGGACGGTTTTAGAAGGCTATATAAATTATTAATAAAACATTTAAAAAGGATATTAATATTAATAAATTATAAATCATTCTCTGTATTCCTCCAAATCTATGGAAAATGAATATGTCGTATGTGCCCATGTGCATACAACCACCACCACAAAATTAACATATTTCGTTTTACATTTTTTACATTATTCATTATCAAAATCCCATAAAATATGATTATACACATCCGAAAATCCAATAAATTTTATTATTACTATTTTAAAAATATACTAATCCAAAATAACCACTTTTGTAACCACACTCATTCATAGATTATAGTTTGTTCTTTTTTCTATCGGTTTAACCGCACACATCAATAATCATTCAAATATCTTTCATGGATGACTTTGGAAACATTATTACTAGTTTAATTAAAATATAATGAGAATTTTTATATATTTTATAAAGGTTATATTAATTTTTAGCTTATTTTTTATATATCATACTTTTTTAAAAAATTACTGAACCAAGATTTTCACTGGATTTGCCTTCATAAACAGTAATTAAAATACAAATGAAATGAAATTAGAAAACTATAAATCAATATTAAACATATATTTATGTACTTATTATTTTATCTATATGAATACCTTTGAATATTTAATCATGAATTTATATTTCCATTATTAAACTAGTACTAAAAAATAAAATAAAATATAATAAAGGTAGTAAAATAATAAAAACTAATAAATTTTAATTGAATGAATATATATAAATTTTTTAAAATTTTATATCCATGAATAATATTTTAAAATAGGTTAATAATATATTTAATTTTTTATATAGGAGGTTAAATCACTTTTGTGGAATTCTATAATTAATGTTAGTGTGATTCATCTATATTTCCTTTTTTATGTTTTGTTTTTTTATGGGCGTAACTTTAATTAAATGGTGTGTATACTAGCCATTTGATATATTATATAATTAATTATATTTTTTTCATAGTTTTTTATGTTTAACATTAATCTCTCACTTTCACGATATTTTTTTTAAAACATTTCTAAAGTCTTAAGTGATTATCATTTCAATTTTCATTCTCTAAGATTTATTTCATTCACACCAAATAATTTATTTTGTGTGTTTTATATAATTTACATGTATCTAATTTTATAATTTTCATCAATAAATTCATGGGATTTAAAAATATATCTAATGTTATACAATTCATTGGTTTTATATTTCAATGATAACAATGTTATAGGATTTTTCCTCACTCAAACCTTTTTTCTTTAAGTTATAATTTTTCATCTTGAACTTCTTACTTCTATAGTTGTTATTTTATACCTAAATATTTTATATTTTTATTTATATATCTCTATATAACTAATATTGTTTATTTAAATACTTCTCATTAATTAATTTATTCTCTATAAAAGTATGTAATTTTTTTAAATTATTATAATTCTTTTTAATTGTGATTTATCTTCCATGTAAATATTTTCTCTTCTATCCACTTTTATTTTTTATAAACCTAATTATGAATTATATAATGTGACCTTAATGTTTCCATTTTTTTATGTTCAAATGGAGAATTTATTATCTTATTTTATGATGTTGGTTTTTCAAAAGTGGTATTTTAAAATACTAAAATATTTTCCTTTAAGGATAGTTTTTTATCTTCCACTCCACATTTATACATAATATCCTTTATAAGTTTTTAATGGAATTATTATTGTATATTATTTTTAAAAGTAAATTCTTTCAAAAAAATAATATTTCTTTATTGAAACTATTAAATATTTTTCAAGGCTATATAATTGGATATAACTTTTAAAAATAAATGTTTTTAAAATAATTTCAATGCACAATTATTTAATCCATTATAGATTTTCATGGATTGATTATTGTGGATTAGTTTCAAAATTAAATGTTTTCAGAATATTTTAACATTCCCTTTTTAAACCTTTAGATTTTTTTAATACATAATTATTTTGATTTATTCTAAAATATATATTTTAAAAAATTTATTGTTTCAATTTATCATAATTAATCATTTCTAAAGTGATGCATAAATTATTCTTTTTCGATAATATTAAGATATATTTTCTAAAGTCTATTTTATGTTTCACTTCCATTTTACTTGGGAACTATAAAATATTTTGCTTCTAATAATTTTTGTTATATAATTCACCCTCTTAATTACATTATGAAATAATGATTAAGGGTGATTTTTTTGGGTATCACCCAATGATACCATTTAATTCATTTTATAATGTACCATTTGGAATTGTTTCAAAATACATTTTATTTCTATGGGTTTTTTTTGTGAAATGGTATATTAATGATTTTTTATTGAATAATATGGAAGGATGATTACTATGTGTTGGTGGTTATTAATAGAACTATAATTAATTGAGTAGTGATTTATATCTTATGAGATAATAATGGGAAATCTGTAATGATGTTCAATCCCCTATGGGAAATAGGTCGTGTTTCCTGATACAGTATGGGAAACAAGTTGGGTTTCCTAACGCACTATAGGACATAATTTTTTTTATCTAATACATTAATAGAAATATGATGTGACTCATAATCCATTATAAGAAATATTAATTAATTATTAATCAACTATAAGAACCATGAAGCAATACCATATCCATTATAGAAAAAATTAATTCATACTTAATGCATTATGTCATGGTTTTTATACTTATTTTTTCTCTACTTTTGTATGTTATATTGATATTTTTATGCTCAATGTATCATTTTTATTATCTTGTGAGTTTTACTCTTATTCCCTTGTATATTCTTAATCATTTAATATTAAAATTCCTTTAATTATTCTATACAGATAAATCTCATTTTTCTTTTTTCTTTTTAATATGATATTTATATAATGGTCAAGTTTTTTAAAATGGTTAGAATGTAACCTTTGATGAAATGTTCATTTGTTTTAACTTACTGAGAATATTAACTCACCGTTTTATTACATATATGTTCCATAGGTTATGAATATTAGTATAACTTATGACAAATATTGAAGGGTGTCTAGTGTTGATCATTTTTTGAGAAATTTTCATAAGTATCATAAATTAAGAATCTTATATAGTTCATACTCAAACTAACTAAACCTTTATTACATGGAATTCTGTGGTAATTGTGAGATGTGGTGTTAAAATTATAGAAATAATATAAAATAATGAAATGTTTATCTTGGTTAATCACCCTTGGAATCAAATACAATTTTTAAAATATGTATTAGTTCCATTGGATTTGAGATCAAATGTTTAGGATGCCTCACTTGGTATAAGAGTATGGTTTATTAAATTTTATAGATTATTTTAGTTATTTATTACATTATTCTAGTAGTTTTATTATTATGGTGATAAAACATTACTAAAAAGCTTACAGATAATTCTATTTATAGGAGAACATCCTAAAATTAATGTAAAGTATAGATTGTGTGGTTTTCCCAGTATTGAAAACTATATCCTGATACAACAATATCATGTATTCTATAAAATATATGTACATAGGCGTAGTAACCTTGTGAGGGGTGGAATGATAGAGATTTGATTGAAGATCGATGATCTACACATAGAAAAATATCTCCAATTGCAGTAACATGACGACCAATATTATTCAATTAATAATCCAATCCTTTGTTAGGGTTCGTGATTTCATTCTTTATTTCACATTCATGGATTTACCGACGAATGTGGATCAACCCACAAACAAGTTGAATCGTAGTTTTTTCATTCTTGGGGGATGGGTTATTTGTTGTTTAATTTGAGTACTGTTTTTCTTTTTATTTATTTTCTTGTTCCTTTTAATGGGAAAAGATGAAGACAATAAAGAACAATGGCCATAGTTGATTCCTATTGTTGTTTCTATTTGATTTCTTCCCCCTTTATCCATGTGTGTTCTTCATTTTTCACAAGTTTATTAAAGATGTATCATTGCACATTCAATTCAAGGTGAAACAATATAAAATTATAGATCTAGTATCATGATTTCCTAGTGGAGGTGATATGGGGAGGGATATGGAAGGATCACCATTTTTCAAGAGATATCGTCCTTCGATAATTCTTCTAGATGATGATCGGGACTAGATTTTTGGGTGGATTGGAGTCCTAAAACTTACCAAATTGATGATGGTGGGATCAGATGACATCATATCTAGAGTTTTCTCAAGATTCATGGGTAAAATCGATGGTTCGGGTATCGAGGAAAATGACATGCATACATACTAGGGATTCTAGACATTCCAAATGAACATAGTGTGTATCTCAGAATTCAGGGCGGGTGGGACAAATTCAGAAAAATATATGGTTTCAGGTGGCAGGGAAGTGTTACATGGAATGTGGAACCTATTACACGATGTGTGGAATCTTCCCTGAAACTTGGTGTGTATATTAGAGGATACACAGACAGGATATCGATTGCACAACACGTACTCCACCACACGACTAGACCCTAACCAGATACACGGGCTACCTGGTGTACTGGTACATGGGTAGGTGAAAACGGGTTGAAGTCACGTACTCGAACTTGGAAAACATAAATAGATCAAACCCTAGATAGTTAGACATGTCGTTTGATACCCTTTAAATGTTTTTTTATCCATTTTCCTATAGGACATGTTCTTCGGACATGGGCCATTGTACACAGGCAATAAATGGGGTCAAGAGACATAGAGTGTAAAACTTCCATAGGCCATGTACTCTTTTCTACTTGTATTGATTTAAGTTTCCCTCATATCATGGAAAATTTTCGTTTGGTTATTTCCCCTTACTCTTTCCCCTAATGGTCAGTTGGTGTTGTTTCCTATCCATATAGGTATGAACCCCTTCAAAAGGACTTCTTGGATAGAGCCAGGAGTCCCCTCTGAGAGGCCTGAAGCAGGATACTCAATCCATTCAAGTGCCCTATGTAGATTTAGGTTATCAGTGTGACCAATCCTACCAAAATTTGGTTTTCTAATTAGTAGGATCATTTGGATGAATCGTGGTATATACCATGGACTTGGAAATGATCCTCATCTATGAATCTTGATCTTCCCACTCGTGGGGTTGTTTCTTCTAGAAAGAGTGTATCATATTATCTATTCAGATCTATTAGTTTATATTTATCTCACGGAGTCGACTAACGAGTTTTACTTCTCATAGAGACTCCATCTGGGCTATCAGACTCAGGGTGAGTTCTCCCGGATGAGTGCTTTGTGGAATCTTTGGATTGAATCCCTAGCTTGTGTATGCAGTCATTGTGACTTACCTATAGACTATGGGTCTAGGTTTTGAGTATATCGGTATATATTTTTTTATTATATGTACAGTATAAATATACTATGTCGATATGGTTGTACCTTTACATTATGTATTTCCTTTTGATTTTTCGGGTGTCATATTGAGTATTGTTATACTCACCCATGCATAAGATTTTCCTGCACGTGTTGTGTCTTGTGAATATGAGCAACTGTTTGATGGATTCCAGGGAAGTCCAAAACCAGATAGAGCTTTCTATGTTCTAGACAAGCCAAGGTGTTCTTATATCTCCGAGTAGAAATACCATTTCTTATCATGTTCTCTTATAGGATGGACTTTTAGTTGGAAGAATCTTTCTTTTTAGTGGGCTTGTATTATATCATAGTTTCGTTTTTCCACTTTCTACAGTCAATTTTACATTGTAGGATGGGTTTTTTGATATGCATGCATTTTTTTCTGTATTGGTTTTTTCAATTCAGAATTTGTGGGATTGGATATGTGTGTGTACATACAGGTTCTTAGGAAACACCACCCACGTATGTGGTAAACCTACTCGATGCTAGTTAACAAACCTAGGCCTATTGGAGGTAGGCTAGGGGATTCGATTCGTGGTCCCAACTGGGATGGGTCATGAAAGAGTGGTATCATAGGTTTTTTTCTCTAACTTTTGATCAAGAGTCTCTGAGATTATTTTGGGGCAATAGTGTTAGGTGTTTCGAGTTGAGATTTTAGTACAGGGACTCTAGTCTTCATGTGGGTAGCCGACATATCCATACCACAAGACTATGATAACCTTTTTTCAACTTGATACATGAAAAAAAAGTAGAAAGGGAAAAAAGGTTACATGAATCATATAGGAATGTGTTGTGGTTTCCATTTCCTTCTATAGTTAGCTCTAAAGATATACTCATTAAGAATCATACTTCTTGTTTCTCTGTAGTATGCCTATGTGAGGCATACTAGCTTGTATTTAGTATCGCAATTAAAAGGTTGAACCCCCCTCCTACAGTGAAAAGGTTTTGATATAGGGACCAATACTCCATGTGTTACCACTAAGTAGTGAACATGCAAAACCACCAAATGTGGAGAAACATGTAGAACATGCAGTACAAGTAGAAGAGGATAACAACCAGAGTGTGCTCAATGAGTTTCAAAGATAGAGACCTATTAGGCTCTAAGGTGTGACCAACCATCAAGTGGTTGAGGACTGGCTTGAGGTGGTGACAATGTTTTCATTCTAGTGAGGACACCATTGGACCAGATTTTTATCCATTTAATGACCCTTCTTAAGGGATTAGTTGGGTGATAGTGAAGTTTGACCACACAAACCCACATACAGGTGAGTATTTTGTGGACGAAGTACACAAATCTCTTTAAAGAGGAGTTCACTCCAATTATGCTCAGAGTATTTCCTATGCAGGGGTTTATTCAGCTTCATTAGGGTAGCATGAAAGTGGCTAACTATTCATCAATGTTTATAAACCTATCTAGGTACTCGATGGATATGGTCTAGGATCAGTACTTCAGGTCACAGACAATCGATTCAGGTCTATATCAGGGAAATACAAGAGAGAGTCATACCTCTATAAATTACGACTTGTGATGAACTTCTCATGTTAGCATTAGTGGTCAAGAGCTTCTTGGTTTAGTAGATACACCTCGAAATAGTCACCAGAATGTAGACAGGTTCAGAGACCTCAGCAGTGGGGATTTGAAGTCAGAAAAAGGGAATGGAATTTTTGGGATGTCACAGGAGGTCCCAGAATATGGGATTTGTAGCTCATGTGTCTCAAGATAGATCTAGTTAGCCAAGAGATAGGTGATGCTAAACATGTGATAAAAGAGGAAACACTTATAGATACTGTCCTACCAGTCAAGCTAATGACAGGGAGGTGGAGGAAAGAACTCCAATGGAAAAGAAAAATAGTGGAGCATGAAGATACACCTGGTAGAGAATTTTCTATAGGAGTAGGGAGAGCTACAGGAGGAGGAAGAAATTTTTAAATATTACCTCCCCCACCCTAAAAGGTCCACGCTAGGCTCTGTGAGCTGGAGGATAGGTGTGAAGATCGCTACATGTGGTTGAGGCATATGACTCATTGACTATATGGATGATTCGAGGAATGATCTGTGTCATTTATAACTTAGCATACATACATATAGACACAAGTTCCAGTTATTCTCTCCTCCACACATACCTTGTATAATTCCTTGATATTATGTTAGATATTTTGATGTGACCCTTTTGTTTAGATAAACTCGATGATCACAGACTTTTTCCGACAGTGTGATCTTACCCTTTGAGGTGAGAGTTTTGGTAGGAACCTATTAATGGCAGTGTCGAGGCCTTATGGCGCCATTCTCGGTATAGATTTTCTATCTTCGGCCCATCCCTAGATTGACTATTTTAGGAAAAGGGTATGGTGTGTCCATATTAATGGGAATTGGGTTTACATTGTTGGTGAAAAGGAATGCCATGAAGCATAGTACGAAACCATGCATATGAGTGTGTAGTCGATCACTCATGAATTTTCTAGCCTTACCCTCGGAGTAGTAGATGTTGTGATATTTAAGTTCCTAGGAGTAGTGGTACAGTATGGGTACATATTTCCAGAAGATGTTCCATGATTTACTCCCCATTGGGAGAACATCTTCTATATCAACTTACACTCTAGGACATCACCGATATCAGCACTAGAAAATTGAATGCATCTTGTAGAGCCTCGAGAGATGAGGTTGGAGATGGAAGAAATGTAGTGGAAGGGCTTCATGAGAACCATGATTTTACCATGGGCGGCCTGATTTTTTATTTCAAAAAAGGTAGATGAGAGCTTGAGTTAGTGTGTGGATTGGCGGTGCTTGAACTAGGTGATTTTGAAGAAAAAGTATCCACTATCGAGGATCGATGACATCTTCGAACAGTTGAAATGGTAATAATGGTTCTCAAAAATTGACCTTTGATCTGGATATCACCAGCTGTGATCATGAGGGGAGGATATTCTAAACACGGATTTTAGATTCCATTACAGTCATTATGAGTACATGGTGATGCCCATTGATGAGACAAAATCCCCAGCAATGTTAATGGGACTCATGAATTGAATCTTCCCACAATACAAACACTAGTTGGTATTGGTCTTCATTATTGACATCCTTGTATACTGGACATCTGTGTAGGAGCAAACGAGACACCTAGGGATGGATTTGGATGTACTCTAAGAGAACCGAATTTATGGGAAGCTCTTGAAGTGAAATTCTTGGATACAGGTGGTACACATTCTGGTACATGGTTATCCCAGATGATGGTGTGGCAATGGACCCGTCCAAGGTCGAAGTTGTGTTAGCATGGGATCCACTTAAGAGGGGGATAGATATGCAGAGATTACATAGGCTTGCAGGGTATTAACAGAGATTCATATCTGATTTCTCTCGGATATTAGTATCTATGACTTCTTTGACTCAAAATGGGTATCATATCATGTGGGCGAAAAAGATCCAACAGGCATTCCATTAGTTGATGATGATTTTGATGAGAACTAACATCTTGATATTTCTATAGTAGGGAGTTAGGTATGTAGTGTTATGCATTTCATTAGGGACCAGAATTTGTTGTGTCCTTATGTCGATTAAATAAGTGATTGCCTATGGTTTTATATTGTTGAAACCACATGAGTAGAACTATGTGAATCATGTTCTTGAGTTTCCAGTGGTAGTCATTGAATTGATAATGTGGTGACACTAACTAAGGGGTGACCGATTTATTTTCTACTCTGATCACAATAGTCTCAAGTATATCTTCTCCCAGTAGAATCAGAACATGAGATAGAGGAAATGGCTAGAGTTCCTCTAAGACTTTGACTTTGATATTATAAATACTATGGGAATAAGGATTTTGATTATCATAGCAAGAGATCATGTTTGTAGGTGTTGAAAGTAAAATTAGAGAATTTGTCCTAGTTGTAGTTATCCTTAATGGATGGAGATGATGATTCTTACTTCCAGTCAATGGTTGTCACCCCTCTACTCTTACATCAATTCAGGGAGGAAAGGTGTGGGGATACCAACTATGACACATTACGTGATGAGATTTCTATAGGGCATGCTTCTGAAGAATATTCACAAGGTGGGGAGAAAATAATTATTTTTAGGGGACGTATAGTTATACCAAAAACTTTGTGGGAGGAGGTTCTGAGGGATTTACATACATCCCCTTTAGCGGTAGACCCTGGTGCAGATAATATATATCAGGACCTTTGATATTAAATTTTGTAGACAAGGATGAATAAAGAATTGTAAAAGTTTATTTCTTGATTCTTTATGTGCCAACAGGTGAAGGTTGAGAACATGGTTTCCAACGGGATTTTCTCACCTCTAGAGGTGATAGAATGAACATCAGATGAATATAGATGGAATTCATGATGGTTTTACCACGTAAATATAGAGGAAATGATTCTATCTAGTTGATTATTGACTGACTCACCAAGTTGGACCACTTCCTAATTATGTAGAAGTAGATCTCAGTATAGATCTTGGGATGCATCTACATAAGGGAGATAGAGCAAATTCACTATGTCATATCGATGATAGTTTTTGGTCATGATGTTAATTTCACATCTTGTATTTGGAAGAGACTACAGGATGTGTTTGGGACTCCATTATGCTTGAGAACCTCATTTCATCCCTTGATAGATATTAAGATGGATATGACCATTCAGGTTCTAGTGAACGTGATCTAGGAACACAAATTAAACTATGGTCATATATGGGAGAACCACTTACCACTAGTGGACTATGCATAAAACAATATCTACCAAACCCCCATTATTATGGAACTGTTTGTGTCTTTTTATGGGTGACCCTCTAGGTCACCACATTGCTGGACTGACCCAGGAGAGTCATCACTCATAGGCCTGGAGTTCGTATCAGCTGCTACTGAGAAGGTGATGATCATATAAGAGAAGATATATACTAAACAGAAATGATAAAATTATTATCCTAATAGACATAGGTGACCTCTATAGTTAGTGGAAGTAAACCATTTATCCCTTCTTCTCCCAACTCGATGATGGTTTTAGAGGTTTTTCTAAGGAGATAAGTTATCTTTATGGTTTATTATCCCTTTTCGGATAATTTCTGGAGTGGGGGAGGTGGTGTACCGCCGATCTCTACCCTCAAAGTTTCACTAGGTATATGATGTCTTCCATTTGTCTCATTTTAGTAGGTACGTACATGGTTCATCACATATCATCGACTGGGAAGAGATGAACATCGAGGATAGAGCAACTTTTTTGGAGTACCCAGTAGAGATTGAGGATTAGTAGGATATTATAATTCGTGGATGATCGATTATCTTGGTGAGTGTTTAGTGGTAGCATATGAATCTCAAGGATAGAACATGGGAGTAGGAGGATATGATTTGTGCAATGTACCCACATATTTTTTTAATCCATTTGCTTTTACTATTTAGTGATGTAAATTCCCTAGGTGGGAAGAATTAAATGTCTCAAATTTTCAATGTATTGTTTTTAAATGTTATATGGGATAAATTTGAAACCATTCATTGAGACGATGTGTGATTCCAAGGACCATAATTACCAAGATAAATGATTTAAATATTTTAAACTCTTAAATAGATTGCACAAGTAGTTTTCCTAAAAAAATAGAATAACCTCAAGAGGAGGTTCCCGTATCAGAATTATAAGGGTGTCGTTGCATAATAAAGGCATTACCTTAGGTGAAGCCTAACATCGGAAGGTATGGGTAGACAGTGAAATTTTTTTGCATGATTAATAAATAAAATAAATCAAGAATTTAATTTATTTGACATTATGGAGACAAAGGAATGCATTTCCCCAATTTTAATAAACAACATTATCATAAGCCAAGGTTATAATTCATAACCCTTATGAAATCCCTAGAATCTTTGGAGGGAAATCCATAGTAAATTCTCTCGATGAAAAATGACGGAGCATGGATTAGAGATTGAAAATTGTCCATTTGAAGAATATCACCTACGGTAGCGATGCAGTGATAGATATTATTCAACAAATGATCCTACCCTGAGGTATGGCGTTTGATTTCATTCCTTCTTTCTGGTTCAGGGATTTAATGATGAACATGGATCAACCCAAAAATCGATTGACCCATGGTTCATTCATTCATTCGAGATTGTTGATTTCAGGTTTTATTTGGGGAATTATTTCTATTTTGATTTAGTCTCCTGATCCTTATAATATGAGATGATCCAGGTGATAACGAAATTTATCCAAGGTTCATTCCTCATGTTGTTTCTATATGATTTCCCTCTTTTATCTATGCACATTATTTGTTCTTCATGGGGATATAATGAGGGATCATCGGGCATTAAATTCATAACATAATAATATAAAAACATAGATCTAGAGTCATGATGTCCTAGATGAGTGGGATGGTGATGACGATGGTTGGATCAAATTTTTTCAGGAGATATCATCCTTCGATCATTATTTATGAAGATCATAGAAAATGGATTTTCAAGATGATTGGAATCGCAAAACATAGAAAATCATTAATGGTAGGACAAGAAAACATCTGATCTGAATTCTCTTAATGATTCACAGCCAGAATCATTGGTTGGATAATCGAGGAATATGACAGGCATTTGAACATTGAATTCTGAAAAATCTTGATGAACATGGAATGTGTCTCAAAATGAATGTAGAGTGGGACCTGTTTCGTGGTGGAATGGGTTTCAAAAGGTATGGAAGTGTTACACGATTTGAGATAGATATCACACAGTGTGTGGGACCATCCCAAGAATTCCGAATGTATCTCAATGGAAACAAAGACATGGGGTGGAGTACACGACATCTAATCCACCGCATGGCCAAAACCCAACCAAATACATGGGCTACCCTATGTACTGGTACACAGATAAGAAAAAAAGGGTTGAATCCATGTACTGGCGCATGACCAGCGTACATGGAGCGGGCCCTGGATAGTTGTACATAGCATATGATACCCCCTACATGACATGTATACCTTTTCCTATATGAGATGTTCTTCTAACACGAGTCATTGTACATTGGCAGTACATGGGGTCATGGGACACTGCGTGTGTCACTTCTATACAAAATGTAATATTTTCTATATGGAATGATCTAATTTTCCACTATATCATGGACTAGTTTCATTTGGGATGGTTCACATTTCCTATTACCCTAATGTCCAACTAGTATCATTTCCTATCTACATGAGTGTGACCCCCTCCGGTATGAATATTTGCATAGTGTTGGGAGTCCCCTGTGAGGGGAATGAAGTAGGATTCTCTATCCAATGTTTTATCAATAGAGATTAATTTCTTATAAATATTTTATATAACCAGATGAAATCAATCCACAATGAATAAGAAAGTACTATGTTACCATTGAACCTAATTTTGACACTTCTGTGTTTTGAATTTTGAAAATGTGACATACATGGCTGTGATAAGTAAGATGTTTGGAGTCTGATAAGTCAGACATAATTTTTTGTGAGTAGTAAATAACCCATATGAATAGTAGTGTGACCCTTATGAATATTAATATGACCCTTATGAATATTAAATCATCCAAAAGAATAGTAACCTCACAAATGAATGTATAATTAAATTTTTTTTCTTTTTATGAGTTATAATATGACTATAGTTAAAGTATTAGTATATTTTTAAGTCATAAATAATTAATTATTTAATTTAATAGAAAATATATTTTCCTAGTAGTTTTTTATAAATTAACTATTTTATGTATTCTAGTTTGAAGATAATTTTATAAGACCTTGTTAAATTTTTGAGAGCATTATAAAATGAGTCAAAATATTAAAATCTATATTTATCTTGTAAATAATGAATTATATTACAAATTAATTTAATCATATTTAAAAAATTATTTGAGAAAGTGGGTTTAGTTTTTGGATTCACATGTAGAAAAATTATTAGGGTGATGTATTGGGATTTTTCTACAAGGCATGAATTTTTTTGAATAGTTAAATACAAAAATTCACAATAAATGCAAAATCCAAAATTTATGCATCATGCTTGAATCATGGATGATGTAATTGGATAGTATATTGAAATCACATGAAATTATTAATTATTTGGTCACAATAATCATTAATATACCTTGTCTTATACAAACATAATAAACTAATGATTAATATATTAAAAAAACCCTCCTCCCCTCCACTATAAAAAACACCCACACTCCCCTCCTCTATTCACTCATCTCAAGAATTGTGAATTACGTAAATTCTTCCAAAATATATGCCTAAGATCCCCCAGGTCTAGAAGCCATTTTTCACCTAAAAAGAGAAAATCCTCCCCCCTTAAGAGGCTCTCAATGGAGAAAAACTCAATAGGTAAATTCTTTTTTCCAATTCTTTTATTTGCTTTCAAAATTCTTATTTTTTTTATTTCCTCACATTCCTTAACAGAAATGGTATGATAATTCAAGTAAAATAAATGTACTAGAATTATTAATGATAGTGGGATAATTCAAATTCATATCTCCCTTCCCCTAATTTTATATGAAAGAAACGAAAACACTGTACGGGATGTGTTAATTTATCACATTAAAGGATGAAAGTTTATCAATTTCTATTACCATATACTGTTCTTGTCATGAAGAAATTTTTATGGTTAAACCATAAAATTAAATATCTATTTTATCTAATGTTTCATTTTTTAATCATTTTTCACACTTTATGTTAAATAATATTACAAAACAAGTTTATTATGGGAAAAATCACCAAGTTAATCCAAGTCTTTATCATTAATGTTTATATAATTGTTCACCTTAAATCTAAATAACCAAATGAATTTTATAAACATTAAATCTTATGTTTGATCACTAATGTTATATAACATCAATTCTGTACAACAACCTTCATTATAAATGTGTTTCTGGACATGAATACAAGGTACCTGATCATTGAAACCATGGAAACAAATAAAACAGAACAATGAAATTGATCCTCATAACCAATCAAAAATGTTATGAATGAACTCAAAAATTAAATACTAAATAATTTAAAGTGTAAAATAGGTTCTGGAGTTATTAATTAATCAACCTAATTTTATTATTCAACTCATTAATATAATGTGGACAACACCATCGCACTTATGTTAAGGGATCCTCTCTATTTCACATTTATTGAAAAATGTCCTCTATGTTATGAATTTTTATGTATCATTACTAATGATGGGATACGATTTCACACCTCCTACATACATCCTTAATGATTTATATTTTATGATAAAACCATTTCTCTCTCATTAATCCCTCTTCTGTACACCTGATATCATGATGATAATTTGTAAGGGATTCCACCTGAACTTCCATTATTCCTTCAGGTTGCATCATATTTATTACTATCAAAACAAAGTTAAATTATCATTTCATTTGAATCATATAAATTCTTTTTAAATTTAACAAATTCATCTATCAAGACCAATTCATCATTCTCTTTTGAGTGTATACATGTTTTTAAGTGATTCCCTCCTAAATATTTCCCGAAAATCAATCTTGTTTTCAGGGAATATCTCGAATTCATACCTAATTTCTAGTGAACCCTATACTATTTTTTAAGCCACCATTTTCATTATAAAATTATTATTTTTTTAATGAAAACCTTTTTGGTTCAGTTATGGTTTTATATAAAATATTGTTCTCTTTTCTATTATATATTCTCTATAGTATTTTCCTTAAAACCACACGAAAATGTATTAATGTTAAAATATCTTAAATACTTTTCTTACTTATATTCACTACTTCATGAAATAACATACCATTATACAGGCCTATTTTCCCTTTTGAATGTCAATTATGTTTTTAGTTCCATTATTTCATGGAAACTTTTACAATATTCCCATTTTTTTTCTTTGTTCCATGATTGTGGAACCCAATTATTTCCATGGGCAACACTTATGTTTTTGTAATATTGATTATGTACAATTATTTATATGGGAAAAATATTCAGGAAAAGTTAATATGGGTGCACCTAGATATAACTCAAATGAATTGGTTAAGGTTGAGTCTCATGAGACGTTATGTGCGGTAGTCTTGGCAGTTATCCTTGGCTTGTGCTACCATATGAGACGGTCCCGATGGTTAGCTTGGGATTGAGCTGTCATGTGCAATGTTCTTGGAGGTTAGCATTGAATTGTGATAAATTCATGTTTTATGTTGCTTCCACATTATTATGAATCCATATTTATTTGATTCTATTTTTATATGTTATTATTCGATATGTTACATGCCATTTATGTCACCATGTCATGCCTTCTATCCAATGTGTTCATGCTTTGTTCTTATGGTTATTAACCAACTGGGCTATTTATCGTATCCCTTTGTTCATTTGTTCCCCAGGTTAACCTATGAAGATGATTGAGCATAGAAAAATTTAGGATCGCAATTAGAATATCAAATAATGAAAAATTTTATTTAGTTTCATGTTTTCATTTTTATGTACCTAGTCCTCTAAGACAGAGGACTTTACGATCCTTGGATAGTAATCTGATGTATAATTATTGTTAAAATCATATAATGATATATGTAAAAGTCTAGGGTCAATATAATAGGATCACCCCATAGAGATGTTCTAGTTTGAATGAAACCATTATCTAATAAATCATACAATTGCTTCTTTAACTATAAAAGTTCAATTTGTTCGATTCGGTAAGGGGATTTGAAATTGGCATAGAAGCAAGAAAAAAGTCAACAATAAATTCAACTTATTGATCAGGTATAATAATAGAATACTCATCGGTAAAAACATGAATATACAAATTTACCATGGGCACATAATTAATTTAATCAGTACCATTATTTTTTACAACACATGCATGGTTACATTAATTTTAATCATTTACACTTTATCAACATCCTGATATGTTTTTAATTGTAAGGTTTCATTTCTGTACAATGAAATAATGTATTTTTGAAAATAATCCTCTTTATCTCTATAGGAAATCTTGTCATGGTACATAAAAATCCAATCCTAAACCAAAATAACATCAAACTCTACTCGAGGAAACTGTACAAGGTTATAGGTAAATTTTTTCCACAGACAATGATAGGATGATTCTTATAATTTCTTTTTCCCTAGAAAGTTACAAAATGTGTTTTTACCATAAGTTCTGGATTCATTTAATCAAGTGTAATCTTCAATTTACTAATCAATTTATTAGAAATGAAATAATGTGTAGACCCTGAATCAAACAAAATATTGGTATAATCTGAGTAAACCAACAATACACCTTATACCACTTCATTTAATTCCCAAAAATCTTCTAAAGTAGTTTTAATGTATTTCACCACACATTTATGTTTATAGTCTGGCTACTTCCCATTATTCGAGTTCTTCATCGGACACTCATTTGCATAATGACCCATATCATTACACATACAAAAATTTCTGACTATATGTAACGACCCAAAGTTTTTCAATGAAATTTTACTTCCTAAAATTATGTCATAAAATCACATGAATGCACAAAATAATGAACTTATAAGTGTTAAGTGACTTTTAAACATAATTTTTTTACTTCTGTATTGGGAATTTTGAAAATCTGACTTACACGGTTGTGTTCATGATGTTTTTTTGGAGTCTAATGAAACAAAAATCATTTTCAGTGAATAGTAATGTACCCTTGTGAATAGTAACCAACCCTTGTGAGTAGTAATATGACCCTTATAAATAGTAAATCATCTAAAATAAGAGTAGCCTTTCCCATGAATAATTATATACAATTTACACATCTTAGAAAATGACAATTTGACCTTAGTAAATGTTTTGATATTTTGTATGTCATAAATAATTAATTATAATTAATTAATTAATTTTAAAGAAAATTTATTTTCTTAAAATGTTTTCATTAATTATCAAATCAGTGTCTTATAATTTTCATATAATTTATAAGACCCTACTTAATTTTTGAAAGCACTATAAAATTTGTTTTAATTTTTAAAACTGTTTTTTGAAGTAAATTATGATTTTAATTTAATATTACATTAATAATATTTTGAAAATTATTTTTGAAAAATGGACTTCATTTTTGGATTCTACACTTTGAAAAATGGTCGGGGTAAATTTTTGTGATTTTTCTAAAATACTTGAAATTTTGATGAATAGTAAAATACATTAATTTACCGTATAAATGCATTATAATTAAAACACACTATTCTTGACATCACAAGTGGTTTAAGCACCCAAATCTAGAACTCACATTCCTTATTTACTATTCATGGTCATGGATGACTCAATATTCCTTTTCTTTGGAGAAATTAATAAACTAATGAATTTTATATTAAGGAAACCCCTCTCTCCTCCACTATAAAAACCACCCATCACACCGTCATTTCCTCACATATCTCGGTCTCCAAGACTTCCCAAAACTCTGACCAAATATCCTCTCTATACCCTATCCCATGTTCAAGACCTTCTGGTCTCATCCAAAGAATAGTCCTAGCTTCCTTAAGGAGGATATCAAGAGGATGATTTAAGAGGTAATTTCTCTCCCTCTTCTGCTTTATTTTCCTTTCAAGTTCAAGTTCATTTCGTGATCTCTCTCTATCTATATTCATCCAAATGGTATTGTAACTCCTGTATTATAAATATAATGAAATTATATGATGCAAATGGGATATTATATCATCCAACCACCGAACCATATTCCTTTTATTTTATTAAAGAGAATGTTTTTCGTGAGGTGTTAATTTATCTCCTTCAAGAACTACATGCTTTCTCCTTCCATTTCTAGCTTCAGATCTGGTCATGAAACCATTTTTATTGTTTAAAAAGAAAATTTTATATGTATTATCTCATATTTAATGTTCTAGAACTAACTTATCACCATATTTCTATTGATGTAATAAAACAAGTCTATTATGATCAAAAATCGCTCAAATTAACCCAAACAGTCATCATTTAATTCTTATCTAATGATACATCCACATGGATCTAATATAATTCATTATACGATCCTTAAAACTCTTTTAATATCTTTAATAACATGAAATATTAGTTTTAGATGTTTACCCATGTTCTACCCGAACTTCAATTTAAGAATACAAGTGAACCACTCAAGAAAACAATAAAAACCAAAATTCCCGAAAAATGTTTATCAAATCTATTACTCATACAAAGGCACATAAAATCACTTAATGAAACAATAATTAACCATATTAATGTAAAAAAGGTTCAGTATTTCTAATTAATTAATATAATTTCATTATATAGGACATTAAAGAGAAGGAAGCATTCTAATACAAGGTAAGGGGAAATTCTCGAACCCAACTTTCATCCTTTGTGTTCTCCCTATTTCAATCCTTTTTTGATATGGTTACTCCTTAAACATCCTTTTTTTACCATTTACTTTCCTTTTCAGGAATATACATCTTTACCAATACTATTTATGAAAAAAATGGTTTCCAAAATAACTTTTCTTTTTAAGAACTAACCTTATACTTCTCATTCGTGGTTAATGGTTCCTGTATCGAGTATGTTATTCACTATTTGTTTTGGGAAACCAATGATTATAAATTTGTTCTTATGATATCTAACCAATTACTTTCCATGTTTTAGTTTTGTTAACTTTTGATATATGTTTCATGTGGAAATATTGATGATGAAAATGTTATGATGTGACGGGTGCACCCATAATTATATAGCGCAATATTAATGATTGAATGTGACAGGTGCATTCGGAATTAAACCGTGCTCCAATACATTTGGAAAATTGATGAATCTCTTGAGTAAATGTGAAATAATGTGTGAACAAGATGATAGCATTGTTCAAAAGTATGTGTGGTAGTTAACTACTAACACATGATGTTTAATTTTTATGAACTGCCACATTTCAAGTCTTATATTTATGCTTCTTCTCATGATTCATGATCTTTTTCCCATGTAATTAATATACTCACCCCATCCTATATTGTTCTTATTTAACTTCTTACTGGGCTTCTATATCACCCCATTTTATTTATATCCTCAGGTGGCTACATGTACTAAGGAGAGGACAATTTCTAATAAGAAGCTAGAGATGATGAACTTAAATAAATGTTTATGCTTGATTTGGTAATTGTTGTGTGTGGTCCTAGTTTTCCCAAGACACTAAACCTTTGTACCTTCTCTGTGTAATACTATTATTTTTTTATCTTTAATATGATGTAATATTAATGTAAGAAAATGTTGGGTCGCTGTAGTTGGTATCATAGGAATGGTTTAGTTAATTTGGGAATTAGGATTAGTGTACCCTAGAGAAAACCTATACCATTAGACTATGTACAAATATGCACAGAAGAATATTTTCATAGGGATCCCATATGTAATGTTTTTGTATTAAATGGTTTAAATGAATAATTTATTCATGAATTTCTTACTTATTTTTTGTTCTAACATTTTAGTTTTTAGAAAATGGTGGGAACCCTGAGAAATCAGGCCAACAACTCTTATGAGGGACAATGCAACGATTGCCCGAAAAACATCCCCAACGATTTGGGAGGTGGAGTTCAAAACATCATGGTGATTATTACCCAATTATCTCCGGTTATTAATAATAAACATAATAATGGGGAATTTCCTCCTTCACCAAAAAGGAAGAAACTGGCTATTTAATGTTTTATGCGGCAATGACCCCCAACGTTTAGTGGATATTTAGATCTACTAGTTGCGGAACAGTGGGTCAACTCCATAGAGAAGATCTTTTCTGTGCTTCAATGTTCTGAGACGAATAAGGTAACTATAGCAATTTATCTTCTAGATTGAGTAGCCGATAAATGGTTGGATTTGATTAAGAACACCAAGACTAGGGGGGAAATTGAATAGATGAAATGGGAATACATTAAGATAATATTTCTTAACAAGTATTTCCCAATATCTCTTCACACAATGATGGAGAAAGAATTCATACAACTCAAGAAAAAAAGAAGTAGAATCTGTGACAACCTATGAAGTGAATTTCACAAGCCTTTTAATGTACACATCAGGTTTTGAAATCAACAATGATAGAAAAATGGATAGATTCTTTAGTGGATTAAAACAAAAACATCAAAAGGATCTTATAATTCGAGACTTTGGGAGTTATGAAGATGTTTTTTGATGTGCCCTCAATGTGGAGATATAGATTTGAGAATGGTCCCCTAGCTATGGGGATACGAAAATAAATGTGGAGTTACAAGATCAAGGATCTATTGAAAAATGTGGGAAGAAAACTCAACCACCCACAAGCCAAAAATTTGGAAAGTTGAACCATGGGAAATACCTCAAAGGTACGAGAAAATGCTTCAAGTGTGGGAAAGAAATACACAATGATCAACAGTGTCGAAAAGAGAAGAAAAAGGAAGGTGAATGTAGCCGACAAAAGGATTGAACCACTCATTGTTCAATGATACAACTGTAGGGAGCTAGGGAACTATAGAAACAAGTTCACTAAACCACGATTTCTTGATGGTAATCAGCATTAGCAACCCCCAAATCCAAAGGAACAAGGGAAGGATTATGCCATCACTTCTGCGGAGGTTGAGCATGATAATGAAGTCATACAGGGTACACTTCTTATTCACTCAAGACTGGAAAAAGTCTTATTTGATTCATGTTCTACGCATTCCTTATATCTTGCATGTTTTCTAGAACTATAGAATTGAATCTCCGAAACCTTGAAGTAGAGATATCTGTAAAAACACTAAGTGGTTCAATCATTGCTACCCAAGTGTATGAATCTTCTCCTATTGGCATAAGTGGGAATATTCTTCCAGAAAATCTTGTATTACTTCCTTTGTTGTAATTCAACTCTATAATGGGAATGGGTTGGCTCTCGTTATATACATCACATATCAACTATAGGGAAAAGAAATATTTTTTCATATTCTGAACCATCCCATGCTCCCCTATAAGTTAAAGGAAGATCATGGATCTCCTTTGAAAAATTATTCAATGGTGTGGGTGTTGATTCCCTATGAATAATCATACCTATCCCAAACGGTTGATTTGAAGGAAAGTTCCAACCATGAAAAAATTCCCATTGTGAGGGAATACAAAAATGTATTTCCCAATGAGTTACCCGGAATTCCCCCAGATCGGGATGTATATTTCGTAATTAAACACATAACCAGAGCTAATCCTATCTCGATGAGTCCCTATAGGATGGCTCCTATCGAACTTGAGGATTTAAATAAGTAGCTGCAAGAGCATCTGGACAAAGGGTTCATACACTCTAGTGCATCACCATGGGGAGCACCAGTGCTCTATGTGAAGAAGAAGGATGGAATAATGCAAATATGTATCGATTATCAAGAACTCAACAAGATCACTATAAATAAAGAGTATCCTCTCCTAAGGATTGATGAATTGTTTGACTCATTAAGAAAAGCTCAATACTTCTCAATTGTGGACCTTCATTCTGCATATCATCAGGTAAAGGTGAAGAAGGAATATATTCCGAAGACTTCCTTCTGAACAAGGTATTGGCACTATGAGTTTTTGGTGATTCCCTTTGAACTTACTAATTCCCCTTAAATCTTCATGGATTTGATGAATAGATTATTTAGACATTTCCTCGACAAATTTGGGGTAGTGTTTATCGATGATATTATAATCTACTCTAAGAGCAAGGATGAACCTTAAGAACATCTAAGACTTGTGTTGGAGAATTTGAGAAAGGTGAATTTTTGCGCCATGTTCAGCAAGTGGGACTTTTGGATGAACCATGTAACGTTCTTGAGACATGTGATCACAAGTGAGGGAATTTCTATGGATCCTTCATAAACAAAGGCGATTGAGGAATATACCAGGCCCTCTAGTGTCACAATAATTCGTAGTTTTCTTGGATTAGCTGGGTACTACCGACATTTTTTGAGAATGTTCTCATGATTGTCAAGCCCACTAACTAGGTTAACAAGGATAGGGGTAAAGTTTGTCTAGACGGAAGAATGTGAGGGAACCTTCAAGGAGCTAAAGAGAAGGTTAATCACTGCACCTGTACTCACACTACTGAAAAGTGGAGAATGATTTGTGATATATAGTGATTCTTAAAATAAAGTATTGGGTTGGATACTCATGAAAAATTACAATGTGATGGCCTACACCTCACGACAGTTGAAGATCCATGAGCAGAACTACCCGACACATGATCTATAGTTGGCGGCTATGATTTTTACCTTGAAAATATGGCGGCACTACCTTAATGGTGAATAGTGTGACATATATACCGACCATAAGAGACTAATGTATATATTCACACAAAAGGGGCTCAACATGCGTCAAAGGAGATGGTTAGAGATAATCAATCATTACAATTTCTTTATTCACTATCATCATGGAAAGGCGAACAAGGTAGATGATGCTCTAAGTAGAAAATAACCTGCTACTCTATCCATGATGCAGATTGAGAAAGGCCCTATCTTCTTGGATATGAAAAGAATGGATTTGGAAATCATAAGGGAATGGGATACATCCTACCTTTCCCAAATGATTGCGCTACGATCCATCCAAGAGAAGTTTAAGGAATCACAAAGGGATGATGTGGAGATACAAAAGAGGGTGAATCAAGTAATGGAAGGGAAGTTGTAGGAGTTCCATATTGATGATTATAGTCTGATTTGGTTTTGAACAGGGCTTTGTGTGCCTTCATCAAATGGGATAAAGAAGGATCTATTGGAAAATGCACATAGCTCAACATTCTCTATCCATCCTTGGGAGTACCAAGATGTACTATGATCTCCAAGAACACTTCTGGTGGGATAACATGAAGAAGGAGATTGCAAAATATATATCAAGGTTCTTGGTATGTCAGCATATTAAAGCTGAGAGACAAAAGTCCAAAGGTATGATGCAGCCATTGCCTATACCCAAGTAGAAATGAGAATATTTTACTATGGACTTTGTCACGTGTCTCCCTATAATGTCGAAGGGAAATAATCTGATATGTGTTTTGGATGCCCGACTCACCAACACTGCCCATTTTATCACATTTCAGGAGGATCGCATGCTTGAAAAACATGAAAATATATATGTGAAGGAAGTGGTGAGACTACATGGTGTTCCACTCTCAATTGCCTCTGACCATGATCTAAGGTTTACATCTGAATTATAGAGGATCCTTCAACATGCTTTGAGTACTGAATTAAATTTCAGCACGACCTTTCACCCTCAAACTGATGGCCCGTCTGAATAAACTATTCATACGCTTCAAGATATGCTAAGAGATTGATCTCTAGATTTCAAAGGTGGATGGGATCATCGTCTCTCATTGGTTGAGTTCTCATACAAAAATAGCTCCCACTCGAGTATTCATATGGCTCCATATGAAGCTCTATATGGAAATCAATGTAGAACTCCAACTTGTTTGGATGATGTTGGAGAAAGAAAGCTACATGGACCTGATCTTGTTAAAGATATGACAGAGAAGGTTCATGTCATCCCAAAACATGTTAATGATACTCAAAGTCTGCAAAAAAGCTATGCTAAGAACCATCAAAGGGACATGGAGTTCGACGTTGGAGATAAAGTCTTCCTTCGAATATCTCCATGGAAGAGAGTCATGCGATTTGAGATTAAAGGGAAGCTAAGCCCAAGGTATATTGGACCCCTTGAGATCCTTGACTACATAAGATTCGTGGCCTATCATCTTTCACTTACAAAGAATATGGCTCATGTTCATGATGGGTTTCATGTATCACTACTGAGGAAGTACATACCAGAACCCTCACATGTACTAAACTCAAAGGTGCTGCAGTTGGAAGATGGTCTCTCCTACGAGGAGTAGCCAGTAATGATTCAGGATCAGAGAGATAAGGTTCTATGCAACAAGAAAACCTATCTTGTCAATGTGTTGTGGAGGAACCATAATTTTGAGGAAGAAACATGGGAACCAGAAGAGGCAATGAAGGAGAAGTACCCTCACCTTTTTGTGTAAAGTGAACTTTTGGGGGTGAAATTTATTAAGGGGGGAAGAATGTAACGACCCAATGTTTTCCAACGAAATTTCCCTTCTTAAAATTATGTCATAAAATCACATGAAGGCCCTACATAATGAACTACTATGTGATAAGTGACCTTTAAACATAATTTTTTCACTTTTGTATTGGGAATTTTAAAAATCCGTCATACATGGTTGTGTTCAAGATGTTTTTTGGAGTCTAATGAAAGAAAAAAAAATTTTGTGGTGAATAGTAACGTACCCTTTTGAATAGTAACCTACCCTTCAGAATAGTAAAACAACCCTTATGAATAGTAAATCATCCAACATAAGAGTAACCTTAACCATGAATAATTAAATAAAATTTAGAAATCTTAGAAGGTGACAATTTCACCTTAGTTAACGTTTTGGTATTTTGTAAGTCATTTATAATTAATTATAAATAATTAATTAATTTAAAAGAAAATATCTTTTCAATGAATTTTTTCATTAATTAACAAATCAATATCTTATAATTTTTATATTATTTTATAATAAGCTACGTAATTTTTGAAAGAACTATAAAATCAGTTTATATTTTAAAAACTATTTTTTAAGTAAATTATAATTTTAATTAAATATTTAATTAATAATATTTAGAAAATTATTTTTGAAAAATGGAATTCATTTTTGGATTCTAAACATTGACAAATGGTTGGGGTAAATTTTTGATATTTTTCTAAAATACTTGAAATTTTGTTGAATAGTAAAATACATTAATTTACCGTATAAATGCATTATAATTAAAACCAACTATTCCTAACATCACAAGTGATTTAAGCACATAAATCTCAAACCCACATTCCTTATTTACTATTATTGGTCATGTATGACTCAATAATCGTTTTCTTAGGAGAAATTAATAAACTAATTAATTTTATATTAAGGAATCCCCACTCCCCTCCACTATAAAAACCACCCATCACACCCTCATTTCCTCACACCTCTCAAGCTCCAAGTATTTTATAAACTCTTAACAAACGACCTCCCTATCCCCTCTATCACATTCAAGATCTTCTGGTCTCATTAAAATACCAAGCCTAGCTTTCTTAAGGGGGATCTCAAGAGGAAGATTTAAGAGGTAATTTCTCTACCTCTTCTCCTTAATTTTCCTTTCATGTTTAAGTTCATTTCTTGATCTATCCCCATAAATCTTCATCCAAATGGTATTTTAACTCCCTTATTGTACATATACAGAAATTATATGATGAAAGTGGGATATTATATCATCCAAACCCCTTTCCCACTTCCTTTTATTTTATTAAAGAGAACGTTGTTCATGAGGTGTTAATTTATTACCTTTAAGAACTACTTGCTTTATCCTTCCATTTCTACCTTCATATCTGTTCATGAAACCATTTTTATCATTGAAACAGAACATTGTATATGTATCATCTCATATTTAACGTTCTGGAACTAACTTAAGACCATATTCCTAGTGATTAAATAAAACAAGTCCATTATGATCGAAAAATCACTTAAATTAACCCAAACAATCATCATTTAATTATTATCTAATGACACATCAACGTGGATATAATATAATTCATTATAATATCATTAAAAATACTTTAATATAATTAATAACATGAAATATTAGTTCTTTATGTTTACCCATGTTTTACCCTAACTTCAATTTAAGAATATAAGTGAACCACTCAAGAAAACCATAAAAACAAACATTCACGAACAATGTTTTTAAACTCTATAACTCATCCAATGGCACATAAAATCACTTAATGAAAACATAATGAACCATATTAATGTAAGAAATGTTATGGATTTCTAATTAATGAATATAATTTCATTATACAGGACATTAAATAGAAGGAAGCATTTATATAAAAGGTAAGGGGAAATTCTCGAACCCAACTTTCATCCTTCGGGTTCTACCTCTTTCACTCCATTTTTGATATGGTTACTCCTTATAGATAATTTTTTCATCATAGTCTTTCCTTTTCTGGGATACAAATGTTTAACACTACTGTTTATGTCTATCAATATGATTTCTAAAATAACTATTCTTTTAAGAACTCACCTTTTACTTCTCATTCAAGGTTAATGGTTCTAGTACCATGTATGTTATTCCCTCTTTCTTTTGGGAACCCAAAGTTTATGAATTTGTTCTTATGATATGTAACACATTCCTTTCCATGGGTTAGTTATGTTAACTTTTGATATGTGTTCCATGTGGTAAGCATTATGATGATAATGTTTTGATGTGACGGGTGACCCGGTATTATATAGTGCAATATGAATGATTGAATGTGATGGGTGCTCCCAAAATTATATAGCGATCCAATGCATTGGGTAAAGTGATTAATCTCATGTGTAAATGTGAAATGATGTGTGGAAAAGATTCTAACTTGGTTCACATATATGTGTTTTAGTCAACCACTAAGACATGATGATTCGTTTTTATGCATTTCCACATTTTAAGTCTTATATTTATGATTCTTCTCATGATTCATGATCTTTTTCCCATGTTATTATTATGCTGACCCCGTGATATATTGTTCTTTTCTATCCTATTACTTGGATTCTAACTCACCTCTTTTTATGTATATCCTCAATTGGATACACATACTAAGGAGAGAAAAATTTCCAATATGAAGCTAGAGAAGAAGAAATTAAATAAATGATTATGCTTGATGTTGTAATTGTTATGTGTTGTCCTAGTTTTCCTATGACACTAAACCTTTGGATACTCTATGTGTAATACTATTATGTTTTCTATCTATAAAATTATGTAATAATAATGTATGAAAATGGTGGGTTTCTATACTATAAATTATATTTTTCCTTACCACTAAAACTATCTTTTTCAATGCAATTACGTGCCTTAAATCATATTTTTCAAAATCAAAAGAACTTTCCATAATTCAAAAGGAATTACCCTTTCTTATTTTTACAACAATTTTTACAAACTACAAACTAAATTTTTTTAACATTAGTATTTTTTTGAAGAATTCTTCTCTTTCACCTACCAACATAACCTCATATACTACTATTTTTTAAAGAATACATTTTCACTGAGAAACACCATTTACACCTTCTCTACACATCAAACTAGTTTTTCATAACTTTTGAGCTCATGAGAAGATAATTCCATTTGATACATTGGAATCAACCATATGTAAAAATTATTTATTTTACTATCAAAATCCCATATGAAATTTTGAGCATACCTTTCCAGTTGAGTGATTTTTTCTTCACAAGCTGCCACTGACTCAACCTCCTTCCTCAATTCAAATAATTTTTTTACATCCTAAGTCAAACCGCCTTTGGAAACTATTTCTCTAGAAACATATCATTGAATTTGTCCCACTTAGGAGCATTAATCTCCTCTATTTTCCTAATATTATTAACCATATACCATAAATGATCGTATTGACCTTAAAAATTTTAAACGATGAGGCTAAACTTTTTATTTTCATAACTCCACCTGACATAAAAAAAAATCTTTTCTGTAGTTGGGGTTTGGCTTAGTGGTAAGCACACTGTAATACTACATGGAAAATGGGGGTTCAAAACCCATGGGGCGCAGGGTACTGTAGCAGTACTGTAGCGGTACTGTAGCAGTGGAGGTACTGTTCATTAGCGGGTACTGTAGCGGCAGCAGGGCACTGTAGTGGCGGCGATACTGTGCAGTACTGTAGCAGTAGGTTACTATTCACAGAATGTGAATTGGCCTTAGAATTTGGGCCTACGGGCTATGTAATGGGCTACAAGCCCACTGGGCCTTCGGGCTATGTAATGGGTTTCCCTATACCCAGTTAAAAGAGGACTTTTCTTTGATTTAATAATAAAAATGAGGCTTCTTCCCCAACCTTAAAAAAAATCTTTTCTGGTTCATTAATCAACCTATAAGCTTGCATGGGGTCATATGATCCTCTGAATGATGGGGGTGTTTCCTAATGAAATGATTCACTACCAACCTGTTTCTCTATGACTGATTTGGCTATTCTCATGCCTGGATACAACTCCTATTTAAAAAATGAGTGAACTGAACCATAACTCCAACATATAATTCTATTCTGATTCCAACCATCTCAGGTTATTGATTTGAAAGGTTGTTTTCCTCTGGATTTCGTCCCTGCATAGCTGTCATGTTTCTTATTGGAAATACATTCATAAAAGTCATATAATAGTCTAAGAAACATGGTATTATTAAAATTATATATCAAATAAGTTGGATAATAAATTAAAAATAATTTCTGGATTTTTATTAACAATACTCTAACACATAAAGTTATCTAACCCGACCTCGGATACCAACTATAAGGCACAAACATTAAACATTATATAGTCGTGTGGTTAGTTAATAAATTATGTGCATTCACATTGATGTTATTTATAGATTTACAGATTTATATAATTAGGCCATAATTAATATATAACATCTGAAAATCATACAATCGGATACTACCAAAGTAGTATCAAAGTTTTCACCAATGGAAACCCTTCAAAAATACTAAAACATGACGTCTTTTCATGATAAAAATATTATTGGCTTGTTTTTTTCTCTTAACCATTCTTATATCCTATTGAAAACTTTTAAAAAACATGGGATTAGCACAAATAACTCAGTATGGGATAGAAAATATGTAATAAAACAATTATCCAATGAATATTTAAAACTCAAGAACACATTTTTACAATATCATTCTTTTCAACCATAAAAAACAGAAGATCTTTATCATTCCCTATGATATCATAATATTACTAGAAATACTAAGTAGAAATCATAAATCATAAAGGTAACTTGTGGTATCCATATAATAGTTAAATTTTATCTTTCACAACTACATAGGGAGTATCCTTCATTGTCACGATTTGAATACCTATAATGGTATATTCCCTAAATATATTAGGATAAACATTATTGTTTAACTCTGTATCATTAACCAATGAATTGGAGAGATATCACAGGATCACCACCCTATTTTTATCATGTAACCTCCCATATAAAAAGTAAATTCCAAAGAACCATTACATAAACACAACACATAAATAATTGATAAAGAAAAAATAACTTTTCCACATTGCAATCACAAGATATCATTTCAATATATCAACATAGATAATCCATCCTCAAAAAATTTTAAAATACCAAAATACATGAAAATAAAATATTTTATTAATTTTCATTTAAAAGAAATTATCGCTTGTATAGGAATCCAAATATCAAATAACATATACAACGACAAATAATTTGTTGTCACTATAAATGATAAAAAACATTCATTTTTTCATTTTGTACTGAATTAAAACACTCCATAAAAAATATTTCAATTAAAAAAACTAAATAATATTTATTATATTATTAAATATAATATATTAAAAATTTATCTCACATTTAAGAGATATGCGACATAATTTGGAAGTAGAATTTTAACCCAATGAAAGGAAATTGGGTAAAAAATTCCCTTACCTCGAGTCTGACTTGTCTTGTAAGATCATTATCATCACACATAATAAACATATTTTTATTTTTATTTTATTTATAAACTTTTACATTTTTATGATTTATTTTATATCACATGTAAATACGTTATAAAAATTATAAAATTATTTATGTTCATATTTGATATTTTGTTGGTATTCCGTACTTCAAGTGAAAATAAACTTGGTATAATGTCCATAGTTTATTTGGTCATATTCCCATTATATCTAGAATATAAAACATGATATAAATATATTATATATTAATTACATAAATTTTAATCATATTATTTTAACACAATCTAAAAACATTGTTCATGGAGACGGTTGGTCATACATATGCATGAACACTATTTTCATTTTTCTCGTTGTATTGAAATAGTGAAATTAAATGAAGTTCATATAAATATGTAAACATATATAATATATTTATAGTATAATTAACATTTCATTTATATCATATATTTTTACTGAAAATAACTTTTATACATTCCATGTGATGTGTGAATGAATCACATTATATTGAAGAGGTTGTAGTCCACATGTCCCCAAACGAAGTTATTATATGAAAACAATATGGAAATAATAAAGCAATGCTAATATAACATATACATAATTTAAAATAGTTTATAATAAAATAAATAATATATTATTTGACCATAATAATTGTTTTAAGACCTTTCATGATGGTGGTAACAGAAAAAGAACAAAAATATTATTCACAGCGGCGATTAACCGACACAACATAGAAAACAATTTCGTTTCTTTGAATTAGAGGAGGTGGTAAATGAAATATATATGGGATATTATTGTAAAAACACAGAACAATAGAATATAAATTATTCTATAATAATCATGAATTTATGGATGAATGAGGTGATGAGAATGTAGGAAAAAATATAAATTAACAGAGGTACAATTTGAAAATTACATCTTGAATATCTCATATTGGAAAGACCATTGAAGACCTTGGATTTGGCCTTTGGGAGAGACCAGAAAAACAAGAATGTTAGGAGAGTGGGGAGGAGAGATTTTGGTAGATATTTTAGGGGCTACAAGGCTTTGAAGGTCAAAATAAATATGTGTAGAGGTGTTATTTATACTTAAGGAGAGGTGAGTTGAAGTGATTAATTTATAGATTATTTATTATTGAAAGCCAACCATATAGAGGTGGAATTAAATTACACTACGTTGGATTGTAATTAATTTTTTATATCTTGTTCAGGATAGATCTATATATCATCTAACCATTAAAGATATTAATTTTTAGCTATTTTAATATTTTATCTTTTAACATCAACCCTTGTCAAAATTTCCATTTTACCACTGTAAATAATCTTTTTCCATGGTAACTTTATTTTTCATAAAAATGAAATTGAATATAAAATATAATCTAGAAATTATTATTATAAATAACTAATCCATTTTATCTATTTAAAAACACATAAATGTGAAATTTTTTATAAAATTAATTCCGCAAATAAAACTAAAAAGCATGTTTTATTGTGAAATGTTCAAAATTTTGAAATGTTTTCATATCTAATTTAAATTTGTAATTGATTCCTATGAAAAAATTGGGATTATATTATAAAAACATTGTCTTAATATAGTTTAAAATAAATTAAAATTATAATATATCAATCTAAATAATTTAGACAAAAACTGTTTGGAATAAAAACACAATATTTTCAATATTCACTAAAATATCAATGTTATCAGAAAAATACCAAAAATTTATCCATTATCATTTTCTATGTCCTGATTATAAATAAGATGTTTATGTTTTAAAATATATCATATAAATGAGTCAAAAATATATTTAAAATTTTTTCTCTATCAAAACGTAGTAAAAATACCTTTTAAAAATATTAGAGCCTTTTTGCATAAAATTGCATTTATTCTTATTTTATGTCCATAAAATTTAGTGGAAGAATATAAAAACATCAAATGAAAATTTTAAAATAGTATAGTTAGATTTGTTTATTCACTCTAATACATATATAGGCTTTAACTAACATTAAAAATAATAATATTAATTGTGTATTATTTTTAGTATAACAATGTTTTGTGTACAACGTAAGATTTTGGAGAAACCCATTATTGAATTTCAATTATTGTACTAGAAATAACATCCACGTAAAGTAAAAATATTATATAATTTAAAAATATTAATTGATATGAAAAATTATTATTCTATAATTACCTAGTATATTTGAAAAATACCATATACCATGACCATATGTCCCAAGAAATTCACATCCCAAATCTAGAAACAAAATTTTTAGATCTAGAAATTGAGTTGGAAACCTCTAAAAACTTTTAACACTGCCCTCAGATGATGCACACGATCATATTCATTTTTATTGTTAACTAGGATGTCATCCATGAAGACCACACTGAACATGTTGAGATACTCATGAGAGATTTTTTTAATTAAATCACTACAGTCTTCAAGATCATTAGATAGAACAAAATTCATAAATTAATACTCATAGTTCCTATACATACACCAAATGTATGTTTTTGGAATGTTAGATTCCTTAATTTGAAACTAGTTGTAACCATGACATAGATAAATATTTGAGAACCGGATTACCCCTTTCAACTAGTCTAATAGCACAATTATTCGATGAAATGGATTCTTTTTCAGTAACATAACTTGGTTTAGATTCGAGTAATCAACAAATAAGAAAACTATACCATCATATTTATTTTCAAAATTAAAGGAACCCACCTAATGTTACAAACACGAGAATGTAAATCCCTTCTCATGGAAATCATCCAGCCAATTCTTATACTATTTCTATTGGTTCTGTTTCATGTAGTAAAATGGAAAAAAACCGGTTGAATACAAGTCATAGAATCAATTAAAAAATACATATCAGCTATTATTGGAAATATAGAGAAATAAGAAGAAAAAACATCAAGAAAAATATCAAAAATAAATGGGATATCATTGTACACTGATTATCTCCTTAATTCAATGGAAAATAATTGATATAAGCTAGAGAAAATCAATGAATGTAGGTCCATCTCTACATGACATTGAGTCTCATTCTCACCAAAAGACATGGAAATCCCTATATATTTTTGCAAAGTTGACCCACCAAATACAATTGTCAATCCATTCATGATGAAAGGTCAAAAAAGCTATCCCAAAAATGTTTTTCAGGAGATTTCAGGTGGAGGACTTGATAGTTTTATGCAATATTAATCACTAATAAAGAGAAAATCCAAATAGGGCAACGAAGACACTACCGGCTCTTGCTTACGAGGGGCATGGTAATACCTATCACATAAGATAAAAGATCTATAAGAAGGGTTATCAGATCGAAAATATGGTTTGATATTAATGATTGAGATTCACTAGTATCAAATAAATTAGACAATGTTATAGTTATTTTACCTCTCATAGGTTATCGACCCATATCTACTTCTTCAAGAGACTCTTCCACTATGTGAAGAATATCAATTCTGGATGCTTGTAGTTAGATGATATTTTTTCATAAATAATATTATTAAATTATATTACTTTTTGATGATTATGATTCAAGGATACTAAATGGATAATATAAAATATAACATAATTATATCAAGTGACATGGGGATGCACAAGAACTATAGATCTTTGGTGCCTCAGTGAAAACCCATTTTAAATGCATAATCGTTATACACTGGAATTATATCAAAGGGACTATACAAGAATCTTTTGGGGGATTAGAAGAACCCTACTTTCAATATCTACCATAAAACTCATCATCGTTCCACTTTCCATTAAATAAACTAACAGAACTACCGCTAAGAGAAAAATTAACCTCCCTCAACTCTAACATACTAGCCAGGTCAAGCTCATTCATGTACAATATATCTAGGACATATATATCATAAGTCTTATTTAGCATAAAACCCCAAGATCATATATCATCTAAAAGTATCATATCAAAACTTCATGCATTTATCTTATAATTAGTCTGAATCTCAAGAACAAACTAAAACCGCTCTGCAAAGTGGTTTTTATACTAAGTCATGGTCTCGTAACATTGATAGTGATTATAACACTCTATATAATTTTCTAAAAACATTAAATCTAGGAAAAATAGATTATTAAAAAGGACATTGAGGTATTTTCACTCATGGTCTTCATGCATCCTCGCTGTCACCGTCGAATACCTTCACTATCATCACGGTCCCTCAATCTTGAATGTATAACACTTCGCTTTAATTGAATTAGGGATTTCACATAACTCAAAAGGTCACTCAATTCCTTTCAACAAACCCACTTCCTCTTGAAGAATATTATATAATTGGTAATATGGTGTATTTTAGAAAGAAAATCATGTCTACAATATCTATATTCATCCCTTTGAAGTTGCATGACTAGATCAGAAATAAGAATTGGTGTGGAAGCATATCCTAAAGCTTGGATAACATAAAACGCTATCTTATTTAGACAATTGTCAACTAGAGGGTTCTATTATTTTTTTTCATTGATATCTACCTCAACATGTTAGTTCAAACATCTTCTTAAAGTCATGATGCTACAAACCATCAACAGAAAATAATTAAACAATAACTAGGAAACACATATAAAAACATAAAAAATATAGAAGTAACAATTTCATCTAAAAGAATTCAAAAATATGAGGAATTTAAGAACACAACAATAAAATAGTAAATTAATATACACATATAAAAAATTCATCAAAGACACATTTTTGCACCACCCATGGTGACTAAGGGCTTGTTAAGATAAGATACTTTCAAGAACTCACTCATAACTATCTACCAAGTCACATAAATCATACCTCATGTCTTCCAGGGAAACCCAAAACACATAGTGTATTCACATAAATATTCTTAACCTACACCTTTGATAGAAATTTTTCAATAATCAGATCAGATTCCATATAACCTTCATACTCAAGCCATATCAGACAAAACACAAAGGGAATTCCCAATCCCTATGGGTTGGTTATTAGCTCCTGGAATCATAAATGAATAAATATGGAATAATTTTTCCACAAAACGATTGCATATAAAAATGATATCAGTTAGAATATCAAGAATACTCAAGGATAATATACTATAAGCCATACAAGTAAAAAAATACTCAAGAAAAACGATAAAAAAACTCAATTTTAATATCTACCCAAACAACAATCAATAAACCATGAAAGACTATAAACCATGTCTAATAAGTGGACCTCAAATCCATTGGTAAACATCATCACCCAACATTCCCAAGGATCAATAAAATCCATATCCTCCAAGTAGTTGATCTCCTTTACTCAAACTTGGCATAAAAAATATACAAATGCCTGATGCAAAAGGTAGCATGTGAGCTATAAAGCCTAGTTGTTTCTCACTAAGTGTTCCATAATAGATTCCATAATTTAATTACCAATAATGTTTTTAATTAAAATAAAAAAATGTGTGGAATAATAATTTTTTTTCATATTTAAAATAAATAATTATTTATTTTCAATATATAAAAAATATTTCAGAAATGTATTAAATTAAAATTTTATATAGTAGAATTGTTAGAAATCATTGGACATGAGAAATCATGTTATATAATTAATATAATATTTATAATCAAATCATAAATATTAATTATCATTGTTATATACACTAAATTTCATTATTTTTTGGATATATGATCCTCAAACTTCTCTAATTAGTGACTGTGACTAAACATTTCTGCACACGTCTTTCAGGCTAAGGACCAATATGACTCATCAACATCCCATAAGGAATCATCATTCCAAACTAAGTTTTTGTTAGTGATTTTTTTTTCAATCCATTATTAAGGGATCAATATCCTGGTTTTATTATCACAAATTACCAACTTTTACCCATTCTCACATGTAATCAATCAATAAAAAATAATGTTAAATTCATCACATTTAAAATCAATTTTCAGTTATAATTAAATTTCCCAATTGTTTAGTCTCAATATTCCAATTCAATATCAAAATAATAACACTGGGTTTTCATCATTTCCTGACTTTTTAACATGAATCCTATAATATGTTTATACCATTTCAATTTAATCTTTTTTTTTCAAGATAATTATCCAATCATTTCACTAATTCCATTATTCTCAATATTCACCCCACAATTCTGATTCCAAAGGAATGGGGGGGTTTTATCAAAACCCACTCCATTAAATCATTTGTAATAAAATCATTCCAAGTCACAGTTTTATAAATAAATTTAAATATATTAAAAAAAATTCAAATTATGGTTTTAATTGCATGGAAATTCTCAAATGGAACCACCTTTAATTAAATCAAAAAATGAGAAATCAATGTTCGGCATGGGAATTTCCAATGAAGAACAAATGAAATAAATATCTAGAAAGAAAAACTTGAATTATGTTCTTACAAAAATAAGTTTAAACCTATCAATCACATGATGATCCACACAACTTTATGGATAAATGGAAAAGGGTCCAAAAAAACAAATGAGTGTAGATCCACATATGCGAAAGAGAAAAAACGAGTTCAAAACCACTTCAATCCAGGAATGAAAGGGTATTGAGGATAAAAAAATATCATATTTAAGGCCTTTTGTCATGATAGGGGTGGTTTTCAAGTTTAAAAATAGAAAATCCAACATGAGAAACACATAAAAACATCTTCCCCAATAATAACATAGAAAGTATCCTCAGTTAAAATTGTGTAATCCATGAATGTCGTCTATGCCTAAAAATGTTTCACCTATTGTTAAAATATAATTTTCAACCCTTAAATGTTTTGAATTTAAAATAAATGGTTTATACAGTTTCATTCCCTCAAAATACCTCACAACATATTCCTGGCAACAAATACATAGCTTGTAATCCCTTTAAATAGAATTAATTTCCCAAAAGAGAGCAGATAACCTATATTCTACTAAAAACCCCAAAACTAGAGGACAAGGAATACCATAGGAATGGTAATAGGATATTATATCCATATTAGAAATGTTTGGTGTAAAAAATAGGTTATGAGCTGAATATCAATGGGAGATATATTTTCCCATTTAATATTAACATAAGTATAACTAATTCCATTTATAAATTGGAAGGAAAAAATAGTCCTAAAAACTATAAAATAGAACTAGTAAAAAATGAAATAATATGTGATATGAACAATTAAATATAAATTTATTTTCTACCCTAATGTGACCTACTGGCCCCAAAATTGGTCTTCCCATATGAATTATCTCATAATGAAGAATATGGAAACCCCTAACAAGTCCATCCCAATACTATATATGATATGTATAAGGTGACAACCACAATATAAAATATTTATGTTGCTAAATTTCATTCACATTCACTATTTATTTACCCATTTCATAGAAATATAGTGTAAATGATCCCCGATAGGTTCTCATGTTGACTGTGATTATGATATACCCACTAGGTGTCCACAACCTAACTCAAACCATCCATAATAAACTATATTTTATGTGGTGGCATAATAAATCCATATGAATATATAAATAGGAAACGAACATGCTGCTAAAAATTATTTAAATCACATAATCTATAACCAAAATAAATAAATCTACATACCATGAGGGTCTATACCTATCAAACCTACCTCAATATTACCTTGATATTTTAAACAAACTATAAATAAATTCATGTCGAACCATCAGTCCCTTTTGGGGGAAAGAAAATCATGGATAATAGATCTTGGAAATCTGATCCAACCGTCCTACAAGAGGAAAGGGGAACGTTTCGAATATAATTAGGGAAATGGGGACCCAACCCATTATATAAACATTTTTTTATAAAGATAAGTGTTCCTAGGAACATTAATTTTAATGTAAAATATACCTATTTTGAGAATAATTCATTAACCTCCTATATTTGAATAATAAAATATAATAATTAATTATTTCATTCTCAAATTACATGTTTAGTGAATATAAATAATAAAACCTAGGAAGGTAGGATGAAATCATTATAATGTCCATTCTTAGTATTTAAATATTTTAGCTAATTAAATTTCAAGTATTACATTTTCATTTACATTAAAAAATAATAGATTATCATTATGATATATAATTCCATCATATTAACATATAAAATCAACCAAATACAGACCAAGTTTTATATAAAACTATTCTGAAATAGAATTATTAAAATAAAACATGTCAATTTAAATTTAAATCACTCATCTTTTCATAATTTACAACCCAAACCATGATGAATTGGAGGGTATGAAGTGGATCACCAAATAATTAAATTTGGAATTAGTTTTCTGTTGCATTAAAAAAATATTAAACCACATCTTGAATCATATGATGATAATTGAATCAAAATTGATATAGGAATTACACTGTTATAAATGTGAAATATTAGAGTGGTGAGGCAAACAAGAGAAATAAATAAATTATATTAGGTAACCTTATGATACCACAAAAAATTAAGAAGATATAATAATTATGATGATATAACTAGATATAGGTTTTTGTGAAAGGAGGTTACACCTATATATTTGAAAAACATGGAATGAATGAGATTAATATTAAGTCGTAGACTTACATTTTTGAATAGGAGAACGCATGACAAAATTGAATTATTAAATTATGTTAATTTTGGATTATGGAAATAGAAGAGTGGATAATGGAGGATATTATTAAATGATAATGAATTTGGATTAAGTGAAAACAAAATCTATACGAAAGTGATACAATGGGTATAATTTATCTTATAAATGATTTTTTTTTCAATTTATTGTGCTCATTATATTCATGACACTACTATGTAAAAAGTACTAAGACACTGTGTACCTGATGGTTCATGTTGAATTCCACTTAAAACAAGGTGCCCTCTAAGTAACCGGTATTAATATATTTGGTAGAGATGTATACCAAACTTCACCTCTTAAATTTATTCATCTAGATAATTATGAAAGAACCTGTAATATATTTTTACTCAAAACAAGTATTACTTTAACTAAATTGGAAAAAATTATAGATAATATATTTAGTGTAGGGTTAGGTTCATTAAAATATCCCTACCACTAATATTCATTCCATTGAGAGGCCTCAACGAGCCCGTAAAGGGAATAATTCATGACCACTTTAAGATCATACCAAAACTACAATAATAAAAATTCCCTATAAGACATTTTGAGTCTATTTTATTATGTATTTATGATGCTTCATGAATTATTCATTTACATCAAACACAATTTTGTCATACCAAATCACATGTCAAGGGTCAGGAGAATACCTCTTTATTTGGTACACATGAAATATGTTACACATAGCATGAAACATCAGTGGTATGAAAAATTGATAGGATACTTAATTTATTAAAAATAATATCTTGAAATGATCGACATATATTGGGGTCAAAATTAATTTCTTACCTTTTCATTAGTAGAATAATCTTAGCACATCCCAGGGAAAAAGTGATTACATAGAAAAAATTATAAAGGTTTTATTCAGTGACCATCATCAAATTTTTGGTGACATTGAGTTTTTTCAAGATGATTTTGGATTCTTCTCACTATTTCATTAATCTCCTATAAAATGATAGTCTTGATCATCATGAATTCATCTATTTCAATCCAACAAATAGAATAATGACACAATCTCTAGTAAATATATTTCAATGGCTCAATATGGATAGAATAATAGTATCTATTATAGAATTAGAATTAAACTAGGGAGATATTATCCTCTATTAATATATAAAATCCAAGAATACTAACTCATAGTATATCTTTTAAAATGTGATTAGTTCACTCAAAATGGATATCAGTTTGTGGGTAGAATGTTTTCCAAAATGTGACAGACAAAACCAATGATCATTGATCAGGATGTCTACCCCAAGTCTCATTTATATAAAATTATATTAGGAACCCCATGATTCTTTAAAATTTGTATGACATATAGTTTTATGTGATCAAAAATCAAGGAACCATTTTTAAAAGAAAAAATTGAATTTTCATGGTTAGATGGCCAATGGTGACCCACATAGTATAATTTTTATTAGTATATCAAGGTAGGTTGATCACAATTTCCATTATGATTTTTACCCGATTACACACTGGATATGGGAGTGATCAAAGTTTAAATGTAGGATTCTAATTCTCTAGATTTACCTAATGATAGGTAAAGTAAATAAATATCAATCCAGACTCAAAATTCCATAATCCAAGACACACGAACTAGTGATATGTAACATAGTACATTTTTGGGATCCTTTGATGAATATACCATCTTGTTTAATGGTAATCCAACATCACTGATTATATCATATTCATAGTTTTGAGTACTTTTTATACAAATTTTATGCATTTAAGTTCTTAAAACACACTATGAAGTATCTCCCCACCATCAATTATCTGTTTAATAATGATATAATTAGAGTCTGATATTTGTGATTTGTTATTTAGTTCGATAATAGATGGTGTACTATTCATGAAGATTAATCATTTCACACCATTATATTTAATCACATATAAGTATATTATATACATGATCAACATTAATCTCTACTCTTTTATCACCTCTATATACCTTTTAGGGTGAATCATTAAGATAAGTGAATTAAAAAGTATATTTCTATTAGAAGGTATATAATGAATATAAAAATAAAATGACTATATATACTCCAACAATAAATGTTTCTTTCCATTCACATCCTATTGAGAGAAGATTTATTTAATGATTTTATGATCACTATAAAATATAAATCATTCATAAAATAGTAAATTCCTATAACAATTATATGGATGAACCAAACCATCATATTCAAGATAATCTGAGGGTTATTTATTTTTATGGGGATTAATCATTCTAGAATCATATTCCAGGACTCGATGATACCACATGAGAACACAAAAAATAACTGATGAAGGCACGTCAATATACACCTCAAATATCTCACCATGTTATGTTCATATAAGAATAGGATATGTGGTCAACTTATTTTTTAATTACTATAAGTTTGTTTCACAAAAATCAAACCATATGAAGTTATACCTTTTCTTAGATAATTGTTTCAAAGGATAATCTATTTTTTATATGTCCAAGATAATGTAGTGGTAATACCCCCAAAAAACAAATTAATACATTATATATAAATTTAATTCAATATAACCTTCTATGACATTACTAATTCTAATTGTCCACAATCAATATATATTCCTACTTCATAGATATCATGTATAATGAATTTAACATCATGTAATGAAAAATATAATTTAGATAAGGTTGAATACAACTAGTTCTCTTTTATGGTATCTATTTTTATTAATAGATGATTAAAAAGTTAATTTAATGACTTTGAATAATACAAGTTAAGAACTATAACTACCATGAAAGATGAATATAAAAATTGGTGAAAGATCACGTTCATCATAGATGAGAACAAAGTCTGAGAATTATTCATCCTAAAAGGCTTGACTATCTACTCAAGAATATATTCTTAAGAGAAACTTCTAATATTAACAATGTTGATGATAACCTAAATAAACTAAAAATTTTAGAGAACCAAAATTCACCATTTAACTAATAAAAGAGACCATAAATTCAATAAAATGTGGAATGGTTTTTGATAAGAAAATCATTCAGTTATTGATAATCTATACAATTACTTAAAAAACTTTTTTTTCTTCATGTGAAAAACAATTGCATCACCCTAAGGGGATGTTATTTCCTTAATTAATCCCTTATAATTTATATCCTCCAACAAATTCTTCTACTCTCACAATTTATTAAGGGATAGCTAAGACATAGTGATAAATATTTTCTAAGTTGTAGGTATAAAATCAATGTCCATTTTCACATAACTCTAAGGATATAATATATACAAGTCTTTGTGGAAGAAATTTTGGTTGATATAAACCTCCAATGGAAAACCAGATATCTTAATGATTTTTCATCTCTAAATAGGAAAATATACATATTTTTTATAATAGAATACACTTGTAACTAGCCTAAATCTCCCAAACTACAAACAAGGGATAATTTTTACCTACTAATGAAAGTCAATATACCTTTTGAGTATAACAATAAATGCAATATTTTATTTGAGTTAACCAATCCATTCATTTAATATATTAAAAAGGATTCCACATTTAGAACCATGATTTCTCAAAACCTTCCCATAAGAATAAGTAATAGTTTCACAAGAATGAAACTTATTTCTCCCCTATATCCATTTCTCTTTAAAGGCATAAAAAATTATATAAGTAGATAATGTTTCTGTTTTAATTCCTTGAATATATTCCTATATAAAAATAAAATATTTGGAAACAAACCTATCTAATGAAGAAAATTATAATGTTAATGATATGAGAGGAGTTCCTATGATTGTATATTTATATTATGAAACATTGGAGGTAGATTTTACTTCCATATATACCGATAATATATCCTTATATTTAACATAATGTGTAAAAATAATTATAAAGTATTTTACTATATATACTTTACCATTTTTAACACATTATCGCCCCAGAGTAGACCTCAAAAGAGGTAATTGGATGTCACTATTAGACAAAACTAATAATGTAGCCTATGATTCATAGGATAGATGTTGTAAATAACTGATGTAATTGGATAATTTGTGTCAAATATCCTATTTAGATTACTATATTGTCTTCATAAGTGTATCTGCATTTCATTACAAATACAATCCTTCTAGATTTGGTTTATGTTCCCCGAATAGTAACACTATGTTAAACAAATTCCAAAAATAATATGATAAGGTATTACATGAACATTCATCTACTAGTGAGAGATACTCATTCTTATCTCCTCAAATGATATTTTGTACCCACTGGAAGAACTATCACCCACTATTTTGACAGAAAATGGACATTATTCTCTTGATCCTCCTTTATGGATTGGGAATGAACACTACACTCTTAATACTCATTTAGATTCCATTTAGGCGTGAACAACCTCCCATAATACGTTTGAGAGTGTAGGTAGGTTGAAAATTATAACACATGTTTATAGAGATTCTTTTAATATATTCTCAAATTACGACAATTTGAATTTCTCAGGAACAGTCAGATATGGTGAAAAGAAGAGTAAATCCATAAACATGGAAAACTAATCAGTAACATTTCCCAATCCCAACTAGTTTTTTTTCAACTCATTCAATGTAACCTAATACATGGTTTCAAGGTAAAACTAATTTGAGGACACGTAACACCCCAATATTTTAGTAAAAATTTCCATATAAATGAATAATGAGTTTGATATGAAATGACCCGGACCCATGTAGCTCAAAGGATGGGTTAACATTATTACATTTCCAATAGATAAATGGAATAACATCCACAAGGGCCAATAAAATAAGTTTCACTAGTAAAACTGAATAATAAATCAATCTCACGTATTATTGAAAACATAAAATGATAGAAATTATTTTATTTGAGAGAAATATTATTCCTTCTAGAATATCCATGAATATTAATCATAATTCACATCCTGGTATCATGGGGATGAAAAAAATAAATGCTAAGTATTTATTTTCAGTAAGGGTTACATTGAAAATAATCTATCTTGAATAAATAAAATATAATCAATATTAAATGATAAATAACTAAAAACACATTTCATTTAATAAATAAATTTAGAATGAAGGATAATATTGTAGAAGTAAATGGAGATCAAATGATTCCATATAAATAATAACATGATCTTAAAACATATAAAATGGATATTTTTCAAAATAATCACATGGACATGAATAACTCATTTCATAATGGTTGAATTCATTATAATTTACATCATAAACATAACACCCTGGACTCCTGAAAAAACAAATAACATAAATGGATATGGCATAATACCCAGACTAGTTTGTTTCATTAGACCTTATAGTGCATTAAAGGGATATAATGGACCCCACCCACTAAATATATATTCCAATTCACTCATCATGTGAATAAATTATACCACATAATCAAAAATACTCGATAATAAAAAAAATCCATAGAAGAATAACAAGAATACATAATTTCAATACATTCTACAGTTAAAATGATCATAAAATATACAAAAACATAATAAGGATGGTATCATTACAAAATATACCTAGTGTAGAAAAATGTAAATATTGGGTTATTTACCTGGATTAATAGAAATATCTTATATGTTTCATTAAAATATTCGTTTGGAAAATATCATTTTACTCTTTTATTTTCACTTTCTAAAAGTAAAATTTTCCATAAGATATTGGAAAAATTTATAATATTAGATTCATAGAAACTGGTAAAGGAAGCATAAAAGCATTGGTAAACCATGATGTAAGAAAATTTTGTTCGGTCAAGGTATATTAAAAACTATTCCTTTCATATTTTATCCAAGAATTTAAAACTACCACCTTCGGTAAAAAGAAATAATATTCTTTATAATCCATTTTTAAAAACTCATAAATGGGTAAATTTTATTCCTCATACCATTGGATAAGAGTAAAAAAATTACATAGAATATTTTGTGGAACATATTGGCATGAACGAAAAATATTCCCCACCAAATAAGAAACAATGTTTGTTTTCCATAGAAAATATTCTTTCAATCACATGATTAATTAAAATATTGAAAATAAATAAAAACTTATTATTTTAAAAAATAACCAAATGAAAAGAAAAAATATATTGTTAATGAAATAAATAACATATAATTCATCTAATGGAGATTTAATCTTGGATTAGATGATATTGTGATGTAATCCCTATCTGATTTGGCAACATTTTTAATCATAACCCCCATGAAAGAAGTAAATTCAATAGAATATTAATATACTATGAATATAAAGAGAATAATTATATACAACATAATAGGGGTAGTATATATACCACTTGAAATAAACAAGTGGTGAATATGTAAAATGTATCATGGAAACAATATTGAGTTGAAAACGCTTACAAAGATTAAATAACTGAATTTAGAACTAATCAATAGAGTTATTATGTGTAAAAAATATCAATCCACAAAACAATTGAAAATATAATATAAAAAATAATATTTAACAAATAATCATTACATAATATAATCATTGAGAATGTGATATAACTTAATCAAATAAATCTATGTTATAGAGCCCTTACAACCTCGTAAAATTTAAGTCAAATAACCTTGGATGAGAAAAATAGATTTAATTTATAAAATTGTATGAAATATGAATGATTAAGGATATAATATATTAAATGGGAAACATATACACCATATAAAATATCTTAGGTGTATAAATTATTAATTTTCCTTAATAAAAGGAAATTGAGATGAAATCCTTTACCATAGGTCCGACTCATCATGTACGTTATTTATATTTCTAAATAAGAAAATTATGTCAACTTCATTGATGATGCATAAAAATTTTCAAGACTGTTATTAAATTTATTTGGTTTATTTCCCTCTAATATTTATTTACATAATCAATTACGTTCATATTATATATTTTGATGATATGATGTCCATATGTCCAAAACTGCTTTTTTAGAGTGACTATGACAAAAGTGGCCATCGTTGAATAATCTAAATAACAATAATAAAACAATAATATTCATTTTTTTAAATTAATTATACTTTTAAAACTAACCATATAACATGGTTATGAAAATTTAACTATATTATAATAATGGAGATGTTAAGTCTTACATACACATGTGTAACATTTCCATTTTTCAGCGATAATGATGGAAAGAACATAAGTATAATTTAATCATTCAAAAATTATAATTATATCAAAATAATCATGTTTTTAAAATAAAAATATATATATATCATCCATATATAGTTGTTATAGAAAATAAATCACATCACTTCATGGAGTTATAAGTCCACATGTATGCACGAATGATGTCATCAATTTTCAATGGATGTAATGGTAAGAAAATAGATGATATGTTATATTTTCAGAATTATAATTGTTTCATGACCATAATATATAATCCTTAAATATATCATTATATCTAGCCTTGATAGGTGGTGATGTAAAATAAATTAAATCAGTTTGTGAGGTTGTGGTCTACCGTAAACATGAATGAGATATTTATTTCCCATTTTAAGGAAGAGGAGATCGATATAAGATTTGATATTGAAAAACAAAGTCTTTCCCTATTTAATATACAGTTTTTATTATTTAATAATGTTTGAATAAAATGATAAGGAGGTAGAAACAAGAAATCAAACTAAAACATTCAATTAAAGTCTATACATATTCTTCGAACAACATCATTTTCATTGTACCTTAAATATAATAAAGTTGATATTCTTCCCAAAAAGATATTTCTAGATTATGGTAAAGAATATTAGGATAAATTTTTTGCCTGGATTAGATGAACCAAATTATTATTTATGTGTAAATGAAAGAAGATAGAATATTCCCATTCATAATGATAGAATGGGAATTATTGGAATTTCATATGGTATTAAACTAATATTAATTATTTTTCATTTTAAAATAGAAAAAAAATTATAATTAGAATTTAACTGTAGGATTAATGGAAATCATCTCATCAAATTAAAATTTGTCATATTTAGGTAATTATTTCACCCTTACAAATTTTTAATTCCCAATTAATCATATAAATGATTATCATGACAACAAATGTTTTTATTCTTTAGGGGTGAAGATAATTACTATAAAAGTAAATGTACACAATACATGGGTCATGGATGATATATGAGACCATTTTAAACATTTATATAGATATTATTTTTATTAAGTTGAAATTAGTTAATAATATATTATTTGTTAGAAGCTATCATTATTGTCAGTTTTGTAACTGTTAAATGAATTTTACATTGAATAAAATATGATGGTGAAATAATTATATAAAAATACTTTAAAAAAATACAAAAAATGTTATATTTATCAAAAAAATGTATGGAACACAGTAATCCATTCAAATTATTTTACTTTTAATTTCTTTTGCATCATTTAACATATTTCTTTTAATTGAATAAATATAGTTTTTTTGTTTTATATACATTTATGAGAATTATATCCTCATAAAAATAGAAATAAATTACCATGGTTAAAAAATAATTTATATTTCAAATACACATTTTATTACTAATCATATCCTTTGATTAGCCCTATTTCAAAAATATAGATATAATAAAACCAAGAGAATGGAATTTTATTACATTTTATTACATAAAATAATATGAAGGTCAAAATAAAATAAATATAGCACCAAATTTCCATATTTATTAAAATATGAAGGAAATGGCCAAAATAAACCCATGAAATTGGATAAATACAAGTGTTAGAGGAAAATTTTAGTCTGTATCATATTATTCTTATCTTAATTACTTGATTTTCCCCTATCGTAGTGACAATTAATTACTATAGTTAATATTCATAATGAAAAAAACATAAAGGAAACTATTTACCAAATTTGGACCTCCAAATTAAAAATTTGAATTAAATTTATCAATATTTAATTTCATGAGGATTCAAAAAATAATTTAGTCATCAAATAAAAAACAAAATGAAAAATATTTTTTAAATTATTTATAATCAAAATGAGATAATAAAATTTTAAAATCAATCCAATATTTAACTTGAATTTATAAATACTTTATAAGAAAATAAAATTTTCAATAGAAAGTTTCATTTTTTACTATTTATTGGAAAATAAACATTTTCAGAAAAATATCAAAATTCCTCCAAATGATAATTTCAATATAATAATTTAAAAATGGATTTCATTTTAAAAAAATTAAATTTCAAAAGTTTATTGTAATTAATTTTAATATTTCCTCACAAGAAGTAAAAACCCATTTTTGATGAAAAAATAATTTGGAAGAATAAAATTACTTTACTAAAAATTGATTGATTATTTTACAAGATCATGTCAATACATTTATATTTATTAGGAAATTTATATATATATATATATATATCCTAAATTAGATAATCTATTTCAAACCCTTAAATTTAACCACTAGATTACAACAGTCATATTTAAATTATTATAATCCATGGTTTGTTTAGGCTTAGTATTGTGTGTCATATATGCCATCAAATATAGTTTTTTAAAATATTTGGTTGTTAAATGATATGTTGTGATACACAAAACCTCAACTAAAATTGGAAATGATTCATTTTATTATGTTGGAATATTATATTAAAAAATGGAATTCCATATGACACAACTAAATGAATCATAATTTATAAAATTACTAATATAATGAAATCATAAGTACATAAAATTAAAAAAAAAATTGAAATCCTAATCATTACAACATACTAATATGATTATTTAGTTAATGATTACTATATAAAAAATGCATGTTAGAAACATGAAAAAATTATTGAAATAATAAATCTTTGAATATGATGAAAGTTTTTAGAGATTTATTAAAGGATTTTTATAGAAATATAATATGATTAATATATATAGTAATACTGGACTAATGGTCATTGGAAATTTTCTAGTTCGAAACATGGTCATTAGATATACCCATATAAATTAGATATATAATTTTAATTTAATTTTTATCAAAAAAATAAAAAAGAATAATTCACACATAAAAAATAATTATAAAATTAAATAAAAAGTTAACGATTATTAAAATTATTGGAAATAAATATATAAATATTTATTCATTACATATTATTATTACTATTATTAATTTAATTAATTACTTTTTGTGTTCATAAAATACAAATAATGACTCTAATAACAATATATTGATATAATTTAATTATTAAAATATAAAAAATTAATGACATGTTGTTAAAATCATCTAGTGTTAAAAGAAAATTATTTTAAATAAATTTAGAAACACCGCAGAATCCTAAAAGATTAACTTTTTTTCAATAGCATATAAGATAGAAAAACTATGATTAGAATAAAATATAATACCGTGAGACTTTATGATATATATATATATTTTTAAAAATTCATCCTCCTTAATACCTTACATGACAAACATCAGTGAGTTATGTGTGTATTATACACCACACTGATTTTAAACAAAATATGACATATTATTAAAATCTTATTGTTTAATAGGAAAATTATAATATACCTCTTACAATTATGGGAGTTAATAGTATTAATTAATTTATGAATATATATAATGTTTATATGTTGCTTTTTTATTTATTGATTAGAAATAAAATAATAATCTTTTAAAAGAAAAATTAATGTTTTCTAAAATTTTTTATTTTTCTAAAAGAGAGTTTAATCACTCATTGTGTATATAATTTAAAAATAATTTATAATTTTTTTTATAATATTTATCTTATTAATTTAAAAAAACTTTTGAAATAATAATATCAAAATTATCTTTGGGTAATCTGTTTTTCTTTTTTTAGAATTCCATTTTTTGATCAATAATGAAAAATAATGAATTTTAACTAAAAAATGGATTGAAGTTTTTATTATTTATAACAAAAAATATTATTTTTAATAAGTTATAAAGTAAAATTATTAATATTATATATTATGTAATACCATTTTGGTCCTTGTAATCCCCTTCATTATGAATTGTTAGGTAAAAGTATTATAAACTTTTGATCATTTTCTATTTGAAAGTATGTTTTCTCATCATGTATCTGTGATTAATTATAAATTTAAAATTCCCCCTCATGTGAATTTTATTTCCAAAAAAATTATTCAATAATCGGAATCATAATAACATATATTTTCTAATAAGTTAAAATTTATTTTTGCAAAATTGAATAGTGAAAACAGTAAATCTTGATTATGGTAGTTATGGTAAAAGAGATTTTCTATTATGTTAAACTAAAAAGATAATGGCTAAAATGACCTAAAAACTATTAAAACCAATTATATATCTTTATTTAGACCTCATAATTTCTTAGTATTAATAATAATCCATTTTTAGTCTTCTTACAAGATAAAAATATGGGTATGATTGAATCTTTTAAAAATATTTCAAGTGTTCCACTCACCTCACTTATAAAAGGCCACTAACTTTCCTCTCTTATTCAAAGATGAAAACCTTTTTTTCATCAAAACCCTACTCATATATGATTAAAACTTCCATCCCCTAATCTTAGATGCATTAACATGGGCAGAAATCCATTCATATAAGGATTTAATTTAAATCTAAGGAGAATACCATAAGAAGATGTAACTTTCTTCAATGATCATTTATATTTTATATAATTATCACCCTCTATAAACAGTAATTAAAAATGTATTATTAAAAAAAATCCTAATATTAAATATAATGTGATGTTTTCATAATAATTTCTTTAACTAAAACTATCTCCACTTCTATCAAATGTGATACGAAATCATTATTTGCTTGTATAGTGGACTACCTCCTATAGAACTAGGGTCATTGTTTCTTCCTTGACCACCTTAAATATTTGGGAATGATGATAGATATTGAGTATATATATAATAATAGTAACATAACTAAACCTAAAGATTCATAATAAAATATATATCATTTTATCCTTTTATTCTGTGGAATATATGTTAACATTTCTCGTGTGTATGACAGACTGCCAACTTGTGAAGCGATGGATTTTTCATTTACTAACACATGGTGTGGAGCTGATAAAGATATATTTAATGATTATATATGAAATAAATTACATAATTATGAAAAAAATAAAATATTTATCATTATGTAAATATAATATATAATTTTATTTTTTCCATTTCATGCACTTAAATATGAAAACATCATTCAAATACATGGGGCACACCACATTCAAGAAAATATGTGATGCTATTTCCATCACCCCAACACATGATTATATAAATAAGATGTCTATAGTGGAAAATGGTTATAATCCTTAGGGAAACAGAATGGTTCGATGGAGACTGGCCAGTACAACCCTTTTATATTGTTAAAAATATTCCATAGTTTAAGTTGTTCATGTAAACTTATGACCATAACCATTTAATATTTCCAAATAGAATCCAATGGGGGGGGGGGGGTTCATGGAATTTTAAAAACCAAATTCTTCTATATCCATAGGGACCTTTTTTTCAAATGAATACACTCAATATTTATTTAAACCTACGATTCTTAAGAACTCTCATTGATCAACAAGATGGGAGGTTAGGCTCATCACACCCTTTTGGGGTGGGGGGGAATTGATCCCTACTCTAGAAAAATCTTATAGATTTAAGATATGTTCATGAATCCTTAATTAATTCACAAATATGAGGTGGTTCATCCCAAATTATCAATATATTATTATCTTGTTTGGAATTTAGGATCATTTTTATGTATCCAAGGATCTTTATTAATTAAAATATCTCAATGTATCTGTAATTCTACATCATTTGAATCATATCATATACTAAATAGATATTATTTGGTCATTATTATGATAATTATAGTTTTTTAGCCACTTAGTGGGGCACTATGGAGTTTTTTGTCATCCTGGTAGACAAATGCTAGTGTGGAATTTATTTTCATCAAGGTAGACAATGTTCACTAAGGAATTTATTATAATATAACTAGACGAAGGTCACATAGTAATTTATCATCATATAGTTAGATAGTAATTGTTTTATATTGGGATTGAATCCATAAATGGTATTCCAATGTATTATTGTGAAAGGAATCAGAAGCCATGTAGTTCGATGCCTCTTAATAGGGAACATAATAACATTTAAGTTCATAAAATAAGAATTATACCATATAGTATATGTTCATGTGGAAAGGATGTAACACCACGAGCTTCCATGATACGCTTCTCATTCAATAATGCAATAGCTTGCATTGTACACAACTTCGAGTTCTAACACACTGCAACTAATCAAAGTAGCCGTTATGAATAGTAATAACAACTTTTTAAATTTATAGAAATTTTATATTTCAAAATGGACTTCATTTTAGTATTCCTAATATTTAAATTAGCCTATGTTGATTTTTTTATAATTTTCTGAGAACTTCCAAATTTTTATGAATAGTGAAAAATACTTAAAACAACTTTTTTAATCAAAATAATTTATAGTGATAAGTTATACTATTGAGTGGTTTTAAAGTATATTTAGAATATATATTTACCATTTTATCCAATGGTGTTCATTATAATTAATTTAACATTGAAATTGGACATAAACAATTGACAATCTTTTTATATAAATTGTTTCTTAAAAACATGCTATTTGTTGTGACAACGGGAATTAATCATAAAATTAATTAATGATACTTTTATGTTTGGAATTTTATAAAATAGACATAATTTTTGAATTCGGAATATCAATTATAGCTTAGGGTGAAATTTTGGCATTGTTTTGAAAAACTTCAATTTTTGATGAATAGTGAAACCACTAAGTGGTAGTTAAATAACATATTTTTCATTTAAATGAAATATTACAACTTCTGTGATTTGATTTTCAAAAATCCAACATACATGGTTGTCATTAATAAGTAAAATGTGGTTTAATGAGATTAAAATAATTATTTTGTGAATAGTAACTTTTAAGTTCTTAATCGCGATTAGAGGTAATTAGTGTAGTTTAAGGTAAAAATAATATTTTAATAATATGAGATTAGCTTGAAACATGTCCTACCCTCATTGGATGTGCCATGGACGACCAAGACAATCCATGGGTCAACTTGGAAACCCCATGGAGCCACTTTAGTTGGAAAATGACATAAATACCTTTTATTTAATATTAATGTAAAAAATGACACAAACATGAAATGTTTTACTAAAACAATTTTTACATGGGGTTATTCAAGTCATATTTTTGACTATAAATAGTCATTGGAAATATAAAAATATTTCCTACATCATAGTATTTTTTTTATAATTTTTAGACATTAAATAAATTAAATTATTTATGACATCATTATGATGCAGCGATGACCACATTATTTAATGATTTTAATAAAATGAAAAGATAATGTAAAATACAAGGAGTAAACTTGTCCAAAAACTATTGGATTGGTATATTTCGAACCCTTATCACCATAGCCTCTAATTATATAGGTGTGGGACCTTTAGAATCTGAAAAGCATTGTATAATAAAGTAACATTTCATTACTTTCCAAGAGTGCCCCTCCTCTCCACTTATAAAAGGCCCCCACCTCTACCATCTCATTCACACATTCAAGCCATTTGGATCGTCCAACCTCTGCCCAAATACTCTCCCAACTTCCCTCCCTTACTCCTAGAAGCCTCACTTTGGGCAGAATTCTTCCCAAGTAAGCCTTTAGCTCAAATCAAAAAGAGTTACCCGTTTTTAAGGTAATGTCTTCTCTAATGTTGTTTTGTTTTATTTTGCTTCTCCAACACCTTAAACTCTGTTAGTTCCTTTCTTTTGTAACAACACCAGTATCTAAAATATACTAGTATGTTGTTATTATAAGTATTTGGTTTACACTTACACACACCTTCGTCTAATGGTTAAAGAACATACTGTTTCTGTGGGTGGCGAAATACTGCCTCACGAAATGATTATTGTTCAAATTCTTTTAACACCTAAAATGGTGGACATTTTGATGAAAATATTTTCATATATGATATATATATTATGTTTATGTTTTCCTTATGCTTCTGTATGGCATACTTTATGATTTCCATAATGGGTAAACACGATAATTTCATTTTAGGATGTATGGACTACCGCCCCCTCAAAGTGATGTGAATCGTTAATGCCATATGTGGGATGTATAAAGGATGGAGTAAATGATATTATATATGATATTATACTGGAACTATATTATACCTTTATATAATTATTATTTCATTCCATTAAATACGAAATAGAAATGAAAGTAGAGTTCATGCGTACGTACGACTTACCGTCTCCATGAACGGTGCATTTCATTTCTTACCTCTAAATGTTACGTAATATTATGAATGAATGTATATACTGGATATATATGATATATATGACATCTAAATCATGAATATAATTATGGAGATAATGGATATTTTACCACATAAACAACTTGTAATTATAAGAAGTTTATTGTTGACTCAAGTACCAAAGATCGACAAAATGACGGTTATTAACTTAAATAATTACATAATGTTCATAACATGGTAATAAGTGATATAAAAGGAATAATGAACATGAAAAAGGTTCTTAAGTAAATAGAAATTAACTGTAGTTTATTATTCAGGAGGTTAAAGAATGGTCGAGTCAGGACAAGACGCAAGGTAAGGGAATTGCTTAACCCAACTTCCATTCTTTGGGTTAATCTCCTACTTTCAAATTATGTCATGATATTATTTTGTATTATTTTGTATTTTTACTTTCTTTATGTGTACCCATAGTGAATACAAATAATTGATCTATTTTATTTAAAAAATGATCTTTTTAAGGACTTCGTCTCAATCTCCTTTCATTGAGGCATATTTGGTTTTATACACAACTTTCTTTTTTACGTTGTATAAACCCCTTTGACTTTTACGTTTATTCAAAAGGAATATTTTTATACGAAGCATTTTACTAAACAACAAAAAGGGAATGATTTTCTTTCCGTACTTATGCGGCGACAATGACTTCTCCGCCGCCGTGACCATTAGATGAGTATCAGCTTCCTCTACAAGCCATCATTTTTTTTAATGAAAAATAAATACAAAGTTTTAACTTTCTTTTATTTTGGTATTGAAAATGGTTTTGAAAGCGTTTTTATTATATCAATGTGTTGTATTGATATCTTGTGATTGAAATGTGGAAATGTTATGTTTCCTTTATGCATGTTTTATGTGATACGATTATGTTATGGTTTATGATATGTTTAAACCTATTCATATGAGGAATGCATTGGACTTAACATGTGACGGGTGGAGCCCGCTATAGCTCCTCGATGCATCGGTAGGTCTCATGAGACAACTAGACATGGAATTGGCCGAGGCCCTTTCCCAATTTGATTTATGGTTTTGGCCATGGCCTTAATCATTTTACACGTCTTGGAGGAGGCCTTGACAAAATGTTTCAGAATGTCTGGAATTATGCATTCCATCATTATGAAAGTGGTTATTGATATTGCATGGGATTATTCGATTAGTATAATATCCATGTGAGTAAGTAAATGGTATTATTGAATTTTATTTTTGCCATATTATGCCAAATTTCAAGTTTAAAAAGGCTTTTCTTTTAGTTATACATTGCCTTAAATGTTAATGATTATTTATGAAGGTTCCGCAATATTGTTATCCTTACTGAGCATCTGAGCTCACCCCTTTCAATGTTTTAATATTTTCCAGGATGTGAAGAAGTATTTTATGAATGACCTGTAGGGATTGTCAGAAGAGGATATGAGTGTGGACTGTGGAGACTTTTTTATTGTAGTTTTTCACCTTATGATGTAAAGAAATATTTATGAATGTATCTAGTGTTTACAAGGCTACTAAACTAATAGGTCTTTCGAGACTTGATATTTTGTGATCAATCCAATGTTACGAAGTAATGCACCGACTCTGGGTAGCTGGGGTCAGGGCGTTACAGTTGGTATCAGAGGCAGTTTAGTACTAACCTTGGAAGCTAGATTTAGATAAACTCTGATTAGAGCACATAGCCCAAAGATAGACTTTGAGGATTAGTGTAGAAGAACTTCCTAGAATTTTGTTATTGTAGAGATTTTGTGAGTTTTCCGAGAAATACATACCTGTCTGGATACGAGCAGGTTGAGGCGGCTCTGGCAGAGATGTACCTAGGGGTAAAACCCGAAAAAACCGCTTTGATCTAGACTCGAACGGGAACTGGTGCATGACAACGGGCCTTGCTACACTCTTGGTTATGACACTCCCGGGGGATATGCTTAGGATAATTCTCATTTTATTTACAAACCACTATGAAGGGTTATGAGTATATACTTTCTCAAAGAAAACATTTTTATGATTATGGATTATGTCCATAAATAGTTCAATTTATGTTAAATATTTTACAAGTATGGAATTATGTATTTTGATTCATAAACTAATCTATTTTATGCCATTGTTTAGAAATGGCACCTAGTGGAAGGAATGGAAACTATATCAATACACTCACTCCGTGTAGGGATTTCCCTCCTGCTCAAGATAATTATTGTGGATATGGAGATACAACTGGTGCTGATCAACTTATTACCATACTGGGACAACTCGCTCAGGTTATGAATAATAACCTTACTCGTATGGAGCACCCTGATCTGCAACGTGGAGGATCAATGTTAGACCGCTTCATGAGGAAACAACCAGGAGCATTTAATATGGGAAAAAATCCGTTAGTAGCTGAGCAATGGATGAACTCCTTAGAGAAAATATTCTACTCCTTGGGGAGTAGTGAAAGGGAGAAGGTTATCACGGAAGTTTACCGCCTCACTAGATATGCCGATCAATGGTGGTCATTGATTCAAAATACAAAGGAAGATGATGACGTATCGAATATGGAATGGAGGGAGTTCAAAGAGTTTTTCTTAGAAAAATACTTTCCTCATGACCATCGAGCAGATATGGAAAGGCAATTTCTGAGTCTAAGAAAAAAGGAGTATGAGAATGTCGCAAAGTATGAGGCCAACATTACAAGGTTGGCGAGGTATGCTGAAGATTATATACGTAACACAAGTGGTAAGATTGATCGTTTCTTTGATGGGTTAAAACCATTTCTCCGTATATCTTTAGTATCACAATCTTTCTCAACATATGAAGATATTGTCTCATGTGCTATCAAGACAGAAAAGGATTTCTCTATGTCTTATGACAATAAAGTAAAGCAAGATAAGAAGAGAACGGTGGAACAAGAGACAGATAAAGGGAAAAAGGGAATGAAGGATTTTCCATTATGTGATAATTGTGGGAAGAATCACCCTGGTACTTGCCTAAAAGGAATGGGAGTTTGTTATAAATGTGGATAAAAAGGTCACCAGGCGCGTGATTCCAAGGGAAAGAAAGAGGCTATCAATGTTGAATTCTACAATTGTAGGGAACTGGGGAATTATGCAAATGAATGTCCTAAGCGTCAGGGAAACTTACCTCCGAAAATGCCAAGGGATCAAGGAAAATCTTATGCTGTTACTACAGTTGAAGCAGAATAATTAATGTATTGGTGCTTTTGGACTCATGGATTATATTCTGGTTATTAGAATAATGTGATATATATATATATATATATAAGGATTGTAATGCATTACTTGTTGATTTTAGTAAGGTTTTAATATGATTAAGGTAATCATATTTTTAGTATGTGACAATAAGAGAAACAATAAGTTGTTTGGGGAATCTGATCTTATAATTGATTTTAGAATTTAGAGACCTTTTAGAGAAAGTTTGGACAATGGTATTTTGGATAACTATAAAGGTTGGAATAGATTAAGTTGAACTTTGGATAGTATTGTTCAAGGTTAAAACATTTCTGAAGATTATTTTTGGAATATTATAATACTATAGTTTTAGGAAAAGGATAACCTGTAGGGTGGGGCATAACCCGTCGCGTCAGACAAAGCTGCAGGAATCGAACCCACAATCATAGTGCGACCGGCCTTTATTTCCTACCACTAGCCTACAGGAAGTCCCCGGTTATTACAAAATAATTTTACTAATCTAAATGGTATGTGTTAACATTTGGAACCTTATACAATTAGGATAAGTATAATATTTTTGAGTTCTATTATCTTTTTGAGTGGAAGATGAGTTGAAGGTTGAAAGTATAATTGTCAAGCATAAATATATATATACCTATCTCTTATTCAATGAATAAATTAATTCATAAACTTTAGTAAAGGGATATTAAAACAAAAAAAATGTGTTATCCTAATACCTTATGTCTTGTTGAACTGATGATATTTTGAATCAACATAGATTGAAGTCTTTGAGGCCCTCAATTTGACAGTTGATTGTGATTGATGACCTCAATCACACCCTACAAATATTTAGGTTTTTCCTCCAATTATATGTCTTTAATTTCCACCAATGTTCTCCTAATCGAGATTATAATTGGGTGGTTACTTTTTCATTTCCCTTTCCCTCTTATTAAGGCTAAATTTTATTAATCTTATTTCCGATGTGGGTTTTCCACAAAGGTATTTTCACTTTTCAACCTTTTATTTTCAAAGAAAAATTTCAAATTGCGAGGACGCAATTTCATGAAGGAGGGGAGAATGTAAGACCCCGAGATTCCATGATACGCTTCTCATTCAATAATGCAATAGCGTGCATTGTACACAACTTCGAGTTCTAACACACTGCAACTAATCAAAGTAGCCTTTATGAATAGTAATAACCACTTTTTAAATTTATAGAAATTTTATATATCAAAATTGACTTCATTTTTGTATTCCTAATATTGAAATTAGCCCATGTTGATTTTTTTGTAATTTTCTGAGAACTTCCAAATTTTTATGAATAGTGAAAAATACTTAAAACAACTTTTTTAATCAAAATAATTTATGGTGATAAGTTATAATATTGAGTGGTTTTAAAGTATAATTAGAATACATTTTTACCATTTTATCCAATGGTGTTCATTAGAATTAATTTAACATTGAAATTGGACATAAACAATTGCCAATCTTTTGATATAAATTATTTCTTAAAAACACGCTATTTGTTGTGACAGTGGGAATTAATCATAAAATTAATTAATTCTAATTATATTTTTGTAATTTTGTAAAATAGACATCATTTTTGAATTCGGAATATCAATTATAGCTTAGGGTGGAATTTTGGCATTGTTCTGAAAAACTTCAATTTTTGATGAATAGTGAAACCACTAAGTGGTAGTTAAATAACTGATTTTTCGTTTAAATGAAATATTACAACTTCTGTGATTTGATTTTCAAAAAACCAACATACTTGGTTTTCATTAAGAAGTAAAATGTGGTTCAATGAGATTAAAATAATTTTTTGGTGAATAGTAACTTTTAAGTTCTTAATCGCGATTAGAGGTAATTATTGTAGTTTAAGGTAAAAATAATGTTTTAATAATATGAGATGATCTTGACACATGTCCTACCCTCATTTTATGTGCCATGTCCGACCAATAAAATCCATGGGTCAACTTGGGGACCCCATGGAGCCACTTTAGTTGGAAAATGACATAAATACCTTTTATTTAATGTTAAAGTAAAAAATGACACAAACATGAAATGTTTTACTAAAACAATTTTTACATGGGGTTATTCAAGTCATATTTTTGACTATAAATAGTCATTGGAAATCTAAAAATATTTCCTACGTCATAGTGTTTTTTTTATAATTTTTAGAAATTAAATAAATTAAATTATTTATGACATCATTATGATGCAGCGATGACCTCATTATTTAATGATTTCAAAAAAATGAAAAGATAATGTAAAATCCAAGGAGTACACTTGTCCAAAGACTATTGGATGGGTATATTTCGAACCCTTATCACCTTATCCTCGAATTATATAGGTGTGGGACCTTTATAATCCGAAAATCATTGTATAATAAAGTAACATTTCATTACTTTCCAAGAGTTCCCCTCCTATCCACTTATAAAAGGCCCCCACCTATACCATCTCATTCACACTTTCAAGCCATTTGGCTCGTCCAACCTCTGCCCAAATACTCTCCCATCTTCCCTCCCTTACTCCTATAAGCCTCACTTTGGTCATAATGCTTCCCAAGTAAGCTTTTGGATCAAATCAAAAAGAGTTACCCGTTTTTAAGGTAATGTCTTCTCTAATGTTCTTTTGTTTTATTTTGCATCTCAAACCCCTTAAACTCTTTTAATTCATTTCTTTTGTAACAACACCAGTATATAAAATATACTAGTATGTTGTTATGATAAGTATTTTGTTTATAATTACACACACCTTCGTCTAATGGTAAATGAACATACTGTTTCTATGGGTGGTGAAATACTGCCTCACAAAACGATGATTGTTCAAATTATTTTAACACCTATAATGGTGGCCATTTTGATGAAAATATTTTCATATATGATATATATATTATGTATGTTTTCCTTATGCTTCGGTATGGCATAATTTATGATTTCCATTATGGGTAAATGCGATAATTTCATTTTCGGAAGTGCGGACTACCGCCCCCTCAAAGTGATGTGAATCGTTAATGCCATATGTGGGATGTATAAAGGATGGAGTAAATGATATTATATATGATATTATACTGTAACTATATTATACCTTTATATAATTATGATTTCATTATATTAAATATGAAATAGAAATGAAAGTAGAGTTCATGCGTACGTACGGCTTACCGTCTCCATGAACGGTGCAATTCATTTCTTACCTCTAAATGTTACGTAATATTATGAATGAATGTATATACTGGATATATATGATATATATGACATCTAAATCATGAATATAATTCTGGAGATAATGGATATTCTACCACATAAACAACTTGTAATTATAATAAGTTTATTGTTGACTCAAGTACCAAAGATCCACAAAACGACCGTTATTAACTTAAATAATTACATAATGTTCATAACATGGTAATAAGTGATATAAAAGGAATAATGAACATAAAAAAGTTTCTTAAGTAAATAGAAATTAACTCTAGTTTATTATTCAGGAGGTTAAAGAACGGTCGAGTCAGGACAAGACGCAAGGTAAGGGAATTGCTTAACCCAACTTCCATTCTTTGGGTTAATCTCCTACTTTCAAATTATGTCATGATATTATTATGTATTATTTTGTATTTTTACTTTCATTATGTGTACTTATAGTGAATACAGATAATAGATCTATTTTATTTTAAAAATGATCTTTTTAAGGACTTCGACTCAATCTCCTTTCATTGAGGCATATTTTGTTTTATACACAACTTTCTTTTATACGGTGTATAAACCACTTTGACTTTTACGTTTATTCAAAAGGAATCTTTTTATACGAAGTGTTTTACTAAACGACAAAAAGGGAATGTTTTTCTTTCCGTACTTATGCGGCGACAATGACTTCTCCGCCGCCGTGACCATTAGATGAGTTTCGGCTTCCTCTACAAGCCATCATTTTTTTAATGAAAAATAAATACAAAGTTTTAACTTTCTTTTATTTTGGTATTGAAAATGGTTTTGAAAGAGTTTTTATTATATCAATGTGTTGTATTGATATCTTGTGATTGAAATGTGGAAATGTTATGTTTCCTTTATGCATGTTTTATGTGATACGATTATGTTATGGTTTATGATAGGTTTAAACCTATTCATATGAGGAATGCATTGGACTTAACATGTGACGGGTGGAGCCCACTATAGCTCCTCGATGCATCAGTAGGTCTCATGAGACAACTAGACATGGAATTGGCCGAGGCCCTTTCCCAATTTGATTTATGGTTTTGGACGAGGCCTTAATCATTTTAGACATCTTGGTCGAGGCCTTGACAAAATGTTTCAGAATGTCTGGCATTATGCATTCCATCATTATGAATGTGGTTATTGATATTGCATGGGATTATTCGATTAGTAGAATATCCATGTGAGTAAGTAAATGGCATTATTGAATTTTATTTTTTCCATATTATGCTAAACTTCAAGTTTAAAAAGGCTTTTGTTTTAGTTATACATTTCCTTAAATGTTAATGATTATTTATGAAAGCTTTCGCAATATTGTTATCCTTACTGAGCATCTGAGCTCACCCCTTTCAATGTTTTATTATTTTCCAGGATGTGAAGAAGTATTTTATGAATGACCTGCAAGGATAGTCAGAAGAGGATATGAGTGTGGACTGTGGAGACTTTGTTATTGTAGTTTTTCACCTTATGATGTAATGTAAGATTTATGAATGTATCTAGTGTTTCCAAGGCTACTAAACTAATCGGTCTTTCGAGACTTGATATTTTGTGATCATGCCAATGTTACGAAGTAATGCACCGACTCTGGGTAGCTGGGGTCCGGGCGTTACAAAGGATGTCTAGGAGGAAGGTTCTTAGTCTAAAGGTTTTGTGTGGGACTTATGACAAACCATCCAATAGAACCTCGAAGGGATATTAGTTTCCATTTTTAATTAGACCATACTAGGGATATGGTACAAAAAAATATGGTTGATTTAGGATTTGGGTTTGAACATTAGGGAGGCTTACAACATATCCCATTAGGATGGGAATCAAATCCCACATAGGTCATTAGTGAGGAACCATGCCTATGGAGGCGATCAAGGGTATGCATCGTAAGAGATTATGGACCTTTAAGAAGATATTTTGTTGTTTGAATCATGAGAAGGATATTTTTTTGTGATGGCACCCATATGGATTTTTTAACTAAATTTTTTTTCGGGATAAATTTGGTGTTTAATCTGGAATAGGATACTTATATTAAGGGGAATTATGATTTGGGATTATTCCTATGGAGGATACATTATAATCATGGGCCCCATGTGTGATTCATACGTATCCCGGTTAATATGAATCTAAGTTATCATAGATAAATTCTTTATGTGCACTATGTGGATATAATGACATTCACTAACCTCTATGCCTAGGTGAGTCATGATTGGTGTGAGAAATTATAGGAAGAAAAATATTTGAAAAATGACACACTTTTCATCCTTCACTAATAGATTAGGCTGGGGATATGGAGGAAGAGTTCAAGGCTATTCCACCACCTTATTTCAATTTACATTGGATGAGAGTATATGGTAAGAAGGATTGAAGTTCAAGGATGTGGTGGTGGAGAGGAGAAAGACTACAAACTCCCACAAGAATGTATAAAGGCTTTCACCAGGACGGAATCACTGAAATTGATTTCTCGGTGGGGAAAGGATATCAATTCCATGATGAATGGAAATGTAAATGTGATCCTTACCCTCCCTGAAAGGAACTAGAGGCTCCAAGCCAAAGAGACAAGATGGGTCAGACATAGTCCAAACCCTCATCTTCTAGAACGTGAACTCTTCAACACTTTCATTGGGGTATGTTTTATTGAGACTATAGGGATACATTCCCAAATGTACCCTGGAACCTTGGCTGGCCAACTAGACATGTTAGGGGATCCTCTGACCACATGAATACATACCCAAATAAAATACACTTTGTCATGAACATTCCAAAGTTCTTTATGTCAGGAATTCTGGGTGGAGGTTTTTATTCAATCCCTCTTAGACAAGGGAGCCAAATTAGTTGAGGGATGGCCAAAAATGGATTTGAAGAAGGCCCAATGGATGTATTTCATAGTCTAGGAGGTGGGGGCAATCAAGGAAGATTGATCAAGGCTGGTTCTCCACAAAGGTAGGCCTGGGTGATGAAATAGAACCCTGGGAAATGGACCACTTATTTGACTACACTTGGGTGAGACATTTCTCAATCCTTCAGAGGTCTTCAGAGGTGTTCCCAAAGTTATGTCACATATGTCCCTGGTAAAAGAAGGGGACCTCATGCTAGTACTTGTTAATTATGGGTTGGGAGAATGCCTCACATAGGTGTTGTTTATTTGAAACACTATGATGACTTAAGTTAAACTATTAACCATTAATTAAATAATCTTTAGGTGTTATAAAACAACATAAAATGTTTTATATGATTTGAGTGATTCAATAGGGTGATTATAGAACTAATTTCTTGTTATGAAAACTAGTCCATCCAAATAAAGACCCTAGTAGCCTATTTATAGAAAAATATGAGTCCTTGAGGGAAAAAGTTTGTTCACTCAAGTGGGTAGAGCACCAGTGGGTAACACATATGTTCTTATGCACCAATGATACATGGGGATACCTTGGGTGAACTTATCTTTTGGGCTTTGCGATTATTATATATTTTTTATCAATTTTATCCATCCTTTTCTAAGTCATTTACTTCTATTTTCTATACATTTAAGTGTTAATATAATGTGTAAATAAATAAACCCCCTCAGGATAGGATTCATTCAATGAAAGAGGGTCCAATCCTTAGGAAATGGGTTTAGAATGATTGAAAAGCTATATAAGATTCCATAAATGGTAGTTTAGTCTAGTATTCAGTATAGGCATGTCACACTGGTAGTCATCCTAGTATATAAATAGAGAAATAATTTTATTGGATGGGTAAATCATATTGTGAAATTCCAGACGATCTCGTTCAAGCCCTTCATAGAGACACTATATCACTTTTCATGGAGAACGATTCACTTTCTCAAGTACAGTATGCATTTGGTTGAACAATGAATAATCATGTGTGGGTTTCATGTATGCCACACCTGTGTGAGACATGTGCATGAGACACTTTTGAAAAGTAATTATTTTTAGAAATTTCTTGATATGTGGTGTCTTCTTCAAAATGAGACTATTATTAATTGAACTTAATATTTCATTACAGGTGAAATGGATGCCTCTAAGGTTTCATTTTCTAATGAGTTGGACAAAAAACAGGTGGATGAGATGAAAAAAATTTATGGTCATGATTATTATGATATTTACGATACAACCCTTCCTAATCTGGTGGGTTATATAAATTAATATCACCATGATTTTCCATATAGTTCATATATTCCACTTTACAATAATGTTTATTTGTGATAATTCCTCATGTCATATCAAAATAAATATCTACCATCTTCTTTGTATACAAATTATAAGAACTTCTTATATACAAACATTTCTAGCATGAAAAAATATATTAATATGTGGATGACATCCACAGCACGTGTTATTCATCACAACCCACATTCTCTAGTTCTGAATCCACACATAATTAAACTCAATATTCATTTATATCCATCTATTTTATTAGATTCGTAGATGGATCTATCAAATGGATGGAAGAATAGTTGAGACTTTTCCTAGGGATTGGGTGTTAATCCCACATTTATGTGGGCATACATGGTTCATAAAAACAAAGATGACTTCCAAAGGGATATATAATTCATCAAAATTTATGAGGATACTTGGGTAGGTAAGATATATGAATATAGAAATTATGATTTTGTGGTAGAGTATTTTAGATGGTGGAGTCCAAAAACAAATTCATTTAATTTGATTCATGGAGAAGTGGGTATCAGTTTATGAGATGTTCACCAAATCTTCGAGTCTCCAATAATTGAAGATATATATGAAGATTTCAACCCTAAGAGGGAAACACAGAATGAAACTAACAAGAAACCATCTTTGGAACATGATTTATTGAAAATGGATCCCAACATCAAGAAGGAACATCCCTGTGAAAAGGGGAAATTCATTTGGAGTTGTGGATGAAAAAATTTATTATGAAATTAAAAGGGGGAAGACCCCTCTTGAAAAGTTCCAATGAGTTGTCCCATGATGGGGAAGGGACCTCTACTTAGCACCTTCTGGTCAATGCTCTAAAATTGGGAATTTTCTAAATGGTGCTATGATGGGAAGCCCAATGTTTTTTCCAAGACATTTCTTGTAGGTTTTCTAGCCATGTGGATCAATATGAATCTATTTCCTATATTTGTTTCCAAAAATGACATAAGTCCAAGATATTTTTTGTAGCAGCCATGCTGGTGTAGAATAAGATATAGGGGTGAACACCCATATTTTTGAAATAATCAATATTAATCTGCTACATATTCATGAAGGGAAAGATATTTTTAGAATTGAGGGGCCATTCATAGTTTTATGGGGATAGATCATGACTCGTTTAAGGAATTATGTAATGTAGAGTGAAATTTAGGTATTTAGGAGAACGTTTCAGCCATACCTACTGGGTGTATCTAGAATTTCTCCCCAATCCTTGAAACCCCATGACATTTAGACAATAAAGTGTTTATTCAATGAGTTCAAATTCTTCCCCTATAGGAATCCGCCAATGGGAAGGTTTTTTAATTGATGAAAAACTGGAATTGGGATGAGGTCATACATGCTAACTTTTTAAAATGGTGTCTTAGTGACTATGATTGATGGTGAGATCACATGCGAGGATTATGCTTTGTATCATTTTTCATGCCAGTTCAAATGCCTTGAAAAAATACTATTTCCCCCTAGTGCACATCATATTGGAAAAGAATCAAATGGAATATCAACAAGTATGGATTCTTACAACTATGGAATTTATGGGGGTTATGACAATTTACCTCTAAATGAAGAAACTATTTGATTTTTCAATTCTTATACTGAATCTTGGATTACACCATACCCTAAAGGGGTGTTGTAAAAGGTTGTTCCTCAAGTTGGGGTATTGAGATAATGTAGGAATGATTCATCTTGCATGGAGGGAACTTCATCTCTTCCATAGGATGTAACTTCTAAGTCAGAGAGTGAGGATGATGAGGTTCCCAATTCATCAATACAGTCTAATGAATGATATACTCCACCCACCCAAATCAAGAGTTCTACATGAGAATCACCAACTGAAGCAGCAAACATGAATGCTAGTCTCCATCTCCATGAAGGGAACTGGGTTCCATTTTCTTATCTACTTTCCATGAAGGATGGAGTTTGAAATACCATCAAATATATAGTATAAAAATCATCCTCACATCATGATAGAATGTATTTTTCATACGTCTGACCATATGTGGTCCAATAATGGCATGACATGTCTTTTATTCTAAAACTATGTGGGACATCCTTTGTAAAAGGTTTCATATTAAATTAACATGAGATCTCTGAGCCTTTCATGATATTTTATTTTAGTTAAATCATACATAAGTGGAAATAAATACATGGGATATAAAGATACTCATCTATCAAACCATTTATTGGTTCCTTAATACATATAAAGTGAAGGATATGATAGAATGTGGCACAACTGAGAGGATTGATCATTATTATTTTTTGGAATGACATGAATTTTTTCAATCATGAATATTTTTGTTTTATTCCCCTCATATTCTTTTGTTATTTTATTTTATATTTTAACTAAATATTTATTGGCTAGGGGGAATAAAATCATAATTTCTAGTTGGATAAGGGAAACTCAGTTGAGTTTCCAACACCAAGGTATAGCCTTGGTAGTACTCTTCTTGGGGATATTGAGTCAACCTATGAATCAAGAGACGTATCTCCACGTCAGTAGGCCATGTAGGATGAGATGGTGGGGGAATTACCACATGTAATACCTGCTTCTGAGGAGGTTAATTCTATACATCCATTGAAGAAGACGAATAAGGAAGAACACTGAAGGGTGAAATCCCTGGAAATGCCCTATCTCAGTAGTGGTAAGTCTTTCATGATATCATCAATTTTGACCTCATCTAACTCAACTATTTAAACTCCATGAAATAGTAGGATCACATTCTATTTCATCCCATATTAAAGTTACAAATGAGACTATAAGAAACAAAGAGGCATTGTGGAATGTGAATACATGATATGTTTTTAGAACTGATCTTATTGCTGATGCAGAGAGAGAGATGATTCACCAAGTATGTCAAAAATATTTAATAAATTGTCTCATAGTAATGAGTGAAATCAATTTCTATAAAATTTTAGGTTCATCTCATTCACTATAAAATATTACGATGACTGATAATAACCATACATATGTTATTGAGGAGGCTGTTCGGGGTCTCATGTTTTCCAAACAGTGTCCAAAACTAAATGCTCCATTTGTTCCCATGGGTGAGATTAACACAGGGCATGGGATTTCAATAGAATCCAAGATAAATCTTGGAATTAAATCTGATAAAATAGTATAACATGTTAATATTCCAACCACTTTATAAAATTTTAGATAACTATATAAAGAATAAAATGAATTTGAGTCTTTATTTTCCTTCCAATTATCCTTTTTATTCCCGATTCTTGAATCATTACTGGTTGGAAAGCGCAGCTCCATCCACAAAAACTGTTATAATGATGGATCAAATAGATGGTGTGAAAACCAATTTCAATACCTCAATTGAGTGAGAACCAGATTGGGTGGATCTTGAAATGGAATTTCTTCTTATTCCTAATCTAGAAAGTCATGGGTAGACTAAGGGGAGTTCCCCTTGTGAAGATGTTCAATCCCATACAAATGAATATGGGAATGTTGGGGAGGAATCCTCCCATGATATTGACCTATTATTGTGTGAGGATCACCAACTATTATTATTATTACTCACTATATTTATTCTTTTGAAGTTAGTAATGACAATAATTCATCATTTAGAATTATCAGTTTCCATGGCTTGGTCTGTGGGCAAAGCTTCCACATGAGTTATACCAGTATCGAAAGGTAAAGATGCCACTATTCAGGAGGTAGAAGAACAAGGTACTCCTTTGAGTTCACTAATACTATAGTACATCTCTCCTGGTGAAAGTGAAACTGAATTAGATTTGGAGCTATAAAATCCTCTCCTAACTACACATTGAATGTCTCGGTAAGAGAAGAGAAAGATAATCCACGAGACACCCCTTGAGGTTTTTCTTTCACAAATCCATTGACTTTTAACATTTTTCATCATTTTGGGATTTTGTGGTATTGATTACGAACCAAACCATACTATAGTGTCAGAGAATTTTCATCAGTGTGAACAAGAGATTACAATTCGGCAATACCAAAAAATGCCAAACTTTTCAGCATCATTGATGATTTTCGGTCTTCACTATCCCAAGAAGAGACTGATCATAACATAATTTTGGTGGGATTTAGACAAAAAATCAAGGAGAAGTCTACTGAGGTATCATGTGTCTAGTGTGCATTGTGTGATGCTCATGGGGAACTTGAACAACTCCACTGTTCAATAGAAAAATCCCAAATAGAAGGGGAAAATACCATTATAGGTACCAAGTATGCACTTTTTTAGGAAAAGTAGATTGAGGATAATTGAATGACCAAGCTTCAACAAGAAGATGATGCTACATGGGATGTTGTTCAACAGATAAAGAGTTATGTTGAAGGCCAATTGTAATATATTATAGAAAGACTCTATTTTGTGGATGTTCCTATTATTTTTTCCCATAAATTATTAGAATTTTGTTTTCAATCATATATTTAATCATCATTATATTCCTATAATAATCATATCTAGTACTCTCTTGTGTGTTTATAGGATTATATGATCCAATTTTTTACAAAATGATCCATTTGTCAATAAAAACTCCTCGCTCATAGTACAAATTAAAGACATGTTTTAATGCTCTAAAAATTATGCACTTCTCAAATTAAATACATCATCCACTACTAAAAGATATTACATAAACTAATTATGTATGAAAGTATTTTGAATACATATTTAATATATGTAAAATAAACTATTAACTAAAACAAAATAAAATGATTGACTGCTCCAAAATATGTCATTCCTCCAATCTTCCATGATGGTTAATTTCTCTAAAATCTAGTGTTACTCCACCCAATCACGTTGTTTGCAGGATCAAAACCATATATTAATATTGATTATTTTGAATATATTGAATGAAATTATTATTATTATAGTGTTTTGCAATAAAAGAGGATTAAATATGGAGATAGTTAAAATAGTTGAAAACACAAAGGATAATCATGATAGTGGATGGAGTGTTTGTAACATACCAGAGTAAGAAACATAAATTTAAACATTTAAATTTTAATTAATAGAAAAATATCTCAATAGAGGTATGAAAAAATATAAGATATGGTCCATTCTTATAAAAAATTTATGAGAATGTTAAAATGATTTTCACACCATTGCATCTATGACCAAAATAATGGTATGTTGATCAATATGAAAACCGTGGTTCAAAATATTAAAAATATTTGTGATAAAAGACAAATAATAAATTTATGAAAATATAAATAGAAATTAATTAATTTAATTGATGAAAAATTACCTAGAATTCATAATCATGATATGATGATACATGTCACATTCCTGTGTAAGAAGCGTATGTGACAAAAAAGTAAATTTGAATTAATAGAAAAAGGTATCAGGATATGTAAGAAACAATGTATGATATGGATAGTTCTTGTAAAAAAGTGATGATAATGGTAAAATAATTTTCTCACCATTGGATATATGACCAAAAAGGCATGTTGATCTCTATTAAAAGAATGGATTGAAATAGTAATACTATTTGGGATAAAAGAAACCTCATCAATTTATGAAAAGATAAATAGAAATGAAATAATTGCACTGATGAAAAATTTCAATGAATCATGACTACCATTTCATTAAAAAATGGGAGATGGTGATAAAGAAACCAAAATTATTGAAGATGTGTAAGAACATTGGTAACCATTACAATGACCAGGAAATGTAAAAACAATGGAAAAATAATGAATAACATTGAAATTTTTACTGAGGTTAATGAAGGAATGCATAAGATACATAATTTATAATGGTTTTAGATAACAAAAAAAGTATAGACGTTGATTATAGATTTCATTTAAAATTATAAAACATTGAATCCATTTTACATAATATATAATCTGTGTGTGTATTACAATTAATAGATTCTGGATTATAGATAGAATTCACATTGAGTTCATGGATTCATAATCATATTTTAGAAATAGGTATTCCATATTTCAAAAATTAGGACATGTCATTGATAAAAAAACCTAAATGCACAAGATTTATCGTTCCATAAAAACATGATTTATGTCATTTAACATATATACAGTATGATTTTCTATGGATCTATTTAGAATTTTTAGAACTATCCTGTTAAATAAATTTAGTCATTATTGCAGATATAATAAAGAAAATAGACAAAAATGTGGATGAACATTATGAACATAATGGATAATTAAGGACTTAAGAATGTAATTTCCAAATTAAAATAATTTATAGAATAATTTGATAATCTTAACTACTTGATAATTCATATAAAACAAAAACTGATTTAGTTTCATTATATATACAACATACCTGTACTATAAAATGATAGGGGTGAATGCAGAAGGGTAGTTTTAAATTTAGGGGAGCCTACATAGTATTTTGACATATGATTCAGAACAGAAATTGTATTAAAACATAAATAAAAGATTAATAACATGATGAGAAAATAAAATTATTGAAGAAATGGAATTGGATAGGTAACGACTAAAGTGTTGACTTTATTCTCAATCACATCACTCGATCAACTAACAAGACACTTCTCTAGCTACTTTATGTGGAAACAATAAATCCCTAAAGCCCATACCCCTCATTTTTCTATTTAATGTACTTCCTAGGAATCATCATGTGATAATATAGTCAGACCACAATAAGATTTATAGATATGATAAGGGTTGATAGATATGATTTCCACCACACCTATAGAAATAATTCTTAGTCTAGTGGAGGGATATGACTCTAAAAGAAATGGAAGAGTACATCAACATTATTACATGTAACTCAAGACTGAGTTTATGCAGTTATTCTGTGTTCCTTGATCACAATTCATGGTATTGAGGTATCTCTACCATGCTTCATGAAATCCAAAATATAAATATCAGTACAAGGAGCCATAAAATTAAGATTCACATTTCACTATTTTTTATTTTCTAACTCAAATAACATAATAAATTAGTAGTTTTCAAAAAAAAGATAAAACTAATGAACTGATTCTAAAAATATCAATAATGGATGATATCGGTTAAAAAATTACATTATAGAGGTGTAAATTTAATCATATAATGGTGGATGAAAAGAGATAAATACACACAAGATTTAAGAAATGGCTCAAAATTTTCTCCCAACCATATCTAAATGGGTTTCAGAAACAAAAATAATGCTTGAATATAAGAGCATCCATATCCTTATAAAAAAATAAATCCAGGAAATGAAAAACAAAATGAATGTTTTTTAATTGATCATTTTAGAGGGATTCATCAACACCATTAAGAGGACATCAAATATTTTATAATTAATATTTACTCATTCTCGATACCTAACCTCCATAGAAATATAATTATTTCATGTCACATACCTATGTATGTTGAATAAGTGACCAAAATTTAAATTTGAATTAATATACTATGATATTAAGAGAATTACCTCGAATCTGTGTTACCATTTCACTCAAAAACCGAGGATATTGATAAATAAATTTAATTAAAGAAAACATGTAAGAAAATTTGGCACCATTAAAACTATCATGAAACATAAAAATAATCTAAAAATCACAAAAAACATAAAATTTAGTTGAACATGTAACAAATAATAAAACAACATTGAGATGAAAACAACCTAATGAAATTAAAAAGGACCAAGTAAAAATAGAGTTCCCTGGGAATGGTCATTGGTATTACTAACTCATGAAGATTCACTGCTATAATAACCATATATTATAAAGTTTATATTCAAAAAATTTACCTCATGGAATATATTATGGTTGTATCTAATAGTAAAACAAAGGGTATGAATGTTTTTGGTGATATCTATATGGTATGCTATTTGGAGAAGCATGGTTTTGACAATGCATCTGCACCTCTTCAACTTCTATAATTGGATGTAAATCAACATTAGAAGGCTGTTGGTATTTCATAATCATATAATTTTAATGATAAAAATAATTAAGGGATTTATCAATATTTAGTGAGCCTATAATATGTATAGTTATATGGTATTCCAAATCTAAGAATGTCAATGAGAAGATCTACCATAACTCATCTGATGGTGCATAGGATCATACCCAAATGCAACTTCTATATAACATGAAATAAAGAGGCATAATTCAGACATGATTTAGTCACATACACCACAAATATTAAAAAATATAACAACATCAATTATGATATAGATAATAGGACCACAATGTCAAAACAAAATGACATTTTTGAGTTAATATCTGAACATAAACAAACCTTGTGTGTTCTAGAAATTAAGATAGAGAACATGATTAAAAGTTCACTTAATAAAGAGAAACTCCTAGTTGATATCAAGGAAGAGTATACTTAATGCTTGAAACTTATGGATAGATAACAAAGAAAGTGAAATATAATGTCATATTTAATTTTTTCTCAACAAAAATATATAAATAAATAATAATGTTACAAGTCATTTTATGAAAAACTATAGTAAAGAACTCTTGCATGTGTGATGTGATTAGAAATATAGCATACCATCATGGTGTGAATTTTCGTCTACTTGAAGAGGATAATTTTTTTAATATTAATTTTCTTGGGATAAAAATATATATAGTGGTAGTTTAAAGATATTATATAGTAGGATTTGAAAAAAATTTAAGCTCAAATAAAGAGAGTGTAGTAGGAGTTGAAATAAATCCATAGTTGAATGATAGTATATAATTGGAGTTCAAACAATATGGATTTTCTAAGGTAATAAATGTAATCAAAAATACTATAGAATGGTCAATAAAAGACGTTATACACAATGAAAGAAGGATAAGAAACAATATATATAGTAGGAGTTGAAAAAAACTCTATTTCAAATTTTTTTAATATGAAATAACCAAGAAAGACAATGAAATTGTCTTTAATAAAATTGAAAATGTAATAAAAACAATAATAATGTGAGAAAAAATTCTAAAAATTAATAATACTGTTAAAAACAATAGTTCTAACAAATATAAATTAAAAAAAGTACACAATACTGTAATTTTATTGATGTTGCAACAATAGTGAGAAAATTATAGTAAAAACTATTGATAATTAAAATTAAGAAATTACTGATAAAAAATAATATTATTTATAAATAAGATAAATAATAAATAATAATGATAAAAAAATTTTAAATTAATCTCTATGATAATGAGAAATGAAATAATAGTGAGAAATAATTACCTTGAATCATTATTACTATTTCATTTTAAAAAATTGACATGGTGATAAAGATACCTAAATCAAAGAAGGCATGAAAGTTCATCAATAACAATTTTAATGTTAATGTTTTTAGGATCAATATTGAGATCCTAAAAAACATTTCATTTGGTAGGAAATACATAAAATAATGAAATAAAAACACTAAGATACAAATCTGTATTGAGTGAGGGGTAAAGGTAAGACAACATTTGGGATACAAACACCAAAAGTAAAATACACAAACATAAAATTAAATGTCATACATTATTTTATATCTATACAATGTATCCACCAAAAAAAGAACATTATATCAATATTCAATGATTTTTTGTGTTTTATGTTCAAAAAAGATTGAAAATTTCTTTTGACCAAAAAAATTAAATTGGAAATTGTACATGAGATCTAAAAGTTAAATCACTCAATGAATATAAGGCAAAAAGACTTATTTTCAATGAAAGACACAAAATAAAATGATAGAATAATGGGAAATAATATATATTATGGGATTTGACGAAATGTTACCCATAATTTGGTAAAATGATATAACCCATAAAAAATGAAATTTTCTTTATTGAAAATGAAAATGAAAGAGAAAACCCAAATAATGCTGGAAACATTATTTCATATAAAAATAATAATAAAAAATAACAAAATAAAATATAAAAAACAAAATAGTACACAAAACATTGATTTACTTTAAGTGGAAAAAGAATAATATATCTAAAAAATATTGATGTAAAAAATATATATGAAAAATTACATAAATGGAAATATAAACACAAAGACGTAAATATATAATGTGGGAGGGGTAAAGGTAAAACAAAACTTTGGTTAAGAACACCAGAATTGAGTTAGAATAACCTATAATGAAATTTAATGTATTTTTTGATACTTATACAAAGTATCCACCATAAACAGAACATGATATCAATAATCTAGGACTGTTAGTGTTTGAAGTTAAAAAAAGTATGAAAATTTCTTATGACCATAAACAGTGAATAGAAAATAATACATCAGAACTTAAAGTTAAATACCTCAAATAATATAATCCAAAAAGACTATTAATCTCAAAGAAGGATAGCATATAAAATGATAGAATGATGGGAACCAATATATATAAGAAGAGTTGAGACAATGTAACCCATAATTTGTTAAAATTATATGACCTGTGAAAATAAAATTTTATTTAATGAAAGTAAAACAGGAAATAACAAACTCAAATGATATAGTAAAACATTGTAACAATAAATTACTTTTAATATAAAATATGTTAAAATATACATAAAAAACTACATGAAACACTAATTTTCTCGAAGACACAACAGAATAATATATCAAAAAAATATTGATGTCAAACAAAAAAAATAACTTAAAAATTATGTAAATTTAAATAGAAAAAATAGTAAGAAAAAATTACCTTGAATATTTGACACCATTACATTGAAATGTAAGATATGGTGATAAAGGTACATTAATAAAATAATAAATGCAAAGGCATTCGACACTATTTTAATAATCATGCATTGTAGAATCATTATAGGGATTGGGAAGAATAATGCATTTGGCAGAACATGTATCAAATAACTAATTTGTTAATAAATAACAGATAACAGAATGAAATAGATACCATAATTTTTGAACTAGAAAAAAATGAAATGTAATAACATATAACAAAGTTTTTTGTGAAGGGAAATTCAAGAAATTGAAGAGAATATTATTTTGACGATATTGGGATAATATACCTATTACAGGTCAATGAACAATTTAGTCTAGAGTAGATTGAGAAAAAAATTCAACAGTTGTATATGTGGATCAAAATCATGATCTTTATTGAATTATGGAACAATATGTATCGAATCTGGAGGGATTTAGACTAAAATAATTTGACAGAGTGGGTGTAGCATGAAACATATGACAATATGAATGGATTTAGGATAATAAGTCGTAGTATGAGACATATTAATTAGAGAAGAAGATGATAGTGGTGTACTATGTGTACTAACGATGGGATGGGAAATATGATCAGGAACCCTATGAGAAGCGAAGAAGGGGTAACGTAAGCAAGAACCAAAGGAGGGGTGCCAGAGAGGAAATGGGAGATGGAACTATAAGAGAAGTTTTGAAGGTGAAATGGGAGATGGAGCAGTGGGAGTGGGAAATATATGATCAATGATAGAGGTAAAACGAGAGCATGACCCCTAGGAGTAGTGTAAAATATCACACCAGGATCCCTAAAATAGAGGGAGTTAGCATGCGTTGTTTTTTAGGAGAAGAAGCATATGATGCATCATGATTTTGGAGGAAGGACTTGATTTTTTTTGGGTGATGTGGAAGCTTGAATGGGTGACACATATGAATAATACACCCAAATTTAGTAGATATAGTTTATATGAAAAATTATACCCACATAATTACGTCTTCATATTAGCTAATCATAATTACAATGATAGGAATGATCTCTATTTAACCAGTACCTAAACCATGTTGTCTAGTGAGTGTAATTTGGCTATTACTAGGGACATATGGATAACCCCACTAGAATTTCTGTCTTTTGTGTCCTTTCATTAATTCATTCCTAATAACAATATTAATGATACTTATCGGGTGAGACTTTTCATTACTAGGCATCCCTCTTTGAGTTTTCCACCTAACAATATTTGTTCCTTGTAACTTTGTATTTCAGAAAATTTATTAAACCTTATAGAACAGAGGTCTAGTGACCTGAGACTCAACTTTTTCCTTGAGATCTGTTTTCTATATTTCATTCTCGTTAGTTTTATGTCTATTTTTTTAGATAGTTTAAATTGATAAATGTTAGCATATTAATCCTAGTGATTTAGGTCGAATAGTTTTGACCATGAACTCTGAGATGACAACCCAACAAGGCTTGTTGACTAGGATTGTTCTAATATTCTTTAGAGACTTCCACATGGAATCTCGATTCATGATTACGTGCTTCCCAAATCTAAAACATGATATCTAGGAATAGATTAGTCCACTCTATAGAACAAAGTAACCACTAGTTTAAAACCATGTTATGAGGGATATTTTATAAAAGGACAACTAGGGCATGTATTGCATGGTCAAGTAGCCACATCCTTTTGCTGATAAGCCTGTTGTAGGGGTGACTTAATCATGGCCATAGGGGGGACAAACTGTATAGTAAGTTAAAGGAGTTCCCATTGATTTTTGACATAATTTGTTTCTTGGATGAGGAAATTTCATGAAGATTTAAATTTATTATGAATACAAGGGGTGGGTTTTCAAATGTAAGATGTTTGAAAATGAAGGGAATATCTATGTCAACATAGGCCATGAATGGGAAATCACTCACAAGCTAATTTGATGTTTAAAGGAGTGTAAATTTTATTATCTAACAAATATTAGGGGTAGGTGGATCATTTTATAAAAAATGATGAAGGTGTCATTCCATTTAATGTTGTGTGATTAAGACATTATGTTGTCTCGTTTAAAGTCAAGTAATAAGGACATTTTGTTGTGCAGTTTAAAGCGATACAGTAAAGACATTCCATTGTGTGGTTTAAATTCATACAATAAGGACATTATTACATTCCATTTAATATCCTACATCAAGGAAATTAAGGGAACTCGTAAAAAACTATTTTTAACATCACCTTTTTTCATATAGGGTTTTTAAAACCGAATTGAAAATATCTGAAAATTGTTTTTCACATCTGTTTTTATATAACTGATGTAAAAATCCATTTTCTCTGATATTTCATGTCGGTTATATTATAACTACTGTGATAAAAATATTTTCACTTATTTTATGCATTAGTTGTAAAATAACTGACATGAAAAATCAATTTTCAATACTTTTTCAAGTGAGTTATATATAACCGATGTTGAAAATAAATTATCATGACCTTCTTAGATAAGTTATTTATTAAACGACAATAAAATATATATTTCATATCCATCATTTAATAAGTGACATTAAAAATGATTTTAAAAATGTATTTTATTTCTTAAGCTCGATTTGACAGGTCACAGAGCACAAATAGAGTTACGGATAAAAAGGTAAAGTCATCGGATGTTGATCATCTCTAAATTATGACTTAGGGAAGGACAACTTTTGAAGGCCAAAAAATTTTATCTGTAACTTTTTTTGAGCTTAGAGACTTGTCAAATCGAAGATTATAAAATTACGTACATTTTATGTAAACTTTCATAACATGGGTTATTGAATAACTAATGTTAAAAAATACCTTTTTCGTTAGTTGTTAAATGACCGATGTGAACAATTGATTTCTCTTGTGGGTTATTTAATAACTGATGTGAAAAAGTCATGAAAATTAAATTTTCATGTTAGTTATTATTTAAAAAATTTAAAAAATCATTGGAATGTTTAATATATTTTCATGATGGTTTTTATAAAACTGATGTGAAAGATAATTTTAATTTCCCACAAATGTTAAATTTAAATTTATTTATATCTCTGCATAAAAACTTCCAATTGCAACATCAAATATTCAATACCACTTTTTCTTTTATCATATAAATTATATGTTTCCATTATACACATATCATAATTTAATGATCATTTTTCAGCCACCATCTTTCCCGTAACTCGACTAGTTTGATCTTTAATTTGAATCGATTATTTAGTATTTTTGGATCTCATCAAGGTTTTTTTATTTATTTATCAATAATTTTTTAATTATGATTTTTTTCTAAATTGATATACCATTTAATGATAATTTAATTCTACCATCATCGTTCCACCAACTCGACTTGTTTGATCTTTAATGTGAATCCAAAATTTCTTCTTTTCATGATCTCGTCGAGGTATTTTTAATTATTTTCCAGAATTTACCTTTATTTGAGTAGTTTTCTTAATTGATATAAAATTTAATAATTATTCTTTTATTATAATGACAGAAAATTATTTTTATCATGGTAAAACAATTAATCCTCTTTCAGATTATAAAATTCCTTCTTAGACAAAGCTACAATTTTATCATTCTATCTTTCAATGAAAGAAATTTATCAAACTTATGATGCTCTTAAATTGTGACCTGTAGCATTTTTTGAGCAATAAGACCTATGAAATAAATGATTATGAAATTACCTACAAGATTATAAACATTTTCTACATCTTTTTTTTAAAATATGACTTAAAAATTTGCTTTTTAATGTCATTTTTAGATGGTCTTTTACAACATTTTTTTAAAAAAATATGTGAAATACTATAAAATACCTTTTTATGTGTTCATTATTAAAAAACCAACATAAAATTATATTTTTAACATCCCTCACAAGACGTTGCCTCCAAACTAACGTTAATAATCTAAAAAATGATGTAAAAATGATTTGTGTACTAGTGGGGGATATATTTTAAGGTAATATATTTGACCAAAAAGATTGATGATTCTACCATTATTGGTTATTTATTTTCATAATTTCAACCATTTTCAGGAAAGGAAGATGAAAATTATAAGCTGTGATTTTGGGATTCCCATATCTGATTGATAGTGTGGGAAATGGTTCTTGTGACATTAGAGGAGGTCCCTCCCAAGAATGATGTTATAACTGATTGAAAACCCTGTTATGAGGGATATTTTATGCAAGGACAGCTGGGGATCCTACTGTATAGTAAATAACGAAATCCTTTTGTTGAGAATTCATTTATGGGGGTTGTTTTTTGGAAGGATGATTTGGGTGCATACTACATGGTCATGTAAAGGATCTCTAAAGAATTATAACATTCAATCATTAAAAGGAGAATTATTATGGAGATTCCAGTCCTCACAAGCACATAGTTTGAATTGTGGAGAAACATTACTAAGTATTAAAGATGTATTCCATGTCGTGATTTCCAAATAATCAAAGAATTAACATTTATTTGCAGGTCTAACCCAATCACAAGAAGTATTGGGCTCATATTTTTAGGTCCTATTAGAACGACTGTATGATAATGGAAACAATGGATGTTTCATGATCAAATGTTTTAAGATTAATCACGATATATTTTAACATATAACGAGGGAAAATATAAACCATGGTCTAAGATAATTTTAGCTTGGGAGAAAGGAAATGGGAAAAATATGTAGATGATTACCATTGATTTTAAATTGTGGGTTCCAGTATATCATCATCAATAGCATAAAGGGACATAAGAGGCCTCTCCAAAGAATGAAGTTACCTATCATTGAAAAAGTCCTTATGGGGGTGGTTTAATTTAATGACTACTTGGGAACATATTACATAATCAAATAGTTAAATCCTTCATCTGACCATCCCATTATGGGGGAAATTTATTCAAGTCCATTTGGGGGGTGTGCTGCATGGTTAAGAAAATGAGCACTCAATTTTCAAACATTATGACACCAAAATCTAAGGAAAGGTTATGAAGATCTTAATTAAATCATTATTAAAAGTATTATGTGGGAGAAGGGGAATTGTTCAATGTAGAATGGAATCATTAAGATGATACAATCCATGAATTTTGAGTCCCTTTAAATGATTTGACCCATATATAGAAGGGGGCATCTCTTGTTTCCTTGGTGGGTTCTCTAAGGAGAATGCACCAAATAAAATCTCTTGTATAGATTATTTTTATTTAATTTAGGATATGAGGAATTTTATTACCCCATGGATGGGGCTAGAGCTTAAGGCTTTGGATTCGGTATATCTCTTAATGGTTAGAAAATCAAGCCGCACATAGTTTTAGAGGTACGATATAGTTTGTAGTCATGAGGTGGGGAATTTTTTCATGCATTATAACATAAAATATAAAGGATTTGAGTGATTCCTACATTTAATGAAATATTGGGTTTGGGAATGGGTGTAGAGCCTAAGTGTCACCATGTATCTTGTTAGAGAAATAAATAATCCACACATAGTTCTAACAAATATGAGTTCATGCGTAATGTGATAGCTCATATAGTATATCCCCATTTAGATCTGACTCGTACATGGGAGAGTATGGTCTTTTCTATGCCATGATGGGGATGGGCCCAGTAATAAAGAACTATATGTCACTACATATCTCATTTGGATGATAATCAAGCCACATATAGTTCATAAAAAGTTGTCACAATGCTGATTAGACATTAATGTGGGTTAGGGGAATATTAATATCTTCCAGACTCATGGTTAGTCATAAAGAAAGAATTATAGGAATCACCATGGATCTCATCAAATGAAAATCAATAAATGATTCCTAGGAAGGACCCCTATGTTGATCTGATTCATGTACGAGGAAAATAATGGGGGGATTTGTTTTTCAAAACCTTGGCTGGAACCCGGATTGAATATCTAGGCATCACTTCGTATCTCATTTGGATGGAAATGAAGCCACATGTATTTCATGAGTGACCCTATTGTTTAATACCATGAAGTAAGGATAAATATGAACTGATGTGAATAGATAGTAACATTATGGCTTGACCAGAGTATAGGACCCGATCATCACTAAGAAAATTATTGGGTCAAGAATCATGCCACGTGTGGTTCTTGATAATGTTCTCCCCACGTAGGTTTGATCCATAGATATGGATTGGGGGATTTTTTTAAAAAAAATGTTGTTGGACCCGAGTTCGGAGATCTAGGCTTCACTATGTATCTCATATGAATGAGAATCAAGAGATGCATTGTTATTTAACATGGTTCGCCACACCAAATGAGGTTTGATGTTAAAAAGAGGGATTTAGTTTTTTTAGATGCATTCCTGAAAATTTCTTGGGCTCAAGACACAAAATGGTATGAGAATAAAGACATATATTTTGGAAGAGTTACTAGTATAGATTTATTTCATACATATGGAAAATTGAAAATTTGTCTTTCTTGTAGTGTTTAGTACTGAGATTAGAAATATGAGTGTCACTACATATCTATTTGGAATGATAATACCACAAAATATAGTTCTTAATGAACTATGTAGATTATCTTCATGTAATGATGATGTGGGTCACCTGATGTGAAGGAAACATTATAGCTGGACTAAGAGAGAAGACCCATGGGTCACTCTGTATCTTGCTGGGAAAGAATCAAGACACAAATAGTTATTGAAAATTAATACCCACGTATGTCTGATCCAAAAATAGGGTGGAATGTGCCTCATGTTCTACTTGGGAGTTTCATTGATGTGATCTATGTTTATATAGGGAAGCTACTATTATTTTGTGGGACTATAGGGTCTGTCTACTCAAGGAATATTTGAGATTTCATAACATCAAATAACTGAGACATTGGCCATATAGTTTAATGTCAATCATTGAGGAACAATTATGCTAGAAAGTTTAACATCCTACAGATAGGACCTCATGTCATGAATCGTATCTTAATGTGATAAGGATGGTGATGCTAAATAGTTTAACATCATGAAACAAGGACAGAAATTGTGCTATGTAGTTCAATTCCTTATAGTTAAGTTGTCCTCTGGGTGATTACAAAAAGTAATTCTTCATGAACCATACATTGGATAGAGTTTCAGTTTATTCTCTATCTATTCAGATTAAAGAATAAACACTATTAGAGTGGTCCTTATTTATGGAGTAAGGTACCAACCAATTTGGATCAAGCTTCAGAGGCTTCTATCCTAGCTCAAATAGATTCTTAAAGAAAAATACCAATTCCCCTTGAAGGAATGAATAACGATTGACCTTTTTGTTAAAGTCCCATGCTATCCTATTCTGATATACCTACATGTGATTCATGATTTGGAATCACATTTCATAGAGACCCTCCAAATCATCTAGTCATTTATGGGTTTTCTCATCTTTGGATAGCCGGTGACATTTTGAAATATGGAGTGATGGAAACTGAAGATCAATGAGAAATATAGCTCTTCATCCATACGCCAATGAGTCCGATGTTTCCCACGTTGTAGTACTAGTTGTAGTCCAATAAGACCATAAGTCATGAAAGAGATTATTAGACCATAAATAATTATCATTATTCTCAATTTTCAAGAGTAATTTTAATAGGGTATTGTTAAAAGCCTCTATCTATCTATTATCCACTGCATAATAGTGGGATCAATGGTTGGATTTGATATTTTATTCTTGATTCAACCTTTTTTCCTTAGAAGATCATAAATTTGGTTCATTGTCCATCAATATGGTATGAGGGAAACCAAATCATGTAATGATGTTAGCTTTGAAAAAGCTAACAGTGCTTTTGGCCATAAATTCTTAGATGGGTATTGTCTCAGCCCATTTGGAGAGTAAATTGGTATCATTACTGATATACTTGAAATGATTTTACGTAGCTGGTGGGTAAGGACCCACTACACCCATTCCCCTTGTAGAAAATAGACATAAATAATTATATGTATGTAGAAACACTGGGGGTGATGGAAGAAAATTTTCATGAACATGGAAGAGATGGAACTTCTTAGTTAATTATGTAAAATCATGCATCATCAAAGACAATAAGTATTGAAACCTTTAGATATGATTAGAAATCCTAAACACTAATTGGTGGGAACAACATTTTTCAACATGTATATTTTTCAGAACATCCAAATTCGCTTCTCCTTCAACACACTTGAGATGGAATCCATCAAATCCCTACTTGTGGAGGTCTTTCTCGGGACTGCGGCAATCATAATGTGTGAAATTAGCTTCTCTTTGCTAGATCTTCTCTCTTCCAACCTTATCCGGTGGAAGTAATATATCGTGGAGATATTCCATGATATGTGTCATCCATCCCATGGTAGTGAAATATGGCTCAAGAATGGCAAAAATTTCATTTATTACATATCTTCATATTTTTAAAAAAGATGATACCACACGATGATAGTGATACCAATAGATGTCTCATTTTGATTTTGATATGCCAAAGTTGTAGAGGCATTTTCCAACACATCTTCCTTAGTATTTTGTGATCATGAGACATGAGTAAAGGTTAGATCTGAGGGTAATTGTACCATTAACCTTCACACATAATCAAATAGAAGAATCATATGGTATAATCTTAGTTTTTATTCTTAATTATTAATTTTAAATCACTCATCAGCTCTTGGTGGTTCACTAGTATATGGATTACCAATTCTTGGCCAAAAATTAGAGCATGATATTTTACATCATTTTTGGTATGACATTAATATAATAGGAATGAACATGGAAACATAGACTTCTATGGGTATATTACCATAGTTACTATCCTAACATTGTTTAGATTATGTTCTTCCATTATCTTCAATTTTAGACTCCTAGTAGCACCATCAAAATACATTTCCCATGTTCTGGGGATGTCCTGAATGAATAATATTTTATAATAAAGAAGATCATTATTCAAGGAAGTCTCTTTTTGTGGATGGGTTCTCAGTAAGGAAGTTTTCCACGTATTGTCCTTTTACTACATTCTGAGGAACAAAATCTATGTCAAACTAATGAAAAATATCTTTCACCATCCCAAATGTCCTATCAGTCGGGGATGATGGAAGATAAACATGACATGGTTATTATATGAAATAAAGTGGATCTCATGAGGATCTAGGTAGTGAATAAACTTCTTAATTGAAAATATTAATTATGGAAAACTCTTATCAATATATTAATATCGATTCACTATATCAATCATGGTTCATCTGCTATAATAAGTTATATTTTCATTCCCAGCATAATTTTTTTGTGCAAGGAAAGAACACAGTGATCACTCTAATACTATCACATAAATAATTTGTAGCTTTCCTTGAATAGGTGCATTAATATCGGTGGAATCAAGAGGTATTTCTTGGATAATATAATTCTTCTTGATAGTCATTGGTCCTCTGATAAGTGTCCCCTTTATTCATCAATTTGGTGATGGAAAAACAGTTACCCATAAGGCTAGCTATTAAGTGAGGAATGTAGGCCGAGTTTCATTGATGTATTTTCAACTATTTCATGTTTTTAGGACGTGAAATTCCAAGGATAGATTTATTATTCTTAGGATAACATTTGATTAAAAGATGGTGTATGATAAAGTTGAAATTTTTTTTGAGGTTACATAGAAATCACATTTTAAGGGGTTAATCTTTAGATTTTGATGTCTAAGCTTGCTGAATATGATTTCTAGATCATTCAGGTTTTTATAACATAAATAGGACTGGACCATAATATCCTCGACATATCATAAAACAATTATCCATAAAAAATTGTTTAAAAATTGTATTCATTCAACTTTGGTATGTGTAACCATCATTCTTCAAAACAAATGGAATTACACGATAGTTGAATAGTCCGAGAGGGGCTCTGAAAGCTTTTCATTCTTCATCTACAAGATCCATATAGATTTTTTTGTACCATGCGGAACCTTCCATGAATGAGAGGGTATAATAACTTGATGTTAGATCATGTGGGATTTATATAGTAGGAACTAAGAACTCACCTTTGGAATAATGCCATTTGAGATCTCTAAAATCATGAAAAACTTGGTTTTTCTGATTTTATTAATTAGAGGGAAAATTTTGGAATGGAATTTTAGGCACTATACCTCTAGGATATAATCATCCATGATGTGTTTTTCCTCATCTGGCTCAATATTTGATGGGTCGGTTTTGTGTTTCCTCCTAGTTTCTTTATTGTATCCCCTATGATTTTCTAGCAATCTGAAGTCATGGGTGGCCACCTCTGGGTCAACTAATAGAATCTATATGTAATTCTAGGAAAACAAATCTTGGTGATGGTTTAGGAAGGAGTAATATACCATATTATATTTGGGATTCAAGCATTCACTAATTACAGTAGGGTTGGGACTTAATTTTTACCCAAATTTATTTATATGAGTTAATCCATGGTGGTGGAGACACATTACTCAAATACCAACAGGGAATACATGAGATATTATTTTTCATTCTATTCCTCATGCTCCTATAATTAAGCTTCTTCCTGTGGATGAAATGATAAAACAAGTTCCTCATTGGGAATTGGGGAGTCCATGTATGCACGTCTAGAGGATGTGGAAATCATTTGGGGATCACTATCTGGAATAATCCCTTCTTGAAGTAATGAAGGGGGAAAAAGAGACTGTGAATGTATATGTTAACTTTCTTCTATTTTCATGCTATATTCTTCCAATTAAGATGGAATAACCAGGCTTATTCACGCTCATGGGGAATAATTAATTCATTTTCATTCTAGATTTCATTGTAAATTAGAGAGTTGATAACTTATTCCATTCAATTGTGATACATTTTTGTGATAAACATTATATAATCTACTAAATTATTATGTGAATTTTTTCACACCCTTTCAATTTTATTAATTAGAAGCATTGAATATACATTGAGATGCTTAAAAGGGTTAACTGATATATCTCCATGCTATTTAGGGCACTAATTTGGGAAACATAATTAGTCATTGAATACTTACCTTCATTGTGATAGAACCCGGCATCAATGTATTATGTCTCTTATGATTAAAATGGGGCCTTGTCACCATAAAATGTACCAATTTAACCATTGATGTAATTTTTGAGAAATTGTTCGTATGAATATGGAATGTCTGCATGCTGATGTAGCCAAAGTCTTCCAAACAGAACCTTGAAATGTGTGTCCTATCGGACCCCCATAAACCATGATATGGACACAAGATATCCGAAATGAGTTCTGAGTGTGATATCACTGATATATTCTTTCTAATTCTTATCATAATCCTATAACATTGGAGTGGAAAGAGGAAAGGGAGATTCATTAAGACCCAGTTTAAAATGTGTCTCAACTCCGATGAAGTTGACTCTCGATCCATTTTTAATGAATTCTAATTGGATAAAAATGTCATTTGTCCAACCATATATAATGGTATGTCATGTATTTTTATGATAGAATCCTTATATTGGTCATTCAAGGAAATGACCTCATGGAATTTCAAAGGATCATTCTCCTCATGATAAACTTCAGAAGTAGCGAAATCAACTTCAAATTCCTAAGGTATTGACAATGCCTCAATGAGTGCTTATCTAATGACTATTGACAGAATCATGACATCAAATATTGATAAAATTGTCAGCATTTTGGATATGTGTTTCAAGATATCATATTTTTGGTTCAATAGTATACGATTTCCATATTGAATATTCTAAATTTTTGGAACTTTAAGAGCTAATGTTCCTGATATGCGTGGATCGTATCTTGGGAAAATAACTAGATGTACTCCATTTATTGGGTATTTAGGCCATCTAGGTATACCTACCAAATGAGGAGGTGGTTCCATATCCTCTATCTGATCTTCCATGATAATCATGTCTAATAAGATCATGTCACATGTGGGGGAAGAACTACCTTCTTTCTATTGAGCTCACTGAAGATCTTTCCCACATGTTTCGGCCGTGTAGACGCTTCGAGCATGGGATTAGTTGATGTGGGGAATAAAAGCTTGAAACCATCTTACCCTAAATACTTTACAAGATGACCTCTTCTATAGTTCCCCAATCTAGTGTGGGGAAATAAGGTTCATAATCAAAATCATAATTTGAGTAAGGATCTGTTTAGTGAATAACATTGAAAGATCCAAAGATCAACTATTCATATGATAAATATTATTCTAAGGGGAATGATTCCTATTGTACCATTAGGCAGGGTGGTTCCAGTGCTTTTGGGATAGTTGGAGTGAAGTTTACTAAGGTCAAGGAAATTTTTTCCATCAACACATGGTTATATTCTTATAAATGTTCCTTATCCTTCTACCATGTAACATCTTTGTGGATGGTCCTTCAATAGATAGGGCTTTTGATGAAGCACTATTTTCCATAGCTGAAGTAGAAGGAGGCATAATCTACTATTTTAAATATTTTTGTAAAATGGAATGAGTTCAGATGATTATTCTTCATTCCATATAGTCACCACAATATTTTACACTATTTGATTTATCTTCCTTCACTTTCCTTCCTTCATCCAATTATTTATAGAATCATATGGTATGTGGGATGGTGAATTTCATAGTTTCACTTGACCAGAATCAAAAATCTTTTGTATGTGGTCTTTGAAAACAAATCACTCCTATATTGGATGCCCCAACATTTTATGGAGGGTAAATAGTTTGTTTGATGCATGTTAACTACTTTTCTAGGATTCTTGGGTTTTAACAACTAGACTATTTTTTCTTCCAAAGTTTAGATAAAATACCTCGGAAATTGGTTATTAAAAATAGAATATACCTTTTCTTTCAACACCTCAATCTAGTTTATTTGCTAATATATTTGATCATATTGATGAGGTAGTCATTTATATTGATACTCAAGTGGTGGAACCCGATGTTATGATGTAGTCTATGAGGTAGGAGCATGTATAGGGGACTTATTATGTTTAACTATAATGGAATATGAATTTCTGATTCAATTTCCTTAAGATGGTGGGATTAACCAAGACATGGATTTGGTCTCTATGTTTGAGTTTTCCTATTGTTGAGTAATTGCAGCAAGATCTTGAAACCCTCCCATGTATTGAATAGGGATTAATAGCATGCACAACTTGTCACATAGATTTTCAATACAGATATGAAACAACTATTCTGGAGGGAGTGGTAAGTTCAAGTAGTAATTCAATATTTTCTGCAGATAAATGACCTCTGAGACCCTTTCATTCACCATTTATTTTCCATTATTATTATCAAAAAATAATAACTTCTATATCATTGAGAAAAATAGGAAGATAAACTTATAATGGATATCATCCTATCAAATAATCTGTTTGGATTGAAAACTCATGTACCATACAAAGGATAGTCCCTACAATTATTGCAGGAATAATCTCAATTTAACTATATCATACTGCTCCAGGGTCCCAATCATGAGATCATAGTGGGAGATGAAATTAATCAAGTAAAAATCTAGAACTCCTTAGAATTTGAAAATTGGAAATGTAAGATTACCAATGTTTGGTGATGGAGGAGCAGTATAGACCCATTATAGGTAACCCTTCTTCTCAAGATATACTGTTGAACACTGTCTTCCAACGGTTTCCTATATTTCCATTTGGGGTTCAATTGTGATCAAAAGAATTCAAGGAATACTTGGAAAATATGGGACCAGAGTAAGTGTAGCAGCTTGAGACTGAATGGGTGCGGCGACTGGAAAGACCACAGGTTATGGAATTACTAGTATCTTCAATCAATAAACAATAGTGTATGGCCTATAAGGATGTTCCTTACCATGTTATCATTCATTACCCAATGGATGGAATTCTTGATCTTCTATTGCGGGATTCAGATATATTGGTGGTCGATGTCCCATATTGAGCAGATGTATATTGTATGACTTATTTATTACATAAAACTCTCTTTTCTAAGGTGTTCCAACTCGAAATTGATGTTGAGGGTATGCTCGAAGAAAATATCTGGTAGGAATACAACCTCGAAGTAACTCTTCATTGAGTTTTCTGAACTCCATCATTTTTGCCTCTTATGGAGAAAATATTTCGTCTAGAGAAAGGGATATTCCTTCTTGGGAGGCAGGTTATACATGTTATTACCCTTAAATTTTCCCTTATTAGGTTTCTTTTGAGGAGGTAAATCATGATTATTTGATGGGATACCAAAAGTTTTTGTGAGCCTCTGATTTTGGGTACACCCACCTCCTCCATCCATTTGAGTGTGCACCGTCTCATGAACATGAATTTCATGTATAGAATATATTGAACCCATATTATGTTATAGAGGGTCATCAAAAAAAGCATAAAAGACATTCAATTATTCAGAGTGAATCATAGGCATTCCATTTGAATTTTTATGAGATCACCTTCTTTTTAATCCACTATGTGACCTTGTCCTCTTCTTTGAGGGTTCCTTGGGGACTGTTTGGTGGACAATGACTCAAATGGAATTCCCAAATACTTATATCATGGACATTCACTGTGACTTTACTATTTCATTGGATGAAACAAATTTATTGGATTCACTATGTGATATATTCCCTTATCGAGAGAAGAATTATCCCCGTTAAATAGTGGATTATTGAGGTGAAGAATCCCACAACTCTGTGGTATGGGGGTTTTCCTCCACTAACATCACAACTATAAAGGCTTGGTTGGATGATCTTGTGGTTTGGGATAAAAATTATTCCATTCCTATGATTTAGGATAGATACTGAATTGGCGTGGCAGATGTTACCACAACTGTTCTTTTGATGTCATGGATTTTGATCTGATCATAGTTGTGTTCATTATTTGACAGTCACATAAATTGTCTATTTTAGAAGACCATTGTGATATTTTTGACATTTCCTCGATCTGACAGCTGATATACTCTAAGTGGGATGTATCCTAAATGTTATTTTATTCTAGATTCAAAAGTATATTAATAGTCTACTCACTTGTAGCCTAACATTTATGAATGTCAGTTGGGGCATGTTCTTGTTGAAAATATATTTAATCATGAACAGATTATGTTTTTTGTAGATGTGTTGGGGAAATGACATTTCACAATGCCACATTTTATTGGACTCTATGTCTTGGGAGTGTAGTGAAATGTAATACTCCAATTCCACCCCTACTTGGATGCGAACTCCATATAGGGGATCTACAATCAGCCGTCACAACCTCATTAATGCATTAAGGAATTAACATTGAAGGGATCCTTATTGGTTATCGATTATTGGATTTTGTGAATCCAGAAATGATGCCAAGTAAATTTGGTTCTATGACCCTTCTATTACCTTGATGTGATTTTTATACACATCATAATGTAATACATTTTATTTTTGGTGATAATGATTTTTCCATTTGGTGAGAAAGATTTCATGCATAAAATCTTCTAGAAATGACTCTAGAATTCTATATTAAGGGTTTTATGATGGCCAAAACATGAACAGTATATTATATTTAGCTAGTTGATTCCTCATTTTCAGCCGATATTATTTTTGAATAAAATGAGGTTCTTCAAGATGGTATAAAAAAGTGTATGATTCCAGATTATTTTACCACAAGAAATGGGATTGGATGATATTTCACATACTATTTTAGAAGAAAAATGACCAAAGGGTGGTTCAGAGAATGACCATCATCTTGGGATGTATTCAAGTTGAGAAATTATTTTACATACTAGTGACAAGGAATCAAACATGGATACAACTGTATTTTAAATATCCTCATGATATGTGGGCTTTCGCATCCCTATATTGTCAATTAGGGAATTCTTTTGAGATTATGACTCACAACAATGGGGATAAATTTCATTGTTATCGCGATCATTGAGAGGACCATCATGTTAGAATATAAAATTGGTATAACCCTCTTGAACATTGGTCTTCTAACCACATGGTGGATATTCATGGATCTCATTAGGAGATAGGCTCTCAAGATGGACCAAATTTTTTCTATGAATAATGGCTTCATGGTGATGTGTTAGATAAGGACCTTCATAATTATTGCTACCACACCCATAATTTGGCAACATGAGGGTAAGATCTTGATCTACAATAAGTAAATATATAATGGATTCATGAGCTCTATCATCATGTGGATCATGATCATAAATCAACTCTTGATTTTCCAAAAATGTTTGATGTAAATTCTTCATAGATTTATTCTTAAATCTAATTGGGGACACATGCTGGGACAAGTGGTTGTCATGGGTCGGTGTTTGTTCCTACCTCTGAGTGGCCACTGGAATGGGTTGATTATCTATGATTGGAGTGGGTGTCTGTTCCCTATTCTTCTATCCACATAATATATGGGATTTTCCCCCATGACCCTCCTTGATGATAAAAAATGCATGTGTCTGCTCTTGGGTATTATACTGATGAACCACATAATTTGCAAGGACATAGTTGTGTGTCTATTCCTTGAGAAAAACTATCATCTCCATTATTATATCCTAGGATATATGTAAGATAGAGTATAAGATTTGTATCTACCCTTTTACCATTGCCCTAATTTGTTTGGTGACTTCATCATCTAAAACAGGGATGTACATCTATTCTGTATCTGGAGAAGGTGTATTTCCTTTCTCATTCGCTCAATTTACTGTCATTTGATACTAACAGTACTCATGGTTATAGAGTTGATTCTAACCTATTGTTGTTGTGGGGACTCTCCAAATTATTTCTCTATGTTCTTCTAGATGTGGTTTTTGGAATACCTGATAAATGTTTGCAGGTACGTGTGCATGATTGGTGTATTTCACCTAACATGGTGGGATTAATTCTTCCAGTTCTTCCAGATGAGTCTTCTACCAATCTTGGTGGGTGAAGGCATGTTTATTTTCTAGCTTGTAGGTTTCCACCGTATTTTGTTGGTGTGCTTCTTTGAATTCCTCCATGAGATTCTTTAAGTTGGATGTGAGAAGGAGGAAATATGTGTGTTCCGACTCGCTGCTTTCCAAAAAAACTGGGTTAGTGGTCTTCTCTAGAGGGGGAAAACGTTTTAACCGACTCCCTGTTTTCATTTTTTAATCTCTGATTGGTCATAAGGAAAGCACAATTCGGAGGGACCTAGCCCGGACAACCAAAACCGACACCCCCATCGGGTTGATGGTTAACTGGTGTGCGATGTTTGTGATGGTGATTGTGGGAAGGAACCCATGATATGGAACCTTTTGTCTCCTGGAAGGGGTCATAGGTGGCCTCTTAGTCCACCACCCTGAATCCTGGGATGTATTGGTCGTTATGTTCCAGGGATAAGCTCTCAAAAATGGTTAAATATGACGGTGAGCACTGTCTTCTTCACAACCATCAGTCTTCATTGACCAGACTATTGGTAGTGTTTGTTGAGCTGGAGTGCATATCATGTGGCCTCCAATGTAAGGATCATACCATTTTGATGGTATTCTTGAACTGGTGAGTTTGAGACCCATAGATGAAGATGTAATTCATTTATGGAGTCCTTCACATGGATTAAGATTCATCCTGATAAGAATTAAGAGAATTCATTCGTGAAAACTTGAAGGATTGCATTAGATTTAAGGGAGTTCTGAAAAAGAGTGTATGTATATGTGATAGAAATGATCTGAAAAAACCTGTTAACATAGTATGACTTTTAGACAAACACAATCGTGATTTATTTCCATATCTGGACATTTTTATTGAAGGTATAAGGGGCTTGACAAGTAGTTGCGACTATTATCATGGTTAAAGATTCTCCTTGGGTTCACCATTTTTTGATTCTAATGAAAATGGTTACAATCATTTAGGGAAATGGGATGGTCTGATAGAGTTTAGTTTTTTGATTCCTTTTATATTTTCAAATAGATTTCATAGTTTATGTTATTCATGTAAGGTTCACCATTTTTTTGTTTCAGATGGAAATGGGTACATTCGTTTATGGGAAGTGGATGGTCCAACATAGAGTAGTTAGTACATCCCTTTTAAATTTTTAAAGAGATGTTATAGTTTATGTCATTATTGTATGTTTCATCCACCCAATGATATACTATTTTTCAATGGTTTCCAATGGGTTTTTCTCGTGATCCAGAACCACCTAATGGTTCTGTATCTAGGGAGACCTACTTTCCCAAGGAAATTTCATGTTGGGTGAGGATAGGAGGATGGTTTTAGCAATCCATTTTGGGTAGAATTATATCATACTCTTAGACACAACATTATATTTAACACGTGTTCATAAATCATTCATTAAATCCCAAGTCTGTAGTGCATCATCCCTTATTAGAAATCAGTTATTATCATACTTGGAATTCCGAATCGTTAATATTTATATGATGTTTTTATTTTATGGAGATATCTGTATATATCAAAGGTTCACCAGCAATGGTATGCTCTCATACACTATATAGACATTGTTTGGTCATAATTATGTTAATGTTGGTTTTCTTGCCACACCATGGGGAACTATGGTGTTTTTTGTCATCCAAGTAGATGACAGTCACTATGGAATTTATTTTCATCTAGGTAGATGAAGTTCACTCTAGAATTTATTATTATTCCGGTGGACTAAGTTCAATCTATAATAAATCACCATAAATGGATACACTATTTTATTGATTTTGGGATCAAACCCCGAAATGAGTTTCATATGTATCCTTTTTAATGGAATCAGAACCCATGTAGTTTGGTGTATTTAAAAGGGGATCATGATAGACTTTATGTTTTTTTTGATAATGACCCAACTGTATAGTTTAACATTATGTTCAATGGACATATTGGTAGAAGGTTCCATGTTAAAAGGTTTAGTATGGGACTTATGCCAAAATATCCCATGGGACCTTGAAGGTATGCGAGTTACAATGTTAAATTAGACCCTGCATACCACAGTTGTTTGATAATAAAATCACTTTTAATTCATTAGTGAGGACCCACTCCTATGGAGGCCATTAAGGGAATTTCTCATATGAAATTATAACCCGCCAGGATGACAAGTTGGGTGATACATCCTGAGAATGATATACCATCGGAAGGTACAATGAGGGATGATTTTACTTAGGGTGTTAGGGGAACATTTCTCAGGGTTTACACATAAGGATGATACTCAGATTAAGAGGAATTAAAATTAGGGTTATTCCCATAGATGATACTCATAGAGCATGGGACCTAGGTGGGCTTCCAACGTATCATAATTTACAAGAATAAGAGTTCTCGTAGTTCAGTCATTTAGGTGGACTGTATGGATGTCATGATCATCACTAACCTCTAAGACCATGTGATAATGATTGGTGTGAGAAATATGAGGAATATAGTTATTAAAAAACACACAATTTTCCACCTTCACTGATGTATGGTGTAAAGGATATGAAGGAAGAGTACGGAGCTATGACACCTCATTATCTTTGCATTACATTGAATTAGTGTCCATGGAAGGAAATGAATTTTGGTAATGGAAGCATAGGATGGGAGGAGAAAGACTGCAACCACCTAGAGGAGAAGGATAAATGATTACACATGGATAGATTCCTTGAAATTGGATTCCTAGTGAGAGGAGGATCTCATTCCATAATGAATGGAAAAGAAAGTGTGATCCATACCCTCCCTACTAGAAATAATATGCTCCATGCATTATAGAAGAAAATGAATAGATATATTTCTAACCACAATCCTCGAGACAGGGAACTCCTCATCACTATCAATAGGGTAAGTGTCCCCATGACCATATGGATAAATAGCCACGTGCACCATTCGAACCCTAAACAACAGACCAGATAAATGCGGGGAAAATCTGACCATAAGAATACAAACCCAAATGGAAGACAAATTGGCATTCATTTTACCATGTTTTTGTATTCTATAAGGTCATGTTAGATGATTTTAATTGATCCCTCTCAGACAAGGGATCCAAAAGAGAAGGTTTTTTTTTCAATGAATGGATTTGATGAAGGCTTGATGGATAGATCCCTAATGATTGAAGGTAGATCAAACCAAGGAGGATCACCTAGGGGTGCTCCATGTAGGTAGGCCAAGTTGAATATATTAAAACTCAGGAAATGGAACACCTACGTGGGTAAACATGGGGGAGACCTTGATAAAGCCTTCAAGGGTATCCAAAGTTATTCCACAGGTATACCGTGTAAGTCCCAAGTTAAAGAAGGGGACCTCGTGTTAGTCTTCAATATGTATGGGTTGGGAGAATTCATCACATTTGTTTTTTTATTGTAAACCATGGGAGTACATACGTTTAAAAATTCCCACTCAATTACCTCTTATTTAGGTGTTAGAAAACTACCTTGAATGTTTCAGAGGACGTGAGTGAATCAATAGAGTGATCAGATAATTAATTAGCCTTCAAGAAAATTCATCCGTCCAAATAGAGACCCAATGAGACTATTAATAGAAAAATATGGGACCCTAGAAAAGGTGTTTATTCATTTATGTGGGTAGTGAACAAGGGGGCAGTGAGTAGGTGATTTCCTATCGACTCTTCTTGGAGATACATTGGGAAAACTGCTCTTTTGGGGTTTGTGATTCATAGATTACTTCATCTATTTTATTCTCTTTTTTTATTGGCATTTCCCTCTATTTCCTATTCATTTAAGTGAAAAAACAATGTATAAATATAATTATATAATAGGATATATAAGATATTAGGATAATTATTAAAATATTATATATTACTTACCTCATTTTAATAATAATCATTGGAAAACATATACGTTACTCATGCGTATGTATGACATACCATCTCCAAGATTGTTACATACTTCATTTTTCATTGTAATTTTACATGGTTGGTTTTCAAAGTAAACATTGTATTAAAATATGATTATTATGTCATGATTATTAATATAGAGATTATGAAACTCTGTAAAAAGTTAATGGATAATATCAGAAATGAAAAAACACAAATAACCAAAAAACATTTCAAACCCAAAACAATGAAAATATTGATATTTTATTAATGAATGGTTGATAATAAATTATAAAAAGATCACATATGATATTAGAAATATTAATATAGATTTTTATTATGTTAATGAAATGTTCAATACCACTATATATGAGGTTAAAGTATTTTCAGTGAAAAGAAAGTGTGAGGTAAAGAATTTCATCTCAATTTACATTCCATTGAGATTTTTTCTATTTAACTTTTATGTCGTGTATATAACTACCCTTCGGAATGTAATATCATTAATAATTCATACGTAATGGTATTTTAAGACTATCTTTGAATTATCTCAACTATGTAAATTTTACATGAAAATTGCCAAATGGTAAAAGATTTTGTACAATCTCACTTTATTTTCTGATTGTTAACATTCTATTGAAATAATAATTTTATTATGATAATTTTGCATTCATAATTATATTTATCTTAAATATACATACTATTTTATTATGAATATGATTATTTACTAAATATTATACCATTTCCATATGGTGTATACATTGAATTTTATTTGAATAACAAGGTAAATATTAATGAATCTATATATTTTTCCCAATAAAGATATTTTATGATAAGGACCGATGATTAATGGATGAAATATATTATTTGATATATGAGAAATGATTTGGACATGTAGTGATGGGTTTGACCTAGAACTTATAAATCTCTTCAATGCATCTACATGTATCATGAGACAAATCAATTGAACAAAATTAAATGGTTTTGACCTATAGTTTTATGTTATCTATAGTATAGAGCATAACCATATATATTTTAATTCTATTGATTAATGAAGTCCAATTTTAATGAATTTATTTCATTAAGAATTAAAATATTATTATAAATGATATTTTCACAATGATATTATATCTTAATGTATTTGATTTTAAATTTATTAATTAAATGAAATGTGTTTCTAGTTATTTACCTATAAATATTTATTATGACATATGAAGTTATTTAAATGGAAATTGTTATCAGAAATTTATCTTTACATGTAGATTATTATTATTTATTCAAGATTTATTCTTCCTTAACTATCCCTTTTTAATGTCCTGGATTTGGGTTCTACTCAACAGGTTCCCCGAACCAGGTTGGTCTCATGACCATAAGCGCATTTCCCCAAATGCCAGAAGCTTGCGACTAGCAGCAAGGGCCCAAATCTAATAGTGGGGAAACTATGCACTCATTTTTCAAAGTGTAGCCCAGCGGAAAAAAAATATATAACATACAACAACAGAAGCAGTAAACAATATATAACTGAAATGGATAACTGAAGTAAAAGGGAACCAACAGTCATATATATAGAGATGTATCATGTCAATAATTCAATGAAGATAGCTAGAACTGGATACACTGTAATACAATACAACACATCTCTATTATAAGGTACAACCAAATAAAACAAATGCATAGTACACAAAACGCAATAGCATCGCAATCCAAGTCCCGGTCCCATGATCTCCTACCCCTCTGTCACAATCATTTACCTGTATAGGGACCCTTTCCCCTCTCAACACCTATAGAAATATATTCTGTTTGGTCTGAAAACATGACCCAAACAAGGGGTGAGAAATAAATCCTAGTAGGAAACCACTAAAGGCAGGCGCCCAACATTTAGTGAAAATGTGCAATAAAAGTTTGCAGTAGTAAATGAAATAAACTAATTAGTACTCAAAAGTAACTAACTTGACCGGTTATATTGTAATTTTTAATATTCATTTAACCATGCCAAGCCTATGCTTTAACTTCACAGGTATAACATATAAAAATCACCATGTATAAAATTCATGATAACACTGTTCTCAGACATACAAACCATACCCTAAGGTAAGTAGAGTCAAAACCCATAGGTGCATTCCCATAGGCACAATGAATATCACCTATATGAATTGAATCCATTTCCCACAGGCATAGGAACTACTGCCCACATGCATGAAGATGGTTGCCTGTAGGGTAAACGAGACACTGCCCTCAGGCTATACAAGTAACCGGTCTGAGCCCAATATATAAGAAAGAAATTATATACAATTCCTATCAGGAAAATTATAAATCATGCAAAATTTTATTGTATACCCTCGGGTAACCTGGCCAAATGGCTAAACAGAAGAACACACCCCAGTGGTGGTCCTAGATCCAATCAGTGATCCCAAACAATAGTTTTAACTTATCAAAAATTTATCTATGCAATTATATATAATTTTTTCACAAAGGCCACCAGCATACGACACCCCAAACATGGGTTCGTAGCACCACATTACACAAATTCAAGTCAACAGTTGGAAATAAACACCAGACTACCTACCTAGATCACCCCTGATCAGTATATGTGAATGTCACCTCTAAAAACAAACGAGAACAACACAAATCTTGGGGAACATAATCTTGTTCAAGCTCAAATAACATTCCCTCCAGATAGAATTGGTATGATAGGTTCTAGGGGAATGAAGAGCTTACTAGTTCGGTTCCAAGTAGATTGATGGATATGGAATCAGGATCCCGGTGTGCGGTTGGGAGATCCTTGAAGCTTTGGCCGTCCTCCCAAGCTCCTTTGGAATTCTACGCATCCTCTATGAACAGAGGAGGCTACTGCTGGTTTTAAGCAAAAAAAAAACTACATGGCGTGTACTCTCAAGTACAGAGTATGTACTTTTTATTTTTTAAACTATTCCTCTGGAGGCCCCTCACCAGCGTGGCATGGTTCATCATTCAACATGAGTACACGACCTGTAATACCTAAGTACATGTTGTGTATTGTCTCTGAGTTGGCAGCTGCCTTTACCAGCTTACTATTCACCTACCGAATGACTACAGGTCGTATAAATACCCACAACACAGAGTGGAGTCTGTTTTTACACCTTTCATCACCAGCATAGCTACACACCCTATGTTCTCATCCCACACGACCAAAATACATGGTGTGTTGAAATGTACATGGTGTGTACCCAAAAAATTTGGGATGATTCACCATTTTCCTTATTCACTCAAAAACACTTAAGGAATACTGAAAAGAAGAAACCCGTACCTCAAGAATAAGAACCGGGTTCTTACAGACTTCCCCCCTTAAAAAAATTCATCCCTAACTTTCTCTCCCAATGGTGGTGAAGATAAAGCTGAGAACAACTCTATCCACTGAGCATGTATGTCAGTCTCCTGTTCCCAGTTTTCATCCTGCACTCGGCAATGATTCTATAGCACCCATACGAGATGAAATCACCAGGCTCAGAGAACCGTCATGATCCTATCAACAATAAGAATCAGATTCTCCTCAAAGGATGCATCGTCCTGAAGCTCAACCTCCTTGGGTTGAAAAACGTGTGACATGTCTGAGTGATGAAAGAGAAACTGTGATACATGGAAGATGTCATGCATGGCCCAGTACCTCTGTGCTAACTGAAACTGATATGCAACTGGCCCAGATATCTCCAGAATCTCAAATGGCCCTACATACCTCGGTGAAAGTTAACCTTATCTCATAATCCACCTGTTTCCCAACCTCGGTGAAACACGCAAGGAAACCTAATCCCTACCCATGAACTCCCATGGTCGTCTATGGCGATTAGCATAAGATTTCTTATGAGACTGCGCAATAGCCATCCTCTTGTGTATCAACTGGACCTACTATGAAGTCTCCTGCATGATATGTGTTCCCAGTGAAGCTGCCTCACCTTCCACTGTCTAGCACAAAGGTGATCATCATGGCCTACCATATAAAGCCTTGTATGGTTCCATATCAATAGTTTCCTAACAATTATTATTAGAGGAAAACTCGACCAGGGGTATATGCTTCATCCAAGAGCCCCCAAAATCCAGGATGCATGCACACAACATGTCCTCATACACCTGTATTGTATGATCTGACTGGCCATTGGTCTGAGGGTAGTATTATGTGATCATAAGTACCTGTGTACCCAGAGCCCTCAGAAAACTATTCCAGAAATGAGACATAAAATTGGGGTCCCTATCTGAAATGATAGAATGAGGGACCCCATGAAGACATATGATCTCTCCGATATACAGATTCTCGAGAACGTCAACACCAAAGATCTCCTTGATTGACAAAAAGTGAGCTACCTTCGTGAGTTTGTCCACAACGACCCACACAACATCATTGCCTCATGGTGACCTTGGAAACCTGGTCACGAAATACATAGCATCATCCTCCCATTTGCACTCCAGTATGGGTAACTATTGTAACAGTTCACCTAGACTCTGATGCACCTCCTTCAAATGATAACTAGTGGACATCTCGTAACAAAACTAGCAACTTCTCTCTTCATACTCGGCCACCAATACTAACATCTCAAGTCACGGTACATTTTGGTAACTCCAGGATGAACTGCCCAAGCTGAAGCATGAAAATCCCACATCAACTCCTCACGCACATCCCCTGGAACCCACACTCATCCATGGATACGCAGTACCTAATCATCGCCTATCGTCCATCCAGTAGCAGGGTTCTCACTTTTCACCAACTCCTGTAGAACTAGGCCTTCTGAATCTGATAGATGTTTCATCCTCACTCTATCCAGGAAGGCGGATGTCATAACTAAGGAATAATGATAGGTTTTCCCCTAACTATCGTGCTCCTCCAAATGCATCTCAGAGATCAAAGCCATAAGCTGCAACTCACCACTGGCCTCATGAACTTTCTGTGTCTGAGTCTTCCTACTTAGTGCATCAGCAACTGCATTACCGTTACCAGGTGTATAAGCAGGCTCAGAGTCGAAGGACTGAAGGTATTCAACCCACATTCACTATCTCTAATTCAAGTCACGATGGGTGAAGATATATTTAAAACTTTTTTGGTCCGTAAACACCAAAAAAATGCTCTCCCAAGAGATAATGTCTCCAAAAGCATAACATATGAACAATTGCAGCCATCTCGAGGTCATGCGTCGGGTAATTCCTCTCATGTGGCCTCAACATCCAAGACCCGTACGCAACAACTCGATCGCCCTAAATCAACACTGCTCCCATCCCAATACCTGATGCATCATAATAGGCTGTATAGATCATCCCTTGCTCAGGAAGTATCGGGATTGGTGCTGAGGTCAACCTCCCCTTTAGCTCTTAAAAGGCTGTCTCGCAAGCTTCTGTCCAAACGAACTTCACAACCCTTTTTGTCAGACACCTCAACAGCGCTGCTAAGCAAGAGAAGTCCTATATAAAGTGAATGTAGTAACTAGACAGCCCCAAGAAACTACGTATATCAAACATGTTCTTAGGATTCTCCCAGGAAACTACTGCTCTCACTTTCTGTAGGTCAACTGCAACTCCTGCCTCTGAGATAATATGAATCAAGAAGTTTATCCGGTCCATCCAAAAGTGTCACTTTGAGAGCATAGCATATAGACTTTGCTCCCTCAGTGTACTCAATACGATCTCAATATGGGTAGCATGGTCGTGTCATGTGTGGGAGTACACCAAGATGTCATCCACACAAACTACCACAAAAAAGTCCAAATAGGAGTGGAACACACGATTCATCAGATCCATGAAAACTGCTGGTGCGTTTGTGAGTCTGAACGGCATTACCCGGTATTATATAGACAATTCCAACTATTGGAGGCTATGAGAGGTATATCAGATTTTCTAACGCGCAAACGATGATATCAGGATCTCAAGTAAATCTTCAAGAACACTCTTGATCACTGAAGTTGATAAAAAAGATCATCAATTCTCGGTAAGGGATGTCGGTTCTTAATCGTCAGCAAGTTCAGCTTCCGATAATACACACAAAGTCTAAGGGAATTGTCCCCCTTTTTTGAAAAAAGGACCGGTGAACCCCAAGGAGAAGTGTTATGTCGGATGAAACACTTTGACTGAAACTCTTTTAACTGTCTCTTGAGCTCCAGAAACTCCAGTGTACCCATCCTATAAGGATAAATGGATACTGGTGCCGCTCTTGGTACAATCTCGATCGAGAAATCCACCTCTTTCACTGGAGGTAGACATGAAAAGTCATCTGGGAAGACTTCCCTGAAACGATCAACTATTGAAGGTAACTCCTTAGGACATGTCCCTTGATCATCCAGATATAATCTCACAATCTGGGCTGTCACTCCACCTCTCCCACACTGCTCAGGTCCAGCTCGGATCGCCTGGACATCCCACTCGCCTTTGTATAGAAACTCTCCACCCTTTGGTGACGTAAAACTCACCATGCGATTATTATAATCCACAAAGGCTCGAAAAGGTACCAACCAGTCCATCTCAAGAATGACATCATAGCTTGTTACCTCCAAGACATAGAGGTCCCATAGAAAGTGAAACCCACCAACCTCAAGGGGGCACTCCCTGGACTGACACACACCATCCGTTCTAGTTCCCCACGTAGTGCATAAAGTCATTACATCAGAAGAAGAAGAAACACAGATCCCAAGGCTCTCCACAACGGGAACAGATATAAAGCTATGTTTAACACCCATATCGAAAAGTACTGAAGATAAAATAGAAGCTAATATAATAGTACCTCTGATAGTAGAAGGTCCGAGATCCTTCTCTTGTTGGGTCTGTTGCACTGCATATACCTGCCGAGTGCCGCGGCCCTGCAACACAGCCTGGCTACCCTGAGTTGTCCCTCCCTACTGCCTCTGAGATCCTGTTGTCTTTCTACCACGACCACGACCACCATTTATTCCTTTACACCCTGACGTATCTCAGATTCCTTACTAGTAAGAAGCTGCTGGTCCTACTCCCACACACGGAGTCTACACAGAACCGCTCTAACTAGCCACTGGTGGAAATGCCCTGCAAAAGTGCTACAGATGGCCCATACTACCACAAGCACGACATTCCACTAGGTCACATGGAAATTGTGGTATCATGTGACCCTCCTTACCACCCTAGTAGCACATGACCTGGCCACCTAAAGCATTCCTTTGGATGGTACTGCCACCATGATAGAAATCCATCAGTATCTTCCTCTTACCGATATAAATAGTACCATAAACTGGTGTCAAACCGCGCTGGCCCACATCACTAGCTTCTCGCAGTTTCCGCTCAGTAATCAGTGCCTGGTTAAAAATAACATGTACAAAGGGAAACCTAAAAACATTTACCAGTGCTCGTAGGTCATATCAAAGATCACCCTGAATTCATCTATCCCTCAACGTCTCATCACCCACTAGAACGGGTGCAAAACGCTGAATCTCGGTGAAGCGAGCAGAATAATCCATCACTGACATAGTTCCCTACAAAGATTCGTGATATCTCGAGCATGATCTTCCCTCAACGTCTCTGGGAAAAAGAATTTATATTAGGATATATGAAAATCATCACACGCCATGTCTCTGTGATGCTCAGATTGGGTGGTAAAATCCCACCACCTCTTGGATGAATCACACAGAATGTATGTAGTGAGATTGAACCTCTACCATAGAGCCATCTCCAAATTATCAAAAATAGTCTGCATAGACCCCAGCCAAGACTCCTCAACCTATTTTCCGACATCCCCTAAAAATGTAGGCGGATGCTGCTGCTGGAAAATACGAGTCAGCTCTTCCATAGATGTGGCAGCCGTAGTGCTCCCTTAAACGTCTGCATGGACCACATAAATCCTTCAATGAACTGTGCATCTACGCCTAAGTTCGATATAATGGCTGGTGCCAAATTTGGCCCTGCTGTAGGATCCATCAAAAGCCCATGGCCTCCTATTTCCAGAGTATAATCGTTGCTTCTCTCTTGGAGAACAACCAGTGGTCATCTCGGCAGAATGACTCTATAAGGAAAAAAACATGCTTTAGATTTAAGTTTATCAAAGGCTGAAAAATAGGAGACCAAGAAGGGAACAAGATAAAGAAAGAATTCAAAATTTACAAAACGTGACTACACGGCGTGTATAAAAACTACACGACATGTTCTCGCAAGCCATTTACATGGGTGTATTCTCCAGCTAAAACAGGTCATGTAACACCCCAAACACACGACATGTCCTCATACTACACGACATGTACTTGAATCCTCCTACCCTTCTCGGGTCCTTCTATATGGCTAGGCCACATAGCTCTCTTCTGAACAAGACTACATGGTGTTTATAACACCAACATGGCATGTAAGGTTAAATTTCCAACTTCCTGTGTCGTTCGTGACATGGACAACTACTTGGATGACACTTCACAGCGTGTTACAAATGCACACGGCATGTACACCATCCATTTTCCCCAGCCACATGGCTAAGTCCACATGGTCTCCCAGTGGTCAAGACTACACGACATATCCCACAGGTACACAGTGTGTTCAAGAAGAGTTAACACCGACACATGTTGTTAGTGACATGGCTAGGTACCTGGGTCAGACAACACGACGTGTTCAAGGTGAACACGGTGTGTATGTCTTATGGTTTCGTCATCCGTGTTATTAGTTACACTGGTAGACACTAGGTCTAAACTACACGACGTGTACAACAGGTACACAGCGTGTTTCCCCCAAGTCATTCTTTACCCCATGTCCCCGCCCATATGGTCTATGACACAGGAAGAGGCTAAACATCTTGTACTTCGGGTACATGGTATGTACTAAATTTTTTTTTCATTTCTTCTCGAAAAAAAAAGAACACATCGTGTGTCTCCATAGAACTACACGGCGTGTATACTAGGTTTTTCCAGACAGTAAGCCTCAAAAACTACCCCAGAACCTAGAAAAACACTGAAACAGCACCTAAGTGCCCAATTCCATTCCTTGAGGTCCCATACTCCCCATGAATCAAATCTTGTAGTCTTATACATTTTATAATCAGGAATAAACATTAATGATCTACCAAATTCCGGTTATTGAGGGCCCCTACTCCCCAAAAACTAATGTTTTTTGTTCATTATATCAACAAACTCACACAAAAATACCCTATAAAATAGCAGGTTTTTATCAAAGCAGATAGCACAACAGAATGATTTTATAGCACAACATTTATCACAATAACATGCAATTTATAATGCACCAACATGGGATGGAAACTATACATGGAATTTGATTCTAACATGTGCCTAAATTATCCATGAGATGTCATACCCTCATCTCATCGGGTTGTATTTAAATAGAACCCATGTATAACATATAAACAACAAAATCGCAAGTGCATCACCCAATGGTGAAAATTCAATCAACTGTAAAATTGGAATACCAGTAATAATTGAAATAACCGAGGTAGACTGGATTTCCCTATATACGGGTTAGCTACTCCCGGGTACAACTTATTACCAACTACCATTTACATCATATCCCTGACTAATGCTACAAATAGTATGTCAAAGAAAATATGCTGCTTTGATACCACTTTTTAACGTCCCAGATTTAGTTTCCACTCAACAGGTGCCCCGAACCTAATTGGTCACATGACCTCTAGCGCATATTCCTAAACGCTAGAGGCTGCCAACTGGCAGCGATAGCCCATGTCTAATAGTGGGGAAACTATGACCTCATTTGTCAAAGTCAAGCGCAGAGGAAAATAATTATATAACATACAACATCGGAAGCAGAAAACAACATACAACTGAAATGGAAAACTGATGTAAAAGAGAACCAGCAGTCATATATATAGAGATGCAGCATGTCACTAATTCTATGAAAATATCCTTAACAAGATACACTGAAATACAATACAATACATGTCTAGTAAATGGTATAGCCAAATAAAACCAATGGAGAGTACACAAAATGCAGCATCATTGCAAGCCCAGACTCGGTCCCACGCTATCCTACCCCTCTGCCACAATCATGTTATTGTATGGGGAACCTTTCCCCTATAGACACCTGCAGCAATACAGTCTGCTGGGCTGAAGACATGACCCAAACAGGGTGTGAGAAATAAATCCCATTAGGCAACCACCAATGGCCCATGCCCAACAGTCAGTGAAAATTTGCAACAAAAATGTACAATATTAAATGCAATAAACTAAGCTGTACACAAAAGTAACTAAATTGACCAGTTATATTACCATATTAAAGATTCATTTAACCGTTCCAATAATGTGATTTATCTTTATAGGTATAACATATAAAAATCACCATGGTGAACATTAATGATAACACTATCCCCAGACATACAAAACTTACCCGCAGTTAAGAAGAGTCAAAACCCATAGGGGTCTTCCCACAAGCATAACGAATATCTCCCATAGGTGTACAAAGTGTCAGCCATAGGCACAGAATCTATTTCCCACAAGCATAGGAACTACTGCCCACAGGCATGAAGAAGGTTTCCCACAGGCTAAATGAGACACTACCCTCAGGCTATACAAGTAACCGGGATGAGCTCAACATATAAGCAAGCAATTATATACAATTTCTATCAAGTCAATTTTAAAGCATTCTAAATTTTATGGTATACCCTCGGGTAACCTATCCAAATGGATAAATAGAGGAACGCACCCCAGGGGTGGTCCTCGATCCAATTAGTGATCTCAAACAGTAATATTAACTTGTTAAATATTTATATATGAAATTCTAGATAATTTTCAGCCAAATCCACATCCATACAACACACCAAACATGGGTTTTTAGCACAAAGGTACACATATTCAACTCAACAGTTGGAAATAAACACCATACCACCTACCTCGATCACCCCTGATCGGTATATGTGAACGTCGCCTCCCGAAACAAATGAGAATAGTGAATATCTTAGGTGAACATAATCCCGGTCAAACTCAAATAAAATTCCCTTTGGAAAGAATTGGTACGATAGGTTCTAGGAGAAGGAAGAGTATAATCGTTCAGTTCTAAGGAGATCGATAGATACGAAATTGGGTTCCCGGTGTGCGGTCAAGAGATCTTTGATGCTCCAGCCGTCCTCCTCAGCTCCTCTAGCATTCTAAACTTCCTCTATGAACAGAATAGGATAATTCCCGTTTTAGGGGAAAAAATAAAACTACACTCTATGTAATCTCAACTACACGGCGTGTACTTTTAATTTTTTAAACTATTCCTCTAGTAGCCCCTCGCCAGTGTGACACTGTTCATCTATCGACATGAGTAGACGGATTTTAATACCTGAGTACATATCATACACTATCGCTCAGTTGGAGGATTCCTTTACCGCCTTACTATTCACCTGCCGACTAACTACACAGCGTGTATATACCCACTACACATCATGTAGTTTGTTTTTACACCTTTCATCCCTAGAATTTATACACGCCCTGTGTACTCATCCCACATAGCCAAAGTATACGGTGTCTAGAAAATTACACGCCATGTACTAACAAAATTTGGGATGTTTCCCCATTTTCCTTATTTTCTCAAAATCCCTAAGTAAAAAGGAAAAGAAGAAACCTGTACCTCAAGAATAAGAACTGGGTTCTTACACCCTTAATGAGAATATGAGCTCAACCTTGTTTTGTTTCATTTTTAAGGAATCAATTAAGTGTTCCATGTTTGATAAAAACGGATATACGAAAGGGAATAAATTTTTTCTCAAAAAAAATGGTGTAATTTATGTATTAAAATGTAATGTGGGAATCATATATAGAAATATAGTTTAACAAGGATAATAAACCATTTTATCATTTAGGATGAAATTACTTATATATTATTGTAATATAATAAATTATTAATCGTCTTTGAGTACTGGATTTGGGGCAAGGATAGTTGGTTTTATAGGAAGCTTAATAAAAACACTGGGAACTATATTTATGAAAAATTAGACTATGGAAAATAAACTTATGATAATATTAGAGGATAATTATATAATAACATCCTAATGTTTTTGTAAGGTCGATATTATATGGGTCTTCCATGAAATACATCCATGTATGGGTTCAATAAGTAGATGTTGTTCCTACATAGATTAACTTTGGGGTAATACCCACCAAAATGGGAAGATGCATTGACCTGAACATCTATCAGTGCATGAAAATGAGTCTTAATGTGAACATGTTTTTACCCTCACAGTGTAACAACCCAAGCTTCCACGGTACGCTTCTCTTTCAATAATGCAATAGCTTGCATTGTACGCAAGTTCGAGATTCTAACACACCGCGACCAATCAAAGTAGCCATTATGAATAGTAATACCCACTTTTTGAAATTATATAAATTTTATATGTCAAAATTGACTTCATTTTTTGATTTTGAATATCAAAATTATCCTATGTTGAATTTTTTGTATTTTTCAAAGAACATCTAATTTTCAATGAATAGTGAGAAATTCTTAAAAACATCTATTTTAATCCAAATTATTTATAGTGATAAATTATACAATTGAGTGGTTTTAAAGTATAATTGGAATATAATTTTACCAATTTATCCATGGGTGGTCATTATAATTAATTTCACATTGAAATTGGACATAAACAATTGTCAATCTATTGATTGATATTGTTTCTTAAAAACAAGCTATTTGTTTTGACAACGAAAATTAGTTATTTAATAAATTAATTCAACATACATGTTTTGAATTTTGTAAAATAGACATCATTTTTGACGTCAAAATATCAAATATATCATAGGGTGAATTTTTTGTTTTTTTTCCGAAAAACTTCAATTTTTGATGAATAATGAAACCACTAAGTGGAAGTTAAAAAACTTATTTTTCGTTTAATTTAAACTTTACCACTTTTGTGAATATATTTTAAAAAATACAACATAAATGGTTTTCATTTAAAAGTAAAATGTGGTTCAATGGGATTAAAATAATTTTTTGGTGAATACTAACTTTTAAGTTTTATTAATCGCGATTAAAGGTAATTATTGTAATTAAAGGTAAAAAAATGTTATAATAATATTAAATTACCATGACACATTTCCTACCCTTATTGGATGATTCATGGCCGACCAATACAATCCATGGGTCAACTGGGGGACCCCATGGAGCTACTTGGGTAAGAAAATGACATTAATAACATGTTATATAAAGTTAAAATAAAAATGTCACAAACAAGTATTGTTTTACTAAAACAATTATTACATGGGATTGTACAAGTCATATTTTTAACTATAAATAGTAATTTGAAATATAAAAATATTTCCTACATCATAGTATTTTTTTTATAATTTTTAGACATTAAATAAATTAATTTATTTATGACACCATGATGATGCAGCAATTACCTCACTAATGATCAATTTAAATAAAATGAAAAGATAAGGTGAAATATAAAACATAAACATGTAAAAAACCTATTAGATGAGTATATTTAGAACCCTTATCAGCTTAGCCTTGAAATATATAATTTCGGGACCTTTAAAATCCGAAAAGCATTTTAAAATAAAGTGACATTTCAGGACTTTCCAAGAGTGCCCCCCCCCCTCTCCTCTTATAAAAGGCCCCCACCTCTACCTCCTTATTCATATCATCAATGCCATTTGGATCAGCCAACCTATTTTAAAATACTCTCTAAAATTCCCTCTATTACTCCTAGAAGCCTCACTTTGGGCAGATGTCTTCCCACGGAAGCCTTTGTCTCAAATCAAAAAGAGTTACCCGATTTTAAAGGTAATGTCTTCACTTGTGTTATTTTGTTTTTTTGCTTCTCAGACCCCCTATACTTTTTTTATTCTTATATTTGGTAACAACACCATTATCCTCAATATACTAGTATGTTGTTATGATATTGATTTGATTTTAAATTACACACACCTTCCTCTAATGGTTAAAGAACATACTGTTTCTGTGAGTGGGGAATTACTACCTCGTGAAACGATGATTGTTCAGTCTTTATTTAACACCTCTCATGGTGGACATTATGATGACACCATTTATATATATGATATATATTATGTTTACATTTTCTATATTCTTCTGTAATTTTTATTTATGGTATACCTTTATGATCTCCATTATGGGTAAACGTGATTATTTCTTTTTAGGAAGTGTGGACTACAACCCACTCAAAGTGATTTGAATCATTAATGCCATATGTGGGATGTATAAAGGATGGAGTTAATGATGATATATATGATATTAAAAAAGAATTATAATGTACCTTTATATTAATAATATTTCATTCCATTAAATATGAAATAGAAATGAAAGTAGCATTCATGCGTACGTACGGCTTACCGTCTCCATGAACGGTGAATTTCATTTCTTACCTCTAAATGTTATGTAATATTATAAATGCATGTATCTAATGGATATATATGATATATATGATATCTGAATCATGAATATAATTTTGGATATAATGGATATTCTACCACATAAACAACTTGTAATTATAAGAAGTTTATTGTTGACTCAAGTACCAAAGATCGACAAAATGACCGTTATTAACTTAAATGACTACATAATTTTCATAACATGTTAATAAGTGATATAAAAGAAATAATGAACATGAAAAAGGTTCTTATGAAAATAGAAAATAACACTATTTTATTATTCAGGAGGTTAAAGAATGATGAAGTCAAGTCGGACACGAGGTAAGGGACTTCGTCTCAATCTCCTTTCATTGAGGCATATTTAGTTTTATACACAACTTTATTTTATACGGTGTATAAAACCCTTTGAATTTTACGTTTATTCAAAAATAATATTTTTTCTACGAAGCTTTTTACTAAACAAAAAAAGGGAATGTTTTTATGTCGTACGTATGTGGCGAAAACGACTTCTCTGCCGCCATGACCATTATTTGAGTTTCGGCTTCTTCTAAAAGCCATAAATATTTCTTAAAATGAAAAATAAATACAATGTTTTAATTTTCTTTTATTTTGGTATTGAAAATGGTTTTGATAATGTTTTTATTATATCATCTTGTTGTATTGATATATTGTGATTGAAATGTGGAAATGTTATGTTTCCTTTATGAATGGTTTATGTGATATGATTTTGTTATTATTAATGATATGTTTAAACCTTTTCATATAAGTAATGAATTGGACTTAATAAATGATGGGTAGAGCCCGATATATCTCCTCGATGCATCGATAGGTATCATGAGACAAACTAGTGTCTTGGCATGAGTCCTTGACAAAATCTTATTTTTAGTCTTGGAACGATGCCTTGGCTAAGTGGTTATGATAGTCTGGCATTATGCATTACGACATTATGAATGTGGTTAGTGATATTGCATGTGATTATTCGACTAGTAGAATATCAATGTGAATAAATCAATGGAATTATTTCATTTTAATTTTGCCATATTATGCTGATGTTCATGTTTAAAAGGCTTTTGTTTTAGTTATACATTTCCTTAAATGTTTATGTTTATTTATAAAATTTTCCGCTATATTGTTATCCTTACTGAGCATCTAAGCTCACCCCTTTCTATGTTTTATTTTTCCCAGGATGTGAAGAAATATATTATGACTAACCAACAAGGATAGTTTGAAGTGGATATGAGTGTGGACTATGGAGACTATGTTATTGTGATTTTTCACTTTATGATATAATGTAATATTTATGAATGTATCTAGTGTTTCCAAGGCTACTAAAATAATCGGTATTTCGAGACTTGATCTTTTGTGATCATGCCAATGTTACGTAATAATGCAATGACTCTAGGTAACTAGGGTCGGGGTGTTACAGTTGGTATCAGAGGAAGTTTAGTACTAACCTAGGAAGCTAGATTTAGAAAAACTCTTATTAGAGCACATAGCCCTAAGATATACTTTGAGGATTAGTAGAAAATAACTTCCTAGAATTTTGGTATTATAGAGATTTAGTGATTTTTACGAGAAATACATCCCTGTTTGGATACGAGCAGGTAGAGTCGGCTCTGGCACAGATGTACCTAGGGGTAAAACTCGAAAACACCGCTTTGAGCTAGACTCGACCGGGAACTGGTGCACAACAACGGGCCTTGCTTAACTCTTGGTTACAACACTCTCGAGGGATATGCTTAGGATAATTCTCATTTTCATTACAAACCATTATGAAAGGTTTATGTGTATATACTTCCAAAAAAGACAACATTTTTATGATTATGGATTATATCAAAAAATAGTTCAATTTATGTTAACTGTTTTGCATGTTTGTTATTATGTATTTCAATTCATAAACTAATCTAGATTATGATATTTTTTTTAGAAATGGCGCCTAGTGGATGGAATGAAAACTTTACCAATGAACACACTCCATGTATATATTTCCCTGTTACTAAAGATAAATATAGTGGAGCTGGTGATACAACCGATGCTGATCAGCTTATCACCATACTGGGACAACTCAATCAGGTTATGAATAATAACCTTACTCATATAGAGCACCCTGATCCGCAACATAGAGAACCAATGTTAGACCACTTCATGAGGTAACAACCACCAACAATCAATGGGAGTAAAAGTCCATTAGTAGTTGAACATTAGATAAATTCCTTAGAGAAAATATTCCATGCCTTGGGGAGTAGTGAAAGGGAAAAGGTTATCATTGCAGTTTACCACCTCACTGGAGATGCTCATCAATGGTGTTCATTGGTTCCAAATAAAAAGGAAGATGAAGAAGTATCAAATATGGAATAGAGGGATTTCAACGATCTTTTCTTAGAAAAATACTTTCATAATGACCATCGAGGAGATATGGAAAGTCAATTTCCAAGTCTAAGGCAAAAAGGGGATGAGAATGTCACAAAGTATGAGTCTAACATTACAAGGTTAGTGAAGCATGCTGCCTTTTATATACGTAACCCAATAAGTAAGTTTGATCATTTCTTTGATAGGTTAAAACCATTTCTTTGTCGATCTTTAATATCGCAATCTTTCTCAACATACGAAGATATATTCTGGTGTTCTATCAAGACAGAAAAGGAATTCTCTAAATATTTTGATAATAAAGAAAAGAAAGAGAAGAATAGAACGGTGGAACAAGAGAAAGATAAAAGGAAAATGGTAAAGAAGGATTTTCCATTATGCAATAAATGTGGAAAGAATCACCCCGCTACTTTCCTAAAAGGTATAGGAGTTAGTTATAAGTGTGGAGAAAAAGGTCACCAGGATCGTGATTGCAAGGGAAAGAAAGAGAAAATCAATGTTGAATGCTACAATTTTAGGGAAATGGGGCATTATGAAAATGAATTACCTAAGTTCCAAGGAAACATACCTCAGAAATAGTCAAGGGAGCAAGGCCAATTTTATGTTGTTACTATAGTTGAAGTGGAATAATTATTATATGTGTGTTTTTGGACTCAAGAACTATATTATGGTTATAATAATAATGTGATATATATATAAGGATTATACTGCAGTACTTGTTTTTTCATTAAGGTTTTAATGTGATGAAGGTAATCATATTTTTATTATGTGACAATAAGAGAAACATGACTCTGTTTTGGGAATCTAACGAGTCATTTCTGAATTTAGAGACCTTTTAGAAAAAGTCTGGAAAGAGGTATATTAGATAACTATAAAGGTTGGAATGGATTAATTTTAACATTGGATATTATTGCTTAATGTTTAAACATTTCTAAAGATTATTTTTGGAATATTATAATACTATAGTGTTAGGAAAATGACAACTTGATGGTCGGGAGATAACCCGTTGCGTCAGACAAAGCTGTAGGAATCAAACCCACAACCGTAGTGTGATAGGCCTTTATTACCTACCACTAGCCTATAGGAAGTCCCTAGTTATTACAAAATAGTTTTCCTAATCTAAATGGCATGTTTTAATATTTTTATCCTTGTATGATTTGGATAAATATAATATTTTTGAGTTCTATTAACTTTTTGAGTGAAAGATGAGTTTGTGGTAGAAATTAGTTTAAGGTTGAAACTCTACTTGTCAAGCATATATATATATATATACCTATATCTTATTCTATGAATAAATTAATTCTTAAACTTTAGTAAATTGATATTAAAACAAAAAAATGTCTTATCCTAATACATAATGTTTTGTTGAAAAAATAATATTTTAAATCAACATAGATTGAAGGCTTTGAGGCCCTCTAATTTACATTTTTTTGTGATTGATTAACTCAATAACTCCGTAAAAATATTTACTTTTTTCATCCAGTTATATGTCTTTAATTTACAACAATGTTCTCCTAATCGATATCATAATTTGGTAGTGACTTTTTGCATTTCCCTTTCCCTCTTATTAAGGCTAAATTTTATTATCCTTATTTTCGATGTGGGTTTTCCACAAAAGTATTTACTATTTTGAACCTTTTATTTTCAAATACCATTTTGAGGATGCAATTTATTGAAGGAGAGGAGAATTTAACACCCCAAGAATCTACAATACACTTCTCTTTCAATAATGCAATAGCTTGCATTGTATGCAAGTTCGAGATTCTAACACACCGCGACCAATCAAAGTAGCTGCTATGAATAGTAATACCCACGTTTTGAAATTATATAAATTTTATATTTCAAAATGGGATTCATTTTTGGATTTGGAGTATCGAAATTATCCTATGTTGAATTTTTGGTATTTTTCTTAGAACATCCAATTTTTGATTAATAGTGAAAAATACTAAAAAATGACTTTTTTAATCAAAATAATTTATAGTGATAAATTATAATATTGAGTGGTTTTAAAGGATAATTAGAATATAATTTTACCATTTTATCCAATAGTGGTCATTATAATTAATTTCACTTTGAAATTGGACTTAAACAATTGTCAATCTTTTGATTGATATTGTTTCCTAAAAACACGCTATTTGTTTTGACAATGGAAATTAAATATTAAATTAATTAATCAAATATATATGTTTTGAATTTTTTAAAATAGACATCATTTTTGAATTCGGAATATGAAATATGGCTTAGGGTGATTTTTTGGTATTTTTCTGAAAACATCAATTTTTGATTAATAGTGAAACCACTAAGTAGTAGTTAAAAACTGATTTTTCGTTTAAATGAAACGTTACCACTTCTGTGATTTGATTTTCAAAAATCTGACATACATGGTTCTTATTAAGAAGTAAAATGTGGTTCAATGAGATTAAAGTAATTTTTTGGTGAATAGTAACTTTTATGTTTTATTAATCACGATTAAAGGTAATAAGTGTAATTTAATGTAAACATAATGTTATTATAGTATGAAATTACATTTACACATGTACTACCCTTATTGGATGATTCATGGACGACCAAGATAATCAATGGGTAAACTTGGGAACCCTATGGAGCCACTTGGGTATGAAATTGACATTAATAACATTTTATTTAATGTTAAAATAAAAATGTCACAAACATGTATTGTTTTACTTAAACAATTTTTACATGGGGTTATACAAGTCATATTTTTTACTATAAATAGTAATTGGAATGATTAAAATATTTCCTACATCATAGTATTTTTTTTATAATTTTTAGCCATTAAATAAATTAATTTATTTATGACACCATGATGATGCATCGATTACCTCATTAACGAACGATTTAAATAAAATTAAAAGATAAGGTAAAATATAAGAAATACACATGTCAAAAACCTATTGTATGAGTATATTTCTAGCCCTTATCACCTTATCCTCGAAATATATAATTTTTGGAACACTTAAAATCTGAAAATCATTTTAAAATAAAGTGACATTTCATGACTTTCCAAGAGTGACCCTCCTCTCCTCTTATAAAAGGACCCAACCTCTCCCACCTTATTCACACCCTCAAAGCCATTTTGATCGGCCAACCACTACCCAAATACTATCTCAACATCACTTTCTTACTCCAAGAAGCCTAACTTTGGGCAGAATTATTTCCAAGGAAGCCTTTGGCTCAAATCAAAAAGAGTTACCTGATTTTAATGGTAATGTCTTCACTTGTGTTCTTTTGTTTTATTTAGCTTCTCCAACCCCATAATTTTTTTTATTTCAATCTTTTGTAACAACACCAATATCTTCAATATACTATTTTTTTGATATGATATGGATTCTATTTACAATTACACACACCTTCATCTAAAGGTTAAAGAACATACGATTTCTGTGGGTGGCGAATTACTACCTCACGATATGATGATTGTTCAATCTTCTTTTAGTAAAACTATTTATATATATGATATATATTATGTTTATGTTTTCTTTATGCTTATATATTTTTCATTTGTTCCATACCTTTATGATCTCCACTATGGGTAAACGCGATAATTTCATTTTAGGAAGTGCGGACTACCGCCCCTCAAAGTGATTAGAATCGTTAATGCCATATGTGGGACGTATACAGGATGGAGTTAATGATGTTATATATGATATTATACTGTAATTATAATATACCTTTATATCATTATGATTTCATTCCATTAAATATGAAATATAAATTAAAGTAGAGTTCATGCATACGTACTGATTACCGTCTCCATGAACTGTGCATTTCATTTTATACCTCTAAATGTTATTTAATATTATAAATTCGTTTATCTACTTGATATATATGATATATATTATATCTAAATCATGAATATAATATTGGATATAATGGATATTCTACCACATAAACAAATTGTAATTATAATAATTTTATTGTTGACTCAAGTACCAATGATCGACAAAACGACCATTATTAACTTAAATGACTACATAATTTTCATAACATTGTAATAAGTTATAAAAAAAGAATAATGAACTTGAAAAAGGTTTTTAAGCAAGTAGAAATTATCTCTAGTTTATTATTCAGCAGGTTAAAGAATGATCGAGTCAAGTCGGACACGAGGTAAGGGACTTCGTCTCAATATCCTTTCATTGAGGCATATTTTGTTTTATACACAACTTTCTTTTATACGGTGTATAAAACCCTTTGACTTTTACATTTATTCAAATGGAATATTTTTTATACGAATTGTTTCTCTAAATGACAAAAGGGAATGTTTTTTTGTCGTACGTATGTAGTGACAACGACTTCTCCACCACCGTGACCATTATTTGAGTTTCGGCTTCCTCTACAAGCCATAACTTTATCTTAAAATGAAAAATAAATTCCATGTTTTAATTTTCTTTTATTTTGGTTTTGAAAATTGTTGTGATAATTTTTTTATTATATCAACATTTTGTATTGATATCTTGTGATTGAAATGTGAAAATGTTATGTTTCATTTATGCTTGTTTTATGTGATACGATTATGTTATGATTTATGATATGTTTAAACCTTTTCATAAAAGTAATTCATTGGGCTTAATAAGTGATGGGTGTGGCCAGCTATAGATCCTTAATGCATTGGAAGGTCTCATGAGACAAACTAGTGTCTTGGCATGAGGCCTTGAAAAAATCTTATTTGTAGTCTTGGCATGAGGCCTTGTTTATGTTGTTATGATTGTCTGGCATTATGCATTCCAAAATTATGAAAGTGGTTATTGATATTTCATGTGATTATTAGACTAGTAGAATATCCATGTGAATAAGTAAATGGCATTATTTCATTTTACTTTTTCTATATTGTGCTGAAGTTCAAGTTTAAAAGGCTTTTGTTTTAGTTATACATTGCCTTAAATGTTTATGTTTATTTATGAATGTTTCCGCTATATTTTTATCCTTACTGAGCATCTAAGCTCACCCCTTTCAATGTTTTATTTTTCCCAGGATGTGAAGAAATATTTTATGACGGACGTACAGGGATAGACTGAAGGGGATATGAGTGTGGAATATGGATACTATGTTATTGTGATTTTTCACTTTATAATGTAATGTAATATTTTTGAATGTATCTAGTGATTCTAAGGCTACTAAACTAATCGGTTTTTTTGAGACTTGATCTTTTTTGATCATGCCAATGTTATGTAATAATGCACAGAATCTGGGTAACTGGGGTCAGGGCATTACATACAGGGTATATACATCTGATTATTATAATTTTCTTTAAAATATATAGTAAAGGATTTGAAATAGATAAATCCCCAATGAATCCATTTTTATGATTATGAGATTAGTGATGCAAAAAAATTAGTATTTATTTTTCACTAGTATTGGAATTATACATTATGTTTTATAATGATATTATCTAATCTAGTTTATTACATCATATAGAAATAGTTCATAACTTAAGGAATTGAAACCAAATGAATTCACATAATCAAAAGAGAAAAACTGATTGTTTCATTATTTGTATTAATACAATCATTATAGGGGAACAATTATCTCAAATATTCTCATCGTTTGATAAAAAAGTATCTTGTAATTTCAAGAGAGAGAAGTAATTATTTAAGACTCTTGGATTAAAAGTGAAGATATTTAAATTGAGGAAGAGATAAAAAATGTTTGATAAAGGGATGAAATTAAAAAGGATTGTCCAAAATGATATAAATGTTTAATTAACCATTCAATTTGTTTTAATTGACTTAGAGTTTGATATAATTATGGAGATTAATTATACCATGATTCTAAATTGAAGGATATTTTTTTTACAATGTAAAATTATAATAATGTAATGATATTATACAATACACAATTCAATATCTAAACTTTAAATGGAATATAACTGAAGATAAGATAATCAATCAAGGTCCTCATTATGCTATTACTATATAAAAATATGGATGATTAATATATTTGTATTTAAATTCATAAATTGTTTCATTTGAGAATTTTATAAATGATTTCTTGGTTATAAGAATTGTTAAATATATCATGAAGGTACTGCTGTAAATTTTCATTAAGCATTTGAATGATAATGTTCAATAGTATCAGACACCATGAAAGACTATTTAGTATAAATTTTAAATTATTGGAAAATATATTCTGGAGTTCCGATAATATGTTCATGATGTTTTGATAATGATATTATAATAAAGAGATAATTCATATAGATAACGTAAATTGGATTGTACATACTACCTTTGAAATAATTAATGATTTTTAGAAAGAGTGATTTATACTATTACTTATGGGGTTACTAACATTTTTAGACTTAAGGAACATATAAAATAATTTTTGTTTTTTTTTAAGAAAATTGACGAATTTATTTTTTCAATACGGTTTTATGGTATTTCATGTTTTTACCATGTTTCAAGAGAATACATTATGATGGTAATTACATGTTTGGTATGTGAAGATTGAGTGATAATTCAAATTTTTTGGGAGGATTAATGAAAATTTCAAAATGGAAACTCAGTTACCTTATTTCAGAATTCATGGATCTTAATATTTTTGATGGGCCATAAGGTTAACCATTTATGAAATGGTTTAAGTTAATCATTTAATGTGGTTTTGATATATTAATTTATTACTTTACCATATGAAGATTTATGCATATTCAATAACCTGTGCTATTTTTTTCTATAATGATAACTAGATATTGACGGAAGGACTTATCTTTATATTATAGATATTAATATGAATTAAAAATTAGAATTTTTGGTTGAAGAATAAAAAATCATTATGAATATTAATTTCATGTTATAATTACTAATGTTGAAATTGATCAAAGCACAACCAAAATATGAAAATTAGACTATGAAATAGTCAAATTTAAAGTAATTATAATTTTAAATATTTATATATAGTAAAATAATCCATGAATTTTTTTAAAATGATCTTGAAACAAAAATTTTAACCAATTACAATAATTTATAATGAATCAGATAGACTTTTAAATAATCAAATATTAATGATTTTGAGGACCTTATCATTCCATTGATCATTAAATTTTTTATGAATAATGACCTCAATCACTCAATGTACCTTTTTATTATTTTCGTCAATTTCTATATCTTTACTTTCCACCATTGTTATTCTATTTAGAAACCTAGTTTTGAGTTATTCAAAATTTTATTTGAACTCTCTTTCCAATATTATTAAGAAAATATTTAATTAAAACTTTTTAGGATGGGGGTTTTCATATTGAATTCAAATATCAAACCCTTTACTACCATGTTCATGTTTAAATTTCATGGTTGTAATTTATTTAAGGTTGGGAGAATGAAACACCATTAAATTCAAAATGAATAAAATTTAATTTGATAGCATATGAAAATCACAACACAAATATTATATGAACATATAATACCCATATTACATTATACTATATTTATATTTTGAAATAAATTCACCATCATCAATATCATACATTACACACAAAATAAAGTTTACCATGTGTTACACACAACAGTGATTTTAAAAAAAGCATGACATATTATAATAATATTATTTATCAATATGATACTTATCAACTAGGAGTTGTAATGGTGGGTATGAATTGGATTAATTAAATTATTAAAAATATATTTTTACGTATTCGTTTTTTATTTAATAAATATATATTAAATGTTAATTATTTAACCTAAAATGAAATATTTTCTAAAAACATTATTTTTCTAAAAGATGGATTAGTCACGTGTTTCAAAAATATTTAAAATTTATTTCCTACCATTTTTAGAAACATTATTTCATAAAATTAATTCTATTTGTAAAATAATAATACCAATATTTTCTTAGGGTAATTGTTTTGGATTTTTCTGAAAAAATTAATTTTTGTGATGAATAGTTAAAAATAATAATTTTCAATTCAAAATGAACATTTTCATAAATTATATACAATTTTAAATTATAAGTTTATTATTTTAAAGTAAAATTAGATAAATTAAAATTTTCATTTTCAATTAATATAATTGGGTTAATTAGAATTAGTAACATCCTGATATTTTAAATTAAGAACATTGTAATCGATAATATATGTCACTGAAAACACCAAGCTTAAAAGATAATATAACACCATGAGATGTTGTGATATATTTATTTTTAATAAATTCAATTTATTCAAATGTTTTTGTTATATTCAAATGTGATTTAATCTTATGTGACATGGAATTATTTTTTTATGTGGTGTTACGTCCAACACTCTAATTAGCTTGTGTTACACGTAACACAAGTTTAAACGAAATGTGCATATTTACAAAATATTTTTATCGAATACAACATTTATAACAATGTGATTATATTAGAGGGTATTAATGGTAAAAATATTCTTAATAATTTTAATATATATTTATTATAAATTAAATAAGAATCATTTAAATGAAGAAGAAATATTCTCTGAAAAACTATATTTTTTCTAAATGACAGATTAGTCGTGCTTTTCACAGCAAAATTAAAATTATTTTTAAATAATTTGTGAAAAATTCTTCGGAAAAAAAATCATTCTTAAATCAGAACCCCAATATTATCTTTTGGTGAATTTTTGTGATATTTCTAAAAAGTTTCAATTTTTCAGAATTGTGAAAATGCTAAATTTTAATTGAAAAATGACTTTTTATTTAAATAATTTATATTGTAAAATTTTATTTTGAATTGGTTTTAATATTAAATTAATAAAATTTTATATCAATTAATATAATTTGTCTAATTGGAATTTATTTCTTATTTAATTTTTATATAAAAATATTATAAACATTTAAACATTTTCCCTTTTAAAATCCCACATTCTCATTTCATCTACTAGTTTATTTTAAATTAAATTCTACCACTAATGTCAATGGAGTTTGTAAACATGCATTCTGAATTTTGAATAATAACAATTTATATTATTTAGTAAGTTCAATGTAATTTTTTTCCATATTTATTAGTGAAAATAATTAAAATTAATTATTATGATAATAGTTATAATATAGGTTTTTACATTACATGTGTTAGTATTAAAACTAATACTACACACGCATTTGAATATTATTTTAAATTAAGAATAATTTATTTAAAATTATATAAAAAATATAATTTTACTTGTGTAATTAATGTAAAAATTACCTAGTTAAATAATAAGATACAAGTTACTGTGGTAAAAAATAACAAGAGAAAAATTGAATAAACATAAATACTAATAAAAAACATGATAATTTATTATTGTTTTTGAGGTTTCTATGGGACAAATAATCCCGCCCCTAAATTAGTATTCTATTTTTTATTCAAAATAGGAATTCAATACCTCCCAATAGTGAAAATTTTTGGTTATTTATAAAAATGAAACTCCTCTATGATTAAAAAAGTACACTCAGTCTCCCCCCTCTGTCACAAATTAAAATATATTTGGTTTATCCAATAACTTCCCAAATAAAAGAAAAACTTCCTACCCCTCATCATAAATTTATTATTTTTGGTATAAAATATTTATACATAGAGTCAATATATAATTTATAAATTTTACCTTACATTCCTTTTGAGATACGAAAACGTCACTCGTGTGTATGACAGAATATCACCTTGCGAAGCGATGTGATTCATATTTCACTAGTGTATCAAATAGATGGTGATAAAGATAAATTTATCGTTTATATGTTATATAAATTTCATAATTATGATTTTAATTACATATTTATCATTCATTAAGGATAATATATCATTTTTCAAACTTTTTCAATCAATGAAAGACAAAATCATTGTTTATGTGCTTGTGGACAACCACCTTCACAATGCAGTTGAACTCACTTTCCATCACCAAACCACATGGATGATATATATAAGTGCATAATTTTGTATTAATGACTTTATGATCATCCTTTAAAGGAAAAATATTACTAACCTTCTTTCCATAATGATCATTTTGAAATGGAAATATTACTTATTCGTATATAAGACCCACCATCTCCATAATTCATATGAGTGTATATTATGATGGTTCTACTAAACAATATTGTATATAAAATATCAATTTTTTGATCTCTATTTCATGGGTTTTATGTATCAAAATCTACCAAATCATTATGATATATTTCTCTCAATTTACCTTTTATTAAGACTTATTTGTTATTATGTACCAATTCACTTTTATTTGGAGTATATAATTTGTCTTTTAAATGTAACATCACAAATTATTCATTATTCATATTATATTATGTTTAAATTTTAATTTTTTCATCTATGTGGAATTTACATGAAAATTTACAAAAATTAATAGTTTTCATGAAATATCCTTTACTTTTTTGATTGTTAACTTCCTTGAGAAATAATAACTATATGGTAATATTTTTTCATTAGATATTAAATTTATCTTTAATATCGATATTATTGTTTTATGGATATAGTTATTTCCTTAAACTTATAATGATTTTACATATGGTGATTAATTTGAATTATATTTTATTAACATGGTAAGTATTTATAAATCTTTATCCTTTACTCAATATATATATTTGATAAAGGAAATTAGTATGAATTACATAAATTATTTGATTTATGGTAAATGATTTGGAAATGTAGTACATGGGTTGGGGAAAGATAATGTAATCCCATCAATGAATTAGTAGTCTCATGAGACAAATCAATTTGAAGAATCATATTTATTTATATCTATAGACAAACGATATCTAGGGGATATATATCGACATTAACTATCGTGAGGATAAATCATAAAAGTTCAAACATAAAAAAGTATACAATCCATCATTATTGATATTCAATGTGATTATTTTTGTATTTATAATATCCATGTTACATTTTTGAGGTCATATGATTATTTATATGGAATTGTTTGATCATATTATGTTTATTATATATTATGCACAAATTTTTGATTAATTGGCATGTGTTTCCTTCATTTACATTACAATATTGATTATTGTTTATTTACTCCTAATAGCTTCGACTGTAATTAAAACATACAATGCATTTGATCTTAAGCTTTCTTAAATTTCCATTCCTTGGGATATGAAGATGAATTATTAGAAATATTTTCAATAATTCTACACATATACTTTTGTTGTGATTTATTTTCTTTTCCCAATTGGAAATGTGCATCGAGTATGCAATATGGTTATCCAAATCTGATAATGTGTTTGGTCTTTCATAGTGATATTGATTTTATTTTATGATAATGTAATAATTTGGAACCAAATTTGGGATATTTAGGTTAGGGTCTCTATATAATCACATTCATATTAAATTTTATATCAAAACATGGTAAACTTTTGAAAATTTTGACTTTGAAAGCATGGTCTCTCATCATGTTAGTGGGATAAATTTCAAATTAAAATTGTAAAATTCTCTGAAATGAATTATGAAAAAATGAATCAATAGTTGGAATCCAAATAATTTAAAATTTCTAATATTTTCAACATTGTTTATGACGAAAATGAATTGTTAAAAAGTAAAAATTAATTACATCAGTTATTGTAAAATGGATTTATCAAGAGTTAAACTAAGAACATAAGGGATAAAAATGAATTAAAAAATTATACAACATACATTGGATATAATTATTTCAATAAAATACTCTATAGTATCAATAATGTACCATTTTATAAGCTTGTAAAAAGATAAAAATGTGGGTATTATAGAATCTTTCAATAAAATTAATAGTCACCTCACATATAAAATGTCACCCTCTATCATCTATTTTTCACAGTGTAAAACCTCTATGGTTCTTAAAAGACCATAAAAAATAACATATAACATTCAAACATTTATACTATAATACTTATATTTCTTATAAATCCATCCTAGGAAGGATTTACTATAATCCTAAGTAGGATACCCGAAGAATAAGTAACATTATTCATCGAGTATTTATATTTTATTTTCTCATCCACCAACATATATTATTATTAAATACTCTGATATAATATCCTTAATATATTCCATACACTATGGTGTTCCTATAATAATTTATCTTCCTGAAACCATCCCCACTTTGATCAAATGAATTATGAAATCATCAATCATGTGTACAGAGGATTACTACCTCATGAACCAATGTTATTTATTCTTATATTACCAACTTCCACAAATGAGTATATTGACGGATATAAACTGTATATATGATATTAATAAAATATTTATAACCCTAGATTAATAATTTCATATATATCTTAATGTTTATTCAATTACAAAGCTGATATAATAACATTGTTGATTTGTACGTTGGACTACCTCCTCTCGAAGTGATGTGATTCTTATTTCACAAATGCTTCACATGAAAGGTGATAAAGTTAATTATAATGATAAAATATGATATAAATGAAATAATTTCGATAATAATGATATAAAAAACATTTTTTAATGATAATATGTCCTTTTATTTCTTATATATTCAGTCACTTAATGATGATAACATTGATCCTATATATGTGGACCACCACCTTCACGATGTGATGTGACTCTCTATCCAAGACTACACACCATGGATGATATATATTTGTATATTATATGGTATATATTTTTTTATGATCATAATATATAGAATATATATTATTTAACTTATTTCCATAATGACCATTGAAAAGTTGAAATGAATCTCATGTGTATATATGGTTTACCGTCACTAAGATCATTACCTACATATTTTTTCATAAGAATCTGACATGAATTTTTAAAAAGTAAAATTGATTTGAAAATTTGGTAATTATTTATTTATTATTATTATAATGATAATGAATCTATGTAATATTCCTCTTAATTGTATATTAAATGAAAAAACATGTATAAGAAAACATTCTTATTAAGACATAAAATAATTAAAATAATGAAATATTTTTAATAAAAGGGTGAAATTTTGTTATAAAAGAATACAAAATGGTATTATAAATAATCATAGGTCTTTATTGTAAGTTAATAAAATGTTTATAACTACTATATAGTATTTCAATTAACATCTAATCAAATGGAAGCACGAGGTAAGGGATTTCTTCTCAATTTAAATTCGATGGAGACTTATTTGAAATTTCATTTTTATGTGGTGTATATAATTCTCATTTGACATGTAATATACCAACTAATTTTCATTTCATAGTATTTGATGTTTCGTATTGAATTATCTCATCCAAGGGGAATTTAATTAAAAAGTACCATGTATTAAAATTCCTTGTACAATCTCAGTTTCTTTTTGGATTGCCCACTTTCTCTTGAAACAATCACATTCTTATGATAAGATTATATTTGTAATTTAATGTCTCCTAAATATAGATAGTAATCAATGATGTATATGATGTATATGATGTATATGATTATTACTCAATGAATATTAAACCTATTTCTACCTTTTGTTTCGAACTCTTTGGTGGATAGTTCTTGACAATAGAGGTTTTCAAGTGCCTGAGGTATGATGTAAAATAATTAGGAATTTAAATATATAATAATTCATTTATTTTTATTCACGACATTTTAACAAGGAAATTATATCTAGATTCATTTAATTTTATGTTTATTGATTAAGTGGCATGCACTTTCAATTATTTACCTTTCTATATTTATTATGCACTATATATTTATTTAAATGGAATGTGTGATTATCTATTTACCTTTCCAAGAAGATTATTCATATTGATTGATGATAACATTAATTATATCTAACAGTTACTAAGAATTTTATCACACCCTTATTATTTTTCCTTTCCCAAGAAACCATGAAATGTACATTTTTAAAAAGAAATGATATGATAGAGGGAATAATGTACTAAATAAAAAATGATGTAATTATTGAATTAATATGTCATATAGAAATCGTATATGTATTAATTTTAAAAATAATAATAAAATATTCATTCCATTAATATTCAATTCAATGTATCTTACACCAATGTAAAAAACTAGACATTATCTCTCAGCTATTAGGTTTGGGGACATATAAATTTTTTTCCTACATGTTTTATTTTTTTTAATAGAAATAATCTTTATTGAAAATTTATTTTTATAAAATAATATATATATATATATATATTAAAAAATAATCAATTTAATAATTATTACTAATTATAATATAATAAGGATAAATTATTTTTTACTCTTTAAAAATATGCTTTCTTGGAATTTTTTTATGGGTCATGTGTTTTATATTTAAATAATTTGTAAGAATTATTTTTTATAATAAAATAAAATATATTTAATATTTTAAATCCTAATTTATAAATTTGGAATAAATTTCAATTTCATTATCTGATAAATTAATAAGTTACAATGTAAAAAATGAGTTACAACGGTAAATGTAAAATGAGATAAAATTGTTTAACTGATTAGTGAAGAATGACATTATCTTAAAAATTATCTCTAAACCATTATAAATGGGAATTTTTTAATTCTCTTTATACTATCTTCATTTTTTCTACTTTTTATACACTATCCTTGTAAAAATGACATTATTTACAAATTAAGGAGTCATTATTTGTGGAAATGCCCCTTATGATCACCTATATAATGAAACCTCCTATACCCACCTCAAAACAAATATCCATTAGTTTCTTCTTTAATAGATTCCCAAATACTCTAATTAACTATCCTATCCAACAATTAATATCATTTGATTATAAGGATTCCAAATTTCAACATTTCTAATAGGCTATTTAAGTTAATATTCAAGCCATCAATATAAGTTTTATTATTTATTTAATAATTCCAATTAATCTTCACATCTATATCATTTTAAATGTGCTTTTTCAATTTTAAAAAATCTTTGAAGAGAAATAAAATTTTTAATAGTGATCTTATAACTATACAGTATCATGCTATTACTCATTAATAATTATAATGTGTTCTTATCTGGGTTTTTTGTTGTAACACCCCGAGTTTAAAAATGAGTTTTATGTTTTGTCAATGTTCCAAAATTCAATAAAATACATAAACATCCAAATCATAGATTTACATAGTAAGCACTTTATTTATACAATTACACTAATACATCCTTTATATACAATAACTAATCCATTAAACCCCACTACTATCGATAATAATACAATTGGAATTCCTCCACGAAACAAAATGATGTCGATTGTGTAGTTCAAATGTTTTGTATCTGATAGAAGAAAAAAATTAATAACACGAGAAATAGAAATGAAACTAAGAATAATATAAACATATAAAACCTTTTCTAAAATTGGTTTCCTGAGTGTCGCAGTATTTTTTTCACTGTGTTTTAAATTCCCCTAGATATTGGTATTTATAAAGTTTTTATCTGACGATTATGAAAACCATATGTCATATGTTTTAAATTAAAACTAAGAAATGACATATGATAACTATTAATATAAAATAAAAAAATATGAACATATAGAAATAACATTTATTTGAATACTATTATGAAATAAACAAATTTTCAGAATATTTAATAAATTATTCTATGATTAAATAATATTTTAAATATTATAATACATATAAATAATAAATTTATTTAAATATTACTATTACATATCTTGTTAAGATATTAATATATAGGAATATATGATTATAAATATATGTGTACTATTTTTACTTATAAAATTAATAATATAAAATAATATGTGAATAATTTTATAAAATGATATAAGATATACAATGTTAAAAAAACAGAAGAAATATGAGTTGAATAGGGGGCTTGAGGTTCATGCGATGTGGAAGAAGCCAGCGGATCCAGGCTTCAAGTAGTAGGAGCACCATTTCTAGCTATCGTGGATGATGGCAGTCTGAAGTAATGTTGTGAGTGGGAACAGAGGAAGCCTGTTTTGTCTGAGGATGTAGGCATTTGAGGATTCGTGGATCGATAGAAAAAACGGATCAACCATGATTAGTGTTTTGAATTTAGTTGAGGTAGATTGATCCTGTTTAGTTTTTCTGAAATCTGTATAATTAATGACTGAATCTGTTTAATAGTGACCTATGTTCACAATTTATTTGTTTTCTCCTTGAAATCGATGTGCTCTGATTTTGTGAGATGCATTTAGGATTATTTTATGCCTGAAATGTTATCTTATTGTTGATTTCGAGATCGTCAAATTATTGGTTGAATTCATTTTCCATGGTTTGTGCAGTAATAAAACAATGGTTCGGGAGGATGATAGAATATATATTAATAATATCTGTTAATCTATTTAATTGTATTAATTTATCTGTCATATTCTCTAATCCATTTCCCTATTTACGAAGGCAGTACTATTGTTGCATATTTAATATCTTTCAAGATCATTTTTTATTTTTTTGGATCGATAGTTATTAAATAACCATCTACATTTTTGGATTTTTTGGGTTGTATATTTCTATATAAAGTTATAATCAAAATATTAAATTATAAATAACTCTAATATACAATCTTCATAGAGCAGTAACGGTTTTTATTGTTATTGTTTTCTACAGAAAATCATTACCGTTTAATATTTGCTGCCAATCTGATCACTAATTAAGCCTGACATGGTGAAATAGAATATACATTGAGTATAGAGTGATAAATAAGTGTCTCAGTTGCCTTTTTTTACACTGCCTATCCTATTTCTTTTCATGTAGTTTCATACTCTATGTTGTTGTTTTTAGAGTGCAGTGAGTGTTAGAGGTATTGTTTGAGTCTTTGCTGATGAAAATAAGTTACGCTGAAAAGTAGAAGTCTCTACAAATAAATTATAAGGTTTATTATTTTTAAAATACTATCTCTTCAATTTTGATTCACATTTTCATAATTGATATTATATAGATTTTAATCATTATCACTTTTTTAGTTTATATTGGTTATACCTCTTATAATTATAATTTGAAAAATTATATTAGAATTTTGTTTAATAATTATTATGGATTGTGTTCATAAATACTTATTTGGTATGGAATTTTTTTTATCCGGGAAAACTTTTATTTTATTTCTTCGTTGACAAGCATTTTTTTCAAAGCAAGAACTTATTGTGATGTTCCAATTTAATTTGTAATGGATATATATTTTCAAATAAATTTTTATATATATAATTCATTAGTTTATTTTCAATATACATGTATGAAATATTTTTCATACCTCATAATTTCTTTCAATATCATGTAAGAGGTATTTTTATGGATTATGATATACCAACATTCATATATAAGTATATTTATCCGACTAAGTATAAAAAATTTCATAATAATTAATGTGTATCTGTATCTATGTTAAATAAATGATTTAATTTGATTTCATAATTAATTACACTAATGAATATTTTTCATTTATCTACAATTTTCTCAACCATATATTTAAATTATGATTAATGAGAGTTGTATGTTCCATGTCAGCACACACACACACACATATATATATATGGATGAAATGGTGATTTTTTTGTCAATTTATCATCATGTTACAATAAACGGACCAAGCATATCGTAATGTTTTATCAATGTTATGGGAATTTAATTTTTACATATACATGGTTATGGGTTTTTCATTTCATCGACACCCATTTCATTTATAATAATTTCATGTTTTAATTAAAAATTTTAAGGCTTAGTCCCAAAATTAAAAAAGACATGGATATCATTGAAATTGATTTAAATTTTTCCTATATAATTTTATGTATGGAAATTTATTTATTATTAAGGTTAAATTCAGGAAATTGAATTTCTCATATGATAATCAAAGATGAATGGTGAAAGAAATAGTGATTGAATGAAAAGTCTAGTTGATAAACGTTTTGGTACTAACCAGACTAGAAAATGATGAAATAGAATATATATATATAAATATTCTTATATATATACATATATATATTTATATAAGTATTAATGTGTGTTGTAATACAATGATGTTTTTAAAAATAAAAATTCCAGTGAAAAACACACACACAGAGAGAGAGAGATATATATATATATATATCTGTGTGTGTAAAGAAAACTATTAACATTTTTGAAAAATCCTAACTCTTGTTTGTTGTAAAAATAGAAGGCCATTGGCGAGTGAACACATCCTTTTCTATTATGGTAGTCCCCGGGAAACATTCAATGAATTTTGTTTCCTCAAAATAATGTTTTGTTTTCATGTTTTTTTCTTAATATTTTCCATAGAAAATAACTAAATTAGTTTCAAAGAGATTTCAAGGTATTACTATCTTCAAAATGAAGATATTTTTACTAAAGTGTAAATATGTTAATATTTTAACAATATTTTCATTTTGATACCCATAAATAATTTCAATTTTATTTAACCATATGGTATTTCCAAAATATTGATTTCATAAAAAGTAAATCAACGGTTTTAAACCCCCTTATTGGGAAATTCAATGTTCATCCTTTGTCTGAAAATTATTTTTCACAGGTATTATAGAAGTTTATTTACATATGTCATTGCTTTTTGAGTTAGCACACAGAAGTGTAGTGGACATCTGTTTTCGTTCAACTCGGATAAAATGGTAAATGTAATCTAATTTCTCCTGAATATAGATCGATAAAAGGACCTCATTTGTATACAATGTTGTGTAATTTTTTAGTTTCTTTTATAAAACTATTAGGCAACATTTTTCAAAACACCGCGTCTGGAAGAGTAGGCTTTGGGCATTATAATTGGTATAAGAGGCATTGTCTATATACCTCTAGAAAATTAGAACCCTAATATAGATTGACTATCATTTCGTAGTCAAAATAATTCTTTATAATTTTTATATGGAACGAATGACAACTCAAACTAGTCTCTTAAGCCATTCAGATGAATTACTTGCCATGATAATGGAAAAAACATTCCACGAATAATCTCAGCACTACGATGCCATTCTACTTTACTGTAAATGACATTAAAATGTATCATGCATGCTTTATATACTTTGTTTTCATCATGGATCGGGTTTTGTCATTGAAGAAATCAAAACGATTCAACGTCACTTCTATATATGCCAAGGGGCATATTCTGAAGGAACTTTTATGTTTTCTACCCTATTTACACAACTAGAATCAATCTTAGCCTTTTATAGAGTAGTAGAAGAAGGAAATCTTCACGCATCTTATATGTGTCAGCTTTTATGATTTGGTTTTTCATGAAGAATTTACGACGACTTTGAAACATTCTAAGAGGAATCCATGAGACTTTATTATAGGAATAAAAATCAAGATGATCTTCATGAATACTATATCGATTATCATTCTTTAAGTACTGTCTTTCAATTATTACATCCATACAACCCTTCTTGCACAATTTGTGTCTGGGCAAAAGAGGTGGCAGATTTCGAGGCCACCTTGAAATTTAATCTCATAGGAAGATATTGTAACCATGGAAGACAAAATTATTTATAAAAATACCATCATACATCCATAACATTCAAAAAGTAACCCATTAAACCCACTACTATTGATATTAAAACAATTGGAATTTCTCCAAGAAACACAATGATGCTGATCAAGTATGTCACATCTGTTGGATCTGATAGAACCACCAAATATATAGAAAAAATAATAGCAACGAAAGTATAAATAAGAAGAATATATAATACCATTTCATAAAGTAGTGGTGTGAGCATCATGTTATTATTTTCCGTGTGTTTGAAATTCCCTTAAATATTGCTATTTATAATGTTTTTATCTACCCGTTATGAAAACTATCCGTTATATATATTAAATAAAAATTGAGAAATGACATATGATAACCGTTGATATAATATTAATAAATATATATATATATATACAATATTGATTTGAATATTATTATTTAATAAAAAATGTTTAAAAATGATTAATAAATTACTCTAAGAGTAAATAATGTTTTAAATATAAAAATACATATATTCTAGAAATTTATGAAAATATTACTATTACATATCTTATTAAGATAATACCATGAGGATTATATATATACATATATGAGTAATCTTTTAACATATAAAATTAATAATATATATCAAAATGTGTGAATAATATTATAAAATGATATAAGGTATTCAATGATTATAAAATGTAATAAATAAGAGTTGAATCAGGGGCATGAGATCGACACGACGAGGAAGAAGCCAACGCAACTGGAATTCGAGCAGTGAGAGCACCATTTCCAGGTTTCACGTATAAAGACAGTATGATGTAATGTCATGAGTGGGAATAGAGGAAGCATGTTTCTTCCGAGGATGTAGCCATTAGAGGAGTCGCATATCTATAGAAAAATCAGATATACTGCAATTAGGGTTTTGAATTCACTTGAAGTAGGTTGACCCTATTTTTTTTGTCGAAAACCAGTATAATTAATGACTAAATCCTATTAATAGCATCCTATGTTCACAATTTCATTTTTTTCTCATTGAAATTGATGTGCTCCAATTTTGTGATCTTCATTTGGGATTATTGTATGCCCGAAATCTTATTTTGTTGTTGTTTTTGCGTTGGTCTAATTATCATTAGAAGTAATTTTCCTAGGATTCTGTGGTTATAAAATGATGATTTTTGAGGAAGATCAAGTTCATATTAATCATATATGTTAAAATATATCTGTATCTTTTTTTCATATTCGTCATTCATATCCCTATTAATGAAGCCAGTAAATTTTTTGGAATATTTAATATCTTTCTGGATCATTTTTTATTGTTTGGATCGAAAATTATTATATAACCATCTACGTTTTTGGATTTTGTGCTTTGTCGATTTCGATATGTATTTATCAGCATCATATTAAGTTAAAAATATCACCATCATACTATATGCATAGAGCCGTAACAGATTTTATTGTTTTTTCTATAGGAAATAATTACCATTTTATATTTGCAGCCAATCTGATTATTAATTTAGCTTGAAAAGATGAAACAAAATAATCATTGAGTTTAGAACTATAAATCACTGTCTCATTTTTTTTCTACACTTCCAATCCTATTTCTTTTCTTCTAGTTTGATGTTATGTGTTGTTTCTATTAGATAGGAGTGAGTGTTAGAGGTAGTGTTTGAGTCTTTGCCGATACAAATAAGTTACGCTGAAAAGTGGATGTCTCTATAAATAAATTGTAAGGGTTTTTTATTTTTCAAATAAATTCAGTGAAATTTCCATTTATATATTCACAAGGGAGATTATATCGATTTTAATCATTTTCAAGTTTTTAATTTATGTTTGTTATACATCTTATAATTGTAATTGGAAAAATTATATTTGAATTTTGTTTAAAAATTCTCTTGCCTTATGTTTATAAATCCTTATTTGGTAATGGAAATTATTATTTTTGTGGATGGATAAAATGTTATTTGACTCAATTTTTGTAAATCCTTTTTTAAATTAAGAAATATTTGGGATGTTCCAATTTAATTTGTAATGGAAATTTATTTTCAAACAAATGTTTATATATGTAATTCATTAGTTTATTTTCAATATACATGTATGAAATATTTTTCATACATCATAATTTATTGCAATATCATGTAAGAATTATTTTTATGGCTTATGATATAACAACATGTATATATAAGTACATTTATCCAACTAAGAATAAAAAATATCGTAACAATTAATGAATGTGTACATATGTGTTAAATCCATGATTTTATCTGAATTCATTTTATTCTGCTAATGAATATTTTTAATTTATCTATATTTTTCTCAACCATATATTTAAATTATGATTAACAAGAGTTGTATGTTCCATGCATGTCAATACACACACACACACACACATAGATTGATGAAATAGTGATTTTTTCCAATTTATCATCATTTTTAAAAAAAAAATACAAAGAGAATATCATAATTTTTTTGTCAATGTTATAGGTTTCACACTTTCACATATACATGAACATGCATTGTGAATTTCCTCACCGACTGTTTCATTTATAATAAGTTCAATTTTGATTTAAAATTTTATGGCTTAGTCCTAAAATTAATAAAAACCTGGATATCATAGAAATTGTTGTAAATGATTCCATTAAAATTTTATGTATGGAAATTTTTTAATTATAATGGTTAAATTAAGGAAATTAAATTTCACATATGATAATAAAATGTGACTCCTGAAAGAAATTATGATTTTATGAAAAGTCTAGTTGATAAATTTTTGTGTAGTAACCAGACTTGAAAATGATGAAATGGAAAATATATATATATATATATATATATATATATATATTTATACATTCTTATATATATATACACTTATGTATATTTATATAAGTATGAATATTTATTGTAATTCCTTGACATATTTTAAAAGAAAAACACCAGTGAAAAACACTCATATATATATATATGTGTGTGTGTGTAATGTAATATTTAAGCATTTTAGAAAAAACCTGATGCTTGTTTGTTGTAAAAATAGATGACCATTAGTGAGTGAACCCATCCATCACTAAGTGGGTAGGCCAAAGAAAACTTTCAACAAATTATGTTGATTTAAAAAAGTTTTTTTCATGAATTTTGCTTAATATTTTCCAAAGAAAATCACCGGATTAGTTTAAAAGCGATTTCAAAGTATGCCTATCTTCAAAAAGAAGATATTTTTGTTAAAGTGTATATATGTTAATATTTTAAAAACATTTTCATTTAGATTCTCAAAAATAATTTCAATGTTATATAACCAAAAGATATTTTCAAAAGATTTATTTCATAAAAATAAAATCAACAGTTTTAAAAACCCTTATTGGGAAATTAAATGCTCACCCTTTGTTTTAAAATGATTTTTCAGAGGTATCTTTGATGTTTATTTACAAATGTTTCCACTTTTTGCATTAGAGTGCAAAAGTGTAGTGGAAATCTGTTTTCTTCCAACTCTGATAAAATGGGAAATGTACTCTAATTTCCCCAGATCTTAGATCAGTAAATGGTCCTCATTTGTATAATGTGCTGTGTGATTTTTTAGTTTCTATTTTAAAAAATTGAATACATCATTTTTTAAACACCGAGTCCGGATGAGCAGGATCAGGGAGTTATAGTTATACCACCTACCATATTTATGATATAATGATTACATTGTGAATTATAACTAAACATAAATAATTGATATATGAATAAATAATTGTTTATTTAAAATGTTTACATAATTATTTAGTGGGAAAATTTTATTGTATATTCATTATTAAATTCAATTTTATTAGTTAATTTAATAACCCCCAATATGATATTGTATCTGATATATTAAGACCATCAAAATAGGTTTCATCAAATAACCATAAGACACTAAAAATATATTAAACAATAGCAAATATTTATGAACTTTTTTTTATTGACGAACCCATGGTTATGGATAATGGGCTAGAGCGACTAAACCGAATCATGCACGTAAAAACAAAAAATTTAACCCCAGAATAATAGATTTAACAACAAAAAATCAATATGATGGTAATAATGAATTAAAATTTAATAGAAAAATGTAATATAAGTATGAATAAATATATTATAATTATGAAAAATAAAACCCAGATTATTTTAAATGGGGTTATTTCAGGATTGGACAAGGAGAATTCTAAGGTAAGATTTTCATTTCCAAATCACTTTGAAATGGACATTGACAATGAAAAAGTTTTAGTTGAGAGAAATTTTATTTTATTTATACCAATATCAATATTTTATATTAAACTGATATTAATTATATAGTTTAATTTCTTCTAATTATTTCACAATTGTTTGAAAAACAATACAACTAAAAGGTTGAATTTATGTGAGGTTGGCCTTATCTCTTATCTTTTGTTTGGAATTATCTTCCTCCATGTACAATATTATCATATTCCCTTAAACCTACCTCTATTATTAAATAAGTTCATATTTATTGAATTTTATTTTAACAAAAAAATGTGAAATAATATTTATAATTATTTCTAAAATAGTCTCTTTCTCCAAATATTTTCCTTATTTTACTTTGTACAACTTCTTATCCAATTTTTCATGGTCATACCAAAGAAATATTTATTTATATTAACTTCATTTATCAAAAATATATGTTTATGAATTAATTATTTATAATAAATATTTATCAAAATTAAATGGTTATTAAATTTTTAATTTTCAAATTAATTTTCTAATTAACTTATAAAGTTTTTTTTCAACTATGTCATTATATCTAATAAATTTTTATGACTCACTGGGTATAGGATCCAAAGATACTATCCACCATCACTATTTGGAAGGTTTATTCTAAGGTCTTGTCGATGTTTTCATAGAATCATTTTTTCATAGGGGTAAATAATACATTATGTAACACCCCATGCTACCACGATATGCTTCTCTTCGAATAATGTAATAGCTTACGTTGTACACACCTTCGAGTTCATGCAAAACAACGACCAATCAAAATATCCATTATGAATAGTAATACCCAGTATTTAAAATTTTATAAATTTTATTTTTCCAAATGGACTTTATTTTTCGATTTAGAATTTCAAAATTTTCTAAGGGGGAATTTTCGGTATTTTTCTGAAAACATTCATTTTTTGATGAATAGTGAAAAACACTACGTTATTGTTTAAAACTGACTTTTTATTTAAATAAATATTTATTTAATTTAAATTTATTATAGTCCAAAATAGATAGATAATTCCTTTATATGTTCAATTTAATTCATTGGAGTCATTTTATAATAAGATTATATATATATATATATAATTTTATTGAACATTTTTACATCGTTTACCAACCTTCTAGGTACATTTCCAAACATGAATAAACCATAATTTTACAACTTCTATGAAATTAATTTCAAAAATTGGAGAGACACTATTGACATCAGTACGTAAAATGTGGTTCAATATGATGAAGATAAATTTTTTATGGATATTAACTTTTGAATTTTATTTTCCACGGATAAAAGTAAATAGGGTAATTAGAGGTAAAAATTATATTATAATTAATCTAACACATTTTATAATTATATTATATAACTATATTTCAAACAAAACCAGCCTTATGAATAAAATATTATCCTTTTGTTCCACTTTGATTATATTAGGACATTTAATATTATTTTATTTACAGAAGAGTAAAAAGTGTTAAATTTGAATTTTAATATCTAATTTTTTTTAATATTGGGTTATACATAATATAATTTAAAATATAAATATTAATTTGAAAGATAAATAAATTTCATAAATATTGGTATTTTATTTACATTTTTTATACATTAAATAATTAAATATATTTTGGAAGCAATGATGATGCAGTTATTACTTTATTATTGAAAGACTAAAATAATTGATATTATAAATATTTAGGTAATTGTAAATTGAGACTTTTTTGAATTACAATAATTTTCTATGTTAATATCACTTGTTAGTGTTGATTAAATAAATTTCTCTCGAAGTGATATATTTTTTGTGACTTTCACAAAAACCAAATACTAAATAGTGTCAAAATTGACATAAATGGGTTTTTAAAACAATTACTATATTATCAATTGATATATTATTCCTAGAAATCTAAGGTTCCACAAAAGTTCTTAGATAAGGTTATATATATCAATACTAAACCACTTTAGTTTCTCTTTGCTTTTTATAGTATATTTATTCACCATATATTATAATAAAACATGAATACATGTTAAAAGTTCAACTATTTAACTAAGGGTTATATCTAAAAGATAAGGTTAATATGGTGACCTAAACATGTCAATAACCTATTGGTATAGAGTTTTTCGAAACAGTCCCAACATATCCTCAAAATAAATCCTTTTTGATATATTATGTACTGAATATGATTGTATAATAAAATAATATTTCATTCTTTTCCTAAAGTGAAACTCATCTCTTTAATAAAAGGGTACTCCCCTTTCTATTAATTTCAAACCTCCAAAGACATTTGGTTCAGCCAAACCCTATGGAAATATCCTCCGAACTGCACTTACTTCATTTTAGAGGCCTTAAAATGATCATATATCCAACCTAAGGATCTCTTTTTATCAAATCAAAAGGAATCACCTGATGAAGAGATAATTATTTCATCCAATCATTCAAAGTTATTTTCTTCTTCCACTTCCTTTTTACTTGTTGTTTCCATTCCAAAATAATAAATCATGTACCCTATACCTATTGTGATGTTATTATAAATATGGTACAACCATATTCATTATTCTATCCATCCTATGAATGAAAAAGTCACCAAACGTGCGTACTTACAGCTTACCGTCTCCACGTCATGTAGTAGTTTGTTATTCAACACTTAATTATTTGGATGTGTATAATAATGAGTATAATTGATGTATATAATAAATATAACATCTTAATTATTCTATATATATGATATACTATTCAATTAGATGCTATTTCTCAATCAATATAAAGGTATTGTCGCTTGTCCACATGTACGTATAACTATCTCCACGAACACGATGAGATTCATTCCCCATCACAAACATTCAAAAATTATTTTCATTTTGGGAATAAAAATAATATTTAAGAACGTAATATCATTCTGGATATGAATTAAATACATCCTATCCATATCAATCATTACTTACGTAACAAAATATATAAAGTAAAACAAATCATTTAACACCCAAAAAAATGATACCACTGAAATATTATTAACAAAGCAATATAAAAAGATCATATATAACATCATATTTACCTATATGATTATATTATAATTTACTAACAATGATTTAAATTTTATACAGGAGGTTAGTGTACCCTCAAAAAATGAAAAGTACAAGGTAAGGGTAAATTCTACATTCTCTTCATTATCTGATGTTGTTCATACGTGAGTATCTACTAGGACCTCTTTATCGTCCACATTGGTGATTCTTAAAATTATATTTCAAAACATTTTTAATATTTCTATAACTATGGGTTAAATTCAATTATTCCCATGTTTTAAATTTTTATAAAATGTATATAATTTAATCTTTCCGTCGTTTTCCAAACATGTTCCTTTATGACCTTGTCGAAAAAATTAAGGAAAGAATGTTTTTTTAATGTATACGGCAGCTTTGTATATTTTCCACCATTATAATGTCCTCAAAGTATCCCTTAAAAGATTATAATAATAGTTTCAACATAAATTTTTTCCTTTATAATTATTTAACTTTTTATTTATTTCTAAATAAAGATATATTTCTCTCAAATAGTTTTGATTTCATCTATATCAGCATCCTTTGATGGATTTTACATTTGTTTGAAGTTGATTTATTATGAAAAAATATTCCATATTGTATTTAAGGTTTTATGAAATTTTTTACTATGGATGTGTTATTTTTATACCATTCATGGTTTATGCTTAAATTATTGAAATTTCATAGGTTAGCTTTAATATGAATGTTTTTGTTGTGTTTCAACCTTTTGATATGAGGAATTAATTGGACTTATAAAGTGAAGGGTGGAGCCCTCTATAGCTCCTCAATGCATTGGTAGGACTTTTTAAAAAAACTAGTGCCTTGGACCAAAGCATTGACAAAATCTTATTTTTTTGTCTTTTCACGAGGCCTTGATTATGTGGTTATGATGTCCGACATTATGCATTCCATCATTATGAAATTGACTATTGACATTACATGTGACTATTCGACTAGTAGAATATCAATGTGAATAATTAAATAGAATTATCTAATTTATCTATTCCATATTATCTTGAAGATTATTTTTAAAAGCCATGTATTTTGTTGTATACATTTCCTTAAATTTTTATTCTTATTTATGAAACTTTTTACTATATTTTAATCCTTACTAAGCACATGAGATCACCCATTTGTATGGTTTATTTTTTCTAGGATGTGAAGATGTATATTATAAATTAACATCAGATTTAATCTAAGGGTTTTAATGTGTTCAAATGAGACAAAATGTTTTTTTTCAATTCATAATTTAATGTAAAACAAATGTTTGTATCTAGTACATCCAAGGCTACTGAACTGAGCGTTCATTAGGGATTTGATCCCTTGTGATCATGCCAATATTATATAATAATTCACTTACTCTATGTAACTATGGTTGGGGTGTTACAATTGGTATCAGTGAAAGGTTAGTACAATCCTTGGAAGCTAGATTTAGAAGAAAATCTGATTAGATAACATTACCCTAAGATAGACATTGATGACTAGTATAGAAGAGCTTCCTAAAATTTAGGTTATATACAAATTTTGTATATTTTCCATGAAAAATACCCCTACTTTGATTCAAGCAGGTAGATGCTGCTCTGGGACAAATGTACCTAAGTGTAAAAACATGGACAAGGAGTTTTGAGCATGGCCCGGGGTATCCTGGTATACGAAAACGGGTGTTCTGCACTTTGGGTTATGACACACCCGGTGGATATGCTTAGGATAATTCACAATTTCATTAAAAAAAATTATTAAGGACTTATGAGTAAATATTTCCTCAATGAAAACATTTTATTTATGATTATGGATTATATTCATAAACTATTCAATTTATGTTTGGTATTTTATTAGTTTGGAATTATGTATTATGATTCATAAACTAATCTATTATATGCCATTGTTTAGGAATATTGCATATGGTAAGGAGTAGAAACTGTCTCAATGCACGTAATCCATAGGGGCATTTCCCTCATACTAAAGATAATTATACTGGAGTGGGTGATAAAACTAGTACTGAACAACTTTTTTCCAAACTGGGACAACTCACACAGGTTATGAATAATAACTTTACCCGTATGGAGCACCCGGATCCCAAATGCATAAGATCTATCTTAGACCACTTCAAGAGAAAAAATCTCCATCATTCAATGAGACTAAAAATAAATTTGTAACTGAGCAATGGATACGTTCCTTAGAGAAAATATTATATTCTTTGGGGAGTAGAGAAAGGTAATAAGTTTTCATGGTTTTTTATAACCTCACAAGAGATGCCGATAAATGGTGGCCATTAATTTAAAACACAAAAAGGATTAAGTGGTATCAAATATGTAATGGAGATATTTTAAAGAACATTTCATAGAAAAATACTTTCCTCGTGACCATCGAGCGGATATGGAAGGACAATTTTTGAGTATGAGGAAATAGGAGGATGAAAATGTCACAATGTATGAGGAAAACATTACAAGTTACCAAGGCATGCAATATATTATATAAGTAACCCAAAGAGTATGATTGATTGATTCACTGATGGGTTAAAACCATTTATCCATTGATCATTAGTCTCACAATCCTTCTCATCGTATGAAGATATTTCCCCATGTGCTATCCAGATAGAAAAGGAATTCTCTATGTCGTATGACTTTTGGAAATGTAAGAGAAGAAGAGATCTGTTAAACACTCTTGGAATGGAAATAATGAGAATAAGGGAAAAAATTAATTTCCATCTTGTAGTAATTATGGGAAGAAACATGCAAGTACATTCATGTAGGGAATGAGAGACTATTACAAGTGTGGTGAGAAAGGCCACCAAGCTCATGATTGAAAGGGAAATAATGGGGATATCAATGTTGAATGGTAAAATTTTAGAGAAATGGGGCATTATAAAAATGATTTTACTAAGAGTTAAATAACATACCTCAGAAAATGCCTAGGGATAAATTCCTTTCTTATGAGATCACTAATACTGAGGTCGATGCTCTAAATGACATGGTGGAAGGTAATTTAATGGTTCCCTTATATTTAGCCAATTCTTTATTTGATTTTGGATCATCTCATTGTTTCTTATCTTCCTACTTCGCTATAAAAATTATATATTTCCAAGTTGATTTAACAAGGGAGTTGTCATTCAAAACACATAAGGGATGTATCATTACAACAAATTTGTATGAATCAGTTCCCATCAGGGAATAAAAAAATGACTTATTTTCCTATCTCGTCATCATACCCTTCATTGAATTTGATATAATCATCATTATAGATTGGATTTGGGATTATGATGTGAAAATTAATTTTAAGAAGAAGGAGGTTACAATTTTTGATGATGATAAAGTGTACCTTATCTTTAGAGATGAAACATCACTATCTGAATCTTATCTAGTTCCACCCCCAAGAACATTTCTAAATTCAATTAATAGGTTGGAAGAGATTGAAATAACCATGGGTGAGAAAAAGGAATGTTTAAATATAGAATGTACCTATCTTGCAAGAATATGTAGATGTGTTTCGAGATGATTTACCTGGAAATCCTCCATAATGAGAAATTGTGTTTTTGAATGATTTAATTTCTCGTTCAAGGCCCATATCGAAGAACCCTTAAAGAATTTACACTATAGAATTAGTGGAACTAATGAAATTAGTAGAAGAATTCAGTAAAATGTATTTATTCACCCTAGTGTTTATCCATGGGGAGCCCTTGTTTTTTTTTGTTAAGAAGAAATATGGATTTATAAGGATGTGAATTGACTATAGGGAGATGAATTCTATAAAAATAAAGAACAAGTATCAACTACCTCATATAGATGAATTATTTGATCAAATTCATAGAGCTCAATATTTTTAAAAGATTGACTTGAATCTGGATATGCTCCGTTATGTGTGGAGAAGGAAGACATTTTGATTGATAGAATTTTGTACCATGTATGGGAATTACGAGTTTACAATAATGCCTTTTGGAATAACTAATGCACCATTTGTCATCATGGATATAATGAATTGTGTCTTCAATTAATATCTTAATAACATTTTAGTGGTATTTATTGATGATGTCTTGTTTTACACCAAAATATATGAAGATCTTGAAAATCACAAGCATGCTATTCTAATGACTCTGATAAGAAATGATTTATATGGGATGTTTAGCAAGTATGAATTATGGCTTCAGAAGATTTCTTTTCTTGTTCATTTTGCCACTATGTTTATAATCTGTGTTGATCCTTTTAAGACACGATCAATAGAAGAATGGCCAGCACCGATGATTATAACTGATGTACGTAGTTTTATTGGTTTAGCATGTAATTATCATCATTTAGTCCATAATTTTCCCCGATTGGCTAACCCATTAACCAATCCTACAAGTAAAGGGGATAAATTTGTTTGAAAAAATGAGAATGAAGAATGTTTTAAAGAATTGAAGAGAAGTTTAGTCAATTCTCTTATCATGAATATTCCATCAGGGAATGATAAGATTGTTATTTATAGTGATTCCTCAATGAAATTACATGGTTATGTCCTTATGAATAATGATAGAGTTATTTCTTATGCATCAAGATAGCTAAAAATTCATGAAAAACTATCCAACTTATGATATTTTGTTATCAGCTTTAATATTTGCTCCAAAAATATTGAGGCACTATCTCTATGGTGAAAAATTTGAGATTTATACTAATTAAAAGAGTTTGATGTATGTTATCTCACAAAAATAACTGAACATAAGGCAATGGTGATGGCTTGAACTACTCAAGGATTATGATTGCACTATACACTATCAACCGGGGAAGGAAAATAAGGTGGAAGATGATTTGAGTAGAAAGGATCATGGAGTTTTGAAAAAGGTGAGAGTTGAAAGGGAACCTATGTTCATGTATCTAGTAAAGATTTATATGGTAATAATCATGTAAGGTTAATCATCAATAATTTTTCAAATGGTTTCCAAACCATATTTACTAGAAAAGATAAAAACATCTCATACTGATGATGAGGATTTTAAAAAGAAAATTAATGCGGTGAATGATGGGAGATTGATTGAATTCATATATGATGATGGGATTTTAAAATTTGGGAAGAGAATTTGTGTTCCTCATATACCTGGTCTAAAAAGAGAATTATTGGATGATGCTCACAGCTCCAATTTCTCTGTACACCATGGTATCACTAAGATGTATAGAGATTTTAAGGAACATATTTAGTAGGGCAACACAAAGAGGTGGATTGTGGATTATGTGCCATGATGTATGGTTTTTTAATAGGTGAATGCTGGAAGAAGACATCCTGAAGGAGTCATGAAACCACTTCCCATACCTGAGTGGAAATGGGATGATATTACGATGGACTTTTTCATTGGGAAACCGAAGGCTCCTAGAAGGAATGAATCAATATGGGTCATTATTGATTATTATACCAAATACACAAATTTTCATGCTGTAAGAGAAGATTTACTATAGAGAACCCAAACTTTACATACATGTACATTACATTAATTTTTCAGAAAAATTAATACATAACAAGAACCAAAACTCAAGGACTATAATAGTTTAGTGTCTTTGGAAACAAAAAACATAATCTTCTGATCATGGTGAAAGATCTTCAACATCTCCCATAAAGATCTTCCCCTTGTGTTTTCTTACCCAAAACCATTCTTTATATCCTGGGGAAAAGAAAACATATAAATGGTGAGCTCAAATTTCCATTAATGGTAATCATGGAGAAAATAAAACAAACCACATAAATTTGAATTTAAAAACATGGCCATATTTTTAAACATCAAAATCTTGAGCAATGACATAAAACATTGCAGTACATAAGGCATATATCATAATGGAACATCATTCATGATAAAATTACATGGGAATAAAACATGTAATTGTGGCATACCATTAAGCACATGATATTATTTCCATAGTATCCAAGGCATTGCTTCCAAGACCATCTTAGTGGATAAAGACCCTTTCTGAATCGAGTGCACTCCTGGTTCCAGTCCTGTATCACTGAATCAGATTAACTTATCGTTCCAGCCATGTCTATCTGGTGAGATATAAATATTTACCAAATTCATTGGAGGGAGATATAGGTTCCACTCATCTCATATTTAAATCATTCTTACTTGTGTGCCACAAAATCATAAATCGTATATCAAAGCATAACCCATGTAATAAAAATGGGATTCTTAAACATTATGCCATAATAAAATAATCCACAGAATATAAAATGACTTCATAAAAATAATTTCACCATAACATAATCAAATTAATGTAAAAATAGAAATAGAAACATGACCTTATATTATCTTAGATGGAAAATAATTTTGATAAAACACATGAAATAAATTCTTTAGGATAATATCCCTTCTTCTTCAAAATCATTTTATTTCCACAAAATACCATTAAATTTTAAAATAAAAGGATTTTGTTGAAAATAATCCTGAAATATTGTAGAGTATTTTTCATGAAGAAAAGTCATTATGCAACCATAAAAATCTGTTCATGTCGTATAAGTTAAAAAACATTCTTCTTGAACTTTTGCTGGAAAAGTCAAAAAGTACCTTATATGGTAACCAATGTAAAGATTCCTTCCATACAATGTGGTAAAAAGTAAAAAAATGGTAAAAATGACTTTAAACATACCGGGAAGAATAGTAAAAATTTTATGAAAACGTTTTTAGGAAACATGGACATGGATGGTAAACATAAAAACAGTAAATACTTACTTATAAGCAATCTCAGATAAAAATGAGATTTGAAAAATTATCCATTACATTAGGTCCAAAATACATTATACATATCCGAACCTCCTGTATAATGATTTAAATAATTTCATTGACGTATTACAGAATCATATTCATTTTTATCATATCATATATGGTTCACTTATGACTTTATATTACCCATTCTTTTGTAAATGTCATGTTAAAGCAGCGTTTCGGGTAAAATTGTTTCGTTTATCATACGTGTATCGAATTTTTGTTCCTGATATTATTTCTTATTTCCTGATTTACATAATTCCAGAATGTAAAACATAATTTATATATAATATATATTCATCATATAAATATATATGATAGATCAATAAATGGAATGAAATACACTGTTCATGGAGACGGTAGGTCGTACGTACGCATGAACGCTATTTTCATTTCCATATTGAATTAAATGGAATTAAGTAAATAAAAAATATGTACATAAATCCAGTATCATTCTTATGTAATATATTACAAGATAATTTTTTATATAACCTTTATAATCAATCTTGAATGGTTGATCTTGGAAAATGAATCTCATCACGTTCATGGAGACAGTAGTCCGTACGTACACATGAGCGATGATATTATTCCCATAATTAATTAATAGAGTCGGAGTGGATGATATAATATCTAAGAATAAGTATGATGTTATAATAACCATATATAGTTATTATTTACACCATTATACCAATCCAAGAAAGGTGGTGGTGGAAAAACAGATTACACCACGGCGTGGAGACGGTATTCTGTACGTACGCACGCGTAGTGATTTCTTTTTTCATAGGATGAATAGAAGGTTAAATGGGGTTGTTTCATATTTATAATAACATATCAGTATATTAGTGATAGTTTTGTTATAAATTTATATTGAAACAAAAAAAGAAGAAGATGTTGAAGAAGAAAGAAACTTGAAAGAATCTGTAGAAGAGATTACCTCTTCTTCGACACACCTCTTTTAAGATTCCTCTAAAGGGACCTGAGTTGGTCTTTGGAGAAGACCAAAACCTCCATATTTTTTCTAGGGAAGTGGAGAAGATAAATGGGCAGGGTTTGGCAGACCTTTAAGGCCCAATTTTCTGTAAAGAGGAGAGGTAGGAGGTTCCCTTTTATAAGGGAAGAGAGGGGAACCTTTGGAATTATAAGAAATATTAATTTATAATAAATTCAAACCCCACATAAAAACTTACCAAATGAATCAAATCAAAATTTTAGATGGTATAGGTTTGTAATATCATCAACCAATAAAATGTAGACATGTTTTGAATTTAATTTAAACATTATCAACTTGATTTATTCTTATTCAATCAATTTAATTTTATTTGTGGTAATAAGATTCTAAATTTTAAATTGTTATAAATAATTACTTATGTGTTGGTAACTGTCTATAATTGGATAATTTATGACATTTTAGAACATATAAATTTTAATTTATAATTTTTAAATAATTTTGTGGTTTTTAATCAATTTTATATTATGTTATGTTTATAAAATAACAATAGTGTCAATTTTAACACTATTGCTTTATTTGAATTTAAATAAAATCTTCACAGAAGATATGTTCGAACAAAAAGAATTTATAGATTCATAACATGTCATATATGTCTATAGAATTAGTTTATCACTTTAAATAGTTCATATAATATTTATTTTAATATTTTTGAACCCATTTATTTGATATTTCAGTCTATTAAATAATTCCACTATCACTATTGTGTCACCTTAAATAACAATTATCTAATCCCTAAAAATTCTCAATAAATTCCCATGATTTATATAACTTTATTATATCTCTGGATACTTTTCATGTTCGATGTTTCATTATTTTTATCACTAAATTAAAATTATTATACTTATATGATTTAAGAGAGTGACATGTTGTCACTTTCTATAGTTGTAATAATAATTAAATTATATTAATGGTAAAAGGTCCATTTAATTAATCTATTCCTACTCTTAGGTGATATGAGTCTACTTTTATTAATCCAATTGAAATTTTGAAGGTGTTTTGGCAATTTTATGGTCTTATTTTTACCTTTAATTACCCGATTTACCTTTAACTGGAGTAAATAAAAATTACCGTAGTTACTATTAATAATATGAAAAAAAAGTAACCTCTTAAAATAATTTATACCCACTGAATTCAAATATGAAATCAATTTTTCAAAATTCAAAATACATATGTTTTAGTAATTAATTTAAAATTAACCCCATTGTTAAGAAAACGGGTTTTAAAAGTTAAAACATTGCCAAAGAATGATATGTTTTTTTCCTATGAATTCAATGTAAAATTAATTGTAATGACATAAATTATTTGAAATGGTAAAAATATATTCTATTTGTTTTTTAAAATCAATAAATATTATAATTTAACCATACAAATTATTGTGATGAAAAAAGTTGTTTTTAATTAAAATATAGCGTGTTTTTACTATTCATTAAAATATGAAAGTTATCAGAATAATATGAAAATTTTATCCAAAGTAAATTTTTATATCATAATTCCAAATAAAAATTATATTTGGTAAAATTTAACTTATAAACCTATCAAAAACTAGATTTAATGTGGTTGCTCTATCAAAAGGCGGCAAACCTGCATTTTTAAAAAAAACTTATTTTACCTGAAAATTTTATTTTTTTCACATAACATGTTTTTGAAAATGTGTAGGATTAATAATAATGATATAAAATTAAAAATGAAGTTAATATTATTCATAACGACTGGTACATAATAATATTATAACAATATATCGTTGTTTAGTGGACCCCAGTATTGCGTACATCACACGCTATCGAGGAAGGTTGTGATTCTGTGTAATGCAAGCCAAGTAAGGGTTGCATGTAGTGCAAGACTCTTCTGTTGTTGTGTATTAAAAAATATAACAATATTCTAGTTATACATTGAATATATATATATATATACACTCAATGTTGCGTTGAATAACTACTATCAAACAAACATGAAATTGTGTGTAACACGATCCAAGAATAGTGTTGTGTATACTATAAGATATTATGGTGTTGCGTATAGCACATGATAATCTTGTTGTAGCGTAGAAAAAAAGACATCAAAGAAATTAAAAAGAATGATTCTCATAAAATATCAGGTTGTCACATTTACCACTTGAACATTTAACAAGACTATATATTAATGAAGTTGTAAGACTTCATGGAGTAACCCAATTGATTGTTTCTCATTGTGATCCTGATTTTACAGCATGATTCTGGAAGAGACTTCTGAAGGCTCTAGATACTGAACTTCGTGTGAGCACTAACTACCACCCTCAAACTATTCCACAATCCAAACGGACTATTTAAACCATAGAAGACATGTTGAGATCTATCCACATGAATTTCAAGGTATGTGGGATCAATATTTACATCTTGTAGAGTTTTCTTAAAATAATAGCTTCCATTAAAGTATTCAGATGAAACCATATGAAATTTAATATAGAAAAAGATGTCACACACCAACAGGTTGGGATGATGTCGGTGAAAGAAAACTCGTAGGCTGGGAACATGTTGAGAAAACAACAAAATAGGATAATATTATCCAAACCCACATCAAAGAAGCTCAAAGTAGGAAAAAGAGATATACCGATAACTGAAGGAAGGATTTGGAATTTCAAGTAGGAGGTTATGATTCCTTGAAGGTATCGTTATGGAAGGGTGTTATACGATTCATTAAGAAGGGTAAATTATGTCATGGTACATCCGACCTTTTGAAATTATAGAACAAATTGGAGTTTTATCTTACCATTTGGAAATGTGTCCATGTCTCCCTAATGTTCATGATGTGTTCCACATATCACTGTAGATAAAATATATGATAAACCCAAAACATGTACACACATATGATGAAATTGAACTGGAACATGATCTATCTTATTATGAAGAGCCTGTCAAGATTCTTGATACCAGAGAACAAGTGTTGATAAACTAGATGACTCACCTGGTAAAATTTCTTTGGAGGAACCATAAGATGGAAGAGGCAATGTGGGAACCCAAGGAACATATGATGAAAAACCACTTGAATCTTTTTATGTAGTATTATTGTAGAAATTTCGAGGAAAAAATTATTTGGAGGGATGAATGTAACACCCCAAGCTTCCACAATACGTTTCTATTTGAATAATTAAATATCTTGTGTGGTACACAACTTTGAGTTCTAGCACACAACGACCAATTAAAATAGCTGTTATGAATAGCGGTACCAACTTTTTTAAATTATATAAATTTTATTTTTCAAAATGGACTTCATTTTTGGATTTGGAATATCAAAATTAGCTTAGGTAGAATATTTTTACTTTTTCTAAACACATTAATTTTTTATAAATATTGAAAAATAATGAGTTATTTTTAAAAACAGTATTTTTATTTAAATAATTTGTTATTTTATTTAAAATTATTTTAGGATAAGATAGATACACAATTTCTATATATGTTCAACTCAATTCATTGGAGTCATTTTAAAATGATATTAAATATACAAAATTTTGTAAAACATGTAAACGTCTTTTAGAAACCTTCTATGAACATTTGAAAATATTCTTAAAATGTAATTTTACCTATTTTGTGAACTGAATTTAAATAATCTAATAAACACAGTTGAAATCAGTATGTAATATTTGGTTCAATAGGGAGAATATAATTTTTGCTGAGTGGTAACTATTGAATTTTATTTACCACGGTTAAAAGTAAACGGGGCAATTAAAGGTAAAAATGATATTATAATTACCCTAAAACATGTCATAATTCTATTGGATAACATTATTTCTACCAAAAGAAACCATAGGAATGAAATAAGAACCTTTTGGTCCCCTTGGATCAGATTAGGACATTTATTATTATTTTATTTAAAGAAAAGTTAAAAGGGTTAAATTTTATTTTTCAAAACTAAAAAAATTTCAATACAGGGTTATACATAAGATAAATTCAACTATAAATATTAATTATAAATATAAATAGATTTCCTACATATTTTTTTATTTATTATTATTATATGAAAAATAATAGAATTTATTTAGGACACAATGATGATGATGTAAGTACCTTATTTCTGATTGATTAAAAATAAATGATATTATAAATATTAAAGTAATTGTAAATTGAGAATTTTTAGTTATTCCCCAAATTTTCTAAGTAAATATGACATGTTAGGGATGATTAAATAATGTTTTCGAAGTGATAAAGTTGTTATGACTTTCACAAACACCAAATTCTATATAGTGTCAAAATTGACATATATGATGTTTTAAAAAATACTATATTATTAATTAAAATAATATTCCTTAAAATCAAACGATCATCCAAATGACTTATATACAGTTAGATATATCAATAATGAACCACTTTACGTTCTATTGGATATTTATTGTACATTTATTAACCATTTATTATAATAATACAGGAATTCACGGTAAAAGTTAAACTATTTAACTAAGAGTTAAATAAAAAAGATATGGTTAATATGGTGACCTAAACCTATAAATAACCTATTTTTTGAGAGTTGTTTGACCCAAAATCACCTTATAATCGAAATAAATCTTTTTCGAGCCATTATAAACTGAATATTTTTGTAAAATAAAATAATATTTCAATCTTTTCATAAAGTGACCCTCACCTATCTTATAAAAGGGTTCTTTCCCTTATCTTAATTTCACACCTCCAAAGACATTTAGATTTTCCAACCCCTACTCAAATATCCTCCCAAATACCCTTAATTCAACCAAGATTCCTTACATTGAGCATTAATCCAACAAAAGGATCCTTTTTGATCAAATCAAAAGGAAGCACCTGAAAATATGTAATTATTTAATCACCTGTTTCAAATTTATTCTCTTCTTCCACATTCTATTACTTTGTTGTTCCATGAAAAAAATCCTTCACCTTATACATACATTGATGTTATTATAAATATTGTACAACCATATTCATTATTCTATCCATCCTATGAATGAAAATGTTAGTTTATGTGTGAATGTACGACTTACCATCTCCACGTCGTGGTGTTGTTTTTTATTCAACACATCATTATTTGGATGAGTATAATAAAGAGTATAATTGATGTAAATAATAAATATAAAATTTTAATACTTTTTTATATATTATATACCATACAATTAGATACGATTTCACCATATATATAATGGTATTGTCTCTCATGCGTTCGTAAGGATTACCGTCTCCACGAACTTTATGAGATTAATTCCCCATTGAAACTATTTAAGAATAATTTTCCATTTATGAATAAAAATAACATTTAAGAACATAATATCATTCTGGATATGAATCAAATACTTCATATCCATATAAAACATGACATATTCAACAAAACATATAATGGAAAACAAATCAGTTAACTCACTAAAACAATGATACTACTGAAATATTATTAAAAAAGCAATATTAGAAGATCATATATAATATCATATTTACGTATCTGGTTTTGGTATCATTAATAACAATGATTTAACTATTATATATGATATTAACATACCATCAACCAAGGAAAATTAAAAGGTAAGGGTCAATTCTATAATCTCTTCATTATCTGACGTTGTTTATACGTGAGTATCTACATAGACCTCTTTATCGCCCACATCCGTGTTTCTTTAAAATGTATTTAAAAACATTTTTAATGTTTTTTTATACTATGGGATAATTTCTTTTATACCCTTTTTTGTGTTTTTATAAAATTATTATAATGGAAAATTTCAGTCATTTTCCAAACAAGTTCTTTTATGACCTTTACGACAAAATTATGGAAATAATGTTTTTTAACATATACGGTGGGTGTGGATATTTTCCGCCATTATAACATCTTAAAAGTTTACCATAAAAGATTATAAGAATATTTTCAACATAAATTTTTTCATTTATAATTATGTAACTTTTAAATTATTTCAAAATAAGGAGATATTTATCTCAAATAGTTTTAATTTTATCAATGTCAACATCCTTGGATGAATTTTACACTTGTTTGAAGTTGTTTTATTATGATACAATATTCCATACTGTATTTAAGGATTTTTGATATGTTTTACTTTTGATGTTTTATTTTTATACCAGTCATGGTTTATGGTTAAAATATTAATATTTCGTATACTAGTTTTTATATGAATGTTTATGTTATGTTTCAACCTTTTCATATGAGGAATGAATTGGACTTATAATGTGACGGGTGGAGCCTACTATAGCTCAGTGATGCATCGGTAGATCTCATGAGGAAGACTAGTGTCATGGAAAAATTCCTTGATAAAATATTTTTTGTTGTCTTGGCACGAGGCCGTAACAATGTGGTTATGATGTCCAACATTATGCAAATTTTCATTATGAAATTTTCTATTGATATTACATGTGATTATTAGACTAGTAAAATTTCCATGTGAATAAGTAAATGGAATTATTTGATTTATATTTTCCATATTATGTTTATTTTATATTTAATATTCATGTGTTTTTTCTTATTAATTGGCATAAATGTTTGGGCTTATTTACGAAAGATTCTTCTATATTGTAATCCTTACAAAGCACCTGAGCTCACCCCTTTATATGTTTTATTCTTCCCAGGATATGAAGATGTATATTATAGTTGACCTGAAGCAATAGTATAAGAGAGATGAATGTGTTCAAAGGAGACACAATTTTTTGGTTTTTCATTTCATAATGTAAGGTTAAACTTATGTTTGTATCTAGTACTTCCAAGCATACTAAACTAATCGGTCATTCGGGATTTTATCCCTTGTGATCATGCCAATGTTTTAAAATAATGCACCGGCTCCAGCTAACTAGGGTCGGGGCATTACATGTTATGAAATTATGAATTATTTAGTATTCATGTGATAGTCATATGTATGGTTTTTACATTATGTGATTTTTGAGCCTAGAATTACATATCCCTCTAATGAAATATGTAATGATTTATATCACTATAAATGAAAGGGTGTGTAATGTGAAACCAAAAAATGAAGGTAACATGTAAAATATGATAATGGGAATGGGGGAGTGAACTCAACCCCTATGGGAATCAGCCCACTAGGTTCATGAAAATGGATATTGAACGCATACCCCAAAGAGCCACAATAAAAAAAAACAAATATGAATATGAATTGAACCCAAAACTTATAAGGGAAATATTTTCTAGGTTTACTGGAATAGGGAGTTATAATAAGCTCATAAGGGATATTATCCACTATGTTTATGGGATTGGATAGTTCCCCCAATACCCATAAGTATTATTTCTATTATATTTATAAGAATATGGACTCATCCCACACACCTAAGAGACTCAATCAACACTTATTATTGGAATGGGGAGTGAATCCAAACCCATAAGAGACTCTATTCACAATGTATATATAAAGAGGAGTAAAACCAATCCACTATAGGAATCTATACACTATGTGATGATGGTCTGGGCAGAATCCTTCACATGGTAAATGGGTTCTAATAATAGTACTAAACATGTGTATCCTTATTTCATGTGTCTCTTCTCCCATGATATCCCACCCCAAATTTTAACCCCATTATGATACTACCTCTATACCCACTCTATCCTCACCACAAATACCAATTATATACCTCAAATCATATCTACCTCAGTCTCTATCTCCCACAATAGTCCTCTCAACCACACTCCATCCACTATCTCTGCCCCTGCTGTCCCTCATTCCCCCTGTAACTCCACTTTCCATAAATAACCATTATTCTCATATTCTCTTCATTTACATCATCTATATTGTTCCCATATTCCCTTCCACATTTCCCCTATAATTATCGTCCCCTGTTAATCATGAGGATTTCTTCTCAATCCCTCATCCATTAGATTCTATCCTTCATATTCATCTCTAAACCTTTTGAATGATCACTCATTTGTATTTCATTATCTTTATCTCTATTAATTTCCTCAAATATCCTAAAAAAGAATTTATAGGATCCTACCACAATGTAAAATCCAAACCCTCCTTCTCATCCCCATGAATTGAATTTATTTCATTAATATACTATTTTATATCATTTATCACAATAATCCCACATATTTCTCTCCCACCTCTTATAAATAGAAATTTTCGACTTACTATCACTAGAGAAATGATGCACGTTGACGTTCCACAAATTTAAAAACCTTATATTCCATTAGGAGGAATTTTTCTCTTCATATCACACATCTGAAAACTAACTAGTGTAATTTTTCCATTTTATTATATTTTTATGGTTGATTAGACTTGAAAACCCCCTAGGCATGTGTTTTGACAATGTTATTCTAATTTCAGTGTTCTCATTTACTCTTACTCACTTATACACCCATATCCTCTCATTTTGTAACTTTTAGATCACCATAAAGGTAAATTTATTATAGTTTTTTATTTTCCTACATTTTTGGGTTCCTCCATTAAAATATTTAAATAAAACTATATTTAATATCTGATTTTAGTGAGGGAATTATTTGATACTAAAAACACTTTGAATATTAATATAGTATTGATATTTCCCTCATTCTTTTCATCATTCAGTTAAATATTATGGATTACTAGATTGTAAAATTATTTTCACATTAGAATGTGTTGGGTTAATTACTTCATTAAAAACTCCAATATTGTTTTAAAATTTCCTTTGATATTAATTTCTTTTCTATATGTTTCTTACAAATAAATAATTCATATGGAGAATGTTTTTAACTTTTGTATAAAATATAGGATACAATTTTTATTTGGTTTCAAGAAGGAAAAAAGGTCTTACCTTGATAATTTAATATCTTATTTTCATATGGAATGATATTTTTAATGTTAATTTTATTTGTGTCATTTTATTTGATATTATCATTTAATATTTATATATCTTTTTTACATTAAAATTTTTTTATGTATACATTGGTATTTCGTTTCTTTTTTTCAATGATTCTCATAACAATGATTAATGGATTTTATTTTCAAAATTATATTGATGTTATTTTAATTGGTTTTGATTTTCATATTAATGAATGATCTAGATTTTGTTATCTATTTGGTATTCATCAAGAATAATGTTATGCTGATAGTTATGCAATAAATATTTTGGATGATTCCTTCAATGAAAATTTTTGTTTTATCTGGTGGACTATTTTGATTTATATGGGAATTACATTGCTATTTGATAGGCATAGAGTCTAATATATTATGATTGATATAATTTGAAGAATTATTCTAATTGAAAATGTAAGAGTCTTCACCATTGATGATATTACATTGAAAAATGAAGTTACATTAATGTTTTTTCATTCCAAAGCTATAGTAAATCACAGTTATTTTTGTTTCGTTTAACTAATGATGATTCATTTTCATTTGATTGTTTCATTTAGTGATCACCATTATTGTTATAACTAATTTGGATTGTTTGAGTTATGCTTCTATAAAAATATTATACTAGAAAAGACTTCAGTCTATGGATGTAGTATCAACATACATTTAATTAGAATAATAAGCATTAATATCCATTTTCATAATAATATAAACTTTCTTAAAAATTTAGTATTAATATTTTTTGGAATATTTTTTATTTCCTCTTTATTAAAGAATATTTATGAAGTCATAGACAATATAAACCTTCGAATAACACTATAAAAGTGGGTTATGAGATCCCGGGATAATGGAACACTATTTCCTATATATATTATCCCCTTTGTAGTCCAATATCATGTTTGGATGGTAAAGTATCATATGTCAATTCCACACAACATATCTTATTTGAATTATGAATTATTTATTTCAATTTTTAGGAATTGAATACATATTTTAACATCCTTTATTTATGTATGAAATTTATTTCTCTAATTTACATAATTTTTTACTTATAATGAATATATAATTTACTAAAAACAGAGAATAAGATTCATGAGTCTACATAAAAAAACATTATTCAGTCAGAATGAAACATTATAACAAATGTAAAAATTTCTATGTAATTCTAACCATATAAAATAAAATGTCAGGGATGATTATGTCCATTAATTGTGTATGAAATATAATGTGACAATATGAATAATGTAACAATATGTTTACAACTATGAATCAAAATATATCATTTTCAACAGTGAGAATCACTATAAGAGAAAATAATCCGATATTGAAAAAAATCACTAAAGGGGAACCATTTTGTAAAATAAAAAAATTAATACTCTACATATAACAGCCCTGAACCCACAGTATCAGATCTAGTGATGGAAAAAATTACATATCGACAATTGATTATAATAGTGGTGAAAAACTTTTCACCATCCAAATCATAAAACAGAAATTGTATATATTGGTTAATATAAATTCTTTAAGAAATTTTAGGTATTCAGTTCTATATAATAGGGAAAAATATTATATAATTAAGACACATAAATTAATGGGAGTAGTATTTTCATTATACCCATCTTTTCATATTTCATATTATGTCTTCAAAATATCCCCAAAAATTATATCATTTTAATCATTTCTATAAAAACAATATTTTCATAATCACTATTCCTAAAAAGTCGAACAAACAAATATTAAGGGTGAGATAAATTGATTAGTAATGGTAAACATAAAAATTAACAATTTAATATCATTAGTGAGAATGGGAACAACATAAGTTTATGAGTAAATAATCAAACTACAAGAGCATAACAAAATAAAAAACATTACCATCAATTCCTATTTAATCAATATAGAAATAGAACATATTGAATTATGAAATTTAAAAGTAAAAAAGAATAAATAATCCTAGGAAATGGGATTTTAAAATCGATTTATGGAATAACAAAAAAAACATTGATCATAAAAAAATTTTTTCACTTTTGAACATCATCTTCATAAATCATTCTAAACTCTTGTATGAAATAATCATAGCCGATTTAATCCATAGAAGATACACTCTAGTAACTACTTCCTTATTGACTTTATAAAAGAGAAACGTTTACTAATTTATTAGATAGATATATATTAACACAATTTGTATGAGCTATATCGGGAACACATGGTGCAGTCTGGGCACACCCATTGTATAAGATATTCGGGGCTCACCTGGTGCTATCTGGGCCCACCTATCATAAAAGCTATATGGAGCTCACATAGTTCTATTTGGGTTCACAGGACATGTAATTTATATTATTATCACCCATTATTATTAATAAATCTCATGTACCGTCCCTTAATAAAACATTTTGGATCCTTCACTTTATGAAATAATATTAATCATTTTTCATTCATTGCATGATTCACCCATGGAAAATAAATGGGTTCCACTTCAATATCATAATCCCTACATAGAATTAATAATGATGGTATCAATAAGAAATACCCCCAATGGAGTGCCTATAACATTGATCGCTCATATCGTTTATGAATAAATATTCCATTAAAAGGACATCAATAAAAGTTTTGAGGAAAATAATATCTTAATTTTTAAAATAAATTTTAAAAAATAAAATTTCACAATATAATGACAAAAATAATTTTTCATTTAATATATACCTGGGTAATTCAAATAATTCAATGGTTATTATTGTTTTAAAATTCAATCATGATGTTAATATTAAAAATAAATATTATTTTTTTTAAATATAGTCTGCAAAAATGGATTGTTTTGTAAAATTTGAATAAAATTACTTTTAATACCTTTTAAAATAATATAAAATATGATAAAAATATACTTAAGAAATAATTTATATTTATAACATGTTTTAAAACATTTTATAAAACATTGAAATAGAAGAGAAAGATTCACGATCTAAAAAAAGATACAAGATCAGCGTAATGTACAAAAAGATTTTGTTAAATTGTATCAATAAACATGGGTGGAAATGGAAATTAAACTTCTAAAACAAATTCAAAAGAATTTGATGAAAACAATACGTGGTTAAATAATATAAGATCATATGATTTCCTCCAATGAAACCTTCAACATAAAAATCATGAAAGAGAGGAGATTGTAACATAAAGACATTTCCACATTGTAATTCCTAAATAAAAATCCCCTTAAATAATAATTTCAAATTAAACTTTAAATATAATTAAAATAAAGAGTTTAATGATATAACATGTAATAGAGGTTGTAGATATAACTCATTAAATAATTTAATTGTATAAGCTGACATGTGTTCCAAAGAAGACAATTTGAGACAAGAATCGCTTATAATGACCATAATGTTGAAGTGAGAAATAATCAATGAATAATTTATTTATATCAAATGTAAAAACATATAAAATATAAATATAAAACATAATAAATGATAAATCATTACAAAAAGAATCTTATAACATCAAAGACAATAATGAAGTAATATATCCCAATGAAAATAATTTAAGCTACGAAATTATTTTCCACTTGGTAACATTCATGTTGAATACCCTTGGAATAAATAATTCATATTGATAATTAAAATAAAATGATTTATGAAGGATTCCAGAGATTAAAAATAAAAGGATAATTTTATACATCATGTAAATAAAATTAGGCGCATAACCTTAAAATATGCCACAATGAAGGGAATTTGATACATAGACACTTACGATATTGGTATCCTCTAGATCAAAACATTAGGAATGAGAGTACATGAGATGTATTATGAAATCCCATTAATTTTCATGAAAATAATCAAAAAACACATTAATAGAAAGTATATACACCGTAATACATATTTTTTGAAGAATAATGAATATGTATCAATGAAATAAAAAGTGAAATAAGAAACCCTCACCTTGAGTCTAGACCTTCTATGTGGGTCCTTTAACGCATATATAATTAGATTATATAAATTATTTTATTTCTTAATAAACCTTTCTAGGTCTGGTTCATTATAATGCATTAATTTTCTTCTTTTTTGTGAAATAATTAAATAATTATTCAGTTAATAACACATCGAGTGTTTTAAGGATGTTTTGTTCCCTGCTTCAAAATGGATTATTTATATTAACTATGGTAAAAGTGGTCATTTTTTCAACATATCTAAAATAATAATCAATTTATATTTATAATTTTTATATTTCATTCATTCATTTAAATCCAATCTTGAAACATGGTTATGAAAAATGCATTATGTTACAATCATAAAGATAATATGTTGTACATACTCATGAGTGACGTTTCGATTTGTAAATTAAAATTATAGATTGAAGGTAAGAGGTAATTTATATTTCTTGAATAAAAATAATATCACAGAAAATAAAATTATTTCATTAAATATAAATATATATATCATCCATGTTTTGTGGTTCTAAAAAAAGAATCACATCACTTCATTGTAGTTGTTGTCCACACGAACACCCGAACATATTTTTCATTTTTTAATGTAAGAAAGAAAAGGATATATCATCATTTAAGAGTGATATATATGTCAATAATATTATACTAATTTCAATTATATTTACATTTATTAATTAATTTTATCATTATTACCTTCCATTTAAATTGTTAGTGAAAAACAAAACCAATCATATCATAAGGTTGTAGTTAACCATACATACAATCAACATTATCATATCCCCAATAAAAGTAAAATTAATAAGTTATATGTCACATCCATGACAATTTTTAAATTTATTTTTCACTTAATTTCCATTCCTAATTTGTTTTGGGTGTTTACCACACATTTTTTTTTGGAAATGGCGGGTTTTGAAAATTTGGGCCAACCGTGAGCTCATTTATTTATTAAAAAAAATATTATTTGTTTTATAAATCCTTCATTTTTTCATAATTTTTCATCTATTACAATTAATACATCGCCTCCGATAACCTATTAACATTTCCCTTTCAATTTGAAGGATTTATAAATGCATAATCATGTTGTATTTGGGATTTTATTTAAGTTATTGGGCCTCCTATAAGCCCATTTTCTACATTAAATGTTTTTTTAATTATTTAATATATCCTAATATTTTTGGTGATTCAACCTCCCTCTCAAAGACAAAAACCCTTGTATCACCCCCATTATTGGTTTCACATTTTTAGAGCTCATTTGAACTATGAATAAGGGAAAATCATTTCAGGGTTTCTCAAACCATCCATATTTGAGAAGGTCCTTTCCTTCCTTCATAAATCATTCATTTTTCACTCTTTTCCCCAATTTTAGTACCCACATGACCTAATTGGCCTCATTCTAGCCTCACTATCAGGTTTTGTTTCATAGAGATTCCGCATTTGGTTAATTTAGTGCGATACCTCCATGATTTGATCAAGTAAGTGTTCCTCCCATCAATTTCATCCATTTCCTTAGGGTTTCATCCATATTTTAGGATTTTACAAAGTGTTAAGAAGTAAGGGTTATAACCTAGGGTGTGAAATGTAGTATTTTTGTTTTAATATTGAGATTTTAGGTTTCTCTTCACTTCTTTATTATTCGGTGGTGGCACGCTTGATGTTTCGCATCAAGAATTTTGGTTTTCGACTAAAAAGGTAGTTGATTCCATGGTTAACAATTCCTCGATGAGTTAGTTTGCTTGTTTTATAGGTTTTTAAAGTGAATTATATGATTTTTTTGGTTCTAAAACCATTTTTGATGTATTTTGTTAAGCATTTAATTTTAAAATTTCATTTTTGTTGACGTTTTAAACTTTTAAAATATTTAACATGTGGTATCTTTGGTGGTAGTTTTATAAAATATGAAACGGATTTATTATTTGTTAAAAGGGATTTATGATTCAGTTTTTTTTATACCACAAGTTCATGTGGGACTTGGAAGGAGGTTTTTGAAATAGGTTTGGTGTGTAAAACATTGTTGTACTTCTTAAGAGAATTTTATGAAAATGGGTTTTTTCATTTCTATCTTTCGGGATATTATTCAAAGTGATTTATAACACTTGAAAGTGGTTTTATAATTATCTCAAGGGATTACAATTCTACTTTGGTAGTGTTTTGGTATAGTTTTTCCTTGAAATATGGTTTTGAAATGGGTTTTATGAGCAATTTTTAAGTATACTGTTTAGAATTGTTTTACAAAATAATTGAATGATTTAATGATTTATGTAAGAGGTAAAACCATATTGGAAAACTATTTTTTAGTGTATATATTTTGAAATGGTAAATTTTAAATGTCAAAGGGGTTGTTTTTTTATTTGTTCAATCTTGTAAATGTTTTATAAAAATGTTTGAAAGATTAACTAAAGTGTATAAGAAATGGGAAAGTGATGTGAGATGTTTTGTGAGAGTGTGATGTGAAAAAAATGAATTCTGGTTATGAAAACGGTATTACGTAACATTCTAGTGGGAATTTATTTGAGTTGGAATATCATGGAATTGTTTTGTAAAAAAGTTAATGGATTTTTGGAAGTGTTAAAGAAATGTGAAAAGTGATGTGGGATATTTTGGTGTGAGTCAGATTTCCAAATCAATTTGAATGAAAAGGGGAATTTTGTGACTTATGTGGTATTCATGTTTGTAGTTTGGTGAAATTGTTATGTATAAATGTTATTTTCATGTGAAAAGAGTATTTACTGACTTTTTGAACTTGTTTGAGGACAAGGGGAAAACCCAGGTATCTAGGTGGGTTGATGTGTACTAGTATGCTAGTGAATCTGTGCGGTATGGCCTCAGTTTCACATAGAATTATTGATTCTTATAACTATAAATAAACTATGATGGTGATTCTTAAGGACCACTAGGTTATGGGTATGTTCCATACTAGTGGCCCGTGTGTTAGAACAAATATTTGTAATGGTTACTCTCACCGAGATACGAGGTACCTGGGACCCAAAGCTCTCTAATGCATAGGGGTTATTTCCTATTGATTGTTCTCATTAAATAATTTATGAATACCATATATATATATATAGTATATTTGTCCATAAAAATCAGTTTCTTTGGATTTTATTTTTAAATTGTTGATTCATTAAATTTTCCCACTTGAAAACTAATTTTTCTTAAGCTACAGCTTATAGAAATTGTAACTATAAATTAAATTTTATTTAGAACATGAAAGATTTTAGTCTTTGAATGATTATAGAATGGAATATCTTAGTGGTGGTATCCTACTGGGATTTTGATCACACCCTACTTACACCATTGGCTGTATGTAGAATTGGTTATTTTTTCGCAGGTTTTTGTACAACTTTTTTGCCAACAGTTCAGGTTTTTACTAGTCATTTTTGATACAGTGTTGTGGAGATGGCTTGAGGGTAGTGCCTATTAACAGGTGGAGATCATAAGACTATCTTTATTTGTGTTTTTACCTTTTTAATGGTCTCTAAACATAGTTTTAACTCATGTAATTCAGTTCTGAAATTTTGTAAAAGACAGTTTTTGTTGATAAATCCATATTTTTTATTTTGTTTGATTGTTGTTTAATGTTTATAAACTTGGGTAAATTGTTCCCAGACTTCAATTTATGATACCCAATAACTTGTTTCAGCCGGTGGGGATTAGGAACACCATTTGGGCCTTGTCACTGGCCAGCCCAGGTGTAGGTTTTGATGATGCTGACCAAATTTGGTTCATGATTGTATATGTTATATTATAATTACATAAGTATAAATATTTTATAAATACAATATTTATAATTTAAATAAATCATTAAAATAATCTTTGAGAGGTTATGCTGGGAAATAAATGACATCAGTTCGTGATGGTGTAGTTCGTTATACTCATGAATGATGATTTAATATCCCATTTGATAGAAGATGATATGTATTTAGGATATTACATATAAATAATAAAACACATATATATTTGATATATTTGATATATTTTTTATTATATAATAATAATTTAAGAATATTTGAAATATGTGGAAGATGAAATAAAATAAAAACACTCGGCTAAGCATGATACCTCTTCTTCGAAAAAACTACTTAGCTTAGCTAAAAATTCATTAATAGGATGGATTTATGATCAAATAAAGGATTTTAGGATGTGGGGAGTTAATTATTGATGTTATTTGGATAGGTATTTTCCAATCCAATGTGTAATTATGGTCTTATTGTGAGAGGAAAATTGACGCCCTTTTATAAGTGAAGTGAGTGCCACACTTGTACTTTTGATAAGAAAAAAGTTAACCCATGTTTTTTAAATAATAAACGATAATAATTTTTCACATTATAGAATTATAAATTATATGGTCTAAATATGTCTATACAATGGGGTTTGTAAAAGTTTATAGGTCATTTTAGCCCTTATATTTTTAGTTTAACCCTCGTTGAATATGTTTTTACCTGAATTGCGGTAATTTGTTTTACTATTTTAACTAATTATTTTGTCAAAAAATTAAGTTGAAAATATAATATAATGTAAATATTTATTATTATAAATATTTATTCCGTTTTAAAAAATTTAATTAACATAAGTGTCATAATTTTATTTATAATTAAACATACAGACACAAAAAATATGTTTTCAAGAAGTGTATTTTTTATGTAAAAGATGACTATATATAAACTCTATGACAAGTAATAATAGTAATGTTAATTTAATTTAATATATTTATTATATTTAATTATTTTAAAAAATTCATCATTATTTTTTTTAATTAATTAAAATATAGAAACATTAGGAACTCTAAAACAGTTTTCAGAAAAACCCCATTTTCAATCTAAAAGTAAAATTATATTATAATCCAATGTATTATTTACTATAAATTAATTAATAGGATTAAAGATTATTAAATAATATTTTATTACTTTAATTAATATTAAAATCAAAATCTATATTTAAAATTATATATTTTATTGATTAGAAGTGGCATTTTTTACAAAAGAAGAGGTATTTTCTCCATTCACAGAAAAAATTATTATTTCTAAAAAATATCAAAATTTTACCCTATGTAAACATTCATATGATATTTAAAAAATTAATTACATTTTTACGTTTTTTATAAAATTGTTAATATTTAATTTAATCATATTTTTACAAATCATGACAAAACCGCCTCTTAGAAAAATATTGTTTTCTTTCAAGAAATAATTTATTATTCTTTAAAATGAACCATAATTTGTTTTATAATAAATAGAGAAAAACTGAATTTATTTTATACATGTATATATAATATATTATTTATAATTACTTTATTCTTATATATACATTCCAATTTAATATCTAGGTTATAATAATCATATTTAAAATACCATAATTTCATGGTTTGTTTAAGCTTGATGTTATCTGTCTTGTACACTATCGAGGATAAATTAATTTTTTAAAATCATTGAGTGTTTCATTATGATAAACATTACCATACTAAATTGTTTAAATTTTAACATTATCTCGTTAAATTATGTTTGGACTTTTGAAATGTCCATTCTTTGAAACCCACATTGTATATTAGGTTAAAAAAATTATATTAAAATGAGAAAAAGTGAAATTAAAAGGTAATAACATTACTAAGTTTACAAATAAGAGAATATTGGTGGAAGGGGAATATATCTACATTAAAATAATAATAAATAATTTTTTATAGTTAAAAGGATAATTTTTCGTAATAATGTGATTGATCAATAGAATTTTAAGGACCGAAAATCCATAAATCTATAAATAGTTAAATGACAGTCAATTTATTATATATAAAGGAAATATGATAATTTTTTTATTCAAGATCATTTTCCAAGATTTTATAGATCCCATTATCATATATACTAATCATATAATGATACACACTTATTCGATATGTTTAATTTTATCCTTTACTATATTTCCACCGCAGTCTCACTTATTTCTCTAACCAATGATTATTTAGGATAATTTTATTATTCCCAAAGAACTATAAATTTTTTTTCAAATAATCACATAACCATGTAAGTTGTAAAATTTTATTAACCAATCATTATAATTTAAAAAAAATATATAACATGATGAAAGCATTACCAAAATATGTAAACCATCATAAGATGAAATAATATATTAATATATATAATTGAACACTAACATAAAAAAGATCAAAACAAATCATTACAAAATATGCCCAGAATGAAAGATCATTTTGAAACAAAAATGTTATGTCATACCATTTATATTTTAAAAATAAAAATATTTTGATAACATTAATCAGTTAGTCACTAAATCACTTTTGAATCCCATGGTTATCTATATGATACAACTCGTGTTCCCATAATTACATCAATATCAAAGAGCATATAAATCCAAAAAGATATCAATTACATTACAATTTTATCCAGAACAATTAATGTCATAATTCCCATTAAACTAAGTAATTGGATATAATTTAATCTAATAAAATGGATAATAAAATATCATTAATCACTTTAAGATATCATCATCTAAAACCTCAATGGTGTGTCTACGACCCTAAAATTAAGATCATAATTAATATTATATTCTTATGATGGTATCGAACACTCTTATGATTACCATACATGAATATATACTAATCTAAAAGTTTATATAAACACTCATCTAATATATACTTTAATAGTCTAAAACCCACACTCCCATATGATGTAATAAAACCGTAAACATTACATTTTTTTCTTTGATACTTATGAAGGTGAACCAATTTTCTACATCCAAAAAATACAACATCAAAAGGAATTATTTGATCACTTACATAACCAAGGAACTTTTAGGTATAGATTTTCCGAAATCTTGGAACAAATATTACATTAGCAATACCCATGAACCCAAGGGAGCATTCTTCATACTATACCTATATTTTCATATTCCATATTATGTCTCAAACATATTCCAAAACATATCATTAAATCAGAAAAATTTCTCGACAAAATTCATTTAATAATCATTCTTAATTACCTGGGGTAAAGGAACAATAATAATTGTGCGGTAGAATACTCATTAAGGGTAAACATAAAAATTAACAACTTAATGTCATCAATGAGTATATGAAGAGAACAAGGATATACTGACATAATAAAATTGAAAGAGAGGAGCATAAGAATATTCATTACAATAAATCTCATATCATTAATTATAAAAAATGTAATAATGATTTATCAACATTAAGACACATAAGAATAAATAAAATTAATCCACGTGATTTCAATTTTTAAGAAAAATTAATAGTGCCTTGGTAAAAAAACAAGGGAGATTTATTAAAGAAAGAAAGGAATGAAAAATTTTGAGAGATGTGAATTTTTTTAAATTGTTTTTATGATGTGGTATCAAATCGAAAGGTATATAATCGGACTACGTGATGTCAAATCTGACTCCATTATTAGAATTTCCGTCACCAACCATGTTCAGTTCACAAAATGTATGCATAACAATGTAGTTGATATCTAAGAGAGAAAGATATATATCCATCCACAGTATTAGTGAGTTTATAATAGATATGCTCTATGAAAATTATAAGAGCATTCATGATGGTGGTTGAGTCACTTTATATCCATATATTTTTATTCTGTCAATTCTGTGAAGGTAATATCACTGATTACACTCCACAATTCTTCCTCTAAAGAGGAGTCCCTACCACATGTGCCATAAATGAAATGAATAATATTCCCTAGGTGGTTCCTATACACCGCGACACAACAGAGGTGTCCTAGTATACGTTTATAGAAAACATAAACATTAAAATTTAATCTATCTTATGAGATTGGAATTCCAGAAAACATTAAAAGTGGGTCGATACTGACTTTAGATTCCTTCAACACCAAGCCACCAAATTATTCTAAAGTCATATACAGAATTGTTTCAACCATAATATATGTTATATGAGGATCACATATGATCATAAATATTGTCCAGGTAATATCCAATAAAAATTTTGAATCTTTCATTTTTTGAAGGAATTTTAATCATTTTTGTTTCATTTCTTGTTTAATGCTTGGGAAATAAATGTGTTCCATGTCAATCTCATAATAAATCTAGAGAAATAACAAGGATGGTATCAATAGGAAACTATCCTAGTGGAGCATATATAACATCATCATTTTTTCATGGATGAATTGTGAATACCATTAAATGAACATTGAAAAAATTTTGTTTTTTTATAAATCAACATTTTCATTTGGAAAATCACTCTTAAAAAATAAAATAAAAAAATTTTCAAAAAAATATTTTAATTGAATGTTTTATTGGGATCCTAAAAAAACTAATGGTCATGATATCAAGAAACCCAATTCATTATCTTAATGTAAAAAAGAGACATTCTTTTCAGATATTTTGTAACGTGAGTCCAAAGTGACGTTTAGAAAAAAGTTACGAAATTTCCTATTCAATTTTTTTAAAGTAATGTAAAGGGACATGAAAAGTGGATTTATTAAATAATATATTTTTATAATACATTGGAAAAAAATAAAAAGAATATATATGGAAGAGAAATATACCCAATCTATAATAATGATACAATATCATTATCACATACAGACAACATTATTGATATTTACTTATTATATAAGGTTGGATATGGAATTTAAACTTGTGAGCCAGATTAATAACCAGTGTCGAATAATGATTTTTTTTCAAGAAAATAATAGAATATTATTATTTTACACACTGAGTTTTTATGAATTATTAATTTTTTAATAAATTAAATTTCTTTGATGGCTTGCATTATATGAAATGCCAAGTTGAGTTTCTGTGATACGCAACACTACGTTTTAATAAAACAGTGAAATATAATTAACTTGACCATTATAGAAAAACATTGAAACTATATGATATGAGTAATAAATAATTGTAAAATATAATTTATAGTGGTTTTATATAATGAAATTATATTTATAATAAAATACATAATTTTTGGTAAGTTATTTATATGTTAAAAAACAATTTTTTAACAAAATGACATTCTATATATTTATGTGAACAATAAAAATAATTCTTTTTTAATATTTGATAAAATATTTTTTTTAAATTCATATTTAAATATTAATATTAGGGTGAATTTTCAAGATGTTCTTAAAAGGTTTAATTTTTTAGTAAATTGTAATAAATACTAAATTATAATTGGAAACATAAGTTTAATTAATTTATAATGTTAAATTATAATTTTAATTAGTTATATAGTACAATAAGTTAAACTATACATATATCAGTCCAACTAACCCGATTGTAATCAATTTAATATTTAATTTTGATAAAAAAACATTGTAAACTTTGGAACATTTTCACATTAAAAACCCACTTTTTCAACACATCTGTGAGATTATTTTTAAATTAAAAATTATATTAATTTAATGTGGGAAAATAAATTATTTTTTGGGTGATATAATATTTTCTAAATTGTAAAAAGTTCACCATAATTTTTGACAAAAATCAAGAGTTATTTGAGTAGTGATTAATTTCCATTGTTTAAGTTAAAATTGGTGTAATGAGGTGTTTAACTAGAATGACAAGAGTTATAATGAAATAAAATTTTACCACATTATTGATTAATAATGTTTTTTTTTCAATCATGGAAATAAATGTCTATAAAATATGGTGATTTTTGGACACTTTAATTTAAATACGACCCATATAATAAGCTAAGTAGAGAAAAAGACAAAAAAAATACTTTTCTAACTTTTCATATTCCAAAAGCCTTCAGCTATGAAAAACAACATATATTTGGAAATATATATAATTTGTTAGTATAAAAGGTTTATTTTTTCAAAATAATGTTTTTAGATTTTTTTGAGAAGAAATAATTATTTTAAATTCTTAAAAACAGAAATCTAATAATTATTTAGTGAAGAATAAAATAAAATAAATGATAATCAAAAATCAAAATAGAATTATATTGATTAAATTATAGTATTTCATTATTTTTATATGAATATATCAAGATACATATGTGTGAAAAAATACTCTATAATTTCACCATTTTATTTGTATTTTTTAATTTTATATGTAATAAATAGTTTTAAAATTGACATTAATGTTATATTATTACAAATGATATTTTATTTCAAATTTAAAATAAATATAAATCCTATAATCACTAATTTTATCTTTAAATAATAATAAATATAAAATATGGTTCATGTATGAACCATTTTTTACATTATAATGATTATATTGGCTGTTAAAAAGTAAAAACTCAAGTTTGTGTGGTTAACGTAATAGAAAATTTTTTAACATTAAATGTGATTATGTAAAAATTAATTTCCAACCCATATAGAATTTTAACTATTAAAATTAGGAAGAATATATAGAATAATATTTTTCCAAATTAGCTATTAATAATCACTCTAATTTAGACTTAGAGGACAGATTATCATGGTTAGAAAACTAGTCACTGTAATGAAAAACAAAAATAGTAGAAATATGGAAAATAAAATTTAATTAATTAAATGTTTAGGAAATATGTTTTGTTGTGTGGGGTATATTTGGATCAAACTATCATCCATCTAAAATATTAATTATCATATTTTTATCCACTTGAGGTAATTTGTACCAACCAATAGTAAATAGTTTTGAGTATTTATAAGAATGTCACTCCTCATCAAATATAAAAGGAAACTCACTATCCCCACTTATTCAGACATCTCAGACATTTTTCATAAAAAATATCAAGAAAAATAACATTAAAATTTCCCTAAAACCAACCTATAATCCTTAACTCATACATACATCCAACCAAGAATGGTATTAGTGCAAACCTAATGAGGATACATGATGAATTGGTAACGTTAATCAACATGCATTTTAATTTAATTTATTCCTCCAACCATTCAAATATTATTATACCCTGATTATATAATAACCAATTTATATTATATTTATTTAATTTTTTGTATGTAAATAATATTACCTACAACCACACACACCACCATTAAATTTGTTACTAACTCATAATTCATGTGTAAGGTAGACTACCGCCTAACGAACCGATATCATTATTTTTTTCCATAACCAACATACATGGATGGGAAAAATTAGGAATTTATAGTTTACATATTACATTTATGATTTTATTATGGGGTTTAAATTATTATTTTACACATAACTTCATTAATTATATTTTTTGGGAATACGATAACATTATTTGTGTATACAACGGACTACTGCCTCATGAAGTAATGTTATTTATTCTAACTTTACATGGAAGGTATTAAAAACGGTGTAATATAAATTTGTGATATATATGAAATTACCATGACTCTTGGATGATATTATTTATAATTTAAATATTTTTATTTTATCCCAATAAGAAAGTGGAAAAATAGTGTTTATGCATGTGTATAGCCTACTATATCCTTCAACTGTATATTTAATTTAATAAAAATAAAGTTTATAGATTAATATAAATACATATATGATGAAAATATATGATATATATATCATGTTTATAATTATTTATATTATGGAACCTCTGACCAAACTAATAGCACCAAAAATATAACAAATAACAACATATAGAAAAAGAAAAACAGTTGTTCCCCAAATCATAATTTTAGCATGGAATTGTTAATAAACAAGTAACAAAAAGGTAATAAGAAAATAATATTTGGTAAGGTATATTTAAATATTGTTCTATAATATATTTATAATAAATTTATATTTATTGTACCGGGGGATTCAATGAGTACAGCATAAGCCAGTATGTAAGGTAGTGAATTTCCATCTCACCTTTGTTTTATGTGAGACAAAGTACATATTCACCGTATATCTCTTTGATGTTGTGGATATAATTACAATGAATTAATTTAAATATAAATATCATTGTAATTATTTTTCTGTTAACATATTTGTTTCAGTATCTCTCTTTCATGGGGTTTACTGTTCAAATGTTAACAACTCAGTAAAGGGATATTTCTCTCAATTTTCATTTTTGTGATATATGTTAATCTATACACCTATATAATTTCTAGAGGTGTATATAAAACCAATTTTATATTTAATATAATTTATTTATTCATCCTTAGGATATTTGAAGTTTCATTTATCACTGTACCTTAATATTTCTTATGATTTAGTATTACCAAGATTGCAAAAATTTAATGCAACAATGTCATCACTTATTTGTATAATTTATGACTATGTGTCCAATTATGAAATATCATGATCTTACTCTTATTAATTATTGTTATGTTTCTTATTCATTAGTTATTGATGATATAATCAGTTAAATGTACCATTTTTTTACTTTTTCGGTACTAATGATAATTAAGAAAATGTTTGCATGAAATTATTATTTTACTTCTCTCATCAGTCAAAAATCTATTTTCTTCAAAAACCATGTTTCTTATAGAATCATAAATGTTTGGTAACACCCCATGATTCTATGGAATGCTAACCATTGATTAATACAATATCGTTTGTTGTATGTAACTTCAATTTCCAACACACCACAACCAATCAAACTAGCCGTTATGAATATTAATACCCACTTTTTGAAATATTATAAATTTTATCTTTCAAAATGGACATCATTTTTGGATCTGGAATATAGAAATTATATTAAGGTGTATTTTTGGTATTTTTTGGAAAACAGTCAATTTTTGATGAATAGTAAAAAACAATGAATTATAGTTTAAAACCGAATTTTTATTTAAATAATTATTTATTTTATTTAAATTTATATTAGGTCAAAATCAATAATTAATACCTATATATGTTCAATGAAATTAATTGTAGTCAGTTTATAATAATTATAGATATATAAAAATTTTATTGAACTTTTCACCGTCTTTTACCCACCACCTAAAAGAATTCACAAATTCACATAAAACTTAAATTTACCACTTATGTGAGTGGAATTTATAAAATCCAAGAGACACATCTGGTATCAACAAGTAAAATTTGGTTCAATAAGATAAAAATAATTTTTGGTTAATAGTAACTTTTTACCTTTATTTACCTTGGTTAAAAGTAAATAGGTTAATTAAGGGTAAAAATGAAATTATTATTATCCTAACACATGTCCTAATTCGATTGGATAAGTATAATTGGACCAAAAGAACCTTAGGAATAAAATATGAACATCTTTGGTCCACATGGATTAGATTAGGACACTTATTTTTATTTTATTTATAGAAGAGTTAAAAGAGTTAAAATCAAAGTATAATCACTAAAACATTTTTAATATAGGGATATACATAAGATAAATACAAATATAAATATTAATTATAAATTTAATAATATTTCCTATATAATAGTATTTTATTTATATTTTTTAGATATTATATAATTAAATTTATTTTTGACACAATGATGATGTAGTAATTACATAATTAATGAAATATTAAAATAATTGTTATTAGAAATATCCAAATAATTTTTATTGTTTAATTTTTATGAATTAATATAATATTATAGTTTAATATGACATGTTAGGGTCGGTAAGAAGAATTTTTTTCGAAGTAAAAATGTTTTTAGTAATTTAGAAAAAAAAACCAAATAGTGTCAAAATTGACATAAAAGTGTTTTTAAAACAAATATTATATTATTAATTTATATTCTATTCCTAAAAATATAAGGGTCATCTAAAGGACTTGTATAATGATATTTGTATCATTAATGAACCACTTGGGGTTCTCTTGGAAGTATATAGTATGTTTATTAACCATATAATATAAAAATACTAAGAAACATAGTAAATGTCTAACTATTTAACTAAAAGTTAAATCTAAACGATAAAGTTAATATAGTGACCCAAACATGTCTAAAACATATTGTTTGAGTGGTTTTAGACCCAACCAATCCTAATACTTTAAATAATCTATTTTTAATCTATTTTAAACCGAAAATGATTTTATTGTAAAATAATATTTCTAGCTTTTCCTAAGGTGCCCCTCACCTCTCTTATAAAAGGGAACTCACCCTTATCTCTAATTCACAACCTCAATTCCTTTTGGCTCGGCCAAAACCTACCCAAATACCATATAAACTATCCTAAATTCATCCTAGTTGAATTCATTTAGTCAGAATGCCAACCTAAGGTTCACTTTTGATCAAATAAAAAGGAAGAACCCGAAGAAGATGTAAATATCTCACCACCTCTGTTTAGTTCCTTTCTTCTTCCACTTCCTCTTTATTTGTTGTTTCCATTATAAAATAATAACTCCAATATATAATATATATTTTGATGTCATTATAAATATGATACAACCAAATTCATTATTCTATACATCTTTTGATTGACATGTCACCATACGTGCGTATGTACGGCTTACTATCTCCACGTCGTGGTGTAATTGTTATTCAATACATTATTATATGGATGAGTATAATAATGATGTATAATTGATGTAAATAATAAATATAACATGATAATGATTCTGTATATATGATATACTGTCCAATTGTATCTTATTTTAATATCAAAAGAATGATATTGTCGCTCATCTGTATGTATGGAATACCGTCTCCATGAACGCGGTGAGATTCATTCCCTGTCATATCCATTCAAGAGAACATTCATTAGATGATTAAAAATAATGTTTAAAGACATGATATCATTTTGGATATGAATATGATACATCCCATCCATAACAAATATGACTCACATAAAACAGAATATAAAGGAAGGTGAATCCGTTAACACCTGAACCAACGATATTACTAAGATAATATTAACAAATCAATGTTAAAACATCATATATGATATCGTATTAATGTTTATGATTCTTTTATAATTTAATAAAAAAAATTCACCATTATATAGGAATTTAACATACCATATACCAAGTAAAAGTACAAGGTGAGGTTTAATTCTACAATCTCTTTTTTATCTGAGTTTTTTTATACGTTACTATCTACTGGGACCTCTTTATCAACCACATCCATGTTTAATAAAAATGTATTTCAAAACATTTTTACTATTTCCTAGACTATGGGTTAAATAAATCTATACACATGTTTTACCTTCGATGTTTTTAAAGGAATCATTCCGTCATTTTCCAAACAAGGTACCTTATGAACTATTCGACAAAATTAAGGTAATAATATTTTTTTTAACTTAAACCAAGGGTGGAACTATTTTCCTGTGTTATGACAACGTCGAAGATTCACTTACAAGATTATAAGAATATTTTAAAAATAAATTTTTTCTTTAATAATTAAATGAAAATTTAATGTTTTCAAAATAGTAAGATATATTTCTCTAATTTTTTTGATTTAATCTATGTCAACTTCTTTTTATGGATTTTATGCGTATTAGAAGTTGATTTATTATGATAAAAAACTTCCATATTTTATTGATGGTTTTGTGATAAGTTTGACTGTGGATGTGTTATTTTTATATAATTCATGGTTTAGGCATAATGTATTTACATATCATATTCTAGTTTTGATAAGAATGTTTATGATATGTTTAAAACTTTTAATATCAGGATTGCATTAGACTTAGTAAGTGATGGGTGGATCCCGCTATAGCTCCTCGACGCATCGGTAGGTCTCATGAGACATACTAGTGTCTTGGCACAAGGCCTTGAAAAAATCTTATTTGTAGTCTTGGTATAAGGCCTTGACTATGTGGTTATGAAAGTCTGGCATTATGCATTCCATCATTATGATATTGACTATTGATATTGCATGTGATTATTAGACTAGTAGAATATCCATGTGAGTATGTAAATGGCATTATTATGATTTTATCATTTCTATATAATGATGAAGTTCAAGATTAAATTGCTTTTGTTTTAGTTTTATACATTTACTTAAATGTTTATGCTTATTTATGAAAGTTTCAGATATATTGTTATCCTTACCGAGCATCTAAAATCACCCCATTCTATGTTTTAATTTTCCCAGGATGTGAAGAATTATATTATTATTGACCTGCAGGGATAGTTTATAGGATCTCGGTTTTGTCTATCGAAAAAATGTTGTTGTAGCATTCCATTTTTTTATGTAATGTAAACTGTATGATTGTATCTACTATATTCAGGGCTACTGAACTAATCGGTCATTCAAGACTTGATCTTTACTGATCATGCCAATGTAATGTAATAAGACACCAACTCTGGGTAACTGGGGTCGGGGCGTTACATGTTTTGTTACTCACATATTATATTTATATGATATTTTTATCATATTATGGATTTTTAATTTTTTTATAACCTTCATGTTGTTTTCCAAATAATGTCAATTTGCATTTTACTAAAATATTGAAATGATTAATCATTTTAATTATTTAAATGTTGTTAATGTTATTTTCATATAATATGGTTTTTAAAAAAAATTGAAATGTGTTCTTCAAAAAGAAAGGATATTTTCCTCAATAAATGTTTTAAATGATTGATCAAAATCATACTCTACATGAGATAAAAACCATTGATGTCACTAATTTTTTACGGGGGATATGATCCAAGAATACCATTCTTATTCTTTATCAAAATGGGTTTTGTTTATGATGAAATGTTTTTTTATGAAACTTGTTTCTATTCAATTGGTTTTACCATGATAAAATGATTATTAAATCTACTTCTTTTCATGGGTTATGCTATGATGAAATGATTATGAAACATTTATATTTTCTAAAGGTTTCGATATGATGAAATATTTATAAAACCCATTTCTTCACATTGGTTATGATATGATTAATGTCTTCTAATTTTTTATCACACATAAATATGGTTTTCATTATTTGATAGGCGAGTCCACCATATTCCATAAATGATTTTGGTTAGGATAAATACAATATGATATTAGGGGGTATATAGGTGGTCATCCAAAGCCCAAAATGAGGGTACATGGGTGGTCAGCCCAAGTTCAAATAGAAGAAAACACTAGTGGTTAGACCAAGACCAAAGTAGGTACATGGGTGGTTTTTTCGAGCCTAACATGTTATGAATGTCGTTGTGGGTAGCCTTGACATAATATTTTATATTCTTATGTGTATTCCAAAAATCTATCATTGATGATTATTTCGTAATCTCATGTATTAAATTCTATTTTACAATATGATTCACCACTTATAAAATTCCAATAATTATGTCAGGAATCATGTTTATTATCATTGATATGCCGGGTTTGGTTTTTATATGCTTGTGTCATGTTATCATAACATAATGTTCACGTTTTTCATATATATTTCATTTTTTATCCTTTAATGAATTATGTACTCAACAATTCTTATGTTTACTTTCCCTATGTTTTAATGAAAGGTTTTCTATTTGGTATTTCTATAAAGAGTACTAAATGGGATGATCTTTCATGGAAACCATTGAAAATATTTCACTAGATTTGAAGTTTTTTTTCCATATTTCTAATGGGACTAAACTATTGTGATATTTGTTGATGTGGATCTATAACAGATTCAAATTGTGTTAAAAACCCCAAGAGGTATATTGAGTAAGAATTAATTAGGATTTTCTGTATGAAAATGAGCCTTGTTGCACACCCCATTAGACACTCGTAATGGATATAATTTTACTATTCACAACAATATTTATAAACCATCATGAAGGATTTAAATATATGGCGACTATGAATAACCTTATATATCGTAGATTAATTAAGGTGTCATCATTTATAAAAACCATAAGTGATTTTTCAGGATTATAAGTATTTTCACTATTATTAGCGATGATTACACTATTATTATTTTTTGTTTTAGTGAATGTTGGGAACCTAGAGGAACTGGGTTAACATTGATTGTGAAAGAAAAACATTCTAGGGAGAAACCAAATGGGATGATTATATGAGTATAAGGTGTTGTGATATCTCTGAATATATTTCCACAGAACAAGATTAAAATCATGTACCACAACCAAATATTAAACTCACAAATGAAGAGATAGAAGGAGTTCACCAAAATATGGGTTGATGGTAACCATAGAGGAATGAAGATTCAGTTTTCTATATGTACAAAATGTTTAAAGAATATCCCAAGTGAATATCTCAAGGAAACACAAGGATATTTTTATTGTTGAATTGATAGACACAAAGAATGTGACGGAAAAAAATTGAATTGTTTAGTTCACCTAATGAATACTAATATTTGTCTCCCTAAGCTTTTATGAATGGATAAATATTTAAAATTATGAAAGTATGGGAATTATAGAAATTGATGTCATGTGGGGAAATCTCGTGAATAAAATAAAAAATGGTTTATAAGAGATGATTATATTACTAATGCAGAAAATACTTCAAATGACATTTGAATGGAAAAAGATGATGAATCTCATATTTTTATTTGTGAAGGAAGTTGGATGAATGAATTAATTATGTACTAAAATTGAAATATTGTGTTATATATACTATGAAATACATACAGATTTCATAGTACAAGAATTTAATTATGGATTTGAAATAATATATTGAATGGTACCGATGAACATGAAAAGTGATTTAAAAGAAGGTTCATATTTTATGATTAAGGAATGATAAGCCTTAACATGTTATTAAGGATAATAAAATTATAGTTAGTTCGGTTACTGAGATGATTGATATTGTTAAAGTAAATTGGATACTATTGATGACCTCAAAACTTGTAATGGATTTGTTGAGAAATTGGTTATTGTATTCATAGATGATGTTTAAATATTTTTCTATTTAACTAATATATCTATTAATTTATGTTTTAGTTATGGAATGAGGATGAATCTATGATATTAAAAAGGTTTTTTTTGTAATTCATGTTTTTAAAAAATTTAGATAGACTATATTAAGGTATTCACAAGTTTGGTATTTTATAATCAAGAGCCACCTTAATATTTATGGTGGATTAGTGGTAAGATGATTTTGAAAACAAAGTGCTACCTTATTTATAAATTTTTATTTTTGGAAGGGTGATATGGTTAACCATTTATCAAATGTTTTAAGTCTAACATAGGATGGTGTTTTAGATATTAACATATTCCTTCACCATATAAAGATAAATGAATATTAGATAAACAATTATAACCATTTTTCTATGGTTACATATAAAGAGAGAAGGAATAAATTATCAGTACGTTTGTGTATCTTATGATTCATTTGTGCTTTAGGAATAACAAATCCACATAAAATTCAGGGATTAAGAGATGAAATTAATTTTTTTAAGGCCCATCCACAGGGTGGGATTATAATTATGAAATAGAATGAATTCAATTTAGTACAGAATCTATTGAAAATTGTTAAAACTTATGATAAGACTATTGAAATAAATTTTTTTTATGTTATCATCATTTTTAATGATATTAATGACCATTTTAAAAAATGTTTTTTCTATGTATTTGTGATCATTAAAAATTACCTGACCATCTTCTCTATCACTTTCCATATGTATTTGTATATTAATTTTCTTTTTAATGACCATTTTTTCACATTCCACTTATGTTAAGATATTTGTGTTGAAATAGTGGGTTCCCTAGACCCAACTATTATGTTCTTCGAATTATCATATCAAGTATAGAGGTAACTAAACATGATTCTATCTTACCATTATAGTGTAGACTTTTCTGCGATCACTATTGAAATGGTAATGTCCAAAGATTAAATATCGTATCGAAAGGTTATAGCAGTTCCCAGGGTATAATGAGAACCTCTAGATACTATGACATTAATCTTAAATATATGTTTTATGGTCTAGATACATCATACTAATTGGACATAGTAGATGTATGACCATCAGGTGTTGGGGGCTCATAAGCATTGGGACTTCTTCTCATGAAGTTCGCACTTGGTGATCTCTAGCAGTGAGAACATGAGGACTGACCCGCCAATAGGAACACTACATGTTTCAGTTGTCATTGGATGTTCCTATCAATGATCTTGTGTAATGGTCTCCTGACATGATATCATTACCAATGTATGTCATCTTATTGCGTACTTTGATGCAAGACGAAAACCATGTTAATGAAATCGTGGCGAGGTAGTTTCTGTCGGGTGCGTCGTTGGTGGCATGATGTTTGTTGAATGGTGAAGAAAGGATTTGACTCTTCTGGGTTATGGAAGTAATATATCTCAGGCCATGTTTATATGGATGGAAGTACCAATTTAAGACCATGGTCATGGCAGCCAAGGGTAAATCCGTCCAGTGAAATCAACAAACTATAATGCAAGAAAAGGGAGATGACACGTGAGTGCATCCTGCTTTATGAGATATTACAGACAAAGAGATTATATTACATAGTGCGTGTTCTTGTGTTGGTTGTTGCTGCTGTGACAATCGTTATTTCATCAGGGGCCATGATGGTTTTCTAGATCTCACTCTTGGTCTGTGATTACTATTCATAGCTGTCTAAATAAGGGCCTAGAGGGTCACACATAATAGCATATTCAAGAATCTACCCTATTTAGTTGAATAGGTGTTTTAAATATGGTGGGCCCCACCATAGGGTTCTGGGATTTTTCCAAAGTTAAATGATCACCAATGGAATAAATAAATTCATATTATTATAGTTTAGAATAATGAGAATTGAATTTATTTATTAAATGTATTTTCGAGTTTTAAGTAAATACATGAGAAAATATTCATTGACGAATATTAAATTATTCAAGGATCAATTAATCTTTATGGGAGCCACGTGTCCAGTTAATGACTCAATTACTATAATGTAATATATTTTAATATATTACAAGTTAATGATAATAATATTTATGATGCTGTTTATTAGTCATAAATGTTGTTTATAGTGCATTAATTATTCGGGGACGGTGAGGTGATACCTGGGTTTTTAATAGTGCACTATAAATAGAAGAGGAGGGGCATTTTTAAAACACTATTCATCGAGATTACCGCTACTCTCATCTCTCCCATATTCTAGAGAGATATTCTCTAGATCTAAGGAGCTCGGATGGAGCTCTCTCTCGGGCATCGCTAGCGATGCGATGTGGTGGTCGTTGGAGCATTGAAGGCATTGTCGCAAATCCGCACTAGCACCCATATTACAATGAACAGTTCTCCCGCAGATTCCTTGAAGCATGTGTGTATGATCTAGAGAAATTTGACTTCAGTTTCTTTGAGCAGCAGTCGCCAATGACGAGAAGACGTCGTGTACGACTTCATATTTAAACATGGTATTTTATGGTTTAATTTTTGTTCTTAAAATCCTCTACGTGTGGTACTCATCTAAAACCAGGCTACTCCTCTCTGACGTCGACCTGTTTACGTTGACCATCGGAGGAAAATGTTTTAAAACCCACCTGTTTGGGGCTTCAGCTTCATTTCTGCTTCCAACAACTGGTATTAGAGAGAACATGTGTCGATTTTTTGCCAAGAAAAATTAAATTTTCATTATGTTATGAAGAGGGCATCGATATGGTCCCAAATACGCAGACTGTGTTTTAATCTGATACTGGATGACCATTCTACGGTCATCTGAAGTTCAAAATTTGGATTAAAACTGATAGTTTAATGAACATATAATTAGATGAACCAATTTAATCATAATCTATTTACACCGAAATAGTATTTTTCATTGATGATTATGAATTTTATTCTTATAATAGTTTTATTATAATATTAATTGTTTAATTATAATAATTATTTTATTATTATAATATTATATTATAATAATATTAAATTATTATATGCTTAAATATTTTCTAGCCCAAATGTAGACTTTTGAAAATTAAAAAAAATGAATCGAGGCTGACCTGTAAAGTAGGTCAAGAAAAGCAAAAAAAATATTAAGGGTGGGTGGGGGTGCAGGTCGTGAAAAATTATTTTTGAAGGAGTGGCAGACTAGCCTGTCAAAAAAGATTAAAAAAATTAAAAAAAATGTTTTTCGTGGGGGCCGAGTGTCCCCCTGTTCTTGCGCAGTGGCCACAAGGCTGCCTCCTCCCTCCCTCCACCGGCCGTGGCCGACTCCCAACACAGGGCCGACGACCCGCTCAGCGCCCCGCTGCCGGCCACAGACCACCCCTCCGGGCTGCATCTCCTCCTATCGTGGAATGCTGCGTGGACACCATGGATCAGACCGGAATCAAGGCCTCCCACCATTAGGTGCCAGATCTGGCACACCACACCTTGAAGCGAGGACTCACTATTGTGTCGATTCACCACCCCAGCCCAGTAGGCTCCCCACTCATGTGCATGTCGGCCTGGGTCTCCCTCCCCTCTACCCTCAGCACCGCAGCACACCAAGCCCCGAGACTTCTCCCTTTCCAAAGATTCTACCTCCGTCCATGCTCTATGGTGCATGCCCGCACCCTATCTCCTTTAGCCTCCACCAAAATCTAGAATACCCAGCTAGAACAGTCCACCGCTGTCATTCGACCAGCGGCACACCAGGGCTGCTGCTCTGCAGTCTTCTTACGCAGAGGGGAATTGAACAGGGTCGGTGACGCCACACTGGCCGCCTTCCTCGAGACCCTTTGCTTGTACCTCCCAGTTACCCAGCTCTGCATCTGTCCAGGCATTTTCCTAATCATAGGCGTGCCAGCCCCGCCGTACCCCATCATCTTTCTGATGCCCGATCCAGGGAACCACCCTGTTCGGCCGCCCCTTGCATCAGCATGTTGCCCACTGCGGATCAGGTGCACTAGACTTCCAGCCCCTTTGGCTACAGGTCCGAACAGCCCGGACTAGGCCAGCTTAGGTTCTCCCTGACCCGTATAGGCCCTGATCATATTTATTTGGCTTGGGTAATTTTTTTTGAATAAAAACATAATTAATTTAAATAATTTAATTTCGGTTCAGAATAAAATTAATTAAATAGTAACTTTAGTTTATAACTCATGCAGCGTGATTAATTTAATTTGGTAATTAATTAAATTAACTAATTAAATTAATTTTATTTTTTAAAATGAAATTAGTTAATTGGGACCGAACGATGTTAAATTTGAATTAAAGACAAGAGTGAAGTTTTAATTTGATTAAATTCCCTCAGAATTTATTTAATGGAAGATAATTTTTTTTGCATTTTGTTAATATATACACGAGTTATAGTGTATAATGGTCAAGATCCATGGACCGACCAATGTATTTATGGTGTTTATTTATTTATTTTATTTATTTATTGGATGTCGTTTTGTAATAATTATTTTAAATAAAAAGGCGATCTATGTGTCGTCTCAGAGTCATTATATGTATAAGGGACTGCACGCCCATTCTCAGAGTTGTATATTTATACCCCGAGACCCCCTCACATGCGTGTGAGTACAATTATATAATGACAAGATGACAGGTGACACATTTCACGCTAAGTGACGGCGACACAACAGACATGAATTGGATGAATTGGATGAGCTGACATTCCTATTCAAGTTGCAAGCCACGCGACTAATGGTATTTAACCCTAAGGTTTCGGTTGGTCCGTTATTCACTCAACGGATCAACCAATAGTACTGGAAAATGATTAGGTGTTCATTTCATTTTATTTTTTCATGGTTTATTATTTTTGTGCATGTGTAATTTATTGAACGATCACATAGTATAATAATAAACAAGAATGCAAGATAAAATGAACATGTGATGCGGTGAAATTTCTATTTCTTGCACTGTCAGTTGTGAGTGCGATCACATAGTATGTGCTTATAAAAATAGAAAATGATTTCATTAATCAGAGTAAAAATAATAAAACCCTCAAAGATATATTTAGTCTAAACAGCCTTCCATCATTCAAATTTTGACAAAACCATCTGTTTTAGGTGTTGGTCATGCCTTAACTAAGGGTGACTCCTACTACAGGGGAGTCCTTATAAGAATGATGGGTCGACATAACTAAAGTGCTGGTAAGGATTATCAATCGTTAACTTGATATCATTTCAGAGGCAAGGGTTGTGTAAATCAAATTTTGATTTTAAGAATCTTGGAATTCACTCAAAAGATCGAGGAACCGCAAGTTAAAGAGCTCGGCCAACCAAAAGCCTACCTAGAACCCTCCATGTAGTGGCCTAGCCTGGGCTTGTAAACTATGAGGGGTGGTTCCAGGATATTTTCCACTATAATACTCAAGAGACAGAGTATTTCGATTCTAGCATAGAGGGTTCCTAGAATCCGAAAAAATTGACGGAGACATATAATGATTTAAGTAATTAATCAAAATGTCTAAACTAGTAATCCAGATAAAAGGAACCCATCTTCTAAACACGTTTTTTTTAGAAAAAAAGGAATTTATACCACAAGATTAAAACTGAAATATTATAATGGAGAAAGTAAATCTCGACAGTGACATGAGTATCCATGAATAATACAGGCGCATGTGCATAGTACTATGATATAGGAAACTCAAGGTGTCAGTGTCCCCAATACTGTTACACTACATCAAGAAGTGATGGTAAAAATTGCTTACAGAAGTCTAATGTACATAGCATATGATTGTTATATCATTATCATTTCATCAACGTCCTGTGTCAGTTGCGGTCGCTACACTAGGACATAGATGATATAAACTAATGTCTCATCTCTGATATGTTTGTAAGGAGAAAGTGAAGCAATGATATGAATAAGGCGAAATTTACACCAGCATGTGTAAATTGAAATATCGATCATGATCTTTAAATATCATTTTCACCACATTACTCAAGTCTTGTTTTCTGGTACAAAATGAAGAAGTATTGAGTAAACACTTCATTACCTATCTTGGTATGGTTCTCCAAGTGAATAAGAATAAAAGACAATTAACCATTAATTATTATAGAAGGTAAATTGAAAGATAATTTGAAAAGGTATAAGGCACATAATTCCAATGAAAAATTTGCGACGTCCTTCAATTAATGAGGTATTAATAGAGTTTATTTTTAAAGAATATTATAAAATAATACTATGGAAGTTTAAAGGAAATAACAAGATTTAAAAAAGAAAGTTGCAGCTTCTATATCATACGTATTCATCAATGTAATTTTTGTCTTTTACTAGTTGGGTATTAAATACAATATGTTGAGAACATATGTTTATTCTAATACGATAAACATGTTAGTATAGAATCCATACTAGAAGTCAGGTGTATTATCCAAATAGACTGTGAGAGGGTGATACTTAGGCCAGTGGTGAGGAGTACATGGCTTCTTAATTTCCAAGTGAATGATTTTTGTTGAACTATTGTTGAGTATAACCACAAACATTAATCTCATGTGTCCTTGCATGCATGGAGACATTCCTTCAATTTATGGAATGAATGTTGTTTTTGGTAGACTCAATCACTAGTTCAGTGATACATGAATTATAGGAAATTAGTGATGAATATAAATGCGAGACTTTTACCCAGTTGTGATAGGATAATTCTTTTTCATGAAATACAAAAAATGGACATAACGAATTTACCATGTATGGTATTTAGGCTCAGCACAGCTAAATACTTAGGGTATTATCGATGTCTTTAGATTTGGAAAATGGAGCCTTTAGAAATAAAGGTACATCACAAAGCTTTTGGAAATAGTTCAACATGAAAGTGTGAACTATTACAAGTATAAGCTAAAAGTATATATACTTCATAAGATTCTTTTAAGTAATTATGGAATATCAAAGTGAAGTATTTGCATGGTCAGGAGATATGAGTTTCTTTGGGTGGGGGTACCGAAGAATATCTCAACCAAGCATTCATCAATCATGATAATGTAGCGTGCAGAAATTCCTAAACGCACATTACATTATTGACATCACGAAATCGATGTTAAAGGGGAGAATTGATGATGAAGTATTATATATCAATATTGATCAACAAAATATAGCGTGTATTAATTCCTCAATGCACATTTTATACATCAAAGTATTGATGTAAGTAATATCAATGTTGGAACTAGCATAAACTTCTATTTTATTTCATGAAATGATTTGCAAATAACAGTGATATCCCACAACCATATGCAAACTATAATGACAAATGTATATCATACGAGTCATAGTATGATGTAAACCCATTATGTCATTAGAAGATGTGTTTGTATGCAAAGAGTTTTTTAGGACATAAACAAACTGGTGTCAAGACAAACACATTTTGCATTTAGTGTAATAAGACTAACAGTTGTTTAGGATGTTACATAAATCCCTAAGATAGAAGAGTAGGTAGTCAAGAAATAGACTACAATTCTATATAAGGGTGCATGTATCTATTAGAGATAGTGGGAGCTATATTGACTTGTTTTTAGTCAATCCTCAAGATGCACAAAATAGTTAGCATATGAACCAGTTCCACAAGCGCTTGTGGAATAATGTATGTTCCAGAGACACATACTATGTAGGAAGGATAAAACCTTGGTGATGGTTTTTATATTCACCACGGTCAGGGATCTATTATTCAATGTGTATAATATTTCCTACAATTAAGCAGTATATTGAAATTAGCTAAAATTGATAAGACAAACTAAAATTCAATTAATGGATTCTATGTATCAAAGTGAAAAGGGGATATTATTTTGAATATTATGGTGGGTATTCAAGTAAGTTAATACATGGATGGAATGATCTGGGTACCAATAATGCTCGACTGATTTGACCAAGTCATTATGACTAAATCCATTAGAATTGTACTTATCATAGCTAATATCTATGATCAATTTTTTTTAGCATTGGATGTCATGATAGTTAGTTATGATCAAAATGAAATATACTCTCCAATTATTGACTTAAAGTAGCAACCTATGTTCTAGGGAACATGATCTACTAAGGTAGATCTATAGGTTGATTGGTCCTAGTCAATTGTACATATAGTGACACTGTATTGAAAAATACATGTTGGAAAAATTCAAGAGATGAATTTTTGCCTCGATCACAGGGCATAATCTCTCCATGTCGACCTATCCGTGACATGGGAAGAGATAAATGCAGTGAGTTGAAATCCATACGTTGGAGCGATGGAACAATCACATATTCCATGATATGTACAAGAACTGATATTTTCCAAGGTATACTTTATAATAGGAAAATATTAGGTATATCTTGGAGAACTGCAAGGGATGCACTCAGAACAATATCATTGTAATTTAGAATGTACAAAAGTTATGTACCTGGTAAGTGGAGAAGAAAAGATACTAGTTTTTGGGGATTTGAACTAGTCATCCATAGATTAATGTGATCAACTATTGTAGTTAGGTTAAAGGTGTTGAGAGACTCAAGATCATATAATCTAGTGGTGGCCATACATACAAGACCGAGTACATTGCATTAAGGAAGCTAAGAAGTAGATATTCAACAATTTGTTCTAGTTCTTGGAATCGCACCTGGTGAGAAAAGTATTATCAAAATCTAGATTATGATATTCTTACTAGAAAATATGTCATGTTATGAAAGTGAAAAAAAGTGATATACTCGGGATACCATCTCCTGAGAAGTTTTAATAAATGAGATGAGGTCGCTATAACAGAATAGAAACACAGCGGGACCATGGATGACCCAGTATCTATGGCCTTTAATCAGAAGATACATGATGCTTATAATGTGAGTATCTAACAAGTTTGGTTAGCATGTTGGCTCTAGTGAAAGAGGGACTTTTGAAATAGAGGGTGTCATAGACCCAACTATTACGGGCTTTTGATTACCATATAGTGTATAGAGTTAACTTTTCATGTTTTCATCTTACCATTATAGTGTAGAATTTTCTGCGTCCACTATTGAAATGGTAATGTCCAAAGATTAGTTGTTGTATTGAAAGGTTATAGTAGTTCCCAGACTATAATGAGAACCTCTAGATACTATGACATTGATCTTAAATATATGTTCTATGATCTAGATACATATTAATAATTATACATAGTAGATGTATGACAATCAGGTGTTGGGGGCTCATAATAATTGAGGCTTCTTCTCATGAAGTTCTCACTTGGTGATCTCTAGCAGTGAGATCATGAGGACTGACCCACCAATAGGAACACCACATGTTTCAGGTGTCATTGGATGTTCCTATCTATGATAATGTGTAATGGTATCTGGACATGATATCATTACCAATGTATGTAATTTGATTGTGTACTTTGATGCAAGATGAAAACCATGGCGATGAAGTCGTGGTGGTGTACTTTGTGTTGGGTGCGTCGTTGGTGGCATGATGTTAGTTGAATGGTGAAGAAAGGATTTGTCGCTTCTAGGTTTTGGAAGTAATATATATCAGGCCATGTTGATGTGGATAGAAGTACCTTTTTAAGACCATGGCCATGGTAGTCAAGGGTAAATCTGTCCAGTTAAATCAACAAACTATAAAGCAAGAAAAGGTCGATGACACGTGAGTGCATCCAGCTTTATGAGATATTACAGACAATGAAATTATATTACACAGTGCATGTTCATAGGTTGGTTGTCGCTACTATTATAACACCCCAATCATTCATGGTACGCTTCTCTTGAATAATACAATAGTGTGTGTTATACGCAACATCGAGTTCTAACACACCACACCAAATCATACTAGCAGTTAAGAATAGTAATACTCACTTTTTGAAATTTTATACATTTTATCTTTCAAAATTAAATTCATTTTTGGATTTGGAATATCGAAATTATCTTAGGGTGAAATTTTAGTACTTCTCGAATAACTTTTAGATTTTTATGAATAGTGAAAATTACTTATTTTTAATTAAAAACAAAATTTTTAATTGAAATAATTAGTAGTGATAAATTATGAATTTGAGTGGTTTCAAAGTATATTTAGAATATTTTTTTACCATTTAACACAATTTCATTCATTGGACATAATTTCACATTTAAACTGGATATAAGTATGTGTCAATCTTTTGATAGTTATTATTTCTTAAAAACACGCTATTTGTTTTGACATCGAAAATTAATTTAAATTAATTAATGAAACTTATATATTTTTAATTTGGTAAAATACACATCATTTTTTAATTCATAATTTCAAATATAGCTTAGGTCGAATTTCTGTTATTCTTCTGAGAAACATCAATTTTGGACGAATAGTGAAAAAGTCTTAGTTATTGGTTAAAACCGATTTGTTTATTTAAAAATTTATTTCTTTTATTTAAATTAATTTATGTCAACATAGATACATAATACTTATATAAGATCATTGTAATTTATTAGAGTCAGTTTATAATAATTTTAGATATATAAAAATTATATTGAACTTTTCACCGTCTTTTACCCACCTCCAAGAAAAATTTGAAAATTCCCATAAAACATAATTTTACCGCTTCTATGAGTTGAATTTCGAAAATCTAAGAGACACGAGTAATATCATTGAGTAAAATTTGGTTCAATGAGATGAAAATATTTTTTGGTGAATAGTAACTTTTTACTTTTATATACCTCGGTTAAAAGTAAATAGGGTAATTAAGTGTAAAAATGATATTAATATAACACTCACACATGTAATAATTCTATTGTACAAGATTATCTTGACCAAAAACAACTTTATGAATAAAATATTATCATTTATGTCCACTTTAATTAGATTAGGACATTTATTATTACTTAATTCAATGAAGAGTTAAAAGAGTTAAAATCCAAGCTTAATGACTAAAACATTTTAAATATAGAGTTTTACATAAGATAAATTCGATTATAAATATTAATTATAAATATAAAAATATTTCCTACATTATGGTATTTTATTTATAATTTTTAGACATTAAATAAAGAAATTTATTTATGACACAACGATGATGTAGTAATTACCTTATTCATGAATGAATCAAATAAATGGTATTATAAATATTAAAATAATTAAAATTTCAAAGTTTTAATGACATCCATGAATTTTATAGCTGAATTTGACATGTTAGGATAGATTCAATGTATTTTTTTTGAAGTAATCATGTTGTTATTATTTTAACAAAAACAAATATCAAATAGAGTCAAAATAGTTATAAAATAGTTTTTGAAAAAAATATTATATTATTAATTAATTTAATGGTCCTGAAAGTGTAAGGTTCGGAAAAAAGAATTATATAATAATGTATATGACATTAATGAACAAATTGGGGATCTATTAGCTGTATATAGTAAGTGTATTAACCATATAGTGTCATAATATAAGAAGACACGGTAAAAGTTAAATTATTTAACTTAGAGTAGAATCTAAATGATAAGGTTCAAATGCTAACATAAACATGTCTAAAACCTATTGGTAGAGTTTTTTTTTGACTTTTCCCCACCTTATAATTTAAATAAATTTTTTTTGATCCATTAGAAACTTAATATGAATTTATTAAAAAATAATATTTTAATTTTTTCCAAGGTGCCCCTCACCCCTCTTAAAAAAGGGCACTCCCACTTCTCTCTAATTCACACTTTCTAAGCCATTTGGCTTGGCCAAAACCTACCCAAATACCCTATAAACTATCCTCCCATAAACCTATAGGCCTTATTTTGATCAGAAATCCAACCTAAGGAGCCCTTTTGATCAAATCAAGAGGAAGAACCCGAAGAAGAGGTAATTATTTCATCACCCTCTTTCAAGTTCCTTTCTTCTTCCACTTCCGTTTTCATTGTTGTTTCCATGATAAAATATTAAATCCAGTATATTCTATATACTTTGATGTTATTATAATTATGGTACAACCAAATTCATTATTCTATCCACCCTTTGAATTACATGTCACCAAACGTGCGTACGTACAGCTTACCATCTCCACGTCATGGTGTAATTATTATTCAATACATTATTATTTGGATGGGTATAATAATGATGTGTATTTGATTAATATAACATGATAAGGATTCTGTATATATTAAAAAACATCAAATTATATATTAAATTAATATCAGAAGAATGATATTTTCGCTCGTTCGTACGTATGGATTACCATCTCCATTACGCGATGTGATTCATTTTCAAGTTCACCATTCATCGACGATTATAAAATTATATATTACTAATAAGTATGTAATATATGAAATAATAATTCTACTGGAGATATATATATTTATATATATAGGTATTTATGTACTTACATATATCTTATTCACATACATCCGTTCAATACTATATAAAAATGGAAACAGTGTTTATGCGTACGTACGGCCTACCGTCTCCATAAACAGAGTTTTCCATTTCATATATATGTCTATTATAAATTTTTATATTCTAAATATATATGATAAATAAATCATGTTTTATATTCTGGAAGTATTTAAATCATGAACTATGTGATACAATCACGTGTAACAAGTTAAAACATGTACGATAAAGAAAGTGATTATTACCTGAAATATTAATATAACATGGAAATTATTATTAAATGGGTAGTATAAAGTCAAAAATGAATAATAAATGATATCATAAATATTAATATGGTTCTGGTATAACTTAATAATATACTATAGTCTTCATATATGAGGCAAAATGTACCCTCGACTAAAGGAAAGTGCAAGGTAAGGGGTTTTCATCTCACTCTTTATTTCTGGGAGATTCATGCCATATTGCCACTATTACCCTTTATGTGGTGTATTTACAGCCCAAAATTGTATTATTTGTGTAATAAACTTTAATTTATGTGTATTTACAAATTCATTGTATGATACCTCTTTCATGGGTTGTATGTTTAGTAAGTTACATAATTGGTAAGGGTTTATATAACAATCTCTTCATTATTTGAGGTTGTTTATACATAATTATATATTGGGACCTCCTTATCATCTATATCCATGAATCATAAAAATGTATTTCAAAACATTCTTAATATTTTATAGAATATGGGTTAATTTCATTTATACCTTCACTTTACTTTTTTGAAGATGTTTATAAAGGAATCTTTCCGTCGTTTTCCAAACTAGGTCCTTTTTAACCTTTTTGACAGAATTATGGTAAGAATGTTTTTTTAACTTATACGGTGGGTGTAGCTATTTTCCGCGGTTATAAAATCTTTGATGCTTCCCTTACAAGCTTATATGAATATTTTAAAAGTAAATGTTTTATTTTTAATTATGTGACATTTAAATGATTTCAAAAAAAGATATATTTCTCTCAAATAGTTTTGACTTCATCTACATCAACACCCTTTGATAAATTTTACACTTGTTTTAAGTTGATATATTCTGATACAAATATTACTTATAATATTTAAGGTTTTGTGATATGTTTTACTATGGATGAGTTATTTTTATGCCATTAATGGTTTATGATTAATGTTTTGAAATTTCTTATGCTAGTTTTAATATGAATGTTTATGTTATATTTCAACCTCTTCTTAAGATGAATGTGTTGGACTGGTATGTTCCAGGTTGGGGAATGGTAAAAGTAGGCCCTCCGGGTTGGGGTCTAGTTACAGCAGACCCTCCGGGTTGGTGTCCGGTTAATAAAGGCACTCCAGGTTGGTGTCCGGTTATTAGAGGCACTCCGGGTTGGTGTCCAGTTATTAGAGGAACTCTAGGTTGGTGTCCAGTTATTAGAGGAACTCCGGGTTGGAGTCCGGTTACAGAGGCTCTCCGGGATGGAGTTCGGTTACAGAGTATCTCGAGGTTGGGTTCTAGTTACAGTTATCTCTAAGGTCTTGGCATGAGGCCTTGACACAAAAAATAAAGTTCGTAATTATTGATTCCATCGTTATAAAAGTGGTTATTGATATTGGATGTGATTATTCTACTAGTAGAATATCCATGTGAATAAGTAAATGACATTATTTCATTTTATTTTTCCATATTATGCTAAAGATCAGGTTTAACAGGCTTCGGTTATAGTTATACATTGCCTTAAATGTTTATGCTTATTTATAAAAGTTTCTGCTATATTATTATCCTTATTGAGCGTCTGAGCTCACCCCTTTCTATGTTTTATTTTTTTCCCAGGATTCCAAGAAGTGTATTGTGATTGATATGCAGGTTTAGGCCAAGGGAATAGTGGCTTTCATAAAGTATTATTTATGTTGTTTTGTTATAAATTGTAATGTAACATTCATGTATGTAATCTATTTACCAAGACTGCTAAACTGATCGGTCCTTCGGGACTTGATTCCTTATAATCTTGTCAATGTATTAAAATAATGCACAGAATCAAGGTAACCGGGGTCAGGGCGTTATCGCTGTGACAATCCTTATATTTTCGTCGGCCATGATGGGTTGCTAGATCCCGCTCTTGGTCTATGAGTACTATTCACGGCTGTCAAAATAAGGTCCCAGAGGGTCACACACAATAGCGTATTCAACAATCTTCCCAATTCAGTTGAATATGTGTTTAGGACATGGTGGGCCCTGCCTTAGGGGTCCAGGATTTGTACAATGTTAAATGATCACCAATGAAATAAATAAATTCATATTATTCCAGTTTAGAATAATGAGTATTGAATTTATTTATTAAATGTATTTACGAGTTTTAAGTAAAGTCATGAGAAAATATTAATTGATGAATATTATATTATTCAAGGTTCAATTAATATTTATGGGAGTGACGAGTCCAGTTAATGACTCAATTATTATCACATAATATATTTTCATATATTAAAAGTAAATGGTAATAAAATTTATGACTCAATTTAGTAGTTATAAATGTTGTTGATAGTGCGTTAAGTATTCCGGGACGGCGAGGCGATACCGAGTTTTTTAATTATGCACTATAAATAGAAGAGGAGGGGAATTTGACAAACACTATTCATGGAGCTTATCTCTCCTCTCCTCTCTCCCACATTCTAGAGAGAGATGATATGGATCCAAAGAGCTCGGATGGAGCTCTCTCTCAGGCATCGCTAGCGATGTGATGCGATGGTCGTTGGAGCGTCAATGGAATCATCAAAAATCTGTGCTATCACCCTGATTACGACGAACGACGCTCCCGAAGATTCCTTGAAGCACGTGTGGACGATCTAGAGGAATTCAACTTTAGATTCTTCGAGCAGCGATCAACAATGATAAGAAGACGTCGTGCACAACTTCATTTTTTAACCAGGTATTTTACGGATTAATTTTTGTGCACAAAATCTTCCACGTGTGGTCCTCGTCTAAGACCAGACCACTCTTCTCCAACGTCAACATGTTTAGGTCGACCGTCGGTGGAATTTTTTTTAAAACCCACCTATTTGGGGCTTCCGCTGCATGCCCGGTTCCAAAAATTTGGGAACCTATTATGAGTTATTATAGATTACCATTTCGCAACCCATTCTCATTTTCAAGAGGATATATCATCAACCATTTTTTTAATATGGGATTCCTTGTTAGAATATTTCAATAGTTAAACATTTGATGATTGAGAAGAATTATAAGGGGGAAATTAATTTGGATGGGTGTAGAGAAGAATAATTATATTTTTTAATTATTTTTTATTTTTAATATAATAAATTTTGTATAGCATGTGTAACATGATACACTGCGTTAATCTTTCATTATATGAAACTTTTTGGATTAACAATACTATGATATATTATCAAAACGACTTTTACAAATTAACCATGAAACATAGTGATATGAATAGTAATAACAACTTTTTATATATTTTTATAGTGGTTTTATATAATGAAATCATATTGATAATAAAATACATGATTTTTAGTAATGTTTTTATATGTAGGAAAAACAAACATTCCAAACATTCCTTTTTATTCCCATTTATGAAGAACAAAAAAAATTACTAATAAAAATATTAGAAAATTAATTTAAAGAAATTAAATTAAAATTTTAATTTATAATGTCAAAATTTTCTTAGGGTGAATTTTTAGGATTTTTCTTAAATTGTTTATTATTTGATGAATAATAAAATATACTAAAATTGAATCGAAAAATACCTTTTTGATTAATTTATTTATAAATATATATTATTTCTTAAATTGGTTTTGATGTATTTTAATTTCAACTACAAAAATAATAATCCAATTTAGGCCATTGAACTAAATATTATATTGAATTAAATTATAACAAGTTTGTGAACATTGGAATATTTTCACTTTAAAAACTCATATTATCAACCTAACTGTGTGATTGATATTAATTTTTTTTTTCAAATTATGAGAATTTATTTCGGATTTTTTTTCATATTGTAAATTTCAAAAATTTATAATTTATAATAATTTCAACTAATTTTTTTACAAATAAGAAAATTGATTTAAATAAAGATTAATTGCCACAGATAAAGAAAAAAATGGGTTTAACAAGGGTAATACTTGAATGATAAGAGAGAAAATGAAAAAAATATCACCTTTAATTCATTGAATTAAATTAATTTGATATTTTTCACCAATGTATCTGAAATATTGAAATATCTTTCAATATTTTTTTGAATATTACCCATATAATATGTTAAGTAAAGTAAAAGACAAAAAAAGTTCATACTTTTAATATATATAAAAACATTGTATAAGGAAAAAGTCATATGTTTAGTTATATATATCACATTGAAATATAAATGATATATTTTAGTCATGATAATTAATTTTAAATTTTTTGAGATGAAATAATATCATTTAACTCTTAAAAAGCACCAACATAATATTTATTTAGTTAATAATAAAATAAAATAAATGTCAGTAAAAATATTAAAAGTGAATTAAATTAAATTTATTATTATTTTAAATTGGTTTTATATATGAATATATCTTCATATGAATGTGCAAGAATGATATATTAAAATTACATCATTTTAGTGATGTTTTAAATTTTGAAATTAATTGAATAATGTCAAAAGTGACATTTATTTTAATTTATAATAATTATTATTTTATTAATTAATTTAATATTAATAAAAGTACATTATTATGCCAAGTTATCATTAAATAATAATAAATATAAAATACTAACAATTAAAAGACAATTTTTTTATTATAATTAAAATACTTATAGTCAAATAGTAAAAACTCAATTAGCGTGGTTAAGGTTAATGTGGTTTTTTTCCATGATAGACACGCTTATGTGAAAATTAATTTCAATTACACATGAGATTTTTATTTTATAAATTAGATATGATATTTATAATCATTGGTTATAAATTATATAATAAGACACACTTTAATTTATATATGAGGTATAAATTACATGTTTTAGAAAATTAGTTAACCTATAGAAAAAATAACATGGTAAAAATATAAGTACATAGATATTAAGGAATGAAGATTTTAAAATGTGTATTTTATTTTTTAGTAGAGATTAGGATCAACAATTTCATCTATCCAAAATATTAGTTTTCATGTTTTTATCCACATGACATAATATAGTCCTACCAACAGTGAATATGTTTTAGTATTTAAAATAATACCACTCCTCCTCAACTCTAAAAGGGAACTTAGTCTCCCTACATAATCACACATTTAAGTCCTTTTGGATCCACAAATAGCTACCCAAATAAAATATAATATATATACCCTCATACTTGAAGACATATTTTGGACATAAATCCATCCATGGAAGGCTTTAGTGAAAACCTAAGGAGGATACTTGAAGAGGAGGTAACATTCATAAATAAACATTTTCGTATTATTTATGCCTCCCCCCATTAATTTTTTTATTCCATGATTAAATAAAATCCAAATTATCTTCTTTCTATTAATTTTTTTGTTCCATTTATAATTAAAAACATCACACATATCAATTAAATGGCTTACAACATCATCGATCTTGTGTGTAATGGACTACAGTCTCGTGAAAAAATATCGTTCATTTTTTCCTTACCACCTATCAAGGTTGGGAATAAATATTTATATATAGTATATTATATATATATATGATTCAAATTATTTTATCATTATTATTGATTTATTATAAAACATTTATCTGCATGTTTCAAATTTTTTGGGAATACGATAACATCGATCGTGTGTATGGCGAAGCAGCACCTCATGAAGCGAGGTGATTCATTTACACATTGAATGGAATGTACTAAGAATGGTTTTAATAAATTTTTTGGATAAATATAAAATAATAATTATAATATTATTATAATATATATCACATACTTTTCTTTTATTCGAATCTACCACAAAATGAAAAAATATTATTTTTGCGTATGTATGACCTACCGTCTCCATGAACGATGTATTTCATTTCCTATCACTAAATATTATGTATTTATATAAATACATATATTTTAAATATATATAATATTTATATAATGGTTATCATTCATGATATGATGGATCCATGATCAATTTAAGAGGAAGAAATTATAATAAATAAAAACATATATGAAAAATAAAGCGGTTATTACCCAAAATGTACCTTTTACATGGGATTGTTAATAAAAATGTAATAAAAGGTAACAATAAAATCATATATGGAATGATAAATATGAATATGGTTATTTAATAAATTTATAATAAACATATATTTATTATATAGGTGGTTTGAAAAAGTTTTATGATAGTCGATAATTATCATATAAGATTTACAACTCACCGTTATTATCCTTGAGGAACAAGACATATTCACCATGTATTTATTTGATGTGGTGTATATATTTAAAATAAATTTATTATATGGTAATTATCATGAAAATTATTATCATTTACATTTTTTAGGATTTATCTTTCATGTGTATTACTATTTAAAAGATTACAAATTGTCAACGAGATTATTGTCACAATTTGTATTCTTTGGGACATATGTTATGTTATGTACCTATATTCCTTAATTATATGTATATAAATATCCTTTTACATGTAATATAATTAATTTATTCATCCATTTTATATTTTATGATTCATTTTATGTTATTAATTTCTTGGGATTATGATTCATTATTACCAACATAGTAAATATTTTACATTACAATCTCATCATTTATCAGGATAATTTATGATCAAGTATCTAATAATGAAATATAATGTTCTAAATATCTATAATTCTATTGATCATTAGTCTCCCTTATTTATGACAGATATCCTCATGTTATTGTATCATATATCCACTCCTAGGTATATGATATAATTATTAAAACTTTTTCATGAAAATTTTACATCACTTCTCACTTATGTTAGAAATATGTTTTCATTCCAAAAAATGTATTTTAAAAATGTTTTATTAAAATATTTATATTGTTGAAATTAATTTTTACCCATTTTTTATTTTTTAACAAATTAATTATATATTAATGAAATTTTACAAACAATTCCCATTTTAGTTTTATTTAAATGGTGAAATGAATCTTCATATTATCCTACATGACATGACAAAAAATTTATAACATAGCTGCCTATAATTTCTTATAAGATTAAATTATATGTTTTAAATATTAATTTAAAATTAAATGGTTGTCAAAAATGTTTAATTTTTTAAAATGTTGTTTTAGATAGGAAATGGTATTTAAATAAATAATTGTTTTGAATGATTGATCAAAACCATTTTCAATCTAAGATAAAACCCATTGATGTTACATATGCCATTTTGATGATATAATATAGGGATACCAATATTATTATTTCTATTTATGGTTAGTTTTTTTTAATTCAAGAATTTTATCAAACTCATTTATATTCCATGGGTTAAAACATGATAAAATGATTATGAAACCATATTCTTTTCCCAGGTTATACTATGTTGAAATAATTATGAATCCTACGCATTTTCGATTGGATTTGATAACATAAAATGTTTATGAAACACATTTCATCTCATTGGTTATTATTTGAATAATATTTTATAATTTTTGGTATATTTAAATATGGGTTTTTATTATGATATGGGTGGATCCTATATCATCTTCTAATACATTGGTTAATGATAAATTCTTAATAAAATTAGAGGGTACAGGGGTGGTCAGCCCAAGAAAAAATAGAGGGTATATGTGTGGTCATCATAAGAATGAAAATGAGGGTATATAAGTGGGTAGGAAAATCCCAAAGTAGATGCACTGGTGGTCATCCCAAGAATTACCTTTTTTGAATGTTATGGTTGGTAGACATTACATAATATTTTTTATGCTTATGTGTATAAAAAAAATCTATGTTCTCTGAAAATTTCAATCCATCATGGATCGTGTTGTTTATTTTATTATCATTCATGTCTTATGAAGTTCATTTCATTATTCCATGAATTATTTTTATGATATTTGATAATTAGGGTATGTTTTTATATGTTGTTCTCATGTTATTTTACCCTTATGTTCATGTAATGCTTATGCATGTCCTTTATTTACCCTTAATAAGCATATAATATCACCCATTCTAATGTTTCATTTCCATGGGATTTTAATATTCGATTTATGTAGGGTATATTTATAAAGATTACTAAATTGTATGATCTTTGGAAACATTGAACATCCTTCACCAGATTAAAATATTATGTCCAAGATTCAAAAGTCCGAAAACTATAAATGCCTCCAATGTTTGATTGTAAAATTTAATAAATATTCAAAAAATACATTGGAATATAAACTTATTAGAATATTTTTTTTCTATATAATCCCTCTAAACTATCTCTGAACATAAAAAATCCTAAAATAAGAGAGATTGTAATATAATGACTTTTACACATTACAATAATTAAGTCATAAGACAGATGAATGAAAACCATAAAATGATACTGTAAATATCATTAAAATAAGGACTATAATTAAATTACTTGACAACGGGGAACAATCTAAAAGTCATAAATTATTTTAGGTGTGTAATATAACATATGTCCCATAAAATGAAATTTGAGAGGAGTAACCATTATTGATGATGTGGGAATTAATAAATTCACAAGTTTTGTTTTCCTAATTCAAATCTACATAAAACATGAATAAATAAATAAAATAATAAAATGTCATTACATGCATACTATTAGAATATAAAAGACAATTAAGATAAAAAGTAACCTAATTAAATGAAATTCTGTAATAATGTTTTTACAACTTCGTAACATTCTGGTGAAATTTTCATTGGATTAAATAATTCATAGTGAAAATTAAAATATGGACATATGTGAATAATTCACTATATTACATTTAAAAGGTTTTATATATACACCATATAAAATTAATTAAGTGAATAGAATTATAATATGACTCAATTAAGGGAAATTGAGATGAAGTCCCTTAGTACGTTGTAATCTCTAGATCAAAACCTTTTGAAAGAGAGAAACTAAAATGGATAAATAAATACAATTTATGTTAACCAAAATAATAAAAATAAATTATGGATAATTTATAAACCGCATATCAAATATAAATGGTGAATATCGAATATGTATGGCCGAAATAAAAAAGTGATATGTAAAACCCTTACCTCGATTACAAACTATTATTGTGTGCCCTTTAACTCATATATGATAAGATTATTCATATCATTTTTTTATTAATAAATATATATATATTTTAATAACCTTATACATAAATAATTTGTTTTATTTATTTTTAAAAACAAATTTAAATACATTATCAATTAAATCTATGTCATGTGTTTTTAGGATGTTCAGTTCATTACATCAAAAAGTCTCTAGTGTGTTAACCTTGGAAAAAGAGTTAATTGTTTGAGCATCTACAAGATAAAAATATTTATTATTTTTATACATAATTAATACCTTAAAAATAATTTAGTAATGTCCGTTATGGAAATTTAACTACATTACGACCATAAGGATGGTAGTCCATACATACACATGAGTAACATTTCTAATTATCAATGACCATTTTGCAATGATAGTGAGTGAACAATTTTAACATTAAAATTTTAATCATATATTAGAGAAAATAATATTTTATTATATAATAATTTATATACCATCAATTTTTTTTGTTGATAAAAATGAATCACCTCGCCTCATGGATGGTGTAGTCCACACGTACACATAAATGACATTATCATTTTTTAGTTTAAGAAATAAAATGATATGTTACATTTTTATAATGATAAATTTTTCATTAATATCAAAAAATATATTAATTATATAACATATATACAATAAATTTAACCTTAATAACACCCCTGTAAAAAATTAATGAAAAACAAATCACATCGCATCATGAAGAGCAGTCTGTTGTACACACGAGCGACATTATCATATCCAGAAATAATGGAATGTAAGATGGTATATATGATATCATAAATACATAAGTATAAATATTTTATATATATTATATATATAGTTTGAATCCATGATTACGAAATTCTATGAGAGGAGATGATGGAAAAAATAGACATAGATTTTTCCGGTGGTAGTCTCTCACACACATGAATGATGATTTAGGTAATGAAAATAAAATAGTAAAATCATAGTATATATTAGATAATTATTTTTATATAATATTAATTTAAAATTATTTTATGGACGTGTAAGAAGAAATAACATAAAAATTCTTGGTTAATCTTGATAACTCTTCTTTAGAAAACCTACATAGGTTACTATCAAAATCCTTCTTAGGATAAATGTATGATCATACTAAGGCTAATAGTATGGGTTTATGTAATTATGGAAAGTATTTTGTAGGTCCTTTTTTGAGCTTATGGCCTTTGAATATGTTAAGTAGAGAGGAGAGGGGTGGCTTTTTTATAACTAAGGTTAGTGTTACACTTGTAATTTTTGAAAAGAAAAAGGTGTACACATGTTTTTACATGAATAAAGACAAAAAAGGACCTATTTGGGGAATTAAACATTATAAAATTGTAATATGAAAAAACAAATGGGTGGAATACAAGTACATAGTCTATTTTCTCACTTATAATTTTAGATTAACACATAGTAAATATGTTTTTATCAAATCATTAGTAAAAGAATTTTTAAACTTTTCATTATTCATTATCAAAACAAAAAGTTAAATTTACTAAATAAAAATATTGTTCTGATTAAAATTATTGAATTCATTCAAAAAAATAATTTAATATTTTTGGAATAATTTAATTCAAAATTAAACCCATATATGAAATGAAAATTCGAGTATTCAAGAAGTATATTTTTGAAGAAAAATAAGATTTTATATTATATCAATGTCCAGTAATAATCATAATATAAATATTAATTAATATTTCTAAGTATAATATATATATATATATATCATTTAAATAATTCCTCATTAGGGGTTTTTAATTATTTAAAAAATTGAAACATTATGTACTTTACAATTATTTTAATAAAATACCATTTTGAACCCGAAACTAATCTTATAATAAAATATAATATGATATTGATTAAAAATAAATTTAGTGCATTAACTATAAATTAATAATATTTTTTTACTTTATATAATATTCAACACATAATGTAAATTTAAAATTCATTTATTAAAAAGAAATGACATTTTTACAAAAATTTTAATTTCGCTATTCACTAAGAAAATTAATGTTATCAAAAAGTTAAAAAAATTAACCTTTATAAAATATAATATAATGAATTAAAAAATTAATTATATTTCTAATAATAAAAATTATGTAAGGGTTATAAATTAATATTATTGTATTTAATTAGTTTGAAAAACCCACCTTTTAAAAAATATAGTTTTATAAAAAAATATTTTCATTTCAAATGTTTATTATATAATTTTATAACTACTATTCACAAGTTAATTTATTTTATACATGTATAAAGCATATAATATTCATAATTTAGTTCATCAAATTAATACTAGGTAATTTGACGGATATGTTATAAATTTTATATATAAAATAAATTTATCTCTTAGTCCGTTTAAGCTTAGTGATCCATGTCTTGTGCACTATCAAATATAGACGCATCTTCTAAAATATAAGGGGGATAAAATAGGAATGAGAAGTTAAACATGTGAATTTATAATAATGTTAGTATATATGATGTAATATGGGCAATATAGAAAATATATGATCATTCTTAAATCGTATATAGACATTGGTTAAAAAAACATGTTACTATATTAGAATTAACTAGCATTTTATTATTATAAATAATGTCTATTTATATTATTAGAAATGAAAATTTTCAATGAATACATTTTATTTGAAATAAAATAAGTGATTTTATTATATAATAAAAATATAATAATCCATTTCTGAAAATATATTTTAGTCTAATGAATTTTTTTATAAAAATTGGTTTTTCTTAAACTAAATAGTTTTAAGATTTATTTTAATAAAAAATATTGTTATAAGAGAATTTATTAGTAATATAAATATATAATAACCATAAATTAAATAAGTAACTATAATGAATAATAATTTAATCATTCATTTCAAACTATATATAAGTTATTTAAAAAAAATAGTATTATTATATATTATATGATTTCATTTTAAAGTTAATTTTCCCTTAATATAGAATATAAAATTAATGAATTTTATTGTTTATACATAAACTAATTAACACTCATGTAATATTTACTAATTTATTTTAAATAACAATAAAATAATTTAATGTTAAAAATTGTAATTTTTCAATAAATGTTTTTTAGGTGTCTTATTTATATTTTTTTATTATTAAATTAAATGAATTACTAATATATTTTTAATAAAAAATATTAAAAAAAATAAATAGATATTAAATAAATATTATTATATATAACATAATAAGATTAAAGTAAATATATATTTTGGAAAATAATTTTTTTTAAATTTTTTTTCATGCCCATTAAATTCTTCTATTAACATTAATTTTTATATATTATTGAAATTTGAACCAATATATTAATTTTTTTTATTTTGAATCATAACATAAAAATTATGTAAAAATAGCAATGTTATTTTTAGGCATACAAATAATTTACCAATGTAAAAATTGAGTTACCCCAGTGAATGTAAAAAGAGTTTAATGTTTTTAAAAAAAGTGTATAAGCCAAGAAAATCATGAAATGTTTTCTATAAATTAGTGGATGAGGTATTTATAAACATAAAATTATCTTATCACTAATATTTATCAACTATGGAATTAGTTTTTAGAAATAATTATTATATTAATTCATTATGGAATTATTATAAGTGAAAATTCCATTCACTATCACCTATAAGAGGACCTTTCCTCGACCCAATATGTCACATACAAATAATTTTAATTTTTCCGGAATCTAATCACATATTATCTGGAAAAAAATCCTCTCTCATTTATTGTAACATCTAGAAATAATAATAATTCATGAATCTATTATTTAGAAGTGATTCTCAAAGGGGAAATTCGAAACGTCTATGTCGGTGTTATCTACTCTGTAATAATTGTTCTTTTTCTTATTCATCCACCTCTTGATAAATATGATTTATGCCTTTAATAAAAACTTTATAATTTAATTTATCTTCTATTAAAGTGATATTATTAATGTAAAGACCCAGATTATTCCATCTAATTTTTCTTTAATAATATGGGAATATTATGAGTCTGCAAAAATTGACGCCACGTTATTCTGAGGCCCGATGTGCCCAGATTGAATTTCTTAATTTTTTTCAAGTATGTTCATTAAAGGAGTGAGCGACATTTTGTAACTTTGAACTGGTGATTTGAATTGAAATTCGAGGACACCATTGAAATCACAACACCGATAGTGGATTAAGGAGATCTTCACCTTGATCATAGTAGGTCGAGGGTAGAGGTCCGTTTTTTGTATTTTTTTTGTTGGAGGGTTAGACAAATAATAAAATAAAATAATTTCTTTCAATTTAATTTTAAACCCTCCCATTTGAATCATGAAGGTGAGGACCACACAACGGTGGTCGGGAATTTAATGTTGGGAATTAAATTCCCAGAAACACAAAATGTGTTACCACATTCAACTTTAATTAATGGGATCCTTTAATTATAGATTAATGAATAAACTTTTTAATTAACAGTTATTTTTTATTAACTCTTGGAATCTCCCCATTGATGTTCCAACATTAATTCTCAACTTATTAATTTGGAACCTCACCACTTGTGTGGAAAAATATTTGGTAAAGGAGATTCATTGGAGAAACATCCTCCAAACGAAGAACCTCTTCAATGAAGATTGATCTCCAGATCAAGAATGAGGAAGAGACTTTTGATCCTGTTGCGAGAACAATGAACATCGATGACTTAATCATCCTCATCCTCTTCCTCACGCCATCTCCAGTGAGAAAACAAGGTGGGAATTTGTTTATAATTATTCTTTGGGGATTTCACATTGTTTCCATCATTATGAACCACCTTTTATCGGTTAACGCGAAGGGTGCGGCCCAAACAAACATGACTTGATCCTTCCAAAATCATTCTTGACTTATGTGTTCTTCACTGGAGGAGGCCGACACACCAGATAGCCGCGATTACGGCGGTGGCACAACCGCACCACTGAAGGAGGTCATGGCACAATGACCGGAGTAGAGGAAGGGGTTGTTCGGCACCTGGACGGCTACATGGAACCGAGTTGGTACGTGACTGTGGCTCTGGTAGCGATGTAGGATGTGGCCCATCAGTAGTGAAGGAGGATGTTGGTGGTTGACAACCGGACGATCGCATGAAGATAAGGCAGCGTGCATCTGAGCCACCAAGGGAGGAGGAGGCTGCAGCCCGTAGGCCATGGCAGTGCACCATGGCAGCTGGCATCCGGGCGGTCGCAGGTGGATCAGGGGCTCACAACCGCTCTGCTTGGAGGAGAACTGGTCGGGAAACCGGCCAGCTTCTTCATGCTTAGCGGGATAGCTCCGGTGGTCCCGCAGTCCTGTAGGGAGACTGAATAGAAATCAGGCCGTTCGGAATATCAGGGGGTGCCTCCCCCAAGGATTGAAGCTAAAGAGGATCCGACCATGGTGGGACACCCGATCGTGGGCTGCACTGCGGGCCTTGCCCTTCAGGGTGCGCCAGTGGGCTAGGTCGAGTCGCCCCCTTCGTAGGCCGGGCCAGACCCAGACCGAGTTGGTTCGACCCGAACCGGGTTGGGTCGGCCTAGGCCGGGTCGGACCGGACCTGGGGTCAACTAGACCCAAATTCGCCATTGTAGCCATATCTTGAGAACTGACCATCCATTTGACGACCCATCTATATAACCAGAATCCTTATGTCAAGAAGGTCCTTTTGGTATACTCCAATTATTTTTTGGTTAATGTTATAATATGGTCGGGTTGGATCGAACATAATCCAATCGGTCCCTCAGAGCAGAAATATTAATAAAATACAGACTGGGCATCTGATTGACTCGCCGTCAGTTTCATTGGGGCCATTATTACGTGATAGAACTTTGGGATACTTCTTCGTCGAAATTTTTGATGGTTGAGGAATGACTGATGGCTTGGGGGAGGTTCTCCCAAACGTTCTATTTGTGGGAATCCAGTGGCTGGCATTGAGGAGGAGGTTGGAGAACGATCATATGGTGGTTAGTATTGCGTGATCATGTGTTGGTGAGAACTGATCCTGTGTGGGTCAGATCCTGTGTGGGTCAGTGCTCAGGGATTATGTGTGGGTCAGATCATACTGATCCTTTGTGGGATAGAGCCTATGTGGGTCATAGCGTGGGTTAGTACCTATCGACTACAGCTGGCTCGAATCCTCTATGGGTCATTGTGGGTGATTTTACATATCGATTATGTATGGGTTAGACTCTGTATAATCAGTAGCAGTATCCCTTAACAGAACAAGATGATCTATCTTTGCGACAAGTCATCTGTACTTGTATACTTCATTTATGCATGGTGTGAGATGAGTCTTCTTCATTCGTGGTGTTACCTGTCTGGTACTTTTACCTTCGTGGTGTTACTTGTGTGGTACTTCTACCTTCATGGTGTTACCTTTCTCTATCATGATTACATAGGTATATGTATGGGAATATACCTAAGTAGTGTTGATGAATATTGTTTCGTGCTTTGTGGGTTTTCCTTTATGGAACTCTTGGACCAACGAGGGTCTCATGGTCCCTACTAAGTATCGTTATTGTCACGACCCGTCCTCGGGGCCTGTGTCGTGACTACCCCAAGCAAACCTTCCATAGGCCAGGGGCAGGCGACTAGTACAAAGGCATAAATCCCAGAAAAAGGGAAGGCATTGCCTTTGGAAAGTAAACCCCAAACACCACAGAGCACGTAGGCAGAAGTAAACACTATGTAAAAACCGGTACAATTGTAAGGGAGGAAAAGTAAGTGGGTCAGAATAAGAACCCAAACTGAACGTAAAGTACAACTCAAAAGGGAAAATAGAAACTGAAAATTAAAGCCGCAGCATCGAGCCGTCCACAGGAATTCCCACCAGAAGGGTGAGTACAGATAGCCTCCACTGCTCCTCGGGTCCAGCTGACCACTCCGAGTACATCCCGTCCAGTGGTCCACCTCCAGGTACCATCCTGCTCCGCATGCCTCAACCACGGTCAGCGTTGTCCATCAGCTACAACCAACACAGCATGGTGCGGGCATAGCCTGTGCAGGGGTGAGTATAATCTACTCAGTAGGGACCCTGAGACCCCCGAAGGTCTCCCAGAATCCACAATGGATAAACCACAAAGGAAAGATAAAATCACGAAGTAACATCCGATACGGCTTAGGAATATGCCCATACATATACCTAAGTCATCATTTATCGTTCGACTCCAACATCCGAGCCGAAGTACAACCCAGTCCACACAGGAATGCAAAACGTAATTCCACACAGCAGAGCACAACACAATCCACAAAGGAAAGAAAAACAGGGTTTCATCTCGCACATGTATACTTCTTCATATGACGATAATGATGACCAGATATTTCCACTGATTCATCTAAGCCGTTGAACCACAATTGATTGATAGGTACTAACCCCCGCAATGACCCACAAAGGATCTGAACCACCCAGGATCGATATGTAACTAACCCACGCAATGACACACAAAGGATCTAACCCACACATTATCGATAAGTAACTAACCCCTGCAATGACCCATAAAGGATCTGACCCACAAAGGATCAATAGATAACTAACCCCCGCAAAGACCCACACAGGATCAGACCCACACAGGATCTGTAGGCGCCGGCCCACACATGACCGCTGATCGCTGCCCACACTGGATAAGACCCACACAGGATCGGTAGCACTGACCCACAAAGGATCACTGAGTGATGTAGTCGTCGTCGTCGAATCCATTAATCATCTCTGCACAGTCGTCGTCGAATCCACTGAGGATCTCTGTAGTGTTTTCGTCGTCGTAGTCGCAGTCGCAACCAGCTCTAGGGTCCCCGAACACATCAAACTCATTCAGGAGGGTCCGCTCCACGAGCCGAGAGGCTGATACATCAACTGACACATAGTCTAGTGTTGGTTTATCCAAAAGTTCCGCATCGTCAACAGGAACTCTACGTTGCAGACGACGTGTCGATCGGACGCCCGGTCTGAGAGTTATTGGCCTTTTTGTCCCAGGGGCCCAGTTGGTCTTTAAGGCAAAACTAACCCGACTGTACTCCACCTGCATCCATACCTCAGGTGGAGTATTCCAAAAGATCCGTCTCACTTAGAGGAATCCATCAAAGTCGACGTTACGTCAATCGGACGTCTGGAGTTCACATTATGAGCGTTTCCGCTTCGAGGGCCCGGTTGGTTTCGTGTACGAACAAACCTAGACGAACCCACGGTATTCCGAAACCTTGAGTGCGATATACCAAAACGACAGTCTCGATCAAAAGATCTCATCTCCACTGACGGCGTGTCGTTTGGATGCCCGAAGCTCAAGTTATGAGCAAAAGACCGGAAAGGCCCGAAAACGGGGGGTCTGGGCCCGGACCGACCCGGTCAGCGCGGCTCGGCCCGGTGGGGCACGGCCCGGTGCGGCGGTCCGGCCGGGCGGCTCAGTCGGCATGCTGGCACCGGCCAGGCGCCGCGCAAGGCAGTCGCGGCCCCCGAGAGGGGGCCGCTCAGTGACACCCGGACGTAGCTTGAGCCGCGTCCCACCTCCGCGGTCCCACGCGGCCGCGGGACCGCCCAGCGCCGCCACGATGTCAGCTGCGGCGGGACTTCCCGGCGGCGGTTTCCGCAGACCACCGGACGCACTCCGTTGGTCTGATTTGCGCGCGGTTTGCGCCTACGGCTCTCCCGGGATCCGAGCTCTGTTGCGAAGGCTTCTAATCGCCATTCCGATCCCATTTCGCAAACACCATTAATCCACTCATCAATGAAAAACTGCAGAGGGTTGTCGGGCCATGTTTGTTTGGCCCGCACCCTCCACGTTAGGTGATAACAATTGGGAATAATATTCAACACATGAATAATAAAGCAAGGCACAATTTTAAAAAATTAATATTAATCTTTGATTCGGGTTCTTTGTTTTAGAAGGAACAACCATGGGATTAAATATTATTCTCAAATAAACCCCCAACCTCGTAGCTGTTGTCGGACGAGAGTTATTCGCGGAATTTACCATCGCGGAAGAAGAGGATCGTCGCGTCGTGAAAGGGTGTTGCGTCGTCGTGGAAGGGCGTCGCGCCGACGATCTCCGAGGATTAAAGAAAACAGACGGATTTAATTTCACGAATTAAATCCATGTTAAACTTAAAATCCACAAAGGAATTAATGATTTGAAAACTCCTACCTCATGCAGTTGATCGAAGATTTGTCACGGGGAAAGAATGTCGCGGAAGAAGAATCGTGAAAGGAGAATTGTTGGTGTCGCGGAACATGGCATCGCGTCGTCGATCTCCGAGAGTTCGGCGTTATTCACGTTCTTCACGTTCTTCGCATTCTTCGCGAGGAGGACGATGGTACAGATTATCCAAATCCTCTCAAAAATCAACCCGTCAACAATTAGAAAAGGTGTTGGTCTTATTTTATTATTATGCCAACAGTTTGAAAACATGTTAAGAAACGAACCATTCATTTGGTTAATTAATGGTAACGACATAACTGTCCATTTAATAAAAGCGTTTAAGAGTTTTAGAAAACGCCCCAGTTGACTTTCATTAATGAGGAGTTTTCGCAGGTGTGTTACTTAGAGGGAAAGAAACGGCGGGGCTCGTGCAGGCCCCACCTCACAAATATCCTACCAAGAGGGTAGCGTATTTTGGATTTTCACCCTATCAGCTTCAACTCAGCTTAAGCAGCTTTAATGTGGATTTTAGTGGCATTAAGTGAGATAAAATAAAGTTGTCGCACCACATTATTTTATTTTCTTCACTTAATCCCAAAAATTAAAAACCAAAACCGAGCAAAAGCAACTTCGAAAGAGGCGTTTCTAATCAAATATCGGCGTTGTGATTCCATCGGTGCCCTCAGAATTTGATTCCGAGAACCGGTTCAAAAGTTAGAAAAACCCGCTCGTTCATTCACTCAGGGCTTTATGTCCCTGTAAAGATACATCATAAACTAGGGAAACAAATGTGGGTACTGAGCACGCATTTGAGCCTCCCGCTCCCAAGTGCTCTCCTGGAGGTTCTCGTGCTGTCATTTGATGCGCACTAGAGGAATAGACCATCCTCATAGGACCCGCTCCTATCGATCCTCGATCTCCATCGGGACCTCCACAAAAGTCGCCCCATCATCGACGTATATCTCCCCATGGTCAATGATGTGCATCGGGTCATGCGCGTATCTCCTCAGGAGGGATACGTGGAAGACACCGTGCACCCGGTGCAACTGAGGTGGTAGAGCCAGGCGATAAGCCACCTCGCCAATCCTGTTAAGGACCTGGAATGGTCCGATGAAGCATGGAGACAACTTGCTGCCTCGGCCAAATCTCTATAATCCACGTCGAGGTGAGACACGCAATAAGACGTGGTCGCCATCCTCGAACTCTAGTGGCCTCCACCTCCTGTCAGCATAAGACTTCTGTCGGCACTGACCTGTCCTCATCTGCTCCTGGATGACCTGGACCTTCTCTGTTGTGGCCTGGACCATCTCTGGTCCCACAATTGCTCACCCCCCAGGTTCTCTCCAGCACAAAGGAGATCTTCAAGGTCGGTTGTACAATGCCTCGTATGGTGGCATCCCGATGGTGGAGTGGTAACTATTGTTGTACGCAAACTCCACCAAGGGTAGGTGGTCCCCCCCCCCAGCTACGACCAAAGTCGAGGACACATGCACGTACCATGTCCTCGAGATTATGAATGCTCCTATCCTTCTGACCATCCGTCTGAGGGTGAAAGGTAGTGCTCGGACGTAGCTGCGTCCCGAACGCCTCCTGAAACCCCTTCCAAAGCTGGGAAGTATAGCGAGCATCTCGATCGGAGATGATAGATGATGGAACACCGTGAATTCCTAAAACCTCTAGAACGTAGAGACACCCCATGCTCTCAACTGAGCCCTGCTCTTTGATGGGTAATAAGTGAGACGACTTGGTCAGTCGGTTGACAATCACCCAGATGGATTCGTGGCCTCTGGAAGTGCGTGGAAGTCTAGTCACGAAGTCCATAGATATCTCGTCCCAGTTCCACTCCGGGACCTCAAAGGGCTGTACAAAGCCGGCTGGTACCTGATGTTCTGCCTTCACCTACTGGAAGGTGAGGCATCGTGAAACGAACTCTGCCACAACCTTCATCATACCTAGCCACCTGTGCTATCTTCTGGGATCCTGGTACATCATTTCCACTCCAGGATGTACCGCCAAAGGAGAAGTGTGAAACTTTCTCAGCACCTCCTCTCGTAAAGAAAATGGTACCAAGGTACATCCTCTCAAAAGGACATCGTGCTCTGCTCCAAAGGAGAAACCATCAGGTGCCTATCCTGAGGATATCTGTGCACGCCGCGTCTCACAGTCAGCGTCCCCATGCTGTGCCTCTCTTACCCACTGCAGTAGGGGAGGGGTGACTGTGAGAGACTGAAGGAAGTCTACTCCATCCCTATCCACGAAGGATATCCGCATAGCGGCTAGCTTCTCTATCGCCTCCTCGAGTAGCTGAATGCCCGTCCTCTTGCTGAGAGCATCAGCTACTACATTCCCCTTCCCAAGAGTATAGAATATATCAATGTCATAGTCCTAGAGGAACTCGAGCCATCACCACTGTATCAGGTTCAGTTCCTTCTGAATGAAGTCGTACCTGAGACTCTGATGGTCAGAAAAGACTGTAAAGCGCTCGCCCATCAGATTGTGTCGCCATGTCTTTAGAGCAAAGACCACTTCTACTAACTCCAGGTCATGGGTAGCGTAGTTCTGCTCATGCGGCCTCAACTGACCTAATACATAGGTGATCACTGCCCGCTCCTACATCAGGAAACATCTAAGTCCGGTCTCTGATGCATCACAGTAGACTACGTACCCTACTCCCTCCTCAGGAAGCCTCAAGATAGGTGTGCTGGTCAATATCTGTTTTAGCTCCTGGAAGCTCTATTGACATCTTTCTGACCACACAAAGGGTTTCCCATTCTTTGTCAAAGCTGAGAGTGGTGCTTCAACTCTGGAGAAGTCTGGCACAAATCTCCGATAGTATCCATCTAGTCCTAAGAAACTACGCACCTCTGTCACGCTCCTGGGTGGCTCCCAAGCTAGCACTGCCTCGATCTTCGCAAGATCCACTGTAACTCCCGCCTCAGAGATGACGTGACCCAAGAAGTGGACCTCACATATCCAGAACTGATACTTCGAGAGCTTTCCATAAAGTTGGTTCTCTCGGAGTGTGTCTAGTACAACACTCAAGTGGCATGCGTGCTCCTCCTCAGTCGTCGAGTATATCAAAATGTCGTCGATGAAGACTATGACAAATCGATCGAGGTATGGATGAAATATCCTGTTCATGAGGCCCATGAACACTAATGGAGCATTGGTTATGCCGAATGTCATAACCAAGAACTCATAGTGGCCATTCCAACATCTGAAGGCTGTCTTCTGCACGTCCCCGTCCCGAACCCTGTGCTGATGATAGCCTGACCTGAGGTCTATCTTCGAGAACCACCGTGCTCCCTTGAGCTGATCGAAGAGGTCATCAATCCTCGGTAGAGAATAATATTTCCTCACTTTCACCTGGTTCAGGCGACCATAGTCGACACAAAGTCTCGAGCTCCCGTCCGCCTTCTTGGCGAACAATATCGGGGAAGCCCAGGGTGAAACACTAGGTCGGATGAATCCCTTGCCCTGCATGTCCTCCAACTGTACCCGTAGCTCTCGAAGCTCAGCGGGGGCCATCCGACACACTGGAGTGGATATCGGGGATGTCCTAGGGTACAGATCAATATAAACGTCTACCTCTCTGCGAGGAGGTAGTCCTGGAACGTCGTCGGGAAAGACGTACGCATACTGATCCACCACTGTAGGAAAACTAGGACTACGCACATCAACAACACATAGGAAGAGGATAGCCATCTGATGAGTGATGGGCTGTCCTCATCTCAGCGGAATTCCATCTTGTGCTGCGAAGGCTCCCTTCACGCCGGTGAAGGTGAACCTGCTCCCGTCGGTGCGTACACATCGCACCTTGTACCTAATACAGTCAATCTGTGAATGGACTGTAGATAACAAATCCATGCCCAAGATGATGTCGTAAGGCCTCGACGCCGCTAAAAGAAGATCCTAGCCAAAGATGTCACCTCTTATAGTAAGCTCACACTGCCGGAACTAGTGTGTAATCGTCGAGTCTAGTCTCGTAAGAGTCTCTAGCCGTAAGGATCGAGCCAAAGGCTCTGTCGGAATCTCTGAGCTCCAAACAGGGGCAGCGGCTATGAAAGAGTGACTCGCTCCTATGTCTATAAGAACTGCCTCATGGGTTGAATAGACACAGATCGTATCTCGAATCATATCGGGCGCGTCGTGGTCGTAGGCCTCCGCTGCCTGGAGATGTGCCTGTCTCTACCCTCCATCTCCCTGTGGCTGGGGTGGACCACATGGTGGTGGTGGTGGTAGAGCCTCAAATCATCGCCCACCACCTGCAACTCGGCCAGCTCCCCTGCCTCGCCTGCCTGCTCCCTGCAGACCGCCACGGTCGACCCTCTACCTTTTCCTGGGTGGTCCCTCAACTATCTGCTGCTCCTCGGCACGGTGGGTCAGGCAGTCACGAGCCATGTGGCCCTGCCCACCGCATGTGTAGCACTGCCTACCTCTCGAAAGACTGGCTCCACGCGGTGTGCCCCGCATTGCTGAGCCAGTGTCCTGAGGTCGTCTGCGTGAGGGTCTGGTTTTCCTGGACCCCTGAGTCATCCATCGACTGTCTGCCGCAAATGACTCTGCTACATGTCGCCTCGTGGTAGGTCTCGCCGTTGGAGAAGTCTTAGAAATAAAGCTCTTGATCAAAATGGCTCGCTCCAGTACTCCTTCCTGAGTCGGAATGCTGATGGAGATCAGCGATGCACTGATCTCATGTCTCAATCCCTGCTCAAACGTCCAGGCCCAGAAGAATGGGTCCCGTACCATGTCTATCGAGTAGGGAGAGAGATCGGTAAATCTCACCGAGTACTGGGCGAAAGTCAAGCTGCACTGCCGCAGCTGAAGAAGCTCCTGGATGTGCACCGCACGGTGGGTGGCTGGGATGAACTCTGAGCGAAAGAGGCCCTCAAAGTCTGTCTAGAGAAGAGATGCCTCATCGTGCACCTGGAGCATCAAGCTCCACCATCGGCCCACTACTGTGTGCAGTAGGCTCGCTGTGAGGATCACCATGAGGTCTACTGGTGTCCTCACTAACCGGAAAACTCACACCACTGCCTCCAGCCAGTCCTCGGATACCTGGGGGACTATCTCCCCACAAGACCTGGGTGGTCGCTGGTGCTAGAACTCATGCAGTGCACTGAGGCGACGTGCATCGTCAGCGGCTCGTGCTGGAAGCATCAGTGGCTCGGTGGGTTACAGTACTGCCGGTGCCTCAGCTGTCAAAGGGACCTACACCGAGGCCTCGCCGCTCGGTGGGCTGTCGTCACGTTCAACTCTCGGAACCCTAGCTACCTGCCGTTGTGGGGCCATCCTGAAAAGAAAACAGATGTGCCACGGTCAGAACAATATACCTGGTGAGCTGACACAAAGTAATCACAATGAAAACTTGAAACACACACGCAATCAATGTTTTCGTGCATTAAGTATGAAATCATATGTCAGGGTCCTGGTGTACGGATATGTCGGTCGTCGCACCAACACTGGACCTCATGGACTGATAACCACACCCAATATGCTAAACACTATTGCTTCACAAAGAAAAAGATCAGAGTCTGCGGTAGAACCGAACTCCTCTGAAACCAATTTGTCATGACCCGTCCTCGGGGTCCGTGTCGTGACTACCCCAAGCCCGCCTTCCATAGGCCATGGGTTGGTGACTAGCACCAAGGTGTAAATCTTGGAAAAAGGGAATGCATTACCTTTGGAATGTAAACCATAAACACCACAGAGCAAGCAGGCAGAAGTAAACACTAAATAAAAACTGGTACAACAGTATGGGCAGAAAAGTAAGTGGGCCAGAATACAATCCCAAACTGAAAGTAAAGTACAACTCGAATGGGAAAACAACAACTGAAAAGTAAAGCCACAGCGTCGAGCTGTCCACTGGAAGTCCCACCTAAAGGGTAAGTATAGATAGCCTCCACTGCTCCTCGGGTCCAGCTGACCGCTCCGAGTACATCCCGTCCAGTGGTCCACCTCCAGGTACAGTCCTGCTCCGCAAGTCTCAACCAAGATCAGCATTGTCCATCATCTGCAACAAACACAACGTAGTGTGGGCATAGCCCGTGCAGGGGTGAGTATAAGCTACTCAATAGGGACCCGAGACCCCCGAAGGTCTCCTATAATCCACAAAGGAAAGATACAATCACAAAGTAACATCCGACACGTCTTAGGTATATGCCCATACATATACCTAAGTCATCAATTCTCATTCGGCTCCAACATCCGAGCCCAAGTACAACCCAGTCCACACAGGAATGAAAAACGTAAATCCACACAGGATAACACAACACAATCCACAAAGGAAATCAAAACAGGGTTTTAGCTCGCACATGTATACTTCTTCATATGACGATAAAGATGACTAGATATTGCAACTGCTTCATCTAAGCCGTCGGACCCACAATGGATCGATAGGTACTAACCCCCGCAATGACTCACAAAGGATCTGACCCACATAGGATCGATAGGTAACTAACCCCTGCAATGACCCACAAAGGATCTGACCCACATAGGATCGATAGGTAACTAACCCCCGCAATGACCCATAAAGGATCGATAGGTAACTAACCCCCGCAAAGACCCACACAGGATCGGACCCACATGGGATCGGTAGAACTGACCCACAAAGGATTGCTGAGTGCTGTAGTCATCGTCATCGAATCCATTGAGGATCTCTGCATAGTCGTCATTGAATCCACTGAGGATCTCTGTACTGTCATCATCGTCGTAGCCGCAGTCGCACCAGCTCTAGGGTTCCCGCACACAGCAAGCTCGTTCAGGAGGGTCCGCTCCATGAGCCGAGAGGCTGATACATAAACTGACACATAGTCCAGAGATGATGTATCCAAAATTTCGGTATCGTCAACAGGAACTCAACGTCGTAGACAACACGTCGATCGGGCGCCCGGTCTGAGAGTTATTGGCTTTTTCGTCCTAGGGGCCCGGTTGGTTTTTAAGGCAAACCCAACCCGACCATACTCCACCTGCGTCCAAACCTCGGGCAGAGTATTCAAAAATATCCATCTCACTTAGAGGAACCATCAAAGTCGACGGTACGCCAATCAGACGTCCGGAGCTCATGTTATGATCGTTTCCGCTTGGAGGGCCCGGTTGGTTTCGTGTACGAACCAACCCGGCCAAACCCAAAGTATTCCAAAACCTTGAGTGTGATATACTGAAACGACCGCCTCGATCCAAGGATCGCATCGCCATTGATGGAGTGTCGTTCAGAGGCCTGAAGCTCACGTTATGAGAAAAATACCGGAAAGGTCCGAAAACGGGGGGTGGTCTAGGCCTGGACCTACCCGGCCGGCACGTCCCGGCCCAGCGGTCCCGCCGGGAGGCTCGGCCAGAGCACTGGCATGGGGCAGGTGCCGCACAAGACAGCCGCGACCCCCGCACAAGGGCCGCTCCGTGACACCCGGACGCGGCATGAGCCGCGTCCCTCCCACATGGTCCCGCGCGGCCACAGGACTGGCCAGTGCCGCTGCGGCATTATCCGTGGTGGGTCTTCCCGGTGGCTTGTCGGGCGCCGCTGCTTCTTGTAGGTCAGCCGCCGGCGCCTCCGTGCCGGCATGGTGCACTGGCGGGGGTTTCCGCGGACAACCGGACGCGCTCTGGTGGTCCGATTTGCGCGTGGTTTGCGCCTACGGCTCTCTGGGGATTCGAGCTCTGCTGAAAAGGCTTCCAATCGCCATTCTGATCCCATTTCGTAAATGTCGTTAATCCATGCATCAACGAAAAACTGCGGAGGGTTGTCAGGCTGTGTTTTTTTGGCCCACACCCTCCACGTTAGGTGATGACAATTGGGAATAATATTCAACACATGAAAAACAAAGCAAGGAAGAATTTTAATAAATTAAAACTGAACATTGATTTGGGTTCTTTGTTTTAGAAGGAAAAACCATGGGAATAAATATTATTCTCAAATAAACCCCCTACCTCATAGCTGTCATCATATGAGAGTTCTTCGCGGAATTGACCGTCGTGGAAGAAGAGAATCGTCGAATCGCGGAAGGGTGTCGCGTCGTCGCGGAAGGGCGTCGCGTCGACGATCTTCGAGGTTTAAATAAAACACACGGATTTAATTTCATGAATTAAATCCGTGTTATGGATAAAATCCCCAAAGGAATTAATGATTTGAAAACTCTTACCTCAAGAAGTTGATCGAAGATTTTTCGTGGGGAAAGAATGTCGCAGAAGAAGCATCGTGGAAGGAGAATCTTCAGTGTCGCAGAACACGGCGTTGCATCGTCGATCTCTGAGAGTATGTAATTCTTCGCATTCTTCACGTTATTCACGTTCTTCGCGTTCTTCGCGAGGAGGATGAAGGTATAGATTCTCCAAATCCTCTCAACAATCAACCCGTCAACAAAAATAAAAGGTGTTGGTCTTATTTTATTATCATGCCAACAATTTGAAAACATATTAAGAAATGAACAATTAATTCGGTGAATTAATGGTAATGACTTAACCGTCCATTTAACAGGAGCGTTTAAGAGTTTTAGAAAACGCCCCAGTTGACTTTCATTAATGAGAAGTTTTCACAGGTGCGTTACTTAGAGGGAAAGAAACAGTGGGGCTCGTGTGGGCCCCACATCACAAATATCCTACCAAGAGGGTAGGATATTTTGGATTTTTACCCTATCCGCTTCAACTCAGCTTAAGAAGCTTCAACGTGGCTTTAATTGGCTTTAAGTGAAATAAAATAAAGTTGTCGCACCACATTATTTTATTTTCTTCACTTAATCCCAATAATTAAAAACAACACCTGAGCAAATGCAACTCCGGAAGAGGCGTTTCTAAGAAAATACCGGCGCTGTGATTCCATCGGTGCCCTCAGAATTTGATTTCGAGCATCGGTTCAAAAGTTAGAAAAATCCGCTCGTTCGTTCACAGAACGTACCCGAGCCAAACTTCGGAAAATGATTCCGGGCACACCCGGCTTCGGAATCAGATGCCGTCAGAAACTAAGTTCATGAAAAATTCAAAAGAAAATTAAGAGAAAAAAAATTTCGTTGAATTTTAAGGGTCTTTACAGTTATACACACCCCTACTCGGGCTACGTCGGCACCATGTTGTGTCTTGTGTAGATGACAGACAACACTGATCTAGGATGAGGGTACCATACTGAAGGCCGATTGAAGGTGGAAATTAGAAGAGACGATCCGCTGGGATGACCATTAGATTGTTGTACCAACCCTTCAGGTAGGGTCCTTGGTCTGTGTTCACAAAAGCTGTTTTTTTTCATATTTACTTGTACTTTCCAGTTGGGATTGTATTCTGTCCCCTATTACATATTATACACAACTTGTTTACTTTATAGTTTACTATTTACTGGTATCTTATTGTGTGATTGTTTTGGGTGAATTTACAGGTTTAGAGGAAAAGCCTTCCTGGTTATAGGGATATGCCTTTATGGTGCTAGTCTCCATCCCCTGGCCTATGGAAGGACGGTTTGGGGTAGTCACAGCATAGGCCTCGAGGGACAGGTCATGACAAATTGGTACCAAAGGTGTTCGGTTCTACAGAAGAAAATGGGTTCAGATCTTTTAATCAGCAATAGTTTTAAGTGTTATGAGTGTTTTCATCATTCTGGGAGATCTAGTATTGGTGTAGCAGCCGACATATCCATACACCAGGACATTGACTTCTCATTTTGGACTCAGTGCATGAAAATGCTGATTGAGTGTCTGTTTTTGAAATGTTTTTTTTTTGAAATCACATTGAGTCATCTCACCAGGTATAACATAATGACCATGGCACAACTATTTTTTTCAGGATGCCTCCATGCACACAACCAGCATGGGATCCAGGTAGATGAAGTGATGACAGCCCACTGTGCGATGATTCCTCAGTGTAGGGACCTATTACTGAAGTTGTACCATCGAGTGGTGTACCAGCAGCACCACTACCCATTGGGTAGCCAATGCCACTAACCCCCACAGTAGAGGGTGCATGCCGCTTGAGAACATTTCATGAGTTCCAGCGCTAGAGGCCACTGAGGTTCTGGGGAGATACAGATTTACATCCCACTGAGGACAAGCTGTAGGCCGTGGTTAGAGTTTTTTCGACTAGTGGAAACACAATCTATTCTCATGGTGATCCTTGCCACCAGTCTTCTTCAGGAAGAAACAGGCAGATAGTGGAGCTTGATGTTCTAGGTTCACGATGAGGTGACTCTAGTCTGTGTAGTCTTCGAGAGCCATTTCAGGGCAGTGTTTTTCACAACAACCCTACGCTCAATACATATATATGGGCTTCTCCACTTGCAGCAGGGTAGCATGATCATGGCTCAGTATTCTGTGAGGTTTACCGACCTATTGTACTAGTCTACTGACATGGTGCATGACACAATTTTCAAGGCCAATACCTTCATGTATGGGTTCACACAAGAAATTAAATCTTCAATGGTTTTTCTCAACATCCGGAGGCAGGAGGGGGTATTAGAGAGACCACTCTTAGTGGAGAGCTTCCTTGCTGCGCAGTCATCTGTAGTGAGACCCACCATTGGATGACACAAAGTAGATTCATCAATAGATGGAAGTAGATAGATGATGTAGTGGTCTAAGAGTACCAGATCTACAAGTGGATAAAACATAGGATATAGGGTCGGTGTCATGGGGCTCTCAAGACAGAACAAAATAGGTGAGGGACATGTTGTGTTACTCGTGTGTCAGGAAAGGTCTTTGGGCCCATGACTACCAGACCCGCCATACAGATGACCAGAAGACGGACGAAGGAACGATTGGGCTGAGTCAATGATTCGATTGAGGAGATCCATTGGTAGGAGGCAGACGTGGTAGATGAGAAAGCCATGCAGTGGGCGGTGGGTGACGATTCGAGCTTCTACCACCACCACCTCTAGGTGGTTCACCACGACCACATGGAATAGGTGGACAGGGACAAGCCCAACTCTAGGCAGTAGAAGCCTATGACCATGATGCTCTAGAGATGATATGAGGTATGATCTATGTCTAATACACCCTAGATGAAGTTGTTATTGACACAGGTTCTAGTCACCCATTTATTTCCATGACCCTTGATCGGAGCTCAGAGTTTCTGGTGGAGCTGTTGGAACGATCATTACCTCTAGAGACTCCTATGGGAGTAGATACGATGATTTCAATCTGGTTCTGTCAGTGTGAGATTACTCTAGTAGGTGATACCTTTGGTTGTGATCTTCATGTAGTGGCATCGGGGAATTTCGATGCCATCTTGGGTATGGACTAGTTATCCATAGTCTATTCTTAGGTTGACTATATTAGGCAGAATGTGTGGTGTTTCTGCATAGATGGGACTAGGTTTTCCTTCAACAGCAAGAAGGGATCCTTTTCAGCGTAAGAATGAGATACCCGAAAGAGGGTGAAGCCGATCACACATCATTTGGATAGCCTCACCCTCATAGAGGTTGATGTTGAGAGTCTGAACTCTCCTCTACTGGTGGACCAGTATGATGATGTTTTCCCTGACGACGTTTTGGGTCTACCTCCTTACATTGAGGTAGACTTTTATATCAAATTTTATCCTAGGATAGCAATAATATCTATACCAGTATATTGGATGGCCCCCGTGGATCATTGAGAGCTACGAGTATAGCTAGAGGACTTATACAGAGAGGGATTCATTAGGCCAAGTGTTTCTCCTTGGGAAAATTCGATTTTGTTCACCAAGAAGGAATATGGGAGTTTGAGACTCTGTGTGGACTATCGGCACCTGAACCAGGTGACTGTGTAGAACAGGTACCCCCTTCCAAGGGTTAATGATCTCTTTGATCAGCTAAAGGGAGAACAGAGGTTTTCGATGATGGACCTAAAATTAGGCTATCACCAGCTCAGGGTGCGAGATGAGGATGTCTAGAAGACGTACTTCAGATGTCGGTATGGAAACTATGAGTTCTTGGTTATTCCATTCATTGTAACCAACTCCCCAGGATTTTTAATGGTACTAATGAACATGATATTCCGACCATACCTAGATCGCTTTTTAGTAGCCTTCATCGATGACATCCTGATATACTCAGTGATAGAGGAGGTGGATTCTTATCATCTGCAGGTAGTTCTAGACACACTCTGAGAGAACTAGCTTTATAGTCAGCTCTCCATTTTCCAGTTCTAGATCTGAGAGGTTCGCATATTGGGACACGTCATCTCGTAGGATGGAGTTTCTATAGATCCAGAAAATATTGAGGTTTTACTTGGTTGGGAGCCATAGAAGAGTGTGATAGAAGTGCACAGTTTCTTGTCTTTGGCCGGTTACTACCGGGGGTTTATTCCAGAATTTACCAGAGTTGTGGAACCCTTTTTAGCATTGACGAATAAGGGTCAATCCTTCATGTGGTCGGAGAGATGCCAGTAGAGTCTCAAGGAGCTGAGACAGGGACTGACGAGTGCCCCCATATTGAGGCTACTAGAGAAAGGCATTGGGAACATCGTCTACTGCGATGCATCTGGGGCCGGACTTGGATGTGTCCTGATGTAGGAGCGAGCAGTGATCACGTATAGTTCTTGACAAATAAGACAACATGATTAGTACTACGCTACCCATGACCTGGATTTAGCAGCAGTGGTCTTCGCCATAAAGATGTGGCGACATTACTTAATGGGATAACATTTTAGAATCTACATTGATCACAAGAGTCTCAGGAATATATTCTCTCAGAAGGACCAAATTTTAAGATAGTGGTGTAGGCTTGAGTTCATCCATGTCTATGACTTTGAGATAGTCTATTCTCCTAAGAAGTGGAACGATGTAGTTGGAACACTCAGAAGGAGGTGTAGTATATAGTTTTTGAGTGAGGAAACAGAGAACCTAGACGCTTTACATATATCTAGCATGGATCAAGATGGTGAAACATATCTTTAGTCCCTGATAGTCACTCCCCCACCCCTTCAGTGAGTCAGGGAGGCACAATTTGGGGAAACTGACTACGAGGCTCGACATGATCAGATATCCACAGGACATGCACCTGATGGATTTTCAGAAGGTGGGGATCACATCATCCTCTTCAGGGGGCGTACTATGGTACCTGTGGCATTTAGGGAGGATGTGTTGAGGGAGTTCTATACATCCCCTCTAGTGGTACATCTAGGAGTGACAGAGATGTGCCAGGACCTTCGAAATTTGCACTAGTTTCCATGAATGAATATTGCAGTGCTATAGTTTGTCTCCCAGTGCCTCAAATGTCAACATGTGATGGCAGAGCACCATGTTCCAGTGGGATAAGTTCATCCACTAGAGGTTCCAAAGAGGAAGTGGGATTGAATTTCCATGGACATTGTGACAGGACTTCCACACACAACCAGGGGTCTCGATTCTATCGGAGTGATCGTTGATTGAGTCACCATGTCGGCCCACATCCTGCCAATCATAGAGGAGGGAATAGTAGAGATCTTGGGATGCTTCTACATGAAGGAGATTGTACGGGATCATGGAGTGCCTTCTAAGATAGTCTCCGATTGTGATACATGTTTTAATTCTCGGCTATGGATGGGGTTTTAGGAGGCATTTGGGATATATCTTAGATTTAGCACCACCTTCCATCCTCATAAGGATGGTCAAAAAGAGCTGAACAATCAGACAGTTAAGTAAATTATGCATGCTTGCGTCCTCGATTTCCGCTGTAGCTGGGAGGATTACTTTACTTTGTTGAAGTTCGTGTACAACAACTGCAATAATTACACTATTGGAATGGCTCCATTCGAGGGGTTTTACGGTTGAACATGGAGATTAGCTCTATGCTAGACTTACCCAAGTGAGTCAGCACTCATGGGACCAAAGATGGTGTGGGCTACCATGGAGAAGTTTCAGATCATCCAGGAGCGGATGAAGATAAAACAGAGCAGGTAGAAGTCCTATGCTGATAGGAGACAAAGACCTCTTGAGTTCTAGGATGGTGACCATGTCTTTCTACAGGTCTCACCTCAAAGAGATTTCAGGAATTTATTGTGATGGGTATTTCAAAAGTAACTCCCTATGTAGCAATTATAGCTACAATGTATGTATGATATGGATGTCACAAGTTACCTTTATGATTTATGTTTTCTATTTGTGCTTTATAAATCATATGTTTTCATGAGGTATGTTAAAGAGCATAGGTTATGTATGTAAGTATGAACTAATGTTTACTTTCTTTGTTTTATAACCTTTACTGAGATTTTTATGAACATCCCATGTTTTGAAATATTTTTCACAAGACATAAAGATAAATAGCATCAAGGATGGGATCAAGGAAATGTCCTACTGTCTAAAACATTGGACTAAACATGAAACTTTTTTTATAGAGTTCTTCTTTTTTGAAAAAAATAGAAACTGAGTAGATGTGTCTACTTTTCAATTTTATAGATGTAATGTAATAGTTATGGCATAATTCTATAAATCTCTAAACCATAAAATATCCACAATGTGAATTATTCATTTATTTCCAGATTATGAAATGTTTTAAGGATGGGTCCCTTAAACATTACATTATCTTAAAATTAATGAATAATTCACTTTTAGGATCTATTTAGGTTGAGAGTTTTAATGAATTTGGCCATAACTATTACATTACATCTCAAAAATTACAAAGTAGACACTTGTACTCAGTTTTTTATATTTTTTTAAAATAAAAACTCTTTAAAAAAAGTGTCATGTCTAGTCTCATGTTTAGACCACATGAATTTTCCTTGATCCAATCATTAAACCTATTCATCTTTAAGTCCTGTGAAAAACATTTCAAAACATGGGATGAGCATAACAATCTCAGTAAGGGTTATATAAAAAAGAATTCAAACATCAGTTCATCAATACATACATAACATAAGAATTATGCAACAAGAATTGGACCAGTTTTGGATATTGTTGTAATCTTAATAATATTATTTATTTAAATTATTTATTAATGAGGTAAACACAATATAAAAAATAACTTACATTGATGAAAAATATAGTTTTTAAATGAATAATTCACATTGAGGATCTTTTCAGGTTTAGAGTTTTAGAGAATTAGGCCATAACTATTAAATTATATCTCAAAAATTATAAAGTAGAAAATTCTTCTCAGTTTCCATTTTTAATGAAATATAAACTCTTGAAAAAATGGAAATGTCTAGTTATATGTTATAGATAGCATGACTTTCCATTGATCCCATCATTGACCTTATTCATCTCTATATCCTGTGAAAAACATTTAAAAACCTAGGTTGAGCATAAAAATCTCAGTAAGGGTTATAAAACAAATAAAGATAACATTAGTTTGTCATTACATACATAACATATGATCTTTAACATTCCTTATGAATTCATAAGATTTATGAATCCCACATATAAAAAATACGTCATAAAGATTACTTGTGGAATCCAGAACATACTTACCTCGTAGCATTCACTGCTACATTTGGAGTTACATTTGGAATACACATCCTAGTATATTTCGTCATTCTATTAGGAGAAACATTAATTTTTTCATCCATCATGTTACCTAATGCATTTGAGAGCTATCTCGGGATCACCCACCCTAGGATTATCATAGAGCTACCCATATAAATAAAAATATCCCATGAACCATAAAATAATCATAACACATAACATAAGTATAAGGGAACGATAACATTACCACATTGCAATCAAAATATATCATTTCAAGATATTGAAATAATAAATCAATTATCCAAACCATTTTCAATATCAAAATATTTTAAAGAGTATATAGTATTTATTTTTCTTTTAAAAACACTATGGCTTGTTAATGAAGCCAAAGATCAAATAATACTCCCAGCGGTGGAAAGGTCATTGTCACCAAGAGAATTAAAAAGAAAAATTCTTTTTTGTCTTTTAGTAAAATGGTAACTAGATAAAAGATTAATTTATAATAAAAGTAAAATTCAATGGTGTTTATACCTCTTATAAAAGAAATTTGTGTATAAAACAATATTTGTCTCAATGAATGAAGATTGAGATGAAGTCCCTTACGTCATGTCCGACTAGACCTGTTCATTCATTAATCTCCTGAATAATAAACTAAGGTTAAATTATACATTCTTATGAACCTTTTTAATGTTTATTATTCCTTTTATATCAATTATTACCATGCAATAAACATTATGTAATCATTTAAGTTAATAATGGTCATTTTGTTGATATTTGGTACATGAGTCAAAAATGGACTTCTTAAAATTAGATGTTGTTCATGAGGTCAAAATTTCATTATATACAAAATGGTATTAATTACTTAGATATTATACATATCATATATATCCATTAAATACATGTATTTATAATAGTATAAACCATTTGGATGTAAGAAATGAAATGCACCGTTCATGGAGACGGTAAGTCGTCCGTACGCATGAACACTACATTCATTTATATTTTGTATTTAATGGAATAAAAACATAATGATACATAGGTATATTATAATTATAGTATAATATAATATATAATTTAATTAACTCTATCCTTTATACGTTTAATATATGGAATGAACGAGTCATATCACTTTGAGGGGGCGGTACTCCGCACATCCTCAAATGAAATTATCGTACTTACCCACTATGGAAAACCATAAAGGTGTTATATAGATGAAAAATACATAAGAGTAGAAACTATATAAATATAATATATATCACATATAAATATAGTTTCATCATAATGACCCCTTTAAGAGATGTTAGGAGAATATTGAACGATCATTGTTTCATGAGGTAATAGTTCTCCATCCACAGAAATAGTATGTTATTTACCCATTAGATGGAGGTCTGGGTAAGTGTTGTTAATATAATTATCATAACCACAACCTAGTATATTGAGGAAACTAGTGTTGTTATAAAATATATGTATAAAAAGAGTTTATCGGGGTTGGAGAAGTAAAATTAAATAGAAGAACATAAGAGAAGGTGTTACCTTTAGATCAGGTGACTCTCTTTGGTTTGAACCAAAAGGCCTACTTGAAGTGATTTCTGCCAAAGATAAGGCTTCTATGAGGATTAGAGGGATGTATGGAGATTTATTTGGAAGAGGATAGATGAGACAAGGGGTTTGAGAAGTGTGAAGAATGGGATAAAGGTGTGGGTATTTTATAAGGGGGGGGGGGAGGGGATCTTTAGGAAATGTTCAAAAATATTATTTATTTAAATAATAATTTTTGGTTTCTAAAGGTCCAAAACTAATTAAAGTTGAAGATAAGATGACTCATGGTTGAAAAAAAATCATCCAATAAAAATTGGACAGTGGGAACAAACAGAACTAACTAGAATAAGAATATAGATGTTTATTAAATATTTTTACATTTATCCAATAAATGTTATAGTCAGAAATGTGAATGAATATAATTTTAAGCCTAATTTACTTTTAATGGTTGATTTACCACCTTTTGATGGCGAACCCTCTATAAATATAGTTTTTTACATCATATATGTCAAATTTTAACAACTAAAATTCTACATTATAATTGGGACATCAAAATTCACTTTGGGTTAAATTTTGGTATTTTTCTAATAAAATTCAATTTTTGATGAATAGTAGAAAATATAGTATTATAATTCAAAATTTCCTTGTAATCTAATTTATTTATATGGATATATTATCTTTTTAATTGTTTTAAATGGTAATTATATTATATTTTAACCATTTAATCCAATTTTGGTCATTAGTATAAATTTCACTTTGAAATTAGATATAAACAAGTGTTAATATTTTTATAGTTAATATTACTTTATATGCACAATTTTTTGTGTTGACAACGAGAATTAATTTTAAATTAATTAATCCAAAATCTATGTATAGAATTTGAAATGTAGTAATCATTTTTGAATTCATAATATCAAATATATTGTAGGCTAAATGTTTTGGTATTTTTCTGAAAAACGCCAATTTTTGATGAATAGTGAAACCACAAAGTAGTAGTTAAAAACAAGAGTTTTAATTTAAATTATATTTTACCATTTATGTGAATTAAATTTCAAAAATCAAATATACATGGTTCTTATTAGAATTTTATATTTTGTTCAATGAGATAAAAATAATATTTAGTGAATATAAACTTTTAACTTTTATTTACCACGGTTAAAGGTGAATAGGGTAATTCAAGGTAAAAGAATATCGTAATAATAAAAAATTACATTAATACTTGTATTTAATTTGGGATGTAATTAAATAGGTATGGCCTAATTCTCTAAAACTCTAAACCAGAAAAGATTATGTAACCCTTTACTAATGAGTAGAAATTTCTACTCAGTTTCCATTTTTTCATTAAATAAAAACTCTCTAAAAAAATAGTGATGTATAGTCCCTTTTTTTATATAGAATTACATTACCTTGATCCCATACTTGACCCTATTCATCTTTACGTCCTGTGAAAATAATTTCAAAACATGGGATGTGCTTAAAAAGCTCAGTAAGGGTTATAATACAACGAATGAAAACATTATTTCATCATTACTTATATAACATAAGCTCTTTTACAAACCTAATGAAATCATAAGATTTATGAATCACACATAGAAAAAAAATAATAAATCTTACTTGTGGCATCCATATCATACTTACATTGTATCTATCAAAGCTATGTTGGGAGTTACATTTGGAATACCCATCATAGTATATTCCCTAAATCTCTTAGGAGAAACATCCACGTTTACCTCCGTCACATTACCCAATGCATTAGAGAGATATATCGGGCTCACACACCCTTAGTTTACTATATAACAACCCATATATGTATCAATTATCTAGAACCATAACATATTAATAACACATAAATCAAATATAAAGGAAAGACAACATTTCTACATTTCAATCACCATATTTCATTTAAATATTTTGTCATAACAAATCCATTATCAAAACCGTTTTCAATACCAAAATACGTAACAGATTATATGGTATTTATTTTCCTTTGAATGAAATTATGGCTTGTTAAAAATCCAAAAGGTCAAATAATACTCGCGACGGTGGAGAAGGTCGTTTTCACCACAAACGTTAAAAGAAACATTTTTTTGTTTAGTAAAACTCTTCATTGAAAAATATTTACATTTAATGAAATGAAATGTCAAATGTGTTTATACAACATATAAAAGAAATTCATGTATTAAAAAATATTCCTTAATGAAAGGAAATTGAAACAAAGTCCCTTACGTCGTGTCCGACATGACCCGTTTGTTCTTTAATCTTCGGTTTTATAAACTAAAATTAATTTATACTTTATTAAGATAATTTTTCATGTTTATCATTATTTTTAAATCAATTATTACCATGTCATTAAAATTAATTAATTATTTAAGTAAATAATGGTCGTTTTGTCGATATGTGGTACTTGAGTAAAAATGTACTCCTTATAAAAACAAGTTGTTCATGTGGTCAAAATTTCACTATATCCATAATGATATTCATGATCCAGATATCATATATATGATATATATCCCATATATGCATGAATTTATAATAGTACATAACATTTAGAGGTACAAAATGAAATTCACCATTCATGGAGATGGTAAGCCGTACGTACACAAGAACGTTACATTCATTTCTATTTCATATATAATGGAATTAAAACAGAATGATACAAATGTATAATTATAATTCCATTATTTTATCAAATATATAATCTCAATAAATCCATCCTTTATATGTTCCACGTATCTAATAAACAATTCATATCACTTTGAGGGGCCGGTAGTCCGCACTTCCTAAAATGAAATTATCGTGTTGACCCATAATGGAAACCATAATCGTCAGAATCAAAAATGAATAGTTTTTTGTAGTACTGGAACAGTTTAATCAGGCTATAAATGTTGGTGGTATACATGCATGAGATCAGCCATATCAATTATAGAGAAACATTTCAGTAGTTGAGCATTTCATAAGGCAACATCCCACATCTTTTAGAAAATCATATAACCCTATGATAGATGAAGGGTTGATTAAAGGATTGGAGATGATTTCTGATGTCATGGGTTGTTTATAAGATCAAAAGTTTAGTCTCACTATTTACCTTTTTGAATTTGAAGTTGATCAGTGGTGGTCGATAGTGAAAACTATCAAGGATTGTGAGAAGATTGATGCTCTTAATTGGGATTAATTCAAAGGTATGTTTCATGAGAAATATTTTCCTATGGTGGTTCATCATAGGATGGAAATACAATTCATGGAATTGAGGAAATTGGATGTCTTTGTGGCTTCATATGAATCAAAATTCACTCGAATATCAAGGTATTCACCAAATTTCATACGAGTTCTTGATAGTAAAATAATTGAATTTAATTCAGGATTAAAGTCAAAGTATCAAAGGGATTTATCCTCTCATGATATGTGTCGGCAAGGGAGACTGGCCGAAGTGAATGTTTTGGGACCTTTAGACCCAAATTCCCTTTATAACAACCCTGCAATACCTATTAAGGATGGGAATGGGGGGAAGAATAATGGTTTGGAGAATAAAGTAGGAAAGGAGTAATCTCTGTGTAACCAGAGATCCCTAAAAGAAGGCTCGACAATTAAACCAGGGAACCGTTTTGAAGGTTGTGTTGTCCAATAACCCCCATTGACTCAAGAGGAGGACACTTCTAGTGATGAAATCTAAATTAAAATCTTAGTGGATAACTTGAACCAAATTCAAGGGAAAGGTCTGTATAGTCCTATAAGGAAGAAGGTGAATAAATGAACTCGAGACTTAGGAAAATGTATGGTGGTCCAAGGAAAAAAAACCAAAGGGGCGCAAGGATTATTCCCACTTTCCAAAACTGATAGAGACATGGTCATCAAAGAAGGGTAGAAACAAGGAAATCAAAGACCTACAGAGTGGGGAAAGTGAATAATCAAGGAAAAATTCAAGGGACATGGAAGAAGGGGATGGGGAGTGTTTGAAACTTGTCCTGCATTCCAAGGAATAAATGCTAGAAAAAGTTTTCCGACCAAATGTCTCAGAAGAGAAGATTAAAAGAATTTATGAAAGAAGGTTTCATGTTGATACAAAAGAGGAGGAAATTTTTTGGATAGATGAACAAGATCGAATTCTGGCATGGGGATTCAATCAGAACATAATCAATATGGAGTAATTTATTCGGACAATGGACAAGATGATTACTCACTTTGAAGAGATTATCAGAGAGGAAATTGATATCCAGGTTAGTCCATTGCAATGGGAATTATACATATTAGCTGATTCAAGTAATCTTAGTCTTGTATTTCATCATTTTTTGGGCTCTTTCATCACATAGTGGTATCTTTTTTGCGTACTAAGATTTCCCATTTGTCCTTAAAATTGCGTATTAAAAAAAATTACATTTGGATGGATTAAGCCACTCATGAGTTCAAAAGTTATGAAAAACATGTTCGATGTGTGGAGAAGGTGGAAATGGAGTTTTCTGATGATCATGTGTTCTTTGAAAAACCACAAAATAAGAGGTCAAGGTGGTAGGAGAAAGGGAAGAACTCTTCAAAAATGTCTAATGGATAGAATCTTAAGTTTATAGTTTGTGAAAATTGTGGTAAAAATCATGGTGGGGAATGTCTTTCGAATTATGGTAAGTGAAACCGATGTGGTAAAATGAGACATAAATCTCATAATTTTACTGGAAAATATTAGGGTAATGGTACGAAAAACTCTGATTTACAGTCAGTAAAATGATTTATGTGCAATGAATTGGGTCATTGTAAAAATTATTTTCCAACAAATAACTCAACTGAAGGAAAGCACCTAGACTACAAACAGAAAGGGGTGGTGAAATCCTTTGAAAATAATTCATTAGAAATTAGGCCATCAAATTATGTAGTATCAGGTACACTATTTTGTTTAATCGGATTATGGCAATGTGTTGTTTTAATCAGGGTCTACACATTAGTTAATTTATGATAAGTTTTCTAGTAATTTGGGAATTCTATCTCAAGATACGAATCCTGAACTTATGGTAAAAATACCAGGAGGAAATGTTTAGCCAAAAAGAAATTATAAAAACCTTCATGTCCTTGTGTGAAGAAAGAATCTACTTGAAAACCTTATTAATTTTCCACTACTATAGTTTGATGTTATTCTAGGTATGGATTGGATTTCTGTTTATCATGATAAGATTGACATCAAAGCTAATAAGGTTTCTTTTTAGAAATATTTTTCAGTTTCTATACAAGAATTAACCCTTAATTTTGATAACATATTAGGAAGCTGAGAAACTATTAAAAGAAGGAAATGAATGTTACCTTGCACATATTGTTGAAAACAAAAGAACTGTTCAGATTAATGATGTGGCAGTGGTAAATGAGTACCTTTATGTGTTTCCAGATGAGATTCCTGGTATTATACTTGATCGGGAAGTTGAATTTTATGTTGACTTAGTTCTTGATGCTAATCGAATTTCTAACCCCCTTATATAATGGCTCAAATTGTACTTTTAGAGATAAATAAGAAATTATAGGTGTTATTAGATTAATTTTTCATCCGGCCAAGCACATCACCATGGGGTTATCCTCTCTTGTTTGTTAATAAGAAAGATGGTTTAATAAGACATTGATTTGATTATATATCATTGAATAACATCACTATTAATAACAATTATTGTTTTCCTCATATCGATGATTTGTTTGATCAGCTTCAGGGAGCTAAGTATTTTTCAAAGATTGACTTGAGGATGGTGTATCGTCAGTTGAATGTAAAGGAAGAAGACACTCCAAAGACTGTGTTTCATACTATATACGACCATTATGGAATTGAACTTATGCCTTTTGGTTTAACCAATGCTCCTATTTAGTTCATGGATCTTATGAGTTGGATTTTCCATTATTTCTTAGATAAGTATTTGGTTGTGTTCATTGAAGATATTTTGGTTTATTCTAAAATAAAAGTGGGGAATCAAATTCAGTTAAGGGTTTTCTTGAAAACCTTAAAAAAAGAACCAATTTGGGAAATTCAGCAACTGTGAGTTTTAGTTACAACAAATTTCTTTCCATGGTATTAGTGTTTAAAAAAATGGCATAACTATTGATACTTCTAAAAAAAAGTTGTTGAAGAATGGGAAAGACCCACAAATATAATTGAGATTCGTAGTTTTCATGGGTTGGTAGGTTATTACCATTTGATTGTTGATAATGATGCATGGTTATGTTGCCCACTAACATAGTTAACTCAAAAAGGTGTCATGTTCATTTGGATAAAAGGATGTGATGATTGTTTTAAAAAATTGAAATGAATATTGGTAAATGCTCTAGTTTTTGGATTACCTTCCTAAAATAGTGATTTGGTTATTGTAACGCCCCGACCCCACTTGCCCAGAGTCGGTTCATTATTACGTAACATTGGCATGATCATAAAAGATCAAGTCTCAAAAGACTGATTAGTTTAGTAGCCTTGAAACACTATATACATTCATAAGTTTTACATTACAACATAGATTAATACAAAACTACAACAACATCATGTCTTCATATCCCCTCATATTATCCCTTCAAGTCATTCATAAAATACTTTTTCACATCCTGGAAGAATTGAAGCATTGAAAGGGGTGAGCTCAGAAGCTCAGTAAGGATAACAATATAGCAGAATCTTTCATAAATAAACATAAACATTTAATCCAATGTATAACTAAACAAATGCCTTTTATACATTAACTTCAGCATAATAAGGAAAAATTAAAATGAAATAATTCCATTTATTTATTCACATGGATATTATACTAGTTGAATAATCACATGCAATATCAATAACCACTTTCATAATGATGGAATGCATAATGCTAGACTATCATAACCACGTAGCCAAGGCATCGTTCCAAGACTACAAATAAGATTTTGTCAAGGCCTTGTGCCAAGACATTAGTTTGTCTGATGAGACCTACCAATGCATCAAGGAGCTATAAAGGGATTCACCCGTCACATATTAAGTTCAATTCCTTCCTCATGTGAACAAGTTTAATCATATCATAAACCATAACATAATCATATCACATAAAACATGCATAAAGGAAACATAACATTTCCACATTTGAATCACAAGATATCAATACGACACATTGATATAATAAAAACATTATCAAAATCATTTTCAATACCAAAATAAAAGAAAAGCAAAACATGGTATTTATTTTTCATTTTTAAAAAAAGTTATGGCTTATAGAGGAAGCCGAAACTCAAATAATAGTCACGGTGGAAGAGAAGTAGTTGTTTCCACATACTTAAGAAAAAACATTCCTTTTGTCGTTTATTAAATATGATTCATATAAAGAGGTTCCTTTTGAATAAAAGTTAAAGTCAAAGGGGTTTATACACTGTATAAAGGAAAGGTGTGTATAAAACCAAATATTCCTCAATGAAAGCAGATTAAGACGAAGTCCCTTGCAAAGATAATTTTTTAAATAAAATAGATCTATTATGTGAATTCAATATATTCACACATAAAGAAAGTACAAATACATGATAGTACATAATAATATGAAGACATAATTTGAAAGTAGGAGATTAACCCAAAGAACGGAAATTGGGTTAAGAAGTTCCCTTACCTCGTGTCCGACATGACTCGACTATTCTTTAACCTCCTGAATAATAAACTAGAGTTAATTTATAAGTTATTAAGAACATTTTTCAAGTTCATTATTCCTTTAATATCACTTATTACCATATTATGACCATTATGTAATTATTTATGTTAATAACAGTCGTTTTGTTGATCTTTTTACTTGAGTCAAAAATAAACATCTTATAATAAAAAGTGGTTTATGTGGTAAAATATCCACTATATCCAGAATTATATTCATGATTTAGATATAATATATTCATATATATCATATATATCCATTAAATATATTCATTTATAATATTACATAACATTTAGAGGTATGAAATGAAATGCACCGTTCATGGAGACGGTAAGTCGTACATACACATGAACGCTACTTTCATTTATATTTCATATTTAATGGAATGAGATAATAATGATATAAAAGTGTATTATAATACCAGTATAATATCATATATAATATCATTTACTCTATCCTTTATACGTCCCACATAGGGCGTTAACGATTCAAATCACTTTGAGGGGGCGGTAGTCTGCACTTCCTAAAATGTAATTATCGCGTTTACCCACAATGGAAATCATAAAGGTATGCCATAAATGAGAAATAAATAAGCATAAAGAAAAGATAAACATAATATATATATCATATATGAAAATAATCTCATCATAATGGCCACCATGAGAGGTGTTAAAAGAAGATGGAACAATCATCGTTTCGTGAGGATGTAATTCGCCACCCACAGAAACAGTATGTTCATTAACCATTAAACGAAGGTATGTGTAAATGTAAATAAAATCCTTCCCATGAAAAAATCATATTATATTTTATATACTGGTTTTATTACAAAAGAAAGGAATAAAAATACTTTAAGGGGTTGGAGAAGAAAAATAAAACAAAAGAACATAAGAGAAGACATTACCTTAAAATCAGGTAACTCTTTTTGATTTGATCCAAAGGCTTCCTTGGGAAGACTTATGCCCAAAGTGAGGCTTCTAGAAGTAATAGAGGGACTTTTAGAGAGTATTTGGGCAGAGGTCTTCTGAGCCAAATGTCTTTATGGTGTGAATAATGTGGTAGAGATGGGGTCTTCTATAATAGGAGAGGAGGGGAAGTCTTGGAATGTAATGAAATGTTACATTATTATGATGTAATTTTCTGATTTAAAAGGTCCCAAAATTATATATTTCTAGGATAAGGTGATAAGGGTTCTAAATATACCCATAAAATAGATTTTATACAAGTGTAACTCTTAGATTTTACATTTTTTTCATTTTATTTAAATCGTTAATTAATGAGGCAATTGATGCATCATCATGGTGTTATAAAAAATTTAATTTATTTAATGTCTAAAAATTATAAAAAAATTACCATTATGTAAGAAATATTTTTTTATTTCAAATTAATATTTATAGTCTAAATTTTACCTTATATAACCCCATTTTATAATTGTGTTAGTAAAACAACTCATGTTTGTGACAATTTTATTTTTACTTTAAATAAAAAGTTATTAATGTCATTTTATTACCCAAGTGGCTCCATGGGGTATCCAAGTTGACCCATGGATTTTATTGGTCGGCCATGACTTATCCAATAAGGGTAGGACAAGTGTAAAGGTATTTTCATATTTTTATAATATCATTTTTACATTAAATTTCACTAATTACATTTAATCGCGATTAATAAAACATAAAAGTTACTATTCACCAACAATTATTTTAATCCCATTGAACCAAATTTTACTTCCTAATTAAAAATATGTATGTTGGATTTTGGAAATTCAAATCACGGAGGTGGTAAAATTTCATTGAAACAAAAAATCAGTTTTTTAACTACCACTTAGTGGTTTCACTATTCATCAAAAATCGAAGTATTTCCGAACAATACCAAAAATTAACCCTATGCTATATTTGATATTCCTAATTCAAAAATGCTATCTATTTTAAAAAATTCAAACCATATAATTTGAATTAATTAATTTAATAATTAATTCCCATTGTCACAACAGAGAGCGTGTTTTTAGGAAATAATATATATCAAAAGATTGACAATTTTTTATGTCCAATTTCAAAGTAAAATTAATTCTAATGACCACCATTGAATAAAATGGTAGAAATATATTATAATTATACTTTAAAACCACTCAATATTATAATTTACCACTATAAAATAATTTGATTAAAAATGTTGTTTTTAAGTATTTTACACTATTCATCAAAAATTGGAAGTTCACAGAAAAATACCAAAAATTCAACATAGGATAATTTAAATATTCTAAATCCAAAAATGAAGTCCATTTTTAAATATAAAATTTATATAATTCCAAAATGTGGGTATTAGTATTCATAACGGCTACTTTTATTAGTCGCGGTGTGTTAGAACTCGAGGTTGCGTACAATACACGATGCTCTATTATTCAAAGAAAAGCGTACCATGGAAGCTTGGGGTGTTACGTTCTCCCATCCTTCAATAAATTGAGTCCTCGCAATTTGAAATTTTTCTTTGCATATAAAATGTTGAAAATAGAAAATACCTTTGTGGAAAACCCATATCACAAATAAGGTTAATAAAAATATAACATTAAAAGAAAGAAAGAGAAGTATAATGTTCACCCGAGATAGCCCATACTAGGAATCTATGAAAATATGGATATGGAGGAGAAAAAAACCATCAAGGTCTGATGGAGAGTTGTAAAAAACTGTATTAGGAGAAAGTTAACTATAAGAAAATCACAAACTTGTGATTGGTTAAACGATCATTGATTCCCTAGTAGGAAAAGTTAACCGACAACGTTTTTATTTTAAGTTACATTTCATAAATTTGAAGAATTTATTTATGAGATTTACTAAAAATGTAAGGAAATATACTTACTTGTCATGTAGACATTCATTCCATAATAAATTTTTTCCACAAACCCTCCAAAAGGTAATAGAAGTCAAAAATATTCTATTTATCCTTACCATATAGGGTTCCAAAAATAAAATTATAATTCCTCTATGAGAACTAAAAAAACTAAATTATACACTCCAAGGACATCACTTAGTCCTATGTTAGGCGATAAATCCCAATCGCACTACGGATGTGGGTTCGATTCCCACAGCTTTGTCCGACATGACGGGTTGTCACACGGTCTGCGTGTTTTCCTTTTTATAAATATCCAAAAATAACCTTAACAATAGTGTCCAATGTAAAATATAATCCATTCCAACCTTTATATTAATCCAAAATACCTCTGTCCAGACATTCTCTAAAAGGTCTCTAAATTCCAAAATCAATTGTAACATCCGATTCCCCAAACAAAGTAGAGTTTCTCATATTGTCACATACTAAAAATAAGATTACCTTCATCATATTAAAAACTTAATGAAAACAACAAATACTGTAGCATAATACTTATATATATCACATTATTATTATAACCAGAATATAATTATTGAGTCCAAAAGAACCAATACATTAATTATTCCACTTCAACTGTAGTAACAACATAAGATTGGCCTTGATCCCTTGGCATTTTCTGAGGTATGTTTCCCTGACGCTTAGGACATTCATTTTCATAATGCCCTATTTCCCTATAATTGTAGCATTCAACATTGATAGCCTCTTTCATTCCCTTGAAATCACGAGCCTGGTGACCTTTTTCTCCTCATTTATAACAAACTCCAATTCCTTTTAGGCAATTACCGGGGTGATTCTTCCCACAATTATCGAATAATGGAAAATACTTCTTTCACTTTTTCCCTTTATCTGTCTCTCATTCCACCGTTCTCTTCTTCTCTTTCATTACTTTATTGTCATAAGATTTAGATAATTCCTTTTCTGTCTTGATAGCATGTGAGACAATATCTTCGTACGACGAGAAGTTTTGTGAGACTAATGCTCAACGGAGAAATGGTTTTATGCAATCAAAGAAATGATAAATCTTACTTCTTGGGTTATGTATAAAATCTGGAGCATGCCTAGCTATCCTTGAAAAGTTAGCCTCATACATTGCAACATTCTCATCCTCCTTCTGCCTCAGACTCTGAAATTGCCTTTCCATATCTGTTTGATGGTCATGTGGAAAGTGTTTTTCTAATAAAATTTCCTTAAACTCCCTCCATTCTATATTTTATACTTCATCATCTTCCTTTGTGTTTTGTATCAATGACCACCATTGATCAGCATCTCCAGTGAGGCGGTAAACTGCCATACCAACCTTCTCCCTTTCGCTACTCCCCAAGGCGTGGAATATTTTTTCTAAGGAGTTTATCCATTTCTCAGCTACTAATGGTTTTTTACCCCCATTAAATGTTGGTGGTTTTTTCCTCATTATGTGGTCTAACATTGATCCTCCACGTTGCGGGTCAGGGTGCTCCATACGAGTAAGGTTATTATTCATAACCTGAGTGAGTTGTCCCAGTATGGTTATAAGTTGATTAGAACCAGTTGTATCGCTATCTCCACAATAATTATTTTTCATAGGAGGGCATTCACTACATGGAGTTCATGTATTGATACAGTTTCCATTCCTCCCACTAGGCATCATTTCTAAACAATGGCATAAACTATATTAGTTTATGAATCAAAATACATAATTCCATACTTGAGAAACACTTAACATTAATTGAACTATTTATGGATATAATCCATTAAAAAATGTTTTCTTTGAGGAAGTATATACTCATAAACCCTTCATAATGGTTTGTAAAGAAAACGTGAATTATCCAAAGCATATCCCGTGGAGTGTCGTAACCAAGAGTGCAGCAAGACCCGTTGTTGTGCACCGATTCCCATTTGAGTCTACCTCAAAGCGGTGTTTTCGGGATTTACCCCTAGGTACATCTGTTCCAGAGCCACCTCTACCTGCTCGTATCCAAACAGGGATGTATTGCTCGAAAAACTCACAAAATCTCTATTATACCAAAATTCTAGGGAGTTTCTCTATACTAATAATCAAAGTCTATCTTAGGGCTTTGTGCTCTAATATGAGTTTATCTAAATCTAGCTTCCAAGGATAGTACTAAACTACCTCTAATACCAACTATAATGCCCCGACCCCAGTTTCCCAGAGTCGGTGCTTTATTACGAAACATTGGCATTATCACAAAAGATCAAGTCTCAGAAGACTGATTAGTTTAGTATCCTTGAAACAGTAGATACATTCATAAGTATTACATTACATCATAATGTAATCCAAAACTATAACAACATCATGTCTTCAAATCCACTCATATTATCCCTTCATGTCATTCATAAAATACTTCTTCACATCCTAGAAAAATTGAAACATTTAAAGGGTTGAGCTCCGATGCTCAGTAAGGATAACAATATAGAAGAAATAAACATAAACATTTAAGGCAATGTATAACAAAAAAAAGCCTTTTAAACATGAATTTCAGCATAATATGGAAAAAGTAAAATGAAATAATTCCATTTAGTTATTCAAATGGATATTCTACTGGTCGAATAATCACATGCAATATCAATAACCACTTTCATAATGATGGAATGCATAATGATAGACTATCATAACCACATAGCCAAGGGCTCGTGCCAAGACTACAAATAAGATTTTTTCAAGGCCTCGTGCCAAGACACTAGTTTGTCTCATGAGACCTACCGATGCATCGAAGAGCTATACTGGGGTCCACCCTTCACTTATTATGTCCAATGAATTCCTCATATGAATAGGTTTAAACATATCATAAACCATAACATAATCGTATCACATAAAACATGCCTAAAGGAAACATAACATTTCCACATTTCAATCACAAGATATCAATACGACACAATCATATAATAAAAACAATATCAAAAGCATTTTAAATACAAAAATAAAAGAAAAGTAAAACATGGTATATATTTTTCATTTAAAAAAAATATGGCTTATAGAGGAAGCCGAAACTCAAATAATAGTCACGACGGCAGAGAAGTCGTTGGTGCCACATACATAAGAAAAAACATTCCTTTTGAAATTTAGTAAATAGGCTTCGTATAAAATGATTCCTTTTGAATAAAAGTTAATGTCAAAGGGGTTTATACACCGTATAAAGGAATGGTGTGTATAAAACCAAATATGCCTCAATGAAAGTAGATTGAGACGAAGTCCCTTATAAAGATAATTTTTGAAATAAAATAGATCTATTATGTGTATTCACTATAATTACACATAATGAAATTACAAATACAAGATAGTACATAATAATGTCATGACATAATTTGAATGTCAGAGATTAACCCAAAGAAAGGAAATTGGGTTAAGAAGTTCCCTTACCTTGTGTCCGACTTGACTCGACTATTCTTTAACCTCCTGAATAATAAACTACAGTTAATTTCTAATTTCTTAAAACCTTTTTTCAAGTTAATTGTTCCTTTCATATCACTTATTACCATGTTATGACCATTATGTAATTATTTAAGTTAATAACGGTCGTTTTGTCAATCTTTGGTACTTGAGTCAAAAATAAACTTCTTATAATTACAAGTTTTTCTTGTGGCAAAATATCCATTATATCCAGAAATATATTCATAATTTAGATATCATATATATCATATATATCTAGTATATATATGCATTTATAATATTACATAACATTTAGAGGTAAGAAATGAAATGCACCGTTCATGGAGACGGTAAGTCGTACGTACGCATGAACACTACTTTCATTTATATTTAGTATTTAATGGAATGAGATCATAATGATATAATGGTGTATAATAATTCCACAATAATATCATATATAATATCATTTACTCCATCCTTTATATGTGCCACATATGGCGTTAACGATTCAAATCACTTTGAGGGGGCGGTAGTCCGCACTTCCTAAAATGAAATTATCGCGTTTACCCATAATGGAAATCATAAAAGTATGACGTAAATGAGAAATAAAGAAGAATAAGGAAAACATAAGAATAATATATATATAATATATGAAAATATTGTCATCATAATGGCCTCCATGAAAGGTGTTTAAAGAAGATTGAACAATCATTGTTTCATGAGGTAGTAATTCGCCACCCACAGAAACTGTATGTTCTTTAACCATTAGACAAAGGTATGTGTAAGTGTAAATAAAATAATTCTCATGAAAATATCCTAGTATATTTTAGATACTGGTGTTGTTACAAAATAAAGGAATAAAAAGAGTTTAAGGGGTTGGAGAAGCAAAATAAGACAAAAGAACATAAGAGAAGACATTAACATAAAATCGGATAACTCTTTTGATTGGATCCAAAGGCTTCCTTGTGAAGGCTTATACCCAAAGTGAGGATTCTAAGAGTAATATAGGGAAGCTGAGAGAGTATTTGGGTAGAGGTTGGCCAAGCCAAATGGCTTGAAGGTGTGAATAAGGTGGTAGAGGTGGGGGCCTTTTATAATATGAGAGGAGGGGCACTCTTGGAATGTAATGAAGTGTTACAATATTATGAAGTACTTTTTGGATTTCAAAGGTCCCCAAATTATATATTTCGAGGTTAAGGTGATAAGGGTTCGAAATATACCCATCCAATAGGTTTTATACACGTTTATGTCTTAAATTTTACATTATCATTTCATTTTATTGAAATCGTTAATTATTGAGGTAATCGCTGCATCATCATGGTGTCAGAAAAAATTTAATTTATTTAATGTCTAATAATTATAAAACAATTACCATGATTTAGGAAATCTGTTTATCTTTCTAATGAATATTTATAGTCGAAATTTTACCTTATATAACCCCATGTAATAATTGTTTTAGTAAAACAACTCATGTTTGTGACAATTTTATTTGTAGTTATAATAAAAAGTTATTAATGTCATTTTCTTACCCAAGTGGATCCATGGGGTCCCCAAGTTGACCCATGGATTATATGGTTCTTCCATGACTCATCTAGTAAGGATAGGACAAGTGTAAAGGTATTTTCATAATTTTTTACTATCATTTTTACCTTAAATTTCACCAATTAACATTAATCGCTATTAATAGAACTGAAAAGTTACTATTCACCAAATATTATTTAAATCCCATTGAACCCCATTTTACTTCATAATGACAATGATATATTTCATATTTTGGAAATTCAAATCACAGAGGTGGTAAAATTTCATTTAAACAAAAACCCATTTTTTTTAACTACCACTTAGTGGTTTCAGTATTCATAAAAAATCAATGTTTTTCAGAACAATACCAAAAATTAACCCTAAGATATATTTGATATTCCTAATTATAAAATGATTTATATTTTACAAAATTAAAACCATATAAGTTGAATTAATTAATTTAATAATTAATTCCTGTTGTCACAACAAATAGCGTGTTTTTAAGAAACAATATATATGAAATGATTGACTATTCTTTATGTCCAATTGCAAAGTGAAATTAATTCTAATGACCACCATTGGATAAAATGGAAAAAAACATATTCCAATTATACTTTAAAACCACTCAATTGTATAATTTACCACTATAAAATATTTTGATTAAAAAGTTTTTTTAAGTATTTTTTACTATTCATCAAAAAATGGAAGTTCTCAGAAAAATACCAAAAATTCAACATTGGCTAATTTAGATATTACGAATCAAAAAATGAAGTCCATTTTCAAATATAAAATTTATATAATTTCAAAAGGTTGGTATTACTATTCAGAACGACAACTTTTATTGGTCGTAGTGTGTTAGAACTCGAGGTTGCGTACAACACATGCTGCTCTATTATTCAAAGAGAAGTGTACCATGGAAGCTTGGGGTGTTATAGTTATCTACCGTGATGCTTCATTGAATGTACTTTTATGTGGCCTTATGAAGAATGATCAGGTAATTTCTTATGCTTCACGTCCGGGGAAACCTCATTAGTTAAATTACCTTACACATGATTTTGAATTAGCTAATGTTGTTTTGGATTAAAAAATTTAGAGGCAACATTTTTATGGATTAAAATTTTAAATATATACTAACCAAAAATGATTGATGTATATATTCACAATCAATGAATTGAACATGAGACAAAGGAGATGTTTGGAATTAGTCAACGATTATGACTGTACGATCCCTTAAAAGCTGGGAAAAGAAAATAATGTAGCTGATTCTTTGAGTCGAAAAAGCAATGCTTCATTAACCATTATATGTTTGGAATAAGAACCTTTGGGATTTGATTTGATTAACTATGGAATAGAATTTTTGGTACAGAAATTCATCTGTTTTGTTTCAGGTGTCAATGAGATCATCTCTATCAGAAAAAATTATGCAATCCAGAATGAAGACAATGAGTTACAAAAAAAGGTAGAGATGGTTCAGAAGGTTATGTTGCATGATTTTAACATTGATAATGGTTGTGTCTTGATATTTGTAAAGAGATTATGTGTGCCTTGTGATTCATTGTTGAAGATTGAGTTGTTACCTGAAGCTCATAGTTCCCTATTTTCTGTTCATCCTAGCAGTAATCAGATGTATATTGATCTTCAGGAGTATTACTAGGAGTATTCAATGAAAATAGATATTTCTAACATTACTGTGAGGTGTTTGACTTGACTACATGTTAATGCAGGGCAGCAGTTACCGAAAGGGATTCATCAGCCTTTACTAGTACCTAAGTGGAAGTGGGAAAATATATCCATGGTTTCGTAGTGGGAAAACTGAAGACTTCTCTAGGTAATTATGCAGTCTGGGTTATTGTTGATCGATTTACTAAATCTTTTCATTTCCTTCATATTCTATATACTTTTTCCGTAGGTCAACTTTATCGATAGTATGTTAAATAGATAGTCTGGTTTCATGGTGTTCCCCTCTTTATTGTATATGATCGTTATCCCATCATTACTTATAACTTTTGGAAAGGCCTTCAGAAGTAATTGGGTAAAAAATTTAATTTTAGTATAACTTTTCATCCTCAATCTAATGGGTAGTCCAAACAAACAATTCAGACCATGGAGGATATGCTACATTCTTGTTCACCGGATTACCAGGGAAGTTGGGATCAACTTTGTTTTTGGTTCAATTTTCATATAACAACAATTTTCATTCCAGTATACAGATGGCTCCATTTGAGGCATTCTATGGGAAGCAGTGTCGAACTCTACCTTTTTTGGATGAAGTAGGTGAAATGAAGTTGATGGGACCAGAATGAGTAGACGATATGGAAGAAAAAGTTCAGCTGATTCAAAAGCAGATGAGAATAACTCCGAGTAGGTAGAAATGTTACACAGATAATCGGTGGAAGGATCTTTCTTTTGAGGTTGGTGACCAAATCTTTCTCAGCATTTCTCCATGGAAGAGTGTGATGTGTTCTGTTAATAAGTGAAGGTTGAGTTTGAGGTTCATTAGACCTTATTTAATCATGGATAAAGATAGATCAATTGCATATAGTGTGGATTTACATCCAATTTTGTCCTAGGTACACATTGTTTTTCATGTTTCAATATTGAGAAAGTATATGCCAGATCCATCATATGTTTTGTGTCCATAATAAGTTCACTTGGAAGAGAATCTCTCTTATGTGGAACAACCAGTACAGATTCTTGACTGTAGAGAGCAGGTGTTGTAGAATAAGGTAATTCACCAGGTAATGGTTTTGTGGAAAACCCATATGGTTGAAGAGTCAATGTGGTAATATGAAAATTATATGAGGGATAAATAACCCCACTTATTAGATACGTGAATGAAAATTGCTAGGACACAATTTTCAAAAGGGGGGAAGGATGTAACATCCCAAGTAAATAAAGAATAATACATTTTCATAATTATTAATATTTGTGAATTAAATATTCATTTTACTTTGAATGGGTTTCTATGTACGATGGTGGTCCCGATACACAACAAATGGTTTCTTTGAAATATTACGTTGCACACAAGGCTGAGTCAAACAAAAAATAATAATATAATATTATTATTTTAAATGGCAGTTGACTCCTTGCCGTTGAAATGGTGGGAATGAACATAACTAACTATAATAAGATTATAAAATTTTGATAAATCTTTTTTCATTTATCATATAAATGTTAAAGGCTTAAAATGTGAACGAATCTAATTGTAAACAAGATTTACATTAAAATGAAGATTTACCGCCTTTTGTTGGAGAACCCACTTTAAGACTAGCTTGGGTTATTTTATTTGTTCTATTTGACTAAAAAAAAATTTCTTTGTAATTGGGACATCAACAATCACTTTGGTTAATTTTTTTTATTTTTCTGATAAAATTCAAATTTTGATCAATAGTGAAAAATATTGTATTTTAATTCAAAGATTCCTTTTAATATAATTTATTAATATGGTTATATTATCTTTTTAAATGGTTTTAAATTTTCATTAGATTATATTTATATAATTTAATTCAATTTTGGTCATTGTAATTAATTTAACTTTGAAATTAGACATAAACAAGTGTCAGTCTTTTGACAGTTAATATTTCTTAAAAACACAGTTTTTTGTTTTGAAAATGGGATTTAAGTTTACATTAAATAATCCAACTTCTATGTTTTAAAATTGGTAAAATATAAATCATTTTTTAATTTGGAATATCAAATATATCGTAGGATTAACATTTGTTATTTTTCTGAAAAACATCAATTTTTGATGAATAGTGAATACACTATATAGTATTTTAAAACAGAATTTTTCATTTAAATGAAATATTACTGCTTGTATGAATTAAATTTAAATAATCCTACATACATGGTTGTTATTAGTATGTAAAATTTTGTTCAATAATTTGAAAATAATATTTGGTGAACAGAAAATTTTGACTTTTATTTACCATGGTTAAAAATAAATTGGGTAATTCAAGGTAAAAAGAATATCATAATAATACAAAATTCCATTAACACTTGTCCAAATCATATTGTATGAGTCGTGGCTGACCATTTAAACCCTTGGGTCTATTTTTTGAGCCCATTATTCCACTTAAGAGTGCTAATGACACTATTTAAATTAACTTAAAGTAACAACAAAAATGGCATAATAAAATATGTTTTAGTAAATTAATTTTTACATGAGAATGTATAAGTTATCTCTTCGACTATAAATATTAATTAAAATTATTAATATATTTCCAAAATCATGGAATTTTTTTAAAAATTTTAGACATCAAATAAATGAAATTAATTATTACATGATAATGATAAAGTGCTTACCTCCTTAATAAATGATTTATATAAATAAGATAATAAAGATGAAAATAATATTCAAAACTTGTCCAATTCTTAATGGATGATTTTATTTCGACCATGAGTCATCTTATCGTTGAATTTAATATGTTTTTGTCCATGGTAAACCAAATATCATTATATAATAAAATAATATTTTCACACTTTCCTAGAGATCCCCTCCTCCCCTTATAAAAAGACCTCACCTCTAACCCATTACTCAAACCTCTAAAGCCTCTTGGTTCTTCCAAACTCTGCCTAAATAATCTCTAAAAATCCCTCTATTCCAAATAAAATCCTTAACATAGGCATAAGTCACTTCAAGAAGTCCTTTTGGTTCAATCCAAATGAGTTACCCGATTTAAAGGTTACATCTTCTGTTAAGTTCTTTTGTTTTATTTTACTTCTCCAACTCCCTAAACTCTTTTAATGAAATTCCTTTATAACAACACCAGTATAATAAATATAGTATGTTGTTGTTATTAGAAGTATTCAAACTACACTTACACACACCTCCATTTAATGGGTAAAAAACATACTGTTTCTGTGGACGGAAAACTAACACCTCACAAAACGATGATTTTTAAACTATCTCCTACCGCCTCTCATGGTGGACAAAAAGATGGCACTATACATATATATGATACATATTATTTTTATGTTTTCTTTATTCTTCATTATTTTTCATTTATATCATACCATTATGGTTTCCATTTGTGTTCAACACAATAATTTTATTTTAGGATGTCCAAACTACCTCTCCAACAAAGTGACATGACTCGTTAATGCCATATGTAGGAAGTATAAAGGATAGAGTTAATGATATTATATATCATAATATACTAGAATTATAATTATACCTATGTATCATTATTTTTTCATTCCATTAAATATTAAATATAAATGAAAGTAGCATTTATGCTTATGTACGGCTTACCGTCTCCATGAACGGTGCATTTCATTTCATACCTCCAACTATTATGTACTTTTATAAATATATGTATATACTAGATATATATGATATATATGATCTATATGATATATAAATCATGAATATATTCCTGGATATAATGGGATTCTGACCACATGAATGACATGTAATTATAAGAAGTCACTTTTTCACTCAAGTAACAAATATCCCAAAATGAAAATTATTAACTTAAATGACTACATAATCTTTAAAACATAGTAATAACTTATTTAAAAGGAATAATAAACATTAAAAAGGTTCTTAATCATGTATAAATAAGAGATTAATGAATGAACGTGTCAAGTCGGACTCAAGGTAATGGACTTCATCTCAATCTCATTTCATTGAGGTATATTTAGTTTTATACCAGACTTTCATTTATACGTTATATAAAACCCTTTGAAATTTAAATTTATTCAAAAGGAATATTTTTTATACTAAGAGTTTTACTAAATGACAAAAAAATAATTTTTCTTTTAACCAACATGGTGACAATGACCTTTCCACTTCCGTGAGTATTTTTTAATCTTTTGGCTTCCTTAACAAGAGATAATGTTTTTCAAAGGAAAATAAATCCCATATACTATGTTACGTATTTTGGTATTGAAAATTAATTTGATAATGGATTTGTTATATCAATATATTTACATGATATATTGTGATTGAAATGTGGAAATGTTATCTTTCCATTATTATTGTTTTATGTATTATGAATATGTTATGGTTCTTTGGAGTTTATGCATATACGGGTGGTTCCGGGATAATCCTAGGGAGGGCGATCCCGAGATAGCTCTCCAATTCATTGGGTAACGTGACAGATGTAAACATGAATGTTTCTCCTAAGATATTTAGTGGATATACTATGATGATTATTCCAAATATAACTCTCTACGTAGCTGTGAAAGCTACAACAAAAGTATGATATGAATGCCACACATTACCTTTATAATTTGTGTTTACTATGTAAATATTATGATTTCATGAGGTATGTTAAAGTTATTATGTTATGTATGTATTGATTAACTAATTCTATCTTTCTTTGTTTTATATCCCTTAATAATCTTTTCTTGATCATCCCATGTTTTGAAAATTTTTCACAGGAAAAAAAGATAAATAGTGTCAAGGATGGGATCAAGGAGAATTCATGATGTCTAAAACCATTGGACTTGACATGAAACTTTTTTTCAAAAGTTTTTATTTTATAAAAAATGGAAACTGAGTAGATGTGTCTACCTTGTAATTTTTGAGATGTAATTTAATATTTATGGCCTAATTATCTAAAACTGTAAACCTGAATCGATCCTCAGCATGAATTATTCATTTAATTAAAGATTGTGTAATGTTTATGGATGGGTCCTTATAATTATATTAAATAAATTTTTGGTAGAGAACAAAAATTTTAAATTGTTGTTGAAATTATAGGTTATCAATGTACATAACCTAGAGAAACACTATTTAAATTATATATTAGTAAATACTCCAACCATGTGACACTATATTAAAGACAATATAAATTTTAGGATATGAATAGTGAAAAATATATAAAAATTACGATCCTTAGAAAATAAAAACTATAAATACATTATCACAATCATAAGCTGGTAGAGTGCCTGACCAAATACCAAAATATTATTAGTATTTCAGCAATGTGATCCAATCCTAGGATTAGAATTTGTAATTATCACAGTTATCATGAATGAATGTAGAAAGAAATGGTGTAACCCAAAAATACATTTTTATAATAAAAGGATGGATGGAATATATAACCATAAGAATAGTTATTAGAACCATGATCAGATACTATCTATCCCCTCCTTAGTAATCCTCAAAATAATTAGACTGATATAGTCCTACGGGCCCCTATAATTTCATAGGAAATATATCACCAATAACAAAAACGTTAGGATAACAATCAAATAAAAAAAGTCACACTATCCCATGTCATTTCCCAAGAATAATAACCCCTATCACTTTAATCATCATATATCATGACATACCAACAACCCATGTGAGGATTATTATCAATTATCACATTATATACACAATATATTTGAATGAGCTTAATTTGAAGCTCAACCATCTAGAATATATCCCATATAGACCAAATAAACCGTCAATTAGACAAGAAACCAATATTATAACACGTCATTTGGTGCCAAATTATAAAAAACATGCTTACCTTTTGAAGATCAAGACAATACTCTACCCTGGTATGTAATCTATCATGGATGTAGAAGACTATTATTTTTATACACCATTAGTATATAATCATTTTAAAAATCACTTTTCCAGTGCTGATATGGAATATATGGATTCCTTATTACATTTTTCATACAAAAACCATCATGGTTAACCCTAAAAATTTCCATTATCAAATAATTTTCCATCAACATACTCTAGAAGATCAGTGATTGGGTCATATATTGTATATAACAATTTTAACTATTCAAATTAATAGTATACCATTTCAAGTGGGGAAAATTTTATATAATTACAAAAATAACATGTCACATTGAAAATACACATCTCATCAGCCTCATTGGAGAATCGTGAATTTTTAGGACAGACCACATAGGTTTACATAATTAGTCACATGGAGTTGAATTCACTCCGTGGGTTCCTAAATCAATTATAATCTTGGATCATACTTTTTATATATATTTGAATTAACTCTAAATGTGATAAATTATAAAACACCATGATTTTATATTTCTTTCATTGAAATAAATTTAAAATATTAGATATCTTAGTTTATACAAAAAACCCATATTCTACATGAACAATGATACATTATAAATTTTAGAATATATCCATTTTATTTTTACATATGATTATGATTTACCAAATTATGAAATATAAATAGAAATTTTGTTCTTAATTGAAATTTATTAATTTATTCCCAATAAATAATCATTAATGTTTTTTTAAACCATTTCATGATTAAAAGAACTATTTTTTAATGATTAATATTTTTCTATTTATAATATATTTCTATATACTGATTACTATTTAAAAATTATATCAGTTAAATTTATTGATAATTTAAAAATTATAATTCCAAAATTAGTTATCTAATTTTTCATGTTAAATATAAAATATTTTTTAAGTAAATAAGATCCATTTTTTAGGAAAATGTTTTCAAGTGAAAAATGAATTATTATGATAATAATTTAATATTTTTATTAATTTTAATTAAACATGTAGAAATTAAATTTATAAAAAAATATTTTCTGATTCATATAGTATAATTTTCGGAAAATTAATGAGATTAAATTTTGTTATATTCTTAATGACACATTTTTCAAAAAAAATAATTTTAGTTGAATTTTACGTGTTTATTTTAATGATAGTTTCTACCACTTTTAGAAATTGAATTTAAAAAAATGGAACACATATTTTTAATAATATTTTATAAATTTTTTAAGGAACCCATTATAATTTTCTGTTATAATAAATTTTGAAAATTGTAGAAATTTGTTACCATGGTTAGGGTTAAAAGAGTTTACATAGGGGTGGGCTTAATAAGGGAGATGGTTAAATATTTCACTTAAACATATTAAAATATTATATTTCCAATATATTATGACGATATATTATCTTACATTTTAATTCTTTTCCATTTCATTCCACTCTCATAATAAAATGACATTATATTATTTAAATCTTTAATCTAAATCCATGTGTGTCCCAAAACTCACTTATAAATGAGAACCCTCTCTACTACCTTATTATAAAACATTTAAAACACTATCATGGCCAAGAATTTTCCAAAATAGATCTCATATTTTTTATATTTTATTGATCTTCTAGTTATCTTCTAATACCTTCTTATATAGGGATAACGTGTAAACCAATGGTGGTATCTAAAAAATAATTCATCAAACATTACTAACTCTTTCAAAGTATATTTCTCAATATAATTAGTATAAAAATATTACATCCATAATAAAATAATTTAACCATTACCACAAATACATTAAAATATTATTATTATTATTACTGGATAATAGTTTAACATCTTGTTTAAATCGAAAGAAAAATGAATTTATCGTATTTGTATATGTGTGGACTATTGCATCAACATTGTGATGTGATTCATTTTCCATCAATACAAACAATTGATGGTTATTTTGATTTATTTTCAAAATATATTTTATATTTATTATTTATAATGATTGTTAATAATCAAATATTTTCTATATACTTTTCCTCTTTCTCCATAAAAAATGGGAATGTCACTAATGCGTATGAATGGATTAACATATCCATGATAGATATTTTTTATTTTTGTATATACAGTATTATATGGATAGTTATGAAATTCAATGTAATGAACATATATAGAACATATTACATGAATATGATTCTGTAAATGTTATATTAATTTTCTACCTCAACATGTTCTAACTAATTCTGTCATTATATGATGCTCTTGATTATGATTTTTTACAACCAACATGAGTTATATTATAAATTTTACATCATGAAGGATTAAGGAATAAAAAATATCAGTGATATTATTTAATTATATTATATAATTGAAACTTTAAAAAACATTAGGTCTGGTAACATTGATCATGATGCGAAGACCATAACATCCAAATAGAAACATACATAAAAATAATGTTGTTAGCACATGAAATGGTGATCCTATTGATAATTTTTTTATGAATGAGTGATAAGATTTTATAAGTAATCCATGTATGGAAACATAATTATAAATATGTTTTTCATATACATTCATAATAAAAATAATTATTTTATTCATTATGATAGTTATCATATAATGAAATTAAGACTTGAGGTAAGGTTTTTAACATACTATATCACTATTTAGAATGATTTTTTATTCTTAATTTTATGATGGATAATTAAATGATCAATCTCTTATAAATAAGAATAAGTTTCTTCTCATAATGTTAATTTTGTTGATTATATGATTTCATTTTATTTTTCTCACTTTATGCACTCATAATATAGAAATGTAGTTTTATTTAAAAGTGAGTTTATTTTTATCTTTGATCAGGAATAATTTCTATTATGTATCCATGTTATATAAAGTGTTTTAATTTTTTTAATATATGAAAATTATTTATTAATGTTAATCATACCCATAATTTAATTTCATTAACAAGTCTTAAAAAGGATATTCTTTTCATTTTCTAAAAGTGTTACTGCCTACCAATGGTGTGAGTAGAATCATTATTTTAATGAATAACGCTAGAATGAGATTTTCCATTATCATGATTATTATTTTTCTTTAATGACTACTTTACATGTTTCCATGGTTTTTTTCAAAGAAATTTTGTTTCCTAATATGTTGAAATCATTTTATGATTTTAAATAAATGTTTTCTAAATGAACAATCTATTTTCATCCAAAAATGTAACATTAATGTTTTAAATATATTTTTATATATGAAAACATCCATTTATTCTAACTATTCTTAATTGGATGATATGGTATAATATATAACATCCTTATTCATTATCAGGATAGTTATTGATTAGGATAATAGGAACATGATAAAACTCATTTTCGTTTCCTTGTGTTATGCGATGATGAAATGATAAATTATTTTATTATTCAATGAAATAAATATGATTATAATATGAATATGTTGTAGGTGGGTGTTTTAAATCCCGTAAATACTTTGAATAACGGATAATATTTTATATGATTAAAGAGTACATGGGTGGTTAGTCTAATACAAAATATGGTGCACGGGTGGTTTACCCTAGCCAAAATAATGCATATGATCGGATAGACCTAGCGTATTTTATTATAAATCTATTAGTGGATAGACATTAAATATAATTTATATTATTAATCCACATTTTATTCAACTATGTTATGCCTATGTTATGTTCTCATGTATCATTATTTGCTTATGATTCATGTCTTTTGAACTCCAATGACATATTCGATGACCCATGAAAATGATATATTAATCGTTAGGTATGATAAAATACTTTTAAGATCATTTTATTATATCCTTATTCTTATATTATTCTTACTTATGATTATAAACTAATATATCCTATGTTTACCCTTATTGAGCATCTAATATCATTATTTTAACTCTTTAATTTTCCCCAATATATGAAGAAAATTTGTATGTATGATATGTCTTCAAATGGTGGTATTTTTGAATAAATTAGTATGAGATTATTTTTATATATGAGTTATTAATCTATCTATGTGTCCATAGTCACAAAAAAATTATAGTTATGTGGAATTTACTATAATTAGATGTTTTAAATATTCATTTTAGATGATGTAATAAATATGTTTCAATTGAATGGGTCACCTAAGATGTTATCAGATAAGGGATTAATTATTTTTAGAGATTAATATTTGAAATAGTAAATGATAACCCATAAGATAATATGATGAATGGGATACTATCACAAGTGATGGTAAAAAAATGTTTTCTATATTTCTAGAAAACAAACCAATCTATAGATAATGCAATGTACATCTTGTTGTGTAACATATCACAAACGGGTAATAACATTTAAATTGATAGGCTGGGTGTTACAATGATTATCATGGATTCATGATGGGTGTTCTTAATACTACACACTTGAAATTTAACTCCCATGGGATATTCTTGGGATAAATTAAATTTTATTTATAAATCATTTTGATGATTGGGAGGTCAAAATAATTGACAACCTATGTTAATAAATAATGATATCATAGGAACTCAAACTGTGATGTGTTAAAAGAAGATTTTATAATTTTGGTAGGAATTTTTTCATATAATATTATTGTTTACTTGGATTATCAATGATTGATACTTTATGTTATGTTTTTTGTTTTAGTTAATGTGTGTAACATTGAGTAATTGTGGGAATAATGATTGGGAAGACCAATTCAACAACTATCCTCATTAGAAAAGATATTAATTGGTTTATTCAACCTGAAACCCTGTGATTATACAAAATTATATATTTCAGATTATTATTAAAAACATGAATATTTGTGAGTTTCTAAATGAATAAAATAAGGTAAAAATGACCTTTATAACATCTTTATTTGATAAATACCATGGGAGGAAGAGGATTTATATCCCCAAATGTTCAAATTTGTGGGCATAAATGAACAAGGAAATGTATCAATGTATGGAGAAGATGATTTGTTTTTGTATAACAAGGGAATAAATAAATTAAATTCCATGTAAAGATAATGGTTTCGTTGGAGGTAGATGTGGTTCATACAAAATTACCACTAATATTTCAATGTTCTATCTTTGGAAAACTTATGGGTTATTTTAGTCAATTCTTTAATCCAAGGGATAACTCCTAGACCATGAAAGGGAGTATGATACATCAATTGCTAAAGTGTGTCATTATTATTAAGACAAAATTATCCTCCATATAAATGTTGGGTGTTTTATGTAATATATTGTAAGAATATTTCCTATAAAAAATTTTATTATTATATTTTCATTAGTATATGATCGGATTCTCAGAATTTATTTTCTTTCATTTAGTATATCCTTATTAAATTTATAGAATTAGGAAACTAGATTTGATTTTTGGAATCAACCTTTGGAAACATATATTTGGGGGGATTAATATGAACTTTTGATATAAATTTCTTCAATAGTGTGGGTCATACTTAATTTTCATGAGGTTTATTTTTATAAAATGTTTGGGCTAAAACATAACATCGAATAAAAAACTACATTATATGAGTTTTTATTGTAAAATACCTCTTCTTTTCACTAGATTGATAAATTGGAGGAACAATACTTGGCCTTAAACAACATCTCAAAGATACAAGATGTTAGAAATAAATTCCAAGTAATTCATTTTTAATTGTGGGATGATTTACAAATTGGAATTAAAAAAAATAACCAAAATTCCATAAAAAATAAAACACTACATGATTCATGATATAAAAAAAATAAAACTCATTAAAATACCATTTATATTGAGACTAATCTCTAGAGGCTTACAATAATAGATGATTGCAAAATATCAAGGAAAAAAATCTAAGACTACAAAGACAAAAAAAATCAAAGACAACTGTAACTCCAAGCTCCAAAATACTCTATGTTATAGTAAAAAAATATCACATTTATCGGTAAGAACAACCAGAGAAGTATTAAACATTACCTTTTCACATGTCCCGATAAATATCATCTACAAAAGAAACAAACTGCTAAAGTAAGAGTTAGTAATAAAACCTTGTAGATTTTCCCCATTGAATTCCCTACTCAGGACAATAGTATTGAACATGTTATCAAATATATATTAAAATATTTTATATAAAGTTATTTCAAATTTTTTTATATTAGAATATTATGAAGTTTCATAGTAAAATATTTTACATTTATAATACCATTAAAAAAGGAAAGAAACCAAACAATTATTTAAATACATTTCAAAAGTTCTATTTTTTCATAGTCTATTCCATTCCACATATCCACGCATCAAACCATGCATGAAATATAGACCTCCCAACAGTCACAAGTTGTGAGTAATCATTTCACTAAACTATCACATAATAAACCATTTTATAGGGGAGACACAATTCCCCTATCAACCCATAATTCTCATACACACAAGTAACCATTATGCCAAATAAAAGTGACAAAACAAATATGTAAACCATTTCAATAAATGAGTAATTTTATTAAAAACCTTGTAAACAACCCATTTCAATAAATAATAGCTTTAATTGAATATTTTTTTCCATGAAGAAAAACCAAATATTCTTTTTAAAATCATCATTTTAAAATAATTTTACCAATTTAAATTTAGTATGATTACCAAATTCCATAATTCTATAATTTTTCTCTAAATAGGGTTTCTAACAAGAAAGTCACATCAATTTCACAAACAATTTATATAATAAACTATTAATTTGAAACTAAGCATTATAGTTATAAATAGTGGAGTTGACAGTGAAGCCACCTAACTCTGAAATGATGGAACAAATTATGTATCGAACTCAACTGCCAATGAAACCTAGTAAAATTAAAAAACAACCTACCATAGATATCATCCCATATCATTAAAAAATATAAATCACAACATATTTGTCATAAAATATCATATATATATCCACAAAGGACATATATCTAACAACCGAGAGAGAGAGATAAGTTGATATCTGAAAAATACCAACAGATACCAGGAAATATCAATTACTGTGATAATATATAATTAAATCAACAATAGCATACTTCTAATTTCCTTTAAATTGTTGGTAGAAGATTCATTATCATTTTGATAGAGAAAATAGCGAGTTAGGGAGAGATAGGAGAAATAAAAAAGGGTTAAAACATAATGACAACATAGATCACCTTTTATGGGATCTTGTTTTTTAAATATCTATGGTTAGTAACATGGTTTTAAAACCATTCACTAATTATGGGTTAACTACTACACCAATGATGAACCCCACATGTTTGTCTCTAACTTTTATCAAACCTTGTTCAGACCATGAATGATCCAACTTTCTCATGAATAGTGGTATCACTTAGACTTTCGCAGAGTTTTTACAAACTCTGTGCTACCAGTGAACCTTCCCTTCAGTGACTGTCGTACAATTCGTGGTTTTTGATAGGTGTTAACATTTTTTCTGAATCTATGCACCAACTATGAACAATGATAAGAGGCTCAAAAAACAGTTCAAAATTCCTCTAAAATTGCAAAACACCACCTATATACTTTACATAATTTAAAAACATAATAAATGTGTAACTTACTAGATACTGTGGGTTATATAGTTATGGTTATTCTGGAAGAGTTTTTTGTTCTTCATATGAATCTTAAAGAAGAGTCTTCTATAGAACTCATATATGGTTATAATAAAATTTAAAATACTCCAAACAGAATGGCCCTAATTGAGTTGTAGGAGTAGAATTATAAAATCCATACGAATCTAATTAAGGGATATATTTACCCTGTTAAAACACCAATGGGTGAACTAGATCATTTCATTAAAAATAATTATTGATCAATGCAACTCTGCATTGATTATCAGGTATTTAAAAGATCTCTATAAAAAATAAGTACTCTTTACACCATATTGTTTATTTTTTGATAATTTATGTTGATATAATTACTTTTAAAAGATTAAAATTTATTAAAGATACTATTAATTAATTTAGAAGTTGAATACTTAACTAATACATCCATTTTTACAAGGAATAGACACATTGAATTTATAGTGATTCTATTTCCACTTATTAATTATCCTATTATATTGATATATTTAATAAATATATTCGTTAGATAGTATCCCAATAAATTATTGTTAGTCTCCATAGATGATATTATTATATAATCAATCATTTAGGATGGGCTTGAACAAAACCTGAAATTTTTTTTGGAGACCCCGAGTAAGGATAATCTATAGGAAACATTTGGTAAGTATAAATTATAGTTAGGGAAAGTAAGATTTATTGGACATGTGATACCTAGATAGGGTATTTAAGTATATAATTCCTTTTAAAAATTCATGAAATATTTACCCCTACAAACTACTATGACTTAGATTCGTAGTTAATATAGAATTGTAAGATAGTATTAAAACATTATAATGAATTTATCGTGTCTATCCACGACACTCTGCGAGTTTGAAAAAACATGAGATTTGAATATATTTTATCCTTAAATAAATAATATATTAATCTTCATTAATTAAAAAATATAACATTTTAAAATGACGATTTTAAAACAGAATAAATAATTTGAATATCTAATATTATTGTTAAAACAAAACTGTTAATCTGTATGTATAAATGGAAGTAGCCATACTGAAAAAATAAATAAATAGAATCTGGAATCGGAATTATTCCATATGAATCCAATTTATCAATGATTATAAGTGGGGAATCATTAATAGGGGTTTCCCTAGAAAAATCCTAAGTCAAATGCATTAAATTAAAGCCCAATTGAAATCATTTATGAGAATCATTTAACCATTAAGAACACCATTAAAAATATATCCTATATGTATCACCACAAGTGTCTTCCACTGTCTCTTTACCTAAAATTATATCATGTTTTTTAGTAGAGATTTTTTATAATATCAATGTGTTATTATTATCATTTGAGTCGAATCAGCATAGAAATATAAAATCAACTTTTATATAAACAACTCTTGTTTTTTGAGTTACGTATTTCTATATTAAAATGAAATATAACCCTTTTTTAAATTAACATAAATAATATAAATTTATCATTGTTAAAATATATACTCATTGATATTAAATAATAATACATTCACATTACACTTAAAAATAATTTTTTTAAACAAAATTTTGTTCCATACATTCTACATTTATTTTATAAATGTTTTATATGAATTTCAAAATTTTAAATTAAAAACATTAAAATAATTTTTTATTTCATCATATTAAAATTTGATTTTATGAATTTTTAAGTTTTTTTAAATATTGTTTTGGGTTAAAAAATATTTTTTTATCCAATTTTAATTTTGTTATGATTTTCTCATTATGTAAGAATATCATATAAGTTTTTAAAATTTTATGTAAAATATTGAATTTAAGGGAAAAAAGAATTTATTCAAAAATAATCTTCTGTCTTATAAATCCAATGTCAAAATTTTCAACATCTAAATATAAATATATCTTTAATAAATAACTACTATGGAATTTTCTTGGAATCAATAATTTTCAAGGTGATATTAGTTTATAGATTTCCTATAAATCGTTATATCTTTTATTAATTTTATAATAAATTTGTTCATGTCATTAAAATAAACTAAAATAATAATTTTATCTTATATATTATTTTAATGATGAAATATAATTTTTTTCTAAAAACATATTATGTGCTTAACAGTTTTTACATTAAAATAACATTTTAAACAATTTTAATATATTATTTGATAAAATTATTTCCTCATTTATATTAATAATTTTTTGGTTATTTAAAATGATAAAAAAATCCCTTTTCACTAAAATTAATTCCTCAGGTGAAAAGGTAGTTACATATGTAAAATTAAATTAGAGGAAATTTGAAAATAAAAAATAAAAAATCCATATAATTCCCATGTTTTAAAAAAAATCAGTTTTTCGGTGATATTATACCCACATTAACTTTAAACACATATTTTTTCAATTTTTGGATACTTAACATTCAATAGTTACATTGTGTTAATGAATAATGTGTTGCTCACTTCCAAAACTACACATCTCGTCATTTATAAAACAGAAACATCCCCACCTATTCAAGCATCACCATAAAATATTAATTTTTTCATTAAAATATTATATTTTTATCCACCTAGGACCCTATATCATATCTATAATAATCTGGTCAACTTTAGTTTTGTTAAGGCATTCTTCTCCATGGAGATTTCAATGAGAAACTCCAGAATCTGATGTGCGTATTACTTTATCTTAGTTGTTATTTTACTATACCCATTCCTAAATCATATATAATATTATTAATATAATGAAATTATTATTATCATAATACAATAATGTTGTTATATTAATTGAAAAATAAATATTTTATTCATTCAATGCAATTAAAAAAAATTACCTTATATGTGTGATGCGTGGACTACCACGTCCAAAAAGTATTTTTTTCATATTTCATATTATTTTTCCATTTATAACTAAAGCAACATAAAATATTATTAAAAAAAGAAAAAATGTACAAAAATATTATGATTTTATAGTGATATTATACCATTTTTTATTTATACTCACCCATTGACATATCCTGTATTCATGTTTGGGATCGTTTAAAATCCAACTTGAATAAAGACTATAAAACAATAGAACTGATGTCTACAAGAATATAAGTACTAATATTACTATAATTTAATAATTAATTATTTTTTTAAATTATTTTTATTTTGTGTGTTTAACTTTTAATTAAAATTACATCGTCGATTGTAAAAATTACCAAATTAATATGACACAGATTTAAATTTCAAACAAACAAAAAAACAATGTAATAATTTAATTACATATGATAACAAATAGACCATATAAAAATAAACTTATAAGAAAAAAATTTCTATTATAGTATCAAATAAACCAAATATTATAATTCAAGAACTTTAGTGCTTGGGTAGAATGAATCTGAAGACAAGTAATGGTTAATTATCCCAAATTATCATCATCGAGACATGTAATAATGTGATGATCCAATTTCATATTTATATGATGTATAAGTTTCACGAGAATTTATTTTTTCCTCTTGATAATTTAATTTACAGGATTTTTAAATCCATATTACATGCACGCTTCAATGACTTTTGATAAAAAATTACAAAATTTTAAGGATTTTGATAACAAAATTACATTTCCTTATTTTAAACACATCTTTATTGAACATTAGTGTTAAAAATTGGCTCTAACAATCCAAATAGATATATTATGTTGTAAACCCAATTTATTTTCTTGTTAATTATAGTTGATAAAAATTTTGAATTCTATGATGATTTCATTTATATAGTGTGAGATTACAATGAATGATTAATGTATTTTAAAACAAACCATTATTTTCCATGTCTATATTATACATTCATTCATGATTTTCACTTCATAATTTGAAATATATTATGTCTTAACTATTTTGAACTTATATTTCTCTGTACTATTTCTAAAATAAATATGTATGAACTCTTTATATGTCTTTGATTTCACAAAAAGTATAATTATTAAATATAAAATGATTTTAATTTCAAGCCCTGAAATTTTATCATCAAACCCAAATTTTTTATGAATGAAAAATATTTTTTAAATAATATTTATTGTTATAAAAAATGGACTTAAATTATTTTTGAGTCATTATGAAAAATATTTTTGACATGATTTTAAACTCTATTATACAAATTATTTATAATGGTTTTAAAGAAATACTTTTTTTAATAGTTTACCTTCTACTTTTTCTCAATCTCAAAATTATTTAAATCCAATAGATTTTTCTTTCATTATTTGAATTCCATGATATCATTTAAGTTATTTTAGTTAGGTGAAAAATTTTTGGTATCATTTTATTTTACTTTTGAAACTACTCCATGTGCTACCATTTGATAAAGAAATGAAAACCATTTTTCATTTAATGTGTTATTTTATGATTTGACGATTGTTTTCATGTTTCACAAAAATATATATATTATTAGATGGGTGGGACCTATATATCACTCCAATAAATTGAGTGATGTATTATATATCATGGGATATAAATGTTCTGTTAACATGATAACAATTAGCTAGGTTTAAAAATGGTGAGTTAGATGGAATTTAACTCTACTCTTAAATTTATATGTGAATTGGTTGGTGGATATATAGGTTCAAAAGTGTAATAAATCCTATTATTATTATTATTACTCTTTATTTCCTTATTTAAATAGACCATGTTATATTATCCATGTTTTATTTTATCACTTTGTGATTAAAGTGTTATCGTTAGAGATGATATAACTATATTTAATTCATAGGGGTTGTAATTTCTTATTTGTGTTCATTTAAATAATGGATTTACTGTTATACATGGTTCACCAGTTTTTTATTTTCCAACCATTATTAATTTTGTTATTCTAACCCATAATGTATCTTTGAACTCAAACCTTCTTATGTTTTTCAATAATGAGGATTTTATGTTTATTATGTCTTATGGAATGACTATGTGGGGGTTTAGTTTATAGAGAAATGATCACAACATGTAACAAAACATTTTTTTATAGGTGTTAACGTTTTTTTTCAAATCTATGCACCAACTATGAACACTTATAAGAGGCTCAAAAACAGATCAAAATTTCTCTAAAATTGCAAAACACCACCTATATACTTTTCATAATTAAAAATAATAATAAATGTGTAACTTACTAGATACTGTGGGTGCTATAGTTATGGTTATTCTGGAAGAGTTTTTTGTTATTCATATGAATCTTAAAGAGGAGTCTTCTTTAGAACTCATATATGGTTATAATAAAATTTAAAATACTCCAAACAGAATGGCCCTAATTGAGTAGTATGAGTAGAATTTGAAAATCCATAATAATCTAATTAAGGGATATATTTACCCTGTTAAAACACCAATGGGTGAACTAGATCATTTCATTAAAAATAATTATTGATCAATGGAACTCTGCATTGATTATCAGGTATATAAAAGATCTCAATAAAAAATAAGTATTGTTTACCCCATATTGTTTATTTTTTGATAATTTATGTTGATATAATTACTTTTAAAAGATTAAACGTCATTAATGATACTATTAATTTATTTAGAAGTTGAATACTTAACTAATACATCCACTTTTACAAGGAATAGACACATTGAATTTATAGTGATTCCATTTCCACTTACTAATTAGCCTATTATATTGATATATTTAATAAATATATTCATTAGATAGTATCCCAATAAATTATTGTTAGTCTCCATAGATGATATAATTATATAATCAATCATTAAGGACGAGCTTGAACAAAACCTGAGAATTTTGTTGGAGACCCCGAGTAAGGATAATCTATAGGAAAAATTTGGTAAGTATAAATTACAGTTAGGGAAAGTAGGATTTATTGGACATGTGATCCCTAGATAGGTTATTTATGTAGACCCAACAAGTCGGGTCGGACCCCTTGGGCTGGACCGGACCCAGACCAGATATGACTGTATACATTAGTTGGGCCATAAAATTGGCACTGGACGTCCATTTGACGAACCTTCAGTGGCGCCAGAAACCTTGGAGTGAGACGATCCCTTTAGTATACCACATAAATAGATTTGGATAAAGTTGGAGTACGACCGGGTTGGATCGAGCACGAATCCAATCGGGCCCTTGAGACTAAAAGAATAATAACTCACAGAATGGGCGTTTGATTAACACATTGTATGTTGCATTAAGACCCCTACGGCGTGGCGGTCCTTTTAGATACTTCTTCATGAGACCTCATGGAATTTGGAGTATCGACAAGTGGCTTGAGGAGTGGACCCTCCTGGAGACGAGCAAGCCTAGTGCGGGAACCCAGTAGCTAGCTGTGACATGATGAACTTAGATCAGTCCTTTGTGGGTCCGCACCATCCGATCCTGTGTGGGTCAGCACCTAGAGATCCTGTGTGGGTCAGCATCTAGCATTCATGTGTGGGTCTGCACCTTGCGATCTTGTGTGGGTCAGCAGCTAGTGATCCTGTGTGGGTCAGCACCATGCGATCCGGTGTGGGTCACCACCCAGCGATCCTGTGTGGGTCAACATGTTTCGATCCTGTGTGGGTCAGCACCTAGTGATCCTGTGTGGGTCAGCACTGTGGGATCATGTGTGGTTCTACCTCTTAAAAGAGTAAGATAATTCATTAGTTACATCTAATCATCTCTAATAATTTACTTAAGTTATACCAGGTGTGAGCTGGGTTCATACCTATGTGGTACTTTCTTTCATGGTAATACCTTGGTGGTATTCTTCTCTGTGGCATACCAATGTGGTACTTGCCTTTATATTTTTACTTCCTTTGTGGAACAATTGAGCTTTGGGATTTTGGGAAGGACCCTGTTTTTCCTCCTCATTGATATGGGTATACATGATAACTAAGGTATATGTATGGGCATATAACTAAGTAGGGTTAACAGTTGACATCATGCCTTGAGGCTTATCCTTTCTAGATTTTTAGAGACTATGAGGGTCTCGAGGTCCCTACTTAGTATCATTATAGTCAACCATAGATGGGATATTCCTACACCTGGTTTTGTTTGGGGCAGATGACATACAACATTGATCGATACTGAGGGTACCAGGACTGGACGGTGCCTAGAGGAGGACCTTACGATATGTCGATACATAGAGGAGACGGACGGACCTGGAGTGATGATGTGGTGATCTATACCTACCCTTCGGGTTGGAAACTTGGAGGATGACTCGGCATCTATCTTCCCTTTTCCTCCAGTTTACTTGAACTTTCAGTTTCTTGTTCATTCCAGTAGGGATTGTATTCAAGACCCTTTTACTTACTGTACACATTTTGTGTACTATTCAATTTACTTGTGTTCATATATTGTTGTGTTGATGGTTGTGTGTGATTACATTTTATAAAGGCAATTCCTTCCCAATTTTAGGGATTACACCTTTTGGTGATAGTCACATTCCCTTGGCCTATGAAAGGCGTGTTTGGGGTAGTCACGGAATTGGCCCTGGGGGACGGGTCATGAAAATTTGGTATCAGAGGAGTCGGTTCTACCATAGAACATAGTACTCTGATAATTATTTTAATCGAAATAGTGTAAATTGTAGTGACTGTGGTAATCAGTATAAGGTATCCAGTGTTGGTCCGGCAGCTGACTTATCCAAACACCAGGACCCTGACATCAGATTTCCAAATCAGTGCACGAATACAAGGATTGCATGTGTGTTTTGAAGAGTTTTCTTTGTGATCTCTCTGAGTCAGTTCACCAGGTATAACTTTTTGACTGTGGAACACCAGTTTCCTTTCAGGATTCCTCTACGAAGACAACCATCCATGGTTCCAAGAGTTTTACACACTGATATACCATCGAGAAACGAGGACTCGGTACGGGGCCCTCATCCAGTAGAGGAATTAGTGGAGGTACCAGTGGCCCCGTTACCCATTGGTCCACCGATGCCAAAATCCCCAACAGTAGAGGGTGAATGCCTCTTGAGTGTGTTTCACGAGTTCATGCGTTAGAGGCCTCCCAGGTTCAGGGGAGTGATGGACCCAGAAGTGCATGAGGATTGGCTGGAGGTTGTAGTGAGAGTCGTTCGACTAGTAGGGACACTAGCCGATTTCATGGTGATCTTTGCTGCCGGTCTTCTACAGGCACCATTAGGCAGATGGTGGAGCATGCTGCTCCAGTTTTACGATGAGGTGATTCTTCTCTACGTAGACTTCAAGATCCTATTTCGGGCATAGTTTGTTCCAGCGACTCTTCTTGTAGTATGCATAAAAGATCTTCTTCATCTACAGCAGGGCAACATGTTTGTGGATTAGAACTCATTGAGGTTCAATTACCTCTCATACTACACCATTGATATGGTGTGGGACCCATTTTTCAGGGCTCGGACCTTCGATCAGGGACTCATGCGGGAGATCAGGGCTTCGATGATCCCACTCAGCATCCCGATGAAGGTGGGGGTGTTAGAGCGAGCACTCTTAGTGGTGAGTTTTCTAGATCAGCAGTCACCAGCAGCAAGACCCACCATTAGTGGTTATAAAGAATAGTATTCTATAGATGGCTGTAGAAAAATGTCGTAGAGGTCCAATAGGACTAGACCTAAAGGTGGAAGACTGTAGGATTCAATGTTGGTTGTGTGGGGAACCCAAGGAAGAGCTGGTCATGCTAGTAGTGGGCATTGTTTCACATGCGGCGGGCATGGTCACATGGCTAATGACTGTCTGACCCACCATAGGGATGAACAAGACATGGTTGAAGGACCACCCTGGTAGAGACATGTATTCGACCAAGGGGGTCCACTAGGTGTAGGAAGAAGTGGCAGTGGAGCTGTCCGTGCAGCTGGCAGTGGGAGACGATTCGAGATGTTACCACCACAACCACCAGGTGGTCCACCATGACCAAAAGGATTAGGAGGACATGGGAAAGCGCAACTCTAGGAAGCTGAGGCCTATGATCACAGCACTCCATAGACGATACGAGTAACTATATTTGTCTACTCCACCTTATCTGCAGTACTTATAGACACAGTTTCCAATAATTCATTTATTGCCACTGCCCTCATTCTGAGCTCATAGATTTAGACGGAGCCATTTTTTTGATCCTTACGGCTAGAGATTCTTACAGGAGTGGATTAGACTATTACACATTAGTTCCAGTAATGTTATCTTACTCTAAGAGGTGAGATCTTAGGCAGAGATATCCTAGTAGTGGTGTCAAGGCCTGATGATGTCATCTTCGGTATTGACTAGTTATCTACATTCAATGCTCAGATTGACTATATTAGGCGCAATGTGATGTTTTTCTGCATTGATGGGACCAGGTCTAACTTCACCCATGATAAGGGAGCCTTTTAAGTACACGATGGACTTACTTGGAGGAGAGTGCAGCTGATCACCCATCAGTGGGCTTGTCTTACCCTCGAAGTAGTTGATGTGGAGAGTCTGAGTTATCCTGTAGTGGTGTACCAGTACACGGATTTCTTCCCTTATAATTTTTTGAGTCTATCTCCTCGTAGAGAGGTGGAATTTTACATTGACTTGTACCCCAGTAAGACAACGATATCCACACCAGTGTATCATATTTCTCTCGCGGAGCTTCGCAATTTGTGGGTACAACTAAAGGACTTGCAGATGAAGGGATTCATCCCGCCCAGTGTTTCTCCTTAGGCATCCCCGATTTTTTTTCCAAGAAGGTGGATGGGATATTGAGACTTTGTGTTGAGTATCAATGCCTTAACTAGGTGACCATGAAGAAACATTACCCACTCCCAAGGATTGACGACCTCTTTGATCAGCTGAAGGGAGCATGGTGGTTCTCAAAGATAGACCTCAGATCAGGTTATCACCATATCAGAGTATGAGACGAGGATGTGAAAAAGATAACATCCAGATGTCTGCACGACCATTAAGAGTTCTTGGTTATGCTATTTGGTGTAACCAATTCTCGAGCAGTGTTCATGGGACTCATTAACATGATCATTCGGGCATACCATGATCGTTTTTTAGTAGTTTCATCGACGACATTCTGATCTACTCGGCTACTGAGGAGAGGAAAGCCTATCATTTGCAGGTATTACTGGACACACTCTGAGAGCACTATGTTTATGGTAAGCTCTCGAAATGTCAGTTCTGAATCTAAGAGGTTCATTTTCAAGGACATGTCATATCATAGGCTAGAGTTGTAGTGGATCTAGTGAAGATTGAGGCAATACTATCTTTGGATCCACCCAGTAGTATGAAAGAGGTACAATGTTTCTTGGGTTTGGCGGGATACTACCGAAGGTTTGTGACAGATTTCTCCAGAGCTGCAGAACCTCTATGAGCATTGACAATGAACAGGAACCCATCGTGTGGTCGGAGAGATTCCAGTAGAGTTTTCAGGAGAGGAGGCAGAAGCTGACTAGTGCACCCATATTGATGCCACCCGAGGAGGTCATAGGGTACGTAGTCTACCACGACTCATCAGGGACCAAGCTAAGATGTGTCCTGATGCATAAGAAAGCGGTCATCGCATATGGTTCTCTATAGCTGAGACATCATGAGAAGAATTATGCTACCCATGACCTGGATTTAGAAAAAATGGTCTTCTCCTTGAAGATGTTGCAACAAAATCTGATGGGTGAATGATTTAAAGTGTACAATGATCACAAGAGTCTTAGGTATGTCTTCTCTCAAAAGGACCTGAACATGGGAAAACAAATTTGGCTTGAGTTCCTCCTGGACTATGACATCGAGATAGTCTATACACCTAGAAATGGGAACGTTGTAGTAGATAAAGTAAGCCAGAGATCTATTATAAAACTTTTAGGCGATGCGATAGAGAAGATGGCTGCTTTCTAGATATATTTTTTGGAACATGATGGATCAGTTTTCCTTTAGTCTCTTATAGTCACTCCCCCACTTATATAGTGATTCAGGGAGGCACATTGTGGGGACAATGACTGTGAGACACGACGTGCTCAGATATCCACAGTACAGGCACCTGATGGATTTTCTGAAGATGGAGAAAACGTTATCCACTTTAAGGGACATACCATGGTACACATTTCGCTTCGGGAGGAAGTGTAGAGGGAGTTCCACACAACCCCTCTAGTTGTACATCTAAAAGTGGTAAAGATGTACCAGGATCTCCGACGATAGCACTAGTGGCCGAGAATGAAGAAAGAAGTTGTAGAGTTTGTCTCTCTGTGCCTCACTTTACAGCAAGTAACGACGGAGCATCAGGTACCAGTAGGCTTGGTTCTACCTTTGGAGGTCCCAGAGTGGAAGTGGGATTAGATATACATGGACATTGTGATAAGACATCCATGTACATCCAAGGGACGTGACTCTATTTGGGTGATCGTCGACCGAATCACCAAGTTGCCCCACATACTACCGATCATATAGTTGGGTTTAGTATAGAGCCCGGGACGCCTCTATATACAGGAGATTGTGCGGTTACGTGGAGTACCCTCGATGATTGTCTTTGATTGTGATGCATGTTTTACTTCCCAGCTATGGAAGGGGTTGTAAGAGGATTTCAGGACGTAGCTTCATTTGTGAACCACCTTCCTTTCTTAGACGGATGGTCAGACTGAGTGGAATATTCATACACATGATGACATGATACATGATAGTGTCCTAGACATCGGTGGAACCTTGTAGGATCACTTTCCATGCGAGGATTTTGAATACAAAAACAGCTATCACTCCACCATTAGGATGACAAATTTTGAGGCATTGTACGTGTGATCCAACAGATCACCTTTGTGCTGGATTAAACTTGGGGAATCTGCACTAGAGGGACCAGAGATGGTATGGGCTACCATAGAGAATGTTCAGATCATTTATGAGTGGATGAAGACTACACAGAGTAGGCAGAAGTCCTACATCGACAGGAGATGGATACCTCTGGAGTTCAAGTATGGTGACAATATCATTCTACAGGTCTCACCTCGATGAGGTTTGACGAGATTTGGCTGAGTTGGCAAGTTATCTCTGAGGATCATCAGACCTTTTCTGGTCCTCAGTAGAGTTGGTGAGGTGGCATACCACTTAGCTCTTCCACGTCAGTTGCCCAGGGAGCATGACTTCTTCCATATATCCTAGCTGAGGAGATACGTGCATAACCCTTACCACATCATTGACAATAGAAAGCTGGATGATGACGATGGGGAGACTTTTACGGAGGTTCCAGTTAACATTGAGGTTCAGGAGGAGAAGGTCCTTCATGGGAGTTCTATGCCTCTAGTGCGCATTCACTGGCAGTACATGAACCTCTAGCAGATCACATTGGAGTGTCAGGCTTAGATTCATGCTCAGTACCCCCTCTTGTTCCCTTACATTAATATGTGGTTTACAGGGACGTAAATCCCTATGGTGGGGAGAATGTAAAGACCCAAAATTTCCATGTAAATTTTTTAATTAAATTTGAATTTTATGAGTCCATGAAAATTGATGGCGTGTGATTCTAAGGCCCGATAGGCCTGGAATGAATTTCTAAACTTTTTTTGGGTATGTTCTATAATCATGCTAGTGGGTTTTTGTAACTTTTGAAATGGTGATCAGAATTAAAATCTGAAGACACAATTGAACTTACAGCATCAGTATTCTCTTTATGAGTCCTTCACCTGTACTATAGTAGGACAAGGGTGGAAGTTAGTTTTTCACTTATTCGTGAAAGAATAAAAATAAAATAAAATTGTGTAACATATTAGTTTTATTTTATTTTGAAACTCCCATGTGAATGTTTCACATGTGAGGACCACCTGAACTAAACCTCCCTTGAGAGGTTTTGGTGGTCGGGACCACCCGGGTATAAACCCCCCCTTGAAATCCCCTTTAACACCACAAACCATTAACCTTCCTATTAAATTTGGGGGAGCCTCTTCAACTCCTCCAACATTTATTATGCCAACTCAGTTAATTAATTATGCCTTTTTGAATTTATGCCAACAAACTAAGTAGACAACATAATCTATTATATTGAATACTTGGAATTTTAGGTGTAATTGGGAGTGGAGAAATATTTGGAGGATTACACTTCTCTAATGAAGAATGTTCCTTCTATGATAAATGCGGATGCACGACTACGACTTCTTCCTCGGGACATCGTCCAACCTGGGACATCTTCAATCAACGAACATTATTTACACCTCGTCGATAACAAAAAATGATGAATGTAGGGGTTTAAATTGAGGTGATTATATTCCCATGTTCTTCCCTTTGAAAATAGTGAATGCAGATCAACTCACTATCATTTTTAACCACATATGTTTTCTTTTACGAATTGGGAATAATTATTGCAGAAGGTTATAGGGAGGGTGTTTAAATTATTTTTCCATTACCTGTTCTTGATATTCTTTTTCTTGTTGATCCGCTTGCTACCGCTCTAAGGCTGAGGGTGCATGCCAAACAAACATAGCCTGAACCCTCCACCGTTCTTCTTAAATAGTGTATCCTTCATGATGAAAGAAGGGGACTTTGGTGATGGTGAATGGTGACGGTGATTGGCACTAGTGGAACTCGAGAACTGCCAATGAAGGCATGGTACCCCGCCACCCTACCACCTCATGGCGCTTTGCCATCTACGGCCATTGCCAACCCACGGCCTCATCGCGATGCCCCGGCCAAGCCACCCCGTGACCTCTACCCTCCCGGCCGAGCCGCTCCATCCAAGCCACTCCACATCCCTATGCGCACGCGGAACCCCTGTGGTTGCACCGCCTTGTGCTCCCACACCACCACTATGGGCTCACGGCCCTCGCGGCCTGCCTGGCTGGACCCAGTGGGCCAGACCGGACACGGACCAGATACAACCCTATACTTTACTTGGGCGATAACATTGGCACCAGACGTCTGTTTGAAAACCCATCAGCAGCACCAGAAACCTTGGAGAAATAAGGTTCCTTTTGAATTCCCCACTATATATTTGGATAATGTTGGAGTATGGTCGAGTTAGATTGATCAGAAATCCAATCGAGCCCTCAAGACTAAAAGGATAATAAATCACAGACCAAGTGTCTGATTGAAGCATTGTATATTTTATTGAGACCTATATGATGTGGAAGTATTTTGAGACACTACTTGTTGAGACATTGTGGCATTTTAAGTGTCAACCAGGGGCTTATGTAGCAGACCCTCTTGGATACGAGCAAGCCTAGTGCGGGTACACAGTAGTTGGTTGTGACGTGAAGAACTTAGAGCGATCTTGTGTGGGTCAACACATTACTTTTCTATGTGGGTCATCACCTATGGATCCTATGTGGTCACCACCTAGAGATCCTGTGTGGGTCAGCACATTGTGATCCTGTTTGGGACAGCACCTAGCGATCCAGTGTGGGTCAGCACCTTGCGATCCTATGTGGGTCAGCACCTAGCGATCTTGTGTGAGTCAGCACCTAGCGATCTTGTGTGGGTCAGCACCTAGCGGTACTGTGTGGATCAGTACTGAGTGATCTTGTATGGGTATGCCTCTTAATAGTGTAAGATGATTTAGTAGTTACATCTAATCATCTATACAGCTGTACTTTTGTTATATCTGGTTTAAGCTATGTTCGTACCTGTGTGGTACTTTTCTTTGTGGAAATACCATACTGGTATTATTTTGTGTGGCGTACCTATGTGGTACTTACTGTTTATTTTTTCTTCCTTTCTAGAATATTTGATATTTGGGCTTTTCAGTTGGACCATATGTTTTCTCATAATTGAGATGGGTATACTTGGTAAATTAGGTAAATGTATGGGAATATACCAAAATAAGGTTGACAGTTGACTTAATTCAATGAGGTTTTTCCTTTATTGATTTGGTGGTACTTTGAGGATCTAGGGGCCCCTACTAAGTATCTTTATACTCACCCCTGCACGAGCTATGCTTACACCTGGTTGTGTTTTGTGCAGATGAAGAACAACGTTGATCGAGAGTGAGGGTACCAGGACTGGACGGTGCCCGGAGGGGGACCTTACTCCAAGTTAGTACACAGAGGAGACGTACGGATTTAGAGTGATGAGGAGGTGATATGTACCTTAACCTCAGGTAGGAACCTCAGACGACGACCCATCAGCTATCTTCCTCTTTTCTCCAGTTTACTTGTAATTTTAGTTTCTTGTACTTTCTAGTTGGGCTTATATTCTGGCCCCTCTTACTTACTATACTCACTCTGTTTACTATTAATTTTACTTGTGTTATATCTTTTTATGTGCCTGGATGCGTGTGATTATAGGTTATAAATAAATTCCTTCCTAGTTTTAGGGATTACGCCATTTGGTGCTAGTCGTCAACCCCTGGCCTATGGAAGGTGGGCTTGGGGTAGTCACGGCATGGGCCCCAGGGGATAGGTCGTGACAACAACCCTTCTATTCACTTATAAATGAGTAACAGCGCCACCGACTCAAGTATCACCTTTCCATTGAGTTTATACATGAAAATATGACACATTTATACTCTTATATCCCTCTACCATGTTCATAATATTTTTCCCTCTTTATTTTATTATGAACTTTATCACAATGTATTTTTCCATGAGAAAACTCACTCTTCTAGCATGATTATAACATTATATTTATTTTAATTTACTCTTCTCTTTCCTAAATCATCTATAAAATTTTGAATATAATTTAAAATCAAAATTTATATATTGAAATTTAATTATATTAATTAAGTAGTAAATATATACTATGTTCTGTCGATATAGAAAAAAATAATGTTAACAATTCTTTGTGGATAATACAGGCTCCATGAAGTAAATTTTTTCATTTTTCATTTTTTATTTATTTAATTATGAAAATAAAAATAAATTTTATTCACCAACCTAAAAATATATATAATTATTCCACAATTAAAATAATATTATACACTTCTTTATACATTCTCACTAATTGAGATATAATGTGTTCATGTTTAGATTAGTTTAAAAAACTTCTTGAATAATTTATATTTAATATTATCTTCAGTGATAATGAGAAATTAAATAATAATATTTCTATAATTAAATTAAAATTTAATAAATTATTTTTTATGGAGTGGTTATATTATGAATTTAAATTAATATTAAAATATTATGTCGATCCCCAAAATTACCAAAATAGTCTGACATCGATTCAATTTTTATGCAAACATAAGATAAAAATATAATAAAAAAGTAACAAATGAAAAGAAATATTAATTATTATATTTAATATTGAAAATGTTTTTCTTTTTAAGGTATATAATGAACATGATTTTATTATTTAGGTAGGTAGGCATACACAAAAAAAATCTAGCACAAGGTAATAGTTTTTTACCTCAACTTCACTTCTATAGGACATGTTTAAATTTTATGCCCTAATTTCATATTTATATGGTGTATATACTACCAATGAATTTATTTTATAATAATAAATGATTTAATTCATGATATATATATCCATATGGTTTTCTATCTTCAGATTAATTTTGATTGAAAAATTACTAAATCGAAATGTATTATTCCAAACCAATTACATTTTATTGAGTCATGAAACTCTTTATTGAACCATATGAATAAATGTTGGTTATTATCATCCTATGATGAAATTATGTTGAAACCCATGTCTCCTTTCTTTGGGTATTATTTTTAATATCCGTGTTGAATTACATGATTATTTTTTTTATAATTTGTGATATGATGAAGGATAATTCCTATATTTTCAAAAGAACCTTTACTGTATTTTTCAGTATTTTCCCTTCTGATCTTTTTTAATTTTGATACATATTTTTTATACATACTGAAAAATATTTTAATATTTATCACATTAAAATTAAATGACAATTAAAATGTTAAATGATGTGGGTTTCAATAATATTATATATTATTGATACAAATGGTTTTTAATTTAATGATATTATATTTTATCTTCTATTACAAATTTATTTATATAATAAAATTAGTTATTAGAATTATTTACATAAAAAATAATTATTTAGTTTCACTTTGGAAAATTTAAACAATATTTTTAATATTATTTTAAAATATTTTAATCAAAAAAATAACATGGTTCTTAAGAAATACAGTTTTAAAAAAATCACTCAATTTCTTCTCTTTCACCAAATGATTTACATCTAATAGAGTTCTGTTTTATAATTCACATAATATGTTCTATTATTATATATTTTTGTAGGGTGAAATTTTTTTTATCATTTTTAATTATTTTTAAATCTATTTTATGAGACACCATTTGATAATTTCTTGTAACCCACTTCTCATTAGATGTGTTATTTTAGGATGTGATGATTGTTTTTCAAGTGGCACAAAAAGTATAGATTATTATATTGTTGACACCAAAAATATTACATATAATTGGTTTGTTAATGAATTATACATAATTAGATATAAATAATTTATGAAGTGGTTATTGAATAACTAATTTCACAATGGTTTTTCGTGATGAAATATATCTCTACTCACAATTTTATGTATGAACAAGTTTGGTAGGTATCAACGTTCACCGAGATAAGAAACCAATTTTTTTAATTATTATACTTTCTTTAATAAGATCTATGGTTCATTTTATATTTATTTATATTTTATTTTCTCATGCCATCATAAAAGTGTTATCTCTTGAGATGATATGTCTATCTTTCATGCTTACGGTTTACACTTTTTTATTTATGTTATTTTAAATAAGTTATTTTTTATAATAAATTATTTCCTACTTGTTTATGATTTAAAATTTATTGTATTTGATATGTTTTCCATTACTAATTCTTTTATATCACACCTTATAACTTCTTACACTCCATAGGATTTAAATATTATCATGTCTTATGGAATGTATAACACTGGGTTTGGTGTATACTGAAATATTCACAACATCTAAAATAATTGATTTTGTGTCTCTAGTATCCACGACACCAAACCATTATGTACTTTGGTTGTTTTAATATTATAGAGATTTATTATTACAACTATTATGTCAATGTATTATTTATGTGTACTTAACATGGATCTCTATAATGTTAACATGGAAATGATTATTGATCTATTGGATTGATATAACATAATGGAGATGAAGAGAATTTAGACTATTCCACCTATACTAACACAAAACTAAAGTGGATAAGGGTTTGTGATCTATAGTGATTATTATAATAAAGAATTACGAAATGTTCTTGAAAAAAATTACATATTGGTAGCTTATGACTCATATCAATTGAAGTGTCAGGAGAATTACTACCCGACAAAGGACATTGAGATAGAAATAATAATTTTTCAATTGATGATATATAGTCATTATCTTTATGTAGAAATTTGAGCCATATAATGTGATAATAAGAGTATAAATTATATTTCACTAAGAAAGAGTTTAATATGAACTAAAAAATATGGTTTGTGTTGATTAATGATTTTTACTATTCCATACAATGACACCTTTGCGAAGTGAAGTAGGAGGATGATGATCTGATCCAAAAGGTCTATGTCATTTTTACCATGATGAGGATTGAAAAAGATCCGATATTTATGGATTTCAAAATGTATACCTTCATATCATGAGGAAAGGGGACAAATATATCTTTCTGAAATTATTTCTAAATCACACATCATTATAATGATTAAATAAGTATAAAAAATGATTTAGAACTATAGAATAAGGTGAGGAATGTTCTTTAGTTAAATAATGATTATAAAGTAATGAAAATGTTTAGGAACTGGAAACATTTCCCCTCAATACCATACATGAAGAAGGAGTTATTAGAAGAGACTCATAGTTCATCAATATGTATTCATACTGGATGTGTGATGAAGTATATAGATCATAAAGATTATTTTGTGAGCGATAACAATTATAGGGGTATTGTACAATATTTATTTTGGTGCTTGGTAAGTTAGAAAGTTATGGATTAGAGACAATAGACTAAGGGGATGTTATAATCACTTATCCATACTAAGATCGAAATTGTAAAACATAAACATGAATTTTATCACAGGACTCCCTGTAATATATGATTTTCATAATTCTATTTATGTTATATTTAATTTCCCAAGAAAATATATACATTTTATTTTCATCAGATAAGATATAAGTCTTGATATGTAATAGGATATCCATTATGGAAAGGACAATATTTCATGTTGTACCACATTATATTTTATCCCACAAAGATCTAAGGTTTACCTATATGTTTTTAATAATAATTCAACAAGATATAAATAAAGAGTAACGTTTCAGAACATCCTATTATCCCTATCCTGATGTTTCGCATGGGAGAATCATTCAAAACATGGTATATAATCTAAAATGTTATTATATATATATTAAAAGTTTTTGTGACCAACACCTTCATCTTATTCATTTTTCTTATAATAGTATCTTTTACTTGATAATTCAGATGGATCCTTATGAATCTATATATCGAAATAAATATTGAAGTCTGTCATTCAAGGATGAAATTGGGGAACTGAATGTATTGAGAGGTGAGATACCAGAATAAATTAATGAATCTTTTAGAGCAATTAAAAAAACATCATGGAAATTCAATTTTGAAAAAATGTTATGATTATTATAATTATTGATATCTAGAATTATAATTTTATGATAATGTATTCTTATGAATTTCTCCATTGAATAAGGTTATTATATTTCTAAACTAGGTAAATCTAATCACTATATATAGGGTCAATTTCAAAATTCTTGATCAGATAGAGATGGTTTCATATCACTTGGTGCTTCCACTAAATCTCTCTGAACATCTTGTTGTGTTTTATATATCTCTTTTCGATAATTAAATAACAAATCCTTAACTTTTACTAAACATAGAGGTTATAAAAATGGATCAAGATCTTTCTTATAAATAATAAATGGCGGAGACCAAAATTTACTCAGTTTATTATATCAGTGATAAATAATTTTGGGGGAAAATATTATTATAAGGGTCGTAGAGTGTAATTTCATGATATTTTGTATGTATTTATGTTAATTTAATTTTAATTTTTCGACATAAGACCTTATAAAAAACCCAAAGTCTAAAAATACCATGATAAATTATAACATTTATAACATATATAATGGATTAGTGGGTAGGAATAAGATTAACCATATTGTGATATATATATATATATGTTTCCCTTAATTAAATTTTTTTCATTAATGCATAGCATATAATCATTGTGTTTTAAATAAAATAGTTTCATGATTAAAGAATCTATTTTTTGATAAATTATTTTTTTCATTATTGCCATTTATTTTTATATTTTTATCACAATATAAAAATTATTTTAATGAAATTAATATAATATATGTGAATAATATTTTATAAGTAAGTTATATAACATTAAAGAATGATGAAAAAATCATTTGAATGTAAATTGAATTGTTTTTAGGAGTGAAATGTGTTTTTATTTTAATAAAGTAAATAACTATTTTCTGATTATTTATTTTACTGAAATTTATATATTTCTTATTTAATTAAATAATTTCAATTAATTAAATAGTAATTTTTAGCCATAGAATGATAGTAAGCAAATATCTATGACTAATAACTCATTTTTCTAGAAAATAAATTTCATTTTGTTAATCATGTTTTAATTAAAATAATTTTATAAAAATTAAAGAAATTGAATTTGTTAAAATTGATTCTATATTTTTTAATTGTCATTTAATAATATTTTAGTTCTACCACATTTATTTTTTATCATAATTAATAGTAAAAAAATTATATAGTTAAGGTTAAAAGGGTTTACCAGGTGCAGAGTGATGGTTATAGAAAGATATAAGGGTAAATATTCCACAAAAAATTATATAAATATTATTATCTAAATATATTTATACCAAATATTATATTACCTTATAATTAATTTTCATTTGGTCCCACATTCATAAAAAAGACATTAGATTATTTAAATATTTTACGTAATTCCAGGAATCTACCGGCCCTAAATTATAAATGTGTACCTATTCTACTTCATTATTCATAAAATTATGTCACATTAACATACAATGTACCTACCTAAAAACATTACTATATTAATTTCCCTTATTACTTATCTTTTTTTATTCTCTCAAGACCATCCTCATAAGGATAAATGTGTATGCCAATGGTGGTATCTCAATGAAGAGGAAATCATCTTTATCAACTCATTCAATGTTCATCTCTTCTAATACATAACCTAAGTCTGTTGTATCAAAAAAAATTGTATCATAAATATATGTATTTTTTAATATTATTATGGGAAAACTATTCTCATAATCCTTTTAATTAAACGGGAAAGGAATATATCATCATTATGTACATATGGACTATAACATCCACATATCAATGCGATTCACTATCCTTCACTGCCTCTCATGGATGGTTATAATTATGGAATTATAGAATATATTTTTTATATATAAAATAATTATTATTTTTAATGAAAAAAATATGATCTACTCAATTTTCATTTTTTCATTATAAAACAAATGTATCATTCATTCTTAAGTATGATCTCTTGTCACCATGGGAGATATATTTCTTTTTCAATATCCATTAATTGAATGTTCCAAAATTTTATATAATGAATATATATTAATCATTTAAAATGAATAATATTCTTTAAATTTTATATAAATATTATACCTAACCATGCTTTTACTAATTTGGTCTTATTAACATTCTCTTGTTCTGATCGATTTTACCTTCTATATGAGTGATGTGATATAGGTTTCGACATTAATGATTAATGAATGTTAAATAATGTTGATATTATAAAATAATGTTATATAAATTAAAATTTAAACATTTTATATGTTATGTAACCATGATAAATACTCAAATACGATAACTATTAACCTGAAGAATATATAAATAACAAAGCATTTATCACCCGAAATGATGATGATAATTAAATATTTTTCAAATAATGGGTTATATTATTTCATAAATATAATGTGTATAGTTTTAAAATAATGAATATTTTTTGTTTATATAATTATAATAAATTTAAATTTAGTATCAAAGAGGATATATAACATTTGAAAAAATTCAGCCTAGATGTATGATTTTTATGTTATAATTTCATTATTTACACATATTTAGAATTATTGAATATATGATGATGAAATTATATATGTTTCAGTTATAAATCTAATTTTTTCTGTTCTCCAATTTTTATTTTATGTCAATAAAAATTTTTCTCTCCATTTTTCTCACTCTATATATACAAAATGTCAAATAAAGATTTTTTATGGATATCTAACATGGATTCTCTCTTTGTCCTTGAATATATTAACAATCAAATACCTATTTTTGAAAAAATTAATTAATTGATTTACTATTATAAAATAATTTATTAAATTCATTTTAACCATATATTAATTTATATGAAAATGTAAAAAAATAATCTATTTGTTTTGTTTCAATGAGGACGTTTATACCGAAGCTGTTAACGAAATCATCATTTTAACCTTAAACACACGAATTAATTTTTCCACCATCATAAATATTATTTTACTTGTTTATAATGCTTTTTTCAATGAAATTTATTTTAAAATAATAAATAAATTTAATATTTTTAAAAATGTTTTTTCAAAATGGAAATTGTACTTTCATAAAAAACGTTCTATTGATCTTTTAAAGGTAATTTAATATTTTATAATTTTTATGATTAATTAATGATATAATAAAACTATACCATAATTATTATTTTTATTGATATTTATTGATTATGATGATGAAATGTCTATAGATGCCATTTTATTTTCAATGGGTTATGAAATGATGAAATGATAAATGGTTTCTTTATATTATAGCATACATATGAATGAATTATAATTATATGGTGAGTGATTCCATTATATTATTTCAATTAAATGATTAATTTTTAATGTTTTATGATCTAAATGTTATATAACTAGTTAGACCAATCTAAATGATGGTACACATGTAGTTATTAAAATCCAAAAAGGTACACATGTGCTTTTCCCAAGCTTATAATGTAATGGATGTCTTTGAATGTATCATAGAAATTTGATTTATATAATTATGTATAATATTATGAAACACTATTTTGACATGTTCTTATGCCATTATTATATTGTCATGGATTATTATTTCCTTATAATTCATGTCTGACGAACTTTCAAAGCATTATGTCATGAATCATTACTATGATATATTAAATATTGGTTATGATTTTTATTTTTAATATAATGTTATCTTGACCTAATTGTTATGCCATTCTCACTCATGATTATCAACTGAAATATCCCATTTTTACCTTTACATAGTATATGAGTTCACCATTTTTTCGTTTCCTTTTCCCCAAGATATGAAGAAAGGTTTTACACATGATATGTTTAAGAAGGGTGTTATGAGTGAAGAAATTATTGGGAAATATTTTTTATTTACCCATTGATTGATTATCCCAAACACCAATGACAATAAACAATTAATTTTTTAGGGTGTGTATTATTATGAGATATCTAAAAAATTTATCTTAAATGTCGTAATATTTATTTATGAAATTATTGGTTCACCTAATAAATATCGAGTTAAATATCGACAATGACCCATAAAATAAAACATTTCCCCTATCATGTATACAAATAATAAGGTAACATTTTCTTATTTATTAATTTTTTATTCTCCCGATAGTATATCACAAAATATTTTGAATAAAATAATATACATGGAAAATATTGAGTATATCCTTCACCAATAAAATCCCATAATTAAATAAAAAACATACAGATACCCTTTATTCCCATAATCCATTATATCAATAAAATCTTAAATTAATTAATCTCTAATAAATTATGAAAAAATAATTAATTTCATTATTCTTTGAAACATATAAACTCTCTTATAATTTATAAAAGAATAAAATATGTAACATAAATGTGTTGACAGCTGATAGATGAATCTTGATACATTATGTATTGAATCTCCAATTTACCATTTAAAATAATATTAAAATTTCACTAAAAATAGAAAATAATCCAAATATTAATTCACAAATTCACTAAAATCAATTTAAAAATAACTATTCATGGTGTATTATTCCTTCTAAAATCTACATTAGCCACTAAACATAACAAAATGAATTGTGTCAATGGGATTTCATTATGTTATAGTGAATAAAATCATTTAAATCACTAAATAAATCCAAAATAACATTAGAGTAAGGAAAATTGAGACAAAGAAGAATAAGGTTTGAATTAACACCTCAATAGGAAAGGTAAATCATCATCAATTACCCTGATCAACAATGCAAGATAGGAGTTTATATTAATGAAGAGTGTGAGTGATGAACCCTCCTCTCATAGACTTCCAAAAAAACTTATACAAATACTAATAAAACATCCCCATGTAAAATTAAAAATTTCCTCAATATAATGTGGTGTATTGGTAATGTTATAAGACTCTCAAAACCCAAACTAAATCTCTATATGGACACTATGTTCTTAGTGGTAATTACCATTACACATTCCACTATAGTATCTAATATCCTATACGTGGATAAACACAAATCATATAATGGGTAATATTATAAAAAAAATCACTTTCTCTTTACCAATATTTATAAAATAATATTCTAATAGTCTCTTCTGGATTTTACATACCAAAACAACTTCATTTAAACACTCCCAAAATACTCATATATTACTCCCATTTATCTATATACCAAAAATATAAATTTCTATTATATTCCAATATATTGGAATAATATATCTATGGATTCCAAAAACATAAAATGACATTTTTGTTATATTCATGAAGAATATAAGATCAAACTTCACGATAATTTTTTCTATCGTTCATATGAACCCAAATATTGTATCTAGGATTTTACATTATGAAATGGACAATGAAATAATGAACATCGTATCCCTTTCTAGATTTTTCATCTAATTTAATACAAACTAATTTATATTGTTATTAACAATCAACAAGAAATTAGTTTTCTTTGTGACCAGAATATAAAAATCCCTTCAACCATTGATTTAATAATAATATATTATATAACAATATACAATTTATAAATAAAAATATTAAAATAAATATATTATATATAGGTTTAACCAATTCTTAATTTACTAGTTAGATATATATAGAGGATAAAAATGAAAACATAATTTATACTATTTCAATAAAATTATATATAATATTGAATGTTAAATAGAATTTTGGATGTGATTCACCATGTTAAAAACATATAATATTTTTTTACATTAATAATTAGATTAAATTTAATGGTTATGTTTAGTTAAAAAATGGTTTCAATTTTAATCTCCCATGGGGAAAAAATTTCATTCTACAATAAATGTGCTCTACATTACCTCTGGAATTCATCCATGTATACTCAAAGCATCCAATTAGTAGATAGGACTAAATACTCAAACATGGGGTTATTATTCCTTCAATCATCTAACCATGGAAATAATATTCATTAGGAAACATAATATATATGAGGAAAATAAATTTTGCATTGAATAACATCAGAAAACAACCATTAATTTCATATTATATTGTAATAAAATAACGAACCCATGTCCAATCAGACGTCTTTATATTAAATTGTGATCAAATAGTGGGACTATAATATAAAGTTTTTATTTAAAATTTTAAAAATTATCTGAGGATAATCTATAGAAAATGTACTTAGGATTTACACTAGTAATATCACTACTACACTATCAGGTTTCTCTATCTCAATCACCACTCATGGGGATCTTTCCATTAATTAAAACATAGACCATGATTTCTTCACACACACTGATATATGCATATAGGGTGCCCATATAAAATGAAATAAGTCACTATAAATTGGCACCTAACCTTATGTTATGTATGTATATATATGTCAATATATATATAATACAATATATGAGAAATAATATCAAGTATTCATCCTCAAAATAATATAAATATATCATTACTAAAGAAAACCAATGATTGAATCTTCCTATATTTGTAAATATCACTGAGTTTGAAGACATTTCATGCTTTATCATCACTCAAATCATGATGGGATATCTTATCTAGAAGATAATTTACAAATACATCCACTACTAATCCTTTAATAAAGTTAACATGTATATAACATGCGTTAAGTATTTTCTATAAAAAATAGATCATCTTATAAAAAAATATAAAATACATTATTCATTGAATATTATATTATAAAATACATATCATAACTATATTATATGATCGTTTCAATTGTTCTTAATCATGTATATAGCCAATTCTCGAGTAGTGTTCTACAAAATACGAGTCACAATGATTGTATTTGAATCCCTTGTTGGTCCCCCCATATTGCAACATGACATACAATCAACTATCCTCAAGTATAGTTTTAAAAATGTTAATATTAAACAATATTATATATAACTTTTAATTAATTAATAAATTACATCATTAACACATTCTACTATAACAAAAAATATTGAATTTGGAAAAATATCTCCCAATTCTCCCAACTACATTGTCACAATCTATAAATCATACATTTTCCCATACCATGAACCTATCCTAACAATAATTTCCACAACATTAAACATTCATTTATCATCTCTAAAATAAAATCTTGTTAAATATGTCACAATTAATCCCATTAAAAACACTCAAGAATATGTATTTCATAACATAAAATATTTTTCACCACTCTCATTTAATCATTACAAATTATCACATAAGATCAGCTAAGGTATCTCACTAATTTTACCTATCCAAAAAGCTATTTCTGTAATCTTATTACATTTCTAGTGTATAAATAAAAAATTATATAGTTAAAGATTCACTATAAAATCAATTTAATGTGTATATATTGAGTATTTTTATTTTAGTAAGTCTCATATATTTTTTAACAATATTTTAAAATTAATGGTTTATATTTTAGCCCATTGAATATATATTTCTAGGTTTATATAGCACAGAACACGTGAAACACATATAAATACATAGAAAATGATCACATAATAATATCCAATATGATATTAATCATTTATTATCGTGGCTATCTATCTATTTTTTGGTATTTATTAATCAATAAAAATTAATTAAATAAAAAACTGGTTAGAACATTCTATAAATTTTTTATAAAAATTAAAATTGTAGTGTGGGTTGTATTATCCATAACGAAAGGAGACAAACACATTTGAAAGTTATTTTTTTTCAATTAATCATAGTTTAAGATCTCTAATGAAGGATGAAGGATCCTGATGGATAAATAAAAATCCTTCATTATTTTAGGATTATGAAAGTATTAATTTTAAATAAAATACCTCAATTGTGTTTTTATAGTTGTTGATTTTTATATGTTATAAATGTATATTTAAATATTTAAAAAATAAAAATTTTAGATACATTCTGGAAGTGGTTGTTTATTGTTATGATTGGATTAGGATATTGATTGTTTGGAAATTTTGTGGTCAAATGAGATGTTTTATGAAAAAATAATTTTAAAGAAATAAATCCTCTGAAGGAATTTTTTGAATCCATAAATTATTTACAAGATGACAATATCAGATGAAAAATATGGAATTCATTAAATAATATCTTGAATCCAAAAAATATTTTCATGGTGGGAAAAACTATAGAAAATTAAGGCTAATTGTAAAATAATTAAGTGATGTTAAAAAAATAATAACAAAATAATAATTTCATTAATGGTTTACTTGAATGTCATAATTCCATTCCATTTAAAAAATATAGTCATATTTTCTCATAATCTGGTATGTAAGAATCTTATTGAGAAATGAGAATGTTTTATTTGGGTTAAATTTAAACTACAGTTAAAAGGAGTTACACAATATTAGAGAAAAATACATTTTTTTAAGTAAAGTATGTTCCATTCATGTAAGAACATGAGTTCTTGGAACAGGTCAAAATCCTGACCCTATTTAAATTTTTGACAGGTTTCTGAGGAAACTGGTTTTAATGGGAAGTTTCTGGAAATTTCTAGACTACACGCCGTGTACTTTGAGTACACGCCGTGTATGTGTAGGCGAGTGACCGGTCGTGTGCACTCTGAGTACATGCCTTGTGATGACCGTGTAGTGGTTTCTTACTACACGGTGTGTAGTTTTGAACACGCCGTGTAGACCCCCGACCGTGTGAGGCCATACATGGTGTGTAGGCCGTTGGCCGGGTAAGAACATGGGGCATGCCGTGTTCCCTTTGGACACGCCATGTAGTCGAGCCGTGTATGAGGGATATACATGGCGTGTTGGTATGCCGATGAGGAAGTGAAGAGGAACCCAATACAAGTCGTGTACCCAGAGGTACACGCCGTGTGCTCATGTCAGCAGGTTCGAAAAGGCAGTGAGTGGAATCTTTCCATCTTTTGAACAGTTAAATGAAATATGCACGGCGTGTAGTCCTAAAGTACACTCCGTGTACTTTCTTTTTTTCACTTAAATCGGGCAGTAGCCTAGTTTTTGAGGCAGAACACCCCTCCTCCGCCCGGATACGTGAACCAGGCCGGCCGAACCCCTTTCCTCTTCCCGATCGTCCGTCCGAGACCCGTTCCGAGCTCTGATTAGTGCATTGGAACCCCCTCGGTAAGGCCTTGATTCTTCTTTGGCCATTTTGTTTGATTTCATTATAGAACGAGTTATAGACTTTTGAGCGGTTTTGAATCTTTTGTAGATTTACCACGTTTTAGACCGAGTTGGCGGGTGTTACCGGAGGAGTAGCATCGTGCGAGTCTCAGGTAGGTGGTGCATACTTATTTTTGTGTTTTCACGGTTGTTTTGGTAACGCGGCCTTCGGCGCATTTTTGGGTATTTTGAGCGGGACCTGTTTTATATGCTTTTTCATACTGTAATTCTTATGGGACCACTGGGATGCTTTTGGGTATGCCCAGTTACTAGGTTGCGTGAGTAGGGCCAGGTGAGGGGTCGTTTCTCATTGGGGAATTTTGTTCGGGGAGCGCCAAAATGGTATTAATTGAATTATGATTGTTATAAACTGTTTAGTTTAATTTGTTAAAGCCGGTTATAATTTTTAGAGGCATTTAAGACCTCTGTGCAGGTATGGGACAACACTGGTATAGTGCAATTCGACTGTTTAGTTGGTTTTGCATGGTTATGTTTTCTGTTTACATATGTTATATATGCAATTGCTAAATTGCATCTGCTGGACCCTTTGGGTTGTGTTGGGCTTGGCCCGGTTACGCTTGAGTGATGCTGATCACAGGTTGGGGCTTTACCTGGGTTACTTTGGGTGGTTTTGACCACAGTATTGGGCGTCACTGACGTCAGAATGAGGCAGTGTGACTGTCAGGTTAGGCATGACCCAGGTTACATGGATGGCTAGTCCATCGGACTTGAGAGACATGGTCGCAAGGACACGTGGTGTCAGATGTTTAGGTGTCTTAGGACTGTTTTGGGTGATTACCGCTCACCGGGACTTTGAGTAGTGTGCACACATAGATACTCTGTGATGAGGTGGTTTTGACCACTCATGTGGGTAGAGGCCCCCGTCGTTGCAGTTAGGTTTTTCTGGTTGGGGGTGCTTTCCGTAGAAAGCCACGGGGAAGGTGAGGAGCCTTCAAGAAATGGGCTTGCCTTCGGGATGTCGGTACTTGAGACACGAGGTGTCAGGAGGCACATGGTGCAAGGTTACTATTTTGGGCGTGCCTTCGGGACGTCGGTACTTGAGACATGAGGTGTCAGGAGTCACATGGTGCCAAGTTACTATTTTGGACATGCCTTCGGGAAATCGGTACTTGAGACACGAGGTGTCAGGTGGCACGTGGTGCCGGGTTACATGACAAAGATTCCGGCGTTGGCTGAAGCAGGTGACGCTCCATGGTGGCTGTTGAGCACTAGTGGAGTTTGTATTTATTTTTGCATTGTACTGATTACTGCTTTTCTGGTAAATGCATGACTGCTTAACATATATATTTGGTACGCACCGCTGGGTGGTATCCTACTGAGATTTTTCTCACACCCTACACGGGCCCTTCGGGACGCGTGTAGACTTTATGGATTTACGTGCAGGAAAGAGACCAGCTTCAGGAGCTGGGCTGCGTTAGTTATTGCATGGAGATGGTATGGACCTGGAGGTTATTCCTATCTGGGTTTACTCTTCTTTATTTACTTTTCTGTATTGGCATGCTTGTTTTAGCTACTGTTGGTTAGCCACTGGCTCCCTTTTTATATTCAGTTGTGTATGACCAGCTCTGGATGCATGTTTTACTGTTCAGTTGTAGTTAAATGTTCTTAGCATGCTGTTGTGTTTATTTCTGCTGCTATTGTTATATTTACTGCTTCCGCTATTTATCTATATTGATTATGCTTCCGCTCTGCGGGTTTGGTTCGAGTCTGCTGAGTCTTTCTTTCCGCTGCATCTTTACTATTATACATGTACCAGTACCCTTATTATGATCCTCCGAGAGGGTATAGCCTCCCCACTATAACTAACAGACCCTCGCTGCTAGTTGGAAGCCTTTGGTGTTTGGGGAGGTGAACCTAAGGTAGTAACACCCGACCCGTTCGGCACTATTGGGGTGGTTGGCCGGGTCCGGGATGTAACAAAGTGGTATCAGGGGAGTTCTTGACATGGATTTAGTAGCAGCGTTTTACTGTCTAGTAATGAGTTTGAGACTTCTCGTTTCTTTCTGCTGTTTTTACTATTTGGGTATGGTAGACTGGAGATAAGTTGTTGTTACTTGAACTGGGTTTCTAGCTTGTGCTTGGGTGTCTGAAGCCCCAGGTACGAGGGATGGACCTAGTTGCCACAGGTGGGAATTGTTGTTTGCTTTTGCTCAGATTATAGTTTATATGATTTCCACCTCGGTGGCTCACTTGATGTGTAATGTTGTTGATTTTGATATGTGACCCTTGACCCAATATGGTAAGGGATAGTTGGACCTTGGCCTGGTATGGCATGGCTAGTTGTTGGCTTTTGATAGCCACATTTTTAGGGTATCTCAATTTCATAATTTCACGTATTCTTTTTGAAGTGATAATTCCATGTAAATGAAATATCAAATGCGATGCTTTATATGCTTTAAAATGTGAATTGGCGAAATTCCTTATAGAAATTTTAATTGTGTAAATGGGTATACCATGCTTTATATTTTGTAGAATTTCATGCTGCAGGATAATTGGGTCTGACTCTTATGAGAGCAGGCATGTACTATGGGTGAGGCAGTTTAACTGTCAGGATTGGGCGACTCGGTCATCGGTTTGAGGCAACGTGAGTGGTCGGGACGAGCATGGACCGAGGTACTTTTGATACTTGGCCCTGTTGAGGGAGGGTAAGGGGGCCATGAGGCCGGGATGCCGTGAGGCATGGGTTGTGGTGGGGGGGGAGTAAGGGTAGTTGTTATGCACTGCCTTTTACTACTTTCTTTATCTGTGTAGAATATATTGTTATATATATGGGCTATCTGACCATTTATGGTATTCAGCGGGTTACTCCTTCACAGCACGATGGAGTGTCAGGCAGGAGATGATACAGTGCCGCAGGACCAGGGTCATAATTCGGTACAGTCGGAGTACGAGCCGCAGGTACACCCTCAGGGATAGAAACCGGTTCAAGATCCAGTGCAGGCAGGATAGCAGGCGTGTTTGGCGTCGTTCGGGCCGTGGCTTGACGAGCAACTCTGAGCTAGCCTAGTACGTGACTTGCAGGGGATTGACAGAGGCTCGCAGAGTACAGAGCCTTCTATGGCGTATCTGACGTGGGAGTTCCAGTCGCAACACCTGCCACTTTTTCAGGGTGAGGGTGGTCCGCAGGCGGCTGAGAACTGGATAGAGAGCATGCAGATCATTTTCGAGTAGCTCGAGACGCCTCTAGGGCGGAGGGTCAAGCTGGAAATGTACATGCTGAGAGGACAGGCGAAGCGTTGGTGGGATGTACAGGTACATGCTTGTTGGCACGAGGGACTGGCTTGGAAGGATTTCGAGGGAAGGTTCTTTGAGCACTTCTACCTAGAGATGTTGAGGGTAGAGAGAGCTCGAGAGTTCTTGAGTCTTCGTCAGGGAGATATGTCCGTTATGGACTACGCATCTACCTTCACAGAATTGTCCCGTTTTGCACCGAGTATGGTGAGCGACGACGCAGCTAGGGTGAGGTGCTTCGAGGATGGCTTACAGCATGCCATTCGGGTACATGTGAATATCTTCCGGCTAGGTTCTTTTTCTGAAGCGGTGAATCAGGCACTCATAGCCGAGGGCAACGAAAGGGAGAAATATCTCTTGTGCAGGACGACAGCTTCAGTTGATGGTCCGGACAATAGGAAGCGAGGGCGGGATGAGTTCCAGCAGGGCAGTCAGGCTGGGGATTCAGCTAGACCACCTCGTGTGAGTTCATCAATGATTTCCTTCCAGTGTGGACAGCAGAGACATGTTTAGGCTCAGTGCAGTAGGCCTCCGAAGGAGTGCCAGGAATGTGGACAGGATGGAAATTTGGAGAGGCCTTGCATGCAACCTTCTCAGATAGCCGGTAGGCATTGACCAGGCCAAACTGTGTCATCTGGAGTTGGTTCAGGTTTGGTACCCGGAGAGGGTAGTCGAGGTTCAGCTGTTCACGGAGGTCGTGACAGAGATGGTGGGACCCAGCTGAGGGGTCAGTGGCTGGTGACTGGAGCAGCATCGGGAGGTCAGGCATCAAGCAACCGTGTTTCAGGCCAGGTGCACGCCGTGGAGCTGCCAGAGGCTGAGCAGGCTGGTGATCTGGTGACAGTTAGAGGTACACCGCAGTGTGATCATGATCTCCATGTTTCCTTTTTGGCCTGACCTGTAGTGGTATGTTTATTTTGAGTGCACGAGGTGCACAAGATCTTTGTGGACTGAATAGATGCTAGTCAGTGGGTTGGCACCATACCGGGTGCGTGATATATATGTATGTATGTATGAGGTGTTGCGGGCATTGGGGAATCGTGGATGCGGGTTACTTGAGGTGCTGTGGGCATCGAGGCATCATGGATGCAGGTTACATGAGGTGTCGTGGGCATCAGGGTATCGTAGATGCAGGTTACTTGAGGTGCTCGGCACCAGGACCTCATGGAGGCAGACACCTATGCGGTGTAGGTTACGTTGGGTGTTGGTAGCGACACAGGAGCACCAACGAGGTGCAGGGGTGACGATGCATCACGGGAGGATTTTGCTTCCGGAAAACAGGTTAGTAAACCCTGTTTACTCTAAAAAATTTTAGTTGAGACAAAGTTGGAAATTCCTAAGGTGGGGAGCCCCTTGATGAATTTAGCTAGAACCTTGGGACCAAGGTAGTCCATGTTGTTTAACTGGGATGGGCGTATTCGGTGCCAACTCTGGGTTTCGTTTGGTAGCTCGGGGACGAGCTACGTTATGGTGGGGAGTTTGTAAGAACCTGGGTTTTTGGAATGGGTCAAAATCCCAACCCTGTTTAAATTTTTGCCATGTTTTTTAGGAAACTGGTTTTAATGGGAAGTTTCTGGAAATTTTCAGACTACACGTCGTGTACTTTGAGGACACGCCGTGTATGTGTAGGCGAGTGACCAGCCGTGTGCTCGCCGAGTACATGCCTTGTGATGACCATGTAGTGGTTTCTTACTACACAGCGTGTAGTTTTGAACACGCCGTGTAGACCCCCAACCGTGTGAGGCAATACATGGCGTATAGGCCGTTGGCCGGGTAAGAACCAGGGGCACACCGTGTTCCCTTTGGACACGCCGTGTAGTCGAGTCGTGTATGAGGTATATACATGGTGTGTGGGTGTGCCGACGAGGAAGAGAAGAGGAACCCAGTACATGCTGTGTGCTCATGTCGGCAGGTTTGGAAAGTAAGTTGGCGGAATCTTTCCATCTTTTGAAATATTAAATGAAATATACATGGCGTGTAGTCCTAAATTACACGTCGTGTACTTTTTTTTTCTCTTAAATTGGGCAGTAACCTCGTTTTTGAGGAAGAACACCCCTCCTCTGCCCGGATACGCAAACCAGGCCGGCCGAACCCCTTTCCTCTTCCCGATCGTTCGTCTGGGACCCATTCTGATCTCTGATTAGTGCGTTGGAACCCCCTGGATAAGGCCTTGATTCATCTTTGGCCATTTTTTTTGATTTTCGTTATAGAATGAGTTATATCCCTTTGAGACGTTTTGAATCTTTTGTAGATTTACCGCGTTTTAGACCGAGTTTGTGGGTATTACCAGAGGAGTAGCATCATGCCTGTCTCAGGTAGGTGGGGCATACTTTTTTTTGTGTTTTCGCAGTTATTTTGGTAACGCGGCCTTGGGCGCATTTTTGGGTATTTTGAGCGGGACCTGTTTTATCTACATTTTCATAATGTAATGCTTATGGGACCTCTGGGATGCTTTTGGGTATGCCCGGTTACTAGGTTGCGTGGGCAGGGCCGGGTGAGGGGTTATTGCTCATCAGGGAATTTTGACCAAGGAGCGCCAAAATAGTTTTAATTGGAATATTATTGTTATAAACTATTTAGTTTAATTTGTTAAAGATGGTTATAAATGTTAGAGGCATTTAAGACCTCTGTGGTGGTATGGTATAACACCGGTATAATGCAATTCGACTATTTAGTTGGGTTTTCATGGTTATGTTTTCTGTTTACATATGTTATATATGAAATTGCTGAATTTCATCTGCTGGACCCTTTGGGTTGTGTTGGGCTTGTCCTGGTTACGCTTGAGTGATGTGGATCACAGGTTGGGGCTTTGCCCGGGTTACTTTGGGTGGTTTTAAGCACAGGATTGGGCGTCATGGACGTCGGATTGAGGTAGTGTGACTGTTAGGTTGGGTATGGCCCAGGTTACATGGATGGCGAGGCCATCAGACTTGAGCGACATGGTCATAGGGACACGTGGTATCAGATGTTTTGGTGGATTAGGACTATTTTGGGTGATTACCGCTCACCGAGACTTTGACTAGTGTGCCACATAGATACTCCGTGATGAGGTGGTTTTGACAACTCGTGTGGGTAGAGGCCCCCGTAGTTGCAGTTAGGTTTTTCTGGTTGGGGGTGCTTGCCGTAGAAATCCACAGGGAAGGTGATGAGCCTTCTGAAAATGGGCGTGCCTTCGGGACGTCGGTACTTGAGACACGATGTGTCAGGAGGCACATGGTGCCAGGTTCCTATTTTGGGCGTACCTTCGGGACGTCGGTACTTGAGACACGAGGTGTCAGGAGGCACATGGTTCTAGGTTACTATTTTGGGCGTGCCTTCAGGAAGTTGTTACTTGAGACACGAGGTGTCAAGTGGCACGTGATGCCAGGTTACAAGACAGAGATTCCAGCATTGGCCGAAGCAGGTGACTCTCCATGGTGGCTGTTGAGCACCAGTGGAGTCTGTATTTATTTTTGCATTTTACTGATTACTTCTTTTCTGGTAAATGCATGACTTCTTAAACACATATATTTTGTACGCACCACTGGGTGGTATCCTACTGAGATTTTTATCACACCCTATACGGGCCCTTCGGGATGCGTGTAGACTTTATGGATTTACGTGTAGGAAAGAGAACAGCTTCAGGAGCTAGGCTGCGTTAGTTATTGCATGGAGATGGTATGGACCTGGAGGTTATGCCTAGCTGGGTTTACTCTGCTTTATTTACTTTTTTGTATTGGCATTCTAGTTGTAGCTACTGTTGGTTAGCCATTTGCACCCTTTTTATATTCAGTTGTGTATGACATACTCTGGATGCTTGTTTTACTGTTCAGTTCTAGTTACATGTTCATAGCATGCTGTTGTGTTTATTTCCGCTGCTATTGTTATATTTACTGCTTCTGCTGTTTATCTATATTGATTATTCTTCCGCTCTGTGGGTCTGGTTTGAGTCTGCTGAGTCTTTCTTTCCGCTGCATCTTTACTATTATACTTGGACCAGTACCCTTATTATGATCCTCCGAGAGGGTATAACCTCCCCACTATACCTAACAGACCCTCGCAGCTAGTCAGCAGCCTTTGGCATTCGGGGAGGTGCGCCTAAGGTAGTAACACCTAACCCGTTCGGCACTGTTCGGGTAGATGGCCAGGTCCGGGACGTTACAATTCATTAATGGTATACATAGATTTTCATGAGACACAAATGGATAACCTTATGTTGTCTCCATGAAACTCAAAATATAGTGTTTTTTTTTGTTTAACAATTTTATCTGAATTTCTAAAGGCTATTCATTTTTAGATTATGGTTTATAAGTCACACTTTCTACAATTAAATTTCATATAAAATAAATTTATAGAAAATAATCGAACAAAATTTGATTTGAAAGAATTTATCAATTGATTGTTGTGATGAGGGGGGTATGATAAAGAACTTGTGTGTATAGAAGAATTCCATGAAGGAATTAAGTATAACTGTGGTTTACCTTAATAATATATTTATATAATGCAGAATACACTACATAAATTACATGTTCAATCTTATATAATATAGAATGTACAGTTGGTATAATTTTTATGGAGAAATTTACAATGTCATTGGGAAGTTTCCCCTTTATCATAGCCTAACCAATGAACTACATACCTTAAGTACACCTCCATTCTTGTTAAGATGATCAACTAGAGGAGGGGGTCTAGAAATATAATTGTTAGACTATCATCCATGGATATAGTAATTATAAATGAAAATTTATGTATCTAAAATATCAAACACCCAAATGAAAATTGAATAAATATATATTATAGATAATTTTTCGTAGAATAATAAATCAACCCATGCAATAAAAATTGTAACTACAAAAATTTTCATACAAGGCACATAGATATAATTAGGTTCCCCTATGGTCAGATCAAATATGATGACACATGTATTTTATAAACCTTATTTCATGATTTATTATAGAATGGTACACATAATACAATCCCATATCATTGAGATTCATAGTGAACTTTTCAAATTATAAACATAGAATATTAATTTGAAATATGAATATGAATAAAATTTTTAAAAACTCAATAAAATGTCCTTAAATTACATTGGGTTTCTAATACAACAACTTATAACATAGAGATGTAAAAAATATAGGGGTGAGTTGTAAATCCTTGTATGGTAATAATAAATTAATAATACAGAGAAAGTAATACATGTGAGTACAGATGTATATCAAGGTGACATAAAATGGTGATCACCAAACTGACTAGTGTCAAAGCATAATATAAGATGATAACATCAAGACAACATTTTAATTTGGAAAAAACATAAAACATGATATCATAATCATAACTAAGAGATAACCACCTAGTAATCATACAATGTTATTCTCAGTTTGACCACCTATCCATCATTATTCTTATTTCATGAGTTAAAAAACATCACCCAAATAAATGGAGGGTTATTTAATTTCGGGAAAACCTGTCACTTTAATATAGTATACATTCAATTGTGTGCAACATAGATCATTTAAAAAAGAACTCATTTCATCATATTTAAAACCATTATCAAAATTTTTGGATCAAATACAGGGGATTACTTAGTCAATTATTTATTAGAATAACTATTTCAATAACATTTTGTGGAAATTGTGATAGTTATTCATAATAAAAAAGTATATAATGGATATCAAATAATAATATTTGAAGTATAAAGGGTGAAACAATTTTTTCTTACAAAAGGCTTTATTGAGGTTAAATAGTGGTCAAAAATTACTTGGGCATCATAAGGAAACTAAAGGGATGTGCTAAAAAACATTTCAACATGAATAATTGGAAATAAAAAGTCTTAATATGATGACTGTACATGAATAAATATAAGGATGGATATAATACCACAATGTAAGAGGAGGGTGCTTCTAAAATTTGGTGGATATTAATATGAGTTTCAGAATACCTTGAAGGGAATTAAAGAGGGAGAACGGGGGAAAATTCCTGAAAAAATGGGTTTTATTAAAGAGTAATTGGAGGTATGGTGGTTATTTATATAATAATAGAGGTTAAATCTTTACTAATTTCAAATCTCAGGGTTTTTTATGTATGTGATAAAATAATAAAAAACCCTAAACCTTAAAATATTTTTATCTAATGGTTTATAAAAAAAAATAATTTTTATCAATACATTATTTTTCTAATAACATGACTCATTTAAATGATACCACTGGTGATGTTGAAGTGAGTCATGTTTATAATGAATTGTTTTCACAACCAAAAAAATATAATGTAGGTCTTGAAGGATTCATTATAATTTTATAAAATTATTAAAATAACTTCAAAAAACATTAATTAAAAGGGGTGAATATTTTTTTCATGGGATCCCTATATTGTATTTACTAAATCTCTTATGGGATATTATTATTCCATATTATGTACCATATATTTATACTATATTTAATATTTACCCAAAAATTCGACTATCTCAAAAAAATTATGAAATATTAAATGTTGTATATTTTCCATGTGACAATGTCACAGAATAAAACATATTTTTCCAAAATAATATTATAAATATGATAATTTCAACTATTAAATAAAAATTTAAATTTTTTTAAAAATACGTTGTTTTTGAACAGTAGCATCTTTCGGACCATTATAACAATTATATTTTAGATAAATAAAATATATTTATATTTAAAAATAATAAAATAATATTTTTTAATAATCTTTATTGAAATAAAAAACTATTATAAAATTATTTAATATTATAATATCATAGTTTTAATTGAAACTATATATTTTCCAAAAATACAATTTTGTTTTATTCTTATCAAATATAATTTTTGTCAAATAATATATAATTATATATATAATGTAATAATAAAAAGGGGTAAATATCATAATTTTTTTATAAGTAGATCACACAATTTCATAATACTAGGGATTATTTACATAAACCCTTATTACACCAGTGTATTCATGATAAGTAAGGCATGAGATGGTGGTACATTCTGGATGGGGGGGGGGGGTTAGTGAACATAGTTTAGGCCATGATCTTAATGACCTTTATCTTCTTAATAAATATTTTCTCTTATGTTTTAGTTTTTGAATATCTGCTTGAGTATAGTAAAGGGAAAACCCCAATGATTTCATAACCATTAGAAGCTACAATAAGTGGTCTCGATAGGGTGTTATCTAACTAATAAAGGTTATTTATTATTCTTTCTGAGTCAATTAGATATTTTCATAAACTGTAATTTACATTACTATTTATGTTCAATTAAATACAATTATATTATCAATAATTATGATTCATAATGTTACTTTAAGGCATACATGATAATTTTGGATATATTTTATAATATTTTGAAGGAAATATTGTTTTTGTGTTTTCTATAACTTCATTACATAATATAAAATTTATTCATTAAGTGGATAATTTCAGTAACAAAATTTTGGGTCATTACATTTTTCCCCCATTCATAAATTTATCCCTCAAAATTTCATTTCATAGAGTAAAATAGTCTAGGGTACTTGTACTTCATCAACACTTTTGGTTTTCATGTTTCATCACAAATATTATGGTTATGCCAAAATATGTTGACCATGTGTGTTTCATTCATAGAACATTGCCTCTATAATTTATGATCCTCACTGGCTACTATTTATATTATACCATGACTAGATTCTATATATGGGATCGGTCTGGAATATATTTCCTTCATAGGGATATGTGGAACAGATCATGAAGTTGAGATAGCTTACTTGGTAGTTATAGCAGATTGTACATAAATATAATGTGATGAATGATATCATAGGGGAAAATGAATTTAGGACTAACCATTCCTTTCATCCCTAACATCAAGACTTTATTCCATGGTTATATATGAAGGATCACCATATCTAAAACCATAAACTCTAGGTCACAAAGATGATTATCTATACCAATATTTTCTATCAACAATGAAAGAATTTATTATTGTGTAAATTTTTTTTATATTATATGTCATCTCCGGGATAATATTAGGTCCCATTAACATACCCTCTACAACTTCATCCCATCATGTATTTTTTTGAAATTTTTTTCAATATAGAGCCTCATAAAGGTCTATGTCAATGTAAGAATTTAAACTATTATTATGAGATAACTCCACTAGGGAATCGTGATGATCCCATTATCCATGTAAAAATATTGAACAACTTATAATTTTATCCATTAGATATTTAATGGTTCTCTTATATTAGTAATCCATTTGAGGGTGATATTTTTTAAGGAAAAAATCGTTATTTCCAACACATGCAGATAGATTTTCCAAAACATCATGGTAACCATAAAAAATAGATAATATAAAATTGGGAGTGGTACTCCATTAAGCCTTACCACATCGCCTATTTATATCATGGTGAGTTAGTCAATATATAAAATAACCATGAAAATTATGGAATGTACTAACTTTTTAGAGTGATTAACTACCTCCCAACTGGTTTTATTTCCTATAGATGTCTTAGGGAGTAAAAAAATGAAATTCTTGGTAATGTTTTATAATTTACATACTTACATGGGAAAAGGATACATCACACCCTTATATATATCATTAAACATTGAATGATCATCATACCAAGCCCCATAATACGAATTTTATAATTTCTTTCTTTATTTTATCCCAAACTAAGTTTTACATTATATATCTATAACCCATGGTTTTTTCTTGAAAAATATTGAAAAATGTACTAGTAATATCATCCAAAAGTTAACTATTTAATACTAGTATTTGGAAAACATATCTAGGTTTGAAAAATTCTATCCTGATCATTAAAACAGTTGAACTACAGAATATTTAATTTCTTTATATTTGTCTCTTTATCATATTTTTTGCCTCTTTATCCTTTCATGAATGGATGGTTGAGAAGTTATTTGAACAAGTTATTATAAATTACCTTTTATGATTCCCATGTATATTTGTTATATGTCCAATAATATTGGATTCATTTCAATCCACACCATGTATATGGTTACAATATCCTCATTATACTCTTCATTTTCAACATTATTCTCACTCTTATGATTATAATGGATTGAGAATTAATAATTATTGACCAGATCTAACCACTTTCATTGGTGCATGTTGAGACCTATTTGAATCAATAAGTACATGATTCCATTTATGATCCATATAAATGTCACACATATCCATATAGATATATTTTTGTATAAAACATTATGCAAAGATAATAATATCTAATTCTAGATCATGTATTGGGAAGTTATTATCAAAGAGAATTAATTGGTATGAGGCACATGAAATAACATTTTAATTTTCTATGAGTGTACAAAACATGATCTTTTTAGACCTATATCTGCAGATCGTAAATCCTTCCCCCCATCTGCACTGGGGGTTAATGTGAATATAGACATAGCTATAAACAATTTATTTAAATATTTAAATCTATCATCTTTATCTAAAATAAAAAAAATTAATATATTTTGAGTAATCATGATTACTGTGATAGAAAATAAGTAGATGTTTCCCAAAAATCAATGGTAGTACCATGCTAATCCAAGGAAACTAAGAATCTCATGATAGAAAATGGTCTAGATATTACTTCAATTACTTATATCATGGATGTATATGCATATATTTAGTCATTAGTTATAATATTCCAAAATCATGTAAATTATTCCATTAACAATTCTTAATTATTGTACTATTTATATAACATTTCCTTTTACATGGTCTTATATACATCATTCAAATTTTTATACCCTAACCCAACCCAATAGGACCGAGATTTGGGTTCCACATGACTTCATATATGCCTCCATGTGTGCAAGATTCTTCTGAATAGCGATAGGGGATGTAGAATATTTTTCGGAATCTATCCCCTTAGTACTACGTAAAAATAGAGTAAAATAATGATTGTGACATAATAATAAATAAGTGTTGAATAAATAAATAACAATTGGAGTGGAAGAAAATATAAATGAATCATAGACAATGAGGTTTAAATATTCCATGTTTTGTAAACAACCAAACTAACTAATAATCTAATGTATTGTTAGAAAAAATAAAATAAACATCTAGCATGAGACCCATCCATCGTACTTTTTATCCTCCTAATAACTTAATGAACCATCCATTACATATAAATTTTTATTCATTGGATCCCTAGTCATGAAATTTAAAAGTGTATCAAAATTCATGAGTATGGCATGAGTAAAAGACTAAACAGTACACCACAATCAACCCATAACATTAGTGCACATGATATAATCGTTCATTCTAGAATGTTAACCAAGAAACATGTATAATTAACAATATTTCACAAAATTTCAAAATATATTCCTTGCCATTTCATACAAACATTTTCTTTATTGGCACTATTCCATAAGAAATTTATGGAATCCATCAGACACATCCTCCTCAAAGAGATATCCTAGAAACATGTGTTAGACATCTTGCAACTTAGGATAGACCATGTACATGCTGACCAATGTTTTACACATCCCTTTTGTGCAATAGTCCAAATTATATTGTCACATACCCTCATATATGGATTATATAGAACATAAAATACAATATGTGATAACAATGATAGATAAAAATCATATCTTACAAAGAAAGTATCACAATCCATGACAATCCACATGAAAGAAAACATCAATAATTTATGTCAAAAAATGTTACACATGCACACCAAATAAGATCAATCATCAAACATAAATCTCAAATTGATACAAACACAATCAAAAAAACATTACAAGAACCTGTATAAAATATGAGCTAAATTCAATGGCTTACTCTGTTAAGTGCAATAATGATTCAGAAGCAAGGGTCACTGTCTGAGTCTAGAAACACTATAAAATTATTCACCCCATATTGAATCGATATGATTTAATATTCTTGAATAAAGATCATGAAATTACCACACCCAAATATTATTTCTTGTATTTATTTAATTTTGAGCAATGATAGGAGAGGGATATATTTTTATAATAAATAATAATTTAATATTAAAGAAAACCCGATCGACTTTTCATCTAGTAATCGAATGGATGTGTTGGAAATGAGAGAGGATCCACATGGTGTTTAGAGTAAAATGGGGCATGAGGGAATAAAAAAGTTTTTGGGGGATTAATTTTATAATAATTTTTATAAACTATGAATCATTGATGGGATTTGTTAAAAACCAATGCATATCGAGTTTCCTACACTGGATACCTGATGGCCACTGTGAAGATTTACATATACCCATGAGAACCAATAGCTAGATATTGGTATATTTTTATCATTAAATGGTAGAGAAAGTCCCAAAACTCAACCTATTCATTGTTCAAGATAAGTCAATGCCACTAGCCTTCATATACACTTTTAAAAAAATTCTCAAAATCTATGTAAAAATTTAAAAATAAGTGAGATTCTGAAATGATATTTTCACCATTATTTCACTCATATTACCTATTTTCCTTATGATGTATCCTTAGTAGTCTAGTAAAACTATTTTACCCCTACGTAAGAAAGTCATCCTCCGACTCCCACGCCTCTTCATGAACACACCCATACTTCTAAGTAACCCAAATATAGGAACAATATTACACATATAACTATTTATCTTAAGACTTCCATTTGAATAGATCTCTCCAAAAAATATAAATTAAACTCTAGATGAATCTATTCATTTTCGAGCACATGTGCATGATCAAACAGAAAATTCCAAAGAAGAGACACATAGAACATATTTTTCATAATTTGATACCATGGAGAAAAGTCAAACAAATATTCCACCATAAAAATGTGTTTTAAAATATCAAATTATATTATTTACCATGATTCCAAGTTAACATTAATCTTTGGATTCCCATGCCCCAACTGAGGGGACACCTGCATGAAAACATTATCACCAACACAGAAAACCAGGGGTCATTTCATCTAGTCAACACAATACATATTCCTATTCAAATATGAGGCTATCAAAGACCAAATGAATTAATGTAATTGTATGGTCTCTGATATCCTACTAAATCCAAAAAAACTATGGCATCACCTACATTATCATGTTATTGGTTTAAATAAAATAGATTCCTTTAAAAATCATTAAATAGCGCTATTTGAATTGAGGAATGGAAGATTTCACTGTAAGTGAAACCCACTCAACAAAAGTGATCCCCCAAGATTCTATGAATTTTAGAATATACACTTGATGAATATCCAAAAAATTATGTACCATTATTTTTGACTTCCAATCAATATATGGATGAAAGGATGTACTCAACTTCTATTGACTACCCATTTCCTTTTTAATTCATTAACAAACAATGAGATATGTAATGAAAATAAATTTCATAGAATTAAAATTTATTGTATATGAAGACACTCTATTTATCAAAAATAGATTTGGCATAGATCATCCACTGAGATCGTCTCTCAGATTGGAGTGAGGTAAGAAACCATGGTCAATAAGTCCACTACATCCCAAATGGTGTCATGAAATATTAGGGAATTGGGGAACAATATCAAAATATCTCTAGTTATGTTATACAACATTAATATATTTAGTGGATGTGGATGAAGTAACCAACCAGGTCTCTAATTCGTTTCCTTAATTCTATGACATTTACAACATTAGGCTTCAAATCATTTGATATATCTCTTTAATATGGGATATTAGAAAAATCACTTAACATCATGACAAATCTTGGTCGACTATAGGTGAACTTCCCACTGTGAATCCTCTGAGGGTCTCATCAAACCCTTTCCAAAAAAATATTGATACACAATCCTTCCGGGAACAAGAATCACTCCCCATCTTTCCAAACCTCAACATGAGGTGGAACCACTAAATTCCAAATTCTCTCATATTTCCCTACAGTTTAAGTCATACTCCGAACTAGAAATTACCCATTTTACAATGAAATCAATATCACAAAAGGTGTACTATAAAATAACCATATAACCTTATCTATGTTCACATGATAGTATTATAATATATATATATGAGGTTCCACCTCATTTTTTATATCAGTTATCCAACTTATCACATTTTCCTTCTCATTGCGTGAATGGCTATTTTTATTTTAAAAGGATAATAGTCTTGATCAATGCCAAATTTCAAAAATTACACTAACAATTTCACCAATGATGAATCAGGTTTGAAAGGATAATTTATAACACATAAACATGGGGTTAGTATACTTGAAAAATATCTCTTCAAATATGTATTTCTGCTATAATTTCACTGCATGAACCACATCTTTCAAATATAACAAAGTGGTTGGTATGTTCTTATCATGGGGATATAGCTGAATAGACTTATAATAAACAAACATATAAATTTACAATATAATATTCATAGATCAATCCCAATTGAATTATAATAAACTGTATACCTTACATGAGGCTTGGGAAGAACCAAGATTCGAGGTAGCATCAACATCTACAAAATCTATACGAACAAATATTCAAAGTGACCTATCCATTTTAAATTGACTACCTTATTAGTTATAGAGTTCATGGGAACATCTAGGAATGAAAATCTAAGAAAGAATCCCATATAAAACAAATCCAACCCGAGAAAACAATGAATCTTTAAGTCAATCCTTGATCAAACCCAATAAAATACCACCACAACATTTTATTATTAAATAGATATTACACTCTAAGAAACCAAGTTCCCAAGAAACTACAACTCTTATATCCAAAGGTGAAACTTTAAACAATTACCATAATGATGATATGCTCAAACATTATATAATATTATATGAATGTGTCTAACATTTGACTTCAATGCCTTGGAATACACATAGATATCATTAATGAGCATCTAAAAATATGGTCTATTTATGGGTTGACGATATTGTTCCTGAGATCTATTAACACTACCTTTGAATTTTTTAGTCTAATGGGAAATAGTAGATACTCATTAGAAATATATTAACTATTAAATTTTATCTTTTGTATGTCATCTTATCTAACCTGATTAAGATTGTATCCAGAATTGTTTATCGATCTTAGAAACAATTGGTCTCCCCTCGACTGATCAATGATATATATCTATTCTTGGAAATGGGAATATATATTTCACTATGTTATGATTCAACTTATGATAGTCTATAAAATGTCAAATACTACTATCCACTTTATTTTTAAAATATAACAGAGCACCCCAATGGGAATGTTCATCATTTGATGAACAGTTTGCCCAATAATCATCAAGTATAACATTGAGATATTTTAAATTATTATGTTCCTTGAGAAATACTTTAATCAATATGTGTTATTCATCATAAACATCCATGATACCAAAATGACCTCCCCAATATGGTGGAAACCCAAATAATTGCTCTGGAAATACACCTCGATATAGGTGTATTGCTGGAGTATATGTGGTAAGAGTCGCCAACTGATCCACTACAAGGATTATACTATCCAAATATTCTAAATATACTTCTCATTTATATGGGTTTTCTCTCACTCTGTATACCGTAAAGTAGCATTCAATAAGAAACATGATCATTTTCCATTGAAGAGAAAAAATGGTCACTCGCCTCTGGTAACAGTTGATGCGTGTATAGAAACTATCAAACAACTCTGTGCTACGAATCTCGTCAAAATATGTCATATTTATAATCGTGAATCTCTAACCTGATCAATTTTAGAAGTCACCATTTGACCATTACTATATATATTAATAAGTTCTAATTTTGTAATTAGTGATGTATCAAATAGAAACTACACAAAAGAGAATTTAACCAGTATGTCCAACCCAAAACATTGTTGAGATGATATGAATTTTGGGGTTTCTTCTATGTCAGAAAAATAAATAGATATAGTAGATGAAATATGGATTATACCTCAAAAAAAATTACTATTTCCACTACCAAATGAATCCCGATCAATAACATGATCTCTTTCATCCACTACAACATGATTTCACATAGGTTCATGGGTCACCTATGTTACTGATCCTTGTGGGGTTCATACGTGTTATCAGGGTATTTTTCCCTACCCACACTAGGGTTATCCCATATATCCAATCATGGAACTACTTTCAATTCCCTGTATTTCCAAAATGATGACAGTTATTTGTAGAATAGTTGAAATACATTATAATGATTCCCTTCACCCCAATGTTGTAGGACCTAAATGAGCCATCTCCTCCAAGAAGATTTGAGGAACCTATGGTCAAGTATATTTAGAGAACACCACCTAGACGACAATCATATGTCTTTATATTATTAGTCCTAGAATAGGAAACTAGGAAAATAGTATATTAAGTACCTGTTGATCCACTGATAGATTAATGACGACATGAATATATATCTTCTTTAATTCCATTCTTGATTGTGAGTGAATTATGAAGCACCAAAGAATATATTGTTTGATTGAAGTTACTAACATAACACTTCAAATATAGTTAACAAAAAATATCAATTTTTCTATTCTTCTATTACATTTTAAACTCCCTATGATTTATGGAAAGAATCATCCTTTTGAAATTTGTTGGGTATGAATACACTTTCATCATCCCCTTATGGAGATCCATGAACCCTAGAGCACAATAATGATTCAATTCATTGAGGAATTAATCCTCATATATTAGATACATAAAGCTAGACAACTCATCCATTTCCATATACATACATTTATCATGACCTCTTATCATCGTCTAGTTGAACCATCATTCTTAGTGGTGTCATTGTTGACCAATTTAGGTCGAAAATCATCTCAGTAATTGGTAGTTGATCCTCTATATATTGAGGACCTACAGTGACTTAGAAGGATGGTGGTATTCTAGAGATGGAAGATGAAATAAAAAAAAATCCTGATCATCTGCTATGAGATCATATACCTTGTACAAAATCTAGTCAAATAGTTACATCTGGACTAGATCATTAGCTTGAATAGATGGGGCATGTAAGGGATCATGTTTAGTTTCATCAATTTCATTATGTTTTTGAATGTATCTATTCCAAAAATCATTGAGTTGAAATTACAAGATACTCTTGGAAAATTTCTATAGTAAAAAAAATAAAACAATTATAGAAAACATATGCACACGAGGATGTACAACAAAGATCTTGCTATGATATTACTAAAAATAACTAGGAATATCCCATAAAATTCATCCCAAAATCTATTCCATGCCATCAGTAACTTAATAATACTCCCAAAAACATATATACCCTCAATAATAGAATAAAAATATCAAATAAAAGAATTCAATAAATAGTGATCGAAGGGAAGAAATTTCATTTCCAATATGAATTTTTTATTTGGGATCTATCTAATGAAAGATATGGTTATATGGAATGTGAACCTACATGCCTAACATGATACTTGATTACACCCCAAATCACATAAATCAGTACATAAATGTAACATACATCATTGAAGTTTAATTAACACAACAATAACATTAAATAAGGGAACATAAAGTCTATCTTTAAGAAATCTCAAAGTTCCACAATAATGTTCTACAGTAATTGACCTAGATCCCCTACCTGAGTCCCAATAAAAATAACTCTTGTCCACCCCATACCAAATAAATGTAAATATAAAATTCATGTCAGTGAACCTAGTGAACTGATACAATTTTTAAGACCCCTACACATATCATTGGGTCAACCTTAGTTAACCACATGGTGTCATGCATGTCTCCCCGAAAACTAGATATTTTCAACTAGGGTATGGTATATGGAACATTTTGGGGAGATTGTGACTTAAACAATAGGTAAGAAATGAAGTATAATAACTAAAGTGACAAAATAAATCAATAATCATCAGATTATAAGAATATAAAAATGAATAATATACCAGTTAGTATAAATATTTCATGTTTGGTAAACAACCAACCTATGAGGGTATCCATAATAAGTATGATTCAGAAGAGAAAAATATATATCCCTAAGTAAAATTATCATCATCTATATCCCCTATCTCAACTACTAGATAGTCTAATAATTGGTCATTTCTCTATGAAATATCACTAGTTATGAAATCCACAAGTGCACCAAAATGGATGTTATAGTGTACGTAAATCTCTCAAAATGACACCACCAAAAGTCCTCATAATCATTGAATATTATATAAAAGTGCATTAAATTATGGTATAATAGTATGATTTACTATAAGAAATTCATCTATCACATAAAATAAATATATAGGGTCTCTAGAGATGAACTCAACAGCTTTGAAACCATGAAAGAAGAAGCATTTCTCATCCACATGACATAAACCCCTTGAGGAGATATCCTAGAATCCTCTATGACATGAGTTTTTCTTCGAGTAGGCAAATTAAATGCTATCCAATGTCTGAAATGTACCTATCAAGGGATATTCCAAATAGGCTTGACCAAAATTCTCAATATCAAATAAAGAAGAACAACCAATATGATACATTATACCAATTATAGATCAAAATAAATCCAAATCATGAAAAAACATAATCCATTACAATTAAAATGTGACAAAAAAATAATGAATAGGACAGAACAAAGGTACACATATAAAACTCATATAATCAAGCTTCAAACATAGGTCTTACTAGGTAAATCATTCATGACAAGAAAAATTCCTAGAACCTATGGGAAATATATAATAAATTAATTGGATTGTTACCTATGTTTAAATGATGATTTAGAAGCATGGGGTCAACATATCTATACATAAGCACTACCAAATCATAGAACTATTCCTAAATTGACACTATTTTGAATCAAAGGATAATGGTCAAGTAGAAACAAGAACCTAATGGTATATCAGCATCAAACATACCTGAGATGATCCATTATTGATAATGATCTTCATCCAAAGGTTTTGTAGATACAAATTCCTATAATATGGGTGTAAATTCTTAGGGATAAGAGAGTTATATTGACCAATAATGAAGAAGAACTTATTGTATTAATAATTCAAGATGGATTTTTTTGATATCTAACAGAGGTGTTGGTTGGTAGGGAGAGAAAAAAAATGGAGTGCATTCATAGTATTATTGGAGTCAGATGGGGTCTAATAAAAAATAATAGTGACCATTAGGCATTTTTTTTAAAAATACCCACAAACTTTCCTTCCCCAATCAGATCCATCAAAAACCACCATCTAGTTGGTGGCCTCCACTAGCTTCCCAATGGTTTTTGGGTACTTATACCTTTATTAAAGAGAAACACCATATTTCTAGTTGATTTGGAAAAATATCACTTATATCTAGGAATTGTACAAGTGAATCATTGGATTCACACCAGATATATATTGGGACTATTTTAGGTTAAAAATATATAAAAATTCACCTTACCCATTATTGGCCATGTTTTCTTATCCCAAATCTCATTATACATCATAAAAAATATTTTTAAAATTCTCAAAATAGAGGTAAAAAATTCAAAATATAGTGATAGCTAAATATAGGTGTCGCAAAAATGAACCTCATATTCCTTTATGCTCTTGGAGTATAAAGAATATCATATACAAAGAATATCACTAATTTTATGAGGTAATAACTATGTCCTCCATACATTAAATCCCAGAATATAGTTAGAGCATTAACGAGTCTAAAATTAATTACTATGAACACGTAGTTCCATAACATCTTCAAAAACAATTGTAAGGGATATCCTAATTCCTCACATTTTCCCAATGATATCTGAACTTTAAATACACTATAGTGAAGTACTAGTATTCATGTAGTCGATTGGACAAGTTATAATAAATTTGAAGATCATATTTTTTTCTTCTATATAATGATTTTTTGAGTTTAGGATAATCAATAAAAGGCACACTAAACCACTCTTCTTCAAAATTTAATGGATTGACACATAATAGAGTAAACCACTTGAGAATATAAACCCTTTATCTAGATTCTATTATATTTTCTTCTTCATCTATTAAATATCCACAATAATCATTATATATAGAGTCTGGGATATTGGTAAATCTATACTACTATCATTGGACAGTTTTTATGGTATGGGTAGTTCCCTAAAAAATAATATTAAGGTGATCTAAATTAATAATACCTGAGAGTGTCCACACAAGAAAACTACTACATTTCTGTTGAAGGGAAACCAACAATGAGAAAAGGGATGATCAACATTTTCTACTCTTGAATCAAAAATATCAAACACCTTGTTCTCCCTACACCATATATTAATAACATCCAACCACAATCCAAGAAGCATTTCTCATCTATGTATAATGTAAGTGATGTTAAATTCACCTTTAAGCATCCACTGAATTTAACATAGAAAAACTATTGAGTCCATCTCCACTAACTCAAACATGGTGTTTTTCACTTGGCACATGTAATGACCCTTATTTTATGAAAAAAAAATCATTTTATTTCAATGTCTTATAGATAAAAAATGCACTATTTTTTATTTTTTTTATTATTATTTGGTTAAAATTGTCATTAAGAATCATTATCTTCATTAATATTTCCATTGAACATAGATCTTATGACTAAAATAATATATATGGTTTTTAAAAAATAATCCTTTCGACCATGAAAAATAGAGTGAATGGCCTCATGCAGTAGACTAAAGACATATGACACCCAATTTTCAAAGCTCATAAAGGAGGTAGCTTCACTGGGATTTGTTCTTGACCAATCCCAAGCTAAGCTTTAAAACGTTAATCTTGAGTGGAATTTCCTGTGAGAGAAGTGCAATTTAATAGAGATTATAACCCAACTATTCGCATCCATGCCACCCCAAGAGTATCTCACAATCACACAACATACCCTTAGGTATTATGTGGGTGTTGTAATAGGTTATGTAATAAGGAATTAGTTACAAAATTTGTAATCCCTTTTAATAAATAAAACTCTAATTCCATCAATTTCTTTATAAAAATAGTATCTCTTAAAAATTTTGATGAATTTGATAAATTTATTTTTCAGAAAAAAACACTACATTGAGAAATATATAAATTGTTATACAACACTAAGTGTTTTAAAAATAATATTATAAAAACTTCTTAAAAATTATGATTAAATGAGTTTCCTCTCTATAAATTATTCAGCAATCGGTTTGATAAGAGTTATATTTTTTATACGATATATAATAATCTGTATACATTAATTAATTAATTTGTTTTTGAAATAATTAATAATTTAATAAAATATTTTTATAAAATAACATTTTTTAATAATAAATGAGTATATTATTTCTATGAAGTGAAATTTAATTTTTACTATGGTTAGAAAACAATTTTTTTCAAAACTAAGGAATTGTCTATAAATTATAGTCTTCATTTTGAAAGTGAAAATTTACATATTTAGAAAATTATTTAGATAAAATAAATATTTTTATTCGAATCAAGGTGGAAAAATAACCCACCAGTTATTTTTTCATAATGTTTTGAGATAGTGAATGTTTTGGGTATAAATTAGATACTGTATAAACAAAATATGTGTTATATGACATCCAAATTTCCTGAAAATGATGTAATAAATACAATAATGGGTATTCTAAATATTTTATATTTTTATTATTAAAATAATGTCATTTTATAATTGTTTAACTTATTTTATAAAGCTTTATTGAATCCTCCAAAAAATATAACATATTTTATGATTTTAAATTCATTTCCATGAGAGTGTAACTCATCTGCACATAATAAAATGAAACATTTAATATTGTTTGACTACTGTCCTTATAAAATAATTCATTCCACTTCTATTTGGAGAAAATCATAGGAAAATCTATTTGATGTTTTGTTGTTTTGAATATTTAACCAATTGATTCCCAAACATAAGTTTGTGAAATATTAAACAATTCCCCTCTCATTTCTTATAAAATCCCACACAATCCCCCACATATCCTCAGAAAAAATAATTGGATAATGGCCATAATATACCCTCCCTTATCTATAATACACTCAAGTCACCCCATGTTCTCAATAATACCCTCTTCAGGCATTTAATATCACACACTAAAGTAAGGGATCCTCACATTCATTCCTTTTTCATTTTTATCCATGTTTCTTCATGCTGTTATAAAATTTTATTTTCAATTACAATGTATGGGGTATGATTTAGACCCTCCACCGTACTTCCATCCATATTTATTAACGATTAGATACCACTTTCTTTATCATTAATTCCATTCATGTACACCTGTTACCATGCCGAAATTTCATAAGGGATCCTCTCCTCTTATTTGCATTGATGTATGTCTCCCATATCATGCATCAAAATTCGATTTTATATGTTGTGTTATTATGTTACATGATCCCCATACTCTCTAATTCATGTATAAATGATGATATACCCCTTTATCTCTCATAATCCCAAATTTTTTATTTCCATATGCGACATAAGGATACCGAAATAACACCACGATTTTCAAAGCAAAAATCATTTTATAGTGAATACCATACCCATTTATCTATCAAGGTTATTAACCCTTATGAAAATATACTTATTTAATGGTTCATACATGTATTTATTCCACATTCCTTAATCGTTTAATGACATATGATGTTGAATGGTTCCATGTAATATGATACATGTGGCACACATATGCATGAACTGAATGGTTTATGAAGGGTGCACCCTAATAGAACTCTAATGCATTAGGTAATGTTTAGTATCATGATATTCCATGTGAAATGAGCCTTGGATCATTCTAATATCATGTTGTATATTGTTTCCACATTTTCATGACAAGATAATCATGATATACCATGCCTCTGTGTTCATGTTTCTCTTATGATCCATTGGTATTCCTATTTCCAAACATGTATTATAATATTCATGTAATGCCTTGGTTACTACCTTAATGAGCATTATATCTCGAACTTTTCTTATGTATGTCCTCATGTTATCCTAAGCAGTGTTATGTACAAAGGATTGGGTTGGCCATGTAAAAGAAGTTTTAAATAAAGATATTGTATTTCATGTTTTAATTTGTGGTGTAATATTTCTAATTTCTCAATACACTAGACATCTCTATCCTCTGAGTTTTCTACTGTACATGTTGATATAATAAATCATGTTTAAGTGTGTAATAAAGAACATGGTTCTTATAGCTGGTATCATAAGATAGGCATAGCTATTTTGGGATTAGTGTTATTAAAATGTATTAATGTATTAGGGATAAGACAGAGTATATGAAAATAATCCCTAGATTTTGGTGAAAATTGATTAAGGTGTTTATAAAAAAATACATTCCTATCTGGATACGAACAAGTAGAGGTGGCTCGTGCACAGATGTATCTAGGGGTAAACCTAGAAACACTTCTTTGAGCTAGACTAGAAAGGTAACTGATGCATGATAATGGGACATTATACACTCTTAGTTCGACACTCCCAAGGTATATGATTTGGTAAGTTCATTAGCATAGTCTAAACTATTATTATGGTAATAAAAAAAATTCCCCTAAGAATATTTGTTTGTAATTTGATCATGGATAATATAGATTGAAGCATATAAATTCATAAGTTAAAAAAATCAATGTAATTTATATGTTATCCCTTTTTTTCATTGTATTCCCCTTTATGTGCGTAGTTAACTTACTCCTCTATTTTATTTTATTCTTTATAATATATTTTAATAAGAGGAATCTGGATAATAGCTGATGTGAAGATCAATGTGATGACTGTTTTAATAAAATTCCTAATCCAATAGACGTAGGAATCACAAACTTTGTCACATTACTCTCTCAGTTAACTAAATTTTCGAACAAGATCATGGGTGAAGATAAATGTCTAACCCCCCTAGAAATGAAAAAGATTCATTCAAGTGCATCATTGGATCACGTCCTCTTACATTCAATAGATCATCTGATCTATCATTCTCGGAATGGTGGATTAACTCCATTGAGAAAATCCTCTCAGTCCATCAATTTTCTGAACAAGTGATGGTTATTATGGGTTTTTATCGTATGGAGGGTGAAACTGATCAATGGTGGAAATTTTTATAAAATATGACTATAGAGGAAGAGATTGAGGTGTTGGAAGGAAAGTATTTTCAAAAAATTATATTCAATAAATATTTTCCTCGCACCCTCTGACTTATGATGGAATGGGTCTTTCATTCCCTCATACAAAAAGACGACGAATCCATCAGAGATTAAGAGGAAAACATGAAAAGGATTTCACGATATGCCTCATGCTTCATTTTTACCCAGGAATATAAGGTTGAACACTTATTTGGTGGGATAAAACCTAGCTTATGAAAATCTGTAGTGGTCCTTGAATTTGATATCTACGAAGAAATTTTTTTATGTGCCCTCAAAGTTGAAATGTAGATTGCAGAATCATAAGGGTATCATGTGGATAAAAAGTGGAATGTGGACAATAATTATGGCGGTCCAATGGATAAATCCAATAGTTATAAGAAATTCCTGCACCCCACTATCCAAAGGTACGAAAATAAGCACTTCAGAAAGTGCCTAAAGGGGATGAGGAAATGCTTTAGGTGTATAAGAGAAGGGCACCTGACCATTAATTGCTGACATGAATAACTCTTTATTGTGATAGAGGAGAGGAACACTCTTTTCAAAACTCAACACATTATTCATTTTTATAGATGAAAATATTTGGGGCACATTAAGAAGCACTTCCCAAAGAAAATGGTTTTTTGGGGAAACCAACAACCTCTAAGGCAGTAAGGGTGTGGTTTTTCCATCACCACAATATATGTGAATCCTGACAATTATGTTGTGACAGGTACTGTAGTTATTCATTAAAGGATTGAAAAAATATATTTTTATTATGGTTCTATTCATTCTTTTATATCCATAATGATTAGTATAAAAATAGAAACACAATCACAAATATTGGATGTGGAGATTTCAGTAAGAAAAATAAATGCAGAAATTATTTCATCCCATTAAATAAACTCCTCACCTATCACAATTTATGGATTTCACTTCCTAGGAAATATCATCATACTCCCTTTGGTGGAATTTGATGTAATTCGTGGAATAAAATAGCATTCCCTATATAGTGCCAATATAAATTTTTGTGAGAGGGAAATCACTCTCCATATAGATAATGGACCCCCGATTTAATAAAAGTGTAGGAAGGAAGTTGAATCTTCTTTTCCACCATCATCTCAAGTGTAGATAGTACTTCCCTATGAGAATGTGTATCATTCAAAGAATATTGAGTCTAAGGAAGAAACCGTCCTCAAAGGCATGACAATTGTGGGGGAATTAGATGACATGTTTTCTAAGGAATTGAAAGGTCTTCCTCCTAAAATAGATGTGGAAATATTGATTGATCTAATATATGTGGAATTACCAATATCCAAGACTCCATATAGAATGGTTGTTATAGGGAAAGAGTAGATAAATAAAAAACTACATGGGAATATATATGAAGGGCTTATAAGCCCAAGTGGTTCACCATGGGGTACACTAGTCATATTCATCAAGAAGAATGATGGGACAATGCGCCTTCGCATTGATTATCGTGAGCTCAAAAAAATCATGATGAAGAAGAGGTATCCTTTTACATGATTTGATGACTTGTTTGATCAGTTATGTGGAGCACTATAAATCCCCAAGCATCCACAATATGCTAATCTTTGAATAATACAATAGCCGGTGTTGTACACAGCTCTGAGTTCAAGCACACCACGACCAATCAAACTAGCCGATTAAAAAGTTGTTATGAATAGTAATACACACTTTCTGAAATTTTATAATTTATTTTTTCATAATTGAATTCATTTTTTGATTCATAATGTCAAAATTATTTTTGGGTGAATTTTTGGTATTTTTCTGAAAACTTTCAATTTTTGTTGAATAGTGAAAAACACTGTGAAATTGTTTAAAACCATCTTTTTATTTAAATAAATAAATAATTTTTTAAATTTATTTTAATATAAAAATAGACACATTATACCTATATTAATAGTATGTAATTTATTGGATACTTTTTATAATAAGATTATATATATATATTTGTATTGAAATATTTTACATCTTTTACCCACCAACTAGGGACTTTTCCAAATTTTCATAAAACGTAATTTTACCAGTTCTGTGTATTGAATATCTAAAATATGACTCACACTATTTTCATAAATATGTAAAATGTGGTTCAATATGATGAAAATAGGTTTTGGTGAATAGTAACTTTTGAATTTTATTTTCCACTATTCAAAGTAAACAGTGTATTTAAAGGTAAGCATAATATTATAATAAAATAAAATTAACCCATCACATGTCATAATTCTATTGGATATGTTTATATGGACCAAAAGGGAACCTCAGGACAAAAATATGATGGTTTTTTATCCACTTGGATTAGATTTGGACATTTATTATATTTTATTTAAAGAATAGTTAAAAGTGTAAAATTCATATGTTAATAAGTAAAAAAAAATTTATATGGTGGTACATAAGATAAATTAAACAATAAATAATTATTATAAATATAAAAATATTTTCTACAACATATTATTTTATTTATAATTTTTAGACATTAATAATTATATTTACTTATGACATAATGATGGTGCAATAATTACTATATTAATGAAAGATTAAAATAATTGATATTATAAATAATATAATAAATATAAATTGAAAACATTTATCCCATACATGAATTTAATAAGATAATAATACATTTTAGGGTTTATTAACATTATTTTTATTGAATTAGTCATGTTGTTATGACTTTTACAAAACCCAAATACTAAATAGTGTCAAAATTAACATAAATGAGTTTTACAAAAAAATACGATTTTATTAAATTATTTAATAGTCATAAAAATCTAAGATTTGGCCAAATAGATTAAATAATTTTATATATGACATTAACTAACCACTTGACGTGGTCTTGTAATTTTAGAGTAACTATATAAAGCATTTAGTGTAAAAATAAAAAATGACATGGTAAAAGGAAAACTATTTATCTAAGGGTCAAATCTAAAATATATGGTTAATGTGGTGAACTAAACATGTCTAAAACCAATATTATGAGATTTTTTCGACCCATACCATCCTTATCTTCAAAATAAATTAATTTTAAACTATTATAAACTGAATATAATGTCATAATAATTTATTTTTTCAATCTTTTCCAAAAGTGTCCCTCACATCTCTTATAAAATGGTACTTCCCCTTATTTAAAATTCACAACTCCAAATCAATTTTTCTCAGCCATAACCTACTAAAATATCCTCGAAACTATCCTCAATTAAACCTAGAGTCATTAAATTTTTCAAAAAACAAACCTAAGGAGCCCTTTTGTTCAAATCAATAGGAAGCACCCAAAGAAGAGGTAATTATTTTGTCACCACATTCAAAGTTCTATTCTTTTTATACTTCCTATTTCAATGATTAATCAATACTGAATAATATATCATGTTATTTATGCATACTAATATGTTATTATAAATATGGTACAACCATATTCATTATTCTATCTATCCTATGAATGAAAAAGTCACCATAAATGCGTACGTACATCCTATCATTTCCACATTGTGGTGTAGATTGTTATCCAACACTTAATTATTTTTATGGGAATATTAATGAGTATCATTTTTGTAAATAATTAATACATCATGTTAATGATTCTTTATATATCATATACCACCAATTACATATGATTTGACCACTAGTAGAATGATATTGTTGCTCGTGCTTACGTCTGACTTACCGTCACCACTGCGCGAAGAGATTTCAGTACCCATAATAACAATTAATGAATAATTTTCATTTGATGATTAAAACTTAATGATTAAGAACTTAATATCATTGTTTATATGAATAAAATACTAGTTATCCATAAGAAACATGACTTTCGTAATGAATCAAATAATTGAAAACGAATCTATTAACACCTGAAATAGTGATACTACTGAAATATTATTAACAAAGAAATATTAGAGGATTATATATGATATAATATTTATGTATATAGATCATTTATAATTAAAAAAATTATATAACCCTTATACAGGAGGATAACGTACCATTAACTAAGGAAATGTACAATGTAATGGTTAATTTTACAATCTCTTTATTATCCGAGGTTATTAGTACGTAAGTATCTACTTTTACTTCTTTATAATCCACATTCGTGTTTCATAATAATGTATTTCCAATTTTTTTTAACAATTTCTTATATTTTGGGTGAAAGTCACTTATACCCTTGTTTGAATTTTTATAAATTTTTTTGAAAGGAATCGGTCCATGGTTTTCAAAAGAAGGTACTTTAGGGCCTTTTCGACAAATAAATGAAAGAATGTTTTTCAACTTATACGGTAGGTGTGGATATTCTCTGTCATTATAAAAAAATTAAAGCATGACTTGAAAATTTATAAGAATATTTTCAAAATAATTTTTTTTTGGTTTATAATTAGGCATCTTTTAAATTATTTCATAGTAGAAAGAGATATTTATCTAAAAAAATTTTGGATTGATTTCAATTATGTCAACATAAATTGTAAGATTTTAGTTTTAATTGAGGTTGATTTAATATGGTACAATATTCCATATTATATTGATAGATTTAAGATATTTTGGAAAGTGGATGTGCTATTTTTAGGCATTTCCCAATTTATGGTTAATTGATTATCATTTCATATACTAATTTCATATGAATGATTATGTTATGTTTCTCCATTTTCATTTCAAAAATGCATTGGATGTAGTAGGTGAAGGGAGTGTCCCAATATATCCCCTCAATGAATTGGTAGGCCTTATGACACAAATTATTGTCTTGGCCCAAGGCCGTGACAATATTTTTATTTGTATCTTTGGAAAGAGGCCTCGACTACAAGGTTAAGATGTGTGACATTATGCATTCTATCATTATGATATTAGCTATTGATATTACATGTGATTATTAGAATAGTAGTATTTCCATGTAAATATTTAAATGTAATTATTTTATTTATCTATTTTATATTATGATGAATTTAATGATTAAAATTCTTGTGTTTTAGTCTTATAAATTTCCTTAATTTTTTTGCATATTTATGATAGTTTCTGCTATTGTTATCCTTATTGAGCATCTGATCTCACCCCTTTCTTGTGTTTTATATTTCCCAAGATACGAAGAAGTATATTATTACTATCCTATAGGGATAGGCTAAGAGAAATAAATTTGCTAAAGGAGACACCGTTTTTTTCTTCATTTCATAATTTAATGTAAAACTTATATATGTATCTAGTACTTCCAAGGCAACTGATGTAAAAGGTATTTCGGGACATGATATATTGTGATCATGCCAATTTTATGTAATGATGAACTGAATTTGGGCAACTGGGGTCAGGTCATTACAGTTTTTATCATATGATTTATAGTACAATCCTAGGAAACATGATTTTGAAAAACATTGATTAGAGAACATTACCCTAAGATAAAATTTGAGTATTTTTATAGAAAAACATCCTAAAATTTTGGTAATGTAGATATTATGTTGGTATCCCAGGAAGTAAATCCCTGTCCGGATACTACAAGTGTACATGGTTGTAAAACATATGTACATAGGAGTGAAAAATATGAGGCGTTTCAAGCTTGACTAGGGGTATCCAGGTACACAACAGTGGGCATTATTGTGCACTAGGTTTGGCAATCCCAAGGGATATTCTTAGGATAATTCAAATTTTTTATATAAACATTATTAAGTATTTATGATTAAATACTTCTCCAAGGAAAACATTTTTATGATTTTGAATTCAATACACAAATTGTTCAATTTATGTTAAGTATTTTATATGTTTGGAATTATGCATTGTGATTCATAAACTAATCTAGTGTATGAATTTGTTTAGAAATGAAGTTTAATGGGAGTAATGGAAACCATATCAATACACATAATCCATGTAGGCATTTCCCAACTATTAAAGATAATTATAGTGGATATGGTGATGCAACTCGTACTGAACAACTTATAACCATACTGGGACAACTAACTCAGGTTATGAATAATAACCTCACATGTATGGAGCAACCTCATCCACAACACAGAGGATAAATTTTTCACTCCTTCATGATGAAACAACTACAAACATTAATTTTTACTACAAATCCATTTTTATCTATGCAATGGATAAGTTACTCAGAGAAAATATTTCATGCTTTGGGGAGTAGTGAAATAGGAAATGTTGTTATGGCGGTTTATTTCCTCCCAGGAGATATAGATCTGTGGTGGTCATTAATTCAAAACACAATAGAAGAAGAAAAAGAATAAAATATAAAATTTATGGAGTTTAAATATCTTTTCATAGAAAAATAAATTCCTCGTGAACATCGAACAGATATAGAAAGGAAATTTCTATGTCTGAGGAAAAAGGAGGATGAGAATGTCACATTGTATTTGGATAACATTACAATGTTATCATGTCATGCTTTAGATAATATATGTAACCCAAGATATAATATTGATTGATTCATTAATGGGTTAAAACCCTTTCCTCATTTAGAAATAGTCTATAAGTCCATCATATATTAAGAAGATATAGTCTCAACCGCTACCATGACAGAAAAGGAATTCTCTATGTATTATGAATTTAAGGTGAATAAAGAGAATAAGAGATCTTCTAAACACTCTGGAAAAGGAAATAATGGGAACATGGGAATATTTTAATATCTATACTATAGTAATTGTAGGAATAACTAGGGGTACATTTCAAAAGGGGATGAGAGTTTGTTACAATTATGGAGAAAAAGGCCACCAAGCTTGTGATTTCAAGGGGAAGAAAGATGATGTCAATGTTCAATGCTACAATTGTACAGAAATGAGGAATTATGAAAATGAATTTCCTAAGAATCATGGAAACTTACCTCAGAAAAGGAAAAGGGATAGAGGCCAAGATTAAGGGATAACAACTACTCAGGTTGAAGTTACAAATGACATGGTGGCAGTTATTTTAATCATTACCTCAAAATTAGCCACTGATTTATTTGATTCTAGGCCATCGTATTCTTCCATATCTTCTTAGTTTCCCATAATATTAGATATTTCAAATTTGACATAATAAGGGAGTTTTCAGAAAAAACTCCAAAGGTAAATATCCTTGGAAAAAATTTTGTAAATCAGTTACCATGATAGAATATAAATGTTCTTTATCTGATGTTCTTATTGTATTACCCATTATTGAATTTGATAGAATCCCTAGTATGGATTAGTTTTCTAACCATGATGTGAAAATTTAATTTAAGAAGAAAGATGTTTCAACTTTTTGGGATGAAAAGGAATCCATTATCTTTAGAGAAGAAACATCACCATATGATTGTCATCTAGATCCACCCATAGTAGCTCAACTAAATTCAATTGATTGGGAGGAAAGGAGTGAAATAACTATGGATTTTTAAAGGAATGTACAAATAGAGGATGTAGCTATTGTTCAAGAATATGTTGATGTGTTTCTAGAGTACTTTTATGGACATCCGACAGAACATGAAATTGCGTTTTACATTGACTTAATTCCTGCTTCAAGGGCCATATCGAATACACCTTTTATAATGGACATTATGAAATTACTAGAACTAATGAAATAACTAGAGGAATTTTGTAATAAAGTATTTATTTGTACTATTATTTCACCAGGGGGAGCCCCTATTTTTTTTATGAATAACGATTGATCTATGAGGTTGTGCATTGATTACAAGAGATCAACGCTATAACAATAATGAAAATGTATCCCCTATCTCGCATTGATGATTTATTCGATAAACTTAAATGGGATATATATTTTTAAAATATTGAACATTATCAAGATATCATTATTTGTGCATTAATAAGGAAGATATTCCAAAGACAACAATTTTAACTAGGTATGGGCATTACGAGTTTAGAGTAATTCCATTTGGACTGACTTATGCACCCTCTATTTTCATGGACTTAATGTATAGTGCTTTCAAGGAATATCATGATGAATTTGTTGTGTTATTTATTGATTATATCTAATTATACTAAATAATCTATGAATATCATGAAAATCACTTGCACACTATATTGAAATCTCTTAGATGAAATGAATTATATTTGAAGTTTATCAAGTGTGAATTTTAGATTCATGAAATTTATTTTCATTGCAATATTGTCTCCAAGGAAATAATCTCTATTGATCCTTCAATGAAAAGGGAAATCCATGAATATAAATCACCAATTTGTATAACTGAGGCACATATTTTTATTAGTTTAGCTGGTTTTTATCAGCATTTGTTCCAGAATTTTGCCCGATTGGCTAACTCAATAACCATACATACACGTAAAGGGGTTAAATTTTGTATGGAAAAAATGTGTGGAGAATATTTTGAATAATTGAAGATAAGAATAGTCAATGCTCAAATATCAACTCTTCCATCAGGGAATGATATTTTTGTTATTTATAGTGATGCATCAAACAATAGACTTGGTTGTGTCCTAATGCAGAATGACATAGTTATTTCCTATGCATCATGGAAGGTAAACATTCATGAACAAAACTATCCCACTCATGATCTTGAGTTAGAATCTATAATCATTGGTCAACAGATATAGATACACTATCTCTGTGGTGAAACATGTGATATATACATTGATCATAAGAGTTTGAAGCATATTTTCTCATAGAAATAACTCGACATGAGGCAAAGGTGATGGGTCGAACGACTCCAAGATTATGATTTCACTGTACACTACCACCCAGGGTAGGAAAATAAGGTGGCGTATTCTTTGAGAAGAAATGATCATGGGTATTTGAACAAGATGAGTGTTGAAAAGGATTTTATAACTATAGATCTAGTAATGATAGATATGGGAATAATCATTAAAGGAGTAACATCAATAAATTTTCAAATGTATTCCAAACCATATTTACTAGAAATAATAAAATGTTCTTAGACTGATGATAAATATTTTCAAAAGAAAATTAATCCTGTCAATGATGGGAGACTGATTGACTTCGTATATGAAGATGGAAATTCGAAATTTGGGAATGGGTTTTGTTTTCCCTACATAACTCATCTATAATGGGAATTGTTGGATGCTGCTCATAGCTCTAATTTATTTATACACACTGGTATCACTATGTTTTATATATATTTGAAGGAACATTTCTGGTGGGATAAAATGAAGATGGAGATTTTAGATTATGTGTCAAGATTTATGGTTTGTCAATAGGTTAAGGATGGAAGTTAATATCCTTGAGGATTCCTGAAACCTCTCCCCATACATGAGTGGAAATGGGATGATATTACGATGGACTTTTTCATGGGGCTACAAAATAATCCTAGAATGAATGATGTAACATGTTTCATTTTTTATTATCTTACCAAGTGAGCACAATTTCATTCAATAAAAGAATATTTAACAATTCAATGTTTAGAAAGACTATATATATTAATGATTTTGTAATACTTTAGGGTGTACCTTTATCGATTATTTTTTATCACGATCCCAATTTTACAACATGATTCAGGAAAAGTCTTCAAAAATACAAGTATATTGATCTCTGTTTGAGTACTTCCTACCACAGTCAAACTGATGGACAATCAGAACAGACTATTCAAAACATGGAAGAAATGTTGAGAACATTCTCACATTAAATTCATGGTATATAGGATCAGTATTTACCTCCAGTAGAATTTTACTATAACAATATCTTACATTCAAGTATTCATATGGCACTATATGAAGCATTATATGGAAAGAGATGTCGCACACCAACATGTTGGGATTTTGTTAGTCAACAAAAATTCATAGGCCCAAAACAAATTGAGGAAACAATAACAAAAGTGATGATTATCCAAACCCACATCATAATAGTTCAAAGTAGGCAAAGGAGCTATTCTGATAACTGAAGGAATGATTTGGAATTTCTAGTAGGATATCACTTTTTTGAAGGTATCTCCATAGAAGGGTGTTATAACATTCAGTATGAAGGTTAAATTAAGTCCAAGGTACATCGAACCTTTTGAAATAGTATAATGAATTAGTGTTGTGCCCTACTATTTGGAAATGCTTCCAAGTCTCTGTGATGTTTATGATGTGTTCCACGTATCGATGTTGAGAAAATAAATGTCGGACCCAATACATGTACTCACCTATGAAGAAATAGAACTGGAACCTGATTTGTCTTATTATGAAGAGCCTTTCAAGACTCATTAAACCAAAAAACAAGTGCTGAGAAACCGGACGATTCTTCTTGTAAATGTTCTTTGGAGAAACAATAAAATGGAATAGGAAACATGGGAACTAGAGAAAATTATGATGAAGAACCACTTGAATCTTTTTATACAGTAATATTCATGAAATTTTGAGGAAGAAATTATTTGAAGGGGGAAAGAATGTAATTCCCCATGCTTCAATGGTACACTTATCTTTTAATAATACAGTATCTTTTGTTGTATGCAGCTCTGAGTTCTAGCACACCACGACCAATCAAACTAGCCATTTTAAAAGAAGTTTTGAAAAGTAATACCCACTTTTTGAATTTATATGAATTTTATTTTTCTAAATGGACTTTATTTTTGGATTAGGAATATAAAAATTATCTTAGGATGATTTTTATGGCATTTTTCATGAAATCTTTCAATTTTTGATGAATAGTGAAAATTTTTAAAACCAATATTTTATTTAATTAATTAATAATTTTATTTAAATTTATTTTAATATAAAAATAGATACATAATACCTATATTTTATCAATTTAATTTATAGGATCCATATTATAATAATATTAAATATATAATAGTTTATTGAACTATTTGACCTCTTTTACACACCTTCTAGGGACATTTGCAAATTATCAAAAGATGTAATTATAACGCTTCCATGAATTTAATTTCAAAAATACAATAGAAACATTTTTCATCAGTGTGTAAAATGTGGTTAAATACGATTGAAATTATTTTTGGTGAATTGTATCCTTTGAATTTTAATTACCACCATTAATAGTAAAAAGGGTAATTAAAGGTAAAAATAATATTATAATAATATAAAATTTCTCCAAAAATGAACAAATTCTATTAGATAAATTTATGTTGACCAAAATCAACCATAGGTCAAAATATGATACTTTTTATTATCTTGGATTAGATTAATAAATTTGTTGTATTTTATTTAAAGAAGTGTTAAAAGTGTTAAATTCAAATTTTATTAACTAAACCATTTCTAATATAGGGTTATACATAAGATAAATTCGACTATAAATACTAAAAAGAAATATAAATATATATTCGACATCATTGTATTTTTATTTATAATTATTAGACATTAAATAATTAAATTTTTCTACGGCACAATGATGATGTAGTAATTACATTATTAAGGAATGATTAAAATAATTGATATTATAAATAATAAAATAAATTTAAAATGTAACTTTTGATACTATACACGAATTTTATCGAGGAATATGACATGTTAGGGTGGATTAAATGTTTTATTTAGAAATAATAATGTTTTTATGACTTCCAAAAAAACCAAATACTAAATAGTGACAAAATTTTCATAAATGGGTTTTAAAAAAAAATATTTTATTAAATTATATAATAATACTAAAAAACTACAATTAAGAAAACCAAATTAGTTAATGTAAAATATTTCATTACATAACCAATTGAGGTTCTATTTTCATTTTAAAGTAAATATATTAACCATAATGTATAAAAATACAAGAAGACATGGTTATAGTTTAAATATTTAACTAAGGGTTAAATATAAAGGATAAGGTTACTATGTTGACTTAACTTCCCTAAAACCTATTTTTTGTTAGTATTTAGACCCATACCCACATTATCCTCGAAATAAATCAATTTTGAGCTATTATAAATGGAAAATTATTTTTATAATAAATTAATATTTCAAACATTTCCTAATGTTCCCCTCACCTCTCTTATAAAAGGTTACTTCCAATTCTCTAAAATTCACACCTCCAAAGACATTTGGCTTGGAAAAACCATAATCAAATCTCCTTTAAACTACCCTAACATCATCTCATTTTCCTTAATTAGGTTTGAAATCCAACATATGGAGGCATTTTGTTCAAATAAAAAGGAAGCACTTGAAGAAGAGGTAATTATTTTATTATCTCGTTCAATGTTCTTTCCTTCTTCTACTTCCCATTTCTATGTTTTTTCCACAAAAAAATAATAAATCTAGTACCTTCTACATACTGATTTGGTAAAACCATATTCATTATTCTATCCATCCTATGAATGAAAATGTCACCATATGTTCATACGTATGGCTTACCGTCTCCACCTCATGGTGTAGATTCTTATTCAACACTGCATTATATAGATGGGTATAATAATGAGTATAATTGAGGTAGATAATAATCATAACATGTTAATGATTATTTATATATAATATACCATCCAATTAAATATGATTTAATCATCAATATTACTATATTATTGCTTGATCATACATACGGCTTATCGTCTCCATGACGCGGTGAGATTTCATTTCCCATCATAACCACTAATGAATAATTTTCATTTGATGATTAAAAAATAATGTTTAAAAACATAATATAATTATGTATATAAATCAAATAAATCCTACCAATTATAAACATTACTTACAAAAAAAATAAAGGATAATGAATAAATAAAAAATGTTAGTGTTTATTCATTTAATAGACAAACAGTTATACTACAGACAAATTTTTATCAAAGAAATATTAAAGGATTGTATATGATATCATATTTATATAAGTGATTATTTTATTATTTAATAACAATGACTTAAATAGTATACAAGAGGTTAGTGTACCCTTGGCTAATGAAAAGTACAATGTAAGGGTTAATTTAACAATCTCTTTATTATCCAATGTTGTTTATACATAAGTATCTACTAGGGCATCTTTATCATCCACATATGTGTTTCCAAAAAATGTTTTCCAAAATTATTTAATATTTCTTAGACTATGGGTTAATGCCTTTTATAAAATTGAAAGACTTTTTATATATTTTTTTTGAAATGAATCATTCCACTATTTTCCAAACAGGGTTCATTATGTCCTTTTTGAAAAATTAAGGAAATAATATTTTTTAACATATACAGAGGGTGCTTTTATTTTCTGAATTTATAAAAACATAAATACTTACATTATAAGATAATAATAATATTTTCAAAATAAATTTTTTCTTTTTATAATTATGCACCTTTTAAATTATTAGAAATTTGAAACAGATATTTTTCCCAAATAATTTTTGGATTGATTTTGTATGTGTCAAATCAATTGTTTGATTTTATATTTAATTTTATTTTATTTGTTAGGATACAATATTCCATATGGTATTTATATTTATATGATATGTTTGATTAGGTATGTTCTCATTTTATGTAAATCATGGTATAGGGTTTAAGTATTAATATTTTTCATGCAAGTTTAATACGAATTATTATGTTATGATTCACCCTTTTCCTAATATAAATGTGTTCGACATAGTATGTGTGGGGAGGGGCCCACTATTTCCCATCGAGGCATCAGTAGGTTCCATGAGACAAACTAGGGTCATGATACAAGGCAATGAAAATATTTTTATTTGTATCCTTGGCACGAGGCCTTGACTGTGAGGTCAATATTTCAAAAATTATGCATTCTATCATTATGAGAATAGCTATTTATATTTAATGTGATTATTAGATTAGTAGAATATTCATGTGAATAAGTAAATGGAATTATTTGATTTCTATTTTCCATTTTATGCTGATGTTTATGTTTAATAGGATTGTTTTTTAGTATTATACTTTTTCTTAAATGTTTATGCTTATTTATGATAGTTTCTACAAAATTTTCAACCTTAATGAGCATCTATGATCACCCCTTTCGTATGTTTTATTTTTCCCAGGATGTGAAAAAATATTTTATGACTGACCTATAGTGATAGGCTAAGGGATATGAGTGTGTTCAAAGGAGACACAATGATGTCTTTTTTATTTCATAATGTAATGCAGAACTTATGTATATATCTAGTACTTCAAAGGCTACTAACGTGATCATTATTTTGGGACTTTATCTATTATGATCATGCCAATGTTATGTAATGATGCACCGACTCTGGTTAATTGGGGTCAGGGCATTACATGAAAAATACATCTCCAAGGAGGATCTATGGTTGTGATATTACCATGTAAGGGTGAATAATGGAGATATACAGAAGACATATTTTCATAAAAGGTATAAGAACAATTAATTCATAGTAATTCTTTTTAGACTCACTAATGCTCTAGAAATCATCATGCACATAATTAATAGTCTTTAATGATTTCCTCGAATAATTTTTTTAAGTATTTCTAGAATATGTTCTAATATACTCAAAACCAAGGAGGAGCATGAGGAGAATATATTCACTGTACTAGAGACCTTGTGAAAGAAGAATGTTTATGCAATGTTATGAATGTTCGAGTTCTCATTGAAGGAGGTCTCATTATTGAGGCATATCATCACAAGAAATGGGATATCTATGGATCCCTCCAAGACCAAAGAAATTGATGGATGGATGAAGCTAAAATCTACGATGGATTTCCATATCAACCTTGGGTTAGATGGATATTATCACTGATATATGAGAAATTTATCATGATTTTCAAACCACAGTACTAAGCTAAATTGGAAGGGAGTCAAGTTTTATTGGAATGATGAATGCGAAGATAGATTTAAGGAGTGGAAAAGAAGTCTTACCACTACACCCATGCCCACTCTACCCATTGGTGGAGAACTTTTAATGGTTTTATGTGATTATTTGAAGAAGCTCATGGGTTGTGTACTGATGTAGAAGAAAAAATTCATTTCCAATGCTTCAAAAAATAGAATGTTCATGAGAAGAAATATCCAACACATGATCTAATGTTAGTTGTAGTAATCATTTATTTGAGAATTTGGTGAAATTACCTCCTTGGGGAGACATTTATAATATATACGGATCAAAAAATCCTCAAGTATATATTTAAAAAAAAGAGTTGAATATAAACCATAGAATATGGTTAGATATGATCGAAGACTATGACTACTCAGTCCATTACCACCCGAGGAAAGTGAACATGGTAGAATATTCTCTTAGTACAAATGACCCAATGATTCTATAATTGATTAGAATTGAAAAGGATCCAATATTATTAGATTTGATGAAGATGGACATGTGAATAATAAATAAGGGAACATTATCTATCCTTTCACAAACGATTTCATAACCGTCTATTTTGTAAAGGTTAATGTATGATCAAAAGTATTTTGTCGGAATTCAAAAATAAGTGGTAACTGTTATAAAAATATATATCCTTGGAGTTAAATTTTAAAGAATAATTAATTGTGTGATTTGGGTCAGGGCTATGTGTTCCATCAAATCTCGAGTTAATGAAATCATTTTTGGAAGATGAACATAGTTAGAATATATCCATTCACCTAAGAAACACAAAGATGTATAAATTTATGTTAGATAATTTTTGGTAGGATGAAATAAATAAAGATATCGTTATGTATACCTCAATGTTCCTAGTATGTCAGCATTTTAAGGCTAAGATGAAGATGTATAATGGGATAATGAAACCATTACCCATATGAACTGAGAAATGGGAGAAAATAACCATGCACATTTTCACCGAACATATGAAGGTGTCCTTATGAAATAATGCTATCTCTGTTGTTGGGTATCATCTTACAATGACTACACACTTAATTTCAATTCCATAGAATTTATTATTGGACCAACTGGAAAGACTATACATCAGAGAAGTGGTAAGGATTCAAGGAGTACCACTATCAATTATATCTAATTGAGATCAAATATTCACCTCTATATTCTTTAAGAGTCTCCAACATACTCTGAATACTAAGATAAACATCAACATGACCTACCATCCTCAAACTTATGGAAAATATGAGTGGACTATCCAAACACATGAGGAAATGTTGTGAGAATGTTCAATGGGCATCAAAGGTGTATGGGATTTACATCTTCATCTGATTGAGTTCTCTTACAATAATAGTTTCCACTCAATTATCCACATTTCTGCTTATGACACACTTTATGGGAAGAGGTTAATACCAAAATAATGTTGGGATGAAGTTGGGGAGAGAAATATTTTAGGTCCATAAATGTTTGAAGAAATAGTGGATAAGGTTAAGACCATCCAAAAACACATAAAAGTTGTTCCTAGTTGAAAAAAGAGTTATGCTGACAATTGACAACGAGACCTAGATTTTGATGTTGGATTCATGGAATTCCTAAAAATATCACCATTGAGGATTGTTATTAGATTCGGGATGAAGGGGATTCTTAGTCCAAGGTACATCAGCTGTTTTGAGACCCTCGATTCCATTATAGCAGTGGCCTATTGACTTGCACGCCCACTAAACATGTATCAAGTACATGATGTATTCTATGTACCAGCCTTGTGTTTGTATATACCTAACCCATTTCATGTACTCAATATATGTGTGGTACCATTGTTGAATGAAATATCCAATGAAGATAAGATAGTGAAGAACATATACCATTGAAAAAAATTTCTATGAAATACGATGATGTCCCTCATCATGGTGTTGTGGTGAAACCAAAAGTTTGAAGAAGAAATGTGGAAACCAATGGATGTGATGAGGTTGAGTTACCCCCATTTTTTTAGTGTAGGAAAATAAAATTTTGAGGGACAAATTTATTAAGGGGGAATGTTGTAACAACCCGATCTTTTACGATTAAAATTTTCTCTATATTAATGTCTTATATAAAACACATAAATATTTATTATTATTTTTATTATTATTGTGTTTAAATGATCATTAATTATCTTTACTATAGAAAAAATATTCATTGAACAGTTATCACTCGATTAATATTAATATAAGGTTTACAAAAAAATAAACTTTTCAATACAGATAAAGAGAGGATGACCTCGTCCAGTAGACTTAGTTCATACATAGATCATTTTTCGGAGATCATAAAGGTAGTAATGTCAAGCATCTTCACCCATGAACAGGCCAATGTTGAGCATCAAGACCTTAAAATTCTGTAGAATTTCCTTTCGGGGAATTTAATGTGAATAGAGATTACCACCCTAGCAATGTTATCAGACCCACCCCAAGAGATTGTCACCTTCTCACACCTTACCCATAGTATTTGTGTGGTTTTTATAAGGGAAAATGTAATAAGGTATTATTTTCTTATTATTTAATCCATTTTTATAAATATTAGTCTAATTTGATCAACTCTTTTATGAAAATTGTCATTTATAAAAAATTATGATTTTGATAAATTGATTTTTCGGGTAAAAATTTTACTTTGATAAATACATTAATAATAATATTAAACAAATAATATTATTAATATTATAATAAAAAATTATTATAAATTATGATTATATCAGTTCCTAATTTATAAATGATTATGTATTTAGTGTGATAAGTGTTATATTTTTTTACGATAAAATTGAATGTGTATATTTTAAAGAAGTATTGAATTTTTAAATAATTAATATTTTAATAAAAAAAATTATCAAATTAATGTAATGAATAATAAATTAGTATATAATTTTTATGAAGACCAATGACATTTTATTTCATTTTAAAAGTAAAAATTCACAAATTTAGAAAACTATTTAGATAAAATAAATATTTATTTTGGAATCTATATGATGAAATTAACAAATAATGAATTTTTTATATTTTTTTTGAGATAATCGAATTCTGGTTAAAAATTAAATACTGAATAAATAAAATATTTCTTTTAGGACATCATAATGACCCCAAAATGATGTAATAAATACTATATTGGGTTTTTCGGCCCAATAATGTTTTACCCATTTATTTAATTTGATTTTAGATTTGTTTTAGTTATTTTATTAATCCTTAGTGAATCCTCTAAATATATAATATATTTTATGATTTTAAATTCATTTCCTTGAGAGTGTGACTCAGCTTAACATAATAAAGGGAAATATTTTATTATGTTCATCCATTTTCACATAAAATAATGTTTTTATCTATTATTTGTATGAAAACATGGGAAAAATATGGAAAGGTTTGTGGATTTAATATTTAATTGTATAGATTCCAAAATCTACATTTTTGAAATATTTAAGAATTCCCCTCTCATTTCATATATAATCACAACCATCATCATACTTCTATTCAATCAAAATACATGGAGCACATCCCTAGTCTAACCTAACCTCCCTATAATCCTCCAAAGGCACCACATGCTCTCTAAAAGCCCCTCTTCATGCTTTTGATGTCACACACTAAAGAAAGGAATCCTCAATTTCTTTCTGTTTTCCTTTTTATCCAAGTTTCATCAAGTTTTTATACTCTTTTATTTTCAATGAAAAATGTTGGGGTATAATTAAGCACCACCCCCATAATTCCCTCAATATGTTTGAAATATGAAATACCACTTTCTATATCATTAATTCCTTCAGTGTACACTAATAACCATGCTGAAATTCTGTAAGGTATTTCTCTATTATTATTTCCATTCAATAATATATACAATATTATGCATATATATTAGATTTAATATGTTTTTATATTATGTAACAAGATCCTCGTACTGTCTATTTCATGTATAAATGTTGAGAATCCACTTTCTCTATCATCAACCCTACTAATGAACTTCTATATGACGATGTTATGTGGAAGAAATTGTACCGCTATTTTCCATGCCAAAATCATTATGTAGTAAATTCCATACCCATTTCTCTATCAAAGGTATTACCCATTATGCACACATATGTAATTATTGGTACATGTATGTATTTATTCCACATTATTTAATCATGGAATAACTTATAAGTTTTAATGATTGTGTGTTATGAGATCCATGTGGCACACTTATGCATGAAATGATATTTTTTTGAAGGGTGCGCCTTGATAGTGCTCCAATGCATTGGGTAATGATTAATATCATGATAATCCATGTGAAATGATGTTTTACTCATGCTAATTCATGTTAAATTCTGGTGTACTCATGCTAATTCATGTGAAAGAAGGGTTTACTCATGCTAATCCTTGTGTAATGATACTTGGCTCATGATCATATCATGTTTTATGTTATTACCACATTCCATGTTATTATAATCATTTTATATAATTTATTTATGTAAATGTCTCTATTATTACTAATTTATATTCCAAAATCCTAATAGGTATAGTATTCTTCATGTTATTCCTTATTTAATCCATTACTGGGCTTTATAGCTCAACCTTTTCTTATGTATGTCCTCAGGTTATCCCATGGAGTGTTAAGTACGAATGAATGAGTTGTTCATATCAATGATGTTTGAAATAAAGATGTTGTCTTTAATGTTTTACATTTTTATTAAATGTTCCTAATTTACCAAGACACTAGACCTCTTGATACTTTGATTTGTTTTAAGTACATGGTTATGTAATAAATCATGTTTATGAGCGTAATAAAGAGTAGGGTTGTAATATAACAACTGAATTCCATTCATAAAAACACAATCCTATACCATTAAAGATGTTCCATTTCCAAATACCTTTCATATGTAATAAATAAAAACTCTCTGTTTGTCTTAAACCAACCCCCCATGATCTCCTAAATACATTATCCGTAAACATTAAGCTTGAGTCTTCTACTCAGAGGATTCCATATCCCCACTCCCATATTATCAAGGATGTAATTTTCCTTATTTTTAGTCATTTGAGTTATATATACTTCCTTATAATTAAATGAAGTCCTTTTTTTAAAAGTCAATTCCAATAGAGATCCATCCACCGCTGTACTCTAGAACAGAATTGCCGGGAGATTCTTTTAGGGATGGTTATCTCATTCATTAATAAAAAATGTTCGAATTAAACATATAAATACAATACCTACCCAATCTAGAATTTAATTTTACTAATGGTAAAATCCAATGGATTTTTATGATATTCATCTCAAAAATATTTAAAGTTGATGAGTTATATACTTGGGATGAAATAATTGACTCAATTTCCACTTTCATTGATAAATTAACTTCCCCATTTTGTGGTGGTGTCTGAATAGTTTTACTAAACATGTGTGATATGAAGGAATTCATATATCTATAGTCACATATAATCATTTTAAGTTCATTAATGGATGATAATAATAATTTTTACAATTTGATTATAGTTTAATTCATTTAATTGATCAAAAATATACTTAGGGATGATAATTTAAGAATTGTTATAAATATTAAATAGAAACTAAGAATATATAATTAATTATTTATAAAATAAGTGTATTTTAGTAACTATAAATTTCTAGGATTCTTTGTATATTATACATATTCCATTTCATAACATTGAATTTCCTTATAAAACATTTATAATAGATTTTAAATATATTAAATTGTGATAACGTATATACCTTGGGATATCCAAACTACGTGTGCAACAAGACCTCATTTTCCAAAACTATGTTATGATCTAGAAAATACTAAATCACCCATTTTTGAGTTGATTCAGCTATGTACAACAATTTTTAATCCACATCAAATTATATTATATAGAAATTTGTTTCATTTCTTGAAACCTACTTTCTATATAATTTACTAAATATACGGATTATTTCTTATGTTTATCCATGTCCTTAATTTTTTCACTGTGAAGCACTAATCGTAATCCCAAAAATAACATGGATTTCTTTCTATATCAACAATGATGACCCGTGGATTCTATATACCTTAAATTATGATTTAATACACAAACTATTATCTCATAGAATTTTTATATATAGTTATTACATCTATGTAGATAAAAATTCATAACATAACATTTCTATCCATTAAAGAATCATACTGGACTATTTGGATTAGAAACTTGTACAAGCATACACCTCGTTCATAAATTATCTATATCATCTCCCAATAAGTTATTAATAACTTGAACCCCTATTATTCATAACATTTTTCCCACATTTATCCATAAAACTGGGAAATAAAACATAAAAATGTGTGAACTCAAATTCATAGTATGGGTAAACAAGAGAGATGTCTATAATCATGTAAAAATAACATGATCATAAGGTTGTGAGAATATGAACATATCAATTTAAATCTACACCCTTCATATCATAGATCATATTATCGAGTCATGGCATAAATATTAGAAGTTCATAAGAAATGATTCATAAAAGAATTCAAGAACATATGTTATGAGAACATAAAATTGACATAATACATGTATTTTTTTATTAAACATAAAATTATAAAATTTTTAACATGTATTAAAATAAATAGGTTCACTAATTATGTTTAGAAAATGAATCAGTACCTTGCAAAATATTATGGACATGAAGCCAGATCCATGTTTAATTTTTTAGGGACATGGAAGATAGGAAAACACAGAAAATATATTCATGAAATCCAGGAACACACCTGAACATTTGGACATGAAAACGTGTTCTAAACCTTATGTTATGGACAATAATTATATTCCCACGAAAAAAATATTTAACCTGAAATCATGTTAACACATGAAATATTTACCTCACGTGTTGTCCATATTTACCCAATGCATTAGAGGATAGTATATATACCTACATAAAATAATGAAAATAATACCATTGCTGTCTAAAATATCACAAAAATATAATCATTTTATAACTAATGAAAAGAAACAAATTTCACTAAATTATAACCTCTAAAAAGGGGAATCAATTTCATCAACATAATGTCATCATAACAATATACCATCAATAAAAAAAATTATTGTATCATTGAGACATATCACTTGAAAAATATAATTATCATCCAAGAGATCATATTTGATGGATAATGATTTTGAAATATCACAAGGAATAACTATTGAGGCAAATAACCTTATCATTTTAAAATAAATTTTATTTATAAAAATCCTACGAACATTTAAGTAAATTTTTTTTAAAATGGTGTTTAGAATTGTGAAATAACCCTCATATAATTAATTCTCCATAATATTTGGGAAACCATATCATATCGTATAATATAAAAAACATTACATTAATATATTTTTTAGATTTGTAATGATGTTCCTCTTCTGAAAAATGAAAAAAATACTCAATTAATTCAGTGTAGTATAAACTAAAACAAGGGTAAAAAATACTTTAATAATTTGAACAAGAATACTGAAAAATAATTTTAAAATATTGTTAGGAAAAATTTATTTGGAGGGTAAATATTCTACATTGGGGACTTAAATACAACAATCATGAATAATGATAACATTGTCAAATAAATCCATACCAGAACTCTCACCTTTTCCTATTCATGTTAAAAATTACTATATAGTAAGTAAGGATTTAATATAAATTTACTATATAAATATTTATCTATCATACTATGTATTATTAATTTATAACACACTATCACCCATTTTTTAATAATTTGTTATTAAAAATAGTATTTTAGGTGGTAACAATTTGTTCTTCCAATCATCACTTCGTTCGGTGCTCTTGATCCTTCTACATTGATAATGGTACAATAATTTCCAGAATATTAATAATGATATAAATTTAATAAATATTTTTTATAATAATTCATAAAAATTTCTCATAGAAAATTGAATTATATTATATATAGATATGGTATGAAAGAAACACACATAACATTTTTTCCATTTTTAAAATGGTGGAATGAAAGAAGTGTAAATATTAATTCTAATTTTTAGAATTACTATTGTATCAAATATATTATATATACTCATAAAAAACATCATTCTTACTATCTATGTAAAAAATAAATGAAAAACTAATCACATCACATCGTAGAGATGATAGTCCATACTTACGCATGAGCGATGTTATCATTTCCAAAAAATACTATGTGATAAGAAGGTTGACATGATAAATTCATTCTAGAATAATAATAATGTAATAATTGTAGTACAAAATATTTAAAACAATCATAATTTCCATACATTTTTTATTTAGATGAAATAATAATTCTGTCTCCATGTGGAGACAGTAAGTAATACGTTTGAAGGAGTGATACATTTATTTATTATATTATGGGGAAGAGGGTGTATAATGGGATTTTAATAATAACAATGAAATTTATAAATATTTAGGATACTGAATTTTTTATTATATAATAAAAATCATATATTTACAGGTTGTAAAGAAGAGTATAAAAAATAATTTTACCGGTAAGACCGATAATGTATTTTCAAATGACTCATTTTGATATCCTTTAATAGGATATAGGGTTTCTATTTAGGGAAAACCAACATTTATAATCTGTATATGGATGTGCATAAATTAATTTTCCATAATATGGTCAATATAGAAGGCTCAACATGGTGTTATTAAGTGATGGAGGAGGTATTCTTTATAATTAAGGGGAGGGCCACTTTAAATTTATTAAAAAAATGAAAATATACTAATATTATATAAGTTCCAAATACATCCAAATGGTCGTTAATTCAAATATTTTGTAAGATAAAGTCTATATATAATCCAAAAATAAAATTATAGGTTTATCTGTGATTTAAAAATGTATTTTTGGTTTAATGCCTTAATTAACCTAATTTACCTTTAACTGTGGTAACATTTTGTTATCAATCATAGATGGTTACAATTTTATATATGTGGAAACTACTAAAAAATAAGTGAATAAATGATTACATTTTCAACCATATATTTTCCTAATTATCCTTATTTAATATTTTTATAATCATTAAATATATTTAAATAACATTAATTTCAAAAATATCAATATTGTCAATTTTGGCACTATTTATGAGTTTGACTTTAATAACATAAGGAAAACAAAAATAATTAAAACTATTTTTTTACATAAATCTCAAAATGTAATTCAAATATATAAAATTAATTTATTACATTAATTATCTCTAATAATAATAATTGTAATATTTTAATATCGTTTTTTTTCATTCAATAATTTGAATACTTAAAGTATCCACATTATGTAAGTATTTATGTTAACTATTTATTCCAAAAAATGATAAATAAATTTATATAAATAATTTAAATTTATTGTCTAAAAATTTATTATTAATATTCATTCAAAGATAATTTTTCCCTATGTGAGCAGATAAATGAAATTTTAAACTATGAATGTGGCATTTTGTCCCTTTAATTGGTTTAAATAATATAGAATTCATTTTAATGGAAATATTTCCTTTAAACAACAAAAAATAATGAATAATGTGATAAAGGTATAACTTAATTAATCTAATAACAATGAAGATAAATAATTATGGTAGTATCATTTGGTTTTAACCTAGATATACCTAATTGACCTTTTATCAAGGAGATATATTTTTCCACAGTTACTATTCATTTTGAAAAAAATTAACCAAATGATTATAAATAAGTAGTATATTTTTCATTGCTAAATTTTTAAAATTATTATAAATTTCATTTAATATAAATTCATGGAATGAAATGAAAAAAATATTTTGGAAAATTTGATTTGAAGCATTAAAATGTATTTTTTCTAAAATCATGTAAAATTATTAATTAAATATCTATAATTATATTATATAAAATTAAAAAATACATATGTTACCTATAGAATAAATTAAAATCATAATGATATATTATATTAAAATAAAAAATAGTGTTTTAAAAAAATCAGTATTTTTCACTATTCATTAAAAAATTAACATTTTGAATACGATATAAAATTTTCTCCCATATTTAATTTTTATATCTTTATTTTTTAAAAAAATTAATATTTTAAATTATGTATTCTAAAATTTTCATAAATTATTTTTAACATGTTATCATAAGAAACAATAGAAGTTCATTTTTATAAAAAACATGAAAAATAAAAAGACATTACAGAGTATTTATTAATTAATTTATAAGTATTAGTATTTGGTGGGGAATTTTTATATATTTCATAATTTAGATAATCCTATTCATATCTTAAATTTTAAGATGATTTTAGTAATAATATTTTAAATTTTATATCATTGTTCATTTGAACACTCAGTTTTTTGTAACACATTATATTAATGAAGTTAAATATATTTGAAATAAAAATTCCATAAAATATATGGTTTTTAGATTTTTTTCTCTAATTTAATAAATCATGCACTTGAATTTTTTTCACAATATTCAAATGTTTTTCATTTTATATTTTCTCCTTTTTACCCACATCATAACAAAGGATAATAAAACACCCACTTTAAAAGATAGAAAGAGATGTTCAAAGGTAATTTGGAATAACACTTAACTAGGTTTGTAGATAAGAGAAAGTAAGTGGGTGATAAAAACATATTTAATAAAGAGAAAACTAACTCTCAAGGACTGATAGAGAGTGATGGGAATAATGATCAAGGGAAATTTTGGAATGAAAATTCTTTAAATATATTTTGGGTTAAAAGACTATTATTTTCTGAATAAGAAAGGTAAATAAATAACATTTACTTTTGAATGTACTTTTTATAGAGTTGAGGGATTCTTTTACAATCCAAATGAAACACACGATAAAATAAAATTACATAATTTCATTATATATTGTATGAACAATATCATCCTTTGGATGTGCTATGAACTATTTCCACATGATCTCCAACTCCATGAAATTAATATTCGAGATGAATTTTTGATGCATATAGATATTTTAGTCAAATCATAACACAATTAATTCCTTACATTGACCTCTAAAAAATTAACAAAACTAAATTGGTTAGTAAATGAGATGACAAATCATATTTTTACAATAAGGAAAAATATACATTTTTTACATAATATGTTCCACAAGTATTTAATCTTATGAATCCTACAAATTATTATTGATGATAATCAAAATCGAAAAAATAATACAATCCAATACCCTTCAATGATAATATAAAAATAATTTTAATTAATCATAATGTATCATTCTAAAATGTATATTAAATTATTTATATTATTTATGGTGTTATAATAATATCCTAAAAGATGAAAATCATATATGCTTCTAAATTATAAATCATCCTTTTCAATAAGGTCTTATCTTTGATAAAATATTTCCATTGGAGGTTTGTATTTATCTATGCACTGATAGATAAACAAAGGGTGATTTAGAATAACATTTAATCTCTTTACTCCAAAAATATATATTGAATATATGTATGAAGAGATTATAAATTCTCAAAATCACATAAAAATTACCTAAAGTTAATTAATTTCAAAATTCTTATTCATATAAATTTGAAGATGGAATCCATTATTCTGGAGGAGAGGATAAGTGTACCCAAACTATCATGATTCTCTTGAAATGTTTCAGTTCAATAAGATTTCACAGTTTCTAGGACATCATTGGTTATTTTGTCTTGGTTTCTTCAATATCCCTATTATTATAGCATTGATTATCATAGTGACCAAAGTCTATTAATTTACATTACTGATGCGTGAGTGGAGAATTTTCTTAAGATATCACCCCATTCCATTCAGTAACTATACTCTTAATATTGCTATAACATTATTTTGTTCTACTACCAGACATTCCTCACATGAAATGTTTTATTTTTCATTTCATACATTCATAAAAGTGCTCTATCCAACATATTTAGAAAGTATGAGGTTGAAACATGTGATGTACATGACATGGTTTCCCCTCAACAATGCCACAATCCCAGGGGACCACATATTCTCTGTTGCATCTCCCCAAATACCATAGTTTGTTGACTAGAATCAAGGGCCATGGGTGTGTCTCTGGGGATAATATTCCCTCATTACCAGAGTATAATAGTTGTATCATCAACAAATAAATAGAGGAAGAATTATAATGATGAATAAACATCTTAAATAGATGTAAATTACCATGAAACTCATATCATTACCCAAAATAAGTAGATAAATAATAGAGAATAGATGATAATTTTATGTATATATAGAAGGAACACATGAATAAAAGAAGTAGATAATATTACTATATAATCAATACAAAACGAATTATAAAGGAATACATTTTTCCACTATCCTGAGATCCAGCCCAATCATCTCCTACTAGCTTCATCCCATGTCACGTAAGGAGTCATGTATCTGTGACAGGATGCATACTGTTATCTACCCTAAAAAGAAAGTAGCCTACCATGGTACTGTTGGTATCCTGGATAGGGAGTGAGATAAATCTAAGTTGGTCACAACCAATAGAATCAATAAATATCCATTCTATCTACGCAATATTAAATTGTGCAGTTATAACAATGTAAAGTGGTAATAATAATTATAAATGGTTTTCTTTGGTTCTTAAAAGAAAATCAGGATAACAATAACTACTTAGGACCTTTCAAAAATGACACTAAATATATATTATGGAACGAAATTCTTAATATCATATTTATAAGGGATTCCATGACTTTTATAACATTAATATGGGAATCAATACAAATATATATTATTCTAGGGGCCAACATGCATAGTATCACATCAGTATAATAGATTCCACATCTATTATCATAGTAGAATCACATGGGATGTGATTCAAGTATAACATCATAATATCTATAATCTATGACCATTATCATAGAATATGGATTCCATTCCATGTATCACAGAATATGGACTCCATGCCCAGTATCATCATATGGGGACACCATGCCCAATATCATAGAATATGGAGTCCAAATCAAATATCATATTTATATAAGTTTTATTATCCCATTCATACATACAATGGGTATCCATTTCTAGTAATATTTATATTAATGAGGATGTAATTCCAAATTATTTTTTATATTAAATTCATTAGAGTCATTATTCTAAATTTCATTTTGTACATGTGTAAGGGCCATCAAGCCCATTATCTATTGGTTTTTAGGGTCTTTATTCTCATTAATTATTAATAAGCTCCATTAGCTCTATTACGATAAAATGAATAATTCATATCTTATTATCATTACATAAACTAACATTACATTCAATATGAGTTAAGTTATGATTCATAATTCATTCTCATTTACCATTAATAAGAAAGTGGTAATTGATCAATTTAATTTTGTGATGTGGGATCACTATTTGCATAATGTAATATTATTATATCAGATAAGGATGTTGGAAATGCGAGGAATCCACATTTATTCTATAGAAATATGATATCAAGGTGTCTAATAAATATAATTAGGTTACGAGAAATGCAACTAATTAATAATAGGTTCAATTTAGGGGTATCAGATGGTCCAACTGGTGTACGAAATAACATCACATATTATAAAACATTAAAAATTGAGGAATAATTTTTAGACCACCTATATCATACTCATATGACTCCCCTCATCCGGAATATTCCTTTAGTTTAAACTAGATTGGAATATATATAAAGAAAAAACCAAAGTCACAAAAACAGGGAATATGGGCCCACATAAGAATAATTTTTTTTAGATGATAAGTGATGTGATGAAAAAATGAATTATGATATTACATATGTATATACAATAAGATGAACAGAATATGAAATATAAACTAAATAAGATAGTTTCAAGTATCATTGGTTTGGAATTCAAATGAACTCCCATAGAAGGAGGAACCCACTTCATGTTGGAAGAATGGAGAAAAATAGGAGTATGGTTGATTCAATTAGAATTTATGGGGAAAAGGTAATTTCACAAAAAAAATTAGGGTTTTGAGGTATGGCTTCACAATATGACAACCTGTGTGCCAATCCTGCACCAACTATAGTGAGAAGGGGAACCTGAAATGGTTAGGACACACAATTAAAGAAACTATGAAACAACCTCAGAAAATGCATCATCTAAAATGTATTTAGTCTCATCATAGGAATGCGTCCCTAGATAAATGTTTTGGAAATGGTGTTTTCCCTACATCAGTCCACTATCTAGACCCCCTTGGTTAGAAGATATAGTGAGGGTAGGGTTTCACGATTTCTACCAACCATGTGGCCTAGTATTTTTCTGCATAATTCAGGTCTCTATGCTCTAAAAAATCCTCATACATGTCTGAAATATTCTTGAACTCATTAAGCATCCATATTTGGTCTGTAATAATTAATTAGAAAAAATTTAAATTAATCCATAAAATATTTTAAAAATATTTCTTATAGTATTGTCCCATTAAAAGAACATGTCCCCTAGTTCAACATGCAAGGGTGGAATAACATAATCTAAGAAAAACTCTTTCCATTGAGTATGTACATCAACCTACCACTCCCAAGTTTTATCCTATACCTAGGTGTGCTACCAGAACACCCATACTAATGTGACATACCAACATCAATGAGACTTGTTTCTCCAATCAATTATACATATAAGATACTCCTTAAGAAAAGAATTTCCGTTATGATCAATATATTTAGTATCAAAATTATGAGATGAGTCGACATGATATTGAAGAATATGTAAAATATAGAAGATAACATGCATGGAACTATACCTATGAATTAATATAAACTAATAGGATACAATCCCGACTCTCTCTAGAATCTCAAATAGCTCCGAATGTAATATCAGTAGCTTCCCTTTCCTTCATATTCAACTATTCTAGTGTCTTGGTGATACCTTGTAGAAGATATGATACCCATATTCAAAATCTAGAGGCTATAGAAGATGAAAAACATTTGATTTTTATATAGATAGATCAGTATAAATCTGCTTTCTGATAATCTAAATCGGTTCTATAGTCTCTGGGATGAGACAATGACCTATTAGTGAAGCCTCTCTTTCCCTTAACTAGAATAGGGGTCGACGACACTACCTACAATATAAGGAACCATGGGGAGACATCTGATTCTCATCTTGATGAAAATTACTGTATGTGAACTCAATGAGATGGATATACTTCTCCTAATAACCACAAAATCACGTAATCATGCTATGATCAAGTCCTCTAAAACATTTGTAGTTCATTCTGGCTGACCGTCTATCTTCCGGGGAAAGGTTGTACTTAGAAGCACCACTGTACCCATGTCCATATGAATCCTCTACCAGAACCAAGACATGAAATGAAAATCACTATATAAAATTATAGTATGAGGGAACCCATGTAGTCATATTATCTAATATACATACAACCACCCAATCTCATCAACTGATAAAATCCCCATGATTTGAATTAAAGTGGTCTACATTCACCAGTCGATCCATGATTACATAAACAAATTCACTACCGTTAGGTGTCAGTAATAATCTGGAATAAAAATCCATACAAACGTCCCCTTATTAACATTCTAGTATCGGTAAATATGGTAGTAAGATCACGAATCTTTGGTCCTCTGCCTTCACTAAATGACAGGAAGAATATCTAGTGATAAAACCTATTATCTCCCACTTCATCCCTAACCTTAAATACTATCAGAGCATATCCCGATTCATATGGGAAATACCCTAGTGAACTACTCACTAAGTAGTATGTGACTCTCCCATATGATCCTCCCTCATATCAATGGGATCCTAGATACACCCATGTATTCACATGATGTTTTCATGACTAATTGTCAAATCCATATATAGGTCCCCCCAACAATTCTCTCTCATATGACCTTCACTAATGGATATGGAAATTTTATCATCTAGACCTTCTCTATAAGTGTAGATTTCAATAATAGTGATGCGAGTATAGACTAACTAGGAATGTCTTGAACATCTACGTGCATCATAAAAAATAGATCCATAATCATTCATTGCCTACTGGATTCTTGGACTTCCAATGTCTGAGTCCTCCTACCCAAAGCATCAGCAACACAATATCATTCTCAAAGCATATGGCCTAGCTCAAACTCAACTGAAGTTAGACATCCCATCCATATTCACTTCATTATGTTTAATTCATATTGTGTAAATGTACACCAAAGGATCTATTACTTTGTAAAAATCACAAAATGAAATCCTAGTTGGTAATGCCTCCAACAACGCAAGGTATGTACAACAGTTTCTAAGTCATTATCATGTGTTGGGTAATTTGGATCACGAATCATCAACCTTCACAACCCTTGTGAAATTAATATATCTTCAAATATCAAAACAGATTCCATGATATTTCATGATGTGTCACAAATAACTTTATAAACTCTTCTAAGATCAAGAAGAGTAAGTATATGTTTCGATGTAAGGCTTCAAATTAGCTCTTTAAAGGACTTCTTGCACACTATTGACCATAGAAACTTCACAGCCTACATTATAAGACTAGTATGTGGTGAAGTAAAGTATGAACACCTAAACATAATGAATATAGCAACCATATATCCCCATAAAACACAGTATGTCAAAGAAATTCATTAAATGACCTGATGTTACCACAAATCTCACTTTGTTTCTGTCAACCAAATCTACTTCTTTGGAGATAAAATGACCCGAGAAGTGATCTTTGTCAGTAAAAAAATAAAATTTATTGAGCTTATCACACAACTAGTCCCCTATTAATGTATTAAAAATGCTCTCTTTGTGAGTGTAATTATCACTTTGTGTAAGAGAATATACCAATATGTCATCTACCAATCCCACAATAAAAAAATACATACAATAATGGATAACCATAATCATAAAATGTATGAAGAGGACAAGAGAAATCATAATACCAACCAGAATCATGAGATACTCATATGAACTGGACCAACTATAGAAAGAGTTTCATGGAATATATGAATTTATTAATAGAAATTAATGATATCCTAATATCATTTTGATCATTGAGAACACCCTCTCTCTTCTAAATGGTCATAAATATCATCTATACACAGTAAAGGATTACATTTTTTCATAGTAAGCTAATTTAACATCTTTCAATCCACAAAAATCCTATGTTTTCTATCCACATTCATAGAAAAATGGACTGGTGATCCCTATGGATAAGTAATGGGCCATATAAAACCCTTTTCATCCAATTCATTTAACTACCACTTGATATATAGACACTCCATAATAGACATCATATAATGATGAATTTATACTTATGAAACACTATGAACTAGATTGATAGTAAATCCTACCCTTGTCTTAGGATGCTGTCCTAAAAAATCATCATGGAAGACTTCCCTGAATTGATCGACTACATGCGAGAAATCAATATGATATATTCCTTGGTCATTTATATAATGGCTAGAAATTTGGTATCCCCTCCCCTTATCCCATTATGTTCTAGTATACTATCATCCAAGATATCACTCTCATCTTTTTGAATATATGTACCACCATCTTGTGATGTAAATGACACCCTCTGAAAATAACAGTCCACATAGGCATGATAGGGTACCGACCTATCCATTTAGAGAATGACATCGAAGAATTTCATCTCGATGATGAAGAGGTTGTATATAAATATATGTCTTCTTACCTTAGGATTATAGTCATATCAATGGTGCACATTCTCTAAAAAAATAACCGAAGGTGTATATAGCATAATTATGACACAAGTGTACTCAACATGAAGTCCAAAACTCTCAAAATAATCCACAAATAAGAACAAATATGATGTAAGTTTATAAAAAAAAGTTCAAAAAATACTAGAGGTTAATAGAATAGTACCTCAATTAGTTGGTGACTCAATGTCGTGCTCCTCAATTATATGATGCACTAAATAGATATTGAAATATCCCTGGCCCTACACTACCACATGACTACCTAGAGTAGTCCTACTCTATTGGAAATAAAATCATAATTTTTGGATACCATGATGATGCCAACCTCCTCTACCTCTATGGTTAATAGTACTCTAGCTACCTACAGTAGAGTTACTATTGAAAATTCTCTTGAAGGTAGAGTTAAAACTGATCCTCTCCCTCACAAATTAGATGGTAGGGTCCTATATAAATGTTTTTGATTCCCCAATATTCTATTTCATCAACACTCATCATGGTATTTGTGACAATGGGCTCTCTTATTCCCATTCATTTCACACATGTGAAAAATTAGGTAATGGGTGTCAACTATATTCCACTACTGACCGTGGAAGTCTTAAATTGTTTCTTCTGACTACTTGTATAATGAAAAACCTGTCTTTATTTTGAACCGCATTGGCTCACACTATTTTCATTCTTGTGTTCCACTTAGTCATTATGTTCTGGTTCACTATTTTTCTATTTGGTATTCAAAAAGAAGATGTCTACCTAAGAATAAATAGTATTCCATAGACAATCCACAAATCATATCACTTACATTGGCTCATCAAATGTATACAAAGGCGTGAAGCACTGATGCTTTGTAAAATGAGAAATATAATCCATAACTATCATCAAACCATGATACTAGTTAAAAAGACCTTATACAATTTATACCTTGGAGCCTCTAGAATGAAATAATCACTAAAATTTGACTAGAATTCCCTCAGGCTCACATACATCCACTAAACAACCTAATTTAGAATATACTATCATCATTTGGAGGATACTATCATCATATAGGTATGGAGTTTCACTCTTTTATTTGGAGGATTATCTAGATACCGAAATATAGACATGATATCCATGATCCATAACTATAAAGAATGAGGTCCTCTGTACCTAAAAATGTTGGTGGATGTTGCTGTTGGAACGTCAGTGTCAACTATCCTATAGAAGGGTTTCAGCCTGGGGCACCCTGAATCGTATTTATTCTCCATAGGAAATCTCATAGAAAATAGGCATCATCTCTCAATATGGTATTAGGAAGAGGCTCAACTAATATAGGTATAAATATCATTTCTTGGCCAACCACCTTCGAGGAATGGTCATCACAGCCCTCGCAACATATGAATGGATAATTTCATGGTGGAATTTCCCTATAATTAAAAAACACACCTTAGATATTATTTGATAATCGTACAAGAAACTGATATAGTTCTAGACTAGTATTAAAGCTTCTATATGAAATAATCACACATCTCTTCCATATCAAAGATTTAGTTCTATGAAATAAATTCATTTATATAGAATCATAGATACACTACCTACAACCCACTACTAAGGATAGAACTGGTTCATGTTTTTTTTATTCGATTTGAATTTTATTTTAAATTTATAAATTAATTTCAATATGATTTAAATGGTAGAATGAAATTCATTACCACTATCGATTCATATGGTTTCATGCACATTATAAACCAAAATGTGGAGTTTAGTGAATCTATACCATAACATATTGTAGTATATATGACCAATGATCAATTAATCAATGTTCCATAGTTGAATTCATAGGGTTTCTGCAATAAGATATGAATGAATACACTATTAAGTTATGGTATTAGCTCTATCCACCAACAATGTTTTCTAAATACCCTAAAATAACATTACCTAATAAAATTTCTGTTAATAACAGTCAATGTCGTCATTGAAATATGATCGAAAGAAAATACAACAATGCTTCTATATGGCATGTCATATAAATGAAATTTAATTTTCAGATAAGGTGCCTAAAATTATTCATTCCTAATTTTCCCTTTCCATTATCTCATCATGCCAAGGATAAAAGACTGATTTCAATATTTTCAATTGTAATATCAAAATTTAATTTCCTTACCCAATGGTGGAACAATATCAATGGTAATAAGAAAAAAACATTGAATAATAATATCCATTCAAGAAAATATGGTTGTTCACTATATATGGGTTAGCTACTCCCATGAATAGATAATTAATTAACTCCATAATCTTCATGACCTCCTATATATTATATAAAAATTGTAATGAAGTAAAATAAGTACTATTATACCATTTTGTGATGTCCGGATGCTGGTTTCCACACAACAGTGCCTAGAGCCTAATGGGCCACATGCCATAAAGTGAATCTCCCAACATTCCAAAGGCATCTGACTATAAGTAAGGGAATTTGGTGTGTCCATGGGGAGACTATTCCATTATTACTAGAGTATCATAGTAGTGAAATCGGATGATAAATAGTGGAATAAATATAATGATGAATAAGAAGTAGAGACAAATGTAAATTACTAAGTAATTGATATCAACACTCACAAGAATAAATTGAATCATATACAATATAAATTAATCACTTGTCTACAAAGAAGGAAAACATGGATACAAGTAGCAGACATTAGTACTATAAAATCTATAAAATAATAAGAAAAAAACAAATAAAAAATATTTAGCATTTAGAGATCAAGCACGTCATCAGCTAACAGCTCCATCCTATGTCAATCCAGATGTCATGAATCTGTGATAGCAGACATCCCCTTATCTACACCTACGAGAATATATTCTTCCCGAGTACCATAGTCTAACTATATCAGATGTTAGACATATATTAGTAGGCCATCATCAATTATATCTATAAATATCGATTCTGTTAATACAATATAATTGGGTGAAGGTATAACAAAGTAAAGTAGTAATAAAAACTATAAATGGTCGGCTCTAGTTTCTGAATGGAAACCAGGATAACACTTCCAGCTTCAACCCATGATGGAATATATATAAAAAAGTATCAAGGGTTACAATTCATGTTATAGCATTTATTAGTGACTCCCATACTAGAATCACATTTATAGGGGAAACAATTCCCAATAACATAACAATGTAGGGTAAACCAATCCCAGTATCATAGGATTTTATGGGGAACCAATCCTAATATCATAGTAGTGCCACATGGGATGTTGGGATAGTATAATTTCATAGTATAGGGACAACATAACCAGTATCAAATAATAGGGATACCGTGCCCAGTATCACATAATTTGGATGCCATGCCCAACATGTTAGTATAGGGATCTCATTCATAACATCATAGAATATGGATATTATGCCTGTTGTACCAATTATATAATTGTCACCATGACCATTCATAATTATAAAGGGTTTTCATTCCCATTCATAATTAAATAAAGTGGGAGGGCTTTCATATCCATTTGTTATAATCAATGCATAAGGTTCATCATGACCAATTTATCATAATAAATGTTTAATGGTCATAACACTGATTCTATGAAATTTAAAAGGGTTTTCATTCCAATTCATTCGTAATAAAATCCAATGGATATTATATGAACCATGGAATAATTTTTAGCTAATTATCATTTTGTAAACAACCATTGTCTTTATTAGGATCAAATGTTTGTTTAACAAGTCATTCACATTTACCATTAACAAGAGAATGACAATTATTCAAATTAATTTGATGACATGGGATCACCACTCACATCATTTCATTTTATTATAATGGGTGAAGGAATTAACCATTCCACAACACCACATTTATTCCATGTCAATATGATCTCATAGGGTATAAATAACATCTTTAGGTTCCATGTAAGGTAACTAATTTAATATAGGTTCAATTTAGAGTACATGGATGGTGAAACCAGCATGAAACACAATGGAACATAATATAAAACATCAAGAAAGGATTAATAATTTATACACCACTTACCTCATATTCATATGACTCTTCTCATACAATATCATTCTTGAGTGCAGCCTAGATATTATTAAATTTGAAGAACTGAACAACACCCTGAAAATAGAGCATATGATCATGCACCTCAATAACATCATCAAGGAATATAGAAATTAAGATTGAATAAAAAGGAATTAATATCATACATATTATGATCCAATGAGTGTCAAAAAGATAACATAAAAACCTATTTAGATATTTATCAATGATTCTAGTTTAGTCTGCACTATTAGAAATACTCTGCGCTAACTGGGAGATATAACTCTTCTAAAATATCTTTTGTTTTTTACACAGGTGTGTGGCCCCTGGTTCACAATTACTAAAAACAATGTTTATTGCTTCACCCAATTGTCTTGACCCACATGGTTTGGAGAGACCATGTGAGACGGGGAACAAAATTTATAATAACCACATTGCCAAGTGTTTTTCTATAATTTTTGGGGACTCGAGTTCTGAAAAAACCATAGAAAACCAAAAAACCATTTTGAAATCATTGTACATAAATATATGGTATAAAATAACAAATTATATTGAATTTAAAAGTATACATACCTGAGATAAAAATCGGGTTCTTATGAAATATTTTCTTACCTCTATGTGGAAACCAATGAATTTTCCATGAATCTCTATCATCGTTTTTTAATCATTAGATATTTGATATTTTCATGCTTTAATTTCAACATTCAATTCATATTGAATTATTTAATAATCATTTCCAAATTTCCTATATTTCTAATGACATAAAAAGAATTGGTTTCAATAAACTAATGGATTAATTGCTTTTTCATTTTGGGTTAATGACTAAACATGAAGCATACCTTTCCAGACTTATATGATTTTCCTCATAGGTAGTAATAGATTCATCATCCTCATACTTATGCTTATTAAATTCCTTATTCAGTTTTATTCATGAAATAATAGGAAATTACTAAGTAAAAAATGTTCGGTAACGGCCCTGTCCCACCCACTATCATTATATTTTCCACTTCGGGCCCATCCCACATGGTTTTTCTTTCCCTAGGCTCAAGCCATTAGGAATCCCCCAAGAGAAGCACTCATGATGGGGGATGTATCCACACCACCTTATAAAGGGGTGCTTCATGCTCATCATCTTTCATTGTTGGATAGCCATAATCGACCCATTAGAAGGGTGCATCGTCCTATCTGGAACATCAAATGGACCCCGGATCTGATATAATTTTGTAACGGCCCCATCTTACCAACGATCATGATATTGTCTTCTTTGGGCCCCGCCCGCACGGTTTTTCTTTCCCTGGGCTCTGGCTATCATGCATCCCATAAGAAAATGTCTCATGATGGGAGAGGTATCAAGAAAACCTTATAAAGGGGAGAATTATTGTAACACCCGTAACGATAAATGATTAAATGACTTAATTATATGACTCATGTCAACAAGGTGCACCTTCCTTTTCGGCAGCCTACCTGGTTAGAACTCTGTAGTTAAACATGCATGGCCTAGATTAGTGATCAGGATGGGTGACATTCTGGGCCGTTTCCCAGGGTGTGTGCAAGTGAGGACAAAGCACACTGGACAATACATATGTTGTCTTGTGGGGACAATCAATAGTCAGATGACTCGTTCGGGCATGTGTGTGGGCCTTAGGGAGGGAAACATTTGACTGTGGGGAAACTAGTGGTACATGGCAGGCCATGACCCAACGAACATGGTAGGATGGGGTTTCTGTGCTATCACTGGTACCCAGTTGTCACATTTGGTACCAGAAGTGGTACCCAGCCTTATGTGTGGTGCACTTCCTGGGTTGAGATGTAGGGCCCACTATGAGGAAGTTGTGCTCTAAAGGGGGGGGGGGGTTGTAACACCATTTAATGATAAAGGGTTAAATGAATAAATTATTTAACACATATCAACAAGTTGCATAATCCATTTCAAGATCCTACCTGGTTAGAACTTAACTGTTAAGTGTGTATCGCTTATAGTAGTGACCATGTTGGGTGACATTCTTAAAAGTATCTTTGGGTGTGTGCAAGTGATGACAAAGTACACTGGAAAGGACTTGTGTTGACCAGTGGGGACAATCATTATTCAGACGACCCATTTGGGAAAGTGATGGGCCCCAGGGTGGGGTGATTGTAACACCATTGAAAGATAAAGGGTTAATTGACTAAATGATATGACTCATGTCAACAAGGTGCATAGTCTTTTTCAAGATCCTACCTGGTTATAACTCTACTTTTATGTGTGCATCGCCTAGAGTAGTGATCAGGTTGGGTGACTTTTTGAAATATTTATTAGCGTGTCTGCGAGTGATGACAAAGCATAATAGAAATGACATGTTTTGTCCTGTGGGGACAATAATTATTCAGATGACCCATTTGGGAGTGTGGGTGGGCCCTAGGGTGGGGACCATGTGTCTGCGGGGCAACTGGCGGTACCTGGTCGGCCAGGACCCAATGACCATGTTATGGTGAGGCTTTTATGCTATCTTTGGGACCTAGTTGTCACATTCATTTTCATTCTCATTCAAAGTGGGATAGCCATAAAAATTATGGCTTTCGCACATCGAAGGAGGAGGAGCATGAAACACCCTTTTATAAGGTGGTGTGGATACATCATCTAATATGAGGCCTTTATCTAAGGAATTCGTGATGGCCAGATCCCTACAAAAGAACAACCGTGCAGGCTGAGCCCAAAGTGATTAATTAATTATCGTGGGATGAAATGTGCCATTACAAATGTATCAAATCCAGTGTCCATTTGATATACCAGTGAGGAAGATGGCTCCTTTTAGGGGGTGAATTATGCATATCCCACATTGAAGAAGGAGGATCATGATGAACCCCTTTATAAGGTGTTGTGGATACCTCTTCCATCATTAGGCCTTTTCCTATGGGATGTCTGATGGACAGAGCCCAGGGAAAGAAAAATCATGCGGGCTGGGGCCAAAGATGAAAATATCATGATCGTGGGATGGACTGGGCCGTTACATGTTCCCCTCCACTCATCCCATTCCATGGAGCTAATTTACCCCACATTCATCATATCCTGAATAATATTTCACCATTTATCTACTTTATCTTCAGAATGACATAAATATAGGAAATGTTTTTAATGTTATGAGCACTAAATAAGGAATAATATTTTTTCCGTCACATTGATCCATTATTTAGAAAAAAGTGGATCAGAAAATATGTACAAGGATGGTGGTTATATTGACATAAAAGATTCAAAAATATGTTCCTTCATGCGTGGTGAATTTAAAATTTCAACATGATGTGTGTTTCAAAAAGAATATTAAAATGGTTGAGTAAGATTATCATTGATATATTGCATCCCATATCTTATTCTTGTTCATTTCACATTAGGATGGTAATTACATTGGTTGTCACATTAATCGTTAACACGGTTCCTTCTAGTTTCATCCAATAACTAAAAACAAAAATCACAATGTGGGGACTGATAATAATAGTGAAAATCTCCTAATCATGCAACATCATTCATTGATTGATTAAATCAAGACATGTTTTTCTCAATCTATGACACATTATGTTTAAAAAAGGCCACACATGTGGGGACAATCATTAGTCAGATGACCTGTTCGGGCATGTGGGTGTGCCCCAGGGTGGGGACCATGTCTTTGTAGGGAAACTGGTGGTACTTGGTGTGCCAGGACCCAACGAAAATATTAGCGCGGGCTATCTGTGCTGTCACTGGTACCCACATGTCACATTCATCATCCTCCTCCTTCATTGTAGGATATCCATAATAATTATGGCCATCTCACATATAAGGAAGAGGAGAACGGAGCACACCTATATAACGTGGTGTGGATACATCTCCAAATATGAGGCCTTTTCCTATGGAATTTGTTATGGCCAGAGCCCAGAGAAAGAGAAACCATGCATTCTTGGCCCAAAGTAAAAAATTAATGGTTGTGGGATGGACTGGGTCATTAGAAATGGTATTAGATCCAATGTCTATTTGATCTATCATCGAGGACGCCGACCCCTTATAAGGGGGTGGATTATGCCTATACCCCATTAAAGGAGGAGTAGCATAAATAATCCATTTATAATGTGTGGTGGATCCCACTCCCATCATGACGTCTTTTCTTGGGAGATTTCATGATGGCCAGATCCTAGGGTAAGAAAAATTGTGCAGGCTGGGCCCAAAGTTGAAAATATCATTATCGTGGGATGGACTGGGCCATTACATGTTCCCCTCAACTCATACCATCCCATGGAACTGATTTCCTTCAAATTTATCGTATTTGAAATACGATTTCACTATTTATCTACTTTACCTTTAAAATGATTTATATATTCGAAATATTTTCCACATTATGAGCATAGAATTAGGGATGTATTTTTTCCATCACATTGGTCCATTATTTAGAGAAAAGTGGATCAAAAAATATTTAGAACGCTGGTGGTTATTTTTACATAAAAGATTCAATAACAGGTTTCTCTACCCATGGAGAATTCAAAATTTCTTAATGATCTATGTTTCAAAAACTATATTAAAAGAGTTGAGTAAGAGTATCATTGAAATATTTCACCCCATCTCTTATTCTAGTTGATTTCACATTAGGATGGTCATTACATTGGTTGTCACATTCATTGTCTACATGGTTCCTTCTAGTTTCATTTAATAACTAAAACCAAAAATCATAGTGTGAGTAATGATTATAATAGTAAGAAATCACCAAATCATGTATCTTCATTATTTGATTGATTAAATCAAGACATGTTATTCTAAATATATGACACATTATGTTCAAAAAAGGCCAACCATGATCAAAACATTTATGGTTTTACCATAACATTAATCCTATCCCATTGGTTGTTAATAATGTTTTCTCATCATAGATTATGAAGGATAAATAAACCATACTTTGAAAAAAACTATAAAAAACGAAAACATACATATGTAGTTGTTACATATACGTAGATGATAATTTATTACATAACATTTTCTTCCATTATAAAATAATATAGTTCTACTACCTTTGGAAACTTGTACATATAAACAACTGGTTCATAAATAATTTATATGATCTTCCACAATGTAATTCGTTATTAGAACACTTCTTCGACAAATCAATTCGAATACCATTATTCACAACACGGTGAATGGAAACATAATAATGTGTGAGCTCATATTCTTAGTATTGGTAAACAATGTAGATATGAATAAACACATAATCATAACTTGATCACAATGGTGTGAGAACATGAGGTTATCATTTGAAATCTACACCATGCATATCAATTATCATGATATTGATTCATGGGAAAATGATTAGTTTTTCATATTAAATAAATGATAATATCATAAAATAAAATAATTTATGGGAGTGTAAAATTGACACAATACATGTCGTAATGGTATAAATATAAACATAGTACATTGTGAACATGTGCTAATAGAAACAGGTTCCCTCATTAAGTTAAGGACATGAAATCAATATCTCTCATAATCAAATGGATTTGAAAACATGTCAAATCCTAATACCATGGAAATTAAATCTTAGTCCACATATAAAATTATAGACATTAAATCCAGTTCAACACTTAATATTTTAGATATGAAATCTAGGTCAAGAAATAAAATAGTTGAAATGAATTCTATGTCAACATATAAAATTGTAATCATAAAATCGGGTACTTGAGTATCATATTTACCTCGTGAGTTATCCATATTTAAATAATTCATTAAATAGAGATATATCTCCCACCAATCACATAGTAAACATAATAATTAAGTTCCAAAAAATCAAAAAACATTAATTATCTCATAACTCATGAAAAGAAGAAAATGTCATTAATTTTAAAACATTTCTAATAGGAATGGGTAACATAAATAAATTTCCATCAAATAAATATACCATTGAGGAAAAAAATTAAGGATGTTATCATTGGATCATATACTTTTTAAAAAATAATAATAATAAAAGGATGTTATATTTCATTGAATAATTTTTTTAAATGATCAGTTTGAATAATTCTTTAGGGAGAAAACATTTCATCTCTAAAATAACATCTCTTTTATTTATATATATACATCATTAAATTGATAAATTTTATTTTAAAATAATATCAAAAACTATAAATGGATGATTCAAATTATTAATGATTTATGTTGGATGGAAATTATTCTAATGTCATATAAGTTAAAAAAACCCTTTTGTATTTTTTTCAAAAATGACACATAATACCTAGATTGGAAAATGAAAAGAAAGATTCGTTTCAAATAGTTTTATAAAAATTAAAACATCAGAAAATTTGGTTTTAAAAATATATGGAAAATATGAAAAAACATGTTTTAGAATACATGGATGTGGAATATAATTATTTCCCAATGTGAAATTAAATATAAATATTCCTGAATCTTTGATGTGATTTTCAAATAAAACCATACCTCAAGTCTCGCCTTTCCATATTCATGTTCAAATATACTATATAATAAATATGGATTTATTGTAGATTTATTCCATAAATATATATATATATCATACAATATATTATTTATTTATAACACATAATAATCTGTTTATTAATAATTTATTATTAAAATCAATGGTCTAGGTGATAACTGCTTCATTTTTTAAGGAATGTTTTAATTTGTTAGTCCTGATGCTTATACATTGAACATAGTCCAATAATTTATATAATTTTATTCATGGTATAAAAATAAAAAATAATATATATATATATAATCATTCATAAAACAAATAGATAAAAAATTGAATTAGATCATTCATGGAGAGGGTAGGATATATATACATAAAAACACTTTTTTATTTTTAAATAATAGAATGAAATAAAATTAAATAAAAAATGAACTACAAAAAATCACAACTCTATCAAAACTATATCATATATATTCATAAAATTCATCATTATTTCCATCCATTTCAAATATAAAAGAAAAATGAATCACATTACTTCGTGGAGATGGTAGTCCCTACATACACACTAACAACGTTATCATTTCTCAAAAGATTGGATAATAATAATGTAAAAATGATATTTTCATTCCAAAAGTATAAATATTCCATTATTATAATATATAACCATTAAACTCATCATAATTCCCATCCATAAAATATGATGATGAAAAATTAATTATATCACTATGTAGAGATAGAAAGTCAAATGTACACATTATTGAATGTTTCATTTCTTAAATGATTAAAAAGAGAGTTATAATGGTGTTTTCATAATCATATAAAAATTTAATAATATTTTGGATACTGAAGATATTGGTTTATGATAAATTTCCTAGTTCTATAGGTGGTAAAAGGGAGTTGAAAAAGAAAGTGATTTGTTAGAGAGATTAACTACGCTTCCAAATTTCTCATTTATATATTCTAAAAATGGAACTAAAAATTCTCCTCTATGAATAAAAATTTAACATACTGATATTTTAAATGGAAACACTATGATCAATAACATGTAACATACTACACATCAAGCATAAATGGACAATTATATATTACTATTTAAATGAGACTATTATAATATCAGCATTCAATTTTAATGAATGAATAGGAATAACTGATTTTATAATTAAATAAAATGTTTTGACATAGTATGAATGTTTTTCTATGATATTATAAAATAATATCTCAGTATTTAGAAATGTTATTTTATTGTTCAAAAAATACATTTTTTTAGATTTTTTTATTTTTTTATGTATAAATAACCAAATTAATTTATGTATATTTTAAAAAAATTATTTGAAAAAATGAGCTTCATTTTTTAAATCCCCATATAAAATTTATCTTATAAAGAAATTATGCTTATTTTCTAAAAGGTTTTATTTTTCAATGGAGATTGAAAAAACATGAAAGGACCGTGTAGGTATAGTGTCTTTAGAAAATAGGAAACATAAACAACTGGTTCATTAATCATCTACACTGTCTCCGGTTTATTTCATCATATTTAGAGTCCTTTTTTGGAATATCCTACTTAATACCCTTCTTCCAAACATGGGGAAAATAAAACAAACAAAAGGGTGAGCTCAAATTCTCAGTAAGGGTAAAAAAATAATATCAATCATATCATATTCATAAGAACATAACATTTTTAAAATCATAACCTACAAAAGAGATCATAATAACATAACATGGGAAAAATCATATTAGTGAAATGTAATCCCAATAATCATAACATAAAACATGAAACATTGTGAAATACACAAAAAATCATAGAATATCATTTCATATTAGTCAAGACTCATTGCCAAGACTAACTTAGTGGACAAAGTCCAACACTGAACAGAGTTCACTCTTTGTTCCAGTCCTGTATCACTGAACCAGTTTAACTTTCCATTCCATCCATGTATATCTCATGAGATATAAATCTTTACCCAATGCATTGGAGGGAGATATAGGTCCCATCCATCTCATAATGAAACCATTGTTATGTGTTCCACAAAATCATAAATCATACATCATAACATAACCCATGTAATAAAAATGGGATTCTTAAACATCATGTCATCATAACATAATCCATAAAAGGACATCATAAAATTACTTCCATCATAACATAACCAAATCAATGTAAAAATAGGGATAGAAACAGAACCTTATATTATCTTAGATGGGAAATTATTTTGATAAAACACTTGAACTCCATTCTTGAGGAAAATATCCTTTCTACTTCAATTTTTTTTACCTTTCTTAACATGTCATACAATTTTTAACTAAAAGAAGTTGAATAAAAATAAACATGAAAACTTTTAAGGGAATCTTCATATAAATAATGTTCTAAAAATCCATTCATACCGTATATGTTAATGAAAAAAATTCTTCTCGTACTTTGGCTGGAAAAGTCAAAAAGTACCTCATACTAAAAACGACAAAAGATTCCTCTCATATCTTTTGCTAAAAACATAACAATTGGGAAAATTGGATTTAAAAAATTGTATGAGGTTATACATAATATTACATATTGAGGAAACATGGATGTTGATGATAAATATTCCCCAGTAAATTCTGAAGTATAAACAATCTCAGATAAAAATGAGATTGCGAGATTTTCTCTTACCATAGGTCTGATTTGTTTCGTACGTGTTCGAACCTCCTGTATAATGATTTAAATAATGTTATTGACTTATTCCAGAATCATTATCATTGTTATGATATCATATATAGTCATATTTTTAGCTTCTTATTAGTAATATTTCATTGCTACTTGTTATTCGGGTGTTTATTGCTTTTTCTTCTTATGCGTGTTTTGTCTAATAAATTCTTATTATTATTTTTATGTTATAGATACCTAATTTACAGAATGTTATTAGTGTAATATACATCATATTTATTCATTCAATTCATTTATATAATCATTATTCAATGAGTATCATGTAGACCAAGTCGCATCACATCGTGGAGACAGTATGTCGTACGTACGCACGAGCGATGATATCATTCCAATGATCGTGGAAATGTATTGAAGTGTATGTATAACATTTAAGAATAAAAATTACTTTAAAATAATCACATATAGTTATTAATTTACACCATTATACCCATCCAAGTAAGGTGGTGGTGGAAAATAGATTACACCACGGCGTGGAGACGGTATTTCGTATGTACGCACGCGCAGTGATTTCGTTTACCATAGGATAGATAGAAGGTGAAATAGGGTTGTTTCATATTTATAATAAAATATCCGTAAATGAGGGATACTGATGTTATTACTTCATAATCAAACAACTATATAATGGGAAGTAGAAGAAGAAATAAAATTGAAGAAATCTGTAGAAGGTATTACTTCTTTCTCGAAGTGCCTCCTTTAAACTTCCTCTTAGGGCACTAGAGTTCGACTTTTGAGAAGAACATTACCATTATAATGTTTCAAGAGATGTGGGGAATTGAAAATGGCAGAGTTTGGACAATATTAAAGTCTCAAAATTGTGTGAGGATGAGAGGGAGGAGGTTCCCTTTTATAAGAGAGGAGAGGGGCACATTTGGAATTATGAGAAATATTAATTTATAATAAATTTCAACCCCTATTAAAAACCTCAAAAAAAGAATGAAATATTAATTTTAGATGAGATAGGGTTGTAATCTCTTCATCCAATAAAATTTAGTCAAGTTGGGAATTTATTTTAATCATTATCAACATGATTTATCCTTATATAATCTATTTAATTTTATTTGTGGTAATAATATTATAAATATTAAATCATTATAATTAATTACATATATGTAGTGAAATGTCCATAATTGTATACATTATTACATTTCCGACCATATAAATTTTAATTTACAATTTTAAATATTTTTTTTGATTTTTAAACAATTTTATAATATGTAATTTCTATAAATTAACAATAGTGTCAATTTTGAAACTATTCATTTATTTGAGTTTAAATAAAATATATAAAAAAGATATGTGCTAAATAAAATTTCTAATATATTCAAAACATGTCATTTTTTTCTAGAAAATTAGTGGAGAACTTTAAATAGTTCATACAATATTTATTTTAATACTATTAATATCATTTATTTGATATTTCAATCAATAATGTAATTTCAACATCACTATTGTGTAATAATTAATGACAATTATTTAATCCCTAAAATTTATAAATAAATTCTTATTATGTAGGTAAATTTATTAGATTTCCAGAGAATATTCATGTTCTATGTTTTATGAAGTTTACCCATAAATTAAAGGTATTATACTTATAAGATTTAAGAGACTGACATGTTGTCACTTTCTTTGGTTTTAATAATAAATATATTTTTTCATGGTGAAAAGTCCATGAAAATAAACTAGTCTAACCCTTAGGTGATATGGGTCGACTTTTATTTATCCAATAAATTTTTTTCAACTGTTAGGTTAATTTTATAATCTTATTTTTACCCTTAATTACCTGATTTACCTTTAACTAGAATAAATAAAAATTACCATAGTTACTATTATTAATATCAAAAATTAAAAGTAACCTATTAACATAATCTAGACCCACTGAATCCAAATATGGAATCATTTTTTCAAAATTCAAAACAATTATGTTTTAGTAATTAATTTAAAATTAATATAGTTGTTAAGAAAATGGGTTTTAAAAGTTAAAACATTTCCAAAGAATGAAAGGTTTTTACCTATGAATTCAATGTAAAATTAATGGTAATGACATAAATTATATTAAATGGAAAAAAATATTCTATTTATACTTTAAAACCATCAAATATTTTAATTTAACAATATAAATTATTGCGATGAAACAAGTTGTTCATAATTGAAATATAGTGTATTTTTACAATTCATTAAAATATGAAAGTTATCAAAATAATATGAAAAATTTATATAAAGTAAATTTTTTATATCCTGATTCCAAAGAATAATTTTATTTTGTCAAATTGATCTTATAAACCTGTCAAAAACTAGATTTAATGTGGGTGCACCATCCAAAGGCGGCAAAACTGCATTTTTTTAAAAATACTTATTTTACCCGAAAAAATAATTTTTTTCACGTAAATTTTTTTAGAAAAGGTATAAGATTAATAATAATGTTATAAAATTAAAAATTTATTTAATAATATTTATAACGGCTAGTCCATAATAATATTATTACAATATATCATTGTTTAGTGAAACTCGGTATTGCATACTACACGCGCTATAGAGGAATGTCGCGATTGCGTGTAACACAAGCCAAACTAGTGTTGTGTGTAGTGAAAGATTCCATTGATGATGTATATAACATGAAAACAAAATATTTCTCATAAAAATATCATCTGTTACATTATACCCCCCTTAAAATGAATTTCTCCCTCGAAATTCATCACTTTGTAATAAACAGATGAGGATACCTATCCCTCATCATATCCTCAAGCTCCCATGTAGCTTCTTCTAATTTGTGGTTCCTCCATAAAACATTAACCAAGAGAGTGGTCTTGTTCCATAGAAATTTTTCGCTATGATCCCGAATCTCTATTAGTTGTTCTTCATAATAATGATCTTGCTCCAACGGTACAAATTTTGAGCTTAGTACAAGTGAAGGATCGGGTATATACATTCTCAGGAGAGATACATGGAACACATTGTGAACTTGAGAGAGATTTGGTGGATGCACCAATCTGTAATCTACCTTTCCAACATGATCCAGTATTTCGAAATGACCAATATACCTAGGGCTCATCTTTCCCTTCTTTCCAAATCTCATTACTCTCTTCCATGGAGATATTCATAAGAACACTTTATCACCAACTTCAAACTCTAGGTATTTTCTTCGGTTGTCGACATAACTTTTTTGTCAACACTGATATTCTATTATGTGTTGTTGAATAGATCAGACCTTTTCTACCATCTCATCAAAAATATCAGGTCATTAGAGCTCTTTTTCCCCAACTTCATCCCTGAAATTTGGAGTTTAGCATTTATTTCTGTATAGAACTTCATAAAGAGCCATCTGAATACTAGAGTGAAAGCTATTATTATAAGAAAATTCCCCCAAAGGTAGGTATTGATCCCAACCACCCTTGAAATCCATAGAGTAGGATCTCAACATGTCTTCTAGAGTTTGAATTTTCCTCTCAGACTGACCGTCTGTTTGAGGATGATAAGAAGTGCTGAAACTCAACTCTGTACCTAGAGTATGCTGAAGACTTCTCCAGAACCTCAAGGTTAACCTCGGATCTCGATCAGATATAATGGAAAGTGGTACTCCATGCAATATTAACACTTCCATTACATATATCCTGGAAAAATGGTACAGAGGGAAATCTTCTCTAATAGAAATGAAGTGTGTTGACTTCATTAGACGATCAACTATACCACAGATAACATTATTGCCTTTGGATATTTTAGGAAGTCTGGTGACAAAGTCCATAATGATGTTTTTCCCATTTCCATTCGGGTATGGGTAATGGTTGTAACATCCCCTTAGACTTTTGTCTGTCATCTTTATCTTGCTGAAAACCCAAGCATCAAGAGACATATTCAGAAACATCTCTTTTCATTCCATCCCACCAGAAGTACTATTTCAGGTCCCTATACATCTTAGTTCTTGCAGGATGAATAGAGAATGAAGAACTATGAGCCTCATCCAGCAGCTCCTTCTTAAATTCTGGGATAGGAGGAACAAAAACCAGATTCCTGAACCTTATTACCACATCATAATCAAAGTTGAATTCATGAACATTTCTCACCTTCTTTTGTAACTCTACATCTTCTTTTTGTGCCACTTTAATCTTCACATGTATATATGGTTGAACATTCATTTGAGAATGATGTGATTTTCCCATTCAATTATAATTCAATGATCCATACTTTGTAAATCCATAAATATTGGATCTTTAGTGATCCTCATCATGGATAAGCTAGCATTGTCTTATCGACTTAATGCATCCACCACCTTGTTTGCTTTCCCAGGGTGATAATGAATTGAGCAGTCATAGTCCTTAATCACTTCCAACCATATTCTCTGGCACATATTCAGCTCCTTTTGTATGAAAAGTTACTTTAAAATTTTATGATCAGTATAAATATCACACTTTTCTCCATAAATATAATTCCACCAAATATTTAATGTAATGATTATCGAAACTAACTTAAAATCATGTGTTGGGTAATTTTGCTCATGAATTTTCAAATATCGTGAGGAATAAGTTATCACCATATCATTTTGCAAGAGAACCCACACTAGTCCATTCTTGGATGCATCAATGTAAATCACAAGCCTTTCTCCACTACAAAGAAGTGTGAGCACAGGTGCACTGGATAACATTCTTTTTAACTCCTTGAAATTATATTCACACTCCTCCATCAAAATGAACTTAACTCCTTTTTGAGTCATCCTGGTGAGTGGGTAAGATAATCGTGAAAAATCTTTCACAAAACATCGATAATATCCAGCCATATCAAGAAAACATCAGATCTCAGTTACTGTTGTTGGTCTGGACCATCTTTCGATAACCACTGTTTTTGCTGGATCCATAGATATCCCCTCATTTGGGATTATGTAACACAAAAATGAAACTTTTTGAAGCCAAAATCCACACTTGGTAAATTTGGCATAAAGCTTCCCCATTCTCAGGTTCTTCAATAAAATTCTCAAGTGATCTTCATATTATTCCTTGATCTTTGAATAAAAAAGAATATCATCTATAAAGACTACCACAAATTGATCAAGATAGTCTATAAAGACTCCATTAATTAGATCCATGAAGATAGCAGGGGCATTAGTAAGACCAAATGGCATCACTACAAATTCATAGTATCCATACCTTGTAGGGAATGTTGTCTTTGGTATATCCTCTCTTTAGACCCATAATTGAGGATACCATGAAAGAAGATCAATCTTGGAAAAGTTTTGACCTCCATGTAGTTGGTCAAATAAGTCATCAATGCGTGGGAGAGGATATTTGTTCTTGATTGTGATCTTGTTATGTTCTCGATAATCAATGCAGAGTCTCATTTATCCATCTTTCTTCTTAACAAACAGAATAGGTAATCCCCAAGCTGATGCAATAGGGCATATGAATCCTTTATCCATATTATCTTGGAGTAACTTCTTCAATTCCTACAACTCAATTGGGGCCATTCTATAAGATGTCATTGAAATAGGCAAAGCACCCGGTACGAGTTCTATTGAAAACTGAACTTCACGATTTGGGGGAAAACCCGAGAATTCCTCTGGAAAAACATCACTAAACTCTCATACAATGGATGTATTCTTAATCGTGAGTTTCTCACTAACCATTTGAGATTAATAACCTTCATTTAGTGGAATCAAGACCCATAAGACGGATGAAATTTCCACTAGAAGGTTATGTTCATTCTTGCATCGTTAGATGGTCGTTGATTGAACGGGAATATTAAATGTGACTTCTCTTCTTTGGAAATTGATATGAGCTCCATATAATGAAATCCAATCCATGCCAAGAATCACATCAAATTACACTATAGTAAGTATCACAAGATTTTTAGGAATCAGTTTCCCACAAACTTCAATCATAGAAGAATTGTAAACTTTTTATGCGACCGTTGTTCCATTAGGAGTAGTCACAACTAACTCAACATCTAATTGTTGAGGTAATACGGAGATACCCTTAGAAAAGTCTTCAGAAATAAAAGAGTCGATGGATCCAGAATCAAAGAAAACATTTTCTAATTTAGAGTGGATGGTATGTATACCTTTCACCACTTCGTTATCATACTCCACATTGCCGATAGTAATTGCATGCGACTTTCCTTTGTCTTTGGCCTTAAGAGTTTGTTGGTGTCGATCATCATCAACAACCCTTGGATTTGGGAATTGATTGGCATAATGCCCCATCTCCTTTCACTTGAAACATTGAAGTGTTGGAGGTGAATTCTATGTATCCCTCTCTTTTTTCGCATCATTATACATCTTCTTCCCATTATTTCGACATTAATTTTCCAGATGACCTTCTTTTCCACACTTTAAACATTTTCTTGTCACTTTAAGCCAATTACATCCATGTTTCTTTCGAAAATTTGCGCATAAAAGAAAAAATCATCATCTTTTCAGGGTGTTCTTTAGATTTTCCTTTGAATTCCATTTTCATCTTCTTATCAAACCCATATGACTACTGTTTTACTCCAATCTCCATCTCAACCTTGAGATCACATTGAACAATTTCCTCATAACTATTGAAGTCCCTTATTGATAAATCCCTTCGAAGGCTTGGTTTTAAGTCACTAAAGAATCGATTGATTTTACTCTGAGGTTGGATAATAATTCTTGAAGCATACCTTGCATGTCTTGTAAAATTTCCTTTGTAGGTACCAACAGATTCATCATCCTTTTGCTTCAGTTTGAGAAACTCTTTCTCCATATTTGTTCGAAGAATATGTGGGAAGTACTTATTGAAAAATAAGTTCATGAACTCGTCCCATTCCTTGGAATCAATTTCATCTCTTTGCATCGTATTCTTGATAAGATTCCAACATTGATCATCTTCACCTTCCAAACGATATACTGCTAAGATGAATTTATCAGGTTCAGAACATTAAAGAATTGGAAATATCTTTTCAGTGGTACTGATCCATTGTTCAACCACTAATGGATCATAAGACCCATATAATGAAGGTGGACGATGCCTACTGAAGGATTTAACATAATTTTGCTCCTTTCTTTGCTTGTTTGAAAGTCCTGCATGATTTGTATCTTGAGAAAGTTGTGTGAGCATGGTTACAAGATTTTTCATCCCCACTCCAATAATGTATGGTTTCTCAGGGTGGTATTCATTGCATTTCCCGTCACCTTCAACATTCACATGGTTCCATCGGGTTCCATTTATTGACTAAAACCAATAATCATAGTGTGAGAAACACAAATCATAATAGTAAAACCACATAATCAAAAATAAAATTTTACACTTAAGGTATTATCTTAGGTTATCCATGGCCATTTATAAAAAATTACATTTTTGTCATATGCTTATACATATCCTTAGGGTTCTTACTAAGGCTTTCACATCCCAGTTTCCAAAGGTTGACTATAACCTCCCTGTGATACCAACTATAACGACCCATACATTACATTCATTGTTCATACATTAAAATTGAAGCACACATATTACAAAATATAATAAAACCATGAAAGGACCGCATAGGTATAGTGTCTTTAGAAACTGGGAAACATAAATAATTGGTTCATAAATCATCTACATTGTCTTCCGTTTATTTCATCATATTTAGAGTCCCTTTTTGGCATATCCTAATTAATACCCTTCTTCCCAAACTAGGGAAAAGAAAACAAATAAAACGGTGAGCTCAAATGCTCAGTAAGGGTAAACAAAAGAAATATCCATCATATCATATTCATAAAAACATAACATTTTGAAAATCATAACCTCCAAAAGAGATCATAATAACATAACATGGGATAAATCATAGTAGTGAAATGTAATCCCAATAATCATAACTTAAAACATGAAACTTTGTGGAATACACACATAATCATAGAATATCATTTCATATTATTCAAGACTCATTGCCATGACTATCTTAGCAGAAAAATTCCATTACTGAACCGAGTTCACTCCTTGTTGCAGTCCTGTATCACTGAACTGGTTTATCTTTCCGTTCCCGCCATGTCTATCTCATGAGATATAAATCTTTACCCAATTCATTGGAAGGAGATATAGGTCCCACCAATCTCATAATGAATCAATTCTTATGTGTGCCACAAAATCATAAATCATACGTCATAACATAACCCATAAAATAAAAATGGGATTCTTAAACATCATGTCATCATAACATAATCCATGAAATGACATAATAAAATTAATTCCATCATAACATAATCAAATCAATGTAAAAATGGGGATAGAAATGGAACCTTATATTATCTTAGATGGAAAATAATTTTGTTAAAACACTTGAACTCCATTCTTGAGGAAAATATCCTTTCTAATTCAAAAACATTTATCCTTTCTTAATATGTCATACAATTTTAAACTAAAAGAAGTTGATTAAAAATAAACATGAAAACATGTAAAGGAATCATCATAGAAATAATGTTCTAAAAATCCATTCATGCCGTATAAGTTAAAGAAAAACATTCTTCTCGTACTTTGGATGGAAAAGTCAAAATGTACCTCATACTAAAAACGAAAAAAGATTCCTCTCATATCATTTACTAAAATCCTAAAAATTGGAAAAATTGGATTTAACAATTTTATGAGAATATATATAATATTAAATATTGAGTAAACATGGATTTGGATGATAAATATTCCCTAGTAAATTCCGAAGTATAAACAATCTTGGATAAAAATGAGATTGCGAGATTTTCCCTTACTATAGGTCTGATTTGCTTCGTACGTGTCTGAACCTCTTGTATAATTATTTAAATAATTTTATTGACTTATTCCAGAATCATTCTCATTGTTATGATATCATATATGGTCATATTATTATCTTGTTATTAGTAATATTTCATTGCTACTTGTTATTCGGGTGTTTATTGCCTTTTCTTCTTATGCGTGTCTTTTCGAATAAATTCTTATTATTATTTTTAGGTAATAGATACCTCATTTCCAGAATGTTATTAGTGTAATATACATCATATTTATTCATTAAATTCATTTATATAATCATTATTCAATGAAGATCATGTAGAACGTGCCACATCACATCATGGAGACGGTAGACCGTACGTACACACGAGCGATGATATCATTACCATGATAGTGGAAATGTATTGAAGTGTATGTATAATATTTTAGAATCAAAATCACATTAAAATAATCATATATAGTTATTAATTTAAACCATTATACCCATCGAAGTAAGGTGGTTTTGGAAAACAGATTACACCACGGTGTGGAGACGGAATTCCGTACGTACGCACGCGCGGTGACTTCGTTTACCGTAGGATGGATAAAAGGTGAAATAGGGTTGTTTCATATTTATAATAATATATAATTATATGAGGGATAATGATATTATTACTTCATAATTAAACAACTAAATAAGAGGAAGTATTAGAAGAATGAAAATTTAAGATATCGGTAGAAGGTATTACCTCTTTCTCAAAGTTCATCCTTTAAAATTTATCTTAGGGCACTATAGATGGTTTTTTGAGAAGACCAGTACCTCTATAAGGTTTATAGGTAATTGGGGAAGTGAAATGGGCCGAGTTTAGCCGATCTTCAATGCTAAAAATGGTGTTAGGAGGAGAGGGAGGACGTTCCCTTTTATAAGGGAGGAGAGGGGCACCTTTGGAATTATTAGAAATATTAATTTTAAATATATTCCAAACCCACTTAAAAACCTCCAAAAATGACTCAAATCAAAATCTTATATGAGATAAGGTTGTAATATAATCATCCAATAAAATTTAGACATGTTGGGAATTTTTTTTAAACACTATCAACATGAATTATCCTTATATAATCTATTTAATTTTATTTTTGGTAATAATATTCTAAATTTTAATTCATTATAAATAATTACTTTTATGTTGTGAATTGTCCCTAATATTATAATTCATTAAATATTCGACCATTTAAAATTTAATTTAAAATTTTAAATATTTTTTTGATTTTTAATCAATATTTTAATATGTAATTTCTATAAATTAACAATAGTGTTAATTTTGACAGTATTAATTTATTTGATTTTAAATAAAATAAATATAGAAGATATTTTTGAAATAAAATATTTAATAGATTCTTAACATGTCATTTTTATCTATAAAATTAGTGGATCACATAAAATAGTTTATACAATATTTATGTTAATACTTTTAAAATAATTTATTTGATATTTCAATCAATAAATTAATTTCAATATTACAATTGTGTAATAATTAATTATTATTATTTAATACCTAAGAATTATAAATAAATTCATATTATGTAGATACTTTTATTAGATTTATGAATACTATTCATGTTCTAGGTTTCATGAGGTTTATAACTAAATTAAAATTATTATAGTTATAAGATTTAAGAGAGTGACCTGTTGTCACATTCATTAGTCTTAATAATAATTACATTATTTCATGGTCAAAAGTCCATGAAATAAATATAGTCCTACCCTTAGGTGATATGGGTCGAATTTTATTCATCCAATAGGATTTTGGTAATTGTTAGGGTAATTTTATAATCTTATTTTACCCTTAATTTCCCGATTTACCTTTAACTGTAGTAAAAAAATTACCGTAGTAACTATTCATAATATCAAAAAAATAAAAGTAACCTATTAACATAATTTGTACCCACTGAATCAAAATATTGAATCTGTTTTTCAAAATTCAAAACACATAAGTTTCAGTAATTAATTTAAAAATAATCTCGTTGTTAAGAAAATGGGTTTTAAAAGTTAAAATATTGCCAAAGATTGAAATGTTTTTACCTATGAAATCAAAGTAAAATTAATGGTAATGAAATAAATTATATTAAATGGTAAAACTATATTCTATTTAAACTAAAAACCCATCCAATATAATAATTTAACCATATAAATTATTGCGAATAAAAAATTTGTTTTTAATTAAAATATAGCGTATTTTTACTGTTCATTAAAATATGAAAGTGATCAGAATAATATGAAAAACTCATCCAAAGTAAATTTTTATATCCTGATCCCAAAAAAAATTATTTTGTCAAATTGAACTTATAAACCTGTCGAAAACTAGATTTAAAGTGGGTGCGCCATCAAAAGGCAGCAAAACTGCATTTTTTTAAAAATACTTATTTTACACGAAAAAATTATTTTGTTCACATAAAATGTTTTAGAGAATGTATAAGATAAATAATAATGTTATAAAATTCAAAAAAAATTTAATACTATTTATAACGGCCAGTCCATAACAATATTATTACAATATATCATTGTTTAGTGAAACCTGGTATTGCGTACTACATAAGTTATCGAGGAAGGACGTGATTGCGTGTAACGCAATCCAAGCTAGTGTTGTGTGTAGTGAAAGATTCATTTGAAGATATATATAAAATGAAAAAATAAATCTATCATAAAAATATGGGGTTTTACACTTCATTCCAATCTTCATTAATTTAGTAATTTTTTATATCATGCACCTATATTGTTTTCAAAAGTGTATACAAGAGTCCTTTGACATGATATATCATGAATTTATTTATTATCATGGTATTTAAGTTTTTTAAAATGTTACTCTTTCCTGTGGAATACGTTTCGACTGATTAAAATGTAGTAAGGGATTTCATAACTCAATTTCCATTTAATGTGTTAAAATTGTACTTCATTGATTGTGAAAGGATGAAATTATTTATGGAAATGTGCTTATTATATTGTGTTTTATTTATATTTGGTTAATGTGTATTTGTAGTGGATATTTTTAATCAATTTATTTGATTGACACCAAATTCAATGATATGATATATATATATAATCAATCAGTTTGAGATTATCATAATATACTATGGTGATTATTCTAAATGTAATTATGATAGTTACACCATGTGTAAAAGATTGAGTAAAAATATTTATAAGAGGGATATTAAAAATGATTTACTACATTACATACTTTTTTATAAGTTTTCCTATGTGTTTCCAGGAAAATCATGGGATTTTCATAAGTTTAGATAAAAATTGTTATTAATTGATTATTACTGTCTTTGTTTTAAAACTCGTTGTTTTTAGGATAATGTTTAATAGTATTTTACTAGACTAATTTTTTCATTTATTTAATTCCCCTTATTGAACTTTTTATGGTAAAACTATTTTTTAAAAACAATGTCATAGTTTTTTAAGAATGAATAGAAAGAATTATATGTTCAAGATGAAATTTGTGAAGATATTTCATGAAAAGAAACATGTTTCATTTTAAAAGGGTTTTTATTTGTAGAAAAATGTGATATTAGGTATATGTTTCCACTTTTAATGAATATATTGATTTTGTAAAAGTTCATCATAATTTTTTAAATCATTAAACCTATAATATCTTTGGGAATGAAAAAAATGAAATCTTGTCAAAAATCACTATAATATGTAATGTTCATGGTATGGGCCTTATAGTTGGTGTAGAGAAGGGTTTAAATAACATTGGATATTACGATTTCTTCTTAAATTTCAAGGGTATCATCATGCGTTTATAATTCCTATGATGATCGTAAATTTAGTTTTGTAGAAAACCTTTTTGAAATATCATGTTATGAAATTTTATATTGATTAACCGTTTTATTGTAGACATTTATTTTTGTGGAAATTATGTGTTATTTCATTTTAGGATGAAAAATGAATGATACAAGACAAAATTTGAGGTTTAAAAACAAAAATGTTATTTTTTCAAGATTATATCATATATTTGAGAATGTTATAATTAATATATTGTTTTTGAAAAAAGAGATCCCATAGGATGAGTGGAAATCCATCACATCTAGAAAGGCTGTGTGAATTGAACCCACAACTGAAGGGAAACTAGGGATAATCATCTACCACTGGCCTATGTGAAGTCTCATTTTTTATAACATTTTATTTTATGTTAAAAAATTTATGGATGAAGAATAATTTGATTTTGGGAACATATATATAATTCCATGGGATTAAAAAAATGGTGACTAGAGTTTATTTGTGGAATAATGGTTAAAGTATATTTTCTGGATATATTTTGATTACATGATGTGGGTATATAATTATTTGTATGAAACATTGAGAGTAATTGTTATTATTTATAGATAAATAAAATAATTTATCTTGGAAGACTATGTGATGAAATCATTCATATTTTGGACATTCAGTATTATTCAAGAATATTTTTGGGGAAATTTAAGGATTAATATTTATTAAATTATCCATGTTAAACATTAGGGATTACTGTTGAATTTTACATAATAATGTTTTTTAATCAAAAAAATGTTATTTAATTTATGGAATTATCTTCTCTATTATAAAATATTTTGGTTTTGGTTATTGCGTAATGATAGGGGTACTAATTAATTTTTCTTTTCGGTATATTATAAACCATATAGGTTAATTCTAATTCTTCATAAATGAAAACAAATTCACCATGAAAATTAATCTTTTAGAGAAAAATATGATCTTAAGGTTGAAATGGTTTAAAGGTTGAATAATTTTATTTCATTTATGTCTGTTTCTATGTTTTCTTAGTAAAAATTGTAATAATATTACTTAACTCTAGGAAAAGATTATTGAAATAAAAAAATTTAATAAAAATATTGTCCATTCACTTTTATTATCAAGAAATAAATGGCCTTTTAACTCATTATAGATTTATGGGTTTTTGATGAAAACATTCCCCATGACCATGTTTTTTATCACTCTTCATCATAACAAGGTAGTTTTTTTCTCTTCCATTTCCATGTTTTCCAATATAAAACCCCAGTATGTGTTATCTTACGTGGCCTTTTTTACCATCCTTTCTCCATATTCCGATGTATATTTTTTTAACCACTATTCTAATGTGATATTTCAATAATGGTATTTTTAAAACTCATACCCTAGTTAAAAAGGATGAGTTTAAAAAATAAATGATGAAATTTAATAAAAGGGTATATAATGTATCATCATGATATTTTAAACGAAAACACAATGTTTCATTGCTGGTATGAAATTCCCCATCAAGCTTAAAAAAACAACTACATATTAATATTTAAATTCCATAGTTATAACCTATCTATTAAATTAGAGTTAATAAATTTGAATAAATAATTTTTGAAATAAAAAACATGTTCTAAATAAATATCAATTTTTGTTAGGCTCTTAAAATATAATCATAGTATTATTAGAAAAAACATTTTATTCTTCAAAAAATAACATTTTCTTCAAAAATGATGTTTATTTATTTTTGTGTTAAGAAAATATAATTAAAATTTCCACATAAAAATTTATTTTTTATAATGATCCTAAATTTTTAAATTATAATATCAAATTTTTTCTAAGGTGAACGTATAATGTATTTATGAAAAGATATATTTTTCAACTAATAGTTTTAAATATCATTTTCTAATAAAAATTATATTTTAAATTATTTACAACGCATAATTTTTTTTGATTAGTTTTAAATTTTCAATAGTTTATTTTCATTTAAATTAAGATCATTTATGTTTTTGAAATTTATTTTAAACATAAATTTATTATAACAACATTTTATCTTTAAAACTGAATCATTGAAAAAAAACCATTTTCCTGAATTTTATCAGCAAAATTTTGAATTAAACTATAAAAATTCTATGATTTGAATTTTGAAAAATGGATTCCATATGTGGAATCAGAATTATTTAATTTAGTAAATAGTTTCCTTTTATTATTGGAAAATATGACTAGTAATATTAATAATTTTTATTACCATAGTAAAATGAAAATTTACCAATTAATGGTTACAATAAAATGATATAGATTAGAAGATGCGCCTAACAGTTTCCCCAATTTTATTGTATGAGTTATATTTGACCCTAATAATCCATATATTTAAATTTTATTCTTTTTATGCCACTTGGATAATAGTATGACTTTTATAATATTTTATTTAATGAATAGTCAAAGATTTCATACTCATATATTTAATAACTATATCATTTTTAATATTGTGTTATATAAAAGTTATATTTGACTCTATGTAGTAATATTAAATATAAAATATTTTTCTACATCATGATAATTTACTCATATTTTTTCTGATTATATGATTACATTAAATGTTGACACAACTCTAATGCAGTAATTATTCAGTTAATCGAAAGATTAAGTAAATGATATTAAATATATTAAAATAAATAAAACATGAGATAATTGTTTGCATAAAATAATTTAATATTTATCGGTTAAATGTTAGTAACATATTTAAATATTGGTTTTTAATTTATTTTATTTTTATTATATTTTTAAAAAAATCCAAGTAATGATTTTTTTTCAAATTCGACATTAATGATATTTTAAATTTTAAATTTATTTTTAATGATATAAAATTCTGAATAATATTAAATTTACCCCTATAATTGGCTTAATGTTGAAAATTTCATCTATTTATCATTTTTGAATCAATTGAAATTTTATGGTAACTATATTAACTCTTTAAAAGTAAAATATATATTTCCAAGGTAAGAGATAAAGGTGTTAGAGAAGTGGTAAAACATATTGATAAGGGTAATAATGTGACGTATAATTTTTAAAAAATATTTTATTTGATTACATAGTCATATAATCATCTTAATTTATAAAATAAATCACTTTAGGATGATTTACAATTAAATATTCATTTATATAAATTTAAGATTTTGATAAATTCCTTGAGTGCCCTTCCCCTCTCTTGTAAATGGAAACCCATTCATATATTTTAAATAACCATAAAAACTATTTTTTGGATAATATATTCAAAATTTCCTTCTTATAATTCCTCTGAACATCATGGAGGTTTTTGTCTAGTTAAAATACCTGCCACTACTGTCTTAAGGTGGTATGAAATGATGGATTTCTAAAGCAGAAGTATCATTTTTAATTAATTGTTTCTTTCTTGTTTCTTGTTAACCTCCATAAAATAATATTAAATTATGATAAAATAACCAAATCAGTATCATATGTATAGTAGTATTTTATTATCTCAGCGAAATGACCTATATCCATCTCCACTTCCTTCAAATGGGAAAAGAATTAATCATTAGTGTGTATGGTAGACCACCACATCACAAAATGATGTAATTAATTTTCCATCACCATATCTCAAGAGTGGATATAATTATTAAATAAATATTTATGTATTATATTAATTACATAATTATCATTATTAAAGGACAATATATATTTTAATTCTTGTCATTCTATATATTGAAAAACAATAACGATGTTTGTGAAAATTATCATGTCCACAAAGTGATGTGATTCGTTTTTAATACCTAGATCACATGGATGATATATAAAATTATATTTAAATCATTAATATGATATTAATTATAATGTTATTATTTTATAATTATAAAACACAAATTATTTTCTTTCCAAAATGATCAAGGAAAATGGAAATGTTACTCATGTGTACGTATGACTTATAGTCTCTCTGACTCTAACATAGTTCATTTTTCAAAACCATATTTAATATATTGATAAAAAAATTACAATATATGTATAATAATAATTATAATAATTTCATAATTCTAGTATGGATGTGATGAATTAAGTAAAATGTTGATCTTTTTCAATTGATCAACGTCATTTTGGAAATTAGTACCATATATCCTCAAAACATTCGACATGAACATAAATAATTAAAAAATAATTATAACCTGAAAATAAGTGATATAAATGGAATAATAATCATTAAAATTATTATCATTAATTAAAATAATTAATCTCATTTTACTATTTTTGAAGGAAAGTAATGTATATGATTTTTTAGACTTGAGCTATGGGTCTTCATCTAAATTATCTTTCATTGAGTCATATTTTTATTGTTATGAAATTATATATTCATCCGAGCCGTACATAATGATCCTTTTATATGATATATCATGAATTTATTTTTTCTATTGATATTTAATCAATTAATAAATGTTTTCTTTCATGCAGTATACAAGTCGACTGATTACAATGTAGTAAGGGGTTTTTTAAATCAATATCTATTTATTGGGTAAAAATTACATTTAATTGATTATTTCTTCAATGATTATGTATGTATATACTTGTGATTATATTATTTTGTATCTCTACTTGTGAAATATTGATCTATTGGGGATATAAATAATTGATTCATTTTATTAACGCTCAATACAATGATATGATCATTGTAAGGGACCCTTTAACTAGACATCATTTAAAATGTTTTCAAACATTATTTTATGAATATTAATTTATCATGTACATATTTTTTAAATTATTTTTATGAAATTATTTATATGTACATGAATTTTTTAAAATGTTAAATTCTGAATTTCTCATAAATTTTTTCAAATACAGATCGTTTTTAAGATTTTATGTAAATAAATTCATTTGAAGAAACCTCATTTAAAGTTACTATTCCAAATATTTGAAAAAAGTAAAAAAGGAATTTTTTTATCTTATATGGAATAAATGGATTTTCCAATATTCATGACACTTTATTTTTTTGATACTTCCCTTAAAAATTTTAAATTGTTTTTTAAAATTAAATATTTTCATTTATTAGTGTGGGGATTTGAAAAAAATTAAATGTTATTTCAAAACGAAATAGTAATTTTCCATAGTAATGTTTTTTCTAGGAAAGATTTATATTGTATTCTTACGTTATGGTTCCTAGAATTTTTTAATGAGGGTGGTGGCTATGTGATAAACCAAGGGTGTGTGCGGCCATTACAGCTCTCTAATGCATTGGTTAATGGGGAAGAGTTAACTAATTTGGTTTCTCATAAGATATTCTTGGAATATAATGTGGTGGTTATTAAAAATTTAACTATGATGTTTATTCCTGGGGTAGTAGAGAAATATATTGTAGTTTTATGATTTATATGGAAAATGATGTCCCAATTTACCTACATATCTTTAATTTTAATTCTTATGTTTTATCATAAAAAAAATTTTATTCAAAAAAGGTTATAATCTCTTCGAAATATTGATTCCTTTTGTGGTGGTAAAATGATATGTTTTTAATAAAATTTTTAATTGGATTTAGCCATAATAATTATTTCCATTATTTAATGTCCCTTAAAAAGTTTTTTTTCTCATTCAAAACTTATAAAATGTTTTTTAAATAATTTTAACGAATATTATGGAAAGGATGACCTGAAGGTGAAATTTGGGGAAAATTTCAGGCAAATAAAATGTGATTTATTTTAAAAGGTTTTCATTTTGTAGAAAAAAATTGATAATGAGTATAAGATTTAAATTATAATTTTCGGGTTTAGTTTGTAAATTGTTTTCCTAATTATCTAAAACTCTAAACCAAATAATATTTTTTAATGATATAAAATGAATTACAGTAAAAATTCACAATGAATATGTAATGTTTAAGGTTAGATACATACAAATAACAACCCTAGAATTTGGATGGGGAAGAGGAGAATATATCTTATAAGAAAATGTTTCGTTTATAAGGCTAAATGAGGTGTAAATATGTGTAGATACCCATGTTTTACGGATTAATAAAATTGAGGGGAAATTTTATTTTTTGTTTTTAATTGGTCACGAGGTGTAAAATAGTCATTTTACATAGAATTTTATCTCTCATTATTTTTTTGTGCACGCATTTATTCCCAAATAGTTAGCTTTTCCTAGTGTAGGATTTTGGTGGAATATTCATCCATTTGAGTTTTGGATAAATATTTAACATTTAATTAATTATATATTAAATTATTTTGGTTGTTTTGGGTGGATTTAGCTTTTGAAAAGAGAATCAAATTGAAATTTTGACTCCACAGTTGAGTTTGTAATGGGGTTTTTTTTATGAAGTGGTATAGGCATCGGACATGTTCTAGGACACAGTTTGTGTGTTAATGTGGGAAATTAGGTAATTAATTAAAAGAAATAAAATATTTCCTTTGAATATGGGGTTCCTACACTCAGAAGGAATGGGGACCACCATACCCATGATAGCTAAACCAAAAGAGATCAAGGAGGGAAATATCATCAGACATTTTCCTTGACATAAATCAGGATAAGATTTATGTACAACAACTTTTAAGAGTAGATTTGGACACGAAGATTTATTTATGCCATGATGTAGGACACATATTTATTTTTATGCCCCATCCCCCATGTATTAATTAGTTTCAACTCTTACCACTCTATTATTACTTCTAATGACCCCATGGGGATCGATATGTGATACTTTTAGGGAAAATGGGGTTTTGGGATGTTCAAAGGGATTTTTTTTGGAAAATCTGACTACACAACATGTGGTTTGAAGAACACACACACTAGGTTCTTCTTATTCAGCATAGAATAGGAGAATATTACAACATGTCATGTTATTCAGACGACCTAATGTGTAGTTTCACTTGGCTTGTGGCCAAGTACGTGATCAATTGACCTATGTAGGGGGACATGGATGTTTAGGGTACATGTCCAGACTCCGTGTGGGTGAGACACCATGTGTGAGTAAATGACTAGACATGGGATCTTGATTAGATCATGTGAGGTACACGAGTAGCATCACATTTTAGGTAACATGACATGTAATTGATATACATGATATGTACTTGTGTTTTACATTAATTTTTTTGTTAGATTACATTCTCACATGGGGATATCGGAGAACATGTCGTGTGCTCTCACATTGACACAATTTGTGGCTCTTATTATGCCCTTTAAGGGGTATTTTTGGGTTTTGTTCCTCAGAAACAGAACTAGTCATGTGAGTTTTCAATTCAGAATGCTTTCACCCACATGCCAGGATGGAGGAATCCTTTGGGAATATAGAGTTATTATGGACGTTTAATAGTAAAAAATTGTTTGGAAGGATTATTTTTCATATTGTTTCTATTTAGAATCATCCAGTGGGATGGTTTCTAATCTATGAGGCCTAGATTAGGGTAGTGAGATTATTATTTGGCCTAGACAGTGTATCCCATGTTGTTTTTCATGAGGTTCATTAGATGGATTCGGGCAAGTGGAATTGAGTAGAATTTCTAGGGAGATCATGGTTTTCCCACATATCTAGAATTGTTGCTTGAGGATTGAATAGTTTTGTTTTAGATCCTATTTTTTAGGATTATGGTGGTTAAATACTTTGAAATTATTTGACAATGTGGGATGGAGTTTATTATGGGGTGTTATTATGGCCTTGAGTTGAGCTTGGGAGACTATTGATGATACCCATTGTGAGCTAGTTTATTGTTAAGATATCGTTGGATTTCATGGTTGGATGTTTGGAAGGATGGAATAGCATGGGTTTGACTTTGGATGCCTTTTTGGAATATTTTTTATTAGTAATTGGTTAGAGGCTGCTCAGGACCTCTTGTTTATATTTCTTTTGGTATGCCTTATCCTGAGAGTTTGGTTTTTACTAAGGCTTGGTGGGGGGATGCCTCCACATTATTTCCAACTCGGAGGATCCAAGGAGGGATGCCTCTATTTATATTTCATCCTAGAGGACCACGTTCTATTATAGTAGTTAAGATTACCCTAGGAGGGTAGTTGTAATTAAGTAGGTTGGTTACAGGTGTTCTCGTTGGGATCCCAAGATGATGTATAAGTTGATGGGGATGACAATTTACAGTCTAATAATTATTTTTAACCATCCCATAATATGGTTTAGTTTTGTGTGGTTGAGCCTTGTCTTAAGCCCGTTTGGATGTTCTAATATGGTTGGGTTCCCAAATTTGAAATGTAGTTTATTGTTAAGGACTATTGTTGTTGGTAGATATTGAAAAATGATCCGTAGGTATGATTCTAGATATCCAAAATAGAGAGTAATGTGTTTTTTCTATATATAGATAATGATAGATTGTTTTGGGTTTGATTGATTGAATGACATTTCACACATTTGGTGTTATACATCTAATTATAATGGATGTGACATGTAACTCCCCAGCACTAGTTAACCAGAGTCTATGAATAATTACATAACATTGTCATTATCACAAGGAAATCATGTCCCGAAAGACTGATCAGTTTAGTATTAATGAAAACAAGATTCATACCTAAGTTCATATTTACTACTTGAAAAGAAATACAACATGAAGTGCCCAGATCAGCGTGAATCACTGAGAGGGGGAGGGGGTGAATCAGTGATCCCTTAAAACTTTTTACTAATTTATTATTTATCAATTAAACCTCTATGGCTGGTTAAAGCCTCGATCCACTCTTCTTGTATCTCTCAGCCTTTCCTCGAATGATGCAGTAAATGTAAAGGCACTGGACACAAGGATTTACAAGGTTCGGCACCAAAGGCCTACGTCCTTGCCATGTTGGTTATACACCCCAACATTGTTTCTCCATTATTACCTGTTAAAATTACAATGGTCGATACAGAGTCCCACAGTATCTCTCCTGAGTCCCATAGGAGGGTCTTTATACTGCGTCCCACAGTGTTACCAGAGTCCCACTGGCCTGCTCCAGAATCCCACTGAAGACTTCTTCCACCCTGAGTCTCACAGGGGTCTTCTCCTGGCTGCTCGAGTCACACGAGTAGCTCTTCTTCTTGTTCAGCTCTTCAAGTATCTTCAGCAGTCTGGGATAAAGACTGCCGGCCTTGCTATGTACCTCTGATCACTTGAGTTGATCAGGTCTTCTCGTCTTGCTCAGGCTTTATCTCCTTCTTCTGAGGATGACATGGCTTCTCTCCAACTACTGAATACTCAGACAACTGATGTCTTTAACTTCAGTCTGGTCCAGTCTCAGTTCACATCAACTTCATGCACTGAGTGCATGGCAACTCTGAATCCTCATGCACTGACTGCATGGCCTTCTCAATACTTCAAGATCTTCTGTCTTGGACAACTCATATGCACACAACCAGATTTGTCTTTGTTCACGTGTGCATGTGCATACATGCAAGCATGCACTCTCCTCTTTCTCCTCTTGGTGCAATAAACCCTCAAAGGGTATATTCTCTTTGAGCACACACCTTCTCACTCCTTCACACGTTTAATTCCGTTTGATTACACACACATAAATGTGTGTTATACTTTGTGTGAGTATCCTCTTCTTCTTCTTCTAAGTGTGTACACACTTCACTTAGTGCACACACATAGGTTCGGCCTTCACTTGTTTTCCACACACAATTTATTCTTAATTTTGCACACACTTAAGCTTGGCCTTTCACTTCTTCTTGAACACACACAAACTATTCTTTTTTCTTCAAAGTGTGCACACACAAGGCACTAAAGGCCTCGGGTCTTCCTCTTGTTTTGCACACACACAAATGTGGTGGCCTTCCACCTTTGCACACCCACTGCCCGTAGGGTGTTCTCCCAAGTGGCACACACACAAGGTGCACTCCTTCACTTGGCACAGAAGCACAAGTCTTGGCCTCGGGTCTTCTCCTGCCTCAAAGGAAGCACGCAAGTCCTCAAGGTACACAAGGGTCGCGCAAACACCTCCTGCCATGCAAGTCCGCGGGCAGAGAAGGATGCAACCTCGTGCGTGCAAGGATGCGGCCACGGGTCTTCCTGTCGCGCAAGGAAGGCGCACAGGGGACTCCCTTTCTTCTTTCGTGCAAGAAGTGAACAAAAGGAACCCAGCCGCGCAAGTGGGTTGCGCGGGGCTTCAGCTTCGCGAGGCAGAGCTCTCACGGGACTCGGATTTTCAACAGAGTTTCAGCAAGCAGCTATGATGCTCGAGAGCTCCTTTTATAGGCAGAGGAATGCCTTTGATCATCCGCGTGATCTAACTTCAAAATCCCGAAGATTTCGGATCTTTTAAAATCTTCAAAATCTTGATTTTACTCTCTATTTCATCGCGGGTTTCTTCCTTTTTTTTTCCTCTACGTGCATGCGACTTTCAAATGCATGCATGGATTTTTTTAAACCCAATCCATGCAAAGCATCAACACCGAATGGCCTCGCACCTTCGGTTGCTTCGGCCGAACTTCAAAACTCTCCAAACATTGCATGCAAGTGTATTTTTAAGCATGGATCAGTTCAGTGCGTCGAGACGATCCCAATGGACTCTTCGGCTTGATCGGAGATGGCCGGGAACTCAAATTCTGTCGTCGGGGAGGCCTCTGGTTCGAACGGAGCTCGCAGGTGGCAGCGGTCGAGCTCGAGGTTGAAGACGCCTCAGAACCGTCGGATCCGGAGTTGAGATGACATCGGACGGCTGGATTAGATCGCGGCGCGTGGCAGATGAGATTAGCGGCTGCGATCCAGCGCGCGATGAGACAGACGGCTCAGATCTGCTCCCGGGTGAAAATTCTGCGTCCCACATCGAAACGGGCCGCGATTTTTCCGCGGCTTATCAACCATCCGCTCCCCTCAGCTCAGAAATTGAACTTCCAACCCTCTCGGTGCCGCCCGCACCGAGTTCTCCCTGCGGGCGCGCTCTGCTCCCACTATGCTCCTCCTGCGGGCGCGCTCCTAGCGCCCACCATGCACACTCGGGTGCGCGGGCTTCACCACCGCGTGCCCTCGGGGGCTTATACACGGCCCCTGTCGCCTTGTGCTTGCACCATGGGATCCCCCATGGGCGTGGTGCCTTAGGCCCACAAGTGCCTTGGGGTTGAACCCGTGGGCTGGCCTTGGCTGGCCTAATTTTTCCTAAAGGACAGTACAAATACTTTGTCAAAAACAAAGTAACCCATGAGTATAAGACAAATTCCAAGTGCCATTCAAGCCATTTCTTCTTCATCATTTCTTCTTCATCATTTCTTCTTCAAATGGATTCCTCCTCTTCTTAATCATGTATTCAATATTTAAGAATGGATATCCCGAAGGTTCTTCTTCATCAACCTACCTCCTTTATCAAATAACTTCTTCAATGTTCTTCATTGATCTAATTAGAGATCAGGTTGGATCATCTTCAACTCATCATGCACTCAGAAATAGTACATGGACTTTATTAATCCACTTCATCCACTTAGAAGTTGTGGATGGATCACTTTCAACTCCTCGTGCATTGTCACTACAATGCATGGTCTTCAAACATTGGTGTGACATTGTATCCAGTTGATACAAGTTCTTTGAACTTAAAGATCAGCTCATCAATCGTCAGATTTGCATGGAGAATGTTTCAACCACAATTTCCAATACCACTTATTGAATCTCCTAAGTGACATGCATCTTAGTACCATGGCCATTTTCCATCATCACCATCACCATCACATCCTTTGTCATTCACATATTGAAACTCCTTGACATCCATCCATTCATTCCTTGACAACAACATACCTCATTGACAAAAAATGCAACACAATGCACTTCAATCTCCCCCTTTGTATTTGTTGGCAATACACTAGAGCACATATGAATGGTTCAATATGTGTGCCAATATTTTCTCCCCCTTATTGGAAATTAAATGCAAAGGTGTGGTGTGGTTCTCTTCAAAAATCTCTTCCTCCCTTATAAAAGAATTTTCTTCAAAATCACTAAGAGAGGGATGATGTCACATGTTCTTCTTTAGAAAAGAACCTTTAGTTGATCAACTCTAAGTCTACTTGGGTTAACCCGGTGTAGAAAACAAGAGTGATATAACCAAGGAACTAAATTCTGTCCAACATTCACAATACATGTGAGATCATGCTTAGGGGTTGAATTTTTTTTTCAGATATTAAATGAATTGCTGAATCCTGCACATACTTCACAAAACTCATTAGAAAGTTCAGGTGCATAGATAAAGCTCCCCCTTTCATCTACTTTCTCAAGATGATATTAATTTCAGAACATCATCTTCTTCAGATTTGCTCCCCCTCAAGGGGTGCACTCCATTCTGTCCAAACCATCATCCAGATGAGAATGATCATCATCTTCAATTCCCTGCAATGTTAGCACATGTATATACCAAGAGTATAAGGGAATAAGATGGAACCTCCTTGGTTCATCAATGTGAACAACAAGGTTGAGAAGATTCTCTCAACCGAGATGTCCCATTTTCACCAGTCTTCACACTTGCACATTTGATCTTCATTGATGTTTGTGCTGGTGTGGATCTCAACACATCTTCATGTGAAATCTTTTGTTTCCTTTTTGCCTTAGCAATTGCCAGTGCTTCATCTTCAGCTCCTTGCAGTTCTCTGGCAAGTTGCAACTGATTAGGCCATATGACTAACAAGTCATTTGGAAGTGAGGCCTCAGTTTTGGAAATTCCACATGGTTCTTTTGATACTGTTAAGCCACCTTTCTTAGGAAACTTATTTTCGACCAATCCCTTCTGCTTCTTCTGGATTGATTGTCTGTTTGAGTCCAGTCTTCCTCTATTCAGTTCCATGGCTTGTTCACAAAGATCCATGGTGTGTCCTTTCTTTCCACAGTAGAAGCACGTTTTCTTGGTGGTCCTTCTGGATGCATCACCCTTCTTGGATTTAAAATCCAAGGACTTCTCTTCATTCTTCAAACTCTTCTTGGGAGCATCTTCCACTTTCTTCTGCTTTCTTCCCAAGGAATCTCTTTTAGCCAGGTTCAGTGATCTTCTCTTCATTCCATCTTTGGATACAGTTGGAGATTGACATGTATCATTCTTTTGACCACTTTTGCAGCCATCCCAGATGTTGTCAAGCAATCCGAATCTGTTAGCAGTAAACAGATGTCTCTGGACCTGTGGAAGTTGCTTATTTCCTTCTGGCTTGCTCCCCCTTGGCATGGGCTTCCTTTGTGCTTTGACATTTAGTGGATTGTACCAACAATCCTTTGCACAGTGCCCATACTTATTACAACACCAACACTGACCCACAAATCTTGACCTCTTCAGTCCTTCTGATTGTTGGGTACTTTTCTTGACTTGCTGTGTTGTTTCAGGAGAGCTCTGCTTCTTCATTTTCTTCATCCATACTTGTTTGGAATTATTTTTCCATCCTGCACTTTTTGTGGAAACACATTTAGAAGCATCAGTACAAGATGGGATGGATGGTACCTTCTTTTTAGAAGTTGTTTCCCTTTTATTAGAGGATGTCTTTCTTTTAGAATCATCCTTCTCAAGGCATACTGGAGTAGCAACATTTCTCCTTTCAGCTGACTGGGAGGATTCAGCTTTGGGTGATTGCAGATGTTTCAATATCACCTCCAGTTCTAAGTATTTCATGTTGAGGGAGTTCTTCTTATCCTCAAAAGTTCTTAGCTTTCCTTCCCAATTCTCCACCAGTTGTTTCATCTGGTCTTCATGAACCTTCTTCAATTCTTGCAACGAATTGTCCAGCTCCTTCACCAATTTGACTTTTTCTTCAAGTTGAGCATCTCTGACATTCATTGAAACTTTGTGCCTCTTTTCCAGTGCATGGAAAACATCTTTGATTATTATTTTAAAGAATTATTTCTCAAAAAGGCTTCTTTGCAATTCTTCAGTAGTGTCTTCATATCTTTCATTGCAAAGAGATACTGTTTCATCTTTAGCCTTCACCAGCTTTTTAAGAGTGTTGGTTATGCCAACCCTTTTTGCCAATTGGACTTCCAGAGAATTGGCTTCATCTTCTAGCTGTAATTTTTCTTCTTGAAGATCAAGGAGGCCTGTAGCTATACACATTGCCACTTCCTTGGGGACTGTCTTCTGAAGATATTTGATTGCATTTATAAGATCATTGTTCCTTCCATCTTCATCACAGTTAGAGCAGGCTTCATCAGAAGAATGATAAAGGGAATTGTCATCTGATGTGACTTTCACATTTCTTTCCATATAAGGAGTTTCTTTGATTGCAACAACCTTCTTCTTCATCTTCTTTTCCTGTTTCTTCATTCTGTTTTTCAGAGTCTTGGCAGATATCTCCATTTGAGGCTGTTCTTTCATTTCCTCAAATCTGCACTCCATATAGACTCTCTTGGATCTTTTAGAGGTAACCTCCCTCTGATACCAATTGAAGTGCCCAGATCAGTGTGAATCACTGAGAGGGGGAGGGGGTGAATCAGTGATCCCTTAAAACTTTTTACTAATTGATTCTTTATCAATTAAACCTCTATGGATGGTTAAAGCCTCGATCCACTCTTCTTGTATCTCTCAGCCTTTCCTCGAATGATGCAGTAAATGTAAAGGCACAAGACACAAGGATTTACAAGGTTCGGAACCAAAGGCCTACGTCCTTGCCATGTTGGTTATACACCCCAACATGGTTTCTCCATTATAACCTGTTAAAATTACAATGGTCGATACAGAGTCCCACTGTATCTCTCCTGAGTCCCACAGGAGGGTCTTTATACTGCGTCCCACAGTGTTACCAGAGTCCCACAGGCCTGCTCCAGAATCCTACTGAAGACTTCTTCCACCCTGAGTCTCACAGGGGTCTTCTCCTGGCTGCTCGAGTCACACGAGTTGCTCTTCTTCTTGTTCAGCTCTTCAAGTATCTTCAGCAGTCTGGGATAAAGACTACTAGCCTTGCTATGTACCTCTGATCACTTGAGTTGATCAGGTCTTCTCGTCTTGCTCAGGCTTTATCTCCTTCTTCTGAGGATGACCTGGCTTCTCTCCAACTACTGAATACTCAGACAACTGATGTCTTTAACTTCAGTCTGGTCCAGTCTCAGTTCACATCAACTTCATGCACTGAGTGCATGGCAACTCTGAATCCTCATTCACTGACTGCATGGCCTTCTCAATACTTCAAGATCTTCTGTCTTGGACAACTCAGATGCACACAACCAGATTTGTCTTTTTTCACGTGTGCATGTGCATACATGCAAGCATGCACTCTCCTCTTTCTCCTCTTGGTGCAATAAAACCTCAAAGGGTATATTCTCTTTGAGCACACACCTTCTCACTCCTTCACACGTTTAATTCCTTTTGATTACACAAAAAAAAAATGTGTGTTATACTTTGTGTGAGTATCCTCTTCTTCTTCTTCTAAGTGTGTACACACTTCACTTAGTGCACACACATAGGTTCGGCCTTCACTTGTTTTTCACACACAATTTATTCTTCATTTTGCACACACTTAAGCTTGGCCTTTCACTTCTTATTGCACACACACAAACTATTCTTTGTTCTTCAAAGTGTGAACACACAAGGCACTAAAGGCCTCGGGTATTCCTCTTGTTTTGCACACACACAAATGTGGTGGCCTTCCACCTTTGCACACCCACTGCCCGTAGGGTGTTCTCCCAAGTGGCACACACACAAGGTGCACTCCTTCACTTGGCTCACAAGCACAAGTCTTGGCCTCGGGTCTTCTCCTGCCTCAAAGGAGGAGCGCAAGTCCTCAAGGTACACAAGGGTCGCGCAAACACCTCCTGCCGCGCAAGTCCGCGGGCAGAGAAGGATGCAACCTCGGGCGCACAAGGATGCGGCCACGGGTCTTCCTGTCGCGCAAGGAAGGCGCACAGGGGACTCCCTTTCTTCTTTCGTGCAATAAGTGCACAAAAGGAACCCAGCCGCGCAAGTGGGTTGCGCGGGGATTCAGCTTCGCGAGGCAGAGCTCTCACGGGACTCGGATTTTCAACAGAGTTTCAGCAAGCAGCTATGATGCTCGAGAGCTCCTTTTATAGGCAGAGGAATGCCTTTGATCATCTGTGTGATCTAAATTCAAAATCCCGAAGATTTCGGATCTTTTAAAATCTTCAAAATCTTGATTTTACTCTCTGTTTCATCCCGGGTTTCTTCCTTTATTTTTTCATCTACGTGCATGCGACTTTCAAACGCATGCATGACTTTTTTTAAACCCAATCCATGCAAAGAATCAACACCGAATGGCCTCGCACCTTCGGTTGCTTCGGCCGAACTTCAAAACTCTCCAAACATTGCATGAAAGTGTATTTTTAAGCATGGATCGGTTCAGTGCGTTGAGACGATCCCAATGGACTCTTCGGCTTGATCGGAGATGGCCGGGAACTCAAATTCTGTCATCGGGGAGGCCTCTGGTTCGAACGGAGCTCGCAGGTGGCAGCGGTCGAGCTCGAGGTTGAAGACGCCTCAGAACCGTCGGATCCAGAGTTGAGATGACATCGGACGGCTGGTTTAGATCGCGGCGTGCGACAGATGAGATGAGCGGCTGCGATCCAGCGCGCGATGAGACGGATGGCTCAGATCTGCTCCCGGGTGAAAATTCTGCATCCCACATCGAAACGGGCCACGATTTTTCCGCGGCTTATCAACCATCCTCTCCCCTCAGCTCGGCAATTGAACTTCCAACCCTCTCGGTGCCGCACCGCACCGATTTCTCCCTGCGGGCGCGCTCTGCGCCCACTATGCTCCTCCTGCGGGCGCGCTCCTAGCGCCCCCCATGCACACTCGGGTGTGCGGGCTTCACCACCGCGTGCCCTCGGGGGCTTATACACGGCCCCTGCCGCCTTGTTCTTGCACCATGGGATCCCCCATGGGCGTGGCGCCTTAGGCCCACAAGTGCCTTGGGGTTGAACCCGTGGGCTGGCCTTGGCTGGCCTAATTTTTGCTAAAGGACAGTACAAATACTTTGTCAAAAACAAAGTAACCCATGAGTATAAGACAAATGCCAAGTGCCATTCAAGCCATTTCTTCTTCATCATTTCTTCTTCATCATTTCTTCTTCAAATGGATTCCTCCTCTTCTTAATCATGTATTCAATATTTAAGAATGGATATCCCGAAGGTTCTTCTTCATCAACTGACCTCCTTAATCAAATAACTTCTTCAATGTTCTTCATTGATCTAATTAGAGATCAGGTTGGATCATCTTCAACTCATCATGCACAAAGAAATAGTACATGGACTTTATTAATCCACTTAATCCACTTAAAAGTTGTGGATGGATCACTTTAAACTCCTCGTGCATTGTCACTACAATGCATGGTCTTAAAACATTGGTGTGACATTGTATCCAGTTGATACAAGTTCTTTGAACTTAAAGATCAGCTCATCAATCGTCAGATTTGCATGGAGAATGTTTCAACCAAAATTTCCAATACCACTTAGTGAATCTCCTATGTGACATGCATCTTAGTACCATGGCCATTTTCCATCATCACCATCACCATCACATCCTCTTTCATTCACATATTGAAACTCCTTGACATCCATCCATTCATTCCTTGACAACAACATAACTCATTGACAAAAAATGCAACACAGTGCACTTCACAACACTAATTTATTCCATTATAAATATCCAAGCCTCCAAGATTATGTCTCCTAGTCACTCATAACTAACTATTCCATATCCTGGGAAAATGAAACATAAGAAAGAGGTGAGCTCAAACGCTCAGTAAGGGTAGGCAATATAGCGGAAGATAACATAAATATTATGCATGGTGAATAATTGAAGACACATTCCTTTTCAAATAATATACATGAACACTTTTATGGAATAAATATGAGCTCAGTAAATAATTCCATAATAAAACATAGTCATGGGTATTATACTAGTCAAATAACCACATTAACCATCAATATTATTTTCATAATGAGGGAAAGTATAATCCCGATCATTTTGAAACATCTTGTCAAGGCCTCGACCAAGAAATCTAAAAATGATAATGGCCATGACCAAAACCATATATAAAATTGGGAAAGGCCTTAGAAAAGTCCCCGCCTAATTGTCTCATGAGACCTAATGATTCATTGAGGAGCTATAGCAGGCTCCACCCGTCACTTACATAGTCCAATGCATTCCTCATATGAAAAGGATGAAGTATAACATAAGCATTCATATTAAAACTAGCATATTAAATGTAAATACTTTAACCATAAACCATGAATGGTATAAAAATAACACATCCTGTCACATCCCAAGTAAGTACTGAATAATTTATATTTTTATCTATGTCAATTTATGAATTAGATAGTGTTTTAGATGCTTAAAATGAGAATAAATCCAATCTTAAGCATGGAATACACTGATATTTTTTAAAAGATTGTTTTACTGCCTTTTAATGCAAAACCATTTTTAAATCAATCTTTTGAAAATTTTATAAGATATATTTGTCAAAATAAAAATATTCTTTATGATTGGGACATTGAAATTTACATTGGATAAATTTTTGGTATTTTTCTGACAATGTTCATTTTTTAATGAATAGTGAAAAAATACTGCATTTTACATCAAAACTGCTTTTTCATCTAATTTAATTATATGGTTAGATTATCATTATAATTGGTCTTAAAGTGTAATTTGAATATATTTTTACCATTTAATCCAATGGTGGTCATTAGGATTAATTTCACTTTGGAATTGGGTATAATCTAATGCAAAACGTTTCATAGATATTGTTTCAAAAAACCCCGCAATTTGTTTTGACAATGGGAATTATTTTTAAATTAATTATTTCAATTTATATGTTTGTAATTTGGTAAAATTGATTACATATTTTAAATCCTAAGGTCCAAATTATTTATTCAAGACTCTTGTTTTTGGAAATTATGAATAGTAACGATGGTAATTATCTTTAATTATCTTGATTAATGAGTAACTGGGTAGTTAAGGATAATAAAATAATATCATAATAATAAAAAATGACACCAAAATGTGTCCTAATACTACTGGTTGTCTCATGGCCGACCATGGGATGCCTTGTTCCAAACATGGGGACCCCATGGAATCACTTTTGAGTGAAAGTGACTTGTTATCTTATTATTTTTTATAGAAAGTAAATATAACAAAGAATGTATCACCTGAGTATATCATTTTTAATTTTTTCTACATATATTATATTATGGACTATAAATATTAATTGTAAAGATAAAAATATTTTCTACGTAACAGTATTTTTTCATAATTTTTAGACATTATATAAATTAAATTATTTATGACATCATGATGATGCAGCGATTACCTCATTAAAAAAAGACTTAAATAAAATGAAAAGATATTGTTAAAACTATAACATACACTTTTCAAAGACCTATTGGATGAGTATATTTCGAACCCTTATCACCTTATCCTCATTATACATCAATGTGGGACCTTTAAAATCCGAAACACATTCTAAAATAAAGTAACAGTTCCTTACTTTCCAAGAGTACCCATCCTCTCCTCTTATAAAAGGCCCCCAACTATACCACCTTACCCACAATTCCAAAGCTTTTGGCTCGGCCAAACCCTACCCATTTTGTCTCTCCACATCCCTCTATCACTCTTTGAAGCCTCACATTGGGCAGATGTGTTCCCAAGGAAGCCTTTGAGCTCAAATCTAAGAGAGTTACCCGATTTTAAGGTGATGTCTTCACTTGTGTTCTTTTGTTTTATTTTTCTTCTCCAACCCCCTAAACTATTTTTATTAATTTCTTTTGTAACAAATACACTATCTTCAATATACTAGTATGTTGTTATAAGAATATTTCGAGCTACACCTACACACATCTACATCTAATGGTTAAAGAACATACTATTTCTGTGGATGGTGAATTTCTGCCTCACGAAACGTTGATTGTTCAGCACTCATATAACACCTTAAAAGGTGGCCATTAAGATGTCACTATATTTATATATGATATATAATATGATTATTTTTCCCTTAAGCTTCTGTATTTTTTATTTATGTCATACCTTTATGGCTTCCATTATGGGTATACGCGATATCTAAATTTTAGGAAGTGCGGACTACCACCCCCTCAAAGTGATTTGATTCGTTAATAACATACTTGGGACGCATAAAGGATGGATTTAATGATATAATATATGATATTATACTGGAATTATAATATACCATTTTATCATTATGATTTCACTCCATTAAAGTATGAGATACAAATGAAAGTAGCGTTAATGCGTACGTACGACTTACCGTCTCCATGAACGGTGCATTTCATTTCTTATCCTCAAATGTAATGTACTATTATAAGTACATATATATAATGGATATATATGATTTATGTTAAATATAAATTATTAATATAATTCTGGAAATAAAATATAAATATCTCTCATTTATTTTTAATACCATTAATATGACATAGAAATAAAAGCAGCGTTCATGCGTACGCACGGCTTACCATCTCCATGAACGGTGCATTTCATTTCTTACCTCTAAATGATTATGAAATATTATAAATACATGTATTTGATGGATATATATGATATATATGATATCCAAATCATGAATATAATTTTTGATATAATGAACCTTTGACCACACGAACAACATGTAATAGTAAGAAGTCCACTATTGACTGAATAACCAAGTATCGACAAAACAATCATTATTAACATAAATGATTACATAATGTTTATAACATGATAATAAGTGATATAAAATTAATAATGAACAAAAAGAAGGTTCTTAAGAAAGTAGAAATTAACTCAAGTTTATTATTTAGGACATTAATGAACGATCGAGTAAAGTCGGACCCAAGGTAAGGGACTTCGTATCAATCTCCTTTCATTGAGGAATTTTTCATTTTATACACAAATTTCTTTTATACGGTGTATAAACCCCTTTTACTTTTACTTTTATACAAAAGGGAATCTTTTTCTATGAATCGTTTTACTAAATTAAAAAAGGAATGTTTCTTTTAACGTACGCGGTGACAACGACCATTTCCACCTTGAGTATTATTTGGTCTTTTTATTCCTCAACAAGCCGTAATGTTTTTAAAATGAAATAAATACCATATACTCTTTTATGTATTTTGGTATTGAAAATGGTTTTTATAATGGATTTGTTATGTCAATATATTTATGTGATATATTGTGATCAATGTATGGAAATGTTTTCTTTCCATTATATTTATTTTATGTCTTATGATTTTATAATGGTACTTGGAAATTTGACGGGTGGTTACGTGATGAACCATATGACGGGTGGTGCCGTGAATACCAGGATGGGTGGTTACGTTAAAACCTCCAATGCATTGGGTATGGAAGTCGTCCGTATGTCTATTCCATTAAGTATGTATGGAAGTCGTCCATATGACAATTCCATTAAGTATATGTGAAATTCGACCATATAGTTATTCCATTTAAGTATATTTATGTTCCAAGTAACCATTATATGTTATGTGATTTTTATATGGGGTTTATGGTAATCTTTTGGTTACAAAAGGGTAAGTAATGATCTTTTATTCATTGAAGAGTTTTTATTACTTCATAAAGGTGAAAAGTATTACATTGATAAAGTATACATGGTTTACTTGTTGTTTTGATAAACTAACAGTTTTCATTCTTTGTGTATCCCTTACTGAGATTTTTATGCTCACCCCATGTTTTTTTGAAATGTTTTTCACAAGACTTAATGTGGAATAGGGTCAACGATGGGATCAAGGGGAAGTCATTCTATATAAAACATGGAACTAGACTTGTTTTTTAAGCGTTTTTTTATTATATGGAAAATTAGTAGATGTGTCTACTTTGTAATCTTTTGAGATGTAATCGTTATGTTCTAATTCTCTAAAACTCTAAAAATGAAAATGTACTCAATGTGAATTATTCATTTAATTCAATATTAAGTAAGGTTTAAGGCCGGGGCCTTATAGTTGGTATCAAAGGTCGGTTTAGACAACTTTAGGAGTTAGAAAATTGTTAAATTATAAGTTAATTTATGGTATGACTGAAATGATATAGCATTTAAAGATTACCATGCTTCTTCTACTAAGATATTTTTGTGTTCGGAATGGTTTTCCGCAGAGGAAACAAAGATTCTGTATTGGGACGACATCAGGAGGAAGACAACCTTTCAAATCAGCAACCTGAGGTGGTCGGAATCGAAACTGAACAATTTGTTGCAGTGATGGCACAATTGACTCAGGCTATAAATGTTGGTGGTATCCATGAACGAGATCAGCCAGATCAACCGCAGAGGAACATGTCAGTGGTGGAACATTTCATGAGGCAACATCCCCCATCATTCCGAGGATCATCTGTCCCCGTGCAAGCTGATGGGTGGATTAAATCACTGGAGAAGATTTTTGATGTCATGGTGTGTTCAGAACATCAAAAGGTTAGTCTTGTTGTTTACCGTTTTGATGGTGAAGCTGATCAGTGGTGGTCAATGGTGAAAAATATCAGGGATAGTGATGAGATTGAGGATCTTCACTGGGAAAAATTCAAAGGTATGTTTCTTGAGAAATATTTTCCCAACGTGGTTTGTCTTAGGATGGAAAAACAGTTCCTAGAATTGAGGCAGGAGGATGATTAAGGGGCTGCTTATGAAGAAAAGTTCACTCGATTGGAAAGGTATGCTCCAAACTTCATACGAGATCTTGATAGTAAAATAAACCATTTTTACTCAGGGTTAAATCCAAAGTATCGAAGGGATTTAGCTTCTCGTGAGTTCAAAAGTTATGAAAAACTTGTTTGATGTGCGGAGAAGGTGGAAATGGAGTTTGTCGATGATCATGTGTTCTATGACAAACAACAGAATAAGAGGTCCAGTTGGCAGGAAAAGGGGAAGAATTCATTAAAGAAGTAAGGAGGTAAGAAAAACAAATATCCATCCTGTGAGAAGTGTGGTAAAATTAATCCTGGAGAATGTTTACCCAAGTCTAGTATGCGATTTTGGTGTGATAAGTCTGGTCATATTGCTCATAACTATAAGGAAGATTATCAAGGAGGCAATGAAAAGCCAGCGGTAAGATGTTTTAAGTCTAATGAAATGGGTCATTATGCAAATGAGTGTCTAACGAAGAACTCAACTGGCTGAAAGCAGCCAGACTACAAGTAAAAAGGGGTGGTGAAATCCTTTGCAACAACTTCAGCAGATGTTGGTCCATAAAATTAAGTAGTATCAGGTACACTATTTGTTTGCTCAGATTATGCCAATGTGTTGTTTGATTCAGGGTCTACACACTCTTTCATTTCTGAGAAGTTTTCTAGTAAATTGTAAATTCCATCTCAAGATATGAATCCTGAACTTATGGTAAAAACACCCGGAGGGAACGTTGAGAGAAAAAGAAATTATAAGAACCTTCCTATCCTTCTGTGTTGAAAGAATCTACCAGAAAACCTTATTGTTTTGCCTCTAGTAGAGTTTCATGTTATTTTTGGCATGGATTGGGTTTCTGTTTATCATGCTAAGATTGACTACAGAGCTAAAATGGTTTCCTTTCAGGAAGTTTTTTAGTTTGTGTACAATAATGAATCCATGATTTTGATAACATATCAGGAAGTTGAGAAACTAGTAAATAATGGAAATGAATGTTACCTTGCACATATTGTTGAAAATAAAGGAACTATTCAGATTAATGACGTGCCAGTGGTAAATGAGTATCTTGATGTTTTTCCTGATGAATTTCATGCTATTATTCCTGATCGGAATGTTGAATTTACTGTTGACTTAGTTCCTGATTCTAAGCCAATTTCAAACCCCCCTTATCGAATGGCTGAAGTTGAACTTTTAGAGTTAAAGAAACAATTGCAAGAGTTATTAGATAAAGGTTTCATTCGACCTAGCACATCACCATGGGGTGCTCCCATCTTGTTTGTTAAAAAGAAAGATGGATCAATGAGACTTTGCATTGATTGTATAGCCTTGAATAGTATTACTGTTAAGAAAAAGTATCCTTTTCCTCATATCGATGATTTGTTTGATCAGATCCAGGGAGCTCAGTATTTTTCGAAGATTGACTTGAGGTCGGGGTACCATCAGTTGAAAGTAAAAGAAGCAGACATTCTGAAGACTACTTTCCGTACTAGATATGGCCATTATGAATTTGTAGTTATGCCTTTTGGGATAACAAATGCACCTGCTGTATTCATGGGCCTTATGAATAGAATTTTCCATGAGTTCTTGGATATGTTTGTGGTTGTTTTCATCGATGATATTTTCGTGTTTTGTAAAATTAAATAGGATCATGAAAGTCATTTAAGGGTTATCTTGGAAACCTTAAAAGAAAATAAACTATATGGAAAATTCAGCAAGTGTGAGTTTTGGTTACAACAAATTTCTTTCCTGGGTCACATTGTTTCAAAAGATGGAATAACTATTGATCCTGCTAAAACAAAAGTTATTGAAGAATGGTCAAGACCCACAAATGTTACCGAGATCCGTAGATTCCTTGGTTTGGCAGGTTACTACCGAAGGATTGTTGAAAATTTTTCACGGTTATCTAGTCCAATGACTAAGCTAACTCGGAAGGGTGTTAGGTTCATCTGGACAAAAGAATGTGATGATTGTTTTCAGGAGTTGAAAAGAAGATTGGTGAATGATCCAGTTTGGGAACTTCCTTCCAGGAATGGTGAGTTTGTTATATACAGTGATGCTTTGTTGAAGGGACTTGGTTGTGTCCTTATGCAGAATGATCAGGTAATTGCTTATGCTTCACGTCAGTTGAAAACTAATTAGGTAAATTACCCTACACATGATTTGGAATTAGCTTCTGTTGTTTTTGCTTTAAAAATTTGAAGGCATCATTTGTATGGAGTAAAGTGTGAAATATATTCTGATCACAAAAGTTTAAAGTATATATTCACTCAGAAATAATTGAACATGAGACAGAGGAGATGGCAATAATTAATCAAGGATTATGATTGTACAATTCATTACCATTCGGGAAAAGAAAATAAAGTGGCTGATGCTTTGAGTCGAAAAAGTAATGCTTCATTAACAATATTGTGTTTGGAACGAGATCCTTTGGTTTTTGATTTGATGAACTTTGGCATGGAAGTTTTTTGAGTAGGAATTCATTCTGTTTTGTTTCAGGTATCAGTGACATCTTCCCTATCAGACAGAATCAAGCAAGCACAGAAGAAAGACAGTGAGTTGCAGAAAAAGGTAGAGTTGGTTCTGAAGGGTAAGTTGCCTGAATTCAACATTGATAATGATTGTGTTTTGAGGTTTGGGAAGATATTTTTTGTGTCTTGTGATTCATAGTTGAAGAATGAGTTGTTATGTTAGGCTCATAGTTCCCCATTTTCAGTTCATCCTGGCAGTACTAAGATTTACAGAGACCTGCAGGAGTATTACTGGTGGGATGGAATGAAAAGGGATATTACTGATTTTACTATGATGTGTTTGACTTGTCGGCAGGTTAAAGTAGAGAAGCAATTACCAAAAGGGATGCTTCATCCTTTACCAGTTCCATAGTGGAAATGGGAAAATATATCCATGGATTTTGTCATGGGATTACTGAAGACATCTAGAGGTAATAATGCAATCTAGGTTATTGTTGATCGCTTGACTAAATCTGCTCATTTCCTTGCTATATGAGATACTTTTTCCCTAGATCAACTTTCCCATTTGTATCTTAAAGAGATAGTCAGGTTACGTTGAGTTCCTCTCTCCATTGTGTCCGATCGTGATCCCAGGATTACTTCTAACTTTTGGAAGGGCCTTCGGAAGTTGTTGGGTACTGAATTAAATTTTAGTACATCTTTTCATCAGCAATCAGATGGGCAGTCAGAATGAACAATTCAGACCTTGGAGGATATGATATGAGCTTGTTCTATTGATGATTAGGGAAGTTGGGACCAACAGCTTTCTTTGGTTGAGTTTTCTTATAATAACAGTTTTCATTCCAGTATACAGATGGCACCATTTGAAGCATTATATGGGAAGCGGTGTCGAACACCATCATTTTGGGATGAAGTGGGTGAAAGGAAGAAGATGGGACCAGAATTGTTAGAAGATATGGCAGAAAAATTTCAGTTGATTCAGAAACACATGATAATAGCTTAGAGCAGATAGAAAAGTTATGCGGATAACTGGAGGAAGGATCTATCTTTCGAGGTAGGTGATCATGTTTTTCTCAAGGTTTCTCCATGGAAAAGTGTGATGAGATTTGGTATGAAAGGAAAGTTGAGTCCAAGGTTCATTGGACGGTATGAAATTATAGAGAGAGTTGGATCAGTTGCTTACGGAGTGGCTTTACCTCCGAGTTTATCTCCGGTACACAATTTTTTTCATGTTTCGATGTTGAGAAAGTATATGCCAGATCCATCTCATGTTTTGAGTCCAGAGGTAGTTCAGCTGGAAGAGAACCAATCTTATGAAGAAAAACCAGTCTAGAATTTTGACCGAAGAGATAAAGTGTTGCGAAATAAGGTAATTCACCAGGTAAAGGTTTTTTGGAAAAACCATATGGTTGAAGAGGCAACATGATAATCTGAAAATGCTATATGGGATAAATACCCCCACTTATTCGATAAGTAAATAAATTGCGGGGGCGTGATTTTATAAATGGGGGAAGGATTTAACATCCAAAGTAAGTAATGAATAATAGATATTTTTATCTATGTCTATTTATGAATTACATTGTGTTTTAGATGCTTAAAATGAGAGTAAATCCAATCTTAAGCATGGAATACAGTAATATTTTTTAAAAGATTGTTTTAGTGCCTTTTGATGGAAAACAATTTTTAAATCAATATTTTGACAATTTTATAGGATCTATTTTTCAAAATAAACATATTTTTTATGATTGGGACATTGAAATTTACATTGGATAAATTTTTGGTAATATTCTGACAATGTTCATTTTTTAATGAATAGTGAAAAAATACTGCATTTTACATCAAAACTGCTTTTTCATCTAATTTAAATATATGGTTAGATAAATATTTTCAAGTGGTCTTAAAGTTTAATTTGAATATATTTTTTCCATTTAATCCAATGGTGGTCATTAGGATTAATTTCACTTTGTAATTGGGCATAATCTAATGCCAAACTTTTCATAGATTTTGTTACAAAAAAACCCGCTATTTGTTTTGACAACGGGAATTATTTTTTAATTAATTATTGAAATTTTTGTGTTTGTAATTTGGTAAAATGGATTACATATTTGTAATCAGAAGGTCCAAATTATGTAATCAATACTATTTTGTTTTTGGACATTATGAATAGTAACGACGGTAATTATCTTTAATTATCTTGATTAATGAGTAATTGGGTAGTTAAGGATAATAAAATAATATCATAATTATCAAAAATGACACCAACATGTGTCCTAATGCTAATGGTTGTCTCATGGCCAACCATGGTATGCCTTGTGCCAAACTTGGGGACCCCATGGAATCACTTTTGTGGGAAAGTGACTTGTTATCTTTTTAATTTTTAAAGAAAGTAAATATAACAAAGAATGTATCACCTGAGTAAAACATTTTTAATTTTTTCTACATATATGATATTATAGACTATAAATATTAATTGGAAATCTAAAAATATTTTCTACATCATATTATTTTTTGCATAAATTTTAGACATTATATAAGTTAAATTATTTATGACATCATGATGATGCAACGATTACCTCATTAATAAAGGAATTAAATAAAATGAAAAGATAATGCTAAAACTATAACTTACACTTGTCAAAGACCTATCTAATTAGTATATTTAGATCCCTTATAACCTTATCCTCATAATATATCAATATGGGACCTTTAAAATCTGAAAATCATTCTAAAAAAAAGTAACATTTCCTTACTTTCCAAGAGTGCCCCTCCTCTCCTCTTATAAAAGGACCCCACCTTTACCACCTTACCCACACTTCCAAAGCCTTTGTATCGGCCATCCCCTGCCCATTTTGTCTCTCCACATCCCTCTCTTACTCCGTGAAGCCTCAATTTGGGCAGAAGTCTTCTCAAGGAAGCCTTTGAGCTAATATCTAAGAGAGTTACCCGATTTTAAGGTGATGTCTTCAGTTGTGTTCTTTTGTTTTAATTTGCTTCTCCAACCCCATAAACTCTTTTTATTCATTTATTTTGTAACAAATACAGTATCTTCAATATAGTAGGATGTTGTTATAAGATGTTTTTGAGCTACACTTACAAACATATACATCTCATGGTTAAAGAACATACTGTTTCTGTGGATGGTGAATTTCTGGCTCACGAAATGATGATTGTTCAACACTCATATAACACCTTAAAAGGTGTCCATTAAGATGTCACTATATTTATATATGATATATAATATGTTTATTTTTTACTTAATCTTTTTTATTTTTTATTTATGGAATACCTTTATGGCTTCCATTATGGGTATACGCGATATCTTCATTTTAGGAAGTGCGGACTACCACCCCATCAAAGTGATTTGATTCTTTAATGCCATACGTGAGATGTATAAAGGATGGATTTAATGATATTATATATGATATTATACTGGAATTATAATATACCTTTTTATAATTATGATTTCACTCCATTAAAGTGTGAGATAGAAATGAAAGTAGCGTTCATGCGTACGTACGGCTTGCCGTCTCCATGAACGGTGCATTTCATTTCTTATCCTAAAATGTAATGTACTATTATAAGTACATATATATAATGGATATATATGATTTATTTTTCATATAAATTATTAATATAATTATGGAATTAAAATATAAATGTCTCTCATTTAGTTTTAATTCCATTAATATGACATAGAAATGAAAGCAGCGTTCATGCGTACATACGGCTTACCATCTCCATGACCGGTGCATTTCATTGTGTACCTATAAATGATTATGTAATATTATCAATACATGTATATGATGGATATATATGATATATATGATATTAAAATCATGAATATCATTTTGGATATAATGAACCTTTGACCACACGAACAACATGTAATTCTAAGAAGTCCACTTTTGACTGAAGAACCAAGTATCGACAAAACAATCATTATTAACTTTAATGATTACATAATGTTTATAACATGATAATAAGTGATATAAAAGTAATAATGAAATTTAATTAGGTTCTTAAGAAATTATAAATTAACTCAAGTTTATTATTCCGGACATTAAAGAACGATCGTGTCAAGTCGGACCCGAGGTAAGGGACTTCGTCTCAATCTCCATTCATTGAGGCATTTTTCATTTTATACACAAATTTCTTTTATACGGTGTATAAAACCCTTTTACTTTTACTTTTATAAAAAATGGAATCTTTTTCTACGAAGCGTTTTACTAAACGACAAAAAGGAATGTTTCTTATAACGTACGCGGTGACAACGACCTTTTCCGCCGCCGCAAGTATTATTTGGTCTTTGGTTTCCTCAAAAAGACATAATGTTTTTAAAATGAAATAAATACCATATACTCTTTTATGTATTTTGGTATTGAAAATGGTTTTTATAATGGATTTGTTATGGAAATATATTTTTTTGATATATTATGATCAAGGTGTGGAAATGTTTTCTTTCCATTATATTTGTTTTATGCCTTATGATTTTATAATGGTACTTGGACATTTGGCGGGTGGTTACGTGATGAACCATATGACGGGTGGTGCCGTGAATACCAGGATGGGTGGTTACGTTATAACCTCCAATGCATTGGTTATGTAAGTCGGCAGTATGGCTATTCTATTAAGTATGTATGGAAGTCATCTGTATGGCTATTCCATTAAGTATGTGTGGAATTCGACTGTATGGTTATTCCATTTATGCATGTTTATGTCCGAAGTTACCTTTATATGTTATGTGATCTTTATATGGGTTTTATGGTAATCTTTTGGTAAACAAGGTTAAGTAATGATATTTTATTTAGTAAAGAGTTTTTACTACTTGATAAAGGTGAAATTTTTTACTTTGATAAAGTATACATGGTTTACTTGTTGTATTGATAAACTAACAATTTTAATTCTTTGTGTATCCCTTACTGAGCTTTTTATGCTCACCCCAAGTTTTCTTGAAATGTTTTTCACATGAGTTAATGTGGAATAGGGTCAAGGATGGGATCAATGGGAAGTCATGATATATAAAACATGGATCTAGGCATGTTTTTTTAAGAGTTTTTTTATTCTATGGAAACTTAGTAGATGTGTCTACTTTGTAATCATTTGAGATGTAATAGTTATGTTCTAATTCCCTAAAACTCTAAACCTAAAAAGATCCTCAATGTGAATTATTCATTTAATTTAATATTAATTAAGGTTTAAGGTCGGGGGCTTATACATCCATAGTCAAAAATATCCCAAAACCATCAATACAATATGGAAGATTTGTCTCATAATTAATCGACTTCAATCAAGTAAAAAATACATAAAAATATATTGACATAGATGAAATCAATTTTTTTTGGAGAAATATCTCTTTCTTGTTTCTGAAACAATTTAAAGACACATAATTATAAAATAAAACATTTATTTTGAAAATATAATTATATTCTTGTAAGGGAATCTTTGATGATGTTATGACTGTGGAGAATAACCACACCTGCCGTATAAGATAAAAACATTCTTACCTTAATTTTGTTGAAAATGTCGTAAAGTACCTTATTTGGAAAACGAAGGAAAGATTCCATTTAAAAAATATAAGATTAAATAAGGGTATTAAATACTTTAACCCGTTTTCTATTAAATAGTAAAAATGTTTTGAAATACATTTTTAGGAAACACAGATGTGGATGATAAAGAGGTCCCAGTAGATACTTTCGAAAAAACCACCTCGGATAATAAAGAGATTGTGAAATTAACCCTTACATTTTTATTTACTTTGTTCGAGGGTAGGTTAACCTCTGGAATAATGATAAATTCACTATTATTAAATTATAAAAAAACCATATACATTAATATGATATCATATATGATCTTCTAATATTCCATTGATAAAAAAATTTCAGTATTATTGTCATTTCGGGTGTTAACTGATTTGTTTTCCTTTATATGCTTGTTTACGTAAGACATGTTTGTTATGAATAGGATTTATTTTATTTATATACAGAATTATATTATTTCTTTAAACATTATTTTTAGCCATCAATTGAAAATTATTCTTGAATGGTTATGATGGGGAAATGGATCTCATCGCGTTCGTGGAGATGGTAATCCGTAAGTACGCACGAGCGACAATATCATTATTTGGATTTAAAAACGTATCTAAATAGATGTTATATCATATATAATGAATCACTAACCTGTTATATTTATTATTTACCTCAATTATACATCATCATTATACCCATCCAAATAATAATGTATTTTAATAACTACTACACCACGACTTGGAGACGGTAAGACGTATATGCGCACGTATGGTGACATGTCATAAATAGGATGGATAGAATAATAAATATGGTTGAACCATATTTATAATAACATAATTTTATATATAGGATACTAGAGTTGTCATTATATAATGGGTACAAAAATTAAAAAGGATGTGGAGGAAGAAAAGAACTTGAACGAGGGTGGTGAAATTATTACCTCCTTTTCAGGTTCTTATTTTTGATTTGATCAAAAGGGATAATTAGGATGGATTTCTGAACAATGTAATGACACTAGGATTAAGTGAGAGATGTTGGGAGGATTTTTGGATAGGGCTTTCTTGAACCAAAATTCTTTGGAGTTGTGAAATTAAGAGAAGGGGAAGTGCACTTTTATAGGAGTTCTGAAGGTCACTTTAAAAAAAATTGAAATATTATTTGATAATAAAATATATTTCGGTTAATAATGGAACCAAAATGATTTATTTATAGGATTGTGTGGGGATGGTTCAAAATACTCTCAAAAAATATGTTTTATACAGGTTTAGGTCACCATACTAAATTTATCATTTAGATTTAACTCTTAGTTTAATAGTTTGACTTTTAACATGTCTCTTTGTCTTTTTATATTATATGGTTAATAAACATACTATAAACTGACAATAAAACCTTAATAGGTTCATTAATGACACATATAATATTATTTAGGCCCTTTGGCTAATCCTTAGACTTGTTTTAGAAACTCAATTATGTCAATATTGACATTATTTAATAATTTATTTTTGTTAAAGTCATAACAACATTATTACTTTGAAAACAATTCATTGAATCAACCTTAACATGTCACATTGACAAATACAATTCATTTATGGTATCAAAACGTTAAATTATCTTTATTTTAATATTTATAATATCATTTATTTGATTCTTTCATTTATATTGAAAATACTACATCATTATTGTGTTATATATACGTATATTTATTTTATGTATAAAATTAATAAATGAAATACCATGATGTAGGAAATAGTTTTTGATTTCAAATGAATATTTATAGTCGAATAAAGCAATTATATAACCTCAAATAAAAATTGTTTTACTAAAAGATATTTCCTTTTATTATTTTTGTCTTTACTTTAGATTATTTAATTTAAAATGTCATTATCACACCCACGTGGCTCCATGGGGTCCCAAAGTCAACCCAAGGATGCCCATGGTCGGACATATATCAACCAAGAGGAATAGGACAAATGTTCGGGTAATTTAGTATTATTATAATATTATTTTTTACCCTTATTTATCGGATTTACCCTTTCACCATGGTAAATAAAACATTTACCGAAGTAATTAATCATAATTTATAAAAATAAAAGTTACCTATTTACACAATTTGGACCTCCTAATTCCAAATTTGGAATTTATTTTTCCAAATTAAAAACAAAAAAGTGGTATAAATTAATTTAAAATTAATTCCCGCTATCAAAACAAAAAGAGTGTTTTTAAGAAATAATAACTATCAAAAGACTGACACTCGTTTATGTCCAGTTTAAATGTGAAATTACATCCACTGAACAACATTTGATTAAATGGTAAAAATATAATATAATTATAATTTATAACTACTCAATAGTATAATTTAGAAATATAAATTATTTTGATTAAAAAATTAGTTATTAATTAAAATTTAGTATTTCCACTATTCATCAAAAACTGAATGTTTTCAGAAAAATACCAAACATCACCCTAAGATAATTTGGATATTCCAAATTCAAAAAAAAATATATTTTAAATAATTCAAAACATCAATGTTTCATTTATTAATTTAAAATTAATTACCACTGTCAAACTAAAAATCCCGTTTTAAAAAAAGTAAAAACTATCAAAAGATTCATATGTATTTATGACAGATTAAATTTTGAAATTACTTAGAATGAAAAAAAATTTATTAACAGATAAAAATATAATCTAATTGTACATCCAAACCATTAAAATTTCTAACTGAACACTATAAATTATTTAGATTAAAAAAAATTTCAATTAAAATTTTGAATTTTTTACTATTCACTCAAATATGAAAGTTATCAAAAAACACCAAAAAATTATCAAAACTAAATTTCAATGTCTAGATTCAAAAAAAATGTTTATTTTGTAAAATTTAATATATTAAAGTGTCAAATATTGGATTTAAAAATGGTTCTCCATTAAAAGGCTGTGAAATTGCATTTATTAAAAAAATACTTCTTATATCTGAAAAAATGAATTTTTTTTATATTATGTATAATAAACACACAATATAGATTGTAAAATTTTACAGTGTATATAAAATTCAAAATTCAGTTTACACTATTCATAACTACTTTTTGAACAGATAGTTTGGTAAGTTGAGGTGCTCTCAAACTCGGTGTTGTGTGTTGCACAAGTTATTGAATTAATTTGAAAAGATAACGTACTATGAAATTGATTGATATTACATTCCCCCATCCTTCAATAAATTGTGTCCTCACAATTATAAATTGTTCTTCGGTTAAAAAATAGGAAATACATTTGCGGAAGACCCACATCAGAAATTGGGTTAATAAAATTTATTTTTAAAAAGTGGGAAAGGGAAATGCAAAGTCACCACCAAATTATGATCTGTGTTTGGAGAACATCAGTGGAAATTGGAGAGACATGATTAGAGGAAATAATTAAATATTTATAGTGATTGATTGATGTCATCAATCACAAACAAGTGTAAAATTGAGGGCCTCAAAGTCATCAATCTATGATTATTTAAAATATCATCAATTCAACAAAACATATGGTATCACGATAATACATTTTCAGTTTTAAGATCCCTTAAATAATGTTTATTAATTAATTTCTTCATTGAATAAGAAAAAAAATATAAATGACAAGTAATGTTCTATCCTTTAACTAATTTCTACCACAAACTCATGTTTCACTCTAAATGATAATAAAACATAAAAATACTCATTTTTTCCTAATCATATTGGGTTCTAAATATTAAAATATATCATTTAAACAAAGACAACTATTTTTTAATAAATATGGACTTCTTTTAGGATATTGGTAGGTAATAAAGGCTTGTCGAACTTTGGTTGTGTGTTCAATTCCTGCAGCTTTGTCTGACGCGACGGGTTATCGCCCGACATGCAAGTTGTCCTTTTCCTAAAACTATAGAATTTTAATATTCCAAAAATAATCCTATGAAATGTTTTAACCATAAACAATACTATACAATTTTCAAATTAATCCATTCAAGTCGTTATAGTTATCCAAAATACCTCTATCTAGAATCTCTCTAAAAGTACTCTAAATTCTAAAATCAATGGTAAATTCGGATTCCCCAAACAAAGTAAAGTTTCTCCTATTGTCACATACTGAAAATATGATTACATTCATCATATTAAGACCATAATGAAAAGAACAATTAATAAAATACTATCCTTATATATATCACATTGTTCTTCTAACCATAATATAATTCTTGAGTCCAAAAACATAAATACATTAATTATTCCAATTCAACTGTAGTAACATCAAACGCATGGCCTTGATCCCTTGACCTTTTATGAGGTATTTTTCCTTGGAGATAAGTGAATTAATTTCATAATGACTCATTTCTCTACAATTTTATCTTTAAAAATTGAAAAACAACTTTCGTTCCATTGCAATCACAAGCCAAGTATCCTTTTTCACCACATTTGTAACAGACTCCAATTCCTTTTAGGCAAGTACCATGGTGTTTCTTCCAACAATTATCACATAATGTAAAATCCAACATTCCCTTTTCCCCTTTATCTATCACTTGCACCACCGTTCTCTTATTCTCTGTCTTTACTGTATTGTCATAAGATTTTGAGAATTCCTTTTCAGTCTTAATAGCACATGAAACAATATCTTCAAACGATGAGAAGGATTGGGGGACTAATGATTGATGGTGAAATGGTTTTAACCCATCAAAGAATCGATCAATATTAAATTCTTTGGATTATGTATACAAGCTGTTCTATGGATCACTAACCTTGTAAAATTATCTTCATACTTCAAGGCATTCTCAGCATCCTTTTGTCTCATGCATAGAAATTTCCTTTCCATATCTGATCAATGGTCATGAAGAAGGTATTTTTCAAAGAAAAGCTCTTTAAAATACCTCCATATTATATTTGATACTTCATCATCCTCTTTTGTGTTTTGAATAAATTACCATCATTGATCAACATCTCCAGTGAGGCGATAAACTGCCATGACAACTTTTTCCTTTTCAATACTCCACAAAATGTGAAATATTTTCTCTATGGAATTTATCTATTGCTCTATTACTAATGGATTTGTACTCCCATTGAATTTTTGTGGTTGTTACATCATGAAGCGGTATAACATTGATCATCCACGTTGTGGATCAGGGTGCTCCATACGAGTAATTTTATTATTCATAACCAGAGTGAGTCGTCTCAGTATGGTGATAAGCTGATCATCACCAGTTGCATCCCCAGCTCCACTATAATTATCTCGAGTTGGAGGGAAATCCCTACATTGATTATGTTCATTGATATGGTTTTCATTTCTTCCACTAGAAACCTTTTCTATAAAATGGAATAATAAAGTTTAATTTATGAATCGAAATACATAATTTTATACTTGTAAAACACTTAACATAAATTGAATTATTTATGGATATAATCCATAATCATAAAAAAAATTCTTTCAGAAAGTATATACTCATAAACCCTTCAAAATGGTTTTTAATGAAAATGAGAATTATCATAAGCAAATCCCCCAGGAGTGTCGTAACCAAGAGTGCAGCAATGCTTGTTGTCGTGCACCAGTTTCCGTTCAAGACTAGCTTAAATTAAGGTTTTCAAGTATTACCCCTAGGTACATATGTGCCAAACCAACCTCGACCTTCTCAAATCTAGATAGATATGTATTTCATGGAAAATTCACAAAATCTATACATTACTAAAACTCTAATAAGTTCTTCTATACTAATCCTCATAGTCTATCTTAGGGTAATGTGCTCTAATCATATTTTATATAAATCTAGATTCCATGGTATGTACTATACTTCCTCTAATACCAACAGTAATGCCCCGACCACAGTTACCGAGAGTCGGTGCATTATTACATAACATTGGCATGATCACTAGAAAATCATGTCGTGAAAGACCGATCAGTTTAGTATTATTGAAAACAGTATTCATACATACGTTCCAGATTAAAACTTAGAAAAAAATAAAACACTAATTAATTCCATTAGAAATATCCAAGCCTCCTAGATTATGCCTGCAAGTCACTCATAACTAACTTTTTTATTTCCTTGGAAAATGAAACATAAGAAAGGGGTGAGCTCAAACTGTCAATAAGTGTATTCAACACAACAAAAGATAAAATAAATATTAAGCATGGTGAATAATTAAAAACACATGGATTTACAAATAATAATCATGAACAATTTTATGGCAGGAATATGAGCTGAGTAAATAATTATAGAATGAAACATTGTCATGGGTATTATACTAGTCGAATAACCACATCAACCATCAATATTATTTTCATAATTACAGAATGTATAATGCTGAACATTCTGAAAAATCTTGTCAAGGGCTCGGCCAAGACCTCTAAAAATGATTAAGGCCTCAACCAAACCCATATATCAAATTGGAAAAGGGCACATCCAATTCCATGTCTAATTGTCTCATGAGACCTACCGATGCACTGTGGAGCTATTGCGGGCTCTACAAGTCACTTACTATGTCTAATACATTCCTCATATTAAAAGTTCGAAATATAACATACACATTAGTATTAAAACTAGAATACGATATGTCAATACATTAACCATAAACCATGAATGTATAAAAATAACACATCCACAGTTAAACATATCACAGACCATTCAATACAATATAGAATTTTTTTTATAATGAATCGATTTCAAATAAGTATAAAATCTATCAAAAGATGTTGACAAAGATGAAATCAAAACTATTTGAGAGAAATATATCTTAATTTTTTTTGAAATAAATTTAAGTCACATAATTATAAAAGAAAACATTTAGTTTGAAAATATTCTTATAAGATTTTATGAGATGCTTTTATGATGTTATAATGGCAAAGAATAACTGTACCCGTTGTATAAATTAAAAAAAATTCTTACCTTAATTTTGTTGAAAAGGACGTAAAGTACCTTGTTTGGAAAATGATAGAAAGAATTATTTCAAAATATATAAGGTTAAATAATTGTGTAAATTAATTTAACCCATTTTATATTAAATATTAAAAATGTTTTTATAACATTTTTATGAAACATGGTTATGGATGATAAAGAGGTCCCAGTAGATACTTACAGAAAAACAAGCTTAGATAATAAAGAGATTGTGAAAGTAACCCTTACCTTGTTCTTTTCATTGGTCAAGGAAAATTTAAACTCATGTATAATGGTAAAATAATTGTTATAAAATTGTATATGAACCATATACATTAATATGATATCATATATGATCTTCTAATTTTGCTTATATAAATATATTTTAGTAGTATCGTCGTTCCGGGTGTTAACTGATTCGTTTTCCTAAATATACTTTGTTAAGTAAGAAATGTTGCTTATAAATAATATTTATTTGATTTTTATAAATAATGAAATTATATCTTTAAGCATTATTTTTAACCATCAACTGAAAATTAGTCTTGAATGGTGACGATTGAGAAATGAATCTCATTGCGTTCGTGGAGATGGTAATCTGTATGTACGCATAAGTGAAAATATCTTTATATTGATTTAAAAACGTAAGTAAATAGATGTTATATAACATATAAAGAATATTTAAAATTTTATATTTATTATTTACATCAATTATAAATCATTTTTATACACATCCAAATAACAATGTATTTGAATAACAACTACACCACGACATGGAGATGGTAAGCCGTACGTACGCACGTATGTTCACTTGTCATTCATAGGTTGTATATAATAATAAATATGGTTGTAACATACTTATAATAACATCACATTATATAGAGGATACTGGAGTTATCATTTTAGATTGGACACACAAAATAAATAGGATGTGGAAGAACAAAAGAACTTGAAAGAGGGTGGTGAAATTATTACCTCTTCTTCAGGTTCTTCCTTTTGATTTGATCAAAAGGGCTCCATAAGTTGGCTTTCTGAACAATGTAATGCATCTAGGATGAAGTGAGGGACGTTGGGAGAATTCTTGGGTAGATTGATTCTGAACCAATGGGCTTTGGATGTGTAAAATTAAGAGAAGGAGAAGTTCGCTTTTATAAGAGAGGTGAATGTCACTTTAGGAAAAGATTGAAAGATTATTTTATAATAAAATAAATCTTGGTCTATAATGGCTCAAAAAATATATATTTCGAGGATAGAGTGGATATAGATCCAAATACATTCAACTAATAGGTTTTAGATAGGATTAGGTCACCATATTAACTTTATCATTTATATTTAACTCTAAGTTAAATTGTTTGACTTTTACCTTTTATTTTTATATTATATGGTTAATAAACATATTATAAACTACCAAGACAACCACCATAGGTTAATTAATGATGCATATAATATTATTTAGTCTATTTTTCCGAAACTTATACTTCTTGGAATATTATATCAACCAATATTATAGTATTTGTTTTAAATACTCAATTATGTCAATTTTGACATTATTTACTAATTTATTTTAGATAAAGTTATAAAATCATTATTACTTAGAAAAAATTAATTTAATCAACATTAACATGTCATATTAACCTATAAAATTTATTTATGGAATAAAAACGTTCAAATTATATTTAATTTATTAATTTATAATATCATTTATTTGATTTATTCATTAATAAGGAAAATATTGCATCATTATTATGTCATATATAAATATATTTATTTTCCATCTAAAATTTATAATTAAAATATCATGATTTAGGAAATATTTTTATATTTCTGTTTTTTATTTATATTATAATAGATCAATTATATAACCACATATAAATTTTTTTTACTAAAAGATATTTACTTTTGTTATTTTTGTCTTTACTTTAGATTATTTAATATAAAATGTCATTGTCAAACTCATGTGTCTCCATGGGGTACCATAGACAACCGAGGGAGGCCCATGGCCGGAAATGTATCAATAAATAAGAATAGGATACATGTTCAGGTATTTCAGTATTATTATGATATTATTTGTTTACTCTTATTTACCGAATTTACAATCATACCATTGTAAAAAAAATTTACCGAAGTTATTATTCATAATGTATAAAAAAGTTACCTATTTACACAATTAGGACCTCCTGATTCCAAATATAAAATAAAATTTTTCAAATTCAAAAAATGAAGTGGCAGAAATTAATTTAAAATTAATTCCCACTGTCATAACAAAAAGTGTGTTTTTAAAAAATAATAACTATCAAAAGATTGACAGTTGTTTAGGTCCAGCTTAAATGTGAAATTATATCCAATGACCAAAATTGTATTAAATGGTAAAAATATATTCTAATTAAATTTTAGAAATACTCTAAAGTATAACTTATCAATATAAATTATTTTGATTAAAAAAGTTATTTTAATTAAAATTTAGTATTTTCACTATTCGTCAAAAACAGATAGTTTTCAAAAAAAATATAAAAAGGTCACCCTAAGATAATTTTGATATTAAAAATTCAAAAAGGAAGTCTATTTAACCAAATTAAAAACAATTAATTTTCATTTATTAATTTAAAATTAATTCCCGTTGTCAAACTAAAAAAGCTGGGTATTTAAAAAAGTAAAAACTCTCAAAAGATTGATATGTGTTTATGTCAAATTTAATTGTAAAATTAATTATCATGACCAAAATGTTATTAAACGATAAAAATATAATCTAATTATACTTAGAAACTATTCAAATGTATAATTGAATAATATAAATTTTTTTGATTTAAATTTTTTTTCAGTTAAAATTTAGATTTTTTCACTGTTCACCCAAATATGAAAGTTATCAGAAAAACACCAAAAATTTATCAAAACTAAATTTTTATGTCAAGATTATAAAACAAGTTTATTTTGTCAAATTGAATATATAATAATGTCAAATATTGGATTTAAAAGGGGTTCTCCATTAAAATGTGATAAAATTTCATTTTTGGAAAAACAATTCTTTTATTTGGAAAAAATGAATTTGTTCTTATATTATGTCTAAAAAAACATAATTTGAAATCTAAAAATTTATAGTGTATATAAAATTTAAAATTTTGTTTACAAAATTTTTAACCGCTTTTTGAATGGCTGGTTTGGTAAGTTGTTGTGCACTCAAACTTTGTTTTGCGTGTTGCACAAGTTATTGAATTACTTTGATAAGATAACGTATTATTAAATCTTGGGGTGTTACATGAAATCACATATTTGTATTCCTTTTTTGGATGATGTTCCGGGAATGAGAGTTATACTACAAATATGGTGTCATACTGAGACAATGGATAATTATATTATACAACATGGTCAGATTCAAGAACTATACTCTGGGTGATCCTATAATTACATCTTGTATAAGATGTTAAACTGACACCCATTCCCTTTATGTTGAGCCAAAATGATGGGTGGGGCCACTAATATTATTTATAGGTCATTTCTAAAATGAGGATCCAGGAATGGATAGTATACTATATGTATTTGGTGTCTAGTTGATGTTTTAGAGAAAAATAGTATATTTTGTTGTCTATGTTGTAGACATAACCATTAGGAAATTATGGTATACCATTTGGTATAGATAGTTGTATTACACTCTACAAACATGGTTTAGATATCAGATAGAGTATCCACACATGATTATTCTGATATATTTTTTAGGTTCTCAACTTTGGATTCAAGAAAAATTAATTTGATACATGGTTATTGCAATGGTATGATACTCCACGAATGTTAAACTTGATATGTGGTTGTTTTGGATGGGTACTCATGAAATTAGGTTTATGAAACATGGGGTGGATGTTAGACTGATGGATTGGGATTGATAATAATTTTTTATGGTACTTAGGATAGATCTGTCAATGATCCAAGTTTGAGATATGTTTGGGTGGTGATAACATTGTAGGGGATGATTATATTAGTTTCTCTATAGATATGAATATCATAGGATGGTCCCCCATTATTTTTAGGTCTTGGTGGGGCTTCCATGGATGTTGATCCCTTATGTTATTTGGGATTCACAATCATTGAGGCATGTTGAGATAAATCCAAACATTTTCCAACGAATGTATTGTTGATCGATGTCTGGTACCAAAGGATATATGGTTGTACAATTTTTATTTGACTTTTCTGTTATTTTTTGGCTATTTTGAGCCTATTTCATGACCACGAACTTTTGGAATCACTTTATAAGGTCACTGTTGGGGGTTCCTTATTGGGATTTATTTCTCACCCTTTGTGAATGAACCTTAGTGTACATTTAAAAATTATGCCTTATTTCATGTTGAGAAAATATGCATGGTGGATTGGGTGGAGAACCTAGATTTACTTTTTGAGCATAATTATTGTGTGGATTTGATTGGTTAGGATGGTGATTATTGGAAAGGTACTGGAGACAATGTATGTGTTATGTCCCATTGATGGTAGTAGGTCATTTTATATTAATTTTTCAGTTATTTATTTTTATATATGTGATCATCCTAGTGGTCATTATTTGTTTTATGTAGAGAATGAAAGTTTGAACCATTACAATATTTCATTAATTATGGAATTATTTTATTTTTTTCTATTTAATATTCCGCTTCCTATGATTAACATGGTGTATGGTTATTTAATTTTGGGTGTGATCTATGAAATGTGGGTAGAGTTTCCTCACATTCCGCCTAACACCCACGCTACTAGCCATCAACCACTTGAATAGGAGGAGGCACGCTTGGGGTCTTGTATAGAACTAGCTCAAGGAACTATTTTTGTGTCATAAAGGTCTCGGTGTCAGACTGTGTTATCATTGGAGTAACTTTAATATTTTTTCACTACTTGGGTTTGGTAGACTAGACAACTTAGAATGTTTCAGATCTTATGAAGGATATCGATTGGTGTGTCATGAAGAATAGTTCTGTTAGGTTGTCTAGGTTACCAGGGACTAGGATTGATGTTCTAGATTTGTGATTTTATGGTTATGTGTTGTTTTTTTTGAGAAAACCCCATTTGAAGTCCCACACTCAAGCTAGGGATCCTAAATTTCAATCCTTTTTTACATATTCCAATTTTCACCATGTTTTTATATCATTTTATTTTCAATTAAAACGGATTGGTATGTTTTTTCACCTCACCCATACTTCCCTCCATATGTTTGAATGATGATATACCACATTCTCTCTCCTTAATGCCTTGTGTGTACACCCTTTACCTTGCCAAAATTTCGTAATGGATTTCTCTCTTCTTATTTACAATCAAGTATTTATCCCATATTTGGCATCCAAATTCCATTTCATATGTTGTGATAATATGTTCCATAATCCCCTTAATGCCTATTTAATTTATAAATGATGATATACCCCTTTATCTCTCTTAAACCCAACATATTATTTTCCATATAACGATGTTATGCTGCCAAAATTGCCCCGATATTTTCTAAGCCAAAATCATTATCTAGTGAATACCACAACCATGGGTATTCAACATTATACACATATACATATAAAATGATGAATACATTTATATATTCCACATTCCATAATTGTTGGATAACTTATGAAGTTGAATGATTCCGAGTTATGTAATCTATGTGGATCACATATGCATTAAATGTAATGATTATGAATAGTGCTCCAAAATAGATCTCCAATGCATTGGGTAATGTTTAGTATCATTATATACCATGTGAAATGAGGGTTTACTCAAGCTAATTCATGTGAAATTAGGTTTTACTCTTGATAATTCATGTGTAATGAGGTTTTACTCATGAAAATTAAAGGGAAATGAGCCTTGGATCATTCTATTATCATGTTTTATGGTATTTCCACATTTTCATGTTATGATAATCATGCTATATCATGACTTTATGTTCTTGTTTCTCTTATTAACCTTTGATATTTCTATTTCATAACATGTATTGTATTTTTCATGTAATTCTTTGTTTACTCCCTTGTTTGGATTTATAGCTTACCCTTTTCTTATGTATGTCCTCAGGTTATCCCATGTAGTATTATTTTTGAAGGAATGCATTGGTCATGTTAAAAAATATTGAAATAAAGATGTTTTACTTCACATTTTATGTGGTAATATAATGATCCTAATTTCCTTAGACATTATACCTCTTGATCCTCAATGTTTTTTAAGTACATTTTTATGTAACAAATCATGTATAAGTGTGTAAAAAAGATCATGGTTGTAATATTTGGTATTATAGGATATGTTTTGTTATTTTTTGGATTATAGTTATAAAACTCTACTGAAAGTATTAGGGATAAGATAGAGTATATGATAATAATACATAAATTTTGGTGAGTATAAACTAAGTGGTTTATCAAGAAAATAAATACATGTCATGATATGAAAAAGTAGAGGTGTCTATGGCATATATGTATTTAGGAGTAAAACCAAAAAACACCTCTTTGAGCTATATTCAAATAAGAACAGGTGCATGAAAGAGAGCCTCGTTGCACATATTGTTTGACACACATGGGGGATATAATTTGTTATGTTCATAAGCACAGTATGAACCACTATTAAGGTAATAAAAAATTGACCCCAAGAATATATTTTGGTAAGTTTATCATGGGTAATAGATATTGAAGCCTATAAATTAATAAGTTAATTAAATCAATGTTTTTTTAATTTAACCCTTTTTTAATTAGATTCCCCTTTATCTATTTAATAATATTACCCCTAAATTTCCATTTATTCTAGTTAATGGGCGATAATTGGAGGGCTTGGGATAAAAACCTATGTGAAGATGAATTTGATGACTCCGCTAATGAAATTCCCCATCTGATGGGAGTGGGAATCAAAAATATTATCACTATACACTATATATTAACTCATGTTTTGAATAGAAACATGGGTCAAGATGAATGTCTAGCCCCCACCCCCCACCCTCGCGAAAGAACAATCTACAATCGAGATATTCATTAGGCAAAGGGATCATACATTCAATGGATTATCTAATCCCTCAATCTACGAATGATGGATCAGCTCCATCGAGAAAATATTCCCCATACTTCAATGTTATTAACAAGATAAGGTTCATTTGGTTGCATATCATATGGAGGGTAAAGCTAATCAATGGTGGACATTGATAAAAAATATGAAGCCTAAGGAAGATATTGAGGAGTGGGAATGAATGGATTTCCGAAAAATGTTATTCAATAAATATTTTCCTCACACCCTTTGTCTTATGATGAAAAGGTACATCATTTCCCTCAAGCAAAAAAGTTGATGAATACATCAGAGTGTATGAGGAAAGCATAATAAGGCCTTCACGATATGCCTCTGGCTTTGTCCTTACCCCTAAATGAATGGTTTACCACTTATTTGGTCAGCTAAAACCAAGCATCCTAAAATACCTAGTGATCTGTGACATTGATAGCTATGATTAAATTTTTAGATTTTCCATCAAATGAGAAATGAATATTTGAGAATCTCAGGGGTATAATTGGGATAAGAAGCAGAATGATGACTTTATTTCTAGAAGACTGATGGATAAATCTAATGGTGCTACAAAATTCCAGCACCCCACATTCCAATGATGCTGAAAAAATCACCCCATAAATTTCTTAAAGGGGTTGAGGAAATATTTTAGGTGTGGAAGGGAAGCAAACCTAGCCAATAATTGCAGAAAAGAATAACCTGATGTTGCAATAGAGGAGACAAACACTCCATTTGACTATTAATACATTTTTCATTGCTAAAACATTAATAAACTGGGACACTTCACGAACCAGTTCCCTATTCCAAGGGTTTTAGGAGGAAACCAACAACATTCATGGTATCAAGGGTGAGATTTTTTCCATTACTACTTCTGAAGTGAATCCTGACAATGAAGTGGTGACATGTATGCTATTTATTCATTCATGGATAGAAAACATACCATTTTATTCGGGTTATACAAATTCTTTTATGACCGTAATTTTTAGTAGAACATTCCAAAAACAACAACAAATCATGGAAGTGGAGATGTCGGTAGGAATAGAAAATAGGGAAATTATTACATCCCATGAATATAACTCCTCCTCTATCACAATTTGTGGATTGAACATCCCATAGAATCTTGTCAAAATCCCTATGGAGGAATTTGATTTTATTCATGGCATCGATTTCCATTCCATATATAGATCCCACATAAATTTCCGTGAGAGGGAACTCACTTTTCATAGGGAAAATCGACCCTCAAATCTATAAATGTGAAAGGAGGAGGATGAATGGTATTTGGCACCATTATCTCAAGCATGGAAATTACTTCCTTATGATAATGTGTATGTTTCTCTATTGTTTGAGTTTAACTAAGGATCCATCCTCAAATACATGCCTATTTTAGGGGAACTCACTGTCGTGTTTCCCGAGGAATTGCATATTCTTCTTCCCATAATAGTTGTTGAATTCTAAATTGATCTCATACCTGGTGAATTTACAATATCTAAGACACCAAATAGAATGGTTATTGTGGAGCTTGAGTTTCTAAAGAAACAACCACAAGAGAATTTGGATAAAGGGTTTATACGCCCGAGTGCTTCACTATGGGGTCCACCCATCTTCTTTGTCAAGAAGAAGGATGGGTGAATGCTCCTTTTCATTAATTATTGTGAGCTCAAAAAAAACACGTTAAAGAAAAAGTATCCTTCACCATGAAATGAGGACTTCTTCGTTCAGCTGCATGGATCACAATATTTATCCAAGGTGGATCTGTGGTTGGGACATTACCATGTAAGGGTGATGAAAGTGGATATCTCCAAGACAACATTTTGTACAAGGTACGTGCACTAGGAATTCATAGTAATGCCTTTCAGACTAACTAATGCTCCAGAAATCTTCACGGACATGATTAATAGAGTATTTAGAGATTGACTCGATAAATATGTGGTAGTATTTATTGAATATATTATAATACACTCCAAAATAATGAATGGGAATTATGAGCATCTAAGAACTGTACTAGAGAACTTCCACAAAAAGATGTACTATGGAAAGTATTGAAAGTGTGAGTTATAGCAGAAGGAAGTACCTTTCTTAAGGAATTTCATCACAAGAATTGGGATATCTATGGATTCTTCCATGAAAAATGTAATTATGGTATGGCTGAGGCTAACACCGATGAATGATATATGTAGCTACCATGGGTTATCTTGATATGATCACCGATTTGTGAGAACTTTCTCATGATTGTAATACTATGAAACCAAGATAAATCGTAAGGGAGTCATGTTTTCCTGGAATGATGAATGTGAATAGAGATTCACGGAGTGGAAAAATAGGTTTATCAATGCGCCCAAGATTACACTACCCACAAGTGGATATGATTTTGTGGTATTCAATGATTCTTAAAAGAAGGTAATGGGCCATGTGTTGATGAAAAATTATAATGTCATGACCTATGCTTCAAGGAAATTGAAATTTCATGAGAAGAACTATCCAACACATGATTTGGAGTCGGCAGTAGTATTCATCACCTCAAAAATTTAGAGAGATAACCTCTTTGCAGAGAAGAGTGAAATTTATACAGATCACAAAAGCCTTATGTATATATTCACATAGAGAGAGTTTAATATGCACCAACGATGATGGTTAAAGATAATTAAAGACGATGACTGGTCAATCCATTACCACCATGGGAAAGAGAACAAGGTGGATGATTCTCTAAGATGAAAAAATGGGTGATTAAATCACTGATGAGAATTATAAAGGATATAATATTCATAGATTTGATAAATATTGACATGGGAATAATAATGTATAGAATATTATCAATCCTTTCAAAAATTATTTCATAACCATCTTTTTTGGAAATGTTAAAGAATACTCACAAGGATGATGTTGGAATTCAAAAGAAAGTGAAAACCATCTAAAAGAGGAAACCATAGGAGTTCAATGTTAATGAAGATGGAATTGGGAGATCTTTTTTAAGACTATGTGTTCCTTAAAATCTCGAGTTAAAGAAATTTCTTTTTTATGATGCACTGAGATAGAATTTTTCCATTCACCAATGAAAAAAAAGATTTATCGAGGCATCTGAGAGCATTATTGGTGGGATGAAATTAAGAAGGAGATAGCTAAGTATACATCAACGTTCCCGGTATGTCAGCAAGTAAAGGCTGAGAGTCATAGGCCTATCGGGATGATGAAATCATTACCCATACCATCATGGGAATGGGAGAACATGATCATGGATTTTGTCACCGGACATCCGAAGACATCTAAAGGAAACAATGTTATTGGGACTATTATGGATCATCTTAAAAAGACTCTACACCTCATTGTAAATCAAGAGGATTTATTATTAGATCAAATGGAATAGATATAAATTGGAGAAGTTTTAGGGCTACATGGTGTAACATAATCGATTATATTAGATCAAGATCCAAGATTGACTTCTATGCTTTGGAGGAGTCTCCAATATGCTCTGAATACTGAGATAAACTTCAATATGTCTTATCATCTTAAATTTGTGGAAAATATTTGCGGACTATCCAAACACTCCAGTAAATGTTGATAGAATTCTCAAAGGACTTCAAAGAAGTATGGGAAAATCATATTCCTCGGGTTGACTTCTCTTACCACAACAGTTTGCCCACACGCATCCAAATGGATACTTATGAAGCGCTTTATGGGAAGAGGTGAAGAACACCAGCATGTTGGGATAATGTTGGGGAGAGAAATCCTATAGGTCTAGAAATGGTCTAGGATATGGTGGATAAGATTAAGACCATCTAGCATTACGTTAATGCTACTCATAGTCGACAAAAACTCTATGCGAACAATCGTTGACGAGACCTAGAGTTTGATGTTGGAGACAGGGTATTCCACTGCATATCACCATGGAAGGAAGTTATGATATTTTAAGATGAAGGAAAAGATTAGTCCAAGGAACACTGGCCCTTTTGAGATCCTTGATCGCATTGGATTTGTGGCATATTGACTATCACTCCCCCCGAACCTGTATTAAGTACATGATATATTTGTTTTATAACTCTTGAGGAAGTACTTACCTGAACCATCACATGTACTCAATCTAGAGGCAGTATCATTGGTGAATGACCTCTCCTATGAAGTGAATCTAATGAATATCGTTGATCATAGAGAAAAATTTCATTGAAATAAGATGCTGTCCCTCATCAAGGTGTTGTGGCGAAACCAGAAGATTGAAGATGCATTGTGGGAACCAATGGAAGTGATGAGGCAGAGTTAGACAATTTATTTTACTGTGGGAAAAAGAAATTTTGAGGGAGAAATTTCATAAGGGGTGAATGTTGTAATGACAAGATATTTTATGAATAAAATTTTCATTCTCATAAATTATTATGTAAAACACATGCTCTATTTTTTATTACTTTTATTATCATTTTGGCTATATGACGAGTAAGTATCATTACCATTGATAATATAATTGTTGAATAATGATAAAAGGAAAGATACAAATATATAGTTTTTAAAAAGAAAAATTTCGACACAGACAATGGAGAGGATGACCTCATTTAGTAGACTCATGTTGTAGGAAGATCATTTGTCAAAGCTCGGAAAGGAGGTAGCGTCATTGGGCTTCACTGTTGACAAATCCCTATTAGAACTTCAAAAAGTTAAACTTGAATGGAATTTCCTATGGGATAATTTCAACTTAATAGAGATTACCACCCCAGCAATGTTATCTAAGCTACCGTAGGAGTCTCTCACCATCACAGAACATAAAATTAGGTCTTAAGTGGGTGTTATATGGGGTTATGTAATATGGTATTATTTACTTAATGTGTAATCGCTTTTTATAAATAAATGAATAATTTCATTAATTCTTTTATGAAAATAATCTTTCTTAAAAAATGATGAATATGATAAATCGATTTGTTTTTGTAAATATGATACATTGATAAATATATACATTGTTATATTGAAATAATAATTTTATTAATAATTTTATAAAAAAACATTATTTTAAATGATGATTGTATCAGTTCCTTATCTGTAAATGATTAGGTATTCTGTTTGATAAGAGTCATATATTTTCATATTATAAAATAGAAAGTGTATATTTTATGAAAATTTTGAATTTTTGAAGTAATTACTATTTAAAAAAAATTTATTATGAAAAAAAAATTATGAATAATATATTAGTATATAATTTTTATAAAGTGAAATTTAATTTTTATTCTGGTTTGAAAAATTTTTTTGTCAAAACTGTTAAATTTTCAATAAATGATGGTTTTCATTTTAAATGTGAAAATTCATATATTTAGAAAAATATTTAGATAAAATGAAAAGTAACTTTGGAATCAGGAAACCCAAATTATCCAATGTGTAATTTCTAATAATTTGTAGATTTAGTAAAATTTTTGGTTCATAATTACATACCGTATAAAAAATATTTGATTTTTACCTCATAATGAGCACAAATGATGTAATAAATACTATAATGGTTATTCTTGTACCAATTAATTTTACCATTATAATAATATGATTCTATATTTTTTTTACTTAATTTATAAAACTTTAGTAAATTCTTCAAAATTTATAACTTTTTTATGATTTAAAATTCATTTCTGTGAGAGTGAATCACCTCCACAAAATCAAGGGCTAAATTTTATTTTGTTCAAACATTATTTATATAAAATAATGGTTTCCAATCCTCTTTGTATAAAACCATGGGAAAAACTATGTGATGGTTTTTTGTTTTGAATATTTAATTATATTGATTCTGAAAGCTATGTTTTTGAAATATTAAAGAATTCCCCTCCCATTTCTTATATTATCCCACCCAAACGCCAACTTATCATCACTAATGATAGCTGGAGTTCATCCCTACACTACCATACCCTCTTTATAATCCTTCCAAGGTGCCCCAGTCTGACATGAAGCCCCTCTAAAAGCCTTTGAAGTCACACACTCAACTAAGGGATCTTCAATTTATTCACTTTTTCATTTTTATCCAAGTTTCTAAAAGTTTTTACACTATTTTATTTTCAATTAAAAAAATTTGTGTATGATTTTTGACCTCCCACATACATTCCTCTATATGTTTGGATGGTGAGATAACACTTTATTTCTCATTAATGCCTTCTGTGTACACCGTTTACAATGCTAAAATTTTGTAAGGGATTTCTCTTTTATAAATTCTAATCAAGTATTTATAACATATTATGAATCTAAATTCCATTACATATGTTTCTATGTTATGTTACATGATTCCATTACTATATATTTCATGTATAAATTATGTGATACCCCTTTCTCTCTCATCAACCCAACTTATGATTTTCCATATGACGATTTTATGCTAACGAACTTGCACCGTGATTTTCCAAGACAAAATCCACCTGTATTGAATACCATACCTATTTATCTCCCAAGGGAATTTGCCAAAATTCACATATACATATTTTATGGTACATAAATGTTTTTATTCCACATTCCATAATCATGGAATAACTAATGATGTTGAATGATTCCATGTAATATGATCTATGGTGCACACTTATGCATTAAATTAAATGTTTATCTAGGGTGTGCCTTGATAGCTCTATAATGCATTGGGTAATGTTTAATATCATGATAATCCATGTGCAATTAGGTTTTATGCATTCAAATTCATGTGAAATTAGGGTTTACTCATGCAATGTTATGTGAAATTAAGGTTTACTCATGCTAATCCAAGTGAAATGAGGCTTGGCTCATGCTAATATCTTGTTGTATGTTGTTTCCACGTTTCCATGTTATGATAATCAAGTTATATCATGCCTTTATGTTCATCTTTATATTATGGTCCATGGATATTACTATTGACTAACATGTATTTTATTATTCATTTTATGCATTTTTTATTCTCTTAATAGGCTTTATTGCTCACCCTTTTCTTATGTATGTCCTCAGGTTATCCCATTTAGTGTTAAGTACAAAGGAATGAGTTAGTCATGTAAATGAATATTCAAATAAAGATGTTGTATTTAAGGTTTTTTGATGTTATTTAATGTTTCTATTTTTCCATGACACTAGACCTCTCGATTATCAAAGTTTTCTTATGTAAAAGTTTATGTATGAAATCAGGTTTATGTTTGTAATGAAGAGTAGGGTAGTTATATTAAAAATTAATTCCTTCAATTATAACACAAGACTCTACTAGTAGAGTGTTTCCATGTACAAATCCATATCATAAGGTATTAATAATAGCTTTCTAATTGTCTCAAACCACCCCCGTGTTATCCATCAACATTATGCTTGAGTCTGCTTCTCAAAAGACTCCATATCACCACTCCCGGATTATCAAGGGTGAAATTTTCTTTATTTTTTGTTATTTTTGATAGATATACTTCCTCAAAAGTAAATAAATTCCATTTTAAGATGATAATTCAAAGGGAGATCCATATATATCTCTAAAATGTTATAGAATTTTAGGAAGATTCCTGCTATGGATGGTCATTTCATTATACATTAAACTTATGTTTGAATTATACATGAAAATAAAATACTTAACAAAAATATAACTAAATTTTACTAAAAATATTATCCTATGGTTCTGAAGGAAATTTAGCAAGCTAATTCTGAAATTGGATGAGTTATATTGTCACGACCCCCTCCCTATAAAGTATAATCATCTGGGCCAGAAAATATGAGAACGGATAAAATGACCATCGAGTCCCGCCTCCAGTAGGCCTCAGGATGGCAACTAGCACCGAGGGTATAGTAAGCACACAGATTCAAGGATTTACCCTGTAAGAGAACACATGCAGAAGAAAGAGATAAGATAGACACCAAACAACTCCAAATCATACTGAAATTTAAAAGAAAACCCAAGTGGACATATGTAATGTCATGAAGAACTAATACAACTGGATGGAGAAACCTACATGAACCCAAAAGAAAGTAAAAAACCGTAGAAACCGCAAGCCCGAATAGATCCTGCAACCCCAAGCTCATAGAAACCAGCTTGATCTCCATCCCGCTCTAAGTGTCCAGAAAAATAATATATATATACATAGCATGGGTATAATTCTATACTTAGTAGGATCCTCCTCAAAGCCTCTCGTGCAAATGTAAAGAATGCATGCTAAAGAAAAGTGAACAACACGTGAAATTAACTCGTTACAAAAACTCGTATACAAGGTTACCAACCTCACAATGGCTTCTCTCACCAAGTAACACATAAATGAGTATATAATATAATAATTAATATCAATAGTACCTTTCAACTACTTCCCCAATGGTTTACCTCTTTTCCCCAACATTTCACTTCCTAAGAAAATCTATCCAAGAAGGCTTTCCCACATACACCTGGGTGAAGCACCACAACACGAAACTCGTGCAACAAAACCACCACATCCACACAAGAACGTAACCATGTAGTTTCTAGGAGCCACCACAGCTCATATAATGTTTATCATACATTGGGTATTATAACTCAATACATTGCTGTAACACCCCAAGCTTCCACGGTACGTTTCCCTTCGAATAATGCTATAACGTGTGTTGTACGTAACCTCGAGCTCTAACACACACCACAACTAATTAAACTAGCCGTTGTGAATAGTAATACCTACTTTTTGAAATTTTATAAATTTTATTTATCAAAATGGACATTATTTTTGGATTCAGAATATCGAAATTAGCCTATGTTGAATTTTTGGTATTTTTCTGAGAACTTCTAATTTTTTATGAATAGTGAAAAATACTTAAAAACAACTTTTTAAATCAATATAATTTATAGTGATAAATTATACTATATAGTGTTTTTAAATTATAATTTGAATATATTTTTACCATTTTATACAATGGTGGTCATTAGAATTAATTTAACATTGAAATTGGACATAAACAATTGCCAATCTTTTGATATAAATTGTTTCTTAAAAACACGCTATTTTTTGTAACAGCGGGAATTAATTATAAAATTAATAAATGAAACTTATATGTTTGGAATTTTGTAAAATAGACATCATTTTTGAATTCAGAATATCAATTATATCTTAGGGTGAAATTTTGGCCTTATTCTGAAAAACTTCAATTTTTGATTAATAGTGAAACCACTAAGTGGTTGTTAAAAACTGATTTTTCGTTAAAATGAAATATTACCACTTCTGTGATTTGATTTTCAAAAATCCGACATACATGGTTGTCATTATGAAGTAAAATGTGGTTCAATGAGATTAAAATAATTTTTGGTGAATAGTAACGTTTAAGTTCTTAAACGTGATTAGAGGTAATTAGTGTAGTTTAAGGTAAAAATAATGTTTTAATAATATGAGATGAGCTTGACACTTGTCCTACTCCTATTGGATGAGTCATGGCCGACCAAGACAACCCAGGAGTCAACTTGGGGACCCCATGGAGCCACTTTATTTGGAAAATGAAATTAATATATATTTATTTAATGTTAAAATTAACTTGACACAAACATGAGTTGTTTTACTAAAACAGTTATTAAGTGGGGTTACACAAGTCCAAATTTTGACTATAAATATTCATTAGAAATCTATAAAGATTTCCTACATCATAGTTTTTTTTATAATTTTTAGACATTAAATAAATTAAATTATTTATGAAATAATTATGATGCAGCGATGACCTCATTATTTAACGATTTCAATAAAATGAAAAGATAATGTAAAATACAAGGCTTAAACTTGTACAAAGACTATTGGATGGGTAGATTTCTAACCCTTATCACCTTAGCCACGAATTATTTAATTGTGGGACCTTAAGAATCCGAAAATCATTGTATAATAATGTAACATTTCAATCTTTCCAAAAGAGCCCCTCCTTTCCTCTTATAAAAGGCCCCCACCTCTACCACCTTATTCACACTATCAAGCCTTTTGGTTCGGCCAAACTCTGCCCAAATACTCTCCCAACTTCTCTCCCTTCATCCTAGAAGCTTTATTTAGTCAGAAAGCCATTTTACGGTGTCCTTTTGATCAAATCAAAAGGAAGAACCCGCAGAAGAGGTAACATTTTCATCACCCTCTTTCATGTTTCTTTCTTCTTACACTCCCTCTTTGTTTATTATTTCAATTCTAAAACTATAACTCCAGTATCTTCTATATACTGTGATGTTATTATAAATATGGAGAAACCATATTCAGTATTCTACCCATCATTTGAATGACATGTCACCATACGTGCGTACGTACGGCTTACCGTCTCCACGTCGTGGTGTAATTGTTATTCAATATATTATTATTTAGATGGGTATAATAATGATAGGTAATTCATGTAAATAATAAATATAACATGATAATGATTCTTTATATATGATATACTATCCAATTATATATTATTTTAATATCAAAATAATGATATTGTCGCTCGTGCGTACGTACGGACTACCGTCTCCACGAACGCGATGAGATCCATTCTCCGTCGTATCCATTCAAGTGTAATTATCATTTGATGATTTAAAAATAATGTTTAAGGACATGATATCATTCTGGATATGAATAATATACAACCTTTCCATGAAAAAAATGACTTACGTAACAAAACATATAAAAGAAAATGAGTAAGTTAACTCCCGAAACAACGATAAATCTAAGATATTGTTAACAAAGCAATGTTAAAAGATCATATATGATATCATATGAATGTATATGATTCTTGTATAATTTAATAACAATTATTTCACCATTATACAGGATGTTAACCTACCCCAACCAAGAAAAAGTACAAGGTAAGGGTTTACTTCACAACCTCTTCATTATCCAAGGTTGTTTATACATAATTATCTACTAGGACCTCGTTATCATCCACATCCATGTTTCTTAAAAATGTCTTTCAAAACATTTTTACTATTAAATTGAAAATGGGTTAAAGTCATTTATACCCATATACGTTTTTGAAAGGAATCTTACCGTCGTTTTCCAAACAATGTACTTTTTGACCTTTTTGACAAATTTAAGGTAAGAATGTTTTTTTTAACTTATACGGCGGGTGCGGCTATTTTCTGCCATTATAAATTCATCGAAGCTTCCCTTAAAAGATTATAATAATATTTTCAAAGTAAATGTATTATTTTATAATTATGGGACTTTTAAATGATTTCAAAAAAGAGAGATATTTCTCTCAAATAGCTTTGATTTCATCCATGTCAACATCCTTTGATGGGTTTTAAGTTTATTCAAAATTGATTTATGATACAAAACATCCATTGAGCATTTTGTGAAACATTTTACTGTGGATGTGTTATTTTTATACCATCCATAGTTTATGAATAAACTGTTGACATTTCATATGCTAGTTTTAATATGAATATTTATGTTATGTTTAAACCTATTCATATGAGGAATGTATTGGACTTAATAAGTGACGGGTGGAGCCCGCTATAGCTCCTCGATGCATCGGTAGGTCTCATGAGACAACTAGACATTGAATTGGCCGAGGCCCTTTCCCAATTTGATTTATGGGTTTGGCCGAGGCCTTAATCATTTTAGACATCTTGGCCGAGGCGTTGACAAAATGTTTCAGAATGTATGGCATTATACATTCCCTCATTATGAAAGTGGTTATTGATATTTCACGTGATTATTCGTCTAGTAGAATATCCATGTGAGTAAGTAATGGAATTATTTTATTTTACTTTTTCCATATTATGCTGAAGTTCATGTTCAATAAGTGTTTTGTTTTAGTTATACATTGCCTTAAATGCTTATGTTTTCTTATGAATGTTTTTTCTATATTGTTATCCTTACGGAGCATTTGAGCTCACCCCTTTCAATGTTTTATTTTTCCCAGGATGTGAAGAAGTGTATTATGACTGACTTCCAAGAATAGTCAGTGAGGATATGAGTGTGGACGAGGGAGACCATGTTATTGTAGTTTTCATTTTTATGATGTAATGTAATGTTTATGAATGTATCTAGTGTTTCCAAGGCTACTAAACTATTCGGTCTTTCGAGACTCGATCTTTTGTGATCATGCCAATGTTATGAAGTAATGCACCGACTCTGGGTAGCTGGGGTCGGGGCGCTACAGTTGGTATCAGAGGCAGTTTAGTACTAACCTTGGAAGATAGATTTAGATAAACTCTGATTAGAGCACATAGCCCGAAGATAGACTTTGAGGATTAGTATAGAATAACTTCCTAGAATTTTGGTATTGTAGAGATGTTGTGAGTTTTCCGAGCAATACATCCCTATCTGGATACGAGCAGGTAGAGGTGGCTCTAGCACAGATGTACCTAGGGGTAAAACCCGAAAACACCGCTTTGAGCTAGACTCGAACGGGAACCGGTGCACGACAACGGGCCTTGCTGCACTCTTGGTTACGACACTCCCGGGGGATATGCTTAGGATAATTCCCATTTTCTTTACAAACCACTATGAAGGGTTACGAGTATATACTTCCTCAAAGATTTTTTTTTATAATTATGGATTATATCCATAATTAGTTCAATTTATGTTAAGTGTTTTACAAGTATGGAATTATGTATTTTGATTCATGAACTAATCTAGTTTATGTCATTATTTAGAAATGGCGCCTAGTGGAAGGAATGGAAACCGTATCAATGCACGCACTCCATGTAGGGATTTCCCTCTTGCTCAAGATAATTATGGTGGAGCTAGTGATACAACTGGTGCTAATCAGCTTCTCACCGTACTGGGACAATTCACGTAGGTTATGAATAACAACCTTACTCGTATGGAGCACCCTGATCCGCAACGTGGAGGATCAATGCTAGACTGTTTCATGAGGCAACAACCACCAACCTTCAATGGGAGTACAAATCCTATAGTAGCTGAGCAATGGATAAATTCCTTAGATAAAATATTCCATGCCTTGGGGAGTAGTGAAAGGGAGAAAGTTGTCATGGAAGTTTACCGCCTCACTGGAGATGCTGATCAATGGTGGTCACTAATTCAAAACACAAAGGAAGAAGATGAATTAACAAACATGGAATGGCAGGAGTTCAAAGATCTGTTCTTAGAAAAATACATTCCTCGTGACCATCGAGCGGATATGGAAAGGAAATTTCTGAGTTTGAGGCAGAAGGAGGATGAGAATGTCGCAAAGTATGAGGCTAACTTTACAAGGTTAGCATGGTATGCTGCAGATTACATACGTAACCCAAGAAGTAAGACTGATCGTTTCTTTGATGGGTTAAAACCATTTCTCCGTCGATCTTTAGTATCACAAACCTTCTCTTCATATGAAGGTATTGTCTCGTGCACTATCAAGACGGAAAAGGAATTCTCTAAGTCTTATGACTTTAAATCAAAGCAAGATAAGAAGAGATCCGCTGAAAAATATGGGAAAAGAAATAAGGAAACATGGATGAAGGGTAGAAATGAATTTCCACCCTGTGATAATTGTGGTAGGAAGCACCATGGTGCCTGTCTAAAAGGAAAAGGAGTATGTTACAAGTGTGGTGAAAAAGGCCACCAAGCTCATGAATGCAAGGGAAAGAAAGAGGTTGTCAACGTGGAATGCTATAATTGTAGAGAGAAGGGACATTATGCAAATGAATGACCTAAGCGTCAGGGGAACTTACCTCAGAAGAGGCCAAGGGATCAGGGTCAGGCTTATGCTATCAATATTGCTGACGTGGAAGCTCTGAAAGACATGGTGGCAGGTAATTCAATGGTTTCCTCAAGTTTAGAAAATGCATTATTTGATTCTGAATCATCACATTGTTTCATATCTTCCCAGTTTGCTAAGAAAATTAGATATTTCCAATTTGATTTAACAAGGGACTTGTCGGTCAAAAACCCTAAGAGAAGTATTATTGAAACAATGTTTTGTCGATTAGTTCCCATTAGAGCACCTAAATGTTCTTTACCTGCTGATCTCATCGTCATACCCAGGATTGAATTTGATATAATCCTCTGTATGGATTGGCTTTCGGACCATGATGGAAAAATTTATTGTAAGAGGAAAGAGGTTACGATTATTGATGATGATGATAAGGAACACCTTATCTTTAGAGTAGAATCGTCGCCACATAATTCTTATCTAGATCCACCCCCAGTAGCTCAACTAAATTAAATTATTGGGGAGGAAGAGAAGGAAATTACTGAGGGTGAGGAAAGGAATATTCAAATAGAGGATGTACTTATTGTGAGAAAATATGTTGATGTGTTTCCAGAAAATTTACCTGGACATCCTCCAGAATGAGAAGTTGAGTTTTCCATTGATTTAATTCCTGGATCCAGGCCCATATCGAAGACCCCTTATAGAATGGCCACTATGGAATTAGTTGAACTAAAGAAACAACTAGAGGAATTGAGTAATAAGGGATTTATTTTCCCTGGTGTTTCTCCATGGGGAGCCCCTGTTCTTTTTTTTAAGAAGAAAGATGGATCTATGAGGTTGTGCATCGACTATAGGGAGATCAATTCTATAACAATAAAGAACAAGTATCCCATACCTCGCATTGATGATTTGTTTGACCAACTGCATAGAGCTCAATCCTTTTCAAAGATTGACCTTCGGTCTAGATACCATCAGTTGTGTGTGAAGAAGGAAGACGTTCCAAAGACGGCATTTCGAACAAGGTACGAGCATTACGAGTTTACAGTAATGCCTTTTGGATTGACTAATTCACCCTCTGTTTTCATGGATCTAATGAATAGAGTTTTCAAGGAATATCTTGATGACTTTGTAGTGGTATTTATTGATGATATCTTGGTATACTCCAAAATCCATGAAGATCATGAAAATCACTTACGCATTATCCTGAAGACTCTTAGAAGACATGAATTATATGGGAAATTTAGCAAGTGTGAATTCTAGCTTCAGGAGAATTCTTTTCTTGGCAATATTGTCTCTAAGGATGGAATTTCCGTTGATCCTTCTAAAACCAAGGCAATCCAATAATGGCCAGCACCGACAAGTATAACTGAGGTACGCAGTTTTATTGGTTTAGCAGGTTATTATCGACGTTTCGTCCAGAATTTTGCCAGATTGGCTAACCCATTGACAAAGCTCACACGTAAAGGGATTAAATTTGTCTGAAAAAAAGAGGTGAATAATGTTTTCAAGAACTGAAAAGAAGATTAGTCAATTCCCCTGTATTGACTCTACCATCGGGGAATGATGGGTTTGTTATTTATAGTGATTCATCGAAGAAAGGACTTGGTTGTGTCCTTATGCAGAATGATAAGGTTATTGCCTATGCATCACGACAGCTAAAAATTCATGAGAAAAACTATCCTACACATGATCTTGAGTTAGCAGCTGTGATCTTTTCTTTAAAGATATGGAGACATTAACTCTATGTTGAAAAATGTGAGAATTATACTGATCAAAAGAGTTTAAAGTATATTTTCTCACAAAAAGAACTCAACATGAGGCAAAGGCGATGGCTTGAACTACTCAAGGATTATGATTACACGATACATTTCCACCCGGGGAAGGCAAACAAGGTGGAAGATTCTTTGAGTAGAAATGAACATGGAGTTTTGAATGTGATGAGAATTGAAAGGGATCCAATTTTCATGGATCTAGTGAAGATGGACATGGGAATAACTAGGGAAGGTGAAACGTCAATTCTTTTTCAAATGGTTTCCAAACCATCATTACTAGAAAGGATTAAGAGTTCTCATACCAATGATGAAGAATTTCATAAGAAGATTAAAGATGTGGATGATGGAAGATTGAGGGACTTTGTGTATAAGGATGGAATTTTGAAATTCGTGAAGAGACTTTGTGTTCCTGATATACCTGATCTAAAAAGGGAATTGCTGGATGATGCTCATAGTTCCAATTTTTCTATACACTATGGGAGCACCAAAATGTATAGAGATTTGAAGGAACATTTTTGGTGGGACAATATGAAGAGGGAGATTGCTAATTTTGTGTCGAGGTGTATGGTTTGTCAACAAGTGAAAGCTGGAAGGCAACATCCTGGTGGAGTATTGCAACCTCTTCCCATACCTGAGTGGAAATGGGATAATATTACAATGGACTTTGTCATCGGACTTCCAAAGACTCCTAGAAGGAATGATGCAATATGGGTCATTGTTGATCGTCTTACTAAGTCAGCACATTTTCTGGCTATACGGAAGGATCTACCACTTGAACGTCTAGCAAGATTATATATTAATGAAGTTGTAAGACTTCATGGAGTACCCCTATCGATTGTTTCTGATCGTGATCCTCATTTTACTTCAGGATTTTGGAAATGTCTTCAAAAGGGCTTGGATACTGAACTTCATTTCAGTACTGCCTATCACCCTCAAATAGATGGACAATCAGAACAGACTATTCAAACCATAGAAGACATGTTGAGATCATGCTCTGTTGACTTTCAGGGTATGTGGGATCAATATTTACCACTGGTAGAACTTTCCTATAACAATAGCTTCCATTCGAGCATTCAGATGGCACCTTATGAAGCGCTATATGGAAAGAGATGACGTACACCAACCTGTTGGGATGACGTTGGTGAAAGAAAACTTATGGGACCAGAACTGGTGGAAGAAACAATGGAAAATATAAAGGTAATCCAAAACCACATCAAATCAGCTCAAAGTAGGCAGAAGAGCTATGCCGATAACAGAAGAAAGGTTTTGGAATTTCAGGTGGGAGATCATGTTTTCCTAACGGAATCTCCATGGAAGGGAGTTATACGTTTTGGTAAGAAGGGTAAGTTGAGTCCCAGGTACATCGGACCTTTCGAAATTCTAGATCGTATTGGGGATGTAGCTTATCGTTTGGCGATGCCGCCAAATCTCTCTAATGTTCACGATGTTTTCCACATATCGCTATTGAGAAAATACATGCCCGACCCAACACATGTAATTACCTATGAGGAATTAGAACTGGAACCCGATCTATCTTATTGCGAAGATCCCATCAGAATTCTTGATGTGAGGGAGCAGGTGCTGAGAAACCGGACGACTCGTCTGGTAAAGGTTTTGTGGAGAAATCATAAAATGGAAGAGGCAACGTGGGAACCTGAGGAACTTATGATGAAGAACCACCCGAGTCTTTTTATGTAGTAATACCCTAGAAATTGCGAGGACGAAATTATTTGAAGGAGGGGAGAATGTAACACCCCAAGATTCCACGGTACGTTTCCCTTCGAATAATGCAATAGCGTGTGTTGTACGCAACCTCGAGCTCTAACACACACCACAACAAATTAAACTAGCCGTTGTGAATAGTAATACCTACTTTTTGAAATTTTATAAATTTTATTTATCAAAATGGACTTCATTTTTGGATTCGTAATATCGAAATTAACCTATGTTGAATTTTTGGTATTATTCTGAGAACATCTAATTTTTTATGAACAGTGAAAAATTCTTAAAAACAACTTTTTAAATCAAAATAATTTATAGTGATAAATTATACTATTTAGTGGTTTTAAAGTATAATTATAATATATTTTTACCATTTTATCCAATGGTGGTCATTAGAATTAAATTAACATTGAAATTGGACATAAACAATTGCCAATCTTTTGATATAAATTGTTTCTTAAAAACACGCTATTTTTTGTAACAGTGGGAATTAATTATAAAATTAATTAATGGAACTTATATGTTTGGAATTTTTTAAAATAGACATCATTTTTGAATTTGGAATATCAATTATATCTTAGGGTGAAATTTTGGCCTTATTCTGAAAAACTTCAATTTTTGATGAATAGTGAAACCACTAAGTGGTTGTTAAAAACTGATTTTTCGTTAAAATGAAATATTACCACTTCTGTGATTTGATTTTCAAAAATCCGACATACATGGTTGTAATTAAGAAGTAAAATTTGGTTCAATGAGATTAAAATAATTTTTGGTGAATAGTAACTTTTAAGTTCTTAATCGCGATTAGAGGTAATTAGTGTAGTTTAAGGTAAAAATAATGTTTTAATAATATGAGATAAGATTGACACTTGTCCTACTCCAATTGGATGAGTCATGGCCGACCAATACAACCCATGGGTCAACTTGGGGACCCCATGGAGCCACTTTAGTTGGAAAATGACATTAATATATATTTATTTAATGTGAAAATTAAATTGACACAAACATGAGTTGTTTTACTAAAACAGTTTTTAAGTGGGGTTACACAAGTCCAAATTTTGACTATAAATATTCATTAGAAAGCTAAAAAGATTTCTTACATCATAGTAATTTTTTTATTATTTTTAGACATTAAATAAATTAAATTATTTTTGAAATCATTCTGATGCAGCGATGACCTCATTATTTAACGATTTCATTAAAATTAAAAGATAATGTAAAATCCAAGGCTTACACTTGTCCAAAGACTATTAAATGGGTATATTTCGAACCCTTATCACCTTATCCACGAATTATATAAGTGTGGGACCGTTATAATCCGAAAAGAATTGTATAATAATGTAACATTTCAATCTTTCCAAAAGAGCCCCTCCTCTACTCTTATAAAAGGCCCCCAACTCTACCACCTTATTCACACTTTCAAGCCTTTTGGTTCGGACAAACTCTTCCCAAATACTCTCCCAACTTCTCTCCCTTCATCCTAGAAGCTTTACTTTAGTCATAAAGCCATCTTAAGGTGTCCTTTTGATCAAATAAAAAGGAAGAACCCGAAGAAGAGGTAACATTTTCATCACCCTCTTTCATGGTTCTTTCTTCTTCCACTCCCTCTTTGTTTATTATTTCAATTCTAAAATTATAACTCCAGTATATTCTATATACTGTGATGTTATTATAAATATGTAACAACCATATTCAGTATTCTACCCATCATTTGAATGACATGTCACCATACGTGCGTACGTACGACTTACCGTCTCCACGTCGTGGTGTAATTGTTATTCAATATATTATTATTTAGATGGGTATAATAATGATATGTAATTCATGTAAATAATAAATATAACATGATAATGATTCTGTATATATGATATACTATCCAATTATATATTATTTTAATATCAAAATAATGATATTGTCGCTCGTGCGTACGTACGGACTACCGTCTCCACGAACGCGATGAGATTCATTCTCCGTCGTATCCATTCAAGTATAATTATAATTTGATGATTTAAAAATAATGTTTAAGGACATGATATCATTCTGGATATGAATAAGATACAACCTATCCATGAAAAACATGACTTACCTAACAAAACATATAAAAGAAAATGAGTAAGTTAACACCCGAAACAACGATAAATCTAAGATATTGTTAACAAAGCAATGTTAAAAGATAATATATGATATCATATGAATGTATATGATACTTGTATAATTTAATAACAATTATTTCACCATTATACAGGAGGTTAACCTACCCCAACCAAGAAAAAGTACAAGGTAAGGGTTTACTTCACAACCTCTTCATTATCCAAGGTTGTTTATACATAATTATCTACTGGGACCTCGTTATCATCCACAACCATGTTTCTTAAAAATGTCTTTCAAAACATTTTTACTATTAAATGGAAAATGGGTTAAAGTAATTTATACCCATATACGTTTTTGAAAGGAATCTTACCATCGTTTTCCAAACAATGTACTTTTTGACCTTTTTGACAAATTTAAGGTAAAAATGTTTTTTTAACTTATACGGCGGGTGCTGATATTTTCCGCCATTATAACTTCATCGAAGATTCCCTTACAGGCTTATAATAATATTTTCAAAGTAAATGTATTATTTTACAATTATGGGACTTTTAAATGATTTCAAAAATGAGATATATTTCTCTCAAATAGCTTTGATTTCATCCATGTCAACATCCTTTGATGGGTTTTTTGTTTATTTGAAATTGATTTATGATACAAAACATACATTGAGAATTTTGTGAAACATTTGACTGTGGATGTGTTATTTTTATACCATCCATAGTTTATGAAGAAACTGTTGACATTTCGTATGCTAGTTTTAATACGAATATTTATGTTATGTTTAAACCTATTCATATGAGGAATGTATTGGACTTAATAAGTGACCGGTGGAGCCCGCTATAGCTCCTCGATGCATCGGTAGGTCTCATGAGACAACTAGACGTGGAATTGGCCGACGCCCTTTCCCAATTTGTTTTATGGTTTTGGCCGAGGCCTTAATCATTTTAGACGTCTTGGCCGAGGCCTTGACAAAATGTTTCAAAATGTCTGGCATTATACAATCCCTCATTATGAAAGTGGTTATTGATATTTCACGTGATTATTCGTCTAGTAGAATATCCATGTGAGTAAGTAATGGAATTATTTTATTTTACTTTTTCCATATTATGCTGAAGTTCAAGTTCAATAAGGCTTTTGTTTTAGTTATACATTTCCTTAAATGCTTATGTTTTCTTATGAAAGTTTCCGCTATATTGTTATCCTTACAGAGCATTTGAGCTCACCGCTTTCAATGTTTTATTTTTCCTAGGATGTGAAGAAGTGTATTATGACTGACTTGCAAGAATAGTCAGTGAGGATATGAGTGTGGATGAGGGAGACCATGTTATTGTATTTTTCATTTTTATGATGTAATGTAATGTTTATGAATGTATCTAGTGTTTCCGAGGCTACTAAACTATTCGGTCTTTCGAGACTTAATCTTTTGTGATCATGCCAATGTTATGAAGTAATGCACCGACTCTGGGTAGCTGGGGTCGGGGTTCTACAATTGCAACCCATACACTGAGTAAAGATCCTCAAGCCATTGCAGCCTATACATGTTACACCTATAGTAATCCATAAAATACTATATCAATAATATATGTGCATTAATAACTACAGGACGTTACATCCCTCTACACACATATATGGGGAAAACTAACCACTATGCCTACCAGTAGAAGTAACTACCATGATAAGAGAGAGACTCCAAAGGGGGTAGTCAGCCCTCCATCCTCCCACTAGAATGTTGGGGGAAAACACCACCCCACCCAGGGCTGAAAATCCCCGGGCTGTCAGTTTCCCTAACTGATGGGGTGGAGTAGTGTATAGAAACAAAAATATCCTAAAATATAGTATATCTCAAAACCACACCATGGTCATAACCTAGTCTTACACTCAACAATAGAAAACATCTATCGGAATCCTGGATGCCACTTCTAAGACTACGTATCATATAAGCACACAACCGTTTAAAGAGAATAATTACATTACATCATTCCCTTTTTGTTAGTTCCACATTATGTTAATTAATTATTTAAACATTTATTAACCATTAACAATTTCATATTATATTTCATTTTCATAAAACCCAAATTCAATTGTCCATTTAAATTTTTAACATCAAAATTTCATTCCAGCAAGCTCCAACCCCATGGGTTAACCTCATTTATTCAATTATTTATTTACAAAAATACTTTTCAATATTCCCAGAAATTCTAGAAAAACATTCTATGCTGCTAAACACAGGGGGATCAATACGGTGAGTAGAATAACTAACCGTCATATCTTTTCCACCTATAGAAAGAGCGAAGACCCATCATCCCATGAGAATATAGACACAAAAAGCACGTGGCATACCCCGCGCTTCTATTCTCCTTTTGGAAGAACGGTAAGCAAGACCAGCAACCTTGAGTAGTGGGGAAATTAAAGAGGATGAATAATAAAAGAAACAACATGCATCCAAACATTCACATCCAACCTGTTTCATAATCCCTGGTGTCCTCTCCGACTCCCACATGCATAAACGGATGCAACTCACCACTCTAGGTGTCAACTGCCGCCACAACCAATCAGCCTCCCTTCCCCCACATATCACAGTAGACTTATAAGCTCACATCACAACACAAGCAACAAGAAAACAATCATCATATCCATTGTGCTCTTTGACAATAAACAAGCAATATGGTAACTCAGATCCCTATAATGAATTATCTTTTATCAAACAACCAGTTATTTAATCCATCTAGGATTAACCGATTTATTTTTTTAGGTTCAAAATTCAGGAAACCTAATCTGTAGGATATCACAAATAATTAAACATGCTTACATCACCTATTTTATTAACATAAAATTACAACAAGAGGAACTGGATTCATTTACATGCCACTTTATCTTCATCCAAAAAATTATCAATTAATTCTGGCATTATGTTCTTTACCAATTTCTAGCAAGAATGAAAAATCTAACCAACGAAGCATAGATATCACACTATCTATAAAAAACGATGCAAAAAAATATGATCAAACTCAATTTATTTATCCAGTTAAAATATTTATTATACCAATTTCATTGTTTTCTAGTGGGTTAAAACATGTTATCTCTATAGTAGCACATAATAAAAAATATAAGAAACTAATATCCTACCTCTTGAAGTTCTTTATATGAGAACGATCCACACATAGAATCATGATCACCTCCTCCTATGACAACTGTATCCACCCAAAGATTCTAGGGTACACCCGAACCAACAGAAACCCAAGAACACTCCATTAGATGTATATAGATCACATACCATAATAGGAAAAGGAGAAACAAAAGGATACAAACCCTAAAGAATAATGATTGATCATACCTTATATCGAAGATTGATCGATAATGCTTGGTCGCATCAAAATAGAGAAGAACAAATCCTAGGAAGAAATATTGATTGCACAAATCCTATTGAATGGAATGAGATGTTAGAGTGTCCCATGCCCGAGAACTAGGAGGAAGAACTAGGGAGGAAGATATCTCATCATTTTAAAAGATTTAACGGAGCAGAAGTTTAAGAGATGATAGATTTTACACTAAAATAAGATCACATTAAACCATTTGGGTTGACCAAGTAAAAACATTTTAATCGTTAGGATAAATTAATATAGAAGTTATAGCCATTGAATCAACCTTAGAGTCCTTAAAAAAGGCATTAAATTCATTTTATGTCAGAGGAAACATCAACGGAGTGAAACAGTAGGACGCTGGAAACACTATTCATGAACTCTAAATTTGGCAAAGTAGAGGTTACGATGGACCGCACCATTCCGAGCAAGCAGTTCATAAACTAAAAATTTGGGAAAGGAAATAGAAGTTACTGATGGACCTCACGGTTCTGGAACCACTATTCATGAACTCAAAATTTGGAAAAGGAAATTGAGTTTACAGATGGACTTCACTATTCTGGAAACACTGTTTACGAACCCCAAATTTGGAAAAAGAAAATAGCGGTTATCGATGGACCTCACCATTCTGGAAACACTATTCATAACCTCAAAATTTGGAAAAGGAAATAGAGGTTACTGATAGACCTCACCGTTCTGGAAACATTGTTCATGAACTCAATATTTGGAAAAGGAAATAGAGGTTATTGATGGGCCATACCGTTCTAGAAACACTGTCCATGAACTCAAAATTTGGAAAAGGAAATAGAGGTCACTGATGGAACCTCACCTTTGAGAAAACACTACTCATGAAATCAAAATTTGGAAAATGAAATAGATGTCACCGATGGAACCTCACCTTTCTGGAAACACTATTCATGAATTCAAAATTTTGAAATGGAAATAAAGGTCACTGATGGAACCTCACTGTTGCAAGCTCCCCATTGCACTGTTCATATAAGGATACTAGTGAAACTATTCACAGAAGTTCACCGATGAAGTTGTTCACATATTATCACTGATGTCACTCTTCACATAAGGTCACAGTTGCACTGTTCACATAAGGTTACCAATGACAGTGTTCACAGAAGGTCACTAATAACACAGTTCACATGAGTTCAATGATGTCACTGTTCACATAAGGTAACCATTATACTGTTCACATAATGTTACCGATGACATTGTTCATAAAAGGTCACCAATGACACTATTCACATAAGGTTACCGATGTCACTGTTCACATAAGGTCACTATTGAACAGTTCACATAAGGTTACCAATGACACTATTCAGGGAAATTCACCGATCAAACAGTTCATTGAAGGTTACTAATGCACTGTTCACAACCTTCTACCATTGGAACTACGCTCTGATGGAACTGTTCACAGATAGTTACCGATTCATGGTTTACAATGGTTTACCATTGGAACTATTCACTAATGGAACTATTCATAGAAATGGAAATTTGGTAAAGTGTTGGCAATATGTCACCTTGACCTCTTGAAACACCTCATACACCTGATATTCACAATGGAATGTACTAGAGAGGTCAAGTCCATTACATTAGATACCTCTCAAAACATTCTTATCAAGAACAATTCCAAACCAACCTAATGGGAAAATAAAATAGGGTCTGAACATCCACCCATCGGGATACCTCTCAAAAGAGATAAATCCACAAGAAGCAACAAAAGAAATCTATATTATAAACTTGAGAATTTTAAAACCACAAAGACAACATCGATTCATGAATAGAGTTAGAAATCATACAACTCTGGGTACTAAGCATGTATCTATGAATCACGTTCCTAGTTACTCTCCTCTATGCCACTGTGTCACCACAAAACACGAACTGAGGTGACAGAATTCCCACACAAAACCTTCTATTTACATCCTTGGATGTCCACAGGTCACTCCTCAAAGGTCACATCATCATCAACATCGATCTATCTCTAATAGATGACATGTGAGTCATCATGAAGATAACGATGGAGCTGCCATACATGGAAAACATTATTTATCTGACTCATCTGTGAGGAAAGTGCTACTCGATATGTCACAGCTTCAATACGTGCTTACCCCTCGAAAGACCCATCAGACCCGGGAGAATGCTTACTCTCGTGACCAATACTTTGCTTTCCACAATGAGGAGTCACCTTTTGAAACATGTGATCCCAAAAATCAAACTATGTGGGTCTCCTCCTTTCATCGACATAAGATTTCTGACGATCTTGTACTTTCTTCATCCTCTCTTGAATCCCCTAGACTGTCTCTGTTATATTCCGCACTAGTTGTGGTCCGAGAGTTGCTGCCTCTCCAAACCCAGTCTAGCACAATAGATAATGGAATGGTCAACCAAAAAAGGATTCAAATGGAACCATATCTATAGTGGAGTGAAAACTATTGTTGTAAGAAAACTCCACCAAGGGTAAGTGGATCATCCACGATCCTCCAAAATCTAGGACAAAAGAGAGTAACATGTCCTCGAGATTTTGGAAGGTTCGTTCTGTCTGACCGTCCTTTTGAGGATGAAAAGAAGTGTTAAGGAATAGCTGAGCACGAAAACCATGATAGTGATCTCTCCACACCATATAGGTAAAATGAGGATCACGATTAGAAATGATCATCCTTGGGACTCCATGAAGTCTCACCACCTATTCCTAATACTTCCTCAAAAACACTTGTACTAAGCTTGACTCCTTGATTTCTATGAATTGGGATTATTTTTTTCAACAATCCACTACCAACCAAATAGTATCATGTCCTCCCAAAGCTGGAGGTAAAACAGGGACAATGTCCATTGAGATGTCCTCGCACTTCAACTAAGGAACATCTAATGGTTGGAGCAGACCACATGGAACATGGTGTTCAACCTTCACCATCTGGTAGGAAAAATATTGAGACACAAACTCCGTGAACACACGCTTATGCCCGGGCCACCTAAACTGCCTCCTTAAGCCTCGATACATCTTTTTCATGCTAGGATGCCCAGATAAAGGAGAAATATGGAACTCTCTGATAACCATCTCACTCGTCATCAAAGGAAAAAATATCCTTCCATGATACAACACTCGGTGTTGTTCATCCTCAGACCAACTATTATGGGCGTCGACAAAAGCAACTCGATCTCTCCAGACCTCCACCTCTAGATCCCCCAAATTGGAATCTTCCACACTCTACACCAGAGATGACTACACCGTCATCTGAAAAAGAAATCCTCTGCTGCCAACTTCTCCCATATCAATATGAAATGATGAATGATCTTACATTACTCTCCAAGAGTCACCAGATTCACACACTACATTACTACATGACTTCTGACTCAGTGCATCTGCTACATCATTCCACTTTCTAGATGTATATAATATTTTGAAATAGTATTCTTGTATGAACTCCATCCACCGTCATCGTTGTAAATTCATGTCAGGATGGGAGAAAACATACCTCAGGCTCTTATGATCTGTGAAAACCAAAAAGATCTCTCCAATGAGGTAACATCTCTACAACATCACAGAATACACTATGGATTCCAACTCAAGATCGTGTGTGGAATTTTTATGTTCATGGGGACATAACTACCAAGACCCATAAAAAAACTGATTTATGCTGCATTAGAACAAAACCTAACCCCAGATGTGAAGTATTGTAGAAAATATCAAACTGAACTCCCTCTACTGGAAGACAAGGAACTGCAGAACTTACTAACTTCACTTTTTGATACTCAATAGCTTCCTAACACTGATCAGTCCATATAAATGCCTAATCCTTCTTGGTAAAAGTTGTCAGAGGAGTCACAACTCGATAGAAATTAGCTATGAACCTCTTTTAGTATCCTGCAAGACCACAAAAACATCGAACCTCTGACATAGTATTGGGGGTTTCCCAAGACACAACCACTCTTATCTTCGATGGATCTATAACTAGTCCTTGTTGAAAGAACACATTCCTAAATAAACATTCTTCTAGAGCCCAAAACTCAAACATAGAAAACTTCCTAAACAACTGATGTTGATGAAGAACTCTGAAAATGGCTTGTAGATGACCTACATGATCTTTTTCAGAGGTGGAGTACACAAGGATGTCATTGATGAAAACTACAATGAACTTGTCCATGATCTCACAGAACACATCGTTCATCAATCCCAGGAACACAGATGAATCATTTTTCACACCGAACGACATTACAACAAACTCATAATTCTCATGAAAACAATGGAAAATAGTCTTTAGTATATCCTCATCCTTCAAACGCATCTGATGATATCATGGCCGCAAGTCAATCATTGAGAACTAAATTTCACCCATATGTTTATTGAATAAATCATCAATCTGTGGAAGTGGGAAGCGATTCATTATTGTCACTTTGTTCATGCAATGATAATCGACACACAACCACAATCTTCTGTCATCCTGCTTTATGAACAAAACTGGTGCACCCAATAGTGACACACTCGGCCGAACAAAAACACATTGTAATAGACCATCAAGCTATATAATTAGCTCTCATAACTTAGAAGGGGCCATCCTATAGGGAGACATAGAGATATGAGATGCTCTTATTTGTAGCTCAATCCCAAACTCAATCTCTCATCAAGGAGGTAAAGCTACAACCTCTTCTAGAAAGACAACATGGTATTATTCTACAACCCTAAGAAAAAACATCTACCAGAACTCTGAATAACTCGACATTTTGTCATCCATAATGGATGATAAGGAGGGAACACTCCTGTGACCGATCTAAGGATCTCACTTTCCAACAGACACCACCATCTCTCCATCAGTATCAATGAAAACATACTTCTTCCTGAGGCAATCCATCATAGCTTACACCAAATACAACCAATCTAAGCTAAGGATGTCATCATATGGTTTCATTCATGAACATAGTAAATCTCCCAAAGAGTGGTGCTTCCAAAACACAAGCTCACAGTCTCTACAAACTTCAAAATAGTCATCTTGACCACAAACTATCCTAGTCAACGCCATGGGAACTAGAAGTCCCCCTACCTAAAGTCCCAAAGAATGGAAATGGGTTGGTGATATGAAGGAATGTGTCACTCCTGAATCAACCAAGGCATACACTATGGTAGAAAACATGTAAAGGGTACCTCGAATAATATCTAGATCGCCTGGTGCTAACAACACTAAAGCATGAAGCAGACCATGACCTATTCCATAACCTCTCTGGACCTAATGACGACCACTACCGCGTCCGTGCTATGCTCTCTAAGGATGGGGAGCATCACGATGTGATCCTCAGCCTTCCCCATTTACCCTATATTGATCTAATGCTGGTGTAACCTACTGCTACTGCCTCTGCTGGAACTGCCTCAACAAAGGAACCTGGAGCGGAACATGTGGTGCACGATGACTGATCTGAAAGGCCGGGCACTCTCTCTACTGATGACCTCAACCACCATAAGAAAAAAAGTCCCTGATCCCTTAGCATAATCCTGAGATCCGCTTCTTCTGGAGAAACAAGATGGGGAGGGATATGACCTACCCCCGGCTAAAAGGAAACTCTTATACCCTAAAAACCAAGAATCCCAAACCACAACTCGACTTCATGAGGAATCATGACGATTCCCCTCTCATGATGATTCGGTTCATGAAAAAGTCCTCTCGAAGACCTATGCCCTTTTTAGAAACTCATGATATGTCTACAACATAAATAGGGTGACCTGGAGCTAGTTCTCTAGATGAAAAGCCTCATCGAAATTCCATTCCATGGCCTCCACATCTGACAACAGGTTTGAAGAATATCGTAAAATGTTCCTGAAACAGATTCAAATCTCTTGCACACTAGAGCTCCCATGTCGAATGGTTCGAAGCTCTTGGTGACTGGATTCCTTTACAGTTGATGAAATAAACTCAACTCTAAACTTTTCTCAAAATTCCTCCCTTGTAATTGATTACTCCTTGTGATCTGCTAGGAAAAATATAATCCACTACCTCATTGATCAATGAAGCATCATCACTACCATGGACATCTAGTGCTCCTTCCTTGCAGGGATCGAACTGAAGCCCATATTGACCACCTCCAACCAGTCTTCTATGAATTCACTTAAAACAGGGCCCTCGTACTTCTGTTGACTCTGGATCTGAAACTCTTAGAGTTTCATCCTAAAAGTTTTGTCGTCATCATCCTCTACCCAACAATGATCTGCTGGCACAGCTTTCTAGACATATTTTATGTGATCTCGACAAGGATGTTGACCTAGAGCCATACCTGTAAAATAAAAAAAAGTTTGAGCTCCTAAACATAGAATATATAAGACTCAACATTAATTAATTACTTGATTTCTTTTATTCATTTTAGTTTAACATATCCCACGGTCTCCCCATTTAAACACAGACAGAAAGAATAATGATGCATGATCCTTTCCATTGTCTCTACCCTTCAACTAGTACCACCTCATTTAGTATCCATTGTTAACTTAATTATCCGTACATTAGATCAAAGGGGGACCTAGATGCCAATGTCTCAGCCGTTCTACAGTTTGTACATCACTTATGAAACTAGACTGACATTTTTCCCTACCAACCCATGCAACCTTACCTGTGCCTAACTCCAAACTCCATCATATCCCTCAACCCTCCCATGATACCACTCTATCACTATTCCATCCCCACAATGTGTACCCCTCCTAGGCCAGAAATGTGAAATGGGAGATAATGAACCTCGAGTCCCGCCTCTAGTAGGCCCTGGGATAGCGACTAGCACTGAGGGTATAGTAAACACAAAGATGAGAGACATTACCCACTAAGAGAACACATGTAGAATAGAGAGATAAGATTGACACCAACCAATTCCAACTCAGACAGAAATATAAAAGAAAACCCAATTTCGCATATGTAATGTCATGAAAAATTATTACAACCGGAAGGGGAAAACTGCCTGTACCCAAATGAACATAAAAACAACAGCAACCATAAGCCTGAACAAATCCTGCAACCCCAAGCTAGTAGAAACCATCTTGATCTTCAACAGGCTTCATGTGAACTGAAAAATAGTTTATATATACATAGGGTGAGTATAACAGTATATTCAGTAGGATCCTCCCCGGATCCTCTCGTGGAAAAGTAAGGAAAGCATTCTAAAGCGTAGCGAACAACAAGTGAAACTATGTCATCACCTAAACACATATTCTAGGTTCCCAACCTCACCATGGATACTCTCACAAAGTAATGCATATAATAGTATATAATATAATAAAGAATATCAAGGGTACCCCTCTACTACTCCCCTACTGGTTTCTGTTTTTCCCCAATGTTGCATGTCCTAAGAATCTCTCTAAAAAAAAAGGCTTTCCCATAGACACATGGGAAAATCACCAAAACATTCACCTCGTGAAATAAAACCACCACATCCACCCAGGAATGTCACCATGTTGTTTTCGGGAGCCACCAAAGCTCGTATAATGTGTATCATACATCAGGTATTATACCTCATTCCATTATTGCCTATACTCTGAGTAAGGATCCTCAAGCCATCATAGCCTATACAGGTTACACCTATAGTATTCCATAGGATACTATATCTAGAATATATGTGTGTGAATAACCCCAAGCCATTACATCCCTCTACACACATATATGAGGGAAACTAACCAATGTTCCCACCTGCAAAATTAACTACCCAGAGAAGAGAGCGAGGTCCAAGGGGGTAGTTAGCCATCCATCCTCCCACCGAAATGTTAGGGAAAACAACCCCGAGGCTCAGAATCCCTAGGGTGTCAGTTGACATAACTGATGGTGTGGAGTAATATATAGAAACACAAAATGTACAGAATATACAATACCCCCAACCACACTATGGGCATAACCTAGTCTTAGACTCAACTGCAGCTAAAGTCTCTTGGACTCCCAAATTCCACTACTAATACTAGGTATCCTATAATCATAAAACCATATAAAGGGATTAATTTCATTACTTCATTCCATTTTTGTCAGTTCCAATTTATGTTAGTTAATTATTTAAATATTAATTAACCATTAACAATTTCACATTATATTTCATTATCATAACACCCAAAGTCCATTGTCCGTTTAAAATTTTCACCTCCACATTTTGTTCTTGAAAGTTCCAACCCCATGGGTTAACATCATTTATTCAATTATTTATTTAGAACATTACATTCCCATATTCCCAGGCATTCTACAAAAACAGTCAATGATGCTGAACACAAGGGTGCTCAAAATGGTGAGTAGATGAACTAATGGTCGAGTCTTTACTGCCTATAGTAGGAACGTAGACCCATCCTCCGTTGAGAAGATATACATGGAAAGCATGTGTCATAACTCGCACGTATTCTCCCCTTTCAAAAGAAGGTAAAGCAAGAGAAACTGCCTTGAGAAGTTGGTAATGTAATGAAGATAACTAATAAAAGAATCATCAAGCATCCAAACATTCACATCCAACCCATTCCAACATCCCTGGTGTCCTCTCCAACACCCACATGCATAAACTGATTCATCTCGCCACTATAGGATTCGTCTGATGCCATAACTAATATACCTCCCTTCACCCTAATATCACAACATCATTCCGAGCTTGTATCACAACTCAAGAAGCAAGAAAAAAGTCATCATATCAACTAGGCTCTTGGCCCTTAAATAAAAAATAGGGTAACACATAACCCTACAAAGAATTATCTTTTATCAAAAAACAGGTTCTCTAATCCATCTTGGATTTACAGATTTATTTTTTTGTAGGTTCCAAATTCTGGAAACCTTTTCTATAGGCTATCATAAATAATTAAACCTGATTAGAACACCAATTTTATTAACATCAAATTACAATAAGAGGAACTAGATTCATTTACATTACTCTTTATCTTCATCCAAACAATTATCAATTAATTCTAGATTTATGTTCATTGCCAATTTCCATCGAGAATGAAAAATATAAGCAAGAATGCAATGATATCACAATATCTTGAAAACAACAGGCCATAACATATGATCGATCTATATTTACTTATCCAGTTTAAATATTTATTATGCCAATTTCATTGTGATCTAATGGGATAAAACATACAAACTCTATAGTTGTACATAACCGAAAAGAGAAACAATGAATCGCCTACATATAAACATTATTTATATGAGAACCATCCAAACAATGAATCGTGATCGCCTCCTCTTGTGACAACTGTATCAACCCGAGGATGTTGTGGTACGACCACACCAATGGAAACCCAAGAAATCTCTTTTAGAAGTGTGGAGATCACATACCATAAAAGCGCAAGGAGAAACATAAGGAGACGAACACCAAATAATGAATTTTGATCATACCTTATACCAAATATTGATCGATACTGCTTGGTTGCATCAAAACAGAGCAGAACCAATCATAGGAGGAAATTTTGATTTCCCAACTTCTACGGGAAGGAATGGGATATTCAAGCATCTCATACTTGATAACATGGAAGAAGAACTAGGGAGGAAGATATTTCTTCCCTTTAGATTATTTAAGGGAGTTTCGGGTTAAGACATAATGGATTTTCTATTAAAAGAGGATCTCATTAAACCACATGGTTTGACTGAGTAAAAACATCGTGAGCATTAGGAGAAATTAACATAGGAGTTATGACCTTTTAATCGACATAAGATTCCCTAAAATAGGGATTTAAATGCATTTTACGTCAAATGAAATGTTAAAGGGGAAACTGTATGAAACTGGAAACACAGTTCCCAAACTCGAAATTTGGTAAAGGAAATAGAGGTTACCAATGGATCGCACCATTCTGAAAACACAGTTCATGAACTCAAAATTTGGAAAAGGAAATATAGGTTACCGATGGACATCACCATTATGAAACTAGTGTTCAAAAACTCAAAATAAGGAAATGGAAATTGAGGTTACGAATGGACCTCACCATTCTGAAAACACTGTTCACGAACTCAAAATTTGGGAAAGGAGATAGAGGATAACGATGAACCTCTCCGTTCTAGAAACACAGTTCAGGAACTCAATGTTTTGGAAAAGGAAATAGAGGTTACCAATAGACCTCACCATTCTAGAAACAATGTTCACGAACTAAAAATTTGTAAAATGAAACAGAGGTTACCGATGGACCTCACCATTCTCGAAACACTATTCAGGAACTCAAAATTTGGCAATGTAAATAGAGTTGACCAATGGACCTCACCCTTCAAGAAACACTTTTCACAAAATCAAAATTTGGAAAAGGAAATAGAGGTCATCGAGGGAACCTCACCGTTCTAGAAACACAGTTCATGAACTCAATGTTTGATAGTGGATATAGAGCTCACCGATGGAACCTCACCATTCTGGAAACACAGTTCATGAACTCAAAATTTGGAAGAGGAAATAGTGGTCACTGATGGAACCTCACCGTTGCACTGTTCATATATGGTTACCGATTACACTGTTCACAGAAGGTCCTGCGTGACTTTGTTCACATAATGTCACCGATGTCATTGTTCATAGAAGGTCACCATTACACTATTCAAAAAAGGTTACTGATGACACTGTTCATATAATGTCACTAATGTCACTATTCACATAAGGCCACCATTTCACTACTCACATAAGTTTACCAATGACACAATTCACAGAAGGTCACCGACGACACTATTCATAGAAGGTTACCGATGCATTGTTCAAAATGGTCTACCATTGGAACTATTCACTGATGGAACTGTTCACAGATAGTTTCTGATGCACTGTTGACAACAGTCTACCATTGGAACTGTTCACCGATGGAATTGTTCACAGAAATGATAATTAGGCAATGTGTAGGGGATATATCACCTTGACCTTCCAAAACACCTCATACAACTGATTTTCACAAAGGAATGGACTAGAGAGGTCCGAGCCATTAGATATATACTTGTGATGAAATAATTGACTCAGTTTCCACATTCATGTATAAATCGACTTCCAAATTTTGGTGTAGCGTGTGAAGAGTTTTTCAAAACTATCATGATATGAATGAATTCATATATCCATAGTCACATAACATATTTTAAGTTCATGAATGGATGATAATACTAAATTTTAATATTTGATTATGGTTTTATTAATTTCATTCATCCAAAATATAATTAGGGATGAGAATTTAAAAACTGTTAGACATATTAAAAACAATCTATGAATATATAAATGATAATATATGAAATCCATATATTCTATAACAAATGAGTTTCTATGATTCTTTGTATGCTATCAATATTCCATTTCCAAACATTAAATTTCATAACAAATTTCTTTTATATCAGACTGTTAACATATTAAAAAAAATTAAAGTATATCCATTGGGATATCCATCCTATATGTGAAGAAAGACCTAATTTTCAGGAACTATGTAATGATCCAGATAACACTCAATCATATTTTTCTGAGTTGTTATGAATTTCCACAAATATTCTAGAGCCAAATACACTTGATGTATCCAGACATAGGTTTCATTTCATGAAACCCACTTTTTATATGATTTACCAAAAAATAGGGACGATTTCCTATTTTTAGTCATATACTTAATGTTTTCAATATAAAGTACTAATCATAATCCCCAGAATATCTACTATTTCCATTTTTACCTACAATAAATACCCAAGGTTTTATATACCTTAAGTTATGATTTAATACATAAACAATAATGACCTAGACTTTTAAATTTTTTATTACATCTACATAGATAAACATTAATAACATAACATTTCAATCTATTCTAGAATCATATGGTATTAGTTCCATTAGAAACACATGAAACCAAACAAAATGTTCCTAAATGATCAATATCATACCCCACTAAGTTCATAATAAATAGAACCCCTCTTAGTAGTATCATTTTTAATACATTTCTTTATAAAATTGGGAAATGAATCATAATAAAGGGTGAAATAAAATTCTTAGTACTAGTAAACCATAGATATACCTATAATAACATAATAATAACATGATCATAAGGGTGTGGGAATTTGAAAATTTCATTTTTAATCAATACCCTACATATCATAAATCATATTATTGAGTCTTCATATAATGATTGTATGTTCATAAAAAATAAATCATAAAATAATCCAATAACATAAGCCACAAGAAGATAAAATTTACATTATGTATATATTTGTTTCTTACCCGTAAACTTATAAGATTTTTAAAATGTATAAAAAGAAATAGGTTCACTCATTATGGTTAGGAAATGAAATTAGGACCCTATATAAAATTGTGGACATGAAACCAGGTCCATGCATAATTTTTGGGTCATGGAAGATAGGACAACACATAAAATATTGTCATAGAAGTCAAGAACACACATGAATATATGGACATTAAATCCTGGTCTACCCATATTCTTATGGACAATAATTCTAGGCCCACACATAAAATGATTAACAGGAAATGATGATAACACATAAAAAATTTACCATATGATTTATCCATATTTACCCAATGTATTATAGGGTGACATATTTATCGCCATAAAATAATGAAAATCATATAATTTCATTCTAAAAGATCATAAAAATCATCATTTTATAACTCAAGACAATAAAAAATTTCCTTAAATTATAACCATTTAAAATGGGAATGAGTTTCATTAGAAAATTTTCATCATAAGAATAAATCATCAGAAAAAAATAAGTGTGGAATCCTTGACGTATATAACTTGTAAAACATAAGTATCATCATCAACATCATCATATACGGAAAATGATTTTGAAATATCACATGCAATTATTATTGAGGTAAATAAATTTTTCATTTTGAAATAAATTTATTTTTAAAATTTCTAGGCACTTTTAAATGACTAAAAATAGGAAATCATCCCTATTTTTGGTAAATCCTCTCATGCTTCATAATGTAAAAAATATTCCTTTCATATTTTTGTTGTAAATTTCATGAAGTTCTTCATAAAAAAAAGAATAATATTTTCCATTAATTCTATGTATTAAAAATTAAAACTAGGGTAAAAAATACATTAAAATATTGAAGCATAATACTAATAAAAAATTGAAATAGTTTTAGGAAAAAATTATAAGGAAGAGAAATATTCCACATTGGGGACATAACTATATCAATCGCAAATAATGATAAGATTGTGAAATAAATCCTTACCTCAAGTCTCACCTTTCCCCATTAACGTTAAAAAATCTTATAGTGTAAAAATGGATTTAATATATGTTAATTTAATAACTATATATATACCATACCATTAATTGTTTATTTATAACATACTATGACCAATTTGTTAATAAGTTTTTATTAAAAACTCTTTTCTAGGTGGAATTTTTTTTTCTTCCATTCATTATTCATTTCAGTAACATTGACCCTAATAATTCTATAACGGTACAATTATTTATAGAATGATAATCAAGTTATTAGTTTAATATAAATTATTTATATACATATTTACAATAGTTAATAAAAATATGTGATAGAAAAATGAATTTTTTAGTTATAGAGATGGTAGGATGTTGGTACACATAATGTTGTATCCATTTTTCAAATGGTGGGATGAAATAAGTGTAGATAGTAATAAATATTTTCTGAATTACTATTATACCATACATATCATATATATTCATCAAATTCTTCCTTACTACCATCTAGGTGAAAAATAAATGTAAAAATTGCATCACATCATAGAGATGGTATTCCATACATATGCACAAGTGATGCTATCATTTCCAAATATATTAAATTTTATAAAGGTAGAAATGAAAAAATAATTCCAAAATAATAATAACATAATAATTACCATATAGAAGTGTTAAAATAATCATAATTTCCATCCATTACATATTTTGATTAAAAATTAACAGTGTCATTATGTGGAGATGGTATGTCTTGTGTACAAACGAGTGATACATTCACTTATTATTTTATGGGAATGAGGGTGTATAATGGGATTTTCATAACAATAATTGAATTTAATAATATTAATGATATATAATTTTTTATTTTATAATAAATATCTTATATTTAGAGGAGGTAAAGAAGAATATAAAAAATTAAGTTTCTGGTTAGAGAAATTACGCCTTCTTTAAATGACTCATTTAGATCTCCTTTAATGGGATATAGAGTTGTTATTTTGTTAAAAACATTTATAATTATTATAGGGATTCTTTTAAATGAATTTTACATAGTATGGTAAATATAGAAATCTCACCATGGTGCAATTAAGTGATAGAGGAGTTATCATTTTATAATTGAGGTCAGGGCCACATTGAATATATTAAAATCAATAATATATATTAAGATTATTCTGGTGCCAAATACATCCAAATGGACATGAATTCAAACATGGGGGAGGATAATCATGGAAAATAATTCAATAATTACAATTTTATAGGTTTAAGTGTGATTTTAAACCTTATTTTTGGTAAAACACTTTAATTTACCTATTTTACCCTTAATTATCGTAACATATTTGTTAATCTTAAAAGGGATTTATTTGATATATAAGGTAAATACCAACTAATAAATCGATAAATGATTAAAATATCAACCATATATTTCCCCAATATAATTATCTAATATTTTTATTATCTTTAAATATATTTATATATAATTAATTTCATAAAATATAAATATTGTCAATTTTGACCAAATTCATGAGTTTGACTATAATAACATAGGGAAAACACATATAATTAGAAATATTATTTTACAACATTCCCAATATTTAATTTAAATTTGTAAAATTAATTTATTACCTTAATTATCTCAAATTATAATAATTTCAATATTTTTCATATCATTTATTCCATTTTCCATCAATTTAATGTTTATAGCATCCACATTCTGTAAGTAATTTTTTAACTATTTAATTACAAAAAACTATAAATAAATTACCATAAGGAAAATAAATTTAATATCTAAAATTTTATTATTAATATTCATTCATAGATAATTTTTTTTCATATGTGAGCACATAAATTATATTATAAAATAAGAAAGGGACATTATTTCACTACCATTGGTTTAAATAATATATTAGTAATATTATTGGAAAATATTCAATTAATCAAAAAAATTCATTAATAAGATGATTATTTAATAATTTAAATCAGCCAATAGCAATAAAGTTAAATAATTTTTTTTTATCTCATTTTGTTTAAACCTAGATATACCTAATTGACCCTTTGTCGAGGAGATATATTTTACCACTGTCACTATTCATTTTGAAAAAAATTAAAAAGGTTTATCGAAAAAATATAACGTACTGATTCTAGATATTAAATATATTTTTCAGGATTAAATTTTCATAATAATTAGAAATTAATTTTAATATAAATTCATGGAAGTAGTTGAAAAATAATTTCGGAAAATGTGTTTCGAAGTATATAAATGTAATTATGACTAAATCCTGTATAATGATTAATAAAACAATATAATTAGATTAAATATAACTAAATAAAACATATGTTTCTTATATAATATATTAAATTTGTAATGATACATTATATGAAAATAAAAATCAATTTTTAATAAAAATTTATGTTTCCCACTATTCACTAAAAATCATAATTTAAAAAAACTCATACATAATTTTGATTGTTTAATTTAAAAAATATAATTATTTTTATTAAATATATATTCTAAAATTTAAAAATATTAATATTAAAATGTTATGAAAAACTATAAAAGTTCTTTTTTGAAAAAAACATGAAAAATAAAATGAAATTACTAAATATTTATTGATTAATTTATATGTATTAATATTCAGTGGGAAATTTTTATATAATTCATAATTTAGTTATTCCTAATCATATCCACAATTTTATTATCTATTTAATACTAATATTTTAAATTGTATATCATGGTTTACTAGAACTCATAGTTTCATGTAACACATGCTACTAAAGAAGTTAAGTATATTTGAAAGACAACTTTCATAAAGATTCAGGGTGTTAAATTCTACATAATTTAATAAATAATGTCCTTGAAATTTCTACCAAGTAATAAAATTTTTTGTCATTTGAAATTTCTTTTTTAAAAACCCACATCATTTGAGGTGTTAATAATACATCCACTTTAAAAGAGAGAAAGAGAAGTTAAAAGGTAATCTAGAATAACACATAATAAGGTTTTCAAATGTGAGAAAAAAAGTGGGAGAAAAATAACTCAAACATTAAAGAAAAAAATAACTCCCATGGACTAATAGATAGTGATGGAGATCATGGTCATGAGGAATTTAAAAATTAAAAAAATTGTAAATCATTTATGGGTTAAAATACTATTGTTTTTTAAATAAGAAATGTAAACTGATAACATTTCTTTTTGAAGGTAATTTGTTTAAAGATTTGGGATTCATTTATAATCCAAATAAAACACTCGAGAAAATAAAATTACTTAATTTCACTCTACGTTGTGAAAACAATATCATCCTCTGGTTGTGCTATGAAAAATTTCAACTTGATCTCATAATCCATGATATGGATGTTCGAAATGAATTTTTGATTTTTAGAGATCATTTAATCAAAACATGGGACACTTAATTCCATACTTTGACCTCAAAATAATTAACAAAACTAAAATTTTAAGTAAATAAGATTATAAATCATATTTTAACTATAGTAAAAAATTTCCTTTTTTAACATAATCCATTCCACAAGTATTGAATCTTAATAGACTTATAAAAAATTATTGAATAAAATGAAAAACCAAAAGATAATATGATTTAATATCTGTCCATGATAAACATAAAAAAAATTAATTACTCATTATTTCTCTTCCCAAAATGTATATACATTATTCTTATATTCGTCATGGTTTAGTAATAATTTCCAAATATATGAAAATCATATATTCTTATAAAATATAAATTAAAATTTTAGATAAGTTCTTATATTTCAAAAAATATTTCCATTGGAGATTTGGGTTGATCTCTGCACTGATAGATAATCATAGGGTGATTTAGAATAACATTTAATATCTTTATTGTAGAAATATATAGGGAATCTATGTATAGATAGATAATAAATGTATAAAATCACATAAAATTTCCCTAAAGGATAATATTATCAAAAGACTTATTCGTACACATTCCAATATGTAATCCATTATTATTGAGTAGAGTATATGTGTACCCAAACTATAATGATTCCCTTCAACAATTTCATTTGTATGAGATTTCACTTTTCCCATGACTTCATTTGTTATCCTGGCTTGGTTTCTCCAATAACCATTGTATTAAGAAATTATTTCTCATAGTGCACAATTGATTTTTATGTACAGATCTAAATTGTGAGTGGTAAATTATCTTCATATCTATACCCATTCATTTCTTTGACTATACTCTTTAAATAACTTTAAAATTATTTTTTTCAACTAGTAGATATTCCATAATTGAAACCCATTCTTTTTATTTTCATAAATTAACCCACGTGCTCCATCCAAATTTTTTTGAAGGTATGAGGTTGAAATATGTATTTTATATGACCTGGTTTCCACACAACAGTGCCACGATCCCAGTGGGTCATATGTACTTATTTTCATCTCCATAAACTCTAGAGTTTGTTGTCTAATAGTAAGGGCCTTGGGTGTGTCTATGGATAAACTATTCCATCATTACTAGATATGAATAGTGGTATGATCAAAAAATTAATAGAATGAGTATAATGATGAATGAACAACTTAAATAAATTTAAATAACCAAGAAACTCATTTCACTCCTCAAAATAATTTACAAAATAATATACTAAATATGATAATTTCATGTATATAAAGCAACAAAACATGGATAAAACGTGTAGACAACATTTATATATAATCAATATAAAAATAAATCCCAAAGGGAATATTCTATCCAGCATACCATGATATAGCCCAATCATCTCTTACTAGCTCTATCCTAAGTAAATATAGGAGTCATGTATATGTGAGAGGATTCATATCATAAAATACTCTAAAAAGAATGTAGTCTACCCCGGTATTATAGACAACTCAGATATGGAGTGAGAAAAATCTTATTAGGTCACTTCCAAAATAATCTATAAATATATATTACATCCATACAATAAAAAATTGTATAGTTATAACAATGTAAAGTAGTAATAATAATTATAAATGGTTGGCTATAGTTTCTGAAAAGAATCCGGGCTAACACAACCTACTTCAGACTATTCCAAATTAACTCTGAATATGTATCTAGGTACGAAATGCATGTTATCACATTTATAAGGGATAACATGCCTTGTATAACAATTATTTGGCAAACCATGCCCAATATCATATTATCATAGGAGACACTATACATAGTATAACATCAGAATAAAATATGTCATGCCTAGAATCGTTGTAGAAAAACAAGGGATGCAATGCCAATATAATATCATAGTATATGGACTCTATTCCTAGTATCATAGAATATGGACTCCTTACCCAATATCATAGAATATGGATTAGATTCCCAATATCATCCTTTAGGGACAACATTCCCAATATCATGAAAAATGGAGTCCCTATCCAACATCACAATAATATAAGGTTCATTATACCATTAATACTAACAAAGGGTATCCATTTACATTCATATTTATATTAATTACGAGGGAATTACTAATCATTTTGTATAATAAATTCATAAGGGTCATCATTCACAATTTAATATTGTACATGTATAAGGGTCATCAATCTAATTCTCTATTGATTATGAGGGTCTTCATTCCCATTCATTCTTAATAAAATCCACTTGCTTTGTTACGAGACAATGAACAATTCATAGATCATTATCATTTGGAAATCAACCATTAGATTAAATATGAGGCACATAATGATTCACAATTCATTCCCATTTAACATTAAAAAAGTAGTGATCATTGTTCAATTTAATTTTGGGACATGGAATCACCACTCATTTCCTAGAATTTTATTATAATGGATAATGGTGATTTTCATGAAAGGAAACCACATTTATTATATTGAAATTATTTATCAACATTTCTAGATAACATTAATAGGTAATGAGAATGGAAAATAATTTAAGATTGGTTTAATTTCGAGGAAACACATGGTCAAAATGGCATACAGAATAACATCACATATTAGAGAACAATAAAAATTGAGGAATAATTTATATACCACCTATCTCATCATCATATTACTCCCCTCATCCACAATCCACCTCTAGTTCGGCCAAGATTTTAAGATAAATGATGAGATAACCAATGTCAATGAAAATACACAATATGGGCCTTTACTGGAAAAACAATATATATGAGAAGAGAAGTGTTGATCCGAAAAAAGGAATTATGATCATACCTATGTGGATCCAATAAGATGAAAAAAATATGAAATAAACACTAGATTAGAGAGTTTTCATGAATCCAAGGTTAATAATTCAATGAATCTCCCATGGAAGGAGGAACCGACTGCATGTTGATAGAATTGGGAAATTATGAAGATGGTAGATTTAATTAAATTTTAAGGGGAAAGGGTAATTTCACCAAACCATTAGTGCCACAAGGTATGGATTCACAAATTGACCACATGTGTTTCAATTGTGTGCCATCTTCTGTATGAGGGGGGTACCTCACATGGTTTGGACACACAGTTAAATAAACCATGAAGAAAACATAGAAAACACATCTTCTAAAATTTAGTTAATTTTTTCACGGGCTTGAATCCCTAGAAACATGGTTTTGGAAAGGTGGTTTCCATCCATCACACAACCATATAGACCCCCATGGTTAGATGATATTGTGAGGGTAGGGTTTCACAATTTCTACCAACCATTTGGATATTTATTTTTCACCATCATTAAGGGCTCTAATCTCTAAACATTCCACAAACACTTGAGAAACATTCCTAAACTCTTTATGAATTCATATTAGGTCTAAAATAATTAATTAGGAATAATTTAAATGAATCCATAACTGATTTTTTTAAAAAAAATTCTTATTGAATTCTCCCATTAAAGGAACTTCTCCTAAAGCTCACCTTCCATGGGTGGAAAAACATCATCTGATAACAACTCTTGATATTAATCATGTACATCAAATTCGCGCTCCCATGTCTCATCCTATACCCTAGTGTGCTGCCATATAACCAACATTAATCTAACATACCAGCATTACTAAGAGTTCACACTCCAATAATTGATGTGTATAGGATAATACTCAATGTAAGAATTGTCATCAAGATTTGCATCATCGGGATCAAAATTATGAGATGGGTCTTCATGATATCAGAGAATCTATGAAATGTATAAGATAAAATGCAAGGAACAATGAATTTGAAGTAATAGAAACTAATAGAATACCAACCTGACTCTCTCTAGAATATGAAACGTCTTTAAAACTAATATTGATAACTTCCCATTCATTCATATCCATTTATTTCCAAGTAGAGAAGATACCTATAAGAAGATATAGACCCCAACCCTGAACTCCAGAGGTCATCTGAGATGAACAACATATAATTTCAATATATACTAAACAATAGATATCTACTCCTAGATAATCTGAACATGGTCTAATGTCTCTCAAATGAGACAATCACCAAGTAGTGTTTCCCCTCTTACCTCAAACTAGCAGAGGGTTCAATTACACAACCTACCATATAAGGCCTATAGGGATCCATCTTAATCATTCATGATTATAATTATTTTATGTGAACTTGATGAGTTGGATATACTTATTCCTTTAACCACAAAAATTATGATACCATGTTAATATCATGTCCTCAAGGACTTGTATAGTTAATTCTTACTTAACATCTATCTATAGGTTAGAGGATGTACATATAATCACCAATGTACCCATATCCTTTATCAACCACTACTAGGGCGTCGATGAAAAATGAGCATCACTATATAAAATTATAGTATGAGGGACCCCATGTAGTCATATCATCTCATAGACATACAATAATCCAATCTCGTCAATTTATAAAATCTCCAATAAAGGAATTAAGTGGTCTACATTCATTAGTCGATCCATGACTACCCAAACTACATCACTTATATGAGGTGACCTCAATAATCTCGACAAAAAATCCATAGAAACATCCTACAATTTACATTCTAGAACAGGTAATGACTATAGATATCTTATGAGTCATTGGTCCTTCACCTTCAACAAATGATAGGTAGACCACCTAGTGATAAAATCTGATATCTGACACTTCATCCTTGACCACCAAAACTATTGGTTCATATCACAATTCATATTAGAAATACCCGAGTGAACATCCCACTGAGAAGTATGTGACTCCCACATCAGCACCTCCCTCACATCAATGGGATCCTATATGAACCCATGTATACACATGATGTTTCCATAACCAATTTCCCAATCCATATATATGTCCCCACTAGAAATTCCGTATCATATGACCATGACCTCTAATATAAATTTTTTTTCATCTTCACCTTCTCAACAAGTGAAGAGTTCACTACTAGTGATGCAAGAATAGACTAACCATGAATTTCTTGAAATTCAATGAGAATATTATAAATAAACACATAATCATTCATTCAATACTAGATTCATGAACTGCCAATGTCCGAGTCTTCATTCCCAAAGCATCATCATTACAATTTCCTTCTCCAAAAAAATTTGATAGCTCAATCTAAATATACATTTGATATTACACCCATATTCACATCCTTATATTTAATTCATAGTGTGTAAATATATATATATGGATCTAATAGTTTCTAAAAAAAACAAATTCATTCCTAGTAGGTAATGCCTCCAACAACACAAGGCATTTACTTGAGTTACTAACACATGATCATGTGTCGGGTAATTCCTATCACGAATCCTCAAATTTCACGACCGTTAATAAATGGATATATCTTCCAATATCAAAATTTATCCTAGAATATTTAATGATGTTTCACAAATCACTATATAACATCTTCCACGATCAAGAAGATTAAGAATAGGTGTCGAGGTAAGCCTTCATTTTATCTCTTGAAAGGCCTTCTAGAACACTTTTGAGCACATAAACTTTAGAAACAACTTTATAAGATAATTATAAGGTGATGTATGGTGTGATGACCTATATATAATTCATATAGTAACCACATATCCCAAAGAAAATCACCATGTCAAATATCTTCATTAGATGATCTCTGGATAACACAGATATAACCTTGGTCTTGGCAACTGAAACTACTACTTCTGAGATAATATGACCGTAGTAGTGATCTATGTTAGTACAGAAATAAAATTTATTGAGATTATCATTCCACTAGTCATTTCTATTGTATTAAAAATTCTCTAATGAAGAGTGGAATTTACACTTAAAGTATAAGAATGGACCAATATGTCAACTACAAATACCATAAAAAAATAAGATATACAATGATGGATACCCCTATTCATAAAATCTATGAAGAGGACCAGAGAAGTTTTAAGACAAAACAATGTCATGAGACACTCATATGAGTTTTACATACTATCGAAAGATATAAATGGAATATATGAATTTATTAATTGTACTTGATGATATCTTGATATCAGTTCGATATTTGAGAATACCCTCTCTCTTATAAGCAGGTAAAAAAAGATAATCTATGCATGGTAAAGGATTCCATTTTGTCATTATATTCTGATTTTACTTCTATTAATCCTAAAAAATCATACAATTTCAATACACCTTCATAGTAAAATGGATAGGTGATCCCTAGGTAGAAGTACTGGGCCATATTAAACTCGTTGCTTTCATGTCCTCTAACTACATCTTTTTATCCTAAAACTCAATAGTAGACATCCTTTGAGGATGCATAGATACTTGTGTAGCACTAGGCACTATATTTATTGTAAATTATACACCAGTCTCAGGAAGAAGTCATTAAAATTCATCATGGAAGACATCCATGAATCGATCGACTATAGGAGGGAACTCAATCTGATGTAGTCCCTAGTCATTTATATAATGGCTAGAAAATTGGGCAGACACTCCACCAATCCCATGAAGCGATGATACATATCTATCATCCTAAAAATCTTTCTCTCCTTTTTGAATATACATACCACCATCTGGTGATGTAAATGGAACCCTCGGAAAATAATAGTCCACATAGTCATGATAGGGTACCGACCAATCAATTTTGATATTGAAATCAAAGCATGTCATCTCAATGATAAAGGGGCTCTATAAGAATATGTGGATACCTACCTCGAGATTATATTCATTACAATTGTACATTCTCCCTAAAAATATAACAAAATGTGTATCTAGAGTCATTATGACATAAGTGTATTAAACTTGATGAACAAAACACTCCAATGATGGCACAAATAAGAAATATTATGATGCACCCGTATAAAGAATGGTAGATAAAATATTATAGGATAAAATTATTGTACATAAAATACTATACGACCCAACATTGTTCTCCTCTAGTATAGGCTGCACTAAATAGATATTGAAATATTGCAAGCCTTGTTCTACCGCTATACTAAATGGAGTAGTCCTGCTCTATTGGCACAAAAATCATAATGATTGGATACCATGATGATGAAAACCTCCTCTACCTTTATGTCCAATATTACACTAGCTACTTGCATGGAGAGGTACTATTGAACCTTTTCCAAAAGGTAGAGCTAAAACAAATCCTCTCCCACACAAAATTGATGGGAAGGCCCTATAGAAATGTTGTTGGTTCCCCAATATTCTGTAGCATCAAAAATCAATGGGGTCATTTAGAAACTATGGTATTTTATTCATAAGATTTTAAAACTATTTAAAACCCATGTAAATGTATGTACGTGTCAACTGGTGTCTGATACTCATGCTGGTAGTCTGAATGTTTTTGTTTTGACCACTAGTATAACCACTACTATGTCTGTGATTTGAACCACATTGGTTTACACTATTTTCATTCATGGGATCCACAAAGTGATGAGGGTTGGGTTTAGTATTTTTTATTAATTAGTTAAATAGATGATCTTTCCTAAGAATGAATAGTATGAATTAGACCATCCTCAAATCTTCTCACGTCCGCTAGCTCATCAAAAGTATATATAGGCATGGAGCACTAAAGCATTGTAAAATGAGAATAATAATCCATAAATTCCATATATCTATGCTACTAGTTCAATAAATCCCAATAAATGACATACTTCAAAGTCTCTTGAATGAAATAATCAATGAATATCAACTTGTTGTCCTTCTATATCACATCCTAACACTAAATAAACTGATTTAGAATATTCTGTCATTTTTTAGAGGATACAATCCTCATATAAGTAACAAGTTTCACTCTCCTATCTGGAGGTGTCTATATATTCTCAAATATAGAAATGATATCATAAATCCATAACTATGCAGCTTGTGGTCCCCTATCCCTGAAAATGTGGGAAGATGCAGCTGTTGGAACTCCTATGTCAACTATCCTATAGAAGGGTCTGAGCGTGTGGAACACTCAATCATCTCAATTCTCTATAGGAAATCTCCTAGAAACTAGGAATAATTTCCTAGTATGGGATTTGGAAGAGGGTCCCCTAATTGAGGTATAACTAGTAGCTAAGGGCACTCCACATTCATGGCATGGTTATCACAGCCCTACCAACATATGATAAGAGGATTTCATGATGGAATCGCTCTATAATTTTAAAACAGCCACCTTAGATATGATTCGATAACATTATAAGCCACTGATATAGTAATAGAACAGTTATAAATAATTTCAATGAAATAGTCATACCTATATTCTAGATCAAAGAGGTAGGTCTTGTAAATAAATACATTAATATAGAACGATAGGAACACTACCTACAACCGACTACAAAGGATGGAATTGGGTCAATATTTGTTCGTTTCACTTTTTAATCTATTTTAAATAACTAATTAAATTTCAATATGATTTAAATGGTTAACCAAATTCTTCACCATTATTGATTCAGAGGGGACCATACACATTATAAATCGAAATATGGCGTATAGTCAATGCATAACATAACTTGTTCCTATACATTTGTCCAATGATCATCGAATCAAAGTGTCATAGTTGACTTCTTAGGGTATCTTCAATTACATATGAAGGAAGAAACTATTATTTTATGGTAGTAACTCTATGTACCAACTATGATTTCTCAATCCACTTAAAATTTCATTATCTAATAATAATTCTATTTATAATAGTAAAAGGAATCATCAAAATAACATGGAATGAAAATAACACAACTCTTCTGTGTGGAAGGTCATATGCAAGGCATGTGAATTTCATATAAGGTGCCTCAAATTATTCATGCTTGATTATACCTTTCTGCCCACTCATCATGAAAATGATAAAATAATTAGCGAATTCAATTAAATTATAATTTCCAAATTCAATTTCCACACCTGATGGTGGAATCCTATAAATGGTAATAAGAAAAAAGCATTAAATAAAAATTTACATACATGAAAATTGGGTAATTCTCTATATATGGGTTAGCTACTCCAAAGATCAACTCATTAATAAAACCCAAAACCTTTCTAACATACTATATATTTTATTGAAATATTAATGCATGAAATGAAGTACTATGTACCAATTTCTGACATCCCGATGCTGGTTTCCACTCAACAGTGCCCTATGACCAATGGGACACATGTTTTCAAGTGAATCTCCTAAAATTCCTAAGGAATCAGGCTAAAAGCAAGGGAATTAGGTGTGTCCATGGGGTAACAATCCCCTTATTACAAGACTTGTATATTAATGAAATCAATTGATAAATACTCTAAAAAATATGATGATGATAATAAGTAGAAACAAATGTATGTAACCAAGTAATTGATATCAATACTTGACATAAGATATTGAATCATATACAATAGATGATAATGAAATGTAAAAAAAGAAGGAAAAAATGGATATATGTAGAAAGAATTAGTACTATTTAATCTATAAAATAATAATCCAAAAAGAAAAAATATCAATTGAGTATCCTATGATCAAGCATGGACATCTACTTAAATATCCATCCTATTTCAATCCTAAAGTTATGAATATGTGAGAAGAGACTTCCCCTTATCAACACGTGAAATCATGTAGTTTCCCAAGCACCATACGTCACCCAGATAAGGTGTGAGATAAATCTTATTTGGACACCATCAATGATGTCTATAAATATCCATTCTGTTACTACAATATGATAGTGTGAAGGTATAACAATTTAATGTAGTAATAGAAATTGTAAATGGTTGTGTCTAGTTTCAAAATGGAAACTAGGAAAACACTTCCTAATTGGGCCCATGGTGGAATATATCTGAAAAAGTATCAAGGGTCACAATTCATGTTATCACATTTATAAGCGACTCCATTTATAGTATCACATTTATAAGGAACAACATTCTGTGTATCATAATAGTATAGGGAACACCATTCCCAGCATCATAATATTATCGAGGACATCATGCCCAAAATCATAGTAGTCCCACAAGAGATGGTGGGGCCGCATATTATCACAGTATAGTGATTCCATACTTAATGTCATAAAATAGGGAAACCATGACTAGTGTCACATAATATGGATTTCCTGCCCTATATTTTTGTATAGGGATACCCTTCCTCGTATAACATGATAGGGATTCCATGACTCGTGTAACATATATATATGGGTCATCATGATCATTCATAATTAATAAGGGATTCCATTCCCACTCATAATTAAATAAAGTGAGATGGAGTAAATGCCAAATTTTTATACGAAATTCATAAGGTCCATCATGAAAAATTTGACACAATACATGTTTAAGGGTCATCAAGCCCATTCAATGTAATTTATAATGGTTATCATTCCAATTCATTCTATATAAAATCCAATGGATATAATCTGATCCAAGGAATAAATTTTAGCTCAATATCATTTCCTAAATTAACCTTGTCTTTAATACAGGCCAATTTGTGATTCATAAGTCATTTCCAATTACCATTGACATGGCGTGACAATTTTTACAATTATTACGATGAAGTGGGATCAACACCCACATAATTACATTTCATTATAATTTTTATGGGAATTGACCATTCCACATCACCACATTTATTCCATGTCAATACAATCTCATCAGATATAAATAATATCATTAGGTTCCATGTATGGTAACTATTATCAGATAGATTAAATTTAGGGGAAATGCACGGTGAAACTGGCATGCGACATAGTCGCACATATTCTAAATCATCATGAACGAAGGAGTAATTTATAAACCACCTACCCCATACTCATATGAATATCCTCATTCAATATCTTTCTTGTGTTCACCAATGATTTGATGAAATTTGAAGAACATACCAACAACCTCAAATTAGATCATATGAGCATGTACATTAATAAAATTATCTACGCAAAGATAAACCAAGGTTAACTAAAAGGGATTTAATATCATACAAATACTGATCCCATGAGCATAAAAAAGATAAAATAGACACCATACTATATATTTATCATGTATTATTGGTTAGACCTCACCGTTGGAGATACCCTTCTCCAACAATAAAATATACCTCTTCTAAAATGCCTTCAATTTTTACATGAGTGTGTGTCCCCTAGTGCACGGTTAGTGGAAACCATGATCAATAATTACACCATTGTCTATCCCCACATGGTTTGGAGGGACCGTATGGGAAGGAGAAACCAATTTCTACTTACCAAAATCCTAAGGTTTTTCTCCACGTGTTAGGGGTATGAGTTCTGAAAACCCCACAGATTCCCTAAAAACCATTGTGAAGTCATTATAAATCCATATATTTTCTATAATAATGAATTATATTGAATTTAAAAGAATACATACCTGAGATAAAAACTGGGTTCTTATAAAACAAATTCTTCCTTCTTTGTGAATCCAATAGAGATTCCATGAATCTCTATCATCTTTTTCTTGTCATTAGAACCTTGAGGTTTTCATGCTTTAATTTTGACTTTCAGTGCACATAGAATGATTTAATCAAAGCTTACTATTTTTCTTATCACTAATGAATTAGAAAGTCTTGTTTTCAATCCTCAAAGGAATAAATTAATTATTCTTTTTGGGATAATGATTAAACATGAAGCATACCTTGCAAGACTTGTAAAATTTTCCTCACAGGTAGTAATGGATTTATCATCCTTTTTCATATTATTATGTTATCCATTATTTAATTTTATTCATAAAATAAAAAGAAAGTACTTATTAATAAATATTCCCCACTACTCATCCCATCCCATGGAGATAATTTCCTCCACTTTCATTGTATTCAAAATACGATTTCACCATTTATCTACTTTACCTTTAAAATAGATATATATACAAGAAATTTTTTCCATGTTATGATCAAGAAGGAAGGGATAATAGTTTTTCTATCACATTGATTCATTACATAGAAACAAGTGGATTACAAAATCTATTGATGGATGGTGGTTATATTGACATAAAATATTGAAAAACATGTTTCTTTGTCCATGGTGAACTCAAAATTTCAACATGATATCTGTTTCAACAACTATATTTAAAGACACTAGTAAGAATATTATCAATATACTACATACCATTTCTTATTCTAGTTGATATTAGATTAGGATGGTTATTACATTGGCTGTCACATTCATTGATCACATGGTTCCTTCTTGTTTAAACAAACAACTAAAACAAAAAATCTCATTGTGAGGACTAATAATAATTGTGAAAATTACATAATTTTGTAACTTCATTCATTGATTGATTAAATCAAGACACATTATTCTCAATATATAAAATATTATGTTAAAAAAGGCCACCCATGATCAAAACATTTATTATAATATCATATTATTAATTCTACCCCATGGGTTGTTAGTAATGTTTTCTCAGCATAGTTTACAATGGATAACTAAACCTTACAATGATAAACACTATAAAAAATCATACTTAGTAGTTACATATATGTATATGATCATTTATTAAACAACATTTAGATCATTAAAAAACAATACAGTTCTAATACCGTTGGAAACTTCTATATATAATAAATAAATTAAAAAATGATCTATATAGTCTTCCAGAAAGATGTACTTAATTAGATCCATTGTTGGACACATCATTTAGAAAAGCATTTTTTCATAACATGTAGAATGGGAACATAAGAATTTTTAACCTCATATTCTCAGTAAGGGTAAACAACATAGATATTAACAATCACATAATCATAACATTATTGTAAAGGTGTGAGAAAATGAAATTATCTTTTGAAATATACACCATGATTATTATAGATCATGATATTGAGTTATAGAAAAAATATTTGTATTTAATAACTCATAAATCATAATATAATCAATTAACATAATCCATGGGAGCATAATATTGACATATGAAATGCAGTTATAAAATATAGATAAACATATGACATTGTTAACATGTACTAATAGAAACAAGTTCACTCATTATGTTAAGGACATGAAATCACAGTCTCGCATAAACATTTAGAAATTAAACCATGAACATGAATAATTTCACTAAAATTAAATATTATTCCACATATAAAATTATTGACCTAAAATCCAGTCCGACACATAATATTAGGGACCTTAAAGGGAAGTTAAAATATAAAATAGTGGACATGAATTTTAGGTCCACACCTATAATTCTGAACATGATATTTGGTTCATGAGTAACATATTTAACTCATGAGTTATCCATATTTAAATAATTCATCAAATAAAGATATATGTCCCACCAGTCACATAATAAAAATAATACGTACATGTTCCAAAAAATCATAATACCTCAATTATCTCAGATCACATGAAAAATAATCCATCAAATTTAAAACTATTCAAAAGGGAATGAGTTTCATAAACATCATTCCATCATAAATATAAATCATCTAAAAAAAATAATGAGGTTATCATTGTATCATATAATTAGTAAAATATTATTATCATGAAAGGATGACATCTTAGATGGAATAATTATTTTAAAAGACCAGTCAAAATAATTCTTCATGTAAAAAATTTTTCATTTCTAAAATACATTCTTTTTTAAAAAAAAGATGTGCAGATATAAATTTGAAAATTTTATTTTAATATAAATTCAATTAATTGTAATGGATGATTCAACATATTAAGATTTCATTATAGAGGGAATGTATTCTCATTACATATAAGTAAAAAAAATCCTTCTGTATTTTTTCCATAAATGTTACATAATACATCATTTGGAAAATGATAAAAAATAATCATTAAAAATAGTTTAGTAAAAATTAATACGTGGGTAATATTTTTTTTTAAAATAAATTATGGAAAAAATAATTAGAAAACATAGATGTGGAATATAAATATTTCCCTAATGTGGAATTAAATTTAAACATTCCATAATAATGATGAGATTTTGAAATAAACCCTTATGTCATTTCTCACCTTTTTATATTCTCGTTAAAATACACTATATAATAAATATTTATATAATATAAATTTATTTCATTGACACACACACACACAAACACACACACACACATATATATATATCATAACATTTATGATTTATTTATAACATGTAATCACCTGTTTATTGATAATTTATTATTAAAATTAATTTTTTGTGTGATAACCTCTTCATATTTTGAAGAAAGTTTTAATTACATAGTCATGATGCCTATAATTTGTACATGGTCCAATAATTTATAAAATTTTAGCTCTGTTATAAAAATACCAAATTATATATATATATTTATTTATTTATGATCTTTCATAAAATGTAGAGATATGAAATTTAATTACCTAATTTATGGAGACGGTATGCTATATATACATATGAACATTGTTTCCATTTTTTGAGAATGGAAGGAAATAAAATTAAATAAAAATTAACCTACAAAAAATTATATCTATAACATATATATTCATCAAATTCATCATTATTACAATCTATTTCAAATATAAATGAAAAATGAATCACATCACACTGTAGAGATGGTAATCCGAACATAAACAAAAATGACACTAACATTTCCCTAAATTTTAGATTATAATAATGTAGTCTTTATATTATCATTCCAAAATTATAATTATTCCAGTAATATAAAATATATAGATCAAACCTATCATAATTCCCATCAATAAAATAGGATGATATAAAATTAATTATATCACTACATATATATAGAAAGTCATACATATGTATTAGTCAGAGTTTCATTTCTTATCTGATAGAATAGATAGGATAGATAGTGTATAATTGTGTTTTCATAATCATATCAAAATTTTATAATAATTTGGTTACTTAAGATATTAGTTTATGATAAATTTTATAGTTATAGTGAAGTTAAAGGAGAGAAGAAAAAGAAAGTGATTTTTTAGAGAGATTAACTATGATTCAAAATTACTCATTTAGATCTCCTATAAATGGAACTACAATTTCTCCTTTGGGAATGAAAATGAAACATACTGATATTTTAAATGAAAAAACTATGATCTATAACATGTAAGATACAACACATCAAGAATAAATAAACAATTAAATATTACTATTTAAATGTGATGATTGTAATATTACCGTTAAAATTAAATGAATGAATAGGAATAAATAATTTTATAATAAAATAAAAAGTTTTAACTAAATATTAATGTTTTTGTATGTTACTATAAATGAATCACTCTATATTTAGAAAGGTCATTTTATTGCTAAAAAATACATTTGTTGAAAAATGGTTTTTATTTTTTTTTGTATATGAAATATATTTAAATTATCAATATTTTAGAAAATTTATTTGATAAAATGAGAATAATTTATTAAATCCACATATCAAAATATTCTTATTGTTTAATTCTACTAATTTTCGGAACGGTTTTAATTTTCAATAAATAGTGAAAAATTATGATTTGTTTTAAATTTATATATTCCAATGATTTATGAACTAAAATTAGGTTTTGGATTAGTTTCAAATTTTAATTAATTAATTTGGATTTTAATTAATTGAATTTTTGTTTTTGAAATTTATTTTATACTTGAATTTTTTATCAAAATACTTAATGTATAAAGATAATTTTTTCAGAAAACTCTTTTTTATTCTGTTTTACCCATTTAATTTAAAATCAAATTCTAAAAATTCAATTATTTGAAATTTGAAAATTGGATTAAAAATTTGAAATCATAATTTTCAATTTTATTAAATATGTCCCTTTTAATTTGGAACAATATAAATAGTTTCCTTAAAATTTTTTATTTTCACTCTAAAGTGTTAATTTGATAATTAAGGGTAAAACACAATAGCAAGGACAAAAAAATGAATCTAACACTTGTAGAAAAAATATTGGATGAGTCATATTAGATAATATTCATCCATAGATAAAAATTATAATCTATTTAAGCCAGTTTTATGAGAGTATGACATTTATAATATTTTATTTAAAGAAAAGACAAAGATGTCATACTTAGATATTTATTAAATATATCATTTTTAATATATACTTTTACAGTTTATATATTTGACTATAAATAGTAATTTTATTGATTAAATATTTATATTTATTATTATAATTTAGTTATAATGTTTATTGATGAAATAATTACCTTAAATGCTAACGCAATGTTGAGGGAGTAATTATTCAATTAATGGAAAAGTCAAATAAATGATATTTGAAATATTAAAATAAATTATACATGATATATTTATTACCATACAAATATTTTATAGAGTAATTTTATATGTTAGTGTGGTTCTAATTTTTTTATAATTTATCTTTTTTATCAATAATTTTAAATATTTCAAAGTAATGAACTATGTATAAATAGACATTAATGATATTTCAAAATAAATAATATTTTATTAAATGTTATAAAATTTCTAAAAATCATAAATTTGTCCAAATGATTTCGATAATTCATTAAATATATTATATGATTTATTTATGGGTCTTTTGAAAATTTATAGTAACTATATTATCTATTTAAAAGTAAAATCCATGTGGTCATAATAAGAGTGAAAGTGGTTAAATAAGGAATAAATGTAAATGATAATGGTAACAATATGACATAAACATATCCAAATTTTTATTTATGAATTTATTTTCACCTAGAAACATCCTATATTCAAAAATAACTTACTTTGGATCTATTATTAACTAAAAATTAATATATAATTATCTAATATTTTGAGAAATTACAAGAGTCCCCTCCCTTATCCTATAAAGGGAATCCATTATTCTTTTTTAAATACAGTTGAAAACCATATATTTTCTTTCAATATCTTCAAAAATAAAATAATTTAATCATCCCACACAATCTATAGGTCCTTTTTCAGGCATTACTCAAACCTTAGTTGTCTTAAGTAATTGTGAAATGATGGATTTCTAAAAAAGATGTAACATTTTTAATTAAATGTTTCTGTTAGGTATATTCTTTCACCTCATTCAAAAATTATAAAAGTGTGAAAAAAAATAAAAATCTACAGTATCCAAAATATACATATAATTTATTATCATATTGTAATTAACTACAATATTCTCCACTTCCATCAAAAAGGGAAAAAATTTATTGTTCGTGTGTATGGCAGACTACATCCTCACGAAATGACGGTATTTGTTTTCCATCACCATATATAAATACATCTTATAATGATCGAATTAATGTTTATATATGATATAAATTAAATATTCATCACTATTAAAATATAAAATATAATTTATTTTCTTATATTTCCAAACATAGAATAATGATATCTTCATTCGTGCGTACCTATGAATTATAACCTCAAAGAAGCAAAGTGATTCATTTTTTGTCACATCCTCACAAGGTTGATATTTAAAAGAATATATAAATTATTAATATGATATAAATTATATTATTATTATTTTTTAAAAATAAAATCATTTTTACCTTCTTTATATAATTATTATTTGAAAATTGAAACATTACTCAATCGTACTTATGACCTACTATCTCCATTACAATAACAAAGTAATTTTTTCATCAACATATTTACAGGATGGATTTAAAATTATAATTTAGGTATAATAATAATTATTCTATAAATATTATTATATATATATATATGATTTAATAATTAATTCTTTAACCATTGTCAATTTACCAAAGTCCTTTGGATATAAGTACCAAATATCGTCAAAATCTCTTACCAGGTATTAAATAATTTCATAGGTATTATAAAATGATAATAAGTGATATAAAAGGATTAATAAAATTAAAAAATTTATAAATAATGCAAATATTTAACCTAGTTTTATTATTTTGGGAGGGATAGAATTTACGTGACATTTTTTACTCAAGGTAAGGGGCTTCTTTCCAATTTTCATTCATTTAGGAATTTTTTTGATAATTTGAACCTATACTATTTATAGTGGTTAATACAAAATTCCTTTGAAATATTATATATTTAATTTATTAAATTTAATTATATTTAGGTTTGTTGAAGTGTTACTTTTTCATGTGGCATATTTTTCGACTGATTAAAATGTAGTAAGGTATTTCATAACACAATTACCATTTATTGTGTTAAAATATACTTCATTTATTATCACTGGATGAAATTTTCTATAGAAATACTTTTGTTATAGTATGTTCTATTTACACTTGTTTATTATGGATTTATGGTGGATATATGTAATCAATTCATTTTATTGTATCCCAGTTCAATGATATAATATTTATAATTCAATCAATAAATAAACAAAAGTTTAATTATTTCTATATGATGCCATGGTTTTTGAAATTGGATATATGAAATTATTTTTAATGAAATAAATGTTTTAAAAAGTTAATTTTTGAATTAATCACAAATATTTTTAAAAAGGGGACTTTTAATGTATTTATGTAATGGAATTTCATTTGAGTACCATATTTTGATGTGTCTCTTTCAACTACATTTATGAATGATATAAGGATTGTTTTTTATCTTATATTTAATGAATAAACTTTTCTGAACTCATGAAACATTACTATTTTGATTCTTCCTTTACATGTTTATAATTTTTTATTTCAATTTTCTTTCATTTATGATTGTGCAGAATTGTAAAAAAGAATGGTTATTTCAAAATTGAAAAATTATTTTCCTCTATAATATTTATTTTAAAAAATCTTTATGTGTTATTCTTATGTTATGGTTCATGAAAATTTTTCATTGGGATATGTGGTTTGATGATAAACCGAGGGTGTTTCATACCATTATATCTCTTAAATGAATTGGTTAATGGGAATGAATAAATATATTAGGCTTCTCCTATAAGATTATTAGAATATACTATGTTGATTATTCTTAATGTAACGTTGATTTTTTTCTCACTGTGTAGCTAAGAGTGTAAGAATATTTATAAGAATGATATGAAAATTTATGTCCAAATATACGTACTTATCATTTATATATTTTATTATGAGTTTTCATGAAAATTATTAGATTTTCAAAAGTTAAGACAAAATTGTTTTTAAATGATGATTACAGTCTTTGGTGTGAAACTATATGTTATTAAGAAAATGTTTAATGGTACTTCGCTAGACAAATTTTTTTGTTTATTTCATTCCCCTTATTGACCTTTTGGGTTCATTCAATTTTTTAAAAACAATTTCATAGTATTTTAAAGATGATTTGGGGTAAGGATGAGTTAAATTTGATGTTTGTGAATATATTTCATGAAAAGAAAACATGTTTAATTTTAAAAGGGTTTTCATTGGTTGAACAAATTAATAATGAGTATAGGTTTACACTTTTAATATGTGGGTTTTCTAAACATTTCTCATAATTCTGAAAGTAATTTAACCAAAAACATTGTTTGGAAATTAAAAAATGAATTCTAGTCAAAATTTACAAGAATATGTAAGTTTCATGATCTAGTAATTATATTTGGTACTAGAGAAAAGTTTTAATAACATTGGATATAGATATTTCTTCTAAAGCATCGTGGATATAATCATGGTTTTATTTTTTTATGTTTTTCATGAATTCAGTGTCTTAGAACACCCTTTTGAAATTTTATGTTACAAAATTTTATGGTGACTAACATTTTTATTGGAGACCATAATTTTGTTGATAAGTATGTGTTATTAAAATTTTGGATGAAAAATGAAATGTATGATATAATATTTGAGGACAAAAAATATAAAGGTTATTTTTGATGTTTTTATAATATATTAGGATATATTATAAATAATATATTGTATTAGAAAACAAAAAACCCATAGGATGCGCGGAAAATCCATCACATCTGCAAGGGCTTTGAGAATTGAACCCCCAACTGAAGGGAGTTAAGGGTGAATCATCTACGACTAGTCTATGTGAAGTCCGAATTTGTATAAATTTTTAGTTTTGGTTAAAAAACTTATGTATGAAGAATAATTTTATTTTGGGAACATATGTATCGAATTCCACTGGATAACAAAATTAGTGACTATGTGATTAATTTTATTTTTAAAAAAGATCACTATAATTTTTCAATGTTTAATATGAATAAGGTAAAAAAATTTATATGAGATTTTATTTAAAGAATAAATCTTAAATTATATTTTATTGATTTATGGTGATTACATGATGTGGGAATATACTTATTTGTATGATACGTCGAGAGTAATTTTTTATTAATGGATAAAAGATAAAATTTATATTGGTAGTCTATGTGATCAAATAATTTTTATTTTTGAGTTTCAGTATTACTCAAGAATATTTCAGTGCAATTTTAAGGGTTATTATTTATTGAATTTTCCATGATGAAATTTGGCAATTACTTGATAATTTTGGATAATATTGTGGTTTTTTTTCAAACAAATGATTATTAATTTTTGGAATTATCTTCTCTTTTATGAAACATTCTGGATTTGGTTATTTCGTAATGATAAGAATAATAAATTATTTTCCATTTGTGGGTACTATTAACCATTGAGGCTTTTTCTAATTCTTCATGTATGAAAAAAAATTCATCACGATTACTCATCCTTTGGAGAAAAATATGATCTTAAGGTGGAAATGGATTAAATTATGGATCTTTAAATTTAATGTGGGTATGTATCTTCTTGTTATTATTCTATATAGAAATTAAATTTCAAAACACCAGGAATAGAATATAACAACCCTGCTTTTTATTGCACAATTAAACATAATTTATTACATAAAATTCACTCTATACAACATAGTAGATCAATAGGTATAGTGTATTTGGGGATTAGGATCATTACATAACAACTTAAAAAATGAAAAACATAATTATTTTTTAAAACATTCTTTACATGACCACTACATCCCCTCATACTTAGCATTGCATGGGATAACCCGAGGACATGCATAAAAAGAGTGAGTTATAAAGCCCAGTAAGGGATTAACCATGGAATAAAAATAAGAATACAATACAAGTTATAAAATAAGAATATCAATAGATCATAATAGAATAATTTACATAAAGTCATGATAAATCAAGATAATCATTACATGGAAATGTGGCAACAACATTTATCAAGGAATTAGCATGAGCCAAGGCTCATTTCACATGGTGGATGTGTAAACCCTTATTACACTTGATGAATGAGTAAACCCTCATTGAACTTGAATTAGCATGAGTAAACACCCATTTCACATAATGTATCATGATACTATACTTTACCCAATTCATTGAAGTGCTATCAGGGCGCACCCTTCTTAAACATTTCATTTCATTCATAAGTGCGCCACATGGATCATAAAACATTGAATCATTCAACATAATCATTTATTACATGATAAAAGAATGTGGAATATATACATGAAAATATTTAAAAAATAATTAAATGTTCACAATGATGAAAACCCATGATAGAGAAATGGGCATGGTATTCACTATACAATGACTTTGGCTAGGAAAAGCATGGTGCAATTTCAGTAGCATAATGGCGTGACATAAGAACTCACAAAAATGTTTGATGAGAGAGAAAGGGGTGTCTCATTATGTTTACATGAAATGGAAAGTTTGGGGGTCATATCAGTACATGTCTCAATAAATGTAATTGAATTTATATTTATGATACAAAAGAATTTCTTGAATATAAATCATGAGAGAGAAATTCCTTTCAGAATTTCGGCATAGTAACGGGTGTGCATGGGATCCATATAATTAGAGAGAAAGGGGTATCTCATCATTCATACATAAAGAGGGAAGTATGGGGGAGGTGAAAAACCATACCCAAACATTTATAATTGAAATTAAAATGGCATAACAATTTAATGAATATTGGACAAAAATGAGAAAGGAAGAAAACCCCTTACATTGAAGTGTGCTTCTAAATCATTGAGAGAGGATTATGAGAGGTTTCTTGGGAGCATGGGATTCCTTAGGAAGATTATAGAGAGATAATAGTAGAGTTTGGTTGAAATCCAAAGGCATTGAGTGAGGAGGAAGTGGGATCTCGGGTGGGTTTATACCAGAAAAGTTAAGGAATTATTTATTATTTAGTTTTGGGACACCTCACATTAAACTAATCCAAAGAACAACCCAACTGATGATTTTTTCCCATGGTTTTTGGAAAATGGAATTGAAAGTAAATATTTTATAAGGCCAAAGTCTTAAAATCTTAAAATAATGGGGTTTCTTATGTGGAGGTGAGTCACACACCCAAGGAAAACAATTCAAAAAGACAAAATGTTTAATAAGTCTTGAAGGGTCAACATAAGCTTTGTAAAATAAATCAAACAAACCTGAAATCACATTATTTTTGTGGTAAAACATATATTGGCCTAACATAAGGTTTATATAATTTTATTACATCACTATTCTATCATTATGTTGTCAAAAAAACACATTATATATTAAAACGCAATATAATTTTTACTTAAACATTTGACTGTCTCAGAAAAATATGAAAGAATCACTGTTGGATAATTTCAACGTCCTAATTCCACAAATAATATTAATTTTATCTAAATAATTTTATAAATATGTTAATTTTCACTTTTAAAATAAAAACCGACATTTATCCAAAAATCATGGGTTTCGGCAAAAAAGACTTCCAAACCATAATAAAAATTACAATTGTATTCATACTCTTATATGACAATTTATATTTAATAAAATTTAATTTAATAATAAAATAAATTTATTAAAATTTTATTGAATTCAAAAATCCATTAATTCATCAAAATATATTTCTTAGTTGAATATTAAATAAAAATACTATTTGTGCTTTAAAAATGATTTACAAGGTAACAATAATAAAATGAATGTATATTAATTATTACATAAAACAATAATGTTCATACTATAGTACTAGGTTATTGTCATCTAACCAATTAAAACACATCTATAAGATCAGAGGGTGAGGTGTGCGATGGTGCCAGACTCTTGGGGTGGCTCAAATAACATTGCTCGGGTGGTAATCTCTATCAACATCCACTTCTCTCATAGGCGGTTCTGCTCAAGAATTATGTGTTCAAGCTCGTCCTAAGCATAGTCAATAGTGGAGCCCAATGACGCTACCTCCATTCCGATCTCGGACAATTGGGCATCATATGGGGTACATCTACTAGATAAGGCCATCACATCATTTTTCTGAGTAAATTGGATTTGTTAAATCCCTATATTTATACTAATCATGTGATCACTGTTCAACATCTATATTAGTAATTGTCACAATTCATAAAATAAAACCATAGAAGATGACATTATATATAAACATTTTCCATAAATATTCATTTAATTAGATCAAGAGGTATTTCCACTAATGAAATTTTGGGTCGTTAAAATCTTCCCCCTTTGAGAAATTTCTCCCTCAAAATTTCCATTTCCCACACTAAAACAGATGTGGGTAACTCTACTTCATCATTTCCTCCGATTCCCACGTAGCTTCTTCCAAATTGTTGTTTCTCCAAAACACCTTGACGAGGGGAATTGTCTTATTTCATAGAATGTTTTCTCTATGATCTATGATCTTCACTGGTAGCTTCTCCTAAGAAAGGTCATCCTCTAACTATACAACCTCTAAAGAGAGTACATGTGAAGGGTCCAGTTTGTACTTATTTAAGAGGGATACAATAAAGACATCACATACTTTTGCTATGGTGGGTAGAAGTGCTAGTTAATAGGCCACAACCCCAACACAATCAAAAATACTAAAGGGGTTGATGTACCTTGGACATAACTTCCCTTTCTTTCCAAACCTCATGACCTTCTTCCACAGTGATATGTGTAGAAACACCATGTCTCCAACTTTAATCTCAAGGTCTCGTCGAAGGTTATATGCATAACTCTTCTGTCAACTCTAGGCTGCCTTATTATGCTTCTGAATGGTTTTTAACTTCTCCACCATTTCTGGTCGAATTAGCTTATGCTCACCGACCTCTTCCCAACACGATGGTGTTCTACACATTCTCCCATAAAGGGCATCATATGGTTCCATTTGGATGCTCGAATGGAAACTATTATTATTAGATAACTAAACTAGAGGAAGATGTTGATCACATCCTCCTTTAAAGTCTATTAAGCACACTCTCAACATGTCCTCTAGTGTTTGGATAGTACGCTCGGATTGGCCATAAGTTTGAGGATGATAGGTCATACTGAAGTTCAGTTCAGTATTCAAAGCATGATTAAGACTCTTCCAAAACGTAGAGGTGAATCTTGGGTCTCGAATGGACACAATAGATAGTGCCACTCTGCCTTCACTTGTTGACACACTAGATACATTAATATATATTCAGCTATCTCTTTCTTCATATTACCCCCAAATAATTCTCTCAGAGATCTCGATACAACTTCGATTTTCCTGGGTGAATAGTGAAATTTAAACAATTTACATAATCCAAAAGATCCTTCTTCAGCTCCGGACATGATGTAACACATAGACTTTTTCCGAATCTCAAAAATCCTTCTTCATTAATATTAAAATATGAGGATTTCCATTTGCCGACAGCTTCCAATTTTTTTTGAATTCTCACATCATCCTTTTGAGCATCCTTTAACCTTTACAAAAGTGACAGTTTTGCGATCATTTGTGAAAGGATTGATAATGTTCCCTTCTTTATGATCCCCATGTCCATCTTCATCAAATCAAATAAGGTTGTATCCTTTTCAATTCTCATCAATGATAGAATCGCTAGGCCTTATCTAATTAGGGCATCTTCCACCTTGTCCTCTTTCCTAGTGTGATAATTGATTGAGCAGTCATAGTCTTTGATCAGCTCTAACCATCTTTGTTGGTGAATGTTCAACTATTTTTGTGTGAATAAATACTTGAGGTTTTTTTCGTCCTTATATATTACACACTACTCCCCATAGAGATAATGCCTCAATATTTTCAAATTGGAAATCACTACAGCCAACTCGAGGTCATGTGTTGGACAGTTTTGTTCATGAACTTTCAATTTCCTTGATCCATAGGCAATGACTTTTTCATTTTTCATCAACACGTATCACATTACCTTCTTCAAAGCATCACCAAAAAAACAAAAAGTTCCCCACTTTTGGGTAAACTGAGCACGAGTATAGTGATAAGACTCCTTTTCAACTCCTTGAAACATTTTTCACATTCATCACTCTAAGAAAACTTTACTCCATTCCGAATTTTCTTGATAAGAGGTTTGCAAAATCATGAGAAAATTCTCACAAATTGTCGATAATATCCAGCAAAACCCCAAGAAGCTATGGATATTCATTACCATTGTTGGCCTTGTCCATCCTTTAATTGCATCTGTTTTGGAGGGATCCACAGATATCATATTTCCTATAATGATATTATAGCATCCTGCCTTTTTGTCACATAAACATTCATTACATTAAAAAACTGTTTTGTGTCTTGGAAACCATGAACTTAATACAGGAAACAAAAAAAACATTCTTCTTAAACACATGAAAGGATTCTCCTTATGATCGTCTTAAGTTCATTACTTCATCTCATAACCTGGGGACATACATCAAAAGAAAGGGTGAGAATAAGTCCCAGTAAGGGAAACAAGAGAAACATTTTACATGTGAACTTGAGATACTTCAATAAGGTCATGAAAAGAACTTTAAGGCATGAGAAAGAAATAATGAGGCATATCATAATAAAAATAACATTTTTCATAACTTGAAGATGTGGCTATATCATTTAACATAGAAAATCATTAACAAATCACCAAGGTCCATCCCCAAGGTGTCATTTGAAAATTACCAAGGCTATTCACTAAGATATCCTGAAAATTCTAATCTCTAGTGGTTACATCATTACCCAATGCATTGGAGTTCTATCAGGGAGCACCCTTAAATTTGTCTTTATCATAATGTGAGCCACATATATAATCATCAATAATTTCATAAACAACCCATATAGAAAAAAATGGGGTTCATGTCATAATCATAACATTTTAAAATCTTCTTTAATGACATGATCTTTACGTCACTTTAAACCCACAGAAGGGGAGAGCGGGTCTCATGTATGTAAATCCCAGAATTTAAAATAAAATTTTTTGGTATATATGTGAATACCCCTTTTGAAGAAAGATATTTTAGTGTTCGCTTAATAAAATAAAATTACTTTAGAAAAAGATAGATACATTTTGAGATGGAAATTCTGCAGCATAACGACTATGTTTCTGGGTTTTAGAAAACATTGAAAAGGGAGGGGACAAGGGTAAAACACTCATAAATGACCCATAAAACAGTATAAGAACAGAATATAAAAGATTTGAGAAAATGGTAATGAAATTTTAAAGATATACAATATGAAATGTAGAACATGAAAGGAAGACAAAAATAAGATTTCTCTTATGAAAATTAGGCAGCCAAACGATGTCACATTAACTTCAACAAAAATGAATTGACGAGATCAAATAGGGTCTCTATTCATATGAAAATAGAAGATAAGTATGATAGATATAGAGATAATACCCCATCATAATACAAAAAGAAACTTTAATTACTTGACATGAAAGTAGATCTTTGAAAAATGAGAAAGGTGAACGAATCCCTTAAAAATTTGGCAGCCTAACGTCGTCACTTAATCTTCAACCAAAAATGAATTGACAGGATCAAAATAGGATCTCTCATCATATGAAAATAAGGTTTCTGTATGATATACATATATATCATACCCAAACATAATAAAAAAAACTTGATATACTTGACAAGAAAATAGAACTTGAAAATGAGAAGGGTGAAAGAATTCGTTACAAAAATTTCGGCAGCCTAACAATGCCACTTAAACTTTCATAAATGAAAATATGAGAGTAATAGGGGGTCTCTCATCATATGAACATAAAAAGTAAAGTATAATGAATATAAAAGAAAATAATCCAACATAATAAAATGGACCATAAATGGAATGACATAAAAGAGATTACTTGAAAGGAATGTGAGAGGTCAGATCCCTTACCTTAAAACGTAACTCTTAAAACTCAAAGGTTGGGACCTTGAGGGCTTGGGGGAACCTTTGGAAGACTCCTTGGGAGGTAATGAGACCATAACGTAGTTGGGGAAGAGTGGGGAGTTGAATGTATGAGAGTATGGCTTGGTATTTATAGGGAAAGTAAGGGGATAGGGCATTAATGGCCAAGGGACACCTCATTAGTGGTTTTGGCAAAACCATGGGCTTGCCCATGGTATTTTCCCATGGTATTAGCCACTAGTGAAACCTCATACCTTATCCTAATATTCAGAAGTAGACCAAATTTATTACATACTTAATACATCATTTAATGATGTCATTAAACACCTGTAACTTAAAAACTGTATTTTCACTATTCATCGAAAATTCAACTTTCTCAGAAAAATCCCAAAATTTCACTTTAACCAAATATCAATGCTCTGATTTCAAAAATGAACTCCATTTTATAAAAATAATTTTCCAAATAGTTTAAATTTAATTTTTAAATACATAAACTATTCAGCAAAAACTCATTTTTTCAGAAAAATCCCTAAAAATTACCTTAACATAATATCGATGCTCTGAGTTCAAAAATGAAATCCATTTTATAAAAATAATTTTCTAAATATTTTTAATTAAAATTTTAATTAAAAAAACACAATTCACCTCAAAAAACTAATACTTGACTAATAATTTTTGAAACTGTTATTTAACCATTTTATTGAATAACATTACTTAATCAATGTGCCTAGATTATTTTAATACTTTATTTAAGTGAGATTACTAATCCATTTGGTTACATTACTAATCCTAAGAATAAAATCACTATTCATAATTTACTATTCATCAAAAATCATGTTGACCTTAATAGACTCTAAATTTTGTGTTGGACATAATTGTAGAAGACCATTTGTTGAATATCATTACACATTTTTAATTATTAAGGTTTACATAAACTTTTTTTTAAATATCCTTTTTCTAAAATTCATAAAAAAATATTCATTCTATATTTTTTCAGTCATTTGAAATTTCATAAACATCATCATAAGAAGGAATCCCAATTTTTATTTAAAACAAAGGATTACACAAGGCAGTTACGGTCTCCTTACATAGCTCCTTATCACACAAGCATAGGACCTAAGTGTAAGGTGTGCTAAGGTGAGAGAATCCAAGGAAGGCTCGACCAACATCGCACGAGTAGTAATTTCTATCAGTTTGAACTTCTCGCGAAGGCGATTCCGTTCTAGCTTCACATGATGAAGTTTGGCTTGGGTTTGGTCCAGATCAAATCCCACTGGTGCTACCTCCTTCCCAAGTTCTATTAGATGGGATTCGATCGGTCCAAGACTACTGGGTGAGGCCATCGAATCTTCTTTCTTTTAAATTAAACAAGATTACTTGTATTTAGAGACAATAATCGAAACGTTTAGTTTCTAGCTGTCATATTGACCAATGGTCATATAACAGTCAAAATCTAATGGTCTCATTTTAATTATACTCATGTTATAAAATGAAACCGTTTTTTTGAGTAAAAAAAAATTAACACACAAAATTAGGTAACAAGATTTATTCAATATTTTGGGTCGTTACAATCTTCTCCCCTTAAGAAATTGCATCCTCACAATTTTTAAAATTGGGTTTTGAAATTTCATTGAAATTCCCACATCAGAAAAATAGTCAGTAACACTATTACTTTAAAAGAACGAAAAGGAAGTACGAAGGCCACCCGAGTTAACCCACAATAGGATTCCATGTAGGAAAACATGGACATGGAGGAGAAAAAAAAGAGTCATGTTCTGAGGGAGAGTGATAGAATACATGATTAGGAAAAAGTTAACCACAAGAAAATCCCAAAATTATGGTGTGTGTAAACGGTCAATGATTACCCAGTAGGATGCATAAACCAAAAACGTTTTTTTACGTTTCTTTTAATAATGTTGAGGAATTCATTTACTAAATAGAATTAAAATATAAGGAAATATACCTACCTTCCAGTAGAGTTTCATCCTTTTATAATTTTCTACCAAAACTAATCTTTTCTCCAAACGATGAGCATTTAAAACTACTTGGTCTCATCAAAACACAAGCATCATATTCTTGAGGGTCCCTTAATCCACAAAAGATTAATTATCAATTTCTTCTATCTTTAAACATTATTCCAAAAACATAAAGGGTATGATAAAACAACTCTTCAAAAAGAAAGAACCCCATAGGAATGGAAACTACTTTTAAATCTTCAAAGTTCCATGGTACTAGCCAAAGTTCATCATAGACTATTCCATAAATAATTGTCCTTAAAATTCCTCAAATTAAACCAAACTAAGATTGAAACCCAAATACAAGAAGGATTTGTTAACATAGTCTTCCAAGGTAAGCTTTATCATTCATCTCCAAACAAAATCAACCACTCCTAACATCTTATAAAAAAAGTAACTAACCTAATCTTATTTACCCAAAGATAGGTTAATCATTTCCATAAGTAACATAAATTTCTATAAGTCCACCTTAAATTCATCGATTCATCAAAATATAAGTCAACCTTACTCCTCAAAAAAAATACCGTATTAATCTATTTACCTCGATCAAATAGGTTTCCAAAAATAGTGAACATCTTCCAAAATAATAATAATCTTTTAATCCCCTAATCATCTCTGTCATATTAATACGGAAATCGTCACATTTCCTATCTCATTGGTTTCTGGGACATGTTCTTCCATTTCTCGCCATTAAATAAGGAAATAAAGTACAATTAGGGGCTTAAATACTTAGCCAATAATCATGAAATGTAGCTTAAAGCATAGAAGGATAACTTGTATAAGAAAATTATACGCTACCTTGTGATCCCCTAGGATCCAAACTATGTCATCCATGATCATATATTCTTATGTGAATCTTTATTTTATTTTATCTTGTTCCTTTAATAATAGTTAATACTAATCTTATGAATTTACCAAAGGATATCCCCCGGGAGTGTCGTACCAAAGAGTGCACCAAGTCCCGTTATCATGCACCAGTTCCCGTTCGAGTCTTCCTCAATGTGGTGTTTTCATGTTTTACCCATATGTACATCTGTGTGAGAGCCACCTCTACCTGCTCGTATCCAGACAGGGATGTATTTTCTCGGAAACCCCTTACTCAATACTCAACAAAATAACAGGAAGATTTCCTATATTTAGACCTTTCTATATGGTTCTTCCTAGAGTTTTCATATCCTAATTTCCACAAATAACTAAACCATCCTCTGATACCAACTATAGAATCCCGCATTTTTGTCACATAAACATTCATTACATTAAAGAAATTGAGGATCTTTAAGGTTTAGTTTCTTGGAAACCAGGAACATAATACATGAAACAAAAATAACATTCTAATTAAACACTTGAAAGGCTTCTCATTATGTTCATCTTAGGTTCATTACTGCGTCTCATAACCTGGGGACACACATCAAAAGAAAGGGTAATAAGAAGGCCAGTATGGGAAACAAGAGAAACATTTTACATGTGAACTTGATACACTTTAATAAGGTCATGAAAGGAACTTTAAGGCATGAGAATTAAATAATGAGCCATATCATAAGAGAAATAAAATTTTTCATTACATGAAGATGTGGCTACATCATATAACAAAGAAAATCATGAACATATCACCAAGGTTCATCCCCACGGTTTCATTTGAAAATTACCAAGGCTATTCACCAAGATATCATGAAAATTTTAATCTCTAGTGGTTACATCATTACAAAATGCATTGGAGCGCTATCAGGGCGCAACCTTAAATTTTCCATTATAATAATTTGAGAAACATATATCATCATCAATAATTTCATAAAAAAACCCATATAGAAAAAAATAAATGGGTTTCATTTCATAATCATAACATTTTAAAAACTGCTTTAAAGCCATGATCTTTACCTCACTTTAAACCCATGGAATGGGAGAGTGGGTCTCATGTATGTAAATCCCAGAATTTAAAATAAAACATTTTGGATTATATGTGAATACCTCTTTTGAAGAATTATCATTGAGTATTCAATTAATAAAATAAAAGTACTTTAGAAAAAGAGAGAGACATTTTGAGACGGAAATTCTGCAGCATAACGACTATGTTTTGGGGTTTTCGAAAACATTGAAAAGAGAGGGGACATGAGTCAAACATTCATAAATGACCCATAAAACAGTAAAGGGACAGAATATAAACGATTTGAGAACATGGTAATGAAATTTGAAAGATATACCGTATTAAATGAAGAACATGAAAGGAAGACAAAAATAAGATTTCTGTTATGAAAATTCGCCATCCCAACGGCATCACTTAAACTTCAACAAAAATGAATTGATGAGATCAAATAGGGTCTCTCATAATATGAAAAAAAGATATGTATGATAGATATAGAGATAATACCCCAAAATAATACAAAAGGAACTTCAAATACTTTACATGAAAGAAGATCTTTGAAAAACGAGAAAGGCGAACGAATCCCTTAAAAATTCGGCAGCCTAACGACTTCACTTAAACATCAAACAAAAAATAATTGACAAGATAAAAATAGGGTCTCTCATCATATGAAAATAAGGGTTCAGTATTATAGACATAGAGATCATAACACAAAATAATTAAAAGGAACTTGAAGTACTTGAAAAGAAAATAGAACTTGGAAATGAGAAGGGTGAAAGAATCCGTTACAAAAATTTCGGCAGCCTAACGGTGCCACTTAGACTTTCATAAAATGAAAATATGAGAGTAAGAGGGGGTATCTCATAATATGAACATAAAAATGAATGTATAGTGAATATTAAAGAACATCCTCCAACATAATAACATGGAGCATAAAAGAAATTACATAAAAGAGATTACTTGAAAGGAAAGAGAGAGGTCAGATCCCTTACCTTAAGACGTAACTCATAAAACTCAATATTTCGGACCTTGAGGGCTTGGGGGAACCTTGGGAGGACTCCTTGGGAGGTAATGAGGCCATAACATCGTTGGGGAAGTGTGGGGAGTCGAATGGATGAGAGGATGGCTTGGTATTTATAGAGAAAATGAGGGGACAAGGCATTAATGGCCAAGGGACACCTCATTAGTGGTTTTGGAAAAACCATGGGCTTTCCCATGGTATTTTCCCATGGTATTGGCCACTTGGGACACCTCATACCTTATCTTACTATTCATAAGTTGACCAAATTGATTACATACTTAATACATCATTTAATGATGTCATTAAACACCCGTAACTTAAAAACTGTATTTTCAATATTCATCGAAAATTCAACTTTCTCAGAAAAATCCCAAAATTGCACCATAACCAAATATCAATGCTCTGATTTCAAAAATGAACACCATTTTATAAAAATAATTTTCTATATAATTTTAATTTAATTTTTAAATAAATACACTATTCACCGAAAATTCATTTTTTTAGAAAAATGCCCAAAAATTACCTTAACATAATATCGATGCTCCGAGTAAAAAAATGAAATCCATTTTATAAAAATAATTTTCTAAATATTTTTAATTAAATTTTTAATTAAAAATACACTATTCGCCCGAAAAAACTAATACTTGACTAATAATTTATGAAACCGTTATTTAACAATTTTATTGAATCACATTACCTAATCAAGGTGTCTAGATTATTTTAATGCTTTATTTAAGTGAGATTACTAATCAATTTGGTCACATTACTAATCCTAAGCATTAAATCACTATTCATAATTTACTATTCATCAAAAATCAAGTTGATCTTAATAGACTATACATTTAATACTGGACATAATTGTAGAAGACCATTTTTTGAATACCATTACACGTTTTTAATTATTTAAGGATTACATAAACTTTTTTTTAAATATACTTTTTCTAAAATTCATAAAAAAAATTCATACTATATTTATCCGGTCATTTGAAAATTCATAAACTTCATCATCAGAAGAAATCCCAATTTTTATTTAAAACAAAGGATTTCACAAGGCAGTTACGGTCTCCTTACATAGCCCCTTATCACACCAGCATAGGAACTAAGTGTAAGGTGTGCTAATGTGAGAGAATCTGAGGGAGGCTCGACCAACATCGCACGAATAGTAATTTCTACGAGTTTGAACATCTCATGATGGTGATTCCGTTCTAGCTTCACACGATGAAGTTCGGCTTGGGTTTGGTCCAGAGCGAAGCCCAGTGGTGCTACCTCTTTCCCAAGTTCTGTTAGATGGGCTTCGATCGGTCCAAGACTACTGGGTGAGGCCATCGAATCTTCATTCTATATTAATTAAACAAGATTACTTGTATTTAGAGACAATAATCGAAACGTTTAGTTTCTAGCGGTCATATTAACCATGGTCATATAACAGTCAAAATCCATCAGTCTCATTTTAATTATACTCATGTTATCAAATGAAACAGTTTTTTTGAGTATAAAAATAAATTAACACACAAAATTTGGAAACGATATTTATTCAAAATTTCAAGTCGTTACAATCTTCCCCCATTAAGAAATTGCATCCTCGCAATTTTTAAAATTGGGTTTTAAAATTTCATTGAATGTACCATATCAGAAAGAGAGTCAGTAAACTATTACTTTAAAAGAAAGAAAAGGAAGTACAATGGCCACCCAAGTTAACCCACACAAGGATTCCATGTATGAAAACATGGACATGGAGGAGAAAACAAAGAGTCATGTTCTGAGGGAGAGTGATAGAAAACATGACTAGGAGAAAGTTAACCATGATAAAATCCCAAACTTACGATGTGTGTAAACAGTCCTTGATTACCTAGTAGGAATCATAAACCAACAATGTTTTTTTTATATTCCTTTTAATAATTTTGAGAAATTAATTTACTACATAGAATAAAATCATAAGTAAATATACCTACCTTCTAGTAGAGTTTCATCCATTAATAAGTTTCTACCAAAACTATTCTTTTCTCCAAACGATGAGCATTCAAAGATACTTGGTCTCATCAAAACACAAGAATCATCTTCTTGAGACTCAGTTAATCCACAAAATATTAACTATCAATTTCTTCTTTCTTTAAACATTATCCCAAAAATATAAAGGGTAAGATAAAACAACTCTTCAAAAAGGAATACTCCCATAGGAAGGGAAACTACTATTAAATATTCAATGTTCCATGGTACTACCCAAAGTTCATCATATAACATTCCATAAATAACTGTCCTTAAAATTCCTCAAAATAAACAAAACTATGATTGAAACCCAAATACAAGAAGTATTTGATAACATAGTCTTCCAAGGTAAACTTTATCATTCATCTCCAAAAAACATCAACCACTCCTAACATCTTATAACAAAAGTAACTAACCTAAAAATATTTACCCCAAGATAGTTTAATCATTTCCATAAGTAGGCTAAATTACTATAAGACCTCCTTAAATTCATTGATTCTTCAAAATATAAGTCAACCTTGCTCCTTAAAGAAAATACCGTAGTAATCTATTTACCTCGATCAAATAGGTTTCCCAAAGTAGTGAGCATCTTCTAAAATAATAATCAAATTTTAATCCCCTAATCATCTCTGTCATATTAATACAGAAATTGTCACATTTCCAATATCATTGGTTTCTGGGACATGTTCTTCCATTTCCCTCCATTAAATAAGAAAATAAAGTACAATTAGGGGCTTAAATACTTATCCAATAATCATGAAAAGGAGCTTAATGCATATAAGGATAACTTGTAGAAGAAAAGTATACCCTAACTTGTGATCCCCTGGGATCCAAACTAGGTTATCCATGATCATATATTCTTATGTGAATCTTTACATTATTTTATCTTTTTTCCTTTAATAATGGTTCATACTATGCTTATGAATTTACCAAGGCATATCCCCTAGGAGTGTCGTAACCAAGAGTGCATCAAGTCCCGTTGTCGTGTACCAGTTCCCGTTCGAGTCTAGCTCAATGTGTTGTTTTCAGGTTTTACCCCTATGTACATCTATGCCAGAGCCACCTCTACCTGCTCGTATCCAGACAGGGATGTATTTGCTCGGCAACCCCTTACTCAATGCTCACCAAAATACCAGGAATATTTCCTATTTTTATACTTATCTATAGGGTTCATTCTAGAGTTTTCATATCCTAATTTTCAGAAATAACAAAACAATCATTTGATACCAACTATATTATCCCACCTTTTTGTCACATAAACATTCCTTACATTAAAAAAAACTAAGGATCTTTAAGGTTTAGTGTCTTGGAAACCAGGAACATAATACACGAAAAAAAATAATTCTTCTTGAACACTTGAAAGCTTCCTCCTTATGTTAATCTTAGGTTCATTACTGCATCTCATAACCTGGGGACATACATCAAAATAATGGGTGAGAAGAAGGCCCATTAATAGAAACAAGAGAAACATTTTACATGTGAACATGAGATACTTCAATAAGGTCATGAAAAGAATTTTAAGTAATGAGAAAGGAATCATGAGGCATATAATAATAAAAATTACATTTTTCATAACTTGAAGATGTGGATACATCATTTAACATAGAAAATCATGAACATATCACCAAGGTCCATCCCCAAGGTGTCATTTGGAAATTACAAAGGATATTCACCAAAATATCGTGAAAATTATAATCTCTAGTGGTTACATCATTACCCAATGCATTGGAGTACTATCCGGGTGCACCCTTATATTTGTCTTTATCATCATGTGATCCAAAAATATCATCCTCAATAATTTCATAAACAACTCATATAGAAAAAATGAAATGGATTTCATTTCATAATCATAAAATTTTAGAAACTACTTTAATGACACGGTCTTTACGTCACTTTTAACCCACGGAAGGGGAGAGCGGGTCTCATGTATGTAAATCCAAGAATATAAAATAAAAAATTTTGGTATATATGTGAATACCCATTTTGAAGAAATATATTTGATTATTCACTTAAAAAAATATACTTTCGAAAAAGAGAGATACATTTTGAGACGGAAATTCAGCAGCATAACGGCTATGTTTCGGGGTTTAGAAAACATTGAAAAGAGAGGGGACATGGGTCAAACACTCATAAATGACCCATACAACAGTAGAGGGACAGAATATAAAGGATTTGGGAACATGTTAATGAAATTTGAAAGATATACCATATGAAATGAAGAACATGAAAGGAAGACAAAAATATGATTTCTCTTATGAAAATTTGGCAGCCCAACGGCGTCTCTTAAACTTCAACAAAAATTAATTGATGAGATCAAATTGGGTATCTCATCATATGAACATATAAGATCAGTATGATAGATATAGAGATCATACTCCAACATAACACAAAAGGAACTTGAAATACTCGACATGAAAGTAGATCTTCGAAAAATGAGAAAGGCGAACGAATCCCTTAAAAATTCAGGAGCCTAATGGAGTCACATAAACTTCAACCAAAAATGAATTGACAAGATCAAAATAGGGTCACTCATAATATGAAAATAAGGGTTCAGTATTATAGACATAGAGATCATACCCCAAAATAATAAAAAGGAACATGAAATACTTGACAAGAAAATAGAACTTGAAAATGAGAAGGGTGAAAAAAATATGTTACAAAAATTTCGGCAGCCTAACATCGCCACATAAAAATTCATAAAATTAAAATATGAGAGTAAGAGGGGGTATATAATCATAAGAACATAAAAATAACAGTAAAATTAATATAAAAGAACATCCTCCAATATAATAACATGGATCATAAAAGGAATGACATAAAAGAGATTACTTGAATGGAAATAGAGAGGTCGGATCCCTTACCCTAAAACGTAACTCTTAAAACTCAATGGTTGGGAACTTGAGGGCTTGGGGGCACCTTGGGAGGACTCCTTGGGAGGTAATGAGTCCATAACGTCATTGGGGGGAGTGGGGAGTCGAATGGATGAGAGGATGGCGTGGTATTTATAGGGAAAGTTAGGGGACAAGGCATTAATGGCCAAGGGACACCTCACTAGTGGTTTTGATAAAACCATGGGCTTTCCCACGGTATTAGCCACTTGGGACACCTCATACCTTATCTTACTATTCATAAGTCGACCAAATTGATTACATACTTAATACATGATTTAATGATGTCAGTAAACACCCATAACTTAAAAACTGTATTTTCACTATTCATCGAAAATTTAACTTTCTCAGAAATATCACAAAATTTAACTGTAACCAAATATCAATGGTCTGATTTCAAAAATGAAGTCCATTTTATAAAAATAATTTTCTAAATATTTTTAATTTAATTTTTAAATAAATAAACTATTCACTGAAAATTCATTTTTTCAGAAAAATCCCCAAAAATTACCTTAACAAAATATCGATGCTCTGAGTTCAAAAATGAAATCCATTTTATAAAAATAATTTTCAAAATATTTTTAATTAAATTTTTAATTAAAAAAACACTATTCCCCCGAAAAAACTAATACTTGACTAATAATTTATGAAACTGTTATTTAACCATTTTATTGAATCACATTTCTTAATCATGGTTCCTAGATTATTTTAATGCTTTATATAAGTGAGATTACTAATCCATTTGGTCACATTACTAATCCTAAGCATCAAATCACTATTCATAATTTACTATTCAACAAAAATCATGTTGATCTTAATAGACTCTAAATTTCATACTGGATATAATTGTAGAAGACAATTTTTTGAATATCATTACACATTTTTAATTATTTAAGGTTTACATAAACTTTTTTGTTAAAATAACATTTTTCTAAAATTCATAAAAAAGTATTCATACTATATTTATCATGTCATTTTAAAATTCATAAACATTATCATAAGAAGAAATACAAATTTTTATTTAAAATAAAGGATTACACAAGGCAGTTATGGTCTCCTTACATTACCCCTTATCACACCAGCATAAGACCTAAGTGTACGGTGTGCTATGGTGAGAGAATCCGAGGGAGGATCGACCAACATCGCACGAGTAGTAATTTCTATCAGTTTGAACTTCTCGCGAAGGAGATTTTGTTCTAACTTCACACGATGAAGTTCCGCATGGGTTTGGTCGAGAGCAAAGCCCAGTGGTGCTACCTCCTTCCCATGTTCTGTTAGATGGGCTTCGATCGGTCAATACTATTGGGTGTGGCCATCAAATCTTCTTTCTATATTAATTAAACAAGATTACTTTTATTTAGGGACAATAATCGAAACGTTTAGTTTCCAGTGGTCATATTGACCAATGGTCATATAACAGTCAAAATCCAACGGTCTCATTTTAATTATACTCATGTTATCAAATGAAACAGTTTTGTTGAGTATAAAAATAAAATAACACACAAAATTAGGAAACAAGATTTATTCAAAATTTCGGGTCATTACAGATATAGCCTAGGAATGATACCTCCTTCAACCAGAAAAGACTCATGTTGTACTTTTCATAGAGCTTCTCATTTTTCAAGGTCTCTAGTACAATTCATAGATTCTTTTCATGATCCTCCTTGGTTTTGCAATATATCAGAATGCCATCTATAAATACTACCACAAATTTGTCGAGGTAATCTATAAAAGCTATATCCATCAATTCCATGAATATTTTATGATAATTACTGTGTTTTAAAGGCATTACTATGAACTCATAGTGCTCGTATCTTGTATGAAAAGTATTCTTGGGGATATCCTCCTTCTTCACCCTTACTTGATAATATCCCGACCGCAAATCCACCTTGGAGAAGTGTTGTTCTACACACTGCTGATCGAACAATTCATCAATTCATTAGAGATGATACTTTTTCCTTCATCGTGATTTTGTTAAGATCAAGATAATTGATGCAGTGGTGCATTGACCCATCCTTATTCTTGACGAAGAGGACTGGTGCACAACATGGTGAAGCACTTGGGTGTATAAACACTTTATTATGATTCTATTGTAGTTGTTTAATCAACTTCTCAAGATCTACAACAACCATTCTATACAGAGTCTTCGATATTGGGAATGCCCAGGTATAAGATCAATTGATAATTCAACATCTCTTTTAGGAGGAAGACTAGACAATTCATTGGGAAACACTTTAGCAAATTCCCTCACAAAAGGCATGTCTCCTCGGGATGGTTGCCTCCTTAAGCTCAATCATATGAGCCAGATACGCACGCTCATAGGTTAGTAATATACAAGAATGAGATGATGGAGCTAAATAAGATTCATCATCATCCTTTCACTTGTAATGAATTGGGGGTCGATTCTCTACATGGAGAGTGATTTCCCTCTCATGGAAATTTATGTTGGATCTATATAATGAATTCCAATCCATTCCAAGAATTGCATCAAATTCCACCAGAGGGAGTATTATGATGTTATTTGGGAAGATCAATCCATAGATTATGATAGGGGAGGAGTTATATACATGGGATGCAATGATTGCCCCTTTTTTCGTACTCACTGACATCATCACTTTTGTGATTTATGGTGGTGATGGGATTGTTCTACTAAACATTCATGATATAAAATAAATCTTAGAACCTGAATCAAAAAGTAAGTTCACTATTTTTGAATGAATAACTAGAGTACCTATCACCACATCCCTATTGGGGTTCACTTGGGCAGTAGTGATGGAAATATATCGCCCCTACTACCTTGGAGGTTTTTATTTGCCTTTACAAACCCTTGGCTCATGGCACTAATTTGAAAGTTTCCCTGGTTCTTTGAAATTGTAGCAATGAAACAAACGTTTAGGTTCAAATAGAGCGTTCTGCTCCACTGTCGTAGCTGTGGGTCTTTCTTGCTGGCAATTAATAGCAAGGTGCCCTTCTCTTTCACACCTAAATCATTTCCTCACCCCCTTTAGGAAATTTCCCGGGTGCTTCTTTCTACACATTTGGCAAGTGTGGTTCTGGATCTTCTTAGCACCATTTTATTTATCCATCAGACCCCTATCATTGAATTCCACATTATTCTTCTTATCCTAACACCTGAGATTATCTGATCTCTATTTTGACCTTGGGGGCACATCAGACAGTTTCCTCATAGATGTCGAAGTCATGGATCGCCATCTCTTTCTGCAGGCAAGGTTTCTACCCACCAAAGAAGCGGTCAACCTTGCATTTAGGGGTAACAACAAATCTAAAGGCATATTTTTCTTGCCTTGTGATGTCTTCCTCGTATGCTCTGATATATTCATTGTCTTTTTTCTGGAGGGAAAGGAAGACCCTTTCCATCTTATGCTAGAGGGTGCACAAAAAGTATTTATCAAAAAACATCTACGAAAAATTCTTCCATTCCAATGCCTCAATCTTCTCCTTAGGCTTCTCATTTTTGATCAACATCCACCATTGATCTGCATCATCCTCTATATGATAACCAGCATGGATAACTTCTCTTGTTTAGAACTTTTAAGGATGAATATGATATTTTCAATGGATTTGATCCATTGTTCAGCGATTGAGGGATCAGATGATGCATTAAAAGTTGGAGGCCTTTGTCTCATGAAGCTCTCGATAACAACTTTTTCATTCATAGGGGGGCTGAACATTTCCTTTGACCCATGTTTCTATTCAAATCACGAGTTAACTGAGAGATATGTGTGACAATGTTCACGATTCCTCCTCCCATTGGATTGGGCATCTCATTAGAACAATCATCACATTGATCCTCACATCTATTGTTAGCCCAAGTCCTCCTATTACCGGCCATTGTCTGGAATAAAAATAATGTTAGGGGTAACACATAAATGGTCGTACAAAGAAAAAACTGCTGACTTATAAATAACTCTTATTTATTTAACATATAAATCTATTGCCTTCTGTCTATGTCATCACTGATCTGCTTTCTAACATATATTCTTTGGGGATTATTGTCTATTAATAATTGTTCATACTAAGGTTGTGAATTTACCAAATCATATCACCCAAGATTTTCATAACCAAGAGTGAAGAAAGGCCCATTTTCAGGCACTAGTACCCGTTCGAGTCTAGCTCAATGCTCTGTTTTCATGTTTTACCACTAGGATACATCAGTGCCATATCTGCCTCTACCTGATCATATCAAGAGATAGATGTATTTGCTTCATAAACCACATACTCAATACTCACCAAAAGATAGGGATCTTTTTTATACTTATTATTGTCTCTAATTCTATACTGTGGTTTTATAATCCCAATCCCCAAAATAACTAATACTATCCTTTAATACCAACTATGAAAACCTAGTTTTAATTACACAATTAATCATAATTTATTAAATAAACTTTACCTGATACAATATAAGATTGAGAGGTCTACTGTCTTTGCGGCTTAGGATAATTACATAAAAATAGAAAACATGAAAAACAACATATTTATTGAAAAAACTCTTTACATGACAACTACATTCCGTCGTACATAGCATTGCATGGGATAACCTGAGAACATGCATAAAAAAGGGTGAGCTATAATCCCTGGTAAAGGATTAATCATATAATAACATGAGGAATAAAATACATTTTAGAAAATAGGAATATCAATAGAGCACAAGAGAAGCATTAACACAAAGTCATGATGAAGCATGATAATCATAACATGGTAATGTGGCAACAACACCTAACATTGAATTAGCATGAGCCAAGGCTCATTGCACATGGAGGATGAGTAAACCATAATTGATCATGAATCATGAGTAAACCCTCATTACACATGTATTATCATGAGTAAAAACCCATTTCACATGATGTATCGTGAAACTATACTTTACCAAATTTATTAGAGTGCTATTAGGGCGCACCCTACTGAAACATTTCATTTCATGAATAAGTGTTCCACATGGATCATAAAACATTGACTCAATCAACAAAATCATTTATTTCATGGTAAATGAATGTGTAATACACACATGAAACTCTTTAAACAATATGTAAATGTGCATAAAGGTGACTACCCTTGATAGAGAAATGGGCATGGTATTCACTACACAATGACTTTGGCTTAGAAAAGCGTGGTGCAATTTCGGCAACATAACCGCGTGACATTAGAACTCATAAAAATGGTTGATGAGAGAGAAAGGGTTGTCTCAACATATTCACATTATATGTTGTGTATGGGGGTCATATTGATATGTTTCCCAACAAATGTAATTGAATTTATATTCATGATACAAAGCAATTTATTGAATGTAAATTAGGAGAGAGATTTTTTTTTCGGAATTTCGGCATAGTGACGGGTGTACATGGGATGCATTTAATGAGAGAGAAAGGGTAATACCACCATTCAAACATAAAGAGGGCAGTATGGGGAAAATGAAAAACCAGACCCCAACATTTATAATTGAAATTAAAATGGCATAACAATTTAAATAATATTGGACAAAAATGAGAAAGGAAGAAAAAACCTTACTTAGAAGTGTGCTTCCAATGGCTTGAGAGAATCTTGAGAGAGGATTCTAGGTAGCTTCGGGAAACATGGGAGGATTATAGTGAGAGGAGGGATGAGGTTGGATGAACTCCAAAGTAATATAGTGAGGAGGAAGTGGGAGATTGTGTGGGTTTATATAGTAAAGGTGAGGGAATTCTTTGTTATTTAGGTTTGGGACACCCCACATTAAACTAATCCAAAACACAAACAGCCCATGGTTTTCCCATGGTTTTTGGCAAAGGGAAGTTGAAAAAAATATTTTATAATGAAAAAGTCCTAAATTTTTAAAATAAAGTGTTTTTATATGTGGAGGTGAGTCACACTCCCAAGGAAAACAATTTAAAAAAACAAAATGTTTAATAAATCTTGAAGGGTTCACTAAAACTGTTTAAAATTAATCAAATAAACACAAAATCACATTATTTTACTAGTAAAACATATATTGGCCGAACATAAATTTTATATTATTTTATTACATCACCATTGGGTCATTATGATGTCATAAAAAACATTATATATTTAAACTGTATTTAAATTTTACCCAAAAAATTTTCTGTCTCAGAAAATTATAAAAAATTCAATGGTTGATAATTTCGACATCCAGATTCCAGAAATAATATTCATTTTATATAAGTAATATTATAAATATTTTAATTTTCACTTTTAAAATAAAAACCAATATTTATCGAAAATTCAAGGGTTTTGACAAAAATGGATTTCAAGCGTTAATAAAAATTACAATTGTATTCATAAAATTATAAGATTATTTATATATAATAAAAATTATTTTAGTTATAATAATAATATTTTTTTACAATATTATTTAGTTATAAAATCCATTAATGCATCAAAATAGTTTTCTTAGTTGAATATTAACTTAAAATACTATTTGTTCTTTAAAACTATTTACAAGGTAACAATAATAAAATAAAAGTATATTCATTATTATATATAAAAATAATGTACATAACCAATGTGCTAGGGTCTTTTTAAATAACCCCTTAATACAATATCATAAGACCGAAGGGTGAGGTTTGTGATAGTGACAAACTCATGGAGTGGTTCAGATAATATAGCTCGGGTGGGAATCTCTATCAACTTCCACTTCTCCCATAGGTGGTTATGCTCAAGATTAACATGTTCAAGCTCAACATTAGCTTGGTAAAGAGCACAGCCTAATGATGCCACCTCCGTTCCAAGCTCTGACAAATGGGATTTGTATGGGGTACATCTACTGGAAGAGGCCATCGCATCATTTTTCTGAGTAAATTGGATTTGTTAAAGCACTATATTTATTCTAATCATGTTATCAACGTTCAACTACTATATTATAAACTGTCACAATTCATAACATAAAACCATAATTGTTGAAATTTTATATAAACATTTTACATAAAGAGTCATTTAATTAGATCAAGAGGGATTTACATTAATGAATGTTTGGGTCCTTACAATTAATATTTAAATAAAAAAAATTAATCAATCATTTTTTCCTTTTACATTTCATATTGAAAAATCAATGGCCTTTTGACTCATCATAGATTTATGGTTTTATAATGGTAAACAACCCAATGGTCATGTTTAATATCAGTCGTTTTCCAAACAAGGTATTTGTTTTCTCCTCCATTTCTATGTTTTTCAATATGGAACCCCAGAATGTGTTATCTCATATGGCCTTTTCCACTTTCCTTTATCCATTTTATGTTTTATATTTTATTGAGAATTGTTTTGATGTCGGATTTCAATAATGGTATTTTTAAAATTCAAACCCCAGTTAACAGGACTAATTTAAAAATATAACATATTTAATTTTATAAAGGTGGATAGAATTTATCATCCTACGATTTTAAAATGAAACATAACGTTTGATAGCATGTAAGATACACCCCAGCAAGCTTAAAAAAACAACTCAATATTACTATATAAATTCCATAGTTATAACCTAGCCATTAAATTAGAGGTGTAACGACCCAAAGTTTTTCAATTAAATTTAACTTCTTAAAATTATGACATAAAATCACATGAAATCAAAACATAATGAACAACTAAGTGCTAAGTTACCTTTAAACATAATTTTTTCACTCCTGTATTGAAAAGTTTGAAAATTTGACATTCACGGTTGTGTTCAAGATGTTTTTTTGGAGTCTAATGAAATAGAAATAATTTTCGGTGAATTGTTACATACCCTTTGGAATAGTAACCTACCCTTATGAATAGTAATATGACCCTTATGTATAGTAAATAATCCAACATAAGAGTAACCTTACCCATGAATAATTAAATAAAATTTAGACATCTTAGAAAGTGACAATTTTACCTTAGTAAACGTTTTGGTATTTTGTAAGTCATAAATAATTAATTATAATTAATTAATTGATTTAAAAGAAAATGTATTTTATTAAAATGTGTTCATTAATTATAAAATCAATTTATTATAATTTTTAGATATTTTTATAAGACCCTACATAATTTTTAAAAGCTGTATAATAACAGTTTTAATTTTAAAAACTGTTTCTTAAGTAAATTATGATTTAAATTAAATATTAAATTAATAATATTTAGAATTTTGTTTTTGAAAAATGGACTTCATTTTTGGATTCTAAATATTGAAAAATGTTTGGGGTATATTTTTTGGATTTTTCTAAAACACTTGGAATTTTGGTGAATTGTAAAATACATTAATTTACTGTATAAATACATTATAAATAAAACCCAATATTCCTGACTTCACAAGTGATGTAAGCACCAAATATCAAACTCACCTGACTTATTTACTATTCCTAGTCAGGGATGACTCAATATTTCTTGTCTTAGGAGAAATTAATAAACTAATGAATTTTATATTAAGGAAACCCCTCTCCCCTCTACTATAAAAACCACCCATCACACCCTCATTTCCTCACACCTCAAAAGCTCCAAGCCTTATCTAAACTGTAGAAAAACATCCTCCCTATCCCCTATCCCACGTTCAAGTTCTGATGTCCTCATCAAAATACCACACCTAGCTTCCTTAAGGAGGATCCCAAGAGGATGATTTAAGAGGTAATTTCTCTCCCCCTTCTCTTTTATATTCCTTTCAAATTCACGTTCATTTCTTGATCTCTACCCATCTATCTTCATCAAAATGGTATTGTAACTCCATTATTATAAATATAATAAAATTCTATGATGAAAATGGGATATTATATCATCAAACCACCTTTCCCTCTTCCTTTTATTTTACTAAAGAGAACATTGTTCTTGAGGTGTAAATTTATCACCTTCAAGAACTACATGCTTTCTCCTTCCATTTCAACCTTGTGATCTGGTCATGAAACAATTTTTATGGTTTAAAAATAACATTTTATATGTATTATATCATATTTAATGTTCTGGAACAATCATATGACCATATTTCTATTGATGAAATAAAAATGCCCATTATGATCGAAAAATTGATCAAATTAACCCAAACAATCATCATTTAATTATTTTCTAATGATACATCCACATGGATATAATATAATTCATTATAAGATCATTATAACTCCTATAATATAATTAATTACATTAAATATTAGTGTTGTATGTTTAACAATGTTCTACCTGAACATCAATTTTAGAATACAAGTGAACCACTCAAGAAAACCATAAAAACAAACATTCCTGAACAATGTTTTAAAACTCTAAAACTAATCCAAAGGCACATAAAATCACATAATGAAACCATAATTAACTATATTAATATTCAAAAGGTTCCGGATTTATTATTAATTAATATAATGTCATTATTCTGGACATTAAAGAGAAGTAATCATTCAAATACAAGGTAAGGGGAAATTCTCGAACCAAACATTCATCTTTTGGGTTCTCCCTCTTTCATTCCATTTTTATATGGTTACTCCATAAAGATAATTTTTTCATAATTTTCTATCATTTTATAGTATATACATGTTTAATACCACTATTTATGTCAAACAAAATATTTTCCAAATAAACTCTTCTTTTAAGAACTCGCCATTTACTTCTCATTCAAGGTTAATGGTTCTTGTATCAAGTATGTTATTCTCTCTTTTTTTGGGAACCCAAAGTTTATGAATTTTTTCTTCTGAGATGTAACCCATTCGTTTCAATGGGTTAGTTATTTTAACTTTTGATATATGTTCCATGTGGAAAGTTTTATGATGATAATGTTATGATGTGACGGGTGCGCCTGGAATTAAATAGCATAATATGAATGATTGAATGTGACATGTACACCCATAATTATACAGCACCCAAATGCTACAGGTAAATTGATGAATCTCATGAGTAGATGTAAATTGATGTGTGTAAAATATTCTAGCATGGTTCACGAGTTTTTTTGGTAGTTAACCAATAAGACACGATGTTTCATTTTTATGCATTGCCACATTTCAAGTCTTATATTTTTTCTTATTTTCATGATTCATGATCTTTTTCCCATGTTATTATTATGCTCACCCCATGATATATTTTTCTTATCTATCTTCTTATTGGGATTCTATCTTACCCCTTTTGATGTATATCCTTTGGTGTATACATGTAATAATGAGTGTACAAGTTCCAATAAGAAGATAGAGAAGAAGAAATTAAATAAATGCTTATGCTTGATGTTGTAATTGTTATGTGTGGTCCTAGTTTCCCTATGAAACTAAACCATTGGATCCTCTATGTGTAATAATATTTTGTTTTTTATCTTTAAATTGTTGTAACAGTAATGTATGAAAATGTTGGGTCGCTATTGTTTGTATCAGAGGAAAGGTTTAGTTAATTTGGGAATTAGGATTAGTAAACCCTAGAGAAAACCTATAGCATGAGACTATGTACAAATATTCCCATAAGAATATTTATATAGGGATCCCATATGTTATGTTTTTGGTATAAATTGTTTAAATTAATAAGTGATTCATGACTTTCTTAGTTAGGTTTTGTTCTAACGTTTTCTATTTTAGAAAGTGGTGGGAACCAGGAAAAATCAGGCAAAAAACTCATGCAAGGGCCAATGCAACGATTGACCGAATAAAATCGCCAATGATTTTGGGGTTTGATTTAAAAACATCATGGAGATGATTACACAATTATCTCAGGATATGAATTATAATAATAATAATAGGGAATGTCCTCCTTCAGCAAAGAGGGTGCAACTTGCTATCAAATTTTTTTATGCGGCAAGGACAAACAATGTTTAGTGGATCTTCTGATCCACTAGTTACGGAATAGTTGGTCAACTTCATAGAGAAGATATTTTTTGTGCTTCACTGATTTGAGAAGTAGAAGGTTACTCTAGTTGTTTATCATCTATATGAAGAATCTGATCAATGGTGGGCTTTGATTAAGAACACCAAGACACGGGGGGAAATTGAAGAGATGGAATGGGAAGACTAAAAGATAATGTTTCTTAACATGTGTTTCCCAAGAACTCTTTGCACAAATATGGAGAGAGAATTCATAGAGATCAAGCCAAAATAAGGATAATCTATCCCAACCTATGAAGAGAATTTCACAAGGCTTGAAAGGTACGCTTCAGGGTTTTTTATCAATAATGATAGCAAAATTGATAAAATCGTTAGTGGATTAAAACCAAACCTTCTAAAGGTACTTGAAATTCAAGAATTTGGGAGTTATGAAGAATTTTATTGATGTTCCCTCAATTTGGAGATGGAGTTTCGAGAATGGTCCCATGGAAATGGGGATAAGAAAAGAAAGATGGAGTTTCAAGCTGTAGGATCTAATAACAAAAGTGGGAAGAAAACTCAACGACCCACATGCCAAAAATGTAGAAATTGCACCATGGGAATTATATCAAAGGGGCGGGTAAATGTTTCAAATGTGGGAAAGAATGAAACCATGCTCAAGAGTGTCGAAAAGACATGAAAAGGAAGAAGAATGTAGCTGACGAAAGGAGTGAACCACTCATGGTTCAATGTAACAATTGTAGGGAGCTAGGGCACTATGAAAACCAGTGCACTAAACCTTGAGTTCTTGAGGGTAATCAGCATCAGCAACCACCAAATCCAAAGGAACAAGGGAAGTCTTATGGCATCACTACTACATAGGTGGAGCATTATAATGAAGTCATACATGGTATACTTCCTATTCAATAAAGAATGGAAAAGTTTTATTTTATTTTGGTTCGATGAATTCTTTTATATCATGCATGTTTTCTAGAAATATAGAATCGAAGCCCCAAACCGTGAAGAAGAGATACATATAAAAACACCAAGTGGTGCAATCATTGCAATATAAGTGTTTGACAGTTCTCTTGTGGGTTTAAGTGGGAAGATTCTTCCGGAAAATCTAGTAATACTTACTTCGGTTTAATTCGACGCTATAATGGGAATGGATTGGCTCTTGTTATATAGATAACATATCAACTGTCGTGAAAAGGAAATATCTTTTCATATTCTGAACCATCCAATTCTCTGCTACATATTCATGTAGGATCATGAATCTCTGAAAAACCCTTCAATGGTGTGGGTGTTGATTCTCTTTGAAGAAGAATACCTCTCCCAAATGTTTGAGTTGAACGAAAGTGCCCATTTGAGGAAATTCCCATTGTGAGGGAATACGATGATGTATTTCCTGAAAGGTTACCCGGAATTCCCTCGGATCGAGAGGTGGAGTTCTCAATTGAACTCATACCCAGAGCTACTCCTATCTCGAAGTGTCCCTATAGGATGGATCATATCAAACTGGAGGAGTTAAAGAAGCAGCTGCAAGAGTATCTGGACAAAGGGTTCATATTCCCTAGTGAATCACCTTAGGGTGAACCAGTTCTCTTTGTGAATTAGAAGGATGGAACAATGCGGCTGTGTATCGATTATTCATAACTCAACAATATCACCATAAAGAACAATTATCCTCTCCCAAGTATTGATTACTTGTTCGACCAATTAAGAGGATCTCAATACATTTCAAAGGTGGACCTTCATTCTGGATATCATAATGTAAAGGTGAATAAGGAAGATATTCAGAAGACTGACTTCCAAATAAGGTATGGGAACTATGAGTTTTTGGTTATGCCCTTTGGACATACTAATTCCCTTACATTCTTCGTGGATTTGATGAATAGAGTCTATAGGCATTACATTGACAAAGTTGTGGTAGTGTTTATCGATTATATTCTCATCTTCTCTAAGAGCAAGGAGGAATATCAAGAACATATAAGACTTGTGTTAGCGACTTAGAGAAAAGAGAAGTTGTACACCCAGTTCATAAAGTGTTACTTTTGGATGAAACAAGTCATGTTATTGAGACATCTGATCACAATTGAGGGAATTTCTATGGATCCTTCAAAAACAAAGGCGATTGAGGAATGGCCCAGACCCTCTAGTGTCACAGAAATCCATAGTTTTCATAGATTAGCTGGGTACTACCGACGTTTTGTGAGATACTTATCACGATTTTCAATCCCACTAGCTAAGTCAACAATAAAAGGGGTAATTTATGTCTAGATGGAAGAATGTGAGGGAATCTTCAAGGAGCTAGAGAGAAGGCTGATCACTTCACTTGTACTCACACTACAAAAAAGTGGATAATGTTTTGTGATATATAGTGATTCATCAATGAAACGATTGTGTTGAGTACTCATGCAAAATGACAATGTGATAGCCTATGCCTCACGACAGCTGAATATCAATGAGCATAACTACCCGACACGTGATCTAGAGTTGATAGCTGTGATTTTTGCCATGAAAATTTGGCGGCACTACCTTTATAGTGAAATGTGTGACATATATAACAACCACAATAGACTAATGTTTAAATTCACACAAAATGAGATCAACATTCATCAAAGGATATGGTTAGAGAAAATAAAGGATTACGATTTCTCTATTCAATATCATCTTAGAAAGGCGAACACGGTAGTTGATGCTCTATGAAGAAAAGAACCTGCTACTCTATCCATGCTGCAGATTCAGAAAGTCCCTATCTTAATGGATATGCAGAGAATGGATTTGGAATTCATAAGGGCAGGGGATACATCCTACCTTTTCCAAATTATTGCGCAATCTTAGATTTAATAGGTTATTTTGGATCCTATAGGTTATTTTGGATGCAAAATAATTGATTCATGCACAACGACATCCTGAAGTTGGCGACAAATTGTACGGTCGATTGTGGTCATGTACCTATGGATTAATGACTGCTATATTTTTATTTGAAATTTAAGTTATGATTTGGAATGTATGATCATATATCATAAGCAATCTCTTATAGTATAATTTTATAGGTTCATCATTGGGGCTAGCCAAATAATATTTATTTCTCACCCCTTATATATGCATCATAATTTATATTCCCACATTATGTGTACTTTCATGATGAGAATAGATGCATAATGGAACAAGATGAGAGCTAGGATTTCATGGATGATGGGGATGCTCATGTGGAGTTGACTGGATAGGCTCAAGCATTATAATATGGTACTGGAGATCATGTATTTTATATGGCCCGAAGTTTGGAATAGGAATTGTTTTAGTTATTTTTTAGTTATTTATTTTGGTATAACTGATTCTCCCAATGGTATATCAGTATTGTATGTATATAATGGTTATTCAATCCTTTATTGTATTTTATTTTATTAAAAAAAATTATTTATTTTTACTTATTCTCACAATTCCATTTTTTTTGAAGGGTGTTTTGTTATTTACTTCTGGTTGTGCACTTTGATATAGGGGTATAGTCCTCTAACAATCTATCAAAGACCCCTGAATCTAGTTAGTATCCTTTGGATTAAGAGGAGGCATGCTTGAGTTCTTGTGGTGAACTAACTCAGGGAGTAGTTTTTATGTCATTTGGTTATGGGCATTACATGAAGTGATGGAGGTGGTGTACTTTTACAATTGAGGTGACAGAAAATATTGAAATTTCATAAAATATAAAAATTAATAAGACTAATCTTGATCCAAATAATTACTAATTTTCATGAATTAGAACCTAGGAGATGATATGGTGAAAATATCACCATCCAATAATTGTTGGATACATTTACCTAATTTTTGAAAACATATCATTTGGTATAACCCCATAATTAACCATTTTTTCATTAACATTGGTAACCTATTTTTCTATTTTAAATGGGTATAATATTATATATAACATTACTATTAACTTATAAATGGATAGGAGATGTATTGGTACACATTATATTATCCTATCTGTCCTTACATTAATGCTTTATGATTTTATAATAATATAATAATTTATTATATAAATTAATTATAATTATTTCCAGTTTTTATACTATTTATTATATTTACCTTAATAAATTCCATAAGAAACCTTTAATTTAAAAAAATTACATAAATCCCCCAAAATTTCATGCTCATCTATATAAATTTTGGATCACCTTGATTAAGTTAAATTATAACAATTATAGTATTTCTAATATCAATAATTTAAATGAAAAATTATTCTTTTTTAGAAACACTTTTAAGGAAAAAGTGAAAACCCACACATCTAGAATTAAATCCAAACCAAGAAAATAAAAATAACCCCAAGCATAACCAGGCTCTGCCTCTCCCTAGCAAGTGCAGCTTGTCAACTAAAATCCACTATTTGATTCTTCGATAAATTTAATAATTACTACATCAATATTGTGTAAATATTTAAGGTATATATATAATGACTATAATTTTTAAACAAATATACATCATGAATATAATTTAATTTGGCCCAAAATTACTATTTGTATTTAATAATAACTAATTTATTTCTCTATGTGAACACAAAAAAATTATACAAAACTAAGAGAGTGACATTTTTTCATATCATTTATTTTAGATAAAATCTCAGTCATTTTCATGGACAATTATCCATAAAAAACTAATGGTAGAGCCTATATTGATAAGGGTATAATATAATTAATCCAGTATTAATTAATATGAATAATTATGACCATATCACTTAGTTTCAACCAAGATATATCTAATATTTCCTTTGTTGAGGTGATAATTTTTACCAATTTTATTATTCATTTTAACAAAAAATAAAAGGATCTTATATACCGGATTTGATCCTATTATATCTAAATAGAAAAATAAATTATTAATGATTTAATTTCTAAAATATTATAAAATTACATTTATATAAATTCACAAAATTCAATGAAAATAGTTTTTAGAACAATGTGTTTTATCCACAAAATTATTCTCATACAATAATCATGTAAAAAATGATTCAAATGAGTTTAATTAGATTATATTTAGTAAAATAATACTTATGTTACTTTGAGGTCCAATTCATATCAAAATTATACATTATATGGCAATGAAAATGAACTTTTTCATAAAAATTTGTATTTTTCAATATTCACTCAAAAATCAACATTTCCAAAAAAATATCAAAATTTTACCCAAAGTTATTTTATATATATTAAATCCATAAATTTATTTTATTTTACACAATATATTCTGTAAAATTTACAAAAAATATTTATAATATTCTCTAAATAATAGTTATTTATATTTTTTAAAGAAACATGAAAAATAAAAAGACATTACTAAAAATTGAGTGATTAATTACTATGGGTTTATATTTAGTAGAGATTTTTTATAATTAATTTATTAGTAAATCATATTCATACCATCCAATGAGGAATATTATGAATAATAATACTTTAAAGAGTATATTTTTGATCACTTAAAGTCATGGCTTCATGTAACACATGACATCAGAGGTGTTAGTTGTATTTTGAAGACAGTTTTTATACAATTGTAGGGTATTACATAAATATACACATAATGATATCCTAGAATACATAAGGAACTATTTTATTTTTTAATATTAGATAAATTATAAATTATCTTTAATCACAGATACAAAAACATAATGTTAATACATCATAACATTCAATGAAATTTCATTTATCATCTAATACTGATCTAGATTACGTGGGGACGCACAGAAAAATGTGTCTTCTATAAATCCCTGTAAAGGAATAATAAATTCATAAAATTATAAAATGGATAAATTTGAGTCTATAAGAATGTAATGTTGAAATAAAATGTTGAGATTCATATACATGAACAACAAATAATGATATATAATGATAACGTCAAGGAAACATTAGAATGTATCAACAACTTAAAACATGACATCGAAATAGCAAGTCAAGGATAACCATCGAGTTGTCATAAAATAATGTATTTCTGGATAACACCCTATCCTTCATAAATTATGTATCATGGGGTATGAAAATTTCTCAATTCATTGGGGAGATATTTAATTTTCACCCAACCAGTCACATTAATATCATATTCCCAAAATTCTATCACACATGTATTTCACCATATTTAATCCTGTTATTAAAGACACTATCTTACAAACATGGGGGTAGAAACTAAATTAAGTATATTTGTTACAAGATGAATACACTTGAGTGGAAATTGTTATGAGTACTCACATAGAAAAAATTCATGTAAAATCGTAGAATAATTCAAAAAACATATAGGTGTACAGAAAGGCTAATGGAAGGGTTTAATGATAGTAAAAGGTTTCATATATTTACTTTGGTATCATAATGATAATAAAATATGATAAAAAACATATTTAAATACGTATTGTTGGAAAGAGAAAGGTCAAATACAAATAATGTACATGAACAAAGAGAAGGTAGAGAATACATTACCTTGAGAGAATTATTAAGAATGATTAGTAATAGAATCATAAAAGCATGAAAACACATTGCGAGGGATTTTTAGAGGTATAGAAAGATAAAATTAGATCATTATTGTTTTTAATTGAAGTGGAATTGGAGGATTGGTGGGTAATTATAGGGAAAATGGGGGAATTCTATAATAATTTCTAATCCTAGGTTTTGGACTCTATGTGATAAAATAATCATAAAATTTATTGATTTGTTCACATGATTTATCTACAAATTAGTGATTTTAAATAATAAATTATCCTAAGAAAACAATTCAGTAGAATAATACCATTTGTTACATGAATGTGATTCATGTTTATAAATAATTGTTTTTAAAACATCAAAATTTAATATAGGTTTTGAATGATTCATTAAAGATTTAAAAATTAAAAAATTCACTTCAAAAAACACATTATATTTAATAGGAAATGTATTTTTTATTTTTTAGATTAATTGTAATTATTAGATCCCTTTTTTGAAATTATGATGTCAAAATAAGTTCAATATATTTATAAAATATTAAATTTTTACCAAAAAAATCAAATCATTAGGAAAAATATGGAAAATTAACCATTGGATAATTTCAACATGATTTTTTTCCAAAAATAATACATCTTTTACCAGATTAATTTTCTAAATATAATAATTTAATCCTTTAAATATAAATTTATGTTTATTAAAAGATAATAAATTTTTGACAATAATAACTTTTTTACCCATCTAAAAAATACATTTGAATTCATTAGATATTATAATCCATTTATATAAATAAATTTCATTTAATTATAATTTTAATTTAAAAAATTATTTTACAATTGATTAATATAAGAAAGCATGGATTAGACATGAAGTCAATACACATGAAATTCTACCATAAATAATTTCATCAAGGTTTAATTTTTTAAACTAGTAGCTTGCCTTCGTAAATGGTAAAGCCTATTAATTCCATCTCCCTTTGATGTTCCGATAAATGGGATTCAAAAGGTATGATCCTATGAGCTAAGGAAATAGATTATTCCTTCTAATTAAATTAGATAATATCAAAACCCTTAATATTAAATAATATTAATGGTCAAAGTAGAATAACCATATTATTAATGGTCACATTTACAAATTATATGTTATTTCTGATATGTTAATTATGAAAACATTTTATAACCATCCAAAATAAATAATTTTTGTGTATTTTCAATAAGTAGTTTACTTAATAAGTAGTTTATTCATTCAAAATGGAATTTATTATATAGATATCTTGTTTATTATGTCATATATATCTGGGTCAAATTTAATTAAAAAGTAAATAGAAAACTAGAGATTCTGAAAAACTAGTCCTAAGGTCTCTCATAATATCATCCACCATGATCTATCCCAAATATACACACCAAACATCTAGCATAGTTCTCTTAAAGTTATCCATAACTGATACCATAATGTTTTATCAGGATCCCATGTTTGACCAAGTAGGGTTTGAATAAAAATTACTAGGCCACAACCAATTTTTCCACTAAATATACTAAATTTAAGAACATCTCAAATTGATGTAAAATAATAACAAGTCAATGAAAAAAAAATGGTCAATGATCTTATGGTTCCCTGGATACACATGAGGTTGTACATTCCATTTTTAGTTATTCTGATTTGTCAAATATATCCAGACGCATATCTCAACCAAGGGTCAATATAGCACCCTACCATAATACCCATAGACATATACATAACATAATGTTTAAATAATTTCTGACTATGAAAACCACATTTTCCATCCTGAAGAACAATGTCACATAATCACTCACAACATGTATGATAAGTTCCCACCATTGGCATATTATCACACCATCACTACCTGTATGTTAGATTAGAACCTAGAGAAGGTATAATATCAGATCGTTACACACTACTGGAATGATAAGTTCCCTCCTTGTAATACATCTCACATCATCATTCCACAAAAGTAGGATAATAACACTCCCTAGGTATCATCTAATATAACCACTCCCCATAGGTCAAATAATTAACTTCCTTGGGAATCAACTTATATCATCACTCGTATAACACATCATCTATCACATCTATGGTTGGATAATCACCCAAAAAGTATTTATTAATAAACATAGTTTCAGTCTTCACAATTTAATAAGATTCATAAATTTGATTTAAAACTTTTAGCATAACCATGTGATATAACATTAACACATTTATATGTAGAAAAAAATATTATTGGGATTAGAATTATAGTTTCCAAGGGTTTGGAACCCACCAAACCTAAACATTTGTATAGGTCTCAAAAAATTGGTCACAAACTCAAAAACCCAAGGTGGATCCTATGTGATAAAAACATTAACCATAGGATTTGATATAATTTGATATGATCCAAGTTATAATTATCTTTATTTACATCATTTATATAAGTTATTCATTACACATCATAATAATCATGAAATCCAAAGAATTTAAGGGTTAGTTTATTTGAGGATAGATTACATAAGAAACTAATTTTATGATAATTGTGATCATATATCCATAATAGTGCCACGTTAAACTCACCTATTAGATTTTCATATGTTATACTCATCTTAAAAAAATGTGGAATGGAAAAAAATAAAACATTTTGAGGAAAACTTATTAAGGGATACCATATATATATATATATATTATCAATGGTTAGATCATAAGAAATTTAGTAAATGTGATCATGTGGGAAATACCATATTATGAAGAACAAGGAAAAAGAAGTGTTATCCTTAAATTATGTAATTATGACATGTAATCTAAAATTATTAATCCTAAAACATTGTATAAATGTATAAAATCATGATATAATAGACATGATCCTTTTCGCATAACAATAATTATATAACATAGAAATGCAGTTTAAAAAATAAGCCTAAAAATAATAAAATAGTGGACCATAAATTATATTGTATTTCCCATAGTGGACCAGACATTACTTTATGATTCTAATAGTGGATAAACTGTTATATCTTGTCTTCCATTGTTAATCATGAAACAAGAACAATTTCATATAGAAGATCAAGAAAAAAACATGTTTCCCATAGTATAACAAGTGTCATTAACTATTTACAATTATTATATTTTTATATATACAGCGTTACCCAATTCATTATAGGGTTATTAGAATGCACCAATATTGTAATAATCATCAATACATATGTTTTACAAAAGAATGATTTCATATATCAGGACACCAAGAACCCGAAATTAAGTCACTAAAAAGGATTATCTCATTAATTAATTTTGAAGGTGATTAATATATCAAAAATATGTAAGAGATAAATATTTTAAATTTAAATAGTAAAACGGAATGGAAACATAAATGAGTGCTAAGAATACAAATTTATTTTTTTATAAAAAAAGCGTTTCTTATAACTTTAGAAAGGGCCATATTTTGGAAATTAAATAGAATGCATTAAAAAAATTACTTTTCGAAATAAATTCACATTAATTTTGAATTTTAATATATATATATATATATATAATATTTTAAATAAGGTAAATTGAATTTTTACTAAAATTGAATTCTAAAAATAATAATTAATATTGGACCCTTATAAAAGATAAAAAGGTTTAAAAAGGTAAAGTGAAATCATTTTTCGAAAGATTAAATTTAAAAATAATAATCAATATTGGATCCTAGATAATGATTTAAAGGTTTTGGAATGGTTATTTTTAATATTTTTTAAACTATTACTATTGAAAATATATTTAACAATAGTTCCCTTAAAAACATAAAGAGTTTCAAAAATGTCTACTGAATTGTTTTGATAATGTTATATTTCATAATAATTTTTGATAATAGAGACATGAAAAATGTATAATGATTAACTTGAGAAAATGTGGAGTGGAAGATATGACATAAAATAATGAAAGGAAACCCCTTTAATATTTTAAAAAAAAATTAGCTTAAAATGGAAATGGGGAATATAAACCATTTATTGGAAAAAAGGAAAATGGGAATATGGAAGTCACATGGGATAACACATGATTTTTTTTAAAAACAATAAACTTAATGGGACGACAATGTATAAATATGTAAGAGATATTATCATCAAAGTGAATATGAATTATTTAAAAAAATTCATTCTTTTATGTGGAAGAAATTAATTATGGAGGGATATTTTGTCAAAAAATTCATTTTCCTAAGAGTGAATGATAAAGTAATATATAAAATCTCAGGGTGAAAACATGAATCGTAGAACATTGAATTGAAAGATGAAACATTATGACACAATGAAATGTGGTCAGGTTAATAAATTCCATAAAAATTTGTGGTCCTTTTTAATCATAAACCAATGAATGATATAACATAAATGTATTTGTAATTCCCTTCAATCTTATGAAGTACGTTATAAAAGTACTTATATAGGAGTTATATATATACCACAAAAAACAAAATAAGTCATAGATTTGAAATAATTATAAATGAATGAAAATTTAATTTAGATTCAATTAAGTATTATTTATTATTTTAATATAATACACTTGAATTTTGGATCATTAAATTTAACATAAAATAAAATTAATGAATGAAAATTAATGATATTATATACCAAATAGGAAGAATACAGTTTATCTACTAGTTCTTTATTCAACCAATAATTATAAGATTGATAAAAAGGATAGAATTCTCATATATGAACACTATCCTTTAGGATTAGGGTATTATAGAAATAGTAAAGATTCTTATATTTGATTACATTAGAAAAAAAGTGGACAATTAAACTTAATATCAATTTTTATTAAAAGAATATTATGATTTTATTTAAAAACGCATTTAGTTCAAAATTGTTTTGGTTCTATTAAGAATAACCCCCATAGATGAATGTTAGACATTTATTTAGTTCTTAATCATCCTTATCCTTTGTGAAAAATATTTGATAACTAAGATGAGTAAAAATCACATTAAGCGATACAGAAGGAATTAAATCCATTATTCCATTATGAAAATCATAAAATCCCATAAAATATTATTCCTTTATATAAATAATTTTGAGCTCAAAAAATAAATAAATTATTTATGAAATAAAATTTACATCCAAAATATTTTCGAAAAACATCTCATAAAGAAGAATAAAGGAATTATTATTTTTCTTTTTATCTTAAAAACATTGGTACTCGTGAAAAAAATTTCTAGAAAAACATACTTTTACATCTTAAAAAGGTGTATTAACATTAAATTATACATTAGATCATTATAATACCTGAAGTAATAAAAAGTCTTCCATGAAAAAGAATTTTAAATAATATAATACAAATTTTGGAAACATTGGGTTTCATATTTATATCACTCATATATTAAATCTTTCAAGAACTATTAGAAATTTAAAAACCTATATTGTTAATAAAAATATATATTCTGCATAAAAAAATCATTACCTACTGCATTTGAGAGTTCTATCAGGCTCACCAATCATCCTGACAATTTTTCAAGGATCATAAAATAATTAAAACATAATATATAATACAATTTATAAAATTTCATAAAATTCACTATTTCATAGTTAAATAGAAACACTTTTGGGCTTTACGTAAAAAAAAATCTAAAAAATGTTTTTATTTAGAAAATAAGGAAACAAAATTACCATATGAATTGAAAATAATAGATTATTCGAAAAATTTAGAATCATGTTTAATAATATTTATGATTCTTAATAGTCATTTTAATAGGAAATTTAACATATGATGTATACTTTAAAAAAATTACTTTCACACGTCTGTAAACATTTTAAAAAATAACCACTTGGAAGAACTTATGATGAATACTTTTAAATTCTTCTGATGAAAATAGAATATGGTAAAAAATTAATCTTCAAATTATTTAGTTATAATAATAACCTACTTGAATCATTTAAAATTAATGGATATGGATAATAATGAATAATAAAAACATTAAATCATATGAAATAAGGTTTTATAGAAAAATACCTTACTATGAGTCTAACAAGCTATGTACATAAATTAAATCTTATATAATTTAATTATTTAAAATATTTACATTCCTAAATATATTTTTAAAGATTTATTACAACATTATTATCACATTACATAATTTTTTTAGTTGTATTATATTTTTTCTAAATTGGTTATGTTTGTGTCAAACATTTTTAGGATATTTAGTTCATAATACAATTGAAAAATTGCTCAGTTGACCATGGTCAAATGGTTAATTTTATAACATCATATACCTAATAAAAATATCAAAATAATAATCCTTTTTATATATTAAATAAAATGTTATAACTGTTCATGAATAGAGGAAATTATAAGTGAATCAGATCAATTATTAGAGATGGTAGTCCACACATACGCACGAGAAACATTACCATTTTCTAAAAAATTGAATGGTAAAGATGTAATTAGAATATTATCATCAAAAAATCATAATAATGGAATGAATATCATATATATTTAATGAGTTTATTACAATAACTATCACTATGAGGTGGTTTTGAAAAACAAAACATATCTCTTTGTGGAGGTTGTAGTCCAAACATATGAACACACATTATTTTCCTTTACCAAAAGATGTAAATGGAGACGAAAAATGTTGTTTTTCATAAACATAGTAAAATTTAATTTTATAGAATATATTTATGATTTCTTATAAGTATTTTGGTTTATGATTTTAAGGGATGTAAGATGTGGTAAAAATGAAAACACTTGGATAATAATTATGAATATTCATTGGAAACCCATATTATTCATACAACATAATACTCATAGGTTTGTTTTTTTGGTTAGAATAGCACCTCTCCAAAATTGGGATGGATTTTAGGTTGGTATATGGGATTGTGTTGGCCAAACTAAATGGATGAAGATAAGTGAATAATGGAGGATTGAGAGTTCTCTTTTTTAAGTGAGGAGAGTGACAATTATGTAATTTTTCAAGGTTTTAAATTAATATAATGTATTATTCAAGGTAAATTTTACTTAATAAATACCATATTTACTAAAAGATGATGAGGGACTAGATCCTCTCATATAAAAATATTTATGATTCGATTTTTTGATTTTATCACTTAGTTCATACATGGATTAACTCATTTTTTATTTTACCATGGAGACATATTTTTATATGGGTGTCCAAACCGGATCCTACCAGACCATCCTAGGTTTTTTCAGGTCAGGCTAGGATACAAGTGGGGTATGTTATAGTTATGTTACAATAGGTGGTGTCTAGGTCGTGTTTGGTCGAGTCATGGGTTGGAAAAATTCTGACCCAACTTGACACGACCGACCAAACCATAGACACACACACACACACACACACACACAGATATATATATATATATATAATAAGTATCCACTAAACATCTATATTTATTGATATAAATTTAATAAAAAATAAAAAACATTGATAATTAATTTTTAATAATTTATAATAATTGATAATAATGAACAACAATTTATACTAAATAATAAATATTAATTATCAAAAATTAATAATAATTAGAAATAAATATTATGCTCTAATAATTGAAATATAATATAAATATACCATTTTAATTAAATTATATTGATTTTATATTTAGTTAATATATATTTATATTTTTTATTTATAATATTATATAATATTATGTTGACATTAAATAACATTATATTTATATTATATAACGTTTAATTTATTGAAATATAAACATTATATAATGTCAATATAACGTTATAAATATTTTATATATCATTTTTTCATTATAAAATGTATTTAAATGTTATAAAAAAATTTATTTACATTATATATATATATTATGTTTATCAATAAATATTAATTATTAGCTATTATTATTGTTTTAATTTAATCAATTGGTCTACACTTTTCGTTATTATTATTTTATGTATTTTTTAAGTAATGTGACCCAAAACCAATTGACCCTCCATTGGTGTAGTTGGGTTAGGGCATTAAAAAAATGGATGTTACATGACCTAAACCGAACTGACATCTTTTGATTAGGTAGGGATAAAAATACCCCTAGACAAAACCCCTCCCGACACATGGTCACCCTTCAGTTTTTCGATATTAACTATTCATTATAACAAAAAATGAATTTTTACACATTAATAAATTTGAACCCATTGATTCCAAATATGAAAATAATTTAATTTATTTATTTTGAATAATTATAAGATATTATTTATAATGATAATGTGGAAAACAAAATTTAAAAATGTTTTTGTTTTCGATAATATATTTTAATGCCTAGAGATGAATTTATTAAAAAGAATGTATTATGTTGTTTCATATGAAATTTGTTGTATTTTTTCAAAGAAGACTATTTTTACATTAAATTTATCATAAATTAGAATGATTAATTTTATGTACTTGATAATAAAATGGAATTTTTTTTAAAAAAATTATTTACTCACTTTTAACCCAAACAACATTTTTTAAACAAAATTACTAAAATACATACTAATATAACTTTTATGTTATCATATAAAACATTAATTCCAATTTATAAAATTATATATGTAAAAAAATTATTAATTTAACTATTAATAAAAACCATATAATAAATGAAAATATCATTAGATAGAATAAAAATATTTTTTCAGTGATTTGAAATTTAATATAGAATTATTATAATTTACGTAAATCCTTAAAATTTATCATGAATATTAAAAATACATGAAATTGATATATTATATGCATTACCTGGGTTTTAAAATTATTTCATTCTTAATGAAATTGTGTGCTCATTATTTTTTTCATCGCTAAAATATAAAGATATATTATTCTTGCAAATCAATTTCAAGTTCCCATGTTTCTACCTCAATTATGTGGATCATAAAAAAACATTAACTTGGTCAGTTTTCATATCCAATAAAACCAACAATCTAAGATCTTGAATTTTCATGATAACTTCCCCAGAAAACATATTTTCGTCTATTTATACTACATTCAAGATCCAAATATGTGGTACCACAACCTCAACTATAGTATCCTAAAGAACGTGCATACATTGTTAATTTTTCACAGATACAAGGGGTTACAGTTCAAAAGAACTAATGAGTTAGTTAGTTTTGAAGAACCAAATACATAAATTATACCTTTTTTATATTGTAATTAAAAAATAAAAATAAATACACAAAAAATTCAATGAAATGAATCCTTGAATACATATTCAAATACTTCTTCGTCATAACCTAGGGAAAAGAAGAACAGTGAGGGTGATATGAAATTGTCACAATTGACTATGTTCATAGGATGATATCATGAATCAATAAATAACAATCATTATCCAATAAAAAAATAGAATACACATTTCATTTGACCAATAACAGGGATATCCTAATTATATGATGAATTATAAATATATAATGGTAAATAACTGGACACATGTGTCATTTAATTAGTAAAGTGATAATGAAATGAATTGATATATAATATCATTTTTATAATATATAGTATAATAATAAAAATAAATTATCAATGATGGAAATGAATAATTAATGGATGTCAAGATCTGAGGCATCATGATACCTATACCATCGATACCATTCACAATACTGTTCAGAATGATAGGTAGAAACTTAATTATGTTGGATAAAAATTTGTCCCATTAAACATGTTTATGTATAGAGGTGAAATATTATTATAGTCCAGACCCATAATCGCATGTCCAAATAATTCCACATATATCTAATAATAAATTTCATTCCAGAATAATATCCCTTATAAATTGCCAACATGCCTGTAAGAAATTTGTAAAGGCTATTTCTTGGAATCCAAAAGTCCGAGGATCAAATAAGGGAATAGATAAATTTCCTGACCACTAGAACAACATTGTTGCATTAATGTATCTATGGATGAACTATTGTATCGGTGAAAATATATCAGTTGAGGCACTGCAGAAGGAACTATACCAGTGGTGGTACTATATTATGTACTGTATCACCATGGGTACTATAGAAATACTATTTACCAAAGGGTAAATTGGGCCAAAAAATGGTCTTTTGTGCCTTTTATATTGGATTTTAAACCCTTAGGTCTTTTGGATATGTAATGGGTCTCCCTACACCAATTCAAATACTGAGGTCTTTCATTTAATAACAAAAATTTGGTTTTGTCCCAAACATAAAAAAATATCCCTCATAAATAAATATTTTCATTTAGTAAAGAACTCAAATTTATCAATATTTCACAATTTATATAAATATAATTTAAAATAAACACCTTATGAATGATTCATATATATTTCGGAAATATACATATCAATGATACAAAAAAATTAATATTCTTGAATTCAAATCATAAATATTATGAATAATTATGTATTCATGTTTAATAAATCATGTTGTAGTATATTCCCCACATGAGAGTGAATATGTAAATGTTAACAAATATGGCTCAATCAAATGGAAATTGAGACAAAATCTCTTATAATGTCGAAAATATTAAATTGTAAATTAATCAATGAAAAAATCTTGTGTAAATAAATGTAAATCCACATAGAATAATTATAAATAAAACATAATATATTCAATGATCATTATAATCATAATCTAAAAATATAAAATTAAAATGAAGAAATAATATTACCCAATGAAAATAAATTTTTTTATGAAATTCCTTAGCACATGGAAACATTCATCTCAAATGAACATGGATAAAATAATTAGAATTGAAACATAAAATATATCAAATTAGGATGGAATAATTATATTACATGTAAAATGGTATGTATATACACCATATAAATGAAATTGGGCTCCCAATAATAGAATCAGATTTAATGATGCGAAACTAATATGAAGTTCCTTACCATTGTATTTCATTTGAATGAACATTGTTTTTTCCATTATTAAAACGGTTTTTATAATGTTATTAATTTATAATAGAACCAAATTCAAACATATAATTTAATATATGACCCTCTTATCAATATTTACCACCCATTTATTAGAAATATTTCATTATTTTCACGGATTACATATTGATTGCCCTATTTTCTAATGAATATTTTTCCATGAATGTTTATGTTCTTATTCGAGGATGTATATAAATATAAAAAATATTATTTTGCTGTTATAAAAATCATATTTACTATGTAGATTAATTTTTAGATTAATTTTTGAAATATGACCATGGAAAAATAATGGCATCACTTCATTGAGATGACATGCTGTGTGTGCACATGAGCGATGATATCAATACCATAACTAGGGAAATGATAATAAAGTGGGTGATATATGAATTTTACACAGAAAAAATATTATCTTATATATATAAATATAATATTTTGAAAAAATTACACTTATTACATTTTATGAAATGCGTATCTGAAAAATTAATCACATCGCTTCATGAGCCAGTAGTTTTATGTAAAGAAGGGATATGTTCTCATATTTTAAATAGAATAAAAATTAAAAAAATTTATATATTTTTAAATTTAATGAGGTAAAATATTTTCACAAATAATATATACACGTGTTAAAACCATTATTATCCATCCTTTAAATTAGGTGATAAAAAATGAATTAAATCAGTTCAAGAGGTGGTAGTCCAATATAAACATGTTTGATAAGTTATTTTCCTATTTCACGAAATATTAGATTGATATAGGTCATGAAATTAAAATAATAAAATCTATGTATATGAAATATACCAGTGTTACTATAATATCATTATTGAATAATATTTTAATGAGGTGGATGAATAGATAAAAAACTCTCATTTAGATATGTAGATTTTTCTTTGGATGGCTTCCTTATATTAACCGAAAAACAATTCCAAGGATAACCTTTTGAATAAAAAAGTATTCGAGTATGAGTTGATTGGAGTTTAGAAGTTATTTGGGTAGGGTTATTTAAAGTAAATTTCTTTGGATGTTTGAATAAGGGGGGAGAGTGGGTGGTCAATAATATGTGGGATAAAGGGAACACATAATTTTTTTTTAAAATAAATTACCGCAACATTTTATATCCTTATAAAACATTCAAAAATGAATAATTATCAACCACTATTATACATTATTTCACTTAGAAGATCTTTTCATGTTTATATCATCATATAATTAGGTCATAGATCATACACAACAATATAAAAATTACAAGTAGACACTTCTACTCACTATCCAATTTTTTCAGAAAAAAGTAACATTTTAAAAAGAAACATGGTTCATTTCTTATTTAATCATCATGAATTTTCCTTGATCACATCCTTTAATCTATGAATATTTAATTCCTATAAAAAACATTTCAAAATTTTGGATCATTATAAAAAACACAGAATGGGATACATAATGAATTAAAATTGATAGTCCTGTGAATACGTGTAAATCATGAATGCTTTATCATAAAGTAATAATTTTCACCTTTATGAAGTAGTAAATATACATCACAGAATATATGCTCATTACTTACCCTTTTCTGTAACCAATATACCATAATAATGGATATATAAATCAATATATAACCAATAGAGGTAACTTAGGAAATAAAGGTACTTAAATCCAATAACTACACGGTCTACTTCCACTCATATCTCTAAATTGAATAGCCATACAACCAAATTCTATACCCAATGCAATATTGGTTAAAACATTACCACCAGTCCTTAGCATATCACAGAACCACCCATCACTGGTTTATCATTTAACCACCCATATTTGGTTTATCATGTAAGCACCAATCAAATATATATGTACCATTATATAACTATAACACATAAAATATTAAAAATAATGACATTTCACCCAAACAATTTTATTTTAAATCACAAGAAATCATTTCAATATATTAAAATAGTCAACCCAATTTGGAAACAATTTTCAATACCAAAATACCCAATAATTGAATAAGGTGTTTATTTTTCATTTTTTAATAATATTAAGGCCTATATAGAAAGCCAAAAATAAAATAAAGGTTAGGGCAGTGGAGAAGTTGTTGTCACCGCATATGTAAAAATCATTCCTTTTGTAATTTAGTGATACGATTTATATAAAAAAATTATCTTTTATATTTTTAATTTAATTAAAAGTCAAAGGGATGATTATGGACCATATAAAAAATGAGGTGTATATTATCAAAAAAATTCGCAATGAAAGAAGATTGAGGCAAAGTCCTTTAATTTGAGTCCAACTTGTCACTTACAGTCATTATGTTCTTAAATAATAAAAATAAGTTAATTTATTGTTTCCTTAAAAACTTTTTCTATATTATTGTTCTATTTATTTCACTTATTACAATGTTATAAAAATTTAATAATTATTTATGTTCATGTTGGGAGTTTTGTCGATATTTGGTACTAGAGTCGAAAATGAACTAGTTTTGATGTAAATTGTCCATGTCGTCAAAATTTCATCATCTCAATAATATTATTCATGGTTTAAATATAATATATATTATGTTAATATGTATTTATAATAATCCACAATATTTTAATATAATAAATAAAATGCACCTTTCACAGAGATGGTAAGTCATAAGCACACATGAACGCTACATTAGTTTATTTGATATATTAAAATAATAAGAATTAAACTTTAATTCTAGTATTATATTAATGTCATAAATGTCTCATAGTATTAATAAATCCATCATCCATAAATTCCATTATTAGTTGAAATGAGTAATATTTCTTTGGGGAGGCGGTATTCCAACTTCCTCAAACGAAATTATCATATTTACACAACATGGAAGGCATAAAGATATGTTCTAAATAAAACTTTTAGAACCATAAGGACAATATTAATATTATCTATAAAATATTTAATTATATTTTCCTTTATAATTAACACCATGATAGGTAGACAAGAAAAATTGAACCATCATGGTTTTATGAGGTAGTATATATCTATAATCAGAAACAATATGTTTGTAACACATAAGTGAAGTTGGGTGTAATTTTAGGTTAAAAAATAAACATAAAAAACACCCTACAATATTGAGGATTCTGGGGTTTTTATGTAAAAATAATATAAGAATAGCATATGGAGTTGACAATGGAAATGAATCAAAAAGCATGGGAGAAGGCGTTACCCCTTAATCGTGTAACTTATCTTGGATTTTTCAAGAAGGATTCATTAGAAATCATTCTACCATAAGGTAGGATTCTAGTATGAGAATAGATATTATAGTATGAGGTTTAGGCAGATCACAACAAAACCAAATGTCTTTATTCATGTGACTATTAGAGTAGAGTGTGTACCTTTTTATATGGGATGGGAGGGGCTCCCATGGAATTTTTAAAAGTATAAAATTAATATAAAATCAATTTTGTTTCTAAATAGTCCAAAACTAATTTATTTATAAGATAAGATTAGGATATTTATAAATCCTATCATCCAATATTTTTTAGAAATCTATTGATTTTGTATTAAACAATGTCATTTTTGATTACCCTTAATTATTCTCTTTTAATTTTAATTATGGTAAAAATATTTTAACTATTAAAAAGATATTACTTTTTCATATATGGGGTCAATATATCATAATTTAAAACCTAATGAACCTATAAACCTTATTATAGTCACTTTGTGATATAAAAAGTTTTTAGTTAAATTTAAATAATTTAATAAATTACTATTTTTATTAAACATCCATTAATGCAATTATTTCATTAATCATTTAATTGAATTTAAATAAAAACCATATAGAGAGATACATTCAAAAAAAGCATTAAATAGTCTTATATCATTTCATATTCACCTGAGAAAATAATGAATGACATAAATTATGTCATACAATAGTTTTTTTTATATTTATAATATTATTTATTTGATTCTTTCTTTAATAATGAAATCACTACATCATCATTGTGTCAAAAATAAATTTAATTATTTAATGCCTAAAATTTATAAGAAAAATAATATTATAATTTATTTCATCTTTATAATTACTATTTATAGTCAAATAGATCATTTATAATTATCCATGTTAAAAAAAATTTATTAAGAAGATTTATGTTTGTAAATAATTTTCATTTACTATAAACAAAAATATATAAGTGTCATAGTCACACCCATGTGGCTTCCCAAGGCCAAAATTATATACCCTGGGTTGTATTGATCAACCATATGTCATAAAATAGGATTAGAACATGTTTTAGGGTAGTTTTATATTATTATAAAAATATTTTTACTATTATTTAACTAATTTACACTTTAGGTGTGGTAAAGAAAAATAATTTCTACAATTACAATTCATCATGATAAAAGAAGGGAACTATTAAAATAATTTAGACATTATGATTCAAAATATAGAATCCATATTTACAAATTCAATACATAGATATTACATTAATTAATATAAAATTAATTCTAATTTTCCAAACGATATTTGTTTTAAAAAAAAAGTATAATCCATAAAATGATTGACATGTTTTTTTATCAAATTTCAATTGAAATTACCTACTATAATAAAATTTTAATTAAATTATAAAAAAATATAAAAAAAATTTAAAACCAATTCAAATGATAATCTATCAATACAAATAAATAATAAAAAATGACACTTTTGAATAAAATACACTAATTTTCACGATTCAATATAATATGAATTTTTTTACAAAAATTCAACCAAAGTAACTTTTTATGTCTCTATTTCAAATTAAAAGTTTATTTTTTCAAATAGAACATATAAAGTGACAAAAACTAGATTTAAAAATTTTTCTCCATCAAAATGAGGAAAAATTTCCTTTTATAATTATTAGTGTATTTTATTCTTAAAATGGTATTCATTATCATTTTAAGCCTCTAAAATTTATGGGATATACGTAAAAACGTTTAACAAACATCGTTAACAATATTTTAGTTAGTTTTTTTCATTCCCACCAAGATAATGTCTAGGAAATAACAATCATTTGAAATAATAATAATATTATTGTATGATTTTTTGGAATAACTTAGTGTTCTGTACAATGTAAGATTTTGGGGAAACACGTTGTTATGTGTAGAGTGTGCTATCAAACAGAGAATCCCATTTAATTGAAAATTAATATCTTATTCATAAATATATTTTGATATGAAAATGTGTTATTCTATAAATACATGGGATGTTACGTCCTTCCACCCCTTTTGTAAATTTCTTCCCCGCAATTTTATTTACTTATCAAATAAGGGGGTATTTTCCCTTAGATATTTTTCAGATTCACACATTGCCTCATCAAAATCCGAGTTTTTCCTCAATTCATTAACATCATAAATCATTTTATTCCAAAAAAAAGCCCTCTATTGTCATGAATCTGTATTGGAAGGTCATCATAGGTAATATTCTCTTCCAAATGAACTACCTATAGACTGAAAACATAAGATGGATAAAGAATATACAGACATAACATTTAAACATGAAAAAATAGGTCTAACTTGGATAAAATCTAATGTAAGTCCTTGTTTTGGGAAATTGACCCAATATTCTATAAGATTTCATAGGGTCGAATGATCCTCAGACCCAACTTCCCCTTATTAAAATAACACATCATACTATTCCATGGTGAATCTTTTATAAAAATAAGATCACCTATTTCGAAATAAGTATCCTTCCTATGCTAATCTACAAAACCAGTCAACCTGCTATAATCTATCCTCATATGCTTCTGAATAAACTGTTTTTTAAATGATCACTTCTACCAATTCCAGTCCCATAAACTTTGTTTAACATTATTCATCCAAAAACACTAGAGTTCGACAATCCTTTCCATAAAATGCCTCAAATGGTGCGACATGTATATTGGAATAAATAATTTTATTATAAGAAAACTCATCCAATAAAGTTTTTCATCTCAAATTCCTTGTAAATCCATTGGAAAATCAGGTAACATATCATCCAAGGTCTGAATTTACATTATCATTTCCCATGCGATTTAGGATGAATAGTTGTACTGAAATATAATTTAGTTCCCAATGGCTTCTAAAGGCCTTCAAAAAAGATAAAATTGAACCTGGGATTGTTATTTGATACAATAGATAGGGGAACACCGTGTAACCTAACCATCTATTTAATATAAAATAGATAAAGGTGATCTAATGGAAAATTATCTAGAATATGAAGAAAATTAAGAAGATTTAGTCATTCGATGAATAATTACCCAGATTGAATTGTATCTAAGAGAAGTATTATTCAATATAAATACAAAATCAGTGGTCATAATTTCTCATTTCCTCTATAGTACTAGAAAAAGATGAATAATTTGTTTTAGTAAATTCTATTTTACATTAACCTCCTTACAATTGAAACACTTTATAGTAAAGATAGTATTAACTATTTTCATTCTGTCCCACCATCAACACTCCTAAAGATATCTGTGTATATTAGTACTACCAAGATGAACTGAATATAAAGAACTACGGGTTTCACATAACAACTCTTTCTCCAAATGTGAATCACAAGGCACCAATAATCTCTTTCCAAACCTCAAGACACAATCTTTATCAATGGTAAATTCAACTAACTTACCCTTCTGAACCAATTCTACCTTTATCTGCGAGTCAATATCTTTTTTATACAATTTCTTAATTCAATCTGACAGAGATGATTTCATGACCCCCAGAAACAATATAGGGGAATTCCATGCACCAGAAAATTATAATCCAAAATTAATCAAAGCAATAACCAAAGTCTCTGGTCTCAAACATTGCATGGTTAATATAGCATTATTTTGTTGACTCAATTCATCTACCACTTTTTTTTTCATTTTTTGGACGGTATTGAATTTTGAAATCATAATCATTCATTAATTCAATCCATCTCCTATGTCTCATTTTTTGTTAAATATATATTTCACACTTTACACCAAACAAATGATGCATCCAATTTTTTAATGAAAAAACATAATTATCTAATTCAAAATCTTGTGTAGGGTAATTTATCTCATGAAGTTCAAAATGATTTGAAGAATTAGAAAGTACTTGATCATTCTTCAATAAGACACAACCATGTGCTTTCAAAGATGCATCACTATATATAACCAATTCCACATTCCTGGAAGGTAGGGAAAAAATGGATCATTTAACAATCTACTTCTAAATTCCAAAAAATAGTAATCAAATTATTTCATCCAGATGAACATAACACCATTACATGACAACTTTGTTAGTATAATGGATAACCAAGAAAGTATTTCAACAATAATTTGGTAATAACCCACTAATCCAAGAAAGGTAAATATCTCTATGATATGGGTAGGTCTTGGAAACTCTTCAAAATATTTTTTTATAAGGGTCAATAGTAATGCCATATATTGAAAAATATGTCCAATTAATGAATTTTTTTGCAACCAAAATTGACTATTTCTAAATTTTCCATATATTTCCTTTTCATTTAGGGTTTCTAAAACAATCCTTATGTGACATTCATGTTCCTCACAAATATTTGAATAAACCAAAATATAATCTATGAACACAACCACAAACTGACCAAAAACAGATGAAAGACTCAGTTAATTATATTCATAAATATAGTAGGTGCATGGTATAACCGAAAGGGCATAACTACAAACTTATAGTACCCATATTTCATTCATAATTTTGTATTTGGGATGACAACCTCCTTCACCTTTAGCTGTTGGTACCCAAACATCAAATCAATCTTCAAAAAATACTAAGCCCCCAAGATCTGATCAAACATATCATCAATTGGAAGAAAAATATACTTTTTCATAATATTTATGTTATAAAAGAGTATGTAATCAATACATAGAGTCATATAAACATCATTATTTTTAAAAAATAAAACTGGAGCACCCCATGGTGAAGTGATAGGTCGAATTAAAAAAAAATCTAGTAATTTTTGCAACTATTTTTTTCAATTCCAACATTAAATTTGATTCATTCAATAAGGGGGTTTAAAATATGATTAACATAGATAAATAAATCAATAGTACATTAATCTTCTCGATTTAAAACAATACATGGAAATTCATATAAAAAAACATCTGTAAATTCATTCACTACTGGAATGTCACTAAAAAAATTGTTTCTTTCTTTTCAAAAACACAATCCAACTAACATTCACTATAATAATTAATCAATATTTCAACTTCATGGTATGTAATAACTTTTATAAAGTCTTTGAGAAAACCATTCATATATTTTTTTAATCTATTTTAGCATTATAAACTGAAATCCACTCCATACCCAAAATGAAATAAAATTCCACTATGGCAAGATCAATGACTGTTTAAGGAATGACTATACCACTAATGATAATATGAGGATTCCTATAAATCTGTGATACTTTAATACATTCACCTGGATTCATTACCAAAAGATCTGTATCACATACATGAGGTGTTATTTTCAATTTTCTTGTAATGATCACTGAAATGAGATAATGTGAAGATGTATAGTCAAATAGAGTATTAGAATATTTTGAAAAAACCTTTGACATACTTATCTCCACCTAATATAATGGTCCCACTTCAACCGTAGAAGTATAAAGTGATTTTTCCATTCCCTTTTGCATTCTATCTTATTGGTTTCCGCACTTAGTAATCACCTTTGGAAATACATTGGCATAATTAACTAACACATTGCAACAAAAACATCATAACACTAGTTTCCATTACCTGATTGATCATCCAACTTACTACCACAAGAAATATGACACATCTTACCACATCAGAAGAACTTACTATATTTTTAGTGACATTCTCTAGGATTATTTTTACCACACTTATCACATGTTGTAAATTTAGTTTTCATACCTCCAGACTTCATTGATAAATTACTTCCCATTTCCTGCTAGCTGGATCGCTTCTTTTTCTTTCTCTCATTAAACACATGATCATAAAAAATCTCCATTTCTAACTTCTCAACACATTGGAAATGTTTTTTCACAGATTTTTATCTCATGATATGCTAACACCACTTGATATTCTGGCTTCAATCCTATGTTAACCTGATTTATATTAATATCAATATCCTGGATAAATTTTGGGATGTACCATGAAAAACGGGTGAAGTTTTCTTTATCTATATCCACAATATCTTCCTCATTTTGTCTAAAATACAAGAATTTATTTTCCATAATATTTCAAAATCCCTTATAAAAATATTTCTCAAGGAAGATATTCTAAAATTCATCCCATTCCATGGAATTGGTCTGTTCAAATCGTCTTATATTTTTAATCATTGACCATCACTTATCAGTTTCACATTCAAAATGATCAACTAAAAGACTAAAATTTTGATTCTATGAACACCCCATTACATAAAATAGAATTTACAGTGCATTAATACACCCTCTATCTTGAACATGGTTAGATGATATTTTAAATGATGGTGGATGTTTGTTATGAAATGATACACTATTAAAAATATTCCTATGCAGTTGTTCTGGTTGATATAGTTCATGGACACCATCACCATTTATCGCACGAATAAATTGATTCATCACTAAAAAAACAATTCAGTTCTGGTTACGAACATCTCAAGATGTTGATATTGAATGTTATTTCCCTCTTTATTCCATCACATCATAGCTTCTCTATTTCCTCTATGGAATACCATTCTGAACGAAGATATCTTAGATGAAGGATTATGGTAATATTCAAATTACATTTCAAATAAATTTGACAACAATGTAAAAATAATATATAGATATTCTATTAAAAATATTCTAACTCCTATAGTTATCTAAACCAACCACTGATACCAACTATAAGGACCCAACCTTAAACGCTACAGAAACCTAAAATATTTCAATGATTTGAAATTAATTCACTTAGAGGAAATTTCTCGTATTACCAATTTATAGAATTATGTTATAACTCAAACATTACAACTTAAACATTAGAAGTAGTAACTTCTACTCACTATCCGTTTTTTATCAAAAAATACTTTTTAAAAAGAAATTTGATTCATTTCTAGTTTATATAGCTTGAATTTTCCTTGTTCCCAAACTTGAATATATTATCCTTTAAGTCCAATGAAAAACATTTCAAAACATGGGATGAAAATAAAAAACTCAGTAAGGAATACATAGAAATTAAAACTGTTAATCTTGTGAAAACATGCAAGCCATTAATACATTATCATAATTTAATACATTTCACCTTTAAGAAGTATTAAATATAATTCACTCAAAATAATCTCATTGCTTACAATTATTCAAGAAAAGGATTAACATAATGAATATATAAAGAAATGTATATCATATAAAGGTATCTCGGTACATAAACAAACATTAATTGAATAACCATACGGTCAACTTCCACACACATAATTGAATGGAATATCTATAAGACTGACTTCCATACCCAATGCAGGGGAGGTTATAAAGTAACCACCCATCCTTGGTTTATCACAGAACCACTCATCGTTGGTTTATCACATAATCACCTATCATTGGTTTATCATGTAACCACCCTTCAAATTTATATGCACAATTATATAACCATCACTCATAAAATATTTCAATTATGAACATTTCCGTCATAAAATTTCATTTGAAATCATACGAAATTAATTAGATTTATTGAAATAGCCAATCCACTATGAAAAGCATTTTCAAACCAAAATACGTCAAAAGGGAATAAGGGAATTATTATTCATTTAAAATAATATAAAGTCATATAGAGGAAGCTAAATATCAAATAATGGTTATGGAGATAGAGAATTAATTGTCACTCCATACGTAAAAAAACATTTCTTCTGTCATATAGTGAATCACTTAATATAAATTGATTACCTTTTGAAAACCATTGAATAAAATAAAAATTAAAAGCTTTGATTATACAAATATGTAATAAGGAGTTATGTATTATCGAAAGATGCCTCAATGAAAAAAGTTTGAGACAAAGTCCCTTACATTGAGTCTGACTCATGATGTACAATAGTTATGTTCCGGGATAATAAACATAGGTTAATTTCAAATTTCATGAGAATATTTTTCAATTTTATTATTCCATTTATATCACATATTACCATGTTTTAAAAAACATAATTATTTAAGCTCATATCGGAAGATTTGTCTATATTCGGTACTTGAGTCAAAAATGAAATTCCATTGATGTAAATTGTCCATGTTGTAAAAATTAAATCATCTACAAAATATTATTTATGATTTAACTATCATATATATCCTATATATTAGTGTTTAGAGTAATCCATAATACTTTTATATAATAAATGAAATGCACATTTCATGGAGATGGTAGTTGGTATGTACACATGAATGATACATTCCTTTCATTGTGTATTAAATGAATAAGAACTAAATTATAATTCCAATATTATATTAATGTCATGTATGTCTCATATGTTTAATAAAACAATCCTTCATATGTTCCATGTATATTAATAATTTGTCTTATTACTTTGGGGGTGCTATAGTCCACACTTCCTTACATGAAATAATTATATTTACACAATATGGAAAGGCTAAAGGTATACTTTAAATAAAAAATAAAAAACCATTGAGACAATATAAATATAATATATATCATATATAAATATATATTCTATCATAATCTCCACCATGATAGGGTGTTGGAAAAAATTTAACAATCATCGTTTCCTAAGACAGTCGTTCGTCGGACATAAAAAAAGTATGTTCGTTATAGAATACATGGAGGTTTGTGTATGTGTAGGTTGAAAGCTTATTAGAAAAAAATAATAGTATATTTAGGATAAAATTACTATCATGTAATCATAAAAAAAGTATAGTTTAAGGAGTGGAGATTGTAAATGAAATAAAAAAGCATGATGGTAGGCATTACATCTTAATCAGTTAAATTCTTTTTGTTTATACAAAAAACATCATTTTAAGGAATTATTCATAAAGGGAGGATTCTAGTATGAAGTGAGGGATTCTAGAAAGAGGTTTCGGCCGAGATTGGCTGATCTGAAAGGATATAGATGTGTGAGAATTAGAGAATATAGGGAACCTTTTCATAGGAGAGTACAGGGGATCCCTAGAATCTTTTAAAATAATTAAATTAAAATAAAATCAATATCTTTTCAAAAAGGTCCAAAAAATTTTTGTTTATAAGTTAAGATGAGGATAGTTCAAAATAATATTATCCAATAATTATTGTACATGTGTTTATTATATTTTAAACCTTATTGTTTCTATTTACCATAAATTATTCTCATTTAATTTTAATTCTGGTAACAAAAATTTAATTATTAAGAGGCAATGGATTAGAATTATATGTTAAAAATTTCCAACAAATTGGACACTTAATGAAATATTAGACCTTATCATTGTCACTTATGAATTTTCAAATATTTTTATGATTTTTAAATAATTTAACAAATTACTTTTTTATAAAATATCGGCTATTTCTTTTTTTACACTATTAATTTTATTTAATATAAATAAAATCCCAAAATAGAGATAACATCGAACCAAAGAATTGAATAGTCTTTTAACATGTCAAATTCATATAAAAAAAACTCGGATGACATAAATTATGTCATATAATATTTATTTTAGTATTTATAATATAATATATTTGATTCCATCATTAATAAAGCAATCACTGCATCATCATTATGCCACAAATAAATTTAATTATTTAATGTCAAAAACTTATTAATAAAATAAAATTATATAAGAAATATTTTTTTCATCTCATTAAAATTTTAAATTCAATGTGACCATTTATACAAACTAATATTAAAATTATTTTATTAAGAATATTTAGTTTTATAACATATTGTTTTTAATTTAAATTAAAAAACCTAGGTGTCATAATCACACCCAAGTAACTTCCAAATTCCAAATTTTCATGTAAAGGTTTTTCTTGGCCATATATATCTAATAATATAGTATTAGGAAATGTGTTAGGGTTGTTTAATATTATTTTAATAATATTTTTTCTCTTATTTACATGATTTTCTCTTTAACCATGGTGAATAAAAATAATTACTAATGTTACTATTCATCATGTCCAAAAATAAAAGGTGCCTATTTAAATTACATAGACCTTATGATTCATAATGTATAATATATTTTTAAAAATTAGTAACACAGAAGTTACAATAATTAATTTAATATTAATATCTATTATCAAAATGAGAAAACATGTTTTTTAAAAGTAAAATCCATCAAAATATTAACATTTATTTATTTCAAATATCAATGTGAAATTCCCTCAAATCAAAAACATTATATTAAATTATAAAAATATAATATAAATATATGTTAAAACCAATTCAAATTATAATCTAGCAATACAAATAAATTAGAATAAGAAGGCAATATTGAAATAAACTGTAGTATTTTTCTATATTCATTAAAATGTGAATTTAATCATATTATTAAAATAATTTCAATAAAAGTAAATTTTATGTTCCCCAATTTAAAAAAAAGATTATTTTTTCAAATAGAAAATATAAACGTGAAAAATATTAGATTAAAAAATTGTACGCCATCAAAAGGCGGTAAAATGAATTTTGAAAAATATTAGAGTATTTTATAATTAAATTTGAATTCATTATCATTTTAAGCCTCTAATAGTTATTCGATAAATGTAAAAACATTTAAAAAAGATGTGTAATAAAATTTTAGTCATTTATTTTAATTTTTTCCAAAATATGGGCTATGAGTTAATGACCATTTAACATAATAATAACATTATTATATTATTTTTTGGTATACATTATTGTTATGTGCAATGTAAAATTTCAGAGAAATCAGTTTATGTGTGTTGAGTATGCTATTAGAAAAAACACCCCTTTTATCATAAAATTAATATCTATTTCAAAAATATTAATTGATATGAAAATTCATTATTATATAAATACCTAGAATGTTACCTAAATTCATAAAAGTAGAATAATATAATTTAAAATTATACCCATATACATGATGAAAAAGAGGGCTTCCAATGAGAAAGATCACACGAGTTTGGAATGATTTTATATTGAAATTAAACATAAAATTTACCCCAATGTAATAAATTATTTATATGTTAATATATTTAATATAATTTTATTTAATAAAATTAAAACGTAATATATCTTTGTAAATAATTTAAATAAAAAGTCATTTTCCAACAAAAATTATTTTTTCAGCTTTCATTGAACAGTGAACATTATTGAAAAATCAATAACAATTACGGTAAGATAATTTTTATATTATTATTTCAAAAATTAAGTTATTTATATCAAATATATTTTCCAAAATTTTCAATTCAAAATTCTCTCTTTAGTGCGGAATAAGTGATGGAACCATTTTCCTAGAAAACAATATTGTTTTTCCTGAAAAAATTTCTATTCATTTAAAACTATTTCTATTTTTAATTTATAATCAATGGATAAATATATAATTTTTGTAATATATAAAAATATATTTCCTAATTTATTTTGACATATTCATACCATCCAATTTAATGGACAGTTTATAATGGTATTGTTTTAATAATATTTTAATGGAGTATGATGTTTCATTTAAATATAGTGTTGCATCCATCACAAGCTATCTAATAGATTAAATTTATTTTAAATAATATTTATAATAATGTCATGAGATGTTACATTCTTCCATCTTAAAAAAAATTGAATGATGAAATTTCATAAATATTACCTTTTAAATAGATTATGATATTACTTCTTCATAACATCATCTAGTTCCCATGTGAAATCATCCATTTTATGATTTATACAAATCTCTATGACCAGTTGAGTCATCCAATTTTTCAATACATGTTGTTTAGTATCACGAAAATGGTTGGGTTCTGCATATTATGATAGACCGTGTTCTAACTATATTTATTTAGTGATGATGTCATGCCTTAGGTCTAAAATGTACTTCCTTAATAGTGATATATGGAACACATCATGTACATCTATGATACTTCTTGGAATTTCTAATCGATAATCAATATATCAAACTATTTCTATAATTTCCAAGGTTATAATGTACAACGGGCTCATCGTTCCCTTATTCTCGAAACATAATACACCCTTCCAAAGAGAAACTTTTAATAAAACCTTATCATCTAATCAAATTACAAATCTTTGATCTGATTGTTGACATAACAATTTGTTTTGATGTTGATCTTCTTTAATGTGATCATTAATTGTATTGAACATTGTTGTTTTATCTTCAACAAGTTCATGTCCCACATGTTTCCATTCACTAACTTTAGACTCCCAGGTGGGAGTATGACACCTCTTTCTATATAATGATCCATATGGACCCATTTGAATACATGAATGGAAAATATTTTTATAATAATACTACTAAAATAGTAAATACAAAAAAATACTATTCAAATCATCTCATAACAACATTTAAATTTATTCCATTGTTTAAATTGTCCATTTTCACTGTCTATCATTTCGATGATGGTAGGAAGTGCTAAAATAAATCTTAGAATGAAGCTGATTTTTAATGAACTTATGTAATTTCGATGTAAAATGGGGATCCAGATTAGAATATAAAAAAAAATTCTCCATATTTTCTTAAAACTACATTAATATAGTGTCTTTCAAGGATCTCAAGAGTAAAATCTTCTCTTATGGAGAGGAAATGTGTCGATTTGGCCCCATTATGGATAATAACCCATATTTTGTCATTAATTTCGAGAGTATATTGTAGTCCTTTAAAAAATTCCATAACAATTTCATCCCATTGGGATATATTTATATAAAAATGATTCATTAATCTTCATGAATATTTCCTCTTAACCTAGACTTATTGAAAAATCATGTATGCTGATACATGGTTTGGAATTTCCTGGTTCATGTTATCCCAACATTAACATTCCCAAATTTCCCTTTATATCGTCATTATAAAGTAGTATATAGATACATTCAACTATAAAAATCAAAAAATAAATCCCTTTTTATCTCAGTTTTGTATGGAACAATTATTTTCATTCCAAAATTTTAGATTCCATGGTCACAATTTTTTTCCTACTTACAATCATTTACATAATTAATTTTCTTTCAAAAATGTATCATCATCATATTGTGAACTTTTATCTTTTTAAATGAAATTTTTTTATTAATAATTTTTTAATAAGTTATGTAATCCCTTCCATAATAATTCCCATATCCATATTTACAAGATCCGTGAACATATAATCCCACTCAATTCTCATTCGTTTCAATACTATTGGATCATTCCAACTCAATGTAGGTGCAACATTATTTGGTTTCCCTGGGTAGAAGTTTATTAAGAGATCCTAATACATGAGTAGATCAAGACATATCATTCTCCTCATGTTTATTTCTTTCTAAACAATTTATTTATTTTATGATATTTTTATTCGTGTATATCCCACATATGTCACCTTAGAGATAGTGTATTTATATAACAAGACAATAATTTATTCATTATAAATTCTAAATTAGAGAATTTAACAATCTCTTATTCAATTCATTAAATAATTTCACAAATTCAATTTTCAAAATTAAATAATCCCTTTACTTATAAACTTGGTTAATAGTTTTTGAATTTGGAATCATTCTGAACAAATCACTGATATTTACCAAAAAACCATTGAAACTACATACCTCAGTCATATTCATTACTGTAGTCAATTCTCTGAAAACCTTTGTCTTCGTATGATATACTAAGATTCCCTCAATGGATAATATTTTGAAAATAAAATAATCATCTTGATACTACCAAACACACATCCTAAATTTTCAATATAATTATTTCCTCTAAGTGTCCCATGAATGATCTTTATGTGATACTCATTATTCTCATATCATTTATAATAATCTAAGATATCATCAAAAAATACTAGAACAAAATCATTATGATAGTTCTTGAATAATCTATTCATTACTTCAATAAAATCCACATATTTTGGTACATTACCCTTTAATCATGTATTCTGATTGTATATAACGATTGAGTGACCCATTATGACGTTTTGAGTGGTTTTAGAATATTTTATAGTCTTTTATAGTGGTGTATGTTTTTTTACAGTTAATAGAAACTATGATTCATCTTTAGAGAACTATTCAATGGTAGACTGTGGGAACTGGGAAGGTTTATGGTTGGTTTGTAGTTTGAAAAAAACATTGAAAATTGATAGTATAAACCATAAATCATTAAATATATGAAAAGAATTATTGGTTCATGGTTTTTCAATATGTGAGATCCAATAGTGAGTGGTGGGTCCTTAATACAGCTACAATGAACAATTGGAGCACAATTTTTAGAATCACGTGGCCTAACCATATGATGTAAAATTAGATATCCTAAACATGTGTATATAATGTGAATTAATCCATTTACCCTCATTTTTTCCTAATCCTAAAATAACCGAAATTTCATTTTCTCTGAGGGTGTGAGAGATGATATCGTTGATCTAACAAGAAACTTAAGTGAGTCATTGTGTGTTAGAGGTCAAAATTAATTTGTAGGTTCCCATTCATCAACTTTCTTCCTAGATACAATGTTATTCTCTCGGTCTCACTCAGAATCATAGATCTAGTCTCTTATAGATATATATAAGTGTTATGTTTGGTTTTATGATTATTTCTTGTTTAATGTTGATAATGAAACATATTTGTGATCATATCTAGAAGTTCGTGTGGAATTATTTGTTTTCACCAATGTTATTGAAGTATGTGGATTCTTTCACCACTACATTGTCTTTATACTATAGATTATTTTTATTAATTGAAAAATTTTATTTAAATTATTTTGATATATTTCTGTGATTCATTAAAGAAATCCAATTATAGTATTTTCTTAGAAATTGAGGGATGTGATTGGTTTTTAGAAAATCCTTTTTTACATTAAAAATAAGATTTTGAAATAATTGTTTAGTTTAATATTTGAAAACAATTGTTTTTAAATGATTTAAAAAGACTAATTTTTTGATTTAAATGACTTGTAATAATTATGGAATAAAAAAATTGGATGTGAGTTGAATGGGATGGATTATGGTTTTGAAGTAACGTCGTCATATGGGCTAGAGTATGGATAAGAAGTTCCATAATAAATAGTGTCACCACTATTGTGTTCATGTGTGGTAATGTGTATAGACATAGAAAAGAATTATCCAATTCAAATGAGATTTGTTTAAAAATATTATTGATGTATTTCATTGAAAACATGTTTTTGGATTTGAAATGAACTATTTTTAATACAAACAATATATTATAAAATGTGTTAGCATGTTTTTACAAAGTGTGTTGAGTTAAGAAATCATTTGGATAAATACTAATGATTTTAGACTCACAAAACTTATTGGAAACCACAATAAAATTATATATTTCATCTACCAAGACATTGGTAATATAAAGGTAACATAGTTCTTCAAATTTTATTTATTTATATCGTTTATTGTCATGTGGAGTCGTAGTTTGGACCAGGGGTAATTTTGTTGTTGTGACTTTTGAGTTTTGAGTTTACTAGTTCATTTTTACCATTGGGTATGTATTTTGGTTTTCTCATTTATTCTAATATATTTCCATAGAATGATTATTATTTTATTTTTATTTTGTTACACATGCATCAAATAGTGGTTTATCTAGTTGATTTTGTTTTTGTAGTTAGATTTTTCATCTTTCAAAAGTAAAATCGTCCCCCAAATGTTCTTGGCGATCCTGGAATTTATTTCAAGCCTTTGGTATCATTCGGATGTCAACAATGTTATAGTGGATGCCTCATCACTCCTCATTCCAATTAGTAGTGGGGGATGTTAAAAATAGTATTAGTTTATTTGATACATGAAATATCAAAGGAAATTCGTCTTGGTTGGTCCATACATCTTTTTGAGACAAATGATAAAAATTTTGGGCAGTCTTTCATTAAATTTTGAAAAAAACGGTATCTTTTTATTCTATCCTCAACTAGGAAATAGTATCAGTCTATCCAATGAAATAGTAGTAGAGAGATATTATTATAAAAACATGGAATGTTGAGCATAAAAATACATATCTATCTTCTTTATGTTGATCTCCATGTTACCAAGGTGTTTGGGTACGTGAGTGTTTCAAGCCAATTCATTGTGATTTTTCTCCTCATCATCATGGGTTTAGATAATGTGAATTTTATGAAATTAATTAATTTTAATAATTCCCAATATTACTCCATTTTACATTTTATTTCTATAGTTTATAAGAGGGAAAATTTTTTGTAATTTTTCAAAATACAAATATCTGGTTGATTTATAAAAGTATGGAAATTTTGAAATATTTAAAATAATATAAATGTGAAATGATTTGTTTTGATTTTTTGATGTTGTAAATTTAAATTTCCAAGACATCAGTGTATAGTGGGTGAGAGAAAATAGATTTTTGTTCAGATTATAAGGAATGAAATTGGGTTTGCATCATAAAAACTAATCTTAAGAGGATACTAAGAATGTAGTTGAACATGAGCCATTGGTGAACCAACTGATGGTAAAAAACTATCTAGGCCTTCTAGGATATGGATATGGGTAATAAGAATGATGAACCTCAATAACTGGACCGTTCCGTTTAGTTATATAAGTAGAATCCACCCATCTTTCAGGAGGATTCTGAGATAAGAAAACAAGATGTCTAGTTGAATTGGATGAATTGAGTCTTTTATTTTTCTAGCTCACTAGAAGAACTAAAAGAGAGGTTGTAAGCATGTATACTAGAGGATTTATCCAAAAAATGGTGGGAATAAATATCTTAGGGTAAATTCGACCAATACATGTCATGGGGGGATTTTAAAGAATTATTTAACATGAAATTATATAATCACACCCTTCATATTTTTATAATAAAAGAATTATTATATTTGAGGCACGCCAATCTCTCAAAGACATAGTATTTTGTTACATTTATGAATTTAGTTCATTTTCCCATAATTTTAAATAAGTAAAACCTTGAAGATACTCATTTTCAAATAATGTTTGAGGTTTCATATTTTTTTTAATTATTTAACTTATCTATCTTACAGATTATACTGAAATGGTCAATAGAGTGAAAATGGATGAATGTTATATGTCATGAAATATGTTTGAGAGTAGAATTTTTATTACTATTGGAATATGTCGTAACTCAAACATTGGGAATCATTGGTAGTGGGAAACCTAATTATTATGTGGGGTGCACCACAACATTAGAACATGTGATCAGTAAATATTTCTCCATGATATAATATTATGGGTATATGTTTTCAGTTTGGTTTTTTGGATCACAACAAGTGAGATTTCACAATACTAAATAAAACAATTCACAATTGCAATAATATGGGAAATATGTAATGATGTTGTCAAAGTTCTCCATGTTCAGGTGTTATACACACATTTCATGTTTCATAGGAATCTTATGACTTGACTAGAAGAGTGAAACATAATAATTCTCATCATCATAATAGATTCTCCCAAGGAAATTATTGGAAAAACATAAATCCTCAAGCAATAAAATATCAACAAGTTAAAAAAGACAAAAGTGATGTGAGAATGAAATTATATGCAGTTAAGAAGATGATTACTAATGATCAATATACTAATTCAATGGTAATAGGTGTAATTATTTTGAATTATACCCTTATAAAATATTTATTTTATATAGGCACATAATATTCATTTATTTCCTCTCATTTTGTTGATCACATGTTTTTTTTGTTGAGATGATTCATTTTCTTTTAAAACTACAGTCACCTATTGATCAAAGAGAGTGTAATTACTTAATGTGTAATGTTTTTTCTATAATTATTGATGGGGATAGGTTTATATGGGATTTGTCTATGATTGGGATGGATTTATATGACTTTATTTTTGGGACAAATTTATTGAAATCATTCAAGTGACACTTTGACTGTTATGACTAAAAAGTACATTGTACATCTCTTGATGGTATTAAGTATCAATTTAAATGATATTGGAATGTAAAGGCTAATGAAGAATGAATTTTGGTACTAGTGTTTGAAAAAAAATTCCACGTTGTAATTACTTACCCCATAATCATTGTATGGTATTAGGAATAGAGATTTTTCTACTATTATTTATCAGTTAATTAAAATTTCCAATGAAAATGTATGGGGGTTTCCACCAAATAGGTAGGTGAAGTTTATGATATATCTTCTACCCAGGACAACTCCAATTTCACTTTTATCTTATCATATCAATCATATAGAAATGAGGGAATTGAAATCTCATTTTGATGATTTTTATAAAAACCCTTAATTTTTTTATTTCACGTTAATATATGATTTATTACATAAAATTACACTTAATACAACCCAAAATGTATATAATCAAAATTTATTTATAAATTAGGCACCTTAATTAACTATTTAAAATAGGTAAAAAACATCATCACTATTCAAAACATCTTTAACATGCATGCACCTAAAATTGAATTGGATAACATAGGAATATACATAAGAAAGGGGTGAGCTATAAAACATTGTAATGGAATAAAAATGTAATAAAATTGGAATAATAAAACATGTTATACAATATTAATATCAATGGAGAATAAAAGTAACATGAATAATAATTCACGATATATCATAATAATCACAACATGAGAAATTTGGAAACTAATTAAAACACTATATCCTAAACATAGGTCAATTCCAACTACCATTAAATCACAATGGAAAAAACCATAAAGAAAATAGGTCCACTCATAATCCCATCATGATATTTCATGATACTAAACATTAACCAATTCCTTGGAGCACTATATCATTCTAGGTTCACCTGTCACATTCATTTCATTCGAATGTATAAGTGTGTGATGTAGATCATACAACATGGATTCATTAATCAACATATTTTTTATGAATATAGATGAATGTGAATAAAAAAAATGTAATTACTAATTAAATGAAGTATAAGTTTATAAATGTGAACACATATGATAAGAAATTGTTAAGGTATTCCATACATAATTTTTTGGCATGAAAAATCATAGTGAAATTTCTGCATCATAATGACGTCACAAAAAATCATAAAATTGGATGATGAGAGGGAAATGGGTATCTCATATTTTTTACATAAAATGTTAACTAATAGAAGAAGGTAAAACATATACCATCAAAAGGAATTTAAAATAAAAGGTATCATATAATGAATAAACATAAATAAAGTAGCGAAATAAAATAACCCTTAATTGAGTCCGTGACTCCCAATGCTTGGGAGGAGATTCTTGAGAGCTTCGAGATCCATGGGAAGAATATATAGAGGGTATGAAAATTATGAAAATGATAGAAGTATTTTTAGAGAAGACAAATGGGGTCTTGAATGGGTACATATAGGAAATTATTGGGGATTACATTATTATTTCTCAAACATAGGTTTTGGAGTCTATATAATAAAATAAAAAAACCATAGACCATACTATTATTTTTACCATTGTTTAATCCTAAAGGGAGTTTTTTTGTTATTTTATACGTCCATGGTTTGATAATAATTAACTAATTCTTGTTCTCATGTAAAGTTGGGTTATACCCTTTAAGAAATGATTCTAATAATATAAAATATATTAATAGATTGTGGAGGATTCATAAAGGCATTATAAATTATCCAAATAAACATAATATATCATTAATTTAATGGGAAAACATATATTTGGTTATGAATATAATTTATTGTATTTATTAAATTACTTTTGGGTCATTAAGATTTCATAATACACAAAAAATATTTATATGGTATTGAATTTTTATCCAAAAATATTACTGAACCAGAAAATTATGAAATGTTCACTTTTGGAAGATTTCAATGTCTTGATTCAAAAAATAATTTTCATTTTATATAAATAATTTTCTATATATATTTAGTTTCACTTTTAAAATAATAATCAATATTTATTGACAAAAGCTTTATTTTTTTGTCAATAACAGTTTTTTATCAAAAATAAAAATTTTAATATACTTCATAAAAAATATATGATAATTTATATTTAATAAAAATTATTTAAGAACAATATTTTATTAAATTTTTATTTATTTAAAAAATAAATTTAGTAATCAATATAAATTCCTTAATTAAATTTGAATATTACTCAAAAATAGAATTCATATTTTATATCATCAATATAAAAATAATATATAATTTAACAATAACAGTATATAAATATATTAATTATTATATACAGAATAATATAAAAAATCATATTTCTATGGTCTTGATACATATCACATTAATACACTGGAAAACGCCATAGGCATAAGATGTACGATTACAAGACTTCCATGGTGTGGTTTATCTTACATGGTTCGAGTTGTGATCTCAATGATATTTAACTTCTCTTATAAATAGATTATCTAATGATTATTATATTGAATCTAATATTTAAATCGACTAATGGAAAATCCTAGTGATTTAATCTCTATTTGATTCTCTGATAAATGATCATCGAATGGAATGATACAACTAATTGAACCCATAACAACCATATTATTTGTCAATTGGTTTCTTTAAAAAAATATTTACACTAAAATTGAGATCCCTATTTAAAGATATTATTATCAATGTTAATGATACTTAATGGTCTATGAAATATAATATAATTTAATAATCCAAAGGAAATCATGTTTTTTTATAACCATATTACATAATTAAGCATTCAATTTAATCTCAAGGGGAATGTAATTTATAATAGTTAGTCTCATTATATTAATAACATAAAGGGTTCATTTGAAGGAGTAGATATCCTTGTATAACACTAGTTCTATGTTTTAAGAATTTTAGTGGAACACTTATAATTTTTTAGGATTATTAAAAGCATATCCATGTTATGATAATGAATCAGTATTTTATTCGAAACATTGATAATATTTTTTTATCAAAAGAGGGGACCCTAATGGTTCCCAAAAAAATTCATCCATATGGAATATCACCAATCTATTGTTTGGAAGCTTTATTCTAATGATATATTTTATAAGTATAATTATCCATTATGTTTGTGTTGATGATACTTTTGGACATTCAAATGCACCATCTTTCATGGAAATGATGAGTAAAATCTTTCATATATATATAGAATCCTATTGGGGGTGTTATTTGATGATATAGTATTGTAATATAGAAAAAATGTGTATCATGATGAACACGTAGTTGTAATGTTGAGTATCATATAAGAACATCATATGTATGAAAGGTTATCAAATTTTCATTTATAGATAAAAGAGTAATTTTTCATTGACCATGTCATTTATGAAAATGCAATTTATATAGATTCTAATGAGATATATGCTTTTATAATTTTTAAATATATGAGGAATGTATTTACGATACATAGTTTCCTTGTATTTTTAAGATACTACATATTTTATATGATTTCTCACACTTGAAATCGCAAATGACATCTTTGATAAAGAAAAAAATATATTTTAATGGAGCCTATAATGTATTAAATCTTTTCAAGAACATAAGTTTTGACATACATCAACACTAATCCTCATGTTTCCAAGGACTGGATTCAACTGTGTAGACTATCAAGATGCATCATGATCTAGGTTGGGATTTTTTGTCATATGGAATGATCATGTTATTTCTAAATATTCATTAAATTTATAGTTTCATGATATGAACTACCCATAAAAATATTTGAAATTATATATTTTCATCCATGATATGAAAACATGGAATCATTACCTATTTGAATAGAAATTCACAATGTTTTCCGATCATAATATTTTAAAACACATTTCCTCACAATGAAATTTTACATTTTAGTAGTCAAGAACGAAGGAGTTTCCTCATATGTTTTACTTCTACTTGATATTTGCATTGAGTAAATGTAACTCTATAGAGTATGAATTGTGAATGTATTCAAATATTATCTGTATAAATATGTTTCAATCCCATGGACAGTAATGTCAAATATAGTATATTAACATCAAGAATGTTCAGAGCCAGGTGATGTTTGTATTTTTATTTCCAATTTCTCTTATTATACATTTTGTTGAGCTTGTTTTAGTTTATTAAACGTCCGATTATGATTGTGTGTCTATGAGGTCATACCACAATGGTGGGGGGCATTGTTGGATGGAATCTCGATTGGAATTTAGTGTTATGATTTAGAGAACAGATGGTTATTCCTTATGATTTTTAGGTACAACTTCATCATTCTTACCAATATTTGATATTTGTTGTTCACAAAGGATTTATATGAATTATAAATCATTTAATGAATATTCTTGGTTGTTTGGTATGAAAATAGCTATTACCAAGTATGTCTCATGATGAATAGCCTTTCAGAATGTAATAGTGGAGGATCAATTACTATAAGGTATGTTGTAGTCTTTGTAACACCACAAGATTTTATGATATATATTCTTTTTAATTTCATTTATGTCTTATATTTTAAACTACACCAATATTATATTGTGCTATATGCAACACGGTATTAGCTTGCAGTATACGCAACACAATTCGTGGATTGTGTTACACATAATTTCAAGTTTGTTTGATAGTAGTTATTCTACACAACATTGAGTGTATATATATATTAAATGTATAAATGAAATATGGTTGGATTCTGTTATATGCAACAACAAAAGATTCTTTCACTACACACAACCCTGACTTGGCTTGCATTACACACAATCGCGACCTTCCTCAATAGCGTGTGTTGTACGCAATACCGGGTTTCACTAAAAACGACATGTTATTAAAATATTATATAAACTAGCCATTATGAATTGTAATACAAACTTTTTGAAATTTTATAAATTTTATCTTTCAAAATGGACTTCATTTTTGTATTCAGAATATCAAAATTATCCTTGCGTGAATTTTTGGTTTTTTCTAAAAACTCTCAATTTTTGATGAATAGTGAAAACACTAGGTTACTATTTAAAAACCGACCTTTTATTTAAATAATTATATATTTTATTTAAATTTATTTTAGGTCAAAATTTATGCACAATACCTATATATGTTATATTTAATTTATTGAAGTCATTTTATAATAATTTTAGATATATAAAAATTTAGTTGAACTTTTCAATGTCTTTGATCCACCTCCTAGGAGAATTTAAAAATTTACATAAAACATAATTTTACTTCTTTTGTGAGTGGAATTTATAAAATTAGAGAGAAAAGTTTAATATCAAGGAGTAATATGTGGTTCAATAATATAAAAATAATTTTTGGTGAATAGTTTTTTTTCTTTTATTTACCACGGTTAAAAGTAAATAGGGTAATTAAGGGTAAAAATGATATTATCATTACCCTAACACACGTCCAAATTCTATTGGATAAGTGTAATTCGACCAAAAACAACCTTAGAAATAAAATATTTCCCTTTAGGTCCCCTTGGATTAGATTAGGACATTTATTATTATTTTGTTTAAAGAAGAGTTAAAATTGATAAAATCAATGTTTAATAATTAAAATATTTTTAATATGGGGTTATTAATAAGATAAATTCGACTATAAATATTCATTAGAAAGTTAAAAATATTTTATACATAATGGTATATTATTTATAATTTTAATACATTAACTAATTTAATTTATTTATGACACAATGATGAAACATTAATTACCTTATTAATGAAATATTAAAATAATTGATGTTATAAATAACCAAATAACTGTAATTTGAGACTGTTTATAAATTACACTAATTTTTTAGCTTATTATGACATGTTAGTATTGATTCAATTATTGGTTTTTGAACTAATCACACTGTTATAATTTCTAAAAAAATCAATTACCAAATATTGTCAAAATTGACATAAAATAGTTTTTAAAACAAATATTATATTATTAATTTTTATTCTATTCTTAAAAATCTACGGTTCGGAAACATTATTTATTAAATGCTATATATATTAATTATGAACTACTTGGGGTTATTTTTGCTTATTATAGTGTGTTGGTTAACCATATAGTTTAAGAAAACAAGAAGACACGGTAAAATTTAAATTATTTAACATATAATTAAATCTAAATGATAATGTTAAAATAGTAACATAAATTTGTCTAAACCTATTGGTTGAGAGGATTTCGACCCATACCCACCTTCTCTTAGAATTAAGTCACTTTGAAGCCATTATAAACCGAATATGACTTTATTAGAAAATAATATTTTATGTTTTTTCCTAAAGTGCCCCACTCCTCCCTTAGAAAAGGGAACCTCCTCCCTCTTCTCTTTACACATTTTTGAGCATTCATGCTCAGCCAAAACATGCCAATTTCCCTTATGAACTTTCATATATACATTGTAGAGGTACTGGTCACCTCAAAAGAGCATATCTAGTTCCTTAAGAGGAAGCTTAAAAGAGGTGCGTCGAAGAAGAGGTAATCTCCTCTACTGATTCATTCAAGTTTATTTTTTCTTAAAATTCTTCTTTATTTCATTCATTATAAATTATTATCATCAGTATCACTAATATACTGATATGTCATTATAAATATAAAACAACCCCATTCCACCTTCAATCTTACCTCAAGTCTGACCTATCTTGTTCATTTCTTTATATTCCTGAGTAATAAACTTCATTCAGTTGATTATTGCTTAAGTAATTCATTTATATTCTATTATTCAATTCATATCACATATTATCATGTTATAATAATTAGTTAATTATGTGAGTTCATATCATACATTTTGTCGTTATTCGGTACATGATTCAAAAATGAAATTGTTTGAAAAGAATTTCCCATGTAGTTATAATTAAATAATCTCCATAATGGTATTGATGATTTAAATATAATATATATCCAGTATATATTCATTTTATACTATTCCATAACATTTGGAGATAAGAATTGAAATGCACCGTTCAGGGAGATAGTAGGCAGTACGTACCCATGAACGCTGCATTCATTTCTATATCATATTAAAGGATTTCATACTAAATGAAACATATATATATTATAATTCCAGTATAATATATATTTTATATAGGTATAATAAGTTCATTAATTAAATTCTTTATAAATTCCATGATTGGCATGAATGAGTCACATCACCTGAGGATGCGGTTGTCCACACTTCCTCAGATGAAATTATCGTAGTTCCACAACTTGAAAAGCTTAATGATATGATTTAAAAATAAAATTCATAAGAATATAGAAAAAATAAATACCATATATATCATATAAAAATACATTGACATCATAATGGCCACCAAGAAAGTTGTTAAAAGAAGATTGAACAATCATCGTTTCGTGAGGCCGTAATTCGCCTCCCATAGAAACATAATGTTCTTTAACCATTAGATGGAGGTGTGTGTAAGTGTATGTAGAATCCTTATCAAAATAACATCTTAGTATATTCAGTATACTGTTGTTATTATGGTATCAAATAATAAGAAGATATTGGTCAGTGATGATGGAAAATAAAATAATGAAACTCGGGCAACTCGTTTTGATATTAACCAAAGGATTCCATGGAAAGACTTCTGACCCAAGTGAGTCTTATAAGAGAAAGATATTGATTTGAGGAGAGATAATATATACATATTTTGGATGAGACAAGGGCTTGAGAGGTGTGGGTAAGGTGGTAGAGGTGGGGGCCTTTTATAAGAGGGAGGAGGGTCACTTTTTGAAAGTCTTGAAATGTTACTTTATTATAAAGTGGTTTTCTGATTTTAAATATCCCACAATGATATATATCTAGGATAAGGTGATAAGGGGTCAAAATCTACCATCCAGTAGATTTTCGAAAAGTTTATGTCTTAGATTTTACCATATCATATAATTTTATTTAAATCATTCATTACTGAGGTAATCACTGCATCATAATGGTGTCATAAGTAAATTTAATTATTTAATGTCAAAAAATTATAAAAAATATACCATGATGTAGGAAATTTTTTTATATTTCCAATAACTATTTATAGACTAAGATATCATTTATGTAACCAAAATTAAATTTGTTTTACATATTATATACAAACCATTGTTACATTTCTATTCTTTTTAAAAATAAAGTCATAAATGTCACTATTACACCCACGTGACTCCATGGGCCCTCAAGTTAGGTAAAAAGATTCCAATGGTCTGCCATGACTCAAAAAAGAGGATTTGGACACATGTTGTGGTCATTCTATATAATTATGATATTATTTTATTACCCTTAACTGCACGATTACTAATTAATCCCGAAAATGAAAGATAATTACTGTCATTACTATTCATAATGCCAAAAAACAAAAGAGTATTAATTACATAATTTGGACCTTCTGATTCCAAATATGGAATCAATTTTACCAAATTCTAAACACATAAATAACAGAAATTAGTTTAAAAATAACTCCCTTTGTCAAAATAAATAGTGTGTTTTAAAGAAACAATATCTATCAAAAGATTGACACTTGTTTATATACAATTTCAAAGTGAAATTAATTCCAATGACCACCATTTAATTAATTGATAAAAATATATTCTAATTACACTAAAAATAAATAAATGGGCAATCTAACTATAAAATTAAATTAGATAAAAATAAGTTTTGAAGTAAAATGCAGTATTTTTCATGATTCATTAAAAATGAACATTGTCAAAAAAATACCAAATCATTATCCATAGTAAATTTCAATGTCTCAATTATAAAGAATTTGTTTATTTTGACAAATAGAGCTTATAAAATTGTCAAAATTTATATTTAAAAATGGTTTTCCATCAAAATGTGGGAAACCAATCTTTTAAAAATATTAGAGTATTTTATAATTAAGATTGGATTTATTCCCATTTCAAGCCTCTAAAAATCTATGTAATTCAAAAATATACATAGATATGAAAATATTTTATTCATTACTTTCATGGGATTTTATATCCTTCACCCTTTAAGAAATTTCATCCCCACAATTTATTTACATATCGAATAATTGAGGGTATTTATGCCTCATTGCATTTTCAGATTCCCATGTTGCCTCATCAAACATGTTGTTTTTCCAAAAAAACATTTACATGATGAATCAACTTATTCCTCAACACTTGATCCCTGTGATCAAGAATTTGGACGGGTTGTTCCTCATACGATATATTCTCTTCCAACTAAAATACCTTTGGACTCAAAACATGAGATGGATATGGAATATACTTTTTTAACATTGAAACATGAAAAACATTATGTACCTGTGATAAACTCGAGTGTATAGCCACTCTATATGAAACTGATCCAAATATCTACATATTATCATAAGGTCCAGTGAACCTTGGACACAACTTTCCTTTATTACCAAATTGAATCACACTTTTCCATGGTGAAACTTTGAGGAAGACATGACGACCTACCTCAAAAGAGAGATCCTTTTTCTTGTTGTCTGCATAACTTTTATGCCTACTCTGAGCTGTTCTTATGTGTTTCTCTATCGGCTGAACTTTTCTTTCCAACTCATCTACCAATTCTAGTCCCATAAAATTCCATTCACCTACTTTATCCCAAAGATCTGGTGTTCGACACCGCTTCCTATATAATACCTCAAATAGTGTCATCTATATACTGGAATGAAAACTGTTATTATAGGAAAACTCAACCAATGAAATTTATTGGTCCCAACATACCAGATAATCCATCGAACAAGCACGTAGAATATCCTTAAATGTCTGAATTGTTTGTTCTGACTGCCAATCTGGTTGAGGATGAAATGTTGTACTAAAATTTAATTCAGTACCCAATGACTTCTGAAGGCCTTTCCAAATGTTATAAGTGAACCTGAGATCACGATCAGATACAATTTAGAGGGGAACTCCATGTAACCTGACTATCACTTTAAGATATAATCGAGAAAGTTGTTCTAGGGAAAAAGTATCTCGTATTGCATGTAAATGAGAAGATTTAGTCAAACAATCAACAATAACCCAGGTTGCATTATTAACTCGAGGTGTCTTTCATAATCCCACAACAAAGTCCATGGATATTTTCTCCCATTTCTATTCTGGCACTAGTAAACGCTGAAGCATCCCTTTCAGTAATTTTCACCCTACTTTAACCTGTTTACAAGTCAAACACTTCATAGTAAAATAATCAGTATCTCTTTTCATTCCATCCCACCAGTAATACTCTTGATGATCACTATACATCTTAGTACTTCCTGGATGGACCGAAAATGGAGAACTACGATCTTCACATAACAACTCTCTCTTCAACTGTGAATCACAAGGCACACAAAATCTCTTCCCAAATCACAAAACACAATAATTATCAATGTTGAATTTAGGTAACATACCCTTCTGAACTATCTCTAACTTTTTATGCAACTCACTATCTTTCTTCTATGCTTTCTTAATTCTGTCCGATAGAGAATATTTCACTAATACCTAAAACAAAACAGAATAACTTCCTACACTAACTACATCAATGATAAATATCAAAAAATCCTTAACCAAAGGATCATGTTCCAAATGTAGCATGGTTAATGAATCATGACTTTTTCGACTCAAAGAATCTGCAATATTATTTGATTTTCCTAGGTGGTAGTGAATCGTGAAATCATACTCCTTGATTAATTCTAGCCATCTCCTCTGTCCCATGTTCAATTCTTTTTGAGTGAATATATACTTTAAACTTCTTTGATCAGTATATATTTCACACTTTACACCATACAAATTATGCCTCCAAATTTTTAAAGTGAAAACAACAGAAGCTAATTCCAAATCTTGTGTAGGGTAATTTATCTAATGAGTTTTCAATTGATGTGAAGCATAAGAAATTACCCGATCATTCTTGAATTATGACACAACCAAGTCCTTTCAATGATGCATCACTATAGATAACAAACTCACCATTCATAGAAGGTAGTGCCAATACTAGAGCATTCACCAATCTTCTTTTCAATTACTGGAAACAATCATCACATTATTTTCTCCTGATAAACTTAACTCCCTTCTAAGTTAGCATAGTCAATAGGTTGGACAACCAGGAAAATTTTTTAACAAACCTTCATTAATAGCCTGCCAAACCATGAAAACTATGAATCACTATTACATTTGTGGGTCTTGGCCATTCTATAACAACATTTTTTTATAGTATCAACAATTATTCCTTCTTTAGAAACAATGTGACCATGGAAATAAATTTGTTTCAACCAAATATCAAACTTTCTGAATTTCCCATACAATTTATTTTATTTAATGGTTTCCAAAATAACAGTTAAATTACATTCATGCATCTCTTTATTTTTAGAAAACACCAAAATATCATTAATGAAAACAACCACCAACGTATCCATGAACTCATGGAAAATTCTATTAATAAGTTCCATGATTACAATAGGTCAATTGGTTAACCCAATAGGAATAACTAAACATTCATAATGGCCTTATCTAGTACAAAACACGTTCTTCAGAATATAGGCTTCATTTACCTTCAACTGATGGTACCCCGATCTCATGTCAGTGTTTGAAAAATACTTAGACCCCAGGAGCTGATCAAACAAATCATCGATATGATGCAAAGGATATTTTTTATTAACAGTGATGTTATTCAAGGATCTATAATCAAAGCAAAGTCTTAATTAACCATATTTCTTTTTAACAAATAAGACAAGAGTACCCCTGGTGATCTTCTAGGTCGAATGAAACCTTTCTCTAATAAATCTTTCGATTTCTCCTTCAACTCTAAAATTTCAATTTGAGCCATTTGAAAAGGGGGTTTTGAAATTGGATTAGAATCAGGAACTAAGTCAAAAGTAAATTCAACATCCTGATCTGGTATTATTCCAGGCAACTCATCAGAAAAAACATCATGATATTCATTTACTACTGGGACATCATTAATCTGAATGGTTACTTTTTTTTCAATAAAATGTGCAAGGTAAAATTCATTTCCATCTTTTACAAGTTTCTCAACCTCTTGATATGTTATCAACAGTAAGAGTTCATTCATATACACAAAATGAAAGTCTTTCTGAAAAGAAACTTATTTAGATCTACAGTCAATCTTAGCTTGGTAAACCGAGTGCCAATCCATACCCAGAATTACTTTGAACTCTATAAGAGTTAAAACAATAAGGTTTTCATGTATATTCTTCCCACGAATAAGTATAAAATGATTCTTATAAATACTTTTTTTCCTAAAAATTTCACCTAGTGTTTTTACCCCAAGTTCAGGAGTCAATTCTTGAGATGGAATTCCCAATTTACAAGAAAATTTTTCCATGATGAAGGAATGTGTAGACCATGAATCATATTTACTCATTGGCATAATCTGAAAAAACAAACAAAGTACTTGATGCCACTTCATTTGATGGCCCAACATCTATTCAAGTAGTTGATAAGGATTTCACCAAACCTTAATGCTTGGAGTTTGACTGCTTCCCATCATTAGAGCTCTTTGTCGATCACTTGTTTGAATAATGAACCATCTCATTGCACTTGAAACATTATACTAACTGTAAATCGAATTTGGTCTTACCATTAGCCTGATCTCTAGGAGTGCAATCACGAGCCTTATGTCCCATATTACCACATCAAAAGCACTTTCTGGAATTCAAAAGTCCTTCTCTGGAATTTTTTTTACCAAATTTATCACAAACTGTAAACTTAGGTTTCTTACCATCAAACCTTTTTAAAGGATTCTTCCCTTTCTCCTGCCACCTCGGTCTCTTCTTCTGTTGGTTGTCATGGAACACTTGATCATAAAAAAACTCCATTTCCACCTTCTCAGCATATCAAACAATCCATTCATTACGTTTGAACTCATGATAAGATAATACCCTTCGATATTTTGGATTTAATCCTGAGTAAAAACAATTTTTTTGCTGTCAAGGTCTCAGATAATATATGGAGCATACATTGCCAATCGAGGGAACCTTTCTTCATAATCAGCCATTGAGTCATCCTCTTACCTCAATTCCAAGAATTGTTTTTTCATCCTAATTCGAACAACCTTAGGTAAATATTTCTCATGAAACATACCATTGAATTCATCCCAGTCAAGAGAATCAATATAATTAGCATCCCTTATATTTTTAACCATCGACCACTACTGATCTGATTCACCTTCCAAATGGTAAACAACAAGGCTATCCTTTTGATTGTATGAACACCCCATGACATCGAAAATCTTCTGCAGTGCTTTAATCCACCCTTCACCTATCACAGGGTCAGATTAGCCTTTGAATGATGGGGGTTGTTGCCTCATAAAATGTTCCACCACTAAAATGTTCCTCTGCAGTTGATCTAGCTTATCTCGTCCATGGATACCACAACCAGTTATCGCTTGAGGCAACTTCTCCATTACTGCAAAAAACAATTTTGTTCTAATTCAAACCATATCAGGATGCTGATTTGGAAGGTCATTTCTTTTTGTATGTCTTCCTAGAACTACTTCCCTATTTCCTCTGTAGAAAATCATTCTGAACAAACATGTCTTAGATGAAGAAACATGGTAATATTCAAATTCTATCTCATTTAAATTTGACCATAATGTGTAATATATATAAATATATGGATAATCATTTAATGGAATTATAACTCTTAATGTTATCTAAACTAACCTCTGATACCAACAATAAGGCCCCAACCTTAAACATTACTTAATCTTCAGTTATTTCAAGAATACACATTGAGGATCCTTTCAGGTTTAGAGTTTTAGAAAATTCATTCATAAATCATGCATTACATTCCACTTTTAAACGAGGTGAGTACATCAAAGACAGTATTATTTTTTTTTCATCAATGAAAACATATTTAAAATAAAACATGGTTTCTTTATTGACACTTCCCAGACACTATTATCACATCATGTACATTTTTCTTGACCTGTGAAAAACATTTCAAAAACATGGGATGGGCATAAAAATCTTAGTAAGCGATATAAAAAAATGGAAAGTAAACATTAGTCCATGTATACATAATAATTAATGAAATCATACATTACTCATAAAACATAAGCAACTTTTTGAATTACTCGTAGAATTCATATTAAATAAAGGTAACTTGAGGAATTCATAACATTTTTACGTTGGGAGTAACCTTCACGGTTACGTTTGGAATACACATCACAATGTATTCCATAAATCTTTTCGAAGAAACCTTAGTGCTCAACTCATTCTCGTTACAAATTGGATTGGAGAGCTATCATGGGATCACCCGCCCTTAGATTATCACAGAACCATCTGACTTCATAAACAATTACCAAGAACCATAACATAATCGTATCACCTAAAACTTACGTAATGGAAACAAAATATTTCCACATTTCAATAACAATATATCAATAAAACACATTGATATAATAAATAAATTATCAAAACCATTTTCAATTCCAAAATAAAATAAAGTTAAAATATGTTATTTCTTTTTCATTTTAAAAAAATTTATGGTCTGTCGAGGAATCTGAAACTCAAATAACGGTCACGGCGATGGAGAAGTCGTTGTTGCCACATACATAAGACAAAAACATTCCATTTGTCGTTTATTAAAATTAAATGTGTAAAAAGAATCATTTTGAATGAAATTAAAATTCAAAATGTTTTATTATACAACTAGTAAAATAAGTTCATATATAAATTGATGTATTCCTCAACGGAAGGAGATTGAGACGAAGTCCCTTACCTCAAGTCCGACTTATCTTGTTCGTTTATTTATATTCCCGAATAATATACTTAGGTCAATTTATAATTTCTCAAGTAAATCCTTTAAATTTTACTATTCAATTCATATCACATATTATAATGTTATAATAATTAGTTAATTATATGAGTTCATATCATACGTTTTTTCGATGTTCGGTACATGAGTCAAAAATGAACATGTTTGAAAAGAATTGCCCATGTAGTTATAAGTACATAATCTCCAGAGTTGTATTAATGATTTAATTATCATATATATCTAGTATATATTCATTTTATACAATTCCATAACATTTGTAGATAAAAAATGAAATGCACCGTTCCTGGAGATTGTAGGTTGTACGTACGCATGAATGCTACTTTCATTTCATTGTCATATTATATGAATTAAAACTTAATGAGACATATATAGATTATAATTATAGTATAATATAGATTTTATATAGGTAACATAATTCCATCAGGTACATTATTTATAAATTTCATGTTTGGCATGAACGAGTCACATCAGTTGAGGGGGTGGTAATCCAGACTTCCTCAGATGGAATTGTCATAGTTCCACAACATGAAAAGAATAACGATGTGATTTAAAAATAAAATATAGGACCATATAGAAAACATAAATACCATATATTTCATATATAAATACAGTGACATCATAATGTCCACCATGAAAGGTGTTTAAAGAAGATTGAACAATCATTGTTTCGTGAGGCAGTAATTCGCCACCCACAGAAATTGTATGTTCATTAAACATTAGATAGAGGTGTGTGTATGTGTTGGTAGAATCTTTATCATTAAAAAATCCTATTATATTGAGTATACATGTGTTATTATGGGATCAAATAGTAATAATATAGTGGTGAGTGAAGAAGTAAAATAAAAGAAAGAAACTCGAGAGAAGAAATTGCCTCTAAATCGGGTAACTTTTCTTGATTTGAGCCAAAGGAATTCTTGGAAAGACTTTTGCCAAAAGTGAGGCATCTAGGAGTAATAGAGGGATGTGGAGAGATAATATGAGTATAGGATTGATGATAAAAACAATTTAGAGGTGTGGGTATGGGGGTAGAGGTGTGGGCCTTTTATAAGAGGGACGAGGGTCACTTTTGGAAACTCTTGAAATGTTACTTTATTATAAAATGGTTTTCGGATATTAAAGGTCACACAGTGATACATTTCGAGGATAAGGTGATAAAGGATCGAAATATACCCATCTAATAGTTTTTATACAAGTGTAAGTCTTAGATTTTACCTTATTGTTTCATTTTATTTAAATTGTTCATAATGAGGTCATCACTACATCATCATGGTGTCATAAAAAAAATTTATTTATATTATGTACAAAAATTATAAAAAAATTACTATGATGTAGGAAATATTTTTAGATTTCCAATTAATATTTATAGTCTAAGAGATCATATATGTAAACAAAATTAAATTTTTGTTACTTAGGATATACACACCTTTGTTATATTTCTCCTCTTTTTATAAATAATGTCATAAATGTCACTATTACACCCATGTGATTCCATCGGACCTCAAGTTCAGTAAAAAGCATCCCATTTTCTGTCATGACTAAACAAAGAGGATTTGGATACATTTTGGGGTAATTTTATATTATTATGATGTTATTCTATTACCCTAAACTACCAGGTTACTAATTAATCATGATAATTAATGATAATTACCATCGTTACTATTCATAATGCCCAAAACCAAAAGAGTCCTAATTACATAATTTGGAACTTTTGATTCCAAATATTGAATCAATTTTACAAAATTCCAAACACAAAAATTCTGGTAATTAATTTAAAAATAATTCTCATTGTCAAAACAAATAGTGTGTTCTTAGGAAACAATATATATCAAAAGATTGACACATGTTTATGTCCAAATTCAAAGTGAAATTAAGTAAAATGACATCCATTGAATTAAATGTTAAAAATATATTATAATTAAACTTTAAAAAAAATTAAAAGTACAATCTATCAATATAATTAAATTATATGAAAAAGCAGTTTTGATGTAAAATGAAGTATTTTTCACTATTCATTAAAAATGATCATTGTCAGAAAATACCAAATATTTATCCAATTTAAATTTCAATGTCCTAATTATAAAGAAATTGTTTATTTTGAAAATTAGACATTATAAAATTATCTAAATTTAGATTTAAAAATGTCTTTCCATCAAAAGGCGGTAAAACAATCATTTAAAAATATTGGAGTATTCTATGATTATGATTAGATTTATTCTCATTTTATACCTATAAAACACTATTTAATTCTTAAATAGTCATAGATATTAAAATATATTATTCTCTACTTACTTGGGATGTTACAGGGTGGGCCCGATAAAGCTCTCCAATTCATTGAGTAATGTGATGGATGTAAACGGGAATGTTTCTCTTAATAGATTTAAGGAATATACTGTGATGCATATTCCAAATGTAACTCCCTATGTAGATATGAAAGCTAAAACATATGTATGTTATGGATGCCAAAAGTTACCCTTATGATTTTTGATAACTATGTGTTATTCATAATTCTTATGTTTTCAGGAGGCATGTAAAAGTGTTTAGGTTTTGTATATATTTATGGACTAATGATTTCCTTCATTATTTTATAACCTTTACTGAGATTTTTATGCTCATCCATTATTTTGAAATGTTTTTCACAGGACATAAAGAAGAATAGTTTAGTACCTCCGGTTTCTGTTATATAACCGTTAATTGATGCTTTTCATGGTTTTAAAAGTTAAGGGTGACGTATGGGAGAGTCGGGAGATCCTGGATTGAAGTTTGAGGCAAAGGGGAAGTCGCACAAGCGGCGCACGACTTGTCTAAACCATGCTACCAAACCATGCATGGCTGACTTTGGCGATAGTGGATTCCACATGGTTGACCCACAGTTAAGGGAAACTGTGAGATGATTCCATGCGGGAAGGGTGGCCAAGGTAGTAGCTAACGCACGGTTAGCGCACAGTTTTTCAAACTGTGTGTACTAACCGTGCATGCACTTAAATTAAATACTTAAATTGTAGATCTAACTCATTTTCCCTCTAATTGCTTCATTAAATTCCTTAAGCGGCCATAACTCGGGATTAATCTCCCTTGGAGGTGGGAAAACTTCCCCCAAGCATTCCGGAGGTGATCCGAAGGCTTCTCTTGGAAAATCGAACCTGGATCCTTGAGGTATGTAGTTGTTATCCTTTGTTCTTGACAGTTTTCTCAGATTTACTTAGATCTACTTCTCCTCTTCTCTCGGTTTCATAGATCTATGCCCATTATGGGTAGATCTATGTGTGTAGATGCCAAACGTGATGATATTTGATCTTGGTTGTGTTAGTAGAAGAGATATAACTAGGATCCTTGGTGAGTCGGCCTGTTTTTCTTCTGCGTTCTCCTCTTGTTGGGGTTTTCATCAGAACCATTGAGGTAGGTGGCTTCACTCTCGATTCCTCTTTCTTTGAACTCGAAGTCTTAGTTTGAATTTATTTAATTGCTTTGTTTGGATTGTGAAATTGTGGTGCAAATCAAGTTATAAATTTTCTTTAGTGATGATTTATGGGTTTTAATGGAATAATGCAAAATGAATGAATGGTTCCTGAAAAGTGTTTTGGTTTCTTGAATTTAAAATGGGTTTTTTAATATATGGATTTTCTGGATTTGGAAAATGGTTTGTGGGAAAAAGGATTTCAATAAAAGTGTTGTTTTATTGAAATGGCTTTGGCATGGTTGGAATGGTGTGGTTTTGGGCGTACTGGGTGTGTGAGTTCATATTGCATTTACAAAGAATGGATGAAATATGACCTTGTTCTCAGTGCCAAAGGTGTAATGGAACATGGGGAATAATTACCTTGTTACTACTTGGTAGATCAACAATGAACCGCTCATGAGTATGGAACTGTCATAACAATGCATGTATAGTTTATTTCACAAATTGTGAAATTGTTGGTTTTGGGGATTTGTGAAATAAAATGAATGTGAAGAAATTGAAATATTAGTTTGATTAGAAACTTTGCATGGTTTCTTTTCATGAGAAAAATGGGTTTGGTTGGAAAATGAATTTGACATGGAACTTGTTATATTTTGAATTATTTCGGAATGGTTTTATATAAACTATTTTATATAAATGTGCTAACATATTTTATCCTAAAGGCATGGGTTGGGAAGTCGTCAGGGAAAACCTACAGAGTTTCATTACTCACCACTTGCATTGGCACGTTGGTGGTTTTGCAGATGTCATATACCGGGATGTTGGCAATGGTAAAGTTTCACATGTTTATAGCACCACTTCGTGATACTTGGGCTAGTTCGTGATATTGGAGCTTGGAGATGGTGGACCATGGAGTCGGGTTGTCATCTTGTAGTCTTTTAGATTGTCATTCCACTATTTACTTTGATTTAGTGTTGGTTTCCACAGTGTTACTCTTAGTTGTTTTATGATAAACTAAATGGTTGAGTTGTATTAGTTTTTAACATGCTTCGTTTAGTTGATTAGTTTGGTCACAGTTGTTAGTTCTTTAGTATGTTCAAAAAGGGTAAATTTTCCCCCATTTGTTTTGACACCCTTCAGCATTTATTTAGAGCCTTTGGAATCCTGGGGATGTTGCTTAATGAAAATTAATGACTTGTTGCACTCTCATGCCAATGAGAATAAGCAGGTCATTAAAAATGGTATCAGCTTGTTCGGTCCTTGCCGAACAAGTGGTCATCAATGCTCTTGGTCTTGGAGTTGAAATTACTTCTTGTCTATTCCTTGGGTGGTCATCTTAGACAAGAGTAGGATTGTCGGAACTTCAAATGTATAGCGTAAAAGGACGTAGCTGACCTGTTTATGCTGAACTTCAAGTTACCAGGGTGTTCGGTACATAAGTGTTTTGGATACACTTCTAGAATGTTGGAAATCTCATTGTCATGGGTTTAGATAATGAGATGAGCATGACATACATTCTAGAGGAATGAATTCCCACTAGGATTGCATATCTCATTGTGAGGAATGAGTAAGGATTTTGTGTAAGTTTCCAATTTTTTAAAAATGCTGAAATTTTTTTCAACTAAAAGAATTGGAAAACAAGGTATTTGATGTATTTTGAAAATGGGTTGATTTTCAAAATGTTTGTTGAATGTTTTAAAAAATGGTTGAACCTGGAAAAATGTTGTTTTGAGAACAATGTTGTGATAGATAGTGTGACAGAATTTGAAATGTTAAGCCTTCAGTTTCTAGGATGTTAGGCTAACAGTGAGCGTTCTTTGTATAGAAAATGGCACCCGTTAGGCGTCGTAGAAACCAAATGGAAGACGTTGCAGAGAATGTGGTCTCTCATGAGCCACAGGTGAACCAGAAGCTAGTACAAAGTATAGTTCAAGCATTTCAGGTTTTGGAAACGGGGAATCGTAGGGATGATTCAAGGAATGTAGACCATTCCATCCAGTTCCATAACAAAAATCCACCCATCTTTCGGGGTGATTCTGAACTAGAAAGGGAGGAGGTGTTCCTGAGTAGGATGAATCATATCTTCAATTTCATCGACACACTAGCAGAACTGAATGTAAATTTGGTGACGTATATGCTGGAGGATCTTGCATGATAGTGGTGGGAGCTGGTGGTGCAGGCTGAGGTGGATCAAGGCCTGGACTGGTATGAATTTGAGGAATTTTTTAATAGACAATTCCATCCTCACATGTTCAAGATCTAGAGGAAGACATAACTTTTCAGCCTGAAGTAATAAAATTTATCGGTCATGAAGTATGCAGCTAAATTCATAAATTTAGTGCGCTTTTCAATAAAAGTTACTGCAAATGCATCATTGAAGGCACACATTTTTTAATCAGGGTTGTAACAGGAGATTCCTTTGAAGATAATTATGCTCTGTATTAAGGATTATATGGAGATGGTAAACAAAGTAACAGTAGCTGAAATAGACATCTCAGGAGTTATGGGAGGAGAAAGTAAGATGATACCCAAGAGAATGGGTGGGAACTGTATTGCTGGAAACAAGCGGAAGATGGACACCTACTTCCAATGTGGGAGTACAAATCCGAATCAGATGGCTGGATCGGTGAATCTTCTTCCACATCCCATGATGAAAGCTGGGTGTTTTCAATGTGTCATAATTGATAACATTAAATGAGAATGTACAAAACCACCAAGAGCAATCTACAATTGCAACAAGATGGGACATCTTCAGAGATATTGTCATAGTGCCCCACGGTCGAGTGTTCATAACACTTATCAGGTGTCGCAAGAATCTTATTCTTTGAAAGGGAAAGGACAACAAAATCATTCTCTCCAGGAGAATAAATATAGATATAGTGATTCAAAGAATACCATGACTCCTCAAGTAGGTCAATCTCAACAAAGAAATAAGGAGAAAAGTGCAGAAACAAAGCAATTGTATGGAGCAGAACAGGTGATTGTGGATAACCAGTCTGGACCGTCTTCGATGAGAGGTACGATTATTTTGAATTCTACCCTCATGCAAGTGTTGTTTGATACTAGTGTATCACATTCTTTTCTTGCTTCTTGTATTGCTGATTTTCTAAACTTAAATCTTGAAATGATTCCTTCTACAATAAAACTTCAAAATCCTTTTGGTGAAAGAGAATATAGATCCTTCGTGTGTAGAGCATGTTATATAACTATTGATGGAGCTGAGCTGAAATGGGATTTCTCTGTGCTAGAGATGCATTTCAATGATATAATCGTGGGTATGGTTTGGTTGATAGATTTCAGGGCTTACATTACTGTTATAGAAGAACAGTCAGTTTGGCGGCGAAGGATGGCATTGAGCATCTCTTTAGTGAAGAAAGAGTGATGAAGGCAGGTGCAATGGGCTTGTTGGTACCAATAGTGGCAACAATGTATTACCAGTTGGTTGTGTTAAACATGGAATAGATGGACGATATTGTGACTAACAACTTTCAAGTAGTCATGGATCAATTTCCTAATGTTTTTCCTGAAAACTTTTCAGGGTTACCACCTGTGAGAGAAGTAGAGGTTACGATTGATCTCCTCCTGTGGACCAGTCCTATATCACTTCCATCTTATAGAATGGAACCAAGGGAGTTAAAGGAATTGAAAAATAATTTGTAAGAACTGGAAAGAAAAGTTTTTATTCGGCCATGCCAGTCCTTGAGGGCATCACCAGTTTTGTTTGTAAAGAAAGAAGATGGAAATTTGAGGCTATGTTTGGAATATTGAAAACATAAAAAAGTAAGGATAAAGAATTGATATCCACTTACACAAATTGAGGAATTGTTTGATCAATTGAGGGGAGCTCTGTGGTTCTCCAAGATTGACTTGCAATCAGGATATCACCAGTTGTGAGATCGGAAGGAGGATATTCCAAAGACAACCTTCAGAAGCAGATATGGCCAGTACGAATATGTAGTCATGCATTTTGGTCTTACGAATGCACTAGAGGTCATCATGGCTTTGATTAATCTGATATTTCAGCCATATCTGGATTATTTTTTTGGTGTTTGTGGATGACATATTGGTGTATTCACGAACAAGGGCTGAGCATGAGCAACACTTGGCGATAGTGTTGGAAAACATGAGGGACCATCAGTTGTATGACAAATTATCAATGTGTGATTTTTGGATACATGAGGTATACTTTGTAGGCCATGTTGTTTCAGGGAAAGGTGTTTTATTATATCCAGAAAAGATAGAAGATATTCTTTCTTGGAAACCGCTGAAAAATGTGTTCGAAATACGATGTTTTCATGGTCTAGCTGGTTATTACCAACGCTTTGTGCGTGAATTATCACGAATAGCTTCTCCTAAGATATCATTGACAAAGAAAAATAGTGCATTTCAATGGACTGTGGAATGTATGAGATATTTTCAAGAGTTGAAATTTCACCTTATATCAGCACCCATCTTGATTTTTTCGGAATTAGGACATGGGTATGTAGTGTATTGTGATGCTTCGGGAATAGGGTGGGGGTGTGTTCCCATGAAAGGAGACCATGTGGTTGCTTATGGTTTAAGTCAGTTGAGGGTCCATGAGATGAATTACCCAACACACAATTTGTAGTTAGTTGCAGTTGTCCATTCCTTGAAGACATGGCATCATTACCTCTTTAATGAGAAATTTACTTTGTTCACAGATTACAAAAGCTTGAAACACATTTTCTCACAGCAAGATTCAAATCTAAGGAATGGGAGATGGATCAAGTATCTTCTAATGTTCTACTTTGACATGATGCATAAAATAGGTAAGGGTAATTCGGTGGCTGATGCATTAAGAAGAATGTCGTATGCTCATTTGGAGAAAGAAGCTTCATATGAATGGCTGTTTATGTTGATCTTAGCCGGCATGCATGTGGAATTTGAAGACCGAGGTGATGTTGTTGTTTTCTTTACAGTTGTCCTTGTTCCTGATTTGATGGAGATAGTAAAGGAGGCATAGGAATCTAATGTAAACTGTGTTGCAATGAGTTCCAAACTCAATGTTGGGGAGACCATTGAGGGATGGAAGCTAGATAGGTGTTCAGATTTACGGTTTCATGATCAGATGGTTGTACCTTTAAATTCTCAAGAACAAATCCTTCATTATTACCACCATTCCAGATGGGCGGCATATCCGGGTTCCCAAAATATGTATAAGGCGTTAAAGGCATAGTTCTAGTGGAGAGGCATGAAAAGGATGGTGGCCGAGTTCATCTCACGGTGCTTAAATTTTCAGCAGGTTAAAGAAGAGAATTAGAGAGAAGACGATATGTTACAATAATTTCCTATCCCTATGTAGAAATGGGATATGATAGAAATGGATTTTGTTTCTGGTCATCCAAGAGACGATCCAAAAACATGATTCCATTTGGGTATTAGTGGATCTTCTAACCAAGTAAGCCCATTTTATCCCTATTCGTGAAACTCATACGGTGGAAGATCTTTAAAATAAATATTTCCAAGAAGTGGTAAAGAGACATGGAATACCAGTTTCAATCGTGTCAGACAGAGATATGAGGTTCACATCTTGTTTTGGGAGATCCTTACAGAATTTCCTAGGAACTCAATTGTATATGAGAAAGGAATATCATCCTCAAATGAATGTACAATCTGAAAGGATGATACATACGTTGGAAGACATGTTTTGGACATGTGTAATGGATTTTGGTGTCTCTTTTGAGGAGCATATAACCTTAGTGTAGTTCTCATACAATAACAGTTATCAGGCCTCGATACACATGGATTCGTTTGAAGAATTGTATGGGCGTCCTTGTTGTTCTCCACAATGCTGGGTGGAAACAGGTGAAACATCACTAGTTGGGACAAGCCTTTTCCATGAAAAAACAGAGAATATTCAGTTGATAAAAAAAGGATGGAAATGACACATAATCATCATAAATATTATGTGGATCCTGACCGAAGACCATTTTTGTTTGCGGTGAGTGATCATGTCTTTTTGAGAATCTCTCCAACGCTTGAACATCGTCGTTTTGGGAATCGGGGAAAATTATGTCCTCGATATATAGGCCCTTTTGAGATACTGGAACGGGTTTTAGAGGTGGAATATCTATTGAAATTACCACCATGGTTCAGTTCAGTGCACGATGTGTTCCTTGTATCTCTATTGATGAAGTATCAGCCTGATCCTGACCATGTGATCAGATGGGGTCATGTTGACCTTGAGTCGGATGCTTCATTGGTACATATCCTGGTGTGGATTGTGGATAGGAAGGATATAGTCTTGAATAAAAAAATCATCGGCCTAGTGCAGGTTTTTTGGAAACATGGTCAGACTCAGGAAGAGACTTGGGAACGCGAGAATTAAATGAGAGAGCAATGGCCAGATCACTTTCAGACAAGAAATGGTATTCTAATTTCTGAGGATGGTATAGAAAATGGTGAGGAGTGTGTAGTACCCATGGTTTCTAGTATATAACCAATACTTGATTCTTTTCATGGTTTTAAATGTTAAGGGTGATGTACGAGAGAGTAAAGAGATCCGGGATTAATGTTTGAGGCAAAGGGGAAGTCGCACGGGCAGCGCACGGTATGTCTAAACCGTGCGACCAAACCGTGCGTGGCTGACTTGGGCGGCAGTGGCTTCCACATGGTCGGTGCACGGTTAAGGGAAACCGTGCAATGAGGTCATACGATAAGGGTGGCTAAGGCAGTAGCTAACGCACAGTTTTCTCACGGTTTGTCAAACCATGCAGACTAATAGTGTGAGCACATAAATTAGATCCTTAAATTGGGGTTCTACCTCATTTTTGCCTCTAATTGCTTCATAAAAGTTCTTAATCAGCAATGACTCAGGGTTATTCCCCCTTGATGGTTTGAAAACTTCTCCCAAGCATTCTGGAGGCGATCCGAAATCTTCTATTGGAGAATCAAAGCTAGATTCATGAGGTATGTGATCGTTCTCCTTCTTTCTTGATTGTTTTCTCATATATACTCTGATCTACTTATCCTCTTCTCTTGGTTTCTAAGATCTATGCCTTTTATGGGTATATCTAGGTGTGTGGATGAAAAACATGATGAGATTTGGTTTGGTTGTGTTAGGAGAAGAGATCTAAGGAGGATCCTTGGTGAATAAGACGGGTTTTCTTGTGTGTTCTCTGCTTGTTGGGGTTTTTGTCAAAACCAATGAGGTAGGTGGCTTCAATCTCAATTCCTCTTTCATAGAAATTGAAGGCTTAGTTTAAATTTAATTAATTTCTCAGGTTGGATTGTGAAATTGTGGTGAAATTCATGTTATAAATCTTCATTATTGATGATTTATGGGTTTTGATGGAATTATGGAAAATGAAATCATGGTTTGTGATTTTTTTTGGTTTCTTGATTTTAAAATGGTGATTTAAAAATATGGATTTTCTTAATTTGGAAATTGGTTTTCAAGAAAATGGTTTTCATTAAAAGGGATTTTTTATTGAAATTATTTTGGTGTGGTTGAAATGGTGTGGTTTTGGGCATAAAGGGTGTGGGCATTTATATTGAATTTACGAGGCTTGGTTGAAATATGACCTTGTGCTCGATAACAAAGGTGTAATGGAACATGGTGAATAATTACCTTATAATGACTTGGTAGATCGATGAGAAACTGCTCATGAGTGTGGAACTGTCATAACAATGCATGCATAGTTGATTTCACAGGCTGTGAAATGGTTGGGTGTGTGGATTTGTGAAATGGAATGAATGTGCCAAAATGGAAATGTGAATTTGATTAGAAACCATTCTTTGTTGATTTTATTGGGAAAATTGGTTTTTGTTAAAAAAATAATTTGATATGGAACTTGTTATATTATGAACTGTTTTAGAATGGTTTTATATAAATTGATTTATATAAATGTGCTAACATGTTTTATACTAGAGGAATGGGTTCGAAAGTCCTCAGGGAAAACCTACTGAGTTTCATTACTCACCCCCTACTTTGGCACTTTGGTGCTTTTGCAGACGTCATATACTTGGATGTTCGCAAAGGTGATGTGTCACTTTTTATAGCACTATTTAGTGATACTTGGGTTGGTTCGTGATATTAGATCATGGAGCTGGTATAGCATGGAGTTGAGTTGTCGTCTTGTAGCCTTTTAGTTTGTCCTTCCGCTATTTAATCTGATTTTGTGTTGGTTTCTACTGTGGTACTCTTAGTTGGTTTATGATAAACTAAATGGTTGAGTTGTCTTTTTTTTTATCATGCATCATTTAGTTGATTAGTTTGGTTATGGTTGTTAGTTCTGTGGTATTTCAAAAAGGGTAAATCGTCCCCCATTTGTTTTGAAACACTTCGACATTTATTTCCAGCCTTTGCCATCCTGGGGATGTCACTTAAGAACAAGTAATCACACTTTGCACTCTCAAGCCATTATTAATAAGCGGGTCATTACAAATTGGGTCAAGGTTGTGATCAAGGAAATGTCATGCATTCTAAAATGTGGAACTAGGCATGAATGTTTTTTTCAAATATTTTTAATTTATTGAAAAAATGGAAACTGAGAAGAAGTGTCTAGTTTGTATTTTTGAGATGTAATGTAATAGTTATGACCTAATTCTCTAAAACTATAAACCTGAAAAGATCCCCAATGTCAATTATTCATTTAATTTAATATTATTTATTGTTTAATGCCAGGTCATCATATATACAACCATTATTGAGAAATATTACATGTAAGAGGAAGAAGAAATTAAATAAAAATGGTTGTTTAAAAATGAAAAATCATCATGGGGAGACCTCTATATGTTTAACCCAAATTCATTATTAGGATGGATTTAATATGATAAAATTATTATAGTTTGTTGAAATGGAAGTAAGTAAATTATTTTTCCATTATTATAAGGGCCAAAAAGATTATGGGAGAGTGAATATAATATGAGGAGAGTGGATTTTTATAAGAGGGGGAGAGGATACACATGTAATTATTTAATGAAAACAGTTACAACAACATTTTATATTATTGAAAAGGCATAGAATGTGTAATTAAAACCCCTTATAATTTATAAGGTCTAAATGTTGCAATTAAATTGGTTTTGTACAAGTTGATTGGTCATTTTGAACCTAATATTTATAGCTTAACCAACAGGTAAATTAGTTTTTACCATAACCACTGTAATAAAATTTTACTAATTTAACAATTTATAATGGTATTAAATTATGTTAAAAAAATTTTATAATATAAATAATCTTCATTAAAAATATTTTATCAATTCTTAAATATAAAATTTAAATAAGTGGCAGAATCTATTTTAAAATTATACCTACAAATGCGGTGAACATATAGTCTTCCAAAGATAAAACTCACATAAGTATGGAATGTGTATAGGCTGTAAATGAACATAAAATAAATTAAAATTATCTAATTTATATGAATATTAATTTAATTTCTTTAATTTTAATTAAAAAATTAATTTATAATATAATATATAATTTTAAATAATTAAAACAAAACAATGTTTTTTCAATAAAAATCAATATTTTTCATAATTCCACAAAAATTGATACTTTTCATAAAAATCCGAAAATAATTTCCATACGATAATTTTGATATTATGATTTAAAAATGCATTTTGAATTTTCCTAACATATTTATAGAAATTATTAATAAATTATTCTAAAAGATGTTTTCAGGAAGAAATGATACTATTTTCAATGAAGAAATACAGGTTTTTTATAAAATTACTTTTACATTTAAATGATTATAATTTTTACAAATAATAAAAGTATAACTAATGAAGAAGTGTAAAATATTTATATTTTTTATAATTTATTAATTTCTATTCATATTATCCAATTTTACAACCATTTTATAATTTTAAACAGTAAATAATATTTTAACAGAGTATTCTGTTTCGTTTAAACCTTGGATTGCATGTATTGAAACATATATTAGATATAGAATTAAATTAATATGTAATAAATAATAATGTATTAGGTTTTCACAATATAATAATTTGGTAAATATTTTATTCACAAAAAAACATTAAAAAAAACGTACCTGAGATAAACTCAGAGGAAAAACTACTCTATATGTAACAGAATCCACTATTTATAAGATTTCATACGATCTAATAAACCACAATATTAATTATGAAACATTACCAAATCACATAACCCATTTCCATGAATATATTTTAAGAAATAAATGATTTTGTATGTCTAATGAATGGTCTATCACCCTAATGACTGTATAACAATTCTTCAATGTATGATTTTCCTTCACTTGATACAGAATTATCTTAACCATCTCAATATTTTATCCTACCAGTTCCAGTACAAAAATATTTTCCACAATATTCATCCTTATATGGTCAAATTTTACACCTTTCTCAATATAATTCCTCAAAAGGTTACATCTGTGTACAATAAAATTATTCATATAATTAAATTAAAATAGTGAATGTTTTTTATCCCAGATTCATAGGTAATTCAATGATAATGTTTCAAGAACATATTATAAAGTATTAATTTTTCCTTCTAACAATCCCTCATATTAGGGATAAAAATTTATAAAAATTTAATTCAAATCTTAAATACTTTTTATGTAATTTGAAAAAAATAGTGGTAATTCTAGGATAGTGATCAGATACTATTGATTGACGGATTGCATAGAATTTGAATATATCATTATGATATAGTCTACATAAATGATCCAAATATATATTATAGAAATAGGATTATAATGTATATATCTATTCAATCGATCAATAATAACCCATGTTTAATTATTACCTCAATATTTCTTCGATAATACCACACTGAAATATGTGGATATATTATAACGTTTCCATTTATGCACTAGAAAATGATAAATAATCTCCTTAAGTAGGTTTAACTTGGATTAACTTATTGAAAAATAAATTATTTCATTGTAAAATAAGAAATATAATTTTTAATTTATCCCACCAATTATTTTATCATAGGTTTTTGTACATCCTAGTTTAGTCATGATAATCAGAAAATAGAGAGATATGAGATTCCATCAACAATTCCTTCCTAAAATATGTATAATTTTGCACACAAAAACTCTTTCCAAATCTCATAACACATTCATTTAAAAAAAATTATTCAAGAACTGTACCCTTCATAACAAAATCTACTCTTTATTACAAAGCACAATCTTCCTTTTGAGAATACTTAATTTATTCTGTAAGAGACTACTTCACCGAAGCCTGAACCCATAGAGAAGTAACTTTCCATATTTACTTTGAAGGAATACATTTAGAATGTTGTTAACCAATGGAACATGTTATAAATATATCATAACTAATGACGTCTTATAATTTTATGTGTAGGAATTTAATAGATGTTTATCCTATATGTATATGATAGTGAATTATTAAACCATTATCGGTTTTTAGTTCCAAATATCTCCTCTACCACATGTTCAAATATTTTGAGTGAATATATTCTTTAAATCATTATAGTCAATATATATTTAATGTCTTGCCACATAAGAAATATTTATTCTACTTTGTTAGAAAAAAATGCTATATTCTATTTCACGAATGCATAGGGTAAGTATGATCATAGATTTTCAATTAATATAAATCGTATACAATTACCCAATGATATATAATAACTAAAAAACAATGTTCCATAAATTAATCCTCACTAAAAATGAGAAATACACCGTTTATTTTTGAAAAGGATAACACTAGAGAATTAACCAATCTTTTTTTACATTCATAGAAACATTCAGAACACTCCATTGTCTAGAATAATTTAAATAATATTAGTTTTATGTATGTTAGTGAGATAGGTAATTGAGAAATTATTTCAAAAAAATGATGGTAATATCCCATTAATCTGGGAAAACGTAAATATTTCTGAAATTTTTAGGTTATAGAGAGTCTTATACAACCTTATTTTAATAATGTTGAACAATTATACCATATTTTGAGAAAATATGTCTATAGAAATAAATATATAGAAAGTAAAATTCACATTTCAAATTTTTTCCATATAACTTATTATATTTTAAATTCAATAGAATAGTCCATAAATGTTTCTCATAATATTAAATAATTTAAAATAATAAAATTCCATTGATAATCACAACCAATAATTTAGCACATTACACATAGAATTACATTTTCTTTAGATCCATGAGTAAAATTAGATTTTTTATTCAACGCAAAGAGAATAAAAAAATCATAGTGAACATACCTAGTATGAAATACCATCATTATAATGTATTACTCCTCAAAATTTACATGATGATTTTGAAAAATGATATTAATCAATAAAAAATAACACACTCCCGTAATCTTGTCAAATAATTCATTTATATGACGGGAAATATACTCATTCATAATAATAATATTATTGAGTTCTCTATATTCAAGAAAAATCATCACTAAAAAATCCAAATTTTTAACAAAAAATATAAGTTCCATATGGGGAAGTATGTTGAAAAAAATTCATTATCAACAATCTTTTGTAACAAATTTCTAAATTCCAATAACTCTAATTGAGATATTCGATAAGGTGTTTCTGAAATTATGATTTAATCAATATAAATGTGAAAAGTTATTTAAATAAAATAATTATGAATAACAATAAAAATTTAATTAGGAAATACATCCCTATATTTATTTAGTATTGTAATAAAACTAATCTAAAATACTACTCTTTTTATGAAAATAAGTGTAAGATAACATTCGTTACAAATTTAATATATTTTGAAAAATAATTCTATTTTATCATAGTTAATAATCAATTATTATATGAAAATTCATACACATAAGGAAAATTCAATATCTCTTACATATATATACAATATATCCCATAATGATAAACTGTAATACTATCCATACAAAAAAAACATAAAAATCAACTATATTAAAGACTTTTTTTTGAAATATCATTTCCATGGATAGAAATATAAATATTCCTATAAATCATTGTTTCCTAAATAAATTCACCATGTGTTTTTTCGAAAATTTATATATGTATTTCTTGAAGACATATTTCAATTTTATTAGAAATGTATCATGAAATTGAGGACTCTATAGACCGCGAATCAAAAAATAATTTGGAATAATCTGAGTAAAAATATAATGAACCAACCACCACTTTATTTCATGGTCCAAAATTTTATGAGCTATACCTTAATAAATTTTTAATGACCATATTATTATTTTTTCAATGACTAGTTTTATGAATTTCTTCCAACACCCATTAGTATAAGGGCCCACTATTTCATTTAAAACATCTTACTATCTACTAATACTAATTGTTTCAAACAATTACCAAGATTTTATTGTTTGTAAACATTATAAAATGGTAATGAAGTTTCACTTATATATCAATTTCCTTATTTCTCAATAATTTCCATATAATACTTCATACCACACTTATCAAATTAGTGAAATTTAAAACTCTTACCATCATATTTCATAATGTGACTATCTCCATTTTTATTCCACCTAGACCACTTCTTATAATTTATTTTATGAAATTCAATTAAATTTAATAGGATAATATAAATACACAATATTGATTTACGATAGATTAATAATTATGGAGAGGCCAAATATCATAATCTACATGGTTTTATTCATTAGTAAAACCTATTAATCTTACTATCATAGATAGGAATGAAATTTGGTTTATTCCTAGTCAATATAGTAATATATTGTTCATTGAATGTAATTGAATTTCCCTTATATGTTTTAACTCAAAAAATACAATTCAATCCCAATTAAAACAATAGTAAGAAAGTATTACCTTAATAAAATAGCCATATTAATTTCCACTCCATGTCATCAATATCTATTTATTTTCTATAATTTTCTTAATTGGAGACATCTTCTAATTGTATTCACCATTAAAGTAATATCTCTACAGAGAAACTATATAATTTTTTGGAAAACCAAAAACATTGAAATGATTATCTAGAGAATTTTTACCTCCTTAAAAAAATCATAAATGAGGTTCCACCAAGATGTTTTGGACATTTTTTCATAAAATTATCTTTTAAATATGTGTTTATATGTGTAGAGTTTAGTTTCAAATTGGCATTGGTAAAAAATTATTCTTATTTGTAAATTAATTTAATGCAACTATAGACTTTTTTTTCCCAATTCACACTATTCCAGGTTTTTTTCAAAAGGATATTCTCCCCTAGTGCCATTAATATTTATTTAAAAAAATTTCCTCTATGAAAAACCATTCTTAATTAGACACAGACTCTATGTACCATTGTAAAACCTATCAATTCATTCTTGTGATATTATAATCTATAGGCTAAATTTCCTAAAATTTATTTTTCTTAATTACATAATCACACTTTAAATTTATCTAATCCATTATATGATAAAACATATAATGATATATTATTATACATACCCAAATATTTATGTTTGATAGATATGATTGAATTTTATTAAATACTTATTATCTTAAAGGTTTATTCTTTTGTTTGATGAATAAAAAATAATTGATATAAAACCCCTAAAAAAGTGGATACTTCTAGTCAATATTTTCTTTTATAAAACAAGGATACTTAATCAAGATGTAATATTCAATTCACAAATATTTTCCTAAAAATATCATAAGAAATAATAATTTAAAAATCATAATAATGTGGGATTTGTGATAAATATTTTTTCTCAGGAAAACATTTTCTAGAAAAACATATATTTTACCCATAAAGAAGTGAATACACATTCCTATAAACATAATCCCATTATCTTATAATATAAAATAAATATACATCCTTGAAAACTCATTTGAAAACATAGATTAGTCATAAAGGTCCCCTGAGACATCAAATTTACATTACTATTACAAGTACCCTAAAAATGGAAGAACCTATATAATTAACACCAACATATAATACTCATTAAACAAAACCATCACCCAATAAATTGAAGAGCTTTATTGGGCACACCCACCATCATAAAAAATATAAAAGAGTAATAACATATATAGTAAATATATAATATCACATTTCCGTTATAAAATATATTAAATTCTATTATTTTAAACATATATAGAACTGATTCGGGGATTCTAATAAAAATATTGATTAAAATAGCTATCATTTTTATATAAAAAATTTAATTTTACTACCACTCATGAGTTGTATAAATAAAAAATGAATAATATCACTTGGTGATGGAGGTAGTCCACAAGTATGAATGATCAGCATTATCATTCTCTAATATATGGAAGGGTAGTAAAGAATGTAATATATTTTATTTTAAAAATTATAATGATTTAATTAATATCATATATATTAATAAAATCCATCATAATAACTATCCTTGTTTTGTGTTGGTGAAAAATGAAACACATTTATTCTTGGAGGCGGATGTCCATGTATACACATGTGTGCTGTTTATATTACCCATAGGATGTAAATAGAGACAAAAAGGGGGATTTAAATAAACATAATAAAATTTATTTATTTTATAGATACATATTTCAACAAATCAACATATCTGTAGAATATTTGAAAGAGGAGGAAGATGTAATAAACATAAAAACATGAGGTTAAGAGTCAAACCCCTTCATCTGAAAACCTCAATTTGATTGTTGATCAAACCCTATATGATTTAGTTTTATTAAAACCTAACCTCTAAGATATAGGTAGGTAAGTTTGGATGGTATTTTAGTTGGTATAATTGGATATAACAATCTCTATGTTTGTGAATTATTGAGGATCTGGATTTTCAATTATATGAGAGGGGGGAATCAATGTTGTAATTTTTTTGATCTTTAAAAAAAAATTTAAACTCTTTTTTATGAGAGGGTGGTAAAAAATACCTACCATTTATAATATAATAAAATAATGTTCTAAATAATATCATATAATTATATTTATTTTATTTTCACTAACATTATCACAAAGTTGTAATAGTAATTATCCTCTTTTACCATTTATCACGGTGAAAAATTTTTACCACGATAAATATTAAAAATGAACAAAAATGAATTTATCTTCATCAATAAATATGAAACTCATTATTTGAAAAATAATATCAATTTTTTAAGAAACAATTTCTTTATGTGGAATCAATTAATTTTAATATAACCGCACAGTACATAATAAAAAGAGAAATTTAAAAAAAGGTGTTTTAAGAAAAATGTAGAATTTATCCTTAAATCTATAATAATTTTAATTTAGATGTATGAAACTGAAATATTTATATTAAAATGATTATAATTTGACTTTAAAACCACTCCAAAATATAATGGTACTTCTTAAAAAATTTAAAATGAAATTTCTTTTTTATAAAAATTTATTTTTTACTATTAAAAAAAAGAAATCATATTAGAAAAATAAGATATATTATCTATAATATAACATTGATACGACGATATAGGTAATTAATTATATTTTTTGAAAATAACATCTAAAAATTTACAAATTAATCTTTTATATAAACCCATATAATACATTTAAATCACATTACTGACAATGAAACTATTTATTTTCTATATTAGAATATTAATATAAAATTATTTTAATTGATGTGAATCCATAAAATGTGATCAGGAATAGAAATAATAATTTAAATTTATTTATTATCAACTATACCTATTTTTTCACATACAAAATATTAAAAAATAGGTATATAAAATATAAAATTTCTCAAAGAAATAGAATTGAGACAAAACACCATTATCATCATTAATGAATACCATGAAAGTTCTTTAACATTATTTATTAATAAAATTCATAATAACATATTTAAAAAAATATTCATAACTATAACGATATTTTAATTTCGTTAATAATCAATCATTTAAATTTTTTAGTTAGTTATATATTGTTTTCATCATTATATGTCCTTAGTTTTGATTGTATGGTCAGTTATAGTTTCTCAATGGTGGTTTCAATTAATGTTTATACATTATAATATAATAATTATGGGATTATTATATTTAGTTAAATATATGTTTTATAATTATATATAAATTTAATTTAATTTCATAATATTTTAAATTATGATCTGTGGTGGAAAGGTTGTTGACAATCTTGTTTAAGAAATTGTTAATTAAAAGAGAGGAAAAGTTATAACTTGTTAAATATTAATATAACATTTGATAATTCATATAAAAAATTATATTTTCAATTATTTCTATTAAAAATTATTTTTTTAATTACCATATTTATCCCTAGTTGATATTTATAGTGTTGTTCATGAAAGTGGTAAAAAATGGTCCAAATAAGAACATGAAATAATTTGTTGGTGAGTATTATTATGAAAGATATTATCATTTAAAAATATCAATATTAAAAAATAATAATATTATTATATAGATTATTTTATCTTGGTTAATAATGTTTTAAAAAAATATAATAATAAAACACTATTCTGAAAATGAAATATGTCACTTTAATGATGGTGGTAGTTCATATGTACGCCTATGTGAAACTTTCATTTTTAAGAGATCAAGTGGACGATAAGGAATGGTGTATAATGTAAGAATAATAATAATGATCTAAATATCATATTAATACTTTAAATATTATTTCATAAGCATCCATGTAAATAGGTCATGAAAAATCATGCATGACATTCATAGAGGGATACTTTTTCACAAACACTTGGCGAAACCTTTATTTTTGAAAAGGATTTAGATGATGGATGAAAATTGGTATTATATAAGTTTAATAGTATTTCAGAATATTATTAATTAGTATTTTATAATAATTTCAAATATATAATAGGTTTTATGGGGTATAAGAAAAAAATAATTAAGAGATTTTGGTTGAGAAAATTATATATCTATCTTGTTGTTCTCCTTTGGGAAACAGATTAATGATCCCTGAGTTTTTTTTTGAAAGACAAGATATTATAGAACATGGAGATAGAGTATAAGATATACTATTATATAGTTTTGGAAGAGATAATTCTTTATTATTTTTTTAGAAATGGGGTGGAGGTGATATTATGTTATAGGTTATGGTAAGTTTGGTTTTCAAAATTATCTATTTAATATAATTAAAGAACATGTTTGAAATAGAATATAGATTAAAATTGGAAAAAAATTTATTGGGGGATGAGGTGCATACTTTCAACCCACAAAAAATCAATTTCACACATATTTTCACCTTTTCTAATCATTTACTCAAAAATGTTTCACTTTGACCATTTTGGTTTTTTACTCTTGTAATAACATTTTAGTAAAGTAATTTACATTTCATACCTAAAAATAAAATAACCCTTATTATATAACATGGTCATCATTAATATAAATATCAATAATTTTTTTTAATTATGATTTTTATGTTTTCAAAAAACTCTTATTAATATTAGTACACAGAATGCGTAAAACATCTTTTTACAAAAAGTATTTTTTTATATTTAAAAATTAAAATTGAAATAAAATTATCATTTTTCTATTTTTAGATGAAATTAATTTTATTATAATTAAAAGAAAATATTCTATGGGATTTTTAAACCAATCCAAATCCAAATTCCGCCTTATGGACTCGTAGCTAAAAGAAACACACCCAAAATAGTTTTTATTAATGTAAAGAATCACATAAGATTCTGAAATGATAAACATGACATTATAAGTTAAAATTATATTTTTAAATGATAAATTTTAATTTATAAAAAAATATTTTTATATAAAAATTTAGTCATAAACATTTTTATCATTCTCATACCCTGAATATTTTATAAATGCGTCAATATTTAAAAAATTGATATTTTCCATTATTCACCAAAATTTTTTACATCATTAGAAAAATATAAAAACTTAATAGTATGATGATTTTTACATAATTAATTATAAAATACTTTTTATAAAACTAAAATACATTTAATAAAAATTTAATACTTACTTTTATTAATTTTTCTGAATATAAATAAATAAATTTAAAGAAAAAGTTTTTTATTGAAAAATGATGTTTTTTTGTGTTCAAAATATTTTTCATACCAATTTATAATTTAAATAATGTTTATATGTTGGTTTAGATATAAATTTCTTTCTAAGTGTAAAATTTTATTTATTAATATAAAATTAAAATGATAGAAAATAATTATTTCATAAAGAAAAATAAATATTCTTTATATTAATTATTTTTCATCAAAAGTTATGAAATTTTAGTTGAGAGGTATATTTTTTTACCCAAGGATTTATTAGTTTGAATATTTTATTAACAGTAATTTTCAAGTATTTCATAGATTAGTTTAGTTTTTTGTAAGTATCAATCTATCAAACACATTAGAAATATTTTAAGCAAATATATATAGTTAAATATATAGGTGTTACATTCTACCCCTTTTAAAAAATTACATCCTTGTAATTTCAATTATTAATCATTTTTAAAAATATATAAGGATTTCCTATAAAACTGAATAAATATTATAAACTGAGACAATAATCTCACAATAATAGAAACTAATAGAATAATCATTTCCAAAATAATAAAAAAATTATGATTTTCATTTGTCACTATAATCTGAAAAATATATGCTTCTTTATTTTTTGATGGATTTTAATGGGAGAAACTATTCGATGCATTATTTTCATTGTCATAAATCTATTAAAATACTAGAAAATAAATGTTCATGATAATATAACATAAATTTATATTGTAATGGCCTCAGTTTTTGGGGTCCATTACTTTTTGAAAATCTCATTTTGGGTTTTCGGGTCTGGGAATCATGGTGGTGTAGGCCTACCGGTAGCCTTAGCCTACCGGTAACAGGCCTATCGGTAGCTCGGTCTACCAGTGGCTACAGCCTACTGGTAGCTCTGTCTACCGGTAGCTCGGTGTATAGGTAGCTGCATCTACCGGTAGCTCCGTCTACAGGTAGCTCGGTCAACCGGTAGCTGTAGCTACTGGTTGCTCGGCCTACTGGTAGCTGCAGCCTACCGGTAGCTCGGCCTACCAGTGGCTGCAGCCTATCGGTGGATTTGGCCTACCACGCGGGTTATTTCTAGTAGCGCTCCCTTTTGCGCGGTTTTGAACCCTGTTTTGACCTGTTTGAGCATGTTTTAAACACTCGTAACGCGCATAATAGTTTTAATTAAATACTTAATCAATTAATGATTTAGTTTTAACCACCCGACCCCCCTTTAATAACGAGTGGAGCCGCATGATCAACCCACGACCCCCGTGCCATACTCGGTTTCGCGTTCTCACCTCAACTGTCCGTGGCTCTTATAAAATAAGGGTCAGCTGTGGTTTCCCCTTTCCTCGATCGCGGATTTTCACAAATAGCTTCTGGTGCATCGGGCGCGCCGCATCGTTATCCGTAAAGTTACACGCCCGGCCTAAACGTCGATCATCTATCAACAATTAGGGAATTTCTCCTTCACCTCTCCCTTTTGTGTATCATGGGGGGTGGGTGTGTTTCTGTTCTGTAGAATTGGATAAACCAGACCTAAATGAAGATAATGAACTGGTTTCTATAAAGAATGAAGGGGGGCTGTGATCATTGATGTTGTTTATATTATGACCATCTTGTTGACTTGTGCTGGCTTATGCCTTCTGAAAATCAAGGCTGTTGGTGGTCGTTGTTTGTGCACTAATGAACCCCTGCTGATTATTTAAATGGCTTGTTTGTGGTTGAAAACTCATACTGTGAAAAGGCAATTAGTTAACCATGTATATACGGCCAAATAAATTGAGGCACCAGGATCAATCCTTCTGTGATAACCTTGGTTTAAACACATGAAAATTGAAATCATGGAGTGTGTTAAGTCTTTTAAATCTGAAAACACCGGCATGGCCCTGACATGTGTTGGTGGTGGTAGTTGGTGGTTTTCTTTTTTTCGGGACGATTGCTGGAGATGTGGGAGAGGATGGGATCCCCCGTCTTTATACTCGTGGTGTTTGTGTGAATTTGGGGATGGGATCCCCTCTTGGTATGGATTCGGTGGTTGTGAGTTTTAAGACCGGGTGGGTACATGTTTATATCATGAATTGGGGTGGGATCCTATGTTGTTGAGAACCGGGTATGAGCATTATGGTTGATGCTTGATTTTTTACATTCCTGGACTTGTGCCTATGATTACTAGTTTCCTAGTATTTCATAAACTTAAATAAACATTTTCATTAAACATGAAACAAGAATGGGACCGATGGGTTTTGTTGGCGAGAGTTGTGACTTGTGACTTGGACGCATTGGTGTTGTGTCTTGTAGGATGGTTAGAAAAACCTGAGCTTTGGGTGAGTTCTTGTTACCTATATCTATACTTTTGGATTTTTGTTTCTTATTCGCGGCCCACCAAAGTTGAGCACTTAGTTTCGAACACCCCCATTTCATGGGGGAGGGTGTTTTCCCAACACTATTCATAGTGGCTAGTTATTGGATCCTTTTCTGATCCCTTTCCTGGATAGCCCAAGTATCTTCGGGCAGGCTGTGAAGGCATGAGGTCCATTATTAGCCAACAACCTTCGGGCGGGGCAGTGTGACAGTTGGCCAGGTGTGTGCGGCAGGTGGTTTCCCAAGCGTCTTCGGGATGAGGCCCATGTGTCTTCGGGCGTGGCAGTGGATCTTCCGGCCCAGGTGTCTTCGGGCGTGGTGGTGGTGGTTATGTCCTAGGTGTTTGTAGGCATGGTAATGTTTGACAATTGTGGCCCAGGTGTGTGCGGGTAGGATTTTAGCAGTGGGACTGCGTGTGGTTGTGGCCCAGGTGTGTGCGGGTGGCTGTGGCATTTGGACTGCGGTGAGAATGGTGGGATTGGTCCGATGCGTAGGATGTCTCAATAACCAGTGGGAAAGTGGCGCGGGGTACCCAAACATCGATGTTCTCTTAATATATATATTACTTGACTTGAGTTATTTGGGGAGTGTGCCTTGGTGAGGCCTGGTGAGGATAGTTTACCTTGATAGGTGTTTAGTTTACTCTTTTTCTCATGGGACATTATTACGTTCCCCCACTTGTGCACGAGAGTCTTTGGTTTTCCCTACTGAGTGTACTTGTATGCTCACCCTACGTATATATAACTGCTTTTAGGTTTCCAGGAGGACTTCAGGGATTGCGCAGGACTGTACTAGCTCGGACCTTTGGGGCAGTTTCAGTTGCTATTTTTTTCTTCTTTAGTACGTACCTTTGTAGTCTCCATTTGTACCTTGTGGCTTTACTTTTAGAACATGCATGAGAGAATGGTTTATTACTTTTTTGTATTACTTTTCTTTTACCTTGGTGTTGCTGAGTTTCATCATCTCATATCTCGATCTTATAAAACAAAAAGTTGTAATGCCTTCCATTTTTGAGAAATTTCTATACCCTTGGTGCTTGTCGCCACTCTGGGACCTATTGATGGCGGGTTTCGGGGGTCATTATCTCCCCTTCAAGATAAAGAAGGAAGGGCCTGGAAATCTGCTGACCTTTCCCTCCTTTTGGTGAAGGTGGGCCGTGACATATAGTATATTGACATAATAATCTGATAACTCAATTATAAATTTTCAACTCTTGTAACACATTAATTTCAATCTATGATACTTTTGGTTCAACTATGTCACATGTAGTTATTCATAAAACTCTAATTGTTTATCCAAGGTTATTTTTTGTAATTATAAAATTAGGTTCAATAACATTACTATGTATATATCATGACCTTAAATAATCTCCAAAACATTCTTAATGGTTTATAAAGATAATGTGAATAACCCAAGAATATTATTCCGAAGTATCAAACCAAGTGTGTTGTTATGATGTGTTTTCATGCATCGGGTGATAATAGATTTAATAATAAATACAAACCTTTTAGGGTGTCTACCCCATGGTAAATTCTTTCCTAACCCTATACCAATATATAGTATAAATACATAGTATAATTTCTATGAAAACTACACAATATCTAAATTACCAATATTCTAGGTTATTATCCTATAATTAGAATTATCCTAATATTTTTTTTTGGTAATTTCCACTTATTCTAATAAGAAAATTAATATACTAATCCCAAAAAATTATTTAATAATCCCTTAAAATAATGGAATCCTACTCTGATACAAACTGAGGCATCCTAAAAAATCACCCATATATATTGTGCTGAAAATATATACATTACACATTGGTATGGATACCAAGGGAGATGAACCAAGGTAAAAATGAGTTTATTTTGTACCATTTCCATATTTTAAAAGTTACATATCACAATAATAATAGAATACCAATATATAAATTTTTATGTTCTTAATGGTCCACCAAAATAAGAAACTTTTTTTATGATACCTATGAACATTTCTCTATAATTGAGACAGACATTAATCCCTTCAAAATTTCCCATAAATTATACTCATATTAAAAACCTAGGGAATTCAAAAATATGAAAAGGTTTTTCAAATTCTTTATAAGGAACTTAATATAATTTTTTTCAATGGATAAATCATAATAATTCAACAAAATATAAGAATGAGAGAAATATCTTTTTAAAAATAACATGGAATAATAATATTTATTCATAATTCATAATTAAAGGATGTGTTATCTCTACTAATCAAGCATATGACATGGAATAAGAGTAAAAAATCATGAATAAAAAATCTTTACACAGTATAAAAATAGCCATATACTTTAAAAAAATTGGTATAAAAATATGTTTATAAATTATGAAATAATTGATGAGGCATTGCTTCATGATTCTTATAATAAAGCATGTATTACACACAATATCAAATAGTTGGTTAAGAATTACTACATATTACACATATTTGATAATGTTTTAGTTCATGTTTATAATAATATATAATGTAACAAAAATGGATTCCCATAGTGGGACATGAAGGAAAACATGTATCCAACACTGGATTAGGAAACACAACCTATTTACCAAAATGGATTGAGTATCGTTACTCATTTCCCATTATCGTCTCATGTTTTTTAAAGCCTTAACCAATCCATTATATGATTAGTAGGATCCACCAATCACATAATAATCATCTATATATTTTTTCACAAAAAATAAATCAAATATAACTTTACAAATAACCAATAAAAATAATGTGTTTTTGCAAGATTTCTGAATACTATATCATAAAATTATTTCAATGGTAAAATCGATTGAAACCTAAAATTAAATAACCTTAAATAAATAAATTATAATGATATTTAAAATAATAATTATTTGAAATAATTCAATAGTATACAAATATTTTAATGATGAAATTGAAAATGAATGTAAAACATAAAAGTTTATTTTGATAACATTTCATAATATTTTTGGAAACAATGAATTTATGCATAACTTTAAAAAAGATCATTTTAAACAAGAAAGATATAATTTATAAAATAATTATTTTTAATTAAATATTAAGAATGATAACTTGAAAAAATTCAAAATAATTATAAAAATTTGAGGTAACAATATATTGAAATCTTTTACTTTTAAAAATATTTTTCAATAATAAATTTCTGAAAATATATATCTTTTTCAAATAGGTAATGTGAATTCATTTTAAATCTTTTACTTTTCAAAAAATAATCAATAATTAATCCTTCAAAAATATAATATGTTTTAAAAAAGTAAAATATAAACATTTACAAAATATTTAATTTAAAGTTATCCTCAATAATATATACATGAAAAGGAAACAGAATTTTCAAAAAGATTGTGAAATTATTTAAAAAATTAATATTAAAAATATGCTTCAAAAAAATTCCTTGAAAAACTAATAAAAGCTATGTTAGGGAAACATAGATTGGATGATAAAGCATATTATTATTGTTGAATGTTTTTAAAAATTTTATAAAACCTTTGTTGTAAAACCTTTTTAAAATGGGATAAAACCCACCATTTTGAAATACATGAAGGGAAATTTAATGGTCGCATGAGATAACACATAATTTTTTTCATGAAAAATCAAACTGGTTATAAGAAAATTATCTTACATGGATGAGAAATTTCAATTAATGAGAATCAAAATAATCATTAACAATTTAATATATTTATAAGTAAGATAATCATTATGGAGATATATTTGAATAAAAAATCCATTTCCACTAGAGAGTGATAATTTCCAATATAAAATCCTAGGTTGTAAAAACTAATCTTAGAATTAAGATATCCATGATAAAACATTACAATTCAATGAATAGAGGTTTAAGTTAAAATTTCCATATAACTTCTTTATCATTGAAATATAAACCCCATTGAAGGTATAAATAATGAAATATTATTAAACCACATTAATTTCAAAAATAAAATTATAAAATTATATCCGTGAACATTATATAACAAACACAAAATAAATTATGTTATGTATTTCCAATAAGTATCAATGAATGATAATAGGTATAAGAATAAATTAACGAATTGAAAATGTTTTAATAATATTCTCATGGAATAGAGGGACTCAAATTAAAATTAAAATACTATTAATAAAATATAATTCATTATATAACATATCTAATAGTTATTATACACACCATTTAAATATATTTTGGTGCATAGAAGAACATAATATAATGAAATAAAATTTCGATGAAACACCACTACTTTAATTCCATTGTTCCACAATGTGATTTTATATCCAATAAAAAAATATATTAATCATCTATTTCAAAATATAATTCATGTCTATAAAATTTTATGCAATTAATTTATAATAAATAATTAAAAAATATTATTATTATTTTTTTATTTTTTTATCATATTTTATTAGAATTGATAAATTTTTCAAATAGTTTTATAATGGATGTCTTAATTATTGATCAACGAATAAAATTAAATCATTTATAGAACATAATATGTATTTATATGGATGTTTAATATTTATTTATAATGTTCTAATATCACTTTATAGGTATTTTAATTGTTGTTTGTGACGGTGAAGATAGTTATGATATTGTTTTAGATGTTTTAATGGAATAAATGTGTGTTAACTAAATAATAATCAAAATATTAACATAATATTTATAGAACTAATAAAAACAATTTTGGGATTAATTTATAATAAAACTATAAGTTAAATCTAAATATTAATACATGATAGAAATTTGTATCAATTATTCATGTTGTTGATTAAATTGATCTAAATAAATAACAAACAATAATCTATGGGTGGGTGTGGTTAGGAAAGTGATTATTTTGTGCTGATAACTTTATTAAAGAATAATAATTATATTAGTTATATTTTTTAAGGTGGATAACAAAATTTTATGTTTTTTTAATTAATAATAAATTTCAAAATTAGAATGTAAATATTCCACTTTTGTGGAAGCAGTTGTCTACACATGCACACCGAAGACACACTCATATTCCATATATAAGGTGGAAGAGGGATAATGGTTTATAACATTATAATGTTAATATCATGTTACATAACAAATTAGAATATTAATTTGTCTTTTATCACCATATATATAATGTGGTGAATGAAAATGAAGCATTTTGTTCATGGAGGTGGTAGTCCAAATGTATAGATATTGACATCTTCATATTTCAAATGGTTTTAGTGGAATATATAAAAGGTGTTTTAGTTATTATAATTAAATTTAAGAACGTGATTAATAATTATTTTATCATAATTCCATGGATATAATTATATTTATTGTATGTATGAAAGAAACATTTAAGGGATACCATTTGTGAATATTTCATCTCCCTTAAGATGTCCTCCATTTAGTGAATCCTTTAGAGTCTTTAGAATGTACATTCGAAAATAAATATTATTCTGTAACATGTGGATAGAGTGAAGGAGAAAAAATGGAAGAGGTTGAGTTAGGATAAAGTGTTAAAATGTGTGGATAAATGAGGAAAATGTTAGATTATTTTATGGTTGAATAGAATGACATTTTTTCAATGTAACTTTTATAAAAATGGAATAACATGTTTAACTTTACATGTTGTAACAAAGCGTAATATAATAAATTCAAGGATAATTTAAGGTCTATAATACCTCAAATATTCATTTTCACACATTATAAAAAAAATATTTCCATTTATAGATATAATTATTATTTTTATCATATTTGGTTCTTACCATGGTAAATAATTTTTAACTATGAAATTAAATTTTAATGAAAAAAACTAGAATAATTAAATAAAACATTCATAATTATTCCAAACAAGAGATCAATTTTTTTAAATAAAATTTTTAATTGTGATAAAGATTAATATTTATATTAATGACCATAATGCATAAAAACCATTTATAGATAAGTACATATTTATGCTGAATTTTGTTTTTAAATTAAAATTATAAATGTTATTGATTTATTTGAAATTAATTGGTTTCTTAGTAACAAAATATTATTTATGAATTTTTTAAAATAATCCAGAACCAAATTTCTACATTTGGATACTTAGTTAAGAGAAATAGACCCAGAGTATTTTCTTTAATAAAATATTGCGTAAGTCCACAAAATGTTATTTTTTTGTAAATTCAATATTTTTTAGAAACATTATTTTACTCTATTGATATAAATTTCTTATAGAAAATGATTCCATAAATTTTCAAAATCATTATTATATTTTGAAAATGCCATAAATATAAAAGTTTTGTCAAAATAAATATTTTTCATCATCACCCAAAAATTAAAACATTTTATTAAAATTTCCAAAAAGTATACTAAGATAGTTTTAACATTATTAATACTATTTTTTGGTCATTTTTTAAAAATATTATTATTTTATTTAAAATTTGTTTTTTAAATGGATATAAAATGATATAATGCAAAAATCTTTATCGAATTACATTTTAATGTGTTTTTAATATTACTTCATATTAATTTATAAATTAAATAATTATAATATATTAGTTCATATATAATAAGATTTTAAAATTGGTGAATTTATATTATTAGGATGAAATATGAAACACTTTTATCAAATTATTTTTTCATAAATAATAATAATTTATATCATATTAATTATTTTTATTATAAGTGTAAGATGCTTTAAATGTGTTATATATTGTTATTTACTTCAGGATTTATTATTATTATAATTTTCAAGAAAATATTTTTCAAAATTTTTATTGTTCTATTTTTTTGGTGTTGTGTTTGGATTAGGTTATTGAATACATTAGATTCCTTTATAGAAAATATATATAGTAAATATTGGGGAATAATAGCCAATTTTTTGTACCCATAATTACCTAAGGATGTCAATATGTAAACCCAAATATGAAACACATATTTAATCAATTGGGAATCCTTGTTTTTGTATGACCATCTCACTAAGTTACATGTTCTATCAAGGGAACACCTGTGGCCACCTTCCACACATTCTATTCTATTTGAGAAAGGTCCACCTCATATGGTAGCTAAGTTATATGATCTACTATTATCAATGAACCACTTATAGACCATTAAATATTAATATTATATTAAATAATATAAAAGAATAAATTAATATACATTTAGCTTAAGTGCGAAATATGCCAGTTTGATGAGAAATCATATACACATAAAAAAATGTTTTAAACTTTGGATTTCTTAGGGACACCCAACAAAGTCTCTCTGAAAAAATGTACATTAAAAATAATTATTGGATTCAGTGCCAAATAGTTTAAGTAAATAAATTATTCAAAATAAATCAAAATATGTATATATGTTGATAAAAAATATTATTTTGTGAAACATTGATAAAAATTAAGGAATAAACCCAGAGGACTGGAATTATAACCCACAAAAATCCAATCAATAGCAAAGAATATATCACTCTAAGAGGGATGTATAAGGAAGAATAAATACAAGAATATTTTGAGACTAATGATTTATTTCTCATTAATTAGTGTTTTATGATAAAAATATTTTAATTAAATATATTTTTCTAGAAAACATATATTCCTTACATTTCTATGTGAACATACTATTCATGGAACTATAACCCTCTCGATCAACCTCATTGCACGGTGTGTCCGGGCACAACATGAAATTCCACCTCCAGTTAGAACACAATCTGGATCTCCATGCCACCATAACATTGTCAATAATATTAACATAGATACATAGATTAAACAGATGAAACACATAGAATGAACCTCTGTCATTGTAGTTTTATTCCTCTTTCCCTTTTTAATTATGCACGGGACATCCTAGGTTGATATGGCTAGACCGTACTCTCATATTACATTATAAAACAAGAATATAATATCATTGGTTCAATGAATTATGAAAAAGTGTGGTGTCTTATGATGCAGCTCTAAAATATTATCTTACTTAACCTCATCCTTGCCCAACTCTCCACTGTTATTGAGTTTTCCTCTAACACATGAAGAAAACTAATCATACTCCCTAATAACGAATTATTATGAATGAAAAATCCAAGATGTAAATCACCTAGTAATTAGATAAAAAAACCTAAATATATTACTTATTACCTAAAATAATCATGTCATGGTTCTCTATGGATATGACATGAGCATTAATGTAATCCAAAAATTAAACTGAAAAAAAAATCATTCATATAATGGCTTGACAACATCATTTTCCCATTGATTCTATTGTCTGATGATCCCCTATTAAGCCCTCTTCATGGTGATACCCGCATCAGTTATTGTCTGGAAATACATTAATAGATGTTTTTATCTTGAACATTGGCCAGATCCTATATATGAAATTGTGACGATCCAATATCCTCTAATTGATTAGAACCAAAAAATTACCTAATGATTGGAAATAAATGTAAACATTATACTTATATATTATATAGGGTGTTAAAAAATATTATAGGTTAAAGAAGGATTTATCTCATTGATGAGAATTTTATTCATGTTATATGAATGAAAAGGTGAATTTCGTATAAGATGGTTAAAATTGTTTTGATTATATTCTAAATGATTATTTATTTGAGAGACTAGTTTTTTCTATTATTTTATTGGTTGTAAAATGAATGAAAATTTCACCACATTGATGTTTTCAACATTAATTTTAATTAGGGGGATTTAGTATATTGACACTTCCTTATGTGTATGCTCTAGGGACACATCCCAATAATGTTTTAACATGTAAATATTTTCATGTATATTTCTATTTTTTATTTTTAGTTTGAATTGTCTATTGGTTAAAAAATAATCTGGCATGATATCACATTGGAACATTACAAATAGAGTATTTTTATTAAATTTATTTACCCTGATTCACCACCACCCTCTTAGGGAATCTAAATCATATGAGAATGAATAATATAGAATGAGTTTTTATTATTTAGTAGAGGTAAAATCTAAAAAATACCTTCCATTAAATATTAGGCAAAATAATTTGGATTAATTTATCATTCCCATCAGACACTAGGAAGAAATTTCATTCCACCAGGGTTTCATGTGACATTAGAACCATCAATTCCCAATACCTCTCCCACAAAACTCTCAGTGGGTCTCCAATTTACATTTAAAGGGACTCTATCAAAGTTATCCATTATTTTTGGTTATTGTTACATATTTTTTTCTCATCAAAACCATTAAAAAATCAACACTCTAGTGTCAACCAGTACTATAATGTATAAAAATAATAATAAGGAATTTATGTTATACCTAAATGATGAAATGTAGTTTTATTCATAAAAATATTATTTTTAGATTCCATAATTATCCTTCCATTATTATTAATTTTTTTAATTTATAATTGACCTCCAATTGAATATCAATATTTTTAATATTCTATTCAAATTATTTAGAATTACATGGAATCCTATATTGAAATCAAAAATATATTTAGAGATATTTTAGTAGGAAATTTTTGAATAAATTAACACTCCTTGAATAAATTATAGTTTAAAATTATTATATTATTTAAAAAAATTATTTCATGTGAAGGATTAACATGTGAAAACTAGTGGATTATATAGCGTTGATTATAAGAAGAGAATAATTATATTGGATTATAAAAATGTATGATTTTTTATGGAGTCAAGAACAAAAAACATATTCTCTTTTTTAGTTTCATATCAACCAATTTTTTTCATAAGTAATATAAATAACCGATATATGATAAAATAATATTTACATTCTCATTACAAAAATGAAATAAAATTCCCTTTTATTATGACCTATACAGATCTAGATGAATTATTCACATGATAATGAGAGTTCTTTAAGTTGTTAATAATGATATTTTATCTAGTGTGAAGATGGAATAATGTGATAGTCTTATTTATTAATGAAACATAATTATGAAAAAATGTTTTCGAATGTAATTAATATAAATATATTATTAACTAATTTTTAGTTTTTAGTCAATAAGATAAGAAAATGAAATTATTTTTTTGAATATGGGTTATATTTATAGTTAAAGAATGTTTTCACATGACTATTATCCTAAATATAACTATTATTATGAGTTTTGTGTTATTTTATAACTAATTGTGTGAATAATGAAAATAAATAATATGAACTATATTAGAGTTCTATGTATCCTCAATCCCACTTCACAGGCCTCAAAAATGTATACACTATTGAAATATAATAAGAAAAAAATAATGGAACAATTTCCCCTAAAAATACATAATCCAAAAATTAGAACATCTAAACTTCTATTAGTTTCTGAATAACAACCATCTAAATCCACCTAAAATATCTTCAACAGTTGTAAATTTTTGTTCATTAATAAAATTCACAACCATAAATTTAACAATACATTGTTCAATCAAGTTAACATTTCCACCATAGTTTTCTTTTGTGTGTTGAATATAAACCCATGGATATTTCTCCCAAGGACTCTGATAAATATCAGTTCATGAATAATATAAAAATGAAATAATATAAAGTAGATATAAATTATAATTTTTTATATAATTTTTTTCCAACAATATTCAAATACCATGATTCTATTTAAATATAATTAAATAAAAGCACATTTTATAAAAATATTCATAAAATAAATCCATGATATTGATTCTTTTCCCAATGAACATTTTTTAAAAATTATAAACAAAATATAGCTATGATTTCTTAATCCATTTTTATGTTCATTACCATTTTTAGTTTTATATAACTATAATAATAAATTAACTAAACCCCCATTTATTTTTAATATAACATTGTTTTTTCCACTATACGATGAACTACTTAATCTATGACCATATTTCAAAATATCAAAAAAATACACAATGAAAGATACCCATATAGACATATTATTTGTATTAATTTTCATCATAACTCATGAAAATAAAAAAAATGAAATAAGTGAGCTAGGTTACCCAGTAATGGATAATTGATGAAATCAACTCATATAATGGGTAGGACATGGGAAATAATGTTTCACCCCCTCCCAAAAAATGCTCACAAACTTGGATAATATTGATATATGAGAGATAATGACAACCAAAGAATGCATATAATAGGCCACATGTCAGTGAAAAACACCAATGTTATGTAATATAAAAAACGTGGGGAATTATCCCATAAGTTTGGGAGATATGGGAAAATATAGAAAAAAAAAACAAATGAACCTTAAAAGAGTAACTAGGGATCCATGTATATGTATGTAATATCATAAAATCGGTTTAATGTAAAAAATGACTAGTATCAAACATGGAAGTAATCAATAGAAACCTCAATGACCTAACGACTCCTGAACTACAACATGAGCTAGTAATATCCATATTGATCTCCATCCAAATTCTAATGTACTAAAAATTAGTTAATATAAATGATGAAAAATAATAATTGGTATACACAATAAGAGGATTACTAGAGCCTCTCATTAAACTGATAATGGATCTCAAATCAATGAAAATAAAAAATTAATCATTTTATATGAAATATATATCAGCCAAAGGAATCATGTGACCACTTCCCATTTTATTTCTACTCAACCCCAACATCATGCATCCTAATCCATATCTTTTGAATACCGAGTTTAAAGACACATATAATGTTGTATCATACCATGAACCACGACCATAATATCACCTAATCTACAAGAAGCATCAATCTCATGAATCATATCATCTCATTAAAAATGTTTTCATTTATTGATAGTAACCGTGTACATTCTAGGATCAACCATAGCATATATATCAGGTATTAATCGCTATGTTATCACAAACCACTGATGACATATCTATAGTAATTAATAGGGTACTATATCTGTAGATAAAGGGGTGAGAAATATAAAAAATATATTAGAAACCTTTACAGACATATATGGGAAAGGTGACCAATACACATACTAGCACATAATACTACTAAGAGAAGAGATTAGAGTAAGAGTGGGTATTCAACCATCAATTCTTTTCTATATTGGATGTCGGTGTTAGTATCCCAACATGGGTAGGGTATCATATGAAATAATATAACATAGACGACATATATATAGATTACTAAAACATTCTTGAAATAATCCAATACCAATAATAAACTTAAAAAATCACCACATAGATACTAGGCTACAAATTCTAAGGTATGAATATCTTATAATCCAATAAATAATCATGATACATTCATTTGTATTATTCAATTAATATATTTTCATTATATTAATTATTTCTATTATATATTATACATTTCTTTAACATCACCATTAACAGATTCAAATTCAATCCCATAATAAAACAATATATCACATAGTTTCTCAAGATTTCCATTATTTTTATTCTAATAGGACATCAACCTCATATGATTAAAATGTATTATTAATTGTGCTTCTATAATTCTAGGGAACTAGGACTCATTGTTATAAACCATAAATGTGATGCATAAACTATGCACAACTAGATTAATTATATTTATGGGAGTAAGGAATACAGAAAAATAAGAAACACGAATATCCATTATTTAATGTAGATTTATTATCAAGATTGAATATCATATTTTAGAAAATAAACAATGGATGTTCCATTCTTTGACTTGATCTATAAGAACTAGTCCCATCACCAGCTCCACTATATATATTAGCATCCATCCCTTTATCATGGGAACTAAATATTTCCATAAATTGGGCCTCCCCACACTTTTCTTATCAACTATAATCTATCCAAGTCTCATAATACATCACATAGTAGGGATCATACCCAGATAAATCACAAAAGGATACAAATAAAAAAATAGTCAAAACTACATCTAGTCACTAAAACCATGGAATTCGGACTTCACATAAAAATGGACATCCTTTCCCAAAAAAATATATTTATCAAACAACTAATTCATTACCATCTCGAATTGATCAATTAAATTATCATAGGTTACCACCATAGGCAACCTAAGTATTCTTCTATTAACAACTTCAGTTTATGTAAGAATTAATTCAATAATAACATGCATGTTTAGGAAACATTAATGATGAATAAATTTATATAAACAATATTCAATAACCTATTTTATTTTCATAAAATTAAATTAAATTATTTCATTAGACATGAAACTTTATAATTTAAAATCAATAAGAATTTTTGTCTTCTTTATAATGAATCCAACCAAAAATTATAGTTTTATATTACTTATCGAATTTTAAAAATCTAATATTCAAAAAAATTGAATAAAAATATGTAAAATTAAATGAAAAAACATATATATAATACTATCTTGAAAAACAATAAGAAAACCATTAGCATAGTGGAAACACAAGTGGTAACAACAATGAAAAACTATGGTTTGTTCATTAATCTAGTTTATTCTTCATACTGATAAATTCAACCGTCACCTAGGGATTTAAATCATGATAAAATTCTGATTTCATATAAAATAATAGTAGTGGAAATTAATCCCATACCATGATTTATATGTCGAATGTTTTCACATAATAATTGAAGAATGAGGAAAAACCTCCATTTGAAGGAACATCACCAAGCTGCAGAATGTCTATCCAGAACATAAAATTGGAAATCCACCCAAAAAATCTCATATTTCCTCCCTAAATATGAGGTCAAATCCACAATGTTAACAATGAGTATAATAAAAATTAATAGAGAAACAAAATCTTTGAAATGGGGAATCCTTGTACAAAAATAATTTTATTCTACCTTGAAACAGAGGTTAGAATGTCCGTGAGTGGATTAATGGTATCTAACTATTGTAGAACAAACACTTACATGGAGAAGAAATTTATAAACAAATCATCAACATGTGAAATAAATCAACAAAGACCATGGTTCATTGTTATGTCATGGAATCAATGAAATAATTCAGCTATGGTGCATGTATTTTTGAAAAGGGGAAATTAATGTATTAATTTTTTTTGTAAACCCTCAATAAATTATAATATTACCCACATTAAATATGTCAATATCAAGTGAATATGGTTGTTGATTCAACCATTTCAATGTATGTGAATCCACTAAAAAATCATCCTCCCTGTCCTGGATATATTCATTGTGCTCTTTAGTGTATAATTCCAAAATAGTTTGAGCTAGGATTTTCCCACATAGATAGAAAACTTTTTCTCCACGACACCAAATACAATGTGTGTGGTGAAATCCTATACATTTTATAGATAGTCTTTTCTCCATTGTACTAGGCCTAGTATTATACCATTTTGTGGAGTTTCTTGTTTTCCATTTTGGATGATAGGGCACCTTGTCCAAAACATCCTCCAAACTGGTATACCAATCAATATTTCTATCCAGGGAACACCTAGTACCTGATGGTGAAGCACCAAGTTTGTAAAAAAACCAATATCAGGGTGTGGTGACCTCTAGAAAGTATAAGACCACTCCATTTCCCCTAAAACATCTCCATACACCTCTTCAACACCACTAATATATAAGAAACATGATTGAATGTTTGAGAAGGTCCATATCACTACATTTAATACCTATCAATAAATTATCATCCTTGATAATTTAAAACAAACATGAATAGAATTAAAATAAAATGGATCATTGAAAAAACTAACCCAAATGATACCTCAAATGAATCCTCCCATCAGAGGAGATCAATCACATAATTTCAAACAGAATAGATGAAAAGAAGATATAAACAACAATAATGGGATTCTAATCATGAATATATGACTCACAATCCAATTTATTCTTCTAAAATCCACCGTTAATCTAAATTACATAAAAAAGGAATAACATCCCCACACAACACCTACTCCTGGTGATCCTAGATCCCCTTAGGCTTCTTTTTAAAGGTTACATCACCATAATCAGTAATCTATCTCAAATAGAAGATGTAGAAATCATCATAATTATTAAAATTATGATTAAATACATTGAAGAAGTATTTTATCCATATCCTATATGGGGGAAGTACAATTAATTTTGTATTGACACCTACATTAGACAACACCACAACAACCCAAACAACTGGGGAGGAATATCATTCCCATGGTCAAACCATTATTGCCAATGATGAGTAGTCTCGTTCAATAACACATGAACTCTAATACAAAAATATAGAGGTATCATAATATATACATTGTAATAATTATGATGATTCAATGATTCCTTTATCCTATGAAAAATCACTTCAACCATATCTACTGTGATCTAAAATAGTTCTGGCCTAAGAATTGATGACTTTCCAACCCCTGTCCAGCACTTTAGAGAGTGGAATGTTTTATTATAAAATGCTTAAAATTGATCCATATCAATGGTTTAGTGAAATATATTATTATAATAAAACATTATTAAACGTATATAACTCATCCTAAAAAAATTTAAATCTATAAAAATTGTGTACAACTTGTATTAAATCTTCTGGAATGCCTGCCCGACATAACAATTTTTTTCCAAATGAAAATAAATTATAAGACACAACTGATATCAAAATTAATTCCAAATACCTCTCCATTAAATAAAGGTAAAATGAGGAGGATGATAAGATATTATTATCACCAGGACTATATGGAGACTAAACTATTCCTCCATATTCTACCATAGAAAACCTCCACTAATCATGACTCATTGATTTCTAAGTAGCTGGATTACAATTTAATGGATTTCACTATCAATATTATAAAATCACATATTCATTGAAAATGAGGAAAATTAGTTACAAATCCTATCTAAATGTACACCAACATCAATTTAGTAACATATAATGTATGGATAAAACCACCAAGAACAGAGTGTTGGACTTTCACATTATGAAGAAACAAAAGTCGAGACATAAACCTTGAAATTGAATGCATCAACCCAGGTCACCCAAAAACACTAAAAAAAATACAAAATTTTTACACTAGGAAATACTAGTAAGGGTGAGTTTTGTAACTCATGGGTAACCACATTATATATCACCAAATAATGAAAAACCTCCCCTAAGAAATATCTGGTGTTATTCATCCTTACACCCACCACTAGGGGTGTCACCATAGAAAATTGTTCATTCCAAACCTCTACCATAGAATCCACCAAATGGGAATCATACTATTTATTCAGGAATGTAGACTACACTATAATCTATTAATTAATCATCTTCCTCTTAATTATTCCATATCCATATCCCTAATGTATATTTCTTCTATCACTATTCATGAATCATGAGATTAACACATAGAATTACTACCTGACTTATTTATTATAACAATATCTAAAACATTAAAATTTCTTAGATTATAGGGTGTATTAATGTCTTAATACTGAAATAATTCAATCCATTATTGATGTCGCATGTTCTGGCCATACTAGGAGAATACAAACCTAAGGAACTTTCAGAAGTGAAAACCTAAATGTGCTCACTGGTGAGGTTGTGGCTTCATCACATTAAGGAAACCATGACTTCTTCCAACTCCAGATCATGGGTAAAATATTTATATCATTGGGAATATAACTACCGAGACCTATAAGAAGAAATGGTTATACTTTTCATCCAGAAACTACCCTATCCAATATGTTAAGCTACCTAGAAAACCATAAACAATAGTCCCTCTTTTGGAAAATTATAAACTAAGGTGTTGAAGAACATTTCCTTCAAGTAAAAAAAATCTACCATGAAATGGTATTTACATAAGAATTCATGACCCTTTTCAGTCAATGATTTTAGATGAGTCACAATATGAGATTATTCATATATAAACATCCTATAACAGCATATAAGAAATAGTAAATTTTCCACCTCTACAACATTCTTTGGGGATTTAAAGAAATAAACACCCTGATCATTAAAGGAACAATCGCATCCCAGAATTGGGTTATGAAATTACACATGAAAAGAACATTATAAATATATAACCCACATTGTAATAACATCTTGAATTCTTACGGATGATAAATAACTCCAAAAAAATGCACATAGATTCTCTACACACTCTTCCTCGAACATATAGTGCACACATATTTCATTTTGAAAAGCATGATGAACTGATTTAAGAAACATCATAAAAAAATTTCATAAACTCCATTAACACTTATAGGGAATTCATCAAACCAAAGGACATCAAAATTTACTCATAATTTCCATAACTAAAAAATTGTTTTTCTTCAAAATACCATCATCCTTCAACATCATTTAATTATATCCAAATCAATGAATGGTTTTTGAGAACCAATAATCTCATTTAAGATGATATAATAAATAATCAATCCATGGAAGAGGCTAATTATTCTCTACTATCACCTGATTCTAGTGATGGATATTTATATAGTGACAAAAACTTCAACTAACCTTCATAAAAAAAGCTGGATCACCAAATGGTGTCAAAATAAATTAAAAAAACCTCAGTAAAAAATATCATCAATCATTTCACATAGGTCACACAAACAATATGTATCCATCCTATATGGATACATCATGATCAGAGATGCGATCGACATTTAATTTATTATAAATTTAGCCTTTCATCGATGTGGTGACACAAAAACCACATATGGGATGAAATAAGTGTAATCTTCAACAACATTGGAAGAAACCATCATCTAATTCTTCGATTGACTAAAAATTAACTCAAAAATTATGGAAGATATGTATGGAACAAACCTTTTACCTATCATAGGGACTCACTCAAAAAATGGATAACTCAACATCATCATCCTAGATATAGTCTACCTCATGGTTAAATATACAATAGATAACATGGAATAAACATGTCACATAAGTAATATGATTTCTTATGGATGTATTATAAAAAATAGGAAATATCCACAAGGGCAGTTCATTCCCATAACTAGATCATATTCACAGCATAATTCATACATGTAAACTGGAAATATATCTAGAATAGTCTTCCCAAAAGAAATTGGAAGCATATCATCCTCAAATATCAAAGAAAGAAGAGTTTTTAACTCTTGAATAAACTATATCATGTACCAAATAATTGAATAGGTAATGGGTACCTTGAATGTCATCAATGCCTCTATGTGCTTGAAACTATAAAGTGTGTACCTAGTCGTGACATGCTTTATGACCTCTCTTACCATGATGAGACCAAATCCATCGTAGAATTTTTTTTGATGAGGTTGAATATTGTTCTACCCTATGCGTTCCCCATATCCATCTTCTACTCATGGGATATATAACCCTTTTTCAACTTTATCAGATGAAACAACTACTAGAAGAGGATCCTAAAGAATAAAACCTAATATATAATACCATCTCAGAAATATTGGACACTCCCTTCATTGATCACCATAAAAAAATGCACAAAAATGTTTTATATCTTTGGTAGTGTCTTGAGAGCCTGAAAACCTAAAGAAATGAGAAGAGAAGGGATAATATTTACCCCAAATAATAAAAAAATTTATGTCTATGAATCTTGGAACACTGAACCATTGCTATGCTATGTGGAGAATCCTAATAGATCCCATATCATGATAATATAAATCTATAATGTGTTCTCTCAATAAAAAATCCACCCTATAGTACATAAATATTTTTTGGGAAGTAAAATTGGGTGACCTAGCATTATATTTATGAACATAATTAATCCTCAAAATTACTTGACCTGGACTCATCATCTAGAAATAAGTAATAATTATATAAAAAAAGACTTTAAATAGAGCATAATCCCCCACAGGCTAGAACTGTAGTGTCAAATTGTATGAAACTATATGTAATTGGATGCCTTCATGGTTAAAGAAAGAATATGGGATCAAAACTGGTATCAAAACATCACACATCGGATAGCCAACTCATCACGATCCAATATGAAATAGTACAACCATTTCTTGGATTCACCGTATAGAATCATTGCAACTAACTAAAATCAATTCTACATATGAAAATATATTTAATATAATTCTATCTTTTCCTCATTGAATAGTTTATCTATCTCTGAGTCTAAAATAGATCCCATATACTTCCATATAATTTGGTGCTGAAACTCTCATAGTATCCTCCTACAATTTTCATCACCATCAAACTCATCCCAATGTCGATTTACACGAACATCCTATGTAACATAATCAGAATCAACCTGATGAGGACATCATCCAGGATTCATATATTAAAAATAAAAAAATAGGAACTCTTAATTATTGAATGTGGAATATTTAATACTATTTATTAAATTATTTTTCAAACAAAAACTATGGTCTACTCTTTGAAATATAGGTGAAAATAACAATAATGAATAATCCATTAAAATATTTTCACACTAAAACTAGTATCAAATATATTAATATTCTTCATAAAAATAATGGTAAATTTTTTAAATGACAAGGGGATCTAAATACTTTTACCTTCCCAATATTATGTCATTACATTTTATTCTAATCTTAACTAACACCATTACCAATCCATCTCATGTTGTCTGCACCTATTTCCACCACTAAACATGATCCCATCTCTTAAAAAGAACCTTTAGAACTAATATATCATGATTCCCTCCATCCAATAGTACCCCTCATGGGTCAGTAATGAGAGATTAGTGATAATGATTCCTAAAGACCACCTCTAATAGGCCATGGGTTTGTGAAAAAAAGATAGGGTGTATCATAATACCAAAAGATAGACATTACTCTATTTTAATAAAAAGTTATAGATAAGAAAAAAAATAAAAAAAATATTACTCATAAAAAATTAACGAGATATCTCTATATATGAATTTAATTTACTACAACTAAATAACTAAAAAATAAACCACCCATACCAAAAGAAAAAGTCCTCGGTAGAGACCTCGAATCCCAAAAAAGATCTAGAATAACTCCACGAGTTAGTAATGTCCTACCCATTCACTGACTAGCTCCTGTATTTTTGATAAATAAATTTTATAAAAGTATAGTGATAATAACATGTATAATTTATAGGATCCTCCTTAAATATTATATTTGAAATGATAATGAAGGCATAAAAATCCTAGAATACTATAATGAACACTAACTCACCACCTAATCATGGATTCTATGTTACTTGTATCAGAATGGAATTATCAACAAGTATCTCATATAAGTAATCATAAAACATTCAAACAATGTCATATAAGGCACCCTCCTCTCAATTCCCAACTGGTTTTCTACTATCCCTCAATGTCACTTATCCTGATACTTATCTCTCCAAAATCTATCTAGAAGAAAAGTATGCTTCAATATCATACAATTCACCCCATGTGTCACATCTTAAAAATCCATACACCCCTTTCATCACTTCATCATATCATTTAAGGCCATACACCCCATGAATCACTCTAACTCACCACCCTCTGACACACATACATATATAAACAACATATTCCCTAGTATCCACTATAAGATTTATGTTGATTATTATCCATCCTCATTCATAGATTATACCTAACATAAATATAAAAATCTATATGACACTATCTAATGATAAATTCGTATGAAATAACTATAAGCCATAAAAACCCTATACACACAAATATGGTAAGGGTAACCACTATGAACACTATAATGAACTTTCTATATCATTTCTATGACATTACTATATAAGGTACCATAGTAGGTACTATTTGGTATTATAGTAGGTACTGTTTGGTACTTTAGTAATCAGAACTATTCACCTATTTGGTCCATGGGTCTTTCAAGGACATCAAGCCAATATGGATTTCGGGTCAACTAAAGGCCTTCATGCCACCTTAAGGGTTTTGAGCTACCTCAAAGGCTTTGGGCCACATGAAATGTAGATGCAATCATGCATATTTCTAAGGAACAAGGATCTAGATGTGGATTTAGAGAACGTGAATTCACTATAGTATATCAAACTGGAATTGGAAGAATGAGAGGGTATGGAATTTCATTCAGTATTGGGCTTGTGAATATCTTCATAGTTCAACTAGTTGACCAGACTTGTGAAGGTGGAGAGAAGACGTCAAGATATTTGATGGAGAGGGGCCGTTCCATGTTGTATGTTTTGGATGAATTCCTCTAAGGACTTCAGGTCATGTAATGTGTCGTAAGCATATGGGCTATGTTAGGGTTCCCCTATAACACATAAAAGGGGGGTTATCAAAAATAAATAAAAAACGAAGGCATTCAGTCTAATCAGGTAGGTGTTAGTCAAACTAACATCATTGATGAAGTAGTATATAATATTATATAAGATAGATTATATATATATATATATAATAATCAAAATATAGAAAATATGTAAACCATAGAATCAACTGAATCTATCATCCCCCAGACACCTGGTTGCTTATTTTGTGTAATATATATCCTATATGCACAAAATAATTGAAGAGTTTTTTATTGTTTTATTTCTTTTAAACATTTTACATTTTATTAATTATTTATATTAACCATTAAACATACCTCTAAAATAAACATAAACTGATTTCCATTTCCTTCAGAAATAATGCAATCCAACATATGTTTTCTCAAGATTATTATATTTTCCATTCCTTTTTTATAATTATTTTAATTAAAATATTTATTATTATTTATCATTAAATAATTACATATTCTCTAGGACTCATCCAATCAACTATAAAAGATATGAAAAAATTATGCACAACAATCTACATTAAGAGGGGGGGGGGGTGAAATGCCAGAAAATAATCAAATTGACTATTCGAACATTACACAATATTCTTTATCAGGAAAGAATCTTGGATTTTATCATAAAAACAGTTGGTAATCCTAGATATGAGAAGATTCATCATTCATTATACCATCAACAGGATCACTATGAATATCTTCATCCATATTTCCCTTAAAAACAATATATTAGTCCAAATTCCCATGTCTTCTCTCATAGCTCACCATATCAACTATCCTTGGCTCACATCACATCACAATGAAAGGATCACATCATAATCAATTACACAAGGATACTATGTAAAAAAAGAAACCAAATGGGAATATCATCCCTAAAAATAAAAGAAATTATCCTTAAAATACAAATAGGGATAATGAACATCCATCATTTATCTTTATCAAAAATATCTTTCTTTTATATCTTGAGTTAAAATATTCATTTTTAATATGTTACAACCATAATAAACTATAGGAATCAATAATTATAAATTATAAATGATTTAAAATTATTTTCAAGAAACACATATACATTAAAAAAAATTAATGAATGAATAAATCAGTTGAAATTTTCATTAGAATCCATTTTATTTTCATCAAATATATGAAACGATTACATTAAACATTCCACTGTTATTTTTAACCAAAAAGTAATTTCAGCATCATTTTTATTTTTGAAATAAGTAATTCCATATTTAATTTATTTTTCAAAAATGGAAAAACATTATACATGGAAAACTATATCATGAAAAAAACTCCAATCAAAATCAGAAAAAAAAAGATAGTGCACTATCTTGAAAAATTAATTGAAAATCATTATCATCATTGAAAAACATGTGATCACTATAATAGAAATTCAAGGATTCTTATTTAATATGGTATAGTATTTATTAACAAAAATTATAATATAAACCATAAAGGGAAATCCTGATAAAACTAATATTTCACATAATATATTGGGAGAATTAATTATTCCCCCACATCAATTTTTATGTTCAGCATTCTTCACAAAAAATTGGATGGCCCAGGATCAACCACCACTAAAATAAGTACCACCAATAAAATATAATTCTAATGGGAACCTAGAATTAGACAACCAAAAACAAACAAGCACATATTTTATCCCCAAATATGAGGAAAAATCCACAAATCAAACCCCATGTAAAAGATGAATGAGAGGAAAAAGATATACAGAGAAAAAGGGATTCCTTAAACTACTAGTGATTGATTCTTTATGATCTAGGGTTTATAATCTCACAGAGTCAATAACTTGTCACAAAGGGATGTAAAATAAAGAATTACCATGGAAAAATTCTTTCAATTATTCATTAGTGTGATAAACCACTCAAGAAATATCTAAGATCTCTGGAATTTTTGAAAATCGAATGAATGATTCATGAGGGGTTAACTAATAGACTAATAGGTGAAAATAATGAATTAAAAATTCAATTAATCCCTCAAAACATCACAAATTTCCCTCCATAAAACTTGTTTAGATCTACAGAGGTCATATCCATTTTTCACATTTCAAAACAAGACTTTCCACCACTATAGCTTCGACCAGGGCCTGACCATGGTCATGGTGTTCATTATAATGTCAGCCTAAAAGATTTTATGTTACAGTTTTTTCCCTCACCCTAGATTTATTTCCTTTACCGTACCCAAAACCATTATTTTGAAGATTTAATCATTATGTTTTGGATTCGAAGTCATCTAAGGTTCAGAGCCTAATATAATTTCATTCCATAGGTGTTTCAAGTTCTTTGTTTCTGATTGGGGAATAATGGTCCCCAAACATATTATAGAACATAAATGAAAAGTCATTTTTATGGTTCTTTATCACTAATAACCGCATGTAAAACCACTAAGAACCCAAAAAAACCACATCCTTACCCACTACTATGGCATGGTAACCTCAAGAAAGGCCAAGACCACATCCTAGCCCCTATAATGACACCAATATCTTGATGGACATCGCAAAGCCATGAGAAAATAGACATAAATGTTTAGGAAGATCCATAACATTACATAAATTATTATAATATGGACATAACACCATAAAGATAATTATAAGAGGTCTGAAAATTTCATAATAACACGAGGGATAACATGGAAATGTGGCTATGAAATAAACATGAGACATTTATCAAAAAATCAACAATGTTAACCACTAAGGTGTTGTAAATTCATATTACCAAGGTTATTCACTATGGTATCAAAAATCATTACCAATAAATTTATTAAGAATACCATGAAAATTGTTATATGTACTGATTAATTCTTTACCCAATGAATTAGAGTGTTATTGGGACACTAACTTATTGTATATATCATTATATTTTTCATAATGATCATATATAATAAGAATAAATTTCAATATTTCAATATGGTGATTCAATAATGTCATCCTTATACATGGAAGGCCACAATCCATGAAATATTGTTATATATCGATGAATAATTTTGAATAAAAATAAGGTTCTGTATTCACAATATGAATGTATTTAATGGAAAATTAAGGAGTCATTTCAGAAGCATGGAATCTATACATAAGGTTAATTGTATCTATTTAATGAGATTAAATAATAGTATATCATCAATATTGCATAATTATGATATTAAATTGTAGATATTGAACACATCAGATGAAAATCAATTGAAAATAAAATGTTTTATCCCTAAATAAGTTCATGAATATAAAGGAAGAGGGGAACCCTAACAAGCTATGCAATATCTGGAATCATGGTAGGACTCCATAAAACCCTATAAACCCCATGAGATGGAATTATATAGGAATGTTGAATGAAAATTAAATGTAAATTTCTATAGGGTGGAGCGGGATGTGATAATGGGTGGGAGTGATCTTCCATTATAGATACAAAAAAGAGTTTTCATGGAAAATAATTTTGGCTAGGGGGAATGTAATAGTATGGGAGTTTGGTGATTTTGGTGAGTTGGGTGAAGACATATAGTTGTGTAATGTAATATTTTATTTCTTAACTTAATATTTTTTATATAAGGTAAAATGGATATACTTATTAATCCAAAATCAAGCCAAATTTGATTACCAATTTTGAAACTTGTTAATATTGATTTTAATTTTATCTTCGAATTTATTTAATCCCTAAAAATTATAGTAGAACCTTATTACAAATTTTTTATGTGATGATTAAGAATTTCTGATCCATTTAAAAAAAATTTAAATTTCAAATATTAAAAATTTAACTTTTTAATTAAAACACATAATGTGTTGGAACAAAATTTTTATTGAATGATGGTGTTTCAATTCATAGATGTTCTTGATATTATTTAACAATAATTTTTAAATAGATAAATTAAAAAGAAGATATATATATATATATAAACTCTATACCCTAAATTTATTTTATAATATATCCATTTAATTTAAATATTTTTTTAAATGTATCATTGTTTTTAAAATATTTGTGTTACCATGGTGACTAATATGTAATTTGGTAACATAATCATATAAATAAAAATAAATTTATCCTCATGAACTAATGTAAAATATATAATTAGTAAAAATAAAATAATTTTATTTAATTCAATTTACATAATCATTAAAAATTAATTTTAACATTAGCACCTCTGACATGTAAAAACCTATTTTTAGAAGAAAGCATATTTTTATAATGAAAATATTAATACATTTTAAAAGAATAAAATTATTTTATTTTCATGATAGAAATTATTTTATAAAAAATATAGAATTTATGTACCTTTTAAATAAAATCATGAATTAATTTTCTTCAATAACATTTCATTAAAAGATAAATACAAAAAAATTCATTTATTGGAAAAAATTACTTAAGTTAATAAATTTTTACCTAGGTTTTATACATTTATAACAATATTAAAAATGTAAATTTTTTATAATTAAAAATATATTTTAATATTTTAAAGGTATTATGAACTTATATACCTTGATTATATAATAATAGTTAGTGTTTTGGTAATAACAATATTTACACCATTCTCTTAAAAAATCAAAAAAACCCAAAAATTTAAACAAACATAATTTTTATCATTTTTAATTAAACAATGAAATAATTTTTATCAAAATAAAATAATAAAATTAAATTTTTACTTTTTAATTGAATACATAATAAAAAATAATAATTTTATTGAAAAAGTATAATATCAACATTAATTGTTTTCAATATTATTTGTTATTATAGTATAATTTAATGAATGGTAACATGATATTTCAAATACAATAAATTTAATTTATATTTATAAAATATAAATTTATTAATGAGTATTAATTCATTGAAATATAAATATTATATTAAATAATATTTACCATTGAAATTTATTACATATATTTTATTATTTTATTTTTACTAATCAATTAATATAGATTTATTTTTACGAATTTTATAAATACATAACATCACATATTAAGAATTATAATTACATCAATAATATGGAATATATATATATATATATATATATATATATATATAATTTTATTATTATTTTCATAGATTATATTATAATAAATTTACTACTTACAAAATACTACTTTAGTACACCAATTATATACATATATATCTAATGACCAAGTTAAAATGATCATATTTATAGTGACCATGTTTATAAAATCTATATGTTTCATGAAAAAATTTCTTTCATATATATAGTCTTACGATAATCATTCATTATGTTCATAATAATTAAATCCGTGATATGATTTCAATATTTTTCATTTGAGATATCTCAATATTCTTTCTCATTTAATGATGCTCTTTCTAATTATATTATTTATTTATCCATTAGTGATCATAAAGAGAGAATATAATATTGAATATCTCCTAGTGTTGATGATTTTTAATATTATATTTATTTTACCAATTAAATTTAGGCTCTTTAAATGGACTTAATAATTAATTTTGAGTAATACTTCATGATGAGTAATACATAGTTTCATGGTGGTTTGTTCTAATATTTTATTATGAATGAAAAATGTGTTTTTTGTTTAATTACTATAATATATGAATTATTTCATAATTTATTTCATTTCTTTTGTATAAGTATAAAATTAATAAGACAAACAATTTTTTGATTCATAAAAATATATTTTATTGAAAAATATGATTCTAAAAAAATCAGGACCACATAATTTTCCTACAGTAAATTAATTGAGTGCTCATAATTTTAATTTTTAAATAAACATAAAAATACCAATGGGAATATAGAAAGTTGTCATGACTCACGAAAGAGATTTTAATGGGATATAACCCTTATTATCTTTGTGAAGAATAGGTAACATATATTTTTCCGGATAATAGAAATATAAAAATTGTTTAATTTTCAATTAATCCATTTGTTTTTAATTCCCCAATATATTGGATGTAAGTTTTTTGGTTGGGATTTCATAGTCATCATTAAATTAATAGGTAACAATTGGTTAGTCTTTATAGGCGATTTAAATATCATGACAATCATCATGGACTATATGTCAATAGATCAATTCTGTTGCAAATATCACATCAATGTTTTGTAAAGGATGGACTATAATATTATATATTAAGAACATTCCTATAAAAAAGTAATAGATCTGTGTTTTATATATTGGATAGAAAAATTATACCACAAATTTTATTATTTTTAATTCAATATATAGTAATCACAGTGGAAAATTTATGATATAATGTATAGAGGAGAAGGTTGAAAAATATATGAATGAAACACTCATAGTTATTGATATGGTGATTAGTGTTTCTCATTCCATATAATTCTAGAAACACCCATACATAGTAATGGTTGCATATTTATTCCCTTTTTAGGGAAATTGAAGCTTCTTATCTTCCTAAATAACCCTCATATTTGGATATTGACTTGGATAATGTATAAGTTAACCACATTTTAGACATTTAATTGTTAATGATAGATAAGTATGAACCAATTTTTTATTTCACCATGTCGACCAAACTATTAATTTTTTTACTATATATTGATGTTATATGTCACATATTTTGACACACAAAAAAACATATCCTATTTTCATTTACAAAAAAAATTTGATTCTTACCACATTGTTGAAATATATAAAATTCATCATTCTTTCCTTCCGTAATTTTGTCACCAAAAATTCTAAGAGACACTATATTTATCTTCATTAGTTTGTTTTGTTATTCAAGAATATTAATATTCTGAAAAAATATTCTTGAAAAATGTTTCAATGTAATCATAATATTTTCCCATATAACTCTTATCTCATTTGGTTCATTAGTGGTAAAACAACAAAATTACCCATGGAATAAATTTTTATCATGGTTACTTCTGGATTAAAACATTAATAAAACTAAATGGGGGTTAACGAGAGTGATGTATAGTTAACACTATAATAAAATTATTGTACTATTATAAATCCAACCTCAAAATGTCTTACAAATTAAAATTATTACCTTAGAATTCAGTTTAGCATAAATCACTCACGGCTCAATATAGGTTTTTTGGGGTTTCCCCTCATATTCTAAAAAATAATTATCTAAAACAATAAATATGTCATAATATCCTATAAATAGAATATAAATAACTACTATGAATCCACTAGGAGTTCCTAGTCAGGTGTGTAGTATTAGGATGACTCAACATGAATTATAGTGAAGATTGACATGATACTCGACCATCATTTTCCTCGTTGATTATGTAATAACACATGCATTGATAGAATAAATGATTTTAATGCCTTATTAGTACTCATTAATTAGAAACGATAGAGATATATTTACTATTATAGTATTATGTAAAACTGTTGTTATGAAATAATATAGTTTTATGCTTAATAATTTTTTTAAATAATAATTTTGTAAATTTATAATTTCAATTTTGGAAAATAAAATATCTTTTTAATAGATAATTTGTATCATATAATTCATTTATTAGTAATTTAGGCACGATTTTAATTATTTAATAAATATTAGAAATATTTCTTTTTATTGGATACTGTAATTTATTTTCACGTATTTAAAAATGAAATGTATAATTTATATTATGTTAAAAATTATATTAGAGTATTTTTATTTACATATATATCGAAATATGGTCTTTATAATGTTATTTATGAATGAATTTAGTTTAATAAATTTTTATAATTCAAATAGAATTTTTTTGAAAAAATGTCTCTCATCATGTTTGGCCGGTTTAATATTAAAATAAAATTTTCATCCTCTAAAAATTGAATTTTTAAAAATATATTCCTTCTTTTTAATTATGGGATCAATTATTTTTAACTAGATTTATTATAGTGACCATCACCAGAGTAACTAGGAGATAGTTTCTGCTTTTTTACATTGGGATAATGTACAAGTAATGTCACCCTGAATGACTAAATAATATAGTAGTCTTAGTAAACAAGATACATACTTAAAAATAAAATGGAATTTTAAAACATAAATTACACATATAATTTTCTTTATTAATTTCATAATTTTATTTACCAAATCCCTACATATCAATAACGAAACACTTCCTGATATCAAGAAAAAAATAAAACATAAGATAGAGGTGGGCTCAAATGTTCAGTAGGGGGAATCATCTATAAAATGCTATGAATAAATAAGGTATAATAATTATGTAAATGTAAATAACAAACATCCACCTCATATAAAAAGTAAAATTATCATAAAATATATGGAATAAGTCATTATTAAGTAATTACATACTAATATTCACTTGAGCATGAAAGATAGCCATGGATATTGTAACTAATCATATAATAATGTTGAAAATAAACAAAGGAATTAATAATGATGAAATTGATAATTATATACATCTAAAATATATTTTCAAGTACTAGTTTCACAATATCTAATACCATATAGGCCTTGTGCCTAAATATCTATATAAATTGGTAAGGCCTCAACTAAACCCAATCAAGTTGAACTCATGAGGCATATCGATGCATCGAGGTGATATATTTGGCCCCTATAATCACATTCATAGTCCAATCCATTGATAATAAGAAATGGGTGAACCATAATCAAAATAAAAATTCATATTGAAAATCCAAAATAAAATATTTTAGTACATAACCCAATCAAATAAATATAATTATAAACTTTCCAGAGTTATATGATGAATGGTAATAAAATTGTTCATCATCAATTTCTTAGATGATAAACCATAAATATAAGTAATAAGTTTAATATCAGTAAATCGTATCTGTAGAGGAACATATGTATAATAAAATGGGTTTATTCATTGACAAATATAAATTCCATAAAAATGACCTTAAAACCCTTTTAGATGAGACTTACCATTTTTATTTTAAAATAAAATTTTAAAAAAAATATTTAAAAAAAACAATAATTTTTTTTAAAAAATAAACCTTTTAGAAATTTAGAATAATATTTTATAATTTGAGTTGTCATGATGTTTGTAAATTCCATTCATTTAATACACATTAAAATAACGATTCCATTCACATTTTCATTAAAATCCCAATGAATATTATTTTGAAAATGGTATGAATATTCCTCTCTAAAAAAATATAATGTAATCATGGGTCAATTTTCTTTTAATAAATCATTTTTAAACAGATATAAACATTTTTAAACACATATATCTAAAAAATTGGATTTGATGAAAATGAATTTCAACCGAAGAATTAAATGAAGTATGATTATATTAAAAATATTTTTCCAATAATAATATGTATAAAATAGAATAAAAATCATACAATTACATGAAAAGTTTAATGAAAACCCAAATTTAAAGAAAATAGATATAGTTTTAAATATAAATATCATTTTATTACCCTATCGGTGATATGATCATAAAAAATCTCAAATAATGATGACATTATGAAATAAAGTCTTACCCCATTGGTAACATCAATTTCAAAAGAACTGTAAAATAAATTATAAGGACCCGGCCTTAAAACATTACATAATCATGAATTAAATGAATAATTCACATTGAGTATCTTTTCAGGTTTAGTGTTTTGGAGAATTTGTACATAAATATTACATCTCAAAGATTACAAAGTAGACACATCAACTCAGCTTCCATTTTTTCAGAAAAAAAACTCTTGAATACAAGAGTCTTGTCTAGTTCCTTATTTTAGACAGCCTAGTATTTCCTTGATCCCATCCTTGACCCTATTCATCTTTATGTCATGTGAAAAACATTTCAAAAAAACATGGGCTGAGAATAAAAATCTCAGTAAGGGTTATAAAAATACGGGAAAAAATATTAGACCATGTATACATAAGAATCAATGAAATCATACTTTACTCATAAAACATAAGCAATTTAACATTCCTCATGAAATCATAAGATTTATGAATAAATCATATAATTCATAAGACATAAAGGTAACTTGAGGCATTCATAACATTCTTATGTGGGGAGTAACCCTCATGGTTACGTTTTTAATACCCATCACAGTATATTCCATAAATCTCTTTGGAGAAACCTTAGCGTTTAACTCCTTCACGTTACCCAATGCATTAGAGAGCTATATTGGGATCACCCACCCTTATTTTATCACAGAACCACCCATCTACATAAACAATGCCGAAGAACCGTAACATAATAATAGAACATAACTTAATCATAAAGGAAAGATAACATTACCACATTATAATAACAATATAACATTTTTAAATAATGAATCCATTCTAAAAACCATTTTTCAAATCCATTTAAAACCTTTAATAAAGATATTTTTGAATCAATGTGTCCCACTCCACTTTGAAGCATTAAATATTTTTAACCATTAATATCCATATAAATAAATCCTTAATACCATTTTTAAAACATGGATATTAATTAGAAATATTTATAATAATAAATCATTAAAACATTTAAAATGATATTTTAGTTAAAGGGTTTTTAACAAAATAAGAGACAATTGAATACAATAATTGAGGAATAACATTTAATCAGAACATCATAATATCATGAGAATAAAGGGATTAATGATATAATATTCCAAAGGATAGTATATACACCATATAAGAGTCAATTGGTGCATAACAACAATGAAATCTCAATAGAAATGTAAAATGAGATGAAATCCCTTATAAAGTCGGTATCCTTAAATTAAGGATAAATAAATCTCATAATTATGTGTGAAAAATATAAATACACCCAATATATGTGGATATTAAGTGTAAAACAATAAAAGGTAATTCACACATATTCAAAGGATGATATATTCAATAACTACATGTTAAACCCAAAGAAATTGAAATTGGGTTAAGAAGTTCCCTTGGTTAAATTTGACCACCTAATGGAATCACATTAAAATTCATAAAATTAGTTGATGAGAGATAAAATAGTATGTCATCACTTGGAAATTAAATTTACATCAATAAGGATATAGATAAACATATCCCAATATAAAAAGATGTAAATTAAAAGACATAACAAAATAAGTCTTTTAAGAAGAGAAGTGTCAAAGGTTCCCTTACCGATTTGGGAAACATTCGAAATGTAAACCCAATGAAAGAAGGGTCATACAATGAAGATTTAAATACCCATAAATTAGATTATGTTATACATATTGTAAAATATTGGTCAGTACATAAAGCAAACGAAATGAAATAGTGGAAAATGTAGCATGAATCTCACGAGAATGAAAATTTAGATGAAAACCCCCTTATGAAAATTCGGCAGCATAACAGCGCCACATAAAACATTCAAAAATGGATTGTTGAGATCATATAGGGTCTCTCATCGTATTAACATAAAATTTACAGAAAGAGGAATATAAAATAACATCACCCAACATAAGAAAGTGGAGCTTAAAGTAAGTTACATAAAAAAGGTACATAAAAAGAAAGAGAGGGGTATGATCCCTTACCTCAAGTCCGAATTGTCTTGTACGTTTATTTATATTCCTGAATAATAAACTTTGGTCAATTTATAATTTCTTATGTTCCTCCTTAAATATTATTATTCAGTTCATATCATATATTATAATGTTATAATAGTTGGTTAATTAAGTGAGTTCATATCAGACGTTTTTGTCGATGTTTGGTACATGAGTCAAAAATGAACTTTTTTGAAAATGATTTTCCATGTAGTTGTATGTACATCACATACAGAATAGTATTAATAATGTAAATATCATATATATCCATTATATATTCATTTTATACTTATTCCATAATATTTTCAGATAAAAACAAATGAAATGCACCATTCATGGAGACGGTAGGTTGTACGTACGCATGAACGCTACTTTCATTTCTTTGGCACATTAATGGAATTAAAAATAATTGAGAGTTATATATATTATAATTTCAGTATAATATATATGTTTTATATGTGACATAATTTCATTAATTTCATTCTTTATACATTCCATGTATTGCAAGAACGAGTCACATCACTTGGGAAACTTTCGAAACGTACACCCAGTGAAAGAAGGGTCATACAATGAAGATATAAATACCCATAAATTATATTATATTATACAAATATTAAAATATTGGGAAGTACATAAACCACACAAAAGGAAATATGGGCAAATGTATCATGTATCTCACGAGACTGAAAATTGGGATGAAAATCCCCTTATGAAAATTCGGCAGCCTAACGGCGCCACATAAAACATTCAAAAATCGATTGATGAGATAAAATAGGGGATCTCATTATATAAAAATAAAATTTATAGAAAGAATAATATAAAAGAACATCCCCAAACATAAGAAATAGGAGCTTAAAATAAGTTACATTAAAAAGGTATTTAACAAGAAAGAGAGATGTAGGATCCCTTACCTGAAGTCCGACTTGTCTTGTTCATTTCATTATATTACTGAATAATAAACATTGGTAAATTTATAATTACATAAGTTCCTCATTTAAATATTATTATTAAGTTCATATCACATATTATAATGTTATAATAATTGGTTAATAATGTGAGTTTATATCAGACGTTTTTGTCGATGTATGGTACATGAGTCAAAAATGAACTTGTTTGAAAATGATTATCCGTGTAGTTGTATGTACATAATATTAAGAATATTATTAATTATATAAATATCAAATAAATCCAGTATATATTCATTTTATACTAATTCCATAATATTTTGAGATAAAAACAAATGAAATGCACCGTTCATGGAGACGGTAGGCCGTACGTACGCATGAACGCTACTTTCATTGCGTTGGCACATTAATGGAATTAAAAATATTGAGATATATATATATATATTATAATTCAAGTATAATATATATTTTTTATATGTGTCATATGTCCATTAATTTCATTCTTTATACATTCCATGTATTGCATGAACGAGTCACATCACTTGAGGAGGCGGTAGTCCACACTTCCTTGTATGCAATTATCGCATTTTCACAACATGCAAATCATAAAGTTGTGTTTTCAATATAAAATACAGTAGCATATGGAAAACATAAATACCATATATATCATATTTAAAATATAGTGACATCATAATGGCCACCATGAAAGGTGTTAAGAGAAGATTGAACAATCATCGTTTCTTGAGGCAGTAATTTGCCATCCACAGAAACAGTATATTCTCTAACCCTTAGACGGAGGTGTGTATAAGTGTAGCTCGAATATATCACATAAAAAAATACTATTATATTTAAGATACTGTTTTTGTTACAAAAAAATGTAATAAAATTAGTTTAGGGGTTTGGAGAAACAAAATAAAACAAAAGAACACAAGTGAAGACAATACATTTAAATCGGGTAACTCCTCTTGGTTTGAACCAAAAGGGTTTCTTGAGGAGAATTATGCCAAAGTTGTGGATTCAATGATGAAGAGAGGGATATGGAGAGATTAAATGGGACTGGTTTGGCCGACCCAAAGGCTTTAGTGGTGTGGGTAAGGTGGTAGAGTTGGGGGCCTTTCATAAGAGAAGAGGACGGGCACTCGTGGACTGTTATAAAATATTACTATATTATAAAATTATTTTCGGATTTTAAAGGTCCCAAAAGGATATCTTTCAAGGATAAGGTGATAAGGTTACGAAATCAACCCATACAATAGTTCTGTGATAAGTTTAAGACTTAGATTTTACCCTAACTCCTCATTTTATTTAAATCGTTCATTTTTGAGGAAATCACTTCATCATCATGGTGTCATAAATAAATAAATTTATTAATTTCTAAAAATTATAAAAAAATATCATAATGTAGGAAATATTTTTAGATTTATAATTAATATTTTTAGTTAAAAATATGTCTTGTATAACACCATGTAAAATATTTTTTAGTAAAACAATAAATGTTTGTGACATTTTTATTTTAACTTTAAATAAAAAGTTATTAATGTCATTTTCCAACCAAAGTGGCTCCATGGGGCCCCCATGTTGACACATGGATTGACTTGGTAAGAGATGACTCATAGAATATGGGTATTACATGTTTCATGGTCATTTCATATTATTATATCATTCTCTTTACCATAAATTACACTAATTACCTTTAATCGCGATTAATAAAACTTAAAAGTTTCTATTCACCAAAAAAATTATTTTAATCTCATTGAACCAAATATTAATTCCTAATGACAACCATGTATGTTGGAATTTTAAAAATAAAATCACAAAAGTGGTAAAATTTCCTTTAAATGAAAAATCAGTTTCTTTAACTACCACTTAGTGGTTTCACTATTCACCAAAAATTGAAGTTTTTCAGAAAAATACCAAAAATTTACCCTAAGATATATTTGATATTCTGAATTCAAAAATGATGTCTATTTTACAATATTAAAAACATATAATTTGAATTAGTTAATTTAATAATTAATTCTCGCTGTCAAAATAAATAGCTTGTTTTTAAGAAACAATATCTATTAAAAGATTGACACTAGTTTATGTCAAATTTCAAAGTGAAATTAATTTCAATGACCACCATTGGATTAAATGGTAAAAATATATTCTATATGCACTTTAATATCAATTAAAAACATAATCTGTCCATATAAATAAATCATATTAAAATGAGGTTTTGAATTAAAATGCAACATTTACAATAAAAATGTTCTTTATTGGAAAAATAAAAAAATTTACACAAAGTAAATTTTGAAGTCCAGATTCAAAATAAGGATTTTATTTTGTCAAATACAACATATAAAATTTTCAAAAGTATATTTAAAATTATTTATCCATAAAAAGGCGGTTAATTGACCTTTTAAATAATATTAGAATATTAATGCTTAAAATTGGATTCCTTTTCATTTTAAGCCTATAACATTTATTGGAAAAAAGTAAAAATATTTGAAGAACATATATAATCATTTTTAGCTAGTTCTGTTCATTCCCACTTTTATTACTAGAGTGCAATGTAAGATTTCAAAGAAACGCATTATTGTATATTGGGTACGCCATCGAGCATAGTATTACCTTTAAATTAATATTAACATTTTATTCACAAATGTAGATAAATATGAAAAAGTAATATTTTTACTTACCTAGGATGGTACATAAATGATCTAAAATGAATATTTCTACACCATGATGAAAATTTTATTCATGATATAACATCCCATATGGTTAGTATATACACCTTACAAATAAAATATGTGGTTAATATTGAATATTCCTCATAGAAGTAAAAGCGAGACCGTAAACATTATCTTCGCACTTACTTGTTGTTGAACATGATTTAAAATCATCCATAGTTGATTTAAACATCTTATTAACTTATAAAAGAATAATATTAATATTTATAATTTCATGTATTATCCTTTGATTACATATTATCTCCTTTTAGTAAATATTCACACATTTTTTTCATTGGTTTTGGTGATAATTTCCATGTTTTCTTATTTAGGATATTTCATGATAGTTTCAGTTCCTCTGACTATTATAATTTTCACTGCATATAGAATAATAATAATAATATATTAATAATATTTATACACCAATTATTATTTTATTTTTAGTTATGAAATATGGTTTTGAAAAACAAATTACATTACGATCATTCAGAATGAAGGTTGTACGTACAAATGAGTAACATTTCCATTTATGAATGCTCTTTATTGAAGGTGGAATGTAATATTTTAACTAAATATAATGATAATAATATTATAAATACCGAATTATTCTTAAATATTATTATATGTATATATCATCTAATTTTTTTGATGATTTAAAACTATTCACATTTATTCATAAATTCGGTAGTCCATGTGTTCATGAATGATGTTATTATATCAGAATAAGTGAAAATAAAAGATAGAAAATGATATATTATCTTAAAATAACGATAAATATTTCATTAATATCATAATTATTTAATTTATATCACATTTAATCGTTAAATATATCCTAATTACCTTTTATGTAAACAGTTGGTGAAAAATGAATCACTTTTCTTTCCACGTAGCAGTCCTCCATACACATGAGAATAATTATCAAATCCCAATCAAGATGGAATGTAAAAAGGATTTATAAAAGATATAATTACTCTATATATATAAGTATGTTATAAATATCATTTATATCCTTAATATCAATCATTATACCCAATCATGATTGGTGGTGATGGAAAAATGAATGATAGAGGTTCGAGAATTGGAAGACTACCGTATACAGAAATGGTAATTTCATAGCCTATTTTATTTAATTAATGAGGCTATTAGGTAATTTAAATAAAGTAAAACATAATTATTTAATAAATATACTTATATTATTATAACATCATTTTTTAATAATAATTTAAGGAGGCAGATGAAGAAATAAAATAGAAACACTCATTGAAGAATGTTACCTCAACTTCTGTTAACCTCTTTACATTTCAACCAAAAGCCTTCCAATGTTTCATTTTTTCCAAAATAAATGATTCTAGTAAAATGTCATTAATTTTTCTTAGTTAGTTAGTAATTTTTTGAATCAAAATTGTATAATGGTGTGGATAATTGAAAAGAGGGGTGGCACTCTCAATGTGAGGTGAGAGAACAGTTATAATTTTTGCAATGAAAAATGGTATACATATGTTTTTTACATGAATCAAGTGTGAAAATTGCGTAATATGCAGAAATAAGAAATAAAATTTCTAAATAAGTCCATCAAGTAAATTTTAAAGAATTATTTAGGTCATTTTATCCAATAAATATTTTTTAATCCCTTAGTAAAACAATTTTTACCTTACTAGAGAAAAATTATTTTTCTCTAATATTAATATTCATTATGGAGTAACTTATTTTTACAATATTAGATAATATAAATTATTTTTATTAAGAATATGAATTCTAATTTTTCAAATCCCATTCACAGAAGTTACAAATTTAGTTTTAATTTTAATCCAATGGTGGCGATGAGAAATACAGTTTTTAATGAGAAAATAGTAAAATGTGTACATAGTTTTTATATCAAAATAAAATTTTAAAATTATTAAAATGAACAAAAAATTATTAATAAATATATAATTTAAAAAATTAAACATTAAATACAATTTAAATATTAACTTTTAATTATAAATAACTTACAAGAAAATATCGTTTTCAAGTAAAATTAATGAAATTTATGTATTCATCAAAAAAAGAAACATTCCACAAAAATCCCACAAATTTAAAAAAAATATTTTTTAAATTATATTTTATTAAATTAAATTATTTTTATCAATTAAATTTTCTGACAGTTGTAAAAACTAATTTTAAATTATGTGTGCAATGTAAATCTAAGACTTCATTTAGAAAAAGATACAGATTTTCAGAAAATATTAATTATTTATTATAGTTGATTATTATCTTATTTATAATCAATAGATAGATACAATTTTCCTAATTTAGTTATTAATAATCATAGTAACAAATTTAAAACTTAGGCTATAATTATATTATGGTTCTTTTTTACTTAATGGTGTGTGTTTCCCAAGCTATCCAATAAATTAAACTTTTATAAAAATATTTTTGGATTGTTTATGCTTAGTGTTGCATGGCACGTACACTATAAATTTTATTATTATTTAAATAGATAATTGTGCCACATTCTTCCCATGTTAAATAAATTTAATCCATATAATTTAATCTTAATCTATTTAATCTAGTGTTCCATATTTGTAAATTCAAATGTGGGAAAAACACATCACCAAAATTGTTAATAAAACATCCCATAAATAAGTGATAAATGGAAGTACAAAGGTTATATGAAATAAAACATGTATTGTTTTCCATGTATTATGAGATAATTAGGAATTTAATTCATGTATGGAATGGTATTACTAATAACCAGGGGTTAATTGATAGTGATAGAGATCAATGATCACAATAAATAGGGTGATCAAGAAAAGGTAAATGATTAAAAACCCCTAAATCTATGATGAATTAAGGGAATATTTTTTTATAATGAACGAAGGTAATAGGAAAAAAATTATTTAAATATCCTTTCAAATTGTTTAGAAATTACCTTACAATCTACATCGAGAGTATATAGAAATGTATTGGATATCTTCATACATTATAGGCATGATTTCATCTTTAGGTTTTGCTTCGGTCTTTTTTCTCTTCATTTCATACTAAAAAAAAATTTTATCCAAGATAAATTTTTTTATTCTTGAATAACTAAAATTATATTTTAATTAATATTAATATACATAATAGAATGATAAGTGATTCACTAGAACTATTATTATTAACAATATTTTTGTTTTAGGTTATCTAATATTCCTAATTTTTGATATTGTGAATAAATACCTTAATCTATAAATTCTCATCCAAAGATCAACATAAAACATTTCATAAATGGTTAAAAATTTGACATGTAAAAAATTACTATTCAAATCTTTAAAAAATAATGTCAGTAAATCTCCACAATGAACTTATAATTAATCCCCCAAAAAACATGAAGTTACTCTGTATCATTATATATCAAACTTGTTAATACCTTTGTAATTTATTATATTAAAAAAGTAGAAAACATTAATTACCAAAAAAACTTATTCAAAATATAATTTCTTCCTTATTTCTTAAATTAAACACATATTATTGGATATATTACTCAAATCCAAAATTTCAATTAACTCCATCAATGATAATATATACAACTTTTTAACGAATCATTAATTAGTTATAAGGTAGTTATTACTATCAAATTTAAATTATCCACATCAACCACATATTTATGAAAACATCATTATCCCCAAATTGGAAACATATTAAGGGCCATCTTTCCTTCAATCATGAGTCTTCCAATAATTTCAATTTTCCTAGGTATCAATTTTCATTGTCATCATTACTGTTCCATATATTCTTTTAAATCATTAATTAAAAAGTACTATATTACCACCCTAATATATATTTCATAATTATTATATCTAGGGTATCATTGATAAAATAATAAAATGAAATAAATAATGAATCCAATAACAAGAAAGTTAATCATTCCACTTAATATGTAGTTATAACATAAACTTTAACATAATCCATTATCTACTATTAAGGTATATTCATTTAACAATTGTGGTATTAATTTTTGTCATGACATGTCACCTTATATTATGGGAATTGAACATTGGAATCATTTTTTATGACCATAAAATAATTATCATGGTTTCATATTTCTCCAAAAAATTTAGAAAACACCCATTCCCTTTATGAAATTATTAGAGTTTTCATTGCATAGTTATCACGTTTAAGAAAATAATCCATTACATATGTCCCTTAACCTATATTTTTCTCTATCATCCTACTATTATTTATCATACTTTTGAGTCTATAATACTTAGATAATTCATTATATATCTTGTTATAAAAATATAATATTTCCTCATATGATGATAATATTAGGGAGAATAGTTCAAATGAAATTATTTTCTAAAGCCTATAATATAAAATATTATCATTATTCATTATATTACCTTTATTTTTATAGTTCCCATTTATTTGACTGTGTTCCATTTCAATATAATGTAATAAACTAAATTACATCATAATATTATGATACATAATTCATAATAACGAAACACATAAAACACATAGCTTAAATTAAAAAAAATATGCATAGAGAATCTCATAATCATAAACAGGGTTTCATTATGGGTATCCTTATTTTCAATTTCTTCATAACAGTTAGTAAATAAAATATTTGTTTTCCTATGAATATCCCCCATGTGTGTCATACAAAGTGTGTAGTAAAATTTAATTTAACACAGCAGGTGAGAATTGGGTCATTCCCAATGTTCCCATTTAAAACTTATTACCTCTTGGTATATATGATCCAGAGCCACATCTACATTTAGTATCAAAACAAAGTTGTATTCACTAAAAACCACATAAAATATTTCTTAGAGAACAATTATGATGTTATTCAATAATTATCATCAAATTATATCATAGTACTATATTCCCTAATCTATGTTGTCCTTAATCTAGTTCCAAATTATTCTATTAATCTTCCTCTAATACCAACTATAGTGACCCCAACCCCAGTGGGATGGATCATGTGTCTTCATTATTATAATTGTAATAAGATTCAAGGAATCACATTCTGAATGACTGAATAGTTTAGTAGTTTTGGAAAACTATAAACACATGTGAAATCCACATTAGATTTAGAATCATGAAATAAAAATAGAATTTTCTATAAGAATTTCAATATTCTCCTTATCATGTCCTATCATATCATTCAAAATATACTTCCTCATATCATAGGGATAGTTACAAATAATAAAGAGGGGAGATCAAATGATTAGTAAGTGTAATCATACAATTAATGATATGAATAAAAATGAATAATAAATATATAAATTTATATAACATAAACACATGAAATTTAATCAATACCTTGGGAATAACATGGAAGGAATAACTGATTATCAACTAATTCCTTAAAAATAATCACATGAGAATGAAACAAAACCATGGAAATTATAACTAATTGAATATTCACATGGAATATCTATTATTGATTTTATAACGATGGAACTCACAATTATTGAAATCTAAAAATGTACCTTGAGGATTTGTTCTAATAAATCTAATACCATCGAGACCTTGGAACTTGACTTTTTTATAAATGGGTAAGACAACATCCAAAACCTGAAGTTGATTTTCTCATGAGGCCTAATGATGCATGAACATGATATAATATTCCATTCACATAATATACTAATTTCAATTCATTCATAGTTTTATAGGGGTTAATGATAATCAATATAATAATTGTTATGGTAAAACTAATCTGAAAAATCATAATTATTACCCCAATAAAAAAATTATAAATCATCTCGAGTAATATGGTATATGAAAATAGAATTGCAAAACCAAAAATTAAATGATCATAAAAAATACATATAATGAAAATATATGATTCCAATAAAAAAAATCATAATCGGAGCATATGTATAATAATATGGTTTATTTCATTGATGAATAGAAATACCATTAATTTTTTTTGAGGAAAATCATCTTTTAATTTTAAAAATATAATTTTTAAAAAATGTTCACAAAAAATTATGAAAATAATTTTTATTGAAAATATCCATTGTAAATATATAAATTAATTGTTGAAACAATGATTGGTTATGAGGATAGAAATTTTCATTCATGGTTTATATGATAATAAAAATATTCCTTTTACATTTTTAGTAAAATCCAAACAAGCATTATTTTGAAAATTGAATGAATATTCCTTTTATTTTTTGGTAGTTTATTAATATCTTAAATTTAATTACTAAATAAATATTAAATTATTTATAATTTTTTTTTTAAAATATATACTTTGATGAAAAATTATTTCATCCTGAAGAGATAAAAGAAGTTACATTTTATTAAAAACCATTATATCAACAATTTAAAGTACGAAAGAGTGAGAAAATTATAATATTATTTGAAAATGATCATTAATTACCATTGGTTAATAATTTTGATTGATATTAAGTTATAAATGGAAAATAGTCCCCCAATGGACACATTAACAAATATAATCCCAAATAATATTGAGATTGTGATATAAACTTCTACCACATTGGTAGCTTATAAATAATAATCCCATTAAATAAATGACATCAAGTGATAAATTAAATCACATGAAGTAAAACATATTCAATGAATAACATATAAAAGTTGATTTATGTACACCAAACAAAGGAAATAAGTGGTGAATATGTCATACTCCTCACAAAAGAAAAAGTTTGATAAGAAACTTAACCTCCTCATCCTTTGGGTTGAATGTTTTTTAACCTAATTTTTAGTGGACTAAAAAATTTAATAAACTTTTTAATTAACCATATTTATATTTATAATACTATATATCATCATTTTATAATATCTTATCAACCACTCAGCAGTAATTTTTCATTATTTTCATTGTTTTATGTGTTAATTACCTTTAATTCTCATTCATGATTTGTTATGAATGTTATAATTTTTATGGATTGTATATTGTTAAATCCGATCTAAAATAATAATCATGATATTCTAATCATATTTATACATTAGTTTTACTATTAACAATAATTATGAATGTTGGTTTTGAGAAATAACGTATGATATGATAAAAGAGATGGTTGGTTTTAAATACACAAAGGTAACATTTCTATTTTCCAACGATCATTATGGAAATGAGGTAAGTAATATTTTATCTTCTCAGAATTATCATAGTTTAATAATAAAAAATTATTTCTTGATATATAATTATATATATTACTGGTTGGTTTAGTGATGTAAATTTATTCGCATCAATTCATTAAAGTGATAGTCAACACATATAGGAACACAGTTATCATCTTTAAATGAGTGAAAATGAAAGAAATAAAATTATAAATAATCTTTTAAGAATGATAAATATTTCATAAATATAATTATTATTTAAATTATATTACATATAATCATTTAATGTTTCATTTTTTTATTTTATGTAAATATTCAGGGAAAAATGATTCACATTTCATTGCGAGGTGGTAGTCCACCACAGACACGAAAGACTTTATCATATCCTAGAAGAAATGGAACGTAAAACAATTTAAACATCATTAAACGAGTAAAATGTATTATTAATTTATAAATATCATATATATGCATTATATCCATCATCAAAACCCATAGTGGGGGTGGGTAATGAAAAATTAGTGACATTAACTCACGATGCGGTTGTCCTCCATACACATGAATTATGATTTTATAACCCCTTTGATTGAAGTGGGGATGTTTTTAGGTAATTAAATTAATATAAAAAAATATCATAGTATATGAAAGTAAATTAGATTATTATATTATCATGTTCTATAAATAATTGATGGATTTGGATGATGAAATAAATCTAAAATTATTGTTTAAGTATGTTACCTCTTTTCCATGTAACCTCTTTTAGTTTGAATAATAATACTTAATTTATTGGATATAATTAGAAAATAAGGCATCTGGGATGAGGAGATGAATTTCAGGAAGTTATTAGTAATGATATTGGATGAACAAAAAGGTTTTTAATGTGTGAATATTGGAGTATAAGATGTTTTATTTTATAAGTGAGGTGAGTGACACACTTGTAATATTTGGAATGAAAAGGGTGTACCCACATTTTTCACATTCTAAAAGGGTCTAAAATAGATTTTTATCAACACATGGATAATATATAAATTATTACCATTCAAAATATAGAATCAAATTTTCCATATCAATTCATAGAATTGGAAAAAATGCATTCAAATTTAATCTCTTAGACAAGAAGGGAAAACATGTTTTCAAAAGAAATTTTATCAAAATATTAAACAGTTTTTATATAAAAATTAAAAAGGAAAATTATTAAAATGAAATAAATTTTATTAATATGAATTTAATATAAGTTATTTTTCTTTATATATAAATTTAAAATATAATTTTGAATTATAAAAAATTTAAAATAAAGGGAAGTTTTAAATTATAATTCAGTAATTTTCATTATTCATCAAAAATGAAAAATTTATAAAAAATCCAAAAATTCACCATATAGTAATTTTGATTTTATAATTTCAAAAATATAATTCAATTTTTCATATAAATTTTATAACTATTTAAAAATAAATTTTATATTACGTGCACAATGTTTTACTAATTAGTCTTTGAGAAAAAAAGTATAGTTTTTATATAAAATATTTAATTTTCTTATAAATGATTTTAAATTTTTTTATAATAAATATAAGTTGATAATTTTAATTGTTATGTATTTACTATCCATTCCATCCAATTGAACGGTTTGGTTATAACTATATTGTGGTTCATTTAAACTTAGGGTTTTTGTGTTCCATATTCTGTTGAATATATTAAATTTAATGAAATATATCTTTTGGTTTTTAAAGCACAGTGTTTCATGTTAGATACTTTACAAAAATTCCTATTTTAAAATATATTGGTTTTATATAACCCTTATTTTTATTCATTATGAATTGTTATCATAGTTAATTTCTATTACCACTCTAAAGGTAAAATTTGTTAGTTAGGTTTAAAATTAATGTTATTCGACATAAAGGTAATTATAAAACATTAAATAGTTTCCTAAGATTAATATATTTCATCTAGAGTAAGAATAAATTAGAAAATATGATTTTTTTCATTTATATTATATTTTTACCTTAATAAAAGTTATATAATTGAAAAAACCAAAAATGCAACAATCTCATTTTTAATATCTATAATATTTTTTTATTGTGGTAGAATGAAATTACTTCTAGGTGTATATATAAATTTAAAATATAATATATATTTTAATCATGATAATACGTTTTTTAATTTTAGTGTTTAAATAATTTTCTAAAAATCATACTAAATGGAGATACCGTGGTAATAAAATTAGTAGAAAAATCAGGTAAATAATTTTGGAAAAAATATAACTATATTTTTTTGGGTTAATTATAGTTTCTAAAGAATTTTATTGATTCATATAACATATCGAGGATGATTTAAATTATTTTATTTGAATTTATTTTTTGTTTGGTTGTTTGAAATTTCAAATTAATATAATAGTTCGAAAAATGACATTAATGGTATGATTTAATTTAAAATATATAATTGAATTCTTAAAATTAATAAAAACATGACATTCAGAAAAGTTAGTGAGATAACGTTATATATATCATCAATGGTCTATTAATGAGTCATTTTTTTATTTTATAATAAATTTCATTACCCCTGTATTTTTAAAAATATTAATATGTCTTTTACTATCAGAAGGGTTAGAGAGGGTTAAAATAATAATTTAATGTTGAATACATCAAAAAAAATTACCCAAATTTTATTTTATGAGAATATTTCATCTCATAATCATCTTATAATTTAAATGTTTCTTTTTGGATTCCTTTTTCATTGAACCTTTTTTATTAATTTAATGATTTAATAAACTCAAAGAGTGCCCCTCCCTGCAATTATAAATGGGCACATCCGCTCCTCTTCACCTCACATATTTTGATCACTCTATATCAGAAAATAAATTCAAAAAATGAATTCCATATATACATAAACAAATCTTAGGTTAAATTTTGTTATTAGGTAACCAATATAGGATGGTTTAATGTGTAATCGTAATAATGTTTTCCAAAGAAGATGTATGTTTCTTAACGAATAATTTTCATTTCTTTTTCTTCATATACTTCCCTCAGATAATTTTCAAACATGATAAAATAATAAAAAAATTATAAAATATACTGATATATTTTATATTTATTTAATAATATATATATCTCATTAGTCAAAAAATGGAAAACAAACACATCATTCATGAGTATGATGAACTACTGGGTCACGATCATATATAACTTATTTTCCATAACAACACCTTAAAGATAGTTATAATGATATATTAAATATATATATATATATATATATTAATCATCTAATATTTTACATTTTTTAAATATAATATATAATCTAATTTTTTACCTTTCCATCCATTGAAAAATTATTGTGGCGTAATGCATAATTATAACTACCCCTATATAAAAATATATGATTCAATTTTCATCACCGTATTATATAGATGGGGTAAATAATTAAATTTGAAGAAAATTTTTTTAATTTATGTTGTAATTATCATTATATAATTCTACTATAATACTTACCTTATTCCCATTATCATTGATAAAAAATGAAAATGTTACTTATTGGTACAAATGACCCACAGTCTTTATAATTGTGATGTTCATTTTTCAGAACCTTTTTTTATGGTGGGTTTTTAAAATTATCCTTGATATATTAAAATGATAATTATTTTAGGATTATTTTTAAGAATATGGTAAAAATTGATATATTTCACCATAATCAACTTACTAAATTGATTTTGGACAGATCAGCTAATTATTATCAAAACCTCCATCAAGAATATATTATATTAATTGATTTTAGGTTACCTGGTAATAAGTGAAATAAAAGAAAATAAAATTGAAAATAAATCTACGAAATTAAATTATTAACCTCAATTTTATATTTAGGATGAAAAATAATGCACATGACGATTCAGAATTGTGTCAAGGGACACATTAACTTTAAACATCATTTTAAATGTTTTAAATATTTATTTTATAAATCTAAATAATCCATGTATTCATTTTAAAAATTATTTTATGTATAGGGATATATAATTAAAATTAAATTTTATGTTTACATTAAGTTCCTTTATATTTTTTTTAAATGGTAATATTTTTATGAAATGATATGAGTATTTACAGAAGGGGAAAAGAATGTTATATTTTAATGCATAATGTGGTATTGAATTTTCCATCCATCAAAAAGATTATTTAACAGTTGAAATTCTTTATATGATTTGATTTTTTATTCAAATATAAATTATTCTTCCCAAAGATCTATATATTTTTAAGAAATGTTTTTAAATTGAAAAGATATTTCAATAACTTGAGAAGTTTTTCATATGGGTGAATGAAATTTTTTATATGTATGGAATATTTTATGTGTTTTGATAATTTTATGATTCTTGGTAATTGTTTATATTGATTTGTGGTAATATGATAAAAGAACATGGGTGTTTATATTATAAACCAATGATTGGTGTTTCATTTTTAAATCATGGATGTGTTGTTATATTACAAAAAATGATTATTGGGTCTCTTATAGACCTCATATGAATTTTGTAACGATTATTTTTGTAGGAAAAAAATGATTGAAGATGTATGTATTGTTTATTACTTTTGTAAGAGTGATATAAAAATATATTTTACAAGTTACCTTCATGAATTATGTGTTATTTCTATAAATATTTATAAAAATATTATAATTTTACATGGTAAGATGATGATCTTATGTTTAAAGGAAAGTATTTTATACTTATTATGGGTGAAAATTATAACTTTTTGAAAAATAATCATTACTTTTCCATGATTTCCAAAAAAAGCACAATGATTTCAATTTCTCCTTTAAAATTTATTATGAAATTATTTATGAAATTATTTTTTCATAAAATTTCATTTTTTTGGTAATAATTTTTTAAATTTTTATTATAAATATTATTTTGATAAATGAATTATATTTAGTATTCTTGGGTAACATGTATGTTTAATTCTTATTATGTTGATGTTATTGGGATTTTTTCGGAGATACAATGTTTTAAAAGTTTTATGAAAGGGTTTAAAGGAATAGTATGTATAATGATGAGGTAAAGATGAACCATTTTAAGATATTTCATGAAATAAAAATTGATATATTTTAGAAGTCTCATATTTTTGGGAAATGGGATTCTAATATTAAGTTTCCACCTTGTGATGTAATGTTTATTTATGTAGAAATGATGGAAAATTTTTTATAACCCTAAAACATAAATATCCAAATCATTTATGAATGTGATTTGCTGACATATTAATACAAGATTAAGTAATGCTTTAATGTTGAGTCCTTTCGGTTGGTATAATAGGAATGGTTTATATAATTTAAGAGGTTTGGATAAATTATGTTACCCCACGTAAGAGATTCCATTTTATGGTTATCTTTATATAGAATTTTTATATTACCATGTTTTTTAATCTAAGATATATTTATTCAGAATGGTTTATAAAAGAAGAAAAATTATGCTAAAGTAGGAAGGAACATATGTAATAACCCTGATGTCACCAGTCACTTCCTTTGTGAAAATACAAATTTTGAGGTTTCATAGGAGTTCTCAGTGGCTCACTTTAAGTGTATTATAAATTTCATGTTTTTCTTCTGCGTGTTAGTGCATCGGCATGTTCGTTCGTCGACTTGTCTTTGCATTCCCATGTTATTGTTTTGTCATGTCTGTGTGTCGGCTTGTTAGTTCATCAGAGTCTCAGTGTATTGGTGAGTTAGTGGCATCAACAACATTGAGTAAGAGGCATCAACATTAGTGAGATGAGGTCATTAGTATTGGTAGGTCAGGGAATCGGTAGGTCATCGCATCAGTATTCTAAGGCATCAGTAGGTCATTGTGTCGGTAGATCGTGGTGTCAGTAGCATTGTGTTAGTAACTCAGTGTTGGTTGGTCACATTAGTATCTCACCTGTCGGTGGCTCAGCGTCCGTGACTCACCCATTGCTGCGTCATTTTCAGTTTTCCATTTTCTTCTATTTTTACCCCTCTATAATTTTATTTGATGTAAACTATGTTAAATACTTTATCCATGCATTTTAAGGGAATTTCAGAGGGTATTAGTTTTATTTTTAAATATCTTACCATCAAAAGAAAATTTGAGATAATCAAGCCACTTGAAATTGATCACAATACCTTAATTAATGACTTTTGGAATCCTTTATTCCATTAAGATATGACCTTGCTCTTCAAAGCCGAGATTTTCCCTTCTGAGAATGTTTTTTATTCTTTCTTTATTTTTCAAGATATTTTCCCCCAGAGGAGTCACGCACTTACGCTAGAGCCCCTCCTATTAGGTTTTCTTGGATATCATTCATGCAACTCACATGATCCCCTATTCATGGCCCATGAGGGAACTTTGATCCTTTGATTATCCAAGTATGGATTTATTTTTCTTCTCATTAACTATGAATCATGCGGGGTGGGTACTATAATGAATACTTATGAGGAATGAATGAAAAGTTTTCATATAAATAATAAATAGATAAATCCTAAATTTAATCAAAATATTACATATATATATATATAAATTAATGGGTAGGGAGTGGTTTGATGTTGATCACATGTTTTATTTGTTATGTTTGATTAAATTATGGTAGACATTTCTATATGACTCTTGAAAATCATTATCGTTGGTGGTCGTTTCTTGTGCAATAATGATGTTTTGTTTTGTTTTGATGCTTTGATAAAAAAATGTAACATGTAAACTATCCAACCACATATACATGGTTAACTAAAATGATTCCCCAAGATCAATCCTAGTGTGTGATAACCCCAGTTATAATTATATAGAATCAGAGAACCTTTGCTGGTTAAATCGGACTGTATATACATCGTGATGATATGTGTGGCTAAGTGTTGTGTTCTGTTGGGTTTTGTGTGATATTGTGTGAGTTGTGTAACACTACATTTAGGAGAACAATTGTGGGTACAAGTTTGGATAGAGGATTTTGTTGCATGATAAGGGTACAATATGTTTTTTCAACATGTTTATTAGTAAATAGTAGTTTCTGTGGGCTTTAGTTGTGGGGCAGTACATGGGGTGTGTTGGTATCCCAGTTAGAGAGACTAATTGATCATGGAATTCATAAAATTGTAGGAAGATTAAATGAATTTGGTATGTAGTGGTTGTGAATCAACATTGGTGTAGTGGCACATCCATGTGGATATGGACTTTCTATGTAGTGGGACTACGGATGGGGTTTTCCTTAGTATTATTTTGTGGCCTTTTTAATTTTGAGAATGGTTGTAGATTTTGTGCTTGTTAGTTTCCACATATTTTTCTGGAAAAAATTAAATTGAACTCCCTTAATTAAAAAATGGTAAGTGATTAAATAAAAAATGGGTTATGATTTAGTGTTATTATGGCTATTCTTGTGGTTTTTCATTTTTGGGTAGTAGCAAAGGTTGTTCTGGGGGTTGGTTGCTTATTTTGACTCAAATTGGTTGGGATGAGTGGTTTCTTAGCGATGTATATATATATATATACACACACACACACACAAATACTTGTGATTTCTATTCGTACCCCACCCATATTGAGTAATATGTGCCGAACACTACCATTTCATGGGGGAGGATGTCTTTCCCAACATCATTGCGGGATGATGGATGGATGGATATTGAATTTATTCCTAACACCCTCAGCAATAGAAAATTGACTATACCCATGGTTCAAAACTGTGGGTATGTCCACCAAAACCATTGGTATAGGATTGATCCATGGTTTTTGGAACCGTGGGCAAGTGAGGTGTCGGGATAGCTCCACGACCAATACCCACAGTTTGGAAAACCGTTGGTATCTCTTTCTACGATCATGTCATATAATTATATCCATATTTTTAGAACTATAGGTATATCAGTAATACCCATTGTTGTATAACTATGGTATAAAAAAATTAAAACTAACCCCTAATTGTACCCAACAAGATTTGGTGATATGACCTACAACATGAACAATGGTGGCATAAACAACTAGGCCGTCAAACATTTTTATATTTATATTTTTACATCTAAAAATATATATAAAAAATACACTTTATATTAGATAAACATCTAATAGACAGAGTTGATACCACAACCTACTGCTCTGAAAGAGACCGTCTAACCGACGGAGCTGCGATATTGTCAAGTATATGTATTTCAATCTATCTTATTATATTAATTCAAAATTATTAAATAGATAAAATAACTTAGTAGGTTTCAAATTCACGTATTTACAAGGAGGCTAATGTCAAATACCCCTAGTCTAAGAATATTTTATATTTTTTATTCATACATATTATAATATATATATACCTAAAAAACATGTTATATAAAAATACTATAACCAACGAGTTTTGATGCCACGTCTATTCTCCATGTCTGTAGAACCTCACCAAAACAACAATTTTAAATGTAATTACCTAAAAATATATTATATTTTATATATTTTTTTCACTCTAAAATAATGGGGCCCAATACCCTTGGTTCGCATTAAACTGTGGGTATATGTAGAATATATACCCACAATTTTCATAAATAGTGGGTATTGACTTTTATACCAAATGCTATACACACGGTTATTGAACATTGTTGGTGTAGATGGAACCTATACACACATTTAAACGTAATCCATTGGTATAGGATTATATTCCTATATATTTACACATGGTTCTTGAAAACTGTGGGTATAGATGCCACTTATAGCAACGATTCAATGTAAACTGTGGGTACAGGTTTTCATGCTTCATTCCCTTGCAATGTTTTGTATTCCCCTAATTACACAGGTACCTTATACCTACAGTTTAAAAAAAACCATGGTTATAGGTTTGAATATGTCACTTATACCCATGTTTCATAAAAACATTGGGTATAGGTGATTCGATACCCATGGTTTTTGGAAAAAAAGTGTGTATAGACTCATTTTCTAGTACCACATCTTCTGGGTTATTACTGCTAAAGCATATCTGAGCATGATTTAATGGATTGAGGCATACCATAGTCCATGATTATGTTGTTAATGGTGTTTTTATAGATGATAGGCCTAGGTGTTTACAGGAATGGTTTGTTTCCCAAAAGTCTTTGGGATGAGGACAAGTTGTATTCAGGCGAGTGTTGTGGTTGTTGTGGCCCAAATGTCTACATGTGGGATTGTGTGTGGTTGAAGCCCTGGTGTGTGCAAGAAGGTTGTGGCTGTGGGACTATGTATGGGAATAGTGGTAGCATCAGGATGTTATCCATTAGGGATGAGTAGTTAACTAGTGGGAAAGTGGTGCGGGGTACCCAAATATTGATATACATATACTATTGCTTTACTTGACTTGTGTAATTTGTTGAGTGTGACTGGGTGATGTTGGGCTGGTTAATATTCCTTTGTAGGTGCTTTGGGGTTCTTTTGTTTTCTGATAGTGACATTTGAATGTTCCCCAACTTTTTCATGAGTGGATCATGTTTTTCAAATGGGTATACTTGTATACTCATAATATGTATATAAAAATGTTTTCAGGTTTCCAGGAGGACTTTAAGGATTGTGTATGCCCTTACTAGCTTCATCATTAAGACTGGTCATTGTTACTTGTTAGTTTCATTTCTTTTGGTACATTATTTTTAATGTTTCATTAAAATTTTTATCAACATTACCTTTTAATGTGCATGTAGGTATTGATTTTGGAATCACTTTTACTCATTGGAATTTGGATTTATTTGGGATTTACCATCTCATGTCACAGTCTTGTTTTACAAAAAGGGTAACGCCATAAATTTCTATGTGAGATTATGTACTATTGGTTTTAGTCTCCACTTTGGGGCCTATTTAATGTTGGACTTGGAGGTCATTATCTCTCTTAAATGTGAAGAAATATGGTTCTGGATGTTTGATCTTCCTTCCCTCATATGGGAGATGGTGGGTCATGTCAAAATAGTATCATTGGATGGTTTTAGGTATAAGATGGAGTTCAGAGTATGACACAGTAAGGATTGCTTGTTATGGTAGGTAAATACTGTTATGCAACCTTGGTGCATGAGATAGGCCATGTAAGACCGAGTAGGACACGAGATTTTAAGACCCCAGGTGATTTGAAGCAAGGACTTGAATCATACTGAATGACCAAATGACTCAACATTGATTGTAGGGTAGAGACCCTAGGAAAGGAACATGAATCATAATGACTTGTGTTCTTGTGTGTTTTTTGTGTTTTAGAAATATAAAATAAATTTAAAATTTGAAAAAATTACATGAAAATTTCCACACTGCTCTGGTATAGGAGTTCCATGTTTCATTTTCTAGCTATGGAACCTAAAAGTATCCCTTGTGTGGTATGTGAAATTGTGACTCAGAAGATTGACCCGACTAATGAAAAGGGGGGCAATCTATTAGAGGAAGATGGCCAGTGGAATAATTCACTTCGTAATTTCCAGTAGTAGGCTATGGGAATATATGAGGGTAGTGTCTCAACCAAGGTGATGGAGAGTTGGATTGAGGTGTTGGTGTTCACTTTCTGCATAATTTGGGACCTATCTGATTTTAAGGTTTCTCTAGTGGTGAACCAGATATGAGGAGCATCATTTTAGTGGTGAATTTATTGCCATGGGGAGAGGAAGGAAACTGAGGTCTCATGGGCTAACATTGAGAATGATTTCCATGAAGACATCCATTCTTCCATGATGAAGGCTAAGAATAGGTAGAAGCTACTCTCCCTCTAGTAGGGGAGTATGTATATGAGAACTGGGTATCATGTTTAAGTATCTCTAATGCTTTTCTCTATATCTCTTCATGGATGAGGTGTCTTGAGAGAGACCCTTATAGGAGGAAATCCAACCTTCTCTACAATATTTTGTTACTCCTCTGACTCTTCCGACATATATAGAGGTTCAAAAGAAGGATAAAGTAGTATAGAGGATGAAATATATGTGAGGTGTGCCACTAAAGGGAAGAAAGATGATTTCATCGAAGGTGAAAGTCATCAATAGGAGGACTCTAGCAGCCGGGCCTTCCATGTTTCAACCAGTGGGAAATAGGCCACAACAGTTCCAGTTATGATCTACTGGCCCTCACCAATTTCTTATGGGACATGGACGAAGGTTCTTTGTCTAGGTATTTCGTTGACAAATTGGGAACAAGTTACCAATTCGAGTATTGTACTGTGGGGGACAAGTTCGAAATCCACCCCTACAGTAGGAGTTGGAAGTCAGGCCATTCCAGCAATATGGGAAGTGAGCCCCCACTACACCAAGGGTAAACAGTGATGGGTGGCCGACCACATGAAACTGCTCAGGGACCTCGACCAGGGTGTGGTTGGGGAGGTGTATGATGGCAGAGGGGTAGAGGATTGGGCGTCGGAAGTTGAAGGCCATAGAGGTAGTAGTTCCCACAGGGCCAAAGGTTGTTCAAGGTATGATCAGTCTGTTTAGTACCCTTACATTTTCTTCTTATTCAAGAACTATTCACACATTTGTTGAACCAATTTGATCCCATTCCCTAGGGATATAAAAATAGATACCATCCATGCCTCTAGTGTTGAGTATACCAGTTGGAGTTTAGACCACCATATTCGATGTTTTTCAAGGATGCAGACTGATGTTGGGGCCTCACCAGTCTTATGGGGAACTTCATATACTATATATGTAGCCATAAGATTTATTCTTGGGAATCAACTAATTGTTTTATATATATATTTTTATAGAATTCTTATTTTAATGAGCGGTATTCTCATATGTGGGTGGCCAGTGTGTAACTTTCATTGGCGAAAATAGTTAGTAGGATGGAAGCAGTGTGTGGATTCTCTTCATTCCTTTCTAGCCAATCTATTTATGGAATCTAAAGATATATATATTGGGGATGTTTTAGGGGGTTGTTAGTGAGTTCCTGGATGACATCCCCAAATAGGTTATCAATCTACCCCCTTAACATGATATTGATTTTGGGATAAACTTATAACCTGATGCCCGTCTGATTTCAATGGATCCCCATCAAATGGAAGCTTCTATATTACAAGAGTTTGAGATTCAGGTCGATGACCTAGGGAATTAATATTCTATCTAGAAATATTTGTCACAGTGGGGTTCCCTCGTATTGTTGTTGAAGAAGTCAGATGGTCATCTGAGACTGTGCATAGACTAACAGAGGGTACATTGGGTTATGGTCAAGAACTAGTATCCCCTTCAAAGGATTTATGATCATCTCAACCAGTAAAATGGGGTAGGTTAGTTCTCTATTATCAACCTTCAGTCTATATATCATCAGTTGTGGATAATATAGGGTGACATCTTGAAGACTGGTTTTAGGTTCTGGTATGGGCACTTTGATTTCATGGTTATTCCCTTCAGTGTCACGAATTCACTAGTTGTGATAATGGGACCCATTAAATATATTTTCCACGACTACCTGGATCAGTTCGTCATCGTGTTCATTGACGATATCTTGATTTACTTAAGTTCATTGTAGAAGCACGTTGGTAATTTGAGGACTAACATAGAGGCCCTATAACACAACGAGCTCCAAGAAAAGTGTTCCAAGTGAATGTTCTAGACATGAGAGTTGCACTTCCTCATACTTGTTGTGTCATAGAAAGGAGTAGTGGTGGACCCGTCAGAGGTTGAAGTGGTTGTTTCTTGTGTATGACCCAAGAATGAGGTAGAGGATCTAGGTTTCTTGGGTCTTGTAGGCTATTATAGGTGGTTCGTACCTGAATTATCATGATTTTTATCTCCATTGATAGCTTTGACAATATATAAGAATATTTCATGTGGATTGAGTAGTGTTAGGAATAATTCATCTATCAGAAATGTGTAGGATCGAAATAACAATTTAGATGCTCAATATACAAGAGGGGGTGAATTTTACACATTAAAAATTCCTTTGGAATCTTTAAAGTTTCTTATGGATAAAAATGTTTTCTTCAGACAAGGAAAATCTAGGTTTAACAATGTTAAACTAAAAAAATTCACAACACCTATGATCACCAACTGGAGAATTGAAACCAAGGTTTACCATATAAGATTCTACCTTAAAGCATCTAGAATCTAAACTAATCAGAGTAAAAGTATTAAGAAGTATAAGAAGGTTATACTTTCCTTACAATACAATATGCAGCGGAAATAAACAAGTAGAAAAACTACAAGTAATAAACAATAACTCTTTTAACCCAAAGGGAAGGGTATCCAACAACCTTGGATAAAAATATCTTGATTTATACTTTCAAGCAAGTCTGTCTTACCCACACCGGGAGAAGCCCTCGATACGGTGATTGAAATCTCTGTCTTGATATCCCCACAAGCCCTCAACTTCAAGGTAGTTGGAACCTCTGTCTTTCTCAGCAAGGAAGCCCTCGAACTTTAAGGTAGTCGGCACCACTTTCTTCCTATCCCTGGAAGTCCTCGAATGTAATCACCAACATCCGGAGTCGCACGAAGCAATCTGAAGGAGAAGTTCAGTACGCACAAGGAATGAAAATCTTCTCACTCTAGAAATCGCCTTAATAGCTTGTGTTCTCAAGGTCGATCAACTTGTTTCATGATTATTGAGCTCTTCCAAATGAGCTCCTATTTATAGGAAAATTTCCAATGGTCGGCTCCCTCTTCCAATGGTCATATTATCCATGAAATTCGGAGGGACCTGTACACGTGTAACACAACCAACGGTTAATTAGAAACAGAATAGATGAAATCGTTTTATAATAAAACATGTTTATGTGAATGTACGACATTGTTTTGAAATGAAACATATGTAAGTAGAAGCTAATCAATATTTCAGAGCGTAAGCAAGTCAAAAGTTCGGATTCTAACCAAAATGAAATTCGGAGTCTATGTTAAGAAATATTCGGATTCAGTTTTATAGGAATTCAGAGTATGGTTTCACCAGAGATCGGATTCTGAACTTGGAGATTTCGGAGACGAACTACTTAAGAGTTCGGAGTCGAACTGCCTAAGATTTCGGAGTCGAACTACCTAAGAGTTCGGTGTGGAACTACTTGAGAGTTCGGAGTCGAACTTCTTCAGAGTTCGGAGTCGAACTACTTAAGAGTTCGGAGTCGAACTTCTTCAGATTTCGCAGTCGAACTGCTTAAGAGTTCGGAGTGGAAATTCTTCAGAGTTTGGAGTCGAACTACTTAAGAGTTCGGAGTCGAACAGCTTAAGAGTTCAGAGTCGAACTGCTTAAGAGTTTGGAGTCGAACTGCTTAAGAGTTCACAGTCGAACTGCTTAAGAGTTCAGAGTCGAACATCTTTAGAGTTCGGAGTCGAACTTCTTCAGAGTTCGAAGTCGAACTGCTTAAGAGTTCGGAGTCGAACTTCATCAAAGTTCAGAGTCCAGAATTCGGATTAGAACTATATTACAGATCACATCCAGAATTCAGATCCTAAAAACAGAATGCTCCAAATATTTTCATTGCATGGCTTCGTGATTTTGGGTGTGAATCTGGTTTCGGAATTTAAGAATAATATTGCTATGTATAAGAAAATCTAGGTTAGGGTAAATTTCCTTAAAGAAGTAAATTTTCCTTATTGGTGTAAAAATAATTTTTTCTTAAGTATAAGGTGTTTGTGATTTTCAAAACAAGAAGGAATAGAAAAGTCATATGGAAAACCTTATTGACTCAACAATCTCCCACTTTTTGGAAAGAACAAACATCCTTTCCAAAAATCATGTAAGGATTTTGAAAAAATTTCATTAGACTTTGAAAATTAAAACTTATCTCCCTTTGTTCATGGATATAAGTGAATACAACTAACTCCCCCTGGGGCATTGAAACAGTAAGGATTTTATTCTGAGTTTCTGGAGTAGTGTTTTCATTATTGTAAGAATGAAAAAATTCGTAGTGGGAATGTCTCCCTTTCTTTAAGGATATTTCTCATAGAAATTTTTCCTTTCTCCTCCTTAGGAGTATTTATTTTTCCCTCTACCCCATTGTGATTTTCAAAAAGAATTGAAGGGATTGGAATAAAATGTATAGTACCTGAAACATTAGTATATAACAAGATACAATCAACCAGATAACCATTTCATTAGAGTTGGGAAAAAAAATTACAAGGAAAGACAACTACATCAAAAGATCGGAGTGGGTTTATTTGTCTTCCTTTTCCTTTCAGAATGAGATTCTTCAACAAGTCTTTGAGTTTCTTCAAGTATCTTTGATCTTCCTCTCATTGCCTCTCCAAGGCTTTTACCTTTTCTTCTTGAGCTTTTAAACCCTATGCCTGAGCCTCCATGGATTCTTTCTGAAACTTTAACAACTCATCTTGCTTTTCCATCTTTTGCTGAAACTCTAACCGGAAATCTATTTTAGTTTTCCCATTTTGAGATACTGAGTTATGCTTCCCATTCAGATCCCTGACTCGTTGATTCCAGAAAGTTATCTCTTGGGTCAACTTCTCAAAAAACTAATTAACCTTTTTATCCTCCATTTCAAAAGAATTTTGAACTCCAGTCTAGAAATTCTCAAAGTGAACTAAATATTCATCAACTCTCTTATACCACTTGGTTACCTTATTATAAGACTTCCTATGCACATCATAATCAATAAGAAAACTTTTTTGGTCAGATTCCAACTTCACAAACTTATCCATGACCATGGATAAAGAATCTGATTTCTGATACATAGATTGTTGCAGCAACTGGCATCTAGAATCTTTTGTTGGATGAATCAGAATTGTGTCCACCAACTTTCTCAGAGACTGAACCACAAAATCATGTCCGTGAGATGATGATTTTGAATCAGAAACTATTCTTGGAGACTGAACTTCTTCAGCTTGCACAAAATTTCTTCTAGAGGTGCCACCAACTTCTTTCTTCTTGATGAAATCTTTTATAGGTGTCTCCATGAGAGTTTTCTTCCCCTTATAAGCTCTCAGAACAGGTTCCTTGTAAAAAGATACTTCCTCAGATTCAGATACTTGAACGATCTGGTCTTGATCTCACAGACATGATTCAAGAACACTAAAAGATCACACCAGTTCAGCTTCATACATCTTCTTTCTCATTTTCTTTTCCTTCGCTTGTCTCTCTAGCTCCATAGATGCTTTTTACATTAAGGCTTTAGCCTCGATATGGTCCAGTACGAATTGAGGATCCCCTTCCTTCCTCATTTCTTTATCTTCCCTCTACTTTTCTGCTGCTTCATCAGTATATGTTTTCTGCTTCTTCGGCTTGGGGGGAGCAGATTGAGATTCCTTAGCCTGAGGAATTTCTTCATCAGCAACCACTTCCTTAACTTTTCTCTTCTTTCTTTGCTTTTTTGATGGTTCCGAAGATTGTGTTTATTTTTGAGATACTTTAAACTCCTCCACATATAAGGGGTAAAATTATATGGATTCACAGGAAAATCCCATATTCATCCTTTTAAGAGTATCATCACTGACTAGCATGAGCTTGAAATTCCGGATCTTTGATTTCCAGGAAACCTTGAATGATTCTATGCATCGAACTATAATTTTAGATAACAAGGCAGGAAACATGATAATCTGTGCTCTCAGATTCCCTTATTTGATATTCTTGACCGTAACCAAGACCTGCCTCATCATATTTATCTTCCTTAGATTTACCAATAAATCTAAGACATAGATATCACTCTTCATCATATTGCCTTTATCACCTCTTCTTTGAACTAGAAAACCTTGCACCCATAGTTGAAGGATTCTACTGTTTGGAGTGAGATGAGAAATTTTGATTGTTGAATCATCCTTAAGCCCAAGAAACTTCAGTTCCTTCTCCTTATTGAAACTCCCTAGCACATTGGGAAGTTTTTGAGAGCAGAATTCATCTTCTCCTTCATATGATAAACCAACCAGGATCACTGCCTTAGTGTAAGAAAGCTTATAAGTCTTTCCATAAGACTTGAAAGAAAACATCCCTCTACCATCTTCCATCAGGAAAGAAATAGACTCCTAAAACTCTATCAACAAATCAGTATAAATAGGATCCTATTTATCTGACATTTCTACGCAGACATCTTCCCATCCATTCAGCCTAATATTCTTTGAAATAAGATAATCATGCTTATAAAAATCTGGGTGAAATAATATTTCCCTAAAAACTAACCACTTTGAGATTGGTTTCGTAGTTGACATATCTTGAGATGTTGCTTCAACGGACATTCGGGGTGAAGTAATCTGTAATATTCGGATCAACTTTACAAAGTTCGGAACTGGCCTTAAGAAGATTAGCAGATCTTCGAGATGCAAAATCATGAAAGACCGATGTGGGAAGAGTCTCGGGGTCCCCTTTATATAGGCAAGGAATTTGACTGTTGGTCTTCCAAAATCCATCTAACAATTGAAAAAGCTTTGATCTGATCTGACGGTTGAGAACAATCCCGAAAAAAAAACTTCACTCTGATCTTTTGAGGTATTTAAATAAAACATCTGGAATTGAGGAAAAACTAGAATCATACTTTTTTTAAAAACAGTGAAAATACCAGTAAGAAAAATTTGATTACAAAACAATAAGTAAGAAAATCATAACTTACGGATTAACAATAAATATTGTTTGCAATTGGTAATATTCTTCTTGAAGAAAAAAAACTCCATTACGAATGTTCCAGTGCGAAAATCTCGTTACGAAAGTTCCAGTATGAAAATATCATTACAAAAGTTCCAGTACGAGAACCTCATTACGATAACTCCAGTCCAAAAATATCCATTCTGAAACTTATCAGTACGAAAATTCCATTCCGGAATTTTTCAGTACAAAGATTTACATTCCGGAATTTTAGTTCCGAAAGGTTTTTAAAAAAAACAGTTACACTAACAATCAAATCTACTCCCCCTATAAAGCGGAGTTAATTACTTTTAGGAGAATTTTTCAACAAGAAGTTAAGGAAGAATGATTACCTTATAGTTCTAATTCCCAACTTTTGTTTAATGTATTCAAATCTATTGGAAGGTAATGATTTTGTGGAAATATCAGCATGTTGATCATGCGTTCCGATAAATTGAAGAATGATATCTCCTTTAAATGTGTGATGCCTAAGAAAGTGATGCCTAATATCTATGTGCTTTGAACAAGAGTGATGTGTAGGGTTCTTACTTAGGGCAATGGCACTTGTGTTATCACACAATATTTGAGTCTTAGTAAAACTCATGACATAGTCTTTGAGTGTCTGTTGTATCCACAACACTTGAGCTCAACAACTTCCAACTGCTACATATTTGGCTTCTGCAGAGGAAAGTGCTAAAAAATGTTGCTTTTTGCAGGACTAAGAAACTAATGAATCTCCTAAGAAATGAGAAATTCCAGACGTACTTTTTCTATCCATTCTACATCCACCAAAGTCAGCATCAGAAAATCTTTTTAAAACAAAATCATTTCCAGAAGTATAAAATAATCCTATATCCATGGTTCCCTTTAGGTAGAGAAAATTTTTTTTCACTGCCTTTAAGTGGGATTCCTTAGGATTGGATTGATATCTTGCACACAAGAACATTGAAAACATTAAGTCTGCTCGACTAGCTATTAAGGTAAGTAGACTTTCTATCATACCACTATTTTAGAGACCCGAAGCTTAACTTGCAAGGACATTACATTACTTTTGCAGAATACTTATTATATAAAAAAACACACACACAAGGACCGTAATAGTTTAGTGTCTTTGGAAACTCGGAAAGTAATATTCTAATCATGGTGAAAGATCTTCAACATCTGCCATAAAGATCATCCCTTTTTTTATTACCTAAAACTTTTCTTTATATCCTGGGGAAAATAAAACATAAAAGGGTGAGCTCAAATGCTCAGTAAGGGTAAGAAAAATAAAAATTAATCACATCATATTCATAGAAACATAACATTTTGGAAATCTTAACCTGCAAAAGAGATCATAATATCATAAAATGGGATAAATCATAGTAGTGAAATGTAATCCCAATAATCATAACATAAAACATGAAACTTTGTGGAATACACATATAATCATAAATAATCATTTCTTGTTAGTCAAGACTCATTGCCAAGACTATCTTAGTGGACAAAGTCTATTTCTGAACCGAGTTCACTCCTCATTTCAGTCCTGTTTCACTGAACCGGTTTAACCTGACATTCCATCCACATCTATCTCATAAGATATAAAATATTTATCGAATTCATTGGAGGGAGATATAAGTCCCACCCATCTCATAATGATACCATTCTTATTTGTGCCACAAAATCATAAATCATACATCATTGCATAACCCATGTAATAAAAATGGGATTCTTAAACAACATGACATCATAAAACAATTCATATAAGATAAAAGAATTCATAAAAATAATTTCATCACAACATAATCAAGTCAATGTAATAATAGGGATAGAAACAGAACCCTATATTATCTTAGATGGAAAATAATTTTGATAAAACACTTGAACTCCATTCTTGAGGAAGATATCATTTCTACTTCAAAAACATTTTCCTTTCTTAACATGTCATACAAATTTAAACTAAAATAAGTTGATTAAAAATAAACATGAAAACTTGTAAAGAATTATTCTTGTAAATAATGTTTTAAAAATCCATTCATGACGTATATGTTAAAAAAACATTCTTCTCGTACTATTGTCGGAAATGTAAAAAAGTACCTCATATGAAAACGACAAAAGATTCCTTTCATATCTTTTACTATAAACTCACCAAAGGGTAAAAATAGATTTAAACAATTGTAGTTGGATGGAAATATTATTACATATTGAGTAAACATGGATGTGGATGATAAAATATACCCCAGCAAATTCCAAAGTATAAACAATCTCGGATAAAAATGAGATTGTGATATTTCCCTTACCTTATGTCCGATTTGCATTGTAAGTGTCCGAACCTCCTGTATAATGATTTAAATAATGGCATTGACTTATTACAGAATCATACTTATTTTTATGATATCATATATGGTCATATTCTTAGCTTCTTATTAGTAATATTTCATTACTACTTGTTATTCGGGTGTTTATTACTTTTTGTTCTTATGCGTGTTTTGTCGAATAAATTCTTATATTTCATTTTAGGTTATAGATACCTCATTTCCAGAATGGTATTAGTATAATTTATATCATATTCATTAATTCAATTCATTTATATAATCATTATGCAATGAAGATCATGTAGAACAATTCACATCACATCGTGGAGACGATATTCCGTACGTACGCACGAGTGACGATATCATTCCTATGATCGTGGAATTGTATTGGAGTGTATTTATACAATTTCAGAATCAATATCACTTTATAATAGTCATATATAGTCATTATTTATACCATTATACCCATCCATGTAAGGTGGTGGTGGAAAATAGATTACACCATAGTGTGGAGAGGGTATTCTGTACGTACGCTTGCGCGGTGATTTCGTTTTCCGTAGGATGGATATATGGTTAAATAGGGTTGTTTCATACTTATAATAACATATCATTATATTAGTGATACTGATTTTATTACTTAATAGTGAAACAACTAATGAAGAAAAACTGGAATAAGAAATAAAAATGAATGAATCGGAAACGGACATTACCTCTTCTTTGAAGTGCTTCTTTGAGACCTCCTTTTAGGGCACTAAAATAGGTCTTTGAAGAAGACCAGAACCTGTAGGATGTTTCTAGGGAAGTGTAGAGGATAAATTGGCAGGGGTTGGCCGAGCTTGAAGGCTCTAAGTGGTGTGAGGAAGAGAGGGAGGAGGTGCCCTTTTATAAGGGAGGAGAGGGGCTCCTTTGGAAAAACTAAAAATATTATTTTATTATAAAGTCATGTTCGGTTTTAAATAGCTCCAAATTGATTTATTTCTAAGATACAGTGGGGATGGGTCTAAATCCACTCATCCAATAGAATTTAGGCAAGTTTTGGTTCCTATTTTAACCTTATCATTTAGATTTAACATTAAGTTAAATAATTTTACTTTTACCGTGTCTTCTTGTGCTCTTATACTATAAGGTTAATAAACATACAATAATAAGACAAACTAACCCCAAGTTTTTTATTATTAATATATATAACCTTATATATGTCATTTGGCCGATCCTTAAATTTTTAGGAATAAAATAACAATTAATAATATAATATTTGTTTTAAAAACTATTTTATGTCAATTTTAACACTATTTAGTAATTGATTTTTTTGAAAATAATAACAGAAGGATTATTTCGAACAACGTTAATTTCATCAATAATAACATGTCATATTAACATATAAAATTGTTTTAAATCATTAAAATTCTTAAATTACATTTATTTGGATATTTATAACATCAATTATGTCAATATTTCATGAATAAGACAATTATTGTATCATCTTTGTGTCATAATAAATGATAATTATTTAATCCCTAAAAATTGTAAATAAATTCTTATGATGTAGATAATTGTATTATCTTTCTTTATACTATTCATGTTTTATGTTTCATGAAGTTTATCACTAAATTAAAATTATTATACTTATAAGATTTAAGAAAGTGACATGTTGTCACATTCATTGGTTTTAATAGTAATTAAATTATTTTCATGGAAAAAAGTCCATTAAATGAATCTATTCCGACCCTTAAGGGATATGGGTCGATTTTTAGTCATACAATAGGATTTTGACATGTGTTAGGGTAATTTTATAATTTTATATTTACCCTTAATTACCTGATTTACCTTTAACTATGGTAAATAAAATTTACCATAGTTACTATTCATAATTCCCAAAATTAAAATGTATCTTATTAACATAATTTGGATCCACTGATTCCAAATATGGTATCCATTTTTCGAAATTCAATACAAAAATGTTGCAGGAATTAAATTAAAATTAATCCCGTTGTCGAAAGAAACGGGGTTTTCTTTAAAACATTGCAAAAGATTGAATTGATTTATCCTATGAATTCACGGTAGAATCAATGATAATTACATAAATTATATTAAATGGTAAGAATATATTCTATTTATACTTTAAAACCATTCAATATTATAATTTAACTATATAAATTATTGCGATGAAAAAATTTGTTTTTAATTAAAATATAGCATGTTTTTACTATTCATCAAAATATGAAAGTTACCGGAATAATATGAAAAATTTATCCAAAGTAAATTTTTATTTCATGATTCCAAAGAAGAATTTTATTTTTTCAAATTGAACTTATAAACATGTCAAAAACTAGATTTAATGTGGGTGTTCCATCAAAAGGCGACAAAACTGCATTTTTTTAAAAAGACTTATTTTACCCGAAAAATTTATTTTGTTCTTATAACATGTTTTAGAAAATGTGTAAGACGAATAATAATGTTATAAGATTCAATATTTAGTTAATACTATTCATAAAGGCTAGTTCATATTAATAATATGATAATATATCATTGTTTCGTAAAACCCGGTATTGCGTACAACACACGCTATCGAGGAAGGTCGTGATTGCGTGTAATGAAAGACAAGTCCGGGTTGCGTGTTGTGAAAGAATCCTTCGTTGTTTCATATAATATAATCCTACCATATTTAATTTATACATTGAATATATATATATATATACTCAATGTTGCGTAGAATAACTATTATCAAAATTGTGTGTAACACGATCCAAGAATAGTGTTGCATATACTGCAAGCTAAAACGGTGTTGTATATAGCACAATGTAATCTTGGTGTAGCATAAAACACAAGACATTAATGAAATTAAAAGAATATTTTTCATAAAATCTCATGGTGTTACAACTAAAATATGTTTGATCTACTGGTTTCCTAGCTTCATCAATATCTAATGAATTTGAGAAACCAATGGGAGTACTAATACTCTTAGTGTCGTCATAACCATAATTTTTGAGAATATATTTAATATAATTATGTTGAGATATATAGGTTCCTTATGGTTTTTGAGAAATTTGAAAACCATGGAAAAAAGTTAACTCACCCATCATACTCACTTCAAACTCAGACTTCATTAGACTTGCAAAAGAATCAGTTAAAGATTGCTGAGTTAAACCAAATATGATGTCGTCAACATAAATTTAAAAAATGAAAACCTTTTTCTTAATTTCTTTATAAAAAAGGTTGGATCTTCATTTCCCCTTAACATAGTTATTTTGAAGAAAAAATCATGTGAGTCTATCATACCATGCTCGTGGGGATGGTTTAAGACCATACAATGCTTTGGTATGTCTAAAAATGATCAGGATGTTTTGTATCTTCAAAACAAGGAGGTTGTTCAACAAAAACATCCTCTAGAACATAAACATTAAGAAAAGAACATTACACATCCATTTGAAAAAGTTTAAAATTGAAGAATGCTGCAAAGTCAAGTAGAATAGGAATAGATTCAAGTCTAGCTACTGGAGCATAGGTTTCTTCATAGTCTATTCCCTCCTACTGATTATAGCCTTTAGAAATGAGTCTAGCATTATTTCTTACTATGACTCTATTTTCATCACATCTATTTCTGAAAATCCATTTTAATCCAATAACATATGTTTCCGTAGGTCTTTCAACCAAGTTCCAGACTTTATTCCTCTCAAATTCATTTAGTTCATCTTGCATGGATTTGATCCAATCATCATCACCAAAAGAATCATCACTGCTTTTTGGTTCTAATTGGGAAAGAAATGCTAGATGTTCTACTGCATTTCGTAAGGAATTTATAGTCCTTACAGGTTTATTTACATCACAAATGATACTGTCACTGAGATGATTCTTAAGAAACACCTGATTTGGGTTTTGTAAAACCTGTTCATCAACATGGGTTAGAAAGTCTTCTGGGGTAAATATTTCCAAAGTATCTTCATTAACATTTTCCTTATCAGAAGGATCTTCTATAAAGGGTTGACAATATGTTTTTGAAAACACATCTGAGGATGTAGGTTGGGGTAGTTTAAAAAAATGCAGCAGATTCATCAAATTTTACATGCACTGTTTCTTCAATAGTACATGTATTTTTATTAAAAACTATATAAGCCTTAGAAGTTGTGGAATATCCTAAGAAAATTAATTCATAAGATTTTGGTGTGAATTTATGTAAGTTATATTTAGTATTCAGAATGAATACTTTGTAACCAAAAACCATTATGTAGGAAGTCTTGGTTTTCTACCATTCCATAACTCATAAGGAGTTTTATTAAGAAAAGGTCTAATCAAAACTCGATTTATAGTATAATAAGCAGTACTTACAACTTCATCCCAGAAATTTCTAGCTATAGATTATTCACTCAACATGGTTTTAGTTACCTCTTGATGAATTCTATTTCTTCTCTCAACTACACCATTTTTTTGAGGAGTTCTAGGGGCTAAAAATTGAGAGTAATAACTTTCCTACTACAAAAAGTTTCAAAATAAGAATTTTGAAATTCCACTCCATGATCACTATGAATAGTTTTCAGTGGAATATTTTTCTCATTTATAACTTGTGCTCTAAAACTTTTGAAATAAGAAAAATCTTCAGAATTCTTTTCTAGAAAATAGAACCAAGTAAATCTGGTGTAATCATCCACTAGAAAAAACATATAGTATTTGCCTCCAATACATCCAGTTTGTGTTGGACCGAAAAGATCCATGTGCACTAACTGTAATGAATCAGTCATTGAGACTTCACCAAATGACATAAAACTAGATTTATGTTGCTTGCCATATTGACAGGAATGACAAACTTTAGAATAATCGAATCTAAGCTCTGGTAGATCCTTTACTAGTTTCTTCTTAGAGAGTTTACATATTTTTCTAAGGTTACATTGTCCTAGTCATCTATTCCACAGCCATGAATCATCTTCCATTGCACTTGGGCAAGGTAAATCTTGTCTCCTTAGGTCTTATAAGTTCAAAGTGTAAAAATACTCTTGCTTATAGCCTGAGAGAATAAATTCTTCCTTGGAATTGCGTACTAAGAACTTATCATTCCTAAAATTCAAAAGGTACCATTCATCACATAACTGACTTATTCTAATGATGTTGTTCTTAAGTCTGTTAACAAATAAAACATTTGAAATAAATATTTTACCTAGAAGAACAATATTTTCAAAACCAACAATTTATCCATGTTCATTATCTCCGAAAGTTACCTTTCCTCCTTTCGTTTTGATAATCCTTTCAAAATAGCTTTTGTTACCAGTCATGTGTCGGGAACAACCACTATCCATGTACCATGTATTGTTGTTGGTACTTCCTCTATCTTCCCAAAAACAATAAAAGAATTAGATTTTCGGAATCCAAAATTGCTTGGATCTGGAATTTCCAGACAAAAAAAATTTAAGAACCCACACTTTCATAGAAAAATAGGCTTTATGAAAACCTATAGATTGGGTTTTATTTAAAGAAAAATTCTTTTCCCAGTGACCACCACTTTGACACTTGGTACAAAATGGGCCACTTTGTGGAACAAAGTAGTTGTTACTAAAAATTGGTTTTGCATGGGTATAACCAAATCCAGATTTGTTTCTTAAAGGTCATACTTGAGAATACATTTTATCAAAATTTTCCTTACCATGGGTAATGTTTGATAAACACATCCATAAGGAAATGATTTCGGACGTGAGTTTTATAACCAAGTTTTTATCTTCAAAATCATTAGATTTAAAACTAGAGCTAGGCTTGAAAACACTTTTCTTAGAAATTAAATTTTCTAACTCTTTAAAAAGTTTTTTCCTCTAAGAACTTACTTCCTCATGATTTTTCAAATTTCTTATAAAATCAGCATTTTTCCTATCAAGATCTTTAGAAAGATCTGATATCTTTTTTGGAAGGATAGAATTCCTAGAGTTTGCCTTATCATGTTTCTTATTGAGTTTAGAGTTCTCAATCTCATGAATTTCAGAAAACCTAGAATCTTCTTCATAGGTAGGTGAAGTATTTTCTTCATCAGAAGAGGATTATTCATCTGAGGGGTCATAATACTTTCTATCATTAGGATTTAAAGATACATTTGTCAATGATTCAGAATTTCATACCTTAGCCATAAAGAAATGGTTGTCAATATGTAATCTGGCTATAAGACCAAGATTCTTCTTTCCTGAACATTCATAATCAGATGATTCCTATGAAGAGTCACCACCACGGGCACTCTAGGTGTCATTTTCTTTTAGAACTTTATTAGCTTTGGTTTTTTAATACTTATTCCTTCTCCTTTCAGAATGCCTTTCTTTCCTTTCTTTCTTTTTGAGGAGAGGGAAATCTGGTCTAATATGTCCAGCTCTCTTGCATTCATAACAAGTAACTTCTCCATATTTCCTATCTTTCCTTTCATTTTTCTTATAATTGTATTAGAAAATTCTCTGACTGTCTATCTTGTTCATCCTTCAAGAAAGATTTGCTAACTCATTTTCTGGGATTTCACTTTCAATTGAATCTTATTGAACAACCACCTTCTTAGACATGGATCTGGTTACTCTCTCAGGAGTCTTAGCTTTCATATGATTTGATGTTGTTGTAAAAGCAATAGTACCGTTCCCATTCTTCTTTTTTATGTTGTCAGCATCTCTCTTCATTCTGGTTTCATGTTGGAGAAATGTTCCAAATAGATCATCAAGACAAATTTGAGTGACTTTCCTGTTCTCATCTACAGATGTTCTCTTTTATTCCCACTCATTTGGCATAATATAAATTATCTTATCTACACGGGCTTCATCATCTAACCCTTTTTCTCCCATAGACTATAAGATGTTTACTAAATTCATAAACCTCTGTTGAACATTAGAAATTGGTTCTCCATACGGAAAATTGAATCCATGGTATTCAGCTCTAAGCATAGCTCTCCTAGTTTCAATCACATTAGAAGTACCAAAATGTGTAAATTCAAACTTCTTCCAGATACAATTATCTGGTTCACAAGAAGAAATTTGGCTATATATATTTCTAGTCATTGAACATAGTAAAGTATTGCTTACCTTATAATTGAGTTGATACTCTTACTTTTCCTGGTTAGTGAATGTTCTAACTTCCTTATCAGGAATTTTATAATCACCAGTAAGCATAAAGAAATTTTCCACTCCAGTGTTGATAACAAAAGTCTTCATTCGATCTCTCCAGTACTCATAGTCATTACCATCAATGATTGGTGGTCTTGTAGGGTTTAGATTATCTATAGAACCAACATTGATTCATGCCATACTAAAACAACATGGGAAACCAAACTAGTTAGTAAAAAAAGTTCTTAACCACAATGTTCAGAATGACAATGTTCGGAATGACAAAGTTTGGAATGACAATGTTCGGAATGAAAAAGTTCGGAATGAAAAAGTTCGGAATGAAAAAGTGAGCAGACAAAACTTATATGTAACTATGAGTATTTCAGAGACCTACACTAGTACCGATTGTAGGATCAAAGTAACATTTTAGATGCCCAATATTCAAGAGGGGGGTGAATTTTACACTTTAAAAATTCCTTTGGAACCTTTAATGTTGGTTATGGATAACTATGTTTTCCTTAGACAAAGAAAATCTAGGTTTAACAAATTCACAACACCTCTGATCACCAACAAGAGAATTGAAACCAAGGATTAAAATATATGATTATACCTTAAAGAATATAGAATCTGAACTAATCAGAGTACATGTATAAGGAAGTATAAGAAGGTTATACATTCCATACAATACAATATGCAGCGGAATCAAACAAGTAGAAAAACTACAGGTAACAAACAATAACTCTTTTAACACAAATAGAAGGGTATCTAACATTCTTGGATAAAGGTCTCTTAATTTATACTTTCATGAAATTCTGTCTTACCCACATTGAGATAAGCCCTCGATACGAAGATCGGAATCTCTGTCTTGATATCCCTATAAGCCCTCAACTTCAAGGTAGTTGGAACCTCTGTCTTCCTCAGCAAGGAAGCCCTCAAACTTCAAGGTAGTCGGCACCTCTGTCTTCATATCCCTGGAAGTCCTTGAATGTAATCACCAGTATCTAGAGTCACATGAAGCAATTTGAATGATCAGTTCAGTACGCACAAGGCATGAAAATATTCTCTCTCTAGAAATCACCTTAACATTGTGTGTTCTCTAGATCGATCAACTTGTTTCTTGATTATTGAGCTCTTCCAAATGAGCTCCTATTTATAAGAAAATTTCTAATGGTCGGCTCCCTCTTCCAACGGTCATATTTTTCATGGAATTCGGAGGGACCTGTACATGTGTAACTCAACAAATGGGTAATTAGAAACAGAATATACAACATCCTTTTATAATAAAACATGTATAACTGAATGTACGACATCGTTTTGAAATGAAGAATATGTAAGTAAAAGAAAACCAATATTTCGGAGTGTAAGCAAGTCAAATGTTCAGATTCTAACCAATATGAAATTCGGTGTCTATGTTAATAAATATTCAGATTCTGTTTTATAGGAATTCGGGGTCTGGTGTCACTAGAGATCGGATTCTGAACAAGGAGAGTTCGGAGTCGAACTACTTATGTTTTCGGAGTCGTACGGCTTAAGAGTTCTGAGTCAAACTACCTAAGAGTTTGGAGTTGAACTACTTGAGAGTTCGGAGTCGAACATCTTCATATTTTGGAGTCGAACTACTTAAGAGATCAGAGATGATGTTATTCAGAGTTCGGAGTCGAACTGCTTAAGAGTTCGGAGTCTAACTTCTTCAGAGTTCGGATTCAAACTCCTTAAGAGTTCGGAGTCAAATTGCTTAAGAGTTTGGAGTCGAAATGCTTAAGAGTTCGGAGTCGAACTTCTTAAGAGTTCGAAGTCGAACTGCTTAAAAGTTCGGAGTCGAACTTCTTCAGAGTTCGGAGTCGAACTGCTTTAGAGTTCGGAGTCGAACTTCTTCCGAGTTCGGAGTCCAGAATTCGGATTAGAACCATATTATAGATCACATCCAGAATTCAGATCCTAAAAAAAATGCTCCAAATCATTTCATTATATGGCTCTGGGATTTTGGGTATGAATCTGTTTTTTGAATTTATGAATAATATTGATATGTATAAGAAAATCTAGGTTAAGGTAAATTTCCTTAAAGAAGTCAATTTTCGTTATGGGGGTAAAAATAATATTTGCATAAGTATAAGGTGTTTGTGATTTCCAAAACAACAAGGAATGGAAAAGTCATAAGGAAAACCTTATTGACTCAACAAAAGGGACGTTGGTCAGTTCCCCAATGCATAATTTTCTAGAATAAGGGGTAATGCTTGAGGTGTTTTGTGATACTTCTGGTCTAGTATTTGGATGTGTGCTGATATTGAATGACGGAGTAATCTCATATGGGTCTAGGAAATTACAAAATCATAAATGAAATTATTCCACCCATGATATTGAGCATGCAGCGGTAATGTTCTTGTTGATATTGTTGTATCATTACGTCAGCAAGTAGCTCTTTGTGGTCTTCATTGATCACTTGAGATTGAGGTATATCTTTTCCAAGCGAGGCCTAAACATGGGGAAGTGATGGTTGACTGATTTTCTCTAGTACCATGACATCGATACCTCTTACACCATTGGAATGGTGAATGTGGTAGCTCATTCCTTGAGCAAGAAGTCACAAAAAGAGGTAGTTTGGGAATCCACATATTCATGGAAGGTGATGGAGGAGTTGGAATCGTTGCACCTAGATGTTGGGGAGGATAGTGGAAGAGGCTATATATTTCAAATGAAAGTGTAGTATTACTTGGTGCAGGAGGTAGAAGAGTCTCACTAGGGATGCATAGATTCTTAATTGAGGCATGATTGTGCAATCCAGGGTGATACTCTGGAGGGATGGTCCGAGGATAGCCAGAATAGGATGTTGTTCCAAGGGAAGCTATTTTTCTAATCAGAAATGCAATAGATAGTTCTTCGTGAGTTCCATAACTCACCCATGGGTGCTTCATTCATGAGTCTTTAATATGTATCGATTCTTAAGGGAATAGTTTTGGTGGCCTGGGGTAGAAATGATAGTGGAGGAGTTTTTGGTAATATTCCTAGTGTGTCAGTATGTAAATGTCGAACACCGTATTCCCGGTGGTCTGTTGTAGCCCTTAGATGTTCTCTAGTGCTAGTGGTATGACATATCAATGGATTCCATAATAGGATTACCTAGATCTTAGGGATGACTTGATTCCCTTTTGGTAGAAGAGTACTGATTGATGATGCCAGCTTACTCATAGGTGATCAAGGAGTCGAGAGTAGTGGATGCCTTAACACAGCGGTACATAGATGTAGTGGTATAAATCAATGAGTTTCAAAGATCCATTGTCTCATATTTGGATAAAAATTATATTTCCTGAGTCTAGAGGGGATTTCAACATGATTTTAGAATCCAGTTATGCCTTAGCACTACTTTCCACCCTCAGACGGATGGGAAGAAGTAGAGGATTGTCCAAACGTTTGAGTATATGTTGTGAGCGTGTGTCTTGGATATCAGATGATCATGTTTATAACACATTTCACTGTTAGAGTTTACGAAGAATAAAATCTATCACTCTACCATTGGCATGGAACATTTAGAAGCCTTGTATGGAAGACCATGCCGTTCACCTATTTGATGGATGGAGGTAAGGAAATCATCCCTCCTTGGACCATAGGTAGTGCGGAGCACAACATATAAATTTTAGCTTGTGAATGAGTGGATGGTGGTGGACCGAGAATGAAAGAAGTCATCTTAATATCATAGAAGGAGGACATTGGAGTTTTTGGTTGGGGACCACATGTTATTAATGGTATCCCCTAGGTGTGCATAGTAGAGGTTTGGCCGAGGAAGCAAGTTTTCTCTCAGGTTCATCAAATATTTCAAGGTGTTGTGATGAGTAGGAGTGGTGTCATATTTGATAGAGTTTCCACATCATTTGGAGAGGATCCACAATGTTTTCCATGTCTCTCCACACCATCAGTACCTAGATGATCACTACCACCTCCTATAATAGGGAGAGTTGGATAACGTGGATGACGTGATGTTCACGGAGTGAACGAAAATGATTGAGGATCATGAGTAAAAGGTGATTGATGTATAAACCATTCATTTGGTTTATTTTTTATGGTGTTATGGTGGCCTTGAGGGGAGTACATGGGAATGTGATGCATAGATTCCTACCTATTACCCGATGTTGTTTCGAGTTTCTCTTGTTTTCTACCATCTACCTTGCTTTTTATATAATGTCTGACCTCACTTGTTGTATGACGTGTTTTTTTAATTCCCTCTGATTTTTATGAAATTTCATGACTATGGGGAGAGGATGACCTAATACCTATTTGAGATGCATTAATCTAGATGTGATTAAACCCATGTGGGAAGGACAGTTCCACCTCAAAGAAGATAGTATCATGACTTGGAAAAAGGATCTCTCTAATCCGTGTGTATGGATGTTGTGAAATTTGATGCCTTTGTGGATACATGAGGGAGAAGATATGTAGTGATTCAAAAGTGGTTCAAGAGATATATAAAAACGAGGTGTTCTAGGATGTCATGGTATTCACATGAGATTTATAATAACTCACGGTGGTTTACTCATGAGAGATATCTTAAGGCATGGTTGTTATAAACACTTATTTATAGGCTTGTTTAGTTATTATCAAGGACAAGAATAGTTTGAGAGGTATATGATGTAATAAACCAAATTTCACTAGAACCTTCCTTTGTGAAAATCCTGTGTATGAGGTGTTCAGCAAGTTCTTAATGGCTCCCTTCAAGAGTTTTCCAAATTTCCATTTTTTTGTCACCATCTCAGTGCGTCGGCATGTCAGTGCATTGACATATTTAGTCATCGGCATGTTACTGTGTCATAATTTCAGTGTGTCGGTGTTTCATTGCATCGGTGAGTTAGATGAATCAATATTAGTGAGTCAAGGGCATCAACATTGAGATTCGAGAGCATCGGTGTAGGTTGGTCAGGGCCTCAGTTGGTCAGTGCATCAGTTGGTGGAGGCATTAGTAGGTCAATGTGTCAGTAGACCAAGTTATCAGTAGCTTATCATTGGTGACACAGAATCAGCAAGTCGTTTCGGTATCTCTACCATTGATGGCTCAACATCTATGACTCGCCCATCAGGAAATCATTTTCAGTTTTTGCTATTTTTCTAATTTCTCACCTCTTAAATTTTATTTGACATAAACAAGGATTAACACCTTATTTTGAAAAATTTAATGTAATTTAAAAGACGATTAATTGTATCATTAAATAGTTTAACTTCCTGAGTGATTTGAGATACTCAAACCACATGATCTTGATCATGATCCCACAATTAATTTATTTTGTAAACTATTTATCCTTTAAAATAGGATCTGGCTCTTCGAAGATGATAGTTTCCCTTCTGAGTATGTTTTAATTCTCTATTGGTGTGTAATGATCCACTCCCCTAGATGAGTCATATAGTGGTGTTATATCCCCTCCTTCTTGGCTTTCATATAGATCATTCTTGTAAATTTTGTGATCCCCTATCCTTGACCCAAGGAGGAAATTCCATCATTTATCATCCAGGTAGTGATTTATTCTGCATCTCTTTAATTGTGAATCATGTTGGGTGGGCATGCCAATTAATCCTTGTGACTAATAGATGAAAATTTTTCATATAAACAAGAAATTGATAAATACTTAATTAAATAAAAAGATAAAAAGTGTAAATAAAATAATAGGAAGACCGTGGTTTGATGTAGATCACATGTTTTATGTCTTATCATTGATTCTGTTATAGCAGTCTTAGCTATATGCCATATGAAAACCATGGAATCTGGTGGTCTTTTCTTTCACACTAATTATTTTATATTTTTTGTGATGATTTGATAAATTTTCCTAACATGAAAACGGGTAAACCGCATATGCTTGGTTAAATAAATGGATACACTTGGATCAATCCTTATGGTTGATCACCCTAGTTATAATTAAGTCGAATTAGATAGCCTATACTAATTAAATATGAATTTATATACATTCAGCTGATTGGAGTGGCTAAATGTTGTGTTCTATTGAGTTTTGTGTGAACTTGGGTGAGTTGTGTAATGCTACTATTGGGAGAACGATTGTGGGTACAAGGTTGTTCAAGGGAGTCGGTTCCATTAGAAATGGGTAGTATGTGTGTACAATAAGCTTGTGGGTATATTGATGTTTTCGTGGGATTTATGTGTGGGAAGTTCACAGGTTGTGTAGGTATTCTACTTCAAGAGACTGATTTATTATGGAATTGATGATATTATTGGAAATTGAACTGCCTTTCTTGTGTTTTCTCTATAGACTGACATTGGGTCAGTGGGATTGTTTTGTATATATGAACATTCAATGTTGTGGAACTACAGTAGGATTTTACCTTCGTAGTGTTTGGTTTCCCTTATCATTATGAGAACGATTGTAGATGTTGTGCTCTTTATTTTCCTAAGCTAGTTCATGAGAAAATTAAATTAATCCCCCTTAATTAAAAAATATAAAGTGATTAAATGGAAAAAGGTGTGGGATAGTGTTTTATTATGGCTATTCGTATGGTAGTGCATATAGGGGTAGTGGAAATTTTGGATATGTGGGTTGGTTGGTTATTGGGAAACCCATGGGTTGGGCTGAGTGTTTGTTTAACTATATTTATATTGCAGTTTCATTTGATTTCAATATGAACCCAACCCTTGTTGAGTACTTTATAATGAGAACCTCAATTTCATGGGTGAGGATGTCTATCCCAATATCCCATTGGTAGTATGGATGTATGGTTACTGAATTTCTTCAAGGAACCATATTCTGGGTTCATACCACTCAAGAATATTCCAGCAAGATGTAATGAATTGAGTCTTACCATAGTCCAAGATTCTTTTGGAGAGGTTTGTTGTAGATGAGTGGCCTAGGTGTTTTCAATGTAGGTTTGTTTTTTCATGTGTGATTGGGATAAGGTCCATGTGTCTTGGGTGACTGGTTTGGTTGTTGTGGCTCAAGAGTCTACGGACAAGATAGTGTGTGGTTGAGGCCTATCTATGTGCTGGATGGTTGTGTTATTGGGACTATGTATGGGAGGAGTGGTGGAGACACGATATTAGCCATTAGGGATGAGAAGTTAAACAATGGGAAAGTGGTGTGAGGTATCCAAATATTGATATGAATATAAAATTACCTAATTGGACTTGTGTTATTTGGTGGGTAAGCCTGGATAGGGATGTGATGGTTAGTATTCATTTTGAAGAGCTTTGGGGTTATACTATTATCTCCAAGGGACATTAGAACGTTCACACACTTGTTCATGGGAGGATTTTGTTTTCCTAATTATTAAAATTTTATACAAACCCAATATATAAAACTATTTTCAGTTTTCCAAGAGGTCTTTGAGGACCATACTGGACCATACTAGTTTGGGTGTTGAGAATATTTTTTGTTGGTAAATAGTTTTTTTAGTACGTTACATTTGGAGTTTCATTGTAACTTCTATCATATTCACATTTGAACATACATCATGGAATGGACTTTGGCATCACTTTTACTCTTTGGAATTTGGATTTGTTGGGATTTATTATCTTATCTCACGATGTTGTTTCGTGACAATGGCAATGCCATCCATTTATGTGTGATATTCTATCCTCTTGGCTCAAGTCACCACTCCAGGGCCTATTGAAGGTGAGACTCAAGGGAAATTATCTCTCCTTCATCTTAGAGAAGGAAGGGTCTAGCAATTTTTTGTTCCTTACCTCATCTTGGAGAAGGTAGGTCATGACAACATATAGAAAAATATCTTTTGAAATAAAAAACATTTTTTTTAATTGGAACTGAGCAGTTTTTTCCTATGATGTGTCATTTGATGGATGATATAAATGGTTATGGTATTTATTAAATATATAATAATGATATATCATAGTAGAAACATCTAATAGTGGATCATTTTATGAGAGAAGACCCCCCAACATTCATTGAATCTTTGGAACCAGTTATAGAGACCCCAACCCCAGTTTCCCTAATCCATTATCTTATATTATTACATAAGATTAAATGCTTGTAATCAAATACCAATGTACCAAGTAGTTTATAAGTTATGTAGTGGAATATATGTACCTGATACCCATTTTTCATTCAGAATATAAAATAAAACATAATATATAATAAATCCAAACGAAAATATTCTTTAATGCCTTATTAAATGATTTCTTCTTTATATCCAGAGTAATGAAATGGAATAAGGGTGAGTAAAAATGAGCCTTAAGGGTAAAGTAAAATGAATTATATCCTGAATAAATATGAATAATCTACATGGAATGGTTAGTAATTTGACAAACATGAAATTTTAATAAATTTACTATCATGGTAAGATAATGTGTAGTCACAATTGAATGTTAAATAATAGAAAATATATGATACATAATCAAAAAATATATAATTAAACATATTCACATATAATATTATGAATAAGACCACATATATATTAATATAAATTATTTTTAAATAAAATAAATAAATAATTATTTTATTTTATGTTTTAATAATATCATTCCCCTACCATTAAGATCTATGATCAAGAGATTTTAAAACTATTAGAAAAATCCTATATGATTTGGCCCCTAGTTTGTCTCCTATGAAATGTCTACACATCAAGGGTCTATCTATAAAAGGGCCCCTGATCATATATTCTTGTCCAATGAATTCATCATATATATAATAATCTATTTATTTCATGAATAAATATTCATTATCATAAAATATCAATATTGAGTGAAGGATACAGATTTATCAATATTTCCTCAGTAAATCAAATAAATGTTAAAGGAAAATATTAATTTAAAAAATGTTATATGTATTTGGTAATAATAATTTCTATTATAAAAGAATTTTTAATTTTAAAATAAATGTAATTTAAGATGGAAATTGAACATAATTTTACTATTTTTTCAAGAGAAAGGAAAAAAAATCAGAAAATCAAGTGAGATTATACAATAACATTGACAACATGGTTAGTTTTGGGTCAAATTACCTTGGATTGAATATGTAAAATTTAAATATAAAATAACATTTTGTGTGAGTGAGTAATTATATTTCAATTTTAAGTGGATGTATATACACCATATAAAATAATTCTGGTTCATAAAATTATAATATTCTATAATAAAGGGGAATTGATATGAAGACCCTTACCTCACACATCCTTTTGGTTGAATGTTATTATACATTCATTCTAGTGGTTATAAAAATGTTATAAATTTTTTAAAAAATATAATTTGAGGTATGATCCTTTTATAACATCTTATCATCAATTCATTAGTCATTTTATTATTTTTCATAGTTTTCGGTGTTACTTTCCCTCTTTTTTCATTCGTGTGTTGTTATGAAAGTTCCAGTTCGTTTTCAAGTTATATAGTTATATCATATACAAAATAATAATCATGTCATAAATATTGTATTAATACATCAATTATAATTTTAAAAAATAATTAAAATGTTTATGAAAAATGATGTGTGTTACGATCATATAGATGGTAGGTCATTGATATTCATGAGTATCATTTTTATTTTTCAATGATCATTATAGAAAGGGTGTACATGATATTTTATATTTAATTAACTATCACAATATCATAGAAAAAAAATATTTCATTAAATATATTTATATATTTTATCTATGTATTTTGTTGATGAAAGACGAGTCGCATCTCATTGTGAAATCGGTATTCCACAAATAGATGAATGGTGTTATCATCTTCAAGTGAGTCAAAGGAAAAAAGAAAATAATTAATTTTATTTCAAAAATTATAAATATACCATGAATATCATAATCATGTTTTTTAATCACATACTTTTATTAAATTTTTATTAATCACTTTTCATGTAAATCAGCAGTGAAAGGCGAATGACACCGCTTCACAAACTGGTAGTCTGCTATATACGAAGGATATGTAATAATATCATCTATAGAATAGATAGTAAAAAAATCTTATATCATTTAATAACGCCAAAAAATAATTATTTTATAAATACCATATATATATATATATATCCCTCACCATAACCAACCATGATATGTGGTAACGTAAAAATGAATGACATCAGTTCAAAAGGTTGTAGTCTTGAGCACATGTGAATGATGATTGTGTAACCCATTTTATTGTATTAGAGATAGTTTTATGTCATTACAATACCTAAAAACATTTATATATATAGGAATCTATTTTCTTTATTTTATAATGGATTAATAATAATTTAAGGAGGTGGAGAATGAAATAAAACAAAAATCCTCGTTGAAGAACATTACTTATTATTCAGGTAACCTCTTTATTCATGCACCAGAAGAATTTCTAGGTTTGATTTTTTGAAAACTAATTATTATAGGATTCAATTATGGTATTTTAGAAGTGATATGGGTAGGAATTATCTTTAAAATGGGTTTAACAGAATAATAATATAAGAGAGGGTGTAACCTACTTTATGTGAGGTTTGAGGCACACTTGTAATTTTTGAATGGAAAATATGTAGCAATGTTTTTATAAGAAAAAGGATCCAAAATGGAGTATTATTGATTATTATTCAATATATTATTGAATTTTTTTATAAAAAAGATTTTAGAAATGTTTTTATATCATTTAGAACTTTTCTTGTCAGTTAATTCCCCCAATAAATTCATTTTAACTTCACTACGTTAGTTAATTTATTATTTTTCGATATTGATTTTGGGAAATAATTTACTAGAACATATTAAATATTATAAATTATTTTGCTCCCAAATATAAAATATATTTTTATGGAATTCCATTCAATGAATTGTAAAATTATAATTTATAATTAATCAAGTAGACACGATGAGAAAGTGTGATTTTATAAAAAATTATCCAAAATATTACAATGTTTTTATTTCAAAATTATATATGAAAATTATTTTAACAAAATAAATAAGATTAAATAATTTAAAAATAACTAATTTAACTTTAAAATATATTCAAATAAAATATTAAAATATCAATTATTTAAATGAAAACATAGGTTTCAATTAAAATAATGTATTATTCACAATTCATCAATAATTAATGTTTTAATAAAAAATACTTACAATTAACCCTAATATAACATCATATTATAAATTAAAAATATATTTTATTTTTCCAAATACATTTTCTAAAATTGGTAATAATTAATTATATATTATTTTGGCCATTCACAACTAATCTATCTTTTAGAAAAAATAAATTTTTCCTGAAACTAATTGTTTTTCAATCTATTGATTCTCATTTTATTCCTAATTTAAAAATAACAAATTAATTTTTTTTAAATCTATAATACATATAATTTAGATATATTAGATATTATTATTCATACATTTTAATTAATAACTAGGTTATGCTGAATGAAAATTAATTTTTTTATCAAACACATTTAAGGGAATAATTAGAAGCAAGAGTTCATCCAAAAAAGTAAATAATACTATCATTAATTTTCAAAGTATGCTTACTAGAATTATACCCCCTGAATAATATCTAATAGATATTGTTTAACAGGGTGTCTGGTTTATTGATTATAAGGTTGTCATACTAAATTGTCTGTTTATTCCAGGACTTGATGTACTCCTCTCAACCGATGTTCCCACTGTTGAATCCACCAACTAATAACATTTCTTACTTGTTGATCCATGTATATTTCTCCACAATGAGCGTAATCCTTAAAGAAACAAGAATTATATTAGTGGATTCATAATTAGTAGCATTGAGAGACAAAACCTTTTCATCTAGAACATCTTCAAAGATGAAGATAAATTCTAAAGATTGCCTGATCGCAACATCTGACTGTCCCCTATTATCATCAAAACAGTAATCGTCAATTGTATCTCATTTTGAATGAGAGTTATCTTTATTGAGGTACTTGAATGCCTTGATATCACTCTTTCGTAACATCATAGATCTGGTTCTCATGTCCCATGGTGTATTGGATCAGTCCATTGGCAACCTTATTTTTAGGGGGTCAGATATTTGGTAATAACTATTAATTAATTTTGACATTCCTATTGTGAAAATATCATTAAATGAAACATTATAATATTTTAGGGCTTCAGAGGGAGTGCTTCCTGTCAGATTTCTATGATTCTCATCACTCAAATCCATCACAAGAAACACTGAACTTACCGAAAGCAAAATCCATGCCCCATGAATTGTGGTTGAACATTATTTTCTATAAAAACCAAACATTGTGATTCTACATCTTTGTTTTAACCGTCAAAGGCCTTGGATTTTGAATTCAATAGAGGATCTAATTCCCACTAGAAGTAGTTAATGATAGTAATAATTTCTCCCTTTATTATTTCCTTAATATATTTACATCCTCCTCAGGCTAGGGATACTGATACCATGGAATGTATCAGCAGATTCAGCAGAAGTATAACCAAGAGACTCCTCATTGGGATAATATTCAGGTAATCCTGGACTATCTAAGGGCACTTCACGAGTTATTTACTACTCTAAAGCAGTTTCATCATTCACGAGTCATGTAAATCAATGGCCAAACTCAATACATGGAATCTAATTCCATGTACTCAATCTCATCCTTTGTGTAACCTTCACTCACTGACTTCTACCACCATTTGAGCCACATTCCATAAGAACCTGTGTGGGTTCCCCCACCCTCATTGCAACAAAAAAAAATTCAATGTCATCGGGTACCACTATGAATTCATTTCCAACACCCATGTCCAATTTATTACTTTTTTTAACTGTTTACCCTATATTTCACACCTCCAGGTCACAATTCCATCTTCTAAAAAATAGGAAACTCTCACGTTCTAATGTGTAAACAATATCTTACTTAATGTTTCATGTAATGGCTCGTCATATTAAAGATGACTCCCTGTCAACTCCTTACTAACTAGGAATTGATTCAGCTATTGAGTAACTGAACCAGAGGAAACACTAGTCTAAAAACCCTCTACCAACTTCTGGTTCAGCTTCCTACCCCTGAACATTTCCAACTATAGCCCCATTTTCAAGTATCAGAAGTTCTAATCATACCATGATTCTAACATATATTACTATTTATACATAAAATCATCACATATAGTAATATAAAATTATTTCACTATAGCTCTAGAGAAATCTATTTCTATGCATATTCTAAGTGAAATATGCTGAAATATATCCTTTGTCATACAATCGAAACATGGGTACTGCCCAACAATATTTATATGCATAAAGATAATAGATGGATTATAAAATGGGATAGGGATTTCTCTAAAACAGACCCATATTGGCGTTCTATGTTAATCATGTTTCATATGATAGTCATATGACCATATGAAACGGAAAAATCAAGAACCATCGCAGGATCGTGTAGTGCTCGACCACACGAAACCAGATATTTTTTTGAAGAAAACCAGATCATGATTTTCCTAGATTCAAGAGACCAACAATAGCATGCTCCTATCAACCCAAGAACCAAAGATGAATCGATCAAAGAATTCCACAGAAAGAATCTATTACATGAGTCATGCTATCAGTGTCATATTCATCTAGGTGTATAAAAAAAGTTAATTACTATCAGAAATAATGATTCCAATAAAACAATTTTTTTTCAGATCCTTTTCCTAGAGTTTGAGAATTATTTCAATCTCAATGAATATATGAAACTATACTTTCTTGATTTTTTTTATCTAAAATTTGTATTCCATTGGTTTGACTTTGATCAATTTTAACTTCATATCTTAATCCGTGAAATGAATTTCTAAAATAGATTTTTTTGTTCATAGAGAACTAAAATTAACATTTTACAAATTATAGGATTCAGAATAAATTTACAATAATATTCTACTTAACATCACTAAAACCAAAATGGATAGAAAACATTATCCATTAACAAAAAAAGATCATCATAAACCCTTCCATAAATACCTAACCTTAAGGCTCATCAAAATATTACCAAATTTATAAGTGAGGTCACTAAATTAAAATTATATTATCCAGATAATATAAACACTATATTAATGAAATATTAAAAATATGTGAATACATTGAACACCATAATTCCTTATAGAAAATACTCTTTCTTCTAAAAATAAAATCCCATGTTGTAAAATATATTCCATATATCTAAACATATAGTAATCTCTAGAAAAGTCAAAATAAAACATCAAATTAATACCCAATTTCATGGTCACCAATAAAATCCAATAAACATATTATATTATTATTATATAAATATCGATAAAATATTAAGTGATAACTTGTCATAATCAAATTTTTTAAAAGATCAACTTTCAACTAAATAACTTTTCTTAGCATCGTTCAACTCATTATTTTAAATCCGTTAAAAATTACACTATAGTATAATCATTATATATTTCAATATTATAATAATCATAATATTATTAATAAAATAATTTTATGATATATTTATTATATCCAAATAAACAATCAAATTAATCATTTAACTTTGGTTGTATTAGTAGAATAAGTCTGACCTTGATCCCTTAGCTTTTAATGAGGTATATTTATAAGGATTGTAGGGAATTCATTTGGGTAGTGCCCCATTTCATTATATTATAATAATTTAAAATTATAAATTTAATTATTTATTTATCAATGATGGGTATGCTAGTATTTTTATCCATACTTTTAGAAAACTCTCATTCCCTTCAATCATGTACCTGAGTAATTTCATAGATAATTATCACATTATGGGAAAATCCTTCTTTATTTTCTTCCCATTATATATTTTTTCACTTCTATCATCTACTTATATTTCATCCATTGAAACCTATAGACATGGAAAATTATATCTCTGTATTGATAAAAAATAATACAATTTCATAGTGTGAAGAAAAAGTCTGAGAGACCAGTGACCTTGAGAGACATGAATTAATTCCATTATATAAATGATTAGTATTGCAATACATTTTACATATTTAACCCATAGATTACCTATCTATCCATATAAATGTATCTTCAGAAACTATAAAAATTTCTTCTTCCTTTTCCATTAATCTATGTAACATTCAAATTTTTTGTAGTTTTTTGATCATAAATGAAATTTTTGGTCGAAAAATTTATAAATATAATATTTCCACTTTAGGACGTTTATTTTATATTCCTACTTATTATTTTGGACTAATGTCCACCATTAAACAACATCACCTTTGAGAAAATAAACTGTAAGTGGAACACTTTCATTTTCACATTATTCAAATGCCATAAATATATCTTCCAAAGTCTTACATTAATACTCTTATACCACTGTCTTAATAGTCCCCCTAAATTATGGGGAATTTTATCAAGTAAAGTGAACTAATATAGGGTAATCTCACAAATTAATAGGTTTATCCCTTCAGAAAAAGTGATTTTTAATAACATTATTAAACATTCCCACAATATACAAAAATTTCTCAGTACTAATACCTTCTATATTGGTTTCCTTAGTTTGTCAATCTCTATACTATCCATGAGTATTGACCCATTATTCCTTCGTGCTTTCATTTTATAATATGTAATATTTTTGATTAAATAATAATATAATGAATTTTAAATCATGAAGCTTAACTATAAATATAGTGTAATACATATAATAAATTACAAAATTTATTCATAAAAAAATTATTAGAGGATGTCTTTATTTAAAAATACTTCATAACGGTTTTTAAGTAAAATGTAATTTATTCTTAATATAGGACCTAGGAGTATAAATCTATTCCAGAACCATGTCCACTTATAGTATTTAGATAGGTATGTATGATAAGAAAACTACTATAATTTATTCCTTATCGAAACAATAGAATGTTCTTATATACATAACTTTGTTGTATATCATAAGACTATGTTATGTAATCTATGTTTTTCTGAATATTGTTCTAAAGGATCCTAATAAACATACCATGATACCAATTTTAGTAACCCCAACCCTAGTATCCTATAGTCATTGTCTTGATATTTTACATTGGTATTGATACAATGAATCAAATCCCACTGGTCCAATCAGTTCAGTCGTTTTGGAGGGAAAAAACATGTTACACCCATTTTACATTGGGAATATAAAATAAAACATATTATATAAAAACATAAAATGAAATTCCTATTGAAAACTCATTCAATGAATTATATTTTAAAACCATGGGAATGGAAACCAAATAAGGGTGAGATCAACTAGTAAGTAAGGCTCATGTTCAATGGAATCTATTATTAAAAAAATAAGAATCATCAAAATGGAAAGGTAAATAGTTTTACACACATTCAATTAAAATAACATGAATATCCTCGAAATATAAGGTGTAATGAATATAGTAAGGTAAATAACTAAAAACAAATGCCATTTAATCAATAAATTGAGAATGATATGCATTGAAAGATAACATCAGATAGAAAACATTAGGGATAATAAGATAATTGAATTCCAAATGATAGAAATTATTAATTATTAGATTTCAAATCCTAGGAACATGATACCTATAACATCATGATTTAACCTCAATATAGGTAAATGTTACTCAATATAAACCCACCTCACTTGTCTAATGGTTTTTTCTCATTACAAAAGATGATGCATAGAGGGGATATCTATAACTAGGACTCACCCATAATTTTTTCAAATCGTTAATCATATATAGAATAATAAAAATAATTAATTAATTAATATTTTTAATCATTAAATACCCATATTGAGAATAGGATATATATTTATTAATATTTCCACACTCAATTGGATAATTTTCAATGTAGCAGTATATGTAAAAATGGTATACGGATTCAGAAATTATCATAATGTTATAAAGTATCGTTAATATTTAATATAAATGTAATTTATAATGAAAAATTAGTATAAGAAAATATCTTTTTTTAGAGAATGTTGAAAATCAAAAAATAAAAATAGATTTTACAATAACATTATGCACTTGGTAATTTTTTTTTTAATTAATATGGTATGAAATACTTCTAGTTTAAATAAAAAATATAATTAATTATGAATTATTTGTGATATTAAATAACAATGTGGCATTATATACAATATATGATATTAATTATGTGAATAACATCACAATATGCCTCAATATAGGGGTATTGAGACAAAGTAACTTACCTCATGCTATTTTTTGGTAAAACATGATTTAACATCATGTATAGTTCCTTTAAACATGTTTTTTGCTTAATAAATAACCAAAATATCATAAATTATCCTTTTATAACATATTATCTCCCATTCATTAATAATCATTATTTATTTTGATTGTTTTTGGTGTTAATAGCCTTATTTAATCATTCCTTATTTGTTATGAATGTTTTAGTTCTTGGGAAATTTATATAGTTCTTTAATCTCCATAATAATAATCATGAAAAAATTATCAAATTTATACCACAATTATAGTATGAAATCGAATCATGAAATATGGTCATGAAAAATGATGTATGTTACAATCGTGGATATAATAGATCATACATACTCATTTGTATATCTTCTATTTTAAAATGTTCATTTTTTAAAGGGTTCAATTATTATTTTATATTTACAGAATGGTCAACATTTCATAAACACCATATTATTTCTATAAATATACTTATATATATATCATCCATGGGGTGTGATTATGAAATCCAATTCACATCACTTCATGAAGGACATATTCCACTCATAAACGAGTGATGTTATTATCTCAATGTGAGTTAAAACATAGGATATAAAATCATTTATTACCTTTTAAGAATGAAAAATATTTATTTAATGTCATAATTATGTCATGTATATCATATAAATTTATTAACATCATACTTATTACATTCCAAGTAATGAGTCAGTTAAAGATGAATGAAAATGCTTCGGGAGGAAGTATTCTTATGTATATATGAGAAATTATATCATATCCACTTGTTAATGAATATAAAAAAGAAATATATGATATAACGACTCAATAAATATAGCCATGTTATATATATTAAACCTGTATTTTACCTTTTTCATTATTTATATTTGGTAAAAAATTTAGTTCACCTTATTAGATAATATAAAATATGATAATATAAATATTGAATCCAATCATAAAATTTAAATTAAAATAAATATAATATGATAATCTAAAATTAACGCCACATACACAATGTGAAATAATGTTTTTAAAGATAAAATGACAAAAAATTTACAATTTTTTTATATAAAAATTCAATATTAAAACTATTTAAATGAATTAAATTTTAGTAATATATATGAAATCAAACTAATTTTTCATCAAAAAAATAAAAATATAATTCATCATATGATATTTTAATGAATAATTATTGATTAATTCTTAATTATTTATTCCAATTAAAAAATCATGATATAAATTACCAAACACAAGACCTTGAAATGGCTCCTAGAGTGTGTATTTTGAAAATTTAGAGGAAATATTTACATTGTATATTCTGTGAAATATATGTTGATTATAAAGTGTTCAAGTAAATATTAAACAATAATGAGTTTAGAATTATACATAGGATATTTTTATTATTGATAATGGACTATTTTTAGAGAATTCATTACCATCAAAGTAAATAAAATAGAGTAGTTTATTCCTTGACATGTAAGGACAATGCATCATTAAATATTCTATTTTAGTAACATGAACAATTGGTAAATGATTTGGTGAATTTTTTATTATAAATTATTCAAATTGGAAATCCTAATTTTTTTTTCAATATCAGTTTATTTTTATTTAATAGATAGAATTAAGAAATCTCAGAAGGAAGACCATGAGTTAAGGAAGTAAATATAATTGGTTAAGAAAAGAAAACATAATGAATTTAATGCCAAAAAAAGAATGTTTTTTGAGTTCCAAACAGGGTTATGTTTTTCTTGGGACCCATGATTTTACAAATTAACTATCATGTAATGCATATAGATCAACATTTTGGATTCTTCCAGGTAGTAAAAAATGTTTAGTAACATTTCAGAACAATTCTAGTTGGAAGGAATGGTGAAATATGTTTATAAATTTACTATAAAATATTTTAATACTCCATATATTAAATACAAAGTATAATAAACAATGGGTATTCTTAATCCTTTTCTATTTACATTACTAAAATTATGAAATATATCTATTTATTTCATTATTGGATTACAAAAGACATCATAATGTAATAGTGTGACTTGGGTAATTTGGTTATTTGTTTTTAAATATTCTCATTTTCATTCCATTGGAGATAATATGAATTATGATAAAGATTCTCAATGTTAGGTTGCAAAGTAAATTAGATTATATAGTGACACCCTTTCCATTTAATCTAATCATGTAACACACAATTATGCTTCTTGGTTACCCCCTTGTTAATGATTTGGTTATCACACTTGTTTGGGTGTATTTACAGGCTTATCGAGGATGTAGATACTTTCATAGGGAAAATGACCTAATTTTCAGGAATGTTTGTATGTTTGAATTAATGTATTCTTGGTATAAACATGGAATGATGTAGTGTGGCACTTCCCATATTTTTTTAACATTCATAATGGGGAATTTGAGTTTTTAAAGCTAAATTTTCAGTTTTCATTTCCAGATGGGGATTTAAACACCATTTAAGATAGAAAGAAGTCATCTTATTATGGCTAAAAAATATTCAATGAAATGTATTTGGGTATGAATTTTTACACACAATGTAATGTATTAACATCATGTAATTGTAAAAAATAAACTTTCATAGGTTTTTTGTGAATATTTGTAATCAATAAAATACATTGTGTACATGATTTACTAGCCATTAACATTTCAAGATAAGTGCCTATTTAGGGTGATGTATATGTTATTAAGGGTTCATTCTATTTTCATCCTCTATTCGTATGAACCCGGAGAGGTCAAAAGTGATTTTGATATGTCTCCTCTACCTTGTAATTTTTCATTCAAATATTGGCCATTGGGTTTTCTATCACTCATCTCTCCAAGAATGTGATTGTTCTAGTTCGAACATCCTTTTCTCGTATAAGATCAATATGGTTTGGTTTTGTTTATATTTCTTATATCATATTGTTTTATATTTCTCTATTATAGATTATTGTCCTTCCATCTCTTTATATGGTCATTCTCATGGATTACAATCACCATCGTCGAAGGTAGATTGGTTTTTATTAGTTTTAGGTAAGTGTTTCTCTGCAATAGGATAATGCCATAAATTGTATTCATTATTTGTGATATAATAGTGTTTTCAATTTAACTCTTATATATTCTTACCTCTTGATTCATGTAAATTATTTCTGGTTTTATCACTTATACTTGTTATATTTTTGTTTTTATAATTTAAAATTATTTTATATAAAACTAAGGGAAACATTTTTACCAATGAATTGGTTTTAAAAATATTATCCTTAGAACTATTTTTATTTTAAATGATATAACTTTCACATTCTTGTTATTAGAACTCTTAAATTCACTATTAGGTTTTCCTAGATGGATTTTTTACAACACCCTAAATTTTTATTTTGGGTGACTATAGATGTTTTATTATAGTATACAAGTAAAAGAAATGGAATCTTATACTATGTCGGCTTATCCTTTACTATTTTCCTATATATCATGGTTGTATGGAGGTGACTATTGGTTACATTGAGACTTTTTGGTATTTTATTATTCATACCTTCAGGATTAGCTAGTTTGAGGTGGATTTTATGGATTTGGTTGTATCTTATTCTTCCACATATCACTTTTTTTTGTATTTGTTGTTTTGAATATATAAAATACCTTGGTAAATTTTATTGATTCACCTCACCATGTAATGGATAGCTTGGTTGTGTTGGTTGGTTGACTAGGGTCGGTATGATATAAATATGTATCAAAGGTATAAATTTTCATTATGTCTGTTGACACCAGCTGCGTTTGGTATTATGACTTGGGTAGATATGTTTTAGAACTATCAGAATTCAAATAGTAAGTATAGAAATGTGTCATGACTATCTCAACTGTGTGGTAGTAACTGACTTAACATGGGTGGTTATGGGATTTCACTAGGTTTGAGACTTGGGATATGGGATCATTTTAATGAACTATATGGTAATTGAATATAAATTTACAAAATCATTTTGGAAATTTCATTCATTGATATGAATAAAAAATTGTTTTATAATCTTGATTTTGTAAATAATTAACATCCATTATGAATGAGGTAATATGATTTTTGGAATGTGGCCATGGTTAAATTAGTGACTGTCATGTGTTCATTAATTAGTGCCTTGGATTATATCTCTTTAAAATCCTCATGAGAGATTTTTTAGAAAAGCTTTTCATGATAAACATCATAATGAAAAGTCATCGGTAAAACCTTTTATCCGCACTATTAATACATTATGTCTTGTGGGTGTCGAGATATCCAGATGTGTGGTGGATCATGGACCATTGTTTAGTCTGTAAAATCCATCCATCTTCTATGGTGAAAAAGACCATAGTAATATGAGGTGCAGCTTCAATAAGCTGAGAGTATCTTCTACATCATGAATACTCTTGAATAATAGAAGGTTAATTCTTCTAAAACTATGCTTGAGGGTATGGGAAGTATATTTTCATATTCTATTTTTGAAGCGACATTACAAGAGAACATTACATGGTAATCTTTTTCAAATATAGTTAATCATAATTTATACCTTGAGATGTTACCTGCGAAAAGGGACTAGGTGTTTCTGAACATGAATGAGGGAAAATGTATTGTTGCTCACTATTTTACCAATTTTGACGAGTTAGTGCATCTATAACTTGATCTTGTCAATAATGAGTATATTAAGTTTGAATTTTTTTAGTTGGGACATATGCCTGATATTAGGAAAATTCTGATTATCTTACTCCTTTCATGCGATGTGGAGGTTGTTGACAAACCAAATTTGGTTGAAGCTGATATAGCTGGGAAGATAGATTTAGGTGGATATCCAATTAATTTTATTGTTTTCTAGGTGTAGATTCTCACCAAAAAGGATGTTTAAGGTTGGGAAGATCATTTTATGACAAGTTCAAGGGTCTAAACGTGGTTATAGTAAGTTATTTTCTACCTATGTGGGTGGTCAGGTCATTCCAGTCCAAACAATATGAAGTCAATGAGGACATGTTATCATTGTGTATTATAAATCTATATGAAGAATTTTATTGAAATTGTTTCCTATTGATGTAAATTAGGATACACTATCATAATGGTTTCCCAAGTTTGTTATGATGATCCCATGTTTGGTGGGTAAAATAAATAGATAAAAGGGGAAGTATAGGTGGCTATGACTGAACTTATTTATGCAACTATGAATATGGATGAGGAATCTGAATTAGAGGTTGAAATTGTTAGAGCTATGTTTTTTATTTAGTCTTAAATGATTGTAGTTTTATTTGATACATGTTCTACTAATTTTTTTATATCATCAATGTCTATTGACATAGTAGAAAGGAATTATGATCTTATATCATAATTATTGTATCTTTCCATGAAATTTGGAATGAGGTCCGAACAAGGTTTCAAGTGCCCCATGTGTCAGGTGATGATAGCCGAATTTGTGGTAGAATGGAAACTCATGGTACATGATCATAAAATATTTGACTTGATTATCAACATGGATTGGGAGATTTGGGTTATGTCCTAGATATATTGTTATCATATCTATATATAGTTCTTATATGTCAATAGGGTAACTCTTGTCCTTAAGGGTTATTGGGAATCTATATTGGGAATGGGAGAGTCATGTTCTTTATTATGTTGTGGTAATATCACGATTGATTTTTGAGATATTTCATATTGAAAATTACCCTTGTTTGGGTGGTCGACTTCCTACAGTGGTGAGTGTATACCCTATGGTCTTGAATATGTTTTTTCTACATTACTTATCTAGAGATTGGTTGAGTTTTTTATGGACTTACTCCCTATTATGAAGCCCATTTTTATGACATATTATCGAATTGAACATATAATTTTGGACTCATCCTGTTTTAATCATGTTTTAATGATCACAAATCCAGTTACTCATTCTTAATCTTTTTATAATGATATGTAGAGATTTTTTGTCTCTTTATGATTTAAATAAACTTCCACAAAATCCCGTTAATCCCATAAATCATGTTCTATTGTTGTAAAATATATTTAATTTTTTTTCTATAATAATTTCTTATATAAATGATTAAGTCTAATTCATTCTGCAAATATTACTACTTAATACTATTTATAGATATTTAGCTATGTCTGCGAAACCGAGAGTATGCCACCATTTCTGGTTCTCTAGGAAATGACCTAGACACTGTGAAAAAGACACCGTGATTTAGACACTGTGACTCAGACACCTTGACACATACACCATGACTCAGACACCATGACCTAGACACCATGATTCCGACACAATAACTATTTGTAGATCTCTTGAAGTATGTGACACCAGTTCCTTTCCACCATCACCAATACATCATTTAATGTTTGGCACATCACCATACATCGTGGTCCTATCACCGTATATGTGTTACCAGTTTCTAATCCCAATAAAACTATGGAATTATGACTGTCTCATCATCCAAAGGAAAATAAGAAGACACAATTTCGTGATGAATCTATTTCCAAGTGATACAGTTTCAAGATAGACAGTGACACCATTCATTAATATGATTTTTCATTTATAATTTACTTTTAAATGGTCATATTTGAGACATCTAATGGTACTGACATAATTATTTTTTTCATTGTAGACATGTCACCTGATAGTACGAGGTATGAGGTGTATAATACATGCATCCTATCATCTCCAACACATGCAGTCTGAAATAAAAATAAATGTGTGGCACTAGAACAAGAGAGTAGATGACACACAAGCATTTGAAATGTGAAATGATACATGAAATAAGAAACAACTGAAGAACACACGAAACAATCTCGATTTAAAAGGTTAGAATACCATAGATTAGAGCCAAAAACATCTTTGTAGTACCAAATTTAATAAGAACATGAGTTAGATAGCTTACACAATCGAACTAGCAGACTTGTGATACTCATTTTTTCACATGATGATGCGATACTTTCATCTGATTCATCCTATAAGTCCAGAGTTGCAAAGAATAACACTGAGAAAACTTATAACCTTTTCTCAGGATCTTTTCCCTGCTCTATACTTTTTTAGCTTTTTAGGAGTCTGTGTATGTCAGTATTAAAACACACATTGTGTCATTTACTAAAATAAATGATACAATATATCATTTCTCTCATATATTTTTACATATGTATACTCACACAGAAAATCTTAGAAGAGGTCCTTATGTGAACTGGTAGTCTTTACCCACAAAGAATAGTGGAAGAGGTTGTGTGACCTGGATATTTCTATGCACAATTGGTTACCCTGATATAGGGTGTGAATCAAGTTTATTAATATAAACCACATCGTGGAAGGTGATCACAATGTAAAAAGGATTCAGTCTGTACATGAAACTAAACAACTTGTTTTATCTATTGTGTTATTTAATTTAGTTTTTCTCCACTTTACTTTATATTACAGAAAAACAATAGATTTAACTATCATAGTTAGTCTTGGATAAAAGTTATAACTATATTTACTTATTAGAATAACTTCAAAAGTAGTATCAATAACTCATATTGATGTTACTAAGAATTAATCAATCTTATTAGAGGTAATTTGAATAGTACTATTTTATAACCATATTACCTTGAATAACTAGAATGTATTCATTTTTAATGGGGAATCTTTTTATGAAATATTATAAAGAAAAAATTTAATAAATACTAAATTCTCCCTTACCCCCCCCCCTGAGCACTCTATTCCGACCAAAATTTGGTATCAAAGGAGTTTATTCTTATTAAGACTATGTTTTTAAAATCAATTCATCTGTGATTTAAGTTATACATTACAGATGAGTAATATTTATTATTTTTTATTTCATTCTCATTAAAAGTATATCATTTTTATCTAAAATAGTCTTTATGGTGCTTCAACAAACTGACCTCCATTAATTAATGGAAATAATTATTTTCAATGGAAAATTTAATTGAAAATCAATTTAGAAAGTATGGGCACTCAAATTTGGTCTTCAATTATAGATGAGTATAAGATTCCTTCTAATAATATAATTTCTTGGGTTGATCCAAGCAAGATTGTTTATAACAACAATTTCAAGCGATGAATGACTTATATTACTATTTTGGAGGTGAGGAATTTAACAGAATATCTAAATGTGAAACTAAAAATGAAATTTTGGATACTTTTTCGGTTTCCCAGGAAGTGTCTTCTACTATGAAAGAAATGAGACTCAATACTTATACTATTATATATTATAGATCTAAAATTAAGCCTCATGAGCATATTTATGGAATGTATCTCAGGTTCAAAGAAATTTTCAACATAGTGAATTCTCTTAGAAGAGAAGTTACATTAAAAGAACAAATAATAACGATTCTCAAGTGCCTACCTGATAGATGTAGAGGAACCTTTGTCCATATTAGAGAGTCATGTGACATAAATTTATAGATAACGAACAAGTAAAGTTAATTAATTTCTATTATTCATCAATAAATAATTATTTCATAAAAATACCAATAATTTTAAAAAATACTATATTTAAATTTTATTTTACTAAATTAAATTAATTTTATCAAATAAAATTTCTAAAAGTTGTAAAAATTAATTTTAAATTAATTGTGCAATATAAAACTAAGCCTTATTTTAGAAAAAATACCAGTTTTCATAAAATATTTTTTTAAAGATTATTTTTTTATAATCAATAGATAACCACAATTTTCGAAATTTTGTTATTAATATTCAATGTAACGCATTTAACTCTTAGGTTATAACTATATTATTGTTCTTTTTTTAATCAATATTTTGTGTTCCAAAAGCAATGCAATAAATTAAATCATAATAAATATATTTTTTGGATTTTTTATGCTTAGTGGTTCATGGCACGTACACTATCAATTTTTTAATTATTTAAATATATAATTGTGTCAAATTCATCCAACCTTAAATAAATTTAATCCTCATAATTTAATTTTATTCTCATTAATTTGGATTTTTACATTTGTAAATAAAACGTGGGAAAAAATACATAACAAAAATAGTTAATAAGACATCCCCTTAATTAGAGTGAAATGGAAGTACAGAGGTCATATGAAATAAAATATGTCTTTCTTTACATGTATTATTACATAGTTAGAATGTGAATTCATGTAAGGAATGATATTACTGACACCCACGGATTAATTGAGAGTTATAGAGATCATTGATCACAATAAACAGTTTGATTTAGAAATGAATAATGACCAAAAAAACATTAAATCTATGATGTGTTAAGGGAATATTTTATTTATATGGAATGAAGGTAATATTAAAAAAATTATTCAAATATCATTTCCAATTGTTTAGAAATTACATTGAAATCTATATCGTGAGTAGAAAAAAATGAAATGGATATCTTCATACACTATTGGAATGATTTCATCCTTTGGTTTTGTTTCGATCTTTTTCCACTTCATTTCTAACTACAAGAAATTAATATCCAATATGAATTATTTTATTCTTGAATAACTAAAATAACATTTTAATTAGTATTTATATACATAATATAATGATAAGTGATTCCCTAGATATATTTTTATTAACAGAAACTCATTATAGGTTATCAAATATGATTAATATTTGATACTGTGAATAAATACTTTAATCTCTAAACACTCATCCAAATTTCAATATAAAACATGTCTTAAATGGTTAATAATTTGACCCTTAAAAAATTACTATACAATACTTGAAAAAGAAGGTCAGTAAATTTCCTCAATAAACATATAATTAATCCCCCAAAACAACATGAATTAACTCTTTATCTTCACATATCAAACATTTGAATACCTTTTTCATGTATTATATTAAAACAAAAGAAAACCTTAATTACCAAAAAACATATTAAAAAAATAATTTCATCATTATTTCTTGAATTAAGCACATATTATTTGATATTTTCCTTAAATCCAAATATTCAATTAACTCCATCAATGATAATATATACCACTTTTTAAAAAAATCATTAATTAGTTTTATGGTTTTTATTATTATCCAATTTACATTATCCATATAAACCACATCATCATCATAACATCATTATCCCCAAATGAGAAACATATTAAGTTTCATATTTCCTCCAATCATTTGACTTCCAATAATTTCAATTCTCCTGGGTATCATTTTTCTTTGTCGTCATTATCGTTCAATATATTCATTCAAATCAATAATGAAAATTTACTATATTACCAACATAATATATATTTCATAATTATTATATATAGGGTATCATTGAAAAAATAATCGAATGGCATAAGTATTGAATCCAGTAACAAGAAAATTAATCATTCCACTTAATATGTTGTCATAACATAACCTTGAACATCACCCATTATCTAATATTAAGTTATATTCATATAAAAATTATGGTATTCATTTGTGTAGTGACACGTCACCATATAGTTAAGGCATTGGACATTTGAATCATTTTTCATGATCATGAAATAATGATCATGGTTTCATTTGTCTACAAACATTTTGGAAAACTCCAATTCTTTTTAAGAAATTATTAGGGGTTTCATTGCACAATTATCACATATATGAAAATTATCCATTTCTTTACTCCCTTTATCAATATTTTTCTCTATCATCCTATTATTATTTATCATCCTTTTGAGTCCATAATAATTAGATAATTCATTATATATCTTATTATCAAAAGATAATATTTCCACATATGAGGATAATATTTGGGATACTAGTTCCAATGCTATTATTCTCTTAAGCCTATAATATAAAAGATCATCATTAGTCATCAGATTACATGAATTTTTATAGTTCTCATTTATTTTAATAGGTTCCATTTCTATAAAATGTTATAAACTAAATTACATAATAATATTATGATACAGAATTCATAATACTAATACAGATGAAACACATAGCATAAATTGAAAAAATATACATAGAGAATCTCATAATCATAAACATGGTTTCTATATGGGTATCCTTATTTTCATCTTCTTTATAACAGTTTGTAAATACAATATTATTTTTCCTAGGAATATCCCCCAAGTGTGTCAAATGAGGTGTGTAGTAAAATATAATTTGACACAGTAGATGAGAATTGGTTCATTCCCAATGTTCCCTTTTGAAACTTATTACCTCTAGGTATATATGTGCCAGAACCACATCTACTTTTAGTATCAAAACAAGTATGTATTCACTACAATAACCCCATAAAATCATTATTAAATAAACATTATGGTTTTAGTCTATAATTATCCTCAAATTATATTATATTTTTATGTTCCCTAATCTATGTTAACCGAACTCTAGTTCCCAATTATTTTTCTAAACATCCTCTAATACAAACTTTAGTAACCCCGACCACAGTAGGATGGATCATGTGTCTTCTTTATTACATTGTAATAAGGTACAATGATCATATTCTGAATGGCTGAAAAGTTTAGTAGTCTTGTTGAACTATAAACACATATGAAATTCATATTACATTTTAAAACATGAAATAAAAATAGAATTTTCTATGAAAATTTCAATATTCCCCTTATCATATCCTAACATATCAATAAAAATATACATCCACATACCATGGGTAAGTTAAAAATAATAAAGAGGGTAGATCAGATGATTATTAAGGATAATCCTACAATGAATGCTATGAATAAAAAAGGAATAATAAATATAGAAATGTATATAATAGAAACACATGAAATTTAATCAATACCCTAAGAATAACATGGAAGGAATAACTGATTGTTGAAAAATTTCATATAAATAATCACATGAGTATGAAACATTACCATGGATATTAAAACTAATTTAATAGTCCCATGGAATATCTATAATTGATTTTATTATTATGGAATTCTTAATTTTGGACAGCTAAAATTTTTTATTGATTCTTTGTTCTAAGAATTCTAATACCATTGAGGGCTTGGGACTGGACATTAATATAAATGGGTATGACCATAGCTGAAACCCGAAGTTGATTTCCTCATGATACCTAATGATGCATGAACTGGATATAACAACCCATTACCATAATATACGAATTTCAATTCATTCCTCAAATTATAGTGGTTAATCATAATCAACATAATAATTTTAATTGTAAAACTGACCTGAAAAATCGTAATTCTTACCCCAATAAAATAAAAGAAATTATAAATCATCTCGAGTAATATGGTAAATGATGATACAATTATAAATCATAAAATAAATTTATCATAAACCATACATATAATGAAAAAATATGATTCTAATAAAAACAATGATAAGTGGAGCATATTTATAATAAAACGGTTTATTTCATTGATGAATAAAATTACAATTTTTCTTTGGAGGAAAATCTTCATTTCATTTTAAAATCACCGTTTTAAAAAAAGTTCACAAAAAATTATGAAAATAATTTTCATTGAAAATATCCATTGTAAATATATAAAATAATAATTAAAACATATATTGGTTTTGAGGATAGAAAATTTCGTTCATGGTGTACATAATAATACAAATATTCCTTTTACTTTTTTAGTAAAATACAAAGAAAAATTATTTTGAAAATCAAATGAATATTCTATGTATTTTTTTAGTTTCTAAATAGTTAAAATGTAATTACTAAATACTTTTTAAATAGTTAAAAAAATATACATTTTTTTAAAATAAATTTTTTAATGAAAAAATATTTTTCCTGAAGAGAGAAACGAAGTTGGATTTTATTAAAAATCATTTTATCAATAATATAATGTAATAATGAGTGTAAAATTTATAATATTAGTTGAAAATGTTCATTTATTATGGTTGGATAATAATTTTGATTGATATTATGTAATAAATGTAAAATAATCCCCTAATAGATACATTGAAAAAATCCCAAATAATAATGAGATTGTTATGTAAACTTCTACCAGATTGGTAGATTATAAATAAAAACCCCAATGAAGAAATGACCTAGAATGATACATTAAATACAAATAATTAAATTATATTCAAGGAATAACATACAAAAGTTGATTTATATACACCAATCAAAGGAAATAAGAGGTGAATATGTCATATTCCTCACTAAAAAACAAGTGTGATAAGAAACCTTATCCTACCTCATCCTTTGGGTTGAATGTTATTTATCCTAATTTGTTGTGCATTGAAACAATTTATAAACTTGTTAATGAACTATATTAATATTTTTAATACCATATATTAACATCTTATAACATCTTATCAACATCTCAATAGTAGTTTTTCATTATTTTCATTTGTTTATGTGTTAATTACCATTAATTCTCATTCATGCATTGTTATGAATGTTCTAATTTTTGTGAATATTATATTGTTAAATAAGATATAAAATAATAATCATGAAATAATAATCATATTTAAAAATTAGTTTTACTATTAACTATAATTATGAATGTTGGTTTTGAAAAATCAAGTATGATATGATAATAAAGATGGAAGGTTTTAAGTGCACATGGGTCACATTTCCATTTTTCAACGATCATTATGGAAATGAGGTAAGTAATATTTTATCTTCTCAGAATTATCATAGTTTAATAATTAATTTTTTCTTGAAATATAATTATATATATTACCATGTGGTTTAGTGATGAAAATATATTCACATCACTTCATTAAGGTGATATTCAACACATATAAGAACTCTGTTATCATTTTTAAATGAGTTAAAATTAAAGAAATAAAATTATATATTATCTTTTAAGAATGATAAAAATATCTTAAATATAATAATTATCTAAATTTTATTACATATATTAATTTAATTTTTCATTATTATAATTAATGTAATGATTCAGGGAAAAATGATTTTCATTTCATTGTGAGGTGGTTATCTATCGTTCACATGAAAGGCTTTATCATATCCCTGATAGAATGGAAAGTAAAACAATTTAAACCTTATATAATGAATAAAATGTATAATTATTTTGTAAATATAATATATATACATTAGATCCATCATCACAACCCGTAGTGGGGGTGGGTAATAGAAAATGAGTGACATCGGTTCACGAGGCGGTTGTTTGCCATACACACGAATAATGATTTTATAACCCCTTTGATTGAAGTAGGTATTGTTTTATGTAGTTAATTTAAAATAAAAATATATTAGTATAGGAAATTAAATTAAATTATTATATTGTCAAGTTCTATAAAGATGTGATGGATTTCAAGTAAGAAATAAAATTAAAATTTTTGTTGAAGAATATTACCTCTTTTCCATGTAACCTATTTTAGTTTGAATAAAAATAATTAATTAGTTGGATTTAATTAAAAAAATCCATCTAGGATGAGGAGATGAATTTTGTAAAGTAATTGGTGATGATATTTGGATGAACCAAAAGGTTTTTAGGGTTGAATATAGGAGGATAAGATGTGGCCTTTTATAAGTGAGGTGAGTGACACACATGTAATATTTGGAAATAAAAGAGTTTGACCACATTTTTCACATTTTAAAATGGTCTAAAATGGATTTTTATCAAAACATGGATACTATATTAATTATTAATATTCCAAATATATAATCAAATTTTTCAAATCCATTCATATAAATGAAACAAAATTATTTAAATTTAATCTCATAGAAAATAAGGGAAAACTTCCTTTTAAAGGAAATTTTATCAAAATATTATATTGATTTTATATAAAAACTAGTACTCCACCCGTTCATACGCACGTAACCATAAATTTAATCAGAATTTCAAAATGCATTAATAATTTGAGAACTGGTCAATAAAAATTAATAATAAACATGTTGAAATTACAATTTGGGTCATATTTCTTAAATATGAATAAGTAAAAGAAAACACTAAATTATGTAAAATGAAGTTGAACAGAAACTAGAGATGGAAATATAACATATTGATAGATTAAGTAGTTGAATAATTAAAACAAAAACATGGAAACATAACATCAACATGGAAATAACATCATGGTTCATTGTGTGCAAAAAACAAAACTCTAGACTATTATGTGACATTGAAGATTAATTACCTATTGCAGGGATCAATATAATTTTCTATGAACAGGAAAAATTGCTACAATAGAATTATATAACAGTAGGTACAATTAGAATAATTCCACTGGAAAAAACAACTAACATATGTATATTCAGATGCATATATGTGACATGATGTTGAATTTCAGCCCCAAACCTAAATGATTGCTTCAAAATATACTCTTCTTTAATTTAAGGGAAAAAACATGATATATAATAAAATAGGATAACATTTTTTCTGGTACGCAACATGTATAATCAGAAAATTGGAAATCCGGAAACAAACATCAATATTCAGAAAATGGTTATTCTGTTTAATAGGAAATCTTGAAACAAACATCACTATTTCAATGTCTTGAAAATCACCTCTAAGTGACCTCATTAAATCAGTTACACATTAGATATCATGGTTAAATTTGAAAACAAATCTCGAGAAAATTAAAATGTAAACAAGAGTTGAATCAGTGAAGGAATGAATGTTTCTTCAAAACTTACACCACCTTAAGCTTTCTCTATAAAATCAGACAGCGGTGACAGTTCATGATCATCTGAATGTATGCCTTCTTCACTCATTACCAAGGGTGATGGGTTGTGGGTTTTAATGCTTTCTAGAATAGATCAATTCTAGGTACGCATAGGGGAAGTTGAATTTTTTTCTCTAATTAGAGAAACTCACCCATGCTATGCAGCTTCAGGAGAAAGCCATCAACCACCTTAGAAGACCTGACAACATGAGATTAAATCACTAAAACAGATGAAGACAAATTGAATAATATTGTAGCATGAGAATAAATATCACCATTATATACAATATTGAATTCTACCTATGGGACATCAACATCGGGATGATCTAGAAGAATATTGGATTTTTTTCACAAGCGACAATGATTCAGATGATGTACTTGACAAAATCAACAACTGTAAACAATATCATTTTTACATAGGCATCATTGATGAACATGTAAATAACAATGTGAATTAAAAATTAACAATATTTATAAAAAATATAATTATATAGAATTAATCCCATGAAGTCATGTATACAGAAGTGAAACATTATCATTTTTTTAATATAGAATTAATAAAATGAAGTCATGTGCACATGACTGAAATGGACTGAATTCCATTTATTTACAGCAACTACAAAAAGACTACAAACAACAACTACAAACATAAAGTCGTGTATATAGCAACTGTAAACAAGTTTTTTTTTGTTTTTTAATACATGGTGTAATTAATATATAAATGTGAGATTATTCAAAAATCTTATGATTATATTAATCTTTGAAATGAAATCATATAAAGTTTAAAAAATTAATGGTAAAAACTCATAAGAATGTCCTTAATAAGTGTCATATAAAAAATTCCATCCATATCATATCAAGGTTATGTAAATGTAACTCATATAGAGAAATGAAATGCATAGGGTTATAAGAGCAGGTTTGGTGAAATATGAAATCGCTACATATCTTTTGTCTTAAAATAAGGATATGAATATGGAGAACTTAAATGTAAATCTGAAACCTAGATCTTTGTACTTCCCATATAATTCATTCAACTCATTATAGTTTGAATTTGACAACCCACTACAATCAATGTAGGATAATTAATTATGTTTTTTAATTCCTCTAACATTCCATCTAATAACATCTATAGAAAGTACCACTTGTAAGTCATCAAAAAATATTAATAGACCATACCATTGGGAAGCAACATTGACAGTCAATAGGACCTTTCACTTGAAATCTTCAAATATCCACATCTTTTCCTCTAGCATCCTGCAGGCAGTAATAGAATTTTTTACACGTTGATATAATATAGTTCGGAAAAAAACATCAAAGAGATTCTATAACAAAAATTATTGATACAAATAAATTTCAAATTGTCCCAGGGCATCCATATGTTTTGGTGGAATAAGTATTCATGTGAAGTATGCATGCATATGGTTTTATTAGAGCTTGTGTTGGAATAAGAGGCCCAATGTCTAGGAAATGTGGTGAGTAAAATCAAATACAGTGAATATAAATGAAGTAAAATGAAAACAAAAAATACCAGGAAAAAATGGTAGATGTAAGAAAAAAGATCACAAGGAACACAAAAATGTAGGGACACATAGAAAATTTTAGGAAAAATGATGAAGGAAATAAAATAAAGAGAAAAAAATGGAATATTATATATCACAGTGAAACTACACATTTTAGCTGCTGAATTTGTAAAGCACCAACAGATATTGTATCAAATACACAAATCTTAAACCTTGAAAATGAACATAAATAATGCATCCCATAATGTGGAAGTACCAACTCTAGAAGGAGTGCCTCATTTAAAATGATCTAGAATATCTTCAATGACCACATTCTTGATAATATCTCAGGAATCGGGGTAGGACCCTAGGAATCCATTAGAACACGAAGCACTATATAGAATGATGTTTTTAATAGCTTCTTTGATTATACCTTTAGAATGGTATTGAGTATAAATTTTCCTTATCAGTCACGGCCATCAGGATGTTTTCGAAAAGGGTAAAATCCACATCCTCTCCATTGGACCCTCCCTTATTCATCTAATGAGGACATGATAGTAAATCAAAGAAATAAGACACTGCAAGAGGCCCAGTAATGTTGACATCAGGGTAGGACTCTCCAAGTACGATGTCTTTATATCCCCCTCCCTCATCCACAGAAATATGGATTTTACTTAGGTCACACTATCTCCATGCAAAAAATCATCCCCCAATCGTTCTCACTTGAGAGAAAGGGTAAGGGAAGCTTCATCATCCCATTGGTCCTGTAATATATTACTCAGCTGAACAATTTCTTCCTGAAGGAAATCTAAGATGATGTTGTGGCTTAATCAACTGTATTTCCATGTTGCAATGTATCCTTCCGGTCATCTATGATTTTTTATAAAGATCCACCCATGAATTACCCTACATGGAAGCCTTCCCAGAATCCATACCATCTCCTTGATTCCATTCACTTCCATCCACTGATTGAAGTAAAATAAGATTCAATAAAAATCACTCAAACCTTATATTAGAAGAAGATATTGAGAAATATTGGACAATATTCCTTCCATATGTTTGACAGAATATCCTAAAAAAATAGATATAACAAGAAGGTTTCCTTGGAATCAATCAAAACTGCTCCAGATTTTACTACTACCACATTTTTTGTTACAGCTTCTGTAATTCTTCCTTGAGAATCTCAGACCTAATAGGTTATTGTGTGAAAGGACTGAGTAAAATTCTTTCTTGGGATTTTTTATGGGAATCATCAATGAATTCCACTTCATCATTCATATCCCATAAAATCAATATATTAATATTAATTGTACTAAAATGCATGTAATTGGACACATTTAATTTTCTAGAAAAATCTTTCATAGAATATACCTTGAGTTTGGGTTCCCAAACTGCTAACATGGAAATCTTCTTGCTCTAGATCAATTCGAGATTATATTCACCTTTTTTGGGTATCCCAAACCCCTGGAGTTCAATATTATGGAGGAAATACTGATGTAGAAGGGGTTAGTAATGGAGGACTATAACATCTCTTTTTTTGGTTTATTGGAAAAAATCCTATTCTTTTGCATTGATGATGTCACGACACGATTGGGAGGGGATGGAGGACATCATCTTCCTTCGCGTACCTCGTAGTCGAGAATATGGGACATTCTCATATCTATTCAGGGCCATTAATTTAATGGAATTATACGAATCAATAGGCTCTTCCAAGGGAGAGGGTAAGATCCATGAACAAGATGCTCTAGAATATTAAAATTCACTTCAGAAAACCCTTCACGTGATGGAGAAGAAGAGGACATTGTTTCTGAATGAATCAGAGACCCAAGGAGAGTGAAAAGATTCACTTCATGAACCTCAATGCGGGAGAAATAAGAATATTTAGTATACATAATGAGAATTCATTCAATTTCATACAGTAAACAACATTTAAATGAGAATGAAACATATTGCTAGAAAAAAATGATTTTAGTGTGTACTTGAGAATGCATTCATAATAAAAAGGAACACCTAAAAATGTATTAATTATGTATTTGGGCATGCGATCATTAAAATGCGTCCATTATGAACCTGAAAATGAAAAAAAAATTGTATTAGTTATTACTTAGCATGGTGCCAGAACATTAAAGTGGGTAATCAAGTACATAAAATGAGATTGCAAATACAAAGCATAAGTAATTCAAAAAAATCATGCTACTATAGTTAAGTTATTACAACAAAATTACTATGAAAAAATATACGGATACTAGTATTAAAATTAAAATTATTAATGAATATAACTTTTCTAAAAGCTATACAAACTGCATTTAAAACAATGGAAGCAGAATAAAAGTAGGGATCAAAATTAACATCAGAAAAAAGGAAGAACCATTGAACTTAAAGACAGAATTAAATAATGTTAATAAAATTAGGATTTTTGTAATCGAAATGAACCTGGACAGAAAAATATGATCATATGAAGAAAAATCATGGATGGAAGAATGTAAAAAATCATGTATTTTGTGATTTGGAGAGAACATGTATCGAATGATGAGATGATACTTTATACAGATGATGATAGTGGAACATGTTCAGATCCACTTCAATTAGAGGTGTATGATGGTGGAACGAAGGGGAGTGATGCTGAGCAGGTATTCAAGCAGGAGGTCGGAGGTGGAGGCAGAGGGGAGGCGTGGGTGGAGGCGTAGCTAGGAAAGGGGATCGACGAGGGTGTCGACAATGGAGGTAGTCTCAAGAGGGTTCGAGGAGGGAGTCGGGGAGGGAGGTAGTGTGGAGAGGTGAGTTGGGATGGTGGTAGATAGGTAGGGACAGAGAAATCGAGGCGGAGCCAGAGCGGATCCAGAGCTGGAGGTGCGGATAGAGTCATGGAGGGAGAGGAAAGTCGTGGTGGGGGTATTGTGGGAGATAGATGGACATAAAAAAATGGAAGGATATGATGATAGATGATGAATATGTTCACTAAGAATCGTAGTTCGACAATGCTAGAGGGAGAGGAAACCTATAGTATAGTCGCGGGGAAGAGGTAGGGAGCACGACTTACCGCTGAACGCAGAAGGACGACGACGATTCCATGCATCATAGTTGGATAACGCGAGCGAGAGAGGAATCCTAGGGTATCATCAGGACGAAGAGGGATGGAGCGCAGTGAGAGTCGGGGTTGGACTGCTCGAGCAGGAGAGAAAACCTAGGGATTTATGCTTCGAAGATAGAAGGATCTGCAGTAGTCTTTGAACATGGAGGAAAAACGTGGAAGAAAGGTAGACATGGAGCGTGGAGCGATGATGAAAGGACACGTGTATTGAAGAAAAACCTAATATTAATATATATATATATATAGATTAAAAATAAAAATTATTAAAATGAGTTAAATTTTATCAATATGAATTTAATATAAGTAATTTTTCATTATAGAAAAATATAAAATAAAATTTAGAAATTATGAAAAATTAAAAATAAAAGGATGTTTGAAATTATTATTCAGTATTTTTCATTATTCCTAAAAAAAATCCCTAAATTCACCGTATAGAAATTTTTATATTATAATTTCAAAAATATAATTCAATTTTTTCATATAAATTTTATAACATTTTAAAATTAAAATTTATATTATGTGCACAATGTGTGACCAAATTGTCTTTAAGAATGAAAAGTACAGTTTCCCCATTAAAAAATTAATTTATAAATAAATTAATCAAAATTTATTTATAAATAATATATATTGATAATTTTAATAATTTATTTTAACTATTCATTCCATCCAATTGAACAATTTGGTTATAACTATATTATGGTCCATTTCAACTTCGGGTTTTTGTGTTCCATTATCTATCAAATATATTAAATATATTCTGTTGGTTATTAAACCTCGGTGTTTCATGTTAAATTCACTATAAAAAATTGTTTTACTTATTTTAAAATATATAGTTTTTATATAACATTTATTTTCAATCATTATGAATAATTATTATAGTTAATTTTTATTACTACTCTTAAGGTAAAATTTTCTAGTTAGATTTAAAATTAATGTTAATTGATATAAAAGTCATTATAAAACTTTAAATAATTTCATAAGATTAATATATTTCATCCATAGTAAGCATAAATTAAAAAATATGACCTTTTTCATTAATCTTGTATTTTGAAATTAATAAAATTTATATAATGGAAAAAAGTCATAAATGAAAAAATCTCGTTTTTAATATCTATAATATTTTGTGATAGAGGTAGAAAGAAATTACTTCTAGGTGTATATAGTAATTTAAAATATAATATGTATTTTAATCCTGATAATCTGTTTTTTAATTTTTGATTTGAAATATTTTCCTGAAAATCATACCCAATGCTGATACAATGCTAAAAAAAAGTAGTAGAAAAATCAGGTAAATAATTTTGGAAATATAATAATTATAATTTTTTGGTAAATTATAGTTTCCTATGAATTTTATTGATTCATATAACATATCAAGGATGTTTTTAATTGTTTTGTTGTAATTTATTTTATGTTTGGTTGTTTCCAATGTCAAATTAATATAATAGTTCAAAAAATGACATAAATGATATGGTTTAATTAAAAATGAATAATTGACTGATTAAAATTAATAAATACACGATATTCAGAAAAGTGAGTGAGATAAGGTTCTATATATCATCCATGATCCATTAATGGGTAATTTTTTTCTTTTATAGTAAATTTCAATACCCCAAATTTTTTAAAAATATTAATATGTCTATTAGGTCAAAACGGTTAGAGAGAGTTAAAAAAATAAATATTGGTTGAATGAATCAAAAAATATCTAAATTTTATTTTATGAGATCATTTCATCTCATACTAATCTTTTAATTTAAATTTTTCTTATTGGATTCTTTTTTAAGGGAAAATTTTTATAATAATTGAATGCATTAATAAACTCAAAGGGTGTCCCTCCCCGGAATTATAAATTGGAACATCTGCTCCTCTCCTCCTCACATATTTTGAGCACTCTATATCAGATAATAAATTCAAAAATTACATTCCTTATATCCATAAAAAAATCTTATGTTAAATTTTTTTTATTACAAAACCAATATAGGATGGATTTATGTTTAGTCCAAATAGTGTTTTCTAAAGAAGGTGTATATTTATTAACCAAGAATTTTCTTTTATTTTTCTTATTATAATTCCCTCTTATATTTTACAAACATTATAAAATAATGAATTTTTTTTAAAATATACTGATATATTTTATATTAATATAATAATATATACATGTCTCATTAGTCCAAAAATGGAAAACAAACCCATCATTCATGTGTACGATGAACTACAGGCTTACGAACATATGTAACTTATTTTCTACAACCACATATAATCGATGGTTATAATGATATAATAAATATATATATATATATATATATACTCATCAAATATCTTACATTATTTAAATATAATATATAATCTATTTTTTTATCATTCCATACATTGAAAAATGATCGTGTCGTAATGCATTCATTCTAACTACCGCTATATAAAAAATATGTTATTCAATTTTAATCACTGTATCATATAGATGGTGTAAATAATTGAATATAAATATTTATTTTATAATTTTTGTTATAATTATTATTATATAATAATACTCTAATACTTACCTTATTCCCATTATGATTAATAAAAAATGATAATGTTACTTATTGTTACAAACAAACCACAATCATCATAATTGTGATATTGTTCATTTTTCATATTCATATTTTATGGTGGTTTTTAAAATTATCGTAGATATATAAAAATGATAATTATTTAATGATTATTTTTAAGGATACAGTAAAAAATTATTTATTTAACCATAATCAACTTACTAAATTGATTTTGGACACGTGAGCTAATTATTTTCAAAACCTCCATCAGGAATTTGATATATTAATTAATTTTATGTTACACAGTATTAAGTGAAATAAAAGGACAAATAAAATTGGAAATAATTTTATTAAATTAAATAATTAACATCAATTTTATAATTAGGATGAAAAATAATGCACATGATGAGTGAGACTCGAGTTAAGGGACACATTAACTTCAAACATTATTTTAAATGTTTTAAATATATATTTAAATATACTGAATCCATATATTAATTTTTAGAATTATTTTATGGATGAGGATATATAATTAAAATGAAATTTTATTTTTAATTTCAATTTATTTATATTTTTTTAAATGGTTATATTTTTATGAAATGGTATGACTATTTACAAAAGGGAAAAAGAATTCTATATTTTAATGCATAATGTGGTAATGAATTTTCCATCCATTGAAACCATTATTTAATAGTTTAAATTAATTATTGGATTAAATATTTTATTCAATTAAAAATTATGCTTCCCAATGATCTACATATTTTTAAGAAAGGTTTTTAAATAGAATGGATAATTAGATAACTTGAGAAGTTTATCATATGGGTAAATGAAATTTTTTTATAAGTATGGAATATTTTTTCTATTTTGATAATATTATGATTCTTGGGAATTGTTTTTATTGATTAGTGGTAATATTATAAAAAAATATGGGTGCTTATATTATGAACAGCAGATTTGTGGTTTAGTTTTAAATCATTGATGGGTGTTTATATTATAATCCAATAATGATTGGGTCTTTTATAGACCTCATATAAATTTTGTAAGGATTAATTTTGATGGATAATTATGATGGAAGATGTATGTATTGGTCATTACTTTAGTAAGAGTGGTATAAAAATATATTTCACAAGTTTCCTTCATGAATTATGTGTTATTTCTATAAATGTTTATGAAAATCGTATTGTTTCATAGGTTAAGATGATGATACTACATTTAATGGAACGTATTTTGTACTTATTATGGGTGAAAATTTTAACTTTTTGAAAAAAAATCATTACTTTCCCATGATTTCAAATAAACGTTAATGATTTCAATTTCTCCCTTAAGATTTATTATGAAATTATTTTTGGAAATATTTTTTCATAAAATTTGATTTATTGGGTAATAAAGTTTTTATTTTGAGTATAAACATTATTTTAATAAAGAAATTATATTTAATATTCTTGGGTAACATGTTTATTTCTTTCTTATTATCTTTATGTCATTGAGATTTTTTTGGAAGCTCAATGTTTTAAAAATATTATCAATGGGTTTAAAGGATTAATATGTATAATGATGAAGTAAAGATGAAGAATTTAATGATATTTCATGAAATAAAAGTTATAATATTTTAGAAGTCTTATATTTTTTGTAAAAGGGATACTAAGCTAAAGTGTCCACCTTGTAATGTAATATTTATTCTTGTAAAAGTGATGGAAATTTTTTTAAAACCCTAAAAATAATTATCCATATCATTTATGAATGTTATTTCCAGACATAAAACTCAAGATTATGTATTATTTAAATGTCGAGTCCTTTTGGTTGGTATCATAGGAATGGATTATATAATTTAATAGGTTAGGATAAATTAAGTTAGCATACATAAGAGATTGCAATTTATAGTTATCTATATACAAAATTTTTATATTACCATGCTTTTTTATCTAAGATATATTTTTTCATAATGGTTCATAATAGAGGAAAAATGATCCTAATGTAAGAAGGAACATATGTAATAACCCATATGTCACCAGTCCCTTACTTTTTGAATATCCAAATTTTGATGTTTCATAGGAGCTCTTAGTGGCTCACTTCATGTGTGTTCTAAATTTCAATTTTTTCTTCTGCATGTCAGTGCATTGGCATGTCAGTGCATCAGAAGGTATGTGTGTTGAAATGTTAGTGTTTTTTCTTGTCTTTGTGTTGGTATGTCAGTTAGTCAGATTCTCAGTGTATCGCTGAGTCAGTGGCATCAACATCTGTGAGTAAGAGGAATCAACATCGGTGAGATGAGGTTATTGGTGATGATAGGTCCGGTCATCGGTAGGTCATGGCATCAGCAGTTTGTGGCGTTGTTAGGTCATTTTGGCGGTAATTCATATTGTCGGTAGCTAAGCATCAGTGACTTTGTGTTGGTTGGTCACGTTGGTAGCTCACTTGTCGGTGGCTCAACATTCGCGACTCACCCATTGCTGCGACATTTTTGGTTTTTTATGTTCTTCTAGTTTTACTTCACTTACAATTTATTTGATGTATACTATGTTAAATACATTATTAACACATTTTTTAGTGAAATTTCAAAGGTTATTAGTTGTATATTTAAATATCATACCATCATTGGGAATTTGAGATACTCAAACAGCAAGATCTTGATCAAAATCCCACATTTAATGACTTTATGAATCCATTATTCCATTAAAATATGATATGGATCTTCAAAGGGGAAATTTTCCCTTCTGAGAATTTTTTTCATCCCTTCTTGGTTTTCAAAGATCCTTTCCCCCAGATGATTCATTCACTTATGCTAGAGCTCCTCTTATTCGGTATTCTTATAGATCTTTCATGCAACTCACATGATCCCATATTCATGGCTTAAGAGGTAACTCTAATCCTTTTATCATCCAGGTATGGATTTATTTTTCTTCTCTTTAACTATGAATCATGTGGGGTGGGTACTAAAATGAATACTTGTGAGGAATGGATGAAAATTTTTCATAGAAACAATGAATAGATAAATCCTTAATTTGATCAAAGTTTACATCTATAAATAAATTAATGGATAGGGAGTAGTTTGATGTTGATCACATGTTTTATTTGTTATATTTGATTCAGTTATGGTAGACGTGTCTATATGCCTCTTGAAAATCATTATCATTGGTCGTCTTTGCTTGTGTACTAATGATGTTTTGTTTTGTTTTGTTTTGATGCTTTGATAAATGAACATAACATGTAAAATATCTAACCACATATACATGGTTAAATAAACAGATTCCCTAGGATCAATCTTATTGTTTTATCACCCCAGTTATAATTATTTGAAATCAGAGAACCTCTACAGGTTAAATCAGAATGTATATACACTGTATTGATATGTGTGGATGATTGTTTTGTTCTGTTGAGTTTTGTGAGAGATTGTGTGAGTTGTGTGACACTGCAGTTGGAAGAAAAATTGTGGGTACAAGGTTGGATAGAGGACTCAGTTTCATGATATGTGTATGGTATGTGTGTATAACATGGTTTTTGGTAAATATCAGTTTCTTATGGCTTTGGATGTGGGGCAGTACATGGGGTGTGTTGGTATCCCTATTTGAGAGACTGATTGATTGTGGAATGGATGAACTTATAGGAAGATGAACTGCCTTTGTTATGTTGTGGTCGTGAAGAAATGTTGGTGTAGTGGAACATCAATGTGGATATGGACTAACAATGCATTGGGACTACATATGGGTTTTTCCTTGGTAGTGTTCGGTGGCCTTTAGCCTTCTGAGAACGGTTTCAGATGTTATTGTTGTTAGTTTCCACAAATTGTGCTGGAAAAAATTAAATTGAAACCCCTTAATTAATAAATGGTAAGTGATTAAATGAAAAATGGGTTATGATTTTGTTCTATTTTGGTTATTCATGTGGTTATGCATATAGGGTTAGAAGAAAAGTTGGTTTTGTGGGTTGGTTTCTTATTTGGAAACACAAATGTTGGGATGAGTGGTTGCATACCGATATATATATTACAAATTCCTGTGATTTATATTTCCACCCCACCCATATTGAGTAATATGTGTCGAACACCACCATTTCATGGGGGAGGATGGCTTTCCCAACATTCTAGTGGGAGGATGGATCTATGTATATTGAATTTATTCCACACTCCCTCACTACGGGAAAATTTACATCTACCCACAGTTCAAAACTGTGGGTGTATCCCCCAAGACCATGGGTATTGGATTGACCCACGGTTTTGGGAACTATGGGAAACTAAGGCGTCGGGAGAGCTCCAAACCCTATACCCACGGTTTGGAAAACTGTTGGAATAGATTTTTTCCACTGTGTCATATAATTATACACATATTTTTAGAACCATGGGTATATCAGTAATTCGCACTATTGTAGAACTGTTGGAATAAAATATCAAAAAAAGATAAAACTAACCCTTAATTGTGCATAGTAAGATTTGGTCCAATGACCTACAACATAAATAGTGATGGCATAAACAACTGGGAAACTGAACATATTTATATTCATATATGTACATCTAAATATATATATTAGTAAATACACTTAATATTTGATAAAAACAGGATATAGAGAGTAGATACCTCAAACAACTACTCTGAAAGAGACTGTCTAACCGACAGAGCTGTGATATTGTCATGTATATGTATTTCTATCTATGTTATTATATTAATTCAGACTTCCTAAATAGAAAAAATCATGTAGAAAGTTTCAAACTCACATATTTCCATGGCGGCTAAAGTAAAATATCACTAGTCCTAGAAGATTTAATAATTTTTATTAATAAATATTATGTTATATATATATAAAAAATATGTTATATAAAAAAACTGTAACCAATGAGTTTTGATGCCGTGTCTATTCTCCATATCTGTAAAACCTCACTAAAACTCCAATTATAAATGTAGTAACATTAAAATATTTTATATTGTATATAATCTTTCTCACTCAAAAATTATGGGACCCTATACCCATGGTTTTCTTTAAATTGTGGGTATAGGTGGAATCAATACACATAGTTTTCCTAAATAGTGGTTATTGACTTATATACCAATGTCTATACAGACAGTTATTGAGAATTGTTGGTATATATGCCTCCTATACCCATAGATCAATGTAAACCTTGGATATAGGATTATATTCATATTTCTTTACACATTGTTCATGAAAACTATGGGTATTGATGCCACCTATACCCATTGATCAACGTAAACATTGTGTACAGGTTTTCCTACTGTATTCTCGTGCAATGTTTTAATTTTCCACGCTTACGTGGGTACCCTATACACAGAGCTTAGCAAGAACCATGGTTATAGGTTATTATATGTCACCTATACCCATGGTTAATAATAACCAAGGGTATATGTGAGTCTATACCCACGTTTTTTGAAAAAATGTGTGAATTGACTCATTTTCTAGTACCACGTCTTCTGATTTCTTACCTCTCGAGCATATCTAGACATGATTTAATGGATGGAGGCCTACCATGGTCCATGATTATTCAGGTGAGTGTTTTTTGTAAATTAGAGGCTTAATTTTTTTTAGGAATGGTTTTTTTCCCAAGCATCTTTGGGATGATGTATATTTGTATTCAGGCGAGTGGTGTGGTTGTTGTGGCCCAAATGCCTACAGGCGTGATTGTGTGTGGTCGTGGCCCCAGTGTGTATAGGAAGGTTGTTGCAGTGGGACTGTGTATGGGAATAGTTGTATCATCATGTTGTTATCCATTAAGGATGAGTAGTTAACTAGTGGGAATGTGGTGTGGGGTAACCAAATATTGATATGAATATACTATTACATTACTTGACTTGTGTTATTTGGTGAGTGTGGGTTGGTGAGGATGGGATGTTTAATATTCATTTTGAGGTGCTTTGGGGTTCTATTGTTTTTTGACAGTGACATTGCTATGTTTCGCCACTTTTTCAGGAGTGGATTTATTTTTACCACAGGGTATACTTGTATACTCTCCTTATGTATATAAAAATGTATTCATGTTTCTTGGAGGACATTTAGGACTGTATAGGACCCTAATAGCTCAAAGGCCAAGACTTTTTGTTTTTTGATTCGTAGTTTCATTTCTTTTGGTACTTTATTTTTTGTGTTTCATTAAACCTTTTATCAACATTACCTTTTAATATGCATGTGGGAATTGATTTTAGCATCACTTTTACTATTTTGTATTTGGAATTATTTGGGATTTACCATATTATCTCATAGTCTTGTTCTATAAAAAGGTAAATGGTTTCAATTTCTGTGCGATATTCTGTAATCTTGTTTATAGTCTTCACTCTTGGGCCTATTGAATGTGGGACATGAGAGTAATTATCTCCCTTTAAACTTGATGAAATAAGGATATGTTAGTTTGATCTTCTTTCCCTCATCTTGGATAAATACGGTAATTAAAAAATGGTATCATTGGAGGGTTTGAGGGATAAGATGGATTTCATAGTAATTCATATTGGGGATTTCATGTTATGGGTGGTAAATGGTGTTATGAAGCCTCAGTGCGTGAGATAGGCCAGGTAAGACTAACTAGGACCCGAGATTTTAAGGCCCCCAATGATCGAAAGCAGTGATTTGAGTCCAACTAAACGACCAACTAATGCCACACCTATTATAGGTTAGAGATGCTAGGAATGGTAGCTGAATCATAATGAAATGTGTTCTTGTGTTTTTTTTGTGTTTTAGGAATATAAAAAATGGAAAATTAAAAAAATTAAAAGAAAATTTCCCCACTATACAAGAATTGGAGTACCTTGATTAATTTTCATGATTTGGACCTAAAAGTCTCCCCCATGTGTTATGTGAAATTGTGACATTGTAGGTTGACCCGACTAATCAAAAGGGGACCAATCGAGTAGAGGAAGATGACCAGTGGAAGTAGAAACATCGTAATTTCTTGCAGCAGACTGTGGGAATGTATGGGGGAAGCATCTCAGACAAAGCAATGGAGAGTTAGATTGAGGGTTTGGTGATCCCTTTTAGCTTAATCCAGGATCCAAAAGATTAAAAGGATCCTCTGTTGGTTATCTAGATATGAGAAGTATCACGTCAGTGTTGGATGCTTTATCTTGGGGAGAGGAAGGGAATTGAGGTCTTGTGGGCTGACATTAAGAAGGAGTTCCATGTAGAATTCCATTCTTCCAAGATGAAGGATAATAACAGGTAGGAGTTACTCTCCCTCAGGTAGAAGAGTATGTCTGTGAGGGAATTGGTGATCAAGTTTAAGGATCTCATATTCTTTGCACTAGATCTCTTCATGGAAGAGGAGTCTCGAGCGAGACCCTTAGAGGAGGAACTCCAACATTATCTCCAATATGTTGTTACTCCTATGGATCTGTCGACATACATAGAGGTTAAAATGAAAGATGAGGTATTTGAAAGGATATAGTCTTTGGGAGATGTTCCACGAGAGTGGAGAAAGATGATTTCATCAAAGGGGAAAGACGTCAACAGTAGGTCACTGGCATCAGGGCCTTCCAGGTTTCCTCCAATGGGAAATAGGCCACAACAGTTCATGTTTTGATCCGCTGGTCCCCACCAATTCCTTATGGGATAGGAAACAAGGTTCTTTATCGGTGGATTTCATGAACATATTTTGAACTAGTGACTAGTTCGAGTATTGTATATTTGGGGGGGGGGCATGTTTCGAACCCACCCCAGTAGCAGCGGTTGGGGGTCATGCCCTTCCAACAGTAGGGGCAGCGAGGACCCACTCCACCAAGGTTAGACGATGATGGGGGATGACCTCATGAAGATAATATGGGACCTCTAACAGGGTTTGGTTGGGGAGGTGTATGACGGATGAGGGGTATAGGAATTGGGTGTGCGAAGTTGCATTCCATAGTGGTAGTTGTTCTCACAGGGCCAGATGTTGTTCAAGGTATGATCATTCTGTTTAGTACCCTTGCATGTTCTTTTTTTTCATGAACTTTTCACTCATTTTTTGTACGCATTCTAACCCATACCCTAGCTATATACATAGAGGGACTTCCCATGCCCTTAGTGTTGAGTATGCCAATTGGAGGTTAGACCAGCCTATACGATGTTTTTCAAGGATGTAGACTGATGTTGGGGCCTCACCAGTCTTGTGGGGACCTTCTTCTACTATAGATGTAGCCATGGGATGTCCTCCTAGGAATCGACTAGTTGTTTTCTATTCGTATTGTTATCAAATTATTCTATTAAAGAGTCATGTTCTCATAAGTGGTTTGCTAGTGCATAACTTTCATTGGCGAATGGAGTTGTTAGGCTCGAAGATGGTGTGTGGAGTATCTTTTTCCCTTTCTAGCCAAGATGTTAGGGGAATCCACAAATACATATGTTAGAGAGGTTTTAGGGGGTTTTTAGTGAGTTCCTGGATGTCTTTGGAAAATAGGTTATGGATATACCCCTTCAACATGATGTTGAGTTTGGTATAATCTTATAACCCGATGCCCGTATGATTTCGATGGATCCCCATCGAATGGAAACATCTATGTTACGGTAGTTGCAGATTCAGGTTGATGACATGATGAATTGATGTTCTATTTAGAAAATATTGTCATAGTGGGGTGCCCCTGTATTGTTGGTGAAGAAGTCAGATGGTCGTCTAAGACTACGGATAGACTACTATAATGTTCATTGGGTGATGGCCAAGAACTGTTATCCCCTTCAAAGGATTGATGGTCTTTTCGAACAGTAAAATAGAGTAGGATGGTTCTCTAATATCAACCATTGGTCTAGATATCCTCAGTTGTGGGTAACAGAGGGTGACATCCTAAAGACTGGTTTCAGGTTCCGGTATGGGCCCTTTGGTTTCATGGTTATGCCCTATAGTGTCACGAATTCACTATCTGTGCTAATGGGACTCATGAAATCTATTTTCCATTACTACCTAGACCAGTTCGTCATCATGTTCATTGACGATATCTTGATTTTCTAAAGGAAATTGAAGGAGCACACTGGGCATCTAAGGACTAACTTAGAGGTAATTTAACACTAGAAACACTACAAAAAGTTGTCCAAGTGAAAGTTCTAGACATGAGAGTTTCCCTTGCACAGACTTATGGTGTCTTAGTAACGAGTAGTGGTGGACCCGTCAGAGGTTGAAGCGACTGTTTCTTGTGTAGAACCCATGAATGTGGCAGAGGTTCATAGTTTCTTGGGTCTTGTAGGCTATTATAGATGGTTAGTACCTGACTTCTCATTAGTTGCATCTCCATTGAATGCTTTGAGAAGATAGATGAAGGCTTCGTGTGGACAGGTTAGTGTTAGGAATAATTCATATTTCTGAAGGAGAAGTTGGCCAGTGCCCCTGTGCATTGTTATATATAATAAGGGGTAATGTTTGGGGTGTTCTGTGACACTTATAGCCTAGGATTGGGATGTGTGTTGATTCATAAACAAAAATTAATCTCATATGGGTCCAGGAAATTACTACCTCATGAATTTAATTATTCCACCCATGATATTGAAAATGCAGCGGTCATGTTCATATTGATGTTGTTGTAGCATTACATCATCAGGGAGCTCTTTGTGGAAATCATAGATCAAACTATATTGAGTTATATTTTTTCCTAGTGAGGCCTAAACATGGGGAAATGAAGGTTGATAGATTTTAGTCACTAATATGAATTTTATATATCTTACACCTTTAGAAAGGGGAATTTCGTAACTCATGTCTTGATTAAGAAGTCACATAAGGAGGTAGTTTGGAAGTCCACAGATTCATGGAAGGTGATGGAGGAGTTGGATGCTTTGCACCTAGACACTGGGGAGGATAGTGGAAAATGTTATCTATTTTAATTAAAATTGCAGTATTACTTGGTTCAAGAGGTAGGAGAGTCTTATTTGGGATGGATATATGCTGAAGTGATGAATGATTGTGTTATGCAGAGTGATAATATAGAGGGATGGTCAGAGGATAGCCAAAATTTGATGTTGTTCCATGGGATGCTATTTTTCGAATCAGAAATGTGAGAGATAGTTCTCCGTGAGTTCCATAACTCACCCATGGTGGTGCGTTCATGAGTCACTAAGATGTATCGATGCATGAGGGAATAGCTTTGGTGCCCTAGGGTGAAACCTATAGTGGAGGAGTTTTTGGTAAGATGCCTAGTGTGTCAGCATGTGAATGTAGAGCACCATATTCCCAGTGGTCTGTTGTAGCCCTTAGATGTTCTTGAGTTCAAGTGGGATGAAATCTCAATGGAATCCATAAAATGACTACCCTGATTTTAGGGACTATGTGATTCTCTTTGGGTAGTAGTGGACCAATTGATGGTGTTAGATTACTCATAGTTGATCAAGGAGACGAGAGTAGTGGATGCCTTATAATAGAGGTACATAAATGAAGTGGTATAGATCCATGAGGTTCCAAGATCCATTATCTCATATTTAGATAAAAATAATATTTCAAGATCTTGGAGGGGATTTCAACATGATTTTGGAACCCAGTTACTCCTTAACAACACTTTCCACCCTTAGATGAATGGGGTGAAACAGCGGATTGTCCAGACGTTTGAGTTTGTGTTGGGACTGTGTCATGGAAACCAGATGATCATATTTATGACACTTTTCCATGATAGAGTTTATTAAGAATGAAATAAATCACTCCATAATTGGCATGGAATGCTTATAAGCCTTCTACGGAAGACCTTGTCGTTCTCCTATGTGCTATATGGAGGTAAGGGAAGTAGCCCTCCTTGGACCATAGGTAGTGTAGAGCACAACTGAGAAAGTTCAACAAGTGCGTGAGAGGATAAAGGTGGATCTAGACAGAATTAATTCATTATAATTTCATAGGAGGAGGACATTAGAGTTTGAGGTTGGGGACCACATGTTATTAATTGTATCCCCTCGGTGCGGATAGCGAAGGGTTGGACGAGGACGCATGTTTTCTCTCAGGTTCATCAAATCTTTCGAGGTGCTGTGAAGAGTAGGAGTGGTGGCATATAAGATAGAGTTTCCACATCAGATGGAGAGGATCCATGATGTCTTCCATGTATCGCAGCTCTATCAATATCTAGATGATGACTACCACCACCTATAAGAGGGAGAGTTAGATATAGAGGATGACATGATGTTCACGGAGTGAACGATAATGATTGAGGATCATGAGTAAAAGGTAATTCATATAAAAAACATTCCTTTGGTTTTTGTGTTATGGAGGCATAGTGGCCTCTTGGAGAGTACTTGGGAATGGGAGGCATAGATTCCCCCTATTACTCGAAGCTGTTCCGATTTTCTCTTGTTTTTTCCATGTACATTTCTTTTTATATATTATGTTTGACCTCACTTGTTGTATGATATGTTTTTTTTCCCACCGATTTTTTTATGAAATTTCTTGAATATAGGGATAGGAGGACCTGATCCCAATTCGAGATGCATTAATCTGGTTGTGATTAAACTTGTGTGGGAAAGATAGTGCCACCCCAAAGCGGATAGTATCTTGACTCGGATAAAGGAGCTCCTTAATCCATGTGTATTAATGTTGTGACATTTGATGCCTGTGTGGTTACATGGGGGAATAGAGAAGTAATGTTTGTAAAGTTGATAAAGTTATATATGAAAATGTGGTTTTCAAATATGTCAAGGTCTTCACATGAGATTTAGAATAACTCAAGGTGGTTTAATCTTAAGAGATATATTAAGGTATGGTTGTAATGAACACTACCTTCGTGGAATGTTTTGAGATTATTTGGGACAAGAAGAGTTTGAGAGGAATATGATGTAATAAACCAGATTTCTCCAAGCCCATCCATTGATAAAACCCAGTGTTTGAGGTTTTCTGGGAGTTATTAATGACTCACTTCAAGAGGTTTCTAAATTTCCATTTTTCTGTCACCATGTCAGTGCGTCGGCATGTCAGTGTGTCGACATGTAAGTACGTTGTCATGTTAGTGTGTCATAATGTCATTGCGTCGGTCTTTCAATGCATCGGTGATTCAGAGGCATCAACATCAGTGAGTCATGGGTATCAACATTGACAGTCTAGGGCATTAATCTTAGTAGGTTAGGTCCTCGGTTGGTCAGGGAATTGGTATGTCGAGGCATCAGTTGGTCAATGCGTCGGTAGTCCATGATATCAGTAGCTCATCATTGATGACTCAAAATTAGTAAGTTGCTTCAGTAGCTCACCCGTTGATGGCTCAATATCGGTGACTCACCCATCAGGGACTCATTTTCGGTTTTTTCAATTTTTTTAGTTTCTCCCCTCTTACATTTTATTTAACATAAACCAATATTAAATCCTTGTTTTTGTGTTTTTAATGGAATATAAAAGGGGATTAATTGTATCATTAAATATCCTAACGTCTTGGGTGATTTGAGTTTCTCAAACCTCATGATCATGATCAATATCCCCCAATTAATATCATTTGTAATCTGTTTATCCTTTAAAATAGGATCTGGCTCCTCAAAGATGGTAGTTACACTTCTGAGTATGTTTTCATTCTCTATTAGTGCATAAACAGCCACTCCCCTAGAGAATTCCTGTAGTGGGGCTAGATCGCCTCCTGCTTGGATTTCGTGGAGATCATTCATGTGACTTGTGTGATCCCCTATTCATGGCTTAAGGAGAATATTCGATCCTTTGATCATCCAGGTAGGTATTTGTTTTTCATATATTAAATTTTGAATCATGCGGGGTTGGTATTCCAATGAATCCTTGTGACGAATAATTGAAAACTTTTCATATAAATAAAAAATTCATAAGGGCGTAATTTTATTAAAATATAACAAGGGTAAACAAAGTAAAAGGAAGAGAGTGGTTTGATGCTGATCATAGTTTTATTTTTTTTTCATTTATTCTGTTATAACAGTCATGGCTATATGCCTTCTGAAAATCATGGCCTTTGGTGGTATTTTCTTTCACACTAATGATGTTCTATTTTGTTGTGATTCTTTGACAAACAATCATAACATGAAAATAGGTCAACCACATATACATGGTTATATAAATGGATTCCCTAGGATCAAGCCTTATGGTTGGTCAGCCTAGTTATAATTAAGTGGAATTATATAGCCTCTACTTGTTAAATATGAATGTATATACATATTACTGATTAGTGTGGATAAGTGTGGCGTTCTATTTAGTTTTGTGTGAACATGTGTGAGTTGTGTAATGCTTATATTGGGAGAACGATTTTGGGCACAAGGTTGGTCAAGGGAGTCGGTTCCACTAGAAAAGGATATTATGTGTGTACAATAGGGTTGTGTGTAAATAGATGTTGTCATGGGATTTATGTGTTGGATGTTCACAGGGTCTGTAGGTATCCCAGTTCATGATATAGAATGATTATGGAATTGATGAAGTTATGGGAAACTGAACTGCCTTTTTTGTTTTTTGGATACAGAGTGACATTGGGGTAGTGGGACTGGTGTGTAGATATAGACATTCTATACAGTGGAACTACAGTAGGGTTTTTCATTTGTAGTGATTGACTTACCTTATCATTCTGATAACAGATGTAGATGTTGTGCTCTTTGTTTTCCTGATGTAGTTATAAAATAAATTAATGTAAACCCCATTAATTAACAAATGGAAAGTGATTAAATGGAAAAGGGGTTTGGATTGTGTTTTATTTTGTCTATTCGTATGGTTGTGCATATATGGGTAGAAGAGAATGTGATTATGTGGGTTGGCTGGTTGTTTTGAAACCCATAGGTTCGGTGGAGTGGTTGTTTAACTATATGTATATTTCATTTTCTTCTAATTTGAATATGCATCCCAACCCTATTGAGTACTGTATACCGAACACCACCATTTCATAGGGGAGTATGTCTTTCCCAATATCCTATTGGTAGAATATATATCTGGTTACTGAATTTATTCCTAGCACCATATTCTGTGTTCATACTACTCAAGCATATTTTTTCATGCTGTATTGAATTGAATCTTACTATATTCCAAGATTATTTGGGAGAGGGTTTTTTGTAGATGAGTTTCCTAGGTGTTTTCAGTCTTGGATTGTTTTCCCATGTGTATCTAGGATAAGGCCCATCTATCTTTGGGTGACTGGTTTGGCTGTTGTGGCCCAGGTGTCTACAGGAGGGACTATGTGTGGTTGAGGCATAGTTTTGTGCTTGATGGTTGTGGAAGTGGTACTATGAATGGGAATACTGGTGGCATCATGATTTTATCCATTAGGGATGAGCAGTTAAACAATGGGAATGTGGTGTCAGGTACTCAAATATTGATATAAATATACTATTACCTTATTGGATTGGTGTTATTTGATGGGTATTCTTAGATAGAGATGTGATGGTTTGTATTCTTTTGTTGGAGGTTTGGGGTTATATTTTTTTCTCCTAGGGACATTAGTATGTTCACACACTTATTCTGGGGTGGATTTAGTTTTCCTAATTGGAAAATTTTTATGCACACCCTATAAATATGTAAACATTTTCTAGTTTCTAGGATTCCATTGAGGACCATGATGGACCTTACTATCTCGAGCATGAAGACTAGTTTTTGTTGCTAAATAGTTTTTTTTACGTTACATTTGGAGTTTCATTGTAACTTTTATCAGCTTTACATTTGAACATGCATCTTTGAATGGATTTTGGTATGACATATACTCTTTGGAAGTTGGTTTTTTGGGGATTTAATATCTTATTTTGCGATCTTGTTCTATAAAAAGGATAATTCCATCCATTTATGTGTGATATTCTATACCCTTGGCTCTTGTCTCCACTCAAGGGCCTATTGAAGGTGGGATTATGGGTTTATTATCTCTCCTTCATCTTAGATAAGGAAGGGTCTGGCAGTTTTTCGTTCCTTCCCTCATCATGGAGAAGGTTGGACATGACAACATATGGAAAACTATATTTTGAAATCTAAAACATAGAGTTTCTTCAATTGGAACATAGTAGTTTTTTCCTATGATGTGTCATTTGATGTAGACTATAAGAGGATATGTTATCTTTTAAATATACAATAAAAATATACCATAGTAGAAACTTCTAATAGTGGTTCATTTTATGAGAGAATATCCTCCAACATTTATTTAATCTTTGGACCAAGTTGTAGAGACCCCAACCCCAGTTGTCCTGATCCATTATCTTACATTATTACATCGACTTAAATGCTTGGAATCAAATCCCAATGTACAAATCAGTTTATTAGTTATGTAGAGGGATATTTATACCTGATACTCATTTTACATTGGGAATATGAAATAAAACATAAAACATAATATAATCAAATAAACTTCCTCCTTACAGTCTCATTGAATGATTTCTTCATTATATCCAGAGTAATGAAACAAAATAAAGGTGTGAAAAAATGATCCTTAAGGGTTAAGTAAAATGAATTATATCATGAATAAATAAGAATAATATACATGGAATGGTTAATAATTGAACAAACATAAAATTTAAATAAATTAACTATCACGGTGAAATAATGTGTGAATAGTATTGAAAGTTAAATAACAGAAAACACATGCTACATAATCAATAAATAGAGAATACAACATATTCAGAGATAATATTATGGATAAGACCTCATGGATATTAATATAAATTAATTTTAAATTATGTAAATGATTAATTATTTTATTTTATGTTCCAATAATAAGATTCCCCTACCATCATGATCTATCATCAAGAGAGTTTAAAACTGCTAGAAAAAACCATATGATTTGGCCCTAGTTTTTCTCATATAAAATGTCTGCACATCAAAGGGATATCTATAAAAGGTCCCCCAATCATATTTTCCTGTCCAAAGAATTAATAATATATATAATAATCTATTTATTTCATGAATAAATATTTATTGTCATAAAATATCAATATTGAGCGATGTATATAGATTTATCAATATTTCCTCAGTAAATCAAATAAATGTCAAAGGAAAAACATTTTGTTCAAATGTTATATGTCCTTGGAAATAATAATTTCCATTATTAAAGAATTTTTAGTATTAAAATAATTGTAATTTTAGATGGAAATTGATCATATTATTATTATTTTTCCAAGAGAAAGGTAAGAATCAGAAAATAAAGTGAGACTGTACAATAACTCTGAGAACATTGTAATTTTTTGGTCAAATTACCTTGGATTGAATAAGATAAATTTATATACAAAATAAAATTTTGTGTTAATGAATCATGATTTTTCAAGTCTATGTTTATTTATATACACCATATAAAATAATTTTGGATCATAACATTATAATATTCTATAATGAAGGGGAATTGTGTTGAAGACCCTTACCTCAGACATCCTTTTGGTTAAATGTTATTAAACATTATTTATAGTGGTTATAAACATGTTATTAATTTTTTTAAAAATATAATTCCATATAAGATCCTTTTATAACATCTTATCAAAAATTCTTTAGTCATTTTATTATTTTTCATAGTTTTCTTTATTAATTGCCCTCTTTTTTTATTCATGTGTTGTTATTAAATTTCTAGTTCATTATCATGTTATATAGATATATCATATACAAAATAGTAATAATTTTATAAATATAGTATTAATACATTAATTATAATTTAAAAAATAATAATTAAAATGTTTATGAAAAATGATGTATGTTGCGATCATATAGATGGTTGGTCATACATATTCTTGAGTAACATATACAATTTTCAATGATCATTATAGAAAGGGTGTAGGTGATCATTTATATTTAGTTAGTTATCATAGTAACACAGATAAAAAATTATATCATTAAATATATATATATTTTATCTATGTGTTGTGGTGATGAATGGAGTGTCACTTCTCATCATGAAGGCGATAGTCCACACATAGATGAATGGTGTTATCATCATCAAGTGAGTGAAAGGTAATAAAGAAAAATAATCATTTAATTCTAAAAATGATAAATATGTCATGAATATAATCATTATGTCATTTAATCACAAACATTTATTAAATTTGTCTTCATCACATTTCATGTAAATTAGTAGTGAAATACGAATTGTATCTCATCAAAAACTAGTAGTCCACTATGTACAAAAGATATGTAATAGTATCATCTATAGAATATATAGAAAAAAATTAAATATATGACTTAATAACTCCATAAATATAATTATTTTATAAATATCGTTTGTATATATTTATATATATATATTATATACCTCAGTATACCCAAGTATGATATGTGGTAACGTAAAAATGAATGACATTAGTTCAGGAGGATGTAGTCTTGAGCAGAAATGAATGATGATTTTTTTACCCATTTTATAGTTGTAGAGATGGTTTTAGGTCATTAAATTACCTAAAACATTTATATATATAGGAAACTTTTTTTAATAATGGATTAATAATAATTTAAAGAGTTGGAGAATGAAATAAAACAGAAAACCTCATTGAAGAACATTACTTATTCTTCAGTAAACTCCTTTGTCATGCACCAAAACAATTACTAGGTTTTATTTTTCCCAAACAAATTATTATAGGATTAAAGTATGGTATTTTGGAAGTGATATAGGTAGGTATTATCTTCAGAAAAATTAATAGAATAATATTATATGAGATGGTGTGGCCTTTTATATGTGTGGTGTGTGGCACACACGTAAATTTTTAAAGGAAAATGTGTAGCCATGTTTTTACAAGAAAAAGGATCCAATATGGAGTATTATTGAATATTATTCAATATATCATTGAAATATTGGCATAAAATAGATTTTAGAAATGTTTTTATATTATTTTAGATTTTTTATTATTTGTTAAAGCCCCAAATAAATCCATTTTTACCATCATCTCGATAATTAATTTATTTTTCTTCAATATTAATTTTGGTAAAAAGATATCTAGAACATATTAAATAATATAAATTATTCTGATCCAAATATAAAATACATTTTTTTTAATTCCATTCAATGAATTGGTTAATTTTACTTTATAATTAATCATGTAAACACGACGATAAATAATTATTTTAAAGAAAAATTATCCAAAAGATTACAACGTTTTTATTTCAAAATTATATATGAAAATTATACTAACAAACTAAATAATATTAATTTATTTAATAAATAACTAAAATAACATTAAAATCTATTCAAAATAAAATATTAAAATATCAATTACTTAATGAAAATATATGTTTTAATTAAAAATATGTATTATACACAATTCATCAAAAATGATTATTTTAATAAAAAATACATACAATTAACCCAAAGATAATTTGGTATTAAAAATTAAAAATAGATTTTCTTTTCCAAATAAATTTTCTATATTTAGTAATAATTAATTTTAAATTATTTTGGCCATGAGCAACTAAAATATCTATTATAAAAATATATATTTTTTTCAAAAACTATTTGTTTTTATTTCAATGGATTATTATTTTACTCCTAATATATAAATAACCAATGAATTTATTTTAATATGTATAATACTAATAATTTTTATAAATTATATATTATTATTCATAAATTTTAATTTAATAACTAGGTTCTGCTGAATGAAAATTACATTTTTTTAATCCAACACTTTTAAGTGAATAGTGAGAAGCATGTGTTCATCTAAAAAAGTAAATAATACAGTCATTAATTTTTAATGTATGCCTATTAGAATTATACCCTCTGAATAATTTCTAAGAGATATTCTATATCAGGGTGTTCGGTTTATCCATTATAAGATCTTCAAACTGAAATGTCAGCTTATTCCAGGATAGGATGTACTCTTCTAGATCGATATTCCCACCGTTGAATCCACCAACTAATAATATTTCTTACTTGTAGATCCATGTATATTTCTCCTCGTTGAGTGTAATCCTTAAAGACACCCCCATAATTGTAGTGTATTCTTCTTCAGTATCATTGATGGAAAAAAAATTCAGCAGAACATCTTCCAAGATGATGATAAATTCCAAATATTTCTTGATGGAAACATCTAACATTACCCAGTTATCCTCAAAATAATAATAATTAATAGTATCCATTTTTAATGAGAGTTATCTTGATTGAGGTACTTGAATTCCTTGACATCACTCTTTCTTAATATCACAGTTCTGGTAGTCATGTCTCTTGGTGTATTGGATCAGTCCTTCCACAACCTTATTTTTGGGGGGTTCTATATTTGGTAGTTACTATTAATCAATTTTGACATCCCTATTGTGAAAATATCAATAAATGAAACTTTATTTGATTTTAGTGCTTCCAAAGGAGATCTACCTGTCTCATTTATAAGAATCTCATCGCTCAAATCCCTCAAAAGCATCACTGAACATACCGGCATATAATTCCATTCCCCAATAATTGTGGTTGTACTTTAGTGTCCTTAAAAACCAAACATAGTGATTCTACGTCATTGATGTGAACTTCATGGGCCTTGGATTTTGACTTCCATAGCAAATCTAGTTTCCATTATAAGTATTTAATGAGGGTAATTATTTCTCCCTTTCTTATTTCCTTTCTAAATTTACCTCCTCTTCTAACTAGGGATACTGATATCATGGAATATATCAACAGATTCAGCATAAGTATGACCATTAGACTCCTCATTGGGATCATATTCAGATACTCCTTGACCATCAAAGGGCACTACACCATTTATTTACTACTCCAAAGTAGTTTCATCATTCACCAGTCATGTAAATCGATGGCCAAACACAATACATGGAATCTATTTCCCTGTAATCAATCTCATACTTTGTGTAACCATCACTCGCTCACTACTACCTCCATTTGAGCCACATTCAATAAGAACGAGCGTGGGTTCGCCCCACCTCTTCATTGAATCCTAAAGGATTTTCAGTGTCATCAGGTACCACTATGCCTTCAATTCCAACACCCATGTCCACTTTATTATCTTTTCTAACTTTTTACCCTATATTTGACAACACCAATCCACGATTCAATCTTCCAAAAAAATAGTAAACTCTCAGGCTTGAATGTGTAAAAAAATATCATGTTTAAGGTGTCATGTGATTCCCATCATAGCCATGATGATTCTCTATCAACTCCCTGCCATCTTGGAATTGATTCACAAATTTAATACCTAAACCAGAGGAAACACTAGTCTACAAAACCTCAACCATCTTCGGGTTTAGCTTCTTACCCCTACAGATTTCCAACTCAAGCCCCATTTTCAATCATCAAGAGTATTAATCATACCATGATTCATACAAGACCAAATATTTATACCTAAAATCATCATCAATAGTAATAAAAATTATTTCACCCTATGTATAGCGAAATCCATTTCCACACAGATTCCTGATGAAAAAGGGGGACACATTTCCCCAGTCAATCAATTAAAGAATGGGTACTGACCAACAAGATTTATATGAATACAGATAATATATGTATTCTATAATGGAAGCATGAGTTCTCAAAAACATACACATAGAGGTGTGGTCAGAGAATCATGTTTCATGTGATAGTTATATGACCATCTGAAAAGGAAAAATCCTGAACCATCCCAAGATCGTGGAGTGGTCGACCATGCCAAACCAGATCTTTTTGGAAGAAAACCAGATCATGATTTTCATGGAGTCAAGGAGGCCCACAATAGCGTTCTCTTATCAACCCCAACAACCAAAGATGAATCGATCGAAAAATTCTATAGACAAATGTTGTTACATGAATCACGCTATCAGAGTCAAATTCGTCTAGGGGTATGAAAAAGGTCACTGATACTTGAAAAAATGATGCCAATATGGAAAAGTTTTTGTTTCAAGATCCTCTTCATAGAGTTTTAGAATTATTTCAATCTTTATTATTATATGAAACTATACTTTTTTTATTTTTTTATCTTAAAATTTTATTCCATTAGTTTCTCTTTGATAAATTTTAACTTCATCTCCTACTCCATGAAATGAATTTCTAAAATTAACCTTTTTGTGCATGGAGCATTGAAATTAAATTTTAACAGATTATAAGATTCAGAATAAATTTACTATAATATTCTACTTCCCATCACTAAAACCAAAATGGTTATAAAAATTTATCAAATAACACCAAATGATCATCATAATCCTTTACATAAACAACTAACCCTAAGGATCATCAAAATCTAACCAAATTTATAAGTCAGGTCACTATATCAAAATTATATTATAAAAAAATATAAACATTACATTAATGAAACATTAAAAATATGTGAATAAATTGAACACCATAATACCTTATAGAAAATATGTTGTCTTCTGAAAATAAAATCTCATGTTGTTAAATATATTCCATATATCTAAACATGTAGTAATCTATAAAAAATATAAAATAAACGCTAAAATTAATACCCAATTTTATGGTCACCAATACAATCCCATAAAAATATTATATTTTTATTATCTCTATATAGATAAAATATTAAAAGTTAACTTCTCTTAATCATATATTTTTTAAATTTCGACTTTCCAATGAACAAATTTTCTTATCACCATTCAACTCATCACTTAAAATCAATTAAAAATACCACTATAGTACAATAATTATATGTTTAAATATTAAAATAATCATAATATAATTAATAAAATACTTGTACTATATATTTCATAGGTCCAAATAAACAATAAAATTAATCATTCACTTTATTTGTATTAGTAGTATAAGCTTGACCTTGATCCCTTAGCTCTTACAAAGGTATATTCCCCTAGAGCATTGGGAATTCATTTGGGTTGTGCCCCATTTCATTATAGTGTAATAATTTCACATTATAAATTTCTTTCATTATCTATCAATCATGGGTATTTTGGTATTTCTATAACACTTTTAGAAAACTCTCATTCCCTTAAATCAAGTACCAGAGTGTTTTCATAGGTAATTATCACATTGTGGGAAAATCCTTCATTCTTTTCTCCCCATTATCTATTCTCTTCACTTCCATCCAATTATATTATTTTATCCATTCAAACCAGTAGACATGGGAATTTATCTCTCTATATTGAAAAAAAATAATACTATTTCATCATGTGAAGAAAAATTCTAAGAGACTAGTGACCTTCAGGGACATGGATTAATCCCATCATATAAATGCTTAGTATTGAACTATATTTTTTATATGTAACCCATAGATTACCTATAAATACATTTAAATGTATCTTCAGACAATATGAAAATTTCATCTTCCTTTTTCATTAATCTATGTGACATATTATTTTTTGAGTTTCATTGATCATAAAAGAAATATTTGTTATAGAATATATAATTATAATATTTACAATTCATAACGTTTATTTTCTCTTCCTAAATTTTATTTGGACCAATATCCACCATTCAACAACATCACATTTGAAAAAATAAGTTATAATTGGAACCCTTTAATTTTCACATCATTCAAACGCCATAAATATCTCTTCCAAAGACTTAAATCAATACTCTTATACCATGGTCTTAATAGTCCCAACAAATTATGGGAGCTTTTATCACGTAAAGTGAACCAATATATGGGTATCTCACTGTGTAATAGGTTTATCCATTTAGAAAATGTGATTTTTAATAACATTATTAAATATATCCTACTATATAAAAATTTTCTCAGTTTTAATACCTTCTATATTGGTTTCATTATTTAGTCAATCTCTATACTAGCCATGAGTATTAACCCATTGTTACGTCATACTCCCATTTCTATAATATATTATATACTGGATTTCTCATAGGATTATGAATTTTAAATCCTGATGCTTAATTGTAATTATAGCATAATACATATAATAGATTAAAAAATTAATTCATAAAAATATTTTTATTAGGGGATGTCATTATTTAAAAATAATTCATAATGGTTTGTAAGTAAAATGTGATTTATTCTAAAAATAGCACTCAAAAATTTCAATATAGTCTAGACCAAGTCCACTTATAGTATCTAGGTAGGTAAGTATTTCGTGGAAAACTAACATAATATATTCCTTACAGAAACATTATAATGTTCTTATATATATAGAATTGTTGTCTATCCTTGGGTTATGTTATGTAATCAATGTTTTTTTGTATATTGTTCTAAAGGATTCTAATAAACATTCCATGATACCAATTGTTGTAACCCCAAACCTAGTATCCTAGAGTCATTTTCTTGAAATTTAATATTGGCATTGATATAATGAATCAAATACCAAAGGTCCAATCAATTTAGTCGTTTTGGAGGGAAAAAATATGTGACAACAATTTTTCATTTGGAATATAAAATAAAACCTATTATATTAAAATATAAAATGAAATTCCTTATTAAATGAATTAGATTTTAGAATCATGGGAATAGAAACCAAATATGGGTGAGATCAACTACTAAGTAAGACTTATGTTCAATGGAATTTATTATTAATAAATATGAATCATAAACACATATAAGTAAATAGTTGTACACACATTAAATTTAAATAACTTGAATATCATGGTAATATAGAGTGTAGTGAATATATTAAGGTAAATAACTAAAAAACATTCAATTTAATCAATAAATTGAGAAATAAATGCATTCAAAGATAATATAATAGAGAAAACTTCACAAATAATGAGATTGTAGATTTCCTAATGATAGAAATTATTCATTATTATATGTCAAATCTCATGAATACGATACCTATACAATCATGATTTAACCTAAATATAGGTAAATGATACTGAATTTGAACCCTCCTAACTTGGCTAATGGTTTTGTCTCATGACAAATGCTGATGCATAGAGGGGATATCTATATCCAGGAATCACCCATATTTTTTCCCAAATCATTAATCATATATTGAATAATAAAAATAATTCATTAAGTAATATTTTTTATCATTAAATAACCACATTGATTATACGATATATATTTATCAATATTTCCACACCCAATTAGATAACTGTCAAAGTAACACTATATGTAAAAATGGAATATGGTTTAGGAAATAATCATACATTTATAAAATATCGTTGATATTTATTATAAATGTAATTTATAATGAAAAAATATTATATGAAAATGACTTTTTCCCATGAATGTTGACAATCAAAAAAGAAAATTATATTGTACAATAACTTTAAGCAGTTGGTAATTTTTATGTCAATTAATATGGTATGGTATATTTCTAGTTTAAACATAAAATACAATTAATTATGATTTTTTCAAGATATCAAATGACAATGTGGTATTATATCCACTATATAATATTAATTATGTGAATAACATCAAAATATTCCTCAATGTGGGTGAATTGGGATGAAGTACCTTACCTCGTGCTACTTTTTTGGTTAAAATGATTTAACATCAAGTATAGTATTTTTAAACATGTTTATTTCTTATTAAATAACCAAAAAATCATAAATTAACCGTTTATAACATCTTATCTCACATTCATTAAAAATACGTCTTTATTTTTATTGCTTGGGTACTAATATGATTATTTTCCAATTGCTTCTTTGTTATGAATATTTCAGTTCTTGGGAAAATTATATAGTTCTATAATCTCTATAATAATAATCATGAAAAAATTATCATATTTATACATCAATTATAGTTTCAAATCGAATCACAAAATATGGTTATGAAAAATGATGCATGTTATAATTGTGGGTATAATAGATCATACGTACTCATGATCTTGTCTTCCATTTTAAAATTATCATTTTCGAAAGGGTTCAATAATTATTTACTATTTATAGAATGGGAAACATATCTTAAATACCATATTATTTCTCTAAATATACTAATATATATCATCTATGTGGTGTGGTTATGAAATCAAATTCACGTCTCTTCATGAAGGTCACAGTACACTCATACACAAGTGTTGTTATTATCATAATGTTAATGAAATCATGGGATAAAAAAATCATATATTACCTTTTAATAATGATAAATATGTTATTAATGTCATAATTATGTCATGTAAATCACATAAATTTATTAACATCATAATTATTACATTCCAAGTAATGATTTAGTGAAAGATGAATGTCAATGATTCATGAGGCAACATTCAAATGTATACATGAGAAATTTTAACATATCGACATAGGAATGAATATAAGAAAGGTATATATGATATAATGACTCAATAAATTTAGTTATTTTAAAATATTAGACCTATATTTTACCGTTTTCATTATGTATATTGGTAAAAATTATGTTGGCCTTATTAGATAATATAAAATATGATTATTACGAATATGGAATCCAATCTTTCAATTTAAATTAAAACAATTATAATAAGTAAATATAAAATAAATCCCACATACACAATGTGAAATAAGTATTTTAAAGAGAAAATATCTAAAACGTTACGATGTTTTTTTTATAAAAATTAAATATGAAAACTATTTCAATGAAATAAATTTTATTAATATATATGAAATCGAAATAATTTTTCTTCAAAATTATCAAAATATAATTTATCATAGAATAATTTTAACCAAAAAATAATTTTTCAATCAAATTTCAATATTATTTTCCTCATCATCAAAAAATGAATCATTTTAGAAAAAAACCAAAAAATTACCCATTGATAATTTTGGTATTAAAATAGAAAAAAAAATATTAATTTCTGAAATAAATTTTTCTAAAATTTATATTTGTTAATTTTAAATTATGTGATCAATGAATTAATAAATAATCTTTTATAAAAAAAATTAATGTGTTTAGAAAAAATTCTTTTTCTTTTAAATGAATCTTATTTTATTCTGAATAAATTGATATCAAATGATTTTTTAAATGATTAAACTATACAGTTTTAATGTTTTAGTATGTATTATTCATACCATAAAATTTAATGATAATGATATAATAATATACAATATTTCTGATCATTTATACCAGGGGTTGTCTGTTCCATAACCTATAAATAAATTTAAAAAATATTGTTCGTGCGTTGTTTTTTATTTTTGTTATGTATCACATTTTATAACGAATAAATTATTATTGTTTTATAATTTTTTAATTTGCCCCAGTGGTACAATATGGATTGATTTATCCATAGAAAATATATTAAATCTCATTGGTTTTCATATTATCCTATGGTAACTATTTCTATTAACAGTTTTGAAAGGGATATCGGCTAGTATAAATAAATTATTAAGTTTATTAATAAGAGTTAAGAGATTTATTACTTGGAATGATATGAATTTTAAAATTTTTTCCATGGAAAATGTTTTCCTTGGGATTTTTGAATTATGATAAAAATTAAATTCAAATATTTGAGGAAAAAATTAGGATGATTTTGTGGTCAACTATAAAGAACACTTAACCATATTGAAAAGTTAAACATCTAATGTTATCTTTGATCTTGATCATGGTATTAATTAGTTTTACTTAGGATTAAATTCAAGATATATAATAGAATTACCCCTTTATGAAAATAACTATTATGGAATGTTTTCTCATTGGTCTGAGAAAGTAGAAATGCATCATATTGATGAAAAAGTGTTTTATGAAAATAAAGAAATTGGTGAATGAGGAATTAAATGTGAAAAAATCCATTAATGAAATACAACTTTACGAAAATCATGTATTCAATTTTGTAATGATGTAAAAATAATTATATTGGTAGATATCTTAAAAAATATGTCAAGTGGTTCTGAAGTGGTGTGTTATGGAATATAAATCGTCATTGATAATAAAAATATCTAATTATATGTGACATAAATTTGGATAATTATGAAATAAGGTGTTTTAAATGTATTGTTATGGGTCATTATGTGTATGCATGTTCAAATAACTACTCAAAAGAGGGGAAGTAACAAGACAATAAGAAAATTGGTTTTTTTAAATCCTTTGTAAATGATTATGTAGATATTTTAATATAAAAATAATTTATAAAATGTAAGTTAATTTTTTATTCAGATTATTATAATTATTTCTTTTGATTCAGGGTCTAAACATTCAGTTAATTCTTAGAAATTCTAAAGTAGAATTAAAATTTCACCTTAAGAAATGAATTCATGAATTTTGTTAAAGACACATAATGGTTATATTATTGAGAACATAATAAAAAATGATCTCATTTTCTTTATACGTGGAAGGGTTTTCTATTAAAAACTTATTATCTTCCCTATTTTATCGTATAATATTATTTTGGGAATGGATTGGTTTTTAGTTTATGTTGAAAAGATAGATTTTTTTTGAATATGTTATTTTATAAAATGAGTTTTTATTTTATTATTAGAATTAATTCATTCCATTGATAATAAATAATGATGTTGAAAATCGATAAAAAGATCAAAATGATTGTTATCATTCTAATGTTGTTGAAGACTAGGGTGTCTTCAGATTACAAATATATAGGTAGAAAATGAATAAACAAACGTTTTTCTTATGATATTCTTAGTGTTATACTCAATTGATAAGTGGAATTAACTATTTACATACTTAATCATATTAAGATATTTTCAAAATGCAATTATCAAATTTTCTAAATAGAATAAATGGAATATAAAATAAAGTTATAGTATTTTTTTCAAAAAAGGCTTCATTCATCCAACCACTTTACCATGGTGTGATTATATTTTTTCTATTAAAGAGAAATAATTTTCCATGAGGATTATAAATTCATATAGATTATTGAAAAAATTAAATTTAGTAATAGGAATCTATTTCCTCATATTGATGTCTTATCTGATCATCATTGCGGTGATAATTATTTTTTTTATGGTTGATCTCAGGTCCTCATACCATTAAAAAATGGTGAATGATGATGAAATCTCTTTGACATAATTTTATATAAGCTATGAGAATTATGAAATTATGGTCATTCAATTGGGTTGATGAATTCTGAAACTAAAATCATGAATCTTATGAATATAGATTTTGAAAAATATTTTGAAAAAAATAGGTTATATTTATTGATGATATTTTTGTTTATTCTAAAAGTTATGTGGATCATGAAAAATATCTATGTGTTTTTTTGAAAACACGTAATGCAAAATTTTATATTTAAATTTTATCAATTTTATATTTTTTTAACAATATTTATCATTCCTTGGATATATCATAAATAATTATTTTACAACTGTTGATCTTACTAATGCTAATGTGGTTAATAAATGGACAAGACCTAGAAATAAGACTAAGACACATATTTTTCTTCAAATAACATGATATAATTGATGCTTTCATGAATATTTTTTATGTTTTTCTTTCCCAATATCTATGTTAACATGAAAATGAGTTAGTTTAATATGGGAAATGGAATGAGATGAATGAATATATGAGTTTAATATAACAATAGTGAACTATCCCGATTTGGAACAACCACACAAAAATTGTTACATTTTTATCTATATTGATGCTTCTTTTAAAATTAATAGGTTGTGTTTTAATGACTAATTATTGTGTAATTTTTTATTATTTATTCCAATTAAAAAATCAATATATAAATTATCATACACAGGACCTTGAACTGGCTCCTACATTGTGTATTTTAAATATTTAGAGGAAATATTTATGTTGTATAAACTGTGAAATATACGTTGATTATTAATTGTTCTAGTAAATATTATACAATAATGAGTTTAGAATGATACATCAAATATTTAAATAATTTATAAAGGATGATGTTTAGATAATTAATTACCATCCAAGTAAATAAAATTGAGTAGTTCATGCCTTGACATGGAAAGACAATGTATCATTTAATATGCTATTTTAGTAATGCGAACAATTCGTAAATTATTTTGTGAATTTTTTTTATAAATTATTCAATTTGGAAATCCTAGAATTTTGATTTCCGTGTCAGTATAATTTTATTTTACATGTAGAATTATTAAATCTCATAAGTAAGACTATGAGTTAAGGAAAAATATATAATTTGTTTTGAATGGAAATCATAATTAATTTAATTCCAAAAAATAAGTTTTTCTGAGATTTTAAAATGGTTATGTTTTTTATGTGACCCATGATTTTACAAAGGAAATATCAAGTGATGTATAGTGATCGGAATTTTTTATTCTTCCAGGAAATAAGAAAATGTATAGTAACATTTTAGAGCAATTATAGTTGGAAGGAATAATGAAATATATTTATAAATTCACTATAAAATATTTTACTAGTCAATATATTAAATACAAAGTAAAATAAACTATGGGGATTCTTTATCCTTTTCTATTTCCTTTTCGAGAATTATCCAATATATCCATTGATTTCATTATTATATTACTGAAGACATCATAATATAATAGTGTGATTTGATTAATCGGTTATTTGTTTTCTAAATATTATCATTTTCTCTCCCTTCAAGATAATATGTATTAAGATAAAAATTCTCAATGTTAGGTTTCAGAGTTAATTAGATTACATAGTGACCCCATTTCTATTTCATTTGATCATCTGACACACAATTATGCTTCTTGGGTACTCCCTTTTCAATGATTTGGTTATCACACTTGTTTGGGTGCATTTACAGGAAATATTGAGGATGGAGATAATTTGATGAGGAAAATGGCCAAATTTTATAGTATGTATGTTTGTTTGAATTAATCTATTCCTGTTATAAACATGTAAAACACTTTGTGGGGCTCTTCCAATATTTTTTGAATGCTCGGAGTGGGGAATTTTAGTTTTTATACCCAAAATTTGTGTTTAAAAGACCAGATGGGGATTTAAACACCATTAAAGATATATAAAAGACATGTAATTATGGAAAAAATATTTAATGAAAAGTATTAGTGTATTAATTTTTACACACCTTGTAAAGGATTACCATCCTGTAATGGTTAAAAATCAACTTTCATTGGTTTTTGGTGAATCTTTGTAATAAATGAAATACATTGTGTACATTGTTTACTAGTCATTTATATTTCAGTATAAGTTACTCTTTAGGGTGATGTATATGTTATTAAGTGTTCATTCTATTTTCATCCTCTATTCGTATGACACCATAGATCTTGAAAGTTATTTTTATGTGTCTCCTCTACCTCCCAATTTATCATTCAAATAATGACCATTGGGTTTTCTATCAATCATCTCTCCAGGAATGTGATCATTCTAGTTCCAACATCCTTTTCTCATATAAACTACATTGGGTATGTTTTTTTCAAATTTTTTATATGATAGTATTTTATATTAATATGTTATATATTCTGGGCTTTCAATCTCTTTAGATGGTCATTCTCATGGTTCACAATCACCATCGTCGATGGTAGATTGGTTTTTATTAGTTTGAGGTAAGTGTTTATATGCAATAGGATAATGCAATAAATTATTTTTCTAATTTGTGATAACATAGTGTTTTCGATTTGTCTCTTATATATTCTTACCTGTTGATTCATCTATATAATTTTTTGTTTTATCACTTATACATCTCGTATTTATGGTTTTATAATATAAAATTATTTGATATGAAACTAAGGGAATCAGTTTTACAAATGAATTGATTTTATAAAAATTTTCCTGTAATCAATTTTTATTATAACAGCTATAACATTCACATTCTTGTTATTAGACCTCTTAAATTCACTATTCTGTTATCATGGATTTATTTTTTCCCACGCCCTAAATTTTTATTTTGGGTGAATATATAGGTTTTATTATAGGATACAAGTAAAATAAATATAATCTTATATTATATCGGATTATTATTTGGTATTATCCTTCATATCATGGTTTTATGGAGGTTACTATTAGTTACATTGAGACTTTTTGGTATTTCATTATTCATAAACTCATGATTAGCTAATTTTGGGTGGATTGTATGGATTTGGTTGTATCATATTCTTCCATATATCACTTCTTTTTATGTTTTTTTAGCATATATACAATACCTTGTTAAATTTTATTGATTCGCCACACCATTTGATGGATATCATGGGTGTATTGGTTGGTTGACTTGGGTCGATATGATATAAATATGTATCAAAGGTATATGTTTTATTTATGTTTTTTGACACCAGATTATTTTGGTTTTATAACTTGAGTATATAGGTGTTAGAACTGTCAGAATACGAATAGTACATACAGAAAAGTGTCATGGCTATCTATATTTTGTGGTAGTAACTAACATACAATGGGTGTATAGGGGATTTCACTAGGTTTGAGACATGGGTTATGGGGTCATTTTAATGAACAATATGGTTATTGTATTTAAATTTGAATAATTATTTTGAAAATTTCATTCATTGATAAGAATAATAAATTCATTACGACTCGTGATTTTATAAATAATTAAAATCATTTATGAATCAGGTAATATGATTTTTGAACTGTGGCCATGGTAAAATTATTGATTTTCATATGTTCATTAGATAGTGCCTTTGACTATATCTCTTCAAAATCCTAGTGAGAAATTTTTTATAAAGGTTCATTATGATAATCCTCCAAATGAAAATTTGTGGTTAGAAGCTTTTATCCACACTATTCATACATTATGTCAATTACATGTTGGGATATCAGGATGTGGGGTGGATCATGGACCAGTGATTACTAAGTAAAATCCACCCATCTTCCATGGTGAAAAGGACCATAGTAATCTGAGGTGTGGTATTAATAGGTTGAGAGAATCTTCTACAATATGAATACTCATGAAGAATCGAAGGTTTGTTTTTCTAAAACTATCCTTGAGGGGTTGGGTAACATATTGTGGTTTTTTATTTTGGAAGAAACTTTACAAGAAGAAATTACATGGGATTCTTTGACAAAAATATTTAATCATTAATTTTACCCTGATATGTTACCTATGAAAAGGTACTACGTGTTTCTGAACATGGATGATGGAAAATGTAGTGTTGTTCACTATTGTACCAATTTTGATGAGTTAGTGCATCTATAACTTTATCTTTTCAACAATGAGTAAATTAAGGATGGATTAATTAGTTGGTAAATATGCCTGATATTAGGAAGATTTTGATTCTCATACAGCTTTCATCCTTTGTGGAGGTAGTTGAAAAACCCAATTTAGTTGAGGTAGATATAATAGGGAAGATAGGTTTAGGTGGATCTAAAATTAATTTTATCATTAGCTAGGGTGTATTTTCTCACCAAATGAGATGTTTAAGGGTGGAAAACCTAATAGATGGAGAGGAACCACTATCTCTATTAGAGAGTCACATGACATTAAAAATTCCTTCTAAAAGAAATCATTGGGAAACTATTGAAGTATGAAGAGGATTCGAATGTAGACAATGGAGGGGAGGAAAACCCCAAAAGAAAATATATGGCATTCATGACCACCAACTCTAAACACAACGAAAGGGAGAAACTAAAAGTCTCTGTCGAATGTTCCAGCAGTGAACAATATTCACCTGAAAGTGATGAGTTTATGGCTCAATTTTCTAGAAGGTTTAAGAAATTATACCAAAGAAAGAAATTTTTTAGAAAGCCAAACTTCAAAAGAAGATATTACCAAAAGGTAATCTGGATGAAATATTAGAAAAGAAATGACAAGTATAATGAGATAAAATGTTATGAATGTAATCAAAAGTGACATATAAAGGATAATTATCCCAAGGTCAAGTATAAAAATAAATTTAAATACAAATAGAGAATGTAAAAAATGGAAACGAAAGAAACATGGAGTGATTTTGAGGACATTTCAAGTGACTCAGAGTCTTCACATGATGAATATGCTAACAAATCCAATATGGGTTTCATGAAAAACATGTCTGAGTTAACACAAGAATCTGCTGTAACAATTACTATTATTCTGGAGATGAAGGTGATTATGAAAATATTTATAAAAAAGAAATGTTTGTGTTTTGAAATATGACTGATGATACATATAATAAACTAATAGATAAATACAAGTATTCAATGAAATTGTATGCTCTTACCTCAACTGTTTTAAAATATGACTGAGACCACATCGAATGATTTCCTCATTTTTATTGAGGTTCCTTAGGGCCATTTTCCTTTAGAGACTTGATTTTATTCCATTGAAGAATTGATCAACTTTACTTTATGTTTAATGATAATTTATGTAGTGTACATTTTATGTTTTTTAAATATGCTTTGTAGGTAACAACATATTCATCATAATTTTGTTTAATCTCAATAAACTCATTCTCTATTCTCATTTTACGAATATAAAGAATGAACTTAGTAAAAAATAAGTTCATGAAAATTTCCTATTCCATGGAGACAATATCGTCTCATAGAATCATATTTTTTATAAGGTTATATCATTCATACACATCACCTTAAAAATATTATAATTTTAAAATTATATTCTCATGTTATGAGCATTTAAGAATTGAAAATATATTTTTAGTTGTAGGGATACCTTAATCAATCAGTAGTGGATCCAACTACCAACAAAAAGAAGGTGGTGGTTGCCCTATGAAGAACTGAACATATTTTTCCCTAATTTTATCATTTCAAAATATTATATGATTAATACCTTGAATGAGTTGGGTGAGAATAGTAAATTGTTCTTCTATTTTATCTCCCATAACATTTGGTTGACCAGGAGGACAATCAATATATTATTCATCACATTCAGCAATAACATGGTTTCTTTGGGTTCCATCTTTTGATTAAACAAAATTTCAATGTTTGAGTGGTACTATTAATATTTGGTAAACCACATAATAAAGGTAAGTTATATGAAAAATATCAATTTATGATACCTTATTTTCAATCCTCAGGTTTTCGTGATTGTCACCAAAACTCTAGGATTGTATTCCATAGTTAGACTTATTCTTAGGGTTTTCACTATGGTTTTATAATAATAATTTCCAATGGTTAAGTAAAAATTACTCTGATTCCAATTATCATTGGCCATTATTTTCATACATAGATACTGAATCTAAAAAAAATAAAATTAATTACTTAGAAAAACTACCCAAGAATCATATAGGTTTAGGGTATTTGGAAACCAAGAAATATAATTAACTGGTTCATAGAACATATACATCATCTCATGCATATTCCTTCATGACTTGCACAACTTTAGAAATATCATACATGATACCATTATTCATATCATGGTGAAAATAAAAATATTAAAATGGTGATATAAAATTATTAGTATGGGTAAAATAGGGGTATATAAATCATATAATAATCATTAAAAATAATAACATAAAAAAATTTGAAAATCATATCCTTCATATCAATGATCATGATATCATATCATGGAATATATTATTGAATTATATAAATAATATAAGAACAAATAAAATTATAACATAACATAATAAGAAAAGTTTTGGTATACAAATAAGAATAAAATTCATTTCTTTATAATTCATGGATAATTTCCAACTCCATCATAATTGGAAAAATCTTTTACAGAATCGATTTCACTCCTCATTCTAGACATATATCACAGAACCGAGTTTTTTACACTTTATATTCCATTTTCTCACATGAGATATAAATCATTACCAAATTCAATGGAATAGAAATATTTCTCATCCATCACATAATTTAAACCGTGCATGTGGGCGTCATAAGAACATGATTCATTCATAAAACCCATAAAATAATTGAATTTAATAAAAATCATTTTAATAATACATAACACATGGAAAATAAATCGATTTTATAAATTTCATTCAATCTTAATCATAAAAAAATATGGAAATAATGTTATCATGGATGTAAAAAAATTAGAGATCACTTAAAAATAATTCTTGAGGAAATATCATTTCTAATTGAAAACATTATATTTTAATAAAAAAATATTGTAATTTTAAATGAAAAAAATATATTCTAAAATAACATTTCCAAGTGATGAGGTAATCATAAAGTCATTAATATGTCATGAAATTGGGATAAAATTATCATTCTGTATAAGTTGAAAAAATTCATATTGTTCTTTTTCTAGAAAGGTCATAAAGTACATTGTAATGAAAATTAAAAACGTTTCCTTTCAAATAATTTATTAAAAATTAAGACATAGTTATAAGTGGATAAAATTCATATAATAATAATAATAATAATTTTATGAATCATGGACAAGGATGATAAATATTCAACAGTAAATACTCATGTTTAAACAATCCCAAATAATAACGCTATTGTGAATTAAACTATTATAATATTCCTAATTTCCATCATACATATTCAAAAAAAATTATAATCTTTTAAATAATGTTATTAATTAATTATAAAACCATATTAATATTTATTATATTATATATTATCCAATCATATCACCTTTTTGTTAATAATATTTCACTATTACCCTACTTTCAGGTGTTAGCTACTTTGTTTTCCTTTGCATGTTTTATACTATATGTCTTAATTCTTGTGAATATGATATACTGAAATAATTTAAAGAATTAGAGTAAGATAATATATATCATATTTATTAATTATATGCAATTATATCATCATAATTTAATTGTGATCGTGGAAAATGAATCACATAGAATGTGGAGTTGTTAGGCTGTATGTATGCACGAGCGATAATATCATTCCATTAATAGTGAAATGGTAAAGAATAAGATGGTATATTATAATAATGAATCAATATAATGTTATAATTAACACGTACACTCACACGCACACACACATATTGACATATATATATATATATATATATTAATTCCATAATTATACACATCAAAATAATGTTGCAATGAAAACCAAATTACACAACGACGTGGATATGAGAAGTTCTACGTCTGCATATGCGGTAATTTTCACTATTTTAGGATGGATAAAACGTGGGATATAGTTGTTCCATGAGACTAATAACATCATAAAATATAGTTTATACTTAAGATATATCTTAATAATGGAAACAACATATGAAGAGGATGGGTAAGAATAAATAGTCTTACAAGAGTTGGTAAAAAAGACTACCTCTTCCTTGGAAAACATCCTTTAGATATTCTTTTAAGGATTTTAGAGTTGGTCTTTTTAGAAGACCATAACTTATATAATATTACTAGGGAGGTATCTAGAAGAAATATTTATGGGATAGTCGATAATGAAGGCTCAATGATATGTGAAGAAATGAGGGAGAGGTTCCCTTTAATAATTGAGGTGGGGGAACTTTTGGATTTTTTAAATATTAATTTATAATTAATTAAATATCAATAAAAATAGTTTCAAATCATAATTTATTAGAATATAATATGAGATATATTTTCAATATCATTAAAAATAGATATAATACATTTTTGGTATTTTTAACCATAGCATTTTGATTAACCCATAGTTAAACAACATTGATTTTAACTAAGGAAACACCATTTTCATTATTAAATGGTTTTAATTTATATTTATGTGACATAAATTAGACCGTAAATAAAAAATTTATTATAATTATTTTTACCAAATTTTAATTAAATTTTTTTAAAATAAATATTCTGATATTTAATTTAAATGTTATTTGGATAAACTATCATTAGTATAAATGTTGTCTATATTAATTTCATTTATTTTTTAAAATTTAAATATAATAAGTTAAAAAAATATTTTTTATAACCATATGGATTCATTCCCTTATAAAAAATTATTTTATCCCATTAATTATCTAATATTTTAATTATTTTATAATTTTTAATAACATTTATATTATTTTTCCATTAATAAAATAGTTACTACATCAACATTGTGTAATTACATAATGACATAATTTTTAAGTAGAAATTAAAAAAAATGTACAATTTTGATGTTATATCATATTTATTTCATTATAATATTAATAGTATAATATAATTTTTTGGTAAGCCTATATTAAAAATGATATATTATTTAAATTAGGAATGAGACCCCTTTGAATTTTTATTAAATAAAATATTATAAATATCATAATATCATTTAATTAATCCAAAATATTGAAAAAAAATTATTTAATTAATATATCTGTATTCAATTTAAAATTCAGATTTAAATTCATTCATATCATACCTTTGTCCAGTATGGACACATAAGGTATATTTCAAACCATGAAAGTTAAATTCTGTGTTATTCATTGATTTAAATATTATGTATCCAAATTTTTGGGACATGTTTCCATTAATAAACATAAAATATATCCTTATGTTTTATGGGTCAAATTATCTTCATCTGTTAATTTTCATTCATGTTTTATAGTAAATTTATAGTCATTATCATTTTATTTTTAACTAAAATTAAACAATTTACCCTATACCATGCTACCAGAATTTACCATGGTAACTAGTCATATTGAACAAAAATAAAAGTGAATAATTCAATAAATTTGGACATTATGATGGAAAAATTTTCATCAGTTTCAAAATTCATAACACAAAATCTATATAATTTAATTTAAAATAACGTCAGTAGTTTTCTAAGAAAAACAGTTCTCTCATAAATTTTCTTTAAAAATAAATGTTTTCATAATATAGTTGTGAATAAAATAATTTTATAAAACATAATTGTATTATTTTTAATTAAAATAAAATAAATAAAATATAAAACAAATACATAAATACTTTCACATTGTATATACTATAAAATAGAATAAGTTTTTCAATCGAAATATATTATTTTTACTATTTCATGGAAAAAGATTTTAGAAAATTATAAAAAAAATAATTTTATTTTATTTAATTAATTAAGAAATTAAAATAATTATTTTATATATATTTTAATGAACTTCTTGAAATTAATATACAAGCACAAAAAGGAATATAAGTAATTCAAATAGAAAAAATATTTTTGAACATTAATGTTATTTTACTAAAAATTGTGGGATTATATTACAAGAACATACCCATATATTCATATTGAGTTATAATATTATTTTAATTTCATAAATTAGTTATTAATAGCATTTCCTTATAATTTAACGTCTTGGTTAGGATGAAAATTTTATATCAATAGTGTCTCACAGTTTTTTTAAACTAACAATTAACAGAAAGATAAGATATTTTGGATTTTATTATAACAAAAATATTTCATAAAAATATAAGGGTGCTAAAAAAGTTTAGAATATGTAAGCTAGTAATTTTTTATCACTTGACAGATTGTGTAATTTTTAAATATGTCACTAATCATAGAACACAACAATAGAATAGTGTGTCAGAGCTGATGATTCTTTACTTATTTGTTATGATTTAATAAATGATGAGTTAATATTACATTCCAACTTCACCATAAATATATATATTAAAGAATAATTCCCATAATGAATAAATTAATGAGTATATATTTATTTTACTATAACTTCAGTTATGTAAATGAAAGTATTTTTTGTATTTATATTATCTTGATAGAAAAATTTAAATTTTTATTAGGACTAAAATTAAAAATTTTAATGATGAAACATTTTGTATAATTAGGTGTATTTTGATATTTCATAGGATTTTTTTAGGGTTCAAAAAAGTTCCCTAGGTGGTACCACATACTATTTGAAACTATTAGGGGTATTAGGTACTCAATGACGGTACTAATTACCCAGTAGGTGAGGTATGGGGGGGGGGGATTCTAGGAACCTTCTCGTGAATGGTAGACCTAGAATTGGTACCAAACAAATATTTTTCAAATTATCATTTTAGAATGGGAATCTCAGTATTTTTGTGTCCACCCATTTATCATAATTATTTATTTCATTCAAGAAATTCATCTTTTAGAAGATTGAAACTCATAGTGAGCCTCACATTGCATCTTCTCTCACCATCAACATACAACCTTGTTCCATGGTGTTTCCAAGGGTGTTTTACATGGTAAATCCTAAGATATAACTTCCCCATTCATATAACTCCCGCTATATCTATCATTGTTCTACTATATTTTTCTATATCATAATTTTAGGTTTTGAGTCAAGATTTAACAATGGTATAATGAAATCAAATCTTAATCAAACGATTTAAATTTTTATGTCAAACGATGTTCATATGTGTTCATTTTAATAAAATACATATTTTTTTATGTAATTTTTTAGGATGTGGTTTATTCTGTTATTTTATGATTTCTTGATGAAATTACAGGTTAATTAGGAATTATTAATTTCAACATTTTTTTTTATTATTTGTGGTACATTTTAGACTCTTTTATGTCATTTTTATTGATGATTATTCTTAATGGTTTATGTTATATGAGTTTTATGTCCGATATTTTTTGAAATTTGTGAAATTATTTTTAAAGGATCCTTTAATATTTTTGAAAAATTATTTATCGATCATTGGGTGGATTAGGATCACCATTGGTTATGGTAAGGTTTTTTAGCCCTGAATGTTAATTTATCAAATAGTCCTATATATTCATTCCCCAAGAATTTATGAAAAAAGTATGAAAGTAAAAAAATTTATTTTTATAATTACTAATGAATTGAATTTTGATATTATTTTTCTATGACAAGTAAATGGTCATTTATGAGTTTTCATTTGGACAATGACATAACATTACTTACACTTTTCGTAAAATATATGATCTAACACGTGGTTTTATGATTAATGACATTTCTTGTAATTTATTATTATTCATATTAATGAATAACATGAATAGTTAAATCAAATATGCGTTCATTGTAGTTTTTAATTCATCACATTTTTATCTATTTATTTTGGTTTGTTTAAATAAACATGTCCAATATTTATAACATTAAATATTTTATCTGTTATGTTTCTATGTAAATTGGTGAATTATTTTTTGTCTTCCAAATAATTAACTATACATGTTAATATTAATCAATAATCCCGTTATAGTAGATGTTTCCAATCTATCACGTCAGTTTAGAAATATCCAAAAATGGAATATTTTTCGAATAGATCATATATTTGGATATTTTTTTAGATAATGATATTCTAATGAATTACTATTCATGATTCACAATATCATATAATATCATAATCCTATGAAATTAACTAATTAAAAGTAATTATCCACGATTATCATCATGTAAAATTAATGAATTAATGGATTTTAATGACTTGGGTTATCCTGATGAAGAAAATAGTTTTTTAAAAATAATATTTATTTATTATATAATGATTTATATATAAAATTAGTTCATTTTGAAATTGGTATAGCTTAGTCTTCACTTATGGAAATATCATTATATCATTATATTTATAAATGTAATGAAGTTTTATAGAAAATGCATATGTTAATTTAGTGAATGTCTTTTCATAAAACTTGTCATTGCTTTAATAAAATATTAGACAATTTTATAAAAAAAAATTAAAATGATTTTTCTAAAAACAAAAAATGTACCTTAATCGTTCAAATGTTTTCCATTAAATGATGTCTTCTAATTCATGAATTGTTTTCATAAAAATTGTTTTAATGATTGAATATTGATAATTTAGAAAAAATTATCTATCCTTAGTAGAACATTGAGTTCGTATCTTCGTATCCCCTTATGAATGATTTGGATTCCATTGAATAAATTCCGGTATTAATAATTTCCATACGTTATTATTCATTTTCTTCTTCTATACGGTAGACTAGTTGTTACATAATATTAATTTATGGGATGTTTAGTTAATAATATTATACCTTTTAGTTTTTTTGGTCACTATCTCATTCTTTTAATAATATAAATATCTTTTTTTATGTAATAGATAAACATATCATATGGATTTTATCATTAGTGTAACATAAGGACGAATGTGTATATAATTTTTTCTATATAAATTATTATTGGGATACAATTTTTATTGTCGCATAGATAACATTATTATTTCTTAAATATATTATTTATTTATTATATTAAGCATATAGAATGATTTTTTCGATTATATCATACTATATATAGTGTTTTTAAAAACTGATAATTAATGTACATTACATTTAATGGGTTACGATGATTAGACTAAGTATAACCCTTCTCCCACTACAAGGGATGAATAAATACTACCTTGAATCTTGTATATAGTATCTTCATCCCATAGTATGTGTTTTATATTTCATTAACCTTATTCATAGTTTTCTAGTATAGACAACTTGGTTGATCTAAAAATTATGTTCTAGATCTCGAACGATAGAATCGATGTTAGTTTGAAATGATTAGATCCTCTGAGTGTCGGGAAATAATTTGTGTACTTCATTTACTTCAGTATAACTCTTTCTTCTTAGGTTTAATTTATTTTTTTGACTATTTATTAATAAAATAGTATATATATAACAATGATTAGAAATTTTTGTGTAAACACCTCATCATTCATTGTATTGTGGAGACACATCATTGGATCCCTACTAAGTATGTGTATTCTCACTTCCAGAATGGACCCTCTGGTGGACTTAAAGTTTAACTGGACATACTTTATTTATAATAATCATGTTGATATGTATTGAATAATACACTGGATAGACAGAAACTTATGCATGTTTATATACTTGATATATATGGGGAGTAGGAGTCAGAGGTCGTACTATGTAAGGTATTTGTTATCAAAATACCATCTATATTTGTTTATATTTTTTAAATATAGTTTTATAAAATTTATTATATAGGTTTATATATAAACCGATTGTATGATTATAGCTATATTTTTGACAAGATAACATTGTATCCCATTTATTCGCCTTTTGTTTTGAAATTGAGTGTGTCAAATTTTCTTTTGAATTTTTATTATACAGTTGAGTTAAGTAGTTTTACTTATCAATTGATTATAGGATTCTTGTTATATCGTGTAACATGTATATGTATCATCATCTATGTTATGGTGAAATCTTATGTTACCAAGGATTGATAGGTGTTCAATTATGCCATATATATGTTTGTCTAGGGCTTTCTTTAGGTATCTTGACATAGAATATGGGGCGAAAGGAATAAAGTATAAGGATTCACTAGGTGGACAACATTTAATTGGTTAACACATCGTAAAATCTTATAGAAATTAGGGAATTCCAATTTATTTGGAATTATTATTCTAATATGTGCATGAATTTAGTTTATTAAAAAACTACTAATATTTTAATTTATGTTTTCCTCAGTACTTATGTAGGTTCTATCATATTATTTAATACCACCAACATATATTATTAACTATGAATGAAATTATACCATTCTATAATGATTTATTTCATAATGGATAGGTAAATGGAATTAAAGGGAATATATATTATATTTGGATAGTACTCTATACTTGACTATGAAACATGAAGTTTCTTTTTTCAAATATAGCATGTTACTTGTTACATATTTACTATTTTATAACAGACATTATTTAAGTTTTTTATACAAATTAGGTTTTATATTATTTCTATATCATGTATTTTATTATTCATAAGTGGTATCTTGAAAACTATTTTTGTTTTTGGGGAAATTAAAATTGTTTCATAAATATATTTATAAAAATTAATATTATATTTTTTTAAATGTAATGGTAATATTCTATAAAGTGAAATTAGAATGATTTTCTTAAAATTTTTAGTAGATTAATGATTTGGTTTTATAAAATGTGGTGTATTCATAAAAAAATTAATTTTTTTTAAAATACATATATTTTGTTTCTTAAACAAAATTCATTTGTGTAAATTTTAAATAAAATAGATTTTGTGGAATGGAACACATAAGTAAATAATATAATAATATTAGAGTTGGAAGAACTAAAAGAGTGTTAGTAGTTGGTCAGTGGTTTATTAGATATATTGGATGTCATAATATGCTATTTGAAATAATAATTTTGAGGTATACTAATAGTTGTATTGATTATTGAGATTCTTTATGGGAGGTTGTATGATTGTTATAATGATATATCAGTTATTTATGATTAGAATACATTTTGGGTGTTATAATTGCTATGTATTTTGTGATTTATATTGATTCTTGAGATATTTCATTTGATAAGTTATTTTTCATAGAGATTTTTATTAATGTGATAGCAGTTTGTAGGCCCTGAAACGATATAGTTTGATATATTTTGGTCATTTTTATTAGATTGAGGATTAATGCATGAAAATATTAGTGTGAAATTTGGGATATTAATTTTATATTATTTCCTGAATTGGTGGGTATTATAAGGATGGTAATTTTTTAATGAATATTTATTTTACATTTTCTTTGATGAATTGTTTTATAATGGGTTGGTTGTAATTTTATATGTCCTTAGAAAATCAAATATAGTGGATATTAGTTTTTTCTTGGATCCTGGGGGATGAAGACAAGAGTTATTTTAATTTTTTTAATGAGGGAAGTTTTTTATTTGGTAATAGAATTTGAATTTAACAATTCATGTATAAAATATTAAATTTTTTTTATAAGGATAATGGTTCTGTAGGATTTACAGAGTTAGTGGTGTTTCTCAGGTCGTACCATCAATAGTATAAAATAGTATACATCATCAGGTACCTGGTGGTTGGTCTAGATTGCCCAAAGATCATGGCTGAAAAAGCGTAGTTCTAGAGGGACCACCAGTTATATAGTATAGCAATAAAATTTACATAGTGGGACCAACTGAAATTTTTAATTTTACAAAAGGTCCTTTTGAATTCCCCCACATTCATTTTATCAACCTTTTTATTTTCCATGAATCCATAATTCTACTAGTTAATAGAATAAAATAGAGAACCTCACATTGTCCCTCTTATACCAATCCTTTTCAACACTAGATCCAATGTATTTTTCTATGCCTAAATCCTATGTATACCAAAAACTCTCATACATGTACACATCTCTCTTTAAAATACTCTAATTTGTTTCTTTGTGACTTCATAATTTTATATTTAATTTACCCATGACTTAGTGAATAATGTTCTATTCTACTACTTCCTCTTTTCATTGATAAATGATTTTTTGGAATTATTTTCTTTTGTTAATAATTTTATGGTGTGATGTGATTGGGATGTGATTTACTCTATAATATTTTGATTTCTAGATGAAATAAAAGAATTTTTTACTTTATATTAAATGACACATTATGTTGTTATGCCATTGTGTTGATATTTTGAGTTATTTTCATTAGTATAATAAAAGTTTAATCTACATTGATTATAGTATTTTAATTGGTTGTGTATTTTTTTAGTGTAATTACTTAAATTTTCATTAGGTTATTCTTCATGATAATTCAGATTTGATTGGCTTCCCATTTCATGTATTATGCTTACAATGGTTAGGGTTCAGGGTTATCAATTTTTTGGTTAATTTCTAGGATATGACAAGTTATTACATAGACAAGGGTTTTACAAATTATTAATAATTTAGAAACAATATTTTCATAATTATAAATGTATTTAATTTCAATGGTATTTTAATACAACAAGTTAATAATCCTCTATGATATTTCTTTTTTCCATTAATGCTTAATTTCTTACTATTTTATTATTTTATAATCTCTAACAAATAGTTTTAAGTGTGGGTTTTTCTCTATAAAAAATGCATAATTATATTAGGGAACTACATGGATTGTTAATTCCTACACTTTTCATTTTGTAGATAGTTCTTTGTTGATCATTTTTTGAACTATTTTTAGTTGATTTATTTAACTACTCTAAACATGTTACAAATGAATCAATGGTTTCTTCATTTTTAAATATTTTAGAGATTATTTAGTTATATTATCCACGATATTATATAAACATGAAACTTAATATTACATTCTTTATTGATATATTTTTCTCATTAATCAATATATTTAAGGATTCCTAAACACATGAATCCAGTCCCTAAATATAACACATATTTGGCTATTTGTCTTGGATAAAAATATTTTTAAGTGGTTTATGTTATTTTATAAGAATATATAATTTCTACCAACTATGAAATCAATTAATTTCAAGTCATTATCAATGATTTAATACAAGTTAAGTGAATGAATTGATCGATGGTAATTATTATGTTATCCAGGTTGAAGGATATTCTTTGACAGTATATCTTAATTCATATAATTAAAAACTAACACAAATATTTATACATAATATAAATTCCCATTAAAAGTGGTAGAGTTTAGGATTTAAATATATAATAATCTTTATGTTATGAAACATACATTTAGAATCATTTTTTGTAGAAAAATTATTTATCTTCTATTAATGGATTTCTTAAACTCTCTTCATTATTATAAAAAGTTCTAAATGTTTTGATAAAACTCATTTTCAAAAAATATATGATATTAAACTAAATACTCTATAGCATAAATATATCTCATAAATGGCTATTAATACAATATAAATTCAAATATAAATACTCATAACTCTCTATATAAGTACCTTGAGTTGGTATCTATGACAAAACATAAGAATTTTTAGGATTCTATTGAATATAATTTCGTATTATTCTTTTCCATAAATTATTATTCACTTTTTTTTCCTTGTGTGTGGAATATTTTTTACCGATTAATTACATTTGTCTCTATGTGGATTTGATGATTTTATACAAGTTTGGATTCCATAATATAATATCCATTTGTTTATCATGTAATATTTAAAAGTTTTCATTATAATTAATTTTGGTTTATTGAGATGATTATTAGTGTAACCTAATGAATCATGTTTTTATTTAAATATTTCTATAGAGGTCTGGGTATTTAGGAGGCTTTTGGACATTCAATTTAGTTGATAGTCTATCAGGAGAATTTGGATATGGGTAGATAATCGAAAAGTTTGAGATTCAACAGATTAATTTTTTTATATTTTCTGAGGCCATATAGGTTCCTTGGTTGATTGGAGAGTCTCATAGGTTTCATTTAGTTTTCTAATTTTTTTTGAGAATTATTTTATCGTATTATTTTTTGGTGTGTATAGATTAGTAGAAACTGTGTAGCTCCCACAACATGAGATGATTTATAGTTCTATTTATCGTATTCAAGATTCAATTTCATTGTTATAGTATGGTTTTTTATTGACCTTGTATCATATAAAAGGAAGTTATATTGCATGGATTAAACTATGAACATGGAACATGTCTTGCATATTGTTTTAGACAACCCATGTAATGTTCTATAGATCAAGGAGGTTTAAATTTTCATGGTTTGAATATATCTTGGTGGACATTTTAGATCATTAATGTGAAGGGTTTTCTCATGGGATGTACCTACCACACGGTAAGAACATGATTAATAATTAATGAAAAATGAGAGGGGAAATTTTTTATTATTTTACCCCAGTGAGATTAGAAATGGGGAACCCCTTTATCCAACTCAAGAACACATGGAATAATTGACCCCTTAACATATTCCTCCTTGGATTATATTATTTAGAGAATGATTTGGGGTGTGATCCTTTATCATTTATTGTATAATTTTCTATTTGTTGACCCTAATCCATCTTATCCATCATTTCTCTATAATTTAGAGTTTTATACGAATTACTTTTTTACTCAACCGTAGCATTATGCAATTGAATAAATTAATGAGAATTCCATTTTTTCAATTTTGAAGACATCTTATGATAATGAATTTATGTTGTTTCTCGATTTTTGGATTTAGGTATGCTGTTTTCTGAGTTTTCATGAAAATTGTATTAAACTAAATAGAATTTCATATATAATTTTATAAATTTTATATGGATTTGAAATCCATTAGTTTTGGGACAATGGAACATGACTAACATGGATGTTTTGGTATGGATCTTGAAATAATATTTCACCCAATGAGAATTAAAGATTTATTTATAATTTTAATAACTGTTGTAAACCAATTATAATTGATATAATTAATCATTTTGTGATTCTTAGCATGTTTTAGATACTTAGGTCAATGTTTATTTCCATATGAGTTGATATGATTCATGGATAAGATAGGATAGATATGTGGAGAATCTTGTAAAATGGTAAAGCTTAATAGTGATATATGGGGTCCTGGAACATTCTCTATGGGTTTTTTTACATTCATTATGGCGTATTTGTCTATGTATTTTCACCACAACGTGTGAATTTTTTATATTTAATAAGATAATTGGTCAACTAAAATTAAGTGGTTTAATTAATATTCATATAATTAAACACTATAAGGTTCCATGGACTAATAAAGAAGCCAATATCCACATAAGACCTTTGTTTAAGGAACCCCTTCCTCCAATGCTACCCATCCTATGCATAAAATAATGAATGGAAGATAATGACCCCCTGATTCCTTCCTCTTATAGGACCTAGGTTGTTGACTAGATCCAAGGGTATACAAATTTCTTGATATGTTAAGAATTAACCTCTATAATGAAACACGCCTAGGATATAGGATCAATTGACTATAAGAAACACCAAAAAACAATATAAATTAACAAAAAATTATTACCTCAACAAACAAATGAATAAAATTGGTTTTGATAAACGTGTCCAAATGTCAATGCACAAAATCAAAGATAAATTTTGTGATATAAAATATTTAAAAAAGTTCTTCATTTAGTATTATATATAATAATCAATGTAGTCTTCCTAGAAACATGAAAATAAATTTACATATATATATATATATATGGTGAGCATATGAGTATACTCAGATGAAAAGCCAAAGTCACTCACACACATCTGAGAGGAGAATATTAATGAACTCATGAGTGAACAACATAACCAACAATTCATAAACTGGAGAAATATCTTTATATCCCATAATAAAGAGTTCCCATAAATAAACATAAGAAATATATAATTAAATAATGTGTTTAATGTTGATAATGGGTAGAATTAACCTATTTCTTATTGATTTTCCACACTCACACCACAACATTATATTTCTGGGTTCTCCTATCTCTTTTAAATAACATATACCACATCCACAAAACACATTCACACAACATTATTCCCCAAAGAACTCTTTAACCTCCCCATAACATGGTCACATATCATCTCATCTTGAAATACCTAAGCTATTATATTACCTACAGAACCATAATAGTAGGGTATCATTAACATGAAGAACATCATCCTCGTACCCTCCTCTTACCATGAACAACCCCACTATAAGCCACCTTATATCATGGTGATCTTAAATATTAATACAAGACACCAAGTCCATCACATAGTCATCTAATATACCTCCAACCACATTGTATACACATATTTACAAACCCAGAAGTGTGAGTGGGAAGAAATAGAAAAACTGTCTTTTATCCCAATCACTAAGATGATTTTAAAACACCCCCTTGAGAAAATTTCAGTTTAACCACAATATAATGAATGTTTTTGTGAGTATATATATAAATAAAAATTAACATAAAGTCTATATATATAAGAAAAACCCATTATATAATAATAGGTTCCCAACAAAACTAACCAACTCACAACATTTCCATTTTTTCACACCTCTATGTTCACTACACAAAAAACTATAAGCCACATTTCACACCACCAAAAAATTCCATTATCCATCTTGTTCCCCCCATTATTTACCAAAAACAGAATTTAACTAAATAATCATTCATTTATTTTTTCATTAATCATTTTAATCACATTAACCAAACAAGAAAATGTCTATTTTAATCACAATGACCCAATTATTCTATAACTAAGTAAGCATAAAACACACCAAAACCACACATAAAAATATTCTTAGCATTCCCATTGAACCATCACCTCTCTACCCTAAAATAATGGCAAAAAAGATAATTTCCATCCAAAAAGAATAAAAAAATAAATAATCTCCTGAATGCCCATGAAGTTACACCCAATAAACCATCACCTCGCCACCCCAGAACCACATACAATCAAACCATCATCATGAACCTCATTAAATTTTTTAAAAACAAAACATCACCTAATTGATAATTGTAACTACACATAAATTCTACAAAAAACCACACATTACAATACTATAGAGCACATTTGATAGATTTAAAAATGTAATTTAATAACATTTCACATTTTTTAGTATTTTAATCACACCAACCATATATCTTGGGGAAAATTTTTTTTATTAAAAATGCATCTGGAGTTTGAGAATTTATTCGTTTGGGTGATATCACAAAAATCACACAATAAGGGATCCAAATAAAATAAAAACCAGCACAAATTAGGCCACCAAAGACAAAAATTATCATATTGATATTTATCCATTACAATTATAATATCACAAAAATTTCGAATCAACAATGTGTTGAAATTAATTACAATAATCTGAATTTAATTTCAATTAGTCAATTATTTATAATTCATTAATCTAAAAAACCATCATTCTTATAAAAATAGAATAAAACACATCATCCATCATAGAAAAAATGAAAATTGAATGAATTCCATACCTAGAAGAAAGAATACTTTCACAATTGTTTAACTAATGGAATGCAACATACACATACGTGGAAAAAAATGTATGTAACTTAAAAACAACTATAGTAACTGTGGTCCCTGACTCCAACGGGAAAAGTATTTAGAACCTCAAATCAAATAGAATAAATTTTGGGATTAAAGAAGGAATGATAATTTCTATAGAATGATAAAATCCCAAAATAGTGGTAATTGATATAGTTTTAGTTGACCATTAAAATTAGATCTCATCAAAAGCAAGTGGAATGTGAAATTAAAAAGAATCATAAATTTTTATAAATTCAATATATATTTATCCTTCTAAAAAATATTTTAATTCATTTATTTATGGTATTAAATACATTTTACGTTATTAAAGAAAAGAAAATAAAATAAATAGAAATTATTTAAAAAATTTGATCAAATTTCAGGATCTACTTCTAGTGGTCAACCCACAGTGATATAAAACATGAGATCTACCACCATTGATCACCCACTAGTGATCTACATGCAATGAACTTCCCCCATTCGTTTACTTCAAGGGATCCACAACCAATTATTTATTTCCATTCATCTTATGTTAGGGATATACTCTATGATACCTACCACTAATGATCTGCTATATGTGATTTATCATTACAGATCTACTAATATTAATCTAATAGCTTTATTTTTCTACCACATATCTACTACCATAGAGCTACTTATAGTGCTTTCCCAATAGTGATTTGCTGGTAGTGACCTATCACCAGTGATATACTTATACTGATCTACTATTAATTATCTAAAACCATGAATATTCCTCTACTAATATACCTCAAGTTATTTTACACTAGTGATCATCTTCGATTAATGTACCTTTAGTGATCTATTTCCAATGATCGAAAACCAGTGATCTACCACAAGTGATTTACCACTACTGATCTATAGCATTGATTTACTTCTAGTGATTTATCACCAGTGATATAGGTGTAGTGGTCTACCACATGTTTTTTACCACCATCCTTAAAGCAATCCATTTCCCTCCAAAATACATCCAAACACCTCCCTTTATGCAATAAAAACCTCCAATCATCCCCTAGAAACAACAATCATGATATTTTCCACAATTTAATGGGATGGAAGTTCAGATCAAATACATTAAATACCTATCATACAATTCTTGAAATTGAGAATCAAAAAAAATGTATAAGGAAATATGGAATAGTAAAAACCCATACCTTTTCATACCTATCGAGGATCTAATTATGTTTGAAACCCCACAGAGAAAGAAATACGCATACCAAAATTTATCATCCAAAACATATTTAATACCTCCACATTACCACCTCATTCTCTATATAGGCTATGAAGATGACTCCCACATCCAAAAACCTATATGGCCTCGAACACATGAATCATGATATTCCATCATCTATGTATATATATTATCTATTCGTGGTCGTATCCACTCACCCACATGATTTTAAATGCATAAAATTATAATCAATGTCTGTTTGGAATTATTTCCACTCATTAATGACATATAATCGAATCATAATATCTCAATAAAAAAAGAGCTGAGAAAATCTCAAAATACCTCTAGGTATAAATATTTCATTTGTAAGAAACTGGTTCTTCTTTTCAAGTATGTTTTACTTTATCTTGTGTTTTTGGGAAAAGGGGGTTTTTAAAAAAAAACTTAAGTACATATCATGAACATTATAAGTACACACCATGTACTTAGTTAACATAGGTAGAAGTTTGCTGGCCATCTAATGGCGGTGCACACCTCCATCTATGGTGACCTGGAGGCCTCCAAAAGCGGGGTTCTGTAAGGGAATGTACACACTTGGTAACTCAAAAGTACATTTCATGTACTTTTTTTCATTAAACACACTAAGTCACGTCTAACTAACAAAAACATCTTCTTCTCCACCAAACTCGGCCGAGAGCATCCGTACGGTACAGAACTTCGTCGAGCCCCCAATTAAGCATCTGTTTTCAGAATCAAACTCAGTCAGTTGAGTTTGAATCACATCAGTGGGTTCTCTCTTCTTCTTGAATACCTTCTTCTGATTCCCCTTATTTCTTATGTAATATTCATTTGAGTGTTTTCGAATTTTGGTAGATCTATGGTGTTTTGGGTCAATTCATGGCATAAGTATCACGTATAACGATCCTACAATGTCGAGGTTGGTGGTTTTTGCCTTTCTGTTGAATGTATTTGAGTTATATGTGACAAATCGCCAATACCCATGAATGTGGTATTGCGTGTTTATTGCTTTTTCCTTATTGTTTGCATGCTATTCTTGTATTCATGATTAGAGTTTATTTGATTTGTGAATAGGGTGAATTGATATTCTTTGGCGGTGCTTTCCCATGCATGTTTTGTTTATGGTGGTTTAGTTCTTCATAGCTTGTTAGGATGCCTTGTAAACCCATGCCTATTTTGTAGGATGATGTGACTGTTTTCCTGACTTGCGGTTACTATAGACTGCTAGACATGTAGTTCATGAGGTTTTCTTTGACTGAAACATGTTTCTATACTTTTTGGACATAAAAAGGGACATGAGATTCTAGTGTAGTAGACTATAGGGAGAATTGACATAAGGGCTTCTCCAGAGTGTCTATTTTTCTATTACAATGCTAGACTATAAGGGGAATTGACGTAAGGGATTCCTCAAAGTTTCTGTAATTCCTCAACATAGTCCACAAATGGAATGTGATGTAAGTGCTTCCCTAGAGAACCCTTAGTTACTGATATGAGACTATAAGAGGAATTTATAGTGTGTGCTTCCATAGAGGGTCTATTTTTAAGCTAAACCAGTGGGGTCAGATTTAGTGTACTACCCAGAGGGTTGTTTGTGTTACATTGTAAGACCATAGTGGATAAGATGTGAATACATCGGAGCAGGTCACATTTTATTTTTATCTACATGATTGTGTTGCAACGTAGGACCAGAGGGGATAGGCTATGAGTACTTCCCAAACGGTTACCTGTTGGAAATTACCTACTTTTATTAATTGTTTCTTGATATATGAAATTGAATGCATTGAAACTGTTGCGTGTTTACTACAATGTACTTCGTTATTTAATTCATTCTTTTACATATTACCTTCCATATATTCACTGACTGTTAGGCACAGAACTTGTAGTGGTTACCTTCTGGGATTTAGTCTCACACCCTTTTTGGACAATGCTTTTGGGCCCAAAAATAATATATTTCTAGAGGTATAGATAAGGGCAGGAGCCCTTCTACTTCAGGTACTTCATTGTTGTGGAGCCGGATAGCATGGGACCATGCTGAGGCTTGCGATGCTGAGGATCTGTTATCTATTTCCTTTTTTACATTGGTTTAGTACTATTTGTATTCCAGCATTGTGATTTGTTTAGCTTCTTTCCTAGACATATGAATCATGCATGATTTATATATATGTGTGTTCTCCAGTTTATTATATTACAGTCTTCTTCTATTTAATTTTTTATGGATTATTAATACTTTCGCTATTGTTTTTGTTCTCTTCTTCTGTGTTACTCTGCATATGAGGGCATAATTTCCCCACTTTCACAGCCAAGGCCCTCGCTAATAGTCAGAAGCCTCTGGCATTCGGGGAAATGCGTTTGAGGCCATGTGACCAAACAGGTACGGGGAGCCACTAGGCGGCATCCAGAACTGGGACGTAACAAAGTGGTATCCAAGGAGGTTCTTTTGTTCTTGACTTATTGTTTGGAGCCTATAGTCAGGGATAGGATGGAATATGTACTTTTCAATATTTTGTGCCCGGGACTAGGTAACCCATGTATAGGGAAAAGCCAATTATCCTCATTAATACAATTTTTATAATTTTCAATTTTTCAGTTGATTTGATTTACACCGTTGGGTGAATCACATTTATTGTTATGTTATTGTTGTTGTTATTAGGGTTCTATTTCTATCACGACCTGATGATATGGGGGTATTCTAGCTAATGCATCATATATTCACTTGCTAGAAATCCAATGATATGTATTATTTCCTTTCTATTTAGGGTTCATTAGCGATTTCATGTTTTTGAGATAGATGTTGTGTAGAATATGCATGTTGTTATGATAGTTTCCTTAATAAAATAACTACTATTTAATAAGGAATTATTTGTGTATGGTTTTTTTAATGAATTCCAAACATTCGTTCTAGAGGTGTTATGAGCCCTCATGGGCTGGAATTTGTTGAATTATTGACTTGTTTACATTGTATCTAATGTGTATGAGATTCAAATCGTTGATTCATGGGGATTGTGAGCCCTAACAGATTGGAATTTCGAACTTTAAGGATTGTTTTAGTGTTTTTCTAGGTTCTAGAGTAGTTTCTGAGGCTTAATGTTTGGAAATACCCAAAATAAACGGCTTGAATGGTTAAATACCCACCATGTGTTCTTTTGTTCGGGAAGAAATTGTTTTTTCTTAAGTACATGCCGAGTATCATATGTATACACCATGTAGTAAATAACTGTGTCTCAGACTATGTGGGTGGGGACACGGGGTTTAGAATCATTGGTAGGACATGCCGTGTATAGGATGTAGATGTCGTGTTGTAAAACCATGTAACCGGCTGTTTCTCTAACAACACGAGTCAGTTGAGTATTTTCTTATACATGTTGTATCTGTCTGGAACACGCCGTGTTGTTTGAGCCATGTACCCAATCGTGTCACTAACAACACGGGTTGGTTAAGCTCGTCTTGTACACACTGTTTCTGGTACTACCACACCGTGTAGTCTAATACTATAGGAACAACATAGCTTAGTCATGTAGAAGAACTTGGGTAGGGGAAGGGGATTCAAGTACTTGTCGTGTGTCAGGACAACACGACATGTGTTTGAGGTGTTTCACAACCTGTGTTGGCATAAGTACACGCCCATGTGAATGGCTAAAAGGGAACATGTCGTGAAGAGATTTTACACGTCGTTTTGTCATGTTTTTGAAAACGAGAATACTTTCATTCTCTTATTCCCTTCCTACACTTAATGTTTCCAGTCCTTGATATCTTGATCTAAGGTGTGCATTTGACCTTTCATAGTCATTCCACCGAGATGTCCTCCGGTTGTACGCCAGTTGCAAAGTAGTGATAAAGCACCAGACATAGAAAATTAGGGACTAACAGTAGATCATCATGTTGTTCTAGTCATGTAACCAACCTTCATTCCAGGAACAGGTGTTGACACACAGTTCTGGGAAGGCTTTATGAGGTTCTTGCAGACCTTCTACGGAGTACCACATTTTTCCCCGTCTATGGCAGAGCTGGAACAAGTTTTTTAGTAGAATCCTCCCACCTTCAAAAGGGAAGGAGTACCTCGGGTAGTAGATTGATGGATGGAATCTATGATTTCTCTCTTCAAGCATATGGAGACGCCTTCAAAGATGAGGGTAAAGCTCGCTATGTACATTCATCAGGATTCCACCAAGAGATGGTGGGATGTGATCTCATAGGCTGGATGTCCGCATGTTATGGCTTAGGATGTGTTCCAGCATACATTCTATAACTACTTCTACCCGGAGACATTGAGGGACGATCGAGCCCGAGAGTTTGTAAGTCTGGAGCAGGTTCCTCTTTTTATTATTGAATATTTTTCTCACATCACAGAGTTGTAGTGATTCACTCCTATTCCAGGAGGTTATGAGTTATTATGAGCAAGGAAGATTGAGGATGGTCTCACGAATGACATTCGATAATAGGTGAACATCTTCAGGCTGACTTCCATCACTTCTATCGTCAAACATACACTGATCAGGGATGGCAATCTGAGGGATTATTGAGTTGTGGGCCACGGCAGTTCAACATCCATAGTTAGTGCTTCACCAGTTGATAACGGGAATCACCGTAGGGAGACTACATGTGGATATTCAACTAGGCGAGATGTACCTTCAAGTATCTAGGTGGTATGCTACCAGTGTGGGAAGAGCGGGCACAAGAGGACACATTGCCCGAGGGACCCAGTAGTGGGCCGATCGTGTGGGGAGATGGGTCATTATTAGAACTTCTGTCAGATCTTCTCACCATTAGCTGTTAGGAGAGGTTCTTCTATGACTCCTCATTCAGAAACATAACCACCAGTTTCTTATCAGTCTAGGAACTGGAGTTATTCTAGCTATTTCGGCCTAGTTGGAGGATGTGTCTATGGTAGTCAGTCTCCAGTCTTTCGGTGGCAGTAGGTTGGATCAGCTCAAAGTGGACAGGCAGGGTCACAGGGCTGCGGTACTGGTTATAATTTTGCAATAGAGTAGACCAAACAGAAGAAGGATCTCGTGCACTCTACAGTTCGAGGTGTGATCTTAGTAGCCACGGTTTTAGCTTCTTCACTTTTCAATATTGGGGCTTCCCATAGCTTTATATCAGCTATTTTTGTGGAGATCCATGGGCTCTGTATCTTTTCTTTTGCTGATGTCTTGATGCTAGATACTCCGTTGGAGACTAGACCAGCTTCTGTACATCTATTCATGGAGTTCCTTCTAGAGGATTGTGGGTGTCACTTTTTATGAGACCTCTATGTCCTATAGATGACAGGCTATGATGTCATTCTTAGAATGGACTGGATTGTTCCATTCCAATAAGTCGTTGACTAATATCACCGTTGGGTGATTTAACATCACTAGAGGGTGGATCTTTACTTCATAATGGTGAATGGGATGTCCAGGCAAGCAGTGAGGGACCCGAGCATCCTGGGTTGCGAGGAGTTACAGTAAAAAATGCTAGTTTATATCAGGATGCCTAGGGGACGTCATAGTTAGACTATCCTCCAATGGTGGATCATTCCAGGGATGTACTTCTAGAGGGATTTTCTAGTTTTCATCCAGAGTGAGAGGTGGCCTTTTGTTTGATCTTCTGCCAGGAGTGGAACCGGTTTCCATTCCTTATTATAGGATGGCTACTCCAGAGTTACAAGATCTGAAGAAATAATTGGAGGAGTTTTTTCGAAAAGGGTTTCATCCAACCCAGTACTTATTCTTAGGGTTCGCACATCATTCTTGTGAAGACGTCATATGGTACCCTCAGACTGTGTGTGCATTATCAGAAGTTAAACCAGTTGATAGACAATAAACGATATCCATTACAGAGTATTGGTGATATCTTTGATCAACTTCAAGGAGCCCGAGTGTTCTTGAAGATTTAATTGAGATTCAGTTATCATCATTTGTTTGTTATACAATCTGATATACCTCTCACAGTATTCTGGAGAATGTATGGTCTATACAAGTATATGGTTATGTCATTCGGTCTCACAAACTCTCTTGCAATTGTTGTGGCACTGATGAACTGAGTGTTCCGTCCATACATAGATTACTTTGTGGTAGTTTTCATGGATGATATCTTGGTGTACACTCACACTCGACATGACCATTCCACACATCTTGAGATCATTCTTATCAAACTGGGAGAGAATCTGTTATATTCCACACTTTCAAAATGACACTTTTGGATGGACCAAATTCACTTCATGGGACTTTTTTTCTCAAATTAATGAGTATTAGTAGACCCAGTGAAAGTGAGAGCTGTAGTTTATTGTGAGAAGAAAAAGAAAAAATATGAGGTACGAAATTTTCTATTACTGTCTGGATATTATGTACACATTATACAAGACTTTTCATGTTTATAAGCACTATTAATTGGCCTGACGAAGAAGGGTGAAAAGTTCTTGTGGTGAGACTATTGGGAGTTAGCCTTTCTGGAGCTGAAAGAAGGCTGAGTTCAGCACCGATACTAGTATTTCCAAAGCCTGTTAAGAGCTATATTTTTTATTGTGATTCTTCAGGTATCAGTTTGGGAGTTGTACTTATGCAGGGAGATGGAGTCGTGGCATACAAGTCTCGGCAGTTGAGGCCCCATGAGAGGAATTAAACATCACACAATTTTGAGTTAGCAGCAGTTGTTTATACCTTACACTGTTGGAGACATTATTTTCTGGGAGAGCATTTTGTGGTTTTTACAAACCAAAAGAGTCTCAATTATATCTTCACTCAGCATGATCTAAATTTGAGACAGCAAAGGTGGGTTGAGTACCTTCAGTATTTTGACTTCGAGAATGCCTACATTCCTGGGAAAGGCAAATTTATGGCTGATTAACTAGGTAGGAGGACTCGGATACATGTAGTTTAGGAGGCCAGCAGTGAGTGGTATATTATTTCTCTATTATTTGAGATGCATTTGGAGGTGCATGATAGACAGGGGCAGGCGTTTCTTTCATATATTGATGGTACCTCTACTGTTCCTGATCAAGTACGAATGATGAAACTATTAGATTTAGAAGGCCTAGTCCTATTGGAAAGTGTTTTTAGAGAGAACCATATTCCTGGATGATCAGTAGAAGAGTATGAGATCTTGTGTTTTTTGGGGTGCGTATGTGTTCCAACAAACATATGTGAGGAACTGATGTGGGACATTCCTTCCTCAGTTTGGGAAGTTCATCATAATGTCACCAAGATGTATCGTGATATACACTATCAGTATTGGAGTCCAGGTATGAAGAGAGATGTGGATGGATTCATCATGATGTGTTCTAACAGTTAGCAGGTATTGGTGGAGCATCAATGAACAGTAGGGATTTTACAACAGTTTCCAATTCCATAGTGGACGTGGAATGACTTCACGATGGATTTTGTGATCGGGTTTCTGAGGTCACCTCAAGGTAATGATTAAGTTTTTATTGTCATTGACATACTCACAAAAGTTTCTCACTTCGTGCAGATCAAGGAGACCATTATTGTTGATGTGTTGGTAAGGTTGTAGATACAAGAGATTTCACATCAACATGGGGTTCACCAGTCTGTTGTTTTCGATAGGGATCCTTGTTTTACTTCTTGAGTATGAAGGTGGATTTAGAAGGCTTTGGGTACACATGTACTTTTGAGTACAGCTTACCACCCACAGAAAGATGACTAGTCCGAGTGTACGGTTCTGTTGCTTGAGGACATGCTCTGAGCATGCATCCTAGATTTTTGAGGTTTCTGGGAGATGCACATAACTCTTGTGGAGTTTTACAAGAACAAAAGTTTTCAAGAAACTCATTATATGGAACCTTATGAGGCTTTGTACGGTAGGACTGGCCGATCACCCTTATGTTGGCTGGAGGATGGAGAGGTAGCTTTGATGGGACCTCGTCTTGTTCAGCATACCACAGAACAGAGAGAGTTGGTTCAGAAGAGGATGGATACTACACAGTCTTGATAGAAGTCTTCTACTGATCAACAAAGATGACCTTTGGAGATTGAGGTCAGGGAGAAGGTTTTACTGCATGTCACACCAAGGTTAGGACACAAAAGTATTAGGATATAGGGAAAGCTTTCACCGAAGTACGTCATCCTATTTGCGGTTTGGGAGAGAGTCGGGTCAGTTGCCTATTGGCTGTAGTTACATTATAGATATCGGGCTATTCACGACGTCTTCCATGTTTCTCAGCTTTGACGTTACTTCTCATACATGCTAATTTTTTTCAACCCAATGAGGTTGAGATCGTGGTGGAAGCCTCATTTGAGGAGGATCATATCCATATAGTTGATCAATGTGTGAAGGTTATCCATGGCCAGTCTGTTCCACTGGTACGTGTGCTATGTAAGCACGGGCAAGTATAGGACGAGACCTAGGAGAGGGAGTCCGATGTATGATCAAAGTGGATGGAGGTGTATGAGGAATCTACTTCTACACCGCCTTCCTAGGGAAATTTAGGGACAAATGTTTTTAATGGGTGACGTTTGTGAGTACTCAGATCTTCTTTTCATGTATGTTTTTCCTTTTTCTGGTGTTTTTGGGAAAAATATGAGTTTCTAGAAATTTTTGAACTACACGCTGTGTACTTTATAAGTACACATTGTGTACTTGTTTATCGTAGTTAGACATTTAAAGGTTGTGTAACGGCTGTGCACACGACCATGTGTGGTGACTGAGAGGTCACCAAATGCGGGGATCGATAAGGTATAGATCATGTCATCTACCTCAAAATTCAATGTCGTGTACTTTCATTTTTTCATTAAATATAATTGGGTCACGTATAATCAAAAGAAATGTCTGCTTCGCCATTGAAACTGACCGAGAGAATCCGTACGATGCGGATCTTCACCATGCCCCATATTGACCATCCATTCACCAAATCAAACATTGTCGGTTTCATTGTAATAACATCAGTGAGTTCTCTCTTATTCTTGAACAACTTTTTATGATTCCTCTTCTTTCTCATGTTTTCTTAAGTTGGGTGTTTTTAGCATTTTTTTAGATCAATTATGTTCTTGGGAGATTCAAGGCCTGAGGTTCTCATATAACAATCCTACAACACCGAGTTAGGTGGTTTGTGCCTTTCTATTTAATTTCTTGGAGTTATATGTGAAAAATCATCAATACCCATAAAAGAGGTATTGTGAGTTTACTATTTTATCACTATTGTTTTCCTTATATGCATGTATTCTTGAGTAGAGGTTACTTGATTTTTTAATAGGGTTAATTTCTATTCTTTAGAGGTGCTTTCCAATGCATGTTTTGTTTATGGATTTTTTGTTCTACTTAGCTTGTTAGGCTACCTTGTTTTCCCATCCCTAGTATTATAGGATTGTGTGACTATTGTGATGACCGGTTGTTACTATAGACTGTGATCTAATTAGTTCTAGAGGTTTTCTTTGGCCGATACTCATTGCTATACTGATATGACTTACACAGGGTCGTGAGAACATATTGTAGTAGACCATAGGGAGAATGTACTTAAGTGATTCTCCAAAGTGTATTTTTTTTCTAATACGATGTGAGACCATAGGGGGAATTCACCTAAGTGCTTCCTCAGAGTGTCTGTAGTTCCTCAACATGGGCCACATAAATAATGTGAACTAAGTGCTTTCCTAGAGAACCTTTAGTTACCGATACGAGACTATAAGAGGAATTGATAGTAAGTTCTTCTTCAGAGAGTCTACGTTTAACCGGAACCATAGTGGTTAGACTGAGTGTGCTGCACAGATGGTTTCTTGTGTTAATAGGTAAGACCAGAGGGGATAGGCTCTGAGTACTTACCAGAGGGTTACCTTTTGTATTTATCTACTTGATTGTGTTTCTAGGTAGGACAAGTAGGGATAGGCTCTGAGTACTTCCCAGAGGGTTACCTGTTTGCGATTACCTTCTTTGATTAATTGTTTCTTGATATATGAAACTGAATGAATTCAAACTGTGGGTTGCTTACTGCTATGTACTTCCTTCTTTACTACTTTCTTTTAATTATTACCTGCCATATATTCACAGACTGTTAAGAACAGATATTTTGGTTGTTTCCATCTGGGATTTAGTCTCACACTCTATTTTGTCCATGATTTTTGGCCCTAGTAGATTATATTGTTGTAGGTATAGATAAGGTCATGTTCCCTTCTACATCAGGTACATGATTTGCTTTGGATTTGGAGAGCATGGGACAAATCTGAGGCTTGCGATGCTGAGGAGCTGTTATCTATTTCCTTTTTTACTTTTGTTTAGTATTGTTTGTACTCCAGCATTGTGATTTTTTTTCCTACTTTTCTAGAGATATGTATCAAGCATCATTTATATATATGTGTGTGCTAATTTATATTATATTTTAGTTTTCCACTGTTTACTTTTTTATGGATTATTACTGTTTCCACTATTGCCATTGATCTCTTCTGTTGTGTTACAATTCCAATGACGACATAGTTTCCCCACTATGACACCCGTGGCCCTTGCTGCTAGTCTGCAGCCACTGGAATTTGTGGAAATGCTCTTGAGGCCGTGTGACCAACCGGGTATGCAGAACCACATGGCGGCTTTCAGAACCAGGACGTTACAGCAAATTCGTCTCTCATTCCCAAGTAATAAAGTTAAGAATATCATTCCTCCCCCACATGAAAACTGTGTGACTGATACATCCACAAACCACATTATAATGGAGATATTGGATCTCTACTATACACTATATGAACAATGCCTCATTCTTAGTCAGAAAAAATTCCAATTAAATTACATAAGAGTAATCATGAACAAACTGATGAACCTGAGGGATTTGGAAGATATCATTGATCTTCCCAAGAAATGGTGTAAATTTCTATTGATATAACACCTTGATAGCAATTCCCAACAATTAATAGGGAAAAAACAACCTATGTTAAATCTTACTCCCCCCACCAAACCACCACTACCCTTGCTGTGGGGAAACATTTAAGAACATGTGCTCCCCAACCTGGATATCCAAGGGCCTCCTCAAATGGTCATTATATTAATTTGACTATTCATGTTCTACATTTGTCCTCTTTCAAACCAAATGACTCTTTTCAATTGTGTTCTCCACCACATCATAACTAAAAACTATATCCTCGATAAACACCGTCCAAAAAAGTAGAGAATATCATGGTTGACCACAAAAATACTCAAATGGGTCCATGCCAATTGATGAGTGACAGATTTTATTATAAGAAAAAAAAACCATGGGACAGTGTTCATCAAAAAATCCATTAAACACTATGATTCATGCTAAAAACATAGCATCCAATGTATGGATGGTCTTTTCCGTCTTCTAATGTGTCAGAGGGTGGAGAAAAGTATTGAGGCACAATTGGGTTCTAAAAGCTTGTTGAAACCCCTTCTAGACTCATTAGGTAAAATGTGCATCCATGATCAGATAAAAAGAATTTTTTTTACTCTACTTAATCGCATCACTTCATCCACATACATGTTATCTAAATAATTTATAGTTCTTGATTCCTTGATCGCTAAAAATATGGATAATTTCATCAACTGATCAACGATCGCCCATTTTGAGTCCCAAATCACTGAGTCTGGGGTAACCCTGTGATTAAATCCATCAGGATTCCATCCTTTTTTCAATAGGGAAAATTTAAAGGATACATGAAATAAAAATGAATACGATGTTTGTCCTTTAACTACTAGAAAACAAAACAACTCAACATGAACTCCACCACATCCCATTTCATCCTATGGTACCATTACTACATCCTAAATCCACAACACATATTAGATATTCTTACATGTATTTCCAAATGTCACAAATGATACTAATTAATAAATCAATCATGAAAAACTAATAGAACGAAAAACCTCCAATGATAGCACATCTAGTTCCAACTATCCTTTTACCATCCAAACCGAGAATAAACACATCTAGAAAGATAACACTTTACATCAACCTATATCTATTTCATAAAATACCCAAAATCTAATGTTCCATGAGATAAGTATCCATATTAATCAAAGAATTATTAGTCTTCATGTCTACCTCAAACTCAACATCACATCATGGGGGTAGATTCATAACATTCTCAAGGAAAAAATCAGTAAAAATCTAAACAACCACAATAACATCAACTATCCTTTAAATTTTTGATTCCAAAATCTACTCATCCATCAAAAAATGAAGGGGTTACACACACCATATTCCCACATTAAAACAATACCCACCAATTTAAACCACAATATGAACTTACACATCTAATAAATGGCTCTCCTGTAGAATAATTATATTATAACATGTTTAGAAAAGAATAAATATGACCCCATGATGAAATTATTTAGCAGAATATGTGGATGAAGATATTACTATAGGACTAATGTGGCAAAATTATTAGTCTAAAAACCTATATCACATCAAACTAAATGGTTGGTCCTCCATCCAGCATAGTGAAAACTAGGGTGAGATAAAGCCCCTCTACATCTAGTCCTACACCATAGACTAAAGAGGATGTAATAAATGACTGAAATGTTCCTAAATAAATCACGGTAGAAACTAGGGTAGGAAAAAAGCTAAGCATACCTCAAATGATATTAGGACCTTCTAGTGCTGCGACATCCATTATGTGAAACTGGCCGCACCCCTATCATCTACATATCATCTAATGACCACCACCATGACCACATTCAGGTTATGTTCACTGAACATGAGGAACATATTGAGTTCATCCACTACCTACACTATCTCCCTCACCAGATTATAATAATAATTCCCAATTTTTGAAATTATGTCACTGGTAAGTAATGATGAGGATGGTTCTAAACATTTCCATATGCACAAAACAAATATTGGAGATCAACTAGGTACAAAATCATCTGATGGCCACAAACCCTAGGTAAAAATAAATTCCTTTATATCCTTAGGGAAATCATAGGAACTATTGGTTGGAGGAATCTATAAAGGAAGCTTCTGAGGATTACTCACCACTAGTAAAAACCTTAAAGGTCATGGTTCATATGAACTTCCTCTAACAAACAATCTCCTCAAGGAAACATAATGAATCTCCTATCATGAAAAAACTTTTCATGCGTACATACACATAATAACCTATCCCTTCTTCTATGAATTTTTATATATTGGAAATTTTAAAATATTATCTATATATTTGATATAAGGTTCTATTGACCCCTAAATACATCTAAGACAATAGTTTTAATTATGGTAAATTATTTGGGGAATGCACAACATATCCTGGAACATGATTACTTTCTCCCATAAAGACATACTACGCAACTAAACACAAATAATCTAATCCCAGTTCACTACCTTCATAGTTGATGAAATATACTCTTCCCAATGATCTTTATAAATTTAAAACTATAATACTTATTCCTACTTATACTCACCTTGAGAAAACATCCACCATTGACACGCAATGTTCTCCACCAATACAAAAATCCAATAATGAGGGTGTTTTGTGATGTGTAGTTGATTTGTGTTTGATTCACAGGTAATGATAGAATAATTGGTTAATAGTGATAAAAATGTTTGGGGTTTGGTTTGGTTAATGGGATGTAAATGATTAATGAAAAAATAAATTTTTGGAAATGCAGTTAATTATGGATGATGGTATGAAATAAATCTAATGGGATAAATAGTGGAACTAGGTAGTGGTGTGAGATGTGGATTGTGATTTATGTAGTGTTATTCGTATTTAGGTGGTAGAAAAAGTGGTATTTTTTATTTAGTATTTTGTGTGACCCATAGGTTGTGATTATTTTGGGTATACATTTATATTACTTGTGATTCCTGAACACAATGCACCCATATTGAGCACTTTGTTCCAAGATCCAAATATTAAAATAGTTGGGCTTTTTTCCAACATCCCAGTAATTTTAATCTATGGATGGATACCTACTCTTTCATACCCTCTTTTCATGGAGAATATATATGCATAGGTATTGATGGATAGAGGTCTGTTTGAGGACTAGCAGAAGGGCCATGTGACTTAAGGATATATTTGATATGCCCCTGTTATGTGGAAATTTATAGTGGTTTTCATGCATTATAGGAGTAGGGAATGAGGTTTATGTACTACATTTTCATGATACCCTATTACTCTAGTCATGGTTTTTATGTGATGGACCAATTTTCCTTGTGTGAGATGAGATACCCTCATGTTGTGGGTGGTGGAATAGGAGATTGAAGAAATTATGTGATGTGAACATTTAATAGATTGGTGGAATGTGTTATCCAAATAATAGGGGATATACTTGATGTACAAAAATGGGGTGTGATAATAGATAATCATTGGGAAATTAGTTTGGGGTAATATTTATCAATATGTTTTTTATTATGTTATAATAAATGGCATGGGTTATTTGATGAGCTTACCCTGGTGTGGTTGAGATGGATGGATAACCTATTTAGGTGTTGTTGGTTATTTTATTTACTAATTATTGAATTAGTATGCTTCTTTCACATGAGAACCAGACACTTTTTATATATTATTGGGTGAACTTGTATTCTCAAGAAATGTACATAAATTCATTTTATGGTTTTAAGGAAGACTAACTTGATCCTTCTAGATGGTACATGATAAGAACATTTTAGATAATTGATGTGTCACTACCATGGTTTCTTGGTAGATTATGTGGATTATACATGAATTTATTTTCCAAAGAATTTATATTATATCCAAGGTCATATATATAAGTATTGATAGTATGGTATTATCTATTAATTTTGAACTATGACTTCTTTAATCAGAATATGTCTGATGTACATATCACTACATTACAAATATGTTTGGGATGATGTTGGTGGTTGATTATTATGTTTCATACTCACACCTTTCTCACACCACTACTGTATTTGGGTACCCAAGTAGACACTCACAGAGATACAATTACAAGTCAGAAATTTCCAATGTTATTCATGATCGAGCTGGATAACATGATGTCTAGAGGCTGGAATTTTGTTAGGTTTGGAATTGGGAGATGTGTATCATTTTTATTTTATTTATTTTTTATTATAGTATCTCATATAATCTCATGGGAGTGATCATTATTTTATAAAGATCATGACATTCGAGTTCTGTATTGAATTTATTCTTGATATATTATTTTTTATTTTAAACCTTATCATATATAAAAATTGTAATTTTTCATATTAAAGAGAACTATAATACAGGTGGTATTGTTCACTCAAGGAACTATCATATACCCTCATTGATCATTAGTAACCTCTGACATACAAGGAGGTGTTCCCAAGGTAAAATTGTGTCATTGGTTTGGTTAGAATTCATATTGAACTAGGTTGGAATGTTTCAATATATTTTTTAGTCAAGAAAAATGATTTGTATTACTGAAATTTTACTGTTGAAGAACTATTATTTTATTATAATTACTATGTTTTTCATATATTAAATTGAGAAAGTTGATTTATGTGGTTATTTATTTTATTTCATATCTATAATGGATAAAAATAAATTATGAAATAATATTATATGGAAATGGTTTTGGTACCCTGACTGAGTACGCCCCTTATCCCTCACCACTAGATGAATTGATAGTACAGAATGTATAGTATACATCTTTACCCTACAATGGGATTGGTTTTATACCCCTAAAAATCTTGTGATATGATATCCTAGATTATTATCATTGTTTCCCTAAATTTGATATCTCAAATCCTTAGAAAAATAATAGAATTTGGTATGATAGGTTGGAACCATCCTTATTTAGGGAGTTTATAATTCTAGTTAGTTTACTTTTAAATAATTATTTCCAAATGGTGTAACATTATTCTTTTCACTTCGTGTAAAACAATTTTCAAATATGTATATAAATCATTAGAAATATTAATAAATATTCATGGACGTTCCAAATTGAGGAGAGACATGTAGGAGGCTCCCTACTATTAATGTATATTCTCCCGTCATTTATGAAAACTATAATGGATTTCATGATTCATTAACATATTGGAAACGAAAAAAAGTGGTTGATCCTTTGGGTAAAAAAATTATTGATATATTATCCATGTTAAATTTTTAATTTAACTATTTTGTTAATGATTTGTGAATTTTTTCCTTGATGCCACCATTTTTTGGGGTATCCTTTGTTTTTTTTAAATTTCTTAAAAGTTTTATTTTTCCTAATGATTTAGGAATTCTAAAAATAATGATCTTTAATTTTTGTAAAAGGGGAATATGTCAGTAAGGGAAATTTATATATTTAAATATTAATAAATAAAGGGTTTTATGATTGGAACAAATATTATTTATTCATTGTAATTCCTGAGTAAGGAATGATTTTTAGTGAATCTCATAGTTTTACCTTTTATTTTCATCCAAAAAATTGTTATACGTATAGATAACATTAGGATTTATACTGGTGAAAATAAAAAAAATGATATTTCTTAGATAAAAATTAATTTTTTTATTTTTAGAAGGTTAAAACAGAATGAATTTTATGGAATTTAATTCATCAAAATTTTCATGTAATTGAATAGATATGGGAAAATATTTATACAGACTTTATGGTGGTATTTAAATCAATTTCTTTATGTAATAATTCCATTTGGGTTGTTTTTGTTCAATTGATTATCATTTGTTATTTCCTTTACATTTGTGATAATATGTACCTAGATTATAGTTCTCAAATATAACTAAAAGTGATAGTCATGTTACATGTAACATCCTACCCCTCATTAGTGGATTTTATTGAGTTATAATTACTACATGGATTTAAGTGACATCCCAAATATTACAATTGATGGAAATAAATGATATGTGCTCCATTAATAGATGGGGTATGATTTTCTATTTACATATATAACAACCCAGAAAAACATGATATAACAAAATTACCACTACATGTTTCATGAAAAATTTTAAAACAACTCAATGTAAAATCATTTAAATAAAAAATAACCAGCAATAGAGTAAAATAGTGGAACAAAACAAATATTAATGTAATAAGAACATGACAAAACCCAAAAAACCAACAAACTATAAAAACACAATTCTATAACTCCAACCATGATACATGATCAAAATCCACTATAAAACCCGAGTATAATGATGCACCACTAAAAGAGTGTGATAATTTACCATTTCCAATGTCTGAATAAGGAGTATTTACAAAATATTTAAAGTACCAAAGTATGGGTGAGTAATGAAACTCATTATGCTTTCCCAAAATTTTTTCTTTAATCATACCACTATGTTAGAACAAGTCATCAAATTTACATAGAAAACATGTTCAAAACAATTGAAAAGGTATATATAAAAGCCAAGATGTTTAACACAAAAACATTTCCATACTAAAATCACCTTTAGGTAAAATCAAACAAAAAATATGTTAAAAAAATTCACTATACTTTTTGTAATACTCATTTCATCATTCACAAACACACTAAACACTACATCCTTCATTGACAGTTCCATAATCATGAGAGGTTTATAATCCATCCAATAATTCATCATAAATAATCAAATATCCTTCTTCCCCAATGATACATTCCCATTATCCAGGGTCATGTCCCTTTGTACCACATGGTACATTCCACTTATTTTGAGTCATGTCAAAATCATGAACTAAATCCAACCACATACGCTAAAACCATTTCAAATATTTTAATGTAAGATATTTAAATAGAACCATTATTTTTTTGAAAATATTTAATTTTTTTATAAATCCATAAAAGGCATATTTTAACATAAATATATTGAAATCAATAAGACCAAGCTTTCACACCACCAATTTCCACAAATCCTAAATCAATAATATATCACTGAAAATGGATTATATCTTGCGTTTCACACAAATTTCACTATAATTTCAAGAAATTAATGTAATTTGATACTAATATTACATGAGTAAATAAGATAAGTCAAAAGTGAGGCCTTCTTGCTCAGGAATTCTGACTAAAATAAAAAATAGTTTGAAAACAAACACACAATTTTGTTGAATCTCCAAAAATCATCCTTTGATCTCATTCCCTAGAAAAAAATTCAAATATCATCATGATTCGAATAAAAAACGGTATATCTATACACAATAGACTAGATCTAGAATGTTGAGAGTGGAAAGGGAGGTAGATATATGGAAGTCCATGAGAAAATATCATAAATGAAAAATTTCCATGGGGATCAGGCATCAACATTCCATGAAACACCCATGGATTTCTTATAATTCAAAAGGGAATGGGTATATAGAATTTGGGAAGAAGAAATATAATTTTAGGGATGATATGGAAGGGAAAGTAAGGGTAAAAAGATAATCCCTACCTAGATCCACTTTTTAGGATCTATTTTTGTAAAGCATACATGGTTAGTCAAACAGTTATGCATGCAATGTTCTAGCCAATACATCAAGGGACACCTTTCATAGTCGGCACAAATGGATATAAAAACCATGGGCTAGTCATGAAAAATACCTATATCTCACTTTTCATGTTTTATCCTAGGGGTTTTCATAGTTTTGAAAACTTATTTCTCTTACTGTGGTCCTTACCATTAGCCCATGTATCAATATACATGGTTTATTATAGGAGTTTCAGGAGTTCCACAAACCGTTCTCAAACATTGTACCATTAGAAAAGGTCTAGAAACATTCCAAAAGTCTTAAAACCCCCATTATCATAACCCAGACACTTTACATAATTAAAAAACATAATTAAAGGGTTACTTTCTTAATAATGGGGGTGATACATTCTACCCAAAAATAGACTTTTTTCCCATATAATTTAGAAGAAAAATACTTTCCCAAAAGTGTTTAGGCCACTAGCCGACCATTTATTTATCCATCTCCCATGTCTCTTCCTTAATATAATTTTGTTTCCACAATACCCACACTAGAACAATTCTTTTACCATGAAATACATTTTCTTAAGTATCAAAAATATGTACTGACACATGCACCAATGGATCATAAATCTATAGATCAACGTAATCCCAAAGAATCACATGGTCATGATCTGGGTGATACATTTCAAATGAGATGCATGGAACAAAATTTTCACTACACTAAACTATTTTAGAAAATCCATCCAATAAAGAACCTCACCATCCTATTCATGTATCTCAAAAGAGCATATCTATCTAAGAGATAACTCCTCATGAATTCCAAAACAAAGATGTCCAAGCCATGTGGAGATCCTCAATAAGACAAGATCATTCACCTCAAATGAAAATTTCCATTTATATGGATTCTCATATTATTTCTGATGAATTTGATCTATCTACATTTATTTCATGATCAACTGAATATTATATAATGTCTCTTGGATAAGGATCAGTATGAAACATGATGTATCACCTATTTCCCCCCAAAAATGTTGATAATGATAAGGAATCCCATACAAGGATTAAAAATCAACCATATTCATCATGGATTCAAAATTTTGTAATATGAGTAATCCACCAATTGTACATGCCCTTCCCATGATCCACCAATATCCCTTCAAACAACATGAAATGTGTCTTCCAATTTTTGTGTCATCCATTCATATTTTCAATCTGTCTAAGGATAATACAATATACTCAAATTCAAATGATTCCTAAGGTATTACTATAAGGATTTTCAGAAATGATACATAAACCTCATCTCTCTATCCAATAACGTCTAAACATGTACTTCATGACTCTTTAACACTTGTCATATATTGATTTTTTACAACTCCTCCACTGTATGGAATTCTTGAATAGGGATGAAATTGGACAATTGTTTGAGTAAATACACTATCACCCAAATGTCATCATTTTTTCAAATGATTCTTGAGAGACATATAACAATATCAATGGTTTTCCTCTCCAACTTCCAAATAAGAAAATGTAAAGAATACAACATACCTTCTCATCACTGGTGCTCTTCTCCAAAAATCCGACGAGTGAAGCATCTCAAAACAAACTCAAGTACTTTCATTTTCAATTAGACCCACAAAAAATTTGTTTTCATAAACTTATAAATAATATTTATTCCTGGAAGAGTATCCCATATTGAATGGTGGTAGTTATGAATAATTTTTTTTGGATAAGATATAGGTACAACCACTCTATTTTTAACCCCGAAACTGAACTCGCATCCATCCTCTATCCCACAATGGTCTCCCCATAATTGAGTTTTGACCTTCTCACAACACATTCTAAATCCGATTCCTAAAACACTTTATATATTTCAACCTAATCAGGTATAAAAGAAACTACATATAATACCACAAATTAACATTTATCTTCACATTTCAACTGGATATCAGTTAGGGCTATCATCAATTGCCACTAATCAATTAATTTATTTTTTTAACTATTCATACGACACACTTTCCAATGCATTTACCACTGAATTTACATAATGCGGTGGATACATCAAGTCATAGTCAAACATTTGGGGACACTAAATGCATATTCATTATCTCATATTCAATTCCATTTGTGGTAAGATATGTTTCATTTTCTTATGATCCATAAAAAAATTAAATTTCTCAAAAAAAAGTAATAGTTACCCTATGTCTTCAATGTTCCAATGTAGTGGTGAGTAACGAATCTCGATAGGTTTTCCCAAAATGGAATTCCAACTCATACCACTAGGATAGAACAATTTCTCAAATATATATGAAATAATTTATATAGAACAATTTAAAATTTTTTATTTCAAATCCAAGAAATTTAACTGTTATATAGTTTTTCAAAATAAAAAACATTATATTTAAAAAATAAAAAAAATAACTTAACTATTTTTACTTTTATTTTTGGAATACTGATTGCAAGATTCATAATTAGAGCCACACATGAATGGTTTATTGACAACTCCATACTCATGATTGTGTTTTCATCCATCCACTAAATCATCAAATCTACATGTTCCCTATGACACACAACCATTATCTAGGGTCATATACCTTTGTACCCTAATATTAAATTACCCTTATACAAGGTAACATATAAATCAAAGAATCAACCCTACAATGTATTCCAAAACCCATTAAAATCAACCATTCCAATTCATTTCAATTAACATTTATTTTATTGATAACCATTCAATCAAAAAAATTATCATAAATACTACAAATCCATATTTTAAAATCAAATTTTTTAAATCAAAGAAACTAAGAACTTTGAACAACCAATTTCCTCATATCTATATATCTATAAACCATCACTAAATAAGGTTACTACCATGATTTTTACACCAATTTCAATATAAATTTCATGCAATTAAATAAATTTGAAACTAATCCTTCATTTTATAGAAATAATAATTTATTGTTAAAAAAAATACCATAGAAATAATGAAGAAAATGATGAATGATAAGAAAACACCATCAAAATTAGGTTGAACCTCGATAAAACTGCCTTAGATCTATTTCCCATGCTTAAAAAATATAAATATAATCATCATTGGAATCAACATCTATAGATATATCCAAAATGGACTAGATATAATATTTTTAGTGGGGTAAGGAATGTTTACCTAAGTAAAACCATGAAATAATTCCATGAACAAATTATTTCAATAGGGATAGGGCTTTAACATGAATAGAAATGCCTCTAGATCACTTCTAATTTGATGGGGACATGTTTCGTAGAATTTAAGAGAAATAATTATTGAGTAAGGTCGGAAAGGGTGTAACATTATAGGGTTAAAATTTAATCTTGATGAAGATATTCGTATATACTATGTTCTTTTTAAATAGTTAATGTCTTCTCACATAGTTAGCCGAACTATGCTATATTGATTTCACATCAACTTCCTCAAGGAGAAACATGAATGGTCATTCCAATCTCTTAGATAATCCATGAGCCAATAATGAAAAATACATATTTCCCACATTTATTCATTTTTCGAATGTTTCCACATGGTTTTTTATATCATTTTTCTAACTGTGCACATTCCCATTTCCCTATGTCACATTATTCATGGTTTCATATAGGATTTTCATTGTTTCAAAAAAAAAAATTTAAACCACGCACCTTTAAGAAAGATAAAATAAACATCCTTAATGTTTTAAAAACACTAAAACATCCCCCACGAACATCACATACATAGAAATAATAATGATAGGGTTACAAAATATTTACCATGGGGCCTACATTACAAGGAGTTACTCTCTCTGTTATTACAAACCATAATATTATATTTGTTGATAATTTTTCTAAAGGACTAATAAAATCATTGGTTACTGAATTAAATATCAGTAAAAAAATTCTTCCAAAAACTAATAGTTAGTATGAGTGGATGATACAGATGATGGAAGATTTTATTTTTCCCTATTCAATGGATTACCATGAATATTTGGATCTACATCTTATTTTGATTGAATTTTGTGATAATATCATTTCCCATTCTAGTATTCAAATGATACCCCTTGATGAATTATTTGGGAAGAGGTGATGAATGGCTTATCTTTCGGATGTAGTAGGAGAAAGGAAGCTTATGGTACTAGAGAATTTATAGTTAAAGGAATAGAATGTATTTTTTATTTATAAATATATAAGGAAATCTTAGAATTGGAAGAAATGTTTTCCAAATACCCAAAAGAAATTTATTTCTTAAAAGGTGGGTGATTTTGTCTTTATTAATTTTAATCCAAGGAAAACTGTTATGAATTTTCATAATAACAAAAATAATATTTCCATGGTTTATTTTATTGTATATATTTTTTTAGAAATCTTGACATGTTATTTTCAATGCAGATTTGACCTTAAGTTTATTCCGGTACACAACATATTTTATGTTTTGATGTTAAGAAAATATGTGTCGGGATTATCTCATTTTATTCAATTGAAGTGGTTATATTGGATGAGAATATTTTTTATGTGAAAAAAATAATTAACATCCATGATTGTATATATAATTTTTATAAAAAAATTTATTCATCTAGTTATTTTTTTATGGAAAAATCATATAGTTGAAGAGGAAACATAGGAATTTTAGAATGCTATGAGGGAACGGTTTCCCCAATTTTATAAAATTTTAAATATTGTTAGGATTAAATTTAAAAAAATATTAAGAATTTAAAAACATGATAAATTATAAAATGATATAATTTCTAAATTTTATTCTTCATAAAACATTATATAAATTTTAAATCAAAAATTAAATATTTTTAACCAAACTATTTTAATATAAGGCCTTATTTATAAGATTAATTTTTATATTTTATAATTTTAATTTTCAATGATAAATATTATTTCTTAAATTAAAATATAAAAATTTAATTAGGGAGAAATATTTTGTCTTTTTTAAACATATTCATTTTCTAATTAATACAGAAAAGTACAATTTTTTGTAAGAGAATTGTGTTTTTTTAATATATTATTTAATATAATATTCCCCTTATATATTTAATATGATTTAAATAAAAATAAAATTATTTACTAATATTTAATCATATGAATTATCTTTCAATCAAATTTATATAGGTTTTTAGTATAATTGTTTTTGTTTTAAAAACGGGTTCTTCAACAACAAACCGTTTTAAAATGAAAAATGTTCCACCATTTTAATTAATCAAAAAATAAATAATGATGATTGTTTTAATGGAATGTTTTATATTATATATCAATAAATATCAATTTATTTTAGACTAATGATAATTATAAATTATAGTGTTAATATAAAATCATCATTATATTGAAAAACAATGTTCATGAAAACTTTCTTTTTCATCCTGTCTGAGGGTTCTACTTTTAATTGTATTCTAATTCTATGAATTAAATTATTTAATATTACTTCAATAATTTAAATAAAAATAATGTATATTATAAGTTATGGAAGAATTAAATTTTTACCCCAATTAATAGAGAAAAATTAAATAATAATTATGATGGTTAAGGGAAAAATGAGTTTATTGGGAGTTAAACTAAAAACATAATGATTAAAATGGCCAATTATTTTTCTAAAATATATTATACCTAAAAATTTAGAAAAAAATATTTTTAATTATCAATAAGAATACATTTTACCCATTTTTAATGTTAATAAAATGGGTAGACCTTTCTCATTAAAAATATTATAAGTGTGTCACTAGCCACACTTAAAAAATGCCACCCAATAGCATCTATTCATCAAACCTTCAAACCCATTTTCAACCAATACATACAGAAATAAAATCCCAAAATTCATAACCTCATCATATAAGTTATTTCTTGATTATAAATCCATTGAAGTAATAGATTTTGTATAATAATAAAGAGGTAGTCTAAGAAGATATAAAATTTACTAACCATTTCTTTTTGGATTATTTATTCTTCCACCATCTAATATTATATTCACTTATTATTATATAATATCACCATTATATGACATATAATTAGATATTATTATTTTAATTCAAATTAATATATCCATATGTTCTTCCCTCTTGTGGTGAATTATAACTTCACTCAGGTATTTGGTGGACTACCACATCATGAAATAATGTGACATGTTTTCCACTAACACTAATTACAATTGAATATAATGAAGAATATAAATTTTATTTAGGACATTGATTACATAATAATAAATATTGAGTTACTATATCATATAAAACTTTTTTAAATTTCATTCTATAGGATATATGAAAAAATCACTTGTGTCTACAGAGGACTACTTCTTCATGAATCGATGTGATTTTTTAGTATGCTTTTAAATGAAGGTATTATGGATAATGTTAAAGAATATGTTTAATATATAAGAAAAAATTATAAATCTTATGAAATATTTACCATTATTGAATGATAATATGTCAATTTATTCCCCACCATTTACTTAACTACCACACGATAACGTCCTTAAGACACTTGTGGATAACCACCATTTGAAAGCGATGTGACTCTCTCTACATCACAGAACTACATGGTTGTTATATATATTTATATTTAATGAAATAATATCCTATATATGGAATTATAATAATTATATAAAGGTCAAATATTACATACCTTCTTCCTATAATTATTGTCGAGAAAAGGAAATGATAATCGTGTGTACAAACAACATACCGTCTCAATGATCATAATGTATTTCATTTCACTAAACAACATTTAATAATTGGTATTAAAAGTAATATATATATATATATATAGAAGATAAATATTTCATTATTATTAAAATATAGATGATTATAAATGACCTCTTTGATTATATTCAACATACCATAGTCTTTTCTGACATGTTATACCACGAATTTCTCTAGTCTAATGGTTTTTAAGTTTCAATTTGATATTATTCATCCATAGATATTATAATTAAAATAAATAAAATTATATAATGGTGTTTTAACTGAATAGGTTCCATTTTAGTTTTTTCTTTACACACTATTTCACATCGATGTCCTTGTTATTTAAATGATTTTATAAATGTTTTTATATTGAAATAAAATCCTTATAAGATAAAATGTATGTTTATTTTATTAAATTAATTCAATGGTTTTAAATAGGAAATGTTTTATGTATTTTATATTGAATATTTATAAAAACTATAGAAGTAATTTTATATTTTAAACAAGTATAAATACAATGACTATTACATCATACATGACTATTATTTTATTTCTACATTTTTTATAATAATTCATGTTTTCATAAATTACAATCCTTACTTCCATTTTTCATTGTTTTTTTGAATCGTAAAAATGTTTTTAAAATAAGAGTGTATTTTAAAATTTTGGATGGGTTTTTTTATGGGATTAGAAGTGTTTTTAAAGGTTTTTAATATGGAAGGTTTCAAGATGAAAACGATATATTCATGATATAGTCCTTGGAAATTTATTATGATGGGTATTCCCAAACAGCACTATGTGAGCCCATTATTGAATATATGATGTGTAAACTGAGATAATTTACAATTGTAATGGATAAATTTTTTTATATGAATAATTATGTTGGATGTTGGTCATATGTTTATTCATATTTTTGATGGTTTTTACGTGTTTTAGAAGATGATATACCAAGGAATCACTTGGCATATCAATATTGAATAAAACATTTTCAGGGAAATAATTTTTATTTCTTATAAAATGTGATATAATAATCATATTAAAATAATGATAATTCAATTTATAGTAAAATTTTATTTTTTTATGAAATCTATTTTAATATTTTTTATTGTTATCCTTGTTTCTCACTAGCCTGATGGTTTACTATATATTATATATCTTTTTATATTTTTGTGCTCATCCCAAATTTCTAAAATGTATTTCATTGTTTTGAATCATGGGAATGGGAATAGAAGTTTTAATGTTTACATTCATGAATATTTTTAATGAAAAGAAATCATGTTTTGTTTTGAAATATTTATATGGTGGGAAAAATTGATATTGGTCGAAAGTGACCACTTCTTACTATATGGTTTTATTGTATAATTTTTGACCTCATTAAATAAAAAATCAAAAATATAATCAAAGGTGATAGAATTAATTCTTAATTTAAAACAGAATATTATATAATGTTTATGGTTTGTTCTGAATAAATTATCACCCAAAAATGGACCCATTATATTGTGAAATCAACCCATAAATTTTCAACACTTTTCCCAAGAAAAAAAATTCTAAATGACCGTCTCTAATTATCCTATACCACTTTTAGGAGCCTTTGGTTACAAGATGTCCCAAATAACTCACTACCATGATCCTTTTTAAGAGATTATTGAAGTACTTAATGTATGTGTGACAATATATTTAATCAATATTCTATATCTACTTCATCCATATCCTTTTAAATATGATTATTAACATTAGTAAAATGTTTCATACGAAATGTAACATTAATAGTGATATAATTACTACACAATAAAAGTCTCTTTATAATTTAATTTTAAAATGAATACATGTATTGGTAGTTTATACCACTTTCATTAAATATCATATAACATTTACATCATAAATTCATAAAGACAGAAATAATGTTTATACGATTTAGTAATTAATGATTTATAAATGGTTTCATAATTCCTAACGGGGAAAAATTTAATGTCTATTCATTAGAAAATTCAATTTTATTCTAAATTCAGTAATCAAGAAATTTTATATTATTTAGTGATATATTCAAACAATCCCCGTATATTCTATAAAATTACCATCTAAATATTCAAATATATATATTTAAAAAAATATTCATGATCATTTGGTAGGTTCTAAAACCATAATCAAGGAGCATTGAGCAGATCCAACAAATTGATGCATTCATTAAAAAATAAAACAGTTAACACTTGAATATAAATTTGAAACATAAAAATTAATATGATGGTTGTGAAAAATTAAAATATAATGGTAATAAGTATAAAAAATCGAATAATTATATTATAAATATGAACAATAAAAAAATTATTGTAAATGGAGTTAGATCATATTCAACCAAGAATAATTATAGGGTAAGAGTTTATATCCAATATCACTTTGAAATCGATATTTTCTAGGAAAAATTTTAGTTTATAGAGATTATATGTTATTTATATCTAAAAATTAAATTTTCACTACACTTATTATTTGTATGATATATATTTCCTTTTAATATTTCACCATCATTTGGTAAAAAATACAAACATATTGTTTCTTGTATGTGAAGCTAACATTATCTTTTTTCAATTGGGAATTATTTTCATCCATTTAAACGTTTCTAACATCCCCTTATCAACATATCTATGATTTTTATAGTCATTTTTATTGATGTTGATTATAAATACAAAATTATGAAGGAAATATTTTTATTGATATTAACATAGTCTATTTCTCTAACTATTTTCATTAGTATTATTTATGAACATTCCTTTCCTTTTTTTCATGGGATTACTTATGAAATATATATTTAATTTATTCTTGTCTTCATAAAAGTAGGGTTTTCTATATTATTTATGTTTTAAATAAATTTTGTAAAAATTAAAAGGATATTTATTTTTAATTATTAATATTATATTCCTACTGAACTTGAAAAATGTTATTAACTAGGTCATTATCCTCTAATATTTGTTATGATTAACTTTGAATATGATTTAATGATACCATCCACATTATATCACTAGATGGATTGTTATATTGTATTGCATAAATTTTTATTATTCATATTTTCACACAGAGGTTAAAAAAGCTATAATGAAATTATGACTTAATTAATATTCATGTGATTAGAATATGTATGGTTCTCTTATAATGTTAAAGTTGATATTATAATTAAATATATATATAATGCACTGAGTAATAATTTATATCACCTGAGATGACATGGTATGAAAAGTGAACTCACACACATAATGAACTATATCTACTATGTTTATGGGAATGTGGTAGTGAACCCGAACACATAAGGGAGACTATCAACTATGATTCGGAAAATGGGGATATAAATATAACCCCTAGTAATAACTATCAATTATGTTTATTGGAATGTAAATTGAAACCAAAATCTCAAAAACAAACTATTAACAATGTTTATTATAATGGAGTGTGATACTAATCCCTTATAAGACTATAAAAACTATGATTATATGATTTGATAATATACTCAAGGACCAACATTAATATTTATAATACATTTATAGAAACATGGAGTCAACCAAAACCCATATTAGAATCCATCGACTATTCTTATATGAATTGAGAGTGCATCCAACCACCTATGGGACTATATCCATAGAGTTTATAGAATATATAGTGGACCTAATTCACCATGGGCATCGTTTCACTATGTAATGATGTTATTGGAAGTGACATTTATATGGTAAATGGTTTCTAAAAATTCTACAAAACATGGGGACCTACATTACATTTTCCTCCTCATCCTATGATATTCCAACCCAAAAAATTTGATTGTGTGTTGATTCTCCCTCCATCTATGTTATTCTCTCACCACCTCACTCAATTCTACACCTCACTTCATCTCGAATTCAGACATCCAACCCCTTGATCATCCACTACATCACATGCCAACCACTATTTCCACCTCATCCCTAATTCCCACCTCCAGCCAAAAATTATATCCTCCACTTTCAATCTTATAACGACCTGAAATTCTAGAATTATGATGGTTTCCGGAAAACTTGTGTTATATTATTTTGAACTAAAAAAACTATATCCCAAAATAATGACGTTATTTGTATAAAAAAGTGAATTTTGGGTTTTGACCATTGGACAATTATCCCAATTTGTCAATATGGGTATTTGAACAAATACTAATAATAATAATTTTAACATAAAAAATTATATTATAAATACATATGATTGAGGTTAAATAAATTTGAAAGAATAGTACATGGAATCCTGTTGTAGGGTCATCCCATACGAAGACTATTTTTCAGTAATTTAGAGGAAGTTATTATCTTTGTGCTTCTCTATTGACTAATCCCAAATCGATCGTCAACATGTTAATCCTAAATGAAATAGAATTTGAGATTCGTTCAAGTTATTAGAGATTACCACTCTAAAAATGTTATCAGAGTCATCACAAAAATATATCACTATCAAACAACATACCCTTAGGTCATATGAAGGTGTTGTTAGGGGTTATGTGTTAAGTCCCTATCAAGTTAAAATTTATTCACTTTGTTTAAATAAATTTTATTCATCATTTCCATTTTAAGAATAGTTTTACATAAAAATTGAGATGCAATTTAATAAATTGTTTTTGGGTAAAAATTGTAATTTTTAGAAATGTATTAATTGTTATATTAAACTATTACTATATTAATAGTGGATATATAGTGTTATAAAATGGTGTGTTTAATTATACATGATATTTTTTAGGGGTTGCATATTTCACAATATATTTTACTATGCATTTTCTGTCTACTTTTATTTTTAATAAATAATTTTTTTAAAGTAAAATTTATCAATTATTGATAATGATTATGATAAATTAAATTTCATTTTTTTAAATCATAACTTCTATATTAGGTTACAGTGAAATAATGATAATTTTATAAAATACATCTGTTTTGTGAATAGTGAAAATATAGTTAAAGTCTTCTAGTATGTCTAGTGATATAATAATGATTGAATAATCAATTTAAAATATTATTCGACTCTTGTGGATTAAAATATGAAAATATGTTTCCCAAGTGGAAAATAACATGGGCTTATACCATGGGCATTCCCATGGTTTTTCAAAAAACCACTAATGAGTTGTCCAGGGAAATTAAAAAAAATCTCCCTCACTTTGGCTATAAATATCCACCGATATATTTTTTTTCCATTCATTTTCAATTCATAATACATGAATGTCTGAATTTTTTACCTCCCAAGGAATCACTAAAAGGTGTCGTTGATCTCCCAAGGTCCTGATCATCGAGTTTTACGAGTCACTCTTCTTGGTAAGGGAATCTCAAATTATCTTTTATTTTCGAGTTTGATTTTTTATGTCTTATGTTTTTCAAATTCTCATAAAATGTTCTCATAAAAATTTATTCAATCCCTTAAATGTATTAAAAGTTTTTTTCATGGGATACAATTTTCCTCACTATTTTGAATGTTTTATATAACTTTCTTTATATATATTATGGTGACAATTTTACTTCTAAAAAAATCTCTATTTTCCACAATTTGTTTTTATTCTGTACTAGGAAAAACCAATCCTCTTTATTATCTGGGGGTATTCAAATAGATTTCAAAATGATATATTTAATTTTTTCATTAACATAAATTAAACTCACTGTAACATCCCAGTTATTTATAGAATACATCATTTTCATTAATATTTAGAAATTATATATTACCTTTATGTAATGGTGATGATTTTTCTGACAATTTACTTAACACGCAACATAATATTTCTCTGAAACCTTACATTTCACAAAACAATGAGTTATTCTGAAAAGTAATAAAATAATATTTTTTAATATTTAAAATTGTAGTTAATGCCTAGTCGTTGTAGCAAAATGAATGAACATAACTATCTATAGTATGATTAAAAATATTTTTTAAATGTATTTACATTTAACCAATAATTTTTAGAGAATTAAAACAATATTGAGTACAATTTTAAGTATAAAACACTATAATATGTCTAAAAGGTTTTTTTTCACCGTTTTGATGCTATACCATTTTAAAATCTAGTTTTTTCCCTTTTCTAAATTCAATTTGATGAAATAGAATTATTATTTATAATGGAGAAGTCAAAATTTACTTTGGTTTACTTTTGATATTTTTATGATAAAATTTATTTTTTAATGAATAGTGAAGAATACTACTTTTTAATTATAAAATACCTGTTCAGATCATTTATTTATATATTTAGATTATCATTTTAATTGGGTTTAAATTTTAATAGGAATATGTTTTTAACCTTTAATCTAATTTTTTTATTGGAAGTAATTTCAAATTTAAATTCTTTATAAACACTTTTCACAGTTTTTATTTCCTAAAAACATTCTTTCTAGTTTGGACAATAGAAATTAATTTTAAATTATTTACTGCAACTTCTATGTTTTGAATTTATAAAAATGGATTCATATTTAGGATCCCGAGGTAAAAATTATGTAAATATATAGCATTTAATTTTGGGTATTATGAATATTAAATTTAGTAATAATTTTAATTTACCAGCGTTAATGGATAAATCATGTAGGTAAGGGTAAAAAAATTATTATAGTCATATAAAAATAACCTTACACATGTTAAAATATTATTTTATGTGTAATGGTCGACCATAAAAATCCATAGGCCAAGATTTTGGCATTTGGGAACCACATGGATGTAAAATTTCATTTTATAATAATTAATTAAAATTACTGAGAAATATAAAACAAACATGCATCTTTTTACTAAAACTATTTTAATGTAGAGTTATTTAAATAATATATTTGACTATAAATAATAATTAGTAATAAAAAAATATTTTTTTACAACATGGTATTTTTTCTATAATTTTTAATCATTAAATAAAAAATTTAATTATGACATAATGGTGGTGAATTGATTACCTTATTAATGAATGATTTAAATATATGATATTATAAATAATAAAATATAAGTTATTTTAAAATTTTAATGTAATCCATGAATTTTATGGATTATTATGACATGTTATACTTGATTTTATTAATATTTTTAAATTAATCATTTAGTTATGACTTTAATAAAAATAAATTACTAAATAGTGTTATAATTCTCACAATTGAGCTTTTAAAAATAGTTTATTTTATTAAATGATTTAATAAAAAATATAATATTTGGAATAATGAGCTATATAATGTTAATGATTTTTTTAATAACCCAATTGAGGTTATCTTGGTAATTAATAGAAACTATATTTACTATATACAATAAAAATAGAAGAAGACATGGTAAGAGTTAATGTATATCACTCATGGTTATTGCCAAAAGATAAGGTTAAATTATTAACCAAAACTTATCTAAAACCTATTAGTAGAGTGGATTTAGAACCATCATCATAATATTCTCTAAATATATATATCTTATGCTTTTAATATTCTAATGTAAATTTATACTAAAATAACATTTCAATACGTTCCTAATGTGTCCCTCCTCCCTCTTATAAAATTCCACCACATCTACCTGCTTACTCACACATATCAAGCCCATTGGAAAATAAAACATTGACACAAAGAAATCCCAAAATCACTCACTTAATACTATAAATATTACAGTGGGTAGAAAAATATTCCAGAATGCCTTTTGGCACAAATCAAAAGGGGTTACCCAATTTTGGGGTAACGTCTTCTCTTGAGCTCTTTTCATTTATTTTCATCCTCCAACCCCATAAACTCATATATTTCCATATGTTTATAAAAAAAAGTATCCAAAATGTACTCAGATTATATTATTCTATTTTTTTCAACCTATATTTACACACACCTCCATCTAATGGATATAAAGAATATGGTTCTTTTATACGATGAACTGTTACCTTAAGAAAAAATGATTGTACACTTTTCCTTTACCTTCTATCATTGTTGAAATAATTATGGAAATATAATTATATATGATATATATAATATTTATATTTTATCTATCATTCTATAATTTTTATTTACAAGAAACATTTATTCTTCCCATAATGTGTCTATATGATAATTTAATTTGAGGAAGCATGGACTACTTCCATTTGAAAGTGATATGACTCATTCATGCCATAAATGGAACTTATAAAGGATGGAGTTATGAAAATATGTAACATATATAACATATATGCTATACTGTAATTATAATATACTTATGTATCATTTAGTTTCCATTCCTTTAATATGAAAAAGAATTGAATGAAGCGTTCATGCATACGTACGACCTACCACCTACATAAATGTTACATTTCATTTATAATCTCTAAATATAATGGATTATTATAAATAATTATATACGGGATATATATGATATTTAATACGTGATTAATAATCTTTAGATAATGAACTTTTGGCCACATGGACAGTTTGTAATTATAACAAGTTTATTTTTGACTCACGCACCAAACGTCGACAAAATGTCTGATAAGAACTAAAATAGTTGTGTAATTTATATAAAATGGTAATAAGAAATATAAAATGACTAATAAACTTGAAAAGGATCTTAATAAAGTATAAATTAACTTATTTTTATTATTTGGGAATAGAAATAACAAGTGAGACATGTCAGACTAATTGTAAGGAAAATATTAACTCAAACTCATTTAATTGAGTTAAATATCCATGTCATTGATTATGTTTTTAAAGAATACGTGTGAATGAACTATGATTTTTTTATATTAAATATCCACTTAAATTAGTTTTTTTTATTTTTCATACATAATTATGTCATTTATTTATCATTAATTTATGTATATGATCTTTGTAAGGGATTTCGTCTCAATTTACATTCCATTGAGACTAATTTGTTGTTATACAACAATTCACTGTCATATGGTGTATATTCATACCATTGACATGTTATATCATTTATATACTTATTTTCATGATGTTATATGTTAATTTTAATGTTATTAATTAATTATTATTGTTCAAGTATTTCTCTAAGGGTTACACACTCTTTAACTAAAATGTATTTTAAAATGTTTTTAATTATTTATTCATCTAAATCATTTTCATTAATGACGATGTTATCAAAAAAAATTTAAGGTTTTATTTATATGGATATTAATTTTTTTAAAATTTAATTGAATTAAGAGTTTCAAAAAGTTATGGGACACTTTTATTCAAAAATATTCTTTTTAAATGTTCAAAATTTTGGTTTTTTTAAATTGGATCGATTATATCAATATACTAAAATGATATCATTTGAATTAAATTGAAGAAATGTTATTTTTTTAATATAGTTTTATGTTTAATGATTATTTTATGGTTATTATGCATTAATTTTGTATAGGGGTGGTTCTGTGATAAATAGAGGATTGGCGATCTCATGATAGCTCTCCAACGCATTGAGTAATGTGACAGAGGTAAATGTTAAGGTTTCTACTATGATATTTAGGGAATATAATATGACATGAATTCCAAAACTACCATGAAGGTTACTCCCAATGTAGTTTTGAAATATATAATACAATTATGACATGGATTCCATAAGTTAACTTTATATATTATTATTTTTATGATGTGTTGTAGGTATTTTATGATCACATGATGTAAGATAAGTACTTTATCATTTAAGAGTATGATATTGTCAAAATTCTTTCACGGGTTTTATATATTCATAGGATATTAGTCTTATTCTTTTTTTTAATTCTTTATTGTGTTTATTATAATCATCTTGTGTTTTTTTAAAATTTTCAACATGGTATAAGGATGGGTAAAGTAAATGAAGAAGTAAATAATATTTTTATCAATAAAAAGAAATAATGTTTTTTAAAGGGATTACATTGGTAAAAAAGTGGATATTGATTGTAACTATAAAATTGTAATGTATGGGACTATTATGATATAGTTATGGACTAATTCTATTAACATATTAACCTAAAAAGAACCTCAATGTGAATTATTATCTTAACTCAAGATTATGTAATGTTTATTGTCAATGCCTTATCATTGGTATTAGAGGATGGTTTAGACAACTTTGGTGATTAGGATGTTTTCTTAATAGTTATAGATATCATAATGGGTTTATAATTTTCAGGTTGATCATATGTTAATGGTCTTAAAAACTCTTTTTGAGGATTATGTTTTCAAATTTCAATGTAATTAATGTTATTTTTGGAGTAAATTTTTGAAGTTATGGGTTTGTAATTTTGGGGATTAAAAATTAAAGGTATACAATAACCTTCTAGACTAAATATTTTATGGTTATTTTTGAGGATTTTTTTACATTTTTTTATTTTTATAATTATTATACAGATTTTTAAAAAGGAAAACACACAAACCATCTGATAACCTGTCACCTCAGGTAATGATGCGGGAATAGAACCCACAACTAGAGTGTGATGATCCTTTATCGCCTACCACTGGCCAATTTGATGCCTCTGGATAGTATGAATTATAATTTATCAATAAAATATTTTATGGGTTAAGAATAAGTTGATTTGGGATTAATATATTTTATCAAATAGATATCCTTAGTGTTGGAAAATGATTTCTAGATTACGTGATAACTGAAATTTCGGAACACATTTCCTATTTTATGAACATTATATGATTAAGGTAAATGGAACACAATAGGATTTAAATTGGTTAATGGTTGAAATTTATATGGGAAGAATCTATGATTTTAATTCTGGAATTATAATAATTAGGTTATATATTGAAATAATTAACCAATAATTTAAAATATGTGATTAGGTTATTTACTTTTCAGTATGAGACATTAAGAGTGATCCATTTTATTCGGAGATACATGTAAAAATTTATCATTGAATATTATGTTTACAAATTAATACATATTTTTGCTTTTGATATTATTTGTATTATTTTGAGGAGTATTATGGGAATTTGATTGTTGAATGGTCTATGTTTAACTTTGGGTATTACTGTTGAATTTGGGAGATTAAAAGTAGTAATTCTTCTTATAAAGGAGTTCTCTTTTATGGAATTATCTAATCTTGTATTAACCATTGGTTTTTTGTTTCAAGATAGAGGAAATATTTAGGGAATATATTGTGGATTATTTAGTTCACTAATCCTCAATACACATCAGTTAGAGAAAAAAATGAGTTTGTGGGGGAATTTGATTAAAGTATTAAACTCTTGTTTTCAAGGATTTAAATTTCCTTATGTTCTTATTTAATTATTAAAATAATTCCTCAAATTTATAAAAAGTTCCTCAAAACAAAAATGTTTTCTATTTACCTCTCTTACTAGGAAATTAATAACTGCATAAACAATCAAAAGTTCATGGTTTTCTTATAGTTAACTTTATCCTAATCATGTTTTCTATCACTATACATCAGAACAAGATGGTCATTTTTTCTTCAATATCCATGTTTTACAATATGAAAATCTCGTTTTTGTTATCTTGGGCGACCTTTGTAGATCTATTTCATTCCCTAAATTTTATATTTTTATTGATTCTTCTTCCGATGTGGGATTTTCAATGATTTTATTCAGCCGAATTTAATAATTGTGAGGACACTGTTTCAAAGAGGGGGGAAGGATGTAACATCCCAGGTATATTTAGAATAATAATTTTCTAAAAAAATTAATTAATTAGATATTAATTTTTTTTCATTAATTTGATTCTTTTTTCGATTGCATAATTGAAATGAAACAACAAGTCTCTCTGAAATCATACGTTTCACACAACCGTAAGTTATACAAAAAAATAATAAAAAAAGAATATTATTATTTTAAATGGTAGTTATCTCCTAGCCATTTCATTAATTAGAATGAATATAAATAACTAAAATATGATTAATAATATTTTATAAATTTTTTTACATTCATCCAATAATTTTGAGAGGCTAAAAATAATAATGAACCCAATTTTATGCGTAAAATACTATAATATTTTTAAAAGGATCTTTTAATACATTTTGATTGATAACCCTTTTAAAACATGTTTTTTCACTTTTTTATGATATATTTGACAATATAAATTTCTTCTTTATAAGCGGAATATAAAATTTTACTTTTTTTAATTTTGGTATTTTTATGATAAAATTTATTTATAATTAATAGTCCAAAATAATGCATTTAATTTAAAACTACCTTTACATGTCATTTACATAAATTGTTAAATTATATTTCTAATTTTTTTTTTAAACTTTAATTGTATTATGTTTTTATCATTTTATTAAATTATTTAATTTTTTGTTATTTCACATTTAAATTGGACATAAACACATCCCAATCGTTTGATAGTTTTAACTACTTAAAAAACCAAATTCTAGTTTTGATAATGGGAGTTGATTTTAAATTATTTAATTAAACATATATGTTTTGAAGTTGAAGAAATGGACTCCATATTTTGAATCATAATGTCCAATTTATGTAAATAATTACCATTTATATTTAGACATTATGAATAGTAACTTCGATAATTATTTTTATTTACAACAGTTAAAAGGTAAATTAGGTAAAAAATGGTAAAAAATATTATAATAATATAGAAAAACCCTAACACTTTCCCTAATATTATTGGATGGGTCATGGTGGACCAAAACAATCTTTAGACATAACTTTTGGCATTTAAGAACGACTTGTGTCCATCACTTTTATAAAACTTATTTGTTGATAAAATTTAGACCCGTTATAATCTTAACCTCGAAATATATTACTTTTTTCTATTATAATTTTAAAATAAATTTATAATAAAATAATTCCTCAACACATTCCAGAATTTCTCCTCATCACACTTATAAAAGGCCACCACATCTACCCACTTAATCACATCTAAAAATCCCCTTGGATCATAAAAAATATTCTCAAATAAACTTTAAAATTCCCTATATTACTCTTATAATCATTACCATGGTCAGAAGGAAATTAAAGAAAGGTTTTTGGCTCAAATAAAATAGAGTTACCTAATTTCGAGGTTACGTCTTCTATTGAGCTCCTTACATTTATTTTTTGTCTCCAACCCCCTTACCTCCCTTTATTCTATTTTTTATAACAAAAACTATATCCTCAATATTCTATGATGTTTTTTGTTAAGGGTTATAACTACCCTTACACACACTTTCATCTATTGGATATAGAACATATTGTTTCTGTGTATGTTGAACTACTCCCCCAAGAAATATTGATTCTTCAATTTTCTCTTATCACATATCATTATGTCCATTATGATAGAAATTTTTTTATATATGATATAATATATATATATATATATCGTATCTATTATTATTATTTTTTATTTAAAAATTACCTTTATTATTATAATAATTTGTAAATTTTATAATTTCATTTGAGGAAGTGTAGACTACCACCCCCTCAAAGTTATATGACTCGTTAATTCCATACATGGAACTTATAAATGATAGAATTAATGAAAATAAGTTACATATATAACAAATATATTATTATATAATTTTAGTATTCTTATGTGTAATTTTTTTTTCATTCCTTTAATATGAAAATTAAATGTAAGAAGCGTTCATTCATACGTACGACCTACTATCTTCGTAAACATTGCATTTCATTTCATAACTAAAATTAAAAGGGATTATTATAAATAAAAATAAAATTAATATAAATGATATTTAAATAATGATTAAAATTCATTAGATAATTTAATTTTTACCACATGTACAAATTGTAATTATAAAAAGTTCATGTTTGACTTATTTACCGAACATCGAAAAAATGAATGATATAATCTCATATAATTAATTAATTGATACCACATTGTCATAGGTAATATAAAATGAATAATAACTTGAAAAAGGTTATTAATAAATTGGAAATTGACTTGTTTTTATAATTTGGGTATATAATGAATGAATGAGACAAGTCAGACTCAAGGAATGGTAAATCTTAACTCAATCTCATTTCATTGGGTTAAATATCCTTGTGATTGTTTTTTTCAAAGAAAATGTGTGAATATAATTTGATTGTTATAAAGTAAACATCCACTTATATTGGTTGTTTTTATAGTTTTTACACATGATTATTTCATGGATTTTTCATTAATGTAAGGATTTGATCTTTTAATAGATTACGTATCAATTTACAATTCATTAAGAATTAATAGTTTTTATCCACGAATTCAATTTTTTATGGTTTATATTCTACCCTATGGCATATTTTACCATAAATATCCTTATTTTCATGATATTATATGTTTGTAATTTTAAAATTTATTTATTTTTAATCATATTTTTCTTAACTGGTATGGGACTCTTTAATAGAACATTGTTTTAAATGTTTTAAATTTTAATTCATCTCAATCATTCTCATTAAGGTCCATGTTTTCAAAATGGTTTTATGGATTTATTTATATGGACATTAATGTTAATTCTATTAGATGTTTCAAAGTGGTGTGATAAAATTGATTAAAAAATAAACTTTTTTTTATTTTAAATGTGTTTTTTAAAATTGGATTGATTATGTTAGTATCTTGGAATGATATATTTTTCATAAAAATCTAAAAAATTTATTTTTCATTTATGTTGGTTTTATATTTTATGATTATGTTATTGTTCTTGAAAATTTATTTTGTATATGGTTAGGTCCTTGATAAACTATGTAACACCCAAGACTTTTATGAGAAATATTTTGTTTTTATGTTACATAAATCATCAAAGGAATCTTTCATTACACACAACACTAGCTTGGATGTCTTTACACGCAACCACGACCTTCCTCGATAGCTTGCGTCGTACGCAATACCGAGTTTCACTAAACAATGATATGCTATTAAAATATTATTAAAACTAGCCGTTATGAATAGTACTAACAGAATTTTGAATTTTATAACATTTTAATTCAACTTATAAAGTTTATAGAATGAGGTATAACAAAGAAAAATCTGTTTTTTTGGATAAAAGAAATATTTTTCAAAAAATACAGTTTTGTCGCCTTTTGATAGAGCACCCACATTAAATCTAGTTTTTGACATGTTTATAAGTTTAATTTGACAAAATAAAATTCTTCTTTTTAATCAGAGTATAAAAATTAACTTTGAATAAATTTTTTATATTTTTCTGATAACTTTCATATTTTGATGAATAGTAAAAATACGCTAATTTTTAATTAAAAACAACTTTTTTAATTGAGATAATTTATATGGATAAATTATAATATTGAATGGTTTCAAAGTATAAATAGAATATAATTTTACCATTTAATATAATGTATGTCATTAGAATTTATTTGACATTTAATTCATAGGAAAAAACATTTCAATCTTTGGCAATGTTTTAACTTCTAAAACCCGTTTTCTTAACAACGAGATTTATTTTAAATTAATTACTGCAACTTATATGTTTTTAATTTTGAAAAATGGATTCCATATTCAGAATCAATGGTCCAAATTATTTTAATAGACTAATTTTTATTTTTGGGCATTATGAATAGTAACTACAGTAAATTTTATTTACCATAGTTAAAGTTAAATCGGGTAATTAAGGGTAAATATAAGATTATAAAATTACTCTAACACCTGTCAAAATTCTATTGGATGAATAAAATTCTACCCATATCACCTAAGGGTCGGATTAGATTCATTTAATGGACTTTTTTCCATGAAAATAATTTAATTATTACTAAAACCAAAGAACGTGAAAACATGTCACTTTCTTAAATCTTATAAGTATAATAATTTTAAGTTGGTGATAAACATAATGAAACTTCGAACATAAATTTTCTCAAGAAAGATAATACAATTATCTACATCATAGGAGTTTATTTATAATTTTTAGGGATTAATTAATTATCAATAATAATGACACAATAGTGATGTTGATATTATGTTATTAATTAAAATATCAAATAAATTGTTTTAAAAATATTATAATAAATATTATATGAACTATTTAATGTGATACACTAATTTTATAGATACATATGACATTTTATGAATCTATTAAAGCTTTTATTTTGAAAATATATTCTGTATATATTTTATTTAAATTTGATCAAATGAATAGTGTCAAAATTGACACTATTGTTATCTTATAAAAATAACATATTATAAAATTGTTTAAAAATCACAAAAATATTTAAAAATTGTAAATTTAAATTTATATGGTCTAAAATGTAATAAAGTGTCAAATTATGGAAAATTCACAACACATATGTAATTATTTATAATAATTTAAAATTAAGAATATTATTACCACAAATAAAATTAAATTGATAAATAAGGATAAATCAAGTTGATAATGTTTAAAATAAATTCCTAACATGTCTAAATTTTATTGGTTGATGAGATTACAACCCTATATCATCTAATATACGGATATGAGTCATTTTGGATGTTTTTAAGTGGGGTTGGGATTTAATATAAACTAATATTTCTTATATTTCAAAAGGTTCCCCTCTCCTCCCTTATAAAAGGGCACCTCCTCCCTATCATCCTCACACAAATTTGAGCCTTCATGATCAGAAAAACCCTGCCCATTTCACTTACCCACTTCCTTATAAACCAACTAGATGTACTGGTCTTATCAAAAGACCAACTCTAGTGCCTTAAGAGAAAGTTTAAAGGAGGCACTTTGAGAAAGAGGTAATACCTTCTACCATTTTCTTCAAATTCCATTCTTCTTATACTACCTCTTATTTAGTTTTTTAATTATGTGGTAATAACATCAGTATCACTTATATACTGATATGTTATTATAAATATGAAACAACCCTATTTCACCTCTAATCCATCCTACGGAAAATGAAATCACTGTGCGTGCATACGTACAGAATACCGTCTCCACACCGTGGTGTAATCTATTTTACACCACCACATAACTTGGATGGGTATGAGGGTGAATTTAATGAATATATATGATTATTGTAAGGTTTTATTGAATCTGAAATAGTATACATACACTCTAATACAATTCCACGATCATGGGAATGATATCATCGCTCGTGCGTACGTATGGAATACCATCTCCAAGATGTGATGTGATTCATTCTACATGATCTTCATTGCATAATGATTATATAAATGAATTGAATGATTTAATATGATATATATTTCACTAATACCATTATATAAATGAGGTATCTATAACCTAAAGTGAAGAATAAGAATTTATTCGACAAACATTCATAAGAACAAAAAGTAATAAACACCCGAATAACAAGTAGTAATGAAATATTACTAATATGAAGCTAAGAATATGACCATATATGATATCATAACAATAATTATGATTATGTAATAATTCAATAACATTATTTAAATCATTATACAGGAGGTTAAGACACTTACGAAGCAAATCAGACCTGAGGTAAGGGAAAATTTCACAATCTCATTTTATCCAAGATTGTTTATACTTTGAAATTTATTGGGGTGTATTTTATCATCCACATACATGTTTCCCCAATATGTAATATTTATATCCTTATACAATAGTTTATATCCAATTTTACCCTTCGGTGAGTTTTTAGTAAAAGATATGAAAGGAATCTTTTGTCATTTTTCTTACGATGTACTTTTTGACTGTTCCGACAAAAGTACGAGAAGAATGTTTTTTTTAACTTATACGCATGAATGAATTTTTAAAACATTATTTCCAAGAAGCTTACTTTAAAAGTTTTCAATTATATTTTTAATCAACTTCTTTTAGTTTAAAATTGTATGACATGTTAAGAAAGGAAAAATGTTTTTTTGAAGTAGAAAGTATATTTTCCTCAAAAATGGTGTTCAAGTGTTTTATCAAAATTATTTTTCATCTAAGATAATATAGGGTTTTGTTTCTATCCCTATTATTACATTTATTTGATGATGTTGTGATGGAATTATTTTTATGAATTTTTTTATCTTATATGAATTGTTTTATGATGTCATGTTGTTTAAGAATCCCATTTTTATTACATGGGTTATGCAATGATGTATGATTTATGATTTTGTGGCACACATAAGAATGGTATCATTATGAGATGGGTGGGACCTATATCTCCCTCCAATGCATTGGGTAAGGATTTTATATCTCATCAGATAGACATGGCTGGAACGGAAGGTTAAACTGGTTCAGTGAAACAGGACTGAAACGAGGAGTGAACTCAGTTCAGAAATGGACTTTGTCCACTAAAATATTCTTGGAAATGTGTATTGACTAATAAGAAATGATTCTCTATGATTATGTGTGTATGCCACAAATTTTCATCTTTTATGTTATGATTATTGGGATTTCATTTCACTACTATGATTTATCCCATGTTATGAAATTATGATCTCTATTGCAGGTTACGATTTCCAAAATGTTATGGTCTTATGAATATGATGTGATTGATATTTATTTTGTTTACCCTTACTGAGCATTTGAGGTCACCCTTTTGTATGTTTTCTTTCCCCAGGTCAGGAAGAAGCTTATTAAGTAAGATATGCCAAAAGGGACTATAGATATGATGTAATAAATGGGAGACAGTGTAGACGCTTTATGAACCAGTTTTTTATGTTTCCCTGTTTCTAAAGACACTATACCTATACGGTCCTTTCATGGTTTTGTTATATGATGTAATAAGTATGTTTAAATTTTGAAGTAATAATAATGTATGTAAAGTATGGGTTGTTATAGTTGGTATCAGAGTAAAGGTATAGTCATCCTTTGTAAACTAGGATGTGAAAGCCTTAGTAAGAATCCCAAGGAAAAGTCTAAGCATAGAACACAATCTTAGTGTTTTATAAATGACCATGAATAACCTAGGATAAGACCTTAAGTGTGAAATTTTATTCTTGATTGTGTGGTTTTCCTATTATAATTAGTGTTGCTCACACTATTCTTCTTGGTTTTAGTCAATGGCTGGAACCCGAAGGAACCATGTTAATGCGAAATGTGACGGGAAATGAAATGATTTTCCCCCTAAGCAACCAAACGTTATAGGAGATTGAATGAAAAATCTTGTAACCATGCTCACACAACTTTCTCAAGCTATGAATCATGTAGGACTTCCAAACGAGAAAATGAATGGGAAACATTCTGTTGAATCCTTCACGAGGCAGCGTCCTCCTTCTTTCAGTGGGTCTACTGATCCATTAGTTGCTGAACAGTGGATTAGTACTAATGAAAAGATATTTTCAGTTCATCAATGTTCTGAACATGATAAAGTCATCCTAGCAGTGTATCGTTTGGAAGGACATGCTGATCAATGGTGGAATCTTATTAAGAATATGAGGCAAAGGGATGAAATTGAGTCCATGAAATGGGACGAGTTCAAGAACTTATTTTCCAATAACTACTTCCCTCGTATTCTCCGAACAAATATGGAGAATGTTTTTCTTGAACTGAAGCAAAAGGATGATGAATCTGTTGGTACGTATAAAGCAAAGTTTACAAGACTTGCAAGGTATGCTTCTAGTATTATTATCTAACCTGAGAGTAAGATCGATATATTCTTTAGTGGCTTAAAACCAAGTCATCGAAGGGCGTTAGACATAAGGGACTTCAATAGCTACGAGGAAATCATTCGATGTGCTCTGAAAGTCGAGATTGATATTGGAGTAACCCATCAGTAATATGGGTTTGATAAGAAGAGGAAAATGGAATTAAAAGGAAAATCTAAAGATCACACTGAATAAAAAAGATGAGCTTTCCCTTATGCTCCAACTGTGGAAATAATCATGGAGGGGGTTGTTTTAAAGGGACAAGTAAATGTTTCAAATGTGGAAAGGAAGGTCATCAGGCATTTGAATGCCGCAACGATGGGAAGAAGAAGTCTAATGATGCAAAAAAAGAAGGGACACCCATAATGAACCTAATACACTTCAATGTTTAAAGTGCAAGGATATGGGGAATTATGACAATAAATGCCCTAATCCAAGGGTTGTTGATGATGATCGACATCGACAAAATCTTAAGGCTAAAGACAAAGGAAAGTCAATTGCAATTTCTATCAGCGATGTGGAGTACGATAACGATGTGGTGAAAGGTACACTTACCATCCACTCAAAAGTAGCAAATGTTTTATTTGATTCTGGATCCACCCACTCTTTTATTTCTGAAGATTTTTCTATGGGTATCACCGTATTACCTCAACAATTAGATGTTGAGTTAGCTGTGACAACACCTAATGGAACAACAGTCGTATCTAAAGTTTATAATTCTTCCCCGATTGAAGTTTGTGGGAATGTGCTTCCTGTAAATCCTGTGATCCTTCCTATAGTGGAATTTGATGTGATTCTTGGCATGGATTGGCTTTCTTTATATGGAGCTCATATAAATTTCCAAATAAGGGAAGTCACATTTCATATTCCAGATCAATCTATGATCGTCTATCGATGCAAGGATGAACATAACCTTCCAGTGGAAATTTCTTCCATCTTATGGGTCTTGACTCCACATAATAAAGGTTATTTGTCTCAAATGGTTGGTGAGAAACACACAATTAAGAATATTCCCATTTTACGGGAGTTTGATGATGTCTTTCCGGAGGAATTTTCGGGTCTTCCACCAAATCGTGAAGTTGAGTCTTCAATAGAACTCGTACCGGGTGCTTTGCCTATTTCAAAGAAACCTTATAGAATAACCCCAATTGAGTTGCAGGAATTAAAGTAGCAACTCCAAGAAAATATTCATAAGGTATTAATACACCCTAGTGTGTCACCTTGGGGAGAACCTGTTCTGTTTGTTAAGAAGTAAGATGGATCAATGAGACTCAGCATTGATTATCGAGAACTTAACAAGATCACTATCAAGAACAAATATCCTCTCCCCCGCATTTATGACCTATTTGACCAACTATGCGGTGCTCAATACTTTTCCAAGATTGATCTTCATTCAGGGTATCATCAATTAAGGGTCAAAAGGGAGGATATACCAAAGACGGCTTTCCTTACAAGGTATGGACACTATGAATTTATAGTCATGCCATTTGGTCTTATTAATTCCCCTGCTATATTCATGGATCTGATGAATAGAATCTTTAGAGACTACCGTGATCAATTAGTGGTTGTATTTATAGACGATATTCTTTTCTATTCAACGATCAAAGAAGAACATGAAGATCACTTGAGAATTATATTGAAGACCCTGAGAAAGGAAAAGATTTATGAAAAAATTACCAAGTGTGAATTTTGGCTTCAAAAAGTTGCATTTTTGGGTCACATAATCTCAAAAGAGGGGAGATCTATGGATCCTGCAAAAATAGAGGTTATCGAAAGATGGTCGAAACCAACAATTGTAATTGAGATCCGAAGTTTTCTTGGTTTGGCTGGATATTATCGACGTTTGGGAAAGATTTTTCACAATTATCTAATCCACTCACCAGGTTGACTCGAAAAAGTGTTATGTTCGTGTGGACGGACGTATGTGAAGAGAATTTTAGGGTGTTGAAAAGAATGTTATCCAGATCACCTGTACCCACACTTCCTTATAGTGGAGAATGGTTTTTGATCTATAGTGATGCATCCAAGAAGTGACTGGGATGTGTTGTCATGAAAAATGTTATGGTGATAGCTTATGCCTCATGACAGTTGAAAATCCATGAGCAAAATTACCCAACTCATGATTTGGAGTTAGCTACAGTAATCTTTTCATTAAAGATTTGGAGGCATTAACTTTATAGTTAAAGGTGTGATATTTATACTGATCATAAAATTAAAAAGTATATTTTCACACAAAAGGAGCTCGATATGCATCAAAGAAGATGGTTGGATCTGATTTAGGATTACAACTGCTCAATTCATTACCACCCTAGGAAAGCAAACAAGGTGGTAGATGCATTATGTCGACAATACCATGCCAGTTTATCCATGATAAGGATCACAAACGATCCAATATTTATGGATTTAAAAAGGATGGATCTTGGAATTATAATGGAAGGGGGAAATCGTATCTTTCTCAAATGAATGTTCAACCATCTATACATTTGAAGATTAAAGAGGCACATAAAGAAGATGTAGAGTTACAAAATAAGGTGAGAAATGTTCCTCAATTAAACCTTGATTGTGATGGGATAATAAAGTTCAGGAATCATGTTTGTGTTCCTCCCATCCCCGAATTAAAGAAGGAGCTGATGGATGAGGCTCATAGTTCTTCATTCTCTATTGATCCTGGAAGCACGAAGTTGTATAGGGACCTAAAAGAGTACTTCTAGTGGGATGGCATGAAAAGAGATGTTGCTGAATATGTCTCTCGATGCTTGGTTTGTCAGCAAGTTAAAGCTGAGAGACAGAAGTCTAAGGGGATGTTACAACCATTACCCATCCCCAAATAGAAATTGGAAAACATCACTATGGACTTTGTCACAAGACTTCCTAAAACATCCAATGGAAATAATGTTATCTGGGTCATAGTTGATCGTCATACAAAGTCTGCACACTTCATTCCTATTAGAGAGGATTTCTCTCTGGATCAGTTTGCCAGGATATATGTAAATGAAGTGGTAATATTGCATGGAGTACCACTTTATATTATATCAGATCGGGATCTGAGATTTACCTTGAATTTCTGGCGAAGTCTTCAGCATAATCTGGACAAAAAGTTGAGTTTCAACACTGCTTATCATCCTCAGACAGATGGTCAGTCTGAGAGAAAAATTCAAACTCTAGAAGATATGTTGAGAGCTTCCTCTCTGGATTTAAAAGGTGGTTGGGATCAACACATACCTTTGGTGGAATTTTCTTATAATAATATCTTTCACTGTAGTATTCAGATGTCTCTTTATGAAGTTCTCTATGGAAATAAATATAGGACTCCAACTTACTAGGATGAAGTTGGGGAAAGAAAGCTATTAGGACCTGATCTCATTGATGAAATGGCAGAAAAGGTCAGATCAATTCAACAACACATAAGAGAAGCTCAGAGTCGACAGAAAAGTTATGCCGAAAACCGAAGAAAAGACCTAGAGTTTGAAGTGGTTGATAAAGTGTTCTTACAAATATCTCCGTAGAAGAGGGTCATGAGATTTGGAAAGAAGGGGAAGTTGAGCCCTAGATATTTCGGTCCTTTCGAAATACCGGATCGTGTAGGGAAGGTAGCTTACTGATTGGCGCTTCCACTAAATCTCTCTCAAGTACACGATGTATTCCATGTATCTCTCCTGAGAAAGTACATACCTGATCCTTCATATGTACTCATCTCAGAAGTTATACCGCTGGAGCAAGATCGTTCTTATGAAGAATAGCCGATAGAGAATCTAGATCGTTGAGAAAAAGGCCTATGAAACAAGACCACTCGCTTGGTGAAAGATTTATGGAGGAACCACCAATTAGAAGAAGCTACATGGGAGCTTGAGGATATGATGAAGGAGAGGTATCCTCATCTGTTTGCTACAATCTGACGAATTTTGAGGGCGAAATTCATTTTAAGGGGGGTAGAATGTAACACCAGAGAATTTTATGAGAAATATTTTGTTTTTATGTTATATAAATCATCAAAGGAATCTTTCACTACACACAACACTAGCTTAGCTTGCTTTACATGCATCCTCGGCCTTCCTCGATAGCATACATCGTACGCAATACCGAGTTTCACTAAACAAAGATATGCTATTAAAATATTATTAAAATGAGCCGTTATGAATAGTAATAACTGAATTTTGAATTTTATAACATTTTAATTCAACTTATGCATTTTCTAGAATGCGGTATAAAAATGCAAAATCAGTTTTTTTGGATAAAAGAAATATTAAAAAAAACAGTTTTGCCGCCTTTTGATGGCGCGCCCACATTAAATCTAGTTTTTTGACATGTTTATAAGTTCACTTTGACAAAATAAAATTATTCTATTGAATTAGGGTATAAAAATTTACTTTGGATAAATTTTTGATATTTTTCTGATAACATTCATATTTTGATGAATAGTAAAAATAAGCTAATTTTTAATTAAAAACAACTTCTTTCATTGAGATAATTTATATGGATAAATTATAATATTGAATGGTTTTAATGTATAAATAGAATATATTTTTACCATTTAATATAATGTATGTCATTAGCATTAATTTCACATTGAATTCAAAGGTAAAAACATTTCAATCTTTGGCAATGTTTTAACTTCTAAAACCTGTTTTCTTAACAACGAGATTTATTTTAAATTAATTACTAAAACTTATATGTTTTGAATTTTGAAAAATGGATTCCATATTTAGAATCAGTGGGTCCAAATTATGTTAATAGACTACTTTTTATTTTTGGGCATTATGAATAGTTACTACGGTAAATTTTATTTACCATAGTTAAAGGTAAATCGGGTAATTAAGGGTAAATATAAGATTATAAAATTACCCTAACACCTTACAAAATCGTATTGGATGACTAAACATTGACCCAGATCACCTAAGGGTCGGATTAGATTCATTTAATGGACATTTGACCATGAAAATAATTTAATTAATATTAAAACAAAAGAATGTGACAACATGTCACTTTCTTAAATCTTATAAGTATAATAATTTTAATTTGGTGATAAACTTAATTAAACATAGAATATTAAAAGACTCCAGAAATCTAATACAATTATTTACATCATAGGAATTTATTTATAATTTTTAGGGATTAAATAATTATCATTAATTATGACACAATAGTGATGTTGAAATTATTTTATTAATTAAAATATCAAATAAATAGTATTAATAATATTAAAATAAATATTATATGAACTATTAAATGTGATACACTAATTTTATAGAAACATATGACATTTTATGAATCTATTAAAGCTTTTAGTTTAAACATATATTCTTTATATATTTTATTTAAATTCAAATAAATTAATAGTGTCAAAAGAGACACTATTGTTATTTTATTAAAATAACATATTATAAAATTGATTAAAAACCACAAAAATATTTAAAAATTATAAATTAAAATTTATATGGTCGAAAAGTTATAAATTGTCAAATTATGGAAAATTCACAACACATATATAATTATATTTAATAATTTAAAATTTAGAATATTATTACCACAAATAAAATTAAATTGATAAATAAGGATAAATCAAGTTGATAATGTTTAAAATAAATTCCAAACATGTGTAAATTTTATATGTTGATGCTATTACAACCCTATCGCATCTAATCTACAGATATGAGTCATTTTGGAAGTTTTTATGTGTGGTTAGGATTTAATATAATCTAATATTTCTTATATTTCCAAAGGTGCCCCTCTCCTCCATTAAAAAAGGCACATCCTCCCTCTGTTCCTCACAACAATTTGAGCCTTCAAGAATGTACAAACCGTGCCCATTTCACTTCCCCACATCCTTATAAACCTACTAGAGGTACTGGTATTATCAAAAGACCATCCCTAGTGCCTTAAGAGAATGTTTAAAGGAGGCACTTCGAGAAAGAGGTAATACCATCAACCGTTTTCTTCAATTTCCATTCTTCTTCTACTACCTATTCATTAGTTGTTTCATTATGAGGTAATAACATAAGTATAACTTATATACTGATATGTTATTATAAATATGAAAAAACCCTATTTAACCTCTTATCTATCCTACGTAAAATGAAATCACCGCGCGTGCGTACGTACAGAATACCGTCTCCATGTTCTCGTGAAATCTATTTACCACCACCACCGTACTTGGATGGGTATAAGGGTGAAAGTAATGAATATATATGATTATTGTAAAGTGTTATTGATTATGAAATATTATAAATACACTCCAATACAATTCCACGAACATGGGAATGATATCATGGCTCGTGCGTACGTACGGAATACCGTCTCCACGATGTGATGTGATTCGTTATACATGATATTCATTGCATAATGATTATATAATTGAATTTAATGAAATAATATGATATATATTACACTAATAACATTATTTAAATGATGTATCTATAACCTAAAGATAAGAATAAGAATTTATTCGACAAACACGCATAAGAACAAAAAGTAATAAACACTCGAATAACAAGTAGTAACGAAATATTACTAATAAGAAGCTATGAATATGACCATATATGATATCATAACAATTTGTATGATTCTGTAATAAGTCAATACGAATATTTAAATCATTATACAGGTGGTTCGGACACTTACGAAGCAAATCGGACCTAAGGTAAGGGAAAATATCACAATCTCATTTTATCCGAGATTGTTTATACTTTGAAATTTATTGGGGTGAATTTTATCATCCACTTCCATGTTTCCTCAATATGTAATATTTATATCCTTCTACAATATATTATATCCAATTATAACCTTTGGTGTGTTTTTAGTAAAAGATATGAAAGGAATCTTTTGTCGTTTTTCGTACGAGGTACTTTTAAACTTTTCAGAAAAAAGTATGAGAAGAATGTTTTTTTTAACTTATAAAGCATGAATGAATTTTTAAAACATTATTTCCAAGAAGATTCCTTTAAAAATTTTCACGTATATTTTTAATGAACTCCTTTTAGTTAAAAATTTTATGACATGTTAAGAAAGGAAAAATGTTTTTTTGAAGTTGAAAGGATATTTTCCTCAAGAATGGAGTTCAAGTGTTTTATCAAAATTATTTTCAATGTAAGATAATATAGGGTTCTGTTTCTATCCCTATTATTACATTGATTTGATTATGTTGTGATGGAATTATTTTTATGAATTCCTTTCTCTTAAATGAATTGTTTTATGATGTCATGTTGTTTAAGAATCCCATTTTTATTACATGGGTTATGCAATGATGTATGATTTATGATTTTGTGGAACATATAAGAATGGTGTCATTATAAGATGTGTGGGACCTATATCTACCTCCAATTCATTGGGTTAAGATTTATATCTCATGATATAGACATGGCTGGAACGGCAGGTTAAACCGGTTCAGTGAAACAGGACTAAAATGAGGGGTGAACTCGGTTCAGAAATGGACTTTGTCCACTAAGATAGTATTGGAAATGAGTCTTGACTAATAAGAAATGATTCTATATGATTATGTGTGTATGCCACAATGTTTCATGTTTTGAGTTATGATTATTGGGATTTCATTTCACTACTATGATTTATCCCATGTTATGAAATTATGCTCTCTTTTGCATGTTATGATTTCCTAAATGTTATGTTCTTATGAATATGATGTGATTGATATTTCTTTTGTTTACCCTTACAGACCATTTGAGCTCACCCTTTTGTATGTTTTCATTCCCCAGGTCAGGAAGAAGATTATTAAGTATGATATGCCAAAAGGGACTATAGATAAGATGAAATAAATCGGAGACAGTGTAGATGCTTTATGAACCAGTTGTTTATGTTTCCCAGTTTCTAAAGACACTATACCTATACGGTCTATTCATGGTTTTGTTATATGTTGTAATAAGTATGTTTAATTTTTGAAGTAATAACAATGTATGTAATGTATGGGTAGTTATAAACTAACGACGAGTTATACTGGAATATCTCTTCAATTCGTTGGGTAATGTGACAGAGTTAAAAATTAATGTTTCTCTAATGATATTTGGGGATTATACTTTGACTGGTATTCCAAACACGACCATGAAGGTTACTCTCTATTTAGGTGTGAATGGTATAATTTAAGTATAATATGGAATCCACAAGACACCTTTATGTTTTATTATTTCTATATGTTTTTGTAGAAATATTATTATTATAGTATGTAGGAAAAATATTTTATTTTTTAAAAGTATTATTTCTGTGAAAATGTTTTCATGGGTTTTAAATATTCATGGAATAAAAGTTTATTTCTTTATTTCGTATTCCTTACTAAGAGTTTTATTCACATCCCATGTTTTTTAAATGTTGTCCATAGGATATAAGGATGTGTAAGGCCAAAGAATTAGTGAAGAATATTTTTATCAAGGAAAAGAAATAATTTCTGTTTAAAGGGTTTCCTTTTGAGTAAAAAGTAGATGTTGAATCTAACATTCCACACATAATGTATGGGTTTATTATGTATTTTATATGGTGCAATTCCTAAAAACACTAGACTTGAAAAGACCCTCCGTTGGAATTCATGACATAACTCGAGATTATGGAATGTATAAGGTTGTGGCCTTATACCCACCTTCCATTTATTTGGGTTTACAATGAGAAAATAATATTGTTTTTAAGAACATTTTAAAACCCATGATTTTGATATAAAAAATATTTCTTTTATTTTATTAGGGTTATTTATGAATATTTATTCTGATATATTTTTCTCACATTAATTAAGAAAAGTTAACGGTAAATCCTAATAGAACTCTAATTTATTGGTTGATTAATTTAATATCACGATATGACAGGTTTTATGATACCATAATGAATAATCGTGTTAATTTTTATGACACCTCGGTGAAGAACCACTATGACACTCTTCTGAATGTCTAAGGTAAGGGTTTAAGGACATTTAAATGTTATGATTCATGTTATTATTATTATTATATTCCCTTTTAATGACTTTATGATATTCCCCATGTTTAATTGATAATTCTCATAATCACAAGTAAAATTATTCCCATGCTTTCTCTTACTAGGACTTAAGATCACCCTTTCATTTGAAGTATGTCCCTAGGTTATGAGATGAAAAAATTTAATTAGGATAAAACATGAATTATACTTTTAGATGTAATAGAATAATTTTTTTAGTTTTATTGTCTTATGTACCTTACATCTAAGACACTAAACGTTAAAATATGTTATGATAGTAAAATTCAATGAAGAGTTATATAATAAAATGTCTGGATTCTATATTTGGTTATAGAGGAAAATTTAGTTATTTCATGACATTATGATTTCAAATTATTTGAATAAACCTTAGAGATGTTTTTATATATAGGGAAACATCTTGGTATTTAGGTTAAATATTAAGTGGTTTCTTAATTCAAAAAATTGTATCTGGATACCAACAAGTTGATATGGCTATGGCATAGATGAATATAGACGTAAAACATGAAAAAACCATTTTGATAAATACTTGAACTTGAATTGGTGCATGAAAAGAGGCCTTGGTGCACTCCTAGGTTGACACTATCATGGGATATTTTTTGTTAACCACAAACTTTTTATGAACAATTAGGAACGATTTATAGAAAATTTATTTATGTTAAATGAATAAAATTTTAATTCAAGATGTTATATGACATTTTTCATCACCCATCCTCGGGGAATGTGCTGTGACTACCCCAAACCCACCTTCCATAGGCCAGGGGCTGGTGACTAGCACCAAAGGCAATTCCCTGATAAAAAGGGAAGACATTGCCTTTTAACCTGTAAAACACACATTGTTTGAACACAAGAAATAGAGGCAACAAGTACTAAAATAGAAAAGTAAGGTGTGATGAAAGTTAGTGGACCAGTACACAATCCCAACTAGAAATAAAGTACAAGTACATGTAAATAGGGAAAACAGCTCATGGATCGTCGGCCAGGGAATCATACATGAAGGGTAGTTAAAAAACTCGAAAAAATCGTCCATACGGTACGTCCTATCTAGTCCAGCTCTGAGCAGCCTTCGTTCGTTACCCTCGGCCTCGATCACTGCTATCCGTCATCTGCACATAACGGAACAAGGTGTGGGTGAAGCCTGTCCAGGGGTGAGTATAGAAATACTCAGTAGGAGACCCTAATACCCTTGAAGGTCTCCCGGAATCCAAAAAGGATAAGCCACATAATACTGATACAATAACAAAGTATCAACTAACCCTACTTAGGTATATGACCATAAATATATCTATGTTACCAGTCAATGTCCCGACTCCATCTCTTGAGCCCAAACACAACCCAGTCCACAAAGAATGTAAAGTCAATCACCACGATGATAATGGTTGAAAGACATTGATCAGCTCACACAGGTATAAATATTTTGTAGAGTTATATAGATGATCAGATATAGTCACTGATTCATCTAAGCTGTCGTACCCACATAGGATACAGGACTAGCAAAGCTGTCGGACCCACATAGGATACATGACCCGCTATTCTGTCAAACCCACATAGGATAGAGGAACAAAAGTGAGAACTGTCAGACCCACGGAGGATATCGGTACATTAGTCATCACTGACGAACCCACATAATATTTTGGTTCAGTTTTCATCGCTGTCGAACCCACAGAGGATTCCAATAACGTAGTCATCGCTGTGGAACCCATGGAGGATTTGGGTACATCAGTCGTAGCAGCCCGCTCTGGGGTTCCTACACACAGCACACATGATTCTGGGAGGGTCTGCTCCTCGAGTCATGTTTTAATACATCAACTATATTGAATTATTGAGTTTATGTATCATGTAGTTCCTTCTCATCATAAGGAACCCAATGTGACAGATGATGCATCAATTGGATGCCCAGTTTGAGAGTTATTGGCATTTCTATTTCAGGGGACCGGTTGAATTTATGCTTGATCCAAACCTGGACTTTTTCCAAAGATTTCCAAAACTCACTTAGAATATAACAATAATACCGCCTCATCGCAAGGGTCCCAATGCAGCAGATGGTGCATATATCGGACGTGAATTCTAGGAGATATTCACATTTAATCGAAGTCAGGCCTAGCCCGTCAAGCACAGTGGGCTGGTGGGTCGGATGATCCCAGCATGGCAGGTCCGACCCAGCTAGGGGTTCGGCCTGGCCCGGTGGGGAGCGGCCCACCAGCGGACCCGTCCCGCGCTGCATGCCAGTTCGGTTCACCAGACGACGCCAAGTGGCGCCGTCTCCACCTGCCCGGCCGGCCGTAGCATGCTCGTTCTTCTAGGCACACGAAGCCCGCTCAGTGGGCCACGGTTCTTCACACACCATGCATATGGGCACCACGGTTTTCTAGCCTAGCCAGAAGACGCTCGACCGGTTTTCCAAGCGTAGCGGCCCTAAGAAGCGGGCCACTGTCTTCTCCATGCGGCAGGCGCGGCGGTGCCAGTCCTCCACCGCCGCAGCCCAGCCTGGTCGTGGCCTTCGACTCCACAGTGCGGCCCAACGACATCGCGCCTCTTCTTCCACCGTGTCCCTCCCAGCTGCAGTTCCTCTTCCGTCTGTCTCGGTCCTCTTGGTCGTGTTTATTCTTCGGCACAATGTGATGGCACTGCGCCCTTTTAGCTCCACCTCCAACATCATCAAATAGAAGCAACAATGAGGAGGGTTAGGCCGTGTTCGTGCAGACCGTGCCCTCTTCGTCATTTGATAAAATTTGGTTTTCCAAACCCTAATTTTATACGATGAAGAACGAAGGAGTAATCTACTATTTAAAATTAATATAATTTCCGCTATCTCGTAATTGATGCTCGCTCGGTGGATTCACGGGATGACGGCATCATTCCGTTGACGTCAGGAGGAGATGACACCGTCACTAGCGACATTCTTCATGGGGGGCATCTACTCCTCTATCATGGATGAGGATGTTGAAGATGTTCTTCGTGTTTTTTGTGGGAAGAATGCTTTATTTATAATTCTCCAAAGCTTCCCTAGGTATTATACAACCAACATAAAATAAAAACACACCACTTATAAAAAGTATGTCTTAATGAATTCAAATAGATTCAAATTCATTACGTCACATCCATTAATTAATTAAAATGGTGATTTGGCTCATTAAATGGGTGGGAGGAGATGAAGGGGATCCAAATAAATAAAGGGAGTTTCATCCTCCTTAATTGGGGGTTTAAGGAGTTAAAGGGGAATTAGAGAGTTTGAAATCGTTTGGGCCCCACCATATAATATACTCCCATGGGAGGTTATGTGGGGGTGGGACCCACCAGCAGCCTCCCTTTGGAGGTTTTAACTACCATCCAAATAAAATTATGCACTTCATAATTTTATATTAATATTACACAGAAACCCCCAAAATTAACTACCACCCCCAATAAAACGCAACTATAGTAAAGGCCTCCTTAAGAGAATATCAGCATTGCATGTTCATCAGTGTCCTCAGATTTCAATTCTATGCACCGGTTCAAATGATAGAAAAAACTGCACGTACATTTACTGAACGTACCAGAACAAAACATTAGAAATTGATTCTGAGAAAACCGGGCCTCGGAATCAGGCACTGTCAGAAACTGCGGTTTCGTAAAATTCCCATATATTTATGAAAAAAATTTCCACGGGATTTCTGGGTCGTCATATTCTCACCACCTTAGAGAGTTACGTCCCCGTAAGATACAACACACACTAGGAAAACAAATGGGGGTACTGAGAACACATCTGAGCCTCCTGCTCTCATGTGCTCTCTTGGAGGGCTCATGCGGCCAGCGAACGCACACCAGAGGAATCGACTGTCCTTGTATGACCCACTATTGTTGATCCTCAATCTCCACTCGAACCTCTGTGAAAGTCACCCCATCATCGATGTCCAGCTCCCTGTGGTCAATGATTTGGGATGGGTCGTTCACATATCTCCTCAACTGATATACGTGGAAGACATCGTGCACACAGTGCAACATAGGTGGAAGAGCCAGGTAGTGACCCACCTCGCCTACTCTGTTGATAATCTGGAATGGTCTAATGAATTGTGGAGATAACTTTCCACCTCAGACAAATCACCATAGACCTCGTCGAGGTGAGACCCGTAGAAATACATGGTCACCATCCTTGAACTCCAATGATCTATGTCTCCTATAAGTATAGGACTTTTCTCTACTCTGTGAATTCTTCATCCTCTCCTAGATGATTTGCACCTACTCCGTCCTAGCCAGCACCATATCTGGTCCTACAAGTGATGACTCCCCTGGGTCAGTACATCATAGAGGTGATCTTCATGTTCGACCGTACATTGCCTCGTAAGGTTCCATTCTGATAGTAGAATGGTATTTGTGGTGAAATTCAAACTCTATCAAGGGAATTTGATCCTCCCAGATGCCACCAAAGCGGAGGACGCATGCACGGAGAATGTCCTCAAGAGTCTGAATGGTCCTCTCAGTCTGGACATCCGTGTGGGTGGAAGGTAGTGCTCAAGCGAAGCTGCTTCCCGAAAGCCTCCTGCTACCCCTTTCATAGAGGGAAGTGAAACAAGCATCTCGATCGGAGACAATAGTTGATGGAACACCCTGAAGTCGTATGATCTCTTGTACATAGAGGCGTCCCATGCTCTCCACTGAGCTCTGCTCTCTAATCGGTTGGAAGTGGGCCGACATGGTGAGTCGTTCGACAATCACCCTGATAGAGTCGTTTCCTATGGATGTACATGGGAGTATCATCATGAAATCCATGGATATACCTTCCCACTTCCACTCTGGGACCTCTAAGGGAAGAACCAAGCCTACTAGAACCAGGTGCTCCACTGTCACTTGATGACAAGTGAGGCATCATGAGACCAAGTCTACTAACACCTTCTTCAGACTCGGCCACCAGTGATGTCTTCTGAGGTCATGATACATCTTCACCACTCATGGATGTACCGCTAGAGGGGAAGTGTGAAACCTCCTCAACACCTCCTCCTGTAATTCAACTGGTACAATGGTACGTCATCTGAATAGGATGATGTTCTACCCACCCTCATAAAACCCATCAGGTGACTGCCCTGAGGATATATGTGAACATAGCGTCTCAATGTCAACGTCCCCATGCATTGCCTCTCTAAACCACTGAAGAAGTAGAGGAGTGACTATGAGAGACTTCCAAAATGCTACTCTATCACTATCCACAATGGATATCTGCAACATGGCCAGCTGCTCTATCACCTCTCCTAACAGCGGAATGCCTAATTTTTTGCTGAGAGCATCTTCTACAATGTTCTCCTTCCCAAGAGTATAGACTATATCGTATTAATAGTCCAGGAGTAAGTCGAGTCATCATCGTTGTCTCAGGTTTAGTTCCCTCTGCGAGAAGATATACCTGAGACTCTGGTGGTCATAGTAGACTGTAAAACACTCTCCCAATAGATAGTGTCGCCATATATTCAAGGTGAAGACCACTTATTATAACTCCAAGTCATGGGTAGTGGAGTTCTTCTCGTTCTTTCTCAACAATAAGGAACCATAAATTATCACTGATCGCTCCTAAATTAGGACACACCTGAGTCCGGTCCCTGATGCGTCGTAGTAATCTATGTACCCTACGCCCTCCTCCGGTAGCCTCAAGATGGGCGCACTGGTCAACCTCTTCCTCATCCCATGAAAGCTCTCCTGGCATCTATCTAACTACACGAAGGGTTGCCTCTTCTTTTTTAATGCGTAAAGTGGTGCTGTAACTCTGGAGAAGTCTGGCATGAATCTACTATAGTACCCAGCCAGACCTAGGAAAATTTGTACCTCTGTCACACTCCTGGGTGGCCCCCAAGCAAGTACAACCTCAATCATCGCTAGATCCACTGTAACTCCAGCCTCTGAGATGAAATGTCCTTAGAAGTGAACCTCTCGAATCAATAACTGGAACTTTGTGAGATTACCATAAAGATGGTGCTCTTAGAGTGTGTTCTGTACTACCCGCAAATGGTAGGCATCATCCTGCTCAGTAGTTGAGAAAATCAGTATGTTGTCGATGAAGACTATGACAAAGAGATCAAGGTAAGGTTGGAAGATTATGTTCATGAAAATCATGAACACTGCTGGAGCGTTGGTTATGCGGAAGGGAATAAACAAGAACTCTTAGTGTCCATACCGACACCTGAAGGTCCTCTTCTGCACATCCTTGTCTCGAACTCTGAGCTGCTGATAGCCTGATCTGAGGCCTATATTCAAGAACCATCGTTATCCTTTGAGGTGATCAAAGAGGTCTTCAATCCTCAGAAGTGGGTACTTGTTCTTCACGGTCACCTGATTCAGGTGATGGTATTCAACACATAGTTGCAAGCTCTCATCTTCCTTCTTGGAGAACAAAATCAGAGATGCCCAAGGGGGAACACTGGGTCGGATAAATCACTTCCCATGCAAGTTCTCCAGTTGTACCCGCCACTCACGAATCTTGGTGGGAGCTATCTGATATGCTGGAGTAGATATCGCTGCTGTCTCTGGGTACAGATCAATATAGAAGTATACCTCTCTGTGAGGTGTTAGTCCTAGCACATTGTCAGAAATGAAATCCACGTACTGATCCATCACAAATGGAAAACTCGGACTCCACACATCAACCGCTCTGAGGATGAGACTAGCCAACTGATGTGTGATCAGCTTCCCCCTCCTCTGCGTAAGTCCATCCTGCTCTGCTAAGGATCCCTTTTCACCGTTTAAGGTGAACATGGTCCCATACATGTAGATACACTGCACTTTTCACCTAATACAGTCAATCTGAGCATGAATTTTGGATAACCAACCCATACCCAAGATGACATCGTAAGGCATCGATGCTGCTACAAAAATATATTAGCAGAATATCTCACCTCCTAGAGTAACCTCACACTGCCAGCACTAGTGTTTAATAATCGAGTCTTCTCCCGTAAGAGTCTCTAGACATAAGGATCGGGCCAACATCTTAGTCAGAATCTCTGATCTCAGAATGAGGGTAGTGGAAATAAAATATTGACTTGCACCTGTGTTTATAAGTACTACAACAGGGGTGGAGTAGACACAGATAATACCTCAAATCAACTCAGGTGTTCCATCGTCGTAGGCCTCGATGGCCTGGAGATGATCCCGCCTCTTTCTGCCAGCTCCCTGTGGTTGGGGTGGACCTCCTTGTGTTGGTGGTGGTAGAGCCTCGAAACGTCGTCCACCACCCATTTCTCGCCCAGCTCCTCTCCCACGTGCACCTTCTCTCAGAGGACCAGCATGGTCGAACCTCTCCCCTTTCTTGGGAGGTCTCTCTACTATCTTCTTCTCATATGCATGTATGTTCGGGAATTCATGAGACATGTGGCCCTACTTTCCACATGCATAGTACTCTCTGCCCCTCGTATAGCTGGATATGTCTCGTGTGCCCTGCACAACCGAACCTGTATGCTGGGGTCGCCCACCTGATGGCCTGGTCCTCTTAGTCCTTTGTGCCATCTGTCTACTGCCGGCTGTAGAAGACTATGCTACGTGTCACCATGTAGTGGGTACCCTACTGGTGACAGTTCAGCGAGAAAACTCTCCCCTAGAAGGGCTCTCTCCAATACCCCTGCCCGTGTCGGGATGCTGAGGGGAATCATCTAAGCCTTGATCTCATTCCAAAGTCTCTGCACGAAGGTCCAGGCACTAAAGAATGGGTCTTGTACCATATCTGTGGAGTAGCATGAGATATCGATGAACATCGTTGAGTACTAAGCTAATATCATGCTGCCATGTTGCAGATGAAGTAACTCTTGATCCGCACCGCATGAAGGGTGCCTGGAACAAACTCTGAGAAAATGAGACTCTCAATGATTGTCAAGAGTAATGATTCCTCGTCATGCACTTGGACCATCAGGCTCCACCATCTTCCTGCTACTACATGCTGGAGACTCACGGCAAGGATCACCTTGAGATCGGCTAGTGTCCCTACAAATATGACAATTCTTATGACAGCCTCCAGCCAGTCCTTAGCTGCATGTGGATCAGTCTCTCCCCGGAACTTGGGTGGCCTCAGGTGCTGGAAATCGTGCAACGCACTCAGGCGGTGAACACTCTATATTGTAGAGCTGGTGGTATCGGTGGCCCAGTTGGTAGTTGTACCGCTGGTTCCTCCGTTGTGATGGGGCGCGGCACCGAGGCCTCATCGCTCGGTGGGCTACCATCTTGTATGAAACTTGGAACCCTAACTGGCTGCCTTCGTGGGGTCATCCTGAAAAGAAATAGGTGCACCACGGTTAAATTAGTATACCTAGTGAGTTGAAATAATGTGATCACAAAAAAACATTTTCAAAGGAAACACACACGCACTCAGTGTCTTCGTGCCCTGAGTTAGAGATCAGAAGTCAGAGTCCTAGTGTATGGATACGCCAGTCGCCGTACCAACACCGCTTTCCCAAAACTGATAACCACACTAAAAACACTTAACACTATTGATGTTAAAAGATCATAGTCCAAGTTCTGAGGTATAACCGACTCCTCTGATACCAATTTCTCACGACCCATCCTCCGGGCCCGTGTCGTGACTACCCCAAGCCCGACTTCCATAGGCCAGGGGCTGGCAACTAGAACTAAAGGGGATTCCCAGATAAAGAGGGAATTTATTGCCTTTTACAAAGTTACACACACTCATTCTGAACATAAGAAGTAGAGGAAAAATGTAGTAAAATAGAAAAGTAAGGTGTGATAAACGTACGTGGGACAATATACAAACCCAACTAAAAATCAAGTACAAGTTCAAGTAAACATGGAAAACAGCTCATGGATTGTCCACCGGGGAATCATACTTGAAGTGTAGGTACAGAACTCGAACAACTCGTCCCTGTGGTACCTCCCGTCAAGTCCACCTCCAAGAAGCCTCCGTCTATCACCCTCGGCCTCGATCACTGATGTCCGTCTGCACAGAACACAACAAGGTGTGGGTTAATCCCGTGCAGGGGTGAGTATAACAATACTTAGTAGGGGACCCAAAGTCCACCAAAGGTCTCCTAGATTCCACAAAGGATAAACCAAAAAAGATAGATACAATAAAAAAGTATCTACCAAACCTACATAGGTATATGACCATACATATTCCAAAGTTACCAATCATAGTACTGACTCCAAATCATGAGCCCAAACACAACCCATTCCACAAAGGAAGTTAAGTCAATCAACACGGTAATAATGGTTGAAAGAAATAACTTACCTCACAGAGATATACATATTTTGTAGAGTGGTAGATATGATCAGATGTAGTCACTTATCCATCTAAGCTGTCGGACCCACAAAGGATACAGGACCAGCTAAGCTGTCAGACCCACACAGGATAGAGGTCCAGCTATTCTACTATACCCACATATGATACAGGAATAGAAATCAGAACTATCAGACCCACTGAGGATCTCGGTACAGTACTCATCACTATTAAACCCATGGAGGATTCCGGTTCAGTAGTCCTCGCTGTCGAACCAATAGAGGATTCCATTATAGTAGTCATCACCGTCGAACCCACGGAGGATTCCAGTACAATAGTCGTTGTAGCCAGCTCTAGGGGTCGCGCACACAGCACACTCAATTCCGGGAGGGTCCGATCCTCGAGTAATGTTTCGATACATAAACTATCACAAAGTCTTGTTTTTTATGTATCAATTTTTTTCGTCTCATCATAAGGAGCCCAAAGTGATAGACGACGCATCAATCAGACGCCCGGTCTGAATGTTATTGGCAGTTCCATTCCATGGTCCCGGTTGGAATTACGGTCGATCCAAACCCATCCATTTTCCAACATTGTTCAAAACACACTTAGATTAAAAGTACCACCTCGTCTCAAGGGTACCTGATCCATAGACCGCGTGTCGACCAAACGCGTGGTCTAGGAGATTTTTCCATTTAAGCGAGTCCAGGCCCGACCCGTCAAAACCAGTGGGCTGGCGGGTCAGTCTTGCATGGCCGGTCTGACCCGGCTGGGGGGTCGGCCCCGACTAGTGGGGTGCGGCCCACCTGTAGACATGTCCCGTGCTGTGGGCCAGTCCGGTTCCCCCGGTGATGCCAAGCGGTGCCGCCTCCTCCTACCCGGCCGGCCGTAGCCGGCCGGTTATGACCGGCGCAAGCAACTCCTGTGGGCACTACGGTTTTCCAGCCCCGCCAGTAGGCGGTTGGCCAGTTCTCCCTATAGAGTGGCCCGTGGAAGAGGATCATGGTCTTCTCCATCATGCGGCGCCTGTGGGTGCAACCGTCCTCGAGCATGACCAGCAGGTGGCCGGCCGGTTCACCCAGCAAAGAGGCCCACAGATGCGGGCCGCGTCTTCATCCCCAAGGCTAGCACGACGGTGCCGGTCCTCCACCTCCACGGCCCGGCCTAGCCGTGGCCTACAGCTCTACAGTGCGGCGCAATAGCACCATGCCTCTTCTTCTGTTGTGGCCCTCCCGGCTGCGGTTCCTCTTCAGTCTGTCACCGTCCTCCTGGCCGCAGTTATTCTCCGACATGGTGCAACGTCACCACACACTTTTAGCTCCGCCTCGGATGTCATCAAATGGAAACAACAAAGGTGAGGGTCGGTCCATGTTCATGTGGACCGAACCCTCCTCATCATTTGATAACATTTGGTTTTCCATACCAGTATTTTATACGACGAAGAATGAAGGATTAATCTCATATTTAAAATTAATACAATTTCCTCTACCTCATAATCGATCCCCGCTCGGTGGAGTCACGGGAAGATGACGTCATTCCATTGATGTTGGGAGGTGATGATGTCATACCTGGTGACGTTCTTTGTGGGTGGAATCTCCTCCTATATCGTAGATTGAGGATGTTGAAGATGTTTTTCATGTTCTTTGTTGGAAGAACGCCTTCTTTCTAATTCTCCAACGCTTCCCAAGGTATTATCAAACCAATATAAAATAAAAACACACCACATATTAAAAGGAAGGATTAATGAATTCAATGTGATTCAAATTCATTATGTCATATCCATTAACTAATTAGAAGGATGAGTTGGCTCATTAAATGGGAGCATGGAGATGTTGAGGCTCTAAATAAATAAAAAGAGTTTCATCCTCCTTAATTGGGGGTTCAAGGAGTTAAATGGGAGTTGAATAGTTTGAACTCGTGTGGGCCCCACCACATAATATCCTCCTGTGGAAGGTTATATGGGGGTGGGCCCCACCACCAACCTACCTTTGGAGGTTTTAACTACCATCCAATTAAAATTATGAAACAAATATTTTTATTTAAATTTCACTTAGAAACCCCCAAAATTAACTACCACTCCCGAAAAAATGAAACTGTTGTAAAGGTCTCCTTATGCAAATACAGGTGTTGTGAGTTTATCAGTGTCCTTAGATTTCAATTCCATGCTCTGGTTCAAAAGATAGAGAAACACGCACGTACGTTTAGAAAATTTACCAGAACAAAACATAAAAAATTGATTCCGGGAAAACTATGCCTCAGAATTAGGCGCCGTTAGAAACTACAAACTCGTAAAATTCCCATGTATTTAAGAAAAAATATTCCACATGATTGTCGGGTCATTACAATATTAAAATTATTATGGAACCATAATATTAATAAATGAAACATGTTTCTCACTAATTATTTCTTCATTATGAAAATGAAGTGAAATACGACATACTACATTAAAGGTGAACACAATAGACCAAGAACTGATGGACTTCCAATGGAATCTAAAATGGTATCTTTCATGAGAATTATGGATCTAATTACTTGAGAAATGAAAAATAATATGAATCATGAAGGGAGAACAGATTAACCATGAAGTGAACAACTTTCTGCTGAGTCCTTTATTTTTCAATGACCACCATATTATAGTGGATCTACAAACCCTTTGATTACTCAACATTGGATAAGGACTATCAAAAAGATTGTTTCTGTAGTTCATTGTTTAGAACAAGATAAATTCAACATATATTTTAACCTCATTGTGGTATAAGTTGATTATTGGAGGATTTTGATCCTAAATAAAAATACATGATGGGTGATTGAAGCTATAGAGTATGACAAGTTCATGGGAAACATTTTCAAACTAAATTTCCCCCGTTCAATGAAAATAAAAATAGAGAAATAAATCCTAGATATGAAGAGAAAGTAAAATTAATATGTGGGAAGATATAAGACATTCCAGTAACACTTATATATTTTTCATGTATCCTAATGGGAAGGTTGATAGATTCATTGGGGGACTAAGACCTCATCTATGGATGAATCTTGCCAACCAATACTATGGAAAATATAAGGATATCATGATAAGTTCTATAAATGTTGAACTAGAGTTCGGTGATATGATGTGGCATAAAAAATAAAATGATATGAAGAGATATGTTGAGCCATACATGGAGAAGATCTTTCCCCAAGGAAGAGGAGGAAATAAATTGAAACTTTTCACATGTTACAAATTTGGGAAGAATCATTCATGGAACTTTCTGCTTGAGAGAGGGAAGTGTTACAAGTGTTCAAGATGTGGATATATCACTCAAAACCTATGTAGTGAAATGATGCCCCAAATTATGAATGCTGTAGAAAAAGAGAAGACATATCTTTCTTTATTTGAAGTCAAGTGCTTCATGTGTGGATAGCTCGAGCACTTTTCCAATCGATTTTCTAAATCTGAGGGAATGTATAGAAGAAACTCCATAAATCTCATCTTAGGAAAAGAGAGCATGTTCATGATTTTTATATGAAGATATGTTAAGTTTAAGATGAAAATAATGTTGTAGTAGGTACTCTTGTTGATTTCTCGAAGCTAGAATGTAAATTGTTTGAATTTGGTTCTACGTATTCAATTATTTTCACCTTTTTTGGGAAGATATAGAATCAATCCATGATCTTATTGATGTATAAATATTAGTGATGAAACCTCGATGGGTTATCTAAGAATCAATTTTTTTTTAAATTCAATTATTCACATTTGACAGAAAAATATTTTCACAAATCTAGTAGCCCTTACCATGATATAATATTATATTATACATGGTTTGGAATGGATATCAAAGTATAATACTATGAAAAACAATAGATGTAATGAAATATTAGTAGTCATTAATGGAAAATCAACATTTGTTTTTAAATGGCAGATATCAGGAAAAGAAATTTTTAAAGAAGCACCACCTGTATCCTTATTTATGGATATGATCAGTGAAGATGAAAAAGTAAATGAAATTATATGGATAGATAATGTCCACCTCATCTAGGAATACATTTATTTACATATTGAATAGTTACCTAGACTACCCCTAGAATGATAAGTTTAGTTCTCTACTGAAATTTTTCATAGACCCAAAACATTATAAAAAACCCTATATATAATGAAAAATTTAGAGATGGGGAAAATATATAAATAACTTCATGATGTAATGGATAAGGGGTTTATCTAGCCATGTTTGTCACCTTGGGAGGCACCTATTCTCGTTGTGATGAATAAGGATGGATCAATGCATTTATTCATCTATTATAGATAAGTTAATGGGAAAAATGTGAATAATAAGTACAATATTCTAAGAATTGATGATTCATTTGACCATCTTTATGGGGATCAATTCTTCTCTAAGATTGATCATTGATCCAGTTATCATCAATTTAGGGTGAATAAATAAGATTATCCAAATAACACATTCCAATCAAGATGCGGTCATAGTGATTCTATTTTTATTACTTTCAACTAGACTAATTCACATTATATATTTATATATTTGAGGAATATAGTTTTAAAGGACAAACATGAAACATTTATAGAGGTTTTCATTTATGATATTATAATATATTTCAAAATTCATGAGGAGTAGTGGGATCATCAAAGGGTTATATTGAAAACACTGAGAATGGATAGGTTATTTATAATGTTTATAAAATGTAAATTTGGGTTACAATATGTTTCCTTTTTGTGGAATATAGTAACCAATGAAGGAATTTCAATTAAAATTTAAAGGAAAATGGTTATATAGGAGTGTCCTCAACCTATATCCGCAAATGTGATTGGTAGTTTCCTTGGCTGATCATTATTTTATATGACGTTTCTGATATTCATTTCATTACTTTATAATCTACTGACCAAGTAAACGTGAATAGGGTTCAAGTTCATCTAGAAAAAAGGAGTGTGAATAAAGATTCTATTAGTTGAAGAAGATATTGCTTTTTGAACCCATGAAAACTCTTCACACTATTAGAAGATTTTTTGTTATTTTTGTAATGAATATTTGAAAAGACATGGGTGAATACTCATGAAAAATGACATGCTGACTTCATATACATCTCTAAAATTGAATAATACCAAGAAGATATATCTTACACATGGCCTAGAGCACATATTTGTTTTTTTCGTTGAATACTTAGAGGCACTATCAGGATTGGGAGAAATGTGATACATACATTGACCATCCCTTTTGGTGTTTATTTTCACCAAAATGGAATTGAAAATGGGATTGTGGAGATGGTTGGAACATCATAAATTATATGATTGTTCATTTCATTGTCACCCATGTAGAGAAAAAAAGTTACTGATGCATTAATTAGTAAAGACTATGTTGTTATTGAAATAATGAGGATTCAGTGATAAACTTTGATCCAAGACCCAGTAAAACTGGACATTGGAATTTCAAGGGGAGGGGCATCATCAACCTTATCTCAAATGACTTTTCAATAATAATTACTAGATAATATCTAAAAATATTAATGATAAGATTCATTTTTACAGAAGAAGATAGAGGCTGTGAAGAATGGGACGTTTCCAGAGATCAATATTGATCAAGAATGTGTACAAAATTTTTGCAAAAGGCTATATATTTCATCAATTATGAAAATAAATAAGTATATTATGGATGAAGCACATAGATATACTTTATCAACACATACTAAAAGACTGAAAACGAATAGGATCCTCTTTGATTTTTTTTGGGATAACATAAATAAAGACACTATCGGCTACATTGGAAGGTACTTGATGTGATATCATGTGAATGCAGAGTGATATCTTCTTGAAGGGGTATTACAACAATTAGTCATACCATCATGGAAGTGGGAAAATATTACCATCAACATTCTCACTGGTATCTCAAAAACATCAAAATAAAATAATGATATTTGGGTTATTGTGGACCGTCTCACCAAGATTATCCATTTTATCTATATTAAATAATATTTTTCTCTATAACAACTCACCATGATATACTTTAGGAATGTGGTTAGGATGAATGGAGTTACACATTATATCCCATGTTATCCTCATCCAAGTTCAAATAAAAATTACGAAGAATTCTTCCGCATTATCTAGACACCAAATTGAATTTCAGTATGCCCAATCACTCACAAACTGATTTCCAACCTGAATGGACTAAAAAGAAACTCGAAGAATTGTTGAGAACAATCTCGATGGAATTTAATGGTGGATGGGATCAACATGTCCCATTAGTTTATTTCTAATACAATAATAGCTTCTATTTGTGTATATAAATGGAACACTGTGAAGGTCTATATGAGAAGCGTTGTAAAACTCCTAAATGTTGGGATAAACCAAGTGAGATAAAGCTTCATTGGCTTGATATTTTCCCACAAATGACAGAGAAGGTTCATTTCATCCCACAACACATAAAGGATACTTAGAGTGAGAAAAAGATATACGTTGACTACAATTGAAGGGACTTAGTGTTTGATTTTAGAGAAAAATTATTCCTTCTAATATCCCCTTTGAAGAGATTCATGTTGTTTTGGGAAGAAAGGGAAGTTAAGACTCAGGTTCATTGGCCCCTATAAAATCCTATATCCCAAATGGGGTTTTTCCAATTGAATTGACCTTCCTCCTAATATATCTCATTTTCAAGATATTTTAAACGTATATCTCTTGAGTAATTACATACCTGACCCTTAACTTTTACACAATCTAGATGTGTTACAACTACAACATGACATCTATTATGAGGATAAGATAAGAGAGATATTATATTGTAGAGACAAGGTTTAATGAGACAAGACTACCCACCATGTTAAAGTGTTCTAGTGGAATTAAAATATGAAGAATGAAAAAGGGAACTATAAAAAATAATGGGGTAGAAATACCCAAAAATTTTCTAAATCAAGGGAATGATTTCAACTTTTGGGGATGAAATTTATTTAGAGGGGGAATAATATAAGGAACTGAATGTTTTGAATCATAATTTTTCCCTATAAATTTGTGTCATTTTATTTTGTACTAAAAAACTATATCTTTTAATAAAGAAGTTACCATAATTTAAATGTTGCCTTTGGGTTCTGAATTTTATATGAGAATTGTTCAATTATGATTGATCTTTAACATGACCATAGGAAATAATACACGTAATAATATTTTTAACTTTATAATTAGTATCATAAATAGAAATGATAGTGGTTAATTAATATAATAATGAAATGTTTATGGACTCCTCTAGTAGAGTCATGTAGAATGAAGCCCATTTCTCACAACATGGGACTGAAGTAGTGTTTTTGGGATTCTCTATTGACTAAGACAAATTTGAGCTTCAACATGTTAAGATTGAAAGAAATACCTAATTGGAGAAATTAATGTTAGTGGAGATTACCACACGAGAAATTATCTCTAAGCCACAGTAAGAGTCTATAACAATCGCACACTAAACCCTTAAGTTGTATGTAGGTGTTATAGTTGGTTTTGTGTTAAGGGCCTTGTCACATAAAATGTAATCCCAATATTTAAATTAGATTTTTAGTGCCTTATTTCCATTTTAAGAATAGCTTTTATCAAAAATTTAGATGGAATTTTATAAATGTATTTTTATGGTAAAAAAATGTAATTTTCCGAAAGATATAAATTATTATACTAAACTAAGTTTTTGATATTAATGATTAATTAGTGTTATATAAACAATAATTTTTATTTATAAATTATTATATTTTTACTCCCATGTGTCAAAAATTATACCATTCATTTTACTATATAATTTCTTTCTATTATTCAATTTACTATAAATGTTGTAAAATACTTATTTTTTCTTGAATAATAAAAAGATAGTTTGAATTTTTCAGTATGTTTAATAAAATTATAATTCTTTTTTAATTAGTATAAGATTATATTCAACTCTTTTTTATTAAAATATGATATTTTTTTCATGTGGAAAATTAAATTGGAAAATACCATGCGAAAGCCCATGGTTTTGTCAATAACACTATTGTGGTGTCCAAGGAAATCAAAAAAATAATCTCGTACATTTAAAATAAATTACCACACATTTATTGATTTCCATTCATTAATAATTAAACATCGATGAATCATTGATAGTTGTACCACCCAAGGATTACTCCAATGTGGTCATCAAGCCCCTATGGTCCCCATCATTGAGTTTTCAGACCCACTATTCAAGGTAAGTGAATATTATCTTCTCTTTTCCATTAATATTTCTTTTTAATGGGGTATGTATTTAAAATATTCATATTATGTTATCCTACCCATTTTATTATATATCATTATTTTGTTGATATTATTTTATCAATGGGATAACATTTTCTTCTATCCTTTTAAATATTTATAAAACCACATTTTAATACACGTTATGCTATCAAATATATATCTCATTGTTTTTCTCCTTTTTTGGATGAAATAATTTTATTTTTTTCCTGTTAATATAAAACCACATTTATTCTCTATTGGTATTCACATAGATGTCAAAAAATTCTACAAAATTATGGAATTAACATAAATAAAACCCATCTTCCTTTTCTGTTGGATTAAACAAACAAAAGGAACATGTTTTTATGATATTTCATAAACACCAAGATTTTGAAAAGAAACACATTTATTTTATTATCCAATGGTTATTAATGAAATTTTTATTAGGATATATGTGGCTGAAATTAATTATGATATATTATGGGAGAGCCCATATAGAGCATTAATGCATTGGGTAGAAAATTTAATCAAAAAACATGACATGTTTTGTGATACCGTGGTGAAGAACCATGGTAATTTTCATGAAACATTAGTGAAAAAACTTGGTGATATGATTATTAATGTCTAAACTAAATTTTGGAGACACTTATCTTGTTATGATTCATGCTCATATTGTTACTATATGCCTATTTCTCTAGTATTTATGATATTCCACTTATTTTTATTTATAATTCTCATGATCACATGTAAAAAATTTCCCTTTCATTCTCGTCATGGTACTTTAGCTAACACATTTACATTGATATATGACTCTAGTTTATGAGATTAAATAAATTTAATTATGTCTATCCTTCATGAATCTTTTCAAGTGGAGTAGAAGAAATATTTTTGTTTTATTGTATTATTTACCTTATTTCCAAGATACTAATCTTTATAAGATCCACTGTTTGTAAAATGTAATAAATGTTATGTAATAAATATTTGGGAGTCCATAATTCTCATTTTACCTTCATTTACAGCATCACATTTATTCACATATTCCCATCCTCTTTGCTTCTCAAACACTCCTAACATACCCATATTTAGACTCCCCTCTTAATCCCTCTAGAGAATTATTTCATTTATGTTCTACTCTACTCTTCCTAGATGAACACACATTTTTATCTCATCATCATTATCACCATTATAGTCATTGTATATTTTAGTGGGCATATGATTTTTAGGTTAATCCAATCATCCTAACTTAGTTTCCTTCTTTCACCCCAAAGAAGCTAATTATTTATAGCCATCTATAATTTTCTGTTGTGGATCTTGATAATCCCACATATTTATTTTCTACTTCTTTTGCATGTAGATTTTCTCAATTATTATCAACATCCCAACCTATCATGATCACATCCTCTAAATTTAACAACCATATATTCCATTAGGATGTAATTTTATCCATTATATCAAGCACCAAAACACTTATCTGATTTATTTTTTCATTTTATTCGATTTACATTTTTGATTAGACAAGGAAAAACACATAACCATAAGATTCAGTTATGTAATTCCAATTCTAGTGTTTTCACTTCCGACTATGGACCTATCCACCCTGTTCTCTATATTTTTCACCTTTAGATAATAATCTAGATAAATGTATTAAATTAATTATTTTCCAACATTGTTTCATTTATCCTTTATTTGAATTAAATTGAACTATATTTTTTTATGAGTTTTCATGTTTTGTAATGATCTAATACTTGAATAACTATCGATATTAATGATTTAATTAATTATCAATTTTGTCTTTTATTGACTACGTACAATTCAAATGATTAATACTACATAAATCATGTAACACCCGAAGATTTTCTACAAATAAATTTAAATTCTTGAAATTTTGTTTAATTTAGATATTTATAAGTAGCCTTTAAACATAATTATCTTTTTCTATGTTTTGAATTTCAACAAATTCTCATCTATAATTTTGTTCAGTATATTATTTGTAGTCTATTGAAACAAACTAATTTTTTTGGTGAATGCTAACATACCCTTATACATAGTAATAGGAATAGTAATATGACCCTAATTTATATTAAATTTTATTATTATTATCTTTCATAGGGATTTAGGATAATGAAATCTTGATTAATTTTTAAATGTGATATAAAAGGGGTTATAGTTTTTAAAATATTGATTTTTGAGTTAAGAATGATTTTATTTAAAAATTAAATTAAAAATATTTCGAAAATTATTTTCAGAAAATGGACATAATTTTCAAATTCTACACATCGATAAATAGTTAGGGTGAATTTTTGGTATTTTTTTGAAACAGTTGATTTTTCTATGAATAGAAAAAAAATACAATTTTGAGTTTTGATGTGTTAATGACATCATTAATGATGTAATAATGATGTAATAATGATGTAAAGAATCTGGTCTACTTTTGTATAGTAAAATAAGTTATGTGGTGTCCCATTTGGCTTATACCATGGGAAAATATCATGGTCAATCCCATGGTTTTGCAAATACCACTAAGAAGGTGTCCCTAGGAAATTATAAAATTAAACCCTCGCTTTTGCAATAAATACCACACCATTCCCTCATTAACTTCATTCGAAATTCCTCATCAACAAATATCTAGACTCTATAGCTCTGTATTATCCCTTCCAAGGTTTTCTAAATCCTCTCTGGTCCCAAATATCATGTTCTAGGAGTTACTCTACAAGGTAAGAAAATTCTCAATTTATTTCTTTTTTCCATTGAAGTTATCTTTTATGTGGTATAACTTTCATGTTTCCATACCATGATTGTATTTCATTCTTATTCTTGATCTATTCTATATTATGATTTATTTTTGGATGGGTGGCCCCTGTCCCCTCTCTTTTTAATATTTTCCAAAAACATGTTGCATAGCCATTAGGATGTCGATTTTTTGTAAGGGATTTCTCAATTATTCTTTTATTTTGAGTTCCTTTCATTTCTTATTCATTCTTCAACTATTCATACCCAAGAGGAATAAAATATCCAATAATCATATATATTTTATATGTTATTATGTTCATGGAAAATTCATCATCACTATTCTTCTACTCTACCAATTATTCATGGAATAAAAACATTTTCCGTGATGTGTCGAATTACCGACATCGTGGAGGATATGATTTCAATTTACATTAATTCGGTCAAGTCCATTCATGAAACCATTTCTAATAGTGAAAAAAGTTATAATATATGTATTATGTCTCATCCATTGTTCTGTAATTCTTTTGTACTCATTTTTTTAATTTGTAGGACAAAATGTGTTTGTTATTAACAAAGAACCACTAAAACGATCTAAACGAACATCATTAATGTTTTATCTTATAAATCATTCTCACACAAAACATCATAATGATAAATGGTATAAATTATGGTTCTGGAAATATGTAAATACCTTCCCATTCCAATTCTGGAGTTTCACATCAAATGGACAAGAACATTCATCATTAACCAATCATGGAAATCATGTAAGGATCTCACCGAAAACAGTGCAAAGAACAAAATACTATAAATTAATGGTTGAAAAGAGGTTATGAAATGATCATAAAAGATTTTATAAACATGAAAATGTTTCTGTAAAAAACTAATAACACTATTATAACCATTACACAATAATTTTAAAAAAGTTTGAAGTAAGATAATCTTGAGGTAAGGGAATTATTAACCCGATTTGCATCCTCTGGGCTAACCATATTCTTCGTTATTTATGTGGTATTTAAATTTATTGTGTGATGAATTTGGATTATAATATGATTAATTATGTATATATACAGAGTATATACATATTCCATCTAATCAATTAAGACTCACTTTAATCATATGATATTTATAAGGTAATTTTTTTTATAATCCTCTTTAAAAATTTTATTCTAGAAAATTCAAAAGCAATGGTCATAAGATAATATTCATGTTGTATGACAATGTTTTGGAACTTGTGAATTATTACGATGAAGGGTGGGACTAAATTTTTTTTCCAGTGTATTGGGTATGTTTAAATTGGGGGTCGTCCGTATATTTACTCCATGTGTAACTACGATGGTTACACAAATAGTAAGGTAGCTGTGAGGGTTTCAAATTATTAGGTAGCCGAGAGGGTTACATGATTATGTAAGTAATTCCCCAAGAAACATTTGTGGTTCTAATTATTTTCTTAGGTATTTTATAAATCATATGTTTTACAAAGTAAGTATATATATACAGATGATAAGTATTTCTTATGAAAATGATTTCATATGTTACAAGTATTCAGGGGCTAATGTGTTATTTCCTTTTTTATACCACTTACTGAGTTTTTGTTCTCATACCATGTTTTAAATGATTTTTCACAGGTTAATGGATGTGTAGGACAAATAAGGAAGCCATGTTAAATGTTAAATAATTGTCAAGGAATCATATTTTTAGTTTTCATGTTTTTAATTTAGAAAAAAATGAAACATGTTTTTATGGTATCCACTCCATAACAATGTGTAATGCTATGGATGTATTATGTCCCAATTATCTAATGATCTAAACTTGAAAAGATCATCAATGTAAAAAAGAAGTGTTTTATTGACTAAAATCATGATTATGCATGTAATAAGTCTGATTCCTTATATTTGGTATTAGATGTTGGTTTAGATAACGTTAGGGGATAGGATGATGTTAAAATAATACAACAAATGATTTTTACTCAATCATTAATTTGAAATTTTATTTCATTTAAATATTACCATATTTCTTTATCTATGAAATGTTTGTTCAAAATAGTTTTCCATAGAAGGAACATGGATGCTGAAGAGGATATGCACTGACATAACGGCATCCTTTCGGATCTACATCCCGGAATTGTAGTGATTGGAACCAAGTAGTCTGTGGTAGTAATGGCTTAGCTAACATATGAAATAAATGGTGGTGGAATCCATGCAAGAGAATGAATAGATATACCACAATGGAACATGACAGTAGTGGAAAATTTACTAGGACAACACCCTCCTTCTTTCAATGGATCTTCGGACCCAGTAGCAGCTCAAGGATGGATCAAATCCATTGAAATGATATTCAATGTTATGGGATGTTCAGACAATAAAATGTAAAGACTTTCCATTTATCATTTTGAAGGTGAAGCTGATCGTAGGTGGTCAATGGTAATGAATATCAAGGGTAGATAGGATTTTGATGCCATAGAGTGGGATGAATTGAAATGACTTTTCATTGAGAAATAATTTCCTAAGGTGGTGAGACATAGGATTGGGAAGTAATTACTTGAATTGATGTAAAAGGAAGATGATTCAATGGCTTTGTGTGAAGCGAAATTCACCCGACTGCAATGGTATGATCCAAATCGTAATCTAGATCTTGATAGGAAAAGAAACAACTTATACTCAGGACTAAAGCCATGGTATCGAAGGGTGTTGGCCACCCGTGAATTCAAAATATATTTGAAAAATTTCTGTTGTGTTGAGAACGTATAGATGGAGTTTTCTGATCATCATGTTCATTTTGGAAACTAGGAGAAGAAGAGGTCCAGGTGGGAACTGATGGGTAAAGCAGAGACCCAAATCATGGAATACATTTACATTACATTAATTTTATGGAATACTTAATTCATGAAAAAAACAGATTCCCAATGTCTGTATAAGTTTAGTGCATTTGGAAACTAAGAACATAATCTTTTAATTATGGTAAATGATATTCAACATCTCCCATAATGATCTTCTCCTTTTATTTTCTTACCTTAAACCTTTATTTATATCATGGGGAAAGGAAAACATATGAAGGGTGAGATCAAATGATTAGTAATGGTATGAATAGAGAAAATATAACAATCCACATACATTTTAACTTAAAAACAATAACATAAAGTTTAAACATTAAAATATTTAGTTGGTAAATAAATATTGGCAGTATGTAAGGAATAGCTCATAAAATAACATTAATCATGAAAAAATATAATGGGAAATAAAACATGTAATTATTGTAAACCATTAATCACATTTTATGATTTCCATAGTATCCAAGGCATTGCTGTCAAGACCATTATAGTGGAGAAATTCCACTACTGAACTGGGTTTACATGTCGTTCCAGCACTGTATTACTGAACTATATTTTACTTGTCATTATATCCATGTTCATCTCATGGTATATAAATTTTTACCCTATGCATTGGAGGGAGATATAGGTCCCACCCATATCATAATTAAGCCATTCATATGTGTGCCATAAAAAACATGAATCATTCATCATAACCCAATGAATAATATGGGTTTCATAATCATTATCCCATCATAACATAATCAACATAAAACAAATGGATATCATTTCATCATAATAAAAATAATACAATGTAAATAACAGATACATTATACTAGAAACATACACATACTAAATAATGTCATCATGGATGAAAAATATTTTTGACAAAACACTTGAAATGAATACTTGAGGAAAATATCCTTTCTTCTTCGAAATCATTTTCTTCTCAAAAAATTCCATGAAATTTTAAAAGAATAATATTTTATTGAAAATAATCAAGAAATTATGTAGATGAAGAGTCATGAAAATAATGAGTTATGAAACATTAAATATCTTTTCACGTCATATATGTTGAAAAAACAACCTTCTCGTACTTTTGGCGGAAAAGTGAAAAAGTACCTCGTATGGTAAATAAAAGAAATATTCCATCCATACCACATAGTAAAAGTCAAAAGGGGTAAAAATGAGTTTAAACATACATGAAAGAATAGTAAGAACTTTATGAAAACATTTTTATAAAACATTGACATGGATGATAATTATAAGCCCAGTAAATACATACGTACAATGATCTTAGATAAAAATAAGATTGTAAAAGTATCATTTACCTTATGTCCAATTTATTATGTTTGTTTCTGAAAATCCTATATAGTGTGTTTAAATATATTATTACCTTTTAATAGAACCATACTAATATATATTATATCATATATGATTCACATACCACTTTATATTACCCGTTCATTTGTCAATTCCATGTTATAGTAGTGTTTTGGGTAAAATCGTTTCATTTATCATCTATGTTTTGACTTGTAAGTATTCATATGATTACTTAGTTCACGATTACTTACTTAAAGAATGTAAAACATGATTTTTATATAATATATATTCATAATATATATATATATATATAATAGATCAATAAATGAAATTAAATACACCATTCATGTTGACGTTGGGACGTACGTACGCATGAACACTGATTTCCTTTCCTTATTGACTTGAATGGATGTAAGTATATGACATATATATATATATATATATATATATATACAAAAATACAGTAGAATTATTTTGTCATATATTTCATTATTATTCAATATATACATTATAATTAGTTTTGAATAGTTATCATGAAAAATGAATCTAATCGCGTCGTAGAGACGGTAATCCGTACGTACGCACAAGCGATGATATAATTCCCATAATTATTGAATGGTATTGGAATGGATGATAGAATATCTCAAAATTAGAATAATTTTATAATTACTATATATAGTTATTCTTTACACCATTATACCCATCCTAGTAAGGTGTTGGTGGAAAACAGATTACACCACAGTGTGGAGACGGTATTCTGTACGTACGCACGCACGTTGATTTCGTTTTCCATAGGGTGGATAGAAGGTGAAATGGGGTTGTTTTATATTTATCATAAAATATCACTGTATTACAGGTACTAATGTTATAACTTTATAATCAAACAAATAAATAATAGGAAGTATAAGAAGAAATAAATTTGAAAGAATCGGTAAAGGATATTACATCTTCTTTGATGTGCATCTTTTAAACCTCCTGTTAGGGCACTAACTATGGTCTTTGAGGATGATCAGGACCTATGGAATGTTCATATGGAATGGAAGAAAGTAAATGGATAGGTTTTGGCCAATTTTAATGGCTCAAAATGTTGTGAAGAAGAGATAGAGGAGGTGCCCATTTATAAGAGAGGAGAGGGGCACATTTGGAAACCTTTAAAATATGAATTTATAATAAACTAAATCCCCACATAAAAACATAAAAAATGATTTAAATTAAAATATTAGATGATATTGGGTTTTAATCTCATCAGCCAATAAAATCTGGACATGTTGTGTATTTATTTTAATCCTTATCAACATGATTTATCCTTATTTAATCTGTTTAATTTTATTTGTGGTGATAATATTCTAAATTTAAAATTGTTTTAAATAATTACTTATGTGATGTGAATTATCAATAATTGGATACTTTATAACATTTTAGACCATATATATTTCAATATATAATTTCTAAATATTTTTTTTTATTTTTAAATAGTTTAATAATATATAATTTTTATAAAATAACAACAATGTCAATTTTGACACTATTCATTTATATGAATTTAAATAAAATAAAAATAGAGAATATATTCAAAAAAATATTTAATAGATTCATAACATGTCTTATGTATCTATAAAATTCGTGGGTGACATTAAATAGTTCATATAATATATATTTTAATATTCTTAAAACCATTTATTTGATATTTCAATCAATAAAATATTTTCTACTTCAGTAATGTGTCACCATTAATGATAATTAAATAATCCCTAATTTTTTTTAATAAATTCACATGATGTATATAATTTTATTAGTTTTCTGGAAACTATTTATGTTCGATGTTTTTTTGAATTTTATCTCTAAATTAAAATTATTAGACTTATACGATATTAAAGAGTGACATGTTGTCACTTTCTTTGGTTTTAATAATAATTACATTATTTTCGTGGTCAAAAGTCCATGAAATGAATCTATTTTGACCTTTATATGGCATGGGTCGTCTTATATTCATCCAATGGTATTTTGGCAGGTGTTATGGTAATTTTATAATCATATGTTTACCCTTTATTACCTGATTTAGCTTTAACTTTAGTAAATAAAAATTATCGTAGTAACAATTCACATTATCAAAAAAATATAAGTATACTATTAACATAATTTGGACCCCTTTAATTAAAATATGAAATCCATTTTTCAAAATTAAAAACACAGAATTTGTAGTAATTAATTTTAAATTAATCTCACTGTTAAGAAAACTGGTTTTAACAGTTAAAACATTCCCAATGATTGAAATGTTTTTACCTATGAATTCAATGTAAAATTAATGATAATATATTACATTATATTAAAGGGTAAAAATATATTAAATTTGTACTTTAAACCCATTAAATTTTATAATTTATCCATATAAATTTTCTTGATGAAAAAATGTGTTTTTAAGAATGATTTAGCGTATTTTTACTATTCATCAAAATATGAAAGTTAACCGAAAAATATAAAAAATTTATCCAAAGTAAATTGTTATATCCTTATTGAAATAAATAATTTTATTTTGTCTAATTTATCATATAAACTTTTAAAAAAACTATATTTAATGTGGGTGCGCCATCAAAAGGCTAGAAAACTGCCTTTTAAAAAAAATACTTATTTAACCCGAAAATTTTATTTTGTTCCCCTAAAATGTGTTGCAATATGTGTAAAATGATTGATAATGTTGTAAAATTACAAATATGTATAATAATATTCATAAAGGATAGTTTATAATAATATTATAACAATAAATCGTGGTTTAGTGAAACTCAGAATTGCATACAACACATGCTATTGAGGAAGGTCGCTCTTGCATGCAACACAAGACCAGAACAGTGTTTGCATATACTACAAGCTAATGCAGTGTTTTTTATAGTGAAATATAATCTTTGTGAACCTTATATCACAATACATTAATGAAAATTAAAAAAGAAATCTCATAATATCTCAGAGTGTTACATTCTCCCCCCCTTAAAATGAATTTTGCCCTAGAAACTTGTCGGGGTTATAAATGGTTAACTATTGGAATGTTTCTTTCATAGAATCCCACATCATAAAAAGTAATACTAAAAGGTAATGTTAAAAAGTAATGTAACAAACATAAAGGTTTCCCAAATTAACTCATCAATGTGTTTCCACATAGGAGAACATAGGTGAAAACATGGAGATGGAGGAGAAATATAACTATCATGATCTGATGGAGAGTGGTATAGAACATGGCTATGAAAAATCCAACAATCACAACGCCATAAGTTTTTGATGATCTAAGGTACCATATGATTCATCAAATATGAGGGTACTTGGACAACATTTTGGGTTTTCAAGATCAATTCCCTAAATTTGATGAATTTTTGCATAAGGACTAATACTTAATTGATTTCAGTGTAATATAATCATTGGTCATTCCATGAAAAATTTCCACTTCATCTGTTATTTAATGCAATGAAGTTTAATTTTTACTTTGTGATGTGTGAGTATATCATACGATAGAATTATTGGCCATCCCATGTGTCTCAAACATAAGGTTGGAAAAAGTTATTAAATATACATAAGTCCATATATGGTGAGATTAATCATATATGGCTCAGAAAATGGACATATACTTCATTTATCATAGCACTTAATAAAATAAAACTAATTTCTACAAAACAGGGACTTCCTGTAGGCCTGTGGTCGGTGATAATGGCATGTCGCACTTCCGTTGTGGGTGCGATTCACGCATCCTTGTCTGACGTGATGGGTTGTCTCACATCCTACTAGATGTACTTTTTCTCAAACTATAATATTATAACATTTTATAAATAATATAAAAAATCTCTATCCTTCAAAAATATTATCTGATGTACAACTGAACCCATTATATTCTTTAGTTTTATCCAAAATACTTCTATCTATTCTCTTAGTTTAAAGAAAATGATTACTAAAAAGGTCATCAACCAAGCATGTGATTACCATCATTTATCCTCCATATATCATAAGATATATCACGTTGGTCATATTCCAAACTTGTGAATACCTTAATCACATATTATGTTGAAAAATTAATTACCATAGAACCTTAGTGAAAACATAAATTCTGTCAAAAGTTAACTCTTTACACAAACCAAATTCCCAAAATTTCTATATATCCACACCATGATGTCACTTTGTCCATATATCAGTCATCAGCACATTAATACTATCAATCATATTATTTTCTCCTTATCCCTTCATTATGCGCATACCATCTTCTTTCCAAAAAAATTAAATCTATTTTTAGGTTTATTGGTACCATTAAATTATTGAGAACCACAATAAATCAATACATAGATATTCCAATACTCCACAATACTATAAATGAAATTCCACAAAATTATTTTGAAATCTCCTTACATAATCACTTATTCATTCCACCACATTATTGTCATACTCAAAATTTCTAATAGTGATCACATGTGACTTCCCTTTGTCCTTTTCCAAAAGAGGTGGTTGATGTCGATCATAATTAAACCTTGGATTAGGGCATTGGTTAGCATAATGTCCAATTTACCTACACTTGTATAATTGAAGTGTTAGTGGTGCATTCTCTGTAGTCTTTTCTCTATTCACATCATTAGCTAAATTTTTCCCATTACTTCAACACTCATCTGCTTGATGGCCATATTTTAATCACTTAAAACATTTTCTAGTCCCTTTAAGACAATCTCAACCATGCTTTTTTCCACACATTGAACATAAAAAAACCTTCATCTTCTTTTCACCATTGTTTTGAGATTTTTCCTTGAACTCCATCTTCTATTTCTTATCAAAACCATGAGATGGATATGTAACACCAACTTCCAATTCTGCATTGATTGGAAAATTCACAATTTCTTCATAGCTATTGAAGTCTCTTATCGTTAATTCCCTTTTATGACTTGGTTTTATGCCCCAGAGGAATCCATCAACTTTACATTCAGGTTGGATGATAATGCCAGATGCATACCTTGAAAGCCTTGTAAAATTCACCTTCTATATACCAAAAAATTCATCATCATTTTTCTTAAGCTCAAGGAATTCCTTTTCAATATTTTTTTTAATAATAAGAGGGAAGTACTTATTGAAAAACAAGTTTGTGAACTCATCTCATTCCATGGATTCAATTTCATCTTGGGGCCCTGTAATCGTAATTAGAGTCCACCACTAGTTTGCTTCACCTTCTAACTGGTAAACAGCAACAATGACTTTTTCATATGCTGAACTATGAAGTATGGAAAATATCATTTCAATGGTACTAATCCTTTTTTCAGAAATAATTTCATCAGAAGACCCACTGAAACATGGTGGATGTTGCCTCATAAAAGGACTCAATAGAAGATTGTTCCCTTCTATGCTCATTTGGAATCCCAGAATGTTTCATAGCTTGTGTAAGGATAGAAATAAGGTTTTTCACTCAATCTCCAATAACATTGGTTTGTTCAAGTGGATAATCATTTCATTTTCCATTACATTGATCAACCCTGCTCCTTCGGGTTCCATCCATCGTCTATAACCTAAAAATAATTGTGTGAGAGGCAAAAATCATGCTAGGAAAACAATATAATAAAGGGGGAGTACCTTCAATATATAACATCTTAGGTTTAATTCTAAGATCATTACCTTTATTCTAGGGATATAAATAATACTTATACTTATCCTTAGGTTCATCCCTGTACATACCTTAGAAATATCTATAGGGATGTCACTAATGTTTTCGCATCCTAGTTTCCAAAGGTTGACTGAACCTTCACTTTGATACGAAATGTAGAGACCCAAATCTTGACGTACATAGACATTACATTATATTTTCTAAATACGTAATACATGGAAAAAACTGACACCCAAAGAACATATTATTTTAGTGTCTTTGGAAACACTGATCATAATCACTAATAATGGTGAAATATCTTCAACATATCCCATAAAGATCCTCCCCTTTTATTTTCTTACCTAAAATTATTCTTTATATCCTGGGGAAAATAAAACATATAAAGGGTGATCTCAAATTCTTAGTAAGGTTATGGAAGGATAAAAGAAAACAAAACACATAAATTTGAACTTAAAAACATGAACTTAAAGTTAAAACATCAAAATATTTAGTTGTGAAATAAATCTTGGCAGTACGTAAGGCATATATCATAAAGGAACATTAATCATTATAAAATTGCATGAAAAATAAAACATTTAATTTTGGAAAACCATTATTCACATGGTATGATTTCCATAGTATCCAAGGCATTTCTTCCTAGACCATCATAGTGGACAAAGACATTTACTGCACTAAATTTACTAGTTGTTCCAGCCCTATATTACTGAACCAGATTTTACTTTCCGTTACAACCGTGTTTATCTCATGTGATATAAATCTTTACCCAATTCATTGGTGGGAGATATAGTTCCCACCAATCTCATGATGTAACCATTCTTATGTGTTCCACAAAATAAACATCAATCATTCATCATTACCCAATGAATAATATGGGTATCATAAACATCATCCCATCATAACATAATCCATATAAAACAAATGGATATAATTTCATCATAAGAAAAATCATACCATGTAAATAATTGATATATTATACTTGTAAAATACACATACTAAATAATGTCATCTTAGATGGAAAATAGTGTTGATGAAACACTTGAAAAGAATTCTTGAGGAAAATATCATTTCTTCTTCAAAATCATTTACTTTTCACAAAATGCCATGAAATTTTAATAAAAAATTATTTTATTGAAAATAATCATGAAATACATTAGAGGAAGATTCATGAAAATAAAGAATTATGAAACTATAAAAATCAATTCACATTGAATAAGTTAAAAACACTCTTCTCGTACTTTTTTCAGAAATGTCCAAAAGTACATCGTATGGTAAACAAAAGAAATATTTCTTCCAAACAACATAGTAAAAGTCAAAAGTTGGTAAAAATGACTTTAAATATACATGGAAGTATAGTAAGAACTTTATGAAAACATTTTTATAAAACATGGACATAGATGATAAATATAACCCCAGTAAATACCTACGTATAAAAAATCTCATATAAAAATTAGATTGAAAAATTATCCCTTACCTTATGTCCAATTTTTTCCATATGTGTCCAAGACTCCTGTATAGTGGGTTTAAACATTTTATTAACTCTTAATATAAACATAATAATATTTATGATATCCAATATGATTCACTTATGACTTTATATGACCCGTTCATTTGTCAATTTGTTGTTAAAGAAGCGTTTTGGGTAAAATCGTTTCATTTATCGTCCATGTTATGACTTGTAGTTATTCATATGATTACATAGATCATGATTAATTACTTCCATAATTTGAAACATGATTTATATAAAATATATATTCAGAATACATAAATAATAGATCGATAAATTGAATGAAATACACCATTCCTGGAGACCATATGTCGTATGTACGCATGAACGCTGTTTTCCAAAACTTATTGAGTTGAATGGAAGTAAGAAGATGATATATATATATACATAAATCCAGTAGAATTATTATGTAATATTTTTCATTTTTATTCAATATATACTTTATAAACATTATTTAATAGTTAACCTGAAGAATGAATCTCATCGCGTCGTGGAGACGGTAATCTGTACGTACGCACGAGCAATGATATAGTTTCCATAATTATTGAATGGTATTGGGGTGGGTGATAGAATATATAAGAATTTTTATCATGTTATAATAACAATATATAGTTATTATTTACACCATTATACTCATCCATGTACGGTGGTGATGGATAACAGATTACACCACGGCGTGGAGATAATATTCCCTACGTACTCATGCGTGGTGATTTCATATTCCATTGGATGGAGAGAAGGTGAAAAGGGGTTGTTTAATATTTATAATTACATATCATAATATTAGTGATACTAATTTTATTACTTTATAATTAATCAAATAAATAAGAGGAAGTAGAAGAAGAAATAAATTTGAAAGAATCGGTAAAGGATATTATCTCTTCCTTGACGGGCCTCTTCTAAACCTCCTCTTAGGGAACTAAAGTTAGTCTTTGAGAAAGATAAGGACCTATAGTATGTTTATAGGTAAGTGGAGAAAAAAATGGATAGTATTTTACTGATCTTGAAGGATCAAAATGTTGTGAAACAGATAGGGAGGAGGTGCCCTGTTATAAGAGAATAGAGGGGAACTTTTGGAAACCTCTAAAATAGTAATTTATAATAAACTCAAACCCAACATAAAAACTTAAAAAATGATTAAAATTAGAATATGAGATGAGATAGGGTTTTAATATAATCCTCTAGTAAAATTTAGACATGTTGGGAATTTATTTTAAACCTTATCAACTTGAATTTTCCTCAATTAATATGTTTAATTTTAATTGTGGTAATAATATTCTAAATTTCAAAATTGTTATAAATAAATAATTATGTGTTGTGAATTGTCAATAATTGAATTATTTATGTCATTTTTGACCATATAATTTTCAAATTATAATTTTTAATTGTTTTTGTTATTTTTAAACAATTTAACAATATGTTATTTTTATAAAACAACAATAGTGTCAATTTTGAAACTAGTCACTTATTTGAGTTTAAATAAAATCCAAACAAAGGATATATTTGAAAAAAAAATAGATTCTTATCAATTAATATTTATCTAGAAAATTCATGGAAAAAATTAAATTGATCATATAATATTTATTTTATTATTTTGAAAACCATTTATTTTATATTTCAATCAATAAAATAATTTATACATCACTATTGTGTCACAATAAATGATAATTATTTGATCCCTAAAAATTTTAATTAAATTCACTTGATTTAGATAATTTTATTATTTTTCTGGTGACTATTTATGTTTGATGTTTTATGAAGTTTATTAGTAAATTAAAATATTTACATTTATAAGATATAATAGAGTTACATGTTGTCACTTTCACTGGTTTTAATAATAATTACCTCATTTCCATGGTCAAAAGTCCATGAAATGAATCTATTTAGACTATTAGGTGATATGGGTCGACTTCTATTCACCCAATCGAATTTTGGTAGGTGTTATGGTAATTTAATAATCTTATTTGTACCCTTAATTACCCGATATACCTTTAACTGTAGTAAATAAAAATTACCGTAGTTCCTATTCATACTATAAAAAAAACTTAACCTATTTACATTATTTGGACCCATTGAATTAAAATATGAAATAAATTTTTCAAAATTAAAAACACATAAGTTCCAGTAATTCATTTTAAATTAATCCTGTTGTAAAAAAATGAGTTTTAAAATTTAAAACATTGCCAAAGATTGAAATGTTTTAACCTATGAATTCAATGTAAAATTAATGATAATGATTTAAATTATATTAAAGAGTAAAAATATATTCTGTTTATACTTTAAAAAGATAAATTTTTATAATTTATCCATATAAATTATCTTGATGGAAAAAGTTGTTTTTAAGAAAAATATAGCGTATTATTACTATTCATCAAATTATGAAAATTAACAAAAAAATATAAAAAAGTTATCCAAAGTAAATTTTTATATCCTTATTTAAATTAATAAGTTTAGTTTTTCTAATTGAACTTATAAATGTTTCAAAGACTAGATTTAATATGGGTTCACCATCACAAGATATTGAGGAAAGTCGCTTTTGTGTGCAACAGAAGCCAAGAATAGTGTTTGTGTATACTAAAAGCTAATATGGTGTTGCGTATAGTGAATGCTAATTATGGTGAATCATATAACACAATAAATCTGAGAAATTAAAAATAATATTTCTCAAAAAATCTCAGGGTGTTACGGGCACGAATCAACCAATGAAATATGATTGTAATAAAATCATGTTTCTAATTTTTGAAAAGTGTGGCAAGAAACACCCTGGAGAATGACATAGAAAAATTGAGATGTGTTTTAAATGTGGTAAGTTTAAACATATGGCCCAAGAATGAAATTAAAATGTTCTTAAGGCTAATCCAGATACGAAAACTATAAAGTGTTTTAAATGTGGTGAGATGGGTCATTACAAAAATGTCTACCCAATGAGAGATCTGAATGATGCAAAAAGCCAAACTATAAGAATAAATATGAGGTGAGATACTTTGAGACTACTTTAGTAGAGTTCAGGAAATCCAATATATTTGTATCAGGTTCTTTTTGTGTTCACTCAAATTATGAAAAAGTTTAGTTTGATACGGGGTCTACACATTCCTTCAACTCTGAGAAATATTCGGGTAAATTGGTAATGCCACCTCAACAAATAAAACCAGAGGTTGTTGTAAAAACCCCAGGGTAAAATATTATAGCAAAGTGGAATTAAAATAATCTATTTTGTTTTGGTATGTGGAAAGAAACTAACTACAAACCTTGATTTTTTACTCTTAGCCGAGTTTGATGTTATTCTGGGAATGGATTGGCTTTCGGTTTATCATGTTAAAATTGACTGTAGCGCTAACGAAGTTGTTTTTTAGAAAGAGTTTCATTTTTTATAAAAGAATGAACCCATACTGTTGATAACATATTAGGAATCTAAGAAACTATTTAATTATAGAAATGAATTTTATCATGAACATATTGTTGAAAACAAGGGAACTGTTTAGATTGATGATGTGCTTGTGGTAAATGAATACCATGATGTTTTTCCTGATGAGTTACTTGGTGTCTTAACTAATCAGGAATCCAAATTCCCTATTGACATTGTTCATGATTCTAAGCCAATATAAAAACCCCCATATCATACGTCTCAAGTATAACCTCATGAATGAAAAATCAGTTGCAGGATTTTCTTGATAAAGGTTTCATTCATCCAAGTGAATTATCATTTGGATCACTTGTTTTGTTTGTTAAAAAGATATATGGTTCAATCAGACATTGAATTGATTATAGATCTTTGAATAACATCACTATTAAAAACATGTATCCTTTGTTTAATCATCTCCAAGGAGCTCAGTAATTTTCCAAGATTGGATTGAGATCCAAATACCATCAGTTGAAGGTGAAGGAGGATGACATCCCAAAAGTAGCCTTTTGTACTAGATATGGGCATTATGAATTTGATTTTTTTCCCTTTCGGTTAACTGATGCACCTATTTTATTTCAGAATCTTATGAATATAAAATTTTCATGAGTCCTTGGATATTTTTTTTGTTATATTTATTGATGAAATTATGGTATTTTATAAAAATAAAGAGGAGCATGAAAAACAAAGAAGGGTTGTTTTACAAAACCTAAAAGAAAAGAAACTATATGGAAAATTCAGAATGAGTGATTTTTGGTTATAAAAGATTTATTTTCTGGGGAAAATTGAAAATAAATATAGAATAATAGTTGATCCTACCAAATCAAAAAGTGGTTGATAAATGACCAAGACCCACAAATTTAATAGAGATTCATAGTTTTCTTGTATTAGTATGTTATTACTGATATAGAATTGCTCGGTTATCTTTCCCGATAAATAAGTTAACACAGAAAGGGGTCAAATTTGTTGGGACAGAAGAATGTGATGTTTTTTTAGGAACAAAAGAAGAGATTGGTAGATGCTCTAGTTTGGTCCATACCTTCCCAAAATGGTGATTTCTTCATCTACAGGGATGCTTCGTTGAAGGTATGTGGTTGTGTTTTGATGCAAAATGATCGGGTAATTTCTTATGCTTCAATACAACAAAAACCTTAGCGGTTGAATTATCCCATGCAAGATTTTAAATTGTATTCTGTTGTTTTTTCTTATAAAATTTAGAGATATCATTTATACGAAGCCAAATTTCAAATATATACTGACCATAAAAACTTGAAGTATATATTCACTCAGAAAAAATTAATCATGAGGTAGAGAAGATGGCATAAATTGATAAAGGATTATGATTACACTGTCAATTACCATCCTAGAAAAGAAAACAATGTGGGGGGTGCCATGAGTCGAAAACATCATGCATCATTAACCATGTTACATTAGTAAAATGATCCCTTCATTAATGATTTGTTGAATTTTGTCTTAGATGTTGTCAGTGTAGGGAATAAATCTATTTTGCTTCAGGTATTAGTGCATTCTTCGTTGTCAGACAGAATTAATAGAGCACAGAATGAACACTAAGAGCTATAGATTAAAAGTAGAATTGGTTAAAATGGTAATACTTATAGAAAGTAACCATGATAAAGTTTGTGTTTTATGTTTTGGAAAAAGTTTTGGTGTGCCCTGTGATTCTCAGTTGAATAAATATTTGTTGTGTGACGCTCATAGTTTTCCATTTTCGGTTCATCCAAGTTGTACTAAGATGTATAGATACCTTCATGATTATTACTAGTGGGATGGAATGAAAAGGGATATAGATAAATTTTCCATGAAATTTTTGACACGTCAGCAGGTTAGAGCAGAGCGGTAGTTATCGAATGGGATGCTTCAGCCTTTTCCAGTGCCAGAGTAGAAGTGGGTGAATATATCAATGGAAATTGAGGTGGGACATCATATGACATTGCGAGGTAGCAATGCAATTTAGGTTATTGTGGATTGGCTGACAAAATCTTCAAATTTTCTTTCTATTCGAGATACAATGTATTTAGATATGCTTTCTTGATTGGACCTCATAGAGATTGTTAGGTTACATGGAGATCATTTTTCCATTGTATATGACTGGGATCCCAGGTTCACTTCAATCTTTTGGAAGGGAGATTAGAATTCACTGGGCACAATGTTTTATTTCATTACGTCTTTTCATCCCCAATTAGATGGGATCTCAGAATAAATGATTCAAATATTGGAGGATGTGCTTCAAGTTTGTTCAATGAAATAACAAGGAAGTTTGGATCCAAATATTTATTTTATTGAGTTTTCTTATAATAAAATTTTTCATTCTAGTATACATATGGAACCTTTTGAGCCATTGTATGGAATGCTGTGTCAGACACCAGCGTTTTGGGATGAATTTGTTGATAGAATGTTCATGGGACTAGAATTAGTAGAGGAACTGGCTGAGAATGTGAAGATGATCCAACATCACATGTGGATAGCTCAGGGCAAACAAAAAAGTTATGTAGATAACAGAAGGAACAACTTCTATTTCAATGTAGGTTACCATGTTTTCCTTAAAATCTCTCATTGGAAAAGTGTGATGTGTTTTGGTAAGAAAGGAATGACAAGTCTGTAGTTCATCTGTCCTTTTCAAATACTAGAGAATATTGGAACTATTGGATATCGATTAGGTTTGCCTTTGATTTGTCTCAAGTACACAATGTTTTTCATGTTTCAATGTTGAGGAAGTATGTACCAGATTCAAATCATGTTTTGAGCCCAGAAGCAGTTCAACTGGAGGAGAAACATTCATATGTAGAGAAACTAGTTTAGATTCTTGATCGAAGGGAAATGGTATTGTAGAATAATGTAATCCACCAGGTGAAGACTTTTTGGAGAAACCACATGGTTGAAGAATTAAATGGGAGTCTAAAATGCTATGTGGGAAAGGTACCATCACTTGTTTAATAAGTGAATAAAATTACGAGGATGCAATTTTAAGATTGTGGGGATAATGTAACACCCCAAAGTTTTCTAAAAATAAATTGAAATTATTGATATTTTGTTTAATGTAGATATATATTTGTAGCCTTTAAACATAATTTTACTACTTCTATGTTTTTAATATCGTAAAATTGTCATATATAATTGTGTTCAGTATCTTATTTGGTGTCAATTTTGAACCAACATGTTTTTTGGTGAATAGTAACATACCCTTATGAATAGTAATATTAATAATAATATGACTATAATTAACAATCAAATGTATTATTATTTTATTTTCATAAGGATTTACGATAATGACATCTTGATTAATTTTTAAATGTCATATAAAAGAAATATTAGTTTTCAAATTACTAATTTTTGAATTACGTATGATTTTATTTAAAAATTAAATTAAAAATATTTTTAAAAATATTTTCAAATTAATGGACTTCATTTTATAATTATACACGTCGATAAATTGTTATGGTGAATTTTTATGTTTTTTTAGAAACAGCTGATTTTTTTATGATTAGTAAAAAACAACAGTTTGAGTTGCGGTGTCTTAATGACATCATTAATGACTTAATAATGATGTAACAAATCTTTTTGACATGTGTACAGTAAAATAGGGTATGAGGTGTCCCATGTATCTTATACGTTGGGAAAATACAGTAGGGATGCCCATGGTTTTGCAAAAACCACAAACGAGATGTCCCTTGGAAATAAAAAATAATAATCACTCAATTTTTCTAAAAATATTAAACCATTCCTTCATTTAAATTATTCAAAATTCATCATCAGTGAAGATCTACCCTACTCAGCTCCCTAGTATCCCTCCCAAGGTTTCCTCTCGCCACTAAGGTCCCAACCATCATGTTATAGGAGTTAATCTACAAGGTAAGAAAATTCCAAATTTCTTTCATTTTCCATTCTAGTTCTCTTTTATCTGGTATAACTTTCATGTTTTCGAACCATGTGTCACAACCCATCACCCGAGGCCCATGATAATACTACCGCAAGCCCGCCTTCCATAGGCCAAGGGCTGGTGACTAGCACCAAAGGCGTAATTTCCTATAACTGGGAGGGCATTGTCTTTATAACTTGTAATAGCACACAATATAGAACACAAGCCGATACAAAACACTAAGTAAACATTATAACAATGGGGTGCTGAAAATAAAGGGTCCAGATGTACAATCCCAATTATAAAGAACAAGGAACTGTAGGAAGGTAAAACAGATGCTGGGTCGTCCTCTGGGATTCCTACCTGTAGGGTAGGTACAGAAAGCCTCCACATCACTCCACGCCTGTCTGTCTCCTCCCTGTACTGTCACACTGAATGGTGCACCTTCGGGTACCGTCCAGTCCTGGTACTCTTAGCCTCGGTCAGCTCTATCCATCGTCTACATCCAACATAATGTGGTGTAGTAATAGCCCGTGCAATGGTGAGTATAAAGATACTTAATAGTGACCCCAAGGCCCTCACGTTCTCACAATAACCATCAAGGATAAATCACAAATTGTTTAATCAACAGATGACCCCACATATGTATATGCCTATACATATAAAAAAGTTATCAAGTAATCAATCTCTATCATGAGGTAAACACAAAAGTTACTGAAAGAGCTCACATAGGAATACAAATTATGTAGAGAGTTAGAGATGATTAGATATATCCACTAAATCATCTATTATTTTAAACCACCTAGGATCCAAGAACAATAGTTAGAGCTATTGAACCCACGTTGGATCTAGGAACAGTAGTCAGAGCTTTCAAAACCTCACAAGATCCAAAATAGTATTCAAAGCTATCGAACCCACATTGGATCCAGGAATAGTAGTCATATCTATTGAACCTACACAGGATCCCGAAACAACAGTCAGAACTGTCGAACCCATGTAGGATCCTGGAACAGTAGTAAGAGCTACTGAACTCACATAGGATCCACCAATAGTAGTCAGAGCAGTCGAACCCACGTAGGACCCAGGAACAGTAGTCAGAGCTGTCGAACCCACACAGGATCCAGGAACAATAGTCAAAACATAGCCAGCCATAGGGTTCCACACAAAGTATGCTTGATTCCGGGAGGGTCTTCTCCTAAATCCAAGTGTCTATACATCAACTACCACGAGGTCCAAAGTTGATGAATCAAAAATCTCCGTTCTTCCAAAAGAAACCTGACATGAAAGATGGTGCGTCAATCGGACACCCGGGCTGAGAGTAATTGTCATTTTTGTTTTGAGGTCCACTTGGATTTATGTTTGATCCAACCCAGACATACCCCAACTATGTCCAAACATTGAGTGGGGTATACCAAAAGAACCCTATCTATCCAAGGTTTTCATCACCACAGACAGTTCATCAATCGAACACACATAGCTCATGTTACGGACAAAAGAATGGAAACATGTCAGGCGGGTCCGGGTCCGGTCCGACCTAGTTGGACCCACCCGGCCCGACCCCACCGAACCCAGGTCCGAACTGGGGTCCAACCTAATTCTTTGGTGGTGGCCCAGCCAACGGGGGTTGCACGACCCGTGGGGGTGGCCCAGCCCGCAGTTGCACCATCCCGCAATGGGCTCGGCCCGCGCGAGGCCCGCGGCTGGAGGCCCGTGGGGTCCGCCCTAGAAGCATCCATGGGAAGGTCATGCAGCTTTTAAACCCAAACGGGTTAGCCGTTCCGGGGGGAGTTCAAAACCAGCTCCACGTGGCGCCAGACCATGTCGCGTAGGACCCACATGGTGGGGTCCAGCTATTCCAGGCTGGTTGAGCGGCCACCCACCTCCCACACGGTGCAGTTGCACCGCACCTCCTCTGGTTACCGGAAGCTCCAGCCGCCCGTCCGACACCACCATGACCCAGGCCATGGCCCCTTGGTCCACCGCAATGTGTGTGATGCGTCGCGCCTTCCCTGGTAACCCTTCGGCTTGGGTCGCCAGTTCTTCTCTCGGCCGGCCTTGCACTGGCCACCGCTGCATCGTCACGGCCCGTCAGCCACGACCTACTCCTCTGGTGGCACGGTTGCCCTGCCTCCCTCCACGTAGCCGTCCGGAGTTCCGACCACCCTTCTCTTCATACAACCGGTGATGTTCATCGGTTTCAACCACCAACGATCATTCCGTGGGTCACCGGATGAGTTTACATCTTATGATTCTCATTCCAGAAGTAGTCGCACACTCTTCGAGAATTTTCCTTTGATCTTCACCACTGTTGATGAAAAATTCTCATCCCGGAATTAGGCCGCATTTAACATCAAATTCCACAAATTAAGGAGGAGGGGTCGGGTCGTGTTCCTTTTGACTGCACCGTCCTCCATAGAGTGATAGCATGCATCATCCAATAATAATCTTCAACAAAAAACAAAGGACAGCAAACAATAACAATGTTAGAATGCCTACCTTTGATCGTTGTTCATTTCCAGAGTCGCGGGGAAGAAAAGGGAATTGTCATCATTCTTCACGTCCACCGCACAATTCCCATCCCGAGCTCCTGTGTTTTTTCATTGACGATGTTGAGGAGGGAATATCGTTAGAAGACATTCTACATCGGTAGGAGTATGTGGATGAATGTTGATGAAGATATCTCTTTATAGTCATATGCGTTCTTTGATGAGAGCATCCTTCTTCGGTGAGAGCTTTTCTTCATATGCTCTCTCTTCTCCAAAGATTCACCCAAAAACAAATGCAAAGGAAAAATTATAATATCCTATTAAATCATTGTCATAATACTCAAAATGGCTGAATTAAATTAGGTTGTCTCCACATAATTAATGTGGAGGGTTTGGAAAAAAAATTAAGTGTTGGGGAGTTGAAGAGGCTCCCCTACACTTAATGGAAAGTGGAGGGTTTCTCCGCATTAAAGTGGAGTTTCGAGGGGGTTCAACCCAGGGTGGTCCCCACCAAAATAATCAATAATATATGGTTTTAGACCTCGGGTGGGCCCCACCACCATAACCTCTCAAGGGAGGTTAAGGTGTGGTGGTCCCAACCTCTAACTTCCACATGGAGGTTTTCAACCAACAAATAAAAATAAAGTTTCACATCTTTATTTTTATTATATTCATTCATTAAAACAAAAAAACAATAATTCACTCTCGACCCACTACCATCGAGATGAAATTCTCTTTAAGTGAATACTGGTGTTGTGAGTTCAATGGTGCTCTTGGATTTCAATTCTGAGAACTGGTTCAAAAGTTATATAAACACTCTCGTACGTTTACTGAATGTACCTAAAAAAACATCAGAAATTGATTTCTGGGCACACCAGGCCTCAGATTCTTGCGTTGTAAAATTTTGTGGACTCATAAAATTCCCATGAATTTATGAAAAAAAATCCACAGTAATTCAGGGTCTTTACATTCTACAGACCATAGGGCTTTACGTCCCTGTAAGCTACAACTCTAACTAAGGGAAAAAGATTGGGTACTGAGCATGCATCGGAGCCTCCCGCTCCAATGTTTTCTCATGGAGGTTCTCATGCTACCAGCGAACGCTCACCAGAGGTATCGACCCTCCATGAAGAACTCGCTCTTGTTAATCTTGAATCTCTACTGGAACCTCTGTGAAAGTATCCCCATTATCGATGTACATCTCTACATGGTGGATGATGTGAGAAGGGTTGTGCACGTATCTCCACAGCTGGGATATATGGAAGATGTTGTGAAACCAGTGCAACTCAGGTGGAAGATCGAAGAAGTAATCCAACTCACAAACTCTGATGAGGACATAAAAATGTCCAATTAATCTCGGAGATAACATGCTGCCTCGACCAAATCACCATAGAACCCATCATGGTGAGACACGTAGAAATACATGGTCGCCATCCTCGGACTCCAGAGGCCTTCGTCTTCTATCAGAATACAACTTCTACCTACTCTATGAAGTCTTCATCTGCTCCTGTATGATCTGCACCATCTCCGTGGTAGCTCGTACCATCTCTGGTCCCACTAGTGCTGACTCCCTAGGGTCAGTCCAACATAAGGGTGATCTGCAAGGTCACCCGTATAATTCCTCAAAAGGTGTCATCCTAATGGTGTAGTGATAGCTGTTGTTGTATGAAAACTCCACCAAAGGTAATTGATCTACCCAAATATGACCGAAGTCGAGGACACAAGCACGCAGTATGTCCTCAAGGGTCCGAATAGTTCGCTCAGTCTAACCATCCGTCTAAGGTTACAGACGGTTCTCAAATGAAGCTACATCCGAAAGGCCTCCAAAAACCACTTCCATAAATGGGAAGTAAAACATGAATCACGATCGGAGACAATCGTTGAAGGTACTCTATGTAGAAAAACAATCTCCTGCATGTAGAGGCTTCACATTCTCTCTACTGAACGCTACACTATGGTTGGTAGGAAATGGGATGACTTCATTAGTCGGTCAATGATCACCCTAATCAATTCATGACCACTAGATGTATGTGGAAGTCATATCACGAAGTCCATGGATATCTTATCCCACATCCACTCTGGGACCTCTAGAAGATGAACTAATCCTACTGGTACCTAATAATCTACCTACACATGCTGACAAGTGAGGCATCATGAGACAAACTCTGTAACTGCATTTTTCATTCCTAGTCACCATTGCTGTCATTGGATGTCTTAGTATATCTTTGAACCTCGGGGATGTGCAGCTAGAGGTGATGTGTGGTACTCCCTCAACACTTCTTCTAGAAGTGAAAATGGTACCATGGTACGTCTTCTGAAGAGGATGACGTGCTCCCCACCTTCAAATAATCTATCAAGTGCCTGCCCTGTGGATATCTGGGCTCGTCATGACTCACAGTCAGCATCACTAGGATGCGCCTCCCTAACTCACTGATGAAGTGGGGGAGTTACTGTAAGAGACTGGAGGAAGGATGCTCCAACTTTATCCTCAAAGGATATCTGTAAAGTAGCAAGCAGCTCTGTCGCCTCTCCTAAAATCCCTTTACCAGTTCTCATGCTGAGTGAAGCTGCGACAACATTCCCCTTCCCAGGAGTATAGACTATCTCGAAATCATAGTCATGTAGAAAGTCAAGACAACATCACCATCTCAGGTTCAGGTCCATCTGATGGAAGATATACCTGAGACTCTTTTGATCAGTGTACATGGTAAAACGCACGCACATCAGATAGTGTCACCACATCCTCAAGGAGAATACCACTACTGCTAACGCAAGGTCATGGGTAGTATAGTTCTTTTCATGTTGGCTCAGTTATCATGAACCATAAGCGATCACTCCTTTCTCCTATATCAAGACACATCTGAATCAGGTCCCTAATGCATCATAATAGACTACGTACCCAACACCTTCCTATAGAATCCTCAAGATGGGGGCACTAGTCAGCCTCTGCCTCAACTCCTGAAAGCTCTTCTGGAATCTCTCCAACCACACGAAGTGTTTCCCCTTCTTCATCAAGGATAATATTGGTGTTGAAACTTTGTAGAAATCTGGTACGAACCTCCAGTAATAACCATCCAATCCTAGGAAACATCGTACCTCTGTAACACTCCTGGGTGGGTCCTAAGAAAGTAATACATCAATCTTCGCTGGATCTACTGCTACTCCAGCCTCCGAGATGACATGTCCCAAAAATTTAACCTCTCGGATCCAAAACATGCACGTCAAGAGCTTACCATAAAGCTAGTTCTCTCAGTGTTTGTCCAGTACTACATGAAAATGGTAGGCATTCTCTTCCTCAGTAGTCAAGTAGATCATAATGTCTTCAGTGAAGACTACGAAAAATCGATTGAGGTATGACTGGATAATCTTGTTCATGAGTCCCATGAACACTGTTGAACTGTTGGTTACACCGAATGTCATAACCAATAACTCGTAGTGGTCATAACTACATCTGAAGGTAGTTTTCTGCACATCCTCATCTCAAACTATGAGCTGGTGAAAGCCTCATCTGATGTATATCTTCAAGAACCACTATGATCCCTTCATATAATCAAAGAGGTTTTCAATCCTCTGGATTGGGTAATTATTCTTCACGGTCAAGTGGTTCAAGCACCGGTAGTTGACACAAAGCCTCAAGTACCCATCCACCTTCTTGGAGAACAGAATTAGGGGTTCCTAGGGAGAAACACTAGGCCACATGAATCCATTACACAACAAGTCCACTAGCTATACCCGCAGCTCAGAATGTTCTATGGGAGCCATATGATATGATGGAGTATATATCAGTGTCATCCCGAGATATAGTTAAATGTAAAAGTCCACCTCTTTGTCAGTAGGTAGACCCGTGACATCATCAGGGAAAACATCAGTGTACTGGTCCATTGCTAAATGATACCTTGGACTCTCCACGTCAACAACTCTGTGAGTAAGGAAGGCCAACTGATGAGTGATCAACTGAACCCTCCTCTGAGTAAGTTCATAATGTGCTGCAATGGATCCCTTCTCACCAGTGAAGGAAAACCTGGTCCCATCCATGCAGACACACTGCACATTTCACCTAATACAATGGATCTTAGCATGGACTAAACATAACCATTCCACACAAGGCCTCAACGCTGCTAATAAGAGATCCCAGTCGAAGCTCTCACCTCCTAGAGTAATCCCACACTGCCTTCACTAGACCGTAATCGTTGAATCTGCTCTCGTAAGAGTCTCTAGACATACGGATTGAGCCAATGGCTTCTTCAGAATCTCCGGCCTCTGAATGAGGGTGGGGGCAATAAAAGAGTGACTGGAACCTGTGTCTATAGGAACTTCATATAAGGTGGAGTAGACACAGACCGTACCACGAATTATCTCCAGAGCTCCATGATTGTATGCCTTAGCTGCCTGTAGTTGTGCTCTCCCCTACCCACATACTCTGTGTGGTCAGGGTGGACCTCCTAGTGGTGGTGGAGGTAACACCTAGAAACATCACCCACCGCTAACAACTCTACCAGCACCTTTTCCACGTCTGCCTGCGCCCTGAGGATCGCCTAGATTGAACCACTTCCTCTACCTGGAAGGTCCCTCAATAGTCTACTGATCTTCCGAAAAAAGGGTCAGAAAATTAAGATCCATGTGACCCTGCCTGCTGCTTGTGAAACACTGCATGTTCCTCGAATGAAGGGCTCTACCTCGTGTTCCCTGCACAACCGAACCCGTGTCCTGAGGTCGTCCACCATATGGTCTCGTCTGCTAGGATATCTATGACATATATCCACTTCCAGCTGTAGAAGACTCTGCTACGTGATTCATAGTGGTGGGTCTCGCTGCTGGTGACTGCTCATCAAGGAATGTCTCTACTATGAGGGCTCCCTCCAAAACCCTCACCTTTGCGGGATATTGAGGGAGATCATCGAAGCTCTGATCTCTCACCTGAGCCCCTGGTCAATGTTAAGGGCCCTGGATAATGGGTCCCACACTATATCTAATGATTAGCGCAATGGATCCGTGAACCTCGCTGAGTACTGTGCCACTGTCATGCTACCCTTCGGCTGATAAAGTAGCTCATGTATCCGTACTACACGTAGGGTGGCTGGGACAAACTCTCCCTGAAATAGGATCCCAATGTGTGGCCAGAGAAGTGTCTCCTCTTCATGCATCTAGAGCATCAGGATCCACCATCTGTCGGTTGTTTCTTAATGGAGACTCACAGCAAGGATCACCATAAGGTCGAATGGTGTCACTACAAGTCTGAAGACACTCACCACAGCCTCTAGCCAATCCTCAACTACCTACGAGCCCATCTTACCCCCGAACATGGGTAGCCTCAGGCGCTAGAACTCATGAAATGTGCTCAGGCGACATGCACTCTCTACTGCTGAGGCTGATGGCATCAGTGGCCCAACAGATAATGGTACTGGTGGTGCCTCTGCTGTGATAGGGCCCTGAACCGAGGCCTCGTCACTCAATGGGATATCTGTGCGTATAACTCTCAGAACACTAGCTGGATGTCTATGTAGAAGCATCCTAAAAAGAAACAGGTGTTCCACAGGAAAAAAGTTATACCTAGTGAGCTGACTCAAAGAATTCATAAAGAAGACTCTTGAAAACACACATGCAATCAGTGTTTTTGTGAACTAAGTCGGAAATCAAAAGTCAGGGTCCTGCAGTACGGATTCGTTGGCCACCACACTAACACTGGATTCTATAAAATGATAACCACACTCAAAATAGTTAACACTATTGCTGTTAAAAAGAATGATCAGAGTCCTATGTTCTATAGTAGAACCGAATCCTCTGATACCAATTTGTCATGACCCGTCCCCCGGGGCCCATACCGTGACGACCCCAAGCCTGCCTTCCATAGGCTAGGGGCTGGCGACTACCACCAAAGGCGTAATTATCTATAACTGGGAAGACATTGCCTTTATAAATTTTAATAGCACATAATAGATCACACAAAAAGATAAAAAACACTATGTAAACTGTATAACAAAGGGGTGCTGAAAATAAAGGGGCTACAAATACAATCCCGACTGTAATGTAGAATGAACTGGAGAGAGGTAAAATAGCTATTGGGTCGTCCTAAGGGATTCCTACCAGAAGGGTTTGTACAGATAGTTTCCATATAACTCCACGTCTGTCAGTCTCCACAGTGTACCATCACACCGAATGGTCTAACTACGGGTACCATCTAGTCCTGGTACTCTCAACCTCGGTCAGCGCTGTACATCATCTGCATCCAACACAACGAGGTGCAGGCATAGCCCCTGCATGGGTGAGTATAACGATACCTAGTAGGGACCCCGAGACCCTCAAGGTCTCAAAAAAACCTAAAAGGATAAATTACACAATATGAAATCAACAGATACCCCCACTTAGGTATAGGGAAAAACTTATACCTAATTTATCACGTAATCCATCACAATCATGAGGTAAACACAAATGTTACTGACTCAACCCACAAAATTAACCAACTTATGTAGAGAGTTAGAGATGATTAGATGTAGCCACTAAATCATCTATTCTATTGTACACACGTAGGATCTTGGAATAGTAGTTAGAGTTGTCGAACCCACGTGGGATCCAGGAACTATAGTCAGAGCTGTCAAACCCAAAATGGATCTAGGAATAGTATTCAGAGCTGTCGAATCCACACAAGCTCTAGGAACAGTAGTCAGAGTTGTTGAACCCACACAGGATCCAGGAATAGTAGTCAAAACTGTCAAACCCACGTAGGATCCAGGAATAGTAGTTAGAGCTGTCGAACCCACAGAGGATCCAGGAATAGTAGTTAGAGATATCGAACCCTTGTAGGATCTATGAAAAGTAGTCAGAGATGTCGAACCTACACAGGATCCATGAAAATTAGTTAGATCGCTGCAAGCCATAAGGTTCCGCACAAAGTATGGTTAATTCTAGGAGGGTTCTCTCCTCAAGACAAGTGTCTACACATCAACTTAAACGAAGTCCAGAGTTTATGTATCAAAAATATTTGTCATTTCAAAAGAAACCCAACGATATAGACAGTGCGTCAATCGGACACCCGGTTTGTGAGTTATTGGCATATTCGTTCCGAGGGCCCGGTTGGATTTACGTTCAATCCAACCAATATATACCCCAACAATGTCCAAACATCAAGTGGGTTATACCAAAATAACTGCCTCCCTTCATGTTTTTTTCTGCCATAGATAGTTCAACAATCAGATGCACGTAGCTCAAGATACAGGAAAAAGAGTGGAAACATGCTAAGAGGGTCCGTGTCTAGTCCGGCCCAGTTGGACCAACCCAGCCCGACCCCGCCCGACCCGGGTATAGACTGGAGTCTGACTCAGATCCGCGATGGTGTCCTAGCTCGTGAGGGGGGCTCATCCCCTGGCTAGTGGCACGTGGGGTCCACCCTTGCCACGTCCAGGGGGTCGTGCCTTCTTGAATCCTGAATGGCTTAGCCGTTCGGAAGGGTTTCAAAACAGGAAGCACGTTGTGCCAGTCCGTCTCACGCGAGAGCCACGTGGAGGAGTCCTGATGTTCCATGTTGGCCGAGCAGCCAGCCGCCTCCCATGCGACACAGTTTCGTCGTGCCTCCTTCGGAAACCGGTTGAGTCGACCGCTCATCCCCCACTGCCACAAAACAGGCCGCAACCCCTTGGTCCACCGCGTGGCGCGCACTACACCGCGCCTTTCCCGGAAACCCGGCTGCTTGAGCTTCCAGTTCTTCTCACGACCGACCTTGCGCCGACCTCCACTACACCACCACGGCACGTCGGCCATGGAATACTCCTCTGGTGGTGCAGTTGCGCTGCCACCATCCACGCAGGCGGCCGGAGTGTCGGCCTCCCTTCCCTTCGTCCCACTGGTGACGTTCGTCGGTTCCGACTAGTGAAGAACCTTCCACGGGTAACCAGATGAGTTCTAGTGGCCCGATTCTCATTTCGAAAGTATCCACACACTCCGCGGGACGTCTACTTTGATCTGCAACCACTGTTGATGAAAAACTCTCATCACAGACTCATTCCGCATTTAGCGACAAATTCTAAAAAGTTAGCTAAAGGGGTTGGTGTGTGTTCATTCATCTCACACCCTCCGTGTTAGAGTGGTAGCATGTGGCTTCAAATAATAATCCTCTACGAAAAACAAAGAATGAGAAAAAAAAAGTTTCAATCCATAACATTGATCGTTGTTCTTTAACAGAGTCATGGGGAAGAAGACGGTGTTGTCGTTGTTCGTCGCGTCCACTGCACACTTCCAATCCCGAGATCGTGCGTTGGTTCGTTAACGAAGTTGTGAAGGGATGATTGGTTGAAGACCTGCCATGTCAGTAGGTTCCCGTGGATGATGGTAAAAAGAGACCTTTCTTCATAGTCAAAGGCGTTATTAATTGGGAGCGTCCTTCATTAGTGAGATATTTTTTTCCTAAGATATCTCTTCTCCAAAATTTCACACAAAAAAATGTCCGGGAAAAATTTTAATATCATATTAAATAATTGGAATAATATTCAAAATGGGTGAATTAAATTATGATGGCTCTACTTAATTAATGTGGATGATTTTCAAAAAAAAATAAGTTTTGGGGAGTTGAAGAGGCTCTCCTATACTTAATGGAAGTTGGGGGGTTTCTCCCCATTAAAGGGGAGTTTCAGGGGGGTTTAACCCCAGGTGGTCCCCACCACAGTAAACCTGAAAAAGATGTTTTAGACCTCGGGTGGGACCTACCACCATTACCTCTCATGGGAGGATAAGGTGTGGTGGTACCCGCCTCCAACTTCCACATGGAGTTTTCTAACCAACAAATAAAAATAAAGCTTCACATATTTATTTTTATTTTATTCATTCACTAAAAACCCATAAACTATCTTTCACTCTCGACCCACTGTCGTCGAGATGAAGGTCTGTTTAAGTGAATACCAGCGCTGTGAGTTCAACGGTGCCCTCTAACTTCAATTCCAATAACCTGCTCAAAAGTTATAAAAACCGGCTGGTATGTTTAATTAACGTACACAAAACAAACATCAGAAATTGATTTCGGCCACACCGGGCCATAATCAAGCACCATCATATTTCACGGACTCGTAAAATTCCCATGTATTTATGAAAAATTAATTCCACAGAAATTATGGGTCATTACACCATGTTCTTATTTCATTCATATACTAGACCTATTATTTATTATGATTCATTTCTAGATGTGTTACCCGTGTCCCCTCTCTTTTTATTATTTTCTAAAACCATGTTTCATAGCCGTTATGCTGCCGAATGTTTGAAAAGGATTTCTTAATTACTCATTAATTTATTGTTTATTTCTTTTCTTTCTCATTCATTATCTATTTATTCACAAGTGGTATGAAATATCCATTAATCATATGTATTTTAGATGTTCTCATGTTCATGTAAAATTATTCATCCCTATTATTCTCATATCCCAGTTATTTAAGGATTAAAAATATTGTCTGTGATGTGTCTAATTACCCACATCGTGGTCGATGTGATTTCAATTTCCATTAATTATGTCAAGTATGGTCATGAAATAATTTATTTTGTTGAACCAGGTTATAATATATGTATTATGTTCCATCCATGGTTCTGAATTATTTTCTACTCATGGCTTGAATTTATAAGACAAAATAAGGTTCTTAATAACAATGAATAACTAAAATGATCTAAAAGAACATCATTAATGTTATACTATATGAATCATCCTCATATAAGACTTAAGAATGATAAATGGTATAAATTATGGTACATGAAATATGTAAATATATTTACAATCCAATTCTGAATTTTCACATCCAATCAAAAAGAACATCCATCGTGAACCAATCATGGAAATCTTGTAAGGAACTCACCCAAAACAGTGCAAGGAACAAAATACTAACAATTAAGGGGTGGAATGTGGTTATGAAATGATCATATAAGATGTTTTAAAAAAGAAAACGTTTCTATAAAATACTAATAACACTCTTTTGACCATTATTAATGTTTTTTGAACATATTTTTAGTAATATATTCTTGATGTAAGGGAATTTTTAACCCGATTTTCATCCTTTGGGTTAACCATATTATTCATTATTTATGTGGTATTTAAATTTATTATGTGATTAATTATATTAATACTATGTTGAATTATGTATATTTACAAAGTATATACATATTCCATCTACTCTATTAAGTCTCACTTAAATTATATGTTATTTATAAGGGAATATTGTTTTATAATTATCTATTAAAATTCTGTTTTAGAAAATTCATAATCAATGTTTTTATGATAATATTCATGGTGTATGATTATGTTATGGATCTTGGTAATTGTTTATAATGTAGGATGGGACCTATATTTCCCTCCAATTCATTGGTTTTTTGTAAGTTGTATTTAGGACATATGGTTACTCGAAGTGTAACTACGATGGTTACACAAATAGTAAGGTAGCACTGAGGGATACAAATTATAAGGTTGTTGAGAGGGTTACAATATTATGTAATTAATTCCCCAAGATACCTTCATAGTCTTAATTATGTTATAAGGTATTATGGAAATCTAATGTTTAAAATTTAAGTATACATATATAGGTGATAAGTATGTCTTATGAAAATGATTTCATACATTACATGTATTCATGGACTAATGTGTTCTTTCCTTCTTCTTATATCACTTACTGAGTTTTTATGCTCATCCCACGTTTTAAATGATTTTCATAGCTTAATGTATGTGTAAAGAAATTAATGAAGAAATGTTAAATGTTTAAGAGTTGTCAATGAATCATGTTTTATGTTTTAATGTTTTTAATTTTGAAAAAAATGGAAATTCTTCTTATTGTATCAACTCTGTAAAAATGTGTAATGTTATTAATGTATTATGTCACAATTATATAAAGATCTAAACATGAAAAGATAATCAATGTAAAAGGAAGTATTTTATTGACTAAATTATAGTTTATGTATATAATAAGTGCGAGTCCTAATGAAATATCTTTTTAAATATTGTATAAATTTATTTTACTATGAATTAATTTTTCATTTTGGAATTTAAATTTTTTAATTATTACCAACTTGATATAAATAATTAATTTCATGGATCATTAGAAAGTACATTTGTGGAAGGTTTCATTAAAAAATCTATTATATTTTTAATGTCACCATTGAAAGTTTTTATTTTATATTGGTTTTTCTAAAAAATTTAATTTACATGTAGTTAGTTTTGTAAAGAGACCATTTATTTCCAAAATTCATAAAAAATGTTAAACTAATTTAATTTGGTTAACAATAAAAATGATTCCCTTAATATTTTTATTTCTAGTTTTTATATGAGATTATACTTTTTACTATGAAATTTATCTATGTTCATTTACTTTTTATTACCAATTAATATTTTTATTATTTTTTAAATTCCATGATTCCTAATTTTATATTACTATGTAAATGGTTTCATTTAACTCTACTCATATTTTATATCTATTGAATTTGTTTTCAAAAGAATATTTATTATATTTTCATTGATTTCAGGTAGTTTTTTGCATTGATTGATCAAGATTTCATTATTTCTTTAGTAATAATTTCAAATTTTGTCCTTTTGAGGGTTTTACAATATATGTTGATTGATGTCTCCTTAACTATTCTAAATGATTTCATTTATTGGACTATTTTTCTTAATATTGGGATTACATTTCTATATAGGTGGAATAGATTCTGACTGATTATGATGGTTGTCATTTGAAGAAATTTTTCTTAATAAAAATATAGTGGAATGATCCAATGATGATATACCTTGGAAAAAATTAATTATCATAGTACTGGTTATGTAAAGAGATACACTATATAAAATTTATTTGAGTTTCCTTCAACCAATGGTCATTTTTATAATCTTAATGATGCATTTGCTGATCATCATCACTAATGTTACTTGAAATATTTCATATTTTTTGACAAATGAAAAAATAAATTTTTTCCTATAAAACAGATTAGTCTATTCACATACAATAATAAGGCCTTTCATGAGTATAATAAGAAATAATTTTTCATTTTCTTAATAATATAAATAATCTATTATAAATTTAATCTTAGTACACAATTGAATATTTTTTATACAATCTTTTTTAATGAATATTGATGGAAAATATTCTCATGAAATCATCAATATTTTTTTATTTATAAATATTAGGGAACATTGAAGATGAATGTTATGATATTATTGTTCTTCAAATCTATTTTGTTCATTGGTAATTTTTTTATGTAAAAGAAGAATATGAGACAATGGTTGGGATGGAGATGATAGAGGAATTATTCAAGAAGCCTAAATTGAAGAGAATATTTATATAATGTGTCAATACATATGGTAAATGTAATTTTATATTTAAACCAACCATAATAAGTGTGTTCATAAGCTTTTAAAATGAAAAAGTATTCAAAATATTTGTAATACAAACTTCAAATCTCTAATCTAGAATGAGTGGTCTCTAAAAATGACGTGTATGATTAATCAAGGAAGAAAATTAGTTCAATATAAACAATATATCTTAATATAAAGGTTCCTTAATTATTTTAAAATATTACCATTTTGATAAGAGTCAATCAAAGGAATTAAATTAACAAATATATATCAATATTTTACAAAAAACATTGTTTCAAATTAAATGTAATAAAAATATTCAATTCCATATCCAATGGCTCGGTAAGATCATCTTATTAGCGTAAACGAGTTAATTAAATTTTCCAAATCCATAATTTTTTGGTTTATATGTTGATTTAAATTAATAATAATTCCTTTTGTTTTATTATATTGTAGTAAAAGTTTATCAACATTTAACAAAATATTTTATACTATATTTTTAAAAAAAACTAAAAATTTATAGGTGAAATTTCTATAATTTTTATTATTACATATTTATATAAGTTTCTATTTTTATGTATAATTATTAGTTGAAATATCAAAATGATAATACTTATGTTTCAATACAATCAAATGAAACATTATTTTCGAATCTATTATATTCTCTACAAGTTAATATTTCTAATTTAATTATTTAAAAAAAATAACATAAAACTTCATTGTGAATTTAATTATTTCAATTATGAAATTATTATATAAATTTAATGAGTTGAGGTTATTTCTATGTATATGATAATATTAATTCATTTATTAATATATTTCATACAACTTTTTAACAGATTATATTGATTTATTTCATTTATAATAAAATACAAACTATTTGAAAATATTCAAATTGATATTTAAATATGTAATTCAGATTCAAACAGATAGTGTGATATATGTACACATAAAAATTAATTTTATATTATTTAATGATATTTATAAAATTCGATGAAATGTATATTCTGATTGATAGTACAGAATCTATTTTATGAAAAGTAAAATGTTTATATTAAAAATGATAGTTTTTATGAAATATATATTTCATAGAAATTTCATATTTAGTACATAAAATTTTCTTTATATTTGTTGAATCTATATTTTTTATAAATTTTGTCATACTAAAATTAAATTTTACTTTATATATGCATATAATTCAATATACTAAATATTCATGCAGTAACTACAAATATATAAAAACTTGATATTTAAATATACGTCAAGGTGATGAAGTATATATCTATGAAATGATATATATTAGATTACATTTATATTAAGTAATCATGAATTTAAAACCCAATAAAAATTATCAATATTATAAGGATATAATTTAAGAGGAAACCATTTTTTCTATTTCGTACACTATCTCTAATTTTTTATTTCATTACTATAAAAATTTAATGATTAATTTTTTATCTTATATCATAAAATGATTTGTGTCACTGTTTTTATTTCATGTGACATTAATGCCACACTAATAGTTCATAAGATATGTATAATATAGTTTTGGTTGATCTATGTTGGTTTTATAATCATATATTGAGATGAGGATATATTTTTTCTGGTCATGTGTAAAATATTTTTTTCCTTGATAGTGAGTTCAAATTCACAAATGAAAATGGTTCTCTTACTAAAAATTTTCTCCCTAAACCCAAGATGATGGTGATTATTGGGGGTGAAATTCCCATAATAACCCCTAATATTCCAACTATTATTACTATAATAATCATATTACTTATCCAATATCTTATATCTTCTCATTAATAACAAAATATTAATTCAATATATTGGTTTCTATTATTTATTTTTTAACGATTAATGTATTCGACATTAAAAAATAAAATAATTGATGTTTATATATCTTCATCACATTTCTAATGTTACGATTTTAACATTTCATAGTTATTTTATCAATAATCATACTAGTTTATATGATTTCCATATATTGTCTTTAATAAGAAAAATATATCATGCTAGTAAAATATATTTACTATACAATATTCATGTTAACTGTATCATTTCAATTTTTAATAACATAGAAATAACTATATCAAAATATACATCTCCTCTAAATTTATAAATACACAATTATGAATCACTTTCCATTACTACCAGTTATATTTTATATAAAAACAATAAAATATTTACTCTAATATCTTAAAAAGAAATTTTTTGATCCCTTTATATATGTAAATTGATTAGATTAAATTATTTATGATAAATTTAAATAACTCATTAAAAGTTTTCTCTAAATAATTAAATATATTGAATTATTTAAATTATTAAAAAATTTCATGAATTTTGGTTCTTAAATGATTAATTCTATATTAATAACCAATATTTTAGTGTATAATGAATATTAAAAAATATAAATAATTCTCCCGACTCCTAAAATCTTGAGTGAAATCATTATTTTCATAATGAAGTTGTCTTATACAAACTATCTATACAAAAAAAGTTGATTACATTTTTCTATACAGAAGAACCCACCGGTATCCTCAATAACTGTCATATTCTGAATATAATAAAGTAATAAATCATGCTTCAAGAAATTCAATATATTCTTTAAGATAGTTTTATTTGTTTTATAACATAGTAATATAACTGGTTTCATTTTTAAATAATTTCATTTTAATATTTCATGTATTTTGCCTTTATTTACCATAAATGTCAACAACATAGCGTGTATATTGAAATTTTTCAATTGGATGAACTCTAAAAATCATTGAAAATGTAAGTACCAATTTGGAATATTTATTTTTATACTAGAAGTTTAACATTTTTAGATATATAATTTCAAAAAATCATATATATATCATTGAAGAACAATAAGATATGTGTTATTATAGATTAAATTATGATTGTAATACCATATTTATAATTAATAACATTTACTTCTCATGTTTGGTCATTTTATTTTTTATTTAACTTTTTTAACATTTATATAAGAAAACAATTTCTCTTAAATATTTATTTATACATAAATTATCTTAATTTCATTTTATATGAACCTGTGTATGAATGATTCTATTTTATTTCTCTTGTGTTTCTGTAGTTTTTCAAAATTTTATTTCATTATTATTCTTATTTATATGAATCATCTCAAGAACTCTACTATAACCAATTAAATCAATGATTATTCATTTCATAAAATTATATTCACATCTATAGCTTTTCTATAATGAAAATTAACCAATATATTAATTAATAAATAAAATTTTTTAATGAAATGTTTACACTGGTTATAGAAATTGTTATCCCTCACTGTCATTTATTTAATTTTCTAATTTTATGTTGACTCCTACCATGTTTTATTTCTATTACATTCATATCCAAATAATATCCACGTAATGATATATTAATTTCATTTTAATTGAAAAAAACATTTTACTACTCATTGCGACAACTTGGATATTTTCCATGGACACATTATTTTTCATTTAAATTAATCTAATCTTTAATATGATAGTTATTCAAATTTTATTTTAATATTTAAATTTGTCACTATTTTATATATATGTTTTTAGGAATGGTTTTATATTTTTAAATACTATTGGTAATATTATATCACAAATTTTTTAAATAATGAAATTATATATTGACATTTTTTACTCTTAGTGAATTGTTTTGGGCTTAAGTAGCTGTAAAATAATGTTTTTATAATTAAATAATGGAATATTTTATATAAAATACACTATAAGATATAAATTATTTTGGAGAATCATAAAAAATTCTATTTTTTTAAATACTCATTAGATGAACTATTTTTCCAAATGATTATACCTTTAGGAGTGATTTATATTTTAACAATTTTTTTGAAATATTTTCTCAATAGGGATTTTGTTAACCATGTAAAACCATTAGAAGAGGAAATTCATATTGAGTAATATTATGGAGATTTGTTTTATGATCATTATCTATATGATAATATTATTTTTTCTTATTGTATATGAATGATTTTATTTGACTATACAAATCCTCACATGATGTGTTTATCTAGTTTCAGATATTGTCATCAGATTCCACTTAATCTGGATAAATTATTTTTCGGAATAACATTCATTTCATATTAATCCTTGTGCATTATTCAGAAAAAGTATTATCTATGCTATAAGAACAACATATTTAGTTTCTATTGGGTAGATTATATTCACAAAATAGTATGTATATTGTATTTTTTCACATTAGTTGCATCCATATTTATCATTTAACATACTAGAATTATACAATTCATATGCATGAATGTCAATAATTACTCAATTTATGATTTTAATCCCAATTTAATGATATTTATCAATGACATTTGTTTTGTATACCCCAAGAAACATCAACTACCTTATCCTCTACAATATATACACAAACAATGTCATATTAAATTATCCCATCAATTACATAGTACATAATTATGTGTCATATATATATAAATTTAATGTGATAAAAACTCTTACAACATATTCATATATGAAATATCTAATACAAAAATAATGAAATATTGAATAATTTTTTTGTATTTTTAATTCATTTTCTAGGGATCCAACACAATTAGTAACCCATATGACTCTTAATTTTATAAAAACTTAAATAAATACAAATTTTTTTTCTAATTTTAATATAATTTTTTTGTGATTCTCATAGAATAATAAATAATATTTTTATTATTTTCATAAAATAATGATAAATGTAGGTGTTATGGAAGTAGAAAAATCCATTGAATAATTATTCTTCATCATATATGGATTTACTGAATTCTATATTTTACTTCCATGAATTTTTACGTATCATTTATCAATGGGTTTGAACTTGTATTATATTATTAGTTATTAGTTATTCATTTTTATAAGTAAATATTTTATATTCAAGTGTAACAATTCAAATTATTCAATTATATATATAATATTTCATTTAAATTTAATTTTTTTATTTACATGCTTTATTTATTTATTATTATTCATTTAAATATATAATACACATTGTGTTCTAAAAGATAGTTAGTCAATACATCCTTATTTTTTATAAAACACAATGGTCAATTGGCCAATGAATTTTCATAAAGAATTACTAGTTGTATGCTTATATAAATTCTAAATTGTTCCTCCACAACTCTGTGTCATTAAATATTACAATATTTTGTTTTCCTCAAACTGAATTATTAATTATGTTTCAAAACATCTACGAATCATCTCTTACGTTATCCAAGATGTTTATGTAATGAGTCATGATTTATGATCTATGTTTTTTTAGAAAATATTTTCTCTTGTCATGGTTTTGATAGATAATTAGGGTCTCATATACACATATTTTTTTTATACTCAGTAGAAATATTTGATAACTATCTCTTATATTTTCCCTTACTAACCATATGATCTCACCCAATTCCCATTTGTCCAATCCTTACAAAATAGAGAAGAATATTATTTCGTATATTAAAAAATTGACATCATCCATGATGAATTTTGGATATATATTGAAGAATACTAGAAAATTAAGAAGATCATATTGCTAATCCTAAAATATTATAATCCTATAGTGTCTGGGGTATGATTTATTATAAAATGTAATTAATATTAAAATAAAATATTTTAATACATATATATGTTAGGTTGGAGTTTTCTTTGTTTGTATTAAATTGAGTTTAAAATATTTTTCGTCATTACGATATAGAGTATAATGGGAGAAAAAATAAATCAATAGATAAAAAAGTGTAATAATATTATACAAGATTGTAAAAAATTTAACATAATATTATTAAATGTTAAATAAATTTGTCATTGGTTAAGAAATATTACTATTTATTATCATTTTTATATAATTTTATAATCCTGATATTGTAAATTAATGCCCTTACATACTATTTTTTATTTTTATAAGAGATTTAAGATAGAATCATGAAACTGGGGTTGTGACACATAAACTTAGTATTGAAATTTTTTCAATTAAGACTAGATCTATATTGATCATCATATTTTGAGAAGTCTCAACGACTCATAATTAATATCCCAAATGGATTGATATTTAATTATTAATGATAACTTCTAGTTGGAAGAAGATTTATTCACATGTTTATAACTCCCCCCTTATAGAATTTTGTTTTAGCATGCTTCATAATAATCTTATTCTTTTAATTCTAGTAGAATTTGATGTGATTTTTTGAGTTGATTATGTCTTTCTAAATATATCATATTCTTATTATGTTGATAGGGAATTCAGAATTTCTACCCTAAATCTCTTCATGGCCATCCATTAGTGTAAGGATGACTATAAAATACCTATATAAATTACATTCATTATACATGTATTAATACCTAATAAGTGGGATCTTTGGGTAAAAGTATATGATAAAAAATTAATATTTAGGATATATCGATTTAGAATGTGTGCATTATTATTATTGCTTTATATTTTCATAGTATTCCCATAGATCTTGAGGTTGAGTTTCAAATAGAACTTGTAAAAGGTAATATTCTAATAACAAAGTCGCCTAACAGAATAAAATTGATTGAATTGAATAATTTAAAGATGAAACACCAAGATAATCTGTAAAAGGAATTTATATGACCACTTCCTTAACCATGGTGTTTACTGTTACACTTTCTTAAGAATTAAGATTGATCAAATCACATTTTTGTTTACTATTGAGAAATTAAAAACACTACAACATAGATGAGTTATACCCTACAATGTATTAATGATTTTTCGATCAACTGGGAGGTTATCTAAACATTTAAGGGATTGCAATTTTATCTAAATATAATTAACTAAGGTTGAATAGAGTGGATGAACCAAATAAAAGTATACTTTTGTGATTTTTAATCTATGAATTCTTATTTATTTCATTCAGTATAACCAATATCCATGTTATCATCATGGATCTAATAATAATGTTCTTAAAGGTTACCCAAAAAAAATTAGTAGTGTTATTAATGATATTATCTTATATTTCAAGATAATTTAATATCATGTTGATCCTTTGGGGACTGTCCTTGTGACCTTTATAATGGTGAAGCAATGTTCCAAATATTTCAAGAGTAAGGTCAAAAAGTTGATTTCATTAAATATTTCATCAAAATTTGACAATGGAATGAATTTTTTGAAGATGATATTCATGTAGAGGAATTTTCAAGCACATGAATAATAGTGATGGTGATCTCTGCAATTCTGATGATCTTCATAAACAGAATAGGTGAGGTGAATTGAGAGGGAGAATTGCAGCGGCAATGCGAAGAATTTGACAGAGAGCATTGAGACAAAGGCAAATTTAAGTGGAGCTTTTCTAAGGGAATATGTTCCACATAGATTATTTTCAATAATTCAGAAATCGCTCCTGACGAATTGAAGACCCGCATTCGACCACATCTAAAATTAAAAGGCACCCCACTTCATTCCATATGAGGTTAAGAGAGAGAATGTAGAGTGGTTTTGATTTTGTGAAGCAAGGGGTGCTCTGCGATGCAAGGCTTCAATGAATGTATTGTGTGAGGTGAAAAGACTATCCTAGTCTTTACCAGTGTCAATGCTACTAAGTATTGAATGCTATATGAAGAAGGGTTGTTCTGCATTGGAACAGTGGGCATTGTGAAGGAAGTATATATGTGGTGGCTTGAGCTCTGCAACAATATTTTATTTTAGAATGATTGATATTTGTGCAGTAGTGGACTCTACGATGAAGTGTGTTCTGTGATGTAGTGAAATCTACAAAGGTGTGTGCATTTCAATGTGGCATGAACTTTTCAAAGGCTTGTTTGAGATTTTCAAAATAGGGAAATTTGCAAAATATTGATCTTTTAAAAATTATCTCCAAGTATGTTTCCCAGTGTTTAGTGGGAAAGCGGTATTCTTTAGTGAATAAAAATTAGAATTCGGTACAAAAACTATATATAATAGAGGATGCATTCATTAGTTATAATGAAAGGAACAAGAAGACTTTAAATTGGGAGTGGATATTCTGAAGAAGCAGTGACCACACATTAGTTATGAGATACGTGTGCTTTCAAATTATGATTGGTTGTAAAATAGGAGGTATAGTGAGCCCACATCGAACATGTAAAAAGAACTGCGCTTATAGTGGATTTGGTACATTGGAACAGTACTAGTGTATGCTCCTTTGACATAGCCTAGTTAAGGTGAACATAGTAACATTGGTGTTTCCTATGTATTATTTAGGATTTTTCATACTCTGCAATGGGATGAGAGAGACTATTATTTTTTCTAACAACTATACAAGATCAAAAGGGTAAATATTTTGAATCTATCATACTCTGATTCAACCCCCTAGGGTATCAAAAATAGTTGTACTAACTGTATCATTCCGAGGTCTGGTAATCACAAGGGAACGAATATCTATGTATCCTTCCATGATATAGTTAATTATGTAATGGACCTTACAGAAAACTATAAAGTAGATTTATTGGTTTCATTTATTGTTTTTATAATATTAATTATTCGTGATAAATTTATAAACACTATTACATCAACTAACAATGTTTACTCCGAAGGGAATTATGTTCACTAAATGAGATGAAAGGGAATAAAATTTAAAGGGTCTTAATATATGGTTGGTTAGTAAAAATGTACTCACACTACCCAATATTGAAAAATGGTTTCCTAATATACAATTAAGCATAAAAGAAGGGATTGATATGTTCTATTTATTAAAATATCTTTTTAGTATCTTATAGAACATCCAAATGAATTTTCCATGTAAAAAATAATTTTAGCACATGATCTAAATCATAAAATGATAATATTTTCCTTAAAAATATAGAGTAATTACCACTATTTATAAAATTAATATATATATATATATATTACAAGATCATGAGTTATATGATTATAGAAAATGAGTTGAAAATGTGTCAAATTATATGGTTAGAGTTGACAAAGGACTATATCTTCAAAATAAATTAATATCCACGATTGGAATGAAAGGTGGGTTTTTTTAATCAATATGGATCATGATACCTTATGCATAATATGTTTTAAAAGAGAAAAAATAATCATGGATCTATAAAGGATAATGTATGTAATTTAGTAGATAGTGAGGAATCCAACCATTCCTATATAATAACTCCACCATCCACTTATGTGATGATTAAATAGGGACATAAGAAATATATTGGGTTATATAAGATGTTGATGAATATTTTTTTGTTCAAAATTTTTCATTTATGGAATTATAAAAGTTGTATAATGTTTTTTTTACCATTAGTTTTAAAATTATAGAAGGGTATATGGGATAATTCCCAATACTAGTCATTCTAAACCTATCCCCGAAGCATGATGATAAATTGAAATGTTAAGGATAATTTATAGTGGAAAAATGATGAAAGAGATTTATCAGTATATACCTCAAATTATATGTTCAATTTTTTAAGGAAGAATTAAAAATTTATAATGGGATGATGTAACCATTACCATACCCATTTTTAATGGGAGAACATTTCTATTGATTTCATCATAATATTTCCAATGACTTTTAGAGGTTGAAATACCATTTGCGTTGTATTTTACTATTTCATGATATCAACATATTTATTTTATACCTGAGAATATTAAACACTTGAACAATATATTAGGATATATATAAGGTAATTAGTAAGGTGGTAGGATGTACAATTTTCAATTTCATATGAATGAGATCTAATGTTTGATTTTATGTTTTGGGGAATTTTTTAGTGAATCATTAGGTATTATGTTTATCTTAAAAAAATCATATCATCTTGATTTATTTCCAATATTGGAACGCCCTTAAAACTCTTTATGATCCCCAGTTATCCCATCCAATAGAAATCAAAGGATTTTGGTATCAACACATATTCATGATAGATTTCTAAAATAAAAATAGTTTCCATTATATCATTAAATGTCACTATATAAGGATAGTTATGGGTTCATTTCCGCAATTTGAACTAGTTTCAATAGATTTTGATATATATTTTTTTGATGCTAGATCTTATTTTGGTAACAATTCTGTTCATAATTGGAATTTGATGTAGTAATGGGTTTTTTAATCCACAGTTGGTTTTTTTGGATTTGTCAAGAAGGGGGAAATTTTTTTTATAAAAATGATAATGGTTCATTAATTTTTTGTAGATTAAGTAATAATGTTGGTTTTTATGGTAATTAAATTATTTTCACATTTGTGAAAAATTTTTTTGAATGAAATAAAAAATATTTATGTTGCTTGCATGTGATGATTGAAGATTACTTCATCAATATCTATCAAGGGAAAGAGTTTCATTAAAAGTAATTATTTTTCATGAAATGGGGATTTTTTTGAACCCAAAAAATAATGTTTTTAATTTCACAATAATAGATATTTTTTTTCTAAATGTGACATCAAAACATTATATTTTTTTTGAACTATGAATGTTGTATATGGGGTCAGTGGGCCACAAGGATAGTGTACGAAGGGACAACTTTGTCTATAAATAGGTTGTTACCCCCACCCCTCACCAAAGGTGTTAGTCTGAATGATGATCTAGATGTAAATACTATTTGTAATGTCCCATATTTAATTATACATTTTACTTCACTAAGTTAGCTAGTTTATATAATATAATGAATATATACTCCACTAAAAAAATTTGTATACCATGAATCAAATTAAAAACACTTTACTAAATAATAATAATAATACATTACAATAAAATATCATGATTATAATTATTTTAAAACATCTTATTTCATATAACATATATGATTATATCCAATAAAAGTGTAAATTGAAATAAAAAAAAAATATTATGTCAAGTCATCAATGAAAATGGAAAATGACATGGATCATTACCAAACAAAAGAAAGAATATTAGTGCAACAAAACCTACAATGGAACAAAAAATCTTCAAATGATACAATAATTTGGTAAAATCTAATATTAAAACTATTGGTATAAAATCCTTGAACATTTACTCAATAATCTGGTGTAAAAATTATTAACATTACCTTTCAAGCATTGATATCGATGACAGTGATCAAATTTTCATCATCCAAAACATTCAAATTCAAATGGAAATATTGTAAAACTCAGATACCCAATGAACTTTTCGGTATAGAGTTTTATTAAATTACTAAAAAATATTACATAAACTATATCTATGAATTCAAGGTAGTATTTTTTCCACTATATCCATAATTTTTATTCCAAAGTAAATGTTCAGAATGTCCAACAAACATAATCACATTATCAACCTTTCTAGTCCCAATTCATCTAATCATCATTATTCATAACATGAGGGAGAGAAAACATTATAAATAAGAGATTAAATGGTTAGTAAGGGTAAACATAAATATTAACAATTGTATTTTATTTATGAGAATAATAATAAAAATCAAATGATGACATAATAAATGTTCATGAGAATAACATAAGAATATTCATATCCATCAAATAATGGATCTTTAATCCGGAAAAATGGTATAATGCATCATAAAAGAGAAAAGGCATACAAATATATAATCATGAGCCATATGATATTAGTCTAGATTAGATAAATCATTAATAACAAATAGAGATTATAATGAAAATGTTTCTGTGTCTTTGGAACATCATATTCATAACCCATTTTGAAACCATGTAAGAAAAATATATCCTAGTTAAATCCACTGGGTAAACCCTTTAGTAACTACCTCCTTATTTACTTTGATGACATATAACACTAACCAATTCATTATAGTAATATCTAGGCACACCCATTGTATAAGATGCATCATCCTCTCCCAATTCTATCAGAGTTCACCCATATTATAAGATATATCAAGCTCACCCAACAATATCTGGTAAAGTCCATCATATAACATATATCAGGACAACCCAATTATCTCTAGGAGAAACCATAATATATGATATATTAGGCTAACATTTACACATCAATAATGGATAAATATAATCCAAGTCTATTTTTTTAAAATATTTTAATATCCCACATAACCATAGTCATTATTATTTCATAGCCTGGTTTACCCATTGAAAATAAGTGGGTTTAATGTTAATATCAAAATCCATTAAGAGAATGAAAAATCATTTTTTAATTACTACACACGAGTGTAGAAAATGGTTTTCATGTCATTTTTTAACATCTGTTCATATGAGAAGTGATTTTAGGCGTTATTATAATTATTTATTAACATCTGTTAAAAAATTAACAATGTAAATGGATAATTGGATATTTTTTCATGACAGTTATAAGATAACGAGTGTAAATAATCAATATTAATTCTTTTATTATTATTTTTTAGATAACTATAATGAACATTTGATATTTTTTTATGAATATTTTTTAACCCGCTTATCCACAAGCTGGAATGAAATGAAAACAAGCTGGAAAACCTATTGAAACAATGAAGAAAAAAAGAAGAAATACTATCAGAACAACTAGTAAGACACATTTATAATTCAAAACTTCTTGATTAAAATATATATTACAAAGGAAAATAAATCCAATTACACCAAAAAAATAACAATTAAAACATCCATGATTAAAATTTATAGTAAAAAAATCTAAAATCCAATCACATATATAAAATGATTTTAACATTCAATTTCATGTGTCTCAAAATCTTTTATCTATAAGGCTGAGGGTCATCCGAAATATAATATTTGAAAGGAAATAATTTAATATTTTTTATTAATAAAAAAATGAAATATTAAGTAAGAGATTATAAATATATCAATCATTTTGGAACTTTAAAGATATCCCAATTGAAATTATTTCATTCAAAAAAATTAAAACATAATATCCACATTTTTTCAGGCATTATTTATTTATAAAAAAATTATTTAAAATATTTTTTCAATTAAAATTAACATTATTAAGTAATATAACCAAAAGTTACTACATTTAAATGAAAACTAACTTTTTATTTTACATATTTTATCTTGGTTCCCTTCTTTTTAGTGGTCCATTGAATGAAATTTCATGACTTGTTGGAAAAAAATATGAATAAAAAAAATTAAAATTCATTTTAAAATAAAAAACAATTAAAAAAGATCAAACATACATTTCCAACACATTCCTATGATTTTTTCGGTCTTCACTAGGGATAGAGCATAATCAGTATAGTGCCTTCCTCATTGGACAAAGAAACACATAAAATAAAATGTCCACTAATATAAAATAAAATTTAAAATTAATGGTAATTATGTTAAAATATATATAAAACATTGTGATATATATGTTTCATACTCATTAATATAATTAAATATCCATCACAAAATAATTTTATTCTTTTGGAATATTTCATTAATACAATCTATACTTTCTATTATTAGAAATTTCATTACTATAAGTGAAATTAAATATGCATTAATAAGTCCACATATATCTGTCTTGTCTTGATCCATTAAAAGTACATAAATATACCTAATAAAAAAATATGTATAAATTTTCAATAAAATAAAAGTTCAAAAAGATTTATGTTATGTCCTACCTTGAAAAAATATGTATCATGTTTATACCCTATTGATCTCCAGTTATGAGCTCTATGATATCATTTTTTAAAATCATCACATTCATTGAACACCCAACAAAAACAATCTTCAATTAGAATCCTTAAAATATCACTCACAAAAACTACATATGTTGACATTCTATTCAGTATAATTTAATTTCTCTATAAAGTGATATCACTTTATTTTTATTGTTGGTTGTAAAGTATATTATTAAATTTAAAATATTTCTATAAAAAAGTGACAAATATAAAAAATTAAAATGTTAAACAAAATTTTAAAAAAATATATATAATAAAAGATAAAATATAAACATTACTCTATCGTAACATGGATTACATTTCTAGATGTTAAAACTTATGAGTGGATGGTAATTATTCCTTTTTTACTAACCTCATTTGTGGGGGATAATACACTTGTTTATGATCTATAAAAATATTTTTATCATGAACTCTATATCTAATATAAAATAACACTTTATATGATAAATAAAATTCAGGGTAACATAAATAAATGATTCCAAATAATTGGGAAGATATGTAAGAGGGATTTAGGAGTCGGATAAAAAAGAACAGGGTATGAAAGAAATGATATATGTGGAGGAGTGAAAGTTGAAGTTTGAAACTGTCTTTGAATGTATTCTAGAATCGAATATACTGATGCTCATGTCCTATCCAACACATTCAAAAAAATATCCTGAACATCATAATCATATGATTTTATATTTTTTATAAACATTATCCATTCAATAATCTACTTAATTTGTAAGTAATGTTTTCACCAACACACCTTCAATGTATCCTCACACACAACCATTATGTTCGAATTTCAAAATGTTTTAGCGGTAACATATTTGAAACCCTCATCTATATAGACCACCAGTGTGATATTATCCTCAAGATAATCCAAAATAAAATATTTAAAAAAAATTCAATGCATCGCAATATATTAAAAATGTAACTATCTAAAATAAAAATATAAAATAAACAGCATAAAATCCTCTTAGACACAAACATAGAATCCTATATAAGATACTATCCCTTTTAAATCATCTGAGACCACTAAAAGATTTCATTTATACCATTGGGGGTGTGGAAACCACTGTAGAGCCAGAAGGATCACCTCTCAGTTTTTAAAATTGTTTAGCCATCATTTATTCTTCCAGTAACATATACCCTCCCTGATATAATGTATAAGGATAATATTTTCTAGAATGGATATATTAATGAGATATCATCAATTTATAAATATTAATAATAAATAATTCACTAAAAAACAAATAACAAGATCACTAATATGTAATTTTTCAATACGGTAAAGTTTCTCTTAAAAAATGCTTCTCATCTTTTACATTAAACAAATTTATCCAATGTATATTCATCTATATAGGGATTTTTATCACATGTATAATGATACTTCATATTCTTAATAAATAAATCTTATGTGAGGTATGATTTTAAATCCCCACATCTCCCCATAACAAGTGATATCCTTTTCGTTATTACTCCCCTAGTTTCAAGTTGATCATATGTCATCTGATAAAAAAGGAAAAACCTATATTACTATAAACATTTCATTATATGTAATATAATACAAATTATCTTACCAAAATTTTCAATAAATAGTTATATAATATCAATTTTCCAATAATACTCCAATCATAAATCAAAATAAAATCTTTGCTTTTAGCCTAAACTGATATAATAATCTTGAATTGTTTTAAATTTGGACCTCTTGGAATATCATAATAATCAATGTCTACTAATATTCTATACCCCTAGGTGTAACATCCCAAGTAAGTAATTAATAATATATATTTTTATCTATTTCTATTAGTGAATTTGATAGTGTTTTAGAGGCTTAAAATGAGAATAAATCCAATCCTATGCATGGAATACACTAATATTTTTAAAAGATTATTTTACTGCCTTTTGATGGGTATCCATTTCTAAATCTATCTTTTGACAATTTTATAAGCTATGTTTCTCGAAATAAACTTATTCTTTATGATTGGGACATCAAAATTTACTTTGTGTGAATTTTTGGTATTTTTCCGATAAAGTTCATTTTTTAATGAATAGTGAAAAATGTTGTATATTAATTCAAAACCTCTTTTTAATATAATTTATTTATATGATTATATTATATTTTGAATTGGTTTTAAAGTGAAATTAGAATATATTTTTACCATTTATTCCAATGGTGGTCATTGGAATCAATTTCACATTGAAATTGGACTTAAACTTGTGTCAATCTTTTGATACTTATTGTTTCATAAAAACACGCTATTTATCATGTCATCGGGAATTAATTATTAAATTAATTAATGTAACTTATACGATTTGAATTTTGTAAAATAGACACCATTTTTGAATTCAGAATATCAAATATATCTTAGGGTGATGTTTTGGTATTTTTCTGAAAAACATCAATTTTTGATGAATAGTGACACCACTAAGTGGTAGTTAAAGAAACCAATTTTTCGTTTAAATGAAACATAGCCACTTCTGTGATTTGATTTTCAAAAATCTTACATACATGGTTTTCATTAAGAAGTAAATTTTGGTTAAATGAGATTAAAATAATTTTTTGGTGAATAGTAATTTTTAGGTTTTTATTCGCGATTAGAGGTAATTAGTGCAATTTAAGGCAAAAATGATATTATAATTAAATAAAAATACCTAGAAACATGTCCTACCCATATTGGATGTATTATGGCCGACTAATACAAGCCATGGGTCAACTTGGGGACCCCATGGAGCCACTTTGGTAGGAAAATGACATTAATATCTTTTTATTTAACGTTAAAATTAAAATGACACAAACATGAGTTGTTTTACTAAAACAATTTTTAAATGGGGTTATACAAGTCATATATTTGACTATAAATATTAATTAGAAATCTAAAATTATTTCCAACATCATGATATTTTTTTATAATTTTTAGACATTAAATATATAAATATTTTAAGACATCATGATGATGCAGCGATTACCTCATTAATAACGGATTTAAATAAAATGAAACGATAATGTAAAATATATGACCTAAACATGTCCAAAACCTATTTTATGGGTGGATTTATAACCTTTATCACCTTACCCTCTAATTATATCAATGTGGGACCTTTTGAATTTGAAACACGTTTTAAAATAAAGTAATATTTCCTTACTTTCCAAGAGTTCCCCTCCTCTCCTCTTATAAAAAGCCCCCACCTTTACCTCCTTACCCACACTTCTGAAGCCTTTGGCTCAGCCAACCCCTGCCAATTTTGTCTCTCCACTTACATCTCTTACTCATTGAAGCCTCACATTGGGAGAAGTCTTCCCAAGGAAGCCTTTGAGCTCAAACCAAAGGGAGTTACCCGATTTTCAGGTAATGTCTTCACTTGAGTCCTTTTGTTTTATTTTTCTTCTCCAACCACCTAAACTCTTTTTATTCATTTCTTTTATAAAAACTCCAGTATATTAAATATACTACTATGTTTTTATAATATAGATTCGAGCTACACTTACACACACCTACATCTAATGGCTAAAGAACATACTGTTTCCGTGGATGGCGAATTTCTGCCTCCCGAAATGATGATTGTTCACCATTCTTTTAACACCATAAAAGGTTGCCATTAATATGACACTATATTTATATATGATATATAATATGTTTATGTTTTCCTTAAGCTTATCTATTTTTCATTTTCGGCATACCTTAATGGTTTCCACTATGGGTAAACGTGATATCTTCATTTAAGGAAGTGCGGACTACCGCCCCCTCAAAGTGATTTGATTCGTTAATACCATATGTGGGACGTATAAAGGATAGAGTTATGATATTATATATTATTTTACACTGGAATTATAATATACCTTTATATCATTATGATTCCATTTCATAAAATACGAAATAGAAATGGAAGCAGCGTTCAAGCGTACGTACGGCTTACCGTCTCCATGAACGGTGCATTTCATTTCATACCTATAAATGTTATCTATTATTATAAATGCATACATGTACTGGATATATATGATATATACGATATCTAAATCATGAATACCATTCTTGATATAATGGATACATGAAAAACTTGTAATTATAATGGGTTTATTTTTGACTAAAGTACCAATGATCGTTAAAATGACCGTTATTAACATAAACAATTACATAGTATTCATGAAATGGAAATAAGTGATATAAAAGGAATAATTAACTTGAAAAAGGTTCTTCAACAAGTATAAATTAACTCAACTTTATTATTCAGGAGATTAAAGAACGACCGAGTCAAGTCGGACCCAAGGTATGGGACTCCGTCTCAATCTCCTTTCATTGAGGCATATTTTGTTTTATACACAAGATTCTTTTATACGGTGTATAAACCACTTTGAATTTTACGTTTATTCAAAAGGAATCTTTTTTATATGAAGAGTTTACTAAATGACAAAAGGGGATGTTTTTGTCGTACGTATGCAGCGACAACGACTTCTCTGCCACAGTGACGATTATTTGAGTTTCGGCTTCCCCTGCAAGTCATACATTTTTTTAAAAGAAAAATAAATACCATGTTTTAATTTTCTTTTATTTTGGTATTGAAAATGGTTTTCATAATGTTTTTATATCAATGTGTTGTATTGATATCTTGTGATTGAAAGGTGGAAATGTTATGTTTCCTTTATGCATGTTTTGTGTGATATGATTATGTCGAGGTTCTTGGGAATTATTATGAAGACGGGTGGATCTATGATAAACTAATGTCGGGTGAGCCTGATATAGCTCTCCAATGCATTGGGTAACACGAATGAGTGAAACGTTAAGGTTTCTCCGAAGAGATTTTGGGAATATACTGTGATGGGTATTCCAAACGTAACCAAGAGGGTTACTCCCTACATAAGAATGTTATGAATCCCTCAAGTTACCTTCATGTCTTATGATTTCTATGATTTATTCATGATTTGATGAGGTATTTTAATGTGCCTATGTTTTATGGGTAAAGTATGATTTAATTCTTATGAATATATGAACTCATGTTTCCTTTCCATATTCTTTATAACCCTTACTGAGCTTTTTATTCTCATCCCATGTTTTTTTGAAATGTTTTTCACAGGACAAGATAAAGTTACATGATATGATGATAGTGTCATGGAAGTGTCAAGAAATAATCCATGTTTTATTTTAAATATGTTTCCGTTGATGGGAAAAATGAATACCATATTTTATGTAACCACTTTGTTTAAATGTGGAATGTAATGTATGTTTTATAATCTAATTCTCTAAAACTCTAAAACTAAAAAGATCCTCAAGGTTTATTCTTGAAATATCTCAAGATTAAGTATGGTTTAAGGACATGGCCCTATGGTTGCTATCAGAGGTCGGTTTAGATAAAATTAGGAGTAAGAATCCTATTAAATTATTATCCAAAAATATTATTTTTTGAAATGATATAGCATTTGAAGAATACCATGTTGCTTCATCTAAGACATGTTTGTTCAGAATGGTTTTCCACAGAGGAAACATGGAAGCAGTGCTAGGAAGGAATACAGAAGTAAATAACCTTCCGAATCCGCATCCTGAGATGGTCGGAATTGGAACTGAATAGTTTGTTGCAGTAATGGCGCAGTTGACTGAAGCGATAAATTGTGGTGGTATCCGTGCACGAGATCAGCCAGATCACCTGCAGAGGAACATGTCAGTGGTGGAACATTTCATGAGGCAACATCCCCCACCATTCAGAGGATCATCTGACCCTGTTTTAGCTGAAGGGTGGATTGAAGCACTGGAGATGATTTTCGATGTCATGGGGTGTTCAGACAATCAAAAGGTTAGTCTTTCTATTTACCATTAGGAGGGTGAGGCAGATCAGTGGTGGTCGATGGTTAAAACTATCAGGGACGCTGATGAGATTGATTCTCTTGACTAGGATGAATTCAAAGGTATGTTTCTTGAGAAGTATATTCCTAAGGCTTTTCAACTTAGGATGGAAAACAATTCTTGGAATTGAGGCAAGAGGAAGACTCAGTGGATGCCTATGAAGAGAGGTTCACACGATTTGAAAGGTATGCTCCAAATTTTATTCGAGACCTTGATAGTAAAATCAATCATTTTTACTCAGGACTAAAACCAAAATATCAAAGAGAATTAGCTTCTCGTGAGATTAAAAGTTATGAAAAGCTTGTTCTATGTTCTGAGAAGGTGGAAATGGAGTTTTCCGATGATCAACTGTTCTATAAAAACTAGCAGGAAGAGACCGAGGTGGCAGGAGAAAGGGATTAATTCTTCAAAAAAGTCTGATGGTAAGAAAACTAATTTTCTAGTTTGTGATAAATGTGGTAAAAGGCATGCTGGGGAATGTCTTCTGAATTCTGGAAAGTGCTACCAATGTGGTAAGATGTGACATAAGGCTCGTGATTGCCCTGAAAAATATCAAGGTGATGGTAACTCCAAATTTGATTTACATTTAGTGAAATGTTTTAAGTGCAATGAGATGGGTCACTATGAAAATGAGTGTCCGACAAAGATCTTGAGTGATAGGAAGCAGTTAGACTACAAGCAGAAAGGGGTGGTGAAATCCTTTTCAACTACTTTAGAAGAAGTCAGTCCATCAAATAAAGTTGTATGAGGTACTTTGTTTGTTTTTTCAGATTATGCCAGTGTGTTGTTTGACTCAGTGTCTACACATTCATTCATCACTGAAAACTTTTCTGGTAAAATGGGAATACCATCTCAAGAAATGACTCCTGAACTTGTGGTAAAAACACCTGGGGGGAAATGTTGAGGCAAACAGAATTTATAAGAATCTTCTTATCCTTATCTGTGGAAAGAAAATACTTTCAAACCTTATTGTTCTACCTCTAGTAGAGTTTGATTTTATCATGGGTATGGATCGGCTCTATATTTACCATACTAAGATTGACTATAGAGCTAAAGAATATTTTTTTCAGAAAAACTTTCATTTTGTGTACAAGAATGAAACCTTACTGTTGATAACTTATCAAGAGGCCGAGAAACTTGTAAAAGATGGAAATGAATATTACCTAGCACATATTGTTGAAAACAACGGAACTGTTCAGATTAATGATGTTCCAGTGGTAAATGAGTATCCTGATGTTTTTCCTGATGAGTTGCCCGGATTAATACCAAATCGGGAAGTTGAATTTACTGTTGACTTAGTTTCTGATGCTAAGACAATTTCAAAACCCCCTTATCGAATGGCTCAAATTGAACATTTAGAGTTGAAGGAGAAATTGCATGATTTATTAGAGAATGGTTTCATTCGACCTAGCACATCACCATGGGGTGCTCCTATTTTATTTGTTAAACTGAAAGATGGTTCTATGATACTTTTCATTGATTATAGAGCCTTGAATAACATCACTGTTAAGAACAAATATCCTTTTCCTTATATTGATGATTTTTTGATCAGCTCCAAGGAGCTCAGTTTTTTTCAAAGATTGACCTAAGATCGGGGTACCATCAGCTGAAGTTCAAGGAAGAAGATGTTCTGAAGACTGTGTTTCGTACAGGATATGGCCATTATGAATTTGTAGTAATTCCTTTTGGGCTAACCAATGCACCTGCTGTATTCATGGACTTAATGAATAGAATTTTCCATGAGTTCTTCGATAAGATTGTTGTGGTTTTCATTGCTGATATTTTGGTTTTTTATAAAAGTAAAGAGGAGCATGAAATACATTTAAGGGTTATTTTGAAAACCATAAAAGAAAAGAAATTCTATGGGAAATTCAACAAGTGTGAGTTTTGGTTGCAACAAATTTCTTTCCTTGGTCACATTGTTTTTAAAGATGGGATAACCATTGATCCTGCAAAAGCAAATTCCATTAAAGAATGGCCAAGACCCACAAATGTAACATAGATTCTTATTTTCCTTGGTTTGGCAGGCTATTAATGAAGGTTTGTTAGAAATTTTTCACGGTTATCTAGTCCAATGACTAAGCAAACTCAGAAGGGTGTTATGTTTATCTGGACAAAAGAATGTGATGATAGTTTTTAGGAATTGAAAAGAAGATTGGTGAATGCTCCAGTTTTGGCACTACCTTCCATGAATGGGGAGTTTGTTATCTACAGTGATGCTTCATTGAAAGGACTTGGTTGTGTCCTAATGCAGAATGATCAGGTAATTGTTATGCTTCACGACAGTTAAAAACTCATGAGGTAAATTACCCTACACATGATTTGGAATTAGTTGCTGTTGTTTTCTCTTTAGAAATTTGGAGGCATCATTTGTATGGATTAAAGTGTGAAATATATACCAATCACAAAATTTTAAAGTATATATTCACCCAGAAATAATTGAACATGAGACAGAGGAGATGGCTAGAATTAATCAAGGATTATGATTGTACAATTCATTACCATCCAGGAAAAGCAAATAATGTGGCTGATGCTTTGAGTCAAAAAAGTTATGATTCATTAGCAATGTTGCATTTGGAACGTGATCCTTTGGTTATGGATTTGATGAAATTTGGCATAAAAGTTGTTGGTGCAGGATGTTCATCTGTTTTGTTTCAGGTATCAGTGAAATCTTTTCTATCAGATAGAATCATGAAAGCACAGAAGTAAGACAGTGAGTTGCAGAAAAAGGTAGAGCTGGTTCAGAAAGGTAAGTTGCCTAAATTCAACATTGATAATGATTGCGTTTTGAGATTTGGGAAGAGATTGTGTGTGCCTTGTGATTCACTATTGAAGAGAGAGTTGTTATGTGAATCTCGTAGTTCTCCGTTTTCAGTTCATCTTAGCAGTACTAAGATTTACAGAGATCTGCGAAAGTATTACTAGTGGGATAGAATGAAAAGAGATATTGTTGATTTTACTGTGAAGTGTTTGACTTGTCAGTAGGTTAAAGCAGAGTGGCAGTTACCGAAAGGGATGCTTCAGCCTTTACTAGTACCAGAGTTGAAATGGGGGAATATATCCATCGACTTTGTTGTGGGATTTCTGAAGACCCCTCGAGGTAATAATGTAATCTGGGTTATTGTTGATCGCCTGAATTAATCTGCTCATTTCCTTACTATACGAGATACTTTTTCCCTAGATCAACTTTCCCTTGTGTATCTTAAAGTGATAGTCAGGTTACATGGAGTTCCCCTCTCCGTTGTATCTGACCTTGATCCCAGGTTCACTTCTAACTTTTGGAAAGGCCTTCCGAAGTCGTTGGGTACTAAATTAAATTTTTGTACAGATTTTCATCCTCAATCAGATGGGCAGTCATAACGAACAATTCAGACATTGGAGGATATGATACGTTCTTGATCTATGGATTATCAGGGAATTTGGGACCAACAACTTTCTTTGGTAGAATTTTCATATAATAACATTTTTCATTCCAGTATACAGATTGCACCCTTTGAGGAGTTATATGGGAAGCGGTGTCGAACTCCAGCTTTTTGGGATGAAGTGGGCGAAAGAAAGCTGATGGGATCAGAATTGGTAGAGGAGTTGGTAGAAAAAGTTCAGCGGATACTGAAACACATGAGAACAGCTCAGAGAAGGAAGAAGAGTTATGCGGACAACAGGAGGAAGGATCTATCTTTTGAGGTAGGTGATCATGTTTTTCTCAAAGTCTCACCCTGGAAAAGTGTGATGTGATTTGGTAAGAAAGGAAAGCTGGGTCCAAGGTTCATTGGACCATATGAAATTCTGGAGAGAGTTGGATCAGTTGCATACCGGGTGGCTTTACCTCCGAATTTATCTCAGGTACACAATGTTTTTCATGTTTTGATGCTGAGAAAGTACATGCCAGATCCATCTCATGTTTTGAGACCAGAGGTAGTTCAGTTGGAAGAGAACCTATCTTATGAGGAACAAATGGTCCAGATTCTTGACCACAGGGAGAAAGTGTTACGGAATAAGTTGATTAAGCCGGTAACGGTTTTGTGGAAAAACCAAATGATGGAAGAGGCAACATGGGAATATGAAAATACAATGAGGGATAAGTACCCCATTTGTTCGATAAGTAAATAAATTACGGGACGCAATTTTCTAATGGGGGGAAGGATGTAACATCCCAAGTAAGTAATGAATAATAGATATTTTTATCCATGTCTATTAGTGAATTATATAGTGTTTTAGAGGCTTAAAATGAGAGTAAATCCAATCTTAAGCATGGAATACACTAATATTTTTAAAAGATTATTTTACTACCTTTTGATGGAAAACCATTTTTAAATCTCTATTTTGACAATTTTATAAGCTATGTTTGTCAAAAGAAACTTATTCTTTATGATTGGGACATCAAAATTTACTTTGTGTGAATTTTTGGTATTTTTCCGAAAAAGTTCATTTTTTAATGAATAGTGAAAAATGTTGTATTTTAATTCAAAACCTCTTTTTAATCTAATTTATTTATATGATTATATTATCTTTTGAATTGGGTTTGAAGTGAAATTAGAATATATTTTTACCATTTAATCCAATGGTGGTCATTGGAATCAATTTCACTTTGAAATTGGACTTAAACTGGTGTCAATCTTTTGATACTCATTGTTTCATAAAAAAATGCTATTTGTCATGACAACGGGAATTAATTATTAAACTAATTAATTTAACTTATATTATTTGAATTTTATAAAATAGACACCATTTTTGAATTCAGAATATCAAATACAGCTTAGGGTGAAGTTTTGGTATTTTTCTGAAAAACTTCAATTTTTGATGAATAGTGAAACCACTAAGTGGTAGTTAAAGAAACTGATTTTTCGTTTAAATGAAACTTTGCCACTTCTGTGATTTGATTTTCAAAAATCTGGCATACATGGTTGTAATTAAGAAGTAAAATGTGGTTCAATGAGATTTAAATAATTTTTTGGTGAATAGTAACTTTTAGGTTTTTAATCGCGATTAGAGGTAATTAGTGCAATTTAAGGAAAAAATGATATTATAATAAAATGAAAATACATAGACACATGTCCTACCCTTATTTTATGTGTTATGGCCGACCAAGACATGCCATGAGTCAACTTGGGGACCCCATGGGGCCACTTTGGTAGGAAAACGACATTAATATCTTTTTATTTAATGTTAAAATTAAAATGACACAAACATGAGTTGTTTTACTAAAACAATTTTTAAATGGGGTTATACAAGTCATATATTTGACTTAAATATTCATTAGAAATATAAAAAGATTTCCTCCAGCATTGTATTTTCTTATAATTTTTAGACATTAAATAAATAAATATTTTAAGATATCATGACGATGCAACGATTACCTCACTAATAAAGGATTTAAATAAAATGAAAAGATAATGTAAAATCTATGACCAAGACATGTCAAGAACCTATTGGATGGGTTGATTTCGAAACCTTATCGCGTTACCCTCGAATTATATCAATGTGGGACCTTTTGAATCTGAAACTCATTTTAAAATAAAGTAACATTTCTTTACTTTCCAAGAGAGCCCCTCCTATCCTCTTATAAAAGGCCCCCACCTCTACCTCCATACCCACACTTCCAAAGCCTTTGTCTTGGCCAAAACCTTCCCATTTTGTCTCCCCAATTTCTTCTCTTACTCCTTGAAGCCTCACTTTGGGAAGAAGTCTTCCCAAGGAATCCTTTGAGCTCATACCAAAGGGAGTTACCCGATTTAAGATAATGTCTTCACTTGAGTCCTTTTGTTTTATTTTGCTTCTCCAACCCCATAAACTCTTTTTATTCATTTCTTTTGTAACAGATCTAGTATCTTAAATATACTAGGATTTTGTTATAATAAATATTTGATCAACACATACACACACATTCATCTAATGGCTAAATAACATACTACTTCCGTGGAAGGTGAATTTATGCCTCCCGAAACAATGATTGTTCAACATTCTTTTAACACCTTAAAACATGGACATTAAGATGAAACTGTATTTATATATGATATATAATATTTTAATGTTTTCTTTAAGCTTTTTTATTTTTCATTTTGGGCATACCTTTATGGTTTCCATTATGGGTAAACACGATATCTTCATTTAAGGAAGTGCGGACTACCGCTCCCTCAATGTGATTTGATTCGTTAATACCATATGTGGGACATATAAAGGATGGAGTTATGATATTATATATTATATTAAATTGGAATTATAATAAATCTTTATATCATTATGATTCCATTTCATAAAATACGAAATAGAAATGGAAGCAGCGTTCATTCGTACGTATGGCTTATCCTCTCCATGAACGGTGCATTTCATTTCTTACCTCAAAATGTTATGTAATATTATAAATGCATGCATGTACTGGATATATATGATATGTACGATATCTATATCATGAATACCATTCTTGATATAATGGATACATGAACAACTTGTAATTATAAAGGGTTTATTTTTTACTCAAATATCAATGATCGTTAAAACGACCGTTATTAACATAAATAATTACATAGTGTTCATGACAAGGCAATAATTGATATAAAAGGAATAATGAAATTGAAAAATGTTCTTCAACAAGTATATATTAACTCAAGTTTATTATTCAGGAGATCAAAGAACGACCGAGTCAAGTCGGACCGGAGGTATGGGACTTCGTCTCAATCTCCTTTCATTGAGGCATATTTTGTTTTATACACAACCTTCTTTTATACGGTGTATAAACCCCTTTGAGTTTAAATTTTATTCAAAAGGAATATTTTTTATATGAATCATTTACTAAATGACAAAAGGGAATGTTTTTGTCATACGTATGTAGCGACAAGGACTTCTCCGCCGCCATGACCATTATTTGAGTTTCGGTTTCCCCTACAAGTCATACCTTTTTTTAAAAGAAAAATAAGTACCATGTTTTAATTTTCTTTTATTTTGGTATTGAAAATTGTTTTCATGATGTTTTTATATCAATGTGTTGTATTGATTTCCTGTGATGGAAAGGTGGAAATGTGATGTTTCCTTTGTGCATGTTTTATGTGATACGATTATGTTGAGGTTCTTGCGCATTATTATGAATATGGGTGGTTCCGTGTTAAACTAAGCGGGGTGAGCCCGATATAACTCTCCAATCCATTGGGTAACGCGAAGGAGTGAAACGTTAAGGTTTATCCGAAGAGATTTAGGGAATATACTGTGATGGGTATTTCAAATGTAACCAAGAGGGTTACTCCCTACGTAAGAATGTTATGAATGCCTTAAGTTATCTTTATTTCTTATGATTTCTTGGATTTATTCATGATTTGATGAGGTATGTTAAATTTCCTATGTTTTATAGGTAAAGTATGATTTCATTCTTATGAATATATGAACTCATGTTTCCTTTCCATATTTTTTATAACCCTTACTGAGGTTTTTATGCCCATCCCATGTTTTTTTGAAATTTTTTTCACAGGAAAAGGGAAAGGTACATGATATGATGATAGTGTCAAGGAAGTTTCAAAAAAGAATCCATGTTTTATTTTAAATATGTTTCTGTTGATGGGAAAAATGAATACTATCTTTTGTTTAACCACTTTGTTTAAATGTGGAATGTAATGCATGTTTTATGATCTAATTCTGTAAAACTCTAAACCTGAAAATATCCTCAAGGTTTATTCTTGAAATATCTCAAGATTAAGTAAGGTTTATGGCCCAGACCTTATAGTTGGTATCAGAGGTCGGTTTAGATAACTTTAGGAGTTAGAATCCTATTAAATGATTATCCAAATTTTTTTTTTTGAAATGATATAGAATTTGAAGATTACCATGTTTCTTCATCTAAGACATGTTTATTCAAAATAGTTTTCCATAGAGGAAATAGGGAAGCCGTGCTAGGAAGGAATACAGAAGGAAATAACCTTCTGAATCAACATCTTGAGATGGTCGGAATTGGAACTGAACAGTTTGTTGCAGGAATGGCGCAGTTGGATCAAGCGATAAATGGTGGTGGTATCCATGCACGAGATCAGCCAGATCAACTACAGAGGAACATGGCAGTGGTGGAACATTTCATGAGCCAACATCCGCCATCATTCAGAGGATCATCTGACGCTATGTTAGCTGAAGGGGGGATTAAAGAACTAGAGAATATTTTCGATGTCATGGGGTGTTCAGACAATCAAAAGGTTAGTCTTGATATTTACCGTTTGGAGGGTGAGGCAGATCAGTGGTGGTCGATGCTTAAAACTATCAGGGATGCTTATGAGATTGATGCTCTTGACTGGGATGATTTCAAAGGTATGTTTCTTGAAAAGTATTTTCCTATATCTGTTTGACATAGGATGGAAAAACAATTCTTGGAATTGAGGCAAGAGGAAGACTCAGTGGCTGCTTATGAAGAGTGGTTCACTTGATTGTCAAGGTATTCTCCAAATTTTATCTGAGACCTTGATAGTAAAATCAATCATTTTTACTCAGGATTAAAACCAAAATATCTAAGGGCATTAGCTTTTCGTGAGTTTCAAAGTTATGAAAAGTTTTTTCGATGTGCTGAGAAGGTGGAAATGGAGTTTTCCGATGATCAAGTGTTCTATAGCAACCAGCAGAAGAAGAGACCGAGGTGGCAGGAGAAAAGGAAGAATTCTTCAAAAAAAGTCTGATAGTAAGAAAACTAAGTTTGCATTTTGTGGTAAATGTGGTAAAAGGCATGTTGGGGAATGTCTTCTGAATTCTGGAAAGTGCTACTGATGTGGTATGATGGGACATAAGGCTCGTGATTGCACTGAAAAAGATCAAGGTGATGGTAAGTCCAAATTTAATTTACAGTTAGTGAAATGTTTTAAGTGCAATGAGATGGGTCACTATGTAAACGAGTGTCCGACAAAGAGCTTGAGTAATGAGAAGCAGTTAGACTACAAGCAGAATTGGGTGGTGAAATCCTTTGCAACTACTTCAGTAGATGTTGGGCCATCAAATGAAGTTGTATCAGGTACTTTGTTTTTCCAGATTATACCAGTGTGTTGTTTGATTCAGGGTCTACACATTCCTTCATCTCTGAAAACCTTTCTAGTAAAATGGGAATACCATATCTAGAAATGACTACTGAACCTATGGTAAAAACACCTGGGGGAAATGTTGAGGCAAAATGAATTTATAAGAATCTTCCTATCCTTATCTGTGGAAAGAATCTACTTGCAAACCTTGTTGTTCAACCTCTAGTAGAGTCTGATGTTATCCTGGGTATGGATTGACTCTCTATTTACCATGCTAAGATTGACTGTAGAGCTAAAGAAGTTTCTTTTCATAAAGACTTTCAGTTTGTGTACAAGAATGAACCCTTACTGTGGATAACTTATCAAGAGGCCGAGAAACTTGTCAAAGATTGAAATGAATGTTACCTTGCACATATTGTTGAAAACAAGGGAACTGTTCAGTTTAATGATGTGCCAATGGTAAATGAGTATCCTGATGTTTTTCCTGATGAGTTGCCTGGAATAATACCAGATCAGGAAGTTGAATTTATTGTTGACTTAGTTCCTGATGCTAATCCAATTTCAAAACCCACTTATCGAATGGCTCAAATTGAACTTTTAGAGTTGAAGGAGCAATTTCATTATTTATTTGAGAAAGGTTTCATTCGACCTAGCACATCACCATGGGGTGCTCCTGCTTAATTTGTTAAAAAGAAAGATGGTTCTATGAGACTTTGCATTGATTATAGAGCCTTGAATAACATCACTGATAAGAACAAATATCATTTTCCTCATATTGATGATTTTTTTGATCAGCTCTAGGGAGCTCAGTATTTTTCAAATATTGACCTATGATCAGGGTACCATAAGCTGAAGGGAAAGGAATCAGATATTCTGAAGACTGCGTTTCGTACAAGATATGGCCATTATGAATTTGTAGTAATACCTTTTGGGCTAACCAATGCACCTGTTGTATTCATGGAGTTAATGAATAGAATTTTCCATGAGTTCTTGGATAATTTTGTGGAGGTTTTCATTGATGATATTATAGTGTTTCTAAAAGTAAAGAGGAGCATGAAATACAATTAAGGGGTATTTTGAAAACGTTAAATGAAAAGAAATTCTATGGTAAATTCAGAAAGTGTGAGTTTTGGTTGCAACAAATTTCATTCCTTGGTCACATTGTTTCTAAAGATGGGATAACCATTGATCCTGAAAAAACAAAGGTTGTTGAAGAATGTCCAAGACCCACAAATGTAACAGAGATTCGAAGTTTCCTTGGTTTTTCAGGCTATTACCGATGGTTTGATAGAAATTTTTCACTATTATCTAGTCCAATGACTAAGCTAACACAGAAGGGTGTTAAGTTTATCTGGAAAAAAGAATGTGATGATTGTTTTCAGGAATTGAAAATAAGATTGGTGAATGCTCTAGTTTTGGCACTACCTTCCAGGAATGGGGAGTTTGTTATCTACAGTGATGCTTCATTGAAAGGACTTGGTTTTATCCTAATGAAAAATGATCATGTAATTTCTTATGCTTCATGACAGTTGAAAACTCATGAGGTAAATTACCCTACACATGATTTGGAATCAGCAGATGTTGTTTTCGCTTAAAAAATTAGGAGGCATCATTTGTATGGAGTAAAGTGTGAAATATATACCAATCACAAAAGATTAAAGTATATATTCACTCAGAAAGAATTGAACATGAGACAAAGGTGATGGAAAGAATTAATCAAGGATTATGATTGTACAATTCATTACCATCCGGGAAAAGAAAATAAAGTGGTTGATGCTTTGAGTCGAAGAAGTAATGCTTCATTAGAAATGTTGTGTTTCGAACGTGATCCTTTGGTTAAGGATTTGACAAAATTTGGCATAGAAGTTGTTGGTGCAGGATGTTCTTCTATTTTGTTTCTGGTATCAGTGAAATCTTTTCTATCAGACAGAATCATGCAAGCACAGAAACAAGACCTTGAGTTGCAGAAAAAGGTAAGGATATTTCAGAAAGGTAAGTTTCCTAAATACAACATTCATAATGATTGCATTTTGAGATTTGGGAAGAGATTGTGTGTTCCTTGTGATTAATAGTTGAAGAGAGAGTTTTTATGTGAAGCTCATAGTTCTCCATTTTCAGTTCATCTTGGCAGTACTAAGATATACAAGGATCTGCGAGAGTATTACTAGTGGGATAGAATGAAAAGAGATATTGTTGATTTTATTGTGAAGTGTTTGACTTGTCAGCAGGTTAAAGCAGATCAGCAGTTACCGAAAGGGATGCTTCAGCCTTTACCAGGTCCAGAGTGGAAATGGGAGAATATATTCATGGACTTTGTTGTGGAATTTCTGAAGACCCCTCGAGGTAATAATGCAATCTGGGTTATTGTTGATCTCTTGACTAAATCTGCTCATTTCTTTTCTATACGAGATACTTTTTCCCTAGATCAACATTCCCGTTTGTATCTTAAAGAGATAGTCTGCTTACATGGAGTTTCCTCTCTCCATTTTATCTGACCCTGATCCCAGGTTCACTTATAACTTTTGGAATGGCCTTCAGAAGTTGTTGGGTACTGAATTAAATTTTAGTACAGCTTTTCATCCTCAATCAGATGGGTAGTCGGAACTAACAATTCAGACATTGGAGGATATGCTACGTTCTTGATCTATGGATTATCAGGGAAGTTGGGACCAATATCTTTCTTTGGTTGAATTTTCATATAGTAACAGTTTTCATTTCAGCATACAGATGGACCATTTGAGGCGTTATATGGGAAGTGGTGTCGAACTCATGCTTTTTGGGATGAAGTGGGTAAAAGAAAGATGATGGGACTAGAATTGGTAAATGAGTTGGCAGAAAAAGTTCAGCAGATACTGAAATACATGAGAACAGCTCATAGTAGGAAGAAGAGTTATGCGGACAACAGGAGGAAGGATCTACCTTTTGAGGTAGGTGATCATGTTTTTCTCAAAGTCTCACCATGGAAAAGTGTGATGCGATTTGGTAAGAAAGGAAAGCTGAGTCCAAGGTTCATTGGACCATATGAAATTCTGGAGAGAGTTGGATCATATGCATACCGGGTGGCTTTACCTTTGAGTTTCTCTCAGGTACATAATGTTTTTCATGTTTCGATGCTGAAAAAGTACAGGCCAGATCCATCTCATGTTTTGAGTCCAGAGGTAGTTCTGCTGGAAGAGAACCTATCTTATGAGGAACAACCGGTCCAGATTATTGACCACATGGAGCAAGTGTTACGGAATAAGGGGTTTAATCAGGTAATTGTTTTGTGGAAAAACCACATGATGTAAGAGGCATCATGGGAATATGAAAATGCAATGAGGGATTAGTACCCCAATTTGTTCGATAAGTAAATAAATTGCGGGGATGAAATTTTATAAAGGGGGAATGATGTAACATCCCAAGTATGTAATGAATAATAGATATTTTTACCTATGTCTATTAATGAATTAGATAGTGTTTTAGAGGCTTAAAATGAGAATAAATCCAATCATAAGCATTGAATATACTAATATTTTTAAAAGATTGTTTTACTGCCTTTTGATGGCAAACCATTTTTAAATCTATCTTTTAAAAATCTTATAAGCTACGTTTATCAAAAGAAACTTATTCTTTATGATTGGTACATAAAAATTTACTTTGTGTGAATTTATGTTATTTTTCCGATAAAGATCATTTTTTAATGAATAGTTAAAAATGTTGAATTTTAATTCAAATCCTCTTCTTAATATAACTTATTTATATGATTATATTATATTTTGAATTGGTTTTGAAGTGAAATTATAATATATTTTTACCATTTAATCCAATGGTGGTTATTAGAATCAATTTCACTTTGAAATTGGACTTAAAGTGGTGTCAATCTTTTGATACTTATTGTTTCAAAAAAACACCCTATTTGTCCTGACAACAGGAATTAATTATTAAATTAAATAATGTAACTAATATGATTTTAATTTTTTAAAATATACACCATTTTTGAATTCATAATATCAAATATAGCTTAGGGTGAAGTTTTGGTATTTTTCTGAAAAACTTCAATTTTTGATTAATAGTGAAACCACTAAGTGGTAGTTAAAGAAACTGATTTTTCATTTAAATGAAACTTTGACACTTCTGTGATTTTATTTTCAAAAATATGACATACATGGTTGTCATTAAGAAGTAAAATGTGGTTCAATGAGATTAAAATAATTTTTTGGTGAATAATAACATTTAGGTTTTTAATCGCGATTAGAGGTAATTAGTGCAATTTAAGGAAAAAATTATATTATAATAAAATGAAAATACCTAGAAACATGTCCTAACCTTATTGGATGTGTCATGGCCGACCAAGAAAAGCCATGGGTCAACTTTGGGACCCCAGGGAGCCACTTTGGTAGGAAAATTACCTTAATATCTTTTTATTTAATGTCAAAATTTACATGACACAAACATGAGTTGTTTTACTAAAATAATTTTTAAATGGGGTCATACAAGTCCAATTTTTGACTATAAATATTAATTAGAAAGATAAAATGATTTCCTACATCAAGGTAGTTTTTGTATAATTTTTAGACATTACATAAATTAAATTATTTATGACATCATGATGATGCACCGATTACCTCATTAATAAAGGATTTAAATAAAATGAAAAGATAATGTAAAATATATGACCTACACATGTCCAAAACGTATTATATGGGTGGATTAATAGCCCTTATTACCTTACCCTCGAATTATATCAATGTGGGTCCTTTTTAATCCAAAACTCATTTTAAAATAAAGTAAAATTTCTTTACTTTCCAAGAGTGCCCCTCCTCTCCTCTTATAAAAGGCCCCCACCTCTACCTCCTTACCCACACTTCCAAAGCCTTCGGCTCGGCCATAACCTGCCCATTTTGTCTCTCCACTTCCCTCTATTACTCCTTGAAGCCTCACATTGGGAAGAAAGCTTCCCAATGAAGCCTTTGAGCTCAAACCAAAGAGAGTTACCTGATTTTAAGGTAATGTCTTCACTTGAGTCCTTTTGTTTTATTTTGATTCTCCAACCCCCTAAACTATTTTTATTCATTTATTTTGTAAAAAATACATTATATTAAATATAATAGGATGTTTTTATAAGAAATATTCGAGCTACACTTACACACACCAACATCTAATGGCTAAAGAACATACTGTTTCCGTGGATGGAGAATTTCTGCCTCCCGAAACGATGATTGTTCAACATTCTTTTAACACCTTCAAAGGTGGACATTAAGATAACACTATATTTATATATGATATATAATATATTTATGTTTTCCTTAAACTTATTTATTTTTCATTTTGGGAATACCTTTATGGTTTCCCTTATGGGTAAACGTGATATCTTCATTTAAGGAAGTGCGGACTACCGCCCCCTCAAAGTGATTTGATTCGTTAATACCATATGTGGGACGTATAAAGGAAGGAGTAATGATATTATATATGATATTACACTGGAATTATAATATAGGTTTATATCATTATGATTCAATTTCATAAAATACGAAATAGAAATGGAAGCAGTGTTCATGCGTACGTACGGCTTACCGTCTCCATGAACGGTGCATTTCATTTCTTAACTCTAAATGTTATGTAATATTATAAATTCATGAATGTACTGGATATATATGATATATACAATATCTACATCATGAATACCATTCTGGATATAATGGAAAAATAAAAAACTTTTAATTATAAAGAGTTTATTTTTGACTCAAATACCAATGATCGTTAAAACGACCGTTATAAACTTAAATAATTATATAGTGTTCATGACATGGAAAAAAGTGATATAAAAGGAAAAATGAACTTGAAAATGGTTCTTCAACAAGTATATATTAACTCATGTTTATTATTCCAGAGATTAAAGAACAATCGAGTCAAGTCGAACCTGAGGTATGGGACTTCGTCTCAATCTCCTTTCATTGAGGCATATTTTGTTTTATACACAACCTTCTTTTATACTGTGTATAATCACATTTGAATTTTACATGTATTCAAAAGGAATATTTTCTATATTAATTGTTTAATAAATGTCAAAAGGGAATGATTTTGTCATACATATGCGGCGACAACGACTTCTCCACCGCCGTGACCATTATTTGAGTTTCGGCTTCCCCTACAAGCCATACATTTTTTAAAAGAAAAATAAATACCATGTTTTACTTTTCTTTTATATTGGAATTGAAAATAGTTTTCATAATGTTTTTATATCAATTTGTTGTATAGATATCTTGTGATTGAAAGGTGGAAATGTTATGTTTCCTTTATGCATGTTTTATTTGATACGATTATGATAAGGTTCTTGGATATTATTATGATGACGGGTGGTTCCGTGATAAACTAAGGGCGGGGGAGCCCGATATATCTCTCCAATGCATTGGGTAACGTGAAGGAGTGAAACGTTAAGGTTTCTCTGAAGAGATTTAGGGAATATACCGTCATGTGTATTCCAAACGTAACTAAGAGGGTTCTTCTCTACGTAAGAATGTTATGAATGCCTCAAGTTACCTTTATGACTTATTATTTCTATGATTTATTCATGATTTGATGAGGTATATTAAAGTGCCTATGTTTTATGGGTAAAGTATGATTTCATTCATATGAATATATGAACTCATGTTTCCTTTCCATATTTTTTATAACCCTTACTGAGCTTTTTATGCTCATCCCAAGTTTTTTTGAAATTTTTTTCACAGGACAAGGGAATGGTACATGATATGATTATAGTGTCAAGGAAGTGTCAAGAAAGAATCCATGTTTTATTTTAAATATGTTTCCGTTGATGGGAAAAATGAATACTATCTTTTATGTAACCACTTTGTTTAAATGTTGAATGTAATGCATGTTTTATGATCTAATTCTCTAAAACTGTAAACCTGAAAAGATCCTCAAGGTTTATTCTTGAAATATCTCAAGATTAAGTAAGGTTTAAGGCCGGGGCATTATACTTGCTATATGAAATAGATACGTATAGTAAAACTATAATCCCACTTTTACAAACCCTCAATCAATTCTTTGGCTATATGGTAGTAGATGTTCTTTGTAATAAAGTATGAGACTCATCAACAGGATCATTTGTATATTCCTAACCATATATATGAGTATGATTATCTCTATAATTTTTTGGCAGATTAGTTCATTCGGTTTTCATTTTCATAAAAATATTAGAATAAAACATCTTGTACACGAATATACAGACTTAACTTTTAAATCGCAATCCAAATAAAAAATGATATAGTATCAAACAAAAATTAAAACTAAATGAAACATAACCCATTTTTATTCATTTTTTTATAGTTAAATAAAATTCAAAAAAAAAATTAGATAGTAAATGACATATAAAGTAATAAAAACAAAACTAAAAATGTTGTGTGAATAGAAAATATGTTCCAACATAATAAATCTTTATTTATAGAGAAAAGAATATTTTTTCAAAAAACGATTATATAATATTTTTATTTTTTTACATAATATAATTAAACTATTTCTTTTTCCACATAATATTTTTCGATATAAGTTTCATAGAGATAAATACTGAAAAATAAACAAAAATAACTAATATCATAAAAAAATTTAACTTAATACTTATAATATTTGTTTTTAATAAGTAAAATAAATTATAAATACATATCATTTTTTGAAATTTAAAAAATTAAATGTTAAATACAAAAATGTTTTCAATATTATTAGGAATTTTCTAAAGGGTTTTATTTCCCAAAATTCCATCATTGTGATCATTTCTTATGGCACAAACCATGTCTATTCCATGATTATCAATATTATTGATCAATCATTCAAAGGATGTTGGTATATCACAAAAATAAACATATTTAACATGTTTATCATCACAAAGATACTATTTTTTCTTAATAAGACACAGAACACTACATATATGATTGATCGAGAACATTTAAAATTAGTTTTTCATATTTTCCCATTTTAAAAGGATCACATGTGTCTTCCAATCTATTCATATTATCTAGTTTCATTCTAAATTCATTGTGTGTGGCAATTTTGTTATTGATAATCCATCTATAGTTAGAACCCAAAACATGAAATTTAATTTAATCAACCTCTTATATGTCTTCAAGGACAATATAATATACACATGATGTGGAAATTTGATTTTTTCCTTTTTCACTCAAAACATGCATTGCCTATGTGAACACCAATACATTTTTATTTGGAACAAATGTTTTTTTGTCCATGAATTTTTTATGAAATGTATAGAAATTAATTTCATTACCATTCTATTATATAAAATTTAAACATTGAAAACCCACTAATAACCTAGCGCTTCTAACACATCGGATCTACTAATAACAGTCCCTTTAAGCCATGTAAAATTTTTATGCTAATACAAAAAAATCATATGTCCTTATTTTGATATCAATATTTCAATACATTACTATTCAATTTTATATATAAATATGAACCATTTATTTTATTCATAATATATGAATGTACCTTATTTATCTATTAATAAATAAAATATTCTAATTTCAAGCCATGTTTCCCCTTAGACCCATAATTAACTTCTTCATAGGGAGATTTGGGATTACCAATGTGCTCCACTATAGGTATGTATCTTGTACAAAAATATAAAACCTCATCTGAAATATACTTCTAAAAAATATAGGCTTCATGTAAATATGGATTTTTACATACCTATTTAATATCATATGATACCATTCAAAAGTAAATATCAAACAAATATATACAGGTCATAATTGTATTATTTATTTACCAAATAATCCACTAAATACACCACAATATCATAAAAAGTGGTGGAAATATATTTCCAATGGAAAAAGTATAGAAAATTGTTCATTATAAAAAAAAATCGATGAATTTAAGTCAAAACCCATATTATAAATTGAATTCAATAAATATTACACCTTTCTAAATGTCATTCTATCACCTATTGGAAATATTTCATGCAATTCAACTGGTAGAAGTTCTCGTAATACGAATTAAAAATCCTGATATTTCAAACCTTTCAACTTCAAATCTTGTAATAAAACAAATCCTTTTATATTTGAAGAGTAATTGTTAGGCACTATGATTTCCTGAAGTCATTGAGAAAAACTAATTCTCTCCCACTTCGATAACATATAAAAATATTAGGGCATAAATTTTATTAATTGATCATGAGTGGGAGATAAATTGAAACGTATTCACATTGAGAGTAAGTCTAATATTTCAATGAACCCATATTAAATATTTACATCAATGTATAATAACATTCCAATCATAATTTCATATATATTATTCTCCACATGTATAAATTAATGTTATTTTTGACTTCATGATATCTAAAATATATATGATAAAAAAATGTCAACTGTTTCGTGAAAATATTACTATCATTACCAGATTTGTGTGACATTCAAAATATCACATAAATGACTTAAACCCTCTAAAAATTTTGATTATTGGTTAAAGTTTTTATAGAAATATCAAATTCTTATGATCCATTTAATTCCTTTTTTAAGCTTCTAAAAGATTCATCTATGGAATGAAAAATTTGATGAACTGTTTTTAGATTTTTTCCCATGAATCTGTTGATAATTTGATGTCTGTTGTTCCAAGATTGGACAAGCATTATGCCCATTATTATTATATCAAGATAAATTTCCATATACTATAATGTTTTTTATAGTGAACACAAGTAGTTAATTTCGTTTAAAATATTAAATTTTATAATAATCATACACTATAATAATATCCTCCCATAACAGATTCAAATCATCAATTAATGGTGATAATAAAACCTCAATATCTTTTCCAATATGTTTTGGTCTTTATATCACTAATCTGAACGTGAAAAACATTCACTTCATAAAAATTGTAGGATAATGGTCCTAAATTTACTATATAACAAGGCTTGAACAATTTTTATTACTAAGGCTTCAATATGGATTCTCTCTATCTTTGTAAAATCATAGTATGAGTTCTGCAACTTCATTTATAATTGTAAAAAAATACCAATCAATATTCTTCCACTGTGCAAAATTGGTTGGATTTCATAATTTTCCATCATATATTCACTCATGGATTCCAACATATCCTTTTTTTCTCTGTGGGAATTTTATAATAAACATTTGACATGAGGAATTATAGGATGATACCAATATTCTTTTGCAGGGGTATCTATAAATACAAAATTAGCTTGTTTTTTCTTTCATATTATTTCCTGATGTCCCCCATTTAGTACACCCTGATAGAATATCACATTCATCCATATATAGGTCATAGTCATTTAGAAGGAAATGTATTTTTTGTTACCCTAACCCCATCGTGAATAGTAATTTTTATACATTATAATGTGAATCTTAAAGATCACAATCATTAGAAATAAAATATTTTATGAACTATAGAAACTCTATAAAACAATTGTCAATACATTTATGTTTCACCTTCATTTTAATCAATCTTAACATTTCGGATAAAACTATGAATTTTGTATAGCCCAAATACAATTGGTTTTCAACATCACCATATAGATGCTCAATTTTCGGTTCATTCTCAATTGCCACTACATTAATATCATTAATCATTAGTTCAATTTTATTAGAGTTTTCATCTTTCAAATCATAATCATTAATAGATATGAAATTATTCCTAGTATCACCATGCCAAATCCAAGGGATATACTCATATTAAAACTATGAATAATTACATAATATTTGATCAATATGATTTTTAACATTAATACATTTAATCATTTCATACATGGATAGATACATATGTCATTGTTTGGAACATTTCATTTAGATAATTACATTACAGAATAAACACCTTCCTCATATTCATCACATATTTTACGTTCCATATTATAACATCGACTCATTATTATCCATTAAAAAATCAAAAATAAATAATATTAAAAAATAATATAGTGGTGATAAATTTGAGTAATAGGGGAGTTTTATATTATTTCAATTATAGTCATGAGAACACACATGTGGTATAATAAATCAAAAAAATTATTCTATGATTTTCAATAATATTGAATATAATGTCCAAAATATTATTAACCTTAGAGATGAAATTGAATGTAAATTAGAATGATTATATGAAATTAAAATAAAATGTAATGTGAATTTATATTGAAGCTGTCATAATTTAGAAGTGACAATTTTTTAAATAATGTTTATTTGAAATGCATAATTATAAATTATGCACAATAATTGAATATAAGTTTAAATATTATGGTAAATCATGAAAAAAATTAATGGAAGTAATTTAAAAAATAAAATATATTTAGACCAGCCTCTGATATATAATTTTTCCCAAAATAAAATTAAATGACACTAGAAATTGAATATTATTGACCAGAATCCAGTTTGATAGCATTGAGAAGGGACCATCATAACCATGTTTCATTCTATTACAGGAGTATAATTTTATTTTTTCAATCAAAAAATAGTGACTTCATCATGTGGTTCATATAATGGTATATTATCTCTATTAATTTGGTTGAGTGAGTTATTGTTGGTATTTTTTAATTCTAAATAAATTTCTCATTTGTTTGAATATTTAATTAATAAATGTAATTAGTATTTTTTAAATTGGTATATTGGATCATTGACTATATTATTTTCTCAACCCAAAAAAATATATAGCTTTCATATAATGATTTATAGTGGCATTCATTCTGAATCCTTAGATATGGAGAAATTTTTTGGAATCAATTATTTTTGTTAATATTTATATTATGGGTGTTTATTTTCTCTATAGAATAAGTTAATTTACAATTGTTTTTTAATTATATTATTCAATATTTCAAAGACTATAGTTAAGTAATTTTTTTATAATTTCATATACTATATTAACCACTATCCTAAAAAATTATTCCTAAAATTTGTATATACCTCACAAAATATTTTACATATCAAACTAATGGTTGAGACAATAACAAAAACAAAAATAAGGATATTGATCATAATCACATCTCAATCATAAAAGTCATTGTAAATCAGGAATAATTTTTTATGTTGATAAAATAATCCATGTACTCCATATCATAACCAAGATATTTCAATATCCTATGAATTTATAATTATGTTACACAATGTAAATCCAAGATATCAAGATTCATGATAATCCCTTAGTCACCATTAACAATATCACTTTAATAATATAACCAGGATATGTAATGGAACCAATTGATAATTTATATTTTGTATTCACTATGAAATTAAATATTAGATTCACTAAAACACATAATATATAGACTAAATATTTAATATATGATTTTTCAAGATTATAATATGCCCACATCACAAAAAAAGTGTTTATATGCATATACACTACTTATATGATACTGTATAATAAACTATATGAAATATAAATATATGAATATTTAATATATTATGATTAATAAGTCATTAAAAAATGTATAACTCTAATTATAATTTATCCATATATATGTATTTTTATGCATAAAAATGAATGATTCAAATATGTCACGTGAATAAAAAAAATTAGAGTTTTAATGAAGAAATTTAATATGTTATACAGTATGAACATATATGAAAAAATCATTTGAATATTCATTTCCATAGTGTACAAACACCAAACATTTAATATATAGTGAGTAAATTTAGGATCTAACACTGAACATTATGATATACACCATTCCTCACCTCTTAATACTTAAATAAATTTATGCATATGGTAAATGAAGATGGTAATGAGATATTTGATACAAGAAGATTTATAATAGAAATATTAACGATGACGATAAAAAAACCTGAGGGTTAATGAAGATGGAAATAAAATATTTAAGTCCTTGGAATAGAAAAAATTGAGAGTTAGAGATTTTGTGCCATTAAATTACTGACAATGTGGTTCACTGTGTTATACATACATGATAAATTAGAATATTGATGGAACAATACTAAGGTAATAAACACTGAGGATGTATGATGATTGAAAAACTTGAATAATGTACACTACATCAATGAAATATGATTATGGATTCCACATTAGGTGAATTATTATGTATTCATGAGAAATAATAACCCTTAAATGATCAATATAGATGACTCATAATATTATAAATGGTATATAACATCTGTTATTATAGAACCGGCATAAAAATTTTACCTTTTTTACATTGGTTATATGACTAATGATGATAAAACGTAACCTCTTAATGTTATTTTTTCTATAAAAGATGTGGAATATACTCTTTATCATGTTTGTTATATAATAAACCATGCGATAAAGAAATATATCCTTATTTTTCATGTTTCTTATATAATATATGATTTATTAAAAAAGAACATACCTTTTTAACTTTAGTTAAAAATAACTGATGTGAGAACATATAGGTGATAAAAAAATTTCTTTTACTGGTGACATATCCCTTGTGTAGTATATATAATATAGAGAATCATTCTCATTGATTAATGGAAATACCACTAAGAGTATATTATAATAATTATTATGAAAATAAACATTACATTTTGTTGAGAAATTTTTAAAAATAAATATTCATAAATTATTTGGAATTTTTAAAATTGAATATACTCTTGGAAAATTCAATAAAAAAATGGTTTGATGCCAGGAAAATATATTCATGATTTAAATTTTGAAGATGAATATTATTTTAAAATATTTTATAATGTGATTGAAAATTTACCCATTAGTAAAAAATTATCAAATATAATTTTAAAACATTATATTATTTTGTCAAATTATGTATAAAATATCATTAAAATATCATATATGTTCATAAAAATTTTGAACACTTATTATAAATATTTTAAATTTAAGAGAATGATAATTTATCTCAATGAAAGATACAAGATCAATATAACTTATAAATAACATTATCCATATTTGTTAAAAAATTACGAATGGAAATAGAAATTAGTAATGTGAAAAAAATCACGACCAGTACATAAGATAGAGATTTTTTTATGAAAGTAATATAATATTATTTCCTCCAAAGGAACCCAGAACATTAAAAATCCCAAAATAATATATATATTGTAATATAAAACCTTCATATATTTGCTACTCATAAATGGTAATCCCAATGAATGAATAAATTAAAATGATACTTTAAATTTTATGAAAAATTGAGATTCATGATATAACATGTTAGAGGGGTAGTATATATACTTCATAAAATATGTCAGGAGCATTACATTACATATTTGACAAGAAATAATTTTATGAGGATAAACCCTTATAATTATCATAACATTGATGAAAGAATTACCCCATGAATAATTTATTAGTATCTAATGCATATCTAAAAAAAAGGTAAAAATAAAATGTAAATTATCTTAGAATATCAATGATAATGAATAAGTAATATAACCAAATAAAAAGAAATTAATATACGAAATTCTTTACCTAATTATAATTTTGAAGTCAAACCCCCCTTGGATGAAATAATTCATATTGAAAGTTAAAATACCCATATTAATATATGAATCATGGTATAAATTATTAATGTAATGTATATAAACAATATATAATATATTAGGTTCATAAAATTAAAATGATCGTCAATAAAGAGAAACTGAGATAATATCCCCTACTCGATTGGTAATATATGGATCAAAACATCATGAAAGGGAGAACATACAATGGATTCAATAATCCCATTAATTTTAACGAAATAAATCATAAAATTAATTCATGTGTATTATATACCCAAAACAATAAAAATTTGGTCAATTTGTTATATGTCTCACAAAAATATAATGTGAGATGAGAATCCATTACATTGAGCTCATCCCTTTCATATCTTTCCTTTTACACTATTTTAATGAGATTATATAATTTATTTTACATATTATAAAAATTTTCTGGGTTTTATAAATATTGATTAAATCATTTATTTTATATCATATTAATTACATTTTTAAATGAATAATAAATTAAGATATAATTGAGAGTTTCGAGGTGGTGACCTCCATTACTTAAAAGGTATTTTGGTATGTTGACCATGGACAAATAGGACATTTTTTGAAAATATATATAATAAGAACAATAATATATTTATCATTTTAATACATAATTAATACTTCAAAAACGAATCATGATATATGTTTAGGAAAAATGATCTTTTCTATGATCACCGAGATGGTAGGCCTTATGTATGCATGAGTAACCATTCAATTTTTCAATCATAATTATGCAATGACGATAAGTAAAATTTCATATTTTTATACTAATAATCATATAGTAAATACAATAATAATTCAATAGATATACTTATAAATATATCCCATGTGTTTTTGTGATGAGAATATAATCACATCACTTCACGAAGGTTGTAGTCCACACATACACATGACCAAAATTATCAATTTTTGTGTAAAAATGAAAATGTTATATAAGTTTTTTATTATAATTAATGCAATTTATCCTTGTTACCTTTCATGAACAAATATTAAAAAAAATAATCACGTGGCTTTTTGAGGTGATAGTCGACCAAATATATGAGCGATGTAATCAAATCATAAATAGAATCGAAAATAAGAAGGTATATGTAATATAATGACTCCATAAGAATAAATTTCCCAAAAAAATATCTTATATATACTGTAAGAACCCAGAACTTCTTTTTAGGTATGTTTTCCTATTCTGGTTATTTTTGAGGAAAAGAGGTTTTTCTGGAAATTTTCCAAGTACACGCCATGTAATTTTTGATGTCACGAACCAACCCAGGTCGACCCCGAACCGGTCACCCGAGTCGGTCCGCGGCATGGCCCGAGAGGTGTTCTCGATCCTCCCGGGCTAGCGACAAGCACCAGTGCATCACAGAGTACACGTGGGAATTATTTCTCCCAATAAAATTTATTAAGAAGTAGAAATAAAGAAACGACAATAAAATAAAACATCCAAAAACATAACTAACCTGACCTCGAACCAAACTCCGTGCGACCCCGAGAGTCGATCGTCAAACTACAACCAACTCTCGTCCACGGTGAGCATGCTCGAGTCAAACCTGCAACAGAAACTAAAACAAGAAAACACTATAAGCGTGAGTATTAAAACTCAGTAGGCTAGCCCGATAAATCTATTCCCAAAGCACTACCATTAAAAGAAGAATTTTCCAACTTCTAGTTTGAACTACATTATAGAAAATATAGGTTTTCACACACACACACACTTTCCATTTTGAAAACAAGTAACAATCCATTTCCCTTTTTAATTTAGAACAAGTTTAATGTTGAAATAAACATGTGAATTGCATTTTTAAACATTTTGTGAACAATTTAAAAAAAATCCAAACTTTAGTTGTTAGTCAAAAGGAGAATCACACACAACACACCCTAAGGGAAATGGGAAAAAGTGGCACACAAGGGGCGGCATCCAAACTCGACCTATTAATCGTCTGCCAAATAAAATAGACACTAAAAGAGACATGGGTCGAACCTAGGAGATCGTGAACAAACCAGAACTTACTATACATGTGACTCATCCTGAAGGCATGCCCTAACTCGATGAGGTCATAACGCCCTAACGCTCGCTATAGCCCTACCTGGCCTAACCGAGGGACCCAATCCCCTAGCGGCTCCAACCACACTAAGGGACACTAGCCAGTACATAATCTAAACTAGTGCAGCAATCGTTCTTAGAGAATTCACTCACTATGCCAGGTTCCCATGTCAACACAAGCACTAAAAAGAGGGGTGAATCAACAATGTAAAACTATTCACGATGCACAAGCATCACATACTCAGATCACCTAGTCAGCAAACACAAAAGATCACTCCAAAGAGACTTTTCAAAACATTAATTTCATTAAAAGTACCAAACGGGCCTCTTGCACTTATTCAATACCAAATCAATTCTAAAAGAAGGATCAGACGTCGTCACATTTAAAACCAGAAAACACATTTAAAATATCATTTAGGTAAACCAAATCACCATTTTAATTCTAAAGCGCAAACATAAGGGCCAAAGGGGAATTTTCACTATTATACAACAACTAATCATGAAAAAGCATTCAGTACAATGCAAAGAAAGAAGTAGTTCCAATTCCAGCAATATAACTACTCTAAAAATAATATTTTAATACTACTTCCAATTTGATGAAAATTTAATAAATGACAAGAAATAAGTAATTTCTAAATTCAAAGGCAAGTGCAGTGGGAACCTACCTCAACTCGCAACCCAATCAGAACGACGCGACACGCCTCGCACTAGCGAACAAGAAACCCATGTCGACAGTTCCGATATCACAGGATTACCTCGCCAGCACGCTACAACAAAAGTAAAACATATAAAAACACATAAACACTGAATTAAAATAACTCTAATGAATAAACAATGATAAACCATCCTGGCGCATTTTCAAAACATAATTTGCAGCATCTGCATTATTTACTAAATCGCCTCAATGTTTATAAAACAATTCTAAAGAATAACATATAGAAAACCACTCTTCACACACACGCGTCATTTTGAGACAATTCACACACCAAAGTACCCCCAAAACAAAATCTTCACCTCATTTATAAGTCAACAAATCATTAAAACATTTTATAGAACAATTATAAGTAACAATGGGAGACTTTCATACCAAGAACACGCCCAGAGACAACTTCAACAATCAAACGCACACCAAAACACTATTTAAACCCAAACGCACACCCAAACTCAATCAAAAACCTTTTTTAAATCCAATGCACGACAAAACCAATTAGAAACATCTTTCGTACCATTCACTCATTTTATAAAATCACATACACAATTAATAAAGTATATTCAAGGAATATAATAAATATAATCACTTAAAATAAAACCCATTTCTTTTTAGAAAACCAACTTCAAGCCACACACGCCACAAATCCATTTCAAATCATTCTCCACACCACCTACATATTTTATCAAACACCTTGAACCCTTTATAAAACTCAATTAAGAGACCCACCATGGGTTTGAATATCATACACAACCCATATCCTTTTAAAAACCACTTTTCAACACATGAACACCTTAAGACCTTTCAAAAACACATTTCACACCTCATTTATAATCCATAGCACGCAACCAAGATGCAAAACAAGAATATTAAAATCATTAAATAATGTCATGGATAACTATTTAATCTTCAAGGAAAGTGCAATTTTAAATAAATCAATGTATTTCTAAATTTAAATGGGAAACACAATGGGATCCTACCTCAATCGTCGATGGACTTCCCGAAACTAGTTTGTAACCTCATTCGCATGATGATTACATCGGAGGGGAGTTGCACGACCGAGAAAGGGTCGGCCGAAGGAGGTTTTATGACAGGGGAAGGGTCTTCCAAAGTGGGGCGGCGATGGCAATGCCATGCCATCCTAGAGTAGGCGACGTCGGAGGTTGCAGCAACTGGTGGCGGCGGAAGGTCGGCCGGCAAGGGGGAAGGCGGTGCCTGCTCGTGACAGGAGGAACCCGGGGGGGAGGGGGGGCTGCGCTGCACAAGGGAGAGATGGTGTTAGGCCAATTTATGGTGGGTGAATTGCCAGTGTGGGGTTGTGGTTGGCTGCAAAATAAAAGGTGGAGAAGAAAAGGGAGGTTCGCACCGTGATGGAGACGGGAAGAGGCCGGACGTCGGAGGTATCCGGCGGAGGGAGGAGGTGCGGCGGCCGGAGGCTGGGACAGGAGGGCGTGCGGGAGAGGAAAGGGCCAACATGGGTGGCTGGGACCGGCGGTTGCAGGAGGCGGGTCGAGGGAGTCCGGCGAGAGGGAGAGGGAAGGCGGTGGCAGGCTGGCGATGGGAGAGCAGGAGGGTGGCGGTGGCAGGCCAACGACGAGGATAGCAGGTGGGTGGCGGCGGCTCGCGCGTAGCAAGGGAATGGGAGAGGCGCGACGGGAAAGGGAAGAGGGAGGTAGGGTTAGAAAAGAAAGGAAAAAATAAGGAAATAAATAAAATGAAAATAAAGAAAATAAATAAAAGAAAATAAGAGAAATTAATAAGAGAAAATAAATAAAAACCCAAAATACATAAGTAAATAAATAAATTTATTAGTAATTATTATTATTATTAAAAAACTTCTTTAATCCTAATAACAAAAATAATAATAAACGGACATAAATAATCAAAATAAAACGACACCCTCATCTAAATAGATATTTATGTATACATATATAAACATATATAACAAGTATATAAACATATATAATCATTTATTTAAACATATATATATATATATAACATATATATAAACATATATAAACACATACATATATATATAAACACTTATATGTAAACATTTATTATGAACACATATACATATATATATTTATTATATATATATGAACATATATGAACATATATAAACATATATAAACATATATAAACATATAAACATATAAACACATACAAACATATTTACACATAAACATATATAGAATATAACATATAACCTTACAGCATATAAGCATATAAAACATGTGTATATATTACATAAGAAAATATAACATATATGTATCAACACATATAAACCTATATACATATATATATATATTTATTTATTAATTCGCTAAACCAAATAATCTAATTAATATTAAAATTAGATGACCGCGCATCATTTGCGCACCGTATGGTTCCAAGAGGACTGCAAGCAGGCCACTCGTCTTAGACTTAAGGAATTCGCACACTATCGCAAACCATAAACTCATCCCAAAAATAAAAACATAGACCGAAACTCGCCTGCACACAAGGAAAAACACCCGACGTTAATATAAATAAAATAAATTAAGTAAATAACTAAAAACAGGTGTGACAATTCTCCCCACCATAAAGCTTTCCGCCCCTGGAAAGCCATAACAAGATCAAAATCCCAAATGAAAACCGACATCACTTTACAATTTAAAGAAATATGCAAAATAACGAAAACAAAGCTATCGCGGAACACTCCCAAAAAGGGGAGAGATAAACTAAAAGAACTCATGTAATAGGAATGGATTACCTGCTAAGTGTCGCCCGCCTCCAAAAGTGTGACCACTTCCAGTTGGTCGCTTTAAAGGACAAATAACTTTAAAAATTGCAAAATGAGGCCCAACATACACACACCATAACACCATTCAACCGAACTCAAACAATTTCTTCATCCTCAATTCAACCTTACAACACAACATCTGGAACAACGCCAATAAAAACACGACGACTATTTTTAAACCAACAAACTGGTCAAAACCACATCCAATGCATATCTCTTAAAACCTTACTCAAATCTGACACTAGAAATCTCACGCCACAACTCTTTACCAAAAGAAGAATATAGAATTTGGTGACTCCATATAAGACCAACCACAACCCAACCAAAACCCAGAACGAGACTGGGAGATTGACACGGGAAGTCCGAACGGACTCCCCACCATAAGAAACAAGCTAAATTGAATTTTGCGAGACCCGTGATGGTTATTTCCACCACGAGTGTCATGTAAGTTCCCCGAATAGGACCAGAACGCCATCACTTGTGACAAAATTCATGATCACCAGAATTTTCAACATGGGGAGGTCGAATGGACTCCCCACCATAAAGCTTTCGAGAAGAGAAGAATAGGAGGACCTCCCGGCATTATCACCAGCCATCACTGCCCACGGGTGGTAGGGGGGGCCCTGTCCAACACACCACCCCCACCCGGAAAGCATAAAGCGAGCAGCTCTTAATAAATGAGAGCAACGACATGACCATGAAGTTATTACACATAAACTAGTCATAATGAGGAAAATGATTCCGACTACGTGCACTTACGGAGAACAACACCATGTCGCAAGACTTCACCTTTCGTTGGAGTTCCCCCGACTACGCGCTAGCTTCTCTCCGATGCCTATGGCTAGAGCTCTGATGAATGAAGCATCTTCCGGCTTCGAAGTCAGGTTTATGAAACCCCAAAAGCATGACACATGAACCAGAATTTTTAACAATCACACATCCATAAGATCAAAGGTTTAAAAGAGTTCAACCACAACCATTCTTTCGACTGAAAGAGAAGAACACCACAAAACAGTACAGGTAACGACTACTACATCAATGAAGCATCACGAAAAAGGAAAACATCAAGCTCATCCACCAACATCTCCCTACTCTTGTTGATGGGCTGAAGTGACCTTCGACGATCCAGGTCAGGCTTTAGCGCGCTTCTTGGAAACACCTCGGCAAAATCGCTTCAAGTGACCTAGACGTCCACAGGTGTGGCAGGGTCTTGGAGCACATGGACATGTTGGCATTTTGTGACCCTGTCTACCACACTTGTGACAGATCACAACATTGCGATGTGAAGAAGATGACTGAAGGTCTAAAGGCCTCTTGATTCCTCTACCAGCACCACCAGCATCAGGTCGCTTCTTACACTTCATACGAGCATCATCTGAAATGCTTCCCAGAGCTGGAGGATTCGCCACCTCAAGTCCTCCTACTAGCTCAGCTTCAGCAAGAAAGGCTTGCTCGTCAACATCCGAGAAGGTGGTTAGGTTGAGCTCTTCCACTCTCGATCGCAGCTCAGGTCGTAGTCCAGACTCAAATTTTCGAGCCTTCCCGGGATCATTCGCAACAAAACCACTGATCATACGGAACTAGGTCCACAAAATGTCGATAGAACTCCAGTACCGATTCAACGCCCTGCTGGAGACAACACAAATCCATCCTCTTCCTCAGCTTCGTCAACTCATAGAAGTGTTGTTGGATGAACAATGACTTGAAAAAATACCATGTCAAATCTTCCCCAGGCTTGTTCCGAGACGTGGAATTCCACCATTTCCAGGTTAGACCTTCAAGCATGAAGGTAGCCAACTTCACCTTTAATGACTCAGGTAGACCAATGGAATTGAACTTCCTCTCAATCTTCTGCAACCACTCCTCTGCCTCAAGTGGCCCTGCTTGTCCATAAAAGAGAGGAGGGTTCAACTTCCGGAACTCCAAAACATAATTGACGGGCTGACCAACTGGAGGATTAACTGAGGATGGACCACCTGAAGCTGCACATTGAGAATCCATCGATCCTTTGTGGGGGAAAACACTACGGAACAAAGAAACAAGGAACTTGATCAAAACATAACCAATACCATTTGAAATTCAACATTACTCAATGAGTTTCAAAATGAAGGAAAAACCCATTCACTAAAGGGGAAACTAGTAATGATGGGTGACTCGACCATATGGTTGGCGGCCATACGTCAGCCATACCATCATCACTGAGAGCATTTTAGGGTGAAATCTCCGGCTCCACAAGGCTTTCCAGGCCCTGTGAGCTCACGAAGATACTTTCCCAACTCCCTTTTCATTTCCCAACATAAAACAATCCAGAAGACCCAAAACACACTAACAACCTGGACATCTTATGGTAACTTGAGGTTCAGAACAAGCAAGGGTTCATGACGTCCTTCCCGTTCCAACGCCTCGAGTCCGAGCAACTTCACTCCCTTTACCATGACAACTCCAAATAGAAATGGGAGCTCTGAAAAACAAGGTCTGCTCAGGAGCCAACCTGCCCCTCTGATACCATTTTTTCACGAACCAACCCGGGTCGACCCCGAACTGGTCACCCGAGTCGGTCTGCGGCATGGCCCGAGAGGCGTTCCCAATCCTCTCGGGCTGGTGACAAGCACCAGGGCAGCACAGAGTACACGTGGGAATGATTTCGCCCAATAAAATTTATTAAGAAGCGGAAATAAAGAAACGACAATAAAATAAAATAGCAAAAAACATAACTAACCTGACCTCGAACCAAACTCCTCGCGACCCTGAGAGTCGATCGTCAAACTAAAACCAACTCTCATCCACGGCGAGCAAGCTCGAGTCAAACCTACAACAAAAACTAAAACAAGAAAACACTATAGGCGTGAGTATTAAAACTCAGTAGTCTAGCCCGATAAATCTATTCCAAAATCACTACCATTAAAAGAAGAATTTTCCAACTTCTAGTTTGAACTACATTATAGAAAATATAGGTTTTCACACACACACACTTTCCATTCTGAAAACAAGTAACAGTCCATTGCCCTTTTTAATTTAGAACAAGTTTAATGTTGAAAGAAACATGTGAATTGCATTTTTAAACATTTTGTGAACAATTTTAAAAAAAATCCAAACTTTAGTTGTTAGTCAAAAGGAGAATCACACACAACACACCTTAAGGGCAATGGGAAAAAGTGGCACACAAGGGGAGGCATCCAAACTCGACCTCTTAATCGTCTGCCACATAAAATAGACACTAAAAGAGACATGGGTCGAACCTCGGAGATTGTGAACAAACCAGAACGTACTATACATGTGACTCATCCTAAAGGAATGCCCTAACTCGATGACGTCATAATGCCCTAACGCTCGGTATAGCCCTACCTAGCCTAACCGAGGGTCCCAATCCCCTAGCGGCTCCAACCACACTAAGGGCCACTAGCCAGTGCGTAATCTAAACTAGTGCAGCAATCGTTCTTAGAGAATTCACTCACTATGCCAGGTTCCCATGGCAACACAAGCACTAAAAAGAGGGTTGAATCAACAATGTAAAACTAGTCACGATTCACAAGCATCACATACTCAGCTCACCTAATCAACAAACACAAAAGATCACTCCAAAGAGACTTTTCAAAAAACTAATTTCATTAAAAGTACCAAATGGGCCTCATGTACTTATTCAATACCAAATCAATTCTAAAATAAGGATCAGACGTCGTCACATTTAAAACAAAAAAGCACATTTAAAATCTCATTTAGGTAAACCAAATCAACATTTTAATTCTGAAGCACAATCAAAAGGGCCAAAGGGGCATTTTCACTATTGCACAACAACTAATCATGAAAAATCTTTCGGTACAACGCAAAGAAAGAAGCAGTTCCAATTCCAACAATATAACTACTCTAAAAATAATATTTTAATACTAATTCCAATTTGATGAAAATTTAATAAATGACAAGAAATAAGTAAATTCTAAATTCAAAGGCAAGTGCAGTGGGAACCTACCTCAACTCGCTACCCAATCACAACGACGCGACACGCCTCGCACTAGCGAACAAGAAACGCATGTCGACAGTTCCGATATCACGGGATTACCTCTCCAGCGCGCTACAACAAAATTAAAACATTTAAAAACACATAATCACTGAATTAAAATAACTCTAATGAATAAACAATGAAAAACCATCCTGACGCTTTTTCAAAACATAATTTGCAGCATCTGCATTATTTACTAAACCGCCTCAAAGTTTATAAAACAATTCTAAAGAATAACATATAGAAAACCACTCTTCACACACACACACACGTCATTTTGAGACAATTCGCACACCAAAGTACCCCCAAAACACAATCTGCACCTCATTTATAAGTCAATAAATCATTTAAACATTTTATAAAACAATTATAAGTAACAATGGGAGACTTTCATACCAAGAACACGCCCAGAGACAACTTCAACAATCAAACGCACACCAAAACACTATTTAAACCCAAACGCACACCCAAGCTCAATCAAAAACCTCTTTTAAATCCAATGCACGAAAAAACCAATTAGAAACATCTTTCATACCATTCACTCATTTTATAAAATCACATACACAATTTATAAATTACATTCAAGGAGTATAATAAATAGAAACACTTAAAATACAACCCATTTCTTTTTAGAAAACCAACATCAAGCCACACACGCCACAAATCCATTTCAAATAATTCTCCACACCACCTACGCATTTTATCAAACACCTTCCACCCTTTATAAAACACAATTAAGAGACCCACCATGGGTTTGCATATCATACACAACCCATATCCTTTTAAAAACCACTTTTCAACACATGAACACCTTAATACCTTTCAAAAACACATTTCACACCACATTTATAATCCATAACACGCAACCAAGAAGCAAAACAAGTATATTAAAATAATTAAACAATGTCATGGATAACTATTTAATCTTCAAGGAAATTGCAATTTGAAATAAATCAATGTATTTCTAAATTTAAATGGGAAACACAAAGGGATACTACCTCAATCGTCGATGGACTTCCCGAAACCAGTGTGTAACCTCATTCACATGATGATTACACCGGAGGGGAGCTGTGCGACCGAGAAACGGTCGGCCGAAGGGGGTTTTATGACAGGGGAAGGGTCTGCCAAAGTGGGGCGGTGATGGTAATGCCACGCCAGCCTAGAGTAGATGACGTCGGAGGTTAGAGCAACTGGTGGTGGCGGCAGGTCAACCGGCAAGGGAGAAGGCGGTGCCTGCTCGCGACAGGAGGAACCCCGGGGGGGGGGGGGGGGGGGGTTGCGCTGCGCAAGGGAGAGATGGAGGGAGGCCAATTGCTGGTGGGTGAATTGCCAGTGCAGGATTGTGGTTGGCTGCAACATAAAATGTGGAGAAGAAAAGGGAGGGTCGCACCGTGATGGGGAGGGGAAGAGGCCAGACGTCGGAAGACGCCGGTGGAGGGAGGAGGTGCGGTGGCCGGAGGCTGGGACAGGAGGGCTTGCGGGAGAGGAGAGGGCCAGAAGGGGTGGCTGGGACCGGTGGTTGCAGTAGGCAGGCCGAGGGAGTCTGGCGAGAGGGAGAGGGAAGGCGGTGGCAGGCCGGCGATGGGAGAGCAGGAGGGTGGCGGTGGCAGGCCGGCGATGGGGAGAGCAGGTGGGTGGCGGCGCGTCGCGCGCAGCAAGGGAAGGGGAGAGGTGCGACGGGAAAGGGAAGAGGGAGGTAGGGTTAGAAAAGAAAGGAAAAAAAATAAATAAATAAAATGAAAAGAAAGAAAATAAATAAAAGAAAATAAGATAAAGTAATAAGAGAAAATAAATAAAAACCCAAAAATACATAAGTAAATAAATAAATTTAATTGTAATTATTATTATTATTACAAAACTTCTTTAATCCTAATAACAATAATAATAATAAAAGGTCATAAATAATAAAAATAAAACAACACCCTCATCTAAATAGATATTTATGTATACATATATAAACATGTATAACAAGTATATAAACATATATAATCATTTATTTAAACATATATATATATATATATATAACATACATATAAACATATATAAACACATACATATATTTATAAACACTTATATGTAAACATTTATTATGAACACATATACATATATATATGTATTATATATATATGAACATATATGAACATATATAAACATATATAAACATATATAAACATATATCAACATATAAGCATATAAACACATACAAACATATTTACACATAAACATATATAACATATAACATATAACCTTACAACATATAAGCATATAAAACATGTGTATATATTACATAAGCACATATAACATATATGTATCAACACATATAAACCTATATACATATATACATATATATATATATTAATTCGCTAAACCAACTAATCTAATTAATATTAAAATTAGATGATCGTGCGACATTTGCGCACTGTATGGTTCCAAGCGGACTGCAAGCAGGCCACACGTCTTATACTTAAGGAGTTCGCGCACTATCTCAAACCATAAACTCATCCCAAAAATAAAAACTTAGACCGAAACTTGCCCGCACACAAGCAAAAACACCCGACGTTAAGATAAATAAAATAAATTAAGTAAATAACTAAAAACAGGTGTGACATTTGAGTACACACCCTGTAATCAATTACCACAGGTAGTCATATGTTGGTAGTGTAGCAGCCATGCACACGGCCATGTGGGGGTGACCTAGAGGCCACCAAAAGCAGAGCTTGGAAACAGCTAGGACACATCCTGTACATCAAAATAAAACACCATGTACTTTACTTTTATCATTAAACACATAGGGGTCGCGTCTAATTTTTGGAAAGCTCTCCTTCATGGTCTCATTTGACAGAGAGCTCTGTACGGCCGCAGATCTTCAATGGACCGCACGAGCGAGCGTTCGTCCTCCGAATCGAACACCATCGGTAGCATTAGAATTCATTGGTGAGTTCTCACTTCTCCTAGAGCATCATCTTTTGCTTTCATTTCTTTGGTGAGTTATCATGGGTTGAAAATTTTATATATTTTCAATGATCTACGATGTTCTAAGGAAATTCCAGCCTCGACGTTCAAGTATATTGATCTATGAACACCAAGGTTGGTGGTTTGTGCCTTTCTGTTGAATGTATTTTAGTTTTATGTGAAAATTTCTTCAATACCAATGAAAATGGTATTGCGTGTTTACTAACATAGACCTATTGTTTGTATGTCATGCTTTAATGCTTGAGTAGATAATATTTGACTATGAATAGTGTGAATTGATGTGCTTTGGTTATGTTACCCATGCATGTTTTTCCTGTTTTGACATTTGGGTCTAGTTTTCCTGTAAGGCTGTTATTTACTTTCCCATCCCTAGTATTGTAGGATGGTGTGACTGTAGTTCAGTTATGTTGTTATGTTTTAGAATGTTATCCATGTAGTTCTTGAGGGTTACCTTGGGAGATACACTCTGCAACACTGGTTTGACTTACATAGGGTTGTTTGAACCTGTTGTATAAACCATTGGGAGAATGGAAGTAAGGGAATATCCAGAGTGTCTCTCCTAGTTATGATTCAAGACCACACGGGGAATTGACGATGAGTGCTTCCTCATAGAGTCTGTAGTTCCTCAATGTGGTCCATAGAGGGAATGTGACGTAAGTGCTTCACTAGAGTGCCTTTAATTGCGATACGAGACTATAGGGGGAATTGACGGTGAGTTCTTCCTTAGAGAGTCTATGATTAAGTTGAACCAGAGCGGTTAGAAAGAGTGTACATCCCAGAGGGTTCCTTGTACATGTTTGGTAGGACTAGAGGGGATAGGTTGTGGGTACTTCCCTGAGGGATACCTGTTTTAGTTTATCTACTTGGATATTTGTTGCGTGATATTAAAATTGTGCATTGTTTATGATTCAGTACCTTCCTATTTACTGTTTCCTGTAATTTTACCTTCCATATACTCATTGATAGTTAATCACAGATCTCGTGGTGTTTTACTACTAGGATTTGGTCTATCAACTTGATTGAGCCATGCTTTTGGATCCAACCAGATTATATTGTTGCAGGTATAGACAAAGAAAAGAACCCTTCTACTTCAGGTCCTCGACATGCTGTGGAGTTGGAGAACACGTGACCATTCTTAGGCATGCGGTGTTGTGGAGAAGATTACTTTTTTCTTTTGTACAAGGTTTAGTACTGTGTTTCAGCATTGTTCTTTGTTTCACTACATTCATAGACATATGTATCATGCATCATTTTATATTTGTGCTCCAGTTTATTCTATTAGTCATCCATAGTATATTTTTGTATGATATTATTACTACTTCCTCTCTTGTGTGTACTTTTTTACATCCACTATGTACTCTGCAAATGATGGAATAGTTTCTCCATTATCACACCCAAGGGCCTGGCTACTAGTCAGCAGCCTCTGGCATTTGGAAAAATGTGCTTGAGGTGATGTCACCAATCGGGTACGGGGCGCCTCTTCATGGATTCCAAAATCTGGATGTTACAATGTGGTATCAAAGGATTATTTTATCTTGACTTACTATTTGGAGCCTTTAGTCATGGATATGACAGAATAGGTACTTGGCAATAAACTGTGTCCATGAGTAGCTAACCTGTGTACAGGGAAAAGACAATATAGCTCATTTAATGCAATTTTTCTGGTTTTATAACTTCACCATTGATTTGATAAACAACATTTGGTGATTCACATGTTTTGTGTTATTACTATTAATGTTATTAATGTTCTATTTCTTAAAACCCTGATGGGATGAGAGTGTTCCATCTCATGCATCATATATGCACTTTCTAGAAATCACATGTCATGCATTATTTCAGTGCCATCTAGGATGCATTAGCAATTTCATGTTGTTTTGATAGATGTTGTGTAAAATATTCATGGTGTTGTGATAGTTACCTTGATAAAAATACATGTAGTTTGATATCATATTGGTTGTGTGATGTCTTCTTTGGATGAATGCCGAATTTTGGCTACTGAGGTGAGATGGGTCCCCATGGACCAGAATTCGGTGGATCATCGACTTGTTTATCATCTTTATAACTTGTATAAGAGGCCAAAATTTGATTCGCAATGATTATGGGCCCTCACAGATCAGAATTTTTCACATTTAATGTTCTTTTCAGTGTTTTTCAGTGATATAGAGTAGTTTCTAAGGCTTACTCTCTGGAAAAACCTAGAATACACCCCGTGTAGTTTTGACTACACGCCATGTGTTATTCTATTCGGGAAGAAACTGTTTTTCATCAGTACATGCCATGTACTTTATGTACACTCCGTGAAGTCTCTAACCGTGTCATAGGCCATGTGGGAAGAGACACGAGATATGGATATTCTTGTGGGAACATTATGTGTACCGGTTGTGCATGCCAGGTGTTGTTGACCCTGTGTTCTCCCATGTGACTAACGAAACATATGGATAAATCATTGTTTATACACATCGTGTTAGGCTTGAACACGTTGTGTAGTGTAATCATAGTAACCCGACCGTGTAGCTAACAACACGGGTCAGTGGACTCTCTTCGTACACATGTCGTGTCAACCAGGAACACATCGTGTAGTGTGAGCCATGTGTAAGGTAGTGTCACTAACAACGAGGGCCAAGTGAAGCTTGTTAAGTACATGTCGCGTCTTCTATTAACACGCCGTGTAGACTTGTCTTAGGAGAACATTATGGCTTAACCGTGTATAAGGACTTGTGAAGATAAAGAGGGTTCATATATACACCGTGTGTTAAGGAAAAACACTGTGTTTCTGGGGTGTTACACAATCTAGGGTTGAAAAAAGACATGCCCATGTAAATGACTTAAGGGAACACACTCTGTAGAGTATATACACATCATGTCGTCATGTTTAGTAAAACTTGAATGTTTTCTTCACCATGTTCCCTTATTAGACTTATATTTTTTAGTCTCTATTAATCCTGATCTATGGATTGCGTTTGACCTTGCAGAGTCATGCCACCGAGTATTCCTCTGGTTGTCTGCCATTTTACAGGGTAGTGATCAGACGCCTGATACGATTGATCAGGGACTTCTCGCCAATCCTCCTGTTGTACCAGTCTTGGCACCAGTATTTATACCTGATACCAGTGCTGATGCACAGTCATGGGAATGCTTCATGAGGATGATGTAGAATTTTTAAGTAGCATCGCCTCCTAAACTATCGATGGAAGATTTTACGTGAGTTTTCCAGGAGCAGCATCCTCCAACTTTCTCACGGTAAAGAGAAACGTAGGTTGCAGTGTCATGGATAAAATCCATGATAATGATCTTTGAGAATCTGGAGACACATCTAGAGAGGAGGGTCATGATTTCTATCTATATGTCACTGGACTTTACCATGAGGTGGTGGTATGTGATCTCACATGCGGGATGCCAGCATGTTATGGCGTGAGATGAGTTTCAGCACATCTTTTATAGTTACTTCTATCCGAAGACCCTAAGGGCTGATTTAGCCCTGGAGATTGTGAGACTAGATTAAGGTACTCTTTCTGTTTTAGAGTATTCTTTATTCTTTAACAAGATGCAAAACTTCATGCCTATTATAGGAGGTGATCATGTATTCTTGGAAAGGATGTGTGGGGATAGTTTAAGGCACAACATCCATTCCCATGTGAACATCTTCAGGTTTACCTCCATCACTTCTTTCATCATCCAGGATCTGATCACAGAGCGCAATCTAATGTATTCTGGAGTTGTGAGCCTCGACACCTTGGAATCTAGAGTTAGCGTCGCATCTACTAATCGTAGAAAGCGTGGCAGGGAGTCTTTGTGCGGTGATCCACGGAGTGAGACACATCTTCTGGTAGCCAGGTTCTCTGCTACAAGTGCGGAATGAGTGGGAATACAAGGCCACATTTCCTAAAAGTCCCAGTGGAGTGCCGATCATGCGGCAAGATTAGTCACCTTCAGCACTTCTATCAGATCTTCTCACCTAAAGCTGGTGACAGAGGTTCTTCTATGACTCCGCGTTCGAGGGAAGCACTCCCAGTTTCACACAAGTTTAGGAACTAGAGTTCTTCTGGCCGTTCAGGTATAGGTGGAGGTTGTGTTCGTGGTGGTCAGTTGCTGGTATTTTGGTGACATTAGAGTGGATCTACTCAGAGTGGCCCGACAGAGTCACAAGGCCATGGAGTAGGCCATACCATTGGAGTGGAGAAAACCAACCAAGAGTAGGTTTCTGGACCTTTTATAGTTCTATGTATGATCCTCGTTGCCTCAGTTTTATCTAAATATCTTTTTGATAAATGGGATTCCCATAGATTTATATCAAGTGATGTTGTGGAAAGCCCTGTGCTCTGCAACTTTTCATCTATCGATATTTTGACACTAGACACTCTATTGTTGACTAGAATGGATAGTGTACATCCGTGCAAGGAGTGCCCTCTAGAGGTTGGTAGGTGTCACTTCTTATGATATATTTATGTCCAAGATATGACAGGATATGATGTTATTCTTTTAATGAGCTGGCTAGTTACCTTCCAGACAGTCGTCGACCATTATTGTCACAGGGTGAGTTTTATATCACCATAGGGTGGATGTTTTCTTTATAGGGGAGAATGGGATGTCTAGGCGAGTAGAGAGGGACCCTAGCCTCATTGGCTAGGAAGAGTTACAACCTAGATTTTTAGTCTATATCTAGATGACAAGGGGACTTCACAGTTATAGTTTCCTCTAATGGGTGATCATTTCAGAGATTTCATTTCAGATGACCTTTAAGGTCCTCCACTGAAGCGTGAGGTAGACTTTTCTATTTATCTTGTGCTAGGAGCGGCCCTGATTTCAATTCCTCCTTATAGGATGGATACACGTGAGTTTCATGAGATCAAGAATTTGTTGGAGGATTTTCTTCCAAAGGGTTTCATTTGACCCATTACTTCTCCTTAGGGGTTGGCTGTCCTATTTGAGAAAAAGGGGGATGGTACCCTCGGGCTTTGTGTGGATTATCAGAAGCTGACCCAGTTGACAATCAAGAACCGATTTCTCTTGAATAGATTTTATGATTACTTTGATCATCTTCGAGGAGCCTGGGTGTTCTTAAAGATTGACTTGAGGTCCGGTTACCATCAGCTGCACGTTATAACTTTAGATATACCTTTTACAGCCTTTCTATGTAGGTATAGTCTATACGGGTATATGGTTATGCCGTTCGGTCTCACGAATACACCTATAGTTTTATGTCACTGATGAACCAAGTGTTCCATCCGTACATGGATTCCTTCGCGGGGGTTTTCATGGATGATATATCGGTGTACTCCCACACTCAAAATGATAATGCTACCAATATTGAGGTCATTCTGAGAACACATAGACCGCATTAGTTATATGATAATCTCTCAAAATGCCACTATTGGATGGATCAGATTCACTTTTTGGGTCAAGTTATCTCAGAGAAAAGAGTGTCAATAGACCCAGATAAATTGAGAGCATTAGTTTCTGGGGATCAACCAAAGAACGTCTTTTAGGTGTGGAGCTTTTTATGGTTGGCAAGATACTACAGATGTTTCATTGAAAACCTTTCACATTTAAAAGCACCACTGATTGGACTGACTAAGAAGTGTGTGAAGTTATTATGGTCAAATTATTGTGAGTCAGCCTTTTAGGAACTAAAATAGAGGTTGACATCAGCACCTATACTACTATTTTTAGAGTTAGGCTAGAGCTATATAGTTTGTTGTGATGCTTCAGGTATTGGGCATAGAGATATGAATATACAAGGGGTGGGGTCGTTGCGTATGAGTATTAGAAATTGTGACCACATGATAGGAACTACCATACACATGATATTCAGTTAGAAGCAGTTGTTCATGCCTTACGTTGTTGGAGACATTATCTTCTGGGAGAGAATTTGTTGGTTTTCACCGACCAGAAAAGTCTCATTTTCATATTCACTCCGCATGATATGTATTTGAGACAGTGACGATGGGTGGAGTACCATTAGTATTTTGACTTTGAGCATGTCTACACACCTGGGAAAGGAAAAGCAGTAGTTTCTGCATTGAGCAGGAGGGCTCAGATACAGGTAGTTCAAGAGGCCCGCAGTGAGTGGCAGCTTATGGCCCTGTTCTTTGAGATGCATTTGGAGGTGCACGACAGACAGGGGAAGATGTTTATACCTTCTATATCTGTTACATCTACTCTTCTTTATCAAGAGATAATGACGTAACTATCAGATTTAGAAGGCCTAGTCCTATGGTAGATCCTATCAGGAGAGGACCCTATTCCTAGATGGACCATAGGTGGGGATGGGATCTTGCGTTTCCAGGGGCGTGTTTGGGTTCCAGTAGATATACGCGAGGAGATGATGCAGTACTTTCATTCCTCTGTTTGGAAAGTTCATCTTGGCATCACCAAGATGTATTGTGATCTAAACCATCAGTATTGGTGGAAAGGTATGAAGAGAGATGTTACTGGTTTTGTCATGAAGTGTTCCACATGTCAGCAGTTGAAGGCATAAAATCAACGACCCACATGTCTTTTGAAATAGTTACCCATTCTCGAGTGGAAGTGGAATGATGTCTCCATGGATTTAATGACCGGGTTACCAAGGTCTCCTCGAGGGAATGATGTAGTTTGGGTTGTCATTGACAGAGTCATGAATGTTGATCACTTTTTTTCCGATGAAGAAGAAATTCAGTGTTGATGAGCTGGGACAGTTTTACATCAGAGAGATTGTATTTCTACATGGAGTTATACACTCCATCGTTTCTGGAAGTGATTCATGTTTACTTATCGGGTTTGGAAGGGGCTATAGAAAGCATTGGGTACATGGGTGATTTTAGGTACAACATACCTCCCTCAGACTGATTTCTAGTCCCATCATACGATTCAGGTTCTTGAGGACATGCTACGAGCATGCATCCAAGATTTTAGAGGTTCTTGGGAGTAGTATATACCTCTTACGGAGTTTTCCTACAGCAATAGTTTTCAACCAACTATTCAGATGGAACATTATGAGGCATTGTATGGTAGGCCATACCGATCACCCTTTTGTTGGCTGGAGGCTGGATAAGTTGCTTTTGCTGGGACCTTGTCTTGTTTAGGAGACCATAGAGTAAAAAGAGTTGATTCGGAAGAGGATGGCTACTGCATAGTCTCGACTGAAGTCTTATGCTGATCAACGGAGATGACCTCTGGTGTTTGAGGTTAGGGATTTTGTTTTCTAGTTTATCACACCGTGTTTGGGATAGAAAAGTATTATGTGATATGGTAAGATGTCACCAAGGTACGTTGGGCCGTTTGAGGTGTTGGAGAGAGTTGGGCCGGTAGACTATCAGTTGCAGTTACCTCAGAGGTACCCAGATATGAACGATGTATTCCACATTTCTCAGCTTCAAAATTAATTCTCAGACCCATATCAAGTTTTTATACCCGTGGAGGTTGAGTAGGAAGGGGATGCATCTTTCATAGAGAATCCTATCCGTATTGTCGATCGTAGTAAAAAGGTTTTTTGTGGCCGGTCAGTTCCTCTGGTATGGGTGATATGGAAGCATGGCCATGTAAAGAACGAGACTTGGGAGAGGGAGACTGATGTACGAGCATAGTTTCTAGAGTTTCTCAGGGTTTATTCTTCTATTACACCTTACTAGGGAAATTCAGGGACAAATTTCATTAATGGGGGAAGTTTGTAAGAACATGAATCTTCTGTTCATGTATATTTTCCTTTTCTGGTCGTTTTTTTAGTAAAATTGTTTTTTTTTCTAGAAATTTTAAAATTACACACCATGTACTTGGTTACCATAGGTAGACCTGTGCTGGCTGTGTAGTGGCCTTGCACACGGCCATGTGGGGTGGTGACATGGAGGCCGCCTAAAACGGAGTACGGAAACGGAGTGCACATGTCGTGTACTTCAAAAGTACACGCCATGTACTTTTATTCATTAACTGCATCAGGGTCACATCTAATCACCAGAAATATCTCTTTCTAGGTCATGTTTGAATGAGATCTCTGTAAGGCCGTAGATCTTCGATGAACCCCCGAGCGAGCATTCGTCCTCCAAATCGAACATTGTCAGTTGCGTTGGAATCTCATTAGTGATTTCTCTATTCTCCTAGAGAATCATATTATGATTTCTCCGCTTTCGTGAGTTATCATGGGTTGAATGTTTAATATGCTTTCATAGATCTGTGGAGGTATAAATCGATTCATTCCTCGAGGTTCAGTTGTATTGATTGCCCAATTCCAAGGTAGGAGGCTTGTGACTTTCTGTTGAAAGACATTGAGTTTTATATGAAAATTTTCCTAATGCCCATGAACGGGTTGTTGCGCATTTACCGTTTTAGACTTATTTTTTGTTATATATGCTTGTATGATTGAGTATATGATATTTGACTGTGAATATGGTGATTTTTTGTGCTTTGGTTGTGTTGTCCATGCATGTTTTTCATGTTTTGACCATTGGGTATAGTTTTCATGTTAGGCTTCTATTTACATTCCCATGCCATGAATTGTAGGATGGTGTGACTCTTGTTCTATTATGCTGTTATTCTTTAGATTCATAGACATGTAGTTCTCAAAGGTAACCTTGGCTTATACATGCTTCGACACTTGCTTGACTAAAAAAGGGCTGGGTGAACCTGATGTATAGACCATAGGAAGAATGGATGTAAAGTCTTATCCAGAGTGTCTCTCCTAGTTACGATGCGAGACCACAGGGGGAATTGACATTGGGTGCTTCCTCAGAGATATTTTAGTTCCTTGACATAGACCACATCAGTAATGTGATGGGTGTTCTTCCCTATAGTTCCTTTAGTTACGATAAAAGACTATAGGGCGAATTGATGGGGAGTGCTTCCTCATAGAGTCTATCCTTGAGCTAAACCAGAGTGGTTAGAAAGAGTATACTACCCAGAGGGTTTCTTGTACTTGTTTCGTAGGACCATAGGGGTTAGGCTATGGGTACTTCCTAGAGGGTTACCTATTTTTTTATCTTCTTGGTTAGTTGTTGATTGATATTGGTACTGTTCATTGTTTACTATTGAGAACCTTCATGTCTACTGTTTCCTATTCTTTTACCTGCCATATAATCAATGAATTTTAGGAAAAAATGTCTTGGTTGTTTTCTACTGGGATTTAGTCTCACATCCTATTTGGGCCATGCTTTTCGGGCCAAACAGATTATATTTTTGCAGGTATAGACAAAGGAAAGAGCCCTTCTACATTAGGAACTTGACATGCTGTTGAGTTGGAGAGAAAAAGACCAAGATTAGGCTGGAGATGCTATGGAGCTGATTAGTTTTTTCTTTTGTACTTGGTGTAGTACTATATTTCGTCATTGAGATTTGTTTCTCTAATTTCCTAGACATATGTATCATGCATTATTTTATATATGTGCTCCAGTTTATTCTATCAATCTTTGGCTGTGTATTTTTGAATGATATCATTACTGCTTTAACTCTTGTATGTATTTGTTTACTTCCACTATGTACTCTGCAAATGATGGCATAGTTTCCCCACAATGACACCCAAGGCCCTCACTACTAGTCGGCAGCCTCTGGTGTTATGGGAAATGCGTTTGAGGCCATCTGACCAACGGGGTACAGGGCTCCTCTGGGTGGCGTCTAGAACAAAGATGTTACGTATACATTAAATCAATTTTTATGACAAGGAACAATATTTTTTTTTGCAAAAAAATGAAATAGGTTCATGATTTGGTAGACTTATGTAATCACAAATGATGATTTTTTTATAATATATTATTGAATAGGAGAAGGATTTATTTTATAAAATTTACATAAAAAATATGAATTTAGGGAAGAGGTTTTGTTTATTATATACGGTTAATTTATGTATATTTTATAGATATGGATGAATAAATAAAACCAAAATCCACCCTCTTAATGAGGATACAGTTTCATTAGACAATTTCCAAGGATTATAGGATATGTTGAGGGAAGTATGTAATATATTTTTATAGGTACAAGCTAATATAAAGAGTATTAATGGTGAAAAAATTATTTTCATAGGTGGCCTCATTTAATAAGTGAGGTGAGGGGCACACTTGTAATTTTTGAAATGCATAAGGCGAAACCTCATTTTTTCTCATTCTAAAATGAATCGAAATAGACTATTTCATACAATTAGACATTATTGGGATAAAATATTTTCATAAAATTGGTGTTTGAAATTTTTATAGTTGATTTTACCACTTATATTATTAATATAACCCATAGTAAATCCATTTTATCATTAACTGCTTTAAAGTGTTTTTACTATTTTCACTATTCAATAAGGCCAAAAATTAATTTTCACTTATTATATAATATAAAAAATTCTCATTCCAAAAAAATTTAATTTATACTTCACATCAAACATAATATTCTTAAATAATTTTAGATAATAAAACCTCTCTTAAAATTTTTTAATTCACATTAAAATCCCACCGCTTAAAACCACAAAGGGGTTTATATTACATTGAACATATGATCATCCTTAATATAAAATACCTATAATGGTATATACTAAATTAATATAGAAATACATGAAAATAAAATAATCTCCAAAAATTTCTAATCCCTCTTATACTAATAAATAAATTACCCCAAACCCACACTCTTATATTCGGTGCGAAAATCATAAATATCACATTTGTGGCTTCATACTAATGATGGTGACCCAATTTTTATCATCGAAACAATACAATATCCAAAGGAATTCTTGGATAACTTATATTCCCCCAGAAATATTAGGTTTAGATTGTTATAGAATCAGGATGACCTATTACACAAAAAACTCAAGAAATGAATAGTGCATTTTATCACTACACCCAGCTTTTCATATTCCAATTCATTCCTTAAACATCTACCACAAGCAACATAATGTTATAAAATATTCTAGAGAAAATTCATTAAATCATCATTCTAAATATCATAGGTGATCGGAAATAGAATAAGGGTTTGATAAAAAGATTAGTAAGGGTAAAAATATACATTAACAATTGAAAATTATCAGTGGACATATAAAGATAATAATGTTTTCAAGACATAATAAATATAAAAGGGAAAACATAAGAATAATAAAACTTGATAATACTTGATTCATCAATGAAAAAACATGGTACAGTGATTTATCAAACCCAAGAGTCGCATGTATAAATAATCATAATCCTATTAATTTAAATATTGATCAAACAAATCATTTAAAACTCATATAATGCATTAGGAAAACATATTGGTATCATTGGAACATCATCGTCCGAACACATTTTTAACCAGTGTGAGGAATAGCTGGAGCCCATTTATATCCATTGTAGATACCCTCTACTAACTCCATCCATATTTCATCTTATGATAATAAAAATTACCCAAAGAATTTGAGGGATATATTGGATCTCCTAGCCTGTAATATTAATTGTCTCACCCAACACCATATTGGTGTACCCATCATATAAGCTATATCAATCTCACCAGGTGTTATTGAGGTGCACCCATTGTATAAGACGTATCAGTGTCACTCAATGACATATAGAGACACCAATGATTTAAGATATATCATGCTCACCAATGATCATGAATACAATCCAAGTGCTGGCCCCAAATAAAACATTACAAATATTTCAATTTTCAACAAAACAAAAATCATTATTCTTTTATTGCTTGAACCACCAGTGAAATGAAATGGGTTAGAAATCAAATATCATAAAGTATCTAGAAGAAAAATAATAAAGGTATCAATACCACATATACAGGTTATTGTGTATGTTACATTAATGGTTCTTGTCATTTATTAATGAGAATCCCATTATAAGTCCACTAAAAACATTTTTGTTGAAAACAACCTTTTCAATAAGAAAGTAACAATTAAAAAAAATATGAAAATAATTTAAAAATAATTTCTCATTTATTATTTACATGGAAATGTAAATGCTAATAATGTTTATTATGGAAGGAAATTCATTTCATAATTTTATTTTCAAAAAGAAATATTTTTTTCAATCGTTTTGTTAGGAGTGCCAAAATCGATTCATTTTGAAAATATTATGATATGTCATATTAATAAATTTTAAAATAATGTATAAGACATTATAAAATAGGTTTATTAAATAATTAATTTTTAGAATAATTTAGAAACTAAATTAATAAAAATATATATAGAAGAGAATGAAACCTGATCTAAAAGATAGATACGGGGTCAGTATCACATAAAAATAATTTTTATTGATATTTAATAAATAAATAAAAAAATAAATGGAAATTGAACAGGTGAACCAAAATCATAACTAGTGGATACAAATAATATTTGGATCAATTATATTATAAAATATACTTTCCTGTGAATGATTTTTGAACATAAATACTTTTCAACATTATAATTGTTCGAAGATAAGACAAGTGAAATAATACAACAAAAGGTTACTTTAAATATCATTAACATAAATAATACAACTGTATATCACTTAAAAATATCAATTTCTAAACATAAAAAATAATTTTTGTATATAATATATCATATGTCATAAAGAAGGCAATTTTAGAGGAGCAACCAATATAATGATCAAAATTCTGTGGTGAAAATTAATTAGTGAATCAATTTTTTCAATTAAATTTAAATCCACATAAAAAAGGAAAAACAAATTAATATAAAAAAGTTCATTAAACAATAAATTTTATAATATCAAAGTCAATAAAAATAAATATATCATTATTAGATGAAATTGAGTTGTGAAATTATTTTCCACTTGGTAAATATCAAGTCGTACCACCTTTGATGAAATTATTCATATTGAAAATTAGATTAATATTATTTATGATTCAATAATGATATGAAATGTAATAGGGGTTCTTTATACCCAGTATAAAATAAATTTAGTTCGTAACATTACAAATTGCTTCAATGAAGGGAAATTGAGATGAAGTCCCTTATTACATTTGTTATATTTGGATAAAAACCTAATTAATGTGAGAACCTAAAATTGATTCATTAAAAATTAATTTTTGTCAAGATAATACTAAAATAGATTTATGGTCTGTATATACACTTCCCCATAAATAACTGGTGAATATGGCTTATGTCGCACAGAAAAAAAACTGAGATGAGAAAGCATAACCTCATGTATAGACTACACATGTGTGGTCTTTTACTTCTATATACCATGTTTGTATCAATTAATTGATTTTTGAGATACTATAAAGGGTTAAAACATTGAATAAAATTATTTATTTTATTTATTATTAATAAATACAAATTAATACTTAATAAGTTAATCCCACATCGCCTATTTTGAGGACATTCATTTCGTTACTTCAAAACGACATCTATATGTTTACTGAGGGAAAATAAGTCATTTTATCAACATACATTGATTAATAATAATGAAATATAAATAATTTATACTATTAAACAATTATGTATGTTATAGAAAAATGAACTGTATATGATCACGGAGATCATAGTTCGAACGTACGCATACCTAACATTTATATTTTTAAATGATCACATTGGAAATTTGGTAAGTAATATTCTATGTAAAAAAGGATTATAATATCATAAATAAAATACTATATAATATAATATAATTACATATATCTCATCAATATGTTATTAAAATGAAACAATAATCACATCGCTCTATAGATATGATAGTCTTCACAAACGCATGAATGACATTATTATTATTAATGTAAGAAATAAATTGATAAAATATTCTTTCATAACGATAAATACATATTGATTATAAATATAATATCATTTATATCACATATATTATTATAATTAATCCTTAATATATTCTATATATTTATTTAGCGAAAAATAAATCAATTGCTTTGTTAGGTGGTAGTCTGTTGTACAGAGGAGCGACATTATCTTCCCCCCGTAGAATAGAAATCTAGAAGGAATATGTGGTGTAATTACTCAATAAGTATATAAATGTAAGAAAAATAATATATATACTATAGATACAACATTATCGAAAGATTATAGAGGTTATGAAGAAAGGATAATGACATCAATTCATGAGGTGGTAGTCCACCTCACACACGAATGATGATTTCATATCCCATTTGATTGGATAGTGGATGGATTTATGTTATTAAATTGACATAAAAACATATAATTATGTTAGAGATAATTTCTAATTATATTTTAATAATTTTACAATATTTTACTGAGTTTGGAGAAGAAATTATATGAATAATATTTTTTAAAGATAAAACCTCTTCACAGGACAACCTCCTTAGGTTAGCACCAGAAGCCTTATTTGGATGGATTTCGGATAAAAAAGTTATTATATTATTAGGGAAGGAATAAAGGAAGAAATAGTTTCAAGTATTTTTGAATCCTAATAAATTCTAATGTGTAAATATGAGAGAGGAGTGGGTGGCCTTTTAAAAGTGAGGTGAGTGACAGAATTGTAATTTTTTAAAAGAAAAATTTGTACCCGTGTTTTTCTCATAAATCATAAATAAATTGATCATTATTTATAATTAGACATTATATTGTCAAAATATATACATAAAATAAGAGGATGAAAAGTTTTTAATTCATTTTAATCCTTATCATTTTTGTTTGAACCCCATTAAATCTTATTTTTAATTTAACTCTGTTAATGTATTTTAACTATTTTCACAATAAAATATGAAAAAAATAAGTTTACCATAATAAATAATATAAAATTTGATTATTAAAAATATGGAATCCATTTTACCAAATTAAACTCTATAATTTTTTATAATTAATTTAATATTAATCCCATTAACATGATGAAATATAGGTATTTATGAAGTGTAATTTTCTAGAAAAATATGATTCTTTATTAACTAAATGACCATTAATAATCATCAAATGAATTGAAATTATTATTTATAGATATAAAATTTATAATATTTATTTAATTGAATCTTAATTATATGTTTTTAATTAATTAAAAAAATAGAAACACTATTCACTTTAAAATAGTATTCAAACAAATCTACTATTAGGCGCAAAAGTAAAAATATTCTAAAATCCAAAATAAAATGTATTGAAAATTAATTAATTAGATTATATATAACTCTTAAAATACATTAAAAAAATTGAAAACATAATTTTAAATTTTAATTATGTAGTTTATAGAAAATAAATGATATTTTTACAAAACATTTTTTTTCACAATTCACTGAAAAATCAATTTTTTATAAAAAATAAAAATAGTTTTCCCAAAATAAATATGATATGGTGATTTAAAATTTTAACTTAATTTTAAAAAATTAATCGTCTAAAATTTTTGATAGTGATTTTAAATTTATGATTCCAAAGGGAGACTAAAGAGCCTTTTAGAAAAATAGTGTTTTTTCAAAAAGAATTTTTTTTCATTAAATTGATTATTATTTTATTTAATAATCATTAGATAATTTTTGTATTTATTATACGAATTTTAAAAAAATATGATTTTCATAATTTTGTTCGACATAATCACAACCACAAATTTAACGGCTGTGATATAATTTTCATTCTTAAAATAATATAATTTTATTGACTACACTAGCTTGATGTCACATGTCTTTTATGCTATAGAGAAAAAGATCATTTTTTAAAATAAAATTGGATAATATTTTGAATTAGAAGCCAAATTTTTTAATATATAATATAATATATATTCATTATTTAATTTGATTATTATGGAAATTACATGACAATTATTGAAGGGTATTTAGTTGTTTCGTATAAAACATTTAAACATGTTAATATATTGGAAGTAATAATATGTAGTATATATTTATAATTATAAATAAGATGATAAAAATTTAAATTTTTCATTACAAATAATCCATTAAAATTTAAATAAATTATTTTATGGTATAATAAAAATCTACTAATCAATTTTTAAAAATACATTTTATGTTAAATATATTGATTATCAAAAATATGTATTTATTAATTAAAAAATTCAGAATTTATTTTAAAAAATAGATTAATAAAATTGACTTAATAGTAATGTAAATAAATAAATTCATAAAAAACAATCTTAAAGATTAGTAATCGACTATTCATCTCTATTGATTTATAAATTATTATCCAAAAAATGTTTTATTATATACTAGAGGGTTTTATTATAAAATAAAATTTCAATTATTTAGAGTAAAATTTTTAATGATTACATAATTTCATGAATAAAATAATTTACATTTATAGAAATATTATTAGCTTTTGGGAAATAAAAAAATTTATATTTTAAAGAGTAATTTTTCTAAAGAATTTTCTTATGTGTCTAATGTGTTTTCTTAATCAACTAACTGTAATTAATTAAAAATAAATTTGTAATAAAATATATTGAATACTTATTTATATAATAAATAATCATTTTATTAACTATTTTTAGTTTTCATGGAATATGAATATATTTATTTTATGCTAATAAAAATACTTTTAAAAAAAATTCATCTTCTTTACATTCATATATTAGCATTAATTTTTATTACATATAGAAATTGAATCAAAATACAATGGATTTAAAATTTCTAATCATCATATTCAAATAATGTAAAATTTTAAACTTTTTACCCTAAAGATAAGTTTTCATCTTTAAAATTGAGTATCCTTAGTGAAAGAAAAATGTGGAAAATGTGTTTAACTAAGGGGTAAAGGCCTAAAAATTAATGAATTTTTTTATAAATGATTATATTAGGGAACTATATCTATATACATATAATATAACAAATATTTATCCACTTTGGATCTACTTTCCATGAACAAATATGTCCATTTTTCATTAAGGAGTTAGTATATGGGAAAATGCCACTCAATGTCTCTTATAAATGGTCTTCTCTTCCACCCACTCCATCACACAACATTATTTTTGGTTTATCGTAATTCCCAAACAATATTCTCTCCTTGAAATTCATATCTCACTTAAAGATACTATAATCATTATAATATGTCAAAAATCTATTACTTCCAATAGATTTTCAAAGGGTATATTTATGTCTTATTTGTAAGTGTTATCCACTATATAATGATTCTTCTTTATATTCTTCATCCAACACATAGTTAGTATGATTTTATCTTTTAATAAAACATTTCATTTCTCTTTTATCTTTGATAAAATGACATTAAAAATATATAATAACATATTATTACTCATTCAATCATTATAACATGTTCTTTTGTGGGTTGGGATTACCACTAATATGATCAATTCCATACTGTTTAAATTATGAATCATTAAAATAACCAAAATAACTGTATAATTTTAAATTATTAAATATTTTATATGTTTTTTAATCCATTAATAAAAATATATGTGATTATAGTGATTAATTAAATGAATTCTTCTATTGAATCAAGATTCACAAAAAATGTACATTTTATCCATTCCATGAAAACTATCACCTTATGTTCCCAAAATCTATCATTTAAAACTTGTTATATTTTGAAACCATATGATAAATCCTAATAATGTTTTTGGGGGATTAAACCCTGATCAATGAGAATGTACTAGAACCACCATACAGAGCCTATATAGAATAACTATGATAATTAGCATTTGAATATTAAATTTAACATGGACTAACTAATAAATGTTTCATAAGAAATTATAAAGAAATGTAATAAAATAAATTAAATAAAAATATGTTTTTATATATATTAATAATAATCCAAAATTTACTATATTGTGTATAAGGGCACAACTGATTAAGAATGAATCCAAATGAAGGGGTTTTCTTATAATTTTATCTTCATTTATATATGCTTCACATTAAACACTTATTTTTTCCAAAGGTGTAAGTAAAAAAATGAAATTATATATTATTACATTTCTTACAATTAATGGTATTAAAAATCTATTTTTTATTCATTCTTTCAATGGGGTTCGATACAAATGTTACTAAATCCATAAATATTTCTTTCCAATGTTACATTAATTTCGACATTGTTTTTGTGTAAATTTTCATTAAATGAAATTTAAATTTTTTCTCTATAAAACACCTTATAATTATTTATCCTTTAGTTATTTCATAGATTTACATGTCTTATTTCCATTTAACAATATTTATTACAATTAAATCAAAATTATTATTGTTTGCGGAGTTGACCTTATCTATTCCTTTAGGTAGGGTATCCTTCCCTTCCATGTTAAATTTTCATTATTTTGTTTGAATAAATTCCTTATATATTCTAATTTTTTTATCATTTTCAATTTATTTTATATTTTTTAAAAATACTGTGAGAGTAATTTCATTTTAAAAATTTTCTCGTGTTTAATTTTATGTCACTACCTTTATAATGTGGGAAAATAATCTTTTGTTACACTTTTTTCCCAAATTATTTTTCTCACCATCGTATTTAGTTTTAATTATAATTATTTAATTAAATTTATTTAGTGTTTTCTATATTAATTTTCTTTCTAAATATTTTATAAAATATTTATATTGAAATAATAGTTATTAAAAACATATAATATGCTAATTATTATTTTTTAAATTAATTTTTTAATTATCATATAATGTTTACTTAATCTATCATAAAAACCTCTAATAGTTATTTTAATTCATTAAGGCTATTCTTCAATGATAATATCCATCTTCTTTTACTTTATTAATTTTGTTTACATATCGGGAAATTTTCAATAAACCCATTTAGTTCTCTGTGTAAAATTAATTCATGATGTTATTTTGAATATTTTCATGTTTAGGAGGAATACATAGATATGATTATTGATTATGTGACTGGTGGATTCATTATATCCCTCCAATCAATTGTGTAATAGATTTTATATAACAAAAATTGGATAGAACATTGGTTGTTAGCCTATGTTCATAAAGTTATGGGGAATATTTTGTTAGCCTATATACAGAAGGAGAAGGGATATAGGTGGTTATACCAAGTCCATTATGTTATAGGAAGTTTATTAGCCTAGTCTGTCAAGATTTTAATGACTTGGTTGTTACCCATTACATATGTTATAATTATTATGATTTTTCTTGATCCATATTCTTTTTTCATGAAACATACATATATCGTGTTCCCATGACTCATGATTATTTACTCATGTTTCTACATATCCTATTCCAGTATGAGATCACCAATAATTTACTTGTATTATCACAAGAAATAGCCTTAGACACGACTCCATGTATTCCCAATGGTTCCAAATAGTGGTGAGGGACTAAGTCATTCTTTGGGGAGACTATTCCCTCTGATCAGAGAGATAAAATAGAGATAATAAATAAAATCATAACGGACCCCAATTGTCAGAGAAAATGGAATAAAAGAAACAAAAATGTTATAATAATGGATGTGGAATCATACAATCGTACATAAAAAACTCAACCTTTTGGATGACTACATATACTAAATAATAAAAACAATACAATAAAATAAAATCTCATTAATCATCCACAAGGCTCTATTCATTAAATATTTCAATACCGTATAATTATTTTTAATCCCATTCCACTACATCACCTGTTCTTGGACCTCAAATGAAGAAAAAATCTTTTAGGAGCACAAAAAGTATCATGGTGTGAGAAACAAATCCTAGATTGGTCTCATGAAGTTCCCTAATATATGATATCATATATAGGTGTTTGAATGAGGTAAATAAATGGTGTAAATAAAAATTCATTTTTGTCCATCATGTTATTACCAGGAAACCACTACACAACATAATACATTCTTTGACCTACACCATAATCCACCTTATTCCATTATCTCACACACATGTTTGGGGTAATTGTGTGGAATAAAATACACAATAACCCCATGAATACATATTTTTATAAATATATAGAGTATAGTGTATTAATTAAATATTTCCTTGTCTGTACCCCATGAATTATGATAAGTTACTATTATATTTCCCTATAATGTATATAGCAATGAAGGCAACACTTATAGGACACAACCCTTTCCCATATAGTGAATGGTGCACAGAAAGTACCCAAACCTCAAATTTTAAAATAGTAGTCACAAAAAAATACCAAACTACCAAATAATGTTGAATAGAAAATGTAAAGTACCCATCCATCCTCCACATATAGAAGTTAGCGAACATAGTATATTCTGACCCATTTCCATTCAATGGAGGGTACACTAAATATACCAACACCTTTTCTTAGAGGAGAAAAAGAACTGAATAAATATCAACCTATTACTAATTATGAAAGGGATATATATATATATATATATATGTATGTATGAACTAACATTTGTCGAATTATTATTAATTTGATAATAATAATATCATAACCATTTAATTTGGAAAATAGTTCTAATCAATGATTTATTTTTATGTGTGTAATATATTTTTTTATTTTAATAAATTAATTTGATAACTACAAAATAATTATTATTAATAATAGTATTGATAATACATTTATACATAAAATTTATCTTTCTTATAAATATATTGTTACTTGGTATAGAATAATACTACGCCCATTAAAGGCATAAAAAATACTTTTACAAAAAAAATTGAGATAGGTATTGTTTTAGAAAAATAAATATTTAATAATTTTATAAATAAAATATAATAAAATTGTGTACATATCATGAATAATAATGTAAAATTTATATAATATGTGAAAATTTGTTTTCCAAAAAGAAATAATATTCCATGTTAAAATTTTATTTTCCATGGTGAAGGAAAAAATGATGTAAATGGGTTCCATTAAGTGGTAAATGCAAAACAATAGCAAGAAAAATAATCTCTAAATGATTATTTAGGGAAATTATAGTCCTCCACCATTATGAAACATTAACTATGATTCAAATTTGGATCCACTTTATATGATAAATTAATTTACTTATGCAGTAAGAAATGAGTATTTCCAAAAATATCACTCCAAATCACATATAAAAGGACCTATCCAATGAAAATTTAATTTCACGTGTTTCCTTCATTTTAAAACCTAATACCATACGATTTTATCTCTTAAAAACTATTGTCTCTTATTTTGGAACCTCTAACCATAAGAATGTGTCCTATTTCTCTCATTTCAATGAGGTTCTGTAGATAGAGGTTCAAGTATTGTACATAAGTTTTATCCTCTCTTTAATCATTTATTCATTTTATTCTCAATAAAAGTCTTGTTAATAATAATTTATAACCTTCATATTTTTTATATAATTATTTATCTTTAATAAATTAATATTTATACTATAATATGACTTGTTATTACTCATTCAATCATTATTATTCATTCTTTTTTGGGCTAGTTTTTTCACATACATGAAAACTGTTTTAACGATTGCATCATGAATGAGTAAGATAACATAAATAATGGTAATAATATGTGATAATAATTAATTTATGAAATTTTTATAATTTTAAAAGGTAATATATAAAATTAAACTCACTAATAAAATCAATTATTTTTATTGAATCAAACATCACAAAAAATATATTTTTAAGCATTGCACAAAAATCATCACCAAAAGTTATATGAATTGACTATCCGATACCAAAACTAAATAAAAAACATAAATTAATTAGTCATGAAATTTATGAAGGTGATAAACCCTTTATCCTGGACTGAATACTAGAAATACCTTATTGAGGCGAGAATATGACAAATGAATGAATGTAATTGTAACCCTCTCGCATGAATTACTGTGCTCAAACGACACAATATAAAACTGAAGGAATAGTGAAATGTTGTGGTTATCTCCCTCGATAAAAAAATTGAATCTATTGAGTTCTATTTTCATGAATGTAAAAATTATTCACAATGAAAAATTTATCTGGTGACACTACCCATGAAGATGAGATGTCCTCCAAGAATCCAAATGTCACCAAACATAGAGACCTGATCAATAAGTAAATATTAAATATTTTGTGTCTCGTTGATGGAGATAGAAAAAAATAATTCTTCAACGAATTATAAAGGGAACGAAGGGAAAACTAACCTCTATATTTACTTAAATATGGAGATAAAATCCTTGAGGAAAGACAGGATTTATCAAATCTCAATGTCCTTTTTTTACATGAACCACCTCTAAAATTTTACTCTCAAGTTGATAACTAAAAATGGTAACCCTTTACCGACATCAAAACACCTATAAATTGAAATCAATGAAGTTTTCTTAGGACATAATACAGAAAAATCACTCGGACCAGATGGATTCAGAAACTTATTCTTCCAATCCTATTGGGATATCATATTGAATGACATGAGTAAGGTTTTAAATAATTTCATTAAGCGTGGTTACTTTTTCTAAAGGCTTAAATAACCAAATTATATCCTCCATTCAAAATTTGAAAAATGGAGGGGAGATCAGTAAATTCTGGGCAGTGGATCTCTTCAATATAATTCACGGTGTTATTACAAAGATCCATTCCAATAGACTTGCTCGAGTATTGGACAAATTATATCCTTGAAAAAATGAGGATTTTTAAATGGAAGGATAATCAAATATTGTTTTTTCAATGCCTCGGAGTGTCTTAACCCCCATTATAATACCACCCAGGGTGGCAAGATTTCTTATAAATACGATATCAAAAATTCCTTTGACACAATGGACGAGAATTTTAAAGGCAACGTGTTACATAGTTATGGATTCATCATGTGGTTTAAAAATTGGATTATATATTTTATTAGATCTGTCCACATATCCATCCTTATTAATGGGTCCCTAGATGGGTACATCAATTGATACATTGTGGTAAGATAGGCATATCCTCCTTCAACTATTATATTTGATATTGTAGAGGATTATCTTAGAATACTTCTTCTTCACATGGTTGATATGTGAGAATTGATAACTATCAGAGTCTATAGAGGTATATCTTCTTCTTCCCATCTATTTTCTTCTAATGACATTATCATTTTTAAATAGGGGTATACGAGGAATATCAACAACATCAAAAATTCACTCTTACACTATGAAAGTGTTCCAGGACAATGGAATAATTGAAGTATGTATTTTATATACTTTGGAAACAATATACCCACCACAATAAAGAGATCTATTATTAATGAACTTTGAAGAAGAGACAGATACAACCCTTTTATTTATCGTTTAGTTCCCACATTATATAGAATGCTTTTTTACTCACATATTTCAAACACAGTTAGTCATGTTAGAAGGACTCTTGTATCATTAAATGGAAATAGATTCTCAATGAAAGAATATATTTTCGGTGTTAATATTGTGGTGGTATCAAAGCCTAAATACTCATTTATGGTTTATCTATGTCCCTATATAGTAATTAAATCCATTAAATATATGATGAAAAATTTGTTTTTGTGTGGAAATGTGCCGGAAAAGAACATTTTAAAAGCATATTTGAATTATTGTTGCATGCCTTAGGCTCTAGGTGCTACCAATACCCAGAATGTGAAACTCATTAACCAGTCTCGCGATGTTTAATTTATGTGGTAGTTAATAAATAATAAATCAACCTCCTTGGATTTCCTAGATCAATATTCCTTACAAATATTATCTTATGAAAATTGAAATTCATTGAGTCCCCTATATGGACTACTATGATACATATCATCCAAAAAATACACATACAATATCATTGGTTTGTCATCATAAATTCTTCTATGAACATCTTTCATGTCATCTGGACTAGAATACTCTTATTTATCCGGTTAGTTACTTAATTTTTTTTAATAATCCAGAATATCTCGATCGAAGGTCAATTGGCTAATATAGACTTTCTCCCTGACGATATCACCTCAATTATTGAAAGTCATTACATCATCATCTATGAAGATATTATCAAATCAGACCAGTCTCTAAATGGTCATATCAATTCTAATACATTTCATAACTACCTTCTTCTAGGATATCACTTTTAGATTTTAATATTAAAAAATGTGGCTTCCACATTGAAGGTTCTCCCTACTCCAGAATTTCTCGCTCAATAAAATTACATTTGATGAAAATATGCAATGAGTAGGTAATTCCTTATACTCCAAATCCACCCTTTTTCATCATCACCATAATGAAGTTAAACATATCTATTTATGTTGAAAACACATTTCATCACTATGGAGTACTGCCTTTGTTATCATTGATTTCATCCACCTCAAAATGGTTTTCTTGATCCCATTATACAAGATGGTTCCAAACCACTTAAATGTGGCTTGTTCGGAATTGCTTCACATCATATGGAGAGGTAGAAACAATTAAATTCACTCCCATGAAAGCCATAACATTAAACATGTTCTTGATAATATTATCATAGAAATATATAAGGTAAACTAGTTATTTGATGAATATTATAGCAATTCCATAAGGGATATTACTATTATAACATGCTTGAACAAATAATGGTAAATTCCCTAAAACATCTAGCACTCATAAAGTATTCTAGATTCCCCCCCTTTGTTGGCTGATTTAAATGCAATATTGATAGTGCCACATTGGGAAAGTAGTGTCCATTAGGATATTGGGTCATCTTCAGAAACCATAATAGTGATGTTGTGGAATTACATTGTAGTCGTTGTGGCCATGTCACTTCCTTAGAAGATGAAATGATGGTCTTCATAAGATTGGTTGACCTTGAATGTCAAATAAGTTGGAAAAACATATGGATTGAGTGAGACTCCACTTCCATATTTCATTCCATTATGATGGGAATTATTTATCTTTCATGAAACCTAATATAAAAATGGCTGAATTATCTTGAAAATAGTCAATTTATAAACTACATCATCCCTCATTTTTTTTGGGAAGCCAATTACCTTTCTTATGGTCATACAAATCCATATGTTTCTAAATAATGGTGTATATTCTCAATAAATCATCCATCTGATAGGTTTAAATCCATTCCCCAATAAAAATGTATAATTCCTTCATTCAATGTCATATAACAATTTTTTTTCCTACAAAAAGATCCTCTAATATCACCTTTATAAAAAAATTGATTTCCTGTGACTTTATTTCTATTAAATGAATTTATATTTTATTTCTATGTAAAATAAAATAACGTTTTCTCTCCATTGGTTATTGCTGGAGTTTACATGTATTCTTTCTATTTCAAATTCTTTTTGACAAATGGAGCCAAGATAGTATTTGTAAATACAACCAACAATATCTCTTCTTTTGAATGAGAATTGTTATCCTCCATGTTCATATTATTTTTTTTTAAAAATATCCTAAAATATATTTATATTATTAAAATATAATATTTAATACTTATATAAACATAATTTTTAAAATATTCAAGGCAATACCTTAATAATGTTTTCAGTACTGGTTATCTTATATAGACATTATTTTGAAAATTGTATCAGTAATATTTTTCAACGATTTATGTGGGAAAGTATTTTGCTTCCACCTTCATTAGATTCATTTGTAATGCTTCCATTACATATTTTAAAACATTTTCCTGATTATGTTTATTATATTTTTTCATTTATTTCATTTGAAATATTTATTATTAAAATTAGTAAGCATAATTTTTATTAATCTTAAGTGTACATTTATAATTATATTATAAATTTTTTTTAATTAATAATAATATATATTTACATTTTGTATTCTTCACTAGGAATATTTTTTAATGATATAATTCCAACACTTTCTGTGGATTTATTGTGATTCTGTTTTCTAAAAATGATCAAGGAAATGAGTTATTTACCACATTTTTAATAAGATATGATGAGATTATGAATTTTTTATTTTAATGTAGCAAAAACAAGTAATGTATTTTATTATGTGATGAGTTCATCCATTATAACCCTCGAATTATTAGTGTACTGTATTATATCTCATAAAATCATTGTGTGACATTAGTGGTTAGTCCAGCCCAAATTTTACATGGAGCAAGTGGTTCTTCCTGCTATAGAAGGTTATGGGATGTTGGCGGTTATCCATATCCATTATTGTATAAATTTACCATTCTTTATCCCTGAAATAAGCATAAACTTTTACGCTAATGTATTTACCAAATTATTTTTTATAATGTAAACCTATGTAATGTTCTACTGATTCATGATTATTATCTCTTATTTCCAAACACCTATGAATCATATTTTATATTAGGAAATAATCCTTATATAATGACTCAATTTTTATTATCTATGTTTTATTAGGTATTATTTTATTATTATATGTTCCCATACCTGTTTATTCATCATATTCTCACTGATGATCTTGATGTGATATTTCTTATGTTTTCATTTACTACCAATCTCGAATCACATTTTTATATGTTTTAATACCCTAGGTTATCAATATGATTATATCAGATGATATGTTTATAACAGGTTATAATGTGGTGATATTATAGAAACATTTCACAGTGTGGGGAAATAGGTTATATATAAATGTAATATCTAAAGACTCTAATCCTATTGGATATATGGATTTTTTTATTATGATTCAAATGACATGATAAATATAGACATGCAATATAACCATTACATACATAATAATTGGACACATGTCCATTGGATATATAATCATTGGATATATTTTCATTGCATATACCTATATATATTAGATACATTAAATTTGTTTAATTATTAATAAAAATTAAAATAATTTAATTCCCCCATAATAATGAAATTTGGAAGGAAATAGAAATATAATAATTAATTAAACCTCTATATTACCAAATTAGGAAATTTCATTTGTTACATATCATTATCATAATTTTTTTAAAACTTAATTTATATTTTTATAAAATTTAATGAAATAATATTAAACTGATAGATTGATAATATTTAATGTATAAATATTAAAAAATTATATTGATGTAATTGAAATAATTTAATGTTGAATGCCTATTTTTCGATGAATTTTTTCAAATATGTCATTTTTTAATTAATTGATTGGTTTTTATTATATATTCATTTTAAAAAAATTAATTTTATTTATATATATATATTCTAGAACATTTTAATCATATAATTATTATTACTTGATAAAGAGTTAGAATAAATTCTTTTCATTGGTTAAAATAATTTTTTTTAAATGTTTATGGGTTATTCACAATTATAATAGAATTTATTTTCATAATTATTATTATTTAAATAAAATAAAATGGGTTTCTCATTTGGATTCATCATGTAAAAATTATTATTATGATTAATCTAATTTTTTGGTATAAATATATTCTATCCAGGTGAAAAATGATTTTCCACGGTAGATGTAAAATGAGCAAAAAAATGGTTAAATAAGGGGTAAATACCTAAACTGTCATAAAATCTTATCCATGAATAAAAGGATAAGTTCCTAATTTTCCTCTAATCTTATTATATTCATTATGTTTTCACTTCAGATCTACATTCCATGTAAAAAATCATTCATTACACATTAAGGAATCAGTCTTTTTTTTAAAAAGTCTCTCATGATCACCTATTAAAGGACACAACCTCCACATAAATAAAACAAAACATATTTATATATTTTCTCTTGAATATAAACCCAATTTATATCCATAAAATTCATCTCTCATATTTTGAATCGTTATATCTCAATTATGTGAAAATCCATCATTTTTTATAGGCACATTAAGATAAGATCCACATTTTAAATGAATGTCTTATTCTCTCCAAATAATTCTAATTTGTTTTCATCATCCAACACATCATATATATAATTTACCTCATTTGTAAAATATTTTTTAATACATTAATCTTCTATGGAAGTGATATAATTATGATAGAATAACATGTTTATACTTAGTCATTCATTATATTGAATTTATATAATTGTCAGTTTACCTAATAAATAGATGATATTAAAAAATTTACATCATAAATGACTAATAAAAGATAATTAATGGTAATATTATGTTATAATTATTTTTCATAATGTATTAATAATTCAAGTGGGATTATATATCCATGAATATACACAAATAAATATAATTTTTTTGAATTTAAAAAGTTAATATATATGATATTCCTTTGTGATCCATAAAAACCATCACCATAAGTTACATGAAATAGTCACGGGACCCTATAAATATCTCATAAAAAATATACAATCTATATAAAAATTATGGAGGTGAGGAACCCATGATCAATAAGTAATGAAAAATACAACAAATCCAAATCATGGTATGAAAAACAAAAATGGTGACTATAACGAACCATACATTACATACATTGTTAATACTTCAAAATTGAAGTGTACTTATTACATAATATAAAAAAACCACGAAAGGACTGTATAGGTATAGTGTCTTTAGAAATTGGGAAACATAAAAAACTGGTTCATAAAGCATCTACATTGCCTCCCATTTATTTCATCATATCTAGAGTCCCTTTTTGGCATATTCTACTTAATAACCTTCTTCCTGACCTGGGTAAATTAAACATACAAAAGGGTGAGCTCAAATGCTCAGTAATGGTAAATAAAAGAAATATCAATCATGTAATATTCATAAGAACATATCTTTTGAAAATCTTAACCTGCAAAAGAGATCATAATTTCATAACATGGGATAAATCATAGTAGTGAAATGTAATCACAATAATCATAACATAAAACATGAAACTTTGTTTGCATTACACATAATCATAGTGAATCATTTCTTATTAGTCAAGACTCATTGCCAAGACTATCTTAGTGTACAAATTCCCTTTCTGAACCGATTTCACTCGCCGTTTCAGTCCTATTTCATTGAACTGGTATAACCTACCATTCCAGCCATGTCTATCTCATGAGATATAAAATCCTTACCTAATGCAATGGAGGGAGATATAGTTTCCAACCATCTCATAATGATACCATTATTATGTGTGCCAGAAAATCATAAATCATACATCATTTCATAACCCATGTAATAAAAATGGGAATCTTAAACATCGTGACATCATAAAACAATTCATATAAGATAAAGGAATTCATAAAAATAATTCCATCACAACATAATCAAATCAATGTAATAATAGGGATAGAAACAGAACCCTTTATTATCTTATTTGGAAAATAATTTTGATAAAACACTTGAACTCCATTCTTGAGAAAAATATCCTTTCTACATCAAAAAACACTTTTCCTTTCATAACATGTCATACAATTCTAAAATAAAAGAAGTTGATTAAAAATAAATTTGAAAACATGTAAAGGATTCTTCTTGGAAATAATGTTTTAAAAATTCATTCATGTCCTATAAGTTAAAAACGTTCTTCTCGTACTTTTGTCGAAAAAGTCAAAAAGTACCTCGTATGAAAAACGATAAAAGACTCCTTTCATATCTTTTACTATAAACTCATCAAAGGGTAAAAATGGATTTAACCAATTTTAGGTGGATGGAAGTAATATTACATATTGAGGATACATGGATTTGGATGATAAAATACACCCCAGTAAATACCAAAGTATAAACAATCTCGGTTAAAAATGAGATTGTGAAATTTCCCTTACCTTAGGTCCGTTTTGCTTCGTAAGTATCTAAAACTCCTGTATAATGATTTAAATAATGTTATTGACTTATTCTGGAATCATAATTATTTTTTATGATATCATATATGGTCATATTCTAAGCTTCTTAGTAGTAATATTTCATTGCTACTTGTTATTCGGGTGTTTATAACATTTTGTTCTTATGCGTGTTTTGTCGAATAAATTATTATTCTTCTCTTTAGGGTACAAATAACACATTTATAGAATGTTATTAGTGTCACATATATCATATTCATTCATTCAATTCATTTATATAATCATTATTCAATGAAGATCATGTAGAACGAGTCGCATGACATCGTGGAGACTATATTCTGTACGTACGCACGAGTGATGATATCGTTCCTATGATCGTGGAATTGTATTGGAGTGTATGTATACTATTTAAGAATAATTATAACTTTATAATAGTCATATATAGTCTTTATTTACACCATTATACCAATCCATGTAAGGTGGTGGTGGAAAATAGATTACACCATGGCGTGGAGACGGTATTCCGTACGTACGCACGCGTGATGATTTATTTTTCTGTAGGATGGATATATTGTGAAATAGGGTTGTTTCATACTTATAATAACATATCAGTATATGAGTGATACTGATTTTATTACATCATAATGATAAAAATAAATAATAAGAAGTGGAAGAAGAAATAAAGATGAAAGAATCGGTAACAGACATTACCTCTTCTTTGAAGTGCTTCTTTGAGACCTCCTTTTAGGGCACTAAAATGGGTCTTCGAAGAAGACCAGAACCTTTAGAATGTTTCTAGGGAAGTGGAGAGAAGAAATTGGCAGGGTTTGGTCGATCTTGAAAGCTCAATGTGGTGTGAGGAAGAGAGGGAGGAGGTGCTCTTTTATAAGGGAGGAGAGGGGCATCGTTGGAATAAGTAAAAATATTATTTTATTATAAAGTCATGTTCGGTTTTAAATAGCTCCAACTTGATTTATTTCGAGAATAAGGTGGGGATGGGTCGAAATCCCCTTATCGAATATAATTTAGACAAGTTTAGGTATCAATTTTAACCTCATCATTTAGATTTAACTTTAAGTTAGATAATTTAACTTTTACCGTGTCTTCTTGTTTTCTTATACTATAAGGTTAATAAACTTACTATATCAAGCCAAAAGAACCCCAAGTTGTTTATTATTAATATATATAACCTTTTCTACGTCATTTTTCCGAACCTTAGATTTTTAGGAATAAAATAATAATTAATAATATAATATTTGTTTTAAAAACTATTTTATGTCAATTTTGACACTATTTAGTAATTGATTTTTGTGAAAATCATAACAGAATGATTAGTTCGAACCAAGTTAATTAAATCAATACTAACATGTCATATTAACCTATAATATTAGTGTAATTCATAAAAAGTCTAGAATTACATTTATTTGGGTATTTATAACATCAATTATGTCAATATTTCATTAATAAGATAATTACTGCATCATCGTTGTGTCATAAATAAATTAAATTATTTAATGTTTAAAAATTACAAATAAAATACCATTATGTAGGAAATATTTTTATCTTTCTAATGAAAATTTATAGTCGAATTTATCTTATGTATAACCCCATATTAAAAATGATTTACTTATTAAACTTTGTTTTTTAACTATTTAACCCTTCTTTAAATAAATGAATAGTAAATGTCCTAATCTAATCCAAGTGGGCCTAAATGGTCATATTTTATTCCTAAGGTTGTTTTTGGTCGAATTAAACTTTTCCAATAGAATCAGGACATGTGTTAGGGTAATAATAATATCATTGATACCCTTAATTAGCCTATTTACTTTTAACTGTGGTAAATAAAATAAAAAAGTTGCTATTCACCAAAAATTATTTTCATCTCATTGAACCACATTTTAGACCTTGATATTAACCGTGTCTCTCAGATTTTCGAAATTCCACTCACAGAAGCGGTAAAATTATGTTTTATGAAAAATTCAGTTTTCTTAACTACCACTTAGTGGTTTCACTATTCATCAAAAATTGAAAGTTTTCAGAAAAATACCAAAATTTCACCCTAGTCTAATTTCGACATTCCGAATCCAAAAATGAAGACCATTTTGAAAAATAAAATTTTAAAAAGTGGTTATTACTATTCATAACAGCTAGTTTTAATAATATTTTAAATGTATATCGTTGTTTAGTGAATCTCAGTATTGTGTACGACGCAAGCTATCGAGGAAGGTCGCGATTGCGTGTAAAAAAAGACAAGATAGTGTTGTGTGTAGTAAAATATTCCTTTGATGATTTATATAAAACAAAATATTTCACATAAAAGTCTCGGGTGTTACATTCTACCCCCCTTAAAATGAATTTCTCCCTCGAAATTCGTCACTTTGTTACAAACAGATGAGGATACCTCTCCCTAATCATATCCTCAAGCTCTTATGTAGCTTCTTCTAATTGGTGGTTCCTCCATAAAACTTTCACCAATCGAGTGGTCTTGTTTCGTAGGACTTTTTCACTACGATCCAGAATCTCTATCGGTTGTTCTTCATAAGAAAGATCTAGCTCCATAGGTACAACTTCTGAGCTAAGTACATGTGAAGGATCAGGTATGTACTTTCTCAGGAGAGATACATGGAACACATCATGAACTTGAGAGAGATTCGTTGGAAGCGCCAATCGGTAAGCTTCCCTCCCAACACGATCTAGTATTTCAAAAGGACCGATATATCTAGGGCTCAACTTCCCCTTCTTTCCAAATCTCATGACCCTCTTCTAGGGAAATATTCGTAAAAACACATTATCACCCACTTCAAACTCTAGGTCTTTTCTTCGGTTGTCGGCATAACTTTTCTGTCGACTCTGAGATACTCTTATGTGTTGTTGAAAAGACCTGACCTTTTCTGTCATTTCATCAAAGAGATCAGGTCCTAATAGCTTTCTTTCCCCAACTTCATCCCAGCAAGTTGGAGTCCTGCATTTCTTTCCATAGAGAGCTTCATAAGGAGCCATCTGAATACTGGAGTGAAAGCTATTATTATAAGAAAATTCCACCAAAGGTAGGTGTTGATCCCAACCACCTTTTAAATCCATAGAGAAAGCTCTCAACATATCTTCTAGAGTTTGAATTGTTCTCTCAGACTGACTGTCTGTCTGAGGATGGTAAGCAGTGCTGAAACTAAACTCAGTATCCAGAGTATACTGAAGACTTCACCAGAACCTCGAGGTAAATCTCGGATCCCGCTCAGATATAATAGAAAGTGGTAATCCATGCAATCTTACCACTTCCTTTGCATATATCCTTGCAAGCTGATCCAGAGGGAAATCCTCTCTAATAGCAATGAAGTGTGCAGACTTTGTAAGACGATCAACTATGTCCCAGATAGCATTATTGCCTTTGGATGTTTTAGGAAGTCCTGTGACAATGTCCATAGTGATTTTTTCCCATTTCCATTCGGGTATGGGTAATGGTTGTAACATCCCCTTAGAATTTTGTCTCTTAGCTTTAACTTGCTGACAAACCAAGCATTGAGAGACATATTCAGCAACATCTCTTTTCATGCCATCCCACCAGAAGTACTCTTTCAGGTCCCTATACATCTTCGTGCTTCCAGGATGAATAGAGAATGAAGAACTATGAGCCTCATCCAGCAGATCCTTCTTTAATTTTGGGATGGGAGGAACACAAACCTGATTCCTGAACATTATTATCCCATCACAATCAAGGTTGAGTTTAGGAATATTTCTAATCTTCTTTTGTAACTCGACATCTTCATTCTGTGCCTCTTTAATCTTCACATGTATAGATGGTTGAACATTCATTTGAGAAAGATACGATTTTTCCCCTTCCATTATAATTCCAAGATCCATCCTTTGTAAATCCATAAATATTGGATCTTTTGTGATCCTCATTATGGATAAACTGGCATGGTCTTGTCGACTTAATGCATCTTCCACCTTGTTTGCTTTCCCAGGGTGGTAATGGATTGAGAAGTCATAATCCTTAATCAGCTCCAACCATCTTTTTTGACTCATATTCAGCTCCTTTTGTGTGAAAATATACTTTACACTTTTATGATCAGTATAAACGTCACACCTTTCTCCACAAAGATAATGCCTCCAAATCTTTAATGCAAGGATTACCGCAGCTAATTCCAAATAATGTGTTGGGTAATTTTGATCATGGATTTCCAACTATCGTGAGGCATAAGCTATCACCATATCATTTTTCATATGAACACACCCAATCCCTTCTTGGATGCATCACTGTAGATCACAAACCTTTCTTCACTACAAGGCAATGTGAGCACAGGTGCACTGGATAACCTTCTTTTCAAATCCTTGAAATTCTCTTCACATTATTCCGTCCAGACAAACATAACTCCTTTTCGAGTCAACTTGGTGAGTGGATTAGATAATCGTGAAAAATCATTCACAAAAAGTCGATAATATCCAGCCAAACCAAGAAAACTTCAGATCTCAGTTACTGTTGTTGGTCTCGACCATCTTTCGATAACCTCTGTTTTTCCTAGATCCACAGATATCCCCTCTTTTGAGATTATGTGACCCAAAAATGTAACTTTTTGAAGCCATAATTCACACTTGATAAATTTGGCATAAAGCTTCTCCTTTCTCAGGGTCTTCAATAAATTTCTCAAGTGATCTTCATGTTATTCCTTTCTCTTTGAATAGACAAGAATATCGTCTATAAAGACTACCAAAAATTGATCAAGATAGTATCTAAAGACTCTATTCATCAGATCCATGAAGATAGCAAGGGCATTAGTAAGACCAAATGGGATCACTATAAATTCATAGTGTCCATACATTGTACAGAAAGTCGTCTTTGGTATATCCTCCCTTTTGACCCATAATTGATGATACCCTGAATGAAGATCAATCTTGGAAAATTATTGAGATCTGCGTAGTTGGTCAAATAAGTCATCAATGCGTGGTAGAGGATATTTGTTCTTGATAGTGATCTTGTTAAGTTCTCGATAATCAATGCATACTCTCATTGATCCATATTTCTTCTTAACAAATAGAATAGGTGCTCCCCAAGGTGACACACTAGGGCCTATGAATACCTTATCAAGATTATCTTGGAGTTGATTCTTCAATTCTTGCAACTCAATTGGGGCCATTCTACAAGGTGTCTATGAAATAGGCAAAGCACCCGGTTCGAGTTCTATTGAGAACTCAACTTCACGATTTGGTGGAAGACCCGGTAATTCCTCCGTAAAGACATCGTCAAACTTCCGTACAATGGGTATATTCTTAATCGTGAGTTTCTCACCAACCATTTGAGATAAATAAACTTCATTTAGTGGAATCAAGACCCATAAGTTGGAAGGAATTTCCACAGGAAGGTTATGTTCATCCTTGCATCGATAGACGATCATAGATTGATCTGTAATATGAAATGTGACTTCCCTTCTTTGACAATTGATATGAGCTACATGTAGAGAAAGACAATCCATTCCAAGAATCACATCAAATTCCACTATAGGAAGGATCACAAGATTTGCAGGAAGAACATTTCCACAAACGTCAATCGGAGAAGAATTATAAACTTTTGATGCGACTATTGTGCCATTAGGTGTTGTCATAGCTAAGTCAACATCTAATTGTTGAGGTAATACGGTGATACCCTTAGAAAATTCTTCAGAAATAAAAGAGTGGGTGGATCAAGAATCAAATAAAACATTTTCTACTTTTGAGTGGATGGTAAGTGTACCTTTCACCACATCATTATCGTACTCCACATCGCTAATAGAAATTGCATGTGACTTTCCTTTGTATTTAGCCTTAAGAGTTTGTTGACGTCGACCATCATCATCAACCCTTGGATTAGGGCATTTATTAGCATAATGTCCCATATCCATTCACTTGAAACATAGAAGTGTAGTAGGTTCATTCTGTGTATCCCTTCCTTTGTTTGCATCATTAGATATCTTCTTCCCATCATCGCGGCATTCAAATGCCCGATGACCTTGCTTTCCACATTTGAAACATTTACTTGTCCCTTTAAGAAAACTCCCTCCATGTTTCCTTCCACACATTGAGCATAAGGGAAAGCTCATCTTTTTTTCAATGTGCTCTTTAGATTTTCCTTCGAATTCCATTTTCCACTTCTTATCAAACCCATATGACTGATGGGCTAATCCAATCTCCATCTCAACTTTGAGAGCACATCGAACAATTTCCTCATAGCTATTGAATTCCCTTATGTCTAAGGCCCTTCAAAGACTTGGTTTTAAGCCACTAAATAATCGATCGATCTTACTCTAAGGTTGGATAATAATACCAGAGGCGTACCTTGAAAGTCTTGTAAAATTTGCTTCATAAGTACCAACGGATTCATTATCCTTTTGCTTTAGTTCAAGAAAATCATTCTCCATCCTTGATCAGAGAATACGAGGGAAGTACTTATTGAAAAATAAGTTCATGAACTCGTCCCATTCCATGGACTCAATTTCAACCCTTTGCCTCATATTCTTAATAAGATTTCACCATTGATCAGCATCACCTTCCAAACTATACACTGCTAAGATGACTTTATCATGCTCAGAACATTGAAGAACTGAAAATATCTTTTCAGTAGTACTAATCCATTGTTCAGAAACTAATGGATCAGTTGACCTTCTGAATGAAGGTGGACGCTGTCTCATGAAGGATTCAACAGAATGTTGCTCCTTCCATTGCTCGTTTGGAAGTCTTGCATTATTCATAGCTTGAGAAAGTTGTGTGAGCATGGCTATAATATTTTTCATTCCAGCTCCCATAACGTTTGGTTGCTCAGAGGGAAAATCATTTCATTTCCCGTTTCATTCCATATTAACACGGTTTCTTCGGGTTCCAGCCATTTACTAAAACCAAGAAGAATAGTGTGAGCAACACTAATTATAGAAGGAAAACCACATAATCATGAATAAAATTTCACACTAAAGGTCTTATCTTAGGTTATTCATGGACATTTCTAAAAAACTAAGATTGTGTTCTATGCTTAGACTTATCATTAGGGTTCTTACTAAGGCTTTCACATCCTAGTTTCCAAAGGTTGACTATACCTTTCCTCTGATACCAACTATAACGACCCATACTTTACATACATTGTTAATACTTCAAAATTGAAGTGTACTTATTACATCATATAACAAAACCACGAAAGGACCGTATAGGTATAGTGTCTTTAGAAACTGGGAAACATAAACAACTTGTTCATAAAGCATCTACTTTTCCTCCCATTTATTTCATCATATCTAGAGTCCCTTTTTGGAATATTCTACTTAATAACCTTCTTACTAACCTGGGGAAATATAACATACAAAAGGGTGAGCTCAAATTCTCAGTAAGGGTAAATTAAAGAAATTTCAATCACGTTATATTCATAAGAACATATCTTTTGGAAATCTTAACCTGCAAAAGAGATCATAATTTCATAACATGGGATAAATCATAGTAGTGAAATGTAATCCCAATAATCATAACATAAAACATGAAACTTTGTGGCATGCAAACATAATCATAGAGAATCATTTCTTATTAGTCAAGACTCATTTCCAAGACCATCTTAGTGGACAAAGTCCCTTTCTGAACCGAGTTCACTCCCAGTTTCAGTCCGGTTTCACTGAACCGGTATAACCTACCGTTCCAGCCATGTCTATCTCATGAGATATAAAATCTTTACCCAATGAATTGTAGGGAGATATAGGTCCCACCCATCTCATAATGATACCATTCTTATGTGTGCCACAAAATCATAAATCATACATCATTTCATAACCCAGGTAATAAAAATGGGAATCTTTAACATCGTGACATCATCAAACAATTCATATACGATAAAGGAATTCATAAAAATAATTCCATCACAACATAATCAAATCAATGTAATAATAGGGATAGAAACTGAACCCTTTATTATATTATTTGGAAAATAATTTTGATAAAACACTTGAACTCCATTCTTGAGGAAAATATCCTTTCTACTTCAAAAAACACTTTTCCTTTCTTAACATGTCATACAATTCTAAACTAAAAGAATTTTATTAAAAATAAATTTGAAAACATGTAAAGGAATATTCTTGGAAATAATGTTTTAAAAATTCATTCATGTCGTATAAGTTAAAAAAACATTCTTCTCGTACTTTTGTCGAAAAAGTCAAAAAGTACCTCGTATGAAAAACGATAAAAGATTCCTTTCATATCTTTTACTATAAACTCACCAAAGGGTAAAAATGGATTTAAAAAATTTTAGGTGGATGGAAATAATATTACATATTGAGGAAACATGGATGTGGATGATAAAATACACCCCAGTAAATACCAAAGTATAAACAATCTCGGATAAAAATGAGATTCTGAAATTTCCCTTACCTTAGGTCCATTTTGCTTAGTAAGTGTCCGAACCTCCTGTATAATTATTTAAATAATGTTATTGACTTATTCCAGAATCATATTTATTTTTTATGATATCATATATGGTCATATTCATAGCTTCTTAGTAGTAATATTTCATTGCTACTTGTTATTCGGGCATTTATAACTTTTTGTTCTTATGCGTGTTTTGTCGAATAAATTCTTATTCTTCTCTTTAGGTTATAGATACCTCATTTCCAGAATGGTATTAGTGTAACATATATCATATTCATTCATTAAATTCATTTATATAATCATTATGCAATGAAGATCATGTAGAACGAGTCGCATCACATCGTGGAGACGGTATTCCGTACGTACGCACGAGTGATGATATCATTCCTATGATCGTGGAATTGTATTGGATTGTATGTATACTATTTAAGAATAAGTATAACTTTATAATACTCATATATAGTCATTATTTACACCATTTTATCCATCAAAGTAAGGTGGTGGTGGAAAATAGATTACACCACGGCGTGGAGACGGTATTCCGTACGTACGCACGCGCGGTGATTTCTTTTTTCGTAGGATGGATAGGTGGAGAAATAGGTTTGTTTCATACTTATAATAACATATAAGTATGTGTGTGATACTGATGTTATTACTTCATAATGAAACAAATAAAGAAGAATAATTGGAAGAATAAATAAAATGAAAGAATCGGTAACGGACATTACCTCTTCTTTGAAGTGCTTCTTTGAGACCTCCTTTTAGGGCACTAAAATGGGTCTTTGAAGAAGACCAGAACCTTTAGGATGTTTCTAGGGATGTGGAGAGAAGAAATTGGCATGGTTTGGCCAAGAGTTAAGGCTCAATGTTGTGTGAGGAAGAGAGGGAGGAGGTTCCCTTTTATAAGGGAGGAGAGGGGCACCTTTGGAATGACTAAAAATATTATTTTATTATAAAGTCAAGTTCGGTGTTAAATAGATCCAAATTGATTTATTTCGAGTATAAGGTGGTGATGGGTCTAAATACTCTTATCCAATTGAATTTAGAGAAGTTTAGGTATCAATTTTAACCTTATCATTTAGATTTAACTTTAAGATAGATAGTTTAACTTTTACTGTGTCTTCCTGTTTTCTTATACTATAAGGTTAATAAACTTACTATATCAAGCCAAAAAAACCCCAAGTTGTTTATTATTAATATATATAACCTTATCTAAGTCATTTGGCCGAACCATAGATTTTTAGGAATAAAATAATAATTAATAATATAATATTGTTTTAAAAAACTATTTTATGTCAATTTTGACACTATTTAGTAATTGATTTTTGTAAAAATCATAACAGAATGATTAGTTCAAAACAAGTGAATTAAATCAATACTAACATGTCATAGTAACCTAGAAAATTAGTGTTATTCATAAAAAGTCTCGAATTACATTTATTTGGGTATTTATAACATCAATTATGTCAATATTTCATTAATAAGACAATTACTACATCATCATTATGTAATTAATAAATTAATTTATTTAATGTCTAAAAATTAAAATAAAATACCATTATGTAGGAAATATTTCTAGCTTTCTAATGATAATATATAGTCGAATTTATCTTATGTATATCCCCATATTAAAAATGATTTACCTATTAAACTTTGATTTTTAACTATTTAACCCTTCTTTAAATAAATTAATAATAAATGTCCTAATCTAATCCAAGTGGGACTAAATGGTCATATTTAATTCCTAAGGTTGTTTTTGGTCGAATTAAACTTGTCCAATAGAATTAGGACATGTTTTTGGGTAATAATAATATAATTGTTACCCTTAAATACCCTATTTACTTTTAACCGTGGTAAATAAAAGTAAAAAGTTACTATTCACCAAAAATTATTTTCATCTCATTGAACCACATTTTAAACCAGAGAGGCTCTGCCAGAGGATAACCCCCTAACCGTTTATTAAAATAATATAAAAGAGAGTCAACAAGCAGTGGAATTCAAATGAAAGAGTTACATGTCATAAGAACCATACCCATCTCCACATCCTTGGTAGCAAGCTTCCTCCGCAGTAGCTGATTCCCATTCCGAGCTGTCATAATGCTTCAGAACCTTAGCATATTTTCTTCGCAAATTCATCCGTTCCAAGTATAAGAGCTCAATATTACCACCAGAAGACCTAGTGACCAAAGGCTTTGGTAGAGAGGAGTAGTCCTTCTTTGATCTGCGTCACGGAGGGGCAGTCAAAACTTCTTGGGTCTCAGACATCTTCGTCCTCCCACCATGGACCACATCACTAAATGAAGGCTTGATCATACCACTAGAATTCTCCTTGTCACTGTCATAGAAGTCCCCCCATTTCCCAGTGATGATCACATTCTGGAAATTATCCTCTACTCCATTACTCTGCTGGAAATGGTCATTGCTGATAACTACAAGACACCTTGGATATTCCATCTTCTCATAGATAATCAAATGCCCTGGATGCACCACATTGGAACCAATTCCACCCTCATGTGAGGAAGAACCATTCTGAAATTCATTCAAAGGGAGATATTCCCCCAAATTCACTTGATCAAACACCTGAGAACTAGTAGCAGTGAAGCCCACACCCTCATCATGCATAGCCATCCCCTGTGCTCCATTGGCAGCATTCGATAACCCCAGAGAACCACTCTCACAGCCAACCACATCCAGCATACCATCATTCGTATTCACTGCTCCCTTGCACCAATTATCCACCTTTCCATTAGATAAATTCACACACAATCCATGCGGTATGTCCTGATCAGATGCAATTACACCTGCTGGACAACCCATTACACCAGAATCAGACCCATCCTTTGCACCAGTCTGTAACACCCCATCACCCAACTGCAGATCATGTCAAAGCCTACTGAACAATGTATACACAACTGGATTTGGAGGTACCTCAGCATACTTCGTCAAGGGTACTACAGCCCGGTTCTCCACACTTCCAGCAATACCAGAAACCACACCTTAAGCGGGCATCGGCCCCAGCCCGTGGGGCTTGAGTACCCTCTCCCTCGGGTTAGAACTTCTTCTTCTTAATACCTCTGAATGACACTTTGAAGCCGTATGCCCCAATCGGAAGCATCTGTTACAGTAATCGACCCAGGATTCAAATACCACAGCCTGCCTCCATCGAAACTCTTCACCCATTGTGAGCCAAATCCAGTTGACTGAAGGCCTTGCAACATTCACTTCCACACAGATCCAAGGATTTATCGGGTGACTAACAGTTGACGTCCGAACATCAGATCTGAGAAATCGCACCACCATATTCCCAATCATATGGATTATTGCAGGATTTTGGAAAGGAAGAGGGAGTTGAGGGAGACTAACCCATGTCGCTATGGTTGAAGGATCACGGTTCATACATAGATCAAAGGACCAGTGGAGGAGGAAGAAGCAGCATACGTTGCATCTACGAGGGGCACCAGACCAGGATCGAGTCAAATCCTCCTCCGAGGAAAACTGAATCATGAAATGGCGATAGTCAAGAAGCCCAACGACAACACGATCTTGCAAATCCCACTTACCGAAGATGAAACGGTCAAAATCATCAACCGAGGGCCATCGCCGATAGAAACGAGCTACCAGCGTAAGGTACAAATGTCTTGAAGCTTCAGAGAACTCCGAAGGTGAAATCGACAATTGTGGTTCACCCTGATGAAGATCAGGAACTTAAGGGCATAACGAAATTGTCGGGAAATCAGGGAGGGATCTAGGGATTGAGAAGGGAATGAAATATTTCTGTGGGATTGGAGGCTTTGGCCACTCCCCCTCCCCCCTTCCACCTCCTGGAAGGGGAGGGACATCATCTCTGAGTGTCATCTAGGGTTCGAACACTGCAAATCGCCATTGCAAAAAATTCAGTTTTTTTAACTACCACTTAGTGGTTTCACTATTCATCAAAAATTGAAAGTTTTCAGAAAAATACAAAAAAATCACCCTAGGATAATTTCGACATTCCGAATCCAAAAATGAAGTCCATTTTGAAAAATAAAATTTTAAGAAGTGGTTATTAATATTCATAACATCTAGTTTTAATAATATTTTAATAGTATATCGTTGTTTAGTGAAACTCAGTATTGCGTATGACGCAAGCTATCGAGGAAGGTCGTGATTGCGTGTAAAGAAATCCAAGCTACTGTTGTGTGTAGTAAAAGATTCCTTTGATGATTTATATAAAACAAAATATTTCACATAAAAGTCTCGGGTGTTACAGGGACACTTGAATATCAATTTGAATAATAATTATTTAATATGTGGGTAATGAATAATTAAAAGCTAATTTTAATAAGTAAATATATATTAGTAATTTTCAATACATATTAATAATGAAACATAATCTATAATACATGGAGCGATACAATGACTGAACAATTACAGGTTTTGTGGAAGGGATATATTTTAATTGAACATTGAAATCGTGATTTCCTATATCAACATTTACATAGAAGAATTTTACATTTATTTATCTCTAATTTCTCATATATATTCATCTAATGTGGTTATTTCCGGGTTTCACATTCCTTTTTACCATTCCACATCCCTTTGGTTTATAATTCAACCGAACGTGATCTTATATGTAGAGAAAACCGTGTCTCATTTTTTTAATTAGGATTTTTTATCCACCAAACACATTTTTTATCATTTGTATTTATCCTAAATTATATAGTTGAATAAGATAATTTCTTATTGAAATTTATATTCTTGACATAAGTGTGAATTAAATATTCTAAAATATTTCCTCTGATTTACTTTCTCCGACTATTTTCCTAAATTTTCTTCACAAAAATAATTTTTTTTTATTTTGAATGTTCTTACAAAAAAATATTATTTACTTCCTATTTAATTTTATAAAACTATTGTATTTGAAATTATTTAATTTTAAAATAAAATTTATCTAAATAATAATGGTATATGTTCTTATTTTTCAATGTAGCATTCAAATTATTTGATAATGTTTTTTTCATATATGTCTTTATCATTTATCATTTTTATACTTCTCTACGGATATGATCCAAATATATTATCCACCTTCCCCTACTATATAGAAAATGATAATGTATTTTAGTAGTTTTTATGAAATTAATTTTCTTTAAATTGATTAATTAAGCTGTGATGGATTATAAATGTCTATATATTTATGGGACAAACATATGAATTGATTTTTTTCATTATGTGATGAGTCATAAGGAAATTATATATCCCTATAATGAATTGGATAAATATTAACATGTCCTATAATGATAGGGAGTGGGAGTTTAACTGAATCATTTATGGGACACAATATATTATTTTAATCGGAATAGGGAGTGAACCCAAACCCAGAAGGGATGTTGTCCTTTATATTTATGATAGTTGATTGTGAAACCAAAATTCTATGGTTCTCAATAAAATTTTTTCCTTATAATGATCAGTGAAACCAACCCCCTTAATAACTATATACACTATGTTTATGGCATTAAAACCAACCTAAAAAAATAGAAATCTATATAATATTAATTTGGAAATTTGGGGTGTATTAAAACCCATGAACACTATATTAACTATAATTATAATAAAGGATAGTGAAACCAAAACCCTTAAAAACTATTTAAAATATGTTTATGTAAATTTGGTATGAGGTTTAACTCCTATGGGGATCTGTCCCAAATGTTAAAAGAATTGGTATTGAACCCAATACACAATGTGAATCCTTAAAATATATAATTATTGACTTGGTAGTGATCCAAAATATAATAATTGGTCTAATATGATTATATATAATGAAAATATTAAAATTGTAACTCTAGGTTATTGAATTTTCCTTTGTTATTTTTTATGAATTATGATTATGGAAGTATAACCCCACACACCTATGAATTATGTATTATAATTTTTGAATCCCATACTTCATGAATCATGAGTTATTATATTTGGTTTAATATGATTTTTTTCTTATATTATGTTCTTTCAACCTAATTATATTTTTATATTCACACGTCCATCATATTCTCACTTGTGATTTTCTAATATTGTCTATTTTTTTACACTTAATTAGTTTATGATCTCACATAAACCCCATCATTCTATTCCAAAATATTTTATGAGGGATATTTTTTGTTATATCATTAAAAATATATCATTTCTGGAGAATTTTTTAAGTTATATTGATAGTGAATGATATATTTGTAACCATATGTGAGGAAAATCAACCCAAAATACTAGGGGTTGGTGATAATGGAAATCTATCATAATTTATGCTGCGATAGGCTCAATTTTGTGGAGCGTTATGACCCTTGAAATGAAGCGGCTACTCACGTCCTTCCTAGAAATGATGTTATGTCAAATTCTATTTTTTTTGTGCACGTTCCCATCTACCTTTCTATTGGGATTGGGTTTCTCATTAATCCTTCTGACTATATAGCGATGTAGATAATATCATATATCCCTACTTTATTAACGACACCAATTTTGAGAACTTGATTACCAATACAAGGTATTACACAACATAAAACCTTTTATACCATCTTTTTCAATCATTATTTTTCATAACCCTTTAATTTATTAAATTATTTTAATAAATCATTAATTTAATCAGATAAAATTTTAACATAATCTTGTTACATATAGAACGTTATTTAATGAAAAAAATAAAAGTATACAAAATTATCAACATTAATAAATAAAATTATAATGTTAATGAATCAAGAATGAGTTTATTTTGACTTATAAATAGATATTAAAAAAGGTATTATTATTATTATTGATGTTTGAATAATATAAACCTTCAATTGATCCAATAAAATTCATAACCTAGAACCAAAAAAATTGGGATAAGATAATATTTATGTATTTTCAACCTTGATATGTATCTTGATTCATGTGGATCGACATCTCAAACAAATAAAAAATATAACATTCCAGACTATAATTTTTAATCAATATTCCACTATAATTTTGATATCTATGTACAGTTATTGGTTATATCCAATGTCATTATGTTCATATATCATGGAAAATCACAAATCTCATACAATAGATCCCTTATTGTAGTTTTATATAAACATTTTTAATAGATATGTATTGATTAACTAAATTTTACCAAGATGGGTCTCTCTAGTCGCTATGTCACACCACTCGATTACCAAAGGAAAACAAAAATCTCATAGGATGAGATCCATGTGAATGAGATATTTTGTCCATTTCATTATTAACATTTGATAATAGGATATATGGATAATATGACATAAAAAATAGTCTTAAAACCCTTGAGTTATTACAAGTCAATATCAGAAGAGTAGGTGATAATTAAATATACATGTGATAAATGATCTCCTGAAAATGTAACTACATATAATAAATGAGGAAAAAACATAAAAATATTATATTAGTATGAATCACAAAGAAAAAACTGATATAAAAATAATGGGTAAGCCAATAATTTTCTTGTATCCTATAATGAATACATCCCAAGTGAGGTATACTATGACAAAAACTAAGGGGAATACTAACGAGTCTGTCTAACATTCCCCCTAGGCAGTTAATGGGTATTATCCATACTTTTGAATTACTGTGCTGAAATTTTGCATCGTAAGGTGGCATTACATTAAATAGATTTAAGACATACAAGTATGAGTGGGTCCCTGGAGAGGCACATGTAGGGTGTGATGTTGATATACCCCATAGGTGGTCTAATATTTCCAAAAACCACTTTTACTATACAAAGGTGTATTTAAAAATAGAAAAAAATTATTATTTGAAATGGTCAATAATGTGTATGAATTATAGTAATATTAAACATTAATAACAAAAAATAATCACTCTATATACTCAGAGGGTCCATAATTATCAAACCAACTTAAGGATTTTCAGGAAATATGAGATAAACCATAAGCAATGTTTGTGAAAACTACTAATATAATTTGGGGTAAGAGAATCATGTAAAAAAATGTATGTTTAATCAATATTACCTTCCCAATTTGTTTTATGGGAGAAATATATAATAGATTTGGGAAATTGTCAGCCTATATAATTCAATTAACTAATTCGATGATAATAGGTATTCCTCAACATCATTTTATGAATGTTTAGTAGAACAATTTTAATAAAAATCATCAATATTAGGAAAAATAATAAAAATCAAAACAGAAATAATAAATTTCATTTAGAATAACATGTACAATGAATCCAAAAAATAGAACTGTATAATTTGTACAATGATCTATACAATAGTTATGATTTCAGTATTAAATATTTCTCAAATAAATATCAATGAATAATTTATCAATTACCCAACATGAAATAATAGAGATTATATTTGATATGTTATGTAAACATATAGATTAAATAATCCTACAAATTCTATAACCAGTTTTTTTAAAAAACATTTTAGAAAATTATTATTATATGAAAACTAGTTAGTTTTAGTTTAATTCACTCAAACCTATTCCATTTCATACCACCCCATTAATGTTCATTAAGAATGAATGGGATCACCTATGAAATAAATTATAGAGTATTTTATACGGTTCCAGAGGAAAATATTAAAGAACCACTTGAATCATATTATCAAAAAACAATTTAAAGTGATTAAGGAATTAGATCACTCATACATGAATTAAGATATAGAAAAAGGTAATCATGGGAAAACCACCAGACGTTCCATTATTTTTTTATTTACAAAAATAATAATATTAAATAATTAAATTATCCAACCAAATATATATTTTAATAAAATTTAAGCAACACCCACTTCAATGTAAAAAAGTTGAATGAATGTGAATAAGAGTAATTTTTAGCTTTACCATAAAGAAGAAGAGAACATGTGACCCCATAGAGTTTTATAGAACAAGGACTAAAGGTAGATGACCGGTGAATAAATAAGAGGGGTGGAGAGTCATAAAGGACACTAAAATGTGATTGTCCAAAATGAAAATTAAAAAAAAGAGATAAAGGGGGATTGATTAAGGTTTTAAAATAAAATTTTTTACATTATTAAGAGTATTGTTCCTAGAAACCAATAGGTTATATGATCTAAACCGTTGGGTACCTAGTGGTATATGATAAAACCTATTACAGACCATGTTCCCCATTGAGTTATTTGTACTATTCCACCAGGTACATGTGGCCTATTACAGATCACCCGGTACCATTTAAATTCAAATTCATCATGATATAACATAATTTATCCATTTCGTCGATGAAAATTAATGAAAAATGTATGAAATGACATATAATTACTTATTCCAAGCGACATGATCTTTAAAAATATATTTTTCATTTGTAAATAATTCAGTTCACTATTTTGTGCCTTAGATTCCATCTTTAAAGTAGATAAATGTTAATCATGTTACCAATAGTGAAAGATGGATTCCATTAATCAATTAAACTATGGACCTATATAACTATGGAATAAATTATAAAACATAGCTCATATTATATTTTATTACTATGATAATAATATTTTCAAAAAATTTTATCAATTTTTTAAAATAATATATCATCTCTTCCCATTATAACCTGAATGAGTTGAATGTTATGATCCATGATTAACACTAGGATATGTGAATGAAAAAGTGGTGACTTATGATAATTTTATCCAAGTGCATAAAAATGGTTTTCATTTATATCTATCTTACTTCTCATAATTGATCACATAAATGTTAATATTAAAGCTGAAATCATTTTAAAAAGGGTTGAGTATAAATATATGTTTTATGAAGATCATTACATTATAAATATTATCATTTAAATCAAAATGAATTTTTTTCAGTGAAATATGAAAAAAAATATCATAATTGTTTATTAATATATAATTTTTTGACCAAACATGTTTCAAAAAAATGATTTCCTCAAAACATAAAATTTTCCATAAATATCCATGTCATTTCCTTCCATATTAATAATCCAATTCCTAAATAGTGTTCTTAAAAGTTTTTTAATAATATAGTTTTACTAATTTATTAAAGTTTACCTCTCACTCTACACAACATTAGTTTCTATATTGGTCACCCATTAAAAATTGTTTGATTCTAGTGAATACATTTTGTTTTTAAATATTTCCATAATTTACTATTCATTTTCATTACCTAAGGTTTATAAACTATGATACATTTGAATTATTCTATAAATATTATTGGATAATTAATTTATACCTTTTATATTTATATTTTGTATTTCACAATGGTTTCTCATATTTTATGTCATAAAATGTGTAAGATTTAACTTTTATGTGTTGATATTGTCATTTATGTGATATGAAGAATACTATTTTCACCATTTTTTATAAAACCAAATAATTTCATTGATTGAGTTAAAAAAATTCATAACAACAGTTTTATAATTTTAACTATGTTGTTGAAATATTTTATTCAGAATATTTATTGAGGTAGTTTGTTTTTATAGGTTTTATCATGTATTTTAATAAATATATTATGGTGGTATATTTAAGAAGATTCTTTGTGATATATTAACTAATTATACAACTTCATCGGATCTACATGACATAATGTTGTACACTGAATATTTTATAAATATTACCATTAATAATGGAAGGGTTTATACCTAGAGTAGATCATGATATTTTATTTGGGATGAGAGTTAATGTGCAACAAACTAGCTCATCTTAGTTTCTAGGTGATGAGATCAAAGAAACTATGACTTTTATGGACCTCTTGGAATAGAGAGTTAGTTTTTAAAACTATTTCACTTATATATAATACAATAAACCTAGTGTTAAATTGATATATTGAATTTGTTTTATTCATATTGAATATTTATGTATATTACTAAACATGTTCATATATACACATTTTCATTACCTCTATGGTTGACACATTTTGGTAGTTCCAGACTAATTATGTATATAGTCACATACTACATGGAAAATCTATTTTAAATATATTAAAAATTGTTTTATTTCAAGTAAAATATGTACCATCATGGTTATTAATTATTACAAAAGATATGTGGGTGATGGTGATGGTTTTTCTATTCTGGCTCCATATGGAGTTCAATCAGGAGGCTATTCTTTGAGGGTGTGACACCTTATATTTTTATTTAAACAATATATTAATCAACATATTTTAAGAACAATACTAAACTACTATGAAAAATTATAGCATTTCATGATGAAATATTACAATATATTTTAACATTAAATAATTTTATGAAGCAATATATGAATAATTAAACGTGTAGTAAAATGAAAAGTAAAAAATGACCATGAAAATGGAATTTCCACCACGTGATTCTCATTAAAGATAATGGAAACAATTTTAACTGAGGATATAATTAAAATCAATATAAATATAATAAAAATTTAGGGAGAGAATTTAAAGAATATGATAAATGAATTTTAGTAAATTGTGTATTGTCATATATTCGAATGTGATATTTCCATTATGTATATATGATCATCAGTAAAATGGTCAATGTTATGTCGTCATTTCACAAATGGTAGTGGATTATACAGGTCTTGAAACTTTATATTGATGATTTTATAAGATTAATTTAGATATATCAAATTTTATATAAATATTAGATATGGTATTTAAGTAAAATAAAATGAATCTAATTTTTTAGTCAAAAGTAAATTTTTAACAAAAATGAATTGAAAATTATGAATTGTTTTTAAAATATATTGTTTTTAATAAATGATTTCAATTAAATGGATTGATAAAATTTAATTATTGATTATAAAATAAGTTAATTAAAATTGAAATTAACATGTTTTAAGTAATAATAATTTAATGGTTATTGGTTGATATAAATTTTTTTATTTAATATCGATTTCATTATGTTTTAGATTATTGAAATTACATTTTGAAATCTTATTATTTGGAGTATGAAATTTGATAGAAATTGATAATTTTTTAAAAAAATAAATAAATTAAAATTAATATATTGATTATTATTCATCAATAAGTAATAATAAAAACACATATTCTAAGAATATTATATCCAAAATGTTGTATCTTAATTTTTTTTATATTTTTTTGTAATTTTCATATTTGCAGTATGATATTCAATGAAATTTATTATTTTTCTAAAAAATAAATGAATAAAAATGTATATATATTTTATTAATTGTTTTGGAATAAAAATAATTACCATTTTTTTATTAAAATATATTTTTCAAAAATTTACTTCTTATCTACTTTATATTATTAATCTAAAATAAACACTATTCATTTTTAGATATTAAATTATGAAATTATTTTATTTTTTAAAATATATCATTTGAATTTTTTAAGAGGAAAAATATAATTTTTGACAAAAATATTACCTAATTAAAGTTTGAGTTACCCTGATTAATGTTAAAATAAATTAAAATGGTTATATTGACATAAAATATAACTATTACTATCTAAAAATGATGTTAATGAGGGGATCAATGAATTATACACATTATGTTTCTAGAATAGATCCACCTTCATTTTAATAGATATTCCTTACACAGTAAGGAATGTGTTTTTGTGGAAATTATATAGATGGGAACCTATAAAATGACCCCATACTCAATCCAAAGTCAAATTTTCAACAAGATTAGTTTTTAATATATACTAAAATTATATATATAAAATGCACACTCCAATTTTATGTAGGTTTTGGTTTAAATGAGGATGTGAAAATACATCATTATAAAGGAACCCATTTAAGGATTGAGTGGATTTACTAAAGCAAGTCTCCAATGAATCCTTATCTTTTTCAAATACCATTTCAAATCCAGTCTTTATAAATATCATTAAAATTAAAATTATTTTATTTTAACTACATTATAATTTTATAAAATTGATATTACACTAATATAAATCTATAATTTTAGCCAATAATTAGTATAAAATGTACTCATTTAGGTCAGTTATCCCTTATATATGAACAATGTAATACTATCATAAGTATTTAAATCATAGATGATCACCAAAACTTATATAATTGTATTTAATGATATATATGTCTAATTTATGTTAATATTTTTGTTTTGGAAGTGAGAAAAATGATATAATATTATAATCTTATGATATCTCATTGTGATTGATAAAATCAGCTAATAGAGAGATGTTATATAAAAAATATTAAGGAACTTGTTAAGATTAGTTTAGTTTCATGAAACCGCATGAAATTTATTTTTACACCCCCACATAATTAAATTCATTTTTCTACCAAAATGAGATATTTATATAAAAAATATTGATATTTGGTTAATGTCACACTTGTTCATTGTACTATGGACAATGAGTTCCCTGAAATAATGAAAATTTATAATAATATTGTTCTTCCATATTTCTCCGATGAAAAAATATATTAAAACGAGAGAATAATATTTCAACAATTTTATGTGTTAAAAATTACAATAAAAACATTCCTATTTTTCATTAATAATCAATCAAAAAGAGTAAAGAAAAGGTTACTACACCAGATACATTTTTGTTGACAAAAAGGGGGAGATTAAAGAACCAAGAAAGATTACATATCTATTTGTATATATATATTTTCAATTGATTATAACTAGATGTTTGATGGAATAAATTTATTGTAGAGTCATTGTCATTTAAATCTTAATAGATAAATTGACTTATATTTTCAATGGAGTTTGGAAAAGAATATTAACTGGTGATAATATAATTATATAAAATGATTGATTGAATATTTCTTCTTGGGAAAGATAATATTGGATGCTTATAATGATTCCTAAAATAATTTAGATTATAAAAAGTTATATTCAGGTAAATAGATTCAAAAGTAAAAATGAAAATGTGAGATAAGTTTGTTGAATTTGTGAAGAACCCATCCATGTTTGTTGTTATTGTTGTTAATAATTTCAGGGATTAATATTTACATAGTAGGAATCTATTATGATTTTGGATATATATTATTGATTAGAGCGAGGGGAGTTCATTGATAATACTCTAAAATGTTTATTTAATTTATTTTAAGAATTTTGTAATTGTTTAGTAGTTTTTTTAGCTCATTTGATAAATTCATAAAGTGTTTTAGGTATTGTTGATGGGGTGGAGATGAACCTAAACTATATTAACATTAATTTATGCTTTATTGAAATAAATATAAAAACCCATTTAAGTAAAAATTAATGTAAAGGGATTCATGAGTGGAGAACTATATAAAGAGATGTAGTATTTTTTGATCAACATAAGAGTTATTACCTAAGGTGATTATGTTACACATAACCATGCATAAGGATTTATAAATAAGGGGTGATCAATGTAATTGTATCTCAATCACATATGAAGATCAAAGTAAGGTTCATGAGGACTATATTAGGGGATTCTCAACTAAATCATTAATGTAGGGGTATCTAATTCAGATATTGGGATTTTATATTTAGAAATCAACATGAATCAATTAAAGTAAGAGGATTTTCATATATTTTATTAATTAAAATAAAATGTTTACAAAATTCTCATTTTTAAGAGATAACTAGTTTAGATGATTCTTATGATATTCTTCATGGTATTAAACCTTAGAAATAATAAAATTCATTAAGATTATATTACTAATTTAATGAAAAAATAATCATTATTATAAGGTATGAAGATTAAAATTGAATGGTAATCATAAAATTAAATTCATGTGAAAATAAAAAATTAAATTATAAGATAAATGAATTATCCAATCATTTTGGTGGAAATTTCCAATGAAAATAAAATATTATTTTTTATTAGAAACTTTTGTATGAAAAAATTGTAATATTTTTTTAGGTGAAATTTTTGAGATATAATTATATGAATTAGGTTTACATTAATGATTTATTAAATTTAAAAACCATTTTATGAAGATGAAGAATATAGGAATAAATTTTTATTATATCAATGAGACGTGATTAAATGTGAGGGGTGATTAAGAAGCGTGCACTGAGATGCTACCTGTCATAGAGATATTCTAGACTGAACCTATTTTTTAATGAACTCATGTTGTAAATCAAATTAACCAATACTCAATTATTATTTTTTTTGTATTATTTTCAAACCACATTGTTTATTTTTCATGTTATGGACATTTTAGTGTAATTATACTAAAAATATGAAAAGATCTATGTTAATTGATGTCTGCAGGAAGATCAATTAAACTGTTATAAATATTTGAAAATTACAATAAACATAGAATGGAACTCCTATTATTTTATTGAAGAAAAATGTTGGAGGAAAATTGGATTTTAGTGATCATTAGAGACACATGTGTAAAAAATGTGTGAAAAATAAAATAGATGATCATTGGAATGGAATAAGATATGTATTTTCAATAATCAAAATATTAAAAATTATAATTTGGTAAACTATGTAAAATATGAAATTGAGATACAATATTGAAGAATAAATGAGGTACAATTCCTTGAATTATGAACTAAATTACTCTTGTTAAGGAAAGGGAGAAGATGATATTGATCTAGTGATAACGAATATAGATCATTTTTGTATCATTGAATGATTAATAAGAATAACCAAACTGGGATTTTTTTATAAAAATCTATTTAAAGAGATCAGAACAGTATAAATTCTATGGTTCATAGAGGTGTTTCATTTTACAATATTCCCCTCTTTCTGATCATATTAGACATTATTCTTAGTTTTGGTGGGATTGTATTTTGATACTATGTTCTTCAGTAATTCCTTCATTCTCTGATTGTGGGATATATATGGATTCATTAATTTGGTTTTAAATTCACCTTAATTTAAAAATTTAATGGGTGTGTATATGTGTTCATGTGTACATATACCATACGGTAGTTACTACCTCTTGTGTGATATAATGATTCGATGCCGGTTTCCATCACCTAGTCTTTTGAATGTGGGATTAGGGTTGTCACACTCAACTCAATTCCATATATATGGTTCCATAAGGGTTATTTCATGGAACTATATGGATCCCCATGTCATTTTATAATCATATTATAATAATTATTTATATTTCACATGATTACTCTATATAGATGTTACATTTATAGTAAATAGAAGCACATTATTCTCTATATTCTCTACTTCTATATGAATGTCCACCATAACCCCAAAAAATACCATAACTAACAAATATTACATCACAACATGCATATGAATCTTCCAACATAGTTATATTATCATCATAATTAATTTATATGGTGCATACATAAGATTAAATTATAATTCTTTTTGATCCACAAACAACCTCTATTTTTTGATATTTAAATTATGTTATAATTAAATAAACTTTAAACACATATTATATATATTATCAATTTTTTTACACTAATCCAATATTTCCTATATAAATTAATAATTTAAAACATATTTTCTAATTTCAAATTATTCATAGTAAAATTCTTATCATTGATTTTTATTTACCCTAACCCATACAACATAACCTTACCTCCTTTCATCAAAACACATTTTAATAAGAAATCAGAAGAGTTATAGTACACCAAAATTAGATATTATATTTGAAAGAATAAAAACTATAGTTGAATTGGTTCCCTAATTTAGTTCAATATATTCCCCTTATAACTTCACATTTCTATCAAAAATCACTTATTTCTAAGTCATTGATAAACAAATTTTGAAAATATTTCTAATTATATACTCTAATATACATCTAATCGTAGAAATAATATATTTTTTAAATTAGTTTTATATATAAATCTCAATATAATATCTATTACACTTTATAATGGTTAATATATAATACATTGTTAGAAAAAAATGAACTATAAATTTTAAATATTGAATCCAAAAGAGGGATTTTGAGAACATCATTTATAAATTATGTTCATGTAATTTTTTGAAAAAAATTAAATAGATTACCATGTTTTTACCTCATTATTGAGAATATATTGATTTCATCTCTAAATAAAACATCAATGGTATCGCAATCCATAATTTATGATCCATTCCATTAATTACCTAAATAATTAAATCTAATTGCTACCTAAAAAGTCATGAACAATGACAATAAATGACAATACTAGTATGGAAATTTATATATTATGTATTTCCATTTAGAAAAACTCACGATACCTATTTAAAAAAATGGTATTGGAAAAAAAATAGTCACACCTCTTATAGACAATTATATGATCAACATTGATTACTATATATATGTTTTTTTACAATATTATGATTTATCTTTTGATAGTTATTCTATAAATGAAAACTATCATTATATTTCCTGAACCGTTGAATTAGTCCTATAAAATGAGAAACAAATAGTCAAAATAATCACATGTATTAAAGAAAATCCATATGAAACTTAAAATTTATCTATTCTACGTGTAATTTTATTCAAACATAAGATAACTGACTAGTTTTAGAAATTAGATGAATAGAAAATTTTATATATTTCCCTCACATTAATCCAAATAAACCTTATGAAAACTTATTAATACTACTATACTAACACTAAAAGTGTTTTTTAAATCAGTCCATCTATTTAATGGTTCAAAAAATAATCCATGTAATTATTTATGGATCCAAAATTTCATATCATTTCACCTACTCTACTAGCATAAATATACCACTCCACCAAACTATTTGGGCAATTCCATCCCAAGATAAAAAAATAACTCTCTTAATATAGAATTCAATTTATTCCATAAAATTTACCATATAATCCATTCCATCATTAACGTCATAATTTTCATCTAAATAACTATAAATTACAATTATGTTTTCAATTTATTTTTTATTGTTGATATGGATAGTCACTTAAACCCTTTTTTCATTCTTTTAATATCCTAGGGAATAATGTTCGCCGAATTTGAAATTATGTCATATAAAAAAATTATTGTTTAAAAATTTATATATTGGAGAATAGTTATGTTCACTAGTATCCAACAACACTAAAAGACTGTCCAAGTATACAAAATTTATCCTTTAACTCCAGAATGTACCACATTAGTCTTTGTTTCTTCTAATGTATTCCCAGTTGTAATTACAATTCCATTATTCTTTTGAGATAGTGAACTCTTCTCTTCAATACGACTCTCCACACATTTATAATTCTCTATATCAGTGTTCTATTTCCCACCAACATATATCATCATCCTTTGTAAAATTTTGGATTATAAATTTCTATTACTTTATGAAACACTCTCATAATACATCTTTAGATGACCCACCATCCAAAACAAGAATTCTAGACATGATGGAACTGAATTGATTAAAATCAAATCTTTGATTCTGTCAGACAAGATACATTCTATTTGAATATCCCACATGGATCATTGGAAGATTAGTATAAAAATTCATAATCAATGAAATGCTCATTCTCATCAAACCACTAAAGGGACTTCTTCATATACATAATTGTGTAAACAATTACTCATACTATATGTGTCCAATATATCATCTTATATCATTGAAACACATCAAACTACCTCCCCTTAAATGTGGAGATTAATATAATATATGATCCTATCTCTAATCATATTGACATCTCGATCCATGTTACATTAATTTTCATAATTCATTCCAAATTCAATTTTTACTATATTGGATAGTGGTTAAGATACATTGATTAATAAATTATTTCTTCTATAGATTTTTACATTATGTGAATAATGTATTGGAATTTTCTAATTATTTCATCAATTTGACATGATATTATAAATTTGATTATTCAGTTATCAAAAATAAGGTTTTAGGATAATTTTTTTGACGCTTATATATATGGTATTAGGTTTTATTGACAGTCTTTAAATTTTTTGGAAGACGTAATGTTTGGTAACCTATATCCCAAAAACTTATGGATGCACTAGTTAATAGATTGGGGTACCCTGTGTACCTCGTGGGAAAGGAATCAGACCTCAGGACCTAGGGTTTGATTAGGAACGTACTCAAACAATATCATTTGTGTATTAGGTGATTGATTAATTTTCATTTAAATTGGAATTATTTTGTTTTCTTTCTCTTTTATTTACATTCATTATATTGAAACTCATGCTCTTTCAATTTTAACCAAGAAATTTGTCCTTCATAGATCACATGAGGTTTATTTTACCGGGTACCCTTCTCAATTTATTCAATATGAATTATTTGGGGTTCTTAATGGGAAATCCAAGGTAAATCTTGTATAATCAATGAAATGATTTTTCAATGGTTCAATATTCCAACAACTTCTTAGAAAGAAATACTATAATTAGGTATTTCACCAATTATATTTCAAAATTCATTTAATTTCCATGTTTTTTTATTTATTCTTGGTAAGATTGATGTATATTTTTCTTGGGTGTTGTACCTTTTTTACTAATATTTGTTTATAATGTGATTTATTTAATGTTTTCCTGACTATAAAACTTTATTTTTTGATTCATAGGATTAATTTCATCAAATATTTATTCTATTCAATGACTTGTATAATTATATTTATTCTTAATCTATGTTTTTAGTTTTCAATTGGGATTTTAATATTATTATTTCTATATAATAAGTAATTTATTGTAATATGTTATTGATTTTTTTTATTTTAGGGGATACAGTAATGAAACTATAGTTCAGAAGAAGTCTAATTCGGATTATTTCATTGGTAGGAGATTTTGAAACCTCTGTATCCTTATTGGGGTTGATTTTGATTCATCTGTTTCTACTTTACAATGATTTATATATTAAATTTACTTTATTTTAAAAATATATGAACTCCTTATTTTGGTTGAATACAAAAATTTGATATATTCATATTTCACTTTAAAAAAATTATTTCTAAAATTTGGGATACTTTTTTTCGGATCCAATGAACCATATAAATATATGAGTTTAGTCATATTTGGGATTATATTTATTTGATAATATATCAATATTCATTGGATATTTTATAAATGATTGATATTTTGAATTCATGGAATTCTCTTCTACAAGATCACAAATTGTGGGTTATGAAATAAAATTGATTATGGGGAGGTGAACCATTATTAAATAATAAAGTGTATCCTTATTCTTAAAATAAAATTGTAATGTATATATTTTATATATAAGTTCCATGTTTTTTAAGGTGTTTTAATCTTTTAATCATTATATGGTGGTTATGAATGTGCCTCTCATGTGTCAATAAGGGTAAAAAAGTTACATGATTTTTTTTATTTATTAACCAATTTGTGTGGGTTATAATACTCTATGAACTTCATATATATCCTCATCAACCATGAAAAAAATTTAATGAATTTGGATGTTTTAAATGTGACTTTGAGTAAATAGAGAAGAATTGTAATTTTTAATACAAATTATTATACTATTTCTTTATAGGTATAGTAACATGTAATATTTATTTAATCATTGATTAATATATAAACCTACATGAATTATAATTCATAAATCCTTACATAACAATTATTAATATTTTATTTCATGGAAAGATAAATGATTTGTTTATTTCAAGAGGAAATGATTGATTGAATATGAAAACCGAATTGATTTTATTACATGAATACCATCCTAAACAGAAACATTATTAAGCTGAGTACTATCATTTCCCCATAAATCAATAAACATGTTCTTGATTTTATATAGAATAATTTTCAAATTTTTATTAATAAACTAGAATGATTCAAAAAATATATTTGGAAACATGTTTTAAAAAACAAATATTATTTACAATAAATTTTGGTAAAATTTGAAATAAATTGGGATTTTCCATTAATGTTAATTACAATTATAAAAATGTACATTGGAAATAGAAATAATATTAAATTTTTATACAAAATTCAATTCTTACACCACCATTTTATATTTAATTAATATTCTTTATGTTTTTATATGTCATAAATTATATTATAAATACTATATAATCTATATATTTATAATAAAACAATGATACTATCCATTATAGACTTAGAGCCTCATTTATATTAAATATAAAGATCCCTAAATCAACTTGCATATGATTATTTTAATGTCATATATCCTACAACTAAATTATTACAAATAAATTGATATTTGATAACCTACTACATTTTTTTATTATTATTTTTAATAATTTTGAAATTTAAATGTGAAATTCAAGAAATTATCCTTCTTAAATTATAATAGTATGAAATAAAAATTTAGATTGATAAATTATAACTATTTATAAATATATTTGCATGTCTAGTTTAAAATTTAATGATGGTATTTTTCTATTACTAATGTTCCACCAATAATAGTGAATACACCGAGAGGGTGACGGGGGTGAATAAGTGAGGTTTTCCTTTCATTAAAATAAACATTATCCTCTCTTTTACCTGTGAAACTATTAGTTGGATTTAACCCTACTTTTTTTTTATTTTGGGTAATATACTGTTAATGATAATTAGTAAACATAAAGAAATAAACAATAAATTTTTTTGTGGGATTAACCTATAATGTGGAAGACCACATCCCCAATGTATGGTGGATTTATCCCATGTCCACACAACTCCCATTTTTTTATAATGACAGATCTTAAGAAATTTTGTGACCTTGAACCTAAAAAATTATAGCACAAACTAGCTATTAATACAATAAGAAATAATATATTATTTGAATTCAAGATTCATGTTATACCATGTTGATGTAAGATGAACAATATAAGGTTGTCTCTATGCTAGGGAGAGTTTCTTGGATCTCCTAACTTATATTGAATAACTGTAATGAAGTGCATAAAACATCATTAAACATTATGATATAAGAATATCATATGTTAAAATCCATTGTTAAATTTATTATACCTATAGGATCTTCATTTGAAAAATTTTGATACCCCTCTATGCTCCATCTTGTTATGTTCTTGAGGTAAACACCTTCTTAGTGATGATGGATATATCTATTATTAATATATAAATTCTATAATTTGAATACCAACTGGTTCTTTCTCTCTTTATATTCAACACACAAGTTATGAAATATAGTAAAGATGTTAGATCCACATAATCTATTCTTGTTATATTTATCAACATATGTATTTATCTGAAAATGAGAATATATTTTATCCATATTAGTCACAAATTTATTTTTCATACATTATTGATCATAAAGAATCATAAAAACCAATCTAAAAATACCATTTAAATATTATGAAGATTTAGTCTATAATATTAATTTGAAAAAAATATTAAGTGGAATTAATCTCTCTATAATAACAATAATTATTAGGGAAACAACATTTAAATTTTTTTTAAACATCTTTCACATCAAAAACTATGATTGAATGAAAATATATACTGACTCTTACGGCATGATGTAATCACTCATAGTGAAACCTCTTTAGATGTCTTCATGGTAAGGTCGTGGAAGCACTAGTCATTTTTTGACATAGATATATTATCTCAGTTTATTTTTATCATAATTTTAAAAAAATTACATTATCATGTGACACTGTATTGTGTAATCTTCTTCATTATGAAGCATGATGTAGACTAACATGTCTATTAAGTGATGTATTTCAACATCTATTTAGCCTCCATTTTTCCCTTTATCTAAGTCAACTAAAATCTAATTAACCTCTTTATATACATTTAAATAATATCACTATGTTTTTTCATAATTATATTACGATAAAAGAGTCTCATTATAAACAATCCAAAACCATCAATTATGTTTTATTCATTTTTGAGATGGTTTAACCTCTTACATGAATAATATTATTGATGTCATTGCTGAAAAATTGAAAATATCAACGTGTATTGTTAGACATAAATGAAAAATAATGTTTATTTTATGTATTTTTAATTGTTATATTGCTAAATAATAACTTCAAATGTGCCACCATATCAATAATATTTTCCAAGGTTTTAACTAAAATAATTGTTTCTAATAATCTATTGGTAGTTCCCTCTATCAATGTTTTTTTGTCAAATTTTACCTATGTGTATGGGGTTTTGGTCACTCAAATATATTTACTTGGGTTATAACACTACGTCATCAACGTTATGATATTGATTTCCATATATTCCTTTATTTTATATTTCATATGATTTTCCATATCACACTCTTTATAAATAAATTTTAAATACAAATATTTAAACATGGTTAAAATATTCTCAAAATGTATATCTTTTTTATGAATAATTTCCATCCATTTTAATAATAGTTTCTCTACCATTTATATATTTTATCTTCCCAAAAATATTAACCTTTTTGTTTAGAAATATAAATTTGTGTTATCTTATGTGACCATCGTATTTTCCTTTTCATATTTTCAAATGTAATTTTTATTATCCCTTTTAATAATGTGGGGTTTCAATAATGGTATTTTAAAATATATAAAAATATTTCCTTTAATTATAATACATTTTATTATCCCTTCCAAAGTTACTCATTATATCATCTATATAATTTTAAAGTATCCATTATTGAACATCCTTTTTAAAAATAATAATATACAAAAAATTCACTTCACCTTTGTGAAATTATTCTTTTGAACACTGATTTATTGGAAATTATATTGAAAAATAATATTTTTTGAAATTATATCACTCCAAATTTTTAAAAATATATGTCTTTTTTATACTTAAATTATTGAAAATTATTTCTAAATAATTATTTTCAAATAAAGTTCATTTAAATTTCTTCAAATTGTTCTTTTAGAAACTGATAGGTAACTTCTTGTTTTCATGAACCTGATATGAAATGTTTTCTAAAGACAATTTCAGGCCTTGATTAATTTTTTCTCATTATTTCAAAATGACTTTGACTCATACGGTGTAATGTTTCATAAATTAACCTCTAAATTCGCTCATGTTATTTTTATTTTGGGTCATTAAACACATGGAACAAAACTACCTAATTATCGATCAATTACTTTTTATATCATTAAAAATCTTCCTATTAAAGATATATTATTCATCCAAATTAACATTATTAATTCAACTTATATATAATTAAGGGAATATATTGTTCCAAAATAGATATTATTTTTCTTGATGGATTATAAAATTTTATATATACGTTTCTTAATGGTCATATCTTATCTATGAGTTAATTATGTCATGTTTAAATTATGAATGTTTTCATGTTAAATGGACATAAAAACTATTGGATAATTATTATAATTTGTTTTGGGATCATATATTTTCCTCTAATTTATTTCCTCACAGATATGTATCACATTAGGTAAAGAAATTTTTCATTAATATATGTGTGGATAGAAATGCTTACATTGATGGTGTATGAGTAAATTTGTGGAAATCTGTGCTCAGAAAAAAAAATTTGAGTAAAACTGGATCCGTATGTAATCATAAATATTTAGTATGAGTATATGTGTGGTCACATATGTGCACAAATAATTTTCTTGAGAATAAGAAGTGTTTAATAGGATCATAATGACTGTGTGTGAGTATAAATGTATTTAAAATTTCATAAAATGATTTCTTTGTAACTATAAGCATGGTCAGATATGAATAGAAAAAATGTGCCTTCATAAAATTTTGAATGGATTGATCCATAATGTTCGGTGTTATATAGTATTTTATAATAAAAATTTCTATTTTATACTCCTTTAGGTTTTCCCATGGATCATATTTATTTCTTCATGATTGCACAGTATTATGACATGATGGTATATGCTAGATCAATAAAATTACATATCCTACTATCATGAACTATGGAGAACTATTATTTTATCAAGATCCATAAAATAACATATTTCACCTATTCTTATTTTTCCTAATATTCATATGATCTAACCAATTGTTGAAATGTTAATGAGAATTTCTCTTATTGGTCATTTGAGATCAACCATTCTTATGGTTCATTTTCCCTGGGGTAAAAATATGACTATAGAATATGGGGTGATAAGAAGTGAATATAGTGTGTCTAAATTATAGAAGATTATTTAAAATAATGGTAAAATATATTTCTTATTTTTCTAAGACTCAATTACATAAATCTGTTGGTTATCTGGATATCTTATTTGTTGTGAAGTTTAATTTCTAACATAAGGAAATGAAAAAAAATAGACATTTGTTTCGCCTTAGCCATATCACGTGGTATCAAATCCCTTGTGTAATGTATGTTTTTTTAGAACTAGTCCAAATAGTTTTGATTTGGAAAACATTTGTATTTGGAAATGGGTGAATTATGGTGTACACTGGGTACCTTTTGGGAATGGATGACTCCATGGGAACCTATGGGTTCTACTAGGATCATGCTTGGAACAAGAAATATTTTTATTTAAATAATTATTTTTGATCATTTCACTCTCATATATATACATTATTCTCCCCCATAATATCACTCTATTTATTACATGAGAGAACTCATATATGGATCACATTGGATCCCCTTATCTACATCCTCTTCTAAATTGATTAACCATGAAATCATTAGACCTATACATGGAAAATATATGGAAAACCATTCTAATTCCCCCAAATATTCATATTATATTATAATTTACAATCCATTCCAATAAATAGATTCATAAATTATGAATATCTCTAATGTTATGGAATGACATATTCAAATGACTATATTTCTTCTTGTTTGGTTTTTTTATGACCATGGTGAGTGTTTTCTTTAGTGGTGATTCCCATTTTGTTAAGGTCACACAATACGAGGATCTATTAATGGTATTATTAATTTTGGGCCATTATTTATTTCATCTTATATGAAATTTAGTTAGGATATACTTCTATTTTTTATTATTATTATCTTAAAATTTTTAAAATGTGATAATTGGGTTTCAAAAAGATTTTCAATATGGATATTTTAGTCACACAGGGAATAGTTTTAAATTTCACATGGAATAAATTTTAGTGATTCTGGTGGACTGTATAATGTTTCTTGAGTATATGGGATGACTCTTCAAATGTATAACCTTAGTATGTGTTTTTTCGCACATATCACTCTTTAAGAATTTCATTAGATTCATCTACCCCTATTTTCATTTAGTTGTTAAATAAAATTAATTTTGTATTCATGAGAAATTAAATCATTATTTTTATAAACCACACAATTAAACTGGTTCATATTTTCTTATTTAATCAGTTATATTTATAATTATGTTTGAAATGGGTTTTGGGTAATGAAATCAACTAAATATACTATATTAATCATTTTGGGGATTAAATTCATTTGTTAATATCTACATGTTTTTAAAGTTTTAATATATTATTTATATTTGAACATTGTTGACAACTCTTCTATATATTGAACCGCCAATGTTTATGCAATAAAAATGATTTTGGTCAAATTTACATTTAATAAATATTAAATATTATCTATACAAAACAGATTTTATAAATGGAAATATTATCATGAAATAAATGCATATTATTATATTCTATGTAATATTATACACTTAAAGAAACAAAAAAATATTTTATTAATAAATTTTGTTTCATTAATTAGCAATTAAACTTATTAAAATTCGAAACATTATAATCCAATAATAAATATAATAAAAATCCCAATTGGGAAAATATGGATTACCCAATTCCACTAGAATCATAGATCCCACTAGAAACAATATTGAAAGTAAAAAATGGAAGAAGACAAATTAAAATTATAAAAAATTGAAATATATAACTTTAAGAATAATTGAGATGAATAATAAATGAAGGGAAAGAGAAGTATATATATAAGGTAATGTGACCATTGTAATAGTGCGTTGACCATTTGAATTATACATTTACCAGAAAAATAATGTAATATAAATAATATTAAGCATGTTATGTTTTTTAATTATAAATTTTATAATACCATAAAATAAATATCTTGATTTAAAAACTCAATGAATTTTTTTGTAAATTTTTAATAAAATCTATTTTAAGGTATTTTGTTATAAATATTATATTAAAAACTAAAATTTACTAATTCATAAATTTATTATGATAAAATAAATAAATAAATTTAAATTATAATTTTGGAATTTTTTAAGGTTGTATTTTTTATAATTTTATAAAATACTTCAATTTCTAGTGAATAGTAAAAAATATATATTTTCACATAATTGATGAATCTTAAATTACATTATTCATGATGTAACAATGAAGTATAATTTTTTTATAACATGGGGTCCATCCATCATATATTTTACTTGATATATGGGTTATTAAAATAAGATAAACATAATTTCTATATATAAAAAACACATTCCAAATCCTAAAGATCTAAAGTTCGACATTAAAATATTATTTTATCTTTTTTAACATTTCATTTTCATTAAAATAAAGGAATAGAATTATATAGTGAATAAAATAATTAAAATCATGTTGTTTAATTGAAATATATTTTTTAATGTCAAAAAATCTATATAATAAGGGTAACCATGGATGTAATGTTTTATTAAATATTTTGTTCACAAAATACCATGTCATCATGTATAAGTAATCCATATTCATTCAGTAGGAAAACTACTCCTCCCAGCCATTTCAAAGACCAATGTCTACAAAAAAAATCCATCTAATTACAATTAGAATACATAGGGGCATTATTTATTAATCAAAATCCAATCAACAGTAGAGTTATTGGGTTCTATAAGAAAACCTACAATAAGGAGAGAGTAAGTCTCTACTTACTCTTCCCACTTTTAATGTTAAATTACATGTTGTTCCAAATTATATTGAAATCCATATACAATAAAATTTATTATTTTGTATGTTATCATTTTATTAATGATGTTTTCCTACATTATTTATAATAATTATAAAAAAAATAAATTTCATAGTTCCCTCTCCCACTCATTCAATAACATCCCGTTAAAGGCCAGTTAACCACCAATAGAGACATTTTTGGGACAATTATTAAAAAAATCATAGATATATAGTATTAATTATGTAAAATTTAGGAATAATTAATTAATGGTATTATAATATTATATATATTATCATATTTTTTATAAATTTAATTATAAAAAACAATATAAATCAATGTTAAATAATAAATGTTTATGAAAAACATTATATGAATTCAATTTAATCTCATCAACGGGAATTAAAAAAAAATTTCACCTGAATCTAATTGATAAAGAGTAGTATAAAATATTATATTTCACTAATGGATAATTTTTTGATAAAAATATGTTATTTATTTAAGAGTTTAAAATAGATAAGATAATGGATGAATTAAGATATAAGTATTCTTTAACCCGAATCATTTTCATTGGGTTATACCTCATTCATGACTTATTGGGTAAGAATATTACATTAATTTTCGTTGAATAACATTTCATTATTTTACCTATTATTTTCTGAAATATACATATTTAAAACATTAATTTTTGATAAACACAATGAATTTGAAAATGAACTCTCCTTTGAAAACACATCTTGGCTCTTGAGTTTTTTCATCTTTTCTCAATAATGATCTTTTTAATAGAGTAATTTTCTTCTCCATTTTCTTATCAATACACACTTTTTATTCAATAAATCATGATAAATTAAATACTTATGAGTCCTATTCCTTTTCATGGGATAATTATCTTCTATTATATTAATAAATTATCCGTGGAATGCATCATCATATAAATATTATGATTTGACAGGTGGGCATGGAATTATACTTATTTCAAATGAATTGGTTAATGGGGTCTTTCTCATTATATAATGTGTATTATTATTTAATATTATGGTAATTGTTTTCATAATGATGATGTTATGAGTGTGCACATTTTTTATAAGTGAATGTGATGCTATCTTTGTTCGCAACACTGTGTGGTATCTAACAACTATGACAAGATGTTTTAATTCTATGAATTTCTATATTCAATGAAATTATTGCATGTTTCTTTTATAATGTTTATGTTGATCATATTATTATGATATAATGATTAATATTAAGATCAATCATGTAATATTGATTCAAATTCTTAATTGACCCCCTTTCAGGGATTCCAGACAACCCTTTTTATTTATTTATATTCCATAGTGATATCATATAATATAGAGAATGATAGATTTTATAAGGATTAAGACGAAGTATTAAAAAAATTTTTTTGTTATTTACAAGTGATGTATGAGTAAAATTTTCCCAAGACACTAAATTATTAGATAATGTATTTCTAATGCTGTAATGTTTTTTATATTTAAAATTATCGAATAGTCTTGTAAAAAAATTTAGGTTCTATATAGTTGGTACCCAAAATGGTTAAGTTAATTTGGTAATTAGTATTAAAAAACATGAATGTGAACTACAATTATAATTCTATATATATGTAAAAAATCCTAGACTAATTTTTTTTTCATAAAATGATATAAATAGGGATCTCATATGATATTATTTTAGAGTTAATTTTGTAGAAGTATGCATTATTTATTCTTTGTTCAATTATATATTTTTCAAACCTCAGCTATTTTCCAAAATGGTGGAAGCAGTGAGAAACCAAACCAACATCCAGTAAGCATGAGAATGCAATGATTATTTGAATGATATCCCTAATAGAATGGGAGGTGGGGTTTAAAACATTATGGAAATTATTACCTAGATAACTTAGGCTGTGAACAACAACCTAAACCAAATATAAATTCCATCCACACCAAAGAATTGGAAACTATAAATTGCATCCATTATATGGAAGAAAATAATAATGTTTAGTGTTTCTTTTTATCAACATGTTAAAAAATATTGGGAAAAAATAGATAAGTTGTTTTTTGAGATACGTTCTTGGGAGAAAAATAAATTGTCTTTGGAATCATATCATTTAGATAGAGATATTGATCAGTGGAGGTTATTCATAATAAACCCCTAGTCAATCACTGAAATAATGGATATAGAGTGAGCGTAATTAAGAGAATATTTCATACTAAGTATTTTCATAAAACTATTGAAAAAATGATAGAGATATTACTTATAGAGAAGATCGAAATGGAAGTTTAATCTATCAGGTTGTATGAGAAAAACATCACAAGCCTTGCATGATACACCTCATGATTTATAATAAAAAATGTTAACAAAGAGGATAGATTTTATTCTGGTTTAAAAACACTCATTTAGAAGGCTATTTCTATCAAAGAAATTGAGAATATTAAATAAGTGATCTAACATGATCTCAATGTAGAGATGAAATTAAGAGAATGCACCCATGATTATTAATATAGGAAAAAGGAGAATGGAGTTTCATGCTGGTTGGTCATATGTCATGGTGGAAAGAGGATACAACTACCTCCTATTCGAAAATTTAGGAAGAAAAATCATGTTAATTTCATTAATGTTATAGTTACATGATTAAATTTTGGTAGAAAAGGCCCCCAATATCATTAATGTTTAAGAGAAATCAAGAATCCATAAAAAAAATATAGAGGAATGTAAGGAACCTCCTAATGCACCACCCTAGATTCAATTCTTCAAATATATATATATAATGTTAATTATAAAAGCTAGTGGACTAAATCATGGGTCCTTGAGGGTAATCAAAATCAACCACCACAAATAACAAAGGATGTAGAAAAATGTTATTCCATCACTAATGCTGAGGTGTGGCATGAAAATGATGTCGTACAATGTATAGTTTTTATTCGCTTAGGAATGGAAATGTTTTTATTTGATTCTGAATCTATGCATTCCATTATATCCTAAATTTTTCTTCAACTATCAAATGAAATCAATGATACCTTAAGGTATATATATATGTATAAACACATATTGTTGCAATGATTTCATCCCAACTATTTCCATATTCTCATATACAAATATATGGGACGATTCTTCTAGTAAGTCCTGAAATACATAACATGGTCGAATTTTGTACTGTATTACACATGGATTGTATCTCATTACATATATATAACATAAACATTCTCAAAAAATCTAATTTTGTATTATGAACCATCCTATGATCCTATATAAATTCTCAAAAGATCTTGAATTTCCTATGTAATATAAATCAACGGTGTGGGTGTTGATACCCTATAAATAAAAAGAACATAGCCTAAATGTTCATTCAAAAGAAGGTATCATAGAGGATAGAATTCCCATTTATAGGGAATACACTAATATATTTTAGAAATTTTTACATTTAGAACCCCCAAATCATAAGGTAGAGTTCTCAATAGAGCTCATACATGAAGCAACTCCTATCTCAAAAGGCCGATATAAGATATCCCTAATCAAATTGGAAGATTTAAAAAATAATTCCGCAATATAATTTTTTAAAATGGTTCATGCACCATAGAGAATCACATTGGGATGTACTAGTGCTATTTTTAATGAAAAAAATATATCAATGTGGTTTTGTATCAATTATCCGTAGATGAATAAGATCACCATACATAAAAAGCAACATCTACTAATGGTTGATGACTTGTTCGATTAACAACTACAAGCTTAGTACATCTCATCGGGGGATATTTTTTCTAGATATTATCTACTGAAGGTGAATAATGGATATATTTATAATGTTGATTTCGATACAAGTAATGGGAACTATGAATCGAAGTGACTCCTTTTAGATTTACTAATTCCCCATCAATCATCATAGATTTGATGGATAGTTTTTATTGAGACTACTTAGAAAAATTTATAGTAGTGTTTATTGGTGGTATTATCATTACATCCAACTTAAAAGAGGAACGTGAAGATCATTTATGTATTGTTATAGAAAAAATAAGGAAGGAGAAAATGTATTCTAAATTTAGAAAGTGATACTTTTTGGTGAATCATGTTTCATTATTAGCGAACATTATAAAAAGATAGAAAAAATATTTTGGACCTTAAAAAGGAAATTAATGAATGGACCGGAACCAATAGTGTAACATAAATCAATAGTTTTCTTTTCTTATCAAGGTAATAATGTTTTGGGAGAAATTTAAACAGATTTTCTAGCCCCCTAATGAACCTCAAACAAAATTGGTAAAGTATGTTTCGATATATTTATATGAAGAAATATATAAGGATATCTAGAAGAGTATAATAACTAAACCAATACTCACATTATCAAAAATTTATGTGTTTTCTTGATATACATTGATAATTTAAATAACTTTTTTGCTTGTGCAATCATGTTGAATGAAAAAGTGATTGACTCTACAACATGAAAATTGAGGATCCCTAAGTGGAACTACCAGAAATAGAATCTAAAGTCAGAATATGTGATCTTAGATCTAAATATATATATAAACTATCTCTACAGTGAGAATGTTTAGATATTTACTGAACACAACAATATAAATTATATATTCACACAAATAGTGCTGAAAATGCAAAAATGAAGATGGATAGATATAATCAATGTCTATGATTTCTCAATTCACAAATATATGGAAAAAATGTGACTATGATAGCCAATTATGTTAGTAAAAAAGAGACTACTAATATATCCATGTTAAAGATTTATAAATACCCAATATTCATGGATATTCAAATGATATATTTTTAAATAATAATGAAGGGTATTATATTCAACTATTACCATATTATTTCCAAACCATAAATCTATGAAAAGATCACATAGGCGCAATGGGCTGATAAAGATATAAAAAATAAATTAAAATTAGTAATGGAAGGGACGCTACATGAGTTCTACATCGAAGAGGATGGTGTCATTTGGTTTGGAAGAAGGATTTGTGTACATTTATTACCTCGGATAATTAAGGAGATGTTGGATAATTCACGTATATAACCTCTTCCTATCTGTACTAGAACTATAATTTTGAACTGTGATATCAAAGAACACTTAAGTTGGGATAAAATGATGAATGATATTGAGGAGTATATCTAACGGTGCTTGGTATGTCTACAAGTTAAATAAGAGGGATTGAAGTCCAAAGGTATGAGGAACTATTCCCTATTCCCAAAAAGAAATGGGATAATGTCACTGTAGACATTATCAATGGGCTCCCTATGACATCCAAAGGATATAATGAGATATGGGTCGTAGTGTATTAACTCATCATGGTTTCCGAAATCAATGTTATTCAGGATGAATTATAATATGAAGAACATTACATTATATAGGTGAAGGAAGTGGTTGGATTAAAAGGGGTTATACTTTCTCTTGTATATGATCCTGATCCAAGGTTAACCTATATATTATATAGAAATATTTTACATGATTATGAGTACTAAATTGAATTTCATCAGTTTATATGACCCCAAAATAATGGCTAATAAAAAATGACTATTCAGACACTTGAGGACATTATAAGAGCCATATAAATTGAATTTGAAGAAAGATGGTATGAGAATCTACCATTGGTTGAGTTATCATAAAATAGCAGCTTAAACTTGAGTATTAAAATGGATCTATATAAGGATTTTTATTGGAATCGATGCTGAACTCAAACTAGTTAGGATGATGTTGGTAAAGGAAAGATACGTGGACAAGATCTTGTTTAAGAGAAAATAGAGATGGTTCAACACATCCAATTAAATATAGAAGCTTCTCATCGTTTGAAAAAGTGTGTCACTAACAATCATCAAGTGGACATATAATCAAGGCTGGAGACAATGTTTTCTTTTGAATACCACCTTCAAAATGGGTAAATCACTTTTTAATGAAAGATAAACATGTTCCATGGTACATTGACCCCATTAAGTCTTTCAATTTAATATAATCAGTTTCCTATCATCGAGAAATTCTAATAGGTTTGGCTTAAGTTCATCACAAGTTCCACATATCACATCAACAAAATACATACTAAATTACTCACATATACTAAATCCAAATGTGTTACAACAAGATAATGTCCACTCATACGTAATGTAGCCAGTGAAGATCATAGAAAATAGATAAAAATTTATCTAGAAAAAGATGAATAACATTTTGAATGTATTTTCAAGGAACCATATAAAAAATAGGTGAATAGGGAACTATAGGAAACAATGAAATAAAAGAAAACAAATCTATTCACAATTGCGAATTCAAGATAAAATCTCTGGATGAAATCTCAAAAGTTGGGAAGAATAAAAATGCCTAGATCTTATAAATATTATTTTCTCGTGATATTAATCATTGTATAAAATATAATATGTTATTATACATATAAATACATTGAAAAAAAATCACTACTAAAAACTGTAAAATTATAAATGAAACCGATTATATTTCTAAACATTTCAATGGGAGAAAAAATATAAAATAGAAATTAAAACAGGGGAAAAAATGGATCAACCCAATACAAAATAATCAATTCCCCCATTTCCAACACTATAGAATATAAAAAAAATATTTTCAAAACTATCATAATTTTTTAATTTGGAAGTATAGAAAATGCATAGGAATTGAGATGAACAATAAATGAAGGAATTTTGAAGTATATATTGGATGTAATGTGAATGTTAGAATAATAATCATATCATTAGAGAAATAATTTTACCCAAAAATAATAAATTGTTATAAAAATAGTATTTTTCACGATCATTTTATTAAAATTTAAAATTTAAAATTCCATGAAATATATATCATGTTTAAAATACTCAATGAAAATATAAGCTTAGTTTTAATAAATTGTATTTTAATGGATTTTGTAAAAAAACATTTTTTATATTATATTTTAAGATTTTATTATTATAAAAATCTAATCAGATAACAGGAATATTCTTTCTGAAATCATCACATTGAAATATTTTTAGGGTTATATTTTTATAAATTTCAGAAAAACTTTAATTTTCTATTAAATAGTAAGAATTCAGTTTTTCTCATAACTGGTGTATCTTAAACAACATAATACATTATCTATTATTGAAATATTAAATTATATAGAATAAGTTTTTCGAATGATATATTTTATATCATTAAAAATTTATGAAAATAATATGAAATTATTTTATAAATAGAAAAATTACTTTTCAATACCTAAAAATCTATAGTCTTACATAAAAATAAATTTTCCTCATTTTTCCAACTTTTTATTTGATTAAAGTAATAAATTAGAATTATAAAGTGAAAAATAGGCTTACATTAATGTTATATAATTGAAATATGTTTTCTAATATCAAATAACTATCTATTATAAGGTATATCATGTATATAATAACTTATTCTAAAAATATTTTTCTCCTCAAGTACAAACAACCAATGTCCCTTCCTTGGTAAAATAATTCCACTCACCAATGAAAAATACAAATATCTACCCAAATAAACCCCATAAATCCCCTTAGAATACATATCTATAATATTGCGAAATCAACCACCAATCAAAAGTGGAGTTACACTATCGTACAAGAGAAACTATAAAGAGGAGACAGTAAGTCTCTATTTACTCTTCCCTCTTTTCTTCTTCTGTTTCTTCTTTTTTCGAATTCCATTAAAAAAATATACTAAAAAATTAATTATTCATTAATTTAAAATTATATTAATTTTTTTAAACATATTTAATAATCATATTTATGAAAAATATAAATTTTATAAATCTCATTCCCACTCTTTTGACAACGTCCTGTTAAAGGTTGGTTAATCAACTACAAAGGCATTGCCAAAAAAATTATGATAACAAAACTAATGGATGTATATTATTAATTATATATTATATGTAATAAATTAATTATATGTATTATAATCTCTGGGATTTCATTATACTTTTCAATAATTTACATCAAATGAAAATAGAGAAATCAAAGAAATATGTTATTTTTTAAAGTAAAACATGACATTAAAATGCTTAAATTCCATTAACAAAAGTTATGAAATATAATACAAAGTATATAAATAATAAGTAGTTTTATAAATTAAAATAATTTCCTTATTGATCATTATTTTAATAAATTGTTTTGTTATTTAGGAGACCCAAAAGCTTTGAAATAAAGTGATAATTATGGTAATGATATTTTCTAGCTCAACACATTTTCAAGGGTTTATCCAAAAATCACAAATTATTTGGTGTGAATGTTACAATATTTTTCCTTTAATATCATTTAATTATAATTTTCCATTTTCTTTTCGTGTTTATACATGTTTTCACTTGATTTTATAAAAAAATACAATGATTTTCCAAACAAACTCTTATATCCAAAACACATTATTACTCATCTTGAGTTATTTCATCTTTTCAAAAGAATTATTATTATAATAAAAAATATGATTCTACACTTTTTCATATAGAAACCCTAAATTTTTTCCTAAAATCATGACTGATGAAATCCTTATGAATCTAATTTCCATCTATGCGTTAATTCGTGCCTATGATTGTGATATGTTCTATATGGAATACATTATTATGAAAATATTATGATGTGATGATGCACTCAAAATACTATATATCTCCGATTAATTATGTAATGTAATTTGTCTAGTTATATAATCTTTACAATTTGTGAAAATAATTATATATTTGTGCACAATGATTATGTTATAACTATGCACATATATAATGCATTGACATTATTTTAGAAATGTTCAAAACTATGTGGGTTATTTGACCACTACGACATGTTGCTTATTTTTTATTTTTATTACTTATTCCAATCAATTTTCATTTGTCTCCTTCATGACGTAGATGATAATACTATTCTTATTATATAATGATTTTTATTATGCTCGTCTGTGTTATATTGATTCATGTTCATTATTCATATTCTTACTCGGATTTTTGAACACCCCTTTCATTGATGTATATCCTCAGGTAATTAAATATACTGTGAAGAGTGTGAGAATTAATATGGATAATGATGAGGGATTTATACAATTTTTTTTTATTTTATTATGTACATGTTAGGAATGAGAATAATATTTCATAGAGCTGAAACTATTGGATCCTAAATTTGTCTTGTTATTATGTAGTTTATATTTAACATGATTTAGTATACATTCAAGAAAAACTAGTGTCTATATAGTATCCATGTTATTAAATAAAACATGTAAAGTATATTTTTTTAATTTAATTTTATTTGTCTTTTTATATAATTTCATCCATTTAATCTTTATAATATGGTTATGAATATTTCTATGATGTGTCAAAATGTGTGAAAAAATTCTATTATAATTATTACTTATAAACCAATTTTATTGTGTTTTACTACATATATATCATTATTATTATACTCATGATACCTAAAATAATTTCTCCATATTTGATAATTCTTATCATCACCTAGTGTAAATTATAAACATAAGAATTGTGGATTCTATATCCTATAATTATTCCTTCTTTCATCTTTAACATATATTATATATAAAATAAATCCTTTCCACTGAAAATAGGATGAGTTAATATTCCACGACTAATTATTAACTATTGTTAAAAGTTACATTTTTGAGGTGATATCATCTAATTTGATTTTATAAAAAAAGGATTGACGTGGTATAAAAACAAAATTGATATTATCATTTAGTTACAAACCTATTGGTTACTTTGTTTTCTAGACCTTCAATTGACTATTTTTTTATAAATCTCAATATAGTTCATGATTTAATATATATATAATTAATTAGTGAAATTTTAAAAAATAGACATTATTTTTGAATTTTTTAATATAATAGAGTTTAAAATACAATTTTGATGACATTAAAAAATGAAATTATGTATTATAAAAAGTAGATTCCAAATATTAAAACATTCAATATAATTTTTTTTAGTTTTAAATATTTGTCATAAATTTTGTACATATAACACCTTTAGATATTTATTGGTGATTTTATGGGTGTGTATTGGTCACAAAAAATATTATACTTTGACTATCATATATTATGTTTCTAAAACACCCTTGATAGTACACTTGTTTGAGTTGTATTTTTTTATTCGCTTTAAAGTTCCATATATCAACCCTCATACTAATATTTGAATTTATTAATGAGTGAATCAAAATCATCCTTATAAGAATTAAATTCTATAACCTAAAATAAGTTTTACTTAGATATTTTTATACTTATTTTAAATTTTTAATTTTATGTACATATACAAAAAATATTTCTGCTTTAATATTAAAAAATAAAAAATCACTTCGTTATATTAATAATACTAAGAATCCTAACAACATATATAGTTCATAATTTACTAATTCTGTTAGTTTTTATTATTTAATTTCTACAAAAAATTAGTATTTCATGTTTGGATAATTACAAGATAGTTATTTTGACTGAATTTTTTTTGATCTTGGATAATTCTTTGATAGTTTATAAGAATATTAATATGGGTATATATATATGTGTGTGTGTGTGTGTGTTTTTATGTAAATTTTATGTAGGTATAGTTTGATATAGCGTAATATTTTGTGATTTACTCACAATGGCCTTGAATTATATACCCCTTATCGTATTCCATAAGATTTTCTTAGACCCTAACACTTATATTACAATTTTATATGCCAAAAGACATGATGATTCTATAAAACTTTTATAATCTCTCTCTATTCTATGGGATATGCTTAGACCCTATAATTTTTTTAAACCTCTACCTTTCTATAAGAAAGGCTGAGACCAAGAATAGTTTTTGTTATACACTAAAATAGGATATGATACTAGATTTACCTACATATATTCTATTAACAATAACTATATTTCTTGATACAAGTAAACTCTATTGAGGATCCTTTTTTATAGAGTATAGTTTTTTTGTAAATTGTTTCATTAATCTTTTTCTGACATGTATCGATGACATCAATTTTAATTATAATAAAATAATTTTTATGTGTTTATGTAAATGATTATATTGATCCAAACAACTCACTAAAGGGATTTTTTTATATTTTAAAACCATGGGGGTAACCAATGGTGTATATAATTCTGACACCCTTTATTTCCACAATGTTGGATATATAGATTCATGGTATGATTTATATGTACTGATACGTACTATTGGACATTTAATGATTTTCATTACAATTCATGGTCGAAGTGAGTAATAGTCACTATTTGATCGATGTTGGAGATTGAAATTGGAGTTTCTTTATCACATTGAACTGTTTATATTTGTCCCATTATTTTTATTCCATTTTATATGCAATTTTTATTTTCATTTACGTATATTTATTTCATTCATATAAAATTTCACTCACTTAATTATAATTGAAAAACATTTTTGGTTAATGTTTTCCAAATAGTATCTTGTGACCCTCAACACATTTTTCTAGCCCCTAGAGATCTCAAAGTGATCATTGTGTCATGTGTTGAAAATATCTGTGTGCTTTTCAGGTAATTTGGGTCACAATAATTACTTATACCCTATAAGTTCAGAGAATAATTGTGTAACCTGCATCAATTTCATATTTCCCAAATATAAATCCAATATATTTTTATCATTTTCTATATTAATTTACTCTATAAAATTCTTATCATTAAAAATATTATCTATCCTCTATGTTCCACGATCCTAAATAATTTCATCTTTTGAAACCTTGGCCAACTCTGAGATGAACCTCCTAACAAAAATGATGCAAAATCCACCATTAATATAATTGGTATCTTTTAGGTTAAAAATATATGTTTGATATTATCTATCATATCCTCTTACATACGTAGTCAAATATTAAATATTAATGATGATGGAACTTTTTCCAAAAATATATTGTATAATAAACCACCTTTATAGTAGTCTAAATAGTTTCCCTTTCTAATTATTAGATAGTCGGTATATTCAATGTAATAAACTGTTACCCATAGTATTAACATCATTCATTACACTCAACATTGATACAATTATATGGAAAAATATGAAAGAACATTTAACAATTAAATTGAATATATATATAATTCTAATCAATAATCATTATAATATTTTTCTATACATAATGTTTATATTGCTTTCCATTATTTTAATTTATCTCATACCATTATCCAATACCTTTTTACAAAAAATAAAAATGTTCTTTGATAAAAAATCACATAAAAAAATATAAAAGCATAGCCATTAATAGACCTTTTTCATTCATTATAAGAAATTATTTAAATCCTAGGTCATGTTATTAAATTACTTTCCATATATATCATGAAGAATGAACTCATTATAATTTGACATCTTAATGGGTTTATATGGCACAAATAATAATATTCTATAAGGTCATCATATGCCAAAAAATTAAATAGATCCAAATAACTCAAGGTTCACCATTAAATTGTTAGATATTATTTTTTTGGTTACATTTCATATAATAACAATTATATAATTCACAATTAGTTTATAACAATTGATTCAAAAAATTCATGCTCTCTATATTATATCACTTCATCCTACGAATCTAGACCTTAAAATCAAAATCATTGTTCCAGATAACCTCATGTTCACTCAATTTATTAAAGGAGACAAAATATAAGAATTAAATTAAAAAATAAACTTTTAGGGCATTATTTCCCATCAAAATAATAAAAATTAAAAGAATAAAAATGCATGACGTCATAAAAAATATATTATAAAATACCTTAATAATTACATGGGAAGGAAAATAAATTTTACAAACAATCAAATATATAATATCCATTCCCTTATAAAAAAAATAAATTAATAAAGGTAACTGAATCCTATGAAACGAAATCCTATTATATATTCCACTTTAATAAATGGCTCCATACTAACTAACTAAAAACTACCCCTATACATACAATATGAAAAATTTGGTTTATATATCCACTAATGTGCACATGTATATCGTAAGTAAAAAACTTGTCATGATTTCATGAATTAATATAATAATTTTTTTTGAATCTATAACATATTAAATTCAACGAAAATTTAAAATATTAACCCAAATATATTTTACCTAAATCAATTATGAATTAAATTTTTTCAAAAAATAAACATTCATATAACTACATTTATATATATAAGAAATTATCTATAACCCATTATAAAATATATCCTCAATTTCCATAACATTAAAAAACCTAATTTCCTACTAGAAACATATTTTAGAAAAATTAATGTTTTACTAAAATCATATGGAATGTTCTAATTTTTTTCATATTTCAACAAAAACAGTATGTTTCCTCGAATACAACTTAAGAATCAGTATTTCCCAAAAATTGACATGTGGTATAGAAATAAGATGAATATCACAATCAATTAAATAAAATTCTTGTTATATATTACATATATATGATTCATCATTCAATTATATGGAATATTATTCCCATTCCACCAGTAGTTATAAAAAATTACAATCATTACCCATTCAAACATTAATCCAATGAATCCTACTATACCATCACAAGGATTGAGGTATGACCATTCATCCCCAACGATGATGTATACATCTAACTTTAACACATTTTAACTATGTCTCCCCATTAATAAAAAATAAATATAATGAATTCGCATTTTTTCACTGTAAGATACTTTTTCCCACCAATAAAAACACACCATGTGTGATTTTAAAACAATCTATATTTAAATAAATTATAAGACAGCCTGCCTAACCGATTATTTTTAAAAAAACTATATACTAACAATATTAAAATTATACAATGTCATGGTTTCTTGAAAAAAACAAATAAATAAAATATAATGGTCATAATCAAAAAAATTCATAAATAAATTCTTATAGCACAATGAAAATATGATATACAACTACCTAGAAAATATCGTCCCATGTATTCACTAATTGGTAATTAGTACATGGTAAATCACATTTTACTATAATGAAAATTTACTATAAACCCAATTTCAAAATAAAATAATCATAATCATCTAATTAGTTAATGTATGTGCGATCTTCGAATATTTTACATGTGGTTTTTAAATCAAACACATCTGGATAATATCTATATAAGAGTGCACATTATCTATTATATTACCAGAGTCTTGTTCAATTGGACATTGCCCACATATTATACACTAGTCTTAATGTATTGAAAAAGATGAGTAACATGTGAAATATTATTTATTTCAAAACAAACACTCCCATTTTTTCATGACTAGTATAAAATGCCAAAAATATTATTTCTTCCAATACGATGTGAATATTAAAAAAATATAAACCTCAAGACCACATAATGTTACTGAACACAAAAACAGATTATGATTAAATATAATGAATAAAATATTCAACATGTCATTAAATAAATTATAATCACATCTAATCACTTTTTATGTAACCCTCTATCAAAAATTCCATTATTAATAGTGGTTAATATTTATGTAGAATAAATATAAAAAAATGTGAAAATAATTTTATTTTTAATCTTACATTAATCAAAATCCAACATAGAAAAATCATGGGAAGATCCAAATAATGTTATTCAAAATAATATATTTTAATTCATTTATAAAACATATTATCACTACCCTAAATAAATCAAACTATTACAACCTCCATTTAAGTTTTCATTTCCTCTGATATAAAATTAATGTTATACCATAATAGAATACCATTATAAGTTATAGTCAATCATCCATTTAAACTCAACAATATTTACAGTGGACTGTTACCCACCAATATCTCATTATTCTATTAATTAGATAACTATTGATTATCCTTAATAAAATCTCAGTCATTGTATAATTTAAAAAAACATAGAATCAATTTCTATTAATTAATTTTATATACATAATTCACATCCTGGATATCATGACTCATATTTGAAAAGGAATAATATATCGTAATTAAATAATAATTTTTTTACAAAATTTTATAAGGACCCACTCTCACTGGGACTCTCCCAAAACTAGATATTATTGTCCTGTATGCCATCATCAATTGTACATGGTTTGGTGACTATCAAAAATGTTTTAATATCATACACATGTACATTTTGATTGAATTCCACATTATTATGATAACTAATCCTCGCCAAAATCAATATAAATGAAAAATTTCTCTTTAATATTTGTGTAATGTATTATAGTGAATTACAGTCGATATAGTCCTTACCATAAATGTAAAATATAACTCTAAGTATATTGTACCCTGTATACTTAAGGGAATATGTCATGTCAAGAACCTCTATCAGGGCCTTTCATGTCCCCAATTATGGTCACCTGGCATCGCATAAAACTCTATAAAGGTGATTAAACTTATTTAGGATTATTATTTTTTTGTATTTTTATGTATAAATTTTCATATATTCATGGATATGTCCATTATTTGACTCAAATTCTTCATTATTTTAATATTATTGGTTTTCATTTTTTAATGTGATGATTTCCTTGGTTTTGGGAATCTATGGAAAAGCATATTGTGTGTAATTCATAATTTCACATAACATAAAATAGAGGACACACAACTTGATTAGAAGAAGTAAAACACTATAAACCCCTTATTATTTGATATAAATTTATAGTATGAGATGAGATCACATTATTTATATGAACCCTTGAGCCATCATAGTATTTTTATTTTCATTTATTTTCCCATGTTTCCCTGGTTTTCTTCCTTATCCACTAATACCTCTTATATCCATGAGTGTTGTAGAGTTTTTTCAGATTTTCATAAACCTCCCCTTGGTAATTGGAGGGTAACTATAGGTGTGTTATTTTTGTAATACAATAATAATTCCATTGTAATAAACAATCTATATGAGTCTCTTTTTATTTTTATTTTATTAATTAATATATCATTGTTGATTGCATATAAAAAGTTCTAAATTTTTTCTCATATCAAGAAAAAATTAATAAAGGGAATCCAAGGAAATTAAAATTTTTTAATCTAAGAACATTGGATGATATTTTTATCACATGTATTGGGTTTTGATAAAAAAATTTAAATTTATTAATTTAGTTGACCAATTATTTGATATTTAATGAATAAATTTGTCTTTTGTATGGAACAAATAAACACTTAATGATTAATATTAATTATGAATAAATTTAATAAATATTTTTGTGTAGAAAATATTAATTTCTTTATATAACCAATTCAAAATAAAAACCTAGATAAAATTTATATTCATTGTTTTTTACTTTTTTCCTACATTTTTTTGTATTTAATTAATTTTCAATTAATTTTCATCTTTTAGCCTAAATTACCACCACCTAAATATTTGGCTTATATTTCAGTGTCCTGTTAAATTATCTCTACTTTACTAAAGATTTTTCTAATTACGTCATAATAATTGCATATCTTTTAAAAAAACAAGGATATCAATACTTTTGAACATAATGTTAGTGTTATTATATTGGAATAAAAATAAATAAATCACTATTTCTATATGAAGGTCTTTTAATTAGGAATTAATTTTCCTTTTTATTATTCTTATTATTTTTCCTCCTTTTGATTTGACGTTCTCTCATCCAAATGGGAATATATTCCACCAAAGGTTGGTATATATGACTGGAAGAGTATTTACTTCCTTATTTCCCCAAATGTTCACACTCATATTAAGTGTTATAATACCTTTATATAGATATATATTTTCTATATGATGAATACCAATTTACATTAGTTAATTAATCATAAATCATGATGGATACTTATACTAATTAAAATAAAATGATAAATTATTATATATAATGGAATGATTCTCCAAAACTCAGTTAGAAAAAATCTAAAATATTGGAATATTATAAGACAATAGATTTAAAAGTAACATAAATAATACATTATATAACGATTTAGGATAATAAAAAATTGAGTTTACATCTGTTGAATCATCTAAGGAAGCGTTATACGTGTTTATCAATACTTTAATTGAATTATATTTATTTGAAACTTTGTATATTTTATTTAATGTAAATATTAAATTAATTTTCCCAAATCATAACTCAGATGAAATTTTTATTTCTTTGGATGATATTGTTGAGAATTTTTAGCAATTTAGTGTTTATGGAAACAAAAAACCCTAAAATGATCACATGTGGACCATTAAAGAAAAATCCTAAAACATATGTTTCTATTTCTCAATGGATTATATATAACTCCATCAATGTTACATGATAAATTTATATTAAAATAAAACTTATTTTTCAGAGATCAATATTTACACAAAACACCAAGTATAAAAGAATAGTGAATTACTAATAAATTATTACTATTTAATGTGAAATATTATTCTTAGTAATTAGATTTATATGTATAAACATGATTAAATAAATTATTAAATAGTATTTTCAAAATTAATTAAATTAATTATATTGTTTCTATTTTTTTAAAAATGAAAATAAAAGCTTGTGAAGGTGGAAAGAGATGTGTTCTAGAAAAATAATTTTTTTCAAGAAGTTTTTTACCTTAATAAATTTTATTAGTCACTATTCTTAATTTAATATAATTAAGATTAAATTTTTAATATTTATTAAATTTTATCAAAATTCATCAAATAGTTTTTACATGAAATAAAAAAGTGACAGACTCAGTTTTATGCTTAATAAATGTTTTTAATAATGCTTCTTATTCATTTTGAACACTTATTTTAAATTGACTTTCTTGAATATATATGTATTTGTTTCTTGAAAAATGTATTCTATATTTGTAATAACTAATATAAATTTCTTAAATAGGGCTCTTTTATTTTTGGTCATTATCAAAGGTAATCAGGTAATTGATTTATCACCACAGTAAGGGTAAAATGAGGTTAAAACTATGAGAAGATACTTATATATCACCCAAAAACATTTTTTTCAAATTGTAGTATTTTATATTATTTATACATAATAAAAAATTCTATGGAGTAATTGGTCACATTATATTTTCATACGAACATTGTATTGTTTTAATGATATGATAAATGTAAAATGTCACATTATGGATTTAATTTTTCCCTATATTTTTTTATATGGGAAAGTAATTGATGAATGAATATAAAAAGATATTTTTTACATAGATTATTTATTTTTATGATAATAATATATTTCTAATTATTTAGTAAAAATATAATTTTTTCTAAATTCTTACATAGTGTCGTAACAGTTCTTGTGAACAGAGTTGAAAAATCATGGAAAAAGATTTTAAAAATAATTAAAAAATACAATTAAATTATGTCGTAAAATTATTTCATAGGTTATTATAAATTATAAATTTTTTTATATGTGTTTATATTTGGATAACATTTCTGTTTTGATGTCACTGATTTTGAATTTAATGAATAGTTCCAAAAGTGGTAATGTTGATATTTTATTATAAACAATATTTTATTAGTTGATTTAAAAATAAAAGTAAAATAAAAAACGAGGTTTTTGATTTTATAGTATAAAATTTCATCCATATTACATTCTTTGTCCAATTTTCATCTATTCATTCAATTCATAATCCTTAAATGTAAAAAAAAATGTGTTACCACAGTTAATGTAAAAAAGCATTCGTAAAGGTTTTGAACGAAATATAAGGTTCAAAATTTAATTTAAAATTCAATGAATTTTATTTTATAATGTTAATTATAAGTTATCATGAAATAAATTATAAATTATATCCATTTGGTTTCCCATGAAATTATTGGGATGAATATATTTTATTTCATTTTTTAGTTAATTCCATGAGGGACATTTCTTTCAATTATAAAATGGAAGAAACTATTATTATTTACTTATAATGTTTTTATAATTATTTATCCACCAATACCTTTAAAAAACCATATTATCTTCCTTAAATTAGATCTAGAGGTTTTTTATTATGAAAATTTATTCTTTTTATGGCTTATGGTGTAAGGAAATTGAGATTTCCCAATGAAGATGTATAACACTTCACCAAGTACTTCCAATTTTATTTATTCATAAACCTTATTTTATATCAATGTTATAAATTATAAAATAATTAATTTAATATATTCAATATATTTATTTTCCATTATGATAATTAAATAATCATTACCATCCTACTTCCTGTCAAATTGTAATTAAAAGTATTGCTTATAAGTACGTGTGGTATGCCACATCCATTAAGTAATATAATCAATTTTCCATTACCTCATTAAATTATTGGTAATAACGATGTGTTTAATGATTAAATATTATAAATATTATATAACAATTATTTTTTAAATATCAAAATTTTTTTACATTTCTTTCATTTCACCTGTGGAAATTTGGAAACATCACTAGTGTATATGTATGAACTACTATCTCCATGAAGTGACATAAATATTTTTTATGGACACCTAAACTAAATGGTTAAAATTTTTGTTTATAATGAATATATATGATATATTTACATCATTGTTAACATAATTGGTACTATAGAACCTTAATCAATTTATAATTACCTTAACTACACAATAAATATACATGAAAAGAAAATTAGTTGACACACAAAATTATTATAATGAATGTTTGTTAGTTAATGGGCGATATGATGTTATAAGTAAACAATATGGGGTAATATACATATGAATATGGTTCTATAGCATATGTATAACAAATATATATTTTGTATAAAGGATGTTTGAACCTGTAAAAATCATGACATGACTTTAGAAAAGTGTTAACATTGAAACAACATTTTTATCATGTTTTTTATGTTCAATTTCAATTTATGGGAATTATACGATCTTAATTTCACAAGAAAAATATTTATTTAGACCCTAGATATTTCAATTTTCGTTATTTATTAATATAATTTCATACACTTTAGTACTAAATAATATTAAACAAATTTTTATGATAAATGTACCTTATTTATCTTTTGGGAAGGGAATATTTTTATTATGTTTCTAAGTTTCAATTAAAAAGAGTAAATTTTGTTTTAAATATTTTATGTTATATATTTAATTTATGTATATCAATTTAATTAATTTATATATTAATATTTAATTAATTAATACTTTCCATTTTATAATGAGGCAATTTTACTAATGTTTTGAGGAAAACCATTATTCAAATGTTTACATCATTGAAAAATTTTCAAATCATCTTGATCACCTAATTACTGGAATAATCCATTATAATTTTTCACTATTCTATTCATAGAAAATGGTAGTACATTTATTTTGAAAATATATAGTTAAAAATTTATAGAATAAAAATATGTTTTTGTCATGTTTTCATATAAGTGTTCGAATGATTATATAATGTAATTTTTCATATATAAAATCATCGTATAAAGATTTGGATACCTCATTGGGGTTGGGATTTTATTATACCATATTAATTCTTCATATCTCTTGTTATGAGGTTGATAATATGAATCCAATTTATTTCTCGTGATTTAATTATGTGATGATAGAATATGTATGAAACTAGATTCGGATTCATGGGTTATCCTATAATGAAATGATTTAATAAAACCCATTTCTATATCATGGGTTACCATATAATGTATTGAGGAATTTTTTATGATATTGTGTGACTATTATATATGTACTATGATTATTTAATCAGGTTTCTATTAATATCTCATGAATATGGTTTTCTCTAGTAGACCTCCAATGCAAAGTGTAATGATTAAATTGTTGATAAAATACTAAGAGATCAATATGATAATAAAATCATAATATATTATTGAGGTGAACCAATGGTAGTTATTCCTATAAGAATATTATAGATGACTTTACATGAATTTCCATTATTGAAATCTTTCAACAATAATACTATTGTGTGTTAAAATTTATCACATAAATATATTATAATGAATATGAGTATGACCAAAATGTATTCTCTATTTTTAAGTGATGTTTTCATGGATCATGATTGATTATTAGTGACATTATATATTTATGACTTATGAATTTTTCAATGATAAAGAAATATTATATAAGTAATGATTAATTATCTTTGACATACTGGGTATGAATTTAGTATGTTTTGATCATGTTATCAGACCCTAAATATTATCTTGTGCTCATAGATTGATGTATCCATTTTTTACCCATAAAATCATCTTATCTCACCCTTTCACGTGTTTGGTTTCCCCATGTCATGAAGAATGGTTTGAAGTTGGCCAAAAATTGTATAATGATATAATAATTTTTACTTAATGTTGAACATATTTCATGTAACATGCTATTTATGTATCTAGACTATACAAAACTAAACCATTATAGTTGTATGATGTGTTTAATAATGTTATGTATAGATTATCAATATAAAATGTTGTTCTATTTACCAGTTTTATGATCATGAATCCTTGGTTTTTATCAAAGCATAAATTAGATACTCTTTGAAACAAGGATGAGAAAACATTATTTAGAACTATTAAGACCCACCTGTTTAGAAGATAATTTTTTAATTTTTTCTTGAAGTATATATTATATTTTTTTCCTAGTAATACATCCTTTTATTGACACAATAAGATTATTTTTTGTTAGTAATTCATCATGTGGTAATAACCCTAAAAAGAGTCTGTTGAGTATACCTCAGTCATCATTTTGGTGAATATGGAATTTTCTATTCCTCAATTCATGGCATCAAAATATTGAGGGGATATTAATAGGCTAATAAAAATTTAAATTATAAACCATTATTAAATATTTAAATATATAATGAATATGGATAACCTATGTTAAACCATATTTTTCATAGATTTAAAATAAGACACCATTATTTTGACATCCTATTTTGGATTTTCATGACTATAGGCTCAATCACTCAGATTAAAAATTTTGATAGTAATGATAACCATTTTCTTTTAGTATAGGATTTATGATTTAATTATGAAGATGAGGTGCTGATTCGTATGCTAAAATACTGAATATTCTTATTTAATAATCGATATATGTATTTAATAATATCATGAAATGTATTTTGGAATGTTAATTTATAACCTTAATGATTCCATGATCAGTTAGTTGGAAAAGTTCCAAATGGGTTGATGATTTCTTCCCAAGTAAATAACTCCTCCCCAAAATAAGTGATTTGGAATGCCATTCTTAAAAATCCCATTATTCTCCCTCTAATTTAATTTTATGACATTCTAGTAATGGATTTCATTTCACTATATAGATATCATATCAATTACTAAGGAAGAGAAGTCACATTTCATATTACAAATGAACCTATCATAATTTATCAGTGTGATGTTTTATTTGAACGCCCAATGAAAATTATTTTATTTTTATGATTTATTATTTTTATTCAAAATGGGTGTTAATATCAGATGGTTTTGGATAAACTCAAGACCAGGGATTTGCATATTTTATGAGATTTTGTTCATGTCATTATAGAATTGTTTCCTAGTCACATCCTGAATATTGATGTTTACTTTTCAACAGAACTCATACCTAGTGATACATTAATTTCAATGGTTTTATACAGAATAACCTAGTTTGAGTTACACAAATTAAATAAAATACTATTGGATAATCTTCATATGTTATTCGTTTAACCAAATGTGTTACTATGGGGTGTACCGGTTCTTTTTTAATATTAGAGGTCGTTAAATTACTATTTAAATTTAATACATATAACTACATAATATTACAATTAATAAAAAGTATCACCTTCCTCATATTTATGACTAGTTTGATCAACTACACAGGGATAAATATTTTCCATGATTAAACAACATCCTAGATATCAACAACTAATGTTTAGTAAGTATGATATAACCAATACTCTATTTCCTTAATGGTATGGAATCTATTTAGTTAGAGTGATTCCATTTGGTCTTACTAATTACCACACTTTTTGTGGACTAAATGAATATATTCTCTATATGTTACCTAGATTTCTTTTTGATATTTTTTATAAAAAACATTCTTAAATATTACGTGAGTAAAAAGAGACTATTAAAAACACATCAGAATTTTCATAAAGAAACATTTGAAGGATATGTAATATGGAATACTTACTAAGTGAACATTTAGGTTTGAAGGCCTCATTTATTCACAGAATAATTTCATGTGAGGTTTTATCAGTAGCTCCTTAAATGATTAATGTTATTAATTAATAGAAAAACTGAACATAGTGACCTTGATTGATATATATTTTTTGATGATTGGATACATGTAGTAACCCGACTGATGTATGATCGAAGAAGATGCATACTACCATTACCTTGAATTGATTACATAGAATCAAATATTGAACGATTAATGAGTTTATTATTCATGGTAAATGAGATACATGCATGAGTATTGTGTTATAAATTATAACAATAATTACATCATAACTTTATTTAGGATAATATAACTATTCCATATAGCATATACTTTTTTATATTTCATAGTAAACTTAACGTAATCCCTGTAAAAGAAAATATAATAAGGATGAAATAAAATGATCACTAAGGGTGAAGTATAATAGAAGAAATAATGAATCAACGAGAATAATCATTAGGGAACAAAAAATAACTGAGCACATATCCCAGGTAATTAATAAACTGATAACTGAATGAATAAACAATACCATAAGGTAAATAACAGAAAACAAATTCCATTTAAATAACTAGATAAGTAAAATCAATACGGAAAAATAGAAAACAGATTACATGTACCATTTATCAATAATATTAAAATGAAAATAATCTATAGAATTTTTCATATTGAAAATCTCTTAGATAATAAATATTGAATCAAAATGAGGGTAATTATTATCTATTGGACATAATGTCTTAGGTATATGAGATCCTCTAATTTCATGATATATTCTCCAAGTAGATTAAAACTATTAGTAGATACAATTAAATTCCCATAACTAATATTTCTGAAGAGAACATTTTGATGCATTTAGGGGTCATAAAAATGTTAGAGCCCACCATTTGCTTCCCATCCAAATCATTCCTCATGTCGTGTAATTTATTTAATTAAACAAAAATTGCATTATAAAATATCATTATTGAATAATGAATATAGATTTATCATTATTTCCCTAGATCACGAATTAATATTCTAAGTACACACCATATATGAAAAATGATATATGGTTTAGGTATTAAACTTATCCCTGATAAATGAAATAACTAATTATGGAGAATTAAATATTTAGTATTTATTGAAAATTAAATATTTAATATGGACAACAAAAATGAATCAAGGATGTTTTTTTATACTATACTTGGTACAATCAATCAAAAATCATCCTTAGAAAGAATAAGGTCAATTTTAATTAAATTATTTAAATTGGAGAAAAAAATAAATTATTTTGTTCATTTATGAATGAAAAAATTAAAAATATATATTTTGAAAACATTCTCATAGAAAATATCATTTGGATTTGAAAAACACTATTTCTAAAAAATATATTTGAAAATAAAATTAAAACATAAAAAAATTGATAAATGATTAAACTTACTTTTAGATATAAATTTGAAAAGGATAAAAACAATTTTAAATTTTCTGTATAAAAATTGTTTTTTAGAAGATAAAAAGTTCTCCGACTAAAGGGAAAAATGAAGTATAGTTTGCTTAAATTCATTAGAAAAACATTTTGAGTACTAAAGAGTCAGAAACTAGAACTATTATGTGTAAAATTTTAGAAATAATATTGGGAAAATATAATTAATGGATTTATTAAAAAAATTGATAATTTTTTCTAATATAAATTCAAGTGTAAAAATTACAGAAAAAATATATTGTGATGTAAACCCTTTAAAATAACATTAAGTTGCTGTGACATTAAATCAATGAATATATTATGTTTGTGAAATGTATGTACATAGACAACAAGTGGAAATATAACAGTTCATAGTAAATATTGATTACAATAATAATCTTATTATGTTAACCATAGTGGGGATGTAATATATCCCCATGAAAAGGAATCAAGTTTTGAAATTCTTCACCAATTAGTAAATTTTAATTAAATTCTTCTTAGAATAAATATTTTAAATTGAACCAAATAAAACTTTTAATATAAAATAATTATTTTTATAATTTTTTAAAATGGGTAGTATTTACACCACACCAAATAAGAAAGTGGTGAAAAGACATATTCCTCACGGAAAGAAAAGTGAGACAATAATCTCTTAACATGAATTTACTTTTTGGGTGAAAATAATTTAACACCATGTCTATATATATTAACAAGAAATTAACCTATAAAAAACTTAATTATATTTAGAATATCATTTATTATGTTCTTATAATATCTTATAATTGTTTTCTAGTAATAATTCATTATTTTTAGTATTTCGATTGTTAATTACTAAGATTTCGAGTATGTTTTGACTTATTACATATCGATAATATTAATTAAAAAAAGATTTCATCATCTGAAAAATGTAAAAATTTATTTAAATTATATATTTATTCATTATATATTTATTTACAGTAATCCATAAAAATTGGATATTAGAAATGAAATTCATTGTTCATGGAGACGGTAGGTCGTATGTATGCATGAACACTACATCCATTTCAATGTCATATTTAAAATAATGAATATAAAATGATATATATTTATATTTTAATTCTATTATCATATTTATTTATTATATTTCATAATGTTCTATTGAAACTATTTTTTATAGGTTCTATAAATAGTGTGAATGGAGTACATCGCTTTGACGAAGTGGTAGTGAACATGTCCAAACAATGTTATCTTATTTAAAACAAATTTAAATATTAAAGGTATATATTATATAAAAATTACATATTTTTAAGACAATATCATAAATATATTATATAAATAAATTTTTTATCATAATACATAACCCTAGAGAGGTGGTAAAGGAAAAAAGGAACGACATCGTTTCGCAAGGTGGTATTTCACCACACTCGCAAACGATAAGTCTGTTGCCGATTTGATGGAATTTTGTTTAGTTTTAGGTAAAAACCATAACATAAAAACATATAATTACACTGATGAAACTAATTTAATTATTAAATCTTGTAATATAAATAATGTAATGGTTAAAGATGTAATTGAAAAAAATTTATCATTTGGAAACTTTACCTCTTAATTGGGAAACTCTTTTTGGTTTATACCAAGATACATTTTTGATTAGCTTCCTTCCCATGGATATGATACTAGAATGTGAAGATGGATATTAGGTGCTTATATTTTCAAAAAAAAATTTGAGCTAATGGGCTTGAGATATGTGAATAAATAGGAGGGTGAGTAAATTTTCATAGAGAAGGATGAGTGGTATTCTTGGAAATTTTATAAAAGGGAATTCTTTCCAAGTATTCACATGAAGAGGGAATACAATAATGATAAAAATTAGATTAAAAGGATAATATTGTTGAAAATTGTCCATTCAATGGCTTTTTTACAAGTTTCTAGGTTATTTTTTGGCCTTATATTTACGGTTTAATCTTTTGTTAAAAATATTTTCTCATGATCATTGTTATTAATTTTAATTACATTTATAATTATTATAGGTAAAAGACTATGTTGGAATTTTTAGAAATTAAAAATTATTATTTATTCTAATATGGAATCCATTATACCTAATTCCAATTAGTGATGTGGTGAAAATTATTTGAAAATTAGTCAAATAGATGAGTTAAAAATTTGGGTTTAAAAGTAAAAGCATTCATATATTTGCTATGTTTTTATGTCCAATGTCGAAGAGAAATTAATTCCAATAACAGAAAATGGAATAATATATTTACAAATTATAAAATTATGAATTTAATTCAGTTAAAAATGTAATTTAACAACATAAAGAAATAGAAGAAAAATATATATGAATTAAAATATCGTATTTTCACTATTCACTATAAAATGAAACATCAAAGAAAAATAATAAATTATTTATTACATAATTTTGAAATTTTTTATTTCCCAAATAAGGTTTATTTTTTCATATTAAATTTATATAAGTTCCAAAAATTTATATTTAAAATAGGTTCTCTTTTAAAAGGCCAAAAATTACCTTTATAAAAATATTGTTTTTGGGCCTGAAATTTTGTTTGTTTTTATCTTACATATAAATTATATGTTGAATTAATTTCGAAAATATTTTCTAGAAAATAATATATATATATATATATATATTAAATTAAAATTACTCACTAATTTTATTAAATTTAATTTATTAAGATAATATAAATTTGGGAGCCTGAAAATTTTTATTTATAATCATTTCCTAAATAATCAATTTGTTCTTATATTCATTTATAATTAGTTTTTAAAAATGATTGATAACCTCTCTGAATTGGATTCCACTAAACCCATGCCCTGAGCCAGGTTGGCCACATGACCTCAGGTGCATCTTCCAATAATCTAGGGGTTGCCGACTAGGAGTGAGTGTGTAGTGGTAGTACAACTGGGAAAATATTCCTTCAAGTTATAGTAATACAAGAGATTAAAAATAGTAGTAGAAGAATATATAATTGATATAAATAATAACTATTTGAAGCATAATGATCAATTAAATAACCATGAAGTTGAAAAAGTAGATAAATGATGAACATGTCCAAAAGAGACTCAACAGTAGTATCTAAAACATAGTTAGATTCCTGGGATGATGATTATACAAAAATGAACTATAAGATAAAAGAATTAAATATGGTTGAAAAAAGGAAATCAGAGGAAAAAACTCCTCAAGAATATCTAGCCTAACCATGATCCTATGATTCTAAGCTCCATCAATGTAATTTTAACTAGAAACGTATGGAGAGGTTCTTTCCACAATCTATAGCTATAGGAAACGAGTATTCTTAGGTTCCATGGGAGGCTTGAGTAGGGTTTGAGATAAATCATATTAGGCCACCAATGATGTTGTCTACATGTAATTAGAGCATTCACTCCTAAGTACATAGTGTCCAGATAATAATCCAAAAAATAGTGTAGTTTAGAAAAAATAAATAACCTCCCACTTAGATTCCTTAATGATACACAGTGGGTCTACCTAATTCCTCCCAAGGGCTGTTTGTCAGATCATGTCACCATATATAAATATATATATTGGTTGGTTTGAATGGGACATAACGTGAAAGTTTAGAACACTAGTATATGAGCTAATATTCTATACTCATAGGTTAGTAAACTCGATGATGATGTAATGGAAGCTTGGGACTTCCTGCCTTATTGAGGCCCTTAAAACCACTCCATAATATATAAATCTCAAGGGGTAATAATGCCTCCCACCCATATAAGTATATATATATATATATTAACTAGTATCGGAAAAATATGTCTCCCACCCACAAATTTATATATATATCATCCCCGTGATATCATCATGCTTAATCCATTCTGGTAATACAATTTTTCATTTATCAATTGTCAAAAGGAAGAAACAGAGGCTTCTGTTCACCATCCCTAAATTATGTTCATTTATCAAAAAAACTCATTTCATGTGATGAATTTTAAATAAAACATGAACACGTTCAAGTTCATTCCATCCATTAAACCCATTAAATTAAAATCATTTAATTATTAGAGATATACATATATTGTCTTAAGAACCCTATAAAAGTCAAATAATTAAATTTCCCTAACATGGAAAATTCATTTTAGGGAAGGGTCTCATGGCCAATGTATCATGGTAAAAAACTCACATCCCCATTGGAAAATAACAATTCAAAAGGGGCAAAGAACCAATAAATAGAATTGTATTAATCAATTACAAATGTTACAAAGGATACTTCAATGAAATGTCAATACGGAAGCTAAATTAGGTTTCTTGAATATTGTCCCATTTTTTCAAAATGATCAATTTCGAGGTAGAAGGCCTATGGGTGTCCATATAAGGAAATTGTGATGTCTAAACCCCTAAACAAGAACCAATTAACATGAAATAAGAAACATGGGTCATCAAAAAATGAATAAACTAACACAATATAGAATCTTAGTGATGGTCAGCTTAATGCAAGACATAATAAATACTAAATGAATGAATGTAAAATGGAAAACTATGCGACCACCTACCATAGGGTCATGGATGAAGCCTCGCATGATAAAAATAGAAGATTAAAAACTCATTGGAAGGTATCTGATTTTCATTTCAATGACCAATTAATAGTTCATATTATCCTACATAAAAATTACACAATAGAGGGAGTGATTATCCAAGGAAAAGATGGTGAATGAGGTTTGCCTCACATTTGGATATCTGATGCATCCTAAAGGTTAAATATCTATCGCTAGACAAAGGAAATATCAAATATCCATGATTTAGGGTTCATTTAGCTGAAAATAGTTGTAGATCCCTAGTTTTAACCTCTCGAGGAAGGTGGAAAAAAAAAGATAAAAAGAACATAAAATATTGGAGGAATAAATGGTAATTTTTTCCAATACAAGGCTCTCACAATTTATGTTCATAGTTTACAAACCATGTGAAATCTATGTGGATTTACATCATATGAAAAGGTCAGTAGGATGTAATGCCATGAACCTAGGTCTTAATAGCTACCGAAAAACCATACAAACATCCAAGTGCCCTATCTTAGGTCGCATGGTTTACAAAAACTAGGTGTCTTGGGGAACATGGTTTTCATTAACTATAAAGACCATCCTATAGCCCACTTTTCCAGACTGTCAGGCTCTGAAAATAATCTTATGCTTCTCAGTCCTTCCCTAGGTCATAGAATACCTTTACCATGATTAGTTCAATGATTCAAAATGAATAAACAGTGATATGTACCTTCTCTAAAAATGGGTTTGTACAATATCCCCTACTAATAATAACTCATCCCCAAGTTGACATCCTAAGGGTAAAGAGGTAATTTCAGAAAAAAAATTCTTCCATTATGATCATCTATCAGCTATAAACTCTCATGTCTCAAATTGTACGTGGTCATTCCATAATAACACCCATATAAGAGGAATAAACCTACCTCATACTATCTTCATTCTTCAAACAAAAATATGCATTGGATACTCTTTAAAGAAGAATAAATTTCTACCTCAACCTTAGTGGGTTTAACGACATGATATGTGTATGGATTTTATCATAAAATATGATATATATTAAAGAAATTATTCATTGACTGGTATCTCTAAGGAAGTTCCAACTTGTAACCCACTAGTCCAATATGAATCAAAGCCTCAAAGTATCCAATTAACATCAATGTTATCTTATGATACATCTGAATATGTCTATTCCCTAATATAGGAGAGACATTAAAGAAATCCTTTTCTCTAAACTCAAACTCAAGATGTCACTAATGTCTATTGGCATAATACAATTGTTTGGATTGAGATGACAACGTGTGTTTCCTAATTAACAATCCATGGTCTTTATTCTAAAGGATGAGACATGATCCAGCCACCACTGCATCCCCTATATCTAGCCAAAAGATATGCGAGAAACAATTCCTACCATAAAAGGTTTCATAAGGAGCCTTCTAAATGGTATCCAAAATTCTATTTATATAAGAGAAATCAATGTGTGGAATGTGTGTCTCCCATAAACAACTAATGTCAAGGAAACACAGTCAAAACATTTCTTCCAAGACCAAAATTTCACGCTCTATCTTTCCCTTTGTCTAAGGGTGACATACCATGCTAAAAAGTACCAACATACCCAAGGAATTATATTTCTCCTTTCAGAACCACGACATGAAATGACCGTCTCCGTAAAAAATGATATAATAAGAATCTCCATAGAGACATACCATTTATATATCGTAAAATATTGATATCTATTCTATTGAGAAGGTCTCTCAAATAGGTATGATGTTTGAATCCTTCTTCATCAGATCAGCAACTACCCATGCTAAGTATTTACCATGAGGTGATCTAGGTAGACCAGTCAGGAAGACCAATGAAACAACATACCATTTCCACTCATGAAAGGAAAATGGATGAATATTCCTCACAAGACACGAATGTTATTCCTTAACCTACTGAAAGGTTGAACATCTAGTTAATAAATAGGAAACATCCTATCTAATTATAGTCCAATAATATTGGCATCTTAGTTGTTGATAACTGTTTGTTACACCGGTGTGAACCACCAATGTTGAGTCATGGAAATATATCATTATGTCATTATTGATGACTATTGGGACCAATACACACCCAATGAACAATAGAGTATCATCCCTAACAACTTCCCAACTAGAAAATTTATCATCATCTAAAACTATTTATCTGAGGATAATATGATTACGATCCGATATCCATCTCACCCACATCCATTCTAGAGGATTATAAGTGAATGATAAGGATGAATGTATCTTCTAACCATGTTCCTCTTTAACCTAGACATATATATCTGAAAATAAGGCCATAATAACCATTCGTCACAAGATTTATAAAATTCCATTGACTGGATCATTTGGATTAGTGAATTTCCTTTAGAATTCCTTTTCCCCAATTTGTAGAAAAATATGAAATAAAACGATTACTTGTAAATGACAGACATACATATCCTAATATTAAAATCACACAAAATTATGATTTAATCGAGGAATTTATAGTCATTGAACACAAAAAATTACTATACTAACAAGTAGTGTATCCAATAGTGTAAGCCATGAAAAACTAAAATGTTCTTGAGGCCATGCATCAGGTAGTTACACTTCTAAGACCTCAACTGAAAAGAACCAAACTCAAGAAATAGCCCATTCTTCATTAGAACCACTATAAGTCCAACACCTGATGCATCATAATAGACTGTATAGTACCTAATTGGAAATTAAAAAATCCCAATAATCATTGATGTAAGTCTACCTTTTAGCTCTTGAAATTTTATTTCAAAATATTTTGATAATTTGAATTCTACACCCTTCTTTTTCAAGCCCATAAGTGGAGAAACAATGCATGATAAATACTGAAGGAAGTATATATAGTTCCATCAATCCAAATAAACTCCTTATATAAAATACATTCTTAGGATTCTCCCAAGAAATTATAGCTCTCACATTCTCTGCATAAATTGGTAATCTGGAATATGAGATGATATAATCCTGAAATAAGACTATATCAATCCAGAAGTGGAATTTACAGAGCCTAGAATATATCTAATTCTCTCTCATCATATTCAATGTGATATCAATATGGATTTCTTGGATGCTTCAGGTGTCTGAATACACAAATATATCATCTACAAAGACATGGGCAACTTAATCCAAAAATTTGTGGAAGATACAATTTATAATATCCAAGAAGACTGCCAGTTAATATGTGAGTCTAAATGGAATGACTATGTATTCATAGAGACTAAACATTCTCCTAAATGTTGTTCATGGTATGTTTGATGTCTTGAAACATGCTTGATGATAGACCAACCTCAATGTTATATTTGAAAACACCTTTTCTTCTCATAGCATATCAAAGTGGTTGTCTATTTTAGGAAATAAATACCAAATCTTGATATTCATTTGTTTCAACCAACTATAACATACACAATGGCTAAGGGCTTAATCTAATTTCTTGGAATAGAGGACTGATAATGCCAAAAGAGATGTTTGGGGGAATATGAAGCCTTCCTCCTCTAGATCCTCTAACTAATTCATGATCTCCAAAATCTTCTTAGGTTCTATCCTATTAAGAGGAATGGTCACATGTGTTCCTCCTATCAAAATATCAATGGTATAATCTATATCCCACACTTTAGGTAGACCAGAGAATTCATAAAAAAATCAATAAAACTCTCCACTATAGAAGGAAACAAGATGTGTTATAACCCATTATCATAAAAATATAAACTGACGACCATTGTTTTAACACTATCCATGAAATTCTGCTAAAGTCCTACTCATGTCTCACATACATCCTATTCTCCATTATGTACATGTGTAACACCCACTGGTGATGTAAACATCACCATATAATAATATAAGTAAATATGGGGTCTGTAGGGAACTAACCTGTCTATCATAATGACTATAGAAAAGTCTGTTAGGATGAGGATGTATAAGTTACATGTTAAAAACACAACCCCTACCACAATGGGAAATTATGACAATGGAGAATTTCTTCTAAACGGATACCTAATGGTGTATCTAGAATAATGAATCTGTAATAGTACATGATTTCGAGGCACGAACTTTCAAGGATTTCCTCTAACAATAATGAGGGAGACGCACCTGGGTTAAAAAAATAAATCACTAAGGCGGAGTTAACTAGAATGGTATCTCTTACATTAGATCGTATATTGATCTTTTTCAATGAGGTAGGTTGAACTACATGTAACTAGATTATAACATGTCCCTGATTAACTTACTAACTACCCCGAAAAGGCCTTCTGTACTGGTGCTAAGAATCATATGCATGATTGTGTCTCCCTTGACTACCACCTTAACATAAATGATCGTCTGAATTCTAGATACCTCACTATCATCATCTAGTTGACTTATCTCTAGACCAAGAAGTAGGCGCAGATCCCTACCGGTTAGGTACTGGAAGGAATGTCCTATAGAAACATGGTAGACAACTCACCCTACCATAGCCTCTACACTAAACTGGATTCTATAAACACTACCTCGAGAAGTTACATTATTCTCGACATTAGTGAAATGTAATAGAATTTCCTATAAAAATATCCTAACCCATTATTCCACTATGATATTCTTCCAAACATCATATTCTCTAAGAAGAAGATCCTCTAGAATCATTTGGTGCCAAACCAGCAAATATTTTACAATTCACCTCTCTCATTTGTAACTATATATTTAGGTATTGGTTGAAATTTTTAGTAATGGTTGTATAATTAATGATGAGGCTTTTTAATTGAATGGTATAACCCATCCTATATTAGAATATCTTACATCCATCACATCATTGGTGACTAGGTAACATGATAAATGATTTAGCTTAGTCAAATAGGAAGAATGTTCCATACCTACCATATTCCCTTGTGGCAGATTAATGAATTCTCTATCTATATGATACCTTGAAGTCTGGGGAAATAATTAGTTTTATAATACATCATGAAAATAAGCATAGAACATGTCCCTGTTTTCCCCTATTATGGTGATGACATCCCACAACCTCCTACATGAATCACATATCATGTAATAATCTATTTTTACCCTCTTCTCTAGAAGTGTCTCCAAGATTCTGAATATAGACAGGATCATATTGATCCATGAATCAACTAGATGTGGTCCTCCATCCCATTAGAAAGTGGGAGGATGCTTTTGGTGAAACTAAATATTCAACTCTTCCATCCTCAAGGATAGTCTCACTTCCCCATGCATTCACTACATCATATGCATGAAACCCTCTCAAAACTGGTTTTGGTAACCATATTCAGTAAAATAAGGGGATCTGTACGTCGCTTATAATCAGGGAAAACTAGAGGCTCCAAGATTTCAAACTCCATAACATGATTGTATTCGCCTTCTAGGTGAGCAGTTTGAAGATGTCTTGGCGGTACAAACCTATTTTATGAAATGAAAATCCTAATCTCTATTCAAAAAATTCAAAAAATTACATTCATGAACCTAGAATACACACCTAATCCTTTTAATAAAATGATCAATACTCAATAACTTCTTTAAAAACAAGGTTTATATGATGAAATATACCATAACAGTTCATCAGAGTGATGAACACCCACTACCTGCTACCAAGGTGAGGTTGGGGTCTAGATTATATTCAATGAATGTGAAAGAAATAAGTTATTATGTTAAAAGCCATTTCCTAATTTAAATTATTCACATTTATGAATTTAAATGTCTGAACTGACTTAATTCATTGATGTACCATTTTCTTGTCCATAAGGGCCCATACACCTTATGAACCAGAATGTTTAAGTGACTAGGAAGCCTCTCTCATTTTAAATTTTCATATTCATGTAATTATACCATATAAAAAATGGTTAAGCAATATGTAATTCCATTTTATGATCCATAAGGCCCCATACATCTTAAGAATCAAAGAGGGGCACCCACTAAACTCATATCACAGTATGATACAAATCCTTCAATAAGTGTTATCATAATTGAATATACCAAAAAGGAATAATAAATATGAAAATAGGTAGTGGTCAATAAAATAAAAATAAAAAGTCAAAAATTGATGGTCTATTAATATTGTTTCTATCATGAAGCATGATCAAATATAGATCCCTATTCTCATCAGGAAATAGTAATGAAATTGTAATTTCAATGACCTAAGTATCAATAACATCAAATTTCATGTGTGTCTCCCAATGTTGAAATTGTAAAAATAGTAAATAGTAGAATCAATAAAAAAACCTAATTAATAAAAAATGGTCTTTACCTCATACATGGGTTCGTGAAACCCAAGAATAACTTATGACTATGTAATTATGAATTCTCAATACCCATTCTATCATTACCAAATTGTATTTCATGAATGAAATCCCTCTGATATTACCTTTTTATGTCCTAGACTTGGATGCCTCTTAACCCATGCCTTGTTCTTGGTTGGCCATGTGTCCCCTTTCACGTCTCTCCAAAAGCTAGTGGATGTTGACCTTCAACAAGGGTGTATCAGTAGTACAATATGGAGATTATACCCCCGGGTCAGATTAAATTATTGGATATCAAAAACAATAAAATGTAGTGGAATCAAATACAATAGAAAGATATATAATAAAATATAAGCATAATGATCAATTAAATATCCCATCGTTAAAAAATTTATAATACTGAATAACATTTCAAAAATCGAATCAAAGGAAGTATCTAATACATATATAGATTCATGGAATTCTTATAATATAGAAATAAAACAAAATATACAAACATGATATATGGTTGTTCAAAAGGAAACAAAATAAAAAAACAACTCCTCAAGAATCTCAAGCATAATCCCAATCATGTGATCCTAATCTCTATCTATGTAATTTATATAAGAAACCTATAGAATGTTTCTTTTCCATATCCATATCTTTTATAAAATAGTATTATTGAAAACATAGGACGTCTCATGTAGGGTGTGAGATGAAACTCATTAGGCCACCACTAATGGTGGATATGTGTAATCTGATTAGGTGATCATATGTAAACAATGTGTGTATAATTAATTGGAAAATAAAGTAGTGAAATATATATAAATAACCTCATCCAGAGATTCCTAAAGGCTATCTAGTGGTTTTACCTACTTCATCCCCTGGATGGTATGTCTAGTCATGTAACCTTATATATGTGACAGAACATGATGTAAAATGAAGGCATCCAACACCAATCTACCTGCGAATAAGCTCTACTCATGGCTTAGTAATCCTGATACTAATGTAAGGGGTGAATGGGTCTTTATTCCCTTTTTAGGCCCTTACTATCATTCTTGAATATATAACTCGCATTGGGTAATAATTCCTCCCACCCATACATGTATATATAAATCATAACATGCATGGGGTAAATATTCATGCCACCCATACATGTATATATATATATCCTTATTAGGATATCAATAAGATCAATCCATACAAAACAACTCACTTATAATTTATCAATTTATATAAGGCATTGAAAAAATCATTGGTTAACAATCCATATATCAATTTCAGTTAACAAAACAACCCATTTCATATTATGCCTTTTTAAATTACAAATGAACAAGGTAAACTTCATTCAATCCCTGGAAACCACTCCATTAAAACCATTTTATACTATGATTCATATCTATCTCATTTGAACCACCCTATATAAGAAAAATTACCAAATTTTCCTATCATGGTAAATTCATTTCATGGAAAGGTTCCAAGGTGGAAGTCTGACATTCCAAAACTCAGAAGCCCATTTAGACATTTCCCATTTAAAAGGGATTATTCCCCATTAATGAACCCTTTTATACATCAATTACACAAGGTAAAATGGAAATTTCAATAAAAAGGAAAGTTGAATTTAAAATTGGGTTCCATGTATTTTGTGTCATTTGGCCATAATGAACAATTTCTAGGTGGAACACCTATGGGTTTCTATATGGATTAAAATTGATGTTTGTACCCATAAAAAGAAAAAATGTACCTTTAAAAGGCTCAAGGGTGATTTTTTAATGAATAAAACAAATTATAGAATCAGGTGGAAGTTTTTCTTATATAACGTTAGAATAAACATGAAACAACCAAAACTAAAAATGGAAAACTATGTCACTACCTCCCTTATAGACATAGACAAATACTCACTATATAAAACCCTCTATTTTTTAATGGGTTATAAGAGATCGGAGGATCAATCCAATTCCCTTAAAATGGGTTATGTGATCACACATATGAATAGGGAAATAAATGACTTGATTAACTTAGGAAAACATGGTTCAAGAGGTGATCCTGACCATGGGATATTTGATTCTTCTTTCTGATCAATGATTTGTCACCAAATGGACAAGATATCAACTATCCTAGATTTAGGGGTTGATGATATCAAAGGTGGAGGAGAGAAATGTTTTTGTCTATTTGTGTTAGGATAAAAAAAGAAAGAGGAAATAAAATGGAAGAAGGGAAATTGGTAAATTTCCCCAAAAAATGGGCTCGCATGGCTTATGCATACGGTTGAGAAACCCTTTACAAACTATGTGGAATCACTTAGTTTGAAAACAATAGTATACCTCACACATATTTACTTAGGTCTGAACAATTTGAGACAAATCATTAAGTCTCTCAGGTTCCATGTATGCAGCTGTATGGTATACACAGACCATGCTTCCAGCGTCACATGGTTTCCACTAACCCTACATCCCAGCCTATAGCCAATTGTTCTAGAAGACTAGCCTCCAAAAAATCCCTAGACGCTCCTTGGACCATCCATAGGCCACAATATACCTTTACAATGTTTGAAACAATGATTCAAAATGAAAAACAGGTGATCTATACCTTCACTAAAAGATGATTCAATACCAAAATAAACCATATATTTTCATATGTTAGTTAATAATATTCATAACCACTAATTTAATATCTATTTTATAGATTATTTTATTATGATTATAATAATTTATAAGTTTGTTGTTTCATTTCATATGATCTATCAAATAAAATTAAACCTTTTATAATTTTGAAGGTGATACATCCCCCCTGTAAATAAATTACATCCTCACAATTTGAAATTGATCACTGAAACCTAGGGTATTATATTTGATATTTCCCCTATTAAAAAACCACATTGTAAAAGGGTTCATAAAATATCATCTCAATAATAGAAAATGGTATGTAAAAATGTCACATGTAATAACATATATATAGGTATCTAAGTAATATACCAATAGTGTAATGTGGAGGTACATACTTGGTGGAAAAGTGTAAATATTTATTGGGAGATATTGAAACCAGGAATCACAAACATGTGAAATATGAAGGGAAATTTGAGGGTCACAAATCCATCAATTAGGGTTGATTTAAAATACCATCATTTCAACAATAAGTGTTGTATTAGTTCATCATTATTTGATTATTTAACTAATTTTGAGTAATTATTTTACTACCTATGAATATAAGGAAATATATTTAGTTGATACATTTAAATTTCATATGAGAAGTTCCATATTTTTTTTGTGCTTTGAACAAATTCTAATTCATCCCTTAATCTGTGAAATTAATTTCATTGATGAACCCCCTTTTTGAAATAATAAAATATATTTTTATTATATTTTAAAACCCCTAAAACATGTCATTTTATTTTTCTATATCTATTTTCCAAAAATTATGTGTTTTACAGCAGTTTATAAACATAAAAAAATAACCCTAAAGGTTCACCATTAATATTTATTTGTAAATTTTTTAACTCATATTAATTACATATTAACTAAGAAATTGCATAATTTGGTGGGTGGTGTTAAATAATTATCATCCTTCGTTCATGGTTACATGTGTTGTGACATTGCCGTACATGATTGGTTTTCACCCATCATATTGGTCATCCTTTTATACAAACAATGATAATAGAAATTATAAAATAAATATGATGGACGTCATTGAAATTTAATCATTAAATATCATTTCAACTTTTCATTCTATTACAACCAATATTCATTAACACCTCATCCATTTTTGCCAAAACAGTTCCTTCGATGGCCTTGAATTTATCCTTTAGAAGGGGAAATTTCCAAAAAAAAATATAAACCATAGTGTGACAGTCAATTATCATATTAGAAAAAATATAAATATTTTAAGAATGTATAAGTGGGTGGTGATGCCTATTTTTATGTATCATGTGATGATCGACTCAAGTCTGAAATACCATTTTATAGTTGTTAGCACTTGGGACATCATTTCTATATCAACTTCAACTTATAGTCACTACTGGAAATCCTACATATACCAACACATTTATATGAATAGTTTTCAAAAACCATTGGTATAGGTCCTCTTTCTCGAAGGTTTTTCCAAACTATTGGGAAAATCCCACTTTGAGACCACTTTTCCCAATGGTTTGGAAAACCCGTTAGGAAAGGGTATTGAATTCATAATGGTTTTATCAAACCATTTAGAAAAACCCACATTGAGACCTCTTCTACCAATATTTTTTATAATCCGTTGGGAATGTTTATGGCTTCCCCAATGGTTTTTCCAAAACGTTTGGGAATATCGAACATTGAGGAAACGTTTCCCAATAGTTTGGAAAAATAATTTGGAAAGGGTATGGCTTTCTCGATGGTTTCTCCAAACCATTGGGTAAATCAAACTTTGATATAAATTTTCTAATAGGTTTGGAAAAACCATTGGGAAAGGATATGGATTTCCAAATGATTTTTCCAGACTATTGGAAAAATCCCACTTTGATACCACTTTTCCAAATGGTTTTTCCAAACTGTTTGAAAAGGGTATGGATTTCCCAATGGTATTTTGAAACCATTGTAAAAATACCATTTTGATACCACTTTTACAAATGGTTTTGGAAGACTATTAGGAAATGTTGGAAACCTATCCCAACACTTCTCAAAATGATTGGGATATGTATCAATATTTTTTATGAATTTTTTTGTCGAATATAATCAAATAAATAGATAATATATATATTTATATATATATATATATATCAAAATATATTCACAATGATTCTTGTAGGTTAGTGGTAAATTCATTGATACGTAACTGAGTGGTTGTGGGTTTAAACCTCTCTTTTAACTAATTTTTTTAATTTATGTATCCCAATGGTTCGGGGAAAATCGTTGAGAATGACCTATCCCAAAAATTTGGTAAAACGATTGTATGAACTTATACCAATGGTTTTCACAACGTTATGATTCCTATTTCCCTATGGTTTTCCCCAAACCCTTTGGATAGGTCTATCCCCATACCAATTCATCCAAACACTTCCCAAAATGTTGGTATAGGATACACCAATGGCTTTGGTACCTATACCAATGGTTTGAAACCGTTGGTATATGTAATTTTTCAATTACTGTGTATCTAGGTAAGGATGTATTTCAGGTAAAGAAACATTTTCTCTATATAACAGAAACATTAGGACGTTCTTCTAAACATATCCTTAAATACTACCTTAGGATTTTGTCATATGATCTATGTTTTCCTAAATATAGTTCCCATGGTTTCTAATAAACATTCTCTAACACCAACTGCTATGACCCGACCCTAGAAATCCGGTAGTCGATGTCTACTACCATTACATTGGCATGATTACATGGAATCAAATCCAAAATGATCTATGAATTTAGTTGTCTTGTTAAATGAGATAAAAATATAAATATTGTATTAAAAATTAATAAACTAATTAAAATATATTTTTAATTCAAGGATAATAATTCTTTTACATATAGCATATCCTGGCATTGATTTCGTAGTAAACATTTGGGGAACTATTGGAAAGGAAAAAAATAAGGGTTATCCCAAATGATATGCAAGGGAATATTAACATATAATAAGTAAAAAATCAATGAGAATAATCATTATGATAGGGTAAAAAATTTAACCCACATTACATGTAAATAATAAACTAAAAAAATGTTCATAATTAATATGAAATGTTAAATAATAGAATTACAGTATCATTAAATAAAATGATAAGGAAAAATCAATATGGAATGGTATGAAACTAGAAAATGATTCCATTTAATCAATTAAATAATAATGAAATGAATCTAAAAAAATTTTCATAAAGAAAATGTCATGGATAATAAATATTTACGAAAAATGAATGAAACTCTTAATTTTTGGATGACATGTCTCGAGAGCATGAAGACCTCTAATATCAAGATATATTATCTAGAATGTGTAAAATTATAGGTACAAATATATTTATGTTTCAATACAAAATTTTATCCTCATAACATATAGATGCATCGATTGGATATATTAAATTTGGTCCCCACACATCATATAATGTCTAAAGCATTCCTTATATCATGTAATAAATGCAGTTAGTAAAAAACATGCCTTATAAAATACCCATATATATTATAGAATAGGTTTTTATCAATATTTCCTTTGATAATCAAAAAAATTTCAAAATAAAAAACATATTTAATATTTACATATGTTTTAAGAAATTAATTTATCCATGATAAATGATGTGGATAATAGGGATAAATTTAATGTCCAATGACCATAAGAAATTGAATATTTCAAGGGGATTACAAAAAATGAATCATGTGTGTCAATTTCAACACTATCCTTTTTAAAGTCAATCAAAACCAATTATAGGAATAATATGTATGGTATGAATGTAAAATATGTCAACTGAAGGGAAAATAAAGGGTTGTTTTCTATGACAAATGGAAATATAATAAACCTTTATTTTGAAAATATTGTTGTGTAAAATATAATTTTATTATAAAAAAATGATTTTAAAAACTTTTTATTTTAAAATATCATTATAAACAAAAAATATTATATTTAGGGTGACAATTCATTTCATAAATCATTTTTAAAATATTAAATAAAATTTGAAAATAGTTTCATAAAAATGGGTTTGGATGAAGACAGGTTATTCGAATAAAGAGGGAAATAAAGTTAGGTTTTATGAAAACAAATTCTAAATAATATTGACTATCAAAGAGATGAAAAATAGAACTATAAAATGTAAATGATCATGAATTACTATATAATATGAAAATAAAATTATTTATTAAATAATGGAACAATAATTTCATCTGATAGAAATTCAAATGTAAACATTCCAATAAAAAATGAGATTGTAAACTAAACCCTTGAAAATGATATAACGTTGATGTGGAAATCAAAAAATGAAAATATTATGCTTGGAAAATGTAAATAGAAATAATTTTTTTTAAATAAGACAATATATAGTAATAATTTATTACACACATAATCATTTAATATTAAGAACAAATAGAATATAAAATATCACAATGAAAAGAATCGAAGTTATGAAATAATTTACCTCTTTATAAGTATTAATTAAAATACCCATAGATTTATTAATTCTAATTAGAAATAGAAAATAAAATGAATAAAATTTATTAATGATAAAATTTATCAAAATTTGTTGTAGATACATCTCACAAAAGAAGTAAGTGATGGAAATGGTGTATTCCTCATGGAAGGAAATGTTAGACAAGAATCCATTACCTAGCGTTTCAATTTTGGGTGATTGTCATTTAAACTCTTTTATAATGGTTTTAAACATGAAAATAAATTATACCATAAAACAAATTATATTTATAATATCTAATATTAACTTATTATAATATCATACTTCTCATTTGGTAATTTTCATTCATTATTTTATCTATTTCTAGTGTTAATTGCCTAGTTTTTCGAGATTGTTTGACTTGTTACTTATTAATCATAATATTTAAATCATGATTTAATCATATCTAGAATATAAAAAACTACATTATATTTATTTATATTAATTATAACTTTATTTATTGTATTCCATAATATTTAGAGATATTAAATGAAATGCACCACTCATGGACACGGTAGGTCGTATGTACAATAAGACACTACATAATTTTTCTTCTGGTATTTGAATGAATGAAAAGTAAATGATATAATTATATTTTATTTATAGTATCATATGTATGACATATATGTTTCTTAGGTTTCTAAAAAACATATTTTATAAAATCTATATAATTCGTGAACAAATCACAACCCTTTGAGGATATGGTAGTCCACATACCATAAATGATGTTATCGTATTTGAAAAAAATGTAAATTATAAAGGTATATATCATATTAAAAAAAAAATTATTAAGAAATCATAAATATCAAATAAATAATACATAAACATGGTCTAAATCATAATTTTAAACCATGATTGGCGGTAAATAAAAATGGAATGATATCATTTGTGTGGTTACTGTTCGGCATACATGAAAAAGGTCAGTTCATCTACTAGAAGATGGATGATTGTGTAGGTGTATGAGGAAACCTCATAGAAAAACATCTTAGTGTATTTTAGATAATTAATAAATTATATAATAATGGAATAATAATAAATTAAGGGGTGTATAATCAAAATAAATGAAAGTGATCGTTGGAAAATGATACCTCACAATCGGGAAAATCCTATTGGTTTATACCAAAATACATCATTTATTTGATTAATTACAAGGGTTATGATAAAGGTATTATGGGATGGATTTTTGGATATTATTTGGGCTCCGTTTAGTTATGATAATGGGATATATAGTTGTGAATAAGTGGGAGCAGTGAGTGTCATTTTATACTAGAGGAGGAGTGGAATTCTAGTAAATATATGTAAATGTAATTCCACTGAAAATTTTTCCTTGTAACATGGATCCAATAATGAACCAATGTAATTGAATAGACCTCCCCCATCCATTACTTTTTCCAAATATAGATTTTTGGGTGTTCTGGTAGTCAACTATGGCTCATTTCAAGAGTTGGCACAATTTTCAAATTTTTTCAACAGTGAGGTAGGTGTCAATGAGTCATGTTAATGGATCATCATTGGTAGGTTGGAATGGTGACTCTAGGAATTTTTAGGGCATGGGATTAGTAATTCAGGGTGTCCATGAGTCAGGGAATTAGTGAGTTAGGGTTTTGATGAGTCAGGGCATTGGCAGGTCAAGCCATCAGTAGGTAGAGGCGTTACCAGGTATGGCGTTAGTGAGTCCAGCATCGGGGAGGCACATTAGTGACTCTGTAACATCTCAAGAAAATAAATAGTATTAAAATTTCATTATTTTTAATATTTTTCAATTTAATATTAATTTTATAGAGGATTTTATATTCAAGGGCGTGCTTGACAGGTAACAATCAGTTTCTCCGAAGTCTTATGTTGCACACAATGTTGAGCCATACTGAAAATTAAAAATATATTATTATTTTAAATGGTTGTTAACAACTAGTTGTTTTATTAGAGAGAATGAATATAACTTACTACAATTTGGTTGTACAAGTTTTTTTAATGTTATTATATTTATCTAATAAAATCTAGAGGCTTAAAATTTGAATGAATCAAATTTTAAGCAAAAATAATCTAATATTCATTAAAAGATTGATTTACCGCCTTTTTATGGTGAACCCTCTCTAAAAATAGTTTTGGTCACTTTTATACAATATATTTGACAAAATAATTTTTTTTATAATTTTGACTCCAAAATTTACTTTGGGTAATTTTTTGGAAATTTTATGATAAAATACATTTTTTAATGAATAGTAAAAAAATAATATATTTTAATTCAAACATTATTTTTAATATTATTTATTTATATTGATAGATTATCATTATAATTGGTTTTAAAATTTAATTATACTAAATTTTTACCAGTTAATCAAATAGTGGTCAATGGAATTAATTTCACTTTTATAGGGGACATAAACAACTGTCAATCTTTTGATAGATATTGTTTCTTAAAAAAGCGCTTTTAGTTTTGACAACGGGATTTAATTTTAAATTAATTAATGAAACTTCTATTTTTTGAATTTGATAAAATAGGCATAATTTTTTAATTCAGAATATCAAATATATCTTAGGCAGTATTTTTGGTATTTTTCTGAAAAACATATATTTTTGATTAATTGTGAAACCACTAAGTAGTCGTTTAAAAAACTGAAATTTTCATTTAAATGAAATTTTACCACTTCTATAAATTAAATTTCTAAAACCCGACATACATGGTTTTTATTAATAAGATAAATGTGGTTCAATAAGATGAAAATAATTTGCAGTGAATAGTAACTTTTGACTTTTATTTACGGTGGTTAAAGATAAATAGTGTAATTCAAGGTAAAAATAATATTATAATAATACAAAATTACCTTGACAGTTGTCTTAAACTTATTGTATGAGTCATGGACGACCGTAGGCATCCATGGGTCAATTTTTTACTCCATAGAGCCACTTGAGAGTTATAATGACATTTTAGATTAATTACTTTAATGTAATGACCAAAATGACACAAACAAATATCTTTTAGTGATGTAATTTTTATATGGGGCTATATAAATTATCATTTCGACTATAAATATTCACTGGAAAACTAAAAAAATTTCATACATCATGGTATTTTTTTAATAATTTTAAAACATCATATACATAAAAATAATTCAGACACAAAAATGATGCAATATTTACCTCATTAATAAATGATTTAAATAAATATGATTATAAATTTAAAAATAACATCCATAACCTGTCGAATTTTTATTGGATAAATTTATTTCATCCTTGAGTCATCATATCTTCTACTTTAATTTATTTCACTTTTAGAAACTGAAAATCATTATATAATAATATAATATTTTTACACTTTCTTAAAGAACCCCTCCCCCCTTATAATAATCCCTCAATTCTAACCCATTCCTCGCTCCTCTCATGCCCCTTGGCTCATCCATCCCCAGCCCAAATAATCTCTAAAGATTCCTATCTTCCTCTAATAATCCTTTCCTTAATAATAAGGCACTTCAAAGAAGTCTTTTTGGTTCAAACCAAAGAGACTTATTCAAATTAAAGGATGAACAGGGAACAAATAGGTCATGTCAAACACAATGTAAGGGATTTCCTATCTCGTTTTCAATTCCATGAGATTTTGATTGTTTTCAACTTATTTATTGTATATGGGGTATTGGGTACTTCCTTTTTATATATATTATCATGATTCAATTTATATTCATTTTATTCTATGATTAATTTGGTGGTTATTAACTTTTGTTCATACGACTCGATTTATTATAAAGTGGTAAGGGAGTTCTTATCTCACTTATATTCCCATGAGTTCATGCAATATTTGTCTCTATTTCCATTGTTTGGTGTACATACTACCTGTGATTTGTACTATTTGTGTAATATACATTCATTTATGGGTATTTACATCTTCATTGAATGATTATTCATTCATGTGGTGTATGTTTCGTAAGTTACCAAATGGGTAAGGGATCTTTTTAACCCAGATTTCATTCCATGGGTTAATCTTATAATTCATAGTTATGGCATGATATGATTATGTGTGGAATAAATTTTTGTTTATTTATGTATTAATTTCCAATCCCCTTTAATTGGATATACTTTTGATACACATAATGACTCTATTGATAAATTCTCATGTCATCGATATCAACATGATAAGAGTAATTTTAACTCAATTTCCATTTATTAAGTTAAACATCAAATTCAATGGTTTTGTATTAAAAAGAACATGTGTGAATGACCTCTTATCTATTTACCCTGAATATCCAATCATATTGATTGTATTTATATATGTCACACATAATTAGGTAATTTATTTCTGTTTAATCTAAGGATTCTATCTTTTTAAGGGATTTTGTCTCAAATTAAATTCCATTGAGATTCATTGTTTTTATACAAAAATTAACTTTTATATGTTTTATATTATTTCCTTTGGAATATTATATCATGAATCCCTTTATTCTCATGATATTATGATGTTTTTTTTGAATTGTATTCCTCACCTATTTGTATTCTATCATATCTCTTTTGGTTAAGAACTCCTTAACTAAAATATTGTTTTCAAAGTTTTTTATTATTAATATTTCTAATTAATGTCCATGTTTTAAATATTGTTTTTAATATTTATTCATATGGAAATTAGTGTATTTATATTTTAATTTCTTTAAAATCTTAAAAGTGTTGTAGGACACTTTGATTCAGTCTTCACTTTATTAAATGTTTTAAATGATTTTGAAAATGGTTTGATAAAACATTGTTTATTTCAATATATTGATTTGATATATTGTGATTGGAATTTGGAAATGTTATCCTTCATTTATACATGTGTTATGTGTTATGATAATGTTATGGTTATTTTTCATTGTTTATGTATATGGGTGGTTCTATGATAAATCTAGGGCGGGTGATCCTGAGATAGCTGTCCAATGTATTGGGTAACGTGACAAAGGTAAATGTTAATGTTTATCCTATGAGATTTAGAGAATATTCTATGATGGGTATTCCCAATGTGACTCCCTATGTAGTTTTGATAGCTATAATGTAAGTATTTTATGAATTCAATATGTTACTTTTATGATTTTTTATTTCTATGCGTTATTCATAAATCTTATGATTTCGTAAGGTATGGTGTGGTTTAAAAGTATCGGTTTCATTGATTTGTATTTACTTATGGGATAATGATTTATTTCCTTATTTTATAAACCTTACTGAGCTTTTTATTCTAATCACGTGTTTTTGAAATGTTTTCTACATGACTTAAAAATGAATAGGTGCAAGGATAGGATCAAGGCATCGTATATGTGATAAACAAATCCCTATGTAAATTCATGTAAAAATCATAAAGGTAAGTATATTAAAAAATATATGTGTAAAGGATGTAGAAATAAACACATAGGAAAATGTTTCAAAGGGATTGGAAGATCCTATAGATGTGTACGTGAAGGACATAAAGTAAGAACCTACCATGGAAAAAGGAGGCATCCACTTTACTCTAGGAAAGGGAAATAATTTCTTTCTAAGGGATCAATTGAATGTTTTAAATGTGGTTTTCATGGTCCTTACACAAACAGATGTCATATGAAGAAGTTTTGGGAATGGGATCACCAGGATTGTACTAATATATGTATACCAATACCTAATGCAATTATGATTAAGAATGAATAAACTGACAATGACCAATGAAAGGTACGGATTATTTCATTACATATGTTTTGATATTATCAAATCATAGGATATGACTCATGATTTTGTATGTAAGAATGAAGAATTTTAGAATAAGTTGGTAAAAAATTGTAAATAGATCATGAAGAACATTTAATGAGTAAGAAGTCAGCATATAAGGGATTCAAGATTCATGGTATAATTTAGGTTAGTGAAATTCATAAAAGTATTAAGGCTCTTTTGATGATGGGATGAGATTAGAAGACTTTTTATAGTATGTGTAACCATAAATATTTATATATAAAAAATTTATTGAAGGGATAATTATATTTTCTTTTGTGGATATAGTTATAAAGAACCATTCGGTTTATATGATCCTTGAATTTGAGGCAGTTACAGGTTAATAAATTTTGGGATGAAAAATGAAAGTTATTAGATAACCTATGTGGTTAAAATATGTTATGGTTATGTTTGAAGAATTTATCTCTTTTTGGGAATGTTATAAAATTTTATATTCTTTGAAAAAGGACAACAAACAGACCGCGTGACTACCCATCACGTCGGACAAAGCTGTGGGAATCAAACCCACAACCAAAGTGCAACTAGGATTTATCGCCTACCACTGGAATACATGATGTCCCTAGTTAATAGGACTATTTTTTTAGTTAGATGATTTTTTGTATCATGAATAAGAAGATTTTGTGTTATATAAGGAAATGATTAACCTATCATGGAGAATATGTGTAACACCTGATATTTTTATAAAAATTATTTTGTTTTTATGTTATATACATCATTAAATGTCTATTTCACTACAAACAACACTAGCTTGGCTTGTGATACACACAATCTCGACCTTCCTCCAAAGCGTGTGTAGTAGGCAATACCGGGTTTCACTAAACAATGATATATTGTTATAATATTATTATGGACTAGCCGTTATGAATAGTATTAACTAAATTTATAATATTATAACATTATTATTCATCTTATACATTTTCTAAAACATTTTTTGTGAACAAAATAGTTTTTTCGGGTAAAATAAGTATTTTTCAAAAAATGCAGTTTTGCCACCTTTTGATGGAACACCCAAATTAAATTTAGTTTTTGATATGTTTATATTTTCAATTTGACGCAATTAAATTCTTATTTGGAATAAGAATATAAAAACTTACTTTGGATAAATTTTTCATATTATTATGGTAACTTTCATATTTTAATGAATAGTAAAAATATGATATATTTTAATTAAAAACAACTTTTTTCATCGTAATAATTTATATGGTCAAATTATAATATTGGATTGTTTAAAAGTATAAATAGAATTTATTTTTACCATTTAATATAATTTATGTCATTACCATTAATTTTATATTGAATTCATAGGTAAAAACATTTCAATATTTGGCAATTTTTTAACTTTAAAAACCCATTTTCGTAACAACGGGATTAATTTTAAATTAATTACTGCAACTTCTGTGTTTTGAGTTTCTAAAAATTGATTCAATATTTGTATTCAGTGGGTCCAAATTATGTTAATAGATTACTTTTATTTTTTTGATATTATGAATAGTAACTATGATGATTTTTATTTTCTGTAGTTAAAGGATAATCAGGTAAAAATAGGATTATAAAATTACCCTAACACTTTCAAAAATACTATTGGATGAATAATAGTCGACCCATATCACCTAAGGGTCGGACTAGATTAATTTCATGGTCTTTTGACCATTAAATTATATAATTATTTTTAAAACCAAAGAAAGTGGCAACATGTCACTCTCTTAAATCTTATAAGTATAATAATTTTAATTTAGTGATAAACTTCATGAAACATGGAACATGAATAGTATCCAGCATGATAATACAATAATCTACATCATATGAATTTATTTATAATTTTTATGGAATAAATAATTATCAATAATTATTACACAATAGTGATGTTGAAATTATTTTATTGATTGAAATATCAAATACATGATTTTAAAAGTATTAAAATAAATATTATATGTACTATTTAATGTGACCCACTAATTTTCTTGTTAAAAATGACATGTTATGAATCTATTAAATATTTTAGTTCGAACATATAATCTGTATATATTTTATTTAAACTGAAATAAATGAATAGTGTCAAAATTGACACTATTGTTAATTTATAGAAATTAAATATTATAAAATTGTTTAAAAATCCCAAAAATATTTGAAAATTATAAATTAAAATTTATATGGTCTAAAATTTAATAATGTATACAATTATGGACAATTAAAAACATATAAATAATTATTTATAATGATTTAAAATTTAGAATATTATTACCACAAATAAAATTAAATAGATTATATAAGGATAAATCATGTTGATAATGTTTAAAATAAATTCCCAACTTGTCTAAATTTTATTGGCTGATGATATTACATCACCAACTCATCAAAGATTCGTATTTGAGTCATTTTTTGGATTTTTTAAGTGGGGTTGGAATTTATTAAAATTAATATTTCTTATAATTCCAAAGATGCCCCTCTCCTCCCTTATAAAAGGGCACCTCTTCCCTCTTCTCCTCACACAATTTTGAGCCTTGAAGCTCAGCCAAACACTACTAATTTCACTTACCCACTTTCCTATAAACCATATAGTGGTATTGTTCTTCTCAAAAGACCAACACTAGTGCTCTAAGACGAAGTTTAAAGGAGGCACTTCGAGAAAGAGGTAATACCTTCTACCGATTTCTTCAAGTTTCTTTCTTCTAATACATCCTCTTATTCAGTTGTTTCATTATTAATTAATAACATCAGTATCTATCATATACTTATATGTTATTATAAATATGAAACAACCCTATTTCAACTTCTATCCATCCTACAATAAATGAAATCACCGCACGTGCGTACATACGGAATATCGTCTACACGCCGTGGTGTAATCTGTTTTCCAACACCACCTTACTTGGTTGGGTATAATGGTGTAAATAAAAAATAAGATATGATTATTGTAAAGTTATTTTGATTCTTTAATATTATTCATACACTTCAATAAATTTCCACGATCATGGGAACGATATCATCGCTCGTGCGTACGTACGGCCTACCATCTCCACGATGTAATGTGACTCATTCTACATGATCCTCATTTAATAATGATTATATAAATGAATTTAATGAATAAATATGATGTATATTACACTAATACCATTATGTAAATGAGGTATCTATAACCTAAAAATAAGAATAAGAATTTATTCAACAAAACACGCATAAGAAGAAAAAGCAATAAACACCCGAATAACAAGTAGCAATGAAATATTACTAAAAAGAAGCTAGGAATATGACCATATATGATATCATAACAATGATAATGATTCGATAACAATATTTTAATCATTATAAAGGAGGTTTGGACATGTACGAAGAAAATCGAACCTATGGTAAGGGGAAATCTCGCAATCTCATTTTTATCAGAGATTGTTTATACTTTAGAATTTACTGGGGAACATTTATCATCCCCATATATGTTTCCTCAATATGTAATATTATTTCTATCCTCCTACAAATTTTTAAATCCAATTTTACCCCTTGGTACATTTTTATAAAATGAAATGAAAGGAATCTTTTGTCGTTTTTAGTACGAGGTACTTTTAGACTTTTCTGGCCAAAGTATGAAAAGAGTTTTTTTATTTAACTTATATGACATGAATGGATTTTTAGAACATTATTTCTATGAAGCTTCCATTACATGTTTTCATGTTTATTTTTAATAAACCTTTTTATTTTAAAATTTTAGGACATGTTATGAAAGGAAAAATGATTTTGAAGTAGAAAGGATATTTTCCTCAAGAATGGAGTTCAAGTGTTTTATAAAAATTATTTTCCATCTAAGTTAATATAAGGTTCGGTTTCTATATATATTTTTACATTGATTTCATTATGTTATGATGGAATTAATTTTATGATGTCCTTTTATGTATTATTTTATGATGACATGATGTTTAAGAATCCCATTTTTATTACATGGGTTATGTTATGATGTATGATTTATGATTTTGTGGCCCACATAAGAATGGTTTCATTATAAGATGGGTGAGACCTACATCTCCCTCCAATTCATTGGTTAAATATTTATATCTTATGAGATATAAATGTCTAGAATGGAAAGTTAAACCGTTTTAGTGATACAAGACTAGAACGAGGAGTGAACACGGTTCAGTAATGGACTCTGTCTGCTATGATAGTCTTGGAAATGAGTCTTGAATAAAATTAAATGATATCCTATGAATACGTGTGTATGCCCCAATGATTCATGTTTTATGTTATGATTATTGGGATTACATTTCACTAATATGATTTATCCCATTTTATGTTATTATGATCTCTTTTGAAGGTTATGATTTTCAAAATGATATGTTCTTCTGAATATGATATGATGCATATTTCTTTTGTTTACCCTTACTGAGAATTTGAGCTCACCCTTTTGTTTGTTTTCATTTCCCCAGGTTTGGAAGAAGGTTATTAAGTATGATAGGCCAAAAATGGACTCTAAATATTATTAAATAAACGTGAGACAATGTAGATGATTTATGAACCAGTTGTTTATGTTTCCCAGTTTCTAAAGACACAATACCTATACGGTCCTTTCATGGTTTTGTTATATGTTGTAATAATTGTGCATCAATTTTGAAGTATGAATAATGTATGTAATGTATGGGTCGTTATAGTTGGTATCAGAGGAAAGTTATAGTCAACCATTGGAATCTAGGATGTGGATGCCTTAGTAAGAACACTAAGGATATGTCTAAGCATATGAGAAAATCATAGTGTTTTAGAAATGGGCCAGAATAACCAAAATAAAACCTTAAGTGTAAAATTTTATTTTTGATTATGTGGTTTTCCTATTATGATTAGTGGTTATCACACTATGATTATTGGTTTTAGTTAGTAGCTGGAACCCAAAAGAACCGTGTTAATGCTGAATGTGACGGGAAATGCAATGATTGTCCCCCTGAGCATCCAAACGTTATGGGAGCTGGAATGAAAAATATTATAGCCATTCTCACTTTACTTTCTCAAGCTATGAATCATGCAGGACTTCCAAACGAGAAATGGAAGGAGCAACATTCTGTTGAATCCTTCATGAGGCGGCATCCACCTTCATTCAGTGGGTCTTTTGATCCATTAGTGTCTGAACAATGGATCAGTACCACTGAAAAGATATTTTCAGTTCTTCAATGTTCTAAACAAGATGAAGTCATCTTAGCAGTATATCTTTTGGAAGGTGAAGCTAATAAATTGTGGAATCTTATCCTGAATACGAGGCAAAGAGATGAAATTGAGTCCATGGAATGGGATGAGTTCAAGAACATAATTTTCAATAAGTACTTCCCTCGTATTCTTTGAAAAAAGATGGGGAAGGATTTTCTTGAACTGAAGCAAAATGATGATGAATCTGTTGGTACCTATGGAGAAAATTTTACAAGACTTGCAAGGTACGCTTCCAGAATTATTATCCAACATGAGAGTAAAATCAATCAATTCTTTAGTGGCTTAAAACGAATTCTTCGAAGGGCGTTAGCCGTAAGGGACTTCTATAGCTACGGGGAAATTTTTCAATGTGCTCTCAAGTTTGATATGGAGATTAGAGGAACCCATCAGTCATATGGGTTTAATAAGAAGAGGAAATGGAATTCCAAGGAAAATCGAAAGACCACACTGAAAAGAAGATGATTTTTCGTTTATGCTCAAATTGAGGAAAGAAACAAGGAGGAAATTGTCATAAAGGGACAAGAAAATGATTTATGTGTGTAAAATAAGGTCATCAGGCAAATGAATGTCGAAATAATTGGAAGAAGATGTATAATAATGCGAACAAAGAGAGGGATACACAGAAACCACCTACAACACATCAATGTTTCAAGTTCAAGGAGATGGGGAATTATTCCAATCAATGCCTAAATCCAGGGGTTGTTGATGATGATCGACGTTAATAAACTATTAAGGCCAAAGTCAATGGAAATTCACATTAAATTACTATAGGCGATGTGGAGTACGATAACGAAGTGGTTAAAGGTACACTTACCATCAAATCTAAAGTAGCAAATGTTTTCTTTGATTCTGGATCCACCCACTCTATTATTTTTAAAAAATTTCCAAGGGTATCATTGTATTACCCCAACAATTAAATTTTGAGTTAGCTGTGACTACTCCTAATTTCACAATGACCACATCAAAATTTTACAATTCTTCTACGGTTGATGTTTGTGGGAAAGTACTTCCTGCAAATTTTGTGATCCATCCTATAGTGGAATTTTATGTAATTCTTGATAGGTATTGTCTTTCATTATATAGTGCTCATATCAATTTCCAAAGAGGGGAAGTCACATTTAATATTCCCGATCAATCTACGATCATCTATCGATGAAAGGATGAACATAACCTTCCAGTGGAAATTTATTCCATATTAGGGGTATTGATTCAACTAAATGAAGTTTATTTATCTCAAATGGTTAGCGAGAAACACATGATTATGAACACATCCATTCTACGAAAGTTTGGTGATGCCTTTCTGGAGGAATTTCCATGTCTTCCACCAAATCGTGGCTTTCAATGGAACTTGTACCGGCTGCGTTGCCTATTTCAAAGACACCTTATAGAATGGCCCCAATTGAGTTGCATGAATTGATGAATAAACTCCAAGAGAATCTAGATAAGGGATTCATACACCCCTAGTACATCACCTTGGGGAGCACCTATTCTGTTTGTTAAGAATAATGATGGATCAAGGAGACTCTGCATTGATTATCGAGAACTTAACAAGATCACTATCAAGAAAAAATATCCTCTCCCATGCATTGATGACTTATTTGACCCACTACGCAGAGCTCAATACTTTTCCAAGATTTCTATTTGTTGATGGTATCATCAATTAAGGGTCAAAAGGGAGGATATACCAAAGACAACTTTTCAGACAAGGTATGGACACTATGAATTTATAGTGATTCCATTTGGTCTTACTAATGCCCATGATATCTTCATAGATCTAATGAATAGAGTCTTTATAGACCATCTTGATCAATTTTTGGAAGTCTTTATAGACGATATTCTTTTCTATACAAACTGCAAGAAAAAACATGAAGATTACTTGAGAATTGTATTGAAGACCCTCAGAAAGGAAAAGGTTTATGCCAAATTTACTAAGTGTGAATTCTAGCTTCAAAAAGTATCATTTTTGGGTCACATAATCTAAAAAGAGGGGATATCTGTGGATCCTTAAAAACAAAGGTTATCAAAAGATGGTCGAGACCAACAATAGTAACTATGATCCGAAGTTTTCTTGGTCTGGCTGGATATTATCGATGTTTTTTGGAAGATTTTTCATGATTATCGAACCCACTCACCAGGTTGACTCTAAAAGGAGTTAAGTTCGTTTGGATGGAGGACTGTAAAGATAATTTCAAGGAGTTAAAAAGAAGGTTATCCAGTGCACCTGTGCTCACACTACCTTGTAGGGGAGAAAGGTTTGTGATTTACAGTGATGCATCCAAGAAGGGACTGGGGTGTGTTCTCATACAGAGTGATATAGTGATAGCTTATGCCTCACGACAGTTGAAAATCCCTGATAAAAATTACCCAACTCGTGATTTCGACTTAGCTGTGGTAATCATTGCATTAAAGATTTAGAGGCATTATCTTTATGGAGAAAGGTGAGATATTTATACTGATCATTAAAGTTTAATGTATATTTTCATACAAAAGGAGTGGAATATGCTACAAATAAGATGGTTGGAACGGATTAAGGATTACAACTGCTCAATTCATTATCACCCTGGGAAAGCAAACAAGGTGGAGGATGCATTAAGTTTACAAGACCATGTTAGCTTATCCATGATGAGGATCACTATACATACAATATTTATGGATTTACAATCGATGTATCTTGGAATTATAATGGAAGGGGGAAAATCTTATCTTTCTCAAATGAATGTTCAACCATCTATACATGTGATGATTAAAGAGGCACAAAATGAAGATGTAGAATTACAAAAGAAGGTGATAAATGTTCCTGAATTCACTTTGATTATGATGGGATAATAAGGTTCATGAATCTGGTTTGTGTTCCTCTCATCCCAAAATTAAAGGAGCTGCTGGATGAGGCTCATAGTTCTTCATTCTCTATTCATTTGGGAAGCACGAAGATGTATAGGGACCTGAAAGAGTACTTCTGGTGGGATGGAATGAAAAGAGATGTTGCTGAATATGTAACTTCATGCTTGGTTTGTCAGCAAGTTAAATCATAGAGACAAAAGTATAAAGAGATGTTACAACCATTACCCATACCCGAATGGAAATGGGAAAACATCACTATGGACTTTGTCACCAGAATTCCTAAAACATCCATATGGAATAATTATATCTGGGTTATATTTGATCGTCTTACGAAGTCAGCACACTTCATTGCTATAAGAGAAGATTTATCTTTGGATCAAAATGCCAGAATATATATAATAGAAGTAGTAAGATTTCGTAGAATACCACTCTCCATTATATATGATCTAGATCTGAGGTTTACCTCGATGTTCTGGAGAAGTATTCATCATACTGTAGGTACAGAGTTGAGTTTCTGCACTGCTTATCATCCTCAGATAGACGGTCAGTCTGAGAGGACAATTCAAACTCTAGAGGACATGTTGAGAGCTTTCTCTGTAGATTTTATAGGTGGTTGGGATCAACACCTACCTTTTGTTGGAATTTTCTTATAATAATAGCTTTCACTCCAGTATTCAGATGGATCCTTATGAATCTCTCTATGGAAAGAAATGCCGAACTCCAAATTGCTGGGATGAAGTTGGGGAAAGAAAGCTATTAGGACCTGATCTTCTTGATGAGAAGGCCGAAAAGGACCGATCTATTCAAAAACACATAAGAGCAGCTCAGTGTCGACAAAAAATTTATGCCAACAACCGAAGAAAACACATAGAGTTTGAAGTGGGTGATAAAGTGTTCTTATGAATATCTCCATGGAAGAGAGTAATGAGATTTGGAAAGAAGGGAAAGCTGAGCCCTAGGTATATCGGTCCTTTCGAAATATAGGATCGTATTGGGAAGGTAGCTTACTGATTGGCGCATCCACTGAATCTCTCTCAAGTTCACGATGTGTTCCATGTATCTCTCCTGAGAAAGTACATACCCGATCCTTCACATGTACTATGCTCAGAAGTTCTATTGTTGGAGCAAGATATTTGTTATGAAGAACAGCCGATAGAGATTCTGAATTGTAGAGAAAATGTTCTACGGAACAAGACCACTCACTTGGTGAATGTTTTATGGAGGAACCACCAATTAAAAGATGCTACATGGGATCTTGAGGATTTGATTAAGGAGAGGTATCCTCATCTGTTTGTTACGAAGTGGCGAATTTCGAGAGCGAAATTCATTTTACGGGGGGTAGAATGTATCAACCGAGATTTTCGTTTGAAATATTTTGTTTTTATTTTATATACATCATCAAAGGAATATTACACTACACACAATAGTATCTTTTCTAGCGTTACAGGCTATCACGACCTTCCTCGATAGCTTGTGTCGTACGCAATACCGGGTTTTGTTAAACAATGATATATTGTTATAATATTATTATGAACTAGCTGTTATGAAAAGTATTAACAATATTTTGAATTTTATAACATTATTAATCATCTTATACATTTTATAAAACATTTTATGTGTACAGAATAATTTTTTCTGGTCAAATTAGTATTTTTTTTAAAAATGCAGTTTTTCCACCTTTTGATACCGCACAAAATTTATATCTAGTTTTTGACAGGTTTATAAGTTCAATTTGACAAAATAAAATTTTTCTTTGGAATCAGGATATTAAAATTTACTTTAGATAAAATTTTCATATTTTTCTTGATAACATTCATATTTTAATGAATAGTAAAAATACGCTATATTTTAATTAAAAACAACTTTTTTCATAGTAATGATTTAAATGGTTAAATTATAATATTGGATGGTTTTAATGTATAAATAAAATATATTTTTACCATTTAATATAATTTATTTCATTACCATTAATTTTACATAGAATTCATAGGTAAAAAAATTTCAATCTTTGGCAATGTTTTAACTTTTAAAACCCTTTTTTTAACAATAGGATTAATTTTAAATTAATTACTACAACTTTTTTGTTTTGAATTTTGAAAAATAGATTCCATATTTTGATTCAGTGGTTCCAAATTATGTTAATATGTTACTTTTATTTTCTTTATTATGAATAGTAACTACTGTAATTTTTATTTACGGCCGTTAAAGGTAAATCAGTTAATTAAGGGTAAAAATAAGATTATAAAATTACCCTAACATTTGAAAAATCCTATTAGATGAATAAAAGTCGACCCATATCACCTAAGGGTCGGACTAGAATCATTTCATTGACTTTTGACCATAAAATAATATAATTATTATTAAAACCAAAGAAATTGACAACATGTCACACTCTTAAAGATTATAAGTATAATAATTTTAATTTGTTGATAAACTGATTGAAACTTCGAGCATGAATAGTCTCAAAAAAGCTAATAAATTTATATACATCATATAAATTTATTTTTTATTTTTAGGCATTATATAATTATCATTAATTATTACACAATAGTTATGTTGAAATAATTATATTGATTGAAATATCTAATAATTTATTTTAAAAGTATGAAAATAAATAATATATGAACTATTAAATGTGGTCCACTAATTTTCTAGATACAAAATACATGTTATGAATCTATTAAATATTTTAGTTCAAACATATCTTCTATATATATTTTATTTAAACTCATATAAATGAATAGTCTCATAATTGACACTATTGTTAATTTATAGAAATTTTATATTATAAATTTGTTTAAAAATCACAAAAATATTTAAAAATTATAAATTAATATTTATATGGTCAACGATGAAATAAAGTATACAATTATGGAAAATTCATAACCAATAAGTTATTATTTATAATGATTTAAAATTTAGAATATTATTTCCACAAATAAAATTAAATAGATTATATACGGATAAATCATGTTGATAATGTTTAAAATAAATTCCTAACTTCCCTAAATTTTATTTTCTGATGATATTACTACCCTATCGCATATATGATTCGGATATGAGTCATTTTTTAAAGTTTTTCAGTTGGGTTAGAATTTATTATAATTTAATATTTCTTATAATTCCAAAGGTGCCCCTCTCCTCCCTTATAAAAGGGAACCTCCTCCCTGTCCTCCTCACACCATTATGAGCACTGAAGCTCAGAAACCCACTTACCATTTTACTTTCCCACTTCCCTAGAAACCTTATTGAGGTACTGGTCTTCTCAAAAGACCAACTCTGGTGCCCTAATAGGATGTTTAAAGGAGGCACTTCAAGAAAGAGGTAACACATTCTACCGATTTCTTCATGTTTTGTCCTTCTTCTACTTCCTCTTATATAGTTGTTTCATTATGAAGTAATAACATCAGTATCCCTCATATAATGATATGTTATTATAAATATCAAACAACCATATTTCACCTTTTATCCATCCTATGGTAAACGAAATCACCGCGCGTGCGTACGTACGAAATACCATCTCCACACCGTGGTGTAATCTGTTTTCCAACACCATCTTACATAGATGGGTATAATGGATTAAATAAATAACTATATATTATTATTTTAAATTGGTTTTGATTAAGAATAATTATACATACACTTCAATACATTTCCACGATCATCGGAACGATATCATCGCTCGTGTGTACGTAATGTATACTGTCACCATGATGTGATGCGAATTGTTCTACATGATCTTCATTGAATAATGATTATATAAATGAATTTAATCAATAAATATGAGGTATATTACACTAATAAAATTCTGTAAATGTGGTATCTATAAACTGAAAATAATAATAAGAATTTATTCGACAATACACGCATAAGAAGAAAAATCAATAAACACCCAAATAACAACTAGAAATGAAATATTACTAATAGGAAGCTAAGAATATGACCATATATGATATCATAACAATGATCATGATTTTTGAATAAGTCAATAACATTATTTAAATCATTATATAGGATCTTTGGACATGTACGAAGAAAATCGGACCTATGGTAAGGGAAAATCTCGAAATCTAATTTTTATCCGAAATTGTTTATACTTCAGAATTTACTGGGGATTTTTTATCATCCACATCCATGTTTCCTCAATATTTAATATTATTTATATCCTCCTGTAATTGTTAAAATCCAATTCTACCAATTGAAATGTTTTTAGTAAAAGATATGAAAGGACTCTTTTGTCATTTTTAGTATGAGGTAATTTTTGACTTTTCCGACCAAAGTACGAGAAGAATGTTTTTCGTTAACTTATACAGCATGAATGGATTTTTAGAAAATTATTTATAAGAAGCTTCCTTTACAGGTTTTCAAGTTTATTTTTAATCAAATTATTTTAGTTTAAAATTGTATGACATGTTAAGAAAGGAAAAAAAATTGACGTAGAAAGGATATTTTTCTTCAAGAATGGAGTTTAAGTGTTTTATCAAAATTATTTTCCATCTAAGAAAATATAAGGCTTTGTTTCTATCCCTATTTTTAAATTTATTTGATTATGATATTATGGAATTAATTTTAGGATTTTCTTTTTTTGGATTATGTTATGATGACATGATGTTTAAGAATCCCATTTTTATTACATGGGTTATGTTATGATTTATGATTTATGAATTTTTGGAACACATAAGAATGGCATCATTATGAGATGGGTGGGACCTATATCTCCTTCCAATTCATTGGTTAATGATTTATATCTCATGATATAGACTAGGCTGGAATGGAAAGTTAAACCGGTTTAGTGATATAGAACTGGAACGAAGATGTGAAGTCGGTTCAATAATGAACATTGTCCGCTATGATAGTCTTGGCAATGAGTCTTGACTAATATGAAATGATATTCTATGATTATGTGTGTATGCCACAATGTTTCATGTTTTATGTTATGATTAATGGGATTACATTTCACAACTATGATTTATCCCATGTTATGTTATTATGATCTCTTTTGCAGGATATGATTTTCAAAATGTTATGTTCTTATGAATATGATATGATGGATATTTATTTTGTTTACCCATAATGAGCATATGAGCTAAACGTTTTGTTTGTTTTATTTTCCCCAGGTATTGAAGAAGGTTATTAAGTTGGATATTCCAAAAAGGTACTCTAAATATGATGAAATAAACGGGAGACAATGTAGATGATTTATGAACCAGTTGTTTATGTTTCCCAGTTTCTAAAGACACTATACCTATACGGTCCTTTAATTGTTTTGTTATATTTTTCAATAAGTGTGATTCAATTTCGAATTATGAAAAATGTATGTAAAGTATGGGTCGTTATATTATGTGATTAGGTTAATTACTTTTCAATATGAGACTTTAAGAGTAACTGATTTTATTTGGAGATAAATGTTATGATTTATCTTGGAAGAATATGTGAATAAATAAATCTAAGATTTGGGTTTCAATAATAGTATCAATTACATTGAATAATTTTATGGACAATATTTTTTAATGTTCTTTGTTGATATTTAGTATTTGTTTAAAAAAAATTGGAGATTAAGAGTTGTTTTTATTTTTGTCAAATATTGTCCTTTTAGGGTATTATCTGATATCAGACAAACCATTTTGGTTTTGGATAAGGTCTAGAGACATTAGAAATATGTAGCTCATCTTTTCTGAATAATGTGATTCTCTCAAAGTTGATTATAGCACATTCAATGTGAAAAAGTCATCCAAAATACTCATAGTTTGGAGAAAATATAAATTTGGGTTAGAAATTTTGTAATGGATGAAAGTCTACATGAGAATTAAGTATGTGTCCTTGGTTCATAGTTAGGGTCTTAAATAAATTCCTCAAAATTATGAAATGGAACTTAAAACCAAAACATTGTCTATTTAACCCATCACAAATATGTGGTTTTCATGTAGTTAACATTCTCCAAATATCGTTTTCAATCACCCGACATCAGAACATGACAATTAGTTTCTCTTCCATATCCTTATTTTCATGGATTCCTTGTATAAGTTATCTCAGGTGACCTATTTACATATCATTATTTCATTTAAAGGGATAGTTTTATTTACTCTTTTTCTAATGTGGGACATTCAATGATGTTTCCAACCCCAATTTTAAAATTAGGAGGAGGCAATTTCCATAGGGGGGAAGGATGTAAAATCCCAAGAAAATAAAAAATATGACATTTTCCAATTTACTAAAATTTATTAATTAAATATTAATTTTAAATGAGATGTTATATTCAAGGTCATACTTGACACAGAAAAATGGGTTTCTCCAAAGTCTTATGTTTCACGCAATGTTGAGTAATATTGAAAAATAATAGTATATTGCTATTGTAAATGGTATATATCACCTAGCCATTTTATTAGTGAGAATAAATAGAACTAACTAAAATATGATTATACATGTTTGTTAAATAATTTTACATTTATAAATTAAAATTTAGGGTCATAAAATGTGAATGAATCCAATTTGTTTCATAAAAGCACGCTATTTTTTCACAACAGGAATTAATATTAAATAAATTAATGAAACTTCTAGGATTATAATTTTCTAAAATAGTCATAATTTTCAAATTTGGAATATCGCATATAGCATAGATTTAATTTTTTTTTATTTTTCTGAAAAACATCATTTTTTGATGAATATTGAAACCACAATGTAGTAGTTAAAAAAAACTCACTTTTTCATTTAATTGAAATTTTACCGCTTCAATGAATTGAATTTTGAAAATCCTCCATACATGGATGTTATTAGTATGTAAAATTTGGCTCAATAAGATGAAAATAATTTTTGGTGAATAGTAACTTCTGACTTTTATTTATCGTGATTAAAGGTAAATAGAGAATTCAAGGTTAAAAGAATATTATAGTAATACCAAATTACCTTGAAACTTGTCCTAACCATATTGGATGAGTCATGACCAACCCTGGGAATCCTTGGGTCTATTTAGGGACTCCATTGAGCCACTTGTGAGTGACAATGACACTTTAAATTAATTAATTTAATGTAATGAAAAAAATGAAACAAAAAATATATTTTAGTAATGAAATTTTTACATGGGGTAATATAAGATATATTTTAGACTATAAATATTCAATAGAAATCTTAAAATATTTCATAAATCATGATATTTTATTATAATTTTTATACATCAAAATAAATAAAATTAATTTTGACACAAAAATTATGCAGTATTTAGCTCATTAATAAATTATTTAAATAAATAATATTATATTTAATAAAATAACATCGAATGCATATACAATTCTTTTTGGATGAAATTATTTTGAACACTAGCCATATTATCTTATTATTTAATTAGTTTGGAACCTATAGAAACCGAAAATCATTAAATAATAAAATAATATTTTCACACTTTCCTAAAGAACCCGTCCGCCCCCTTATAAAAATCCCTCACTTCAAACCCCTTCCTCAAACCACCCAAGCCCCTTGGCTCGTCCAAAACCTACCAAAATAAGCTCCCAAGATCCCTATATTCCTCTTATAAGCCTTACCTTAGGCATAATTCACTTCAAGAAGTCCTTTTGGTTCAATCCAAAGGGAGTTACCCAAATTAAAGGAAGAACAATGAACAAACAAGTCAAGTCGAACACAAGGTAAGGGATTTCTTATCTCACATTCAATTATATGAGATTTCCATTTTTCACCACTTATTTATTGCATGTGGTGTATTTGGTACATCTATTTGATATATATTATCATGATTCTTTTTATATTCATGGTATTATGTGATTCATTTGGTGGTTTTTAACTTTTGGTCATACGACTCGATTGATTACAACGTCGTAAGGGATTTCATATCACAATTTTATTCCCATGAAATTCATTCTATATTTTCCACTACTTCATTTTTATGGTGTACGTACTTCCAATTATTTGTACTATTTGTGTAATAAACTTTCATTTATTGGTATTTACATCTTCATTGGTTGATTCTTATTTCATGTAGTGTATATTTTGTAAGTTACCAAATCGTTAAGGGATCTTTTTAACCAAAGTTCATTCCATGTGTTAATTTTCAAATTCATAATTATGTCGTGCCACAATTATGTGTAGAATCAATTTTTGTATGTTTATGTTGTAATTTACACTCCCCTTTGAGGGGATATACTTTTGATACACAAAATCACTCCATTGATAAATTCTCAAGTGATCGATATGAACACTTTAAGACTAATTTTAACTCAATTTACATTCATTAAGTTAAACATCCAAGTCATTGGTTTTGGCATAAAAAGAACAACTTTGAATGTCCTCTGATCAATTTATACTGAATATCTAATCATATTTAGTGTATTTATATTTTTACCACATAATTATGTAATTTATTTACGCTTAATCCAAGAATACCATCATTATAAAGGATTTCATCACAAATTACATTACATCGAGACTTCAATTTTGTTATGCACACATTCACTTTTATATGGGGTATATACAGTCCTTTGGAATGTTATATCCTAAATCCCTTTATTCTCATGATATTATAAGGTTTTGATTGAATTGTTTTCCTCAACTATTTGTATTCAGGCAAATGTTTTTTTGTTAAGAACTCTTTATCTAAAATATTGTTTTAAATATTTATTCATCTAAATATTTCTCATTATTGTTCATGTTTTTAAAATGGGTTTTAGTATATATTTATGTGGACATTAATGTTTTAAAATTTTAATTTCATTAAAAGCATCAATGTGGTATGGGACACTATGATTCAAAAATCCCTTTATTAAATGGTTTAAATTGTTATGAAACGGGTTTGATAAAGCATTTTTTTCGATATCTTTATTTGATATTTTGTGATTGGAATGTGGAAATGTTTTCTTTCCATTATGCTTGTTTTATGTGTTATGATTATGTTGGGGATATTGGACATTGTTTATGTATAATGGTCGTTCCGGGATAAACCATGGGCGGGTGAGCCTGAGATAACTCTTCAATGAATTGTGTAACATGACAGAGGTAAATGATAATGTTTCTTCTAAAATATTTATTGAATATACTATTATGGTAGTCCCATTGTGACTCCCTATATAGTTGCGATAGCTACAATGTAAGTTTGTTATGAATTCCATAAGTTACATTTATGATTTATGATTTTTGTGTGCTATTAATAAATCTTATGATTTTGTAAGGTATATTATTATTGAAAAGTATTGGTTTCATTGATCTATAATTATTAATGGGCTAATGTTTTTTTCTTTTGTTTATAACCGTTACTATGCTTTTTATGCACATCCCATGTTTTTGAAAATGTTTTCCACATGACTTGAAGATGAATAGGGTCATGGATTGGATCAAGGAAAAGACATGTTGTCTAAAACATGGAACTAAACATGTTTATTTTTAAGAGATTTTATTTTATAGAGAATAGATACTAGGTAGTAGTGTCTACTATTATTAGTCAAATTGTTATGTAACTATTATAGCCTAATTCTATAAAACTCTAAACCTGCAAGGATCCTCAATGTGAATTCTTACCATAATTCAAGATTATGTAATGTTTAAGGTCAAGTCCTTATAGACTCGATGTCAGTGAGTCACATCAGTGGATCAACATAGTTGGCTCATCCATCACTAACTAAAAATTGGATAATCATCGATTGGAGACTCTTGATAGTGACTCACCCATTGGTGAGTAATTTCATATTTTCCCATTTTTGTAGCTTCATCCCATTGAGGAATTATTTGATATTAAATTTGTTAAATTACCTCTTTAATGTGTATTTGGGCCATTTAAAATGGAATTATACTTCTAAGAACCTAAATGATTCTTTGACTCCCAAATTGCATGGTCTTAATCATGACTTGGTTTTAATTGTCATTAATACAATTTTATTATATATTTGGGATCAGGCCTTTCTTAATATGAAATCCTCTATTCCTTTGAACCCTTACTCTATCTCTTGGAGAACTAAAAATCTTTATTCCATGAAGTTTCATGTGACTTTTCTATTGAATTATGTTCGATTAAACCTAGTATACTTTCCATGTAACACGTGCGACCCCCTGTTTTGGAACAAAGAGGGATTTTTGGTTATCTGTTGTTCAAGGATGGGATCCCTTCGTCTCTCTTTTAAGTGTACATCATGAGGGGTTGGTCAAATAATTCACCCTTGTTATTATGGTTGGATCCAAATTTAACGAGGTTAATATAAAGTAATAATCATGGGGTTGGTAAGAAGATTATGATCACATTGTATTATTTGTTATCAATTTTTTTAAGGGATGTTTTCCTTTTGAATATCATCGCCTTTAGTGGACTTTATTTGCACACTTGTATGATTTATGACTCAATTCTATAAGAATTAGAATCTAGTTAATCACGTATATTCTGTTAAATAACTGGATTCCCCAGGATCGAACCTATACTCTGAAAAATCCATGTTTAATCAAATGTAATTAAATAATGTGTGTTGTCTAAATCTTAATAAACCATCCCTTGTTCGTGGGGTGGTGTATCGTTTGTGGTTTTTTGTGCGTGAGTTTGTGATGTTCGTGTAGTGAATTTCATGAAAGTGTGGCTATGAGTATGGGGTGGTATGACTCATGCAATGATCTCTCATTCTAAGAGATTGGTTTATTTTGGAATGGATGAACTTGTTATGCAGTGGGACTGCGTTTGGGAAGTGGTTGGGAAGTGGCGATATAGGACTGGGTTGTTTCCTGTTCATGTAAATGTATATGCTTGGTGTGGTGTTGTGGTGGAGTGGACCCACAGAGTGTGGTAGTAGTGAGGTGTGTTAGGGGTATTACATGTTAACAGGATCAACATGGCATCTTTAATTTGATGAATGACTGTGGAAGTGGTTGAATGGGTGTCCAAGAAGGGGGAGTGTGTAGTGTGAACTTAATCTTGTTGAGTTTAGTTCATTTTTATGAATGGGTGTTATAGTGTAATACTTTACCTTGACCCTTCATTATTGGTATCGATATGGAAGTGGTTTGTATGATTTCTTTGCATTATAAGTTTTTCATTGTTTGGTAGTTTCCCATATAGAGATGAAATATATAAATAAATAAATTGTTTAATGGAGAGTGATAATCGGTTGAATGAATTAGGCAGGATTACAAATTATGTTTGTGGCTGAATGTGTGGTTATGAATTTGATGTTGTATGAAGGGAATTTTTGGTGTGGTCTTGTATTTTTTTTAAATCATAGGTTTGGTTGAGTGTTTCATACCTATATATACACATGTAATTCATTGTGATAGCAATTCGCACCCCACTCATGTTGATCCCTACATGTCAAACAACCTCGATGTTGTGGGGGATAGTTTCCTTTATTAATTTCCTAATGGGAGGATGAATGGATGGTTATTTGATCTTCTCCCACCCTCTCATAGGAATTGGTATCCATACTCTAATCGGGAAGGTTGTGGTGTCGTTGTGAGGCCCAAGTGTCTGTGGGTGCAGTGTGCTTCCAATGTGTCTTCGGGGTGAGTTGTGTGGTGATTCGTAGGTTTCTCCAGTATGGGGTTGTGGTATTGAGGCATGGGTGTTTGTGTGCGACATGTGATGTTGTAAGTGTTCCAGGTGTGTGCTTGTAGGATATGACAATGTGGCTTGTGGAATGGAATGGTAGAATCAGGACCTTTGCTATTAGGGATGAGCAGTTAACCAGTGGGAATTTGTGGTGGTACAAAAATATCTATGTTCTTATTACATCACATTACATTTCTTGACTTTCATTATTTTTTATCATTACTAGGTGAGGTTGGGGTGGATAGTATACATCATCAGGTGATTTTGTTTTTTTTTTGTTCTTTTCTCATATAGGGCATTATTGTGATTCTTCCACTTGTGCATCTGTTAAATTGGGTTTTCCGAACTGAATATACTTATATGCTCACCCTATGTATATAAAACTGTTCTGATGTTTTCTGGAAGATTTCAAGGACCATGCTAGACCTTACTGGCTTAGATATTAGGTATGGTTTTTGTGCCTCTAATTAGTTTTATATTGGTAATTACATTGTAGTTTTTCTTATATTACTAACAGTTTTACAGTAAACATGCATGGTAGTGGATTTTGGTATATTTATATGTATATGTTTCTTGGAGTTGTTTGATGTTGATAAATATTATCTCTTTATCATGGTCACTATAGAAAAGTGTAATGCCTCCCATATTTTTGAGATTTCTATACCATTAGTGTTGGTCACCACCCTAGGGCCTACTGGAGGTGGAACTTGGGGGGTTCATTATCTCTTTTTCCTCTTAAGGAAGGAAGTTATCGGCATCATGATATCTCTTTCCTCATCATAAAGAAGGAAGGTCCTAATAGCTAGGTATTATAAGTGATAGTTGGGAAACAAGATTGATTTTGGAGTTACTGATAGTTTAGATATAATGGGTTGGTAGATCAGAAATGATAGGCGATCATGGAACATGACATAGGCCAGGGAAGACCGGTTTGGACATAGGATTGTAGGCCCTCATGAGATCTGATACTAGGAATTTGAGCTGAAATAATGACAATGTGAGACTACACTAATTTAAGATTAGTGAACCTAGGGTAGGTACATGTATCATGATGACTTATGTTCTTATTTTTATTGTGAATTTTTTGGAAAATTAAAATAAACAACGAATTGAAAAGAGTCCTAAATAAATTACTTACAACTCATGCATATGAATTTATTGTTTTCCTTTCAGCTATAGCACCCTATTATCATCCATTAGTTGGTAAAGTATTAGAGGCTCAATAATATGACCTAGTAGACCAATAGAGTTTTGATCTATGGGAATAAGATAATCGGTGATAGAAGATGCTTCGTGATTTCCAGCGGCAGGCTCTTGGAATGTACGAGGGAAGTGTCTCAGTCATTCAGTCAAATTGCTAGGTTGAGAAGTTGGTGATCACATTGAGCATGATCTGGGCTCTGACCTAGTGCTGGTTTCCTCAGGTAGTGAGACAATTTAAGGAATAAACTAATCAATGGTTGATTCATTACCTTTGGGAGAAGAAGGAGATCGTTATTTCATAGGTTGACTTTGAGAAAATGTTACAGGAGGAATTTCATTCCTCCATGATTAATACTGAGAAGAGGAAAGAGCTACATTCCCTCTATAATGAGAGTATATCAGTGAGGGATGTCGAGATGAATGTCAATGATCTCCTACATTTTTCCCAGATCTCTTTTCAAATGAGGAGATTTGGAAAGATTCTTAGAGGAGGCATCCATCATTCCATTCAGTATTCGGTAACTACGTTCACCCTACTAACATACTTAGTAGATTAGAAGAAGGCTAGGGTATTGTAAAGGATTCACTTCCAATGAGTTCTATCCCAATAGGGTAGCAAACCTATCTCTCTAAAGTGGAAGGTTATCAGTAGTTGGTCTTTGGTATCATGAACATAAAGTTTTTGGCAAACTGGGATTCAACCCCATCAACTTTAGTTTAGAACTTTGGGTCTTAATACTTATATTGTAGTATTGGTTCTAATGTGTTTCAGTTGTGGACTCTACAAGTAACTTTAGAGTATGATCCTTGTTCAAGATCTATACAGTGGATGTGGGAAGGTCTAGTTCTAGCCTCAACAACAGCCACTGACCACACCATTTCTATAGCAGGGACCTAAGGCTTTATCTCTATTGAGGGGAGATGGAGAGGGAATAGTCTGAACTGAGGTAATTCCATAGGGACCTCAACTCCGGAACATGTAGGGAGGTAGATAATAGTATAAGGTAAGAACAGATGAAAATAGATAGTTACAGGCCATAGAGGAAGCAGTTCCTATGGGTATATTGATCATTTGAGGTATGAGAAGTGTGTTGAGTACTCTTTCTTGGGGTTTTTTTGATTCATAAGATTTTCACTATCTAATTGAACCCAGTATATCATATTCTTTAGGAATATATGTACGGATAAATTCAATTCCCATGGTGTTTTGTATTCTAGTTATATGTTAGACCGGTTTGACAATCTTGGGTGATGTAGAATGATGTTGGGGCCGCCTAAGTTATATGGGGATCTCTTTCTACTATAGATTCATCCATATGATGTCATCCATTGAACCAATTTGTTGTCTTCAGGGTATGATGTAATCGACTTATCCCAAAGAAGAGTATTGTTTTTAGATGTTAAATGACAATACGTAGCATTCATTGGCGAGTAGAGATATCGGGTGGGCAGCTTGCATATAGATCCTCTTCATTCCTTGTAATTCGAGCTATTAGTGGGATAATTGGATGATATGATGGTGGAAGTTTTGAGAGTTATTGAATATTTTATCGATGTTTTCCAGAAAATGATTGTGAATCTACTCCATCAATGTGACGTTGTGTTTGGGATAGTCTTACAATATTATGCTAGTATGATTTCTATTACTCCATATCAAATGATTCCTTCTAAGTTAAGGGATTTGGGTATCCATGTTTATTATCTAATGAATAATGGATTTATATTGCCTAGTGTGTTACCTTGGGGTACTCTTATCTTGTTTTTGAAGAAGGAAGATGATGATCTGAGGATGTGTATAGACTACTAGAGTTTCAATTAGGTAATGGTCAAGAACCATTACCCTCTCTTGAGGATAGAAAACCTTTTAGACCATCTGAGGGGAGAATTTTGGTTCGTTAAGATCATTCTTTAGTATGGATATCACATGTCAAGGATAAAGGAGGGTGACATCCCAAAGACTACATTCTAGTCTAGGTATGGTCTTTTAGAGTTTTTAGTTATGTCGTTTAGTGATACGAATGCAATCACCATGTTCATGGGGATCATGGAGTCTATCTTTCATGGGTGTTCAGACCGTTTCATCATCTTATTTATCAACTAAATCCTAAAATACTCAAATTCATAGGATATGGGCCCCATGAACCTCAAGAAAATCTTGGTGGACCTTCGATGCCACCATCTCCATGGGAAGTTATCGATGTGAATTCTTTGGACAAGTGAGGTCCACTTCCTGGGGCATATGCTATCTTATCAGGGTGTTGCAGTGGACCAGTTGAAGGTCAGGTTGGTCAGATCTTCTGTAGATCCAAATAATATGGTAGAGGTGAATAGTTTTCCAGGTCTACCAATTTATTACTGGTTATTCATACCTGATTTCCCTCTAGTAATAGCTATGTTGAGGGCTATAACCATAAAAGGTCAAGCTTTTGTGTGGACTGATTAATTCCTTGAAGAGTTCAAACATATAATGGGGATATTGGTTAGTGACCCATTGGTCCAGCTGCTATACTTTGGGGTGATGTTTGTTGTTTTTTTAGATGCATCCCATCTAGTCCTGGGGTGCATACTGATTCAACAATGGGGAGTGATCTCATATGAGTAAGGACAGTTGCATCCCCGTAAATGAAATTATGCCACCCATGATCTAGAGCTTATAGCGGTTCTGATCGCACTAAATATGTTGATACATTAACTCACTGGAGATCATTTTATAGTATTCATGGATCAAAAGAGATTGAGGTTCATATTTTCCCAGAGATATATGAACATGAAGCAGCAGAGGTGGGTGGAGATTCTCTAGGATTACGATTTTGAGATCAACAACTACTTAAGAAAGGGGAATGTTGTGGTCAATGATTTTAGAAGGAAGTCATAGAAGAAAGTGGTTTGAGAATCTATAGATTCATGGAGGGGAATGGAGGAGTTGGAGAACTTTCACATAGATGGAGGAATGGATGGTGGAAGAGGTGATCTATTTTAGTTGCTACTATAGTCATCTATGAGGTAGTAGGAGGAGGAGTCTTAGTTGGGAGACATGGAGGAAGAGTTAATGAATTATCGAATTGACCAGGGAAATGTGCCAAAAGGATGGTTGGAGGATGGTCAAAAGAAGATGTTGTTCCATGGGAAGTTTTTCATTCCTGTGGTGATGCGTGAGGGATTTTTCTGTGAGTTTCATAGCATTCCCTTGTGGTGCACCCAGGAATTTCAAATATGTATTTTTTCTTGATGGAACAGTTATGGTGGGTCAGGATAAAGAGAGCAGTGGTGGTGTTTGTGTAAAAGTGCTTAGTGTTACACTAAGTAATGTCTGATAACCATGTTCTGAATGGTTTTTTGTGGTCCTTATATATCCCTGTGTGGAAGTGGGATGAAACCTCAATGGGTCATAGGATTAAACATGGCTCATGGAGGATGCAATTTAATCTAGGTAGTAGTAAATAATTTTATGAAATCCACTCACCTATATACAATTAAGGAGTTAAACATATTAGATTTCATAAAACAGAGGTATTTGGATGAGGTGGGTAGGGATGCATGGAGTTAAAAGATCCATCATCCAAGATTAGGGTACATGTTTTATGTCATGAGTCTGTAGGTGATTCCAACATGCATTTGGAACTAAATTATAGATCAACACTACATTCCACCTTCAGATTGATGGTAAGATAGAGAGGACCATATTGACGTTCGAGGACATGTTGAGGGAAGGTGTTCTGGAAATTTATTGGTCTTTGGTGTGACATTTTCTCTTGGTAAAGTTTTCATACAATAATAACTATCACTCTTACAATGGTATTTCTATGTTCGATGCTCTATATTGAAGGTCTTGTTGTTCTCCCTTTTGATGGATGGAGGTTGGGAAGGAATCCATTCTTGGTTTGGATGTGGTGAAAAGTATGAAAGAGAAGTTGAATCATGTACATGAGAGGATAAAGGCTATATAGCCCCAACATAAGTTGTATGTCAATCGCAAGAGGAGGCTCTTTTAGTTAGAGTTTAGGGACCACATATTCTTGAAGGGCTCACCTCAATGTGTGTAGAGGAGGTTCAGGAGAGGCAGTAAACAATATTCTTGGTGTATTAGACCCTTCAAGGAATTGGGATGAGTTGGAAAGGTAGAATACTAGTTAGGCTTTCCACAGTAGTCGAGAAAGATCCCTGTTGACTTTGATGCCCCCTAGCTTCATCAGTATCGTCACGATGAATCCCACAAAATAGATTGAGGGGAGGTGGATATCGAGGACAATGCTTCGTTCATTGAGGAGACAGTAGAGATCCATTATAATAGGGATAGTTTTTCAGTGGATGGACTATTTTCTTGGTTCATGTATTTTAGAGACATGGTGCCCTGAATGAGAGTACTTATGAGAGATAAATGAAAATGCATGCCTGGTACCCAGAGTTGTTTTGAGTTTTCTTGTGTGTTTTGATCTATTATGTACTGATTGAATCAAGTTTTGTTATAATATGGGTTGATTCACTATTCTATATTATGTGACGATGTCCCAACTTGTCAAAACGGGGAGACTAGATTCCTATTTGAGACACGTTAAGTTTGATATTGTTAAACACATGCTGGAGATTCAATGCTGGCTAGAGTGTATAGTATATTGATATTGAAGAATGAATTACATAATTAATATGTACGGATGGTTGGTTCTTTCCTGGGGGTATCTTTTGTATTGTTGGGTTAAAATATATTTGATGATGTTTTATTGTATATTGAGGTTTCACTTCATCTTTCAGACAACATAACATGGTAGATCCTTGAGTGGTATTTTATGCGGTGGTTGTTCGGACCCCACTATCTTATAGGTTTTATTTTTATCATTAAGGGAAATTAATAGTTTGAATGGTATTTTATGTAATGGAATGGACATCCTTGGACCATTAATTTTCCCAAATCCAGTTTTTTGGGTGTTCTAGGAGGCAACAGAGGCTCATTTTTGTACTTTGTCAAAATTTATAGTTTTTTCATTAGTGAGTCAGGAGTTAGTGAGTCGTGTCAAAATCTCATCATTGGAAGGATGGAATTGGTGACTTGAGGAATCATTTTTTACGGATTTATTGATTCATGTAATTCATGAGACGAGGAGTCAGTGAGTCAGGACATCAATGAGTCAGGGTGTCTGAAGGTCAAGGCATCTGTAGGTCGAGGTGTGGGTAATTTTGGTTTTTTTGTGTCATGCATTGATGAGTCGAATTAGTGAATCACATTTGGTGACTAACAATAGTGGTTTAGCATCGATGTATCATCTATTGTGGCTCATCATCGGTGACTCATTCATCGGTGACTAGCGTTGGTTACTCACCCACCGGTGAGTCATTTGCATCTTTTCTAGTTTTTCCCCTTTGATGATTTCTTTGACATTAAATGAGTTAAATGATATATTTTATGAGTCTTTCAGAAGTTCAAAATTTTATTTATCTACCAAAACCATAATTATTCCATTGACTCCAAAAATTGATTTTCGTGATTGTGATCCATCATTAATGGCCTTTATAGCTGTTCTCCCCGAAGATTTAGGATATGGCCTTTATAAAGTAAAAATACTCTATTCCATTGAACACTTCCTCTTTTTACGGGTTCAATGAGAAAATCTCTTCCCCAAGGATTCATGTCAGTGTATTGTAGAAGTATATTCAAGTTTCCCCTAGATTAAATCCCTACTACCCACCTGACCCCCATATTTTAGCGTAAGAAGTGATTGTTGCTCTTCTTATAGATTTATGTAGGAATCCCTTCATCTCTATCTTAATTATGTATCATGCTGGGTTGGTGAACACATGTACCCTTTAGAATATCATTTTCACTATATTAAATGAAGATAATAAATAGTTATAAACAAGTGGTGGGATGGATATGAATAAAAATTCATTTTAAATGTAACAATTTTTTGTAAGGGTTGAATGCCTTCTTAAAATCAAGGCCATTGGTGGTATTGTTTTTTACACAACTAAATTATTTATGATTCATTACAGGAAGATTTTGAATTTGGTTAATCATGTATATTAAGTTAAATAAATTTATTTCTTTTGATAGAACCTGTATTGTGATAAAACCTATTTTATCGAGTTGAATTAAATCATGAGTGAATTCAAAATATGAATAATAATTTTCTTGTTGGTGTGGTTTTGTGCTAGGTGTGGTTCTGTTTGGCCTTGTGGATATCATTTTCATGTGGTGTTATGGTTGGGTGTATGGCTATAGTACAGGATGGTATAGGTGGTGTAACAGTATATCAGGCAGAGATATTGGTTGATTTTGGAATTGATGAACTTGTTATGAAATGGGACTACATCTGTGTAGTGGTTGGGCAGCGAGGCTACATGATTGGGTGATGTCATGATCATGTTTATGGGTGCGCTTGGTGTGGTGTTATGGTGCAGTGGGGATATCAAGTGTGGTATTAATGAGGTCTTGTGGGGTTCTTAAATGTTTATAGGATGGATAGGGTGGCTTTAATTTGAATAATAATGGTGGTATCAGTTGAATATGTTTCCAGAAAGGGGGGAGTGGTAAGTGGGACAACAAGATAGTTGAGTTTTATTTCATTTTTATAAATGATTTTAATAGTATATTCCTTTACATAGGAAATTCATTCCATGCTTGGCTTGGGTTGTGGTAGGTATGGTTTATTTTACATCTAATGTTTATAGTGTTTATTAGTTTCCCGAGTAGAAATGGAATTGATAAATAAATAAAAATTTTAATGCATATTGAGAATTCGTTGAATGAATTAGGTGGGGTTACGAATTATGTATGTGGCTGGAAATGTGGTTATGCATTAGAGGTGGCAGCAAGGGTAGTTTTAGTGTGGGCTAGTTGTTTGTTTTGAAAACCCATTGGTTGGAATGAGATTTCAGTTTCTATATATATACATGTAGTTTTTGGGATTTATATACGCACTCCGCCCGTGTTGAAAACTATGTACTGAACATTTCCATTGTTATGGGGGAGGGATTACATTCCGAACATATTATTGGGAGGATGGATGGATGGTGATTGTCTATTTTCTGCTCTATATTCTAGGCATTGGTATCCCTAGAATCTTCGTGTAGGTTGTGGTGTGGTAGTGAGGCTCAAATGTATATGGGAAAGGTGTGCTTCCCCAATGTCTTCATGATGAGTTGTGTAGTGATTAAAAGGTGACTTCCAGACGGGGTTGTGGTTGTGAGGCCCAAGTATTTTTGGGCGGGATGTGATGTTTTATGCGTCCTAGGTTTATGCAGTCAGGTTTTGACAGTGGGGCTTATTTAAGACCATGGTAGTGTTAGGTTGTTCTATATTACGAATATGTAGTTAACTAGTGGTAAGTGGTGCTAGGTATCCATATATCAATGTTATTATTACATTACATTATTTTACTTGAATTTCATTATTTGGTGATCGTTCTTTGATGTGGTTAGGGTGGATAGTATACCTTGGGAGGTTTTGTTGAGTTTCTGTTGTTTCCTCATATGGGAATCAATATTCCTCTCCAACTTGTGCACGGGTATGTTTTTTTCCCTAGTAAGCATAATTTTATCCTAACTCTATGTATATAAAACTATTCATAGGTTTAAAGGTATATATTATGGGCCACGGTAGAACGTACAATGTTTTCTATTGGGGATGGTTTTAGTGTCACTAATTAGTTTTATTTTGGTACTGACATTGGAGTTTTCATTGTATTTCTAGCAGTTTTACTAGAAACATTCATGTGGGGTAGATTTTGTATTCTTTATATTTATATGTTCATTGGAGTTGATTGAGGTTGATATATATTTGTAGGGTCCTGAAAAATCCGCAAAGGAGAATGATAATTCCCTTTAATCCAAGAGAGGATTCTACCCAATTTCCCTCAAGGGATTGAGAAAAAATGTGGAGAAGTGGGTATAAGACGAACCGGTCTGCGGACCGGTCTAATATTAATGGTACGTGGATGGTTCCACAAAGTTCCCCCCTCTGCGGACCACTGTCATTTGCGGAACAGAGACGGGGACCCTTCGCGGGCGCGAAGCAAGATGGGCTCCATGCCAATCCACCGACACAAACCACCCCAACCATGAACCACACCTGTCGGCCGATGCTGCATTCACTGTCATTTTCATAATAGAGGTGGAACCCTGTGTGGCTATGAAGCACCCATCGAACAAACATGGTTCGCGGGTGAGGTGCATTCAATGCCCCTGCATGTTGAGGATTGTTGACCGAGTCATCCGTAACACGTGTTTTCGGTCATGGGCCTCCGCAAAAGGCGTCGCATAAACACAATAGACCCATTTTCCTCCTCTATATAAAAGGACATCAAAGGGGAGAAAAGGGGTAGATTGATCATAGATGGGTGGAAGGATTTCAGAGGAAGGAGCTTAGGATATCACAAATAGAGAAGTTATAATTCGTGAACCATAACTGGTATGAAGTTGGAAATGAATTAATAAGGAACCGAAAATGAAAAACAATTTGGTGAACCGTGAACATAAAATAACAAAAAAAAGACCGCAAACCATGGCCCCTCCACAGATGCACTCCCAGCGGACCAGAGATTTTATGCCCATTTTTTGATCCAACGTACCACGTATCACCCTCCTATGTGGGAGAATCCCTGACCGACGAACCCCCGACTGGAGTCACCATTGGATATCGCTGCTCGCGTGGACTCCCCCACGTACCAACCTGGTACGTATGCTGAACCCGAAGCTGCGTACCGCCCTGTTATGCGGGATACCTACAATTCCTCGTACCACCCTGTTATGCGGATGTCCTCTCCGGCTACGTAGAACCCCCCTACACAAAGGGTTCCACTCCTCGTACACCCATGTGGCCCACCAAATCCCCTAGGGTTCCCATTCCCCGAGTCAGATAAACTCATTCCAATCCGGCCCGATCCTTTGCAACCCCATCATTGGCCCATTCATTAAACCGGATCCAAGGCCTCCACTAAAGCCACCAGACCCGTATGATGTAACCTTCAGGTGCATCAGTGCGCCACCTTGAGTTCAGATACCCATGGTATGCATGGGAAAAGGGGTTCTCTCGCCCTTGAGGGGATTCCCAAAGTGTTCCTGGGTTCACATTCCCATAGTAATGCAGGGTCGAAGCCCGGAGACCCCTTTCTGCCTTTCCACTCGCCAGATTGGGAGACCCCGCTTCCATTTCCCTCCAACTCTGGTGGTTAGAACTTATCCCCTCTTTTGGGGGTGAACATGGAAGCCTCCTTGGTGTAAGCCCCTAGCCTTTCTTATGGGAGGCAGCACCCATGCACCTTCGTACTTCCCCGGTGCCAAGAACCAAGTGGGGAGATGGACACAGGGGTACCCTTTCCCTCTCTCTCGGGCTTTGTCACCATCGGGCCTCCATCCTAGAGTAAATCTCAATCCCCATTTTTCTGGGCCGCTCCATGTATAATCCCCACTCCGCTTCCCACAGACCCACCTTTCACGACGTGATTGTCAGGTCTCTGCTACATCTTGTTTCTCACACTGATCATGAATCACGTGGGATTAGAGTAAGCATCGACCCTGACCCCAACCTCATGTGAACTAGAAGGACTTTGATCCATGTCAAGGCATGATACGTAGGAAGCCTCCCTGTGGTTCAAGCCCACCACCCGGTCATTCCGGCCTCCTTCACGTCGGTTCACCCACATCCCACATGACATTAAACTATATCACCAATCAATCCTGAACTACAAGAACATTGATCCATGTAAAGTCATGGTACGTAGAAAGCCTCTACGAGGTTCATGCCCAACTAACCATTAGCCCTGACCGTCACTGTGTCGGTGTGCCAAGCCCCACTATCTTGGGCCACCTCATAGTGTAAGCCCCATCCTTCGTCCTGCATGAAGTTAAACTGCACTACCAAACTAAGTGGATTCTGATTCCTCTCATAAGGATACGTAGGAAGACCATATTACGGGTTCTATCCGAATGCTCAAGTTGTTATCTGACCCCCTGGACGACAATAAACTCCAGAGCACCCAGCCATGAGGCTTCAAACCAGCACCATCTCAGTGATTCCAAAGTCCTCGGAGTCATTAATCTAATGAGGGATGGTAAACCTTAGGCCTCAATGATTCTGAATCCATGCGTTCAGCTGACCATTTCCAACCAGAAGTAATATGTGGATATTGTTCTTGGGTATAAACCAAAGATTCATGAAAATATGAACACGTGTTAAATATATAAGAGTGTCCCAGAACAGGCAATAATTTCCCCCCTACAAGGGTGCGATGAGCCCGGCTTCCCATCCTCTCGACCAATGTGAGTTCTTAAGCATCGCTGGAAAAATCACCTGGAGAACGCCTTCCATTGGAAATAAGGTCCATTTATTGTTGGATATCTAACCATTGGACGTTTTTAAACGAAGACCGATATACCTGACATTAGAAATTGAGTGAATCTCAGCCCACCGTGAGATCGGCAGTCAGGCACGTCAACCCACTCCATCCGATTTGTCGCTAAACAATATTGTCTCAAAATCTTGTTTACTATAAAAGGTTAATACCTCAAATTTTTGTGATATTTCTATACCAATGGTGTTGTCCAAAATAATTGGGTCTATTTGATGTGTGACGTGATGGGTAATTTTCTCTCCTTCATTATGAGGAAGGAAGGTCTCAGCATCTTGATATCCCTTCCCTCATCTTGAAGAAGGTGGGTGATGACTAAAATTAATGAAAATGTATTATAGGGTCGAAATATGGCTAGTGAAATTATTTTTTGCTAGATTATAGGTCAGTATGGGCCTTTAGATTAAGGTGTTGTCCTTTTCAAAGCTAATTGTTCCCTTAATCTCAATAACTATTTTTAATTTCATTCAAAAGTATTTTTTGACAAAAACAAAATTTAATATATTAGAAATTATAACTATTTATAACTCCAAATATGGAATCCATTTATCTAAATTCCAATTACATAGGTAGAATAAATTAACTTAAAACTAATCCTGTAGATAAGACGACAATTCTAGATTTTAAAGTAAAAAAATTCAGAAGTTTTCAATGTTTTTATATCTAATTTCAATGTAAAATTGATTAAAATGTACTAAAATGGATTATTAAATGGGAAATTGATCTAATTACTATTTAAATCTAACCATTAAATTAATTAATCATTATAAATAAAATAGGCAAAATACGAGTTTTGAATTAAAATGAAGTATTTTTTTATCCGTCAAATATGAAACTTCACTGAAAAAACAAAAAATTCACCCCAAACAAATTCTAATGTTTCAATATAAAAAATCAAGTTAATTTTTCCATTATAAATTTATAAAAGTATAAAAATTTAGATTAATATTGGTACACCATTAAATTGAATAAAAAATGACACTGTAAAAATATTGTTCTTTAAGCCTAAAATAGGGTTTGGTTTTGTCTTATGCCTATGAAATATATCATATTAATGTAATAAATATTTTATTGACTAATATATATATATATATATATTAAATTAATATCTCTTAATAATTTAAATTAATTTAATTTATTTGTATAAATCACACTCTGAGCATAAAACTAGTTTTTTTTATAAAAACACATTCTCATTATATTCTATTGGTTCTTATATTAATTTCTAATTAATTTGTAACCAATCAATTCAACCATATATTTTCATAATATAGTTTATAATATTAATAAAAACTAATTTAATGTAATGGTTATTTATGATTATATTAAATAATAATATTTTAATAATATATTATTGATCAGTAAAACTAGATCTCTCTTGTATAATAATATATTGAAAAATCCTTTATTTTGTTCTACACAAGTTAACATAGTATCTCATGAAATTAAAGATGAAGAATATATTAATTTATATTATAAATTAAATATACAATAAATTATTCATAGTTAATTTTATTTTTATTGATTGGTGTCGCACGTCATGCATAGTATCAAATAAAAGATACTTTTCTTGTTTTTTTGGTGTTAATGTACTACCGATTCTCTAAGAGAAATTTATCATGCCTATAAAATCCAATAATGAAGATGAAACATAAGGTAGAATATTTCATTTATATGTGTTAATTTGAGTAAATTTTAAAGGACATTACAAGTAGGTTAGGTAATGAAGCTTTAATTGCACAACACTATAGTGGATAAGTGTTTGTGATATATAGTGTTTTATGGAACAAAAGATTGGGATGCATCATCATTCAAAATTTCATGTTTATTGAACATTCATATCATTAATTAAAAACAAATCTGAATATTACATATATTATGATTTTGATCTGACAGTAGTAACTTTTTTTAAAGATATGGATAAAATGTCTATATTGAAAATTTCGTGACATATATAAAGGTCACAATATCATGTAATATATATTCACCAAAAAAATATTTTAATATTCACCAGAGAAGTTGACTGGATCTAATAAAAGATTATGATTGACCAATACATTACGTCCATGGGACATTAAAAAATATGGTTGGTGCTCTATGTTGGAAGGACCATGCTAGCTTATTAATGATCCTAATTAAAAAAATATCCAATATTTATGGATTTCAAATATATGGGACCTGAAATACTTATAGAAGGGTATAAATATTATTTCACTCATGTTATTTTTCAATAATATATTCATTTTAAGACTAAATAGGTGTTGAATGAAAATGTAGAGATGTGGAAGATGACATGTAACAATCATATGCTCAACCATGATTATAATGGAAGAATAACATTTAGGAACTATGTGTGGGTCCCATTAACACTCAACTTGAAGATGGGGAAATTGGGAAAATCTCATTACTCCTTATCTATTCATCATGGATGTACAAATTTGTATAGTGATCTAAATGAATATTTATGGTAGGATAACATTAAAAATTTGAATAATAGAGTATGTATCTCGATTCATGATGTGTTTAAACATTATGACTAATAGAGAAAAGTCAAAGGGGATGTTTGATCCATTACACATTCCATAATATGAATTGGAAAACATTTTGAGTGATTTCACCATTAAACACCATAAGACAAATAAAGGGAACAATAATAATTGGGTTGTAGTCTATTTCCTTACCAGATTAGTGATTTTTAATTCCATCATATGAAATTTGAAAATCGAACAAATTTTAAGGCAATGTTTTGCAGAAGTTGAATGTTTTATTGAATTAACACAACCTATATATTGTTATCAGGATTCGAGTTTTACCTCAATGTACAAATAATTTCTTCATCAATCTCAAGATATAAAGTTTTGTCTTAGTAAAAAATATAATCTACAAATATAAGGTATGTTTGAGAGGACCATTCAATCCTGAAAATATTTGTTTATATATTTTTCTCTATACATCAAATGTGTTTGGAACCAACACCATCCTATGGTGTAATTTTCATAAAGAATACGATTCACTCAAGAATTCAGAGGATTTGGTATGAATCCTTCTACAAAAATATGTGAAAAACTCTTACACGTTGTACTGAAGCTAATGAAATAAATGTATTAATACATACAATAGTTTAGTAAACAAAATTTAAGGTAGGATCCATTCAGTAGAATTTTAAATCACGTTAGTTTCGATAGAATGGTTATGTTTGAAATCATATATGAAATGTATAGATTGATTTTGGTGATAATTTATTACTATGAATATTCTATAGCAGAATGTTATGTTATTTTGGAAAAAGGGAAAGATAAACCCAAATATATTAGTCCCTTATAATTCATAATAACATCAATATGGTAGTATATCATTTGAAACATCAAATTAATCTATTTCAAGTGCATGTTGTGTTCCATGTATCTATCCCCCTGATGTCCATAAACAAGCCATAAAATGTACTAAATTAAAACCATATACCACTACAACATGATATCTATTAAAAGGAATAATTGATTGATATTTTTGAAAAAATAGAGAATGTGGTAAAAAAATCAACTATCTTGGTCAAAGTATTATTGATAAAACCATATGTTTTGAAAATGTTGTGTGGGAACCTGGAGATGTGATCAAGTAGTAGCATCCTTAATTGCATGGATCGTTGTGATGAAATTTTAAGGAAAAAAATAATATAAGTATATAAAATGTAACAACACGATATATTACGACACTTTTCTCTAGATAAAAAATTGATTTTATTGATTTATTTACTTAAAAAGAACCCTGAGATTAAACAAAAAAATCATTAATGAATTTTGGTTATTTAGTGTAACAGTTTTCGCTTTGCTGTTGGATTTTGTGATGTAAATACGACTGAATAATTTATAAAAAGTTTTATTTATATATTTCTAATAGAAATAATTTGGGATTAAATTTTCTAAAAATTATTATAGAGTAATTTTTTAAAGGTGAGTTCTTTTTATATGAAAACTATTTTTTCACAGATTTTGTTTTTATTTTAATAAATTAAATCTTTCACTATTTGTAAATAATTTTAATGAAATTTATTGGTTATAAATTCCATAGTTTTATTTAACATTCATATAATAGTTTTATAAAGGAATATAATTATGGTATTCTTCATTTTATGGTTAAAATGATTTTTTTTTAAAATGGGTTTGTTTAAATATGTAAACATATTTTAAAATGAATTTATTCAACTTATAGAAATTGAATATTTAGAAATTAATTAAATATTTCGAATAAAGGGGATAAAATCTTGTAAATATGTCTTAGTTATTCCTTCTATTATTAATTGTATCTATGGTAATGATTTTCACCTTGTTAAGGGTAAAACAAAAAAAAGGATTAAGACTATGAAATAGGGCCTACAAAATCACTCTAAAACATATATGTATCCTATTTTGTGAGATTATTTCATTCATAATAGTCCATGGTTCTAAAATATTTTAACCTGGTGATTTTTTCATATATTATGATCTTTATATTATTTTAAGGAATATATAAATACAAAATGTCTGTTTCTTGAATTTATTTTCCCCTATATTTTTTCACTGTGGTAATAATTAGTTTTTTATCAGAATAAATTGTTATTATCAAAATAATTTTTTATATTTTTATCATGTTAGTTTTTTTTATTTATTTGAGTAGACATAATTTTCACTAAAATTTACAAAACACTTATACAGTACTAGTGAAACTAGTAGAAAAATCGTGATTAATGATATTAAAAACAAGGAAATTATTACTTTTCTCTCAATTACCATATGAATTGAATTTCATAGGTAATTATAATTTTATATTTTATATTTATAATTATATTATAAATATAAATATAAATTTTATTACTTGAAGTAAATTTAAATAAATAGTTCCAAAAATGACATTATTGATAATTTATGATAGACCTTATTTTATTAAATATTTAAAAAATTTAAAAAATTTAAATGGGAAAATTATTGTTATAAATTGTCGAATATGTTATCCCTGGGATATTGAAAATACACTAATAAATTTAAATGTAAATTTAGGACCCTTAAATGCTACAAAATGTATTCCCATGGTGAAGGATAAAAAGGGGAAATGAGGGGGTTAATCCAAAACATAAGCTTTAAAATATAACATAAAAAAGTATAAATTTTTTCTATTGAATATATTTAGAAATTATTAAGACCTAAATTCTAATTTATTCCCATTTATATCCACATGAAATGATTATGTTACATATCATATTTAATTTTTTATGTAATTTTATGTGGGTTCATTCCTTAAGTTATAAAGGGGGACCTCTTATTTATCATTACAAAATATTGAAATATCAATAATGGAATAAGGCTACATAAAAACTTTCCAATATTCCTTCTACCAAGGATAGTCAATTATTTGAACATTTCTCTACATGTTTCTATATCTATTTTCAACGGAAATTAATTTCTCAATATTATTTAACTACTAGTTAAAATTTGATCAAATTAAAATTATCTATTCTCATTTTTTCAAATAATTATTATAATGGATATTTAAAAATATATTTCATTCATATTATAAACCATTAATGATTGATATCATTCCATGGTGTTGTGAACTTATGATACAATTATCTTTAGTCTAAATATTTAAGATGTTGATAATTTTATTAAACTACTTTCTTTCTCACAATTAAATTCAAATATGATTAAATTTTTAGGAAAATGTTTTCTTTTAAATGATTTATGATATAATAAAATGACTGAAAAAATCATATTATTTTCATGTGTGATGATATGATGAATTTATTTATGTTTTATGATCTTATATCATTATTATGTAGGTATTATGATTATGAAATGGGTGAGCCTAATATATCTCATGATGATGACTGTTTAACTTATAACCCAACCTATCATTGGGTAATGATAAGAATGATTAGGAAATCCTACTGGACAGTGGAGTCAATAAAATCCTAATATAGAATGGAGTTAAATTGGTAAAAGATACTCATAATATAATAATATAAATAACCATGTATGCATTTCCATTGTAGGTTCTTTTCAAAAATGATAGTCTTAAGAGTAAATCCTTTCTAAGGAATTGATTTTTATTATTTATGAGTATATCGAACCCTGTGTATCATGATTCTGATAAGTTATATGGGATCATGGTTAGTAATTCATGATTCCCCACATTAATGAACTATGTATTTTGATATGAAAATTATTTATCCATGATTCATAATAATGTATATTTGGCTAATTCTATATGACATTATTAAGTTATTATCATGTTATCATTCCGTTATGATTATATTATATCCAATGATTTATATAACAAATGCCCACACTCACTAAGAATATTATATCACATTTTAGTATGCTTATTTTACCCATGATATGAATAAGCATTTTAATTAAATAATTTATAGTATCAGTACAATGGTATATTAAAATTAGGGAGATGTTAAAGATATTGAAGGAAATAATTTTTTATGTATATATTCTATGAATACACAAAAACATTGTGTTTCTTGGGGATATGTTACTATGTTATGTATTCAATATTAATCAATAATGATATAATATTTAATTTTATCTGGATCATGTCACCTCAACATGTCTACTCCATGATTACAACTTAAAATGGAATTTCATTTAAATATGATGGTGTTGGGTACAAGTGGTGGTGAATTGGAAAGAATACAAATCAACATACTAATCATGGGTATTTTTTTAACTAGTTTATCCCAAAGTAATTAAAAACAATGCTTTCTATGTTGTAACCTTCATACTATTGTATTTTTTTTAATTTTCATTTTTAATAACTTTATAGTGTGTGCATATATACCTATAAGACATGTACTTCTCCATTTTTTTCTTTTATCCATATTCAATTTAAATAAATAGATATATTTATATTTATGTGATCACAAAACATATGTTTTTATACATGATGTTTGTTGATATATTTATATATGTATCATGTGTGTACTTATCTATATTATAAATATAATATTGATGTATTTAAATATATGAGTGTGTGAGAATTATTTATTATAACACATATATTAAAAGTATAATAAATACAACATAATGTATAAGAAAAATAAATGTTATCCCTGTAAATAAATGGAATTAAATAATGTGTTGATGAAGAGTTGTTTGAGTGTATCTCATTTGACTCGAGTATGAATCCCTCCTTGATAGATATTAGTATTGGGTTTATTATTTTATCATTTTATTATTAACATGTCATGTGATATATTTTTGAGTATTAAATATTATATATTATAAAAATAAATTTAATGATGATGTTGGATCAAATGCAAGGGTCTTTACATCAATCAAAAAATTAGTGGTTAGTTATAACAAGTATACGAAATTCCATCATATTTTCACTCATTAATAACATATACTATTTGTAATAGATTATTAAATTTATATAAATATAGTATATATGAAAATAAAAGAGTAATGTTAATAATATATATATATATATATATTTATATTTATATTTATAATATTAAATATCATAATTATTAATAACATGAAAAAGTAAAAAAAATGAATACAATGTTTATTTGAATATAGAAACGCACCATATAATTATATTTGAAATTCCATAGTCACATCAATTCATGAAAACATAATTTATTCCCTAACCCCTTTTCCCGGAGGGTTTTTCAACAAATCCTCATTGACTCTATCATTATCAGAATGTTTTGAGGTTGGAATTACTTAAATATTTGTTCAATGATGCAAGTAAGTATTCATTGAACACTAATTTCATTAATTTTATCTCTTTTTACAGATTTTATTTGTTTAATTGTATTCTTACCATAAAAATATTTTACATGGGAACAAAAAAAGAACAAAAAAATTTGTAGTATGGAAATTCGGGAAGACAACACTTTGATTTCAAACACTATCTGTACAATCTGTATAAATTATGTAAGATGTGAGTCTACTAAGATGTCCAAAAACTCTATAAATGCACGACATGAATCAAATTTCTTCAAAAGTATAAATTTAATATCTTATTAATGAATTCTATGTATATCCTCAATTATTATGATATCCAACATTCATATACCTATGGTATAAGACCTGATCTCCACTATAAACACAAGCATGTGTATTATTTCTTACATTGTAATGTCTATTATTTAAATACAAACAGTATGGTTGAGCTATATCTATTGAGTTAATGAGATAATATCACCATGCATTGTAGTACATCACACTCTCTTGGATGCTTTTGAATTATCATAAACACTGTATTGTGTTTGTAACAATCCATTTTCATGTATTTCGATGTATATATATTATCCACATTATCATGAAGATACTAAACCATGAAAAGGTATCAAAATTTTCGAGAGGATCATTTTTAGCTCCTCACATGAAGAAGATGATAGATACACGATGGGTCAAGGATAAAACACCAGTTATATACATAGTGCACTAGTGAACTGGTTATGTAGGGATTGTAAATTTTTTTACTTTTCGAGAAGGTCCTATAATGTTTAATTAAAGGCAAAATGGATATAATCATCCACCAATGACTCATGATCCTTTCCATGTCCTTCCCAACATATAATGAAACCCTTAGTGTTCTAGTAATTAATTGATTCATGTTTTCTATAATTTCATTCCATTTTTCAATATCTAGATCTATCTTTCTTCCATCATGCTATATTCAATATCTCCTGATAAATTTTCACATCATCTCTTCCTTTTATTTTTTCACTTATAATTGTAAAATATATTGACATGTGTTCATCAATGGAAGTTCACACAATCGTGTTATGTTTTTAATTGTTTTGTTTTTTCTTAGTTCATAATACATGTGGTGGTTTGGGATTATACTTAAAGAAATGGGTTTTCTTGTTTCATGGACTATAATGGATGGGTCATGTTTTCTACATTGGTAAATAAAGAAATGTATTTTAATTTTTAAACATGAGTCTTGGGTAATGTTTATCACAAGAGATTATAATCCTATAAAAATATTGGGGTAGAATACATAGGAACCATTCTTGTGTGATTGTTAAAATTTATTTTCGAATTTATTTATTTATTTATTTATTTACTCCACATTACCCTTATTAATAGTTATATATTTCTAAAACAAATTAATTCCAAAAATATAATTCTTAATATATAAAATTATTTTTAATAAAGGTAATTAACCCCCACCCTCTCTTTCCTTTATATCATGACCAAAAAATGGTCTCAAATGAGGAAACATTGTATTTTAAAAATTATTAACTAGTTAATTGAATTTACCTTAAACGAAAATTTGAACATTGAATACCTAATTCTATCATGGGGTTATTCAATGGGAAATTCCCCTTTTGATGAGGTATCCGTTTAGGAAAATTTGAAAAAATGCATGTCAACATGTCAAAAAACATTGGTTTTCCAGTATGAATCATTTTAATGAATGGAAAATCTATTATAAAAATTAGGTGAAAAATATAATCTTGATGATATTGTTTCTTCGGGGATAGATGGAAAATCCATTAACAATATTATTTTTCATTAGATAAACGTTAATTTAATATTTATCAAATACTATATATAATTACAAGATTTAAAAGGTAATTTATGATAAACATTATGAACCTATCAACATAATATTCTTCAATATATAGTAAAAATATCGAAGGAAAACAATGAATAAAAATTGATTGTACATGATGACTCTATCATATTATTCGATTCAGGCATCAAATGTGTAATGATCTCAACCGAAGAAATTATTGAGGTATTTCCTTCTAGTTATTCTTGATATTTAGGTAATGTAAATTATGATAATATCAAATAAGATATATATTGATTATAAGAGAGATTTTGATGAACTAAACTATAAATTCAAGGAGAATTAATTGTAATAAATTCTTGTTGTGTTTGTAAAATATATTCCTTGAAAATAAATGTAATGGAATAAAAATGAGAATTTAAAGCCAAATTAATTTATTCAAAAAAATATTTTATATAAAGGTAAATTATTTAATTTTTTTGAATTTATATGTATAATTTTGATAATCGATTTGAAGCGATTAATGTGAAAAAATAAGAAAATTGTACTAGGTAAAAATCCTTGTTTATATTAGTATTATGTTAAGAAGATGGAATTCAGAATAAAATATCATAGGGAATCTCTTCCCATGTTTGACCAATGCGAAAAAAATTTAGGAAGGATCTGGGGTTCCAAATGAAGTGTGAAAAATTATTATGGTCTTAAATATAATGCAATATCCTCTCTGAATAACAAAAATACCATTTCTATATGAAATATATCTACAAACATGTTTTTAAATTGTTATAAAAAACTAAGCTATTACATTATTATTTTAATAGAATAAAATATAGATATGATTTAATAACATAGTTCACCACTATATTATATTTTATATTGAAATGATCATATATCTCATGCATATCACAAATAAGTTTGGGTTCCCAAATCTCTCTAGGATAACATTTGTGCAACAAAATTAACATGGGTATGAAATGTAATTCGATTGTTTTCTAGGAAATGGCTTATGATAATTATATATGAGATACACAGAACATTATTTGATGGTTATTGCGACACTTGTGGGGTCTATAATATCAAGACGAATGACCCCCTTCTATAAGCACTTATACACATTATTAATGGGAGCTACATAAGTATTTTATTCTAAAATTAAATGTTGAAGCATGAAGGGTATCAATTTATTTATTTTATAATTTGAATTATGAATTGAACATGAGTTGAATTATGTTTTCATATTAACTATTTTATGTATTTCAAATATTTCAAAATATTAATTCAAATCATGTTGTGAAATATTGAAGTTCACATGGATATTTCCTTGGGTTATAATTTTGTTCCTAAAATTGAGTTGTAAATTGAATATTTTTTCATTTAAAATGTTATCAAATATTTATTTAATGTTTTATGAATTGTCTATTTTAATGGGTATCATAATTAAAAATTGACATTCCAATTTAACTTGATATACTTTAGATTGTTTGTATATTTATTGTTTATAACTTATTGGAAATGAAGGATTTTTTAGGTCTATTTTTTAATTTTGTTATTTTTTCATTTTTTATTAATTTTCTTAAAAAGTTCATAAAAATTCACTTAATAGTATGTACGTCATCATCGAATATCTAGTGGTGTGTTAGAGAAAATGGGTTTTATTTTATTTCCACCAAGAAGCCTGTATAATGTACCGACCATTTGATTCATATTATCTAGTATATTTCAATCTCTTGTGTTGGGGATTTTTTTATATTTATTTTTAACGTTTTTCAAATTCAACTCCCCTAAAATAATTTATACTATTTCAATTTTACAAATTCAAATAATTTTTGAGAAAATTCATCTTATTTTTTTCAATTTATTACTTCTATATTAACCCAATTTCATGTATGAATTCTTTTATATAGTTTCAAAAGAACAGAATGATTTTATTTCTTAAAAAGTTAATAATGAAATAAATTAAATTAATTTTTTCTCCATTGGATAAATTAAGTTTGTAAAATTTAAATGTTATCATTCCTATAATGTTTTAGAATATCATTATGAAATATAAAAATTCATTTTTCCACCTGAACCCCTTTTTAATAATTTTACTTATGATTTACATTTGCCACATATCATTTATATCTATTATTATTAGATATTTCCTTTCAATTCTTCATTTAGATCTTTTATAGTTTTTATATTAGAAAAAATCACTTAATTATGTAAATTTATTTCTATTTGGTATTATTATTTTTACTACATTTATGATGGATAGATTAAAAATAATTACCTTGGATAAAATTTAGTTTTATCCATATATATCATCATAATGTTTTATGAAAATCATTTTTTCCTCAAAAGTGTCTTCTTTAAAAACACTTAATATAATCTAGTGACTAAGTTTGATTTTACATATTCATTATATTATGACCTTATTATATAGGAAATATTTATATTGAAAATAATTTAATTGAGTGAATGGATTTAAAGGTATGAATCTCAAATTTTTACTATCCCTCTTAACATATTGTGAGCCTTGTATTGTTTCTAACATCCTTAAAGGGGTATTATGGATTTATCTCTAAACATTTCCTCTAAAAACACTAAAAATAAATAAATTATAATATTATTATAACATTAAATTCTTGTCCTTAATTTTTTAATTTGGTGAATCATAATTTATTTCTTTAGTCTTCATAAAAAAGGTTATTCTTTTTTGAATTTTAATTCATTTTATTGTAAAAAATATTTGGTTATAAAAGTTATAAATAAGAATTATTTATGGTTTGGATTTTAAATCATATATATTTTCCTCCAAAACCATCCAATCATGTCAATGTCTAATATTTATGTTTTAATACATGTTTTTATAGTTTAAGTGATTTTTATTCAAATTATCTGTTAGCATCATTAATTGAGAAATTTTATCCCTAGAAGGTATTATCAAAAATATCCCTTAGTTTTAATAGGATTAACGTGTTATATATCTTATCTCAGGACATTATTGTTTTTTAAAAATTCAAAATCACATTATTGGTATTTGAAAACTGTATTCTAGTTTTATGAAATTTCTGTATTATATTTTTTTATTTCAATGAAGTTGTTCCTTCATTATAATCTAATTTTATTATTCCCTATGGAACATTGAGAAAAAATTTAAAGCCTCTATTTTCATGATCTTCATATTAAATCCTTTAGTATTATTGAATCTGGTGATTCAATTTATGTAATTAGTATATCATTTAAAATCATGAATTGTGATTGTATAACGTTGTTTTAAAATTTTTGAGATGATTAATACATTCTCCTCTTTTAGAATGTCTCTAAAAATGAATTGTTATAATTTATTAATATTTACATAATTGATTCATTTATCTCTTGATTTTATTAACTGAAAATTATTAAAATCTATGGTTGTTTATTTATTATTATCTCTTTCATTCATCATTTTATTTACATGATTTGGTTCCCCCACTAAACATGTAACGGATGAATCAATTGAGTGGTTGAAAGGTAGTTTTATATATATAAATTAATTTATTAGGAATAATAATAATTAAACTATTATATAATAATATGAACATGTTCATCTTCTTATTTTTGGAAATGTATTTGAAAATTTTCCACCATCAAATTAATTTTTAATCATGAACCCTCTTGATGAGGCATTATAGATTATGAAATTTTCACTTACATTTTTGTTTCATTTTATTGAACCTCATCCTATAAAAAATTCATTAAAATTGTCCACATAACCCTTTTTTATGTGCTACAAGATGATTCAAATGTGGGATATGGTAATGATATTAATGAAACATGTATTAGGGGAGATGGAGATGAAATTAATGTTTTGAGTTCTATCAATCATGTTCATATTTATAATTTTATATCACTAATTGGAAAGATAGTTTGAGTCCATCAAATGAACATTTATATTGTTATAAAGGGGCCAAAATTTAATTTTTTTGGAATTAAATGTAATTTTTTTAATGGAAACATAAATTTATTAATTTAATTTTAAAATTTTATGGTTTTTGAAAATGTGTTATTATATAATTGTGGAAACCTTTTGATTTTTTTCTTTTTTATTTCTATAAAGGGGGATAAATTTTTGAATTGATAATAATGAAAAAAATATATAATAATCATTGAGTTATTTCTCTAATTTTTATATGATGTATTGAAAATAATTTGTTGAATTTTATTATAGAATATTGGAATTAATTTTGATTATAATTATAAGAAGAGTGTCATGTATATATTTTTTTTCTCAGTTGACTTTGTTTTTGTGTTCATCAAAAGGTGGAATATTATTTTATATGTCACTCTCTTTGTGGTATTATATTATAATAAGAACCACATTTATTTTTTAACCTAATATATTCATAGATTTAAGTGTTTACCTTTTATAGACATTCTCATGAAGGTACCAAACCGACCATGACTATGTTTAGATTCAACAAATAAATCACATGATAATATTATAAATTGTTTAATATTTTTCAATTAAATAATGGTGGTATTTATTTATTTATTTTTAATTAATTTATTAGATAATCAGTCTGATAAAAATTTGATTTCGATATGATGAATGACATATTTTATTTTTATGAAAAATATAATGATAATAAAGTCATACTTTATGAAGAATTAATGATTTTTTATAAAACATTTATTTTAATAAATTTTAATTTTTTATTAATATGTTTTAAATATAAATTATTATATAATTTTAAAATGTCAATTTTAAATTTCAAAATGAATAAAAAAATTTATTAGAAAGAATATAATTTTTTATTAAATGGGTATTTCTGATTTCAAATTATAAATTCAAATATTTAAAGAATTATTTTGATAAAATGAATGTTATTTTTATAATCATCACATCTAAATTATCCAAATGTGAATTTTTTATAATTTTCTAAGACATGAAAAATTTTTAGTAAAAATTTAAAATGGTATAACTATATAGTTCGCATTATGAGATCATAAGATTGTAAATGTTCTGTCATAAATACTATATTGAGTATCCATAAAAAATACTTCCACCCATTAAAATAATGAATTTCTTTAGTTATTTGATTAATTTTATAAAAACATAGTGAATCCCCTAAAACCAATATTAAATTTTATGTTTATAAATGAAATTAGTTATAACTGTTACTCACTTTCACATCACCAAGTGGATTATTTCAATGATTAAGGGTATTGGCCTTATAAAATAATTAATTACACTCCACTTTGGTAGAAACTACTGTGTAAACCATGATCTATTTTTTATTATAATTAATTTAATATAAAGGTTTCAAACCAATGATTATAAAATAATAAATAATTCACCTATATTTTTATAAATAAACCAACCCAACATCCCATTCATCTACTCCCAAAACTCATAGAGCATGAATTTATGAGTCACTTCACTCTCTTGATTCCTCCCATGGTTCCCCCAATCTATTAAGATTCTTGTCCCATGTGTTTAGATGTTCCCCCTCATGGTAGGGGATTCTCTCCTCCTAATTAGTCTGAGACATTAATCGGCAATTCGTTATGATTTCCAATTTTACAACATTAGCTATGTTTTTACATATCCATCTTACTAGCCTTATAATTCTCAATTAATGATATTCCTCATTCAACCTTGTTAATGACTTCTATATCCATTATGTAAACCTGTGATATGGCCGAACATATCCGATGATTCTCTATAAAAAACAATTATGTAGTGAATTCAAAAACGATACGACCTTCAAAGAACGATCGATCAAGATTGAGGATCATAAAAAGAAAGTGCTTCATGGATGAACCATCCCCTTGGTTTGGGTGTTATTGAGGCATGGTGGCCTGGAGGAGAGCACTTGGGAATGGGAGGCCCAGTTGCGCGTTCAGTACCCAGAGCTGTTTTGACTTCCTTGTTGTTTTTTGTTCTGAGCTTTGTTGAGATTTTTCACCTTGTGCCTTAATATATGAAATGCTTGTTCTACTAGTTTTGTGTCCGAATGTGTGATTATGGGAAAACCCAACTGCTAATCAGGGCGCATTAATGTAGATGCGATTAAACCCATGCGGGCGAGAAAGTGCCGCCCAAAGCAGATAATATCCTGATATGTAGGAAGGGACTCTCGGACTCAGGTGTTGGACAGTGTGGTCTTTATTCTTGTTGTGAATGTCATGGTTGATGACTCTTGGGAGAGTATTCCTGGATGTAGGGGGGTTCTGTTCCAGCCTTCGAACAACTCAGGGGTTTGCCCCTGAGAAGTATCTTTAGAGGGTGGTTTTTTGGACCCCGCCTTCTCTTTTCTGGTTTGTTCTTATATTCTCGGGGACGAAAATAGTTTGAGAAGTATCTTATGTAATGTCCCGGAGTATTGGGGTCTATTACATGGTGAAAATTAGATTTTTGGGGTGTTCTGGGTGGTCTGGAAGGCCATCCCAGCTTCTCGGTGAAGTAAGACTCCTAATGGTAGCTTCGGCCTACCGGTAGCCTCGTCCTACCGGTAGCTCAGCCTACCGGTAGCCTTGGCCTATTGGTGGATCGGCCTACCGATGGTTTTGGCCTACCAGTAGCCTCAGCCTACAGGTAGCTCGGCCTACCGGTAGCCCCGGCCTACCAGTAGCCTCAGCCAACTGGTAGCTTGGTCTACCAGTAAACCCAGCCTACTGGTGACCTCTCAAATTGTTTTCCAGCAGCGCCTCCTTAACGAATTGGTTTGTAAACTATGTTTTGACCCCTTTAATCATGTTTTAAAGCCCATTAATAGTGCTTAATTAAGTTATTTTTGAGGTACCCTCCTTAAATGGAAAACCATGTGTTTTGGTCATGCCTTTCATTGCATTTTTAGAAACACCTCTACCGCATCCTGTTAAGGAGATGTAAGTTGGTTTTAACCACTCCGAAGGTCGGGGACCTTTTATGTTGGATGGGTGGGGTGTCCCAACCCTGTGGTCAACCCACGATCCTACTTCTTCCTTGGTTTTGAGTTTTTCTCCATATCATAACCGTCCCAGGGATACTGTATCTCATCCTTTATATCCTAAAGTTTCTCTTCTCCCTGTGTTTCTTTTTCTCAATCACCCTATGCTCAGAATACCCTTCCTCAGGAAAAGATGTACCCTCATGATTTTTTCCTTGACCATGTTTCATGGAGTTCCTTCTACTCATGTTTTCCCAGTTTCCACGTGAGGAATTAACGTCGATCCTTGATCAATCATGTAGGGATATTCTCCTCCGTCTCTCTATTATGTGCATCATGTGGGGTGGATATGCTTTTGTCTATGTGGAAATTGATGAAACCAAACATAATGAAGATAATGAATGGACCTCTAAACAAGGAAAGGGGGTGTGATCTATGTTCTTCTCCCCTCTTTTATGTTGATATGTGTTGTGAATTATACGGGCCTATTCTCACTGAAAATCATGGCCGTTGGGGGCCTTTCTCTATGCACTAATGAACATCGGTGCTCTTGGATGTTTAAATAAACATAACCTGGAATTGGTTAATTACATATACTCGGTTAAATGAATTGATAGCACTATGATCAACCCTTATATCAGATAATTCCGGTTAAAGCCCAGTGGAAATGAAACCATGGAGTGTGTTAAATCAATTAAATCTTAGAAATATCTGCGAGGGCATGCCTTGTGTTGGTGGTAGTGGTTTGGTTATTTTCTTTTATGGGCTGATTTCGGGATACATTATGGTTTTCTTGGATGGGGGCGTAAATTAATGGGGTGATATGGGTGGGGATGGGATCCCCGGTTGTAATACTTTCGCTGGTTGGGAATTTTAGGCTATATGGTTGCTATGTTGTGACACGAAATCAGGGGGGATCCTCTATTTTTGAGAAACCTTTGGATCCTGGATTTTGAGGACATGGGGCTGTGTCTTGGGGTTTTATTAGATTCTAGTACTTCAAGGGATATCACTTGATCCCTAGTTGATCTGACTTTACAAGAGAACTGGGTGTGAATATTTTTTTTCAATAGTTTTCCTTACTGATTTAATTTTTTTTGCATTTGTGGTTATTCCTGTTTGTTTCCCAGTAGTGAAGGGATTAACTAACTGAACTGTTATAATAACTTGAATAGGGAAATTGAGAATTGTTGGTAGTGTGCCTGGTTTCTGAGGCATCAGTGCTTCGGCACCTTCTTGTATCTGTTTGAGGAGCCATATGTTGGGCTATGTGTTAGTATATATATATGTAACAGTATGTTTTGTGTTAAGTCATAGCCCACCAGCATTGGTAACATAGTGTCGGACACCCCATTTCATGGGGACGAGTGTTTCCCCCTAGTTACTCTCCTTCCTACTGCCTCTTCCCTCAGCTGTGATGGATGGAGGTGACCATACACTCAAGATTCATTGGGTAGGTTTAGATTGGTGTGTTGTTATCCAAGGACTCGTTAGGAAGGTTTTCTTCCCAAGAATCCTTGGGATGAGGCCCAAGTGTTTTCGGGAAGGGGTTCTGGTTATGGTTTGTTTTCCCAGGTGTCTTTAGGATGAGGCCCCAGTGTGTATGGGCTGGGTTAGATGGTTGTGAGGCCCAAGTGTGTGCGGGTTGGGATGTGTGGTTGTGAGTCCCACGTGTTTGCGGTCAGGGATGTGTGGTTCTGAGTCCCAGGTGTGTGCGGATAGGGAAATGTCGTTTTGAGTCCCTACTGTGTGTGGGAAAGAAGAGCGTGGTAGCGTCAGGATGTTTTTCGTTTGGGATGACAAACTAGCTAGTGGGGGGAATAGTGGGGCAGGTTACCCAAATACTTTGTTATTTACTATTATTTTACTACTTGTGTTATTTGGTGAGCATGGTCGGTGAGGTGGGATGGATAGATTCCTTGATAGATGATGTTTCTTCTGCTTCTCACGGGACTTTAGGACGTCTCTCCACTTGTGCACAAGAGCTTTTGGTTTTCCTACTAAGTATACATTGTATGCTCACCCTACGTTTACTTTCAGGTTTCCAGGAGGGCTTCGGAGGCCGTACAAGACCTTACTAGGCTAGACGTTGCAGTTGATGTTGGTCACTGTTGGATTCTGCTTAGATTTTTTTCCTTTCCTGTTGGGTACTGTACTTTGGAGTCCTTGTACTTTCTTCAGTTTTATTAATAAAACATTCATGTAGATTGGTTTTTACATTGAGGTTTCTATACTTGGTGGTTTTTCGTGTGGAATCATTCTTTCCCCCAATCTTGGTTAACTAAAAAGGGTAATGTATCCCATATTGTGAAAATGTTATACCCTTGGTGTTAATTGCCACTCCGGGGCCTACTGGAGGCCAAACTCGGGGGGTCATTATCTCTCCTTCAGCTTAAAGAAGGAAGGGCTTGGAAATCTATTGACCCTTCCCTCCTTTCGATGAAGGTGGTTTGTGTCACCCCCCACCCTCACCTCATGGTCAAAAATATCACCTAGAATTCTATGATGAGTTTATATTCCGGTTTTAAGAAAACAAGTATCTAGGACATGAAGCAGGGATGTTCTCACGAGGTTAAGAAGAATATAGATTCTTAATCCCCTACAATTGTATTTTCCCAAGAATTTAATTATGGTAAGGGAATACACTACAATAGGTTATGTTCTAAACCCTAGAGAATGAAATTGTATCATGGGAATATGAGCCATATCTTGGAGTTATTATCCAATTCATTGAAGTCTGTTTTTGGTTTGGGTATAGGGAAAACATTTTCTATAACTGAAGAATCTATCCATGATCATGTGTTGATGGTTTAGACTCTTCAAATGAAATTGAGTCTAGTGATTAATACACCTCAGGTTATTCTTTATGGAACTAATCTAGGATAAATTTTTATGATGCCCTAGGTTTTTATTAATAATGGTAAATTAACATTGATATTCTGGTGTGAAGTTCATGACATCTCTTCTCCATCTATCAGTCATTTTGATACTCACTCGTCCCATTCATTATTATATTTAGTTTTAGTTAGAATTGACATACTGATTATTTTATATTAAAATTTCTTTCTCTACATACACCCCTATGAAAAAATAGAATGTCTCCATATATTTCTAGTGTATCCCATTTTAATTTTCGGCTATTTGATTTTTGTGGGATTTCATGATCCTTGAGAAGACTAGCTTTGATGTTAACCATGGAATGGATAGGATAACAAGCTTTCATTCCCATTTCAACTAATATAGAATGAGGTTAACCATTATTTCATATAAGAGATAGGCATTTTTGTGGAGCAGTGTGTTGGATATCAGAGAATGTTTTGTGGGACCATATTTGATCTATTTTAGAGTCATCATGGATCTGGTTCCTTGCCTAGATCTCATAGAGGAACCATATGGTTGGTCATCTTTTTTCCTCTTATGGTCAATATCTACCAGGATGCCTTCCCATTTTACATGTCTAGTCCTCCACATTAATAATTGGTGCAGTTCGAAATATATATCTTTTTGGGAGAATATAATATTTTTATTTATCAATATCACTTATCATGGACTTGGCTAAGAGTGGATTATACTCTTCATTATGACCATGATACCCAAGGTTTCATTAGACCGAGCACAACATATAGGGGTTCTCCCTTTTTTCCCTTAATAAAGAGGAGTTTTTACATATTCCTATTAACTAAAGGAAGTGGAATCAAGTGATTGTGAATATCATGTATCCTTTACCAAGGATTAATGATCTCATTGATCAGTTATGGGAAGTACAATTGTTCTATACTATTGATCTTCTTTCAAAATACCACAATTTGTGGTTTTGAGAGGAAGATATTCCGAAGATGACATTCAAAATTAGATGTGGCTTTTATTAGTATATATTCATTTTATATGGGTTTGATAAATACTTCGCAATCATTATAGAGCTCTTGAATTTTATCTTTCACTAATATGTCCACTATTTTATCCTGGACATGATGATAACCTTACATACTCATATAATTCTGAGTTATATTTAATGAATCATGGTATTGTGTTGAGAGCACTCTAATTACAGTAAATTCATACCAAGGTTTTCTGTGTAACTTTTAAATGTCACTACTCTGTTTTATTTTTCATGTTATATCTGAATTATTAAATTATATGAACTCAAATAATGTCAAGGTAGTGATGTCCTAGGATCTCCATTCGATTTTGTTTTGATATAATAATTCTCATTAGGTTAATCATATGTTACCAATGGTTCATTCAGGATTTATCCCACTAAAAACATCTAATAATGGGGATTACAAAGAAGGGGAAATATTTGAATGGAACAATTAGTGCTAGGAGTACTCTCTTTAGATAAACAATAGGTTGAAGAAAACTATTGTTTTGATTCTTCGAGAGCACATGATCAGATACATTGTTTACTATAATGCATAATTTTTTTGAATTATATATCTGATGATATATAAAGATTATGTAGCATCTTATTGGTCCGGTCATCTGGAACCCCAGGAGTGGAGCTACACAATGAATTGACAATGAGTTATTAGTTATTGTCCATTCTATAAAGTGTTGCCAAAAACATCTCTTTGGAAAGAAGTTTTTTTTACATGGAATAAAAGAGAATATGATGTATCTTATCTCAATAGGACCAAATTTTTATTTATAGGCATTATCTTGAGTATCTATAAATGTTTGAATTCGATATTTACTGTTCCCTAGGTAATGTTAATTTCATTATGGATTCTTTTAGAAGGATAAAAATGAATATGTAGGAGATTAGTGATCATGAATCATTAGAGGGGTGTTGTATGATGTGATAGATGTAAGAAAAAATTATGGATTCACTAGAGGATCAATAATTCATTGAATATGTGACCTTGGTAATCTCTTCTAAATTAGTAGATCAGGAGAATATTGGATAAGAGTCTGATCCCACTAGTATTGTGTTATGAGAAAAAAATTAGTCATTTATCAACTTTATAGCAGGCCTATTTGATATTTATAAAATTATCAACATACGTAGGTGGTCTTCAGTTTGAACATACCTGATAGTGGAGTAGATGAGAAACTCAAGTGATTCAAAATGTTCAAGGAATATAGGGTCAAGAAAATGGTCCACGGAATTTGACATTAGTTTTTGTGCTGTGGTATGAAGAGGGGGATCACTTGTTTTATTTCATAATTCTATACATACTGGAGATTAATTTTCAATAATAGTCATATTTTATTTTTGATTCATCAAAATCACATTCCAATGTGAGTGTGGGTTAATGTGATGAATGAATTCATTCATGTGTTACATCAAAATCATATGTGTCATTATAATATATGGGTGATGGGTGATTAGCTCAAAATCATTTCCTGCATCTTATATAATATTAAGACATGATCAGTATATGAATTTGGAAAACTATAAATATATGATATTTTATCCCTTCATGGAATTCCCTTATGTATTTTATCTAAAATATATGTATGCTTTATATCAATAATTAAGTACGTATTGCGTATTTCTTTGTGTACATAGTTCATATTGTGTACAAAATATCATCTATATGTTGATAGTCAATCCGTGAAGATGATTCAGATTCATAAGGATAATCTTCTATCATGGGTCCTAGATTTCATTGGATTATTGACTGATTACATAGACTTGGATGTGTTCACTTATAAAAATAAATTCCAAGATTCTTTTTAGATGAAATATTTCTAGGACCCCTTTGGTCGGTCATTTCATTCACCAATTTATTGTAATGTGGTCTAGGAGACACTTATTATGGGACCGATCAAGATATAGGTGACCTATTAGAGATTTTATATTTTCATGAATTGTTTTACCACTACTCAGTATAGGAAGAAATCATTTTCCAAATTGAGTTGGTGAAATTTAGAGATCATTGTTTGTTCAATATTATTCTTCATGGTGACTCCTCTATTATGGAATCAATGTTTTAGTATTTAAGGAATGATAACTCCATGCTTTGTTGGCCCCTTTATATTGGTTAGTGTATCAAGACTATGGATTTCCATCTATACCTTCCACCATTGTATAAATTCCTTAATTATGTTTTTCATGTGGCTCATCACCAGAGATACGTGTCTGGTCGAGTAAATATAATGATCATTGAGTACATTGAGTTTGAGCCTAATTAATGTTACATGTAATGGCTACTAAGGAGTTTCAATCACAGTGATTATGTATTGTGGGGGACGAAATTGCCACGTTCCAAGATATTATTGTGGAACAGATTCTTTTAACTGGATTTCTTGGAGTGGAAGTCTGAAATTCAGTCATTGTGGCTTGATTTATTCATGAAGGAATCCTTGAGAAAATTCTCATGAATATGATGTATTTATAGGTGTATAATGTAATGTTGAAGTATTTTTCTGTATATAACAAGTTAATTTAACAAATTTTTAGTTTTATATTGAGTCATGACTTGTTTGGGCTTTGTTTTGGGGGTTTTTGGTTGGTTTCATTGATTATAATATTCCATTATAAAGGGTAATGGTTGGGGAATGGATTTTCAAACCTGTGATGATCCTCCAAGAAACCTCATTGATAGAAACAATGGAACTTAGAGAGGACCATTGTTAAGTAACTCAGTTTATCAAATAGTGCAGCCTCACTAGAAAAAATACACAACATGATCAAATTGTAGAAATCATGGTTTGTGAAGGATTTAGAAAATCATGTTGGTTTTGAGGAGAGTCAGAAAGACTAACATAGTTGTTAAATGGTTTGTAAACCCATAACACCAAACCATGTTTTCATGTTTTATTGATATTAATATCCTCTTATAAATAGTAATCTTTATTTTTACCCTTTATTACATCTTTATGTTCCACCCACTAATATAGAGGCTTTAAAGGCCTTCCCTAAACAATTAAACTAAATGAAAGATTGACTTAATTTGATAAATGTGTGATTATGGGGAGGAATTAAGGTATTTAATAAACAAACCATATTTCCTTGGGTTTCATCTAGATATACCATTATTCAATATCTATGAATCATATATCTTTAATATAATTACTAAATCTATAGAATCTGATGATATCTACCAATGAATTCTGGGACTATTTCCAAAATGATCGCTACTCTAGAGTGATGAAGACTCCTCTTTTGATCAATCTAAATTCAAGAAACATCAATAAATCCTAAAATGTATTTTGATGTGCAAAATCCTCTATAAAATTAGATTCTTTCTGATTCTCATTCAAGATATTTAATGTCTTTCTCTCTCTATCAGATATATGTGTTCTTTGTGTGGAGGGTCAATATAGATGGAACATGGTTGAGACTCTTTTATCATCTCTCAATGTATTTTAGATCTTGTCCGGAATAACATTGTTGTAGGATAATAAAAAACATCTTATGACCTCATATACTCTTGTTTTTATGATAATTCAATTAGAATAAGTTATTTTACCATGGTATATAGTGATCACATGGGCATGTAACATGTGAGACTAGAATATTATTGTATATTAAAATATTATGCATATATAACTTGTTATCATTTTCAATTTTGATCACATGTGATTATTTTTTTATATCGATTCTCGTGGTTTTATACTATGTCACGTTAACATTTTCTCCACCTTCTTCTATTTGATTATAATATATTTGTATATATTTCAGCTAGTACTAGAAATATGTAGACTTTCATGATATTAATATCCCTTATAGGGGGAGTTCTCAAAACATATGACAATAATAACGAGGGACCTAAGCCCATGGTAGGGGAATTATGGCATTGAGGTCAGACTTGTGGAAGAACCAAAGGGTGTATGACAACATAGCGGCAAAGGAAAAAAAATATATATTTATAATGACCTGGAGGCTAGACCTATGAATGGTGATGGACATTGATGATCATTAGGTATGACTCAGGATAAAGATGGGATGAGACATCTTTTTGGAATGACCCACTTGATGCCTTGATATTATTGAAAGATAAGTTCACTAAATTTGTGTATATATCTTCATGAATATTGATATACTTTTCGATTTTCCACCTACCATTGAGCTAAAGTAGGTATGATATGTGGTCATTGTGGCTTGTTTAGCACATGAATGATCAATATATGTCTCTAATTACTTTTTTTTCATTTATCAGTATCATGGAATTCCCATGATATAATTTTTATCAAATGTTTAAAACTCATTGGGGGTGTCCTACATTTTATTATTATGGAAACCCTACAAGGTCATCTCAAAGAACATATAGATTTCATTTTTGGGATCCTTATATAGGAAAGTGGAATATTATAGAAGCTAGAGGAGAGGATAGTTGATTTGTGTAACCTACCACCACTCTCCCTTGAATTGAGAAGTGGTGGGGGTTACTGGACATTCATGAAATCACCAATACAACAAAGACTATTAATAAATTCCATTAAAATCAAAGAGTATGAGGGGATGTTTTTTTCCATTTCAAAATATGATAAACTGAATTAGACATAAACATTGAACATCCATACCTCTATATGAAGCATGAATCAGAAATACAACCAATGTCTTTCCAAATAGAAAATTGAAATATTATAGTACAAATATAAATAAAATCCAATAAAAGAGAAGGAAACAAAAGATGACAATACCTAAGGACACCCATGAAGAATCATATGAAGAAAAACCAAAAACCAACTCAAAGGTATAACTCCACATTCTATTCCCTTGGTATAAAAATTCCTAAAAAAGATAAATATGACACTTTTAAATTACCTATATCTAATTATATGTCATCTACGAATGTACCAAAGTTTCCAAGTAGAGGTTGAGTATAATCTTAATAGGATTTCCCCAAATTCATCCTAAAACATTCCACTAAGATAGGAACCAATTATCATATTATATATATAAATAATTTCATTTAAATGTTATAATTTATATCAAACCATATGAAAGATCCATGGAAATTAATAAATAGGACTTTCGAAAAAATTATAATTATTTAGAATTCCCATGCCCCCCACACACCCCTACATGAGATGTGACTATTCCATACTCACGAGTGCTCTCTGATAGAACCACCAAGTCATCAAAAGGTTACCAATACCTAGGTACTATAGTGACACACACACCACTTTACATGGGTAATGATTGAACTATATACTCATGCCAACCATGTATAAAAAATTATATTTCAGATAAAACAAATAAATTTAAAAAAAATCATCAACAAAATTTGGTGTATAAAAACATTTCCATAATATTAAAAGTGTCATTTTAAATTTATAAATAATAAGGATTTTCCTAAAACCATCAAAATTTTTAAAACTAACAAAGAGAAAAAAGTAATTTCCATCAAGATTCATATGAATTTTTTGCAATTAATTTATGGATAACATTTAATCAAACAATGACTTCATGTTTCTGAATGGAGGGAGATGAGAGAGATTGGACCTACCTCTAAATAAATTTCAAAAATGAAGAATGAAAATATAATATTCTTGATCTGGCCTTGGAGCATCTTTAAAACAATATTTTAAGTCATATCTCATCAATATACCCATCACCCAACATATATATATATCCATAAAGAAATGGATATAAAGATATTTTGAGGTAGTATAATAGGAAATATAAGAAGAATGTAGAATAAAAATGAATTACCAATGAATCAGGATCATCAAAAATATTTGATTTGATAAAATTTGAATTTGGTTCAAAATAATTATCCAAAGGTTCCATCATATCAAAATTGATTTTAGATCATAATATATTTAAGGATTAATGAGGCTTCCAAACCATAATTCATATTAAACCCACAACATTTAGGGTTCCAACAATACATTGCATAATTTTTCTAATACTTCACCAACCATGATCATGAAACTATCTAGAAAAAGTAGCTATATGGTTTTTTCTGCACAATTTGAAAATATTTATACCAATCTTGTGGTGATACTCCCTTTATCCCACACCCTATATAGTTGGTTTTCATGGTTAGAGAATTCTTGTTCCAACCATTATTTTTTCTTCTTTTTTTCTATTCAATTTTTTTATTGGCCACTTGCATGGTTTTTCCAAATAGTGTACCAATTGTATTCCAACACACATAGAACCAAAACATGTTGTTAGATTACTTAGAGGTGGTTCATGGTTTCAATTAACTGTACACAAACAATAATGATATGAAAACGCATAAAAACATAGCAAAACCTCACTGAACTTCCAAAAACATAACCCTATAAATTCACATGCCTGAATCACATATAAACAACGTCACATAAATAAAATCATAGGTTCTACAAGCCGATACATGTACTAGGGGGGACTCTATATGATTCCTCATTATTTAATTCATTATCTAGATACACATTATATAATATATGTTAGTTAAAAAATTGATATAGTGTATTATTTTTATTGATGACATGACTAATATTTGTTATTATATTATGTTTAATTATATTTTAAATTGAATTCTAGTTGTTATATATTATTTATTTTTATGGTGTATGACTTTGATTATTGAGGGTACGGTTTCCCAATTGCATACATAGACCCTGAACAATATTTAGTAGACACTCTTTTATAGGGAGTCACACATGAGGTCTTATAGAATATTTACTCATGTGACATTTAGGAAAATATAGATCCCGAAGTTACCACCCCTTTGACCACATTCACTGCACTAATGTTATTTTTACATTTAAGGACTGAACGACCAAAACATTTATGACATATGATTAACTAATTACATAACTAAATGATACATAATAATGATTTAACTGATTTTAATAATAAAAAAAATGAAAATACTTAGTATGATAGTAAATTATTAATTTAGTTTTTTTATTTTCGGGTTATAGAACATCTGAGAATGCATTGAGAATTGTCGTAAGGTAATTCTCATCTCAATATCCATTCACTTAGGCTTATTCCATTTTATAGAAATATTTTATTTTAGTGGTTTACAAACATCAAAATAAACTTCATAAAACTAATTTAATAAAATTAATGTTGTATAATAATCATTTTTAATTTCCTTCAATCAATATCCTTCTAATTGAAATATTACAAAAATTATAAAGGATATTTATTTAAAAATTTGTTTTAATATATTTCATTTATTTTCCCCACATAACCATGTTATGGTGTGTCATTAATTTTATTATGTATATTAAAAAAATTATTTATTATTTTCAAATTTACATGTATTTTTAGAAATGATTTAAAAACTAATATTTGTAATATTTTCCATTCAGTTCAATTTCACCAATATTAACAATGTGAAAAAGAATGTTTTATAACATATATGACATGAATGGATTGTACCACTATCATGTAATTTCTACATTATCAACATTATTATGCATATTTGTATAGTTTTGTAAAAAATAATATATTTTTATTCTTCAAAAAAAAAAATTTTTATTTTTAATGGAAAATCATTTTTTTCTTTATTTTAATGAAGAAAACAAAATGTTATTTTGTGTATGGGTTAAAATGAATTTGAAAGGTTCTTTTTTCTAAAAAAATGATAGCTTATTAATATTTTGAGTAATATGGTTCTTGGATAATTTGTATGTTTTTGGGTTCGTACGATATTTCCCTCTAACGCATTGGGTAATGATATATTCTTGAGAAGGGACATGTAGAATTAACCATGTAGATATTCCTTTTTAAGGTTTATTGTATGGATAATTTCACTTGAGGACTACAATATTTCTCAATTCATTCTATGTTTTTTAATGTAAATATATTCATCTCATCAGTTATATACATGTTTTTATTAATGGTTTTGAACATCCAAAGTAAACTTGATTATTTTTCAGTGAAATTGTTTTCATGTGTTCTTATGTTTTCTCAAAAAAAAAACTAGCAACATAGTGATTTTGGATTTATACATCATACTAAATTTATTGTGAAAACCTAAGACTTTTAAATTGATTTACTAATTAATTAAATAAATATTTCTAAACAAAAAATTTTAAAAATTATTTACATTGTTAAATATGTTTTCCCCATAAAATGGATGAAATGTTTTTTTTATTTTTTTAACCCTAAATGAGAATTTATTTTCTCATCCCATGTTTTAAATTTTTTCCTTTAGTCCTATAAATGAGTGTTATTTATTTAGAGTTTAATGGTGACATTTATTAAATACAGAAATTTTTTCATGAATTAAATAATAGGGTAAACATAATAAAATATTTTTATGGAGAAAAATGTACACTATTTGAATGTGTCTTCTTTTTTATGTAATGGATTTCAAATTATTGAAAAACACTATTCATGAATGTTTATGGATAAGTAAATATTATATAAGCCTCATTATAAATAATTCATTTATGGGTTTATTATTTTATCTTCTATTATATTTTCTATAAAATCCAACATTATTGATAATATGATTATGTATCAGATCAAGGATTATTAGTTCTGGGAGTTATTCTTTTGGAAATAGTATGTTTGAGGGAGTGTACCTAGGAACCAAACATGGGTTTTTATCTCAATGTTTTCATAATAACTATTGTTTTTAATTTTTTGGAAAGTTATTTTAGAAAATTACTCACTATTCCTAATAAATGATGTGATATTTTTTGAATTAACATAGGTAATGGACATTTTTTACAAGATAAAATATTAAATTGGTTTATTTATTATAAAAACTCAAATAACATTTAAAAAAAATTCAGGTTAATGAAGGTGAATTACAAAATAAATTTCACTAGAATCATATAATTATAAATAAAAATTATATTTTCAAATTTATTTTTATTATTATTGAAGTATTACTTTGGAAATTTAGTGTTACACCTGTGGTTAATTTATTTGAACAAATTCCTGATATTTTGAGTGGTTTTAAATCAATAATGTTATCTACTTTATCATTTTTAATGATTTGAAATATTTAAGAAAACTTCATCAACTAGGTGTTGAGTTATTGTGAGATTCCATGTCCCAGGGAGGATTGTTTTTATATAATGAAAGTATTAATATATTATATCATGTACAAAAATGTTTCCCAAAATAATATAATAACTCCCAAATAAATTCATGGATGAAAAATATGATACATTCATTAAATATGGTGTTCATATTTTACCATAGGAATGACATGACCATTTTCTTAGTTTGGAGTTTTATGAAAGAAAAATCATTGGGAGAGATTTCATAGATGAAAAAAAATATATCATCATTTGGAAATCAGTGTGACAATAGAGATTGTAGATCTCACTAATGATAGTGCAATGGAAATGTTCCACATTAATGATTAATCCAATATCATGGTTTAGTTTTTGTTTTATTTTGATTAATACTAATTTTATTCCATTTCAAACATGAATCAATTAACCTAATAAGATTGATTTAATTATCGATGTTTTATTATGGTTGTTTGAATATCTTCCTAGAAATAGTAATGGATGTTGCTTTACTTATACTGTGTATTCATCAATTTCTTAATAAAAATTAAAATAAAAGCATTAAAATGGAAGATCTTCGATTCATACTTTTTTTCTATGACTTTCTCCCATCATTATTTATATGATATTAATTTTCATACCATTTATAAAGTGGTTAAACAAATAACTTTAAACTAATCATTTCATATTTTATCATTAGAACAATGGATCCTTTATTTGGATTTTTGTTCAAGATTGAGGGAATGATCCTCGTATGGTGATGATAATGATCGGTGATCTAGTTGTTGGATTAGGTGCCCATGTTTTCATTTTTGGTTATTCTAGGGATGAGCAAAAATAGTAGTAGTTTCCCATGTGGGTTGGGTTGTAAGAATTCTACCTCCAATGATTCAATGTCTTCAGTAATTCTAGATTCGAATTCAATGGGGATATTTATTACTGGAGAAAATGAATAAATATTGTGAGAAGAATCATATGAAAACATCGAGGGTTCTAGGGAATCCCATTTTTCATTTTATATAATCCTATGAAAACAATCATTGTGGATCATTGACATGGTTTCTAGGGTCTATACATGAAGAAAGAAATAAAAAAACATGTATGAAAACCCACTTTTTATATGACCCATTGATGGTGTATTAGATTTTTTCCAAGGGTTACATGGTAAGGGAAACTTATAGAAACATGGTAATTTCAAGATTAGATGGGCATGACCTGGTACTCAAACATGGCCAATATACCAAGACACCACAAGGTACACAGGCATGATCTAGGTGTACAAGATTAGGATAAAGTACATAACCTTGGGCCCCAACACATGGGATGATCCGAGGTAGATACAATATGTTATCTACTCACAATACATTTCATGTTCTTTCTCCATAACTATTTGAGGACCTCAGTCACTTTAACATCGACTGGTATCTATGGGTCATGTTTCCTTTTTCTTTACCCATTTGAGTGCATTGAGCATCATGTATAAATAATAATATGTGATCACCATTCTGGAATTATTCTTGGATAGTGTTTCTGAAATACCTCATTGTGGATCTGAATGGGATCTTTTATCATATCTTCATCCCTTTGTGGGTTTTTAGAAATAATCATGAATAAAATACTTGGTCATTAGATCCCCTAGATAGAGTGTTAGTTAAGATAGTTTCTATTACAAACCACTTTCTGTATCAGAGATCCCCTATCAATTTATGGTTCCCTTCTATGTTACGACGTGTACTTATTCTCAGCATGGAGTGAGGATCACGACCTCTCAGATGAGTTCCATTAGTAATATTATGATCATGGAGTGTTTTTTTTGGATAACCATTAATTGGATTCCTTGATAAAAATCCTTGGCAGGCATTGTGTTTTTGGAAAAACATTAAGACTTTGTGTCAATATTGAGTATATATGGGATATTATTGTTATGTGATGACTACTATATTAATGTTTTATACTTGGTTATATTAGGGTGTCCTTATGGGTAATATTATACATATCCATGAATATGCTCACCAAGAACATGTTAGGTCATATATAGATGATATGATGGTTGACCAAGTCCTGTGTAGAATAGAATAATATAAAGAACAATATCCCTAGAAAGATCATGGTTCATTCCAGGAGTTTTATCTGATAGTAGACCCCTTATACTAGGAAGATGGATTAATTTTACTATTTTGGAGGGATTTTGTGTTGACATTTACACTTGAAAATACATATTTGTACTATGATTGTGGGATATGGATGCATGCATGCATTTGGTATCAGTTATATTTTATCATAAAACATGGTGTCGGTGTAGTGGATATGTGTTCATTCTTATAGGTACCTTAGGTTAAGACCACACATGTATGTGATGTGTATATTAAACACCTGTTTCCAATACTAGGATTATTATATATGGGATTGGGAGGTCAAAATTGTTTCATCACCATACAATAGTGACTCAATGCATCAGTTCATGACATATTGGTATTAGAGGAGATTCATCCAAGAACTACTGTCTGGATATTTTCAAGTTGTGTTGTTCGTTGTGGAATTAGGGAACAAATGTTGAAGTGTTTTATATTTGTCTCCTAAACTAGGGAATCTCATAATGGTGTGGTGAACAAAATATTTTTCCACCAATACTATGATGAAATTCTCATTGACAAGATACATATTAGAACCAGATTTTGTGAAAACATTAGTACATGCAACATATAAGAATGGGTTGTCGTTTCCATTTCCATCATGAGTCAGTTCATTAGACTTACTATTGATTGGGGTACATGTTATTTATTTTATGATGCCTCCATGTTGATTTCCACCGTGGATTATATGACTATATAGTGATTATTATCCAAATATTGATGAGGATTCAATATGGGGACTTGTTCATGATGTGGTAATTTCGGATGGTTTTTAGTATTTTCACAATACATTGAACAATAGGTTATCCTGAATGTACCAGTGGATGAGTAGTACCGAATGAGTTCACATTATGAGTTTCATAGATAGAGACCACTCCATTTTTTTGGAAATCCAGACCCCTAGTTTTCTATTGTTTTCCATGAATTTGTAACATGATTTTTCAACCATATTGGAACACCTCCATATCAGATGGTTGTCCTATATTAGAGACTTATTCATTTATTTATGGAGAGATGTTCGAGTGTTGGGACTTTAATGTATAATGATGTCACTATTACATAGAAAGTATTTGAGAATCATTTTATATTGTACTTATCCCTAGTTACGATGTAATCAATGAGTATCCAGGATCTTCTATAGATTTTGTAGGGAAATAGGGTTGTGGTAGAGGATTCATAGAGGATTAGAAACCTCTCATTTTACTCCATTGATATGGTTTGAGATTCATTCATCCACACCCATATATTAAACCATTTTAATTGTAAGGATATTTGGCCTATTTTTGTTTCTCTTTTCCTACCCACTTATGATGGAGTTCTCATTTGTGATTTGGGGGTTGAGATCTTCATAGTAGAGTCATCACTGAAGGTTGGTGATAGTAGAGGATACCCAAGAGGTAATATTTTGGCACATTGTTTCCAATGAAATACATATGTATCTAGGAATGTGATACTCTTCATGAAATGGACTTGGGATAGATATTCTCTGGTTTATGGAACTAATAATGGTTTTGGTCAGGCAAGGGATGTGTTGAGGTACTCTTGAAGGGCAGTGTCACCTCGTTTGAGAATATCGAAGCCTTAATGTGGCTAATAGAGTGATATTTTAATGGAATATTCATAAATAGAAAATGGATATAGAAGTTTGGTCAGCATGGAAGAGGATTTGGAATAGTATCAATTAGTGGAAATGGATGTGGTAGAGGACATGACATATTCTCACCCCCAATCCCAGGTGGTCCACCCTGTGTTCAAGGAGTTGATTTTTAGGAATGAGGATATCTAAATAAAGTGGAAGCCTTTGACCAAGAGGTTGAAGGGATTATTATTGGTAATATATGTGTCTTATGTACTTTAGATCTATTAATAATTGATATTGGTATGAACCACTCTTATCTTTCTACTTCCAAAGTCTATGACAGAAATATTCTAGCAAACCATTTGCCTCATTCCTTTCGTTTGGAACCATTAACAAGAGGATATTCAATGATAAAGACTTCTTCCAATCGTATGACATGAATCATTTAAGATAGATCATTCTATGGGATATACTTGTAGAATTAATGATTTTTTATGATATCATACATGGTATGGACAGGAAATACATAGTTCAAGAACAACTGACTATTTTAGGAGGATGATGTGGTGTGTCAACATAGATGGGATAATTTTTCCTTCAATAGTGAGAAAGAAACAGAGGCATAGTAGGATACTCTCATACAAATTAGGATACAAACAATTAACAACTATTCAAAAAGTAATACCCCTAGAGAAGTTGATTCTATGAACATTTGGTTTCCTACAATAGTGGTGGTGTATGAGGATTTCCTCTCAAATGTTGAGCTAAATATACCTCCCCATAGAGAGATAGACATCTACATAGACTTTCAACGAGGGACTACTCTGATACACTACTACAAAAATATCATTTAATAGCATTATATTTTATCAGTACTGGCCAAAATCATATATAAATGTTTCCTTTATCAGCACATTTTTATAGATAAGATAATAAAAAACTGTAATCAATGCTTTTATTTTGCGTCGATAAAGGGATCCTTTTGTCAGTTCTTTAGTTTTAGCCCTAAAAATGTGTATCCTTTATCATGCATTATTTATAGTGCGGATAAAGTCCTCCAATAAAATGAAATAATTAATCAATTAGAAAGTAAACAAGAGTAAATTAAAAAAAGAACTAATAATATTCGAATTAAATATTGTTTATAAAAATAAATAAATTTATTATAAATTTATATAAATTATAAATCTTAGTAAATATTATCTATTAAATATATATATATATATACATGTGTGTGTGTGTGTGTTTCTGTGTGTGTGTAAAATGAATAAAATTAAATAAATAAACAAAAAAAATTTAATAGTTAGAAAAATAAGAAAACTCTTAAACATTTTATTCATTAAATAATTACTGATAAAAATGAATAAATTTGATATTTATACATAGTGATTAGAAATATTATTAAATAGTATATAATAAATATAAATATTTAAAATGAATAAATTTTAATAATTAAACAAAATAATTTAAATTGAAACAATTCAAAATTATTACAAAATTTATCAATGAATTTTTTTTAATGAAAATAATTATGCTTAATATATATATATAATTTATAAATAGTAATACATTAAATATGTGAAATTAAAATATTGAAAATGATTAATATTTAATACTTAAAAATATAATAATGTCTTATTCATTTTAAAAGGTTTTTATAAATAATTATTCACTAATAAATTTAATATAGAAGTGTATCCATGTATATTTCAATATATATGTATATATATGAATACATATATAATATTTCCGAAAATATTATTGAAATAACAAAAAAAATATAAGCACTAACATTAAATAATTCATATATTTAGTGGTTTATAATTAAAAACTAATATTAATTAAAAATAAAAATTAATTGCATCGACTAGTTGACATAGTTGACTATCTTTTGATTTTTAAATTATGAATATATTAAAAATGTGTTACCTTGAATTCATGTACATATAATTAATTGATGAATTTTTTTATATAACAAACAAGGAAATATTTTTGCAATTATTGGAATCTTATAAATAAATAAATACACCTAATATTGGTGTAATTTATTTTAATTTTAGTATTCACATTATAATATCATTGTATCATGAAAAATGTAATATATTATGTTTTTAATATGTAAATACTTTTTATTTATTTATAATATTGTCATAGTTAGGTATTATTTATTCACTTGTAATATTTTTTTTAACTTTTTTTAAAATTTAATAATTTTCCATTATATATATATATATATATATATTTATTTACTATGTTTTAATATTTTCAATATGTACTAATATTTAATTAAATATACATTCATATATTTTTATTAATTTATATATAATTAATAAAATATTACTATTGTTTGAATATTTTTAATGTGTGCTCATTTTAAATATTCAACTTCACTCATTTTTAACATATGCTTACATTTCAGGAAATATATTTAGTAATAATTTTAAAGATATATTTTTTTAAAATTTATTCATAAATGACTATATTTATAAATTCATGTCTACTGTATTTATAAATATAAAAAATTAAAACTATTAATGAATAAATATTAGTTTTATATAATATTTGTATAAATATATTTAATTGATAAAATATTTATATATATATATATTAATAATTATAAAATTATGAAAAACTTATTTAATTTATGAATATATTTATTAAATATATATATATATATTAAGTATATATATATTATGTATATATATATATTATGTATATATATATATATATATTATGTATATATATATTAAGTATATATATATATTATGTATATATATATTATAATATATATAATGATATAATTCTATAAGAATATATAGAAATAAATATTTAAATAATTATATTTTTATATAATTATTAAATTATAATAAATACAATTAATATATTACCTATATTAATATTTATATATATTTATTAAATATATATATAATTTTATAAGTATATATAATGATGTAAATATATTTATAATTATAAATTTATTTAGAACTATAATTACAATTGTATATTTACTATAATTATAAAATTACATATTTAAATTGTAAATATACATATACATACATATATAAATAATTAATGAAATATTTATATATTCATAAATAAATAATTAGACATTTAAATAATTATAAAATTATAAGAAATAAATACCTAATTAGTAAAATATATTTTTGTTTTTAATTATAATTTATTGGCGCTAATGTTTTAGAGATGATAATGAATCTTTTTATCAGTGATTCTTTAATGCTAATAATGATAGATTCTTATCAGTGCTAATAGAGGGATTATAAAATCCTTTTTTATATAAGAAAATACAATATTGTGGATAAAATATTAATTTTATGAGCATTTTTTACTTGTGATGAAAGGTATTGGTATCTGTGCTTTTTTGGATGCATTGACAAAATTATTCATGATCTATTAATGTACACTAACCGAGACTATCTCATTCATGATATCTCAAGATTTCTATGGATTAAACTAGCCACCAACACACCTCCTTCTCGAATCTAGGCTCAATTCATGTCTCAAACATATAAGAGGCTCGAATCCAAGGATAAAAAAAATCAGATCATGAAGGAATCCAATCATTCGTATGAAATATCTCTAAAATCTCTCAAATGAATGTAAGGATGAATCCATGGTATGTTAATTTTTCATCTTACTTACTAAATTATTAATTTTTTTTGGGTCCCCTATAATGTAATTTTGATTACATATTTTCCAGCAGGTAATAAATTTTGGATTTTCTCTTTTTTATTTACTTTTGTGATGTTTTTTTCATTTTTGATCACTATTCATTAACCTTTTTCATCTATTGTTGTAGCATTGCATTCCCAGTAGCAGTTTTTTAAAGTGTTTTTTCATCTATGATATCCCTAAATTAATGTATTTATGAATTATAAATTTCTTAATTAGTTTCATGTTAATATATTTATGAAATTTGTTTCTCAAAAATTATTATTGTTATTTGGGAATAATGGGATTTAAATTATTTTTTTTAAGGATTTTAAGGGAATATAATTGATTTTTAATTGGGATATTATGTATTTGTATTTTTTTATCTTTTTTATTTATGTCTTCATGTTACTAAAATATATTGAATGTTTTTTTTATATTACTATGTTTGTTAAAGAATATAAAACATTGAAAAATATTGAGATACCAATAGTGTACAACTAAGATGCAAGGATTACGTTGATAATGAATTGGGTGACTGCCCCTTGGATGGATAATTTGAGGATTGATCATTGAAATAATATGATTCATATTATCTGAGAATTTAATTATCATTTATTTGTTCCCCCTTTTCAAAGTGAAATGACGAGTATACACATGAGGATTCCCCAGAAGACCTATAGAATAGGGATTCAAAAAATATGTTCATCCATCAATGTGGAATCTGCTTTAATTGACAAGGGTTTGTATGATACTTATGTTATTTTTTTCCACTGAGATTTTGGATGGATCCTCTTCCACGAATTTTCATTTTATTTTGGTAGAAAGGGATTAAAAGCCGAAAATTACACCAAATGATTCTATTGTGGGAGTTTCATAACTAAAATATTGAACACGTGGATGGCCTCTGTGAGGGAGAATTGGCATCATCATTTCTCACCCAACAATGAAAATATAGGGAATATAAAGGAATGTGATTAATTTTAACACTGCATGGTTGAAATGTTTTTGAGGGTGAGGAATTCAGTGGGTGTTTTGGTATAGAAGGAAAATTCAACCAGATTTGGTATTAATGGATAGAAATTTTATTGATTCCCCATTATAATGATCTTCTAGAGAAAAAATAAGTGTATACATCTGAATTCCATCTAAAATGGAAGAATAAATAGTGGTTAATTAATTTTTCAGAGAAAAGGAATCATATTATTTCAATGAAAAATCCTCAGACAATCCGTCAAAGTTTTGTCACCCAATGCCTCATTATGATCATCCCCAACATGTTGGTTATACACATTTCACTTTACGGGAATGTTCTAATTTTCATATGCTTCAAAAAAATCCACTATCTAAAATGAACTCATTAAACTCATTTTAGTTGAAGGATTAGGCATAGACACATAATAATTATTATTTAAAAAAAGAACACATAACTTCTTCATGTCATTATATAAGTTTTCTTCGATAATCCCTTCTATTGTCATTCTGATAACCCCTCTTTCATACCCCCTATTTCTTATAGTACCTATTATTTCTTTTGTGTTTGCATTCCCATCAGTAAAATATTTTATGAATTTTAGATGTACAGAAAATAAACTATAAGAGACTCGCTTTATCTAATATTTATATTGTTAATTTTCATAGATATCATAAAGAATTGAAATCTTTAACAAGTATGATTCACTAATTTATTTTGATCCTGAAAAGATAAGTTACTACTACTTATTTTGTAATTTTTCGAAATTTTATGTACTATTTTTAAGATACATTCCTCGTTATTTTTATACAATAATTTATTATTTTTTCACCTCTATTTTGGGAAGCTATATTTTTCCGTCAACTATCTGAAACAAACCACAAAATAAAGGACATGTATTTTGTTATGTGGTGTTTTCAGCAGCACAGGGATTCCTATTCCATCCAAATGTAAAATTTATTTACATGTGTCTTATTATAGTCATTTTAAAGAAAAGAAAAAATCACGTAATCAATCAAACACACCTCAATCCAATGCATGGTGAACTCATTATGACTATATTTGTATGTTTTCATTTTTTTTAAATTTACATTTTTTCTCAAAAAACATATCACAAACTCAAAACTGAGAAAAAATATTCCCCATGATTCGAACTACATTCATATATATAAATATATATTATAGAGTATATTTAGTGAGTAAAATTAAAATATGGTTTTTTTTCATTATAGATATTTAATTTTATTATCTTTCATATGATTGTCAATCTTTAAACTTTTAGAGGAAAATAATTTTCCATAATGTAATGTATTTTTTCATATTTATGATAAAAAAAATTTAGTAATACTGACATATGAAACTTTTTTAACATGAATTTTATATTATTTTGTTTAATTGGGGGTGGTTGGTTCAATTATTCACATTCTTATTATAGATTGAACTTCGAGGCTATAACTAAGATAATGGAAGCAAGTATATGTGTCAAGAATGCATAAAACTATCATGAAATGATAAATTCCTACTACTTATTTAATTAATTTTTTTCTTCATTTCATCTATGATTTATATTTTAGTTTCGTTTTCATTTTTATATAATACATTTTTTTATTCTTATTGATATTTTGGGATTTTTTTTCTTTCAACTATCTACAAAAATCCATAAACAAGAGATCTTGTTCATTTATGATGGGAGAAAAAACCCATTGTGTCATGAAACATGCAGTGTTTGAGGAAGAATGAGGTTTTCTCTTTCATAATAATGTATCATAATCACTCATTTATATATTTTTTAGATATTTTAAATAAATTTAATTTATTATATTTTAATCATTAGAGAAATTCTAGAAGTTCCCCTCAGCTTAATTATAAAAGGGAACCTCCTCCCTTAATTGTATACATGACATTGAGCATTCTTTCTCAAGAAGACCTTACAAATTTAACATCTAAACATCTCTATAGATATTGTAGAGTTTATTTTCTTCCAAAAATACCAACCCTAGTTCCCTTTAAAAGATATCAAAATAATCTGTTCAAAACAAGAGGTAATCGCTCTTAAAAAACACCATCATTTTCCACACTTCCTTACCTCCTATAAATAATTTATTTTTATAATAAAATAATAAATATATACCGTAAATATTCTAAATTTAAATTAAGATTATAAAATTTACATTATACATACTCTTTCTCATAAAATAATAAATTAATGTATTTCTCATGCGTATGTATGTCTTATAGTCTCCGCATAGCGATTCAATTCATTTTTATCCCCATATTTAATAGATGGGTGTTATTATGGGTTTAATTGACATATATTATATATATTATATAATAATAATTCTATAAAAATTAATTATTATCTTCCTCTTTTCCTTACCTCTATAATAATTAAAATAGTGTTCTTGAATATGTACAACTTTCAATCTCCCGGAACAGTGTAATTGAATTTTCTACTTGTACACTCAATGAATGAATTGAATTATGAATATAATTTTGAATATAATTATTTTAAATTATTTTTATACCATGATTAAAATTATATAAATGATGATATCAAGTTCAATTTATAAGTACCATGACTGCCGAACCGAAATAACGTTGGAAAACAAAACAAATGTCACCCAGGACATTAATTATAATAAAAATGATTAATAAAAAGGTGATAATATGTTATAAATTTATCATAAATGTTCTGATAAATATATTTTTTTCTAATAAAAAAATATAATAAACCCATAGTTTTTATACATGGGGTTTCAATGTGAACAAGAAAGTTGAGAATTGAGGTATCTGAATTCTTTACTCAATTTTCGATTCATTGGGTTAAACTAATATTTCAATGATTATATCATTATAAGTTTAATTACACTATTTTTTATCTGTATTGAAATGTAATGAAATTAATAAATTTATATTATTAGTTCCCACTTCAATGATATGATAATTTTAAGATATTTTTTTCCGCCTTTCATTTATGTCGGACACGTGTTTTATACAATACTTGTTTTTATTCTGTGGTTTGAATATAATGCCCATGAATTTTTTTTATGAGTGTTATCATAAATATTATGTTATTAAAATATATAATTATATTTATTTCCATTGTGGGGCATATTATTCGACTAAATATAATGTGGAAGTTTTTAATTTTTAAAACGTTATTTCTATTCAGGATTGTTTATATATCTATTGGGGAATATTCATCTTTAATATCCATGTTTTTTAAAAATGTTTTCAAAACTATTTTTACAATTACTATAAAATTTATCAATTTCATTTTACTGATGTGTGAGTTTTTAAAAAATGGTTTTAATGGAATTTATTTTCTAAATGATGTACTTTGTGACTATTCCTGAAAGAATTAGAAAAGAATATTTTTATCATAAAAAAATTGTTGGTTTTATTATTATTTATGATGCATTAATGTCATTAGGCTTCCATTATTAGTTTACAAGGTTCAATTACATGAAATTGTTTTCTTTTATAATTGTGATAAATTTAAAAAACTGTTTTCAAACTAAAATTACAATATTCTCATGAATTATTTCAATCGATCATTTAAACTTATTTACAAAGACAACTTTATTTGATGTCATTTATGATTTACTGATGATACAATCAAATTAATAAATCCTTATTTATTTTTCGGATGGTTTATGTTAATATTGGAATGATATTTATGAATTTTTTTACTTTTCCATGGGTTTTAAAATAATGAAATTTTTATTAAACACTTTTAATTTTATGTGTTCTAATATAAGGACCGATTTATATTCTTGTGGTACTTATATTTAAGGTTTTCCATATGTGATGGTTGGGACCTATATCTCCCTCCCAATCACTTTTTAAATATTTATATCTAATTGGATAGATAATACTCGAACATGAAGTTAAACAGATTTTTTAATACAAGTCCCAAATAAGGAATGAACTCAGTTGAGTAAATGATAATGTATACTATGATGGTCTCTGTAGTAAGACATTACCAATATGGAAATGATTTTATATTCTTATGTGTAACATAAAATTACATGTATTATTTTTTGATCTCATAGCTCATGTTTTTTTATTACTTTATAACTCATTTCATTGGAATATTTTTGTTTTATTCCATGACTCGTGATTTTGATACAAGATATGTAGTTTATAATTTTCAAATTCTTTCAGATGATATTGGTTTTATATATCATATAAATTCTTTTACTAAGAATCTGAGCTCATCCTTTTCATGTTTATTTTTCCTAGTTTATGATAAAATATTATAAATGAATTTCATCTAAAATTATTTCACATGGATGGTGGTGATGGCCTATTATTGAATAAGAAAATATGGGTACATCAAGAGATAATGTTTAACTTCATGAACCATTTCTTTATGAACCCAAGTTATTATGTTTATTTAATAGTTCTATAAAACTCAAAAACTAAATTTTACTTCGGTATATTAGTTATTGAATATTTTCATTTTTTGAACTAAGTATTTTTTACGAAAAAAATTGGGCCACCCCTATAATATTAATATCTATTGCAGTGGATCTAAAAATGCAGATTTTGGATTGTTACATTAATAAAGGAAAACCATATAATTTAGAACAATATAGTCTATGATTGTTGATAGAACTAATTTTCCAACCTTTTAGGGTTGTAATATTTTTTTGATGAATAAAAATTTCATAAAAAGTATTGTAGTTTTAATTTACAAATTTTTTGGTTTTTAGACTGCTAAATAAAAATGACAATGAATCTCCATGATAAATGATTTCTACAAAAAATTTAATCAGAAAAATTATGATTTTAATTTTTTACCCTAATCAAAATCAAAACCATAAAAAAATTTATTTTCATATTTTCATTCATGTTGGTGTACCATTTTTATTTTCAATTTAATTTTTAATTCATTTGTTTTTTTAAATTAATATATCATGAATATCTCGATAACATTATTAAGAAGTTATACTGTCTCTCTTCTACCATATGTATTGAGAATAAAAATCCACAAAAACAATAGAGTTATCTAAAAAAATATATGTATCATGATAATCATTTCAACAGATTATATGAAAAATATTATTATAATGTACGAGAGAGAATATAAATATAATATCTTGGTTCCAATAAAGATCTCACAAGTTTCTGTATGATTAATGTATGAGAATGTATTAATTTATAGCGTAAATATAACAAAAAATTCAAGCTAATGCAATCATATCTGTTATATAATAAAATCATCTTGCATAAGAACTACACCACCATTCCTATCACACATCATCTCACAACCAACTTTCCACAACAACAATCCCACATTCTCAACTTGGTATAATGTTTTTGTCTACTCGCATGGACATCATTGTAACATTATTAAACTATATTCCACCCATAGAGACCATATCTATAAAAACCCACTACCAATAATGTTTACACCCATATGGGAACTCTATAATTAACACATCCATGCCCTAATCACTAAAAGGATATCTGATCTCAAAAAACACTCTATGATCTCATCATCATCTAGAAGTGATTATGTGGTCATGAGGATCACACTAAACCTACCACTATAAAATATAGTAATCCACTCATTGGTAGCTCTCTATGTTACTTTTACTTATATTAGTTCGACCACTATCTATATCCATGGAATATTGATAGTTTTTTGGGTATCCAACCCTAAATACTCTCCCTACTGTAACTTATATTATTCGAGTAGTTTTTAACCCTTTAGGACTCTCTCTAATATTATTAGGTGCCCAACCATAGGTAGTATCCCATAATCAAATAGATCCATCATCCCCATATCACATATGTATTATGGATATCCATATATTCTACTATAAAAACCATAATTATAATAATCATCATCATCACCATTATAATCATTTATACATTATGTTGTAATGTAAGTAGTTATTAATTCTACATCCATATCACATATCAAAATTATATCATTATATAATACACACATATAATTATCCATCCTCGTTCAGTCATAATCAAATCCTAGGGAGAATAACCACACTTCATCATCTACATTCCACAAATCCTTATAATACATTTATAACTTCACCATTTTACATAGGTAACACATATCAATTGAGCCCATTCAATGAAACTAAACCATATAATATATCATTCTACATTCTCGCCTCTATCAATTCACACATGGAATGTTATATGGAGTTTCATTCATGATTTTAGTAGCACCATAATTATAATCTCATCCTATATTCATCATAAAAAAATAATATGGTAATGAAGCCCAAACTAATAATGGAATGTCCGATGACATCTTAACACAACCCTGGTAATATTCACACCACCTTAGGTAAATTTATATCAAAATGGTCTACCAACCTCGTAATGTTCAAAGACCAAGTAATATATGGAAATACCCATTGTAACTCATTAAACCATTATTATATATCACCCACCAACACTTTTAATTTCTTTCCAAAAGGTGGCATGTCCTCTTACTCCATTGGCACAACCTATGAAACATTTCATAAATTTTACCCCACATGACTTTAAAAAATATTGAGTTTTTTCATTTATAGGAGCTAAAATCACATTACTTATTTTAAAAAAAATTATAATTATTCAATGAAATGTTCTTATAAAACAACAAATAATAAATATTTAATTATAAAAATTATCCACTGGATTATAAATTCAAAACAACTACATTCCACATATTAGTATTCAATTTTATCATTAATCATTTTATCCACAAGATAATTAATCAAGAACATATTCATTCAATTTAAATTATAGTCAATATCATTTCATTAATTTAACATATCATGACTCCAAGAACCCATGTCCATATAAGCCAGAAAATTACCATTGGAATTTGAATTTTTGATTTACATGATGGGTCTTTTTTTCTTTTCTGATTCAAAATCAGGTTTCAAGATATTATAAAAAGTAAAAAAAAATGTTTTGTGAGAGTAATATAGATTATGGGATTTCCCAGGGGAATAAGAGTGTCTTGGGTGTGGCTGTGGTGGCTATTGAATCATTGGATAATGTATTCCACCGGTTAGCCAGTGGCTATATACATCAATTGGGTGGGCTACTGTAACCACTATCTGGATATTAGACTACACCAAATAGATGATGGTGGTGTAAAAGGGTCAAAATTAAAATTATTCTCACTTTATTTTATAGATGGTCTGCCCCCTCCTTGTTCATGTTCTTACGACCATGGCCAGGGGGCTCTCTTATTTTCTGTCTATTAGTTCCCCCTAGTTCGGGACACTGTTCATGGGTTTTTTTTGCATTGAGGAAAAATATAACGTCCTATATCTCTTTCATTATCTTCTAATCCTAATTTATATATATATATTTATTTTCCCCATAATTTTATGTTTTAATAAATAATGTTGAAATATCCAAATTTTTAAGGGCATCATTTGTTGGGGGTTTCACTGAGTGTGTTGTTCATAGTGTAAGATTAACCCTTTATCTTCCATTATAGATTTTTCTAATGTGGTGTAATGACCCAATAAATATTCATCCATTATAAATATTTTTTAAATTAAATTTATTAAATTAAAATTTTATAATTTAATAAATATATAATTTTTTCTTTAGTTAGGATCTAGAGTGGTAGGTTTAATATTCATTGAGGATGGATTGGGCTATACGATCTTGGATGGGCCTTGAAAGAAGATTCAAGCCCTTTGTGATAAATTGGGAAATATCAAATTCGATGGTTGGTCTCACGTACATTCCATACTATATTTTTTCATTCATTATATTCCAACTGAGAACTTAATATTTCCATTGTGGAAAATTACAATGTATAATTTAAATTAATATAAATGTATTAATTAAAATAGAATTTTTCATTAAAATGGATGAATACCATGGTTCAAAAACAACCCTTGGGATCTATATTCTAGTATCTTCCATCAATGGCTTAGTCTATCGATATATATATATATATATATATATATTAGGTGTCCTTTTGGATTCTGGATATTTGAGGGAGAACTTACTAGGAATTAGTTTCCTTGGTGTAGGATCCTTGATCACCCTTAAGGAAGTGATATAATGACATGTGATTATCAGACCGTGAGGGTCTGGTGGGAGCTTTGACATTCCTAGTGACTTCCTTACCTACTAAAAGGTTACTGCACACTTTGGGTGTCTTTTTATCCAATTATAATGACTAAGTACAAAGACCTTTTGTAGATATAGTTCGGTTTGTCTTAGAAGACAGACCTAGTGCAACCATGTGATCGATATTAATTGTGGACAATATATTGACTATTAACACAATTTTGGGACCTCATATAGTAGTTACATATATAATTCCATGAAGATAATACCACATGATCTTGTGTACATATATATTCAAATTTCTACCACATTCCTTGTTTGAGGATGAAGAATACAAAGGTAGGGCCTTTGTATCAATTGACAATAAGGACCATTGAGAGTGGGTGGATTTGATAATGGGTAGAGATGGTGTCTAGGGTATCCTTTTATTTCAATAAAATGATGAAAACCCGAGGCTATATAGAAATATTATATGGGTATGGGAATAAAAACCCATACCTTATATTTATACTTTCACTTGTTTACCCCTGATGTAGTTTCATATTCCTGGATGTAAATCATGTGACATGGCCTATTTGACTGACGATAAATGAAGGTGATATTGGGAATTATGAAAGGTTCATCATGGAATCCATGATCGGAAATTATGTAAAAATTGTATCATAAGTGTTAGTACCAGATGCAATCATGGATTCCCTATGCCACCTGGGATCTAGTAGTTGATCCATGCGAATAATTTCAATGATTTTGGGATAAAACATCAAGTATATGTGGGTTTACCTAGAATCATTAGTTTTATAGGATTCCTAATATTCCTATGATTTAACCATTCACGTTTTGGGAATTATTTAGAATCACATAAATTATTATGTGATGCCACATGTATCCCTATCATCAAGCCATTCAGGAAAGTTGATGATACATGTTTATGATAGACAGGATCACGATTCATGGGATTTGACTAGATGGAGAGGTGATATTGAGGATATCCCTAGTGTCAGAAAATTTTTGGGATGCTCATTTATTGGAATCAATCAGTGTATGACAATGGAGTTGTTGAGAGATTACCCTGATAAATATTGTCTAGTTATTAAGATATTTGTGAGTATATGTTTAGTTATTTGAGATCAAGAATCTAGGATGATTGGGTTATATCAATGTATCATGTTTTAATTTTGTTGGATCAATATCATGTAGTTATATGTGATACCTAGATAATATTCAAAGTATATATTGTTGATCAATGTTACAATCTTGATGATCTAAACCAGCTACTACAAAAAAGGAAGGAATTGGTCCACCTTAAATTTTATGGATGGAATGGTAGTAGTAAATTTATCAAGGACACCCCAAAACTAGAATAACCATGTAGTATGGTTGTTATTTATATTCATTTGTTGATTTTACTATTTATTTTAGCTAATCATAAAACATTCACATAATCATCATACACCAATTATGTACAGGACAACATTGAATGTTCCCTACTACATTATGTAATCATACCCGACTCATACATCCATGAAATTTGAGTACATGAGTTTATCATTCACTAATTGTTAAAATGGGTTAGGAAACAACCTAGTATGGTGTTGAATATTGAGGTGAGCAGATTGAGTGGGGATATAGATTAAGATGAGGTGAGTCTCAATGATGTATTTGAGACTCATGTACCTTTATTTTATTATTTTATTTTGTTTATAAATTTATATGTAACCATATAGATGGGAATTTGGTTGTATGGGTGGATGGTTATAAGGTCCCTTCCACATTATATTGATTATTTACTATTGTTAATATTTATTTGAATATTCTTCCTATTTATTTTGTGTTATATGATACTGGGTTATTTCTTCCATTAATAAACAATATGATATGGGGGTATTCTTCACATGGTACTATGATAGACCCCACTACTAGTTGGTAGCCTCTAGAATATGGGGTGGTTCTCCTGAGGACATACCGATAATAGGGCTCAGGCACCATTCTGGTGGCCTCCAAAATTGGGAATCACACAAATTTTATCAGAGACTCTATTTTTTATTCTCATTAAATTATTGAAATATTATCTTAGATACATTATAAGGTTTCATATATTATGTGGAATATCATACATGTTTATTGTGATCACTTTTTCTAGTAGAAATTAAAGATTGATAGGGAGGATTTTTTTTTATTTTTTCCGTTTTTATAGTTGGATATGATTTTCACATTGGGTGACTCAAATAATTTTTTTTCGTTATGAATTTATAATGGATTTATATATATTGTAATTTTGTTTAGAGGTAAATTAATGGATTTGAAATTTGTACTATAAAAAAAGATGTTCCTTTTGAATCATAACTGCCATAAAGGATTCACATAACATGTATGTTGATTAGAGTGGTACTTCTCTGATGACTACAGCTCAATTTTTTATGGTTTCTAAAATACCTCTTATAGAGTTCTCTTATATAAATACATTGTGTAATTTTACTTCAAAGGGATAACTTCTATTTAATTTTCCTTCGAATTTAATTTCTAGTGAATCTACTATGACATGCTCATTGATAATGAGGATGATTATGTAGTCCTCATTCATAGTGTAGGATCGAAATAATGATGTAGATGCTCAATATACAAGAGGGGGGGGGGGTGGATTTTACACTTTAAAAAATTTACTTAGACATGGGAAAAATCTAAGTTTAACCGAGTTAAACTAAACAAATTCACAACACCTCTAATCACAAATTGGATAATTAGAACAAAAGTTTACAATATGAGATTCTACCTTAATAAGTATAGAATATAAACTTATCAGAGTACATGTGTAAGGAAATATAAGAAGGTTATACTTTCCTTACAATACACAATGAAGTGGAAAATCAAGTAGTAAAACTACAAGTAACAAGATATAAGTCTTTTAACCCAAAGAGAAGGATATCCAACAACCTTGGATAAAGGTCCCTTGATTTATACATTCAAGCAAGTCTGTCTTACATACACTAGGGTAATCCCTCGATACTAAGACCGGAATATCTCTCTTGATATCCCCGCAAGCCCTCAACTTCATGGTAGTTTCAACCTCTGTCTTCCTCAGCAATGATTCCCTCGAACTTCAAGGTAGTCAGCACCTCTGTCTTCCAATCCCCAGAAGTCCTCGAATGTAATCACCAACATTCAGAGTCACACAAAGAAATCCGAACGAGTGGTTCAGTATGCCCAAAGTATGAAAGGCTTCTCTCTCTATAAATCACCTTAACAGCATGTGATCTCTAGATTGATCAACTTGTTTTTGATATCCTTCAAATGAGATCCTATTTATAGGCTAGGTCAGCTCCCTCTTCAACGGTCATATTTTCCATGAAATTTGGAGGGACATGTACACGTGTAACTCAAAAAATGGTTAGTTTGAATCAGAATGGACGACATCATTTAATAAAAAAACATGTGTAACTGAATGAACAACATAGTTTTGTAATGGATCATATGTAAGAAAAATCCATACAAAAAATTCGGAGTGTAAGTAAATAAGAAGTTCGGATTCTAATCAAAATGAAATTCGGAGTCTATGTTAAGAAATATTCGGATTCTGTTTTATAGGAATTCGGAATCTGGTTTCACCAGAGTTCAGAATATAAACATGCAGAAGTTCCGAGTCGAACATCATAAGAGTTCAAAGTCAAACTCATGAAATTTCGGAGTCAAACATCATAAGAGTTTGGAGTCGAACTCATGAAATTTTGGAGTGGAACTTCATAAGAGTTCAGAGTCAAACTCATGAAAGTTCAGAGTCGAACATCATAAGAGTTCGGAGCAAACTCATGAAAGTTCGGAGTCGAACTTCATAAGAGTTCAAATTCGAACTCATGAAATTTTGGAGTCGAACTTCATAAGAGTTCAGAGTTGAACTCATGAAAGTTCGGAGTCTAAATTCATGACATTTCTGAGTCGAACTCATGAAAGTTCGTAGTCGAATTTCATCAGAGTTCGGAGTCGAACTCATGAATGTTTGGAGTCGAACTTAATCAGAGTTCGGAGTCAAATTCATGAATGTTTGGAGTCGAACTTCATAAGAGTTCGGAGTCCAGAATTCGGATTGGAACTTCATTACAGTTCTCATTAAGAATTCGGATCCTAAAAATAGAATGATCCAATTCTTGACATTATATGATTCTAGGGTTCTGGGTATGAATCTGATTTTAGTATTCAAGAAAAATATTGATATGTATAAGAAAATCTAGGTTAGGGTAATTTTCTTTAAAGGAAAAAATTTTCCTTATGGAGGTAAAATGTCGATTTTCTTAAGTATAAGATGTTTCTAATTTTCAAGACAAAACGGAATGGAAAATTCATAAGGAAAACCTTATTGAATCAACAATCTGCCCCTTTTTGGAAAGCACAAACATACTTATGAAAAAGAATATAAGGACTTTGAAAATTTTCATTAGACATTGAAATTAAAACTTATCTCCCTTTTTTCATGGATAAGAGTGAATACAACTAACTCCCCCTTCGGCATTTAAACTCTAAGTATTGTATTCTGAATTTCCAGAGTGGAGTTTTCATTATCATGGGAATGAAAAAACATCATAGTGAGAAACTCCCCTTACATTAAGGATATTTCACTTAGATATTTTTTATCTTTATTTTAAAATTTCCTTTCTCCCCCTTAGGAGTAGTTCTTTTTTCCTTCTTCCCCTTTGTGATTTTCAACAATAATTGAAGGGAATGGAAAAGAAAATATGGTACCTAAAACATTAGTATATAACAAGATACAACCATCCTAATAAAATTTCATTAGAGTTGGGAAAGCTTTACAAAGAAAGAAAAATATAACAGCAGATCAGAGTGGGTTTATTTGACTTCCTTTTCCTTTGGATTCAACTTCTTTAAAAAAAGTTTTGAGCTTCTTTAGGTCTATTTGGTCTTCCTTGACTTGCCTCTCCAAGGATTTTTTCTTTTCTTCTTGGTCTTTCAAAGCCTCTACCTGCGCCATGATAGATTCCTTTTTCATCTTTAACAAATAATCCTACTATATGAGTCTCTTCACAAGCTCGATCCAAATATTTCTATCACATAAAAGATTTTGAGCTTGATAAATATCCTTGTCACGTAGTTCCTTCACTTTTTGACTCCGAGAACTCTGCTCATCAAATATCTCAGCATGAATACTTTCAATCTTTTTATCCTCAGTGTCAAAGGCATTTTGAACTTCAGTCTGAAAATTTTCAAACTGCACTAAGTCTTCATCAAATTTTCTAGACCAGTTTGTTACCTTACTGCAGGACATTCTATGCACATCATAATCGATAATAAACCTTTTTTGTTTGGCTTCGATCTTCACACACTTATACATGACCATGAATAAGAAATCTAATTTCTGATTCATACTCTGTTACAACATCTGGCATCTGGAATCTATAGTTTGAAAAATCGGAATTGTATCCACCAACTTCTTCAGAGATTCAACCACAAAATCATGCCAATGAGCTGATGAGTCCAAATCCGATAAATCTCTTGGAGATTGTTCTTCTTCAATTTTCACCAGTTTCCTCGTTGAAAGAACCAGCAACCTCCTTTTTCCTGATGACTTCTTTTGTTGGAGTATCCACGAGAGCTTTCTTCCCCTTATCAGAATTTGGAATTGGTTATTCATTAGGAGACACTTCCTCAGATTCTGAAACCTGAATAATCTGGTCTTCATCTAGTTTCCCCTTTTATTTTCCTTCCACATGAAAATTCCTCTCATAGGATTCTTCTTCATCATACAAAACATTCTCTGCTTCTTGCTGTTGCATATCATCATTCTTAAAACCTTCCTCACCTCCCTTTCCTGGAGTTACTAACGTTGCAGATTCTGCCTTATCTTTATAAACCTCTAATTTCTTGATCAAGGCATCCAAATCTTCACTTCCCTCTTTTTTCGTCTTCTTCTTAAACCTCTTACTCTACTTCTTCAGTAGCTTATTTTTCAGCTTCTTCAACTACTTCTTTACCCATGGATTTTTCCAGAGTGACATAGTTCTTAGCTTGAGTTTCTGGTAATGAAGGTTCTGTAAGGAATTTTTCCGGAACCGGAATCAGCTCAGAAGCTAACTATGTAGCTTCTAGAAAATATTGCACCACTTCAGCTTCAGACACTTTCGTTTTCATTTTATTTTCTTTCGCCTGCTTCTCTAACTATTCCATAGATCTTTCTTTAAAGGCCTTAGCCCCTGTAGGGTCCAATCCGAATTGTGGATCCCTTTATTTCCTCTCATCCTTGTCTTCCCTCCACTTCACAGTAACTTAATCAGGATATTTTTTTTGTTTCTTTGGCTTGGGGGAGCAGACTGAGTTTCCCTTGATTTAGGATTTTCTTCATCAGCAGCCACTTCCTTAAGCTTTCTCTTCTTCTTTTTCTTTTTGGATGGTTTCGGAGTCTGGGTACCTTTCTGAAGTGCCTCAACATCCTCCACATAAAGAGAGTATAATTCTCTGGAATCAATAGAAAAACTCAACTTCAACCTTTTCAATGTATCATCTCTTACCAGCATAAGCTTACAATTCCAGATATTATACATGCATGCTACTTTGAAAGAATCTAAGCACGGAACTATCAGCTTTGATAGTAAGTCAAGGAACATGATTATCTGATCTCTTAAGTGTCCTTCCTTGATATTCGTTATTATAATCAAAACATTCCTTATCAAATTTATCATCCATAGATTTACCAAGAAATCTCAGACATAAATATCACTTTTCTTCGAATTATCCTTATCTCCCATTCTTGGAACCTGAAAGCCTTGCACCCAAAGATGAAGAATCCTATTGTTCGGAGTGAGATGAGAAATCTTAATGTTTGAAGCATCCTTACGTCCAAGACACTTCATTGCCTTCACCTTGTTGAATCTTCCTTGCTCATCCGGAAGTTTGTGTTAGAAGAACTCAGCTTCTCCTCCATAGGATAAACCAACCACGTTCGCGGACTTGGTGTAAGATAACTTGTAAGTCTTCCCAAAAGACATAAAAGATAACCACTCTTTGCCATCTTCCAACTGGAAGGAAACATACTCATAGAACTCAATCAGAAAATCTGTATAAACTGGATCCTGTTTATCGAACTTGGCTATGCAAACATCCTCTCATCCATTCAGTTTAATATTCTTTGAAATAAGGGAATCAAACTTATAGAAATCCGGGTGCACCAACATGTCCCTGAAGACTAACAACTTTTAGATAGGCTTTGAAGTTGACATATCTTGAGATGTTGCTTCAACATACATTTGGAACAGAGAGATTTGAAGGATTCGAAACTGCTTTGCAAAGATCAAAACTGGTATTAACAAGAGCATCAGGGCTCGGAAATGCGAATGCTTTGAAAAAACCGACGTGGGACGAGTATTGGGGTCCCCTTTATATAGGCGATGGATGTAACCTTTCGTCTTCCAAAAGCCATCTAATGGTTTAAAAACTTTTGATCTGATCTGACGGTTGAGAACACCCCAGCAAGGAAAACTTGACTCCGATCTTGTGAGGTTTTAAGGAAAACATTCAGATTTAAAGAAAACTAGAATCCAAATTTTTTAAAACTCAAGAAAATACAAGCAATAAATAATTATTACAAAACATTATGTAAGGAAATCATACATTTTGGATTGGCTAGAATGATTTTTCGTAATTGGTAATATTATTCATGAAGAAATCAATTTAAAAGAAAACTCATTACGAAAGTTCTAGTACTAAAATATCATTACAAAAGTTCCAGTATGAAAATATCGGTTCCAGCAATTTTCATTACAACACATGTCAGTACGAAAATCTCCATTCGGGACGTTTTCATTCCAAGAATTTTAATCCCAAAAATTTCAGTTCCGGAAATTGCCACTCCGGAAATTGCAGTTCTGGAAATTTCAGTTTCGAATGTTTTTATAAACTGACTAAAAAATTTTACTTATAGAAAGTTTGAAAAAAATGTTATGGAAATTTTAGCTATACAAAGTTTGAAAAACGGATTACAAAAATTTTAGTTACACTAACAATTAAATGTACTCCCCCTATAAAAAGGAGTTTATTACTGTTATGAGAATGGTTCAACAAGAAGTTAATGAAAAATGATTACCTTATGATTATCATTCCTAACTTTTTTTAATATACTCAAATCTATCAGAGGGTAATGATTTTGTGAAAATATCAGCATGTTGATCTTGCGTTCTAATAAACTGAAGAATGATATCTCCTTTATGTGTGTAATCCCTAAGAAAGTGATGCCTAATATCTATGTGTTTTTCATGAGAGTGATGTGTAGGGTTCTTACTATGGGCAATGAAACTTGTGTTATCACACAAAATTTTAGACTTAGTAAAACTCAGGCCATAATCTGTGAGTGTGTGTTGCATCCACAACACTTGAGCATAACAACTTCCTGCTGCTACATATTCAGCTTCAATAGTGGAAAGTGCTACATAATTTTGCTTCTTGCAGGACCAAGAAACTAAAGAATCTCCTAAGAAATGACAAGTTCTGGATGTACTATTTCTATCCATTATACATCCACCAACGTATGCATCTGAAAAGATTTTTATGATATAATCATTTCCATAAGTATAAAATAATCCTAGATCCATGGTTCCCTTTAGGTAGCGAAAAATTCTTTTTACCGCCTTTATGTGAGATTCCTTAGGATTGGATTGATATCTTGCACATAAGCATTCTTAAAGAATTAAGTCTGGTTGACTATCTATTAAGTAATGTAAACTTCTTATCATAGCTCTAAAAGATGTTTGAACTACTGGTTTCCTAGCTTTATCAAGATCTAAAGAGTTTGAGGTACCGATGGGAGTACTTATACTCTTAGTGTTGTCATAACCATACTTTTTAAGAAGATATTTAATATAATTATGTTGAGATATATAGGTTCCTTCTGGTCTTTGAGAAATTTGAAATCTGAGGAAAAATGTTAACTCACCCATCATACTCATTTCAAACTCAGATTTTATTAGACTTGCAAAAGAATCTATTAATGATTGCTGAAATGAACCAAATAGAATGTCATCAACATAAATTTAAAAAATCAAAATATTTTTCTTTTCATTCTTTATAAAAAGAGTTGGATATGCATTTCCCTTAACATAGTTATTTTGAAGCAAAAATCCTATGAGACTATCATACCAGGCTCGTGGGGATTGTTTAAGACCATACAATGCTTTGGTAAGTCTAAAAACATGATCAGGATGTTTTGTATCTTCAAAGCCGGGAGGTTGTTCAACAAAAACTTCCTCTTGAACACAACCATTAAGAAAAGCACAGTTTACATCCATTTGAAAAAGATTAAAATTGAAGAATGCTGCAAAGTCAAGTAGAATACGAATAAATTAAAATCTAGCTACTGGAGTATGGGTTTCTTCATAGTCTAGTCCCTCTTGCTGACTATAGCCTTTAGCAACTAGTCTAGATTTATTTCATACAATGACTCCATTTTCATCACACTTGCTTCTGAAGACCCATTTTAATCAAATTACAGAAGTTTCATTAGGTCATTCAACCACTGTCCAGACATTATTCCTTTCAAATTCATTTAGTTCTTCTTGCATGGATTTGTTCCAACCATCATCACCTAAAGCTTTATCAGTGCGTTTTGGTTCTAATTCGGAAAGAAATTCTAGATGATCTACTTCATTTCTTAAGTAACTTGTACTATTTATAGGTTGATTTACATCACCAATGATACTATCACTAGGATGATTCTTACGGAAAACCTGGTTTGGGTTTTTTAAAACCTGTTCATCAACGTAGGGTAGAAAGTCTTCTGGGGTAAATGCTTCAGAAGTATCTTCTTGAAAATTTTCCTTATCAGAAGGATCTTCTATCAAAGGTTAATAATTAGTTTTTGAAAACACATCTGAGGATGTAGGTTGGGATGGTTTAGAAATAAAAGGATCAGACTCATCAAATATTACATGCACTGTTTCTTCAACAATACAAGTATTTTTATTAAAAACTCTATTAGCCTTTGATGTTGTGGAGTAGCCTATGAAAATTCCTTCATCATGATTTTTGTGTGAATTTATGTAAATTATCTTTAGTATTCAGAATGAATACTTTTCATCCAAAAACCTTGATTTAGTAATGTCTTGGTTTTCTACCGATCCATAACTCATAAAAAGTTTTATTAAGAAAAGGTATAATCAAAACTCAATTTATAGTATAACAAGCAGTACTTACGGCTTCATCCCAGAAATGTCTAGCTATGGAATATTCACTTAACATGGTTCTAGTTATCTCTTGAATAATTCTATTTCTACTTTCAACTAAACCATTTTGTTGAGGAGTTCTAGGTGATGAAAAGATGTGAGTAATACCTTTTCTTTTACAAAAGGTTACAAAATCATAATTTTGAAATTCTCCTCCATGATCACTATGATTAGTTTATAGTGGAATACTTTTCTCATTTTTAACTTGGGCTCTAAAACTTTTGAAATAAGAGAAAGCTTTAGACTTATTTGCAAGAAAATAGACCCATGTAAATCTATTGTATTCTTCAACTAGAACAAACACATAGTATTGGCCTCCAATACTTCCAGTTTTTGATAGACCAAAGAGATCCATCTGCACTAACTGTAATGCATCAGTTGTTGAGACTTCCCTGATTTATTTAAAACTAGATATATGTTGCTTTCCATATTGAAAAGGATCAAAAAACTTTAGAAGAATCTAATATTTTCTTTGGTAAATCCTTAACTAGTTTCTTCATATAATATTTACATAATTTTCTAGGGTTACAGTGACCAAGTATTCTATTCCATAACCAAGAATGATCTTCCATTGCACTTAGGCAAGGTAGGTCTTGGCTCCTAAGGACTTCTAAGTTCAATGTGTAATCATTCTCTTGCCTATTGGCTGGGAGAATAAATTCTTCCTTGTAATTGGGAACTAAGCATTTATCATTCCTAAAATTCACAAGGTAACCTTCATCACATAACTGACATATGATAATGAGGCTGTTCTTAAGACCTTTAAAAAATAAAACATTTGAAATCATTGTCTTACCTAGAAGAACAACATTGCCTATACCAAAAATTTCTCCCGGAGCGTTATCTCTTAAAATTACCTTTCCTCCTTTCGTCTTAATGATCATTTCAAAATAGATTTTGTTACTAGTCATGTGCTGGGAACATACACTATCCATTACCATGTATTACTGTTAGTACATTCTTTATCTTCTTAAAAAAAGAAAGGAATTAGACTTTCAGAATCCAAACTTGTTTGGATCCGAGATTTCCAGATAACAAAATTTTAGGTACCCACACCTTCTTAGAAAAGTATTCTTCATGAAAACCTAAAGATTGGGTTTTATTTAAAGAATAATTCTTTGCCCAGTGACCACCACAGTGACACTTGGTACAAAATGGGGCACTTGGTGGAACAAATTAGTTGTTACTAAAAGTTGGATTCGCATGGGTATAACCAAATCCAGATTTGTTTCTTAAAGGTCGTATTTGTGAATACATTTTATCAAAATTTTCATTACCATGGGTAAAGATTGATAAACACTTATTTAAGGAAAAAATTTCAGACTTGAGTTTTATAACCAAGTTTTATCTTCAAAAACATTAGATTTAGAACTAGAGCTTGGCTTGAAAACACATTTCTTAGAAATTATTTTTTCTAATTCTTTAGAAAGTTTGTTCTTCTCAGAACATAATTCCTCAAGACTTTTTCAAATACTTATAAAATCAGCATTTTTCTTATCAATATCATTAGAAAGATCTGATATTTATTTCATAAGAATAGTATCCCAGAGTTTTCCTTATAATGTTTTTTATTGAGTTTGGAATTTTCAATCTCAAGAAGTTCCGCAAACCTAGAAACTTATTCATAGGAAAGTGAAGTATTTTATTCATCAGAAGAGGATTCTTCATCTGAATAGTTGTAATACTTACTATTATTAGAATTTAAAGACACATTGGTCAATGATTCAGCATTTCGTTCCTTAGACATGAAACAATGATTGTTAATAGTTAATCTGGCTATATGACCAAGATTCTTCTATCCTAAAGATTCGTAATTAGAAGATTAATCTGAAGAGTCACCACCACTGGCACTCCAGGAGTCATTGGATTTCAGAACATTCTTATATTTGGACTTTTAGTACTTCTTTCTATTCCTTACAGAATTAATTTCTTTTATTTCATTCTTTTTGAGAAAAGGACAACCCGGTCTAATATGTCCAGATCTCTTGCATTCATAAAAAGTCACTTCTCCATCTTTCCTATCTTTTCATTCCTTTTTATTATACTTGGATTGGAAATTTCTCTAGCTAGCTATCTTGTTCATCCTTCGAGAAATATTTTCTAACTCATTCTCTGAGACTTCACTATCACTAGATTCTGATTGAATAACAACTTTCTTAGATTTGGATCTGGTTACACTCTCAAGAGTCTTAGCTTTCATATGACTTGATGTTGTTGTAAAAGCAACAGTACCATTTCCATTCTTCTTCTTTATGTTGTCATCATCTCTCTTCATTCTTGTTTCATGTTGTAGAAGAGTTCCAAATAGTTCGTCTAACGAAATTTGAGTGACCTTTATGTTCTCATCAATTACTATTCTCTTTGATTCCCACTAATTATTCATGATGTCAATAATCTTGTCAACAAGAGCTTCATCATCTAACCCTTTCTCTCCCATAGACTACAAGCTGTTTACGATAGTGATAATCCTCTGTTGAACTTTACAGATTGGTTCTCCATATGGAAAATTGAATCCATGGTATTTAGCTCTAAGCATAGCTCTCCTAGTTTCAATCACTTTAGAAGTGCCAAAGTGTGTAACTTCTAACTTCTTCGAAATACAAATAGCTGCTTTACAAGATGAAATTTGGCTATATATATTTCTAGTCATTGAACATAGTAATGTATTGTGTACGTTATAATTGAGTTGATATTCTTTTTTTTCCTGGTCAGTGGAAGTTCTAACTTCCTTATCAGAAATTTTAAAATCACCAGTAATCATAACGAAATTATCCACCCTAGTATTGATAACAAAAGTCTTTATTCGATCTCTCCATTACTCATAGTCATTCCAATCAAAGATTGGTGGTCTTGTAGGATTTATATTTTCAATAGATCCAACAATGATTCCTGCCATTATAAAAAAAACATTAGAAACCAAACTTGTTAGTACAAAAAGTTCGAAACCACAAGGTTCAGAATGAACAATTCGGAATGATAATTCAGAATGACAATGTTCGGAATAAAAAAGTCTTTCTATTCAAGGATGAAGAATAATGAGAAAGTGTGCAAGAAAAACTAATATGTGAGTATACGTATTTCAGAGAAATCCTCTGATACTAATTGTAGGATTGAAATAATGATGTAGATGCTCAATGTACAAGAGGGGGGTGAATTGTACACTTTAAAAAATTTCCTTAGACAAGGGAAAAATCAAAGTTTAACAAAGTTAAACTAATGAAATTCAGAACACCTCTAATCACCAATTGGAGAATTAGAACAAAATTTTACAATATGAGATTCTACCTTAAAGCGTATTGAATCTAAACTAATAAGCGTACAAGTGTAAGGAAATAAAAGAAGGTTATACTTTCCTTATAATACACAATGAAGTGGAAAAACATGTAGTAAAACTACAAGTAACAAGATATATGTCTTTTAATCCAAAGAGAAGGTTATCCAACAACCTTGGATAAAGGTCCCTTGATTTATATCTTCATGCAAGTCTGTCTAACTCACACCAGGGTAAGACATCGACACTAAGATTAGAATCTCTATCTTTCTATCCCCGTAAGACCACAACTTCAATGTAGTTGGAACCTCTTTCTTCCTCAGCAGGGAAGTCCCCGAATGTCAAGGTAGTTAGCACCTCTGTCTTCCTATCCCCGGATGTCCTTGAATGTAATCACCAACATTCAGAGTCTCACGAAGCAATCTGAATGAGTGGTTCAGTACACACAAAGCATGAAAAGCTTCTCTCTCTAGAAATCTCCTTAATAGTGTGTGGTCTCTATATCTATCAAATTGTTTTTAGCACCTTTAAATGAGCTCTTATTTATAGTCTCAGTTGGCTCCCTCTTCAACAGTCATATTTTCCATGAAATTCGGAGGGACCTGTACACGTGTAACTCAACAAACAGTTATTTTGAAATAGAATGGATGAAATCATTTAATAACAAACCATGTGCAACTGAATGCACAACATCATTTTTTAATGGATCATATGTAAGAAAAATCCATACAAAAATTCGAAGTATTTGTAAATTAGAAGTTTGGAGTCTAATCAAAATGAAATTCTAAGTCTATGTTAAGAAATGTTCGGATTATGTTCTATTGGAATTCAGAGTCTTGTTTCACTGGAGTTCAGAATATGAACTCTCAGAAGTTTGGAGATGAACTTCATAAGAGTTCGGATTCAAAATCATGAATGTTAAGAGTCGAACTTCATAAGAGTTCGGATTCAAACTCATGAAAGTTCAGAGTCGAACTTCATAAGAGTTCGGAGTCGAACTCATGAATGTTCGGAGTCGAGATTCATAAGAGTTTGGAGTCGAACTCATGAAAGATCGGTGTCGAACTTCATAAGAGTTCGGAGTCAAACTCATGAATGTTCGGAGTCGAACATCATAATGGTTCAGAGTCGAACTCATAAAATTTCAGAGTGGAACTTTATAAGAGTTCGGAGTCGAACTCATGAAAGATCGGAGTCGAACTTCATAAGAGTTCGGAGTCGAACACAATAAAGTTCGGAGTCGAATTTCATAAGAGTTCAATGTCCAGAATTCGAATTGGAACTTCATTACAGTTCTCATCAAGAATTCGGATCCTAAAAGTAGAATGCTCCAACTCTTGAAATAATATGATTCCAGGGTTTTGGGTATGAATCTGGTTTTTGTATTCAAGAAAAATATTGATGTGTATATGAAAATCTAGGTTAGGGTAAATTTCCTTAAAGGAGAAAATTTTCCTTATGGAGGTAAAATATAGATTTTCTTAAGTATAAGATGTTTGTGATTTTCAAAACAAGAAGAAATGGAAAAGTCAAAAGGAAAACCTTATTGACTTAACACATAGGATGAGTAGTGACCCTATTGGGTTAGGTAGGCCACATCATTTCAAAAAGTGGTCATCCCCTTTGGGGAAATTGGTTTTTGGATTATATTATTTAATGTGACTAGGAAAAATCCCTTATGCAGTTTTACAAAATATCTTTGAATGAAACTCTATCTAACAAAACCACTTGTGGTTGGCTTAACACATAACAACTTCTATTACGTTTCTATGTTAATTCCCACAAACCAGTGAGGCACAGTCCTCCACATAGAATTTTTAGGAGAAGATTCATATATAGGATGGTTTTTATAGTTGTGGGAAGTGTTTTTTGAATTTAAATGTCATGGGCTGATATGGGTCTGAGGGTGACGCCCTATGAGCTGAGACCTTTTTGGTACATGACTAGTTGGTTTGGGTAGGAGAACTATTTTCACTTCTAATTTACTCGAACACTTGTGGGTCACTATGCAGCTTTATCATGAATTACCTTTAAGAGGAGACATCCTGTGTTTTTGGATATCATAAAGATGAAATAACATGTATATGCTTCAGGGATGATATCTGTACACGTGAGGTGACAATGGTTATTTGACATAGACACCATTATGCCTTGGGATTTTTTGAAATAGAGGAAATGAGTTATAGTGACATGGGTATAATAGTGTGTCAATGATAAATGGACTTGGTTTACAAATAGTCATGTGTATATTTTATTTTATGTAATTGGGTGGTCAGAGTATGTGTGGGCACTCATGACTAGAATAAATTTGTGAGCTAGTTGTACTTGTGTTGTAACATGGATTGGGTAATGTTGTCAATTATGAATAAGAGTTCCATATGTGATCCTAGTTTTATGTGTTTGATGTTCCATAGTGTGTATTAGTCATGTAATTGTGTAATTAGACTTACGATGGAATGACTTAGTGATGGAATCAACAATGACCATGAGTGGAATTAATGCCAATAGTAATTGATTTGATCCTAGTGGTCATGATGGCCTATTATTTTAATTGCAAATTCACATTGTCCGTATAATGTTTTGGGTACATTTTTTTATCTTTTTTTGTGTAATGATTGGTCCTTGTGCATCCTAGTTAGATTTTGAATGGTAGAGAAACATGTGAGTTTGTGTTAAGGTTTTTCACTCTCTAATTAGTGAATTTTTACCAATTCAATGTTTATGACTATTGAGGGATGTTTATAGACCATATGGATATATAACTCATTGTTACAGATCAATGGTGTTGTAAATAATAAGAGTTGTAATATGATGTCAGTAATGAATTTTTGTCCCTCATATGAGAAGAATCAAGGGTATATGGGATTGGTCGTTGTATGGTCAATTTGGCATTATGTTAATTCTAGATAAATGTACCAGATTACTACTATATCCCACATTATATTTCGTATAAAATATTTTTTATTGAATGTCTTGGAATCTTGTCACATGGATTGGGATCGAGATGGTTTTTTGGTGATCTAATCATGATTGGATTAGTGGTTTATCAATTTTTGTGGGAGGCATAAAAATGAAAATGGATAGTAATTGGTTTAGTGATGGATTCACAATTGAAATTGATAATGGTATTTGATGAATTTGTATTCATATGTGGTTGGTGAGGAAACAATTAGACACATTTTTTTGGACACAATATTGTTTTCTTTTGTTTTGTGGGGATTTTCTTGGAAAACCCAACATGACTAGGTTTGAGTATGTATTGATCGAGTTTGATCGTTTCAAATGAAAATCGAGAATTGAGAAAAAAATATTATAGTTAATGGGGATGTGGAGAGTCAAATACCATAGATACTACATTATTATAATACGGGGTTCTGGTTTGGAAGGTAAATATAATGGTGGAAGCACCATTACATTATAATTGGTTGTTGTGAGAAAATTCCATTGGTGGGGAGCACCGAAGGCCATATAATGATTTTTGTGGGAATGTGTTAAATTTTTTCCAAAAGGACAATGTATATTTTTATTGGTTTTTATGTGCTGGTTATGAGTTTTGGATCAGTATTAGCTGTTTAAACAACCTGTCTTCAAGTGTTATCTTAGGAGCACATTGGGAATTCATTGATAGAACCTAGCCATTTGAGCTAGAATTCACAACCATTGTAGGTTTGAATATTATATTGGAATACCACTGACATTTTTAAGGGTTGAGTTTCATTATGGATGGGATATTATAATAAAACTTTTCCTTATATATCAAAAAGTATTCCCTCGGTAATTTGAATTTATTATTTAATGAATACTTTAATGTTTTTAGGGATTTGGAATTTAGTTGTTGGGATACTAAACACCTAAAATATATGTATTTATGTGAGAAATGTTTCTTGATGGTTTTTAGGTGGCTTAAGAGGTCTCCAAGATTTATTAAGGTGTCTTCTATAGTGTTGTAAATAAGAAGCCACTGACCAGCCATTGGAGGTAGTACACACCTACTAGATGGTGGTCTATAACATCAAGCTCATGAGGTATTTAAATGGTAAAAATGACTCTTAAAACCCCCGCATTACATTTGTGGGGAAATCCCCCACCTTTATACCATTACTAAACAATAGCCTAATGTGCTTCACCCATTTCATCTTCATTACCCTCATATAAGGTGTTTTATTTGGGAATTTGTGGTGGCAATGGAATGTATGACATATTCTACCTCCTCTCACCTCTCCTCATCTACCTACATCGCCTTGATTTTTCCTTGTGCTAGTTTAGTTATAAACTAGATACTTCATTGGTTAATGGTGTAATCTAAAATTTCAGACGGGCCTTCATGAATTATAGGTTGAGGATGTTTTGGGATGATGTCTTTGTGTTGTTGTTCAACAAATTATCAATGATACATATTAACTTTTTTTTTTCTTAAAAACAAAACAAAATTTCCTATTATTTTAGAATCAAATTTTTTGTGATTTATCAATAGTAGGTCTGTGGTGTTATAAAACCCCTTGGGTGATTTTAGATGTGGTTTTAATCTAGTGGGAAAAGCATGTTATTTATCCACCATTACTCAAAAATTGTATTTAATTATTTAATTAATTAAAAGTTTTATAACTAATTAATCATCATCTATTGGATTTCGTTAGGATCGTGAGCGCTTAATGTGAGATAGGTTGATCATGGAAGATGATTGCAGATCATGTACTGGCCTTGGAAGATGCTGTTTTCCATCAGTGATAAATTGGAAGTGATCAATTGAGGTCAGTTTTTATACATTCACCCCCTATGGAATCTTTGATTTTTTTACTACATATGGGTGCTCGGGCTCACCAAAGAATTAAATTACCTCGATTTATTTAATTTATATCAAATTATTTAATTTAATTAAAAAAATAAATTAAAGTAATGAGTTATTGGGGTCATAAAAAACCCTTGGGTGCTAGCCTATCACCTCATTCAACAATGACTGAGGCCGAACCTGTTGGGATACTTGGGTGGAATATAGACCTCTTTTGAGGTGACTATAGACTATCCAAAATTTTGTTTATCTATAGTAGGAGCCTTGATAAAAATAATAAGAAGGTGTGTTATGACTTGTGATTATTATGATATGAGATTCTGGTAGGATCATTGGGAAACCTAGTGGATTCATAATCTATTTGATGTGAGGCTAGACAAAGAAATGATTATTTTACTATTCTTATGAATAGGTAGAAAACCCATAGGTAGAACGAGTTTGGGTTGGCAAGGAAGACCCATATAAACTGGAAATAAGCATCATGATCGGTCATGGGTTATCTCTTTGTTGTCACCCCTATTTTGAGAATACATGTAACTAATATGTCCATCAAATATTAATTATTATTCTACAATATGTGATGTCAACATAACACCAGGTATTGAACTTAAACCATTTAGGAGGTCAAGGAATCCAATTAGAGGGCCTCTATTTAGATTGACCGGTAGATCCCTTGAGAGAGAGGGGATAGGGGAACTAGTAGAGAAGGTACCAGGTTCCAACTTAGAACCCATAATGAAGATTTTATCCCATGTGGTTTTGGATATAGGTGATGGTATTAGGTGTTTGGAAGACCCTAACTTTTTGTATTCATTTAGTTTTTTATTCATGATGAAACTATAGATGCCCATATGTGCTTTGTGGAACTCGACTTATGGGTTTGAGGAGAAGTGATGGTACTGATGGTTATTCCCATAGGATTTTCGTTGGATATTTATATGGAACTTATATGTTACTATTATAAGATAGCTTGAACCATGATTTCACCATATATTCCTAATACTACTAAGGTATTGGCTATTGATCTGTGTAAAGAATTCCCATGAAATTGAGATTCGACATAGAGTCTAAATGGTAATCCATGGACTTCTCGGTTCCTTAGAAAGGAATGTATGTCTTGGATCATTCTATTCATGTGTGGGTATTTATTTAGAATATATTTTATTATAATATTATTCCCATGTTATCCTTATGATCTTTCAAGTCAAGCCAATTGATTCTTCATATTCTTTATCTAGATGCCCAGGATTCCTAGGATCTGTGATGTTGGAATTTTAAAATTTATAAAGGAATTAGGATTTGTGACTAATTTGTATTCCTATGTATTGTCTTTGATCAATTTATTATATTGGATTAGGGAGATATTCCTCATAAGCAAAGGATATAACTGTTAATCAGTTTATGGTGAGGTGGTTGAAAATTTTATCATGAACTTCAGGGATTTGTAGGTTATACACATGGATTTTTTTTGTATGGTTTCCATGATATCATGTAATGATTAGAGACATCCTATCAGTGGAAGGAGAATTATTTTTCATTTGGGGTAATAATCCGAATAATAAGCACTTGTTACTGGAATTAGGTTTGGATTTGGTCACCCCTGAGCGGTTATGGTTGGCACAATAATCGTGACACTCTTGGAGAATCCCTAACACAAGATAAATCCTATAGTATTGTTACTATTTATTTTCCAAATTCTGTTTCCTTATTTAGCTCATATGATCATGAATGACACACAAAAAACATTAAATAATTTTGTACGGGACCATGTTTGTGGTGAGATACATATTTATATACTCACACCATGCTTAAGCAGTAATATAACTACGGAACCTGAATAGATATTCCACTTATTGTAGGCATAGGTAGGGAAACACCATGGTATAATTTTGATAATTGAGTTGACCAGGTAGAATGGTATTGGAGATCAGGATGAAGTTAGGATCACATATTTTGTTAAGCCTCTTATAACTTTTTTGTATTCTATAATTCCATTTATACCTTTTTATATTACCAGACTAGAGGACAGTCAATTATATATAGGGATTGGATGTGTGTGTCTATGCTGAATTCAATTAATTATTTAGTATGGTTTAAATTTTTCTTCTTATTATTCCAATTTATCTTTTAATATATTTGACAGGTTTATTTTATCAATTACCAGGTGTTTTTACTAGGGTTATAGTCTCCCCATGGAACAACTCTAAACCATCAACTCTAGTTGGCAGCCCGATGAATATGGGATGGTGCGCTTATACATTTATAATACACAAGAATGGAGAACCAGTCGAGTGGCCTCTAGAATGGGGAATTATAAATATGTTTCAAACTTATTTAATAGAATTGAAAAATATTTATTGATGAATAATTCACCAATATTCTTCCTCATTTTATAATAATTTAATTTATCTTTTTTATATAATTTACATATAATAATTCCCATATACAAATCACACCATTTAATTGTTCCAATTAATAATCTTCTAATTTTAATCTAATTTATAATTTGCGTATATTGTATTTATTCCACTCGTTTCAATATTTTATTCCAAATTTATCATATTTTATTCTATTGACCTATGAAAATCATTATCATTGTTAATTAATTTATCATGAAATTTATTTAATATCCATCTCTATAAATCAATATCACTAAAAAATAATTTCCAAACAATGAATCATATTATTCCTTCAAATTCCCAATTAATTTATTTCATCATACATCTAGAATATTATTATTTAGCTACCCTTGATAGAAATTAAGAGAAATGAATATTCACATGCATTATAGAATAGGATAATGTTATAGTAACATACTCCAATTCTTGTGGTAAACTCAACCGTTTGATCATATAATAAATGTCACTTACCACTCACACATAATCTTATTCTTCATCCACTCCAAGATCAATCATGGTAAAGGTAAAAAGATCTCTCTCTTTATTTAGTGAATAAAAAGTGGAGAAAATTTCAATGAAATGCAATTGGTGTTAAATGATTCTACCTTCAATATCTATAACATGAACCTATAATTCCATCTATAATCACACAATTTGACTAATAATAATGTTTATTATATCCTCTAATTATATCCAAATTTTTCATTCCTCTAAAATCTCATTCCAACAACATAAATTAATATCATAAAATACCCTCAATAATATCCTCATCCTCTCAAAAAAAATTTCAACTCAAAATTATTGAATAAAAAAAACAATTTATTTGAGAATAAAATTCTTAATTGAATATATAATATTCCAATAGACCTAAAAATATAAATTCATAAGAATATTAACTATCTTTTAAAAAATATAATATAATATTGAAAGGTAAAAACACATGTCTTACATAATTTTTTAATTAAAAATCTAGTCTAGAAACCATAAAACAACAATTTTTCCTTCCCTCTATAAATCTATAAAATTTCATAAACATATAATATTTTGAATCTATGAATCAATGTTACAAAACCATTTAAATTTATTCATTTTTGAAAAACCAAAAGAATAATGATTAGAAATCTAAAAAACCAATATTCCACTATTATTTAAAATTCATTATTATAATGAAATTCTAAATCAATCTAAAAAATATATAAAATAATTCCAGAAATTGAGTATGTAAATTATATTCACAATTCAATGTTATTTATTATACATTATATTTCCCTTAAAATATTATTACTTGAGAAATAAATAATCAATATAGAAAATTCTCTCTTTGATTATTAATTTCTACTTAGTACACCATAAAATGTAATGTCCACCATTATATCAAAAATTATTAAATTAATAATGTGTTAAGGATCAGGATAATACTTATAATAATTTTAAACAATAAATACATGAAGAACATTTTTATATACCAAATTTAGTTAGCGTTAGCATGTAACCTCGCTAAACCATAAAAATGTTTTTATCCAGACAAATCAATCTCAGTGAAATCATAATCCCCATACTACATCAGAAATGAACATATAGAAGGGAAACATAGAAACGGTTATTATTTTCTTTAAAAATTACTGGCATCCACTTATGTTATTAAAAGGATTTGTATTGTCTTTATATAACCATAATGATAAAATGAATAACATACATTTTTTATATCATATTTGACACCATTATATAAGGAAGTACATCAACTTAACTTTCCTCAACCCAATAGAGTGGTGAAAAAACTCATATAATATCCCTTAAGTTTACATAGTTCTAATACATATCGATATTGTAATGTATTTTTTCAATTAAAAACATTTTTCAATAGATTTCATCAATTACTACACCAAACAAAAATGTGACAGAAAATTATAGATTTTAATTATTAGGAAATTTTATGATGTATAAAAATGATAGTTAATAAAAGACATTAATTAATTAAAATATCATATGTTTAGAGGATAGACAATTGATATGATTTAGTATTATGAAAATGTATACATTGAAAACAAAATATTTATGATTTTAATAAATTAAATCGACCACTTTTCAATGATTATTTTAATAATATATGATATTTAAATTTATGAACTAATATATTTACAGTAATTAAATTTGAATTTAATTTTACATAATATTAAGAACACTTACTATTCAAAAACATAATTTTCTAATAAATGTAGTTTTCTTTTATATTTTTAATTTTATTTTAAAAGAAATTTTTTTAAAATTTTTAATTTTTAATTTAAAAAATTGTTATCCTTTTTAATATTTTGTAGTTTTTTTTGAAAATATATACTTTCAGATGAATAATGATAAAACTAGTTTTCCATAAATTCAAAGTTTTTAATGTTATATCAAGATGTACGTGTAACCTAAAAATTTATATAAATTTTTCATGATCAAATTTTTATTAGGGAGTAAAAATATACATTTATGCATACTTTTTTGTATTTCAAAAACATATTATTTACAAATTTATTATCTGGTAAAATAAAACCCATTTTTGGTTCTCTTCTTTTAATTGAATAATATTTTGGTAAAAGATTGTTTTTTTAGTAATTTATTTCGAAATAAATTTTTTATTTAATATTAAAAATATATATATCATGAAAATCATTTACAAGGATAATTTTACCCTATACATAATTGTTAAAATTAAAAATTAATTTTTTCTAAAAATGATTTTTTACATATTACATGTGCTAATATTAAAAATTATCTTTCCTACGTATAAAAATTTTATATGATAAATTAGAAATAATATTTTGAATCAGTAGAAAATAAATACATCATATGATCCTTTTTATTCATAACCATTAAAATATAATTACTTTGGTAAAAATGAGTTTTTACTACAAAAACACAAATGGTAAAAGTAAAAATTATTAGAGTAATGGACATAACAACATGTAAGAAATGTTTGAAAAATAATGGATGAGATATTGACTAAATTATCTCATCCTACACTCTATTATATTTCTTTTAGTTTCTTATTTACATTTCAAACATGTTCTCTATTTATATTAAGTTGACTAGTTCAATAAAATTTATTATCACCAATTATAAAAGGGGACCCTCACCACCCCTTCATGACTTAATGATTTTTGTTTCCTTTTAAAATTTTATCCATTTAAATTTCCCAAAAATACTATGATTTTACTCTACTCTAATGATTATAATATATTGGATTGAGTCTTCTCTTTTTTATGAGTCCTCCATGAAAATCATTAAGATTTGAATGTCAGTACTCAATTTTCCTTTACTCTATTCATTCTTATATTATGTTACCATATTTTATCTTGTAATTAAAAAATATATAATTAAGTACTATTTTTATATTTAGTTTTATTAGTAAAAGGTAAAATATATTATCCAACATTCCCATTTTCCATTAAGGAAAATGAAAATATTATTCATACATTATAGAACATAGCACCTGATCACCGGGAAGTCGCAGATTTTTTTATAAAAGACTATATTCATTGATTAAAATTGTTAAATTGAATAATACATGTTACATATTTTATTTAATAATTATTATAAAAATTAAATCTTTATAAACCATAATTATATTTAAATTCATGTAAAATAAAAATTTTCAAAGCACGTTCTGCGGACTACCACTTCTAGAAAGTAAAATATCTATTTTTTTATATAGATTAAACATTATTTATTAAAATATATTCAAATATGAATAAATATATTAAAATAAAATTATAACTATAATTAATAAATATTTATAATTATATAATGATAAAAGAAACCATTATAATAATAACAATCAATCAATTATAATGGAATGTTTATTTTTGGTTCGGTCGAACCACCTACGTGGAAAATGTATTAAAAAGAATCATGCAAGACTATGGGAAAATTATTACTAATAATAAAAGATATAAATACGTAAATAGTAATTTTATTTTGGGTTATGGTTAGTAATTTCAATATTAATCTCGTTAATAACTTTACTGACACATGTTTGTTAAAATTCATTGAAACATTCACATCAATGATTTCAACTTTCAAGTACATAAACAAAACTCTATAGAATTAATTATAACATTATAAATTATTAATAATATAAATAAATTTTAATTTTATTTTATTTTTATTATAAACATTTCAATAATAATGAACATTTTAATAATAATGAACATGAACACCACGACTATGAAACTTGTCCAAAATGATCAAGATTGGTGACACCCAAAATTGAAAATTGATTAAAAAATATATGTTTATAATTGTTATAAATTATTATTTTAAATATATTAAGATATGAATAATTTTATAAAATAGGTTATTAAGATAGTATTTTTATATAGGAGAATAAATTACTTTTGTAACATCAAGAGTTCAGGTATGGGACATGGTAACTCCTACTTATTACTTCAAGTTATATAACTTTTTCATAAATTTATTTCCCATTTGTTCTTTAAATTCATATATTTTAAATTATTTATGATGTTATTTCATATATATATATATCTAAAATAATTTAAAATTTAAATCTACCTCCATAAATGTTATCCCACATCACATATTTTTTAGAAAATAGAATTCTTTATTATTACAGACCCATATATATAATTGTTACATCGATGATTACATAATGCTAAAAAACACTTTTTGGATTTGGATTTCATTTACCGATATGTCTTCAGAAAAAATTCACGAATGGAGTTATGTTTCAATATTGAACCTTATTTTTTTCAATTATATAATTTATTATGGAGACCATGTTTTTCAGTTCAATTGATTTAATTCATTTTGTTATATTATTTACAAATATTATATTTACAGCTTTTATTTTATGTGGTAATTTATACTAAAATATGTGAATGATTTTTCTTTTTATTGATTTATGAAACCTAATTTTATTTCTATACGTTTTTATGAAAAGTTAAGGATAATGATTTATGTGTTTTATGAATACAATTTCCATTCTATTAGTCATTTATTATGTGACAGTTGATGATTTACATGTGGCACGAATTAGTGTGGATGATGCTGGGAGGCATAATGTATCACCCAAAAATTTATTGGTTAACTTTTAAAATATATATATATATGAATACCATGAAAATATTGAGTAGATAACAAGAAAGGGTGAAAGTGTGTTGCTCTTGAAGGTGAAGTATAACAAGTACAATCAATTGGTCTCATATGTATGTGTACAATTGTGAGACTCATGAATGTAATATTTCTCAATGTTAATATTTTTGAAACATTTGAAAGATGTTATAAATTATGAACATATAATCTCATGATCCAATGATCAAGTAAAATATTTTTTTTGACTAATATGTGTATTTTTTTTAATTTTAATATTTAAGTTCTTATCACTGGTCCATTGAATTTCACTTATATTTTATAATAATAACTCATGATGATAATATATTTATCTTATTATAATAATTTTATTAATTTTTTGGACTAATACAAGATTAAATGTTTATATATACATTACTAAGAATTTGAGATCACCCATTTCTTATATTTTGATTCCATGGGATTTGATGATTTATTTCTCAATTGATACATTTAGATGATGGTATAGTATAATAAATGTATGAATAAATGACCATAAGCATCATAAAATAAACATTTTATATCACTAGTATCCAAATATCCTAATCCAAAAGGTTCTTGTTATATTGTGATATTTTTATTAGATGTAACCTTATTGCAAAATTTTTATAAATATAACTTGGATCGGATCACATGGTATCAATTAGAATTTTTAAAAGTTTTTGTTAATAGAACAGGACTTACTTCTGTTGGTTTGGGGATCATTTGTTGGCAGAGTCCTGTTTAATTATTTTTCATTATTATATTCTTTTTTTTATTAGTGAACATTAGTATAAAAACACTAGTATATGATTACATATATGACTACAATTATATTTTTTGATAAATTATAGATTATTTGATTACCCTAGAAATTTCATCCTTCTCTGGATACAACATGTAGATGTTTTCTCTAGAATAAATGTGTCTATGTGTAATAATGCTAAAGATAATATATCGACTTCAAAATCAATCATCGCCTAGTGTAGGATTGTGTCATAACAAAAAAATTTGTTTCACACACTCTTGGGATATGATCTAGATAATACACATTTTCTATGTGATACATTAAGTATGATTTAAAAACCTAACTTGTTCAGTGAGAGAACCAAGTTGTGTGATGTCCATGGATAACTTAAATTGATACCAAGATTTTCATATTTCATGGTATAACTATCATTTAAATTTTATTTCATACAGGTACAAAAATTTATTTATGTGATTTTAATAATTTCCATTCACTAGATTTACCTTATAAAACGTAAAGGATAGAAACATGAGTTATTGGGTCAAAAATCGAGGTAATGCATAATGTGTAATTCTTCTAAAAAAGAAAAAAAAAAGTTGATGTAAAATATAGTTTAAATAATCAATAAAATTATTTACATTTTTGATATTAATAACATAAACCATTTTGAGCAATAAAAAACGGATGGGAATTTTGGTATTGAGTTCCCTTAGAGTGAAAAACCATAGATCTTCAATGGGTTTCTTGACAAACTAATTAAATATTAATGTTCTAATACAGAAGAAATAATATTTTCTATTTTTTAAAGATTAGATAATGTAATTTTAGATTTAGTAGTATACCATTTAAGAAGATAAAAATGATAAATATTGGATCATAATAAAGAATATTAGGCCAAATTAGGAAATTGATTCCATGAAATGGAAAGCTCTTAAAAATTAATTCTTGATTAAATATTTTCCCTAAACTCATCAACCAAAATTTGATAAGTAATTCATTGATTTGTTATTAATTGAATAATAATTCATTTATACATATTTGGAAAACTTCTCAAGACATAAATGTAATGAAAATATTTTTATTATTGACCATAATGTTATGGTCAAACAATTCATTAGTGCTTTAAATCCATGTCTCCAAAGATTGTTCACTATAAGGTGTTTTGGAAAATATAAATATATTTTATGATGAAAATGTATAGAGTGAATTGAAATTAGTGAATTACAATAATATATTGGTTTCTAGAAATAATGAAAAAATGGATTTACATGGAAATTATTGTTTTAAATCCATGATGGAAAGAAAATTCTACTTTTGACATGTAGAAAAATTGGGATGAAGCATATAGGGGTATGTCTCATTGGAAAAACTGCTTCAACTGTGTAATGAATGTCTATCATGTATATTAATTATGAATATATTTCAAGAGACCATTTATAGAAATGGTTTGGAAATTCATATCATAATTAATATAATCATTTGGATGCATAAATTATAGTCATATGGTTATTATTCCAACAATATAATTGAACCAATGGTTGATGGAAATAATCAACGCCAACCGCAACCAAAGCCCATAGAATAAGGAACAACCTATGAAATCATCATAATTAATATATGTTATTATAAAAAAGTATATAATCATAATTTTTGAATATATATATTTAAATCTAGATTAGTGCATATTTGGTCAGATTTAAATTCTAGTAACTCTAGTAAATCCATTTTTTCCTAAAAACATCAAATCAACAACACAAATATTTGATATTATCAATTAAAACATATCTTATTATTGTAAACCAATTTTAAATTTACATAATATTGTACATAAAGGAATTATTATCCTCCCATTAGAATAATTCAATGTCATCTTTTTAAATTTATTGACCTTATTTACATAGAATCTAAAATAATAAACATTATAGAGAAATAAAATTTCAAATTTCAAACCATCTTATGATTCTCCTTTTGTGACAGGATGAATTTGAGCTCTCTCAAAAAATAATTCAACTATTGTAGTTATGATACCTAATATTTTGGGATGTTTATCTCAAATAATTGCTGAAATTGCAATATTATTAGTAAATATTTTTTTGATAAATTATGAAGTTCATATGTTTGTTGTTGAAACTATTGAAATTATTTCACAATTCATGTATATATATTAGATACCATTATTTTATTTCCCTATTAAGTGATTATTAATTTTGAAAGAACACGATATATTTAATGTGTCAGAATATAACACCTTGAGATTTTATAATATATTTATTTAAATAAATACATTTCTCAATAGCTAACATGACCTCTAATACAAGACCAAAATGAGCTTGGATGTATGATTTCAATTTTTATTAATTTTTTTTATTATCTTTTGGTTTGGCCTTTTATTTTTTTTAGAAATATGTTTCCCCTTATTTATTTGATGGCTTGGGGGTGTTCTAGGGGTTCGAGATGTTAAAAACGAAAAAAATGGAGTCCATATGCATGTTTCCTGGTTTGTACATGGTTTGGGAAAACAGTACGGAATCCATAGGAAACTATTCTAAGGGGTGTACTCGGATAGTGGCTCACGCACGATTTGTACACGGTTTGGAAAACTGTGTTGGTAAATAGTGCAGCTCTGAATTTTTGAAAAACATACAAAAATACCATCATGGGATTATAAACCTAACATTGGAATCTCCTCCATTCTCCCCCTACAACAGTACTGCCGATCATGGAAAAACCAAGATTTCCAAGAATAGTTCTCCTTCGAATAATTGTTGTTTGGAGTGTCATTGGTTTTATATCAAAGACATGGGTGAGTATAAATCTCCCCTTTCTTCCATTTTTTGGAATTGGGTTTGTATTTTCCTCTATCTCTTAATGAATACCTAAAACCCCCATTTTCTGGTGACACCTACGTTAGGGATTCAAGTGGTGTCTAAATTTATATCCAAGGACACGATTAAGAGTTATCTCATCATTGGATTTGAGGTAGGTGGTCTAAAAGTATTATCACATAGTTTTATTTTAGATTTGTGCATGGAATCATGTGTTCTTCTTTTTCCCTAATCTGGTTCCCAGTTTCTTTGGAGTGTTTGATACAATGTGATGTTTAAGTAACCAACTAAAACCCTTGTGATCCCCTTGGGATGTATAGAGGTGGACTTGGCCATTTTAGGGCCACCTGTGTGGTGCGCCGGATATCCTGGACCAAGAAAATGGTTGGGTTAAATAAAGGTTTTCTGAGTGATAATTTGACGCCCCTATAAAACATGTACAAATAGTTGATTTAGTTATAAATGGAATTATGATGTTTATGCATAGTGTTTTCACGTAATTGGATAATGGTTTTTTGGCATGAATTAAATGTTGGTCAAATTAAGTAAAATGGGATTGTGTCCAATGGAATATGAATTATGTTGAAATTCCAAAAATGTATTATCATATGAAATGTGGATCATGTTAAATTGGAAATGGATTATTAGTTGAGAACATGTAAATGGTTTCCTAAGGAATTGGTGAATGTATAATGAGTTAGTACATGGGAAATCATGGATAATATCTAATGGGATGAATGTGTTAATGTTATTGTGTTTGGTATTATAAGACACAAACCTGAAATGATTATGAGGTAAATGCTTTTGAAATGGTGAATGTGCTAAGTGGGTTAGTATACGTAAATTGATGGATATTTTCTATGTATTGGGGTTATCGAACACACATAATGGGTTACGGCATGATAATAAGAATTTATCCATTTAGATATGGATTATAATTAATAATAGTTCTAATTATTTATTCCATGGTATTAGTTACCATGTTGTAGTTATGTATTGTGATTTCTCAGTGGAAATGGTTATGTTGAGTTGTGTTAGGGTATAGTTGTGGTGATTTGATAAATAATAATGTGAACATGTCTTAGAAGATCTGGGTATTGATTTATGGTTCTACACCCATAGGTCGAGTTAGACTTAGGCTCTAAAATTAGCTGATAAATGCATGGGTTAGGGAAGGGGATGAAGTATTTATTCCCATAATGGTTTAATTCCACCCGAACTGAGGCTTCGAGGTGAGGATACTATGTTGATTTGATATGAGTATCCCTAGAGATATAGGGACATGACTTATTTCTCTAATGGATAATGATTGATTGACTTAAACGCAAGTAGAGATGATGTATATGCATAACCCGAGTAACATGGTATAAGAATAGACTATATTATAAAAATGGTATAAGAAATGGAATTGGGATAAATATGAGTACTTAATTAAATGAACCATGTTAATAAATGACACCTGAACTATAGCTTGTTTTCTTACCATTTATTTTTTACTTCCCGGAACTAGATATTAAACAAATTTTTTTGTAGACACTATTAGTTGTGGCCTACTATGATTTGAACTCAAACCCTACTCAGTCCGCCGTTTGGTACATGAGTATTTTTCTTGGTGGTAGTGGGAAAAGGAACTACCCTAGGTTGTTGAGTTGGGATCAGAATGTACATTGAGAAGGATTCGTACATGGAGTCGGGACTCATTTGGGGATTGGCCATTTGTCTTATTTTGGGGTTTTAATAACATTCACTACTAGTATGAAATGACATTCTTAATGTTGGGTTATGGTTTATACATAGTTGGGAGATGTTTGGATTGTTTGTTTAGTTGTCGTCCATATGGTTTCCTCTATTTGTCTTTTCTTCATGTTTTTTCTTACTCTATAAATAGGTTATAGCCTCCCCATGTGACTCATTAGACCATTGTCACTACCCAAAACCCTCTGGTGTATGGGGAGTCACCTATGAGTTCATGTGATGACTTTTCTAGGGGAACTAGTTTAATGGATTCTTGGTCAGGGATGTTACAAATTTGTATCCGAGGTATTCTTTTATCTTTATTACTATTTATGGATAGTAGATAGGATATTAGGATATGCATGGCCTTGGTAATGAACTCATTCTAGGGAGTAGCTAACCCATGAACATGGGAAAAAACATGTCACCCTGGGTAGGAATTGTTGTTCTTGATGTGTGTTGTTACCGTTTAATGATATTTAACCATTGGGTGATGCACATAGTGTTTGTATTTTTTTGATTTATGATATTTATCTCATAGCTTGAATGGTATGGGGTTGTGGATTCATTCATCATTTCCAGAACCAAAAGATATAGGTGGAATTCATGATTATAAGATCACACATGGGATGGGTGTGTGGGGAATAGAGAAAATATTGAATTATACATCCTTGGAAGGATTAAATGAGTTACAATGATGAATGGGTTAAAATTTTTGTTTGTGATAAATTATATAGAATGATTCTAGGTCTAAAATAAAAGTTTGGAATAATGATGGTAACGTTTTTAATGAATTATTCTGAATGAAAGGTGTAAATGAATTAAAATAATGATTGCAACATGTTGTGAAATGGTAAATGTACCTTAGAGGAAGGGATCATGTTGTAAAATAATCATTTTTAAGAGGTTTTGACAAAAGACTCGTAATTAAGTAAATGGGTTACCCTATGATGACCCTGAACCACGATATGTATGGTAGAGGGTATTGTTTTATGTGTGATGATGAACATTGGGATAGACTATGAAGAATTTTTTTTATTGTTGATAGTGTGATTTGTTTTCAATCTGTAGTTAAATCCTATTGGTCATTTTTTAAAGTGTTCGGAGAGCGATAAGTTTAAAATGAGAATAATTTAAATCAAAACATGGTATCCTTTGTTTTTTCGGTTTTAATCTGGTTTGTGTGGATTGGGGAAATGATAGTACCATATTTTGAGACTCTGGATTTGTATTTTAAGGCGTTTTTGGTTATCATATTGACTAGGTTTTGTTTTTAGGGAAGACTCCGTGGGATTTTGGTCGATGGGGTATTAGGCATTGTTTATTAATGTGGGTGTGGAAACTATAATGGTTCGTGACTATACAAAGTGCATGCTGGACCCTAAATATGGTTTTCGGGTCTTAGTGACCATTTGGGTAGATAATTTTCATGTTGAGTTTGGAATCTTGGAGATGATGGTTTTCTCGTATTACCAATGAATGTGTACACATTTGGTACAAAACCCAAATTAAATGGTTGTTTGGTGTGCTAGGCACATTGTGCACCAAAACAGATGTGAGAGTTTCATTCAGGAGCATTTATTTGTTCGTGTCATGATATTTATGGTTTGGGGAGAGGAACAATTGCTTTTATAGGATTTTTCTTTTGTCTAGGGAGTTGGTATCATTCAACATTAAAGGGGACCAATGAGGGTGGTTGGAAATGGTTTTCTAGTGATTTTGGTTTTGTCTTGCACACTTAGTTGTTTTGGACAATGATAGTGGGACTCATAGTGTTGTCTGGTGTTGTTAAGGACTAGAGGGATAAGTGGGAAGGCAGATAATTTGGGTGCTACTTCTGTTGTGGTTACACGATGATTGTTTTCGAAAACCATGGGTGACCTCGTTGGATGATAAGCCAGCGATGAATGTTTCATGGAATATGAAGCATATGAGATGCTTCAGAGGTGTTGTTTATACTTACTAAGTACCACCGAGATTTAGTAAATGGAATTGTTGTTCCTGGTAATTTCATAAGGGAACCCTAGTGTTTGTGATAGTGGGTGAGGTTTGTTTTGAAGGGGTGTATCTTATGAATTCCTGACTCTCTTGTTTGGATGATTATTACTGTAGGTATTGAAATTGTTTTTAAGAGAAATATACATGGGTGACTAAAGTGTGATTATAATATTTCACTCGATGGTGATACTCCAGATGAGGGTGTTCACATGGATGAAATTATTTATATGAATGATTTTGGTTGTTAGGTGAGGTTCAGAAGTTGTCTCAAGGCTAATGAGGTAGACTGACCAAGATAAACACATATGAAAGTAAGATGGAGATGGGTTACACATGGATAATGGTTTATTTGTGACAGAACATTGTATTGATTGGTTTGGAAGAACTTTGTGATTTGTTTTTTATCATTTAGGGATGCATCAAAAGAACTTGAGTAGTGTGGTGGAGGTAGTGCCACATGAAATTTTGGTTCACAGCTTCTGGGTGATTTGGACGTGGAGTGATGGTTAGACTTGGTTGGCAATCACACAATATAAATGGTGATTAATTGTTTTTGAGGTACGTTCGGAAAAGGAGCATGAGATCCTTGGTAGGTCATGGTGTCCCATAGCATGAAATAATAAATAGATAAGTTGTCCTTCGTGTTCTTCGAAAACTTATTAATGTACCTCGTCAATTCATGATCTTGTCCAATATCTTGATATTGTTTAAGGTGCATTGAGAAGATATTTCTTTAATTGAAGGGACATTAAGTTTCTTCGGTGGACGAGGGACATGATGGAGTTTATGTGCATAGGAACAATATGTGTAGAGCATGATGATGGTTTGTACACCCTCTATGAATTGGATGAAGTCCTCGAGATTGACTGAGCATCGACAAACGTCATGGGAGACATTCCAAGAAGCTGGAAATGGGCACAGGGTGACATTTTTTTTCTTGTTATTGAAAAAATCTAGATGGCCATGTCTATGTTCTGGGGTTTGACATTGGATCGATTGTAATACGTGGTGGTTGGAATCCCTCCTGGAGAGAAATGGAAATGGAACTCTTAATTTGGTGAGTGATAAGTGAGTACTAAATGTGGAGAGGAGAACATCTAGTTGATGTAATGGCACCAGGATTCCAATGAGGATTCTGTGAGGTTCAGGTTAGCTTCCACAGAGAAGAAGTGTGGGACATGGGCATGGTGAATGATGAGCCATGTGTTGTCTTTATTCTCATCATGGTTCAATGTGATGCTTATGATTCCAATTCTGATGTCCTAGAAGGGTGTGGTAGGACATTACATTTGGTTGTGGTAAGAGAGGTTGGGTTATATAACTCCAATGATGATCAGGGTTAGACATGGGAAATTTTTCCATGGGTGGTGGTATAACATCTTGATGTTAAAGGAACCATGGCCATGTGATGTGGTGTCGTGCTAATGGTGAATCCCAATGATGTTCTCGGGGAAGTAATGTTGTGATGTGTGAATTCTACCAGAATTAGGGGAATGACCACAGTGGGTGTGTGGGATGATATTTAGAGTATTCAAGATAGTAATCATTTTATGAAGGTGAGAAAGTGGTAGTGTACCATTATTGGAAGGTGGGTGTTCTGGTACAAGCCAGTCGACTGTGGTCTGACCTGAGAGGATAAACATGAATGGGTTTGTTGAGAGTGGCCCACCTCCATGTTCAGATTGTGACAGAAGGATCCTTTTGGGAGATGACGTTTTAAATGAGTGATGTTGATTTGATCTTAGTCATTGAATGAATAATGTAGGAATTTCCACCCAACTGGTTCTGAAATTGTTACTAGATTCTAATCAATGACAATTCCCGATGGATGTTTTGGCATGGTTAGATGGAACACATTATGCGATGTGAATGAATAGTTGAGTTTTGAGTGGTATTTCCCCGATAGTAGTGAATTGATGTAATTTGTAATGTGTATTTGAAAGGACCATGCAATCTCCATTGGGATATATTGGGTTTGATCATCTTTGGAGGTTGGGGGAAATTGGGGAAAAGGACACCAAGGGATTTGGGACTTGAGTTTTGTAGAGGATCGGACTGTGGGGGTGCTGATTGGTTCCTCCTAGATGATGTGATGATGTCTGTAAAGATTAAATGTGTAGTGAGTCAGTAACTATTGTGTAACTTTCTTTGTGACGATTTATTGGTAGTGTGTGGTTGAAGTTGATGCAAACTTAGGGAATTTTCTGTTCGTGTAGTGGTTGTGGTGAAGAATACTTGTGGGAAAAGTCGGGTCCCTTGATCCATGTTTGGTGGGTATTGTGTTTTGTAACTAGAAAATTGAAATATGGGAATGGATAGGCAAGACTAGTGGAATGAACTCTAGTTTTGAAAGCTTACTGATTCTTGGAAGAGTGGCTTCAGGAGGAGTTGTTAAAAGGAGGGGAGGATGTAAGATCCTGTGTTTTTTTATGTTGTGATTTTGTTTCTATTTTTTGGCCTCCCCCTTTTGTCTAGATAAGTGTATCCTTATGTTTATGGGAACGATCGGGGGTGTTCATGTGGTTCAAGACATGAAAGAGGATAAAATGGTAGTTTTTGTGCATATTTCGTGATTTTTGAATGGTTAGGTAAAATCATGTAGAAGCCCTAAAAACTGTGTGATGTTGTGTTTTACAGATACTGTCCCACACATGGTTTGAAAACATTTTGAAAAAAAGTAAGGGTAAACCATGTTTCCTAGTATTTTTTAGAAAATTATAAAAATTGCTTCCCAGGTTTTTAAACCCCAACCTATGATTCACCTACATTCTACCACCTACAACCCTAGTTACTGTCTTGGAAGAGCTAAGCATCCTAGTAGTGGTTTTCCTTTAATTATTGGTTATTTAGAGAACCATTGGTTGTAGAACGAGGCCCTGGGTAATTATAACTCTCATCTATATTCTATTTTTTGGATTTGGGATTGTAGTTTCCTGCATCAACCTTTAAATACTTTAAACCCTCCTTTTCTGGTAAAAAATATGGTGGAGATTCATTGGGTGTTTGGATCCAGATCAATTACAACTATTAAGAGTTCTATCATCATCTGATTTTAGGGAAGTGGTCTAAATGTTTTATCCCATTGTTTTATTTTTTTATTTTTTTCATGGAAGTGTGTGTTCTTTTTCCCCTATTTAAGTTATCAGTTCCAATGGAGTGTTTGATAAATGGGGGTGTCTAATAGACCAACTGAAACCCTCAAAATCCCCAAGGGATGCATACATGAGTACATGACCATTATAAGGCCACCCATGGGGTGCACCAGAAATCCAAGACCTATAAAATTGTAGGGAAAAATGATTGGTTTCCTAGTGATAATGTGAATCCCATGTAGACCATATCTAAATAGTTGATTTAATTGTAAATGGAATGCAGGTTTTTGTTCTTAGGTTTTTCATGAAATTTCACAAAGGTTTATTTGAAATGAATTCTAATTGTGTTATATTGGGTTAAATGGGATTGTGTACATTGGTATATGAATTGTGTTTAAATGCCAATAAGTACTAATATATATGAAATGTCGATCATGTTAAACTGGAAATGGATTTTGACTTCAGAACATGTAAATTATTACACAAGGGAATTGATGAATATGAAATGAGTTAATACATGGGAATCATAGGGAATAATTAATGGGTTGAATGTGTTAAATTGATTGGGCTATGTATTAAAAGAGTCAAACCTGAAATTCATAATGGGTAAATGCTTGTCAAATGGGAAACGTTCTATTTGGGTTAGTATGTGTTAATTGAAGGATATCGACTATGTATTGGGGTTGTTGAACACAATAAATGGGTTAAGGCATTATAATGGGAATTTGGATAAAATGTTATGAATTGTATTTGGTTACAATGTTAATGGGATGTGGAATTGTAGTAGTTCCCATTTTATTATTATGTATTTTGATTTCACAATGGTAATGGTTATGTTGAGTTCTATTACTGTACGATTGTGGTGATTAGATAAATTAGCATGTGAACATGTCTTAGTAGATTGGGGTATTCACATGAGGTTATATGCCCATAGGTAGAGTTAGAATGAGGATCTAAACTCCACCCATGAATACATGGGTTAGGGAAGGGGACGAAGAATTTATTCCCCTAACGGTTACATTCCACCGATTCTAAGGCTTCATGGATAGGGTAATTTATTGATGAGAAATATGTATCCTTAGTGAGATAAGGACTTGAATTATTTCCCTTATGAATAATTATTGATTGCCTTAGACCCCTGTAGAGATGGTGTATATGCTTTACATAAGGAACATGTGATAAGAATAGACTATATAGTAAAAATGGTACAATAAATAGAATAGGGATAAATACAAGTCCATATTTAAATGAACCATGTTTACAAATGGCACCCAATACATATTTTGTTTACATAATTTTTTTTACTTTCATGCAATATATATTGACCTTGATATTTTGTAGACATCATTGGTGGTTTCCTTCTGAGTTTTTTACTCACACATAGATCAAAAAAATGTTGGGTACCCATGTAGTCTTCTTGGTTGCAAGGCATGACAAAGGAAAAGGCCATACCATAGGATGTTGAGTAATGCTAGAAATTTACATGGAGAAGGATCCGTACATAGAGTTGGGCCCGATTTGGGGATTAGTTGTTTGTATTATTTTTTGGTTTTATTCACTTGCACTTCTAGTATTCCATTACATTGTAAATGTTGAGTTATTGTTTTTACCCAGTCGGGTGATGTTTTTCTAGAATGTTTAGGGGTTGTTTATATGGTTTCCATTATTTGTATTATGACCAGATGTTGAATACTCGGGTAAAGGGGGTATATTCTTCCCACGTGACTCATTAGATCATCACCGCTAGTCGGAAATATCTAGCGTACGAGGAGGTGTGCTTGAGGTCATGTGATGATTCACCACGAGGCACCAGTTTAGTGGCTTCTAGGTCTAGGAAGATACATTAGAAATATTAGATAAATATTCTTATTAAAGTATATGATTAACTAAGACTATATTAAAAAAATATATTAATCAATTAATATTTATTATGTCTTGAGTATAAAAATTTATGTAATTTAATCAACAAAAAACTATCCTTTCTCAAATTACTATTTGACATCATTACAAATTAAATCAATAAATTAAAAATATTATATTATTAATATTTTATATGAAAATATTTAAACTAATATATTTACATTTTCAAAATGAGAAATTGATAATAAATAATAGTTAGTTCACTAAATGTTTCAAAATGAAATTTTCAATAAAAGTAGTTTTCTTTTCAATTTTGAATTTTTATTATAAATATAAAATCAGAAATTTTAAAATTTAAAATTAAAAAAATAAATAATGGTTTTAATTGTACATATAAATTTTATTTTTTGTTTAATTGTTTTTTATTTTTTATAAATAAATATTTTTTTGGAGATTCGGGGAAAATGATATTTTTACTTAAAGTGCAGTGTTATATGAATATATCAAGAAGAATAAATAAGAAAAATACATAAAATATTTTCCATTAAGAAATATGTATTAATTAGTAATAATATATATTAATAAAATCTTTATTAATTTATAAATCTTATATTTAAAAAATAATGAAATATTTCTTCAATATGAATTCTTTTTTGTCTTTTCTTTTATTAAAATAATACTTTTGTAAAATTGGTTTTTGATTCCTTCTCAATCCATGAAATTATATTTTATTATAATAAACCAATTTATATAATTAAAACCAGTTACATGGATAATTTTAACCAACAAATATATTTTACTTTTAAGAAGTTACTTTTTTTAAATAATGTTTTCTATAAGATGCATATGCTAATGATGAATTATAATTTTCCCACATATAAAAAATTAATATATTAAAATAGAAATAATATTTCAAAGTTATATGCATTATGTATTTAATAAGTTTTATTTTATTTTTTAGATTTAAAATTAATTTACTCGAGTAAATTTTAGTTACCACTGTAATACTGAATATGTTGAAAGTAAAAATTTAATGAGTAAATAGATTAATAATATGTTTAAATAAAGTTTAGAAATGAAATATTGTGTTATTACATACCAAAAATAATCCCCCAAGACATTATATTCCATTTTGGAAATATCCTGACAAGTGAAACACATCCTTTAATTATATAAAGTTGAAATATTTAAAAACAATCATCCCTGCCACATATTAAAGGGGACACTCACCACCAATTAAATACCACTTGAATAATATATTACACTCTTGAAATTAGTACCTATTTCACTTAAACTATCATCCATTACCATTTCTTAGGGCCACTTTTCATTATATATTGGCATAAGACTTTCCACTTTTCCATTTAATAACACATGAGCTTCCTTCAAGTGGTGCACACACTACCACCTCCATGATGGTGTGACTTTCTGTTTTTCACTTAAATTACTCTTTATATATATTATTGGTAATGTTAATCAATAATTGAAAAATATTTAATATATTAATTATTAATAATGGAAAATTTTTAATCAAACTTAATTTAATCTTATTCATGTGGAAATAAAATTGTTGACTTTGGGATTTTCTAAATTCTAACTCCATGAATTAAAATATCTAATTTTTACACTGATTATCTTTTAATTATTAAATTATATAAAAATATAAATCAACACCTTAAAAAATATTAAAAAATACCATTATACTTCTATAATGGCGATATTATTCTGATATAAACCACTTTCATAATCCTAATAATCCATTAATTATTGAATGATTATGTACTGTTAGGATTAAGAACCAATTTAAAACTTCATATAAAATAATATCATATATTAATATGTGAAAATAATTACAAATAATATAATAAAAAAGAATTAAAAAATTATTTCACATTGATTTTTTAGTAGTATTGTTAATATTGAACTCTTTAATTTAGAAGACAATTATAGTTTTTTACAAACCAATGAAATATGATCATCGATGATTTAACTCTAAAGAATCATAAATAAATATCCCCTAAAATTATTTTATAATATAGTGAATAATTGAAATGAATAAATTCTTATACTATTTTAATTTTTTTAGGATTGATTATCATTGTGATAGGAATTAATTACAAAAACATGGTCATGAATCTAATTGAAAATGTTCAATATTACTCGTACCTAGAAATGAAAATAGATAAGAATTAACTAATATGCATGTATCGAATAATTATAAATTATGTTTATAAAATTTTATGGATATGAATACGATTATAAAATAGGTTATTAAAATAATTATATCTGTTTCAAAATATTTTAAAGGAATCAAATAGAAACCAATAAAAATATATATTACATTTAGAAATTAAAACATCATTCGTTGAGTTAGAGGACATATTTAATTTCATTCCATTATATTCACTACACTCATTTATTTTCATTTTTAAATGATGTTTTTTCTTATATCATAGGGGACGAAATGTTTTTAGGTGAAATTCATTTCCATGATGTGTTTTCATTTCACTTGATTTCAATAATAACATAGAGTCATGGTAAAACAAATATTATAGATCTATGTATTATATTAAAAAAATTAATTAATTAAAAAAGTTATTTTTTATTTGGTTTTCATTTTCATCTATATCTTCAAAAATATAATTCTTTTATTAAATTATGTTTCAATTTTTACCTTCATCATTTCTTATATTATGTGATTAAATTTTTTTGATCATTTTTTTGATGTCAATCGATTAAATTAATAATGATATACTATTTGGAAATATTTTTGAAACCCTATAAAATTTCTTTGGGATCTTTATGATATGAATTGTAAAAAGAATATATCATTACATTTATAATGAAACATTTTTTAATGGGTTAATTATGAATAGTTGATGATTTTCATTTAAACTGTTTATGAAACCTATTTTAATGGCATGGGTTCATTATGAGGTAATAATTTAATAATCTCTATATGGAAGTAATAAGTATATATTAAGTCCAATGGGGTCTTATATTTCCCTGCAATGCAGTGGTTGCAAGTATAAATATAAATAGATATGTATAAAAGGGAATATGTTAGTTTTTAATAGCATGGGTTATAGTGTGTCACTCAAGAAGATGATTTATATGTGGGTACAATTTTGTTTCCTCATAAACATGGATAAATTAGATTGATTCATGAATTTAATGTTTCCCTAGGATAATGTATGTTCTATAATTGAAATATGTAATGAATTTTGATCTTATTTTTTAATGATTCAAGGATTATGTTAAATATTTCTAATTCATTTCATAACTATTAATTTTCAAAAATTATCTTTTGTGGCTAGTTGTTATTATTCACTATAAGTTGAAGATCACTTATGTTTTATGATTATTAATAATATTCATATGACATAAATGTTTCTCATTTTTTTTCTTTTTCAAATATTTTATTAAATTATCCTAATTGAGATATTAATTTATCCCTTACTATGTGTTTGATCTCACACATTAATCATGTTTTCATTCCCTGGGTTATGATGATGTGTTTTTACAATCAAATGATATGATTATGGTCAACTATGTCCAACATTAGACGAAATAAAAGATACAAAATCAAAAGGTTCCCTATATGATGTGATATTATTGTCAACTGTAAATAAAATATAATATTTGTGAATGATTATAATCTATAACGTCTATTCTTATAATATTTAAGTTGTAAAATTAAATTTATTTATCTCCAAACCCACATGTCTGGGGGTGGGACTCTTATTTTGTGGTCAAATAAGTGTTTAGTTATTTGTAGGATTATATTAGTTATTTATTATGAAATAAAATTAGGGAGTATTGTTGGGATAAGTTTAAGGAATAATTTGTTGAATAAGATAACATCTTGTAGTTTTGGTAAAGTATAGATTATGTGTTTATAATATAAATTACACCTAGGTTGATATATTATGAGTGATTGATGGATTTATAATAGATGTCACTATGTTAATAACCGTAAATGGGAGTGTTTGGAAATAATTCAGTCAACACCTATTACACCAATAGATATTCCTTACTAAATACCTAGTTTTTAAGTCTTATGGTATATGTTTTGGTTAATCCACATAATCTTTATGGACCATTTTTATATTAAAACAACAAAACTTTTTTTTAGAGAACTAAGAAGGGTTATTATTATTGATAATTTCCTTATTCCAACAGTATATTATATTATGTATGAATATAAACAAGAGGAACCAAGTAAATAATGGGAGTAATGAAGATATAAAGCTCATTACAATATTAATCATAATGGTAATTAAAATAGAGTTAAAACCATTCTAAAAATGTTATCTTAGCTTATAAAAAACAACAAAACCCACGTGGATATCCTAAATGAACCAATGATATGGAAACTTGTTATCATGTTTTTCATATGACATTGACCACTTATATTCATTGGGTATCCTAATTCACTATATCCTATGAAATAGATCAATAAAACATAAAATGAATCTTTAATTCTATAGAGATCAATGCATGAAAATATGGTTTTATATGTAAATCATTTTGATAGTGAATGTAATCAATGGTAGAACCGATTCAAGAAAATTAGTCTAATTGGAGAAAACAATTACTTGAATTTGAAGAGCATAAAAATTCATTCATTTATTAAATTTTTTCGTTAACAATTTAAATAAAAATTGAGATCGAATTTCTTTTTTATTAAACAAAGTTATGATTGATTAATTATTACCTATGAATAAAACATCACATGTTTCTTAAGGTACACCTCTAGTTTTATCATTTAACATGAATGCACTAAATAATTTAATGATTGGTTTAAATAATATCCTATAAAAATCATTCCCTCTGTGGAATTTTGGATGCCATAATGATACTATTTTCTGTTCACAAAAGGTGAGAAAAGCATAAAAATTTATTTTTCTCTTGGATTAGGGTAAAATAAATTAAATATGGATTTGCATGCAAATTAAAACGATAAAAATATTGGAGGGAATTTTTTTAATGCTTCGTATTTATAAAATTTGGGAAAAGTCACAGGGGTAACTATATCTATTAATCAATTATGTTACTCAAGTGGGAAATATAAGATTATTGAGTTTATGAATTTCAAAGAGATATGAGGCATCTAATTAATAAACTAGATGGATGGAATACACAGCTTATTGTAAATTTGTATGATTAAAGATTAAATTTTAATGTGTATCAGCATTAGGCAGGTAATTGAAATGAACACAGGGATGATTCCAATAATAAACTTCAACACCGACCTAATCCAGGCGAACAATAGAAATTATTCGAAATATATTTTTTTCCACGGGTTCTTTGTTGTATAAATGGTGAATTATTTTAATTTGAATGTTTTTGGAATTCTAGTTTTAATTTTGTTGGTAAATTTTTATAAGTGAATGATTTTAAACGATTTTTTAATGTCATCGAATTTCCATTGGTTATTTATTATGAGAAAAGTTAATGAATATAATGTGAAACTCATAAATATGGATGTTGATTGGTGATTTCAATGTCACCATCTAATTAACTGGTTAAAAAACTAAATGTCATTATATATATAAATATATTCCAGAAAAATTGATTTATCCAAAAGTGTTAGTGATTGTGTGTTACTCATGAAGGTGATGAGTATGTGGGTACAATTAATTTGTATCCCATGAATGGATACATGTTTAGGAACCCTGAATTTACTATTTCCTTATGCTAATACCCATTCCATAGTTGAAGGTTTTTATTCATTATGGTATTTTTATCTCATGATTTATATATTATGTTAAATTTTATAAGCTATATTATTACAATTATGATTCTTTGTTGATATTTTGTGTCTTTATGTTCGATTCCATATCCTTTGTAACTCACAATTGTTTTTTTGTTACCATTCATGATGATATTATATTTATCTTATTCTAATGTTTTATAAATTAATATGATATCAAACTTGACGAAATATTTATTAACCCATTAAAGAGCAATTGAACATAGACATTTCGTATGTGTTCATTAACATGGTTATGTGTATGATTTTTTGTATTGTTACATTTATATTATAGTTTAGTGTGGTGAAGATAAGATAAAAATAAGTAGATGATGGATAATTTTAGGATTGATAATTCAAAATAATATGATAGATATAACAATTTAATATAATATATTATTCATAAACATAATTGTAAATTATTTTTCCATAATTCTAGAAGTATATAGTGAATGATGGAATTCTAAATGTTCATTTCTACATTCAAGGCAGTATCATCAACCATGATTTTTATTCATGTCATCGTAAGTTATACATGTTTTTTGAATGAAGGATGGTTTCAATAAGAGTTATTAGAATTTGAAATTCCAATATTTTTTATATTAAATTAATCTATTCACATAGTTTATGGAATATATGCAAGAATAATTATGGATAAAGATAAAAAATATTGATATTATTTATTCCACACACACATAATATATAGGTTGAATAATTTAGTTTGTGACATAACTGATATTGAATCCTATAGAAATATCATTTATTATTTAATGATAGAACATACCATAATCTAAATATGGTCAGAAGAAAATATTTTTAAGTAGAATCCTATGAGAACTAATATAGTTTATCAATCACTGAAGATGATTATAAAGATAGGGATATATTTATTCCTATAATACTTAGTATTATTTCTGGTAAACTATTTTTTGTAGAACATGAAAAGTCACTTATGATATATTTTTCAATAACACTATACATTAATAGGAGAAATTTGTTTAAATTATTTTGGAATTGATTTTCATAAAACATGAATATTATTTCTACTGATAAGTTTAATAATAGGAAGGTGTGTTATCATTTATGCATAAAAAATAAGAATAAAATGTCAATTTGATAACTCATTACAAGGAAATGATTATTAATAGGATATAAATACCTTACATAAAAAATAAAATACTTTAGTCTAATGTGGTGAATATATCTTAGATTAATACCCAAATAATTTCCAAGAAACATTTAGGAGGTAATAGTTTCATGTATGTACCCAAAAAATTATGATGTATCTAGGATGAGTTTAAGATTTTTTCTTTTCATTATACCTATATTTTAATTATATTTTTTCATGTGATCTTTTTTTCAACCAAATCATACCAATTATTAGTCTTCTAATTTTCATTCGGAACCTTGTATATTTATTGTTCCTCTTGTGTATGCGTGTTAAAAATATATTTATGAAAACTTTAAGGTAAATTTTGAAAATATGAGATCCATTCACTTAACCAGTGACATTGGTCAAGAATAAAGGTATAATAAGTATAAATTTGTTAAAAAATTATCAAAACTGATTCTCCCCCTCTTTGTATTGATCATTTCATAATTTTTCCAATCAATTTGTATCAAATACGAGTTGACCACTCATTGTTTTTTTATTTTTTATTTCATTTCATTTTTTAATATGTGAATATATTCTTGAATATGTAATGAAATTTATATTTATTTTATTATTATATGGGATCTCAACTAATCATTGGTTTCAAAAATAATATTATATTCTTAATTCTATAGAAGTAGTAGCATAAAAAATTAATTTTATTAGTAGGAAATGGAATGTGGTCTAGAAACATAGAACATTTTCAATGGTCAATGAGATATTTCAACTAGCTAATGTTAATAAATTTTTTAACATTCATGGAAAATCATTCGAAAATTATTCTACAGATTAGTTTATCGTAAATAGAGTTTAAGATATTTATATTAATTAAATAAATGATTTATATTTTGAAATCATATATTACATGAAGAAAGGTTCCACTAAATTGGTGACATATATATTTTCATATTTCAAGGTAATTCATGATGAAAAATATCAGTTGGAAGTATATATAGATGAAATTGATGAATAAATAGTTAAAAAGATGCATAGAATCCACATAATCAAGAAAACATATTTACACTAAGGGAAAATATTTGTAAATTTTAGTGATAAAAGTTATCTGATTGATGAAAAATATAATAATGAAAATTATTGATAAATTTTAATTTTAAAATTTATTTTATAAAGTGATCTTTTTTTTAGATAATTTTTAAAAATTTTAATTGAAGTTTAGAGATATAGGAATTGATGTTAATGTAGTGTAATTAACAAAACATGATAGTTTATTATTAGAATAAATAATGTTTAATGATAATAAAAAATAGAAGTTTAAAAGTGAATGTGAATATTTTTTATGATTATTTTAGGTTGATAAAAATATTCCAAACACAAATTGTTTTCAATTAAAGATAATACTATGAAATATATAATGTTTAAAAGTTTAGTGATCTAAAATTGGTAAGAGAAAAACTGATGCAACAAGTACTTGTAATAAGAGTCTTGTATATAAAAAGGCTCATGTTGGTGGAATATTGTTCTAGAGATCATTTTGAAAAAAAATATACTTCAATCTCCTAGAATAAGGTAATGCATGTCCAAAAATATACGTATGTACTAATGATATTTCGACTACCAATATATGTTTTAAAAATAAAGATGGAAATAATGTGGTGGAAATTTGGGATGAAAACCCCAATAATATATCTTATAAGGATGTAACTGTATACAATATTTTATTTTCATTATATTAAGATCCAAATTATGGTTTTCTTTCAAAAAATAATATGGTTGTCAAACATTCTAGACGACACGAAATAGAATGAGAAATAGGTTTCATTTCCATTTATAATGATGCTGAATGTTTGTATAAAATTCCATTGAATATTGGAATAATATGTTAACCTATTAACTCTATAATAAATATATATATGTGTGGTAAAAGTAAACTAGTTAGTAGAAAACATGTTGTATTTATTTAGATCTCACAATGAAGGAAAAAATTATCAGGACAGAGTAGATTTGATACATTTTATAACTTCTATAATTTGTTCAAAACATATCGAAACATTTATGATTAATGGTAGAATATTCCATCAAATGAAGTATCTTTTTCTGACGTCAGGAAAATACAACAATAATTTATAATATATGAATGAAAATAATCTATGACTATCTTGGAATGTAAATTGATGGATGCTTTTTGGGGAATATTATATCAAAAATACAATGAATTCTGATGTAAAGGTAATTACACCTTTGTAAAGAACATACTAATATTGTGGAAGGATATACCCCATCATAGGATATTTCAAGATTGGTATGAATATCATTGTTGAAAAAATAAATTTGGAACCCATGTTAATTAAGGACTGAAATATTAATATTGTCATGGTGAAAGTTATTCATGAAAATTAAAAAATGTGGTTTCTATTTAATGGTAGCACTAACGCTGATGAAGATTTATGTTGAAGGTGTAATATGGATGAAAAGTATTATAAATATTTTATAACATTACTGGTAAATAATTATGAATTCTTAACGAAGTTCAATCGCACATCATATGATAAAAATTGAATTTCATAAAACATTATATTTTAAAAGAAATAACATCCAAGCTACATAAAGAGAATTAAAATATTAAATAAATAAGAAAAAACATGTATATTAATGATTATTGAGATTCATGATCAATAAAATGTTCTCATCCATTTTTTACACTTAATGAATAATATTTTTCACCTTATTCCCTATTATTTTTTTATTTATGTGATTTAAATGTATGGTTTGAGATATTTCTTCTATAATAAAATCACCCTCCCCTCTGGTTTATCATTCTCATGATTCAATCCCATTCGTATGTTCTACAATATTTAATTAAAATAGCATAATGTATTATCACATTCATTGGAGGAATGTGCTCAAATTGACATCAAAAATATTTTATTAGGGAAATAGGAGGACCTCCCTCAGTGGATGGCCATCCTAGCATCTCGATCGACTGGTATGTGCACAAGATTGAATTCCTAGCATGTAATGTACTTACCTTATCCTCAGGTTTTGTGTAATGTAATTTTTAAGGCCAAATCAAAGAACCACCATTCCTAATGATTTCATAAATTATTAGTAATTGTAATGAACTAGGGGCCATAGTTAAAACACACTTCATACAAAATGAAATGTGCAGAAGAAAGGTCTCCATATAGACACTCTTGAACAAAAAAATGGAATCCAATATTACAAATTTTATTTTAAAATGGGGATATTAAAAGTAATTCACGGGGTTCTGATTAATCATCACATATGGATATTCTAGACGAAAACATTGTAGGGGAGATGGATGAAATCTCAAATTAGAACATTACAATTAATCTCAATGGTGTCAAATTCAAGTATTCATTAACTTTTTCATATTCCAAGTGTGAGTCTTCAGTGAGGGAGAATCTATAGTGTGATATTGAATATTTTATTTGGGGGATACATAAGGGTGTATAGGGTGATTTCAATAGTATAATGGATGCATCATAGAATAATGGTGGACATATTTCCAGGAGATGATAGGAATGATTTCATTTCCTTTGAGTCTTAGAGATGTCTCCTGGATTTGGAGTTCATGGTAAACAAATATAAATCATGAAACAATCAAAAATGGAACAGGAGTATGTGTGTTAGGTTGGATCACTATATCTACAACCATCATTACACATATTTATTTCCAAACACAATGGAAATTAATATGGTATGCGACCTATCAGATAACACCTCAATTCTATTGAATATAGTATGTGCTGAATCAAGCTGGTCTAGTTGTTTCTTCTCTAGGTGGTGGGATTTATACTCATCTTTCCATATATTGTTTAATGACTCCTAAAGGAAGGCTATAAATGGGGGTTCGTATGATAGTTTTCAATTAATTTTATGGATATTTAATGGTTACATCAATTAATTTATCAATCCGTAATCTCTAAACTACCACAATATAGAAAAAATAATAATTAACATAAAATAAGAAAAAATCATACATAAAGAAAGATTAGATAATGAGATTTATAATGTTCTATTCAATTAGGAAATATATTTATCATACTTACTTCGGGATAAACATATTTTTACACAATAAAAATCATAGGAGGTGTAGCTGAAGGCATGTGATAGGAATACTTAATTCTTCGTATCATTTTTAAGAGAATGTAATTTGAAGGAGGGGTATTTAAAATATCCTTCATGAGGATGGTAACTATATCAATGATTCTATAATGTTTTAGATAGTGGTGATGGATCATTTAAAATACATTCTAAATGGTCTTAATCCTCTCACGTAAAAGGGTTACCCTTGGGACCATGCATATTTATTTGATGTTGTTCATCATGTTGTTTCTGAATCCATTAACTCATTTTTAGAGTCATTACGAATGATAAAGAGGTTTAAGAGTTTAAGTACTCTCTAAATCATGAATATTCAATAGTCCCTGATGGATTCCTAGTATCCTTCAATGTTTACTCATGGCCTCCGATTAATGATGATATTTGTTAAGAAATTTAGACTTTACAGAGGGGGTGGGTTTCCATAGGTTCCATATCCAAATATGCTGATTCACATCCAAAACATAAATAATTTTTTTATTAGTCATTTTAGGCCATTCATTATGTGTCATTTTAAATGAAATATCCTTGCTAGTGTGATTACAGATTCTATTATATGCATCTACATTAATTGGTTTCTAAAGAGAAACATGATATAGTTGATATTAGGTACACCCAGTAAGAAATTTCCAGAGAAAAATTAATTTTTAGTGAAATTAACTATAGGATGAATGAGGTTGATATCATAGATCAAATATAAACGGCCAAGCCATGTGACATATTAGTGTGGGGTTTCATAAAAACAATTTTGTCCTATATTGGTCATTCAAACTAGGTGGTCAACTTATTTTTTTAGCTGTTTTAGATCACTATAGTTTTCTATTTAGTTTATGGGAAATATGTGGTTCCATCAGGACATTTTGTGGTTTAAGGAATGAGAATCCAATTTCACTTGGTACCTATACTATCATTCCATAATCTGTTAGAATACTCCCAAAAAATTACATGAATATAGGTAACATTAATACCATCAAATGCAAGAGTAGCTTAAGTGGAATTTCACAACTTCTCTTAATGGATGGTATCTTTATTTTATATTTTCTGTAGTAATAAATCAATTGGAGTTATTGAAAATAATAATAAAATCACTTCCAGATGATTGGGAAACGTATTAATCATGAGAAAGTTAGTTTGATCTTTTCTAATTATTTCTCGGATACGAGGTTTATGAAATTGGATAAATACAAGGAATTAATATATGGATCTTTCCCATGGAATACATGGAAGCTCTACTATCTACATAAAGGCTACATATAAATCATTTTGATGTGATGTTTAATAGATTATATTATCATAAGAACAATTTGAAGAATCTATACTTGTCCGTTTCTGTTCGTTTCACACCTGTGAGTTTTGTTCTCGCTTCTATTACCATGACTATTATTTCAATGATATAGGTACTAAAGAATATGTCTAGAATTATTGAGGAGATATTAATATTATTATTTTTTTATTAAAATGATTAGGGGATATTCCACTAGGCCTAAAATTGTATAATTTATAAACCAGTTACTGTAGGTGGGAGTAATCTCCTCAATGTGACTGAAATCAATAAAATCCTTTAAAACATGTTGAATTCAGACATAAGAAGAGGGTCCTATAGGGAAAATATTTCATCATGAATTATGTTTTGGACATGGATTCACTAATGGGTAAAGTCACCATTATTTGTAGTATGTTGATGAGTACATTATGAAATGTCTAATAAAAGTCTCAATGAGTGGTCAGATATCTGGAGATCCAATTTTGGATGCACAGTTGGGTAGTCATCCCTCTCCGATTCCTGGGGATTGCAGCACCTGAAAAATCATTCACTTATTTATGATTGTACATTACTTCCACTGAGGCCACTATGAGTCAATAATAATGTGAAACCTTTAGAATTAATAATATAACTACTGATATGGACATCCTCATATTCTATGTATCGTCATTGTGGTCCTCTCAAATAATGATTATCAGAAATGTATCAATTCTATTCAATTGTATGTGAAATGTGGTAATTATCTACAAGGTAATGAAATTAAATTTAAATATAATATTATAATATGGTGTATCTGGTTCCATGTGATAAAAAACGATATTATCAGGAGTGTGGGGGTGTATATGGCATATCAGTTTTGGTGATTCCATCACTCTAAGGATGAGTTTTTTATCGCCTATTTTTAATTGGGATTCGGTTTCTACTATCTAGAATTGGCTTAGTGATTCTATTTTGATCCGAACATTGGTGTGATTCTTAACTGATCTTTTTAGAAACAGTTTTATGAAATTGGAATTATCCCAATTGAGAGAAAGAAAAAGGAAATCCTCATATCCATGGGCTATTGGTGAATTTGGAATTCTAGAAGTAAATCATTCATTGACAACACATACACCTAACAATTGGACAATTAGATATATTTTATTTACCATGGTGAAAAAATTGGATCTCTCTATAAAGAATAGTAATGTGTTCCCTCCATATGGATGTTTATGGTGAAAAGACAACACATAGTTTCATGTTAGATAATTTCATATCAGGGGAGATGGGTTTGATGGATCCCCCTTATAAGTTGTTTCTAACTCATCATTAATGGGTCTTAGAGCACTGCTCTCATGAATGATGAAAATATTCATTATAAAAATGGTAATATTTTCATTTATTTGATCATAATTTATGGGTATGGTGACTCACTTCTATATGAATCCAATGATCTTTTTAATGGGGTTGAGGTTTGATATTCCTTCAACATCCCTTTCGATGAAAATTAAATAGAAACATATGTCCATGTTATCTCACACCAAGATTAAATTACCACCCCTAGACCCTCATTTAATTTATTTATTTGTGAATGAGTTACACGGATCAGTTTCACATGATGCACACATTCCATGAGGGGAACAATGTTTTCAACTTCATGGCTTTAATAGTCTCATACAAAAATTCTCTTATAGTTTTTTATAGCACATTTACCCTCCCCCAAGAGTGCCCCAATATTTATTGTTTTAGGTGCTGAACCATCACTACATTATACCACCTTAATCTAGTTCAACAATGGTTTTCCACCAATAATAAAAAATTACAAGATGGATTTGTGGTTACAATGATAGATATTCAAGGTGAAGCATATTCTAATTACATAAACACAATAATGATTATAAGTATTAAAATCTAAATTTGTCCTTAAAATGTTAAATTCTGATTCATTATCAACAAATGTTATTCTAAAATCAATCTATTGAATCGATCATCCAGAATGCGGATTATTTTGGGAATCTTCCCAAGGGTGATGGTAGTGAATAATTCATGTAGAAAATAAAAAAATTATAAACCATTCAAAATGTGGATATTCATAAATGTTCATGAAATAGTTACATTGGAATGTTATGATTTCATATTATCACAGTATTAGTTAAAAATTCAAATCCCAACATGTTTGTAATTGATCTTAAGAAATGTCATAAAAGTGAATTCAAGACGAACACTCAGGGTTGACTTCTAAAATTAAATTATACAATTTGTAATTGAATTTTTTTTACCTTTGTTTCAATGATAGTATAAGAATTCATGTTTATGTTTAAATTATATATAGATTACTTAGATTGTATTATTTGATTAGGCTAAAAATGGTAAAAAATTGTCCTATGAAAATTTATGAGTAATATTATTTATATGGTTCTCAGGTTACTTTTAAAAATTTATATTTTTGTTGTCTATATAATACCCCTTGTTTTATAAAATGATAATTTATCACATAGAAATATAGTAAAATATTTAATGATATAATGATTAATTTTTAATTGATACCATCCTCTCTCAATAAATAGAATTTCTTCTTAATATGGATTTCATAAGAAAAGTAAATGTAAGGGTGATAATAATTTGGGAGGGAGGAATGATGAATAAACAATAAATTATGGTATACATATTGAAATATCATCTTAATTTTTATAGAAAAAAATATTTTGGGTAAGATTTTTTGTCCCACATTGTGTGATTTATAGTTGTTATTAAGGAATGACAATAATGATAGAGTTACAAAGATGTATTATATAAATATGGCAGAAATGTAATGAAATTGAAATCTTTTATTGGATGATTTGGACAATAAAAAATATTATATTCCAATAAATGGATTCACTATGATAGTGGAATCATGAAAATAGTTATCAACGATTCACAAAAATTACATTGATGATGGTTTGAGGATGTTATTATTCACCACTCATATGAAATGAGATGTTATATCATTGGATATTTTTAGATCCATTCATATTATATATTTTTAAATAATTTCCATCAATATGTTTTTAGGTTTATATAGAGAAAATTTTTATGGGAAGCACTTGGATGAAGTTGAAGAGATGTAAAAAACGAAATTGAAAAGGCATGAGGTTGATTTTTGAATACGAATTAGAGTATAGAAGAATACATATTATGTCATATTTGGAAAGGGTTTGAAAATTTATAAGATTAATTTAATTTTATGTTGTTTTTGTATTCTTATAACTTATCAGATGAACTTCATTTAAAAAAATGGAAAACTCAAGGATACCCAAGCGATCGATCACAAGGAACATCACATTATACTGCCATTCAAGATCAATGGTTACACATAAAATTGGAAAATAGTGTTGGAATAGAATATACATGGGGTATTGTTAGAGAATCAGATTAGATATATCATTTAGGGTGGCATGGAAGACCCTCTGTATAGTTAAGACATATTGGATTTTTTCACGCTGTTAAGGAATGTTCATGTTATAAGCTAGTTGTATCCCTTGAAATTAATTGCGGTGGGATTCACCAAATATGGATATTTTTAATATTAATAAAATCCACATAATATCATATTTATATGATATTATTTCAATTGTCTTCCTCACATGTCTTTATTCAAATACCACCATTTTTTTAATGTCAAAGTATCATCAAAATCTGTTTGTATGAATTTATTATAATGGGATTGTGTGAATTCATTGGAAGGATGTCAAAAAATATTATGGCGCACATGATTTCAACCAATGAAAAGTGATTTTTTGTCACTATTTAGTACAAGAATATGAATAATGAATTTGAATGATCAAATAATTTATATTATTTATGGTTAGTGAAAGAATTTTTCTCAAGGATGATCAGGGGGTGTGTAAACGAAAAACATAAAAAAATATATAAGGTTATATTATTGAAAAATGAGACAAATACAAATTAAAAATTATATGAATACTTTACAAAGATACACATTCATTTAGAAATGTAATTCATTGAGTTTATAAGAGTAAAACTAAACATAGTATGATTAAATATGGTCTATATCAGGGTAAGTGGATTTAAAAGAAAAATCCTACATTAAAAAAATTAGTTCACCAACTTTTAAGAGAATTATACATTGTGGAAGATTAGTGAGAGATAAATGGAAAATTAAAGAAAGGGGAATTATGAAGAATAAGCTTGATTAGGAGGTACAATGTAATATGGCCTTAATTTATATAAAAATAAATATGTGGTTTTCTTTATTCTAGATATATATGGGGAATAATGTATTCCCATTTGGTCCATTGAACCATGAAGTTAGCTAGAGAGACTATCATATTTCTTCTTGCTGACATAAAATTATAGGATATTTTGAAATAAAAGAATACTTCTAACAGAATTTTTAATATCTAAAATGTTCAAATTAAAGGATATTGTAATTATTTATTAACATAGTTCAATGAATTAAAATAGAAGAAAATTAAAAAAATACAACTAATGGAATAATTATTAATTACGTGATTATATTTGTGTCTCAATGTGTGTGTGTTCTATAGGTTGAATAACTGAAATTGTGAGGTAAATGATATTGAATATAATATAAAAATTTATAAGTATCAATAGATATATGTGAACAGTCACAATATATATTCAGATGAAATTGTTCATTGTCAAAGCCTAAGAGTACCAATATTATTGGTGATGTACTAAAGGAGAAAAAATGAAGGGAATGAAATATCCATTGTTTAAAATCTCAGTGGCTTTCATATGCACTGATGTTTTAATAATAAGATAAGTCACTTCTACTATAATATATAATAACACAATTCTCATAGAGGAAATTTTTTGGGACGTCTTTGGTGCATTATTCTTATTACAAGAAGATTATTATATAATTTTTTCAATATTAGAATACTAAGGTGTCCAGATTTTGTAGTATCAAATTTATGAGCAAGGTATTTATGAATATAATTTTGAAATTAGAATAATAATATGAACATATAAAAGTAGAACATTAAAAAATTGATTATTATATAAAGTGTTGAATAAATATATAGTTTTTACCCATACTATTTCATTGAATAGTTCTGGATGCATTAGAATATCAGATGAACCAAACACTATCTTGATACATATATCATGAGTTTAGGATATTCCCTTCTCAATATACGTAATTTGTGATACTCGTGGATCATGTTATTTAATTGGAAACCCAATAACAGTACGGATTAGAAATATAATTTTGTGTGGTGAACCTTGTGAAAATGTTATGAATCTTATAAGTGAATTGAAATGTGTTTTATAAAAAAGGTTAAGAAGTGAGAATGAATCATTTATTCACATAACTAGTGATAAAATTTAAGAGTAAATAGATAAAAATCAAACAAAGATAAAAATTTCATCTATAAAAATTCACCCCACTATCATGGTTGAATATATCCTACCAGGACCTCCATATATGGAAAAGATTTTATTGATTACTAATACACTCTCCATATTTATTGATTCCATGAAATTAAAATTTCATCAATTTCTAGGATTTTTTCCCTAACCATATAGAATACATCCTAGTCCATTTTATATCCTTAAATGAGCATGTGACACATCATCTCATTATCTTGTAGACTATTCTGGAACACTATATATTTTTATAGATATAAAAGTGAACCTTATATACAAGTTATGTGAAATTTCATTATCTTATAATTTTTTAAGGAGAGAGCATATAGGATCGTAAAAATGATGAAATTAGAATATCTTAGAATGTTCCCATAAATATGTTTAAGGTAATGATTTTTTTAGAGTCAATGGTCAATACAACTATTTAATCCATGAATTATCATGAATAGATGAACCAACGAATGTATTGAAAAATAATGGGGTAATGTTTACATGGTCTGATAATTGTGAATATTTTATTTATGAATAAAAACATAACTTAAAAATGCATTTTGGTTATACCTCATCCTAGTGAATAGTTAATAGTTTATTGTGATGTATCATAAGTCAATCTTGGATTCACTACTATTTAATACCATCTAGTGATCAAATAATTTTTACAATACCATGTTAAAATTAACATTACTATCCTACCCTTTATTTAGAATTGAGATCTATAGTTATTTCGTTAAATTACTAGAGACACTATATTTTTAGAAAGTTACTCAATGAATTCACTGAGTTAGATACGCTAAAATAATTTTTTTTTCAATGAATTTTTAATATTTGGTTACATTCTTAGGAGAATAAGATTATTTTGATTAATTTTGATACCTATTTTGCACAATATAAAGGATACTTGGTATTTAATTCTATTGGAGTTGAGGGTTATTCTGAAAAATGTAGGAGGCATTAATTGAATCTTTGTTTATGCATTTTATTATTGAGCTTCACTAGAACAAGACAGACTATCAGAATCAGATGAATTAACCACAAAATAATATTATATCATTTCTAATGGGCCTTTTGAATGAAATAAAATTCATGGAACCTACATGAATTTTTTTTTGGGTGAAACAAAATGGTATTTAGGTAATTGATAGTTATTTTCTAGATTCTTAATCCTTTGAAAACATCCTTGGATTGCTGGTAAAATCTACTAGTATAATTGTTCAAGTGATGAAGAAGTTTCGTTCTTCTAAATGGGATGTTTATCCTAGAATGATGATTATTTATCAAGATATTTAGTGTTAGTTGAAGTGTCTGTAATGAAGAAATATATATACTTATTAATTTATAAATTATCTTCCTATAAAAATATGAATGAATAATATAAGGGACATAATTTAACTCTATGTCTACTTACTCTGGTAGTGTAATTATGGGATAGTAATATAATGATTTTGTGTGAAGTCTACCAAAATAAACCATAGTTTGAGATGTAGATTGGGATATTTTTGATCATTTAACTAAGAAATAACTCATTTTAGCATTCATTTAGGATAATTCAGGTAATGAGATCAGGAAGGTACAGGTTTAGAGATGTTGTAAGTCATCATGGTGTAATATCTTACATCGTATTTTTAGGAACATGAGGTTAACCTATATGTTTTTGTAGGTGTAGAATCATATTTATCATTCAGGTAAATCAAAGTAATTATTTTCACCTACACAATTATATTCAATCTATGTAACCTCTCGTATTTTATTGGATATACATAAATAATCTATTACGGGTTTGGTTAGACCATGAGAGGATCATATTAACCTACTGAGATTATAATGTAATAAATTATATCATTTTCTATTAAAATGGATCATTTCAAAGGTTAATATGATAGAACAAGTCATTTACCTCTTTATAAAGGAGAAATAGGAAAATTATTAGTGAATGGGGAAAATATCATTGTGGAGATGACATAATATGTAAATATAATTTGGTTCCATCTTGTAGAAACTGATAGATTGAAAAAACTAATCCTAATGAATGAAGCAGTTGTTGGGAAGTCAAGTTTAGTGAAAACATATTTTATCAGGTATCACCAATACAATATAATGAATAGATGGGTAAACAAGGGAATTTGAATTCACGATTTATATGGCATCTGAAGATTTTGAGAAAAAATCAAAATATTTCATATTAATTGGATATACCCACATGATACAGTTTCATACATAATAATTTCAAGGTTTCACAATTGAATACGTATATAACCACTTATATACATGTGATTCTATATGATGATGTTCATCTTAAAGTTGATGCATCCAATGTGGAGTATGTTATTTATATATCTAACTGGAGAAGATAAGTCAAATGGGTGAAGTGATACATCTTACATAGGTAAAATGGAAACATGGAAAGATCTAATAAAAATATTGGGACAAGGAAGTTGAACTAAAGAAACAATTGCCAAATAATTTCCAATGGTAAGCTAACTGTATGTTCATGAATATGATAATCCTGATGGTGGGGAGATTTTATTGACCCCTGGCTTCATAGATCAGTGATTCTATGAAATTATTATGATTCAAATCCTCTTTATGTATATTTTTTGAGTAATATGAGTTGTAGGATTTTTGGGAGGATTAATAGATGATTATAGGAGAATGGAGATATTACTAAGGAACTGAAAGAACTGAGTAATCTCTTTCTGAAACTAGTATATCATTGTCTATCATGTTTCGGCACCACAAATGTCAATACTATTGGGTAAGTAGTGTATCTATATGTGATACTGAATAGTATATTGGGTGTTACCTTTTTTCAAATCAATATAAATAAAAATCCAATAATAACCCTACCCTTATAATTTTTTATTTTTTTATCTGGTAATATATGTTAAGAGTTTTTAATTGTTTTTGATTGTTTTTTTGGATTTGATGTATTCAAATCAAGACATTTATATACATTTTTATTTTTTTAATGAATTTTTTTCATTATGTATAAGTAAACTCATATATGTTATTTATTCTGTCCTATGGTGAATTTCTTGATTCTCGATGGAAATTCATTTTTATATTTCTCTTGAATATATTTAAAAGTTTCATGAAGTTTTATTAAGATATATATTCTATATTGAACCTTATAAAATAACATTAACTTATTTTTCACAGTTTATAATGTACCTTTAAGTGTTGAGAATGTTTAATTAGGTTTGAAAGCTACCTATGTTATCTATGGAAACACATTTTAACTATATGTTATGGGATGTTGTTAATGTAGCATAGCCTTAGGTTATCTAATTTTATAGAATCAGATTACAATATTATTTTGTACATGGCCTGAAATAAGTAACATATAATTCCACGATATTTTCTGAATTATTAATAGAAAACTTTTTTCCGCATTTATCTCAATGGAAATAAATTTTGAATGTATTTTCTGGTTGTTCATTTTTCCCAATATTCTGTTAAATTTATAATGATTTTAGAAAGAGTCTCCTTTTTTTCCATCAAAAACATGTCATAAATTATTCATATAGGGGAGAAAATTTTGGATTTTGAATAGAAAGTGATTTCTTTTATATAAGTCAATTGTACTGGAAGATACCTTTATATTGTATATTTTCAAATTATGGACTCAGCATATTGATATTGAGTTATATCACAAACATTGTTGAACCAATGTAATTTAGGGTGGAAATTTATGGTATATAATTAATGTATCATAATTGTGTAACATCATTTTCAAACTCCTCAAAACATAATTTGAAATGCGATCTCTTATATTTATTCATTTAAATTTATATTCTAATTATCATTAGTTACCATTTTGTTTTTACATTATTAAAATGTCAAATTATTTCAATAACCATTTTCATTATTTGTGAGATATAGTTTTGGATTCAAAGTGTGGCTGTAATAAACATTGGATTGGATGAATAGTGAATATGAGGCTATGTTACATGTAATGATTTATGTACATGATATTTATACAATGTTAGATAACAAATAAATATAATCAAAGGAATTAATAGAAAATTAACAAGATAATGTAATATAAGGAAGAAATTTGTAAGAGAATTGGTGTCAATGTTATACCATTAAGGCCCCATTTGATACAATGAAATATATTTCGATAAATAATAAATTAGAAATAGATTGGTAAAAGTAAATAGATATAGAATATAGGTGATTATAAATATTTTTATGGTTTGGTGGGATATTCATGGTGGAGTATAAATTTAAAAATTACTATCAAAAAGTATCCCCATATTCATAACTTTTATGCATCATTGACAAAAATACATTATTTTCTCAATAGATGGGTTTTCCCTATAACCAATCCTTGATCTTCCACCACAGTGGTAATGAACCAACCCTATCAGCATGAATATAGTGCATTACATTATTATAATGTTATAGACACAAGATTTATATCCCAAATAATTGATTAAGTTGTCATTTCAGAAACCAGATTACATATATGAATCCCATTTTCTATTGGGTAAATTAATGAAAACATAATACATAACAAAATCTTAAATGGTATCCTTGAAAAATTAATAAAAAAATATTTTATTAATAACCAAGGGAAACAGAAAAATTATGGGTGATATAAATTTCACAATAAGGGTCATGTATTGTGGATTCCATCATGAATATGTAATAATAATCTACATAAAGTGTATATAACTGGGTGCACCTTCCATTAATCAATATCACAAGCATTATACAGTAGGGAGAAAAGATGAAAAAATAATTCCCTAAAAAATCTAATGAACATGGAACCCAATCATGTATATTATAAATTATATTTTATTCACATGGAATAATAACATATAATAAATTCATAATGTAATACATATAATCTATTTATATTTAATGTCAAACCAATTACTATTATGATATTTCCTTAAGAGAGTTTATGTTTGTGGGTATAAGCATGTCAGATTTGGCCAGCTGATTCCTCGTATGAGAATACAATTCATCGAGTGGCTAACATTAACAGGTCTCCATCCCATGTAATATATGCTTAAATCATTCCTCATATATAGAATAACATAGTTAATACATAAAAAATGTTCATTATCATCAAATATTCTAATTGAGTAAATGAATCATATTTTACTTTATCCCCCCAATTAATCAAATAATGTAATTGTTGTATATAAAAATGGATTTGGATAACGAAAAAACATATCTATGATGAAAAAATATGGATAATAATGATAAAATTAATTTTCATTAAATGACAGTCTATAACAAATAAATGGGGAACTATGTATGTTGCAGAAAATAAATTGGATTCATAATATTATAATAAGCCTCAATAAAGTGAAATTCGGATTATGTCTCTTACAAATATCATATCATAAATGTAATGAAACAATTATGTCTATTATTTATAAAACAAATAAAAAAGTGGGAATACAACCTAAGATAATAAAAAATTCATTTCATAGATAAACTAATCATGACATAATCAATGGAAAAGAAGATTAACCTAATGAATGAAAATTCAATTAAGTAATCCCTTTCTAATTTGTAATAAGTCAAATTGTATACCACATGAAATAGTAAGATACTCAAAAACATGAAATATAATGATAATATAAAATTAATCATATAAAATTTAAAATTTGAGTTATATTCTCCAAAAAAATTACAAAGGTTTACGATATCAAAAAATATTCCCAAAAGAAGAAAATTGAGATGAAGTACCATACCATACAATTTTCTTTAGATGAACATGATTTAACCATTTTATATAATGGTATAAATTATTTTATTAATTTATAATATAATTATTTTTATATTATTCATATTATATATGATTCTTTTATACCATGGTATCACTTTCTTATTAATAATATTTCGTTATTACCCTTATTTCTGGTGCTTACTGTTTCATTTTCTTATCCATGTTTTTCATGTAAGACCTGGTTTTTTATAGGATACAATTAATTCTTCACCATAATGATATTAAGAACATAGATATCATATTTATTCATTATTTGGGTATTTAAAATCATTCATGTATGGTGAATATGGAAAATGAATCACATCACATTGTTGAGATGGTCGGTTTTACATACCTACGAGCACCGCTATCACAATGTTGTTGGTGAATGGTTAAGGAAGTGGATAATATATTAATATTAGTGAATCAAATTCATTGAATAATTATTATATATACATATTATTAATAAAATTTTACAAATACATTTAAAATGGTGATGAAAAACAAATCACACAACTGTGTGGTGACGATAATCTATACGTATGCACATGTAGTGCTTTTGTTTTATTAGGATGGAAAACTATATAGTACAGTTGTCCCATAATTATAATAAAATATTATAATATTGGTTATACTATATTTATTACCTTACCATGTAACAAACAAATTAATATTAATTAGAAAAAGAAATAAAATTAAATTTGTAAGTAAGGATAATAACCTTTTCTTTTGAGGAAATCCTTTAAAACATATCGTAAGGGACCTCAGGTTTAACTTTTTGGATGTCTAGAACCACATGAACAAAACTATGCATATTGATAATAAAAATGGATTTGTTTTTTTCGAAATAGAAATACCATGTTGTTTGATGAAGTTAGGAATGAAGTGACCTTTTATATTTGAGCTGAGGATCACTTTTCTAAACTGTGTAAATATTAAATTAAAATAAATTTATTTTTAAATTAAAATTTATAAATAAAGATTTATTTTAAATATAATATGTCATTGGGTGAATATACTATCATAAAATAAATTTTATACAAGTTTAGGACAAATTATCACTCATATTGTTTGGTTACAACCCTTGTTTAATTCAACATACCCTTAACATGACAATCTGTGTTTATACTCTTTGATGGTTAATATAGTAACTTAGAAAGTACAAAAACCAATAAATACATTGTTTATGACATAAAAATTGTAAGGAAACATGTTTCATGTTTTATAATTTTTATGAATTTTATATGATTTAATAAAAAATTATTTATTTTATAATACATTTAATGTTACTTTTGAGACTATTCATTACATTGACAAATAAAAACACCCATAGAAATGATAAATTTCAAAACAAATTATATCTGAATTATAAATTTTTTATATAAACTATTTGATGATATTTATTATCTCATATTATATTTTTATTAATATACATAATATCATTTATTTGATATTTTCATTAATAAAATAATTACTACCTCAGAGTTGTTCTTGAATTAAAGATAATTATTTATTAACGATAAAATAAACATAAATTACTCAGAATAAAATAATTACATTATATTTTAAAATATTATTGTTTTTGTTGAAGATAATGTTTAATAACACCATAATAAAATAATAGAGTTATTAAAAATACGAATCTCCCATCTTTGACATTTAATTAAATTAAATATTATTAATATAAAAACCTCATCGCTTTTTACATGATTGGTAATATATCCAAAAAATAATTGATTATGGAAAAAATGTATTCAGAAAAATATTTGGGAAACAGTTCGGGTCATTTTTCAGTCCTTTTGATTTTATTTTTAACATAATCTATAAAATTTACACTTTACTTTTATAAAAAAAATTACCAAGGTTACTATTCATATTGGAAAAATATAATATATATATATATATATATATTATTAATAAATTTTAACCTTATGAATCCAAACACTGAATAAATTTTTTTTATAATAAAATAAGAAGTGCAGTAATTTAGTATAAAATTAAACCTGAAAATAAAATAATAAACTTTCATAGAAAAATGACCTATTAAATATTAATAATTTGTATACCAAATTTAACCATAAAATTGATTGGAAGTAACATATTTGTATTATTCACAATAATATATAACAAAATTTAATTTTAATCCAAAATCATATAGAACTTATAAATGGATGAAATAAAAATACATTTTTCAAAAAAATTTAATTTTTCACTATTCAACAGAAAATAACTATTTTTCAAAAAAATACAAATCTTAAGCTCAATATAATTTTCACATTCTATTTTTATAAAGAAATTTGTTTTTCAAATGGAATTTATAAAAGTGTAAACATTTTGTTTTAAAACATCTGCATAATTAAAAAGGCTACAAAACTACCTTTAAATAAAATACAAATTTTATGTGTAAAATTGGATGTGTTCGTATTATTATATATAAAATCTATTAGAATCATTTGAAATTAAATATATATATATATAATATAGAATTAATTATTATAATCCAATAATAGTAAAATAATTAATTTATTATGGTAAAATTCCATTGGGGTATAAAAATATGTTTTTAAAAAAACTTTTTTATTATATTGAATTGGTTTTAATATAATTTTCTATTTAATTGATGACCAATGAATTCATTTTATTTATTTAAACTATATATTTTCTTATGTTATTCTGTTATATTCAGAATTCTTATATAATGGCAAGATTATCATGGTCACATTTAAAAACAAATATTTACTTATTTGTTTTGGCATGATGTCGTTAATCTTGTATGATATCCAAAATAGTGTTTCTATGTTAAAAATAAATATTTTATATTATCCACAAACTAAATAAATTGTTTCCTAATATTTAAAAATTGACTTGGTAATTATGGTTTCAACATTTGATAAACCAACATCATAAAAGTGTTAACAACATAATCTTTTAATAATAGAGAAAAGGAAGTCAAAAAGTAATTTGATATAATAACATTACTAGGTTTCCATATATGATAACATTCAGGAGAAATGAAAACATGAACATAATAGAGAATACTAACAATGAAATACTGAGGTAGAGTGATAGAGAACATATTTAGGAGAAATTTATCAACAAAAAATCCACAAAATAGAGGTGTGAAAGACATTATTGATATCCTCAAAAATGATGATAATAGGAAAAAAATTCTTGAAGTCCATTTTCATAGTGGAGAGGAATTACTTCACTCCATATATATATAATGAAATATTTTTATATGAAAAAAAATTCATAAAAAATCATATCCTTTGGTTGATCCATGAATAATTTATACATCATCTATTAGCATTGGTTGAATCATATAAGGAAATAATTCAAAAATATCTTAAAGCACATTAAATGTTCAACATAAACCATTTAAAAATTTGTTAACCTTATGACCCTTCTAAATTTTATGATCTGAAACATTAGAATCAGATTTAGGGTATATATTTTTAAAAAATTTACATTATCCTTATCAATCATCTCTTTATCAAAACATCAGTATGTCAACAACCAGAACAAATTCAGGGTTATATTTACCTCATTCATTTATTTCCTGAAAAATATTAATATAATAATAACTAAATTGTCTTGGTACCATTAAACATATTCTCTCAAATCCCAAATAAAAAAGAAATTTTGTAAAATCCTTATATATTTCATAATTCTTTGTGGGAGAAACGTTTCATTAAAATACTTTTAAAATATATTTCATAGATCTCGTTAAAAAAGGTATTTATAACTCAAATTCATCTGTATCATTGTTATAAACCTAAACTTGATCCTATAGCTTCTTCTAAGGTATATTAACGGGACTCTTGGGATATTTATTTTTTTTATTTCCCCATTTCACTATATTTGTGACACCGAATAGTGATATTTTTTTCTTTACTTTTAAATATTTTTTCTTGGTGACCCTTTTCAATATAATTATAACGAACCCAAAATATTTTTAACCATTTCCCATGGTGTTTTATTCAAAATTTATCATGTATGGGAAAATTATTCTTTCCTTTCAATCCTTCATTCATTATTTTATATGTCTCCCTCTTCATCCATTTCTTCCCACGGAGGCAATATGAATTCTAGAATTTATTATCTATCTTGAAAGCACATAAAATTATTTTATCATATGAATTAAAATTTTGAAAGTCCATCAAATATTGGATACATTTCATAAAATTTTCAAATAAATAGTAAATCATTCATTCTATATTGTTTATATAATCTCCAACATACCTTTATAACCATGTAAATGTATCTTCATAATATACAATATTTTCTTCTTCCTTTTTCATTAAACTAAAAAAAATTCTATTAATATCACTTTGTTTCTCATGGTGGATATATTTTCATTGAATTTATCTTTAAGATAAGTCCATTCTCACAGTTTTATTTCTTATTCCTCCCTATTATTCTGAATAAAGGACCACCACTAATCAGTATCACCACTGAGACATTACACATCTTTTTTAACCTTCTTTACCACAACCTCATTCCATAATTATTTTCTCGAGATACTTAATCCATTTCATAGCTACAATTAGATTACTATTCCCACTAAATAATTTCTCCCTATATCACATCATGTGATCTAAAATCATAGAATCTTGATATATAAAGATTGCGCCATATGGGAAAATATTCTTTTCTTAACATGAATAAAAATCCATAATATAGCCATAATATTTTCTATTCCAATACTATCTATATTGAAATACACAATAGATAAATATCCATATCAATTTTCATTACTGATACAATTATTCTTCTTGTTTTCTATTTAAGATGGATAACATATACTATATTAGATCATAAAATTAGGAAGTTTGTATTATTATTAATACGTCATAACACAAAACATTATTTGAAAAATTTACACATAGCTAATTTCATATTCATTAGAATTGTCTTGTTGGGATGTTATTCAATACATATCCTCAAAGCCTATTATAGGGCTACATTCCATAATCTAAATTTTCCTAAATCTAGTTCCCATGTTTAATTCTAAACAATCTTTTATACTATTAGTAAAGACTCAACCCCGGAATCCTAGATCTTGTATGATATTTTATGAAATATTAAAAGATACATGATTAAAATCTCAAAGGGATCATCAGCTTAACATTTTTGGAATCTAAATAGTATACATTAAACCAATTTTACATTATTAAATTAAATAGAATAGAATAAATAAAAAAATGATAAACATCATACTTTAAAATTCATTCAAAGATCACTTCATCAACACATAGAGAATGATGAAATATATATGAGAACTCAAATCCCTAGTAAGGGATACGTATCATAGAAGATATTATTAATGAACAAGAATAATCAATAATAAAATGTAAATAAATAGGCACACATGTTATTAATCAATAACATGATTATAATGTGGAAGGGAAAAATATAATAAAATAATTCCATATAAATAAGAAGATGATATTAGAATATGCCCATGGATGTTCTAACTAATCGATTAATCACATAGACTAATAATAATAATGGAAATCATAATGTTGGATATTTGAACAATCAGGATATATCCCAAATATAGTTACTATCATGATCTATCCTCAATAATGTTTAAGTCTATGGGTTACAACCCATTTGATATGGATAGCCTATTCCTCTCATTAGACTATCGATACATCAATGAGCATGCATTGACTACTCAAAAAACCAGGAATTGCATTTCAAAATCAATCCTCATATATAGAATAATTTATTTAATTCCGAAATAATTTTCCTTATCATCAAATATCCATATAGAGTATGTGATATAAATTTTATATTATTTCCCCAGTTATTCAAATGATGTAATCGTCATATATAAAAATATTATACACCTTGGGTAATAAATATATCCATGATGTAAGAATATGGATATTTTAGAGAAATTTAATTTTGATTGAATTATTATAATAAATAAATTGATGGGTCATTATGTATAGTGTACAAAAGAAATTAAGCACCTAATTTTAAAATATTCCTCAAGGAAGAAAAATGGAGATAAAGCCCCTTACAAAGATGATATAGCTAATAAAATGAAATGATTATATGTAGATATTTTATATATACATAAAAGTTTTTAATATTTCATAATATAATCAAAATTTATTTAACATACAACCATAGCATGACATAATCCATTGAATATAAGTTTAACCTAATAAAAGAAAAATTATTTATAAAATCCCTTAGAACATTGTAATCAGTCAAATCATATGCCACATTAAATATTAAGTTATAAAGAAAATTAAATATAATTATAATAAATAAATTCATGATAGAAAATTATAATTTTCAATTATATATAGCCAAAAAAAGGTTAGGTTTATAACACAAAAAAATAGCACAATAATTTAAAACTAAGAAGAAGCCTCAAGGAAAGGGATGTCTTTTAGTTGAATGTGCATTACATCTTGCATAGCTGTATAAATAATTTTTATTAATTTATATAAAAATAATCATATTTATGATATCATATATGATCCTTTTATTTCATTTTATCACCCTCTTGTTATGAATATTTTGTTATTACCCTTGTATCTGCTGTTAACTACAAAATTTTTCTAGGCTTGTTTTGTCATGCATGTCCCGATTATTGTACACAGGATATTGTTCCGTCATATAATAAATGATATTAATATTATATATAACATATTAATTTATTATATTCATATTTTGAATCATTGTTTAATGGTGAAAATTTAAAATGAATCGCATCATGTTGTGAAGACAGTAAGCCCTATGTACACACGAGCGACGATATCATTCTCTTAATCGAGAAAGGGTGAGTATCTTGATTGTATATTAATTTTTATAAAATAAATATAAAATATAAAATATTATATATATCTATTATTTACATCATTCTAACCTATCCATGTGATGTGGTGATGAAAAAAATTACCACATCGTGGGGATGTTATGTTGTACGTAAACACATGTAGTAATGTTCTTTTTCATACGATTGATAAATGACATAATAATGTTTTACCATTATAATAATAAAATCATAGGATATTAATTAAATTTTAGTTAATAAATTATCATTTAAACTATACAAAAATTTGAATTATAAAAATAAATAAACATAAAGGATTTATCAAGGAGGATTGCATCATATTCTATGGAATTCCTTTATTACATCACTTATGGGAACTAGGGTACGTATTTTGGAAGGACCAAAACATAAAAAACTTATATAATTATTTTTATAAGACAATTTGACATGGTTGGGAAAATATATACTACTAAAATATGAGGTAACATGTGAGGGAGGATGATCTCTTTTATAATTGATATAAGGAGTACTTTTGGTAAGCCATTAAAACTTAAATGAACATAAATGAATTTTCAAATAATAATTGATAAAACTGATTTATCTCAAATATAAGATGTGAATAGGTTAAAATACTCACATAAAATATTTTTTAGTCATGTTTATGTTGCATTTTGACCCTTATATGTTGGTTTTAAAACTTATTTAATTCATTTAACTCATACCCTGACAACATGGAGTTTTACCATATTAGGTTTAATATAATTATTATAAATTTCCATAAGACCCATAAATGTATCATTGATGACATTATCATCATTATAAAAATATTTTTTCTAACCTAATATTTTTAGGAATTTTAAATAATTTAATAAATTATTATTTATTTTAAAATATCATTAATGTCAATTTTGAAACTATTCCTTAAATTGGATTTTTTAAAATCAATGAAAAAAAGATAACTTCTAAAAAAATATTCTGCCTCCAACATTACAAGGTTTTCAATAAAATTCTAGGATAACATTAATTATAAAATATTACATTTATTTTATGTTATTTAATATCATTTATTTTATATTTCCATTAATAAATTAATTTCTCCATCAGTGTTCTGAAAAATGTTAAGATAATTATTTAATCACTAAAAATAAATTTAAATAACAATAATGAAGTTAATTAAAAAATATTTCGAAATAATATTTATAGTTCAATATACCTTTATAATAACACTATAATAAAAATTTTATAGTTATTAAAAATATGAATTTTTTACCTTTGAGTTTTGTTTAAATAAAACATTATTAATATTAAAACCTAATCTAAATCGACATAAAATCTCATATAACCAATTTTAATTGATTATAAAAATATTTATTTATCTAATAAGATTTTGGAATGTCTAAGTGAAAATTTATTGTATATATAATTTTATTTGTAACCCACACTACCAAATTTATATTTTACTATAGCAAAAAAAATTCGAATGTTACTATTCATACCGGTCAAAAGGAAATTTGGAAAATATACTGAATTTAGAAAATAGGAATCACAATATGTAATTCATTTTTAAAAATTCAAAATACAGAAGTGGAATGTCATTACCCACCTTCTTCATGGTGTGGGAAGGGATAGAAAAGTGACCTGTCCTTCCTTCATCATGATATAAAAGAGATAATAACCCCTCAGTCCCACCTCTAGTTGGCCCTCGAAAGGTGACCAACCCTAAGGGCGTAAAAATCTCAAAAAATGGGATGCATTGACCTTTTTATAGTAACCAATATTGAGCGATAAAGTGTATCAACCCTAGAAAAATATCAATACCTATATATAAAAGAATCCAAAATAATTCCCACTTGCATGATTAAAGTTAAACTGCTTGAAATACATTGAAAAACTACAAAGTAAATATGAGAAGAACAAATCTATGTCGCGACAAAGAAACATTCCTAATGCATGAGATTTTAGGGTCCAACACGGTCCATGTAATCCCCATGGAAACTAAAATATAGTTATATATACGTAGGATGAGCATATAAGTATAATAAATAAGAAAATACAAGCTCCCTCGTGCACAAGTGGGAGAAGCATACTAATTCCCTGATGAAAAAAATTGAAGAACTTCAGAATCACCTAAATAGTTATACTATCCATCACTACCCCTACAATGAACACTCACAAAATAACCCAAGTCAAGTTAGGTAAATTAGTAAGAACATCTATGATATGGTTCCCCACACAACTTCTCAGTGGTTAACTGCTCATCTCCAACAGTTAATGTTCTGATGCTTCCACACACTTCAACAAGATCCACAACCAAAAACATCCCACACACACCTGCTCCACATACTACACACCACCTGCAAACTACTGGTCCACCACCGCATCAGATCATGCCCGCAAAAACATGGTCTAAAAAATTGAAACCTCATCCATAACACACATGGTAAATCACACTATTCCCGCACACACCTGATCCACACAACCACAACACAACCTACCTGAATAGTCATGGGATACCAATTCCCAAAAACAAGAGCAGATAAGAGCCAATAAAAAAACATCGATCCTCCCATGGGGTTGTTGTAAATGGACACCCTCCCCCCTAACATTGTGGGTGTTCAATATAAAGTTATCAAAACAAGTGGGCTGCGTATAGAAACCACAATGTACTATATGTACATACAGATACCAAACACTCATCCCAACCTATGGGTTTTCAAAACAACAAAGCATCCGACACAAAACGTCCCCTGATGCCACCTATAATGAATAACCACATAGCCATCCATAGACTTAATTCATAAACCCTTCAAATTCATTTAGAACCCCAAAATTATTTATTTTATTCCTACCCTCGAAACAACCAAACACAACACACATTATGAGTCCTTGGAAACCATAACAACCACTGCCAAAGCCACCCAAAGAGAGAACAACCAGGGTAGAATAATCCACTCTAACCGCAATTCCTGACATATCAATGTCTAGAAACTGTGGGTGAAATTCCCATGAGAGGTAACAACATCATTTTTCAAAATTACCCCTCCAAACCCATCTTTGGCATCCCCCTGTATGAAAAGTGCCACATCCATCGAAACATAAAAACATAACCAGATTACAGTAAAACATCAAAAAAAGATCATCTATTGCACAATAAATTACATCTCAAACCAATATTCCATTAGACCACACATACCAACATATATGAAAATCCCATAGCAACCCTCCCCAAATAAGTATCCCCACATCAGAAACATACCACACCATACCCAGAGAGACAACCCCCTTGTCCACCCCTTCACCCACAACCATGATTCCATCCACAGCACCACCGAATTCATAGAAAGCAATAAAACTGAATAGAACCATACAAAAAACTCATACACACCTATGAAATAGAGTGTATTCTGATTTTTCCCACACATTAATTTAATTTCACTTTCATAACTCGGGGGTGATCATAGTAAAATTTTAAACCGATGGTATCTATATATTTCATTCGGTGTACGTGATTAACTAGATTCGCATATCTTTATCCATTCAATAGAGGACAAAAAAAGAATAATTTTTCACGTGTGTGCAATAAAATACCATCTATGGATATGATTTTAAGAATGATATAACCCATAAAATTCAAAACATTGATTAAAAATAACATCTAAAACATGTATCATCAACATCATCATTCTAGCCCCTCATTTTTTTACTAATTTTCCCTAAATTGTAATTTTTGTAGCCCTGATCTCTTCTATGTAAACCTTACTTGAATATTTTTATGGTTATAATATGTAAGTATTAGAGTTTGGAGAGTTGGGAGAACATTGGAATAGTTTGTGGGGCTAAGGGAATGTCGTACATGTGGCACATGGTTTTCCGAACTGTGCAGCCAAACCATGTGTAGGGGTCCTCTTGAGGCAGTAACTCTAGCATGGTTTGAATACGGTTTTAGAGACTATTCAAGGGGAGGACGTTTGTGTAAGGGCTACCACCTAGTTAATGCCCGGTTTTCCTAACCGTATAGTCAAACCAGGCGTGCAGTAAGAATGAGATCCTTAAAAATAAGATCTCACTTGTTTTTTCTATAACTCCTTCATTTTTACCCAATCCAGACCTATCATGGGATTTTCCATCTCCAAAATCTAAATAAGGTTCTCCCATTGGACATAAGGTGATTTGAAGGATTCCCTTTTTGAATCGAAGACATATTTTTGAGGTATGTAATCGTTCTTCTTCATTATTGATCAATTTATTAGATCTAATTAGATCATCATTTTCTATTCTTTTAGTTTCATAGATCTATGATCATTATGGGAATATATAGGTTAGTGGATTCTAAATATGATGATATTTGGTATTAATATTTCTACGAGAATTGATCTAAGGCTGGTTCTTGGAGAATCGACTCGGTTATCTTTTTTATTCATTTTTCATTGGGGGATTTTGTCAAAACCCTTGAGGTATGAGGCTTCTTTCTCAACTACACATAGTATAAATGATTGGAATACTTTAAAATTTAATGTTATGTGTTGAATTGATTGTATTTTTTATATCAATTGTTGGAAACATTTTTGAGTGATGGTTGGGAAATATGGAAAACTAGGTGTTTGAGTAAAGTGCTTTTGATCTTGGTTTTAAAATATTGATTTTAAAAAGGTAATTTTTCTAGATTGTTGGAACATTAATTGGATTGGATTTTTTCAATAAAAGGGAAGTTTTTATTGGAATGAAATGTTGCTTTCAAATTGGTGGTACTTTGGTTTTCCATTAAAGTTCAGTTTCATTAGATTAGATTCTTTTAGAAATTGTAATATTTGTCATAAATGGTTTTGGTGTTAGTTCATTCATAAATAACCCTTTGATTAGGGTTCATTACCATTGGGGTAAAAGTTACATGACCCTATATTAGGAGCATGTTTCATTGGTTCACATGTTAATTGGATGAGAGGCCGCTCATGAGTATGGAACTATCAAACGAAGCATGCATGTTGGGTTTGTTGCGAACTATGGAACTTGTATATATGATGATAAGTAGACTTGGTTTTAATGATTTGATTATTTATTTTATAGAAAAATAACATTCTGTAAATTGGTTTCTTTTTGTTTTGTTTTCACTGGGTTACTAAGGGTTTTTGGAACCTATTTATATTTGGATATAAAGTATTTTTCTAAATTGATTTGTATAAACTATTTTACATAAATGTGGAAAGGATTTCTGTTCTAGTAGCGTGTCTATGTAAGTCATTGGTGAAACCCTACTGAATTTTACATTCATCCCTACAATAGAACGTTGGTGATTTTGAAGATGATATCTTTGAGGAAAAGGGGAAAAGATAACTTTTCCCTTTTGTTTAGTACTGCATCGTTATATTTGGGCCATATGGTGTTTGTGGAGATTGGATATTTTGGTGCATGTAGTCTTTTAGCCTCTTTAGATTATTCAGTTTTTTATCTTCTTTTTACATTGATATTGGTTTGGTCATCCACTATTTCACATGGTGATATGGTTTTTAAAACATAAGGTTGTTTAGTTCACTTTCTTTTGTTCATGTATCATTTAGCAAATGCTTTGGTTTTGGTCTGTTGGTTTATTAGTTTCATTCCTAAATGGTAAATATTCCCCCACTTTTTTTTGAAACCTATCGGCATTTATTTCCATCCTTTGGAATTTGGGGGATGTCTCTAAAGGTGATGTAATGACTTGTGGTTCTCTCAATCAAATGAGAATGAGCGGGTCATTCCATATGGTATTTGTCTGGTTATTTCACTTTGGTAAAAATTTTATTTGATTGATCGGTCCTTGCCCAAAAAGTAGTCATCAATGTTCTTGTTCTACGAGTTGAAATTTATTATTTTCTATCCTTTGGGATGAAATCTTATACAAGTGTTGGATTTTTAGAACATTAAATGTATATCATAAAAGGATGTAGCAAACCTTTTTTTGTTGAACATCATGTTAATAGGGATTTGGGTACTAAAGTGTTTGGAGACACTTCTAGGATCTTGGAATCACATTGTCATGGGTTTAGCCAATGAGATGAGCATGACATGCATTGTAGATGAATCAATTCCCACTAGAATTTAATATTTCATTTGGAGTAATGATTTATGATTTTTTTTAAAAGTGTAAACTTTTGAAAAATGAATAATTTGTTTTCAAATGAATAATTTTGAAAAGAGGATAGTTGGTTTATTTTAAAAGTGGTTTGGTTTTCAAAAGCTTGAATGATTGTTTAAAAAATGGTTGAAATAAAAAAATGGGTTCTTGGAAAAAAAATGTTGTGATAGTTGATGTGATAGAATATGAAATGCTAATCCATCATTTTTTAGAGAGTGACATTAATGGAGTTTCTTGGTGGTTTAGAAAATGGAACTTGGTTGGAATCTTTGAAACTGACCTGTTGAATCTATAGAGAACGTGGTTTCACCTGAACCATGGTTGAATCAGGAGATAGTTTAGTGTATTGTACTATATTTTCATGTAGTTTATATGGGGAACTAGAGGAATGGCCCATGGAATGTGAATCATAGCATCCAGTTCATGAAGCATAATCCACCAAACATCCAGGGTGATTATGAACCCGAGAAGGTGGAGGTTTGGCTATGTTGGATGAATGATATCTTAAACTTCGTTAGCACACCGTTAGAGCTAAAGTTCATGGTGGAGACGTACATGTTCGAGGAAATTGTTGGATAGTGGTGGGATTTACCAGTTCCAGCTAAATTTGATGAAGGCCTTACATGGGAGGACATTGAGTAATTGTTCAACAAAAAATTATATCCTAACACGATCAAGATCCAAAAAATGATGGACTTATTCTTTCTAAAACAAGATAGCCTCTATATCATAGAGTAATAATATAAATTAATTAATTAAGCCTATCATGCACTAGATATTGTGGAAATTTCGTCTTTGAAGGCACCCATCTTCGAATTGGGGCTACGGCAGGAGATTCGATTTAATATTGTTGGGCTCTATATTACGAATTATATAGAGATGGTGAACATAGAGACTGTGTCTGAATGTGATATCTCCAGATCTATGGTAAGAGGTATTATTATACCCATAAAGAATGGTGGGAACACATCCACAAGGAACAAGTGTAAAGGGTCACCTATGTTTGAGGTGGAAGTGGGAATCAGAACTAGACAGATGGATCAGTGAACCTTCCCCCATAACCCCAGAGAATGGAATGTTTCTTTTAATGTGGATCTCTTGACCAAATAATGTGAGAGTGTACGACACTAGCTAGAACATGTCTTAATTTCCGGAATATGTGGAATATTTGGTGCTACTATCGCAGTGCTCCATGGTTAGGTGCACAAGATACTTATCAAGCATCACAAGCATCATATTCTTCGAGAGGGTGTGGACAACAGAATCAGTATTGTTAGTAGAGAAGAGTGGGACACGATGATTCTAGAAATACAATGAATCCAAAAAATGGGAAATATTCGTAAGGAAACTAGGAGAACAGTGGAACACCAACAAAATTGTATTTAGCTAAGTATATTATTATCGATGACCAGGCTGGACCATCTACGGTAAGAGGTATGATTATTTTGAATTGTACCCTTTTTCAAGTGATCTTTCATACTGGTGGATCACATTCTTTCATTTCATATCATAATGTTGATTTTATATGTTTAATGTTTGAAATGAGGCTTTTTTATTTCAAAACTAAAAACTCTTTTTAGTGAAATATCATGTAATGCCTTTGCGTGTAGAGCATGTACTATAATTGTTGACAGAGCTAAGATAAAATTTCATTTCTCAATATTTGACATGGATGTATATGATGAAATCTTGGGTACGGATTGGTTGAAAATGTTTAAGGCTCACATCGACTTTTATAGAAGAACCTTTAATTTCACAACTAAGAATGGCATCGAGTATCTCTTCAGAGGAGATACGATAGTAATAAATTGTGAAAACAAGTTGTTTTCACCAAAAATGGGAATAATCTCTTTCCAATTGGAAGTGATGAATGTGAAATAAATAGACGATATCGAGGTAAATATCTTTCCTTCAGTTGGGAACAATTTCCAGATGTATTCCCTGAGAACTTCTAAGGGTTACCACCTAGATGGGATGTGGATTTTATGATTGATCTCCTTTTGGGGACTAGTCCTATTTCCCTTCTTTCAAATATGATGGAACCAACAGAGTTAGGGGAATTTAATGAGCAATTTGAGGATCTGGAAAGAATGGTTTTCATTGGACCAAGTATGTCTCGGTGGGCAGTACCAGTTTTTTTTTGTGATGAAGGAAAATTGAAATCTTCGACTGTGTGTTGATTATCATAGGCTTTACCAAGTTATGATAATGAATAGATATGTACCTCCATGCATTGATGATCTGTTTGATAAATTATGTAGATCTCAGTGGTTCTCCAAATTTGACTTGTGAGTAGGATATGATTAAGTTCATTTTCGGTAGAAAGATATTTCAATTGTAGCATTCAGAAGAAGATATGGCCACTATTGATATGTAGTCATTCATTTCGGTCTAATAAATTCACTAGCAGTCTTCATGGATTTGATAAATTATATATATCATCATATTCTTGATTAATTTGTTGTGTTGTTGGTGGACAACATCTCGGTGTATTAAAAAACAAGGTATGACCATGAGGAGAACCCGAAAATAGTTTTAAAAAACGTGAAAGATTATTGTTTGTATTCCAAATTATCATAATGTGATTTTTGGAAATAGGATTTACATTTTCTTGGCCATGTAATTTCTAAAAAAGAATTTATGTTGATCCTAAAATGATAGAAGCTGTTATCATGTGGCAACCACCGAATAATATCATCAAGATATGACATTTACTTGGTCTATCTAGTTACTAATAATTCATTGTTTGTGATATCGCATGACTCGCTTCACCAATTAATGCTCTGACAAAGAATAATGATCCATTCCAATGGATGGAGGGATTCCAAAAATAATTCTAGGAACTTAAACTTTGTCTTACATCATAAATTAACTTGATCTTTCCAGAATTAGGACAATGGATTGTGGTGTGTTATGGTTCTTCAGGATCAGGGTTCTGATGTGTCCTCATTCAAGGATATCATTTGCTTTCTTATGGTTCAAGGCAGTTGAGGGTGCATGGGAATAATTTCCCAAAAAAAAATTTGAGTTTATCTACAGTCATCCATGCTTTAAAAACATGGATACATTATATATTTGGTGTGAAATTTACTGTTTTCAAATAACCAGAAAGCATGAAACACATTTTCACAAAGCAAGATATGATTGTGAGGAAAATTAGAAGGATGGTATATCTCCAAATGTTTTAATTTAAACTAATGTATACACTAAGTAAAGGTAATTCAGTGGCAGAAGAATTGATAAAAAATTCATATGATCATTTAGAAAATGGATCTTCATATGAATGTATGTTGATGTCAGTCCTAGACGATGTGCATGTAGAATGTGAGGACTTAGGTGATATTGCATTTTTTTCCTGCTATGCTTATTCCAAATTTGGTAAATATGGTCATAAGGGCACAAAAATATGATTCTGAATGTCTGGTTATGAGTTCAAAAATCAATGGTGGGGAGACCATTGAAGGCTGAAAACTTGATGGGAGTTATGTTTTGTGTTCTAGAGATCGGATTGTTGTACCTTTGGCTGGTCTGGAATAACTCCTTCATGATTACCACAATTTAAGATGGGATATAAATATTGTTACATAGAAGATGTATAAGGCATTGAAGGAATAGTATTTGTGGAATGACATAAAAAAGTAGGTGTCTGAGTTCGCCTTGTGGTGCTTAAATTTTCATCAGATTAAAGAAGAGCATTAGATGTAATTGGAAATGTTGCAGTTTTTACCAATCCCAATGTGTAAATGAGATAAGATAGTAATGTATTTTGTTACAGGTCTTCCATTAATTGTCTGGAAACATGATTTCATTTGAGTGATAGTTTATTATCTTACCAATTTGGCCCATATCATTCCACATTGTAAAACTCAAACAGTGTATGATCTATCAAAAATATAATCTATGAATTTGTAAAGAGGCATGGCATCCCAGTTTCAATCAACTAAAACAGAGATCTGAGGTTGACATCTCATTTCTAAAAATACTTAAAACCATCAATTTGGAATCAGTTGACAATGATCATAGTTTCTCATCCACAGATGGATGGCAAATCCGAGCGGACAATATAAATTATAGAAGACATGTTGTAGTCTTGTGTAATATATTTTTGTGGCTCATGAGAGGATAACATACCCATAATAGATTTCTCATAAAATAATTGCTATCAGACCATGAAATACATGGATCTGTTTAAAGCACTATATTGGCATCCTTTTCATTCTCTACTATGTTCGGTGGAAACTGGGGTAACAACACTAGTTAGGTAGAGCCTTGTATAAGAAACAACTGAGAATATCCAATTGATGATAAAGAGGATGGACCCAGCTCAAAGTCTTCTGAAATCGTATATAGATCACCATTGATGACTGTTGTCATTCGTTTTGTGTGATCATGTCATCTTAAAGATATATTCAGGGCATGTAAATCTTTGTTTTGGGTTGCAAGTTGAGATACCGCCTAGATAAATTGGCCGTTTCGTGATACAAGAATGGATTGGAGAGGTGGAATATCGGTTGGCATTACCAACATAGTTCATTTTATTTCATAATGTCTTCCATGTATCTTAGTTTAAAGAGTATCATCATGATCCTAACCATGTGATTAGATGGGATCAAATTGACCTAGAGCCAGATGATTTTTTGATACATATCCTAGTGTGGATTGGGGATATGAAAGAGAAATTCATGCGTGAAAAAAATCATCGGTCTAGTGTAGATTTTATGGCAGCATGGTTAGATTCAGGAAGAGACTTGGGAACTTAAGAAGGAGATGAATGAGAAATAGTCATAACTCTATTAGATTGGTGAGGGTGTTTTACTTTCTAAAGACGGAAACTCCCATGGTGTGGGAATATAGTAACCCTGTTTCTAGTATTTAATGCTTAATTGAGGATTTTTATGGTTATAAAGTGTAAGGGTGATAGTTGGGAGAGTTGAATGAACATTGGAATTGTTTGTGGGGTTATGGGAAGGTTGCACAGGTGGAAAATGGTTAGCATAACTCTGCATCCAAGCCATGTGTAGGAGTCTTCTTATGTCAGTAGCTCTATCACGGTTGGAGTACAGTTTTAGCATGGTAATTCGAAGCCTGATTCTTGAGGTATGTGATCGTTCTTCTTCGTTCAAGATCGATTTCGTAGATCAATATAGATCTAATAATCCTCTTCTCTTGGTTTCTTAGTTCTAGAAGCATTATATGTAGATCTAGGTGTTTTTATGAAAAATATTATGAGATTTTTTATTGATCATTCTAAGAGAATATATCTATGGCTGGTTCTTGGAGAATCATCCTAGTTGTCTTGTGTGTTCTTCGTTCGTTGGGGGTTATTGTCAAAACCTTCAAGGTTGGAAGAATTGTAGAGACCATAAGCTTGACGTGCATATACATTATATTACTTTTTCGGAATACATAGTACATAACAAAAACACACACACAAGGACCGTAATAGTTTAGTGTCTTTGGAAACTCAGAATATAATCTTCTAATCGTGGTGAAAGATCATCAACATCTCTCATAAAGATCTTCTTTTTTTAAACATAAATACTTTCTTTATATCCTTGGGAAAAGAAAACATAAAATGGTGAGATAAAATGCTCAGTAAGGGTAAACAAAAGAAATATCAATCACGTCATATTCATAAGAACATCTCTTTTGGAAATCTTAACCTGCAAAAGAGATCATAACATCATAACATGGGATAAATCATAGTAGTGAAATCTAATCCCAATAATCATAACTTAAAACATGATACTTTGTGTCATACACACATAATCATAGAGAATAATTTCTTATTAGTCAAGACTCATTGCCAAGACTATCTTAGTGGACAAAGTCCCTTTCTGAACCGAGTGCACTCCTCGTTTCAATCCTGTTTCACTGAACCAGTATAACCTACCGTTCCAGTCATGTCTATCTCATGAGATTTAAAATCTTTACCCAATGCATTGGAGAGTGATATAGGTCCCACCCATCTCATAATGATACCATTCTTATGTGTTCCACAAAATCATACATCATTGCATAACCCATGTAATAAAAATGGGAATCTTAAACATCATGACATCATAAAACAATTCATATAAGATAAAGGAATTCATAAAAATATTTTCATCACAACATAATCAAGTAAATGTAATAATAGGGATAGAAACATAACCCTATATTATCTTAGATGGAAAATAATTTTGATAAAACACTTGAACTCCATTCTTGAGGAAAATATCTTTTCTACTTAAAAAACACTTTTCCTTTCTTTACATGTCATACAATCTTAAAATAAAAGAAGTTGATTAAAAATAAACATGAAAACTTGTAAAGGAATATTCTTGGAAATAATGTTATAAAAATCCATTCATGCCGTATAAGTTAAAAAAACATTTTTCATACTTTTGTCGGAAAAGTCAAAAAGTACCTCGTACGAAAAACGACAAAAGATTCCTTTCATATCCTTTACTAAAAACTCACCGAAGGGTAAAACTGGATTTAAACAATTGATGGTTGATGGAAATAGTATTATATATTGAGGAAAAATGGATGTGGATGATAAAATACACCCCAGTAAATTCCAAAGTATAAACAATCTCTGATAAAAATGAGATTGTGATATTTCCCTTACCTAAGGTCCGATTTGCATTGTAAGTGTCCAAAACTCATGTATAATGATTTAAATAATGTTATTGACTTATTCCAGAATCATATGTATTGTTATGATATCATATATTGACATATTCTTAGCTTATTATTTGTAAAATTTCATTACTACTTGTTATTCAGGTGTTTATTACTTTTTTGTTCTTATGCGTGTTTATCGAATAAATTCTTATTCTTCTCTTTAGGTTATAGATAACTCATTTACAGAATGGTATTATTGTAATATATATAATATTAATTCATTTAATTCATTTATATAATCATTATGCAATGAAGATCTTGTAGAACGAATCACATCACATCGTGGAGACGGTATTCCGTACGTACGCACAAGCGATGATATCATTACCATGATCATGGAATTTTATTTGAGTGTATGTATACTATTTAAGAATCAATATCAATTTTTAATAGTTATATATAGCCATTATTTTCAACATTATACCCATCCAAGTAAGGTGGTGGTGGAAAATAGATTACACCACGGCGTGGAGACGGTATTCCGTACGTACGCACGCGCGGTGATTTCTTTTTCCGTAGGATGGATAGATGGTGAAATAGGGTTGTTTCATACATATAATAAAATATAAGTATATTAGTGATACTGATTTTATTAATTCATAATGAAACTACTAAATAAGAAGAAGTGGAAGAAGAAATAAAGATGAAATAATTGGTAAAAGACATTACCTCTTCTTTGAAGTGCTTCTTTGAGACCTCCTTTTAGGGTACTAAAATAGGTCTTTGAAGAAGACCGGATACTCTAGGATTTTTCTATGGAAGTGTAGAGGAGAAAGTTTCAGCGGTTGGCCGAGCATGAAGTCTCAAAGTGGTGTGAGGAAAAGGGAGGAGGAGGTTCCCTTTTATAAGAGAGGAGAGGGGTACCTTTGGAATTACTAAAACTATTATTTTATTAGATAGTCAAATTAGGTTTTTAATAGCTCCAAATTGTTATATTTCTAAGATAAGGTGGGTAGGGGTCTAAATACTCTCATCCAATAGAATTTATACAAGTTTAGGTATCAATTTTAACTTTATCATTTAGATTTAACTTTAAGTTAGATACTTTAACTTTCACCGTGTCTTCTTGTTTTCTTACATTATAAGGTTAATAAACTTACTAAACAACCAAAAGAACCCCAAGTTGTTTATTATTAATATATATAACCTTATATAACTCATTTGGCCGAACCTTAGATTTTTAGGAATAAAATAACAATTACTAATATAATATTTGGTTTAAAAACTACTTTATGTCAATTTTGACACTATTTAGTAATTTATTTTTTTGGAAATCATAACAGAACGATTAGTTCTAAAAAAAATTAATTAAATCAATAGTAACATGTCCTATTAACCTATAAAATTAGTGTAATTCATAAAAAGTCTCAAATTACATTTATTTGGGTATTTATAACATCAATTAAGTCAATATTTCATTAATAAGACAATTTCTGCATCATCGTTGTGTCATAATAAATGATAATTATTTAATCCTTAAAAATTATAAATAAATTTCTATGATGTAGATAATTTTATTATCTATCTAGAGACTATTCATGTTCTAATTTTCATGAAGTGTATCACTAAAGTAAAATTATTATACTTATAAGATTTAAAAAAGTGACATGTTGTCACATTCTTTGGTTTTAATAATAATTAAATTATTTTCATGGAAAAAAGTCCATTAAATAAATCTATTCCGACCCTTAGGTGATATGGGTCTACTTTTAGTCATACAATAGGATTTTTACATGTGTTAGGGTAATTTTTCTAATATTATATTTACCCTTAATTACCCGATTTACCATTAACTATGGTAAATAATATTTACCGTAGTTACTATTCATAATTCCCAAAAATAAAAATTAGCTTATTAACATAATTTGGATCCACTGATTCCAAATATGGAATCCATTTTTCCAAATTCAATACACAAAAGTTTCATAAATTAAAATAAAATTAATCTCGTTGTCGAAAGAAAACAGGTTTTTCTTTAAAACATTGCAAAAGATTGAATTGATTTATCCTACGAATTCAAGATAGAATCAATGCTAATGACATAAATTATATTAAATGGTAAAAATATATTCTATTTATACTTTAAAACTATTAAATATTATAATTTAACCATATAAATTATTGCGATGAAAAAAGTTGTTTTTAATTAAAATATAGCGTGTTTTTACTATCCATCAAAATATGAAAGTTACCAAAATGATAGGAAAATTTATCCAAAGTAAATTTTTATTTCATGATTCCAAATAAGAATTTTATTTTGTCAAATTGAACTTATAAACATGTCAAAAACTAGATTCAAAGTGGGTGCGCCATCAAAAGGTGGCAAAACTGCATTTTTTGAAAAATACTTATTTTACCCGAAAAATTTATTTTGTTCTTATACCATGTTTTAAAAAATGTGCATGATGAATAATAATGTTATAAGAGTCAAAATTTATTTAATACTATTCATAACGGCTAGTTCATAATAATATTATAATAATATATCATTGTTTAGTAAAACCCGGTATTGCGTACGACACACGCTATCGAGGAAGGTCGCGATTGTGTGTAACGCTAGCCAAGTCAGGGTTGCGTGCTGTGCAAGAATCCTTCATTGTTTCGTATAACATAATCCAACCATATTTCATTTATACATTGTATATATATATATATACTCAATGTTGCGTAGAATAACTATTATCAAAATTGTGTGTAACATGATCCAAGAATAATGTTGCGTATACTTCAAGCTAATACGGTGTTGCGTATAGCGCAAGGTAATCTTGGTGTATCATACAACACAAAACATTAATGAAATTAAAAGAATATTTTTCATAAAATTTCAGGGTGTTAAATTCTAACCGCCTTAAAATGAATTTCGCCCTCAAAATTCGTCGGAGTTATAAATGGTTTACTAATCGAAAGTTTCTTTAATAGAAACCCACATAATAAAAAGGAATACCAAAACCAATCTTTAAAAACAAATGTATGAAACATAACGGTTACCCAAATAAACTAATCACTGGGTTTCCACATAGTTGAAAATTTGGATATGGAAGAGAAATCTAACCATCAAGTTCTGATGGAGAGTGGTAGAGAACATGGCTATGGAAAAGCCAGCAATCACAAAGACATAAATTTGTGACGATTTATGGTACCATCTGATTCATTAGATATAAGAGCACTAGGACAACATTTTTGGTTTTCAAGTTCATTCCCCTAAAGTTGATGAAATTGGAATTAGAAGAAATACTTTCGTGATTTTGGTATAGTCTCACCGTTTTTTGTTCTTTGGACAATTTCCACTTCATCTCTTAAAGAAATGAAGTTGAATTTGTCATTCGTGATGTGTTAGCAGATCATGTGATAGAATGATGGGTCATTTCATCTGTCTCAAACAAAAGGTTAGAAAAGTTATCAAAAAATACATAAGTCTATCTATAGTGAGATGAATCATATATGGTTCCTAAAATGAACTTATACTTCATATATCACACCGCTTAATAAAATAAAACTAGTTTCTACTAACCAATGACTTCTTGTAGGCCAGTGGTAGGCGATAAAGGCCAGTCACACTTCGGTTGTCGGTTCGATTCCCACAGCCTTGTCCAACGTGATGGGTTGTCGCCCGTCCTGTAGGTTGTCCTTTTTCTAAAGCTATATTACTATAACATCCCATCAACAATATTAAAAGGTATTATCCTTAAACAATACTAACTTATGTCCAACATAATCCATTCCAATCTTTAGGCTTATCTAAAATACTTCAGTCCAAGATCATAGTATAAAGAAAATGATCACGTGAATGCCATCATTTATCCCCCATATATCATAAGATATATCTTGTTGGTCAAATTAAAAATATGTTAACACCTTAATCTTGTATTCTCTTGAAGAATGAATATCCATTGAACCTTAGTGAAAACATAAATGCAGTTAAAAGTTATCACTTTCCACATACCAAAATCCTCAAAATTCTATATCCTCAAACCATGATATCACTTAGACCATATATCAATCATGAGCTCATGAATACTATCAAACATATTAGATTCTCTTTATCCCTTCATTATATTAATATCATCTACTTTCCAAAAATATTTAAATCACTTTTCATGGATACCGATTCCATAAAATTATTGAAAACCACAATAGACCAAAACATAAATATTCCAATATTCCACAATACTATATACAACATTATTCTGGAATCCCATTACATAAACACTTAATCATTCCACCACATCATTTTCATATTCAACATCGCCAATGGTGATCGCATGTGACTTCCCTTTGTCCTTTGCCTTATGTGGTTGCTCATGTCGATCATCACTAACACTTGGATTAGGGCATTTATTATCATAATGCCCGATTTCCTTGCACATGAATCATTGAAGTGTTGGTGGTGCGTTCTCTGCAGTCTTTTCTTTATTCACATCATTAGAAACCCTTTTTCCATAACTTTGACACTCAGCTACTCGATGACCTTCTTTTCCACACTTAAAATATTTTCTAGTCCCTTTAATAAAATCTCCACCATGCTTCGTTCCACACATTGAGCAAAAGGTAACATTCATCTTCTTTTCACCATTATTCTGAGATTTCTCCTTGAACTCCATCTTTTGTTTCTTGCCAAAACTATGAGATGGATATGTAACACCAACTTCAATTTCTACCTTGATATCACAACGCACAATTTCTTCATACCTATTGAAGTCTCTTATAGCTAATTCCCTTTGAATATTTGGTTTTACACCACAGAAGAATCGATCAACTTTACTTTCAGGTTGGATGATAAATCCAGACGCATACCTTGCAAGCCTTGTAAAATTTACTTCGTATAAACCAACATAGGAATCATCCTTTTGCATTAGTTCAAGAAACTCCTTCTCTATCTTTGTTTGAAGAATACGAGGGAAGTACTTATTCAAAAATAGGCTCTTGAACTCGTCCCATTCCATGGACTCAATTTCATCTCCTTGCCTCGTATTTTTGATAAGATTCCACCATTGATCAGCTTCACCTTCCAAACGATATACTGATAAGATGAATTTATCATGTTCAGAACATTGAAGAACTGAAAATATCTTTTCCGTGGTACTGATCCATAGTTCAGCAACAAGTGGATCAGAAGACCCACTAAAAGAAGGTGGACGTTGCCTCATGAAGAACTCAACAGAATGTTGTTCCCTTTTCATCTCATTTGGAAGTCCAGAATGATTCATAGCTTGTGTAAGTATTTCAATAAGATTTTTCACTCCATATCCCATAACATTTGTTTGTTCAGGAGGACAATCATTGCATTGTCCATTACATTGATCAACACGGTTCCTTTGGGTTCCAGCCATCGTCTAAAACCCAAAAAGAATTGTGTGAGAGGAAAAAATCATGCTAGGGAAAACAACATAATAAAGGGGGAGTACCTTCAATATCTAACAACTTAGGTTTAATTATATGATCGTTAGCGTAATTCTAGTACTATAACCTTTACATATACTTAACCTTAGGGACATCCCTAGACATACCTTAGAAATATCTCTAGGGATCTCACTAAAGTTCTCGTATCCTAGTTTCCAAAGGTTATCTAAACCTTTTCTCTGATGACAACTCTAGAGACCCTAATCTTGACATGCATAGACATTACATTACTTTTGCGGAATACTTAGTACATAACAAAAACACACACACAAGGACCATAATAGTTTAGTGTCTTTGAAAAATTATAATATAATCTTCTAATCGTGGTGAAAGATCTTCAAAATCTCCCATAAAGATCTTTTTTTAAACCTAAATACTTTCTTTATATACTAGGGAAAAGAAAACATAAAATGGTGAGCTCAAATTCTAATTAAGGTTAAACAAAAGAAATATCAATCACGTCATATTCATAAGAACATATCTTTTGGAAATCACAACCTACAAAAGAAATCATAACTTCATAACATGGGATAAATCATAGTAGTTAAATGTAATCACAATAATCATAACATAAAATATGAAACTTTTTTTCAAACACACATAATCATAGAGAATAATTTCTTATTAGTCAAGACTCATTTCCAAGACTATCTTAGTGGACAAAGTCCCTTTCTGAACCGAGTTCACTCCTCGTTTCAGTCCTGTTTCACTGAACCGGTATAACCTACCGTTCTAGCCATGTCTATCTCATGAGATATAAAATTTTTACCCAATGCATTGGAGGGAGATATAGGTCCCACCCATCTCATAATTATACCATTCTTATGTGTTCCACAAAATCATAAATCATATATCATTGCATAACCCATGTAATAAAAATGGGAATCTTAAAAATCATGACATCATAAAACAATTAATATAAGAATAAAAAATTCATAAAAATATTTCCATCACAACACAATTAAGTAAATGAAATAATAGGGATAGAAACAGAACCATATATTATCTTAGATGGAAAATAATTTTGATAAAACACTTGAACTCCATTCTAGAGGAAAAAATCTTTTCTACTTCAAAAACAATTTTCCTTTCTTAACATGTCATACAATCTTAAACTAAAATAAGTTGATTAAAAATAAATTTTAATACTTTTAAAAGAATATTCTTGGAATTAATGTTTTAAAAATCCATTCATGCCATATAAGTTAAAAAAACATTTTTCATACTTTTGTCGGAAAAGTCAAAAAGTACCTCGTACGAAAAACGACAGAAGATTCCTTTCATATCCTTTACTAAAAACTCACTGAAGGGTAAAATTGGATTTAAAAAATTGTAGGTGGATGGAAATAATATTACATATTGAGGAAACATGGATGTGGATGATAAAATACACCCTAGTAAATACCAAAGTATAAATAATCTCTGATAAAAATGAGATTGTGGTATTTCCCTTACCTTAGGTCCGATTTGCTTCGTAAGTGTCCAAAACTCCGGTATAATAATTTAAATAATGTTATTGACTTATTCCAGAATCATAATTATTGTTAGGATATCATATATGGTTATATTATTAGCTTATTATTAGTAATATTTCATTACTACTTGTTATTCGGGTGTTTATTACTTTTTTGTTCTTATGCGTGTTTGTCGAATAAATTCTTATTCTTCTCTTTAGGTTATAGATACCTCATTTACAGAATGTTATTATTGTAATATATATCGTATTCATTCATTCAATTCATTTATATAATCATTATGCGATGAAGATCATGTAGAATGAATTGCATCACATCATGGAGACGGTATTCTGTACGTACGCACGAGCGATGATATCGTTCCCATGATCATGGAATTGTATTGGAGTGTATGTATACTATTTCAGAATCAATATCACTTTTTAATTCTCATATATAGTTATTATTTACACAATTATACCCATCCAATTAAGGTAGTGGTGGAAAATAGATTACACCACGGCGTGAAGACGGTATTCTATACGTACGCACGTGCGGTGATTTCTTTTTTCCATAGGATGGATGGATGGTGAAATAGGGTCGTTTCATAATTATAATAACATATCAGTATACAAGTGATACTGATGTTATTACTTCATAATGAAACAAATAAAGAAGAAGAAGTGGAATAAGAAATAAAGATGAATGAATCGGTAATGGACATTACCTCTACTTTGAAGTGCTTCTTTGAGACCTCCTTTTAGGGTACTGAAATAGGTCTTTGAAGAAGACCAGAACCACTAGGATGTTTCTAGGGAAGAGGAGAGGAGAAATGTTCAGTGGTTGGCAGAGCTTGAAGGCTCAATGTGGTGTGAGGAAGAGGGAGGAGGAGGTGCCCTTTTATAATGGAGGAGAGGGGTACATTTGGAATAACAAAAACTATTATTTTATTATATAGTCAAATTCGGTTTTTAATAGATCCAAATTGATATATTTCGAAGATAAGGTGGGTAGGGGTCGAAATCCTATCATCTAATAGAATTTAGACAAGTTTAGGTATCAATTTTAACCTTATCATTTAGATTTAACTTTAAGTTTGATAATTTAACTTTCACCGTTTCTTCTTGTTTTCTTACACTATATGGTTAATAAACTTACTATAAGAAGACAAAAGAACCCCAAGTTGTTTATTAATAATATATATAACCTTATCTAAGTCATCTGGCCGAACCTTAGATTTTTAGGAATAACATAACAATTAATAATATAATATTGGTTTTAAAAACTATTTTATGTCAATTTTGACACTATTTAGTAATTGATTTTTGTGAAAATCATAACAGAATGATTAGTTCAAAAAAAGATAATTAAATAAATACTAACATGTCATATTAACCTAGGAAATTAGTGTTATTCATAAAATGTCTCAAATTACATTTATTTGGGTATTTATAACATCAATTATGTTAATATTTTTTTAATAAGACAATTACTGCATCATCTTTGTGACATAATAAATGATAATTTTTTAATACCTAAATATTCTAAATACATTTCTATGATGTTGATAATTGTATTAGATTTCTGGAGACTATTCATGTTCAAAGTTTCATGAATTTTATCACAAAATTAATATTATTATACTTATAAGATTTAAGAAAGTGACATGTTGTCACATTCTTTGGTTTTAATAATAATTAAATTACTTTCATGGGAAAAATTCCATTAAATGAATCTAATCCGACCCTTAGGTGATATAGGTATACTTTTAGTCATCCAATAGGATTTTGACATGTGTTAGGGTAATTTTATAATATTATATTTACCCTTAATTACCCGATTTACCTCTAATTATGGTAAATAAAATTTACCGTAGTTACTATTCATAATTCCCAAAAAAAGTATATTATTAACATAATTTTGATCCACAGATTGAAATTATGGAATCCATATTTCCAAATTCAATACAACAATGTTTCAGAAATTAAATTAAAATTAATCCCGTTGTCGAAATAAAACGGGTTTTTCATTAAAACATTGCAAAAGATTGAATTGATTTATCCTACGAATTCAAGGTAGAATCAATGCTAATGACATAAATTATATTAAATGGTAAAAATATATTCTATATATCCTTTAAAACAATTAAATATTATAATTTAACCATATAAATTACTGCAATGATAAAAGTTGTTTTTAATTAAAATATAGCGTGTTTTTACTATTCATCAAAATATGAAAGTTACCAGAATGATATGAAAATTTATGCAAAGTAAATTTTTATTTCATGATTCCAAAGAAGAATTTTATTTTGTCAAATTTAACTTATAAAAATTTCAAAAACTAGATTCAAAGTGGGTGCGCCATCAAAAGGTGGCAAAACTGCATTTTTTTTAAAATATTTATTTTACCTGAGAAATTTATTTTGTCCTTATACCATGTTTTAGAAAATGTGAAAGATGAATAATAATGTTATAAGATTCAAAATTTAGTTAATACTATTCATAACGGCTAGTTCATAATAATATTATAATAATATATCGTTGTTTAGTAAAACCTGGTATTGCGTACAACGCACGCTATCGGGGAAGGTCGCGATTGCGTGTAATGCAGGCCAAGTCACGGTTGCGTGCTGTGGAAGAATCCTTCGTTTTTTCGTATAACATAATCCAACCATATTTCATTTATACATTGAATATATATATATATATACACTCAATATTGCGTAGAATAACTATTATCAAAATTGTGTGTAACATGATCCAAGAATAGTGTTACGTATACTGCAAGCTAATACACTGTTGCGTATAGCACAAGGTAATATTGGTGTAGAATATAACACAAAACATTAATGAAGTTAAAAGAAAATTTTTCATAAAATCTCGGGGTGTTACAGGAATATTTTGTGACTCCATTTAGTAAAATTGATTGGAATGAGTTCAGATTGATTATATGGTGTTTAATTTATTTTTTTTGTTTGTTTAACACTTTATGGGAACATTTTTTAGTGGTGGTTTTGAAATTTAAAAAATTGGTTGTTTGAGTAATGTGCATTTTTCTCTTGTTTTTAAAATATGGATTTTAAAAGGGGGATTTTTCTGTATTGTTAAATGTGAATTTTTATTGGATGTTTTCAATAAAAGGTAAGGTTTTATTGAAATGAAATGTTTATTTTAAATTGGTTGTTCTTTGGTTTTCTATAAATGTTATGTTTTATTGGATTGGATTGTATGGGAAACAAAACTATTTGTCCTAAATGGGGTTGATTTGAGTTCATTCTTAATGCACCCTTTAATAGGGATGAGTATTATTGGGGTACATGGGATGTGACCTTGGATCGGGGGTGTGTGTCATTGGGACAAAATGTCATTGGCCTAGAGACCGCTCATGAGTATGGAATTTTCTAATGATGCATGCATGTGTGGGTGTGTTGTGAACTATTGAAAGGGTATGAAAATTGATAAGAATAATTTGTTTTAAGGATTTTATTATTTATTTTTTTTGGAAAAAATATCTTTATGTAATTTTGTATCATTTAGTTTTGTTTTCACAAGGTTGCAAATGGTATTTTGAACTTGTTTATATCTAGTTATAAACTATTTTGGTAAATTATTTTATATAATATATTTTATTTAATGTGGATATATTTTATATTCTAGAAGAATGAGTAAGGATGTCATTGGGGAAAACCTACTGAATTTTATACTCAACCTTGCTTTGGCACATTGGTGATTTTTGCATGTTCTATCTTAGAGGATAGTGGAAAACGTTACGTTTCCCATGTTTTTAGTACCACGTCCTGATATTTTGGCAATTCGATGATTATGGAGCTTGGAGCATGTAGATCATTGAATCTTGTATAATCTTGAGAGTCTTGAGTTGTTTATCCACCTTTTACATTTATTGTAGTTGGGTATTATACTATTTCACACATTGATATGGTTTTGAGATACAATAACTTATTTTGTTGTAATTTATTTTTTCACATATCATTTAGTAACTGGTTTGGTTATGGTTTTTTGGTTTATTGGTTTATTTACTAAAGGGTAAATATTCACCCATATGTATTTGAAACCCTTAAGCTTTTATTGCCTGCCTTTGGTGTCTTGAGGATGTCAATTAAGGCCACGTAATGACTCGTTGTTCTCTAAAGCAATGAGAATGAGAGAGTCATTACAATTATTGTAACAAGTCTCTTCATCATCTTAAAACCCATAATTAGTTTTTGGATTTTCTGTTATTCTAAAAGAGAATTGAGATTACCCACCATACATGATACGAAATTAAAAGAGAGAGGAAAGAATTCCTACCACAATGAATAGACAACCAAAAAATCATCATGGAGTCAAAACAAGGGGAATGTGAGCAGTTGGAAGGACTCAAAGGGAAACCAAATTTGAAGCCCAAAACACAACACATGACTCCATTTGGAAGAAAGGATCTGGGTGCACCAAGAGATAAATAAAATACAAGGTCAAGAGAATATCTTGGCTTAGAATATCCAGATTCTTTATCGACCAAAGGAAAAAATTTCAAGGGCCACTAAAGTCATATCATGATCAAGATTATGTGGTATGAATATTTAAATCTATGTATAGTTTTATGATATTGATGATATAATTAATATGATTTGAAACACCTTAAAACCACTCATACAATCATTTAAACATTGTTTACAACAAATAAAATGTAAGAGGGGTGAAACTATTAAAACTGGAAAATGCTAGAAATGACTCACCTTGGGGTGCGTCACTGACATGAGTGACTGACATCGACTCACTGACAGCGAGTCACTGGCGTGACCCACAAATAGTGTGTCACCAACGTGACCTACTTATTTATAACTCACCGAAATGAGACACCAATTCATGATCAATTGATGCATGGCCTACCAACGCATGACCTACCGATGTGTGACATACTGACTCTTGACATACCAAAGATGGACCACCGACATGGAGCTGCTGATGCAAGAAATCGATACCACCTACCAAAGCGACCTCTTGATACTGAGTCACTGATGATGAGCCACAACCACTATGATACCAACACTAATCTATCGATTTTTATTCACCGACATTGAGCCACTGATGTTAAGCTACTGATGACGAGCTATCGACGATAAGAAACTAACATTGATTCACAGATGCATCCTACCGATGGGAAAACTAGATTTTCAGAAAACTCTTGAAATGAGTTACTATTACCACCCTTAACCCCCCAATACACTGTATTATGAAAAATAAATGGACCAAGGAGGTTCAATTGATTACTTTATATGGCTATAAATATATTCTCACCCTCGTGAATTCAGAACAAAAACCAAGTGAATGTGGGTCCAAACTACCACCCCATAAGATACCCCTCAAGGATAAAACAACATGTGTTGTTCGAAAGCTACATTTAAACCTCAACATCCCTGAAAACCTCCCCCATATCTTATAAACCAAACATCTACATGATACCTTACCCAAGAACTAACTTTCCAAACACATGTATTTTTACATTACTTCCTCCTTTTCAAGATACTATCTACTTTAGGCAGCACTATCTCATCTACAAAGGGATAATAAAATCTCAATTAATTCCTGTTGATAATGAATCTAGTCTTCCCCATCTCACTTGTCGGGACATCATCACAAATTATTGAATAGGAAATCAACCTTTTTTAGAGAAAACAATGTTCATGAACTACATCACAAAGAAAAACACACATGAAAAACTTTAAAAACTATGGGTAATGGGCATGTATCTATGTCTACCATTCCCAAGTACTCTTCTCCATGCCACCATGCCTCCAAAAAATGTGAACCAGTGTAACGGTCCATCACCAAGACATCTTCTAGTGAATATCCTAGATCTCCACTAGTTGTTATATGAACGTTAAGTAAACCTGGATATCCAACTCTCCATAATCAATGACATGGGATTCATCTTGAAGATGCAGACAAAGCTATGAGAAATGAAATACATTGTGGATTCTATCCAACAAAAGTGGCAATGCAAACATGTATGACCCCATTCCAACTCATCACAATACCTAAAATGGTCTAATGAAACTAGGATAATTCTTCTTCCCTCAGCAAATTCTACACTGCCCACATTGAGGGGAAACATTAAAGAACACGTGGTCTCTACCCTCGAACTCCAAGGTCCTCCTCCTATGATCGACATACGACATATTCCAATTTTGTGCTACCTTCACCCCTTCATGGACAAGATACAACTTTTCTATTGTACTCTACACCATGCCCGAACAAAGAATAGCTTCCTCCCCAACTTTTTTTCAGCACAATGGTGAACAACACTGTCTCGTGTACATGTCTTTTAATTGATACATACTAATGGATTATTGATATCTATTATTTTATGAAAACTCTACCAGGCATAGGATTCATAGACAATACCCCCCAAAAATCTATGAAGCACTCTCAAAGCATTTCCTCCAACATCTATATGGTCCTCTCTCTCCTCAAATATTTCTAAGGGTGTAAAGTAGTTCTAAGGCATAAGTGAGTGCCAAAACCATTATGCAATCCCTTCCATACTTATGAGGTAAAAAATATACCCTGATCTGAGACAATGGATCCTATAACTCCATGGATCCACAACACCACATCAACATACCTTTGTGAGAAGTCATCCAAAATTCATAACTCCTTAATTTCTAAAAAGTGATCTTATTTCATCAGATATTCCATTATTTCCTAGAATGAATCACATCCTCTCTGAGACTTGGGTAATTATATGAAATAATTAATTGTGATGTCATTCCACATCCACTATGGGTCATCTAGGGACTGCAACAAACCACTGGGAACACGACTCTTAACCATCACATACTGGCACACTAGGAACATTTCGAATCATCCCCCACATAATGGTTCATCTTAGTCCACCGAATATATTCCCACAATCCACAGTACATCTTTGAAAATCCCAAGTGTACCACTATGGGTGGCCTATAAAACACATGTAGAACTCCATCATTCATCACCACAAGAACAAATAGCTTCTCATGGAACTACATCTAATTCTGACCATCCTTCGACAATCCCTCTAGAGCATCACCCTAGTTACTATGATCATGCACCACCTATGCCTCTGAGTCTCCCCATAGAGACTATTCCACATTCTTCCTCATAGATGACATCACTATCATCTGAAACAAATATCCCCTACCATCATAAATTCCTAAATCTATGTGAAATGAATCAAATTCCTACATCCCCTTCCAAGATACCACATATTAGTGATCTACCACCTTCAATTAATTCTTATTCCAGCCATCAACCAAAATATTCCATTTTCCATAGGTGAAAGTGATCTATAATTTGAAATCCTAGAGGAAATCCATCCACTTCTACTCACAAAAGTTCATGTCATACTAGGAAGAGATATATGTCATGATCTTAGATTTTTTAAGACCACAATTAGATCCCTACTAAGGTAATTCCGCTAGAAATTCAATGTGAACAAAACTGTTTCTAGATCCAGATCATCGGTGTCATAATTACATTAATGGGGACATAACTTCCTAGACCCATAAGTGATCAATAACCATTGTTTCATCATCACAAAACCAAATCATAGATAGGAATAATTGCAAAACACCTTGAAAACAACTCTTTCCTTTGGAAACCTGAGCGCTGGAGAACTGACCAATATCCTCTTTTGACGGCTAAAACCTACTTGAAACTCGTCACTCCACAAAGGGATGGTCATCTCTGGTCTGGTACATCAACAGACCTGCTACTCATGAGAAATTGTGTACAAATATCCAATAATAGCCTTCCACAAAATGAAAACTATGATCCTCTACCACATTCATGGTTGAGGCCCAATAAAAAACTACATCGACATTCAACGCATCCACTGCTACACCCTATAGAAACACCAAATGTCCATCTAGGTGGACCTCCCATATAAAAAAAATGTACTTGTATAACATTCAGAAGAGTTGGTATCATTTTAGGACCTCCAAGACAGTTCTCAGTTGCCCAGTATGCTCCTCCTATGACATTGAGAAGATAATAATGTCATTGATGAATATTACAACTAACCAAACTAGGATCTCTTGAACAATGGAGGTCATAAATCCCATTGATACGGATGGTTCAGTCACAAAACTAAACATCATAACCATGAAATCGAAGTGCATATAGCTTCACCTAAAATAACTTTTTAGGACATCATCCTCTTTTACACTATGTTGGGGATATCAAGAACACCGATCAATCTTAAAGAACTTACTTTTCCCCTTAGAAGGTCGAAAAGATCATCTATCCTCAAGGGAGGGTAACAATTCTTGACCATTAAATGATTCATCCTTTTTAGTCATTACACATCCACATACCACCATATTCATTATTTTCAATGAATACTGGAGAAACCCATATCGACACACTAGGCCAGATAAATCCCTTCATCATCAGATCATCAATCAGAATCCTTAGTTCTCATATCTCAGAAGGTTGCATCTGATAAAGGGTCATTGAAATTTGAGAATCACCATGATGCAAGTCAGTCTTGAACTCAACATCATTTTGATGGGGTTGAGTCACAACATTTTTAGGAAAAACATCCATGAAATACCCAAAAACTATTGGAACCCACACTATCTCACCATCCATTGATTTCATAGACAACACTACCAACAGGGAAATAAAACACTCCACATGACTACTACCCATCAGAAAACTATGATCTCCATCATAAGCCACATGTTTTATATCCACATGTACAAACAATACACTTCTCCAGAATTAGAAAATAATAGTATTCACATAGTACAACCAGTCAATGCTAAAGATGACAACGTATGGTTTCATCTACAATCGGAAAAGTTCCCCACATGACTGATGTGGTCCAATTGACATTATACATCTTTAGAACACATAATATAAGGTGGTATCATCTATTATAGGTGTACTCAAAATAGGGGCATGGAAAGTCTCTCAATGTATAGTCCTAGAGCATAGTCTAGACAAGGTGCAATAAATGAGTGTGAAGATTTAGAATCATATAAGGTGAAAACATGAGTACTAACCAAGTTGATCGTACCTCGAATGATATCTCAACCACTTGAATTTATGCCTCTTAATCATGTAACTGACAACACCCAAATCCTCCTAAACCTACTTTTGAACACCTACTTAGACACAATTGGGTCAAGGTCCCATTGGAACGCCTTGAGGCCAGCCTCTACCTGCTCTATCTTCCCATGGTGGAGAAAGAGCCTGTAGTCCCATCTTCTGAAATCACTTGGCTGGAAACTGACGATTAGGTGGGTGTTGTACCAGCCCACCACAACCATACTAACCATGATACGAGAAATGAATCTATAGGTTCATGCGGCATCCACAAAAGAAACACCATTGTCCCAAGACTATTGGAAAAGCCTAATGACCAGAATTTTGAAACGGAAAATGATGAGATAGACTCCCCACAGGCTAAAACCTCAAAGGCCCTAGTGATTGAGACCTACTTCTAGAATCCCTGACCTTCATAGGACCATATTTTCTCCCCTATAGTGGTAGTCCTCCACGTGGGTTTATTATCTTAACTACATCCTCCTTCTTCTGGACCACTAGGTTTTTTGGCAAGGAGAAGTGAGTAACTAAGTACTGGAGAAAGGAATGAAGTGCCTCCTCTAAGAATCTCACCTGAGAAACCTCATCCCAAATTAGATCCCAAGAAAAGTGAAGGAGATCCGTGAACATGATTCCAGGTTCCCATACTGATATATTCCCTTTCTAGTGGGAGAGTATCTCATGTTGTTTCTCAGTCTTCAGGGCCAAAAAATGGAATTCTTCCCAGAACACCTTCTCAAAATATACCCAAAAAACATAGGTCTCCTTTCTCTCACATAGGTAGAGAATCCACCAATGACGTTCAACACTCCGCTTACAAATAACCACCATTGGAACGCAATACCTCGTCGGAGCCCTTATCTGGAAGAAGGTGATATCAAGCTCTTTTTGCCAGTTCTCTTTCTCCAGGTCTAAGACATTTCCCTCATACTTCCCCAGAGTATGTCATTGGGAGTCAAATAACATTATCTACCACTGGTTTTCCTCTCCTCTAGATCAACCCTCCACTGATCATCCAGATCGACCTACTAATCGTTGATTGCCCGATCCACTCATCGAAGACCACTGATATCCATATCTTAAATGTAAAAATGAAATCCTAATCCTGAGTAGAATGGAATTTATTTAGGAATAATTTTATCTCGTTTTTTACATTAATTTACCAAAAAAACACCATACAAATAAGAGACCATGTTATCATGGTCTGTGTACCTTTCCAAGGGAATCAACACCCCAAATAGTGTTTCCACACCAAGTTGTTTGGTAAGCTCAAATTCCTTACATCAGATCAGGGGAGGCCCAAAAATATCATTTCTAATCTATTCGTCTCAAGAATATTTCACGCACTATGATCACCTCACACTATTTCTTACCAACCAATGCAATCCTCAATGTGTGTATCTCTAAACTATATTCTATATCTTAACCATCAGCTTCTGATACCATTTTGTCATTACCCTACTTCATCAAGTTGATGGAAGGGATGATAATGTGTCATGGGATTTCTTCTTCAAAATGAAAAGGAGGTAATGACCACCGATTCTCACCTCCAGTAGTCCACAATGTGGAAACCGACACTATGTGTATACAAATCTCAAAAAATGAGAGGAATTACGATTTTAATAGTAACCAATATATGAAGATAAGATGTATCAACTTCAAAATAACTCCATAAAATATATATACACTAAAGAATATAAAATACATCCCATGTGTATTTTTAATGTAAATTTTTTTTGAATACAATGAAAAACGCCAATGTAAATACCAAATGAACAATGCTAGGTAGTGACACAACAACCATCCTGACGCTTGAGCTAGTAGGGTCTATCATTGTCTTCGTAATATCCCTAGAAACATGAAAACATCTTTATACACATATGGTGATGATTCCAATATACTTAGTAAGAAAATTCAAATTCCTCCATGCACAAGTGGGAGAATCACACTAATTCCCCTATGAGAAAAACAGTTGAATCTCAAAGGCACCAATGAAGGTGTATTATCCACCCCATCCTCACAAAGGCATTCTCACCAAATAACTCAAGCCATGTAGGGTAATGTTTTAATCACATTGATGATAGGGTACCCCACACCACTCCCCGCTGGTTAACAACTCGTCCCTAATGGTGAATGTTCTATTGCAACAATGCATTTCCACGTGCCCCACCGCAAAAACCTTTTTACACATACATGGGCCACATACCACACCCTACCTGCAAAAAAATAACCCAAAACCACATCACATCCTTCTTATGGACACCTAGGCCACAAGACCACAACCTCCTATAAAATACATTTGGGAAATAACACCTCATCTATAGACACCTAGGCCTCAAAACTACCTGACAGCATGCCCGAAGTGTATTGGGAAACCAATGCGTAGAAGATGGGGAATAGAAGAGCCAATAACCATCCATTTTTCTCCCACTATGATGTCAGGATAGAAAACCCTCCCCCATAACAATTGGGGAGTTTATCACATTGTTCTCAACATTGGTGGGTTGTGTATAGAAATAAAAAATAACTACATGTGTATATATAGGTACAAAACACTCAAACCATCCTAGGGGTTTTCAAAAAAAACAACCATCCCAAACAAAATGTCTCTTCCTCCCACCTCTAATGCATAATGAAACATAAAAAAACTGAACAAATTCACTACCCCATCAAATTCATGCAACTAATTATCATTCTTCATTTAATAAGCTAAAATTATTGATTTCACTCTTACCGGGGAAAATACAAAACAAAACAAACATTATAAAGGTGAATAACCGTACCAACCACTGCCAATGAAAAATAGAGATAGAAGAGATAGGGTAGTAGAATTTACTGTAAGACTCATTTCTCACACACTAGTCATTGGAAACTCCAGAAGAAATTCACTTCCAACGTAACACCATCCTTTTTCAAAATTATCCCTCCAAAACCATCCTTGGTAGTCCCACTGCATGAAAAGAACTACATCCAACAACAAAAAAACTCAACAGGATTACTATCCCAATACAATACAAGTTCATCTATTCTGTAATTAAAATATTCTCACCCATAAATTCTATTACACTGCCTGTACCACCCCATACACAATACCCACAACATCCATCTCTGAAGCCAAAACTCCCAGCACAAACATACCACACCATACCCATAGAGTCAACCACCGTGTTTTCCCCTACACCCACAACCGTACTTCCAACTGCAAAACTATACAACCCACACAGGGCGTTAAAATAGAACAGAACCACACATAGAACATATACACACACAACAAATAAATTGTACTCATATTTGACCAAGAATGATCTTAAATTGCAATTTCATAACTCAGGGGTGATCATAAAAAAGGTTTTATCCTAGAGAATCAATTTATTTTACCATGTGTATGTGATTAACCAGATTCTCATATTTTTCCCCATCCAACAGAGAATCAACAACCAGTATAAATCCACACACATTCTCAATAAAATACTACCAATAACGATGATTTTCATAATGATACAACCCATACAATTAACTATATATATCAAGGATACCATCTAAAATAACGATCATCAATATCATCTTTACAACACCTCATTTATTAGTAAGGTAGCCAAATCCGTTATCTTAATAGGTCAATTCATATTAATATAACTCTTAATTAATATTTGGATTCAATGATATTTTAAAAGGGACATGAATTTACCCACCCCGCATGATACAAAGTAAAAAGAGAAATAAAGGAATTATAAAACTGATAAACTAACAATCCACAACTCCCCTTGCGCCAAAATTGGGGTTCATGGGTACCTTGAAAAACTTCAAGGGAAAAATATATCTTAAGGCCCCATCACAACTCAAAACTCCACAGGGAGGAATGTCTTTTGACCCACTAAGATAAAAAATAAATTTGGGGGGAAGAGAAGATCTTTACTTAGAAGAGACAAATTCTATATCAACGGAAGGAAACTATTTCAAGGGACATTAATGTCACATCGTAACAAATATTTCATGGTTTGACTATATAAAATCCCTATGAACATCAAGATATTAAAGGTATAATTACAATACATTGAGATTAATATAGAAACACTAAAACTGGATTTTAATCTAGGTTTTTTTTAAAATAAAATGTAGGAAGGGAGAAACATGAGAAACTGGAAAAAGCAAGAATTAATTACCTAATGGACTTGTCACCGATACAAGTCACTGAAAATGGAAAACTGTTATTGAGTCACCAACGCGACCAACAGAAAGTAAGTACTAATGTGACTCACCTACGCATGACTCCCCAACGTGAGAAACTGACCCTGACCTACAAACGCACCACCTAAAATGCCCAAATTATCGAAACCTAACCTACTGATTCCTAACCTAGTGATTCTGGACCTATAGATGTCGAGCCACTGATGTTGAACTCCGACACAAGCTACCGATACCACCTATCGATGAAACCTAGGGATTATGTGTCACAAATGTTGTGCCACCAACATCGAGCTACCAACAGTAATTTAATGAATCTATATCACTAACATTGGGACACTGATGCTAAGCTACCAATACAGGGATACCAATGTTGAGTCACTGACACATCATATCAATGGGAAAACTGAAAATTTGGAAAACTCTTGAAATGAGCTACCATTGCATCCCAGAACACCCCAAACATTGTACTTTGATAATGTAATGTATCGAGGAGGTCATGGTCATTACATGGAATAATTCGAATTAAAATTAAAGAAGAAAAAACAATGAAAATCCATTTTTCAAAAAAACCCTACTAAACATAAAAATGTATTTTTCCAAAATTTAAATACGATATTGACTCCATTAAATATAATTAGATTATTAATAATATAATATAAATAATATTACATTTAATATAACAAAAAAATAGAACTTTTAATTGGTTTAAATATAAGTATAGTTTTCAATAAAAAACATTATTTTCAATATTCAGTGAACAATAACTATTTTTTGAAAAAGAAAAAATAAACATTAGGTAATTTTGAAATGTTTAATTTAACAATTTATTTTATTTTTTCTAATTGAACTTATAAAAGTATAAATTTTGTTTTAAAACTTGTTCAAAATTAAAAGGTGAATAAACTACCTTTCGGTAAAATATATCTTTTTTGTGTAAAATTGGATTTTTTCTTATATATTTCTAATAAATTCTATTTTATGGATTTCAAAATTAATTTTATAATATATTAATTTCATTCAGATAATAAACTAAATTTAGTTAATTTAATTTATTAATATAAAATTCATTTAGTATATAAAGAATACATTTCATGATTCAATTTTTGTTATATAAATTTTGTTTTTATATTATTTTCTAGTTAAATGGTAACAAATTGAATCATTTGAATTTTGTTTCTACCATAAATTTTATTAATTTTTGTAATTATATTCATACCCTATAATATAATTTATAGGTTATAATGATCTAATTGAAATAATAATATTTTTCAGTTTTTTTTAATTCGATGTCGATTATCAGGTACACAATCAAACACAGTGTTTATTTTTAAAAAAACATTAGAATTTATAATAGCTATGACCCTTATCATTTTGTGTGTGAACAAATTGCTCATATTTATTATATCCATGTATAGTAATGAGTATAGTAATTATAAAGGTAATTAAGCGACATATCCTATTCATAAAAATTTTACAGGAAAAACCGATATCCATCTCCATCAACAAAGGCAAAGAGATGCTAAAACAATTCAAATGAGTTAGATTTAACTGATCTAGGTAGATGTTTCAAGATAATAGTGAGGTGAATTTTAATGAAGGGAAAAACTTATGTTGGAACTAAATTTCATGAAAGGTCCTTTTCAAATTAATTTCCTTTGAATATAATAGGATCTATAAAGGGAAATTTTACCACTCAGTATCCAAACTAGACGATCTCTAAAGAATAGAGTTTAGAAATTAAAAGACTATAGAATATAATGAAAATATTGTTATTTAATCTCTAAATATGTACATGATGTTATTAATTTTTTCATTACTTATTATATACTCCCTTTATTAATTTTATATGAAATGTGCATAATTTGTGTGAAATATTAATGTTTTAATATTAAGTATATTTTTTGAGCATTTTTAGAAGTAGTCCCATTGAGTCAGTTTAATGTTGTAATAATACATATCACTATACTAATCCAAATTGTATGGTTCTTATTTTTTCAGGACTCTCCTTTCAATATAGAACATTTCATTAGAAAGTACCATGAGCCAATTCTGCCATTTGAAGGGTCATATGGTCTTCACAAACAAGACCAACAAATCTGTGAACAAACTGGACCAGACATGAAGATTAATTTACTGGTCTCAATACAGAAGTCCAAAAACATTAACTCTCCTCTATAATTTGTGGTTCACTACATGTCATCTTGGATAAAAATTTCAAGGCCCAAATCCAAGTACAAGGGGCCCAAATGAAGCTTTGAAGTCCAGCCCACCATTCTGGACGAGAATTAAAATAATTATAGTATGAATGACATATCTCATGATGTAAGCATCAAATAGAGTTTAGATTTTTCAGTGTGAAAGAGGATATATACTTGGCCGACTTTGATGAAGACGTCATTCGGATTTTAACGCATATTCTTGTTCCAAAACCCATTCACATTTTGGCAATCAAAAAAGCATGGATATAAATGGACAGTTTACCTTTGTTTAATAAAACCGCCATATCTTTGGATACACTTATCCCAATGCCTCCACATTATTAAATTAGTCGGAAAACTCTATTATCAACAACGTTGAAGAAGGGGATATTTGGAGATTCAGCTGTCTAAATAGCCAAATTGCCTATGCAATTGGAGGGACATATTGGGAATGCAAATAGTCCACCCCTTGGGCTATAAATACTATCCCCTTCTCTCCTTGAGGTGGGTTGGCATTACAGAAGAGAGGAGATAATATTGTCACGGCCAAATCCTTGAAAAAGGCTTGGGAGGACCTTCCATACTCATGTTTTCACTTGATACCTTTCCTCCTCTCTTTTTTTCACATACTTTCGTGTTCTTCATTTTTGTAATCTTGTAATTCTCTTTCCTTGTAATTCTGTTTTAATGCAAGTTACTTCTTCAATATCTCTTATTCTCATCCAACTTCTATATTTTAATATTAATTTTCTTAAAATTGTTTAAATTCAGTTAAATCTCCTTCCCTTATTTTGCTTCCTCATTCAATCAAAAATCTGTTTTTAATTATCATCATTGTTCGTGTGTGTGTGTTCGACGTACCCCTCTTTTCTAATCCATTTCTTTTTCTTCGATTCTTAATTTATCATCATCATTATTATAACCAGAATATTTAACACCAAAATGGATGAGTAAATATCTCATTGAGTTGAGTCAAAATTTAGGGATGTTAAGTGATTGAGAGTATTTTCTCGATGAGTATTCATTAATTTAACATTGTGTATGTTTGACATAATATGTCATGGATTAATGACATATTTTGTTTAGCATGTGGTTTTCATGGATTTATTGGAACCATAAATACACAACCATAAACAAGTACTGATTGATTTTTGAATCCTAGTTATGTTATGTCCTGGATTAAAGCTTTAACACTTATGAATTCTAATCGACGTCAACTTGTGAAGTGGGAGTTAATTTAAATGCTATATAAAGCAAAGATAAAGGATTTCACAAGCTTAACTCCCTAATAATGAACTCACACCAATCATTATCATTTTGATAAATCAATCATAATCAATTAGTCATTTCAATTAAGCTCTGTAAAAAAAACCCCCAATCAGAATACAATCAACTAAAAACAAACGACTATTTCAATGTATCATCGCCGAGGATTCGACCCGAGTGCTGCTATACACCATAGCAGAGCACCAGAACATTGACCTGTCGATAGGTGACAATCGGCCGTGCATTTCAAATGGAGCCATTTTCGGTGATGGTGCTTTAATTAGTCATTAGTTTCTGGTTATTGTCAAGAAAACCAAAAAAAATAACAAAATTTTAAAAAAAATTGATAAAAAATCACAAAGAAAAACCCGTCTTCTCATAAAAATCATAAACTGAAAAAAATACACTGAGAAAAATTTTCCTTCCTCAACCTTTCTAAATCTCTCTGAATACCCCGTAGCCTCCCAAACAATCCCTTGGATTTGTTTGACCCTGAAATTGATAGAACTCTTCATCGACTTAGGAGGACCATTAGGGATAACCGAATCACCCAAGAACCAATCATTGCCCTACCAATTGAATTCGATATGGCCAATCCTAGGGAACAAACATTGAAAGAACTTTCTTCCCCTGATATGAATTAACAACCCCTTGGTATTCAATATCCAAACATAGAGGCTGACTTCGAACTCAAATCGGGTTTGATTCATCTTCTACATCATTTCTATGGGCTAGTCGGTGAGGATCCGTATCTACATCTCAAAGAGTTCCAGGTGGTGTGCTCTACCATGAAGCCTCAAGGGGTTTTTTAAGAACAAATCAAACTCTGAGCATTCCCTTTTTCCCTATCTGACACTACTAAGTCATGGATTTACTACCTACCTTCTGGTTCTATAACTACCTGGAATGACATGAAACGTCTCTTTCTAGAAAAATTATTTCCTGATTCTTGTATCGCTTCCATCCGAAAGGAAATAAGTGGTATTCATCAATTCACAAATGAATCACTCCATGAATATTGGGAGAGGTTCAAAAATATTGTGGCAACCTGCGCACACCACCAAATCCATGACCAACTCTTGATCCAATACTTCTATGAGGGGTTATTGGCAATGGAGAGAACTCTCATAGATGTCGCAAGTGGCGGTGCTCTTATTGATAAAACTCATGCAGCTTCAAGAGATCTCATAAGTAACATGGATACAAAAACACAACAATTCCATACTCGAGCACATGCTCAAGTCAAACAAGCCCAGGACAATCAGTCAATTGAGCTGAACAAAATGACAGAGTGGATGAGTGAACTTACAGGTCTTGTGCGACAACTAGCTGTGGCCACCAAATCCCCAACCTCGTCTTCTCCACAATCAATGTTTCATGGACCAATCAAAAACTATGGAATCTGAAACTCTTCATCTCATCCAACTGACACATGTACACAAATTCTAGAGGATCAATCCGATTCATCTGGACCAATGGAGCTCAATGCAGCATATGTTCAGCGGAACACCAATCCGCAACTATCAGTTCAGTTTGTTAGAAACTTCAACCAACCTCAATATGAGCCCTTATCCTCTAACTTTAACAAAGGATTGAGGTATGGAAACCCATGTATCACCCCCCTCAATTCCTTCCTCAAAATCCAAACCAATTCCAATATGGTCAAGGTGGTGGTATCTTCCATCGACCTTATCCTTTTGTTCCTCAACATCAAAGGAACAATCCTCCTCCTGGATTCCACTATCCGAATGAGCCTTCCCAATTCCCAACCCAATACAATCACTTTCCTAAGAACCAAAATCAAGGTAATCCCAATCCAGGACAAGCCTATTCTTCCAAAATACCATGGAAAAGTGTTGTTGAAGATCTTTCCTCCTTCACCCATTCTATCCTTAAAAATATTGAAACTCAAATAGGTCAACTTGCATCCCACCTGAACCAGCAACAACAATCAAATTATTCCAAACACCCAGCTCAACCATTACCCAACCCCAAGGGTAATGTAAGTGAAACTGCACTTAGATCAAGAAAGCAACTTGATATGCCTAAAGATAAGTCCTATAGCCCTCCTTTGAATGTTGACCTAGAAAATGAAAAGAAAAAGAAATTTAAAATGGAACCTAAAACCATTCCCTCACCTCCTTCCATTCCACTTAGTAATCCAATTCCTTTTCCTCAAGCTGTTTCTAAAACAAGGAAGTCCTTTGAACCTGATCCTGAAATGCTTGACATGTTTAGATGTGTTGAAGTCAACATTCCCCTCTTAGATGCCATAAAACAAATTCCTAAGTATTCCAAGTTTCTCAAGGATTTGTGTACCCATAAGAGGCAACTTAGGACCTTTCAAAATGTTTCCACCCAACAGTCTATACCCATTATGTGAAAATATCCAGGTACCTTTACATTCCCATTCCAAATTGGAAGTTCCAACTTTGATGATGCACTCATAGACCTAGGAGCCTCAATTAATGTCATGCCCAAATCCATATTCTACAACCTTGGTCTAGGTACCTTACATCCAATGGGTGTTGTCATTCAATTAGCTAATCGAAGCACAGCCAGTCCTGAGAGAATAATTGAGGATGTCCTTGTCCGTGACAACGAACTTATTTTCCCTACTGATTTCTGTGTCCTTGATATGGAAGGTGAGACGAACTCTTCTCGATGTCCCCTAATTCTAGGAAGACCATTCCTCATGACTACGAGAACCAAGATTTTTGTCCATTCAGGCATCCTATCCATGGAATTCAATGACCAACTGGTCAAGTTCAACATTTTCCAAGCCATGTGGTACCCATTTGAGGATCACTCTACATTTTCAATCCATGCTTCTGAGGACACTTCTAAGAGTCAATTGAACCCCATTCCATCATGTTCATCCTGTTCGGAAGAGATAGGATGTTGTGAAATATGCACTAGGATTAACCATGTAATAAATGGTGAAGGTGATGTGGAACTTTCATTCATAGTCTCTATCAATCTAGAGGAACTTGAAAACTCTCTTGAATTCCACATCAATTCTGATCTCTACTGCTCCACCTTGGATAGTATTAAGGAAAATGAACCTGATGCAACTGAATTCCCTTCTTCCATTCCTGATTTATCGATCCCAAAAGTGAAAGATGAGACTAATCTGAAACCTCTTCCTACAGACCTGAAATATGCATTCCTCTTCCATGATCACTCATATCCTGTCATTATCTCTGCCACACTTACTGAAACTGAGGAGTACAAACTTGTTCATGTGTTAGAGGAAAACAAAAAGGCCTTATGTTGGACCCTAGATGACATACCAGGAATCAACCCTACCCTTTTCATGCATCACATCCATCTTGAGGAGTCATCCAAACCAATTAGACAACCACAATGAAGACTTAATCCACTCATCCTTGAGGTAGTTAGGGAAGAGATCACCAAGCTTCTTCAAGCTGGTATTATCTACCCAATTTCTGATAGTGAATGGGTTAGTCCAATTCAAGTTGTACCTAAGAAGGGTGGGATAACTATTTTCATAAATAAACATGGGGAGGTAGTCACAACTCGAGTGAAGAACAAATGGGGTGTATGCATCGATTATCTAAAATTGAATGCTGAAACACGAAAAGATCAATCCCTCTTCCATTCCTTGATCAAATGCTAGAAATTTTGGCTGGAAAGTCACACTATTTCTTTCTTGATGGATACAATGGCTATTTTAAAATCCCAATCTCACCTCAGGACCAATAAAAGAATACTTTCACATGCCCCTTTGGAACATATGCATATAGAAGAATGCCTTTTGGACTTTGCAATGCTCCTACAACATTCTAGAGGTGTATGATGAGTATCTTTTCAGAATTCATTGAACACTACATGGAAGTCTTCATGGATGACTTCACCATTTATGGTGAGTCATTTGAATCTTGTTTGAATTCACTCTTTATTGTCCTGCAAAAGTGTGTCAAGTGCTACCTAGTGTTAAATTTTGAAAAACGTCACTTCATGGTTTCAAATGGTATTGTTCTAGGGAACATAGTTTCAAAAGATGGTATTGATGTCGATCCTACCAAAATTGATGTGATGCAATCTCTTCCTCAACCCACTTCTGTTCGATACATCCGATCATTCCTTGGTCATGCAGGTTTCTATCAGAGATTCATCTATAACTTCAGTAGGATTTCCCTCCCACAGACCCGGTTGCTCCAAAATGATGTCACCTTCCATTTTGATGAGGTTTTCAAGAGATCCTTCATTGAACTCAAAACTGCTCTTACATCTGCCCCAATAATCCAACCCCCAGATTGGTACTTACATTTTGAATTGATGTGTGATGCTTCTGATAGAGCTGTTGGGGCTGTTCTTGGTCATAGAAGAGAAAAAATTCCTCATGTCATCTATTATGCCTCAAAAACATTGGATGAAACTCAATCTCACTACACTGTGACTGAAAAGGAACTTTTATCTGTGGTTTTTGCCATAGAAAAATTTCATCCCTATCTCTTTGTTGCCAAAATCATCATCTTCACAGACCATGCTTTTATTATGTTCTTAATCAAGAAAAGTGATTCCAAACCAAGGACAATAAGATGGATTCTAATGCTCCAAGAGTTTGACCTTGAAATCAAAGATAGACCTGGAAAAGAAAACCCTGTGGCTGATCACTTGATTAGAATTCCTAATTCTCCTCATTCTGAAATCATTGATCCTGAATTTCCAATTGAGCACCTTTCAAATCTCACTCCAAAACTACCATGGTATGCCCCAATTGTAATTTACTTTGTTTCTAGTGTGTTTTTCCTGAAATTTTTTCAAAAGAACAAAAAATGAAGTTGAAAAGTGATTCAAAATACTATTTTTTGGAAGAAAATAATCATTGGAAAACTGGGGAAGACATGGAAATTAGGAGATGTGTCGAAGAAAATGAGCATTCTTCCATCTTATAATTTTTTCACTCACTTCCTGGAGGTGGCCACATTGGACCACAAAGGACATCCCGAAAGGTCCACGACTCTGGATTCTTCTGGCCTTCCCTCTTCAAGGACTCACATGAGTTCTGTCAATCATGTCCCTCATGCCAAAAGTTTGGCATAATCTGTAAAAGAAATTAAATGGCCCAAAATACTTTAATCTTTTGTGAAATCTTTGATGTTTGGGGTATTGATTTCATGGGACTATTTCCCCATTCCAATGGATTCTCATACATTATTCTTGCGGTATATTTTGTTTCAAGGTGGGTTGAGGCCAAACCCACTAGGAAGGATGATGCTCATACTGTTAGTGAGTTCCTAAAGACCCACATCTTCTCATAGATTTGGCACACCATGTTCCATGATCAGTGACATAGGAACCCATTTTTGTAATCGAACCATGGAATCTCTTCTGAAAAATAATGGGGTTGTACATAAAACATCAACTTCATATCACCCCTAAAAAAATGGAATGGCTGAACTTTCTAATAGAGAAGTGAAAAGGGTACCTGAGAGAATTGTAAAACCCACCAGAAAATACTGTCCTGAAAGACTTGGTGAAGCACTTTGGGCTTATCGAACTGCATATAAAACACACATTGGTATGTCTCCTTTTCGGCTTGTTTTTGGTAAATCATGTCACTTACCAGTTGAAATACAACATAAGTCATTTTGGGTAGTGAAAACATGTAATTTTTATCTTGAAAAATCTGGTGAAGAAAGATTGTTGCAATTGGATGAACTGGAGGAGCTTCAACTTGAATCCTATGAGAATTACAATTTGTACGAAGATAAGGCTAAGGTACTCCATTACAGACACATTCTGAGAAAGGTATTTCATGAAGGTTAAAAGGTAATGCTCTACAATTCTTGATTCCGACTTCAACCAGGTAATCATAATTCTCATTGGGAAGCTCCTTTTATTATCACTAATGTTTACCCATTTGGTGCAGTGTAAGTCCAAGACGCCTCCTCCAAAAGGACATTTACGGTAAGTGGACATTGGTTAAAACATCACCATGAGAGGACATGCAATCCTGGAACAACATCAACTTCCACTGTATCCCCAACTTCTCTTGCTGACCAACCACTCGATGGAGAAGGCGACCAACCAAATCTAAACCAGGGGGCACCTCTTTCCCTTTAACTCTCTCTCTATCTCTTCCTCTCTCTACCTCTTTCTTCTTCTTCCTCTCTCATTCATTTTTTTACCACTTTATTAATCAAACCCTTTCATTTTCTCTTTCTTGTGTGGGTTTGTATTTTATAAAAACCGTAAAAACTAAAAAAAAGCCAAAAAAAAACACAATCACTTAAAAAATTACAAAAAAAAGAGTCATGATTACTCACCATCGAGTTTTAAAATTTTGTCCAACCATTTTGGGGAGTTAACAGGCATGTTTTCATCTCAATTTTTTTTATTTTCATCATAACTTTGGATAAAGAAGTTTGTGTCAAAATTAACAAATTTTGAATGCTCAATTTTTTATTTAGAAAATTCTTATCCCGAACCGTGAGGAACAACATTTGCTTTCATTCCCATGCCACCTATGGCCATCTTTTCAAAATGTGGGGTTTTCACCCCCATTAGTGAGTCTTGAGTTTGTGGACCTTCGAGCTGAATTTACTACATTGGTGTGCATTAATATGATAGAGGCATTTTTTAAACCTCATGAGAATCACAACGGCCAAATAGCCTCCCATTACCCTACATTAATCCTCCTTTTAAAAGCCCCTTCAAGACTATGTAAACCTTTTCTTTGAAATCCACATTACAAACCCACTACCTTGTCCCACCCAAAATCTACATGGATTAACATTGCATAATTTCTTGAAATTTATGTGTGGGGAGGATGTATTTCATTTTGGGTATCCTTTTCTTGATTTTCAATGTGTTTTCATATGCTTTAGGGCAAGAAACCGTTTTAGTGTGGGGGAGAGGTCATAATTAAGTGAGTTTTGTTGTAATGTGTTAAAAAAAATTCAAAAAAAATCTACAAAAAATTCAAAGAATGGGTTGTGTATTGGTTAGGTCAAAATTCACTCTCCCTCAACCTTGGATCTTGTTATAACTATTACAATTAGTGTCGTGAGGAGATCAAACATGGGTTGGGTGATTAGTGTGAGATCTATTTGAAGTTCAACTTTCGAGAAAATATAAAAAAAAAAAGAAATGAAAAGAAAAAGAAACACTTATGTTATTTGGAGAATCATTGTGTTTTGTAAATATTCCATCTTCTCATCCACTTCAAATTTTCTTTCACTTTTTTGTCATGCTTCATTTTTCCCTTTGTAAAAATGTGTTTCCATTTTCTCCCATGTTTCAGTTTCAAAACAACTGTGCATTGTTTTATCCATGTTAGTGTTTTAGCCCCTTTTTCCACCCTTTTTGAAATTATAATCCTACCATCCCATAGCCACAGAAAAACCCCTAAAAAGTCCTCTTGATTCTTTTTCACTTTATAACGGAGAATGGAAGCTGAGAGCTCTTTCAAACTCTATGATTTTCACTTTTGGTTGGTTACAGAGTGAACCTCCACAAATGAATTTTATCAACTTGAGAGGCGTGAGTTTTGAGTTTCCACATTTTCCATTTCATAATTTGAGCATGAAAAAATGAATTAGTTTTGGAACATTGTTTCTGTAACAACTTATGGTGGAATTCAAAATGGATGAGTGAAATAGTCTAAACATCCCCTGATTGGAGAAAACAAAATTTTAAAATCTGTTGGTGAGTAAAAATGATTTTGTCATGTTTTTATATTTTTTGCACATGTGGACATGCACACAACTAAGTTTGGGGGAGTTGATGTTATTAATATTTTAATGAAATATTATATACTCCCTTTATTTATTTTATATGAAATGTGCATAATTTGTGTGAAATAATAATGTTTTAATATTAAGTATAATTTTTTAGCATTTTTAGAAGTAGTCCAATTGAGTCAGTTTAATGTTGTAAAAATAACTATCACTATAATGATCCAAATTGTGTGGTTCTTATTTTTTAGGATTCTCCATTAAATATAGAACATTTCATTAGCAGGTACCATGAGCCAATTCTGCCATTTGAAGGGTCATATGGTCCTCACAAACAAGACCAAAGAATCTGTGAACAAACTAGACCAGCCATGAAAATTGATTTACTGGCCTCAATACAGAAGTCCAAAAACATTACCTCTCCAACATAATTCGGGGTACACTACAAGTCATCTTGGATAAAACTTTCAAGGCCCAAATCCATGTACAAGGGACCCAAATGAAGCTTTTAAGTCCATCCCACAATTCTGTCCGAGAATTAAAATCATTATAGTATGCATGACATATCTCATGATGTTAGAATCAAACCGAGCTGAGATTTTGCAGTGTGAAAAAGGAGATATAGGCGGCCGACATTGTTGAAGAAGTAATTCGGATTTGAAGGCATCTTCCTGTTCCAAAACCCATTCACATTTTGGCCATTGAAAAAGAATGGATAGAAATGGACAGTTTACCTTTGTTTAATAAAACCACCATAACTTTGTATCAACTTGTCCAAATGCCTAAAAATATTACCAGTAGTAGGCCAAATTTATTATATAAAACTTTTAAGAAGGAGTTATTATAGGATTCAGCTGTCTGAATAGCCAAATTGTCGATGCAAGTGGTGGGACATATTTGGAATGCAAACAGTCCACTCCTTGGGCTATAAATACTCTCCCCTTCTCTCCTTGAGGGGGGTTGGAATTTCAGAAGAGAGGAGATCATATTGGCATGACCAAATCCTTATAAAATTCTTGGGAGGACCTTCCATACTCATGTTTTCACTTGAATGACCTTTCCTCCTCTCTTTGTTTTCACTTACTTTCATGTTCCTCATTTTTGTAATCTTGTAATTCTCTTTCCTTGTAATTCTGTTTTAATGAAAGTTACTTCTTCAATATCTCTTATTCTCATCCAACTTATGTATTTTAATATTAATGTTCTTAAAATAGTTTAAATTCAGTTAAATATCCTTCCCTTATTTTGCCTCCTCATTCAATAAAAAATCAGTTTTTAATTATCATCATTGTTCTTGTGTGTGTGTTCGTCGTACCACTCTTTTCTAATCCCTTTCTTTTTCTTCAATTCTTAATTTATCATCATCATTATTATAACCATAATATTAAACACCCAAATGGATGAGTAAATATCTCATTGGGGTGAGTCAAAATTTAGGGATGTTAAGTGATTGAGAGTATTTTCTCGATGAGTATTCATTAATTTAACATTGTGTATGTTGGACCTAATATGTCATGGATTAATGAAATATTTTGTTTAGCATGTGGTTTACATGGATTTATTGGAACCATAAAAAAACTACCATAAACAAGTACTGATGGATTTTAGAATCCTAGTTATGTTAAGGCTTGGATTAAAGCTTTAACACTTAGGAATTCTAATCGACGTCAACTTGTGAAGTGGGTGTTAATTTAAATGCAATATAAAGAAAAGCTCAAGGATTTCACAAGCTTAACTCCCTAATAATGAACTCACCCCAATAATTATAATTTTTTTAAATAATCCTAATCAATTAGTCATTTCAATTAAGCTCTGCAAACAAACCCCCAATCAGAATACAATCAACTAAAAACAGACGACTAATTCAATGTATCATCGCCGAGGATTCGACCCGAGTGCTACTATACACATTAGCAGAGCACCAAAACTTTGACCGGTCGATAGGTGACAATCGTCCGTGCGTTTCAGTACCTATAATTATATTTAGTATAAAAAACATTAATGAATGATACTCTGGAATGGTACAACAAGAAACCTGGTTTTCGGTTCTCTATCAAGGTTTCGTAATAGAGGGAATGAATTATAGGGATATTTTTTTAAAAAAACTGGTTCCCATTATAATAAGATCTATTAAATTTAATATTGGTAGCATCAAAAATTATATTAAATGATAGAAATATTTATTTCCTTCACCCCATTTTCAACCTCTATAACAGGGTTAAATTATCATTCCCTTTCATTGAGGTGAGAACCCAATGATAAGTACTGACATTGAATGCGCAATGAAGAGAACATAATATCAAGTAGAAGCACCCAATACTATCATAGTCACCAAAATTCATTATTTTTAAATTTTTCGATAACATTTTTAGTCTAATGTACTATGATAACATTATAGAATACTATAATATATCAATAATTTCATATTTGTGAAGGATGTATGAATAAATCATACTATAGTCTGTGTAATTAAATATAATTTCGTAATTACTTATTATTTTTTTTAATATATATATGATAATTTCAGAACCCTTCTAGATTTAAGTGGTACCCAAAAAATAATTAGTCAAATAAATATTAAGCATAAATGATATTAGCCATTTACGTTTTAACATTATAAATTTTATCTTTAGAGGGGGCAGAAGTTATTTTAGTATATGACCATTTGATCATATGATTGATGAAAAAGTCTCAAAACATTATAATATTATTGTATTCAATATATAGTTAATAAAAATTTATAATGGATAGTTACTAGTTTACCTAATTCGAATCACTTCACAACTATCTTTAAGGGCCATGTATTCACTGTTTAACACTATCACCCCATTCTTCTACTTATATCAGCATGCCTTTTCTATTTCCTTCATTAATTTATAATTTTCTAAAGGATGTTAATGTTTCACTTATGTTGTAACAACTCAATAAAGAAACTTTTTATACCTCCAATTAAATGTATGTGTTTGTTAATGGTTACCTAAAAAATATGGATAGCAAGGCCTTTATTTAAACAAGTAAAATAAAATTTATCATATGACTTATCATATGTAATACTCTAGCTTAGGTTTTCCATCATAAATAATTTGGGGTCTAGTTAACATCTATTGTAACTATTTATATTAGTAGATATCTATACATTGAGGATTGAGGGTCTAAAGATAATACAAAGTATCTCTATCATCTGAACTACATTAATCACTTTTTTATATTTAATGTTTATAAAACTAATTAATGCACATTAAACAACCGCTATACTAATCTAGTTTTCCATGAATTGTTTATTTTAACGGCATTTAAAATTATCTATTCAATTAATAAAATTATTTAATGTTTTAAGATCTACCCCATCCACATATTTTATTTTGAATCACTATTTAGGGACCTATCAATTTACCTCACAAAAGGATCTTACATGTCTATATTTTTCTTTTAATAGTTATAATTTGGAAATTATATTCTATTTCTGATGATTTTTATCAATGTATTTATCAATAATAAGGGAATTATTTTTTCAGCTATGGATGGTCAGAATGTGATTTTTAATTCAAATACAATAATACCACTTAAATAAAAATTATATAATAATTGATATTTTCAATAATTAATAAAGGTATTTCTAAAGAACATTGGTATTGAATCCTGAGAAATCATTTTTAGGCATTATAAAATACAAATATGTAATATTTATAGGTAGATTGGTAATGATACATCCGAATTCATTTTAAATTTCTACTTTATTAATTTTCATTATTTTCCATTAGTATACATTTATATATCTAAATTTATTCATAGAAATATACTCATGAAATTTGGATGACTTCAGAAGTAACTAATTATGGTTTTGAAAAATTATTCAGATATAATTGTGGAAAATTCAATGTTAAGATTCTAGAATTCAATGTGATAAAGAAGGAGTGTATTTATATGTTATATAATAGGATTGAAAATATTTTTTACAACATGATTTCACATTATAATAATGTAATGTATTATTTTTTCTTTTAAATAATTCATTTATAATAGTTTAAGTTATTAAATTCAGTGAATGTTCATATTGAGGTGAGTAAGGATTTTTCTAAATATATGATGTTCTTATTGGATCACTTTTTCTGAATGAGATTGAATTGAAGAACATAGATCATAATATCATTGATATATATAATGTTATATCTTTGAAATCTAGTAATGCTTCTTATCCATGATCTTATATTGATGATATATGTCAAAAAAGTAATTATGATGATGAATTGAGTCATATTGTAAGTATTTTGATGAAGAATATAAGTAAAATAAAGGAGAGATGTGAAAATATAAATTAAATTATATTATATTAGGTAATAATTATAAATATAAATTAATTTTCAATACAAATGTAACATATTATAAATGTAGGAATCTGAGTCTTGTTATTCATGAACTTTCAATATTGAGATATTAATTGATAGAATAGAAGTTCAAGATGAAAATAAAAAATAATAAGTTTTATATAATGAGTTTATGGAAGTCTTACATTCAAGTGACTAATCTAAATTGTAATTATATGATTGAAACTCAATAGTACATAAATATATTTAACACCAGGGTTTTATTGTTTGTTAATTAGGAAACAATGATAAATTTTTTTAACATAAGTTATTTATATAACCAATTCAAAATCCATTTATTTGTGTTTTTTTAGATTATTTATTTAAAAATGGAAATTAAATACAAATATTTGAATGTAATTTATTTAAATACATATGTTAAAAAATATTTCTTTACATTGATTTTTATTTAAATCATGTTAAAATGACCCAAGACAATATTTTGAACGTCATTTTATGAATAACATTCCATGGGTGTTTCAATATTTTTTAAAGACACTTTTCAACTATTAAAATCTATCCTCAAATTTATTAGGTCATGAAACAATTTATCTTGAAACAAATATATGTTTTCATCCTCAATTTTCTTCATATTTGATCTAATAATACTATCTTTGTTATCTTCCCTCTATATGATATTCATTCAATTATTTATATATGGTATAAATTATTATTCTCCCATTATTTATTTTTATATGATTATATTTCAAAAATGATACAAATTTTGATTATTTAATAATTATGATAATGGGTAATTTATTGGATCGATTTAAAATTTTGAAATCACCACATGTGATTCCATTTCCATGGTTTGAAATTCCTCCCTTACTATATTTTATGTTTACTCAAAATTTCATTCCACCAAAGAAAATGATAAAATAAACCATAAAAATAAAGGAATTAAAGTCAAAGAATTATGTTTCATTTCTATTATTTTAATTTGGTAAAAAAATTATGTATTTTTTTATTATATTCTCTACTAAAAGAGTAATATATGTTGAATTATTAAAAAATATTTTCTAATTTAATGGACTGCTATTTTTATAATCAACATAAAAAAGATATTATAATGTTGATTTTTTATAATAGATTTGATAAGAAACTTTTGATGTCAGTTAATATGATAATCAATGTAAACAGTATTAAATTATTTTTATAATAATTATTTTGATAGAAGTTATATAAAATTTATGTTAATTATAAATTCACTATGTTTCATGAAATTATGTTTCTTAAATAGAGATGATAAAAAAATGGAAAACTGACATAAAAAAGTCATTTTTATAGATACTTGTGTATATTTTTCATGGTGAGAGTGGTCAGTGATTTAGATATTTATTTTTAATATGATTATAATGTTCATTCAAATTTTGATATACCTAGTGTGAAATATTTAATTTATATAGTTGAAATAATAAAGGGAATATTGTAATGATATTTGATATATATAAGATTAGGGGGAATGATTACACAAAGTTTGTTATAGGGATTAAGAGTCTTCTAACGATTGATTAGATGTTTAAGGGTGATTATTTTTCTTGTACTTCTAAATTTAGGATATTTATTTAATTATTAAGGAACATTATAACGAGTTCTATTTATAAGGTGTGTAACGAACTTGAAACTATATAGATAGAAAATAAAATGATAAAACAATGAATAAATGTTTTAAATAATACAATTAAATATTCAATAATATTTAATAAATTTAAGACATGACAATGTCATTAAAAATGATGATTAAGAAGAAGAATTATATTGGATATTAATGGCCATAACCAAATCATTTCAAAATCTACATTTTTAATGGTAGTAATCATCTCATGAGTTAAATATTTTAAATATTATTCTTTCAGACGTTATGATAGTAAAAATCCCCTATAGTTCAAATAATCCCTTTTCCAAGTGGAATAAATTATTTCAAGGTATTATTTAAATATTAAATTTCATAATAATTATAAATCTTGTGATACTAAATGATATTATATAAATTTAGTTGGACCTAAGAAATCATATATTACCAATTAATAGTTATTTGGATGTCTAGAATGAGTACCAATTATAGGCATATAAAATGGTGTATTTGTATATGATAACGAACCAATTTATTTTGATAATAAACATTTAATAATTTTATTATATTATGTGGATGGAAGGTGAAAATATATTTATTTTAAAATTCTTAATACTTTTTTCAAAATATTTGAAAACTTCATGGATTAGTGTTATTGATTCATAATAGGATGTTCCAAACTTTATAACATAGACCTCTATATGTTTTTCAAGGGGAGATTATTAGAATAATGTGAAGTATACCCTACTATATTTCATAAATATTGTTTCATTTAATTGTTTATATCTATAATTAAATTTTACTAGCTTCGAGGGAGTTATATTTAATTTATATGTATGATTTATATTCCTTCATTTCTAATACATAATTTTTATTTATTTTAGTTTCAATTATTTTGTTATATTGAGATTCATTTTTATACAAATTTGGATAAGATTATTTATCATATTACATATTCCCCATAGTATAATTTATTGTTATTTTAATTATAAAATTATCAATTTTTAAAATTATTTACCTTTCATATCATTTCAGGAATAAAAAATTTTGGACACACAATTTCCCTCCCATTTTATGAAGTAATAAAATTGGTGTAAATTGATTGTTAGTTTCTTATATGGTTAGTTTATTTTTTTAAAAACTTCCTTTATAGTTTGTATTGTTATTTTTGATTTTTTTTAGAATTATTTACTAGTTAAATCATGATTCATGTAAATTTTATCTTATTTTTTATTTATTGATTAAGTATTGAATATGATTTTATGTTTATTTTAACATTTTCTACAACTTTCATGAATAGTTAATGAGATAAATATGTTATCTAGAAAACAATGATATCATTTATATATGTATTTTCAAGATTCAACAGGGGAAGGGATTGAGTCTAGATATCCACAAGGCAATATTTTTATATATTTTTCTATTTTATGTTATATACATATCATAATCAATAATAAAATGATTAATAATATATTGGAAATGATAAAAATTGTATCAATAATTTTTTCAGCTATATGAAAGTTTAATCAATCATTTTTATTTAGAAATTGATAAAATGTTATATTAAAATAATTTAAATTCCAAATTTAGTTTTATTATATTTTATTATTATAATTTGAGCTAAAAATGATTGACTGGGGAAATATTTTTGGACATAAAAATAATATATAAATTCAACTAAACTAGTATCTAAATTCATGGTTTAAATTATTAGAAGTTGGAGGGAAGATATTATTGATCTTTTATAGATTAATAATATCTTGAACAAATGTAATATGGGGGAAAATGAATGAAAAAATAGAGATAACATAATGATATGAGGCAATGGATGTTAAGAACTCCTTTTAATGAAATAAAAATGTCGTGTATTTCTTTTCATTCCATTATATTTTAGTGATTATTATGAATTGATCCCATGTTTTTTAATTTGTTATGACATTAAGACCATTTAATATCTACATTGAAATGTATAATTGAAACGTCGTTTCTTCTAATGTCCTTTAGTATAAAATGATGGATTATATGAATAGTGAATATGAGATAATGTTACATGAAATATTCGATTCATTGGATGATTAAATAAACTTTGAGAATTGTATTATATCATTAATAAATATTAGTAAAAAAATTATTATGAGAATATAATATAGTGAAGAAACATGTGAGAACCTTGGTTATAATGATATATCATTAAATAGATGAAAACTCATTGAGGTGCAATGCAATTTTTAGTGGTGATATAAAATATGAATAGAGGGGATCATATTATCATAGAAAATAATGAGATAATATGTTCTATGTCAAATTAAATGTTATTAATAGTTTTCTATGTACATTTATTTTAACGTAGTGTAAGATAATAAGGAAAAACCATATTAAAAATATATATTATTTTTGGATGTTATAATACATTGAACTATGAAGTACTTCATTTGAAATGAAGGTAATGGGTACTTTCTATTTTTTTAATCTAATAATAGTGATTTCAAAACATTGAAATATTTAATAGAAATATATCTAAATAGATTTTTAATAAATTAAATATGAAGTTTCACGGCGTTTAAACCAAAGAATATATCCATTACAAATTCTATATTTAGTTGGGTATTATGCTCTTACACTATAATAAAAATCCAAAAATGAGAATTAAAAAACTATTAAACAATATAAATATATATAGTTTAATTTTATGTCAACCTAAAATTTAAATGGATAGAAAATATCAAAACTAAATCATTTAACTACTATATTGATGTGCTGAGGGTTTTCTATTTTACACTAGAAGACTATTATGCTAATTATAATGGATTCATTATGTTATATCATTCATTAATTCATAATTTTCTATTGCACTGTAATGTATGCATTAATTTTTGAACCACCTTACTCATATAATAGTTATACTACAATTAAAATATACTTTGTTGGATATTCCTATCTAACCATGAAAAGGATCAAAATGTTTTGTGTCATCCATATAAAAGGTAATATAGGGGGGGTTCATCGAATGTGGGAAAGATTGTGTTGGTTTACTCCAAGGTGAAATATTATTTTAATTTCAATCACATTGATAATGTTTATATCGTGTTGATATTTATAGATTTTTGTTTGGGGAAATAACCTGTATACATAGGATATTTTTTATATGAACTAAATTAAAATCACATGTGATCATTATTGTTCATTTGTTTAATCCAAACACTCTAAACACACAGTACAATTATTTTTTAATTAATTTTTTATTTATTCCCTTATATTCATCATTAAATGTTTATTATATAGATAGATTTAATATTAACATTCACATCCCTCTTTATTATACCATAACCATTGTGGTACCAAAACATTTATCCCCTATAAATATCTTGTTAATTACTTATCAAAGCCTTATCTAGGATCCTTTCATTGATTAAAGGAAGATTAATTCGGTGAGGTAAGTGTGTATAGTTCCTTTAATATTCCTACTACATATTTATTCCATAGTTTCACCTCTGATATAATCATTCTAATTTTCAGGTGTTCAAATGATCATCGCATCATTTTTTCATCACCCTGTCTAGTTTTTGTGAGGGTTTATCTATGGTGAATTCATAATAAATACATATTTTATCTTTCTAGATTCACTCTCACTAAATGGAAGACACAAAAATAACCAAGACCACATATTATTGATTGGAAATATGGTTTAAAAGGTGAATTACCTCTTCTCTTGGTTCATCAATAGACCACCTATCTTTTACTCTGGCTGGTGTAGCATATCTTCCTTTCAAACCAAATACTAGTTGACATCGAAATCATTTTGGGATATAAAAATTTAATATATCTGAAATGATTTGAGCAAAATAAATATACACTAAAACTGTTTCATGATGTTTGAGAGTAGATTCATTTTAATTGGCTCTATATTATTATATTTAGATTGTATAATTTATTTAAAAGTAATGCATGGATTTATTTTTTAACCACTAGAATTTATTTCAATATATACATGCTTCAAGGATATATTAAATGAATAATATACCAAAAAGTTTTGAAAATTCTTGTTTTTTAACAAGTAATTAACATGTGAAAAGTGTGTTCCCATCATAAAAATGCACCGAAATATTTTCTTTATTTCACATGAGTCTATATCATTATAAATATTTATATAAATACATAAAATGTTTCTAAAATAAATGTATGTAGTAACTCTTTTGTTGATGGAAATGTTTGTGGATGGGATGGGATCATAATTCTTTGAATCATTATAATCCATTATGTTTTCCAATTTTGTGGAATACTATGTATTTAGGACTCATTACACCTAATTCCCTATTCTATTGAGATTTTTTTCACCTTGACTCATTAAATATTGTTCCATAATATCTTGGTCATCTTCTTGACGTATGTATGTTATGTTTGGAACCTTCACATATGGGATTTTTATTGTTTTCACTAAACATATATGTTAAAAACATTGTCAAAACATGGATTATTATTACACTACCAATTTATATAGGATTGAATTTTTCTATGTATTCATTGTTTTATGATTCATTTTTATGAGTATGTGAAGACTACATCGTTCTTATGATATAATTACACACTACAAGATCCCCAATGTTGTGTTCATAGATCCGTTCATCCTTAATATAGGCAAGGGTATAGTGTAGGAGTGTGGGGTTCCATAAAATTTGCTTTCTAGATATTAGGTGACTCTTTTTTGGGATTTAGTGGATTAACTAGTCGATGGTATAGGTTCTCGGTATAGATATATATATATAAGGGAGTTTTCACATAAGGGATTCACATTTTTTCCTTATTATTCAAGTAAATTACTTGAAATTTTTGTATTTAGTTCATCTTTACATACACTCTATCTATAAGATATTTTGTTGTTTTTAGACATGTTACTTATGGATTTTATTTCATATCTTATTACTGATTAGGTATTATTCATTTAACCACATTCATTCATTTCCCAGTAGGAATGAATTATTCTTGGATTCGTTGTAAATTAGTTCATGCCATATACAAATTTATCCTTCCTTAAATTTCCATGTTTCCAATGGGGGGAAACCACATCCCACACAAATGTTATTAAACCCCTAATAATAACATTGGATTTTAGAAATCTTTAGGGGCACCTGAATAATTTTCATGGATATTATATTAAAATTTATACCATAAGGTGTTATCCATCACATTATCTCTCTTAGGGGTATATGTGATTTTAAAATTTTAATATTTTCTATATTAAACTAAGCTTATCAATTAAAAATTAAAATATTTAGAGAACTAAAAAATATTAATATAATATGATCTTTATGAACTAAAATAGTCTCTCTACGAAAATAAGTATACATCTATTTAAGAAAAATATCATCGCAACTTACTCTAAATCATGAGTAGTGTAACAGATTTGATTGATACATAACTACCTAGATAAATATAATTTGATTTCATATTAGTACATCTATAAAATACCAAACCCATGGTTATAGGAATCCTAAAAGACATTATAAAGAACCATCCTCATTAAACATAAGTATTTGGGAACTAAACATCATCTACATAAATATTTCAAAGGCAGCTATACACCCATACATCTAAATAAGAGCTTCCCCTTTCTTAGTGAAAGATTATAATGGAGACCTAGTTTGTGAAAACATTGATAAAAAATCCTATATTAAGTAAAAAATAATAAAAAATTACACATTTATGGGAAAATTATTAAGTGTTTTCTATGAAATTTCTACCACAATATTAATGAGTTCCTCAACTACACCCAATTCTTAAATGTAAATGTTGAGAAAATGAACAGCACATGTCAAAAATTAACACTTATAGAAATTCGAATAAAGATGATTAACTTGAGAAACTATAAAATCATCCAGATATTGTCAATATGATCCACCTCCATCATGATATAATCCAAAACATTAGAAATAATGGAAATCATAAAATTATCCAGGTATAGATAATATGCCATATTCATAATCCCCATAAACACAAATAGTGTTTTCACCAATCCAAATGAAATAAAAATAAATATTGAAGTCTCATATTAATATTGTAAAGCACTATTAAATATGTATTCATCATTAAACATCATATAATGATATCTATATTGTAAATAGATAATAGGGAATAAAGTATCCTCCTATTAATGGTGTAATAAATAAAATATAATAGGAAGAGGATAAAAATTATCCATAATAAAGTAATTCAATGACTTGTAAACTATATACTTTATTAAGCTGTCATTTTCATTTTTTAATAGAACTATAGTGTATATAGAGACACACTATACTATATAAAACCATTTTTAATAACTCAAAAAATTGTTTACTTAAATCTCAACATTTTACAAGAACCATATGATAATTCTCTTTCAAAACATGGGAAATTATTTTTTAATAGAATATTCAAAATCAAATCATAACACATTTTTGTAAATATTATAACTTCTTCTAAGAATACATCATTATTTTGTTTCATTACTCGAGGAGAATTGATTTTATATTCTCCGCATATAGACATATATGTTTCTATCAAACAGCACATGACCAACATTATACAAAGAAAAATTCAATCTTAGTAGATAAAATTTATCAAAATACTCTATTTAATAAAACTAAACTTTCCCTAGGAAAACATTACAGGGCTGAAATTGTAACTTTATTTGTTTCCAATATACCAAATCTCACCCTATAACAAACTCAAAAATACATTCCTCATTGACGAAAATATATTTTGATGGTTTAATATTAAAATCTATACCTATAAAATAAAGATGGTTTGGAAAATAAATATTCCGAACCTCTACCACTCAAAATAGAACAAAACATGGAGTTGATGAAAATCGAACCAAAATCACATATGGTCCTTTACTTCATGAAATTCTATATTTTTTGTTTTTTTCATATTAAACACCAACTCATTTTAATCCATGTTTTTTACCACTACCAACTCTTTGGTTACCTATATATCAATATTCTCCATGATTTAAACTTCATACTCATCCCTAATTTTGTTTCCCCAATGGTCTTATATCTAAGCATTTATACGGAAACTATATTTAGGAGGTTGAAGAACATAACATGTCTATCCAAAACCTATCACACTCTTCTCACACAACAACTATCAACCTTATAAAGTGTAAATATATATGAGATATATCATGTATCTCTATAATAAGAACATAAAATTACTTGGGCCCCACTAGATAAATTCATACTAACAACACTAGATAAATGAGATCATGTTGGTAGTTATCTTCCATGTTCTCTCATAACCCTATATTCATTCAAAAATTGAGGAAATACATAATAATGTCTACTTTTATATATACACATATAAGTTCTCCTTAGAAGTTTTCTAATCATTGTTATTAAATTTTACACCATCTATATCTATCTTAATTTATATGTAATGAATCATAGATAAAAAAACAACTATTTACATCAGATATCAGGAATCAAATATCATTGATTTTGATAATTTTTCATCATCTTACCTTTCATAAAAATTGGAAAATACCAAATCATCTTCATGAATCTTGTATTGACCTACTAAATAGAATACATTCTTTTTGGTACCATAAATAACACTCATTTCCACTTAATCCCAAGATTATCTAACATAAACTCTTATCTAAATGAATACCATTATTTATCTTAGTCAATATATCCATATCATAATCTCAAATGTAATCCATACACTAAGGATATATTGAACCTCATAAAAAACACTAACAATGAAACATGGTTCTCATATACTGTTTATATAAGAAAAATTTATATCTCAACATCTTTCAACCAATGCTCAGTAACATGACTAACAATAGAACTCTTATAAAAAAATAAACCCACCATTTAAAACTAACTCAATGATATCTTCCAAAACTATGTAGACTCCGGCTCCACTTTAAATATATTCCCATATGTTCTTACTCCACCTCCTCTAGATGAATCTCATTTTCTCAAATCATAACTACAGTAATAAAAAACTAAACTAACCCAAACCCAAGGATGTAAATAGAAACAATATCTTAACACACTAAAACAATAGCCATATTTCTAACCACATCCACACATAACTGACCCCCAAAGGGAAATCATATTAAAAATTCAGATTCTAAATCATCATGGTCAATAAAAACACGATTCATGAATCTAAACAGTAGAATATACCCTTAAATCAAGATATTGTAACCTAATTATTTAATTATAGGTTAAATAGTCTGATTTTAGACCCCAAATGACTATTTATTACAGTTTGGATTCTCTAGTTTACAATACATGCTTGGTAAAATCCATAATTTTTCATTACCACCTATGAAATCCTTTATAGTGCGTACCCCACAATCCATCCTAAAACAATCACTCAAACACAATTTCTTTAGACAGCCCTTTATTGACCTCAACATGATCTACAAATAACATAGAGTGTTTCCCACAAGGCCCTCTAAAATAGGAAAATAGATGGATATTGGTATTGATTGTTTAATATCACATATATAAGTATCTCATTCCACTTTATAACAAACACTATTCATCAGTAGGATTAATATAACTATAAAATACATCTTTAATATATGAATAATGTTTTAAAAATCATTTATATATAAAATTTCTATAATAAATATAAACATTTACCTCAATTATATCATATCTATTATACCATAGGCAGGGTATATTATAAATAACCTTAAATAGAAATATTTCAATACTATGATAATAGATCCTATAACCACCTCCAACACTATCCAAGCAATCTGAATGAAATTTATTTATAGAATGTTTGAGTGTATAAATATACATATTAGGTTATTTATTGTAACTACCATGTTTCCATAAGAATGAACTATAATAATGTAGAAATATATAGTGTAAATACAAAGAAACAATCAGTTACCTAGATAAATAACCCTTATACCATAAACACCCCACTTATGCTCCATAATACCCTTACTAGATCATATTATTGCACAACCACCACTACAAAAAATTGAAAAATAATCCTCATATGGGAACAATTTAATTTTCAACCTAAATGACACCACTATAATAGTCTCAAAGAGTATTCCAACAACATAGATGACATCAATACAACATCATAAACATGTAGCTATATACTCATTGGAAATCTCGTTAAAATAAATATCTGCACCCCCATCAATAAATGGTAATACACCATATAAGAACTCACAAAATCTCTTAATCATAAATAAGTACTTATCCATATTTAGGTAACATAAAAATAAAATATCTATCTACAGTAGCACTCCAACTATAGAGAATGAACTATTATATAATCTATATCTGATGTTTGGATCTCCATCCAACCATAGAATCACATTCTCATTTATTGGTCTTCCACCCTTAAGGACTATGCCTACTAATACCCACATAATTTGTGTAATTATTCACCCTTAGAGACACTCAGTATATTACTATGTGTCCATCATCCGAAAATCCTACTCCATAGCCTATTTCACCATCTTTATATCACAAATCCACTACAGTTATCCAAATTATAGAATATTATCACTACTATCACCATCACAATTATAATAATTCAGGGTCATCTAACTAGTCCTGGTTTCCACATCACTATAACATATCATTAAAATATGATTGAGCCACACCCATATGTCATCCTCCAACCCAATACAATCATAATCAGATCCCAGGGAGCATAACCACAAAAAAAAATTATTCATAATCATGGTCTATAATGACCCCAAATACGCATAACAGATATAATGCATATGAAATTATATAGTTAAATAAAATAATAATTCTAATTATGTCATTACATATTCATACTAACAAATATACACATGAGATAAATTATTAATGAAAAATTACTAGATTTGAGTGTCGTCGTCATTATATTATCATTCTATAATAATAATATTTCAAAAGAATCAGGTTTCATATATCTTTCTAGAAATGGAATGACCTCATTCCATTGTGACACAACTAAGTAGAATTCATATCACACATAGTAACTCACTACCAATATGGTCGTCGAACACCAAAATACGGAATAACACAGTGAATATTTGGAACATCCACACAATTGTCCCCAAGTCTTCATAGATATTTATATATCTATATTTAAGATATTGGCATGACCTTCATTCCCAACTGACTTTCCATGTACCAAATTTTAACCAATTTTGATGTAATATTATAATTTTTAACTATTCCTTGAACTATATTTGCATTGGAAGGATTATAAAATTCAATATAATTATTAAACATATATTAATAACCATAAATATAGTAAGAATAAATATGTTATAATAATCCATACAAGAATTATAGATCATAAAAACCCTATTCACCTTTTGTATATTCCACATCACTATTTTCATTTTCCATGAAATTTTATATTAACTGATCGAATTTATAAATTTTATTCAATATCAATTCAATAATTTTACATATCATTATATTGAAAAAAATTTCAAATAAAATTAAATAACATTCATAATATAATTCAATTTCATTATCCATTAATCAATTAAAATTAAATTTCTATTATTAATAAATTTATTTCAAATGATTTCAATATTCATATATCAATGTTTAATGGTAACCATTAATTATCCCTAAATTCAAATAATATCACAAATTATCTTATAGACTGTCTATTCAATTCACTTTAATTATTAATTCACCCATAATTTTCTTTTAAATTGTTAACCTAAAACCATATTTTCCATTAAAAATTCCATTATCATCAAATTTATATCTCATCTATCTCTATAAATGTTTTTTACAATAATAACATTGTATAATGATCAATCAGATTAATTATTACAATTTAAAATTTGAACCTTAAATATTACTTCATTAACACTATTATTTATTAAACCATCGTAAAATACTAAGCATGGTAAATTTATAAAGATTGTAATACATATAAGGGATTCAGTAACCTAACTAGATTATTGTGGTGAATGATACACTAAGATCTTCTGATGAAAGACACCAACATATTTACCAAGATATTCTTCTACATTGTCTACCAAAACCATGATGATACAATATAAATAACTCCCTCTCTATTATAAAAATATACAATAAATAAATTTTCCATCGAATTACAAATTTGAGAAATGATTTCATTTCCCCTTTTAATACACAATCAATTATCTATAATTATATCTATAATATCAAATTATTTTATCCATTTGATTACATAAATATCAAAATTCAATTCACATTTTTCATTATACTCTATTAATCAGGCTAAAAATTAATATATAATACCCAATATATCTTTAATATTTTCATATTTTTCACTAGTAAAATATCTCAAATTTTTATTATTTATTCAATAAAAGTATTTTATTTTAGATTAATAAATTTAATTAAAAAACATGTTGTTATTATATAAACACTTAATAATCATGGTAAAGTGAACCATATTATAAAATTATCAAATAACCAAAAAAGTTTTTATAGTACATCCCAATTATAATTGAATAGACAAGATTATGATCAAGAGGAGGAAATATTACCATTTTACCGTTTCCCTAAAAAAATATTCATTAAAAATTACAACTACCAAAACTTTGAAATTCATGTCTCTAAAATTTCAATGAAAATCATACATAAAAAATATAATATAATTCATCAAACATATTAAATAAATAACCTTCAAAATATGTTAATATTATTGAAAAATAATTTAAAGTGATATAAATTTATTATGAACCCTTTACTATTTTTTTAAACATGTAATTTACAAATATTAAATTGACTGCCAATAAAATTATATATATTATAAAATATATATAAATTTTGGTTTATATACATTAAAATATTTTCACATGGATCTGAATAATAATTCACTTCAAGTGATTTACTGACTAAATATAAATTGCATTTTTTAAAAACAGCTTTCTAGAAAAATGGTTATATCATATAGTTTAAATGAAATAGGTTATTAAAAAAAATTAAGTCACAAAAAATTATATAAAAGGCTATGATTTGTAGAATCAGAAACCCTATATATCCCCATTATATTGAAGTTACCTTTATATCCAACTTTTGGTGATTTATATATACTAATATAACCATTTTTAAATACTTCTATAATTTTTCTAAATTTTTTAAATCAATGAATCATTATAATAATTCATAATTGTATTTATATATTAGAAAAATCTATAGTCATCCTTAAGAAACTATATTTATAATATGGTTTTAAATTATGATTTAAACTTAGAAATGATATTTTCCCATTCTAGAATATTGAAATGTTTATAATGATTGTAAAATATAATCATTAGAGATTGATGATGGATTCTTGTTATTTAATTTATATTTTATAGAATTGATCCGATTTCACATCTGTATTAGATGTATCTAGGAACAGTAAAGATAATAATTTAGACTATAACCTTAGTTCATAATTGTAACCCTTAATTTATTAATGGAATATACATATTTATTTATTATTTTGATAATATCTTTATTAATGAATTATATTATTTATAGAATCTATATGTATAAGTGGATTTTAGGGATGTATGTTTAATGGTGGTTAATTTGGGTTATCAATCTAAATAACCATAATACAATTCAAATATTTAGATGCCAAATTTTCATTCTCATCATAAAATTAATCCACAAATCATGGTGGTTCATTCCAATGTAAAAAACATATGTTATGCCTTATATAAAGGAGGTTTGTCAAATATTTTCTTCGGGGTTGTGTTACTTGTAAGAACACCTTTAATGTTTTTGACTCAATGACTATAATTGATCATGACTAATCTCTGTGAACATGATAATATGAGATATATAAGGGTTGGGTGAGTCCCTATTATCCATTATATTAAAAGTACCTATAATATAAAATATCAATTATATGGATGGTTTCCTTCATTTCTATTACATTATATGTTCTTATATGATTTATATGCATCAAAATAAATGTTTTTAGTCTTGATTTTTTTTATGTTCTATAACTCTATATAGGATGTAAATATGAATTTAATATATATATATAAGGCAATATTATAATGAAAAACAACTATTGATGTTCCTATATCAACTCATGTGTGTTGAAACAACATGATTTTATCTCCATGTTGGATAACATATTTGGTTCCATATAATGCTAATTAAGAATGGGGTTCTAAAAAATATCTACAAATGATTAAAATGTAATCCTAATCTGGGACTTTTATACCAATATGTTTCTATAAATTTTTAATGATAACTAAAAAAAATCACCCATTAAACGAAATCCCTATGATCCATTAGAATATTATACACCAATCAGCCAAAAGTTAGTTCATTAAACATTGTTGTTGGATAAACATTGGTGTGCCTTGAATTCAACTTTCCAATATATAGATCTCTTTTGTTTTGTTAATATCTATTTGTGAAAACATTATAAGAGTTGAGATTTAAACTCAATACCTAAGGGAATATTAATTGAAACAAATATAAAAAAACAGAACTGACGTTTGTTTCTTTCATATTTAGTATAAAAAATATAAATTTGAAATTATCTAACATTTTTTATAGGAATTTGATATTGGCTGCATAATTAAAAATATAATATTGTTAAATATTTTTCCATTACCATGGAGTTGAATAACGTATATTTGTTCACCTTGTAAACCAATTTTTTTAACTTAAATATAATAAGATTAAAAATGTCTCTTCCATCTACAGTATTCCTCATGAAAAATAAATAGTTTTACGTTCTTTTTGTATATACTATATTATTTTATATTTATTTATCATCAAATTATTTCAATTTTTATCAACATTATTTTATTCTTCTATAAATATATTAGTTGAATTTATTGTGGAGATACATATTGAATAATGAATATTTTTTAGATATAGGACAAAAATTAAAACCTTGTTACAAACTGTGTCAAGCATTATGTTTTTTAAAATTGGTTCCCATGGAATTGTATACATAATATTTTTACTGAGACAAAATAATATGAATACATAGATTCAATCCCCATTATTAATTTTATTTTGAAGCCATCTATAAATGAACATTATAATTGATGGGATTGATGAATAAAGCACTATTTCAAAAAAAAATAGAGATAAATCTATAGTATAGTATATAACATTAAATCTATGTATACCAAAATATTTGATTATAAAATCTCAAAATATTCATAAATACCTAATTATTATTACCAATGATAATTAATCATATTTATATTCTACTATTATAAGTAATGTGTAAAAATAATATATATAGAAAAATGAATTTTAAAATTAAGAACACAATCTTTTATGACAGTTACTAAAACCTTATTATTAAATCAAATTTTTGATTAAAAAATCAATGGAAATAATAACTATCAAGAGAGTAAATTAATACTATAGATCATTACTCTAGGTATAGAAATAATATTATTGTGTCAAAAATATTGATCAAACACATTTAGATATGGTTAAATTGATGAAATTTCATTCCCAATAATTTAGTTAATATCATCCAGAAGTGTATATTTTAAAATAAATAACACTCCACTAAATTCCATTAATTTATTCTATTCGATATATACTATGGAATAATACACACAATATATTTGTTTCATGGATATTGTGCCATGTAGAAAATTTAAAATGACTTAAATCACATTTAGAAATATATTTTAAAACAAATCCATGTTTTTTATCCCATTAATTTTTAGTCTACCTCCCCCGAAACAAATTAATTTTTTAAATGAAATTTTTTATGGTAAAATATTCCCTTCAAAAAAATTGGGGCAAATTATTCATTATGATAATAAAAACCAATTGGATATAAAATTGTAAATCATTGAGAATAAAATTTGACTTAGCATACACCTGAAAACAGAATATTCGATGGAATTCAATAAAAAGAGATATTTTATTACTTTATAGTAAATAATTACAATGTTATGGTCGTTATATATTACCATACCATAAACATGGAGCTTGTTATTGTTTCTTATTTTTTGAAAATGAATATTTTTACGACATATAATAAATAATATAATTATATAAACTATATTTTCAATTAGGTTTATTTATTTAATTGTTTATATACCATAAGGTTAAAAATAAAGTTTTTGAGGAAGATTGGTATGATTCATAAATTACTAATCAATATTTTATTATCATTTATAGAAAAATTCATGTACATTCATTAGATTTAGTATACAAAAATTATTATTTCAGGTCAATTTATTTAATCCATCATTAATGTAATAATGTTTTTTTGAGTTGTATGTTTTCACTATATATAAATATTTCTAAATAATTATCATTAATGTGATATTTTTATGTGTTTTTATAATACACAATGAATTTTTATTCACAATAATGATACATATAAATTATAGATAAATAAATTCAATTAGAGTCTTGATTAGGATTCTTAAAATTGTTATATAATATTTAATAAGGAATTTATATAATTTTATTTTATTAAGAATTATAGAAAATATTTCTATAAAAAATATTTATCTTACTATTATTATCACCCATTCATATATTTCAATTAATTATTTATTCTATTAGAAATTAAATTTATATCATATATTCTATTAATATATGGATTAGGAAAAACTCCGCAAAAAGGATATAAAAGAAGTCATATAAAATTCATTTTAGAATAATTTTTATGAAAACTTATGAGACTCATGAATCAATCTGAATAATATACATTGATAATTCCATTAATTGGTTCCTTAATGATTAGTATAAATGGTGATTCATTTTAGCAGTACATGGATAAAATCATTTTCCAGACTCTATATCACGATTATTATTATGTATGAAGATCTAATATTTGTATACCATATGCATTTTGATATATTTCCCTCACGGATTATCTATACTAATAGAAATTATAAACAATATTGGATCATTAAAATTTTATATTAATCCAAAACATATAAATTTCACATTATATCTATTGAGAATTTAAAAAAAAAATTTAAAAATCTAATTTCTATAATTATTGGAAGTAGGATGAAGAAAACATAAATTATAAATCAGGAACAATGGATATGATATCCTTTATTTCATTTATATTAAAAAAATAAATATTATTATAAAATACCAATTCTATGTATTAAATAGTTATAAAATTTATAATTAAGGTATATTATATAATAAACTTTGAATGAAAGTGTTGTTACCATAATTACAATTTTATACCCAAGATATAGGTTTTCCTACCATGTGTATATATTATTGATAAATTTTGATTTATTAATGGGGATAAAGGATGTTATTTAGAAATTAAATAAGTCTATAAATCAAAATATTATAATTAATGATATTTTTTAATTTTAATGTATGGTAATCGCAGTGTTTTATGTATTTTTTGGGGTATGAAATAATATCATGTATGGGATAATATACTCACTATTTCATTAAAATAATCAATTCCACGTATGGTATTTATTTATTTAATACAAAAAATTTAGTATCTATTATATGTGGGAGTGTAGTGAGTTGTGAATTTTTGAGAAATCATAGAATTACATATCGATATATTGATTGTATTATATATTATGATATAAATCATTTTGAAATTATACATATTGTTTATATATTTTTATAAACATTCATAATAATATAAAATTTCTAAAATCTTCTTGATAAAAAAATCAGGTTTTATCATAACATAATAACCATAGGACATGATAATATTGTTATTATTATTTTTACTAAAAATGAATTTTATATTTTATATATGAAAAATTGACCCCATGGAATATTTGTTAGACACCATGAATCATATGTGAACTAACTTCAGAAAAATATCAATAGATTCACCATTTTCATTGGTGTATCTCAAGAATGCTTCTATTCTTGTTTTTTTACTCATATTGTTTGAGAAATGATCTAAATTAGATCCTAAAATAATTTTTCCCTATCCATAATCATTATAATATTCATGATAAAGGAATAATCGTATATAATATTATTAATCATAGATAGGTTATCTCTTAAAAATAAAATTTTGATTTTCCACTTATATGATAAGTTTGACTTTTGATCACTTTGAGGGATTGGATGGGAAAGGAGTGGAATCATAAGGGAATAAATTAGATGTATAAATCTTCCTCAGCTGGACTACGAAGGGGTATCATACATATAACAAATTAAAGGAGTTAATAAAATTGGAAATGTATACCACTCTTGTTCATATATCATGTTAACTAATAAATTTGAGATTCATTGAATGTACTGTAGATTTGTATAAAATTGAATATTTATCTTCTCTGTATAATATTTAGAAAAAATATTTATAGAGATTACAAAAAATAGAAAAATCCCATAAGGATCACATATAGATTTATATAATTAATAATTTATGCTAAAACTTTATACTGGATTAAGATTTAATGTTTAATGGTTGAATAATTTAATGAAAAATTGTATTCATAATTTCAAAGTGCAATATAATATTTATTTACGCACCTAAAGAAGGATAATGGTTGTGGTCGGAATATGTTGGTTATATCAATATTTAAAACAAAAAAGCAATATATATACCAATATAAATACCTTTATTAATACATTACTATAAATATATATATATGATAAATTGAATTTAATTATAATTATGAAAATTCATTTCAAGGATTCATTTTCATAAATTATCATGAATTTCTTGGTCATATAAGTTTTAGTGGTTTAAATGCTGAATTTATATTTTAGGAATGTTTTTTATGAAGGATAGATATAGTAATTTATGGAATGTGATACATATAAAATGATATATCATCACAATTATTAAATGTTTAATTTGAATTCATTTATGTCTTAAACCCTACATGACCATTTTACTCTTTCTTAAAAAATTTCATTTTATAAACTCATGAAATTAAACAACTTTTTTCTATATAAAATGTAAATGAATTTTTTTTATATCATAAATTAATTTATATTCTTGTCGATACTATGATGATTTCATCCATTATTTGACATTTTGTAATCTTTGATAATCCTAAACTTCTAAAATGTTATTTTAATAAATTATTTTTAAATTAAATATTTTGAATAACACGTATATATTTTAATTCAATATATTATTTATCTTATAAGAATAAAACTTCATGGTTACTTGTTTATTTATTTCATTACTATATTTTAGAAAAAAAATATTCTTTTATCATTCTAACTAAATAAAATTATTATTATGAAAAAAAAATCACATAAACATATAAATTCCCCATTCAAAAAATAAAAAGAACCACTTATTTATCATCACTAATTCATTACACATAGATGATGAGAAAATATGAGAGTTTCTATCATTTCTCTCCTTAGAATACATCATTGATACGATGAAGTTTCAATTTAGATACTCATAAAATAAATATTTATAAAAACAATATTTTGATATTTTATGTTAGAAGAATTAGAATTGACATTGTCAACCCATAATGCATTAATATTCATAAATACATGATTTATCTATATTTATAAGGATTAATTGGAATATAATTTTTTATATAGGAATATGAATGGATAATATCACTTTATATTGATGTTTTGGAGTTTTGGAAAATTTATTATTAAGAGGGATTAGCTGTAATGTGAATAAAAATATTATTGGATGTGAAATCTATAAATAAAGGATTGTTTATAATGAATAATATCTAAAACTAAAGATCATACAACCACGTTTCATAGTATAAATAAAAAATTAATTTTTTTTATATGATTTATAAAAATTATTCATATAAAGGGTTTCAATTTAGTTAGGATGTAATAGTCTTATAACGCTATAATTTACTCAATATCTCTATAATTTATTTTAAATAAAATTTATTTTGAAATATCAAAGTACAATAATTGTTGTTAAACATAATGGAAATTATATGGAACAAATCAAGTGTTATATATTCAAAATTATTATTTTATTTTATACACGATTACTTTTTTTTTTATTATATTAAAATTAAATAAATATAGTTATATGTGTCAATTTATTTACCTTGTTTTACTGATATAATTATATCTAGGTCAATCCCATACCAAAATTATTACATTTTCAAATTTGTTTTTGTTTCAACCTATATAATATATGATTAATTATGAAAAAACTACCTGGAATATCATTTCATTCATTCGATTTGGTCCCATTCAAAAAAATCATATTAAATTTACCTTGTATGTATTCGGAAGGAGAAGAAGTAATTGGGTGAACCACTAGCTATAAAATTGGATGTAATTAGACCACACCATTTTTATAATTAGGTAAAAATCAATTTGGATGGGTTATAGAAAGGGTACTATAGTCCTTCAAGATGAGGTGTTTTCAATTTTGATCCTGGTGGAAGGATTCTTGAATGTTTATATGGACTATATTAACTGGAAACATCTCGTGACACCGAAATGAAAGGTGTCATAAATATGGTATCTTTTTCACATTCTAAAGGATGGAATAATTTAGGTTTGTAAAGTGACTCAACTTATATCATCCAATCCATAAAAATAGAACATTCCATACATCTTGGAGACTCACTACTCGATGGATGAAATGCATCGATCATTATATGGGCCTTAACATCATTATCACACATATCATCTGGGTTGAAAATTATGTGGATATTGGTCTCATCAACATTGGAATTGGTAAGGTGCTCACATGGTTAGATGATCTCCCTTCATAATTGTATCCTCATCATGAACTAGATTGTACTAAAACTTCCCTCCTCATGATGTTGTAATACAAATTTTTTATATTAAAATAATTATTATAATGATTACCCTTTGAAAATTTTATTATTATTTTTTATATTTTTCATTTTAATTTTCATGACTCGACCCATGTTGAGGATCAAGACACAACTACCCCATGCCCGACTCCATATGATAGAGGTGGCGGCTAGTGTTGGAGGCACAACAATCCTAGGGATTCTTTTTTCTAAAAAATTGTACACATACAAACAACCAACCCAATGAAAATGTGTAGAGGAAAAAGAACAGATGATACAACACTACTACATATGAACCACAAAAATTCATCACCCTCTAAAAAGAACCAGTATATTTGATTTAATGTAAACTGAAAAGAAAGGGAAAACATAAATTCCCAACAAAAAAAGTTCCACAACCTTGGAGTAACTATTAAAGTAAACAAAACATGTGGGAGAATCCCACTCCTAGATCCCAAGAAATGACCACCGCATGTGGTCCAAGCACCTTGTATCCCTAAGCTCTTTTAATGTTGTAATAAACATGTTTGTCATCTGCATATGGCACGACACGTACTGGTAAAGCCCATGCAGGGGTGAGTATACAAATACACTGTAGGACACCCTTAAATGGAAAAGGGGGATCCATTAGAGATAAAAATGAATAAGAAAGTAGTATATAGGACAAAGTACAGTAAAAGGGGTGCATGTACTAAAAAATAGATTGAAGTAAGATCATCAGAATACAATGATATAGAAAAGGTGAGAAGATGAACTTCTCATAGAGTCATCTCTACCTACAATAGGAGAGTAGACTCATCCAACCATAATAAGCTAGACAAGGAAAGCAGGTGGCATACCCCACATGTCATTGCCTCTCCCGAAAGGATAGTAACAAAAATCCAAGGAGTATGAAATTGAAAAATAATATATATATATATATATATATATATTCTTGATTAAAGAAACACATCCAAGAGAGTAAGGGGATCTTCATATCATATCCCATCCGAGTAAAAGAGTATCCAATATTTTCCAAAAGTACCCACCAATGATGACCAACACCCCTCACGTCTATCCTAAACACACAAGTCAAAGGGTCTTAATAAGCACACATTGATACATTCTTCTATGGGAGACTCTGTCATTACCACTAGGTTTTAGGTCACATCACAAGGAAGCATCTCAGTTGGAAAAGTGTCCCTCTTTCTCGTGAGTCAAAAGGTTGGTCAAAACATGTATCTTCACTAATAATCATATCCAAGATAACATATCTCAAAGCCGAGAACCTACTTCACAGCCACACAATTAGGTATGCATGGTTCTTCCATCAATGAACACCACTGCCCATCCCTGTTGAAGGGTAATAAACTAGAGGGTAAGCCCAGAAGAGTAAACAGAAAACACAACTGCCCATCCCCGCGTGAGGTAAATACATGAAGAGTTGATGACCAATTCCACTACCCAACCCAATGGAAGGTAGTCCCTGTAGAGTAAATGGAAAACACCTCTTCAAATCCCCACTAGAGTGTAATCCATAAATAGTTTGTAGAAAATTTCACTTCCCAACCACACTTGAGTGTAATTTTGAATAGCTTTGTCCATCCCTACTGAATGATATCTCTTTGACTGCATTAAGTAATTGTAATATAGTCCTCTAGTACAACCCCAAATAAGAATCACACCGGAAACATCTCATATCATATATCTAAATCTACAATGGTGGGAACCATCCCATTCGATGAATAAGAACACTAAGGACATGAAATTAATGGGACAAAATCTGAATTCATAAGAAGGGGATATGAGATATAGAAGATTCGTAATGTAGTACACAACAAGTATGGGTCCCACATGATGTGTGACCCCACCTCATAACTTGGACATGTACATAGCTATACTCAGGTAGAAAACAATGCATTATTACCCCAAGGAATGCCACTTCCCTCCAAGAGTACATTTCACATCCTACCAGAAGGCTGACGAGCACACCATACTCATCATTAGTATGAAAGGGGGAAAATGTAACTTTACATACATGCCTCCTAAAAAGTCTTTGGATAACAAAACTTATCACACCATTTAAATCAATGAATAAAAAGAATAGGGTCATCTATTCAGTAACCAAAATCAAACTCTCAGTGAAGAAACTACATTTCAAAACATTGATCACGAACGGTGCTTCACGGGGACCATGCCTCAATCCCGAAACACATCATATGGATTTCACCTTTGTAGTCATATCATGAACACTCACTGGAATGGCTATTCATTTCTCCAAAATGGACACCTGGAGAAAAAATCACATTTCACCAAAAACACCCCAATATGGCCTCATGGGGTCTAAATATCAATTTCAGTTTAAGTACCCAAAATGAGTCTTGAAACATCCTCCATAAATTATAGGCCTCAAAATTAGTGACGGTGAATCAATCAGACATTAGATGTAGATGATACATTTGATAAAAGTCTTTACAAATAATATTAATAATAATAATATTAAAATTTTATGTTTCATGTCACCGAGCCTTGGGACCAAGAAATAAAGTTATAAAACGGAATTCAAAAGATTCTTCACAATTATAGGCTCATGTAGCCACAAACATCACATCAATTCGAGATCTAGATGGCAAGATATTTCCATTTAAGGTATATAGCCTGACCCCAATTGGTCTTTCCAATTTTAGATAGATCACTCCTCCTAGACTGGTATGGTCCAAAGTACCATGTCGTGGCCCTGCTACATAGCTCAGTCCACAAAGCCGGCCAATGGTCGAACCACACTGGCCCATCGGCCTACCATCCCACACTGACCAAGACCTTCCTCTATGGCATAGCCACTGGCCACCACTGATATTTTATGAACCACCCGCATTTCCCGGGTACTCATAAAATCATTCTTGGATGGAATCTAGGATCCCCAAGACATGATCTTCACTGAATCAGCATCCCCTCGAAGATTTTTCTTTGTTTCGATGCAAGGAAAACAAGGAAGATCTTCCACTCAATGTTGCACCTCCTCCATCACCTAAAACTGAAAACTATCGTAGATCTGGAATCCATGGATCATAAACATCATTGAAACATGCACTTCTCGACGATCATACTTATTTTCCACATGTCAACAAATTGATTGACGAAGAACATGAGGAATGAAAATGAACATATAATCCTAAAATTAAATGATCGATGGTCGTTGTTTTTTATCCATAGTCAAAGGTAAATAGGTAATAATAATCAAAACAAAAAAATTTCAACGAAAAAATGTAAATCAATGTGAAGCAGAATCCTAATGAAGGATTCTACCTAGATTCTAGATCCACCATTTCATTTTATATTCTATGATCATCTAGGATATAATGTTTCATCACGGTCCATCAATAATTCATCCTCGAATAGTTGTCGAATAGAGAGGAGGATATCTCACATCATTTTTGTGATAAATGGGCCAAACTTTTCTAATTTTTCTTGAATGAATATTTAGAGAAAACTACATGTGGTCACAGAATCCGAACCGCCCATTCCCTCTCGCTTCAGGCCACACATTAGTAAAAAAACCATTCAAGGCCTTTAGTTCACCCAAGTCCTTCATGCTAGTAAGGCTTTTGGGCCACCTCAAGAAAATCATGCAACCTTATGTCCTTTGGGGATCCTCGAGGATTTTGGGCCACCAGAGATTGTGATTAATGGACACAACATACTCTATAATGACTAGACCCAAGATGAGGATTCAGAGTTGGTCCATTCACCAGAGCATAAGATATTTTTTTTAAGAATGATATAGTACATAATTGGCATCGGGACCAGTCTATGAATATATGTGAAGCCATGAAAAACATCATTGTGAAAGAGGAGAGATGATATCATTATTTTGAAGTTGGGGAGGATTATTTCCAAGAATTTATAGTTTGGATGATTTCCTATAAAACATATGGGTCATGTAATGTCATGAAGCCTATGGGAAATGTATAGGTTCCCCTTAAACCATTAAAAGTGGGATTATAAAAAAATTAATAAAATTAGAACTCCTTTGGGCCATTAAAAATAATTATTTTATTTATGAAAATTCCCTCCCGGTCTCTTTCTACATAAGGTTCAGACCGAAAAAAATAATTTCTCGTCTAGGATAAACTTCATGCACTAGACTCAACTATGGCCTTAGATATTTGATCTGAGATTCATTTATAGGGATATTCTATTTCCATCTCAATCATAGTATTAAAATAGTTAATATTTTTATAAAATTATTTCCAAGAACATCAGGCCACATAATTTCATTACATCTCAGTGCCTAACTCTAGAAATATATTTAAAATTATTCCAAAATCAAATAAAAAATAACATGTTCTATAAATATGAAATCCATCATTATTTTCTTCCTAGAAAAGTATAACTAGGGGAAAAAAACGGGATAATGAGATCACACGTGGCTCTCCCACTCCCAAGAACTCTCCTTCAAATTTCGGTGCTTCGATAGAACCTGAACCAGAGGGATAGTCCATCATGTCGATGATGTGTGTATGTTGATGCATGTATCTCTCCATATTTGACAAATGAAATCATCCGTGTACCCATACAAACTACTTGGGGTGAGAAATGGTGGTAGTAAACCTTGTCAAATTTATACACAATATCAAATTACAAGATGAACCTTAGGGACATCTTTCCTCCCCAGCCGAAAAATAATAGGCAAGCCCTCAGCTTATCCTCCAACACTTGGATAGTGCGCTCATTTTTTCCATTCTTCTGGGCGATAAAGGTTGTACTCATCAAAAGATATTCCATGAATGCCTTTTGTAGGCCTCTCCACAATCTAGATGTAAACTATGCTTCATGATCAGAGAGAAATGTCAAAGGCATCTCGTGAAGGAGAATGATCTCCCTTATATACAACAACTCTACTCTCTGATCGCATGGAAGTGCACTGACATCTTGAGTTGGAAGATTATCACCTATATGTAATAATTAACCTTCATTGTGTGTGGAATACCTATAAAAACATTCATAGATATTCTATCCCATTTCCACACTGATATTTGAAGAATCTACAATAACCCACTAGAACTCGGTGCTCATCCGTCAACATCATCACAACTAAAACCACTTTTTTTAATTGGAACAATGTCTCATGATTCTATCCTTTGAAATATCTATATGGAGGATAACATATGGATATTTGATTCACACAATTTATCTCAGTCAAATTCTCATATTTGGTACTCTCGTATATGCTCAATAAACAAAGGAGTCAACACTATTGACAGATGAGGAAAATGCACCCTCCTTCTCTACAAGGGTGAGCTGCAGGAAAGCTAATTTCTCCAAAACTTCCATAATTTTCAGAGAATGGTAATTTATAGTTAGGTAATATGCTTCAAAATTTATGTTTTCCCTTTATACTAGACTATCTTGAAATCATAGTCCATTATGAAGTTCAACCAACATCACCACCTCAGGTAGAAGTCTCTCTGGGAGATGTCTTATCTTAAACAATGGTGGCCTGAACAAAACACAAAACTCTCCACTAGATGGTATGGTATCCACATACTAAAAGACAATACTACCACTACTAGTACCATGTATTAAATCACATATTTCTATTTATGGGGTTTTCATCACCTCTACCTATACTTGATAACTGCATTATCAAAATTGAAATTGAGCATGAAAGGTACCAATGAACATAGAGGCTGTGTAAACTCATCTATTCACAGGAGTCTAGACATAAATATAACCTATCATACCCTGTGTTTCATTTCCTCCCTTAGAAGGAGAGTAACCCCAAACTAGACACACCTCCACTCCCACTAGTGGTACTCCAAGAAAAGGGAGGTCAAGTAGACAAACACCACTAAAGATTCCAGGACCTGTTCCAAAATTCCTTTGCATAACCTCTCCTTGAATGCATATGTTCGAGGGGCTCATCAACCACCCCTCGATATTATCCACTTTACAAGGCACTGAATCTCCCTCTCAGTTTTTTACGTATCACAATAATCATATCATTGGGGAAATGATCCCTCTTCCTCATGCATTTAAATCTATATCTAAAAACACCGACTAAGGGTTACACACATACCCTGCATCACCCTAGTAAAACCTAAAGAAAGATAAAGGGAGAATATAGACCCTAAAATAGTTTCTAAAATGTTGTAATTAAAAATTTGAAAGACATATATTTTACATCTTTTCATCTCGCGAGCTGTAGTCTTGTAGACATACATAGCCTGCAGCTTCTTGTTTCTCATGCCGCTAGATCCCTGAGCCTGACGTGGGCCACATAGGAGGGGCAGATGGACCTTGTTGAATCATCCAAAAACCATAGTTCTTTCTACTAATATGTTACAACTGCCTCCCTGTGCACTACCCGATCATATACTAGGAGATACCAAATCATGACACTACCTCTTCCATGGCTGTGAATCTAACAACTTCTTCGGAAGCTCAGTACATCCAATTGGGCAGTCTTATGCCATGTAACCTCACCCAACACAAGCATAGCACCAAACCTCAATGGGATTGCCCAATTTTCTATGATGTCCCTAACCATGAGCTTGAGATTGATCATTGGGTGGCCCCCTTCTTCAAGGCCCTACCAACTGACGTCTGCTAACAGTGGTAGACATCTCCTCTCAATTGCACCCACTCCTAGCACCATTTTAACTAGATTATTATTGGTAGAAAGATTTCAGTCACCAGTTCCTGCTCTATCACAACTCCATAGGAGGGTATTTATATGGTCACTATACCTGCATTGATCACCCTGCGAAGACCCTAATCAAACACCTAAGATTGTTACTTACTATCGGGGACCATGTACAAAGAGTTCCATGTGATGTCTATGAACCTAGTCGCATACTCAGCCACCATTATCCCTCCCTATTTAAATACAAGGAGATACTGAATCTGAATAATGCACATGTAGTAGGGGTAGTACTCCTCATGAAACAACTACTAGGAGTCAACCCAAGATATCATGAGTCATCCTGCATTAGTGTAAATAGGCTCAACCAATTCCCATCTACTCCATTTAAAATTATAGTTACCAAAGCTACCATCTGATCAATCATTCTTTGATCAATCCTAAAGAGTCGAACTACCTACATTAGACAAACCTCTAATGCCCACATCTATTGCTCACCATAGAGCCTTAAGACTCTCATATTCTATAACTCTTTGTGTGCTCTCTTCCTGAACACGTAATCATCTTATTAAATGGGGATAAATGTTGATCAAAAGGTGTAGGTGCTACTACCGACCCACAATGATGAAATGGTATCGTATTACATGCCCGGAATTAAGGCCTCGTTGCTCACTGAATCATCATCATGAACCAGAGCGAGTATCTTGGTGGGTTATCATCACAGTAGCATTCTCAATCCCTTAAGGAGTACAACGACCAAATAAACACCCACACACACATAGATATATATCAACATCAATGGGGAGTTGACTAAATAAGGAATGTCAAGGACTAAAACCAATAAAATGCACGCACAAAAGTTTCATTCCAAATATTTTTCAACATTCCATGACGACAAGAGGGTAATCAGGGACCTAGTGAGTGGATATGATGGTCTCCACACCATAACTGGACTCCCTAACCTAAGATCCACTCTTGAGATACATTTTCACTATTTCCCTAAACCCAAACAATACATTTTTTATTGAAACTTAAGAACAATTTCTCATTGGGTGTACCACCTCTGATACCACTTTATCATGACCCAAACCATTCCATTCCTCGAGCTAAAACTACCCCAACCCCACCTCCCTAAGCCAAGGGTGACAAGTAATGATGAAGGCACAAAAAACATGGGGAGGACGTTTCCTATGTACCTGTACTCCCAAAAAAAAATCTCAATGAAATTGCGTAGAGGAAATTAAATAAAAGATACAACACTACTATATATGAACCACAAACATACATCATCATTTAAATAGTACATGTATAGTTTTTTTAATGTAAAATGAAATGAAAGGGAAAAAATACATTTCCAACAAAAAATTTTCCACAAGATAGAAGTAACTGATAAAGTAAAAGAAAACAGAAGAGATAATCATGCTCCCATATCCCATGTTATCACCACTGCATGTTTTCAAACACGATGTGTCCCTAAGTGCCTCTAAAATAATGACTATCTTGTCCTTCGTTTTCATATGGCGTGACATGTGTCGGAAAAGACCATATAGTGGTGAGTATAAAAATACTTAGTATGATGCCCAAAAAAGGAGAAGGGGGGATATTAAGGATACAAGTGAATAACAAAGAAGTATATATGGAAATTCAAAGTAAAAGAAATGAATCGCAGTATAAAAAAATAGTGAACTAAGATCATCCAAAAACAAGGAGCAAGAAATTTTGAGATGATGAACTTCTTGTCCAGTATTCACTACCTGTAGTTGGAGAGTAGACTCATACAACTGTGACAAGATAGACATAGAAAGAAAATTGTATACCTCCAATATCTTCACCTCTCCTTGAAGTAGAGTAGACAAAATCCAAGGAGTGGGAATTGAAAATAGAATTTATATATACTCATTCAAAGAGACCGAAATGAGAGAGTAAGGGGATCTGCAACTCACAACACATCCTATGAAAAGATTAAACATAATTACATAAGTAACCACCAATTATTCCCAACTTCCCTTCCATATTCATGAACACGTGAGTCAAAGGGACTTAATCCCAACACCATAACACTATATTATTTGGGTGGCCTTGTATCACCTACATAATTTTAGGTTGCGTCACAATGATTCAACTAGGTGGGAAAAATGTCCCTTTTTCTCATGAGTCCAAATTTATATTGAAACACATCTCTCCGCTGATACACATAGTTAAGAGATTGTGTCTCACATTTGAGAACAAATTCCTAGTCCTGTTGGAGGATATGATCAGTTCTTCCATCGAAGAACAGCACTTCCCATCCCTACTGAAGGGTAATAAGTTAGAGGGTAATCTCAGAATTTTAAAGGACGAATGTCACTACCTAGCCCCATTGGAGGATAATCCCTAAAGATTCAATAGTGAACTCCATTTCCTAGATCCACTGGGTGCAATCCCTAAACCGTAAATGGTGAAAATCACTTTTTATCCCTCCTAGAAGGTAATACCTAAAGAGGTAGTGGCGAACGCCACTACCCCATCCCAAAGGAGGGTAAACCGGAATTTCTCATTCCATACTTGGTGGATGGAACCTCTAGGATATCATTGAGAAACTACACTGTATTCATCAAGTATTTCCCTGGATAGGGGTCACACAAAAATCATCTAGCATCGTTTCTTGAAATCGATTAATTAGGGCACTATTGCATTCTAGATAGATGAACACAAAAAATCGGATACTCATTGGCCAAAATCTGAGTTCAGAAGAAGGGGATACAAGAGATAGAATAATCATAATTGGGTACACAATATATATCGGGAACACTATATTTTGGACCCCACCCCATCTTCTATCCATGTACCTATCCAAACTAGAGTAATAAACTGTGCAATAGTACCCCTAGGAATTACACTACACTTCAAGAGTACATGGTTCATCCTACAGAAAGGCTGATGAACGCATGATGGTTATCGCTAGTTAAAATAGGGGAAATATAACATTATTTAATCTTTTCTTTAGATAACTCCTTATATCCAAATGCATCACACCATCACAATCCTTGGGAAAAACACACAGGATCAACTCTTCAGTTTCTAGAATTGGACTCCTAGTAAAGAAACTACATTTCAGAATATTATACGTGAACAATGATTCATGGGTCCCATGACACGATCCTAGAACTCATAATATGTATTTTACCATTGTGATCCTCTTGAATAAAACCCACATGATCATCTATTCATACATCCCAAACGGAAACCCAGTGAAAACGTCACATTTCACCCCAAATGCTCAAATCAGGTCTCATTAGGCCCATAACTCAATTTTTTTAAGCACATGAAATTAGTCTTGAAATGTACAACTTAAAATCAGGGTCTTAATTCCATTTATGGTGCATAAATCAAAAATAAAATCTAGGAGATGTGTTTGATACAAGACTCAGAAAATAAATATAATTATATTAATATTTTGGAAATTGGATGTTTCATGTCACCAAACCTCATGCCTAAGACAAGAAGTTCTCAAAATGGCATTAAAAGGTTTATATCCATGATATGGACATGTAGCTATATAATACACTTCAATCAAAAATATGGTTTTACTTATACAACCACTTAATGGTATATGGCCAGACCTGAATTGGTCTGACCCATTCAGGATGGTCTGGTCCAAACCATTGGGCCAGAGACCATTTGTGTATCCTGGGCTGCACCACCAGCATGTGGCCTTGCCACACCATCCCATTGGATTTCTAACCTCTACCACTATATCTCCATGAACTCACCGGCTCTCGTCCACTATGGGTCACAGTGGTTGTGCCCCTCCTTCATGGAACTGTCACTTCAGAGCGGCCCGCCACTATCGACGCCCCCCCCCCGTATCCGCCACCACAAAGAATCCTCCAACCACTAAAGGTACCATGTTGCTCAAAAAAGGATTTTGAGATTGGTTTTGGGATCCCCAACACATTATCTTTACATACTTAGCCTCAACATTAATATATTTCACTGTTTTGATGCGACAAAAAGTTGGCAGGTCTTTCACTCACTGTCGTGCATCCTTCAAAGCCCGAAACTCAAAGATGTCATATGTTGTGAATATTTGGATCATGGACATCAAAAACCATGCACTAATTGAATACAATATGTAATTTCTTCATGTCAAAAATTTGACCGATGAATAATGCGATGAACTGCGTAGAATGAATGATCCAAAAATTAAACGATAGAAGACCGTTGTATATTTGGCCATCAAAAAGAAAAAAGGTCATCCAGAATGAAAAAAAACAAATCCATAGACAAAAAATCAATCTTGGAAATATAGAATCCAAAAGAAGGATTCAACCTAGATTGTAGATCCATCATTTCCTTTATTGAACTCTGATCATCTTGGATCTGATATTATTTTGCAATATGTAAATAATTTGGCCTTGAAGTGTCATTAGAAGGAGAGGAGGAGCTCTCAACGACATCTGTGAGATAAATGAGCCACCCTTTTGCCATTTCGACTACTTATAAAAAACTAACTGCGGTCACCAAACTCGAACGACATGTTCCCTATAACTTTAAGTTGTTCTTAGGTACAACACCCCATTCGAATTTCAATGGGATTCTTGGTTTTTCAATCCACATACACATTCAAAAGTAATTTTATTTGACATTCAAGAACAAATACTTATAATTTATTATTTTATTTATGATAATTCCCTTCAAGGATTTTTCTGTAGAAGATTTACACCAGAAACAGTTTTGTCCCTCCTAAGTTAAACGTCGCACTCCAGACTCTACTATGGCCACAATTTTTTTATCCGTGATACTATATGAGAGATATGCTCCTTCCATCAGGTGAATTATTTAAAAATACATGATATTTTTATAGAATAAATTTCGGGTACACATCACCTTGGAATATCACACTGCCATAGTGCTTAGATCTAGAAATATATGTATAATTTTTCCAATGTATTACAAGGAAAAAATGGGAGTCTACATTAATGTTTATAATAATTAAAAATATAGCAAACAAAGATACACATAACCATTCATTCAAAATGTATTTCATTTAACACTTACAAATAGGCGACAAATGTGTTTCCTTAATTCTATTTCACAATAAAATTAATTATTTCTCATATAATTTTATATATTATATTAACCTTAACTAATGGAATAAACTAAAACTTTTCTTACAAGAACATAAATTTAAAAAATCATTAAATTATCCATCATGTCATGAATTATTTTTTATCCAATAATGAGACTACCCATTCATAAAATTCATGTATTGTAAATAATTTTACATAGTGGTAACTTACAACCCACAAATAAAACATAATCATAATTCAAAAAAAATTAGTTACATTAGATTTCTGATAAATATCCATCTTATTACACATAATAATAATCATTGATTTCAAAAAAAAAATCCCACACTTCATTTACATGTATATCAAAAACAATATTTTTCTTTCCACCATTGGAAATGTAGAATTTCGGAAAATCATGATCGTAAATGTTCAATATGGGAAAAATAATTGTCACTCATTTCAAACATATCCTTAAATAAAAAATTTGTATAGAACATTAAAATTAGTGATAAAATAATATCATGGAATAAAAATAATCATAATCATATAACATTTCATATAAAAAAAGAATCTTAAATTTATGTCCAATAATAAATTACATATACCATTAAATATGATAGTGGATTCATTAATCAGGAATCATCTATCATTGAGTCTTCAAATATTAATGTGGAACAATAATAAGAATATAAGATAATATTTTATATTATGGATGTAAACCCAAGACATCACAATATAGTGGATTCAGTGTCTATTCTAACGTAACATAACATTGTAATTTGGGTATCACTAACATCATTCAATTATTATCCCCTGAGGTGAAAATATTTACACAATGTACTAAAGGGATATATAATTCTATAAGCAATAATAAAATAGTTATATAATCATAAATCTGGCTTCTACATGAAAATACAATACATAAATTAAAATCATTTCAAGGTTAAACAATTGAAATGAAATGGGACAAATTAAATATTTCGAGTTATAACATAAGAAGATAAAAAATATATTGGTTGGTATAAAAAATTAAACGACCAAAAATAAACATATTATAAGATAATTTAGAGGTCAATGTATAAAAAATAATGCACATATGTGGTGAATCATCTAAAGATATAATAATGAAGATTAAATTATAAAATTATTTTTCATAACATTTTAGTAAATTATTATATAAAAAATAATATTAAAAAAATCTATAAATCACATTTAAAAGTTAAAATATTGAATGTCAAAACATTATATGAATAATAAAACATAATTATAAATTCTCATTAAAAAAATGTGTTAAATTTGATTTAAATTAGGGAATAAAACATATTTCCAATAAAATAATATCTAGTATTATTAATAATAATTTAAGGTATACAAATCAATTAAAGGATTCCAATGAACCTATAACCAAGTGTAACATGATCGTATTTGGCTTACATAATACCCAAGATCGAATCTGAGAAGGGACGAATTTTTGGGTATTATAGTATAGGGGGCACTATAAAGGCATAAGAACTAAAGCAGGAACTGTATTGGCAGTTTTATTGTAGCACGTATTGTATTAGACTGGGTACTGTAGTTGTACTATTCACCGAAGGGCCCCTTGGACCAAAAATGGGCTTTCAAGCCTTTTATTTAGGAGACTTGGTCTTGGGACTTTCGGCTATGTATTGGGTCTCCATCTACCCAGACAAAAGGGGTATTTTATTTAACAATAAACTAAGGCTTCAACCCTAAACCTTAAAAACATTTAAAAATCAATTTTATGTATTATTACGAAATTACATGTGGGGTTAAAAATAAATATTTATTATTAAAAAATAAAAATAAAATTAATAACAAGGTATGTGAATATTAATGAAAAATAAATAAAATAGAGTCTGAACATTTGTACTTATAATGTCATATTTTAGGAGTTAAGAATGATTTGGAAATGATAATGTGATTTGGAAAGTAAAAATCACATGAATATAAGAAGACAGATAATATGATTTAGTGAATGTGACAAAATATATTGAATATATAAATTATTATTTACGAGAAAAGTGAATAACTCAATGAAATGAAATTATATATGGAAATTCTCTTAGCTATAATTTCATTATGTTAAACCCCACTCTAACTATTTTATAATAAATTTATGTTTATTATTAATCTATGTCCTGATTTTAGTTACAATTGTTTTAATTAATTTTATTTATTATTCTTAGATTAATACTTATTTTTTAATAATTTATATTTAATTTCCACCTTTGTTAATCAATTTTTAAATTTCATCCATAGTTTTTTCAGTATGGTGGTGTTGATCATCATTCAATGTTCATTGGTCAATTAAATAAATTATTGTTAAGCTAAAATAATGATAATTTTATGATACTAAATAATTTTTTTTTGTGATTACATGATAACTATAAAAACAATTTCTTAATATTACATAGGGATTCATTCATTTAGTATTATAAAATCAACCAAATGGAATAATTATAATAATGAATATATTTTTATATTCTACCATTAAAATATTATTTTTGAAAAATGTGAAAACCATGGGTTAATACCATGGCACCCAAAAAAATTAATTACAAAAAAGTAAATAAAGATATAGAGGAATTAAAAACCAATGGAAACAGACATGCCGAAAAAACACATATGGGAAGATCATCCATACAGTTATGAAAAATATCACATGAAATAATGACTTTATGAACTAATATGTATTCAAGGAAGACATCCCTATTCAAATTTGGATTATCTAGGGTTCAACCTTGATCATCCAAAATGGCCCTATGCTCCCAGCATATGTGCTCCTTCTCCACCACTTCATGATTTCCATCACCATCCAGATGATCTTAATGTGATGGATCCTTTCCCATCCTTATATGGTAACTATAAACAGCTTGCTACCTATTATAACCTCCATAAATAAAGGAAGATTCATGCTGCTACCTAGGTTCCACGATGGTTGACGAATTGAATTTACCTCAGATACATTTATAGGAATTTCAAAAATCTTTGAGAATAAAATCCTTAATATTAGAAAGGATTGAAATGTTAGTAAGTGTATGTGATCTTACCTTAGTAGATAACTTATATGAAACCATCCTAGGATTCAATTTTTTTGGTTTTTCTTTTTCTTCAGGGACCTGACTAGGAACATAAAAATATACTCTTCATCTAGATCACCTACCACCACATATTTTTATCCATACTCCCCACTATGATCCACTTCAACATTAACTTTTTTCTTACCTTTTAAGGACATATAAGATATCATCCTATTATATTAATATAATTATATATCTAAATCCTCTTGAATTAAAATATTTATGACATTTTTACCATAATTTTCTACTTTAAGGTCATTTTTTATATCACTATTTTCTACAGGCATGGAAAGTGGTTCTCGATCAGCACACTCTCCCAGGATCCATCAACTCCGTATAATAAGATGTTGAGGCCAGTATTCCATTAATTGGAAGCCCTGGAATAAAATACATCCACTAATGAAATCCCTTGTCTTAATCAGCATAAATTCTAGTATCCATCCCACCATCAAAATTAGTAGCACCATCCTAACACTGCATATTTATATCACTAGTGGCACTTACTACAATAGGTTCCTTATTCCCCTGTTGATAATTCACATGAGAGTCTCCTTCATGGTAATTCTTTATAAAAGTAGTTGATTTACCCTTTCATCTATAACCATTCTCCAGATTCCCCATCAAAATGATATATTGTCATTTTATTAATTTATTTCATTTTTTATCTCATTGAAAATCATCATTAATGGAATCCTAGGGAAAAAAAAATATTCATATTGAACCCTGAAATTGATTTCATCATTGGGTGTTCAAAAATCAACCTTATCAATCATTGGGCAGCTGAGATAAATCTAATCGAAAACCCTAGATTAATTTTAATATATGAAAAATTCTATTTCCATAAAACATATAATATGAATAGAATACGTAGTTAAAAAAGCAGTTGTGAATAGTATTAACTGAGATTCCATGCCTTCATATACAGCTCATCAGATATAGTAAAAAAATAGAAATATCCTCAACAAATTGTAATTCATTTATTTTTAGGAAAACCACAATATACGAAAATCCAATTTACCAGCTCTTTTGGATTCCATGGTTTCTCTCATTTTAGAAGTTCTAGTCACATGATATTTGAAATTTTTTCATTTTGAGTCTTTCAGAAATTTTATTTGAGTTATTCATCACATGCGTTGTGGATCCATTCTTGATTACTCTTCTCATGGAAAATCATTAAAGGAAATTAGGGTCATGTGAGTATAACCCTATATTCCATTTCAAACCTCTTGAAATCCTAAAAATCTAGGGAACTCCACAAGATTCTCCATTACATCCCTCAATGATATCTTGACAAGGAAAATCACATTCATGAAGGAGAACCTTCCACATGAGAATTTAAGATCACCATATGACATTGAAGACACACCAAATCACCTCTCCCAAGTATAATTTCTTCCAATATCATTAATAAAGTTCAATAAAATACATAATCTTCATTAATACAATATATTTTAATTTTTAAGGCTTTCATCACCAGCAATGACAATAAATAAAATAGATTTTGTCATGTGGGTGGTTAAACCAACCAAATTATGATTGGGTTATAGAAAATGAATGGTTAATTATATGTTATAGTGTTATAGTAATAAATATTATTAAACAATAATGATTTAAATTGCATTTCATTATACTTTTAAATGGAATTAAATTATATGTTGATGAAGGAGATGAATAAAAGGATGATGGAGAAGATAACACATACAACGATGTGTGGTAACATACTCAAAGTTATTTATATTAAATGAATGATTTCAGAATTCCTATTTTGACAAGAGAACCTAAAAAATGATAGAGGTATCTTATTGATAGAATTAAGATAGATTATGAATACATAACTAAACCTTCGCTTTTTTAGATAAGAGGAATGAGTGGGTATTTATGAAAATAGTAATTACAAAATTTGGAATAAATAATATAATAATTTATATTTCATTTATCACATGTTATTTAATGTATTTAATATGTAACACACCATGATTTCATTGTACATTCCTTCTTCAATGATATTCAATAACTTTCTCTATACACAACACCGAGTTCGAGCGCACCACGACTTACCAAACTAGCCGTTCAAAAATCAGTTATGAATAGTATTAAATGATATTTTAATTTTATATACTCCATATAATTTTAGACTCTATATTATTTGTTTCATAGACATAATATACGAAGAAATTCTTTTTTTTTCAGATAAAAGAAGTATTTTTAAAAATATGAAATTTTACCGCCTTTTAACGGAGAACCATTTAAAAAACATTATTTGAAACTTTTATATTTTAAATTTAAAGAAAATAAAATTATTCATTATAAGCGGGACATAAAAATTTAGTTTTGATAAAAAAATTACTTTTTTGATAACACTCATATTTTGATGAATAGTGAAAAATACTAATTTTTAATTGAAAACCACTTTTTTATTCGAAATAATTTATAGTGTTAAATTTTAAATTTGTGTGGTTTTAAAGTATTATTATATTATAATATTATAATTTAATATAATTTAGGTCATTGTATATAATTTTACATTTAAACTGTACATAAACAAATGAGAATATTTTGATATTTGTTATATCTTAAAAACACATTTTTTGTTTTGATAGCGGGAATTAATTTTAAAATAATTTCTGCCACTTCTGTCTTTTGAATTTGAAAAAATGGAATCAATATTTCAAATAATAAGGTCCAAATTGATAAAATAGGTAACTTTTATGTTTAAAAATTTTGAATATTTACTTCAGTAAATTTTTTATTTACCATTGTTAAAGGGTAAATTAGTTATACAAGGGTAAATTTTTTTTAATATTAAATTACCCTAAAATGTGCCTTATTCCTATTAGTAGATACATTTCTGGCAAAGAGAATTATTGGGTAGATTTTGGGACGACATGAAACCACTTGAGAGTGATAATGACACTTTATATTATTTCATTTAATGTAAAGGAAAAAATGGCACACCCACATATCTTTTAGTAAATCAATTTTTACAAGGGGTTATATAAGCAATTTTTTCAACCATAAATATGAATTTTAAGGATAAAAATATTTAATATATCATGGTAGTATTTTTATAATATTTAGACATTATATAATTAAATTTATTTATGACACAATGATAATGTAGTAATAACCTTGTTAATGAACAAATCAAATAAATGTTATTATAAATATTAAAATAAATATAATTTCAAAGTTATTATGAAATACACGAATTTTATATGTGAATATTAAATGTTATTATTGGTCCAATATATCTTGGTCGAAGTAAAAACGTTTTGATGACTTTCACAAAAGCCAAATACCAAATAGCGTCAAACATGATATCAATTGATTTTTAAAACAAATAATATATTATTGGTTGATATAAAATTATTAAAAATATAAGGTTAATCAAAAGATATTAAATAATATTATATATGTCATTAATGAACCACTTTAGGTTTCCATGGGTGTTTATAGTATGTTTATTAACCATATAGTGTAAGAATATGAGAAGACACGATAAAAGTTGAAATATTTTACAATGAGTTAAATCTAAATTATAATGTTAATAATGTGCCATAAACAAGTATAAAACCTATTGGTTGAGTGGTGTTAGAAACATACCCACCATATCCTAGAAATATTTCATTTTGGTGCTATTAGATATCAAAAATTATTTTATTAAAAAATAATATTTCAAGCTTTTCCAAAAGTGATCCTCACCTCTCTTATAAAAGTGTTATTTTTCTTCTCTCAAAATCACACCTCCAAGTCCATTTGGATTGGTCAAACCCTGCCAAAAGATCCTCCCAAATTCATTCACGTCAACCCAGATTCCTTACATTTATCATAAAGCTTACCTAAGGAGCCCTTTTGATCAACTAAAAAAACACCAAAAAAGAGGTAATAATTTCGCCACCCTCTTTCAAGTTCTTTTCATCTTGCACTTCCTCTTTCTTTGTTGTTTCCATATGAAAATAATAACTCTAGTACCTCAAACATACATTGATTTTATTTTGAATGTGGTACAACCATATTTGTTATTCTATCCATCCTTTAGATGACAAAGTCACCATATGTGTGTATGCACGGCTTACAGTCTTCAGGTCGTGGTGTAGATTGTTATTCAAACACTAAATTATTTGGATTTTTATAATAATAAGTATAAATGATGTAAATAATAAATATAAAATGTCAATGATTCTTTATATATGATATACCATCCAATTACATATGATTTCACCATTAATATAATGATATTGTCCCTCATGCGTACGTACGGATTACTGTCTCCACGACGCGATGAGATTCATTCCCATGTTCACCAACCAATGATGATTATAAAAATATATATTATTAATAAGTATGTAATATATGACATAATAATGCTAGTAATGATATATATATATGTATGTATATGTATGTATGTATGTACTTACATATATCTTATTCACTTACTTCCGTTCAATACGATATGAAAATAGGAAAAATGTTTAGGTGTACATATGGCCTACCATCTCCATAAAGAGTGCTTTCCATTTCATATATCAATCTTCTTAGGTCCATAAGACTGAATACCCTGAGAGTGGTGGTGATTCATGGTATGAATAATTTATAATTAAATCCCGTTCTGATCTTGTTTTTCCATTAATCCAACCACTCTTCTCTCCCTTTCCCATTGCACAATATAAACAGAAAGTAAAGCATGCACAGGACACATCAATTTTTACTTGGTTCACCCTCATTGGGCTACCTCCAAGGAGCATACACAAGAAATGTGATTATGTAATAAATCCACTATAAGCAAACTGTTATTTACAAGGTTCAGGATATATTACTCCTATTCCCAGGCTCACAGTCATTACAATGTTTAGGGTCAGCTCACTTCTTTCACAATGGTCACTCCCTGTTTCTGTCTCTCTAGCTCACTTCTAGTGGAGAGGATCACCTTCTCCTTCTTCCTTTGAACACTTCTTGGGAAAGGATACACTATCAATTTATAGACCTATAGGTCTCTTCTTTATCACTAATTAATGCATTCTTCGTTGTATATAGATGCTCTGTTGAAGTCCAACTTTCACCAGTAGATGAATCTCTCTTTACACCAAGGGTATCGGGAAATCATCAGCTTCCACATTGCCCTAAACCAATACTATGAAACAACCTTACTTGGAGCTGTTCCTAAAGCCGGTTCACATGTCTCGGTGTGCAAGTCACAACTGTCGTGCAAGTCCTCCTCAACCACTTGGGCGACACAAGCTTCTGCAACTTCAAACATGCATGACACACACCATTTTACGCCCAAACCAATATTGGCATGCAACCAAAAAAATTCACGGTTCTTCAAAACTAGCATGCATGTGTCACCAAAACACTTGTGTGATACCTTTTTCTACAACTCAAAACTTGCGTGATTCACTTCCTTTCTCACCCAAACCACCTTAGGCGCACAACTATCACCTGGCACACAACTTATTCTTGCACGACCACAATCCACTTCCATGACCACCACACCTGCGTGATGGGAGCTCTAACTTTTCTATGTTTTGAACTCTACACCAAAGGAGGTGGGGTCTACCTATATTTATATGCATTTGGACACCCTTCGTGAAGGAATGAAAGTCTCCCCTCAGTGTGAAAGTTTTGGCGTGCGATTCACTTGCGCGACCAACCTAATACTTGGGCACCCCTTTTCTAATTTCCATATATTGATGTTCTTAGCTTGAAAAACATAGGGTGTGCAAGTTTCATTACCTCGACAACCTCGGAGCTCAATTCCCTTTTCCAAAAACAACTTGTCTCCATTTGTCGATTATCAGGCCCATAAATTTGGAAAATACTGGAAAACTACGCCACCTTGTATCTTCTCTTTTGGTACCACCTCCAGATCATCCATTCTATTGTCAATTTCCTTGAATCAAACATGGATCGTTAACCACATCCGTTGAACTCAAAATTCCACTATGAAATCCCCTTTTTCAAAAAATATTATGTTATGGTTTGATTTGTCAACAATCACAACACAGATTTCCACTTTGTCAACAAACACAATCACCTCAAAAATGATCCAATGATACCTTGAGGGATTTTTTCCCAACAATCTCCCCTTTGGGTTTGTTGACCACTCTTCCATAAAAAGATACATCGTTAATTATTCAATCAACATTCACATATTGAGATTTCAATAGTGATCAAGGATTTACTCAACACATACTCTAAGCACACATGAGCAATGCTCAGCATGAGAAACAATATTAAATGAAAAGTTCATCAATGGATAACTTTATCTCTGACACCCACTATTGACACCAAACTAATACCAATTTTTGGAAATATTCTTACCACATTCCATCACCCTTATGCTTTTATCACGATCTTCAGCTATCGTGATATCAATTATTTGATCGATCACTTCTAGCAACATCATATTTAATAAGTTCTCCTTTACTCATTGCTCCCCCTATCTCACTGCTCCACCGATCAACTTCTCCCCATATCATTCATGATTCGTCAAATATCCCCACTATCTATCCCTTGAACAATCACTGTGTTCTCCACCTTTTTCAACGAACCCAAAGGTCATTCTTTTGCAGTCTGTAACAGAGTAGAGAACACATATCAGCACATTATGAAAAAAACACATCAAACCTTGGGCAGAGTGGGGTGTACACATCCACACTCTTTTATGTGTAGGGAGTTGACCGAACTCCCTGAGCTAGTCGATGTCTCTCAAAAGCTTCCTTGGGTAAGGCCTTTGTCAGAATGTCTACAACCAGTAGATCTATAGGCACATACTCCAACTTCACGATTCCCTGCTCAACCATCTCCTTGATAAAATGATACTTTATTTCAATGTTCTTTGTCCGTGAATGATGGATGGGATTTTTTCTATGATTGATATCACTTGATTTATTACACTAGATTCCAATCGCAGAGTTCACTACAACTCCCATATCATCAAGATGCTTCTTCATCCATAATAATTCTGTGAAAGCTTGAGTGGCCACAATATACTCATCTTCTGTGGTTCTTAATGGAATAAAATACTTATTCATTATTAACAAAGAAATACAGAATCCACCAAGATAGAATGCACGTCCTGACGTTGATTTTCTATCATCTACTAATCCGGCCCAATCCGCATCTGTATAACCCAATAACACTGATTGATATTTGTCATCATACATCAGAACGAAATGCATGGTTCCTTTGATATACCAAAGTATTATTTTCACCGCAATCATGTGGCTTTCCTTGGTATTACAATGATATCTCACTGCTTTTCAAGTATAGAAAACAATATCAGGCCTTGTTGCGGTCAAGTACAACAAACTTCCAATAATTTTACTATATTCTATGACATTAACTTCCTTTCCATCCTCATCTTTTGGTAATTTCATTTGGGTAGAAAATGGAGTATTCATATCCTTTGAATTATCTATTAGAAACCTTCTTAAAACCTCCTTGGAATTTTTGGAATGAAAAATGAATGTTTCATTCCTTCCTTGTGTCACCATTAGACCAATAAAAAATGTTAACTCTCCAATCATTGACATTTCAAACTCATTTTTCATGAATTCAGAAAACTGTCTTCACTGAGCTTCATCTGATCTGTCAAATATTATGACATCAACATAATCAAACACTATCATCCTTTGATTACTATCGCTGCAGAAATAGAGATTGTAATCAACTCCCCCAGGCTGGAATCCATGCTTCTTCAAGTACTGATCAAGAACTGATTACTATGCTCTTGGTGCTTGTTTCATCCCATACAATGCCTTATTCAGTCTGTAAAAACTGTTCTCATCATCGTGAATGATAAAACCATCGGGCTGCTCAATATACACTTCTTCTTCCAGAACTCCATTCAGAAATTCTGATTTGATGTCCATCTGGAACACTTTGAACTTTCTTTGCACTGTTATGGTTAAAAATAATATTATTGTCTCCAACCTTGCAACCAGTGAAAATGTCTCATCAACATCTATTCCCTTTATCTTGGAGTATCCTTTGTATAGTAGTCTTTCTTTGTTTTGACCCACTACACCATCTTCATTCATCTTGATGTGATAGACCCATTTAGTCATGATGACATTCTTATCTACTGGTCTCGAAACAATCTTCCATGTCTGGTTCTTCTCAATCTCATCAAGCTCTTCATTCATATCCCAAACCCAATTTTCATCTTCAGCTGCATCAGCAAATCATTTCGGCTCTACCTAAGATAGTAAATAGTTCTTCTTTAGTGACTTAATTCTTCTTTTCCGAACTGGAGCTGTCTAATCACCAATGATATTCTGCCTATCAATTTTAGCTCGGCTCTTTGGCTTCCTTGCAGACACAGACATTACACTTTCTTGTTCATCATCAATGTCTTCTTCTGTGTCTGCCTTCGCCACTTCTTCTCCTCCTGTGTTACTATCCTCTTCATCACATTCATAAAGAAATTGTTCACTATGCTATTGAATATTCTTTTCATTTTCCAGAAGAGTGACGTCATTGCTATAACTAAATTTCCCTGCCACTTGTTAAAGCATTTGTATGCTTTTCTTTTTCCTGAGTAGCCTAGAAAAATTCCCACATATCCACGTGACTCAAACTTCCTGTGGTTTTCTTTTTTGAGAATGAAACACATACTTCCAAAGATCAAAAAGTATTTCAATGTTGGTTTCTTTCTGTACCACATTTCATACGGAGTCTTCCCTTCTATTGGACACAACAGAGCCCTGTTCGAAATGTAGACCGATGTCAAAACTGCTTCCTTCCAAAATTTCTCTGGTATGTCCTTTTCAATAAGAATTTTTCTGTAACTATTGTTGATGGTCCGATTTCTCCTTTCAACTAATCCATTCTATTAGGGAGTTCACACTGATGAAACTGGATGCCTTATCCCATGTTTCTCGAGATAGTCTTCTACATTACTGTTTGTGAATTCTGTACCATAATCAGTACAAAACTTCAGAATTTTATACCCAAGAATCCTTTATGATTCACTCCTATACTTCTTTATGCAACTGATGTAACACCCCAAGCTTTCATGATACGCTTCTCCTTTAATAATGTAATAGCTTGCATTGTATGCAAGTTCGAGATTCTAAGACACCACGACCAATCAAAATAGCCATTATGAATAGTAATACCCACTTTATGAAATTATATATTTTTTATATTTCTAAATGGACTTCATTTTTTGATTGGGAATATCGAAATTATCCTAAGTTGAATTTTTGGTATTTTTCTGAGAACTTCCAATTTTTTATGAATAGTGAAAAATACTTAAAAATAACTTTTTTAATCAAAATAATTTGTAGTGATAAATTTTAATATTGAGTTGTTTTAAAGTATATTTATAATATATTTTTACCATTTTATCCAATGGTGTTCATTAGAATTATTTTCACTTTGAAATTGGACATAAACAATTGTCAATCTTTGGATATATATTGTTTATTAAATACACGCTATTTGTTGTGACATCGGGAATTATTTATAAAATTAATTAATGCAACTTATATGCTTGGAATTTTGTAATATAGAAATCATTTTTGAATTCGGAATATCAATTATATCTTAGGGTGAAATTTTGGCATTGTTCCAAAAAACATCATTTTTTGATGAATAGTAAAACCACTAAGTGGTAGTTAAAAAATTGATTTTTGATTAAATGAATCATTACCACTTCTGTGATTTGATTTTCAAAACTCCAACATACATGGTTGTAATTAGGAATTTAAATGTGGTTCAATGGGATTAAAATAAATTTTTGGTGAATAGTAACTTTTAAGTTTAATTAATCGTGATTAAAGGTAATTAGTGAAATTTAAGGTAAAATGATATTATAAAAATATGAAAATACCTTTACACATGTCCTACCAGTATTGGATGTGTCATGGCCGACCAAGAAAATCCATGGGTCAACTTGGGGACCCCATGGATCCACATTGGTAGGAAAATGACATAAATAACTTTTTATTTAATGTTAAAATAAAAATGTCACAAACATGAGTTGTTTTACTAAAATAATTTTTAAATGGGGTTATATAAGTCATATTTTTGACTATAAATATTAATTATAAATATAAAAATATTTCCTACATCATGATATGTTTTTTATAATTTTTAGACATTATATAAATTAAATTATTTATGACACCATGATGATGTGGTGATTACCTCATTAATTAACGATTTAAATAAAATGAAACGATAATGTAACATCCAAGGAATACACTTATCAAAAACCTATTGGATGGGTATATTTTGAACCCGTATCACCTTATCCTTGATATATATCATTTTGGGTCCTTTATAATCCAAAAATCATTTCATAATAAAGTAAAATTTCAATCTTTCAAAGAGTGCCCATTCTATCCTCTTATAAAAGGCCCCCCACCACTACCACCTTATTCACACTTCAAGCCATTTGGATCTGCCAACCTCTGCCCAAATACTCTCTCAACATTCCTATTTTACTCCTAGAAGCCTCACTTTGGGCATATTTCTTTCCAAGGAAGCCTTTGGCTCAAATCAAAAAGAGTTACCCGATTTTAAGGTAATGCCTTCTCTTATGTTATTTTGTTTTATTTTGCTTCTCCAACCCCTTAAACTCTTGTTATTCATTTCTTTTGTAACAAAACCAGTATCCTCAATATACTAGGATGTTGTTATAATAATTATTAGAGCTAAACTTACACACACATACATCTAATGGTTAAAAAACATACAGTTTTTGTGGATGGAAAATTTCTGCCTCACGAAACGATGATTGTTCAACACTCATATAACACCTTCAAATGTGGCCATTAAGATTTCACTATATTTATATATGATATATAATATGTTTATGTATTCTTTATGCATCTTTATTTTTCATTTATGCACTACCTTTATGGTTTCCATTATGGGTAAACGCGATATCTTCATTTTAGGAAGTGCGGACTACAGCCCCCTCAAAGTAATTTGAATCGTTAATTCCATATGTAGGATGTATAAAGGATGGAGTACATTATATTTTATATGATATTGTACTGGAATTATAGTATATTTTTATATAATTATGATTTCATTCCATTAAATATGAAATAGAAATGCAAGTAGTGTTCATGCGTACGTACGGCTTACCATCTCTATAAACGGTGCATTTCATTTCTTACCTCTAAATGTTATGTAATATTATAAATGAATGTATTTTCTGGATATATATGATGTATATGATATATAAATCATGAATATAATTATAGAGATAATGAATATTTTACAACATGAACAATGTGTAATTATACGAAGTTTATTTTTGACTCAAGTACCTAAGATTGACAAAATGACCGTTATTAACTTTAATAATTACATAATGTTCATAACATGGTAATAAGTGATATAAAAGGAATAATTAACTTTAAAAGATTTTTAATCAGGTAGATATTAACTCTAGTTTATTATTCAGGAGGTTAAAGAGCGATCGAGTCAAGTCGGACACGAGGTAAGGGAACTTCTTTACACAATTTCCGTTCTTTGGGTTAATCTCTTACTTTCAAATTATGTCATGATATTATTATGTAATATATTGTATTTTTACATTATTTCTATCTACTTATAGTGAATACACATAATAGATCTATTTTATTTAAAAAATGATCTTTTTAAGAGACTTCGTCTCAATCTCCTTTCATTGAGGAATATTTTGTTTTATACACAACTTTATTTTATAAGGTGTATAAACACATTTGAATTTTACTTTTATTCAAAAGGAGTATTTTTTATATGAATAGTTTTTACTAAACAAAAAAAGGAATGGTTTGTCTTACATATGCGGTGACAACGAATTCTCCACCGTCGTGACCATTATTTGAGTTTCAGCTTCCTCTACATGCCATAACATTTTTTAAATGATTTAAAAAAAGAGAGAGATATTTCTCTCAAATATATGAAAATCCAGTGCAAATGTATACGTATTTAACGCAAGCTTAAAAATGTTTTTAGAAAACCCGACTCTCGAGTGTCGTAGACAAGAAGAGATTGGGCATGGACCCATCATGGCCTGTAATTAGTCGAGCAGTCTCAGAATTAGTTATTTTGTTTTCAGAAGATTGCATAATGTTTTCAAAAAAACACTAGAGTATATTTGTGCAATTTTAAAAGTATCTTCTAAAAAAAATGAATCAGCAGGTCTCATGAGACAAACTACTGTCTTGGCACGAGACCTTGACAAAATCTTATTTGTAGTCTTGGAACGAGGCCTTGGCTACGTGGTTATGATAGTCTATCATTATGAATTCAATCATTATGAATGTGGTTATTGATATTGCATGTGATTATTCGACTAGTAGAATATCCATGTGAATAAGTAAATTGCATTATTTCATTTTATTTTTGCCATATTATGTTGAAGGTCAAGTTTATAAAGATTTTGTTTTAGTTATACATTCCCTTAAATGTTAATGTTTATTTATGCAAGCTTCCGCAATATTGTTATCATTATTGAGCATCTGAGCTCACCCCTTTCAATGTTTTAATATTTCCCAGGATGTGAAGAAGTATTTTATGAATGACCTGCAGGTATCATCAGAAGAGGATATGAGTGTGGACTATGGAGACTTTGTTATTGTAGATTTTCAATTTATGATTTAATGTAACATTTATGAATGTATCTAGTGTTTCTAAGGCTACTAAACTAATCTCTCTTTCGAGACATGATCTTTTGTGATCATTCCAATGTTACACAGTAATGCACCGAATCTGGGTAACTGAGATCGGGGCGTTACATTTGGTATCAGAGGTTGTTTAGTACTAACCTTGGAATCTAGATTTAGATAAACTTTGATTAGATCACATGGCCCAAAGATAGACTTTGAGGATTAGTATAAGAGAACATCCTAGAATTTTGGTATTATAGATATTTTGTGAGTTTTCTGAGAAATACATCCCTGTCTGGATACGAGCAGGAAGAGGCGGCTCTGGAACATATGTACCTTGGGGTAAAACCAGAAAACAACACTTTGAGCTAGACTCGAAAGGAAACTGGTGCACGACAACGGGTCTTGCTGCACTCTTGGTTACGACACTCCCGGGGGATATGCTTAGGATAATTCTCATTTTTTTTACAAACCCCTATAAAGGGTTATGAGTATACACTTCCTCAAAGAAAACATTTTTATGATTATGGATTATATCCATAAATAGTTCAATTTATTTTAAGTGTTTTCCAAGTATGGAATTATGTATTTTAATTCATAAACTAATCTAGTTTATTCCATTGTTTATAAATGGCGCATAGTGAGAAGAATGGAAATCGTATCAATCCACGCACTCTGTGTAGGGATTGACCTCCTACTCAAGATAATTATTATGGAGCTGGAGATACAACTGGTGCTGATCAACTTATCACCATACTGGGACAACTCACTCAGGTTATGAGTAAAAACCTTACTCGTATGGAGCACCCTGATCTGCAACGTGGAGGATCAATGTTATACCTCTTCATGAAGCAGCTGCCGCCAACATTTAATGGGGGTAAAAATCCATTAATATCTGAGCAATAGATAAACTCTTTAGAGAAAATATTCCACGCCTTGGGGAGTAGCGAAAGGGAGAGGGTTATCATGGCAGTTTACCGCCTCACTGGAGATACCGATCAATGGTGGTCATTGATTCAAAACACAAAGGAAGATGAAGATGTATCAAGTATGGAATGGAGGGAGTTTAATGAAATTTTCATAGAAAAATACTTTCCACATGACCATCGAGCGGATATGGAAATTCTATTTCTGAGTCTGAGGCAGAAGGAGGATGAGAATGTCGCAAAGTATGAGGTTAACATTACAAGGTTAGAGAGGCATGTTGCATATTATATACGTATCCCAAGAATTAAGATTTATCGTTTCTTTGATGGGTTAAAACCGTTTCTCCGTCGAGAATTAGTATCACAATCGTTCTCAACATACGAAGATATAGTCTCGTGTGCTATCAAAACAGAAAAGAAATTCTCTAAATCTTATGACAATAAAGTAATGCAAGTGAAAAAGAGAACGGTGGAACAAGAGACAGATAAAGGGGAAAAGGGAAAGAAGGATTTTCCATTATGTGATAATTGTGGGAAGAATCACCCTGATACTTGCCTAAAAGAAATGGAAGTTTGTTATAAATGTGGAGAAAAACGTCACTAGGTGCGTGATTGCAACGGAAAGAAAGAGGCTATCAATGTTGAATGCTACAATTGTAAGGAAATGGGGCATTATGAAAATGAATGTCCTAAGAATCAGAGAAACATGCCTCCTAAAAGGCCAAGGGATCAAGGCCAAGCTTATGATGTTACTACAGTTGAATTTGAATAATTAATGTATTGGTTCTTTTGAAAACAAGGATTATATTATGGATATAAGAATAATGTGATATATATAAGATTTGAACTACAATAATTGTTGTTTTCATTAAGGTTTTAATATGATTAATGTAATAATATTTTTAGTATGTGACAATAAGAGAAACTTTACTTTTTTTTGGGAATCTAATGTTACAATTGATTTTGGAATTTAAGGACCTTTTAGAGAAAGTCTGGACGGAGGTATTTTGGATAACTATAACGGTTGGAATGGATAAAGTTGAACATTGGATAGTATTGTTTAAGGTTAAAACATTTTTGAAGATTATTTTTGGAATATTATAATACTATAGTATAGAAAAAAGGACAACCTGTAGGTCGGGGGATAACCAGTCGCGTCGGACAAAGCAGCAGGAATCGAACCCACAACCATAGTGTGACAGGCCTTTATTACCTACCACTAGCCTTCAAGAAGTCCCTGGTTATTACAAAACACTTTTCCTAATATAAATGGTATGTGTTAATACTTTGAACCTTGTACGATTAGGATAAATATAATATTTTTGACTTCCATTATCTTTTTGAGTGAAAGATGAGTTTCTTGTAGAAATTAGTTGATGGTTGAAGCTCTACTTTCAAGAATATATATATATATATACCTATCTCTTATTCTATGAATAAATTAATTCTTAAAAATTAGTAAAGGGTTATTAAAACAAAAAATTGTGTTATCCTAATACCTTATGTCTTGTTAAACTGATAATATTTTAAATCAACATTGATTGAAGGCATTAAGGCCCTCAATTTTACAGTTGTTTGTGATTGATGACCTCAATCACTCCCAAAAAATATTTATGTTTTTAATCTAATTGTATGTCTCTAATTTCCACCAATGTTCTTCTTATCGAGATCATAATTTGGTGGTGACTTTTTCATTTCCATTTCCCTCTTATTAAGGCTAAATTTTATTAGCCTTATTTCAGATGTGGGTTTTCCACAAAGGTATTTGCTATTTTCAACCTTTTATTTTCAAAGAAAAATTTCAAATTTTGAGGACGCAATTTATTGAAGGAGGGGAGAATGTAACACCCCAAGCTTCCATGATACGATTCTCCTTCAATAATGCAATAGCTTGCATTGTACGCAAATTCGAGATTCTAACACATTGTGACCAATCAAAATAGCCATTATGAATAGTAATACCTACTTTTTGGAATTATATATATTTTATATTTCAAATTGGACTTCATTTTTGGATTCGTAATATCCAAATTATCTTAAGTTGAATTTTTGGTATTTTTTTGAGAACTTCCAATTTTTTATGAATAGTGAAAAATACTTAAAAGAAAATTTTTAATAAAAATAATTTATAGTGATAAATTATAATATTGAGTGGTTTTAAATTATAATTAGATTAAATTTTTTTACCATTTTATCTAATGGTGTTAATTATATTTAATTTAACTTTGAAATTGGACATAAACAATTGACAATCTTTTGATATATATTGTTTCTTAAATACACGCTATTTGTTGTGATAACAGGAATTAATTATAAAATTAATTAATGCAACTTATATGTTTGGAATTTTGTAAAATAGACATTATTTTTTAATTCTGAATATCAATTATTGCTTATGGTGAAATTTTGGCATTGTTTTGAAAAACTTCAATTTTTGATGAATAGTGAAACCACTAAGTGGTAGTAAAAAAAATGATTTCTTGTCTAAATGAAACATTACCACTTCTGTGATTTGATTTTAAAAAATCAGACATACATGGTTGTCATTAGGAAGTAAAATGTGGTTCAATGAGATTAAAATAATTTTTTGGTGAATAGTAACTTTTAAGTTTAATTAATTGTGATTCAAGGTAATTAGTGAAATTTAAGGTAAAAATGATATTATAAAAATATGAAAATACCTTTACACTTTTCCTACCCCTATTGGATGTGGCATGTCCGACCAAGACAATCCATGGGTCAACTTGGGGACCCCATAGAGACACTTTGGTAGGAAAATGACATAAATAACTTTTTATTTAATGTTAAAATAAAAATGTCACAAACATGAGTTGTTTTACTAAAACAATTTTTAAATTGGGTTATAAAAGTCATATTTTTTTCTATAAATATTCATTATAAAGATAAAAAGGTTTACTACATCATGATATTTTTTTTTATAATTTTTAGAGATTAAATAAATTAAATTATTTATGACACCATGATGATGCAGCGATTACCTCATTAATTAACGATTTAAATAAAATGAAACGATAATGTAAAATCCAAGGATTACAATTGTAAAAAACCAATTGGATGAGTATATTTCGAACCATTATCACCTTATCCTAGAAATATATCATTGTGGTACCTTTAGAATCCGAAAAGCATTTCATAATAATGTAACATTTCAATCTTTCCAAGAGTTCCCCTTCTCTCCTCTTATAAAAGGCCACCACCACTACCAACTTATTCACACCTTCAAGCCATTTGGATCGGCCAACCTCTGCCCAAATACTCTCTAAACATCCCTCTATTACTCCTAGCAGCCTCACTTTGGGAAGAATTATTCCCAAGGAAGCCTTTTTCTCAAATCAATAAGAGATACCCGATTTTAAGGTAATGCCTTCTCTTATGTTATTTTGTTTTATTTTGCTTCTCCAACCCCTTATACTCTTGTTATTCATATCTTTTGTAACAAAACCAGTATCCTCAATATACTAGTATGTTGTTATAAGAAGTATTTGAGCTTCACTTACACACACATACATCTAATGGTTAAAGAACATACTGTTTTTGTGGATGGAAAATTTCTACCTCACGAAACGATGATTGTTCAACACTCATATAACACCTTCAAAGGTAGCCATTAATATGTCACTATATTTATATTTGATATATAATATGTTTATGTTTTACTTAATCTTATTTATTTTTCATTTATGGCATACCTTTATGGTTTCCATTATTGGTAAACGCGATATCTTCATTTTAGGAAGTGCGGCTACCGCCCCTTCAAAGTGATTTGAATCGTTAATGCCATATGTGGGATGTATAAATGATGGAGTAAATGATATTATATATGATATTATAATTTAATTATATTATACATTTATATAATTATGATTTAATTCCATTAAATAAGAAATATAAATGAAAGTAGCGTTCATGCGTACATACGGCTTACCGTCTCCATAAACGGTGCATTTCATTTCATACCTCTAAATGTTATGTAATATTATAAATGAATGAATTTACTGGATATATATGATGTATATGATATCAACATCATGAATATAATTGTGGATATAATTGATATTTTACCACATTAACAAAGTGTAATTATAAGAAGTTTATTTTTGACTATAGTACCTAAGATCGACAAAAGGACCGTTATTAACTTAAATAATTACATAATGTTCATAACATGGTAATAAGTGATATAAAAGGAATAATTAACTTGTAAAAGGTTCTTAATTAGGTAGATATTAACTGTAGTTTATTATTCAGGAGGTTAAAGAGCGATCGAGTCATGTCAGACACGAGGTAATGGAACTTCTTATCCCAATTTCCATTCATTGGGTTAATATCTTAATTTCAAATTATGTCATGATATTATTATGTCCTATCTTGTATTTGTACATTATTTCTGTGTACTAATAGTGAATACACATAATTGATCTATTTTATTTAAAAAATGATCTTTGTAAGGGAATTCGTCTCAATCTCTTTTCATTGAGGCATATTTTGTTTTATACATAACTTTATTTTATAAGGTGTATAAACCCCTTTGAATTTTACTTTTATTCAAAAGGAATCTTTTTATATGAAGATTTTTTACTAAATGAAAAAAGGAATGGTTTCTCTTACAAATGTGGTGAAAAAAAATTCTTCGCTGTCATGACCATTATTTGAGTTTCATCTTCCTCGACAAGCCATAACTTTTTTTAAATGATTTCAAAAAAGAGAGAGATATTTCACTCAAATATATGAAAATCCAGTGCAAATGTATACGTATTTAATGCAAGCTTAAAAATTTTTTCCGAAAACCCGACTCTCGAGTGTGGTAGACAGGAAGGGATTGGGTGTGGACCCATCATGGCCTGTAATTAGTTGAGCATTCTCAGAATTATTTATTTTGTTTTCAGAAGCATGTATAATGTTTTCAAAAAAAACTGGAGTATATTTGAGCAATTTTAAAAGTAAGTATCTTCTAAAAAAATTTCATCGGCAGGTCTCATGAGACAAACTAGTTTCTTGTCACGAGGCCTTGAAGAAATCTTATTTGTAGTCATGGAACGAGGCCTTGGCAATGTGGTTATGATTGTCTGGCATTATACATTCCATCATTATGAATTTGGTTATTGATATTGCATCTTATTATTCGACTAGTAGAATATCCATGTGAATAAATAAATGGCATTATTTCATTTTACGTTTCCCATATTATGTTGAAGTTCAAGTTTAAAAGGCTTTTGTTTTAGTTATACATTCCCTTAAATGTTAATGTTTATTTATGCAAGCTTCCACAATATTCTTATCCTTACTGAGCATCTGAGCTCACCCCTTTCAATGTTTTAATATTTTCTAGGATGTGAAGTAGTATTTTATGAATGACCTACAGGTATAGTCAGAAGAGGATATGAGTGTGGACTATGGAGACTTTGTTATTGTAGATTTTCACTTTATGATTTAATGTAACATTTATGAATGTATCTAGTGTTTCCACGGCTACTAAACTAATCGGTGTTTCGAGACATGATCTTTTGTGATCATGCTAATGTTACGCAGTAATGCAACGACTCTGGGTAACTGGGGTCGGGGCGATACATCTGAACTCGTCTGTCTTATGGGTAAAGAAAAATACCCATGCCATTATGCTATAATTATAAATGAAAAGGACATAGTACCATTTCCCATTAATGTTTTGTTGTGGTATAGGTCCACATATATCAGCATGCACCAATTCAAGCACTCTGGTTGATTTATATTCTTTTTGATTGTACGGCTTTCTAATTATCTTCCCTTGTTGGAAAGCATCGCATGTATGAGTACGATCACGTGACAGTTTGGCAAGGTCTCTAGCATCATCACACTTTACAAGATGTTCCATTGATGGTTGGCGTAGATGACCAGGTCGCTTATGCCATAGCTTGTTTTCTTCCTCTCTGGATAAAAGTCACATAGCTTCTACTCCACTTACAAGGTAAAGATTTACCTTTGTCCTTTTACCTTGTAGAAAAACTAATCCATCTCTTCCTTTCACAACACACATCTTCTTGGTAAATCGGATTGATTTCCTAGAGTCACATAGTTGACTGACACTGAGCAAGTTATGACTGAGACCCTCTACTACTATGATATCAGCATGTCTCATTTCATTCCCCCCAAATTTTGCATTTCCAGAACCAATAATCTTCAGCCCTTTATCATTCCAAAATTTGATAACTCCTTCTTTGTCATACTTTATGCCTGTAATGAGATCCTTGTTACCTTTCAAATGGGAAATTCAACCACTATCAAGGATCTATACTCCTTAATGATATGAATCATTAATGGAAATTTTTGCAACTATTTCCTTCTCATCCTTTTTCTTTTTGGTCCATGTCTTTGACTTCACACTCGGTGTGTTTTGGAGAATTTGATCTTCCTTAGAGTGTGATGGATCGACTTTATCCTGTAGAGCTGTATATCGATTTTCTGATTTCCGCTCACTTGATGATTCCATAACTTGCATCTTATAACTGCTCGTGTTTTGATTTGGCAAATTCCTTTCTATGATTGATGTGAAATATCTAGCCGTGTGCCCAAATCCTCCACACAAGAAACAATGATCATAAAAGGATGTTCTAAAATATTGAGATCTGTTTGGTTGCAATTTTTGATTTTGTGCCCCTCCGTATCTCTTGGGTATAGAACACACATTTTGTGAGTGTCCCATCTTTCCATTGAAATAGCACCTAATGTAAGGAGTATTCCTGTGTGTCACTTATGCACTACTGGTTTTCCCTTGGGATCTCTGAATATTCTAATTCACCTTTGTTCCTAGATCAACCTTCAATATTAGGATGGATGCTTGTGGTCTGAGTTCCATTTTCACAGATTTTGGTTTCTGATCATGCCCTGAATCACCCTTAACGTCTGAGCTCAAATATTCCTTCTTTCCTGCTGAACTACTAGCCTTCTCTTTCATCTTTTCTTTCCTATGAATGACCTACATTTCTGATATCAAATTTAGAGTTAAGTGTTTTTATTGATCCTTCATTTTTCATCGAAGACTGACCACTTCTTCTTAAAGTTCTTCGATACACTTCACTTGATCTTTCACTTTTCTATTCATTCCATCGATATCCATTTTCTATTCTATAATCTTGATCTTATGCTCACTAACTGATTCTGAGTTTTCTGGTGTTGATAACTTGATTTTATCAATTTCTTCCATCAACTCAGACTTCTCTTCTTCTTATTGCTGTATATAGAGTTTGGCATCATGTACATCAATGTTAGCTTTATTTTCTTTTTCTCTTCAAACATCTATCTCCTTAAGAGTAGCCCTTAACTCAGCTTCCATATCTATTCTCCCTTCAACATCATCTTTTTCATCATCACCTTCGATTTCGTTCTTCTCCTTAGAACTACCGACCACTTCCACTATAGCATTTTCTCCACAATCTTTTTAATTTTCAATCTCCTCAACCTCTTCAACCTCAGACTCATCTGAAATATCTATTTCTTGTGAAAGATGATTCTTCTTCTTTAATAAAATTATCTTTAACGTCTTCTTCCCTTTCATATAGGTTGAGTATTTCGTCTTGGGTATTTCAACTTCATCTTTATCATTTTATTCTTGAAAATTTTTGGTGCACCTTATGGAAAGATGGCCAAATTTTCCACATCTAATGCAAGAAAGTAGACGTTTCACTTTGAACATTACTTTTCCTCATTGAAGATTTGAGGAGAGGAATGACATCACCTCATTTGTTTCTTCATCCTCCTAAGAATCTTCAATGATGAGCTTCATCAAGGCCTTAAATGTCACCTATTTGGATTTTCCCTTTTCCACAGTGTCATTATCATCATTTCTCATTTTATATTCAACATGGGTGTTGTGCAGGTTATCCAATGTCAGATCTTTCGGGTCTTTACCTTCCAAAACATAAAATTTCGTATTAAACCAAGGTGGAAGTTTCCTTAGGATACGATTCATGATATTTATATATTCGATGACTTCTCCAAGACCCTTCATGTCTTCCACAACAACATTTACCCTATCGATAAATGCATCAACATATTCATTTGGGCTCATTCTCAGATCTTCATAATTGTTCCACAACACTTGCAGCTTTGCCTCTCTGACCATTGTATCCCCTTCATATATATTCAATAACTTTTCCCACATGGCATGTGATGTTTTTCAAGACATCACCATTGTATATATAGGATTGGATAGATCTCGTCCTAAGGCATTGATTTCTTTGGCATCACCAACCAACTCTCTACCCTCACCTTTAGATAATGCACCACTATTAATATCAGCTGTTATGACATGTATTTCTATTGTGAATACATCCATTCCCAAAGATCGGAAGTAGTGTTGCACCTAATTATTCCATAGTTGAAAATTGTTCCTATCAAAGATCAGAATCCCTTTATGATTGGTGACATCCATTGATAGAAGAACTAATAACAACCTTTCCCTTTGATATCAATTGTTAGGTCCACAAGACTGAATACCCTGAGTTGGGGGGTGAATCAGGGTATGACTAATTTAAAATTAAATCCCATTCTGATCTTGTTTCACTGGTAAGACAAACAATATTCTCTCTCTTTCTCGTTGCACAATATAAACAGAAAGTAAAGAATGCATCGGACACAAAATAAAATCACTTGGTTCACCCTCACTGGGATACGTCCAAGGAGCATACACTGGAAATGTGCCGATGTACCAAATTCACTATAACCACACTACTGTTTAAATGGTTCGGTATATGTCACTTATAAACCTAGGCTTAATACCTTTACAATGTTTAGGGTCATCTCACTGTATTCCAAAGGGCCACTCCCTATTTCTCTCTCTCTGGATCACTATAGATGGAGAGGATCACCTTCTTCCACTTCCTTTGGTCACTGCTCGGGAAAAGATCCACTCACAGTTTATAGACCAATAGCTATCTTCATTATCACTAATGAATGCATCCTTTGTTGTATATAGATGCTCTATTGAAGTCCAACTTTCACCTGTAGATGAATCTCTCTTTGCACCGAGGGTATCGGCCAATATTTCAGCTTCCACGCTGCCCTGAACCACTGCCATGAAACAACCTTACATGGAGCCCTTCTCTAAGCTTGCATGCAAGTCTCGACGTTCAAGTCACAACTGGTGCGCAAGTCCTCCTCAACCACTTGTGCGACACAAGGTTCAGAAACTACAATCGTGCGTGACACACACCCTTTTATTCCCAAAAAATTATTGGCACGCAACCAACAACTTTAGCACTTCTTCAAAACTAGTGCACAAGGGTCACCAAACCACTTGCGTGACACCTTCTTCTGCAACTAAAAACTTGCGTGATTCACTTCCTTTCTCACCCAAACCACCTTAGGCAAGCAACTATCAGGTGGCGTGCAACTTATACTTGTGCGACCACACACCACTTGCGCGACCACCACACTGATGCGATGGGAGCTCGAATTTTTCTAAGTGTTGAACTCTGCACTGAATGAGGATGGGTCGAACAGAATTTATAGGCTTTCAGACACACTGTGCGACGATGCGCATGTCTCAGCTTGCAAGTCACCTGCGCGACTAACCTACTACTTGGGCGCCCCTTTTCCCTTTCCCATATTTTGATGTTCATATATTGAAAAACATGGGGTGTATAAGTTTATTGTCCTCCACGACCTCGGCGCTCATGTACCTTTTCCAAAAACAACTTTTCTCCTTTTGTCGATTATCAAGACCATAAATTTGACGAACACTGGAAAATTGTGCCACCTTGTATCTTCTCTTTTTGTACCGCCTCCAGATCATCCATTCCTTTGCCAATGTTCTTGAATAAAACATGGATCGTTAACCACAGCCCTTCAACTCAACATGCCACTATTAAATCCCCTTTGTAAAAAAATTTGTATGTGATGGTTGGCTTTTTCAACAATCACAACACATATGTACACTTTGTCCACAAACACAATCACCTCAAAAATGATTCAATGATACCATGAGGGATTTTTTCCCAACATATCTATTATAAATATTTATATTCTAAAGATATATGATATATAAATCTAGGATTATATTCTATAAGTATTTAAATCATGATCTTAATGATACTATTAAGAATAACATGTTAAAACATGTACGATAATGAAAGTGATTATTAAACGAAATGATAACTTAACATGGAAATAATTTTCAATTGGGTAGTATAATGTAATAAATGAATCATGTATGATATAATAAATATTAATATGGTACTGGTATAATTTAATAGCATACTACGGTCATTATAACAGAGGTAAAACGTACCCTTAACCAAAGTAAAGTGCAAGGTAAGGGTTAATTTCACATTCTCTTTATTATCTGTGGATGTTTTTACGTAAGTATCTACTCGAAAAAATTTATTATTTTTGTACATGTTTCATGAAAGAGTTTTCCAAGTGATTATATTTAAGTTACTTTTTACTAAAACATAATTTTAAATCTTTTAAAGATTTATTCTTCTAAACCTTGCTCATTAATGTCCATGTTTTAAAAATGGATTTAAGGATTTATTTATATGGACATGAATGTTTTAAAATGTTAATTATTTTCAAATGCTTCAAAGTGGTATGGGATACTTTGATTGAGAAATATATTTTAAATGACTTAGTTTATATGGATTTTATATGATTTCATGATAATGGATATCTCTCTTAATGATTTTTACTGATCATTTTCAACTATGTAAACATCCTTTATGAGATATTATTCTTGATCAAGGTTGATTAATTATGATACAAGTATTCCATATTGTATTGAATGTGATATATTTGACTGTGGATGTGTTATTTTTACACAATTCATGGGTTATAGTTAATGTATTGACATTTCATTTGCTAGTTTAAATACGAATGTTTATGTTATATTTCAACCATTCAATATGATGAATGTATTGGACTTAGTGTGTGAGGGGTGGAGCCATGTATAGCTCATCGGTGCATAGGTAGGTCACTTGATACAATTAGATGTGTAATTGGATGAGGCCTTTCCAAATTTGATATATGGTTTTGGCCGAGGTATTAATCATTTTTAGGCGTCTTGGCTGAGGTCCTGACAAATTGTTTCTGAATTTCTGGCATTATACATTCCATCATTATGAAAATATTATTGATGGTTCATGTGGTTATTCGACTAGTAGAATAGACATGGCTATGTTTTATTATGTCATTATTTACTCACCTCATATCCCTTCCATAAATTGTTCATGTTTATTATTTGTAAAGGAATGTGTTTTAAATTATTCACCATGCCTAATGATTATGTTATCTTCTAATGTATTTGTTACCCTTATATAGTGTTTTACCTCATCCCTTTATGATGTTTTATTTTCCATGGATTCTAAGAAGGGTATTATGATTAATAGTTAGGGTTAAGGTAGGGGATTAATGGTGTACTCAAAGGATCATTTAGGTTGTGTTTTATTTTCTAATGTGTAATTTCATGTTCATGTATGTAATCTATTTTCTAAGACTGCTAAACAGATTCTTCTTTCGGGGTTTCATTCGTTGTAATCATGCCAATGTATTAAAATAATGCACTAGATCTGAGCTTCTTGGGTTGGGGCATTACCGTTGGTATCAGAGAATGTTTAGTACAAAACTTGAAAGCTAGATTTAGAAAAAATCGGATTATAAAACATTACCATAAGATAGACCTTGAGGATTACAATAGAAGAACTTCCTAGAATTTTGTCAATGTAGAGATTTTGTGTATTTTCCATGAAATACATCCCTGTATAAAAATGAGAAGGTAGAGGTGGTTGTGGAATATATGTACTTAGGAGTAAAAACTCTGACAAGGATTTTTGGGCTTGACCTGGGCTATCCTGGTACACAACAATGGGTCTTGCTGCACTCTTGGTTATGAAACTCCCAACGAATATGCTTAGGATAAATCACATTTTCATTACAAACCATTATTAAAAATTTGTGAATATATACCTCCTTAAATAATTTTTTTTATGATTATGGAATAAATCCATAAACTTCTCAATTTATGTTATGTGTTTTACAAGTTTGGAATTATGCATTGTGATTAATTAAACTAACCTAGTGTATTCCATTCTTTATAAATAGTTCCTAATAGATGAAATGAGATCTTGATCAATACGCATGATCTAATGAGTAAGAAGGATCATATAATTTTTGTATTATTACAGAATTTAGAAAAGAAATAGTCTCTCATGTATTTTCATCATATGAAGAAATAGTATCATATGTTAATATGATATGTAAATAATTCCCTTACTCCTATGTCTTTGAAGGGAAGCCAGAGAAGAAAAGGATGGTAGAGAGAAATATGGATAAAGGGAATAAGGTTATGAAGGATTTTCCCATATGTGATAATTGTGGAAAGAATCACCTTGGTAAATGATTAAAGGGAATGGGAGTTTGTTATAGGTATGGGGAAAAAATGACACTTATTACGTGATTTCATGGGTAAGAAAAATGTTTCAAATGTACAAGGATTCATCTGCAAGGAGTTGGGACACTACGTGAATCAATGTCTCAAAGATTAGAGTATACCGCAAATTATGTTGTTGGATAATAATCATGTTATGATATTACCACAGATGAAGTGTAATGACTTGTCACGAACCAACCCGGGTCGACCCTGAACCGGTCACCCGAGCCAGTCCGCGGCAAGTCCCGAAGGGCGTTCCCGATCCCCACGGGCTGGCAACTAGTGTCGGGCATCAAAAGTAAATAGGTGGGAACGATTTGGCCCAAATGAAAAATGAACTAAACAGCGAAAAAAACAGAACAACAAAATGAATAAAGAAAGAGAAACCAACACCACTACTAACCTGATCACGATCCAAACTCCAGGTGACCCCATGGGTCACTCTCCAATACCACAACCAACATCGCTCAAGGCGAACAACTGAATCTGGAACCTGCAACAGAACTAAAAACAAGAAAACACTATAGGCGTGAGTATTAAAACTCAGTAGGTAGGCCCGACTAATTCTATCCCAATGCACATACCAATAAATAAAGAATTTATCAATTCCAGGTTTGAACTAAATTATATAAAATATGGTTTCCACACACATTCATTTCTAAAACAAGTAACAGTCCATTGCCCTTTTTAATTTAAAACAAGTTTAATGTTGAAAGAAACAGGTGCATTGCATTTTTAAAACATTTTGCGAACAATTTAGAAATCCAAACTTGAGTTTTTAGTCAAGAGGAGAATCACACCCAACACACACTAAGGGCAATGGTAAAAGTGGCACACATGGGTCAGCAACCGAAATCGACCTCTCAATCATCCGCCACACACAAATAAACACTAAAAGAAACATGGGTCGAACCTAGGAGATCGTGAACAATCCAGAACGTACTATACATGTGACTCATCCTGAAGGCATGCCATAACTCGATGACATCATAACGCCCATAATACTACCCGGCATAGCCCTGCATGGCCTAACCGAGGGGCCCAATCCCCATAGCAGCAATAACTCAGTATTCCCCTTCTATGGGGCCACTAGCCAGTGCGTGGTCTAAACTAGTGCAGCAATCGTTCTCAGAAAATTCACCCAATATTCCAGGTTCCCATGTCATCACAAGCAATAAAAAGGGGGTGCGTCTACAATGTAAATAAATCAGTCACGATGTACAAACATCACGTACAGCTCACGCAAACAACTCACACCAAAGATCACCCCTGAGTGGGATTTACAAGATAATCCATTTCATTAAAGTGCCAAACGGGCCTTCACCAATTTTAAAGTAAAACCTCTTTTCTCAAAAAACTCAAAACAATTGTTCAGAAGAAATTATTTATCTTTAAAACAAGAAGCACATTTGATGTTCTGTGAATTATGTTTAAAGGCCAAACTGGAATTCTTTAAAAACTGGGTGTCCGCCCGTCAAGAAAATGTCACAAGTGTTCGGTATATAATAAACAGCTCCTTTTTCACTAAATAATAATTTAAAGTTTTATTATCTAATATTATTACTAATTCATTAAAAATTTATAAAACAACAAGAAATTAATAAATTATAAATGTAAAGGTAAGTGCAATGGGGGACCTACCTCGGCTCGCTGTCCAAACACAGGGGCGCGACATGTCTCGCGCAGGCATACAAGCAAGCGCCAACTGATGATAGCAAAAAATGTGGGGCTACCTTGCGAATGAGCTGCGATAAACGCATAAGACCAAAATCACTCAAAGGCCGACAAAAAACAATCCAAACAAGAAAACAATGCGAAAGAACCACCCCGACGCGTTTTTGAAACACAACTCACACCATCAACATTATTTATTAAACCACTTTAAAATTTATAAAACAAAACCCAAGAGAAACCCATCGAACAAAAAGACCACCCATGCTAAAACTCATTCGGCCTAAATTCCAATAATCAAGTGCATCTCATTCTGAAAACATTTATTTGGATTTTTTTTATCAAACATAAGGAATGCATAAAACCCCATTTCAAAACCAAATTGCATTTATGCAAAGAAATCCACCCTTTTGAGAAAAAAAAGAAAACCCCATTTGAAATCATTTGATGTCGCACCTTAATTTAAAACCAAATCACCCTTTTATTTTAAACTTCATTTCCACCTAATAAAAGCTAAACCGACCAAGACTTATTTCCCCACATTAAAACCATTAAAAGGACCCAAAATCATTTCATGAAAAACCTAACACAATTAAGTATTCCAAATTTAATTCATAGAAATGAGGACTCACGAAACCAACCATTAACGCCAAAGCTGATGAAAATTAAAAAATGGGTTCAAAGCAACACAAGGCTATCAAATATACTCATACATGTATCAAGGAAAAAAATAACAAGAATTTAGTACATACATTGGAAACACAATGTGTAGAAACCTACCCCAAGGAGAAGAAGACCAAGCCAGATCACTTCGGAACCTGAAACCCCTGGCGGAGACTTCCCCGCACTTGCGCACACATGTGTTCTTAAATGTATATATATATGTATACCCTTAATCCCTTATACATTTTCCCCGCACCATGAGAAAAAGTGAAAGTAGGGAATATGTATATATATATATATGCCTGTATATGCAAGCGCAAAACCACAAGAAGACACTAACATTCTACAATAGTTCTAGGAACTCTAAAATGCTAAGGAACCCAATTAAAAGGTGTGGAACACAACAGCAGAATATAACACTTACCCCGAGCGGCATCGACGAGTCGAAACGAGCCATTATGCTTTGACGTAGGAGGTAGATGCTAGAATATAAACGAAGATGAACCGAGGGGCATTCCGTATACCCTAACGACGAAAGAAACCAACAAAAAAATTCGAATTAGCCAATCCCTAGAATTTTGGCCAGACTCAAATTGACTGTTGGGAGATGAGAACTTTGTCAAAGGAAGGGAGGAGGGTATGTAGGGACCATACCTTGTTGAATCGGACATAAAACATGAAGGCATTCAGTAAAATCAACAAACGAAGGGAAAAAAATTGAGAGACGAGGTTCGTGTTGCAGACCAAACAGCTCCAAGGGGTGTGTGTTGGCTGCGGGAGCTGATCACGGCTAGTAGAGAGCCGGCCGGGAGTTGCTATGGCTGGCGGAGGTGAAACGGGAGGCTGGATGGGCATCTTGGCTGCGGCGAGGGAGGGCCGGCAAGTGGCTGTGGGATGCTAGGGGGTTGTGATGGGGCGTCGCCGGACTGGGGAGGAGGCGCGGCTGGAGACACAGGGGGGGGCGAGCGAGGGGCGAGCGCGGCGAGGCCGGAGGTCGCACATGGATGCTGCCGGAGAGGGGGTCGGACGCGGACGGGGGGAGCGGAGAGCGGCGAAGCATAGGGGAGAAAACAGGGAGTTGGCTTGCGCAGGAGGCTGAAACGGGGGGGGGGGGGGGGGAGGAAACACGGCTGGGTTTGGGTAGAAATTAGGGATTTTGTTGCTTTTTTTTCAATTTATTATATAAATAATAATAATATTAATAATTTCAATAGTAATAATAGTGACAGCAAAGAAAAACAGAATAATTATAATATAATTATCAATAATAAGGATAATATTAATGAAAGTTATTAACAATAAAAAAAACTATTATAAAAACAATAATAAGAACAATAATTATATTACAAACTATAACAACAACAACAATAATAATAATAATAATAATATTGACAATAAAAAAAATTGTAATAAAATAAAAGAGAGATTTCACGACACGGCCAACTGTGTGGCTACTGACAACCGTGCGGTGGCCGCGCACGGGTCCGAAACCAACTAAAAACATTAAACTTAAAAAAATTTAAATCGGGACTCAACCCAAACCTCGGCACGAGAACCCGGAACTAAGATATATTGAATTTAAAATTAATTCAAAAAGTTGGGGTGCGACAATTCTCCCCACCACAAAAACATTCTTCCCCCAGAAAGTCACCAAGCCCAAAGATATCCAAAACTCGATTTCATGCCCGATCCAAAACCGAGAAGCTAAAAAATTCGAAATGAACTTTTACTCCACAGGTCACACCAGTCCGATCATGAAGAAACCGCGACATAAAACGAGGGGAGAACATGGGAGGGTTTCCCCACCACAAGAGCTCGACCAACACGGAGGCTTTAGAACCCAAATACACCGCCCCGAGGAGGGGGTCAACGTGGGAACTCCCAACCCAAAACTAATCCACATAAGGTTTTAAACAAACTCAATAAAGAACGAACGATTCAAAAAGCTTCACTCAACAGACCTAACAAGGATCCAAGCCCAATTGAGTCCAAAAGAAAACACAACACAAGGGAACGGTAGAATAGGAGAGGGTTCTCCCCACCACAAGAACACCAAAAATGCGAAAAAATTAACACCCAACATACCACCCCGGGAAGGGGGGGGGGCGACACAGGAACTCTCAACTGTTCCAAACTATCTTTTATAGCATGAGCGGAAAACACTTCCGAGCAGAACATAACCCAAGCAGTAAACCCGAGCATAACTACGACATCAACTCCTCCACATGCACTCACATCTGCAAAAGAACACCACTAAACTGATATTAATCCAAACAAGTTCCAAACACACTTTTAAGAGAAGCGCGCGATTCGGAGAACCACGTCCATACAAACGGAACTACTTGGATTATAATAGGTCAAGTCCATCGTAACTTCACAACAAACCAATGAACTCATAACAACACCCAAACTTTAACCACCAGAAAAAAAAAGACAAGAATGAAAAGACTTTAAATGTTTCACCGCCAACACGGAACCCAAAATCCGAATTGAAGCGTCACACTCCTGACAACTCCTGACTGCGCGCGAGCTTCACCCCAAGAACTGTGGTTGGGGATCTGATGGTTGAAGCATCCCCTACCTCACAGTCAGGCACTGGTATATTCTGGTCACCGTGTCTCCCTCATGAGACGCTTCCTGTAAAGTTTCTCTGGGTGACCTAGACACCTGCAATGATGGCAGGACTTCGGAGATGTGTGACATGATGGCTCGTATTCCCTAAACGTCCATACTGATGGTACACTATTAGATGATCAGAAAAACCAGAAGTTAGAGCCACTGCAGAGAACTCTTTAGAAACAAATTTACATGACACACTCTGCTCGTCAGATGGGAGACCTTCACGAGCAACTGAATACTATTGATTGTCAATTGTTTAAACTCCGGAGACTGACACAACTAAGAACACATCATGCACCAACATCTCAAAAAGTGGTGCTATCAAAAAGGGAGGACTCGCTCCTTTATCTCTGGACGAAGACCCCTGATGAATGGAGAAGTCTTCATCCAGTCCTGCAACACTACCCCCAGAAAAGGAGACACAAGATCCTTGAAATGGTCAATATACACTTTCACCGTCTGTTGGCCATGTTGAACATGAATGAGCTCTTCTATTTCCTTAGTCCTCACCCCCATAAGTATAAACCATTGAATGAAGACGACATTATAGAAATTCCACATCATCCCAAATTGCAGAAATGACGGGCGTACAACTCCTACTCATCCAGAGCTGGACCTTCAAACAGACCCAAAACAACACGCACTCAGATCGTTTCGGTAGTTCCCAATACCCTGAAGACACGCTCGACTTCTTCAAGCCACTACATTGTCTCTAATAGACTCCAATCACCACGATGTATATAAAACGTCCAAGAAGGACCAAAAAATGGGCATGACTCATCAAAACTCTAGGGACCTTTTTGGGCGGCATTTTTGAAAAACATATATAACACCAAGACGAAACTGATATCAATCGAAGCAACGTCAATAAAGCACCCTCGTCCAAAAACAACAAGCTCAAAACCAAAAAAAAAACAAAACCCCAAAACTGCTTTTCACTTTATATTTCAAAACCACCTTCTTTCAAGGCTACTTTCCAAATACCAACTCCACTTTTTAAACAAAAACCGCTCTCCAAAACCATTTTCCTCTTTAAAAGTCAATTTACAAAACCAGGTCAAGCCTTAAATTTCAAACACACCTAGGTAATCTCATGAACCGTTGCACATGTATTCATCCACTTTCATTCATACACACCAATGCGCACTTTCCACGCATCTTCTCACATGTGCAAACGTCCATAAGGAGTACCTGAGGTTTCACCCCAAACCGATCTCGACCAATTTCAAAGCAAACATCAGTTTTCCAAACCAAATGCTTTTAGTTTTTAAAACCCATTTCATAAATTTAAAGTCCATTAAAAGAAATCAGTCTCATTTTCAAAACCCCATTTTTCATTTCCAACTACTCACTTACACCGACCAAAACGAAAGCATCATCCAAAATTGCATTAACCACTGGAGTGAGGGACGAGTAGTCACGCTCAACCTAGCGACATGGTAGTGGGCCATGTCCCAAGTCATCGTCGACCACTAGGAGGAATTCAAACCGTGTACTCAGACTCCACATGGGTCACTACTCCATTTGAAATCATGACGTAACGTCGGCTTACCTCTGTTGTCATCCCTTAATCCAAAACAATCCAAAACGAAACAAAGACTCGATTCCCGGACTATCCCTGGTGACTCAAGGTGCAGAACGGGCGAGGGTTCATGAAGTCCTTCCCGTACCTACCTCTCAAGTCCCGACAATCCTAATCTCCATCTACCAGACATCCCAAATAACAAGAACCTCCCTCTGATACCATTTTGTCACGAACCAACCCGGGTCGACCCTGAACCGGTCACCCGGGCCGGTCCGCGGCAAGTCCCGAAGGGCGTTCCCGATCCCCACGGGCTGGCAACTAGTGCCGGGCATCAAAAGTAAACAGGTGGGAACGATTTGTCCCTAATGAAAAATGAAATAAACAGAGAAAAAAAAACAGAACAACAAAATGAATAAAGAAAGAGAAACCAACACCACTACTAACCTGACCACAATCCAAACTCCAGGTGACCCCATGGGTCACTCTCCAATACCACAACCAACATCGCTCAAGGCGAACAACTGAATCTGGAACCTGTAACAGAACTAAAAACAAGAAAACGCTATAGGCGTGAGTATTAAAACTCAGTAGGTAGGCCCGACTAATTCTATCCCAATGCACATACCAATAAATAAAGAATTTATCAATTCTAGGTTTGAACTAAATTATATAAAATATGGTTTCCACACACATTCATTTCTAAAACAAGTAACAGTCCATTGCCCTTTTTTATTTAAAACAAGTTTAATGTTGAAAGAAACAGGTGCATTGCATTTTTAAAACATTTTGCGAACAATTTAGAAATCCAAAATTGAGTTTTTATATAAGAGGAGAATCACACCCAACACACACTAAGGGCAATGGTAAAAGTGGCACACATGGGTCAGCAACCGAACTCGACCTCTCAATCATCTGCCACACACAAATAAACACTAAAAGAAACATGGGTCGAACCTAGGAGATCATGAACAATCCAGAACGTACTATACATGTGACTCATCCTGAAGGCATGCCATAACTCGATGACGTCATAACGCCCATAATACTATCTGGCATAGCACTGCATGGCCTAACTGAGGGGCCCAATCCCCATAGAAGCAATAACTCAGTATTCCCCTGATATGGGGCCACTATCCAGTGCGTGGTCTAAACTAGTGCAGCAATCGTTCTCAGAAAATTCACTCAATATGCCAGGTTCCCATGTCATCACAAGCAATAAAAAGGGGGTGCGTCTACAATGTAAATAAATCAGTCACGATGCACAAACATCAGGTACAGCTCACGCAAACAACGCACACCAAAGGTCACCCCTGAGTGGGATTTCCAAGATAATCCATTTCATTAAAGTGCCAAACGGACCTTCACCAATTTTAAAGTAAAACTTCTTTTCTCAAAAAACTCAAAACAATTGTTCAGAAGAAATTATTTATCTTTAAAACTAGAAGCACATTTGAAGTTCTGTGAATTATGTTTAAAGGCCAAACTGGCATTCTTTCAAAACTGGGTGTCCGCCCGTCAAGAAAATGTCACAAGTGTTCGGTATAAAATAAACAGCTCATTTCGCACTAAATAATAATTTAAAGTTTTATTATCTAACATTATTTCTAATTCATTAAAAATTTATAAAACAACAAGTAATTAATAAATTCTAAATCTAAAGGTATGTGCAATGGGGGACCTACCTCGGCTCGCTGTCCAAACCCAAGGGCCCGACATGTCTCGCGCAGGCATACAAGCAAGCGCCAACTGATGACAGCAAAAAATGCGGGGCTACCTTGCGAATGAGCTGCGATAAACGCATAAGACCAAAATCACACAAAGGCCGACTTAAAACAATCCAAACAAGCAAACAACGCGAAAGAACCACCCCGACGCGTTTTTGAAACACAACTCACACCATCACCATTATTTATTAAACCACTTTAATATTTATAAAACAAAACCCAAGAGAAACCCATCGAACAAAAAGACCACCCACGCTAAAACTCATTCAGCCTAAATTCCAATAATCAAGTGCATCTCATTATAAAAACATTTATTTGGATTTTTTTATCAAACATAAGGAATGCATAAAACCCCATTTCAAAACCAAATTGCATTTATGCAAAGAAATCCACCCTTTTGAGAAAAAAAAGAAAACCCCATTTGAAATCATTTGATGTCGCACCTCAATTTAAAACCAAATCCCCCTTTTCTTTTAAACTTCATTTTCACCTAATCAAAGCCAAACCGGCCAAGACTTATTTCCCCACATTAAAACCATTAAAAGGACCCAAAAGCATTTCATGAAAAACCTAACACAATTAAGTATTCCAAATTTAATTCATAGAAATGAGGACTCACGAAACCAACCATTAACGCCAAAGCCGAGGAAAATTAAAAAATGGGTTCAAAGCAACACAAGGCTATTAAATATACTCATACATGTATCAAGGAAAAAAAATCACAAGAATTTCATACTTAAATTGGAAACACAATGTGTAGGAACCTACCCCAAGGAGAAGAAGACCAAGCCAGATCACTTCGGCACCTGAAACCCCTGGCGGAGACTGCCCCGCACTTGCGCACACATGTGTTCTTAAATGTGTATATATATGTATACCCTTAATCCCTTATACATTTTCCCCACACCATGAGAAAAAGTGCAAGTAGGGAATATGTGTATATATATATATATACAAATGCTTGTATATGCAAGCGCAACACCACAAGAAGACACTAACATTCTACAACAGTTCTAGGAACTCTAAAATTCTAAGGAACCCAATTAAAAGGGGTGAAACACAACAGCAGAATATAACACTTACCCCGAGTGGCATCGACAAGTCGAAACGAGCCATTCTGCTTTGCCGTAGGCGGCAGATGTTAGAATACACACGAAGATGACCCGAGGGGCATTCCGTATGCCCTAACGACGAAAGAAACCAACAAAAAAATCGAATTTGCCAATCCCTAGAATTTTGGCCAGACTCAAATTGACTGTTGGGAGGTGATAACTTTGTCAAAGGAAGGGAGGGGGTATGTAGGGACCATACCTTGTTGAATCGAACATAAAACATGAAGGCATTCGGTAAAATCAACAAACGAAGGGAAAAAAAATTGAGAGACGAGGTTCGTGTTGCAGACCAAACAGCTCCAAGGGGTGTGCGTTGGCTACGGGAGCTGATCACGACTGGTAGAGAGCCGGCCGGGAGTCGCTGTGGCTGGCGGAGGTGAAACGGGAGGCTGGATGGGCATCTTGGCTGCGGCGAGGGAGGGCCGTCAAGTGGCTGTGGGCTGCTAGGGGGGTTGCGATGGGGCGCCGCCGGACTGCGGAGGAGGCACGGCTGGAGACACGGGCAGGGGGAGCGCGGAGAGGCCGGAGGTCGCACATGGAGGCTGCCGGAGAGGGGGTCGGACGCGGACGGGGGGAGTGGAGAGCGGCGAAGCATAGGGGAGAAAACGGGGAGCTGGCTTGCACATGAGTCCGAAACGGGGGGGGAGGAAACACTGCTGGGTTTGGGTAGAAATTAGGGATTTTGTTGTTTTTTTTCAGTTTATTATATAAATAATAATAATATTAATAATTTCAATAGTAATAATAGTGACAGCAAAGAAAAACAGAATAATTATAATATAATTATCAATAATAAGGATAATATTAATGAATGTTATTAACAATAAAAAAAATTATTATAAAAACAATAATAAGAACAATAATTATATTACAAACTATAACAACAACAACAACAATAATAATAATAATAATAACAATAACAAAAATTGTAATAAAATAAAAGAGAGATTTCACAACACGGCCAACTGTGTGGCTACCGACAACCGTGCGGTGGCCGCGCACGGGTCCGAAACCAACTAAAAACATTAAACTTCAAAAAATTTAAATCGGGACTCAACCCAAACCTCGGCATGAGAACCCAGAACTAAGATATATTGAATTGAAAATTAATTCAAAAAGTTGGGGTGCGACATGACTAGTGTTTTAATGTTGACATTAAAGAGTTATTTCATTTGAGTGTTGTATCAGTGATGTATTGGTTATAATAATTATTGAGTATAATAGTATTGTATTGCGGTACAATTTCATTAAAGATTTGAGATTGTCTAGTAGCATGAAATGTGACTAATTGAAAGATAATATTTTTTGAAAATACAAGGTTAAAGGAAAGATAAAATTTAATATGGTCTTGATACTGTGGTATTGATTTTGGAATAATAGATGATTGATTCGGATAAATTATATTAGATATTATTGACTACCTTGGAACTAATTAATGATTTTTTGTTCCATTATTATTGGTGATTACAAAATTTTTGGATATAAAGAGTATATCTAGTATTCTATAATTTATAGAATGAATAAGTAAGTACATACCAATTCAAATATGGTTTTCTGGAAATTAAATTTTTTATGACATTTTAATAGAATACATGACGAAGGAATTCACATGTATATTATGTGACCTTATATATAAATTTTGGAATGTGAGTTCAGACATATGTATTGTGGATAAGTCTAAAGGTTGGAATATATTACGTTTGACATTGGATACTATTGTTAAGGTTAAATAATTTATTAAGATTATTTTTTTATTATCTTATAAAGGAAAACCCAGAGGTCCGGCGACAACTCATTGCGTCCGACAGGGTCATGAGACAGGAACCCGCAACCGAAGGGTGACAAGGGTACATCACCTACAACAAGCCTACGTGATGTTCGAGTTTGTATAATGTAGTTTTTTTAAAATATTTTTCCATATGAATTATAAATTCATTCTATTTGTAAAACTATAAAATTAAGATAAATGGAATATTTTTGAATTATATTATATTTTGTAGTGAAAGATGAGTTTATGGTTGGAATTAGATGAAGGATGAAACTCTTCATGTCAAGTATATATTTTTTCATCATATTCTATGAATAAATTAATTCTTAATCATTAGGGAAGGGATATTAAAATAAAAAATATTTTCTCCTAATACCGTATGTTTTGTTGAACCGATGATATTTTAAAGAATTGTATATTGATGGTTTTGAGGCCATAAATTTTCCACTTGTTTTTGATTGATGACCTCTCCAAATCCCTAGAAATATTATAATTTTTTCACCAATTATGTGTATTTAATTTTCACCAATGTTCTTCTAATCGAGATCATAATTTGGTGATTACTTTTTCACTTCTCCTTCCATCTTATTAAGACTAAATTTCATTAACCCAATTTCTGATGTTGGTTTTCCACAAAGATATTTTTCTTTTTTTAAACTATAGTTCTCAAATAAAAGATTAAAATTGAGTGGATGATATTTATTCAAATAGGGGATAATGTAACACCCATATAATTCATAGTATGTTATCTCTTCGCTGAAATTCAATAACTTGTGCTGCACGCAACACCGAGTTTGAGCGCAACACAACTTAGCAATCTAGCCGTTCAAAAAGTTGTTATGAATTGTATTAAATGAATTTGGAATTTTATATACTCCATATATCTTTCAAATCCATGTTATGTGTTTCAAAGATATAATATAAGAACAAAATCATTTTTTTAGATAAAATATGTTTTTTTAAAAAAAATTAATTTTACTGCCTTTTAATGTCGACCCTTTTTTATAAACCAATATTAGACACTTTTATATATTCAATTTAATGAAGTAAAATTATTCTTCAGAAGAGGGACATAAAAATCTATTTTGGATAAATGTTTCGTACATTTATGCTAACTTTCATATTTTGAATAATACTGAAGAATACTAAATTTTAATTGAAAAAAACCTTTTTAATCTAAATAATTTATTTTGATAAATTAAAAATTTGGGTGGTTTTAAAATATAATTAAATTTTATTTTTATCATTTAATATAATTTTGGTCATTTTATATAATTTCACATCTAAAAAATACATATAAAGTGTCAATCTTTTGATCAAAATGTTTTCTTAAAAATTCACTTTTTTATTTGACAACGGGAATTAATTTGAAATTAATTTCATCAACATCTATTTTTTGAATTTAGAAAAATGGATTCCATATTGGGAATCAGGGGCTCCAAATTTTTTAAATATGTTACTTTTATTTTCAGTCATTATGAATATTTATTTCATTAAATATTTTATTTACCATGGTTAAAGGGTAAATCTGGTAAATAAGGGTAAAAAAATATTATTATAATAAAATTAAATTACTCTAACATGTATTATATTTATATTGGTTGATAAATGTTCGACCATGTTAATCCTTGGGTCGATTTTTGGGACCACATGGATCCACATGAGAATTATAGTGACACTTTATATTAATTAATTTAATGTAAAGACAAAAATGGAATTAACATATAGCTTTTAGTAAAACAATTTTTACAAGGGGTTCTATAAGTTATATTTTCGACTATAAATATTAAATTCAAAGATAAAACTATTTACTACATCATGGTATTTTATTTATAATTTTTGGACATTAAATAATTAAATTTATTTACGACACAATGATGATGCAGTAATTACCATACTAATTAAAAAAATCAAATAAATGGTTTTATAAATATTAAAATAAATATAATTTCAAAGTTATTATGAAATACACTAATTTTCTAAGTGAATATGAAATGTTAGGATTTCATCATATTATCTTGTTCTAAGTAATAATAATTTGATGACATTCACAAAAACCTAATACCAAATAGTGTCAAAATGGACATCAATTAATGTTTAAAATAAATTCTATATTATTGGTTGATATAATATTCTTAAAAATGTAAGGATAGGAGAAAGGGATTAAATAATATTATATAGGTCATTAATGAATCACTTGAGGTTTTCATGGATGTTTTTAGAATTTTTATTAACTATATATTGTAAGAATATAACAACACACGGTAAAAGAAAAAATATTTATCTAAAAGTTATATCTAAAAGATAAGGTTAATAACAAGCCCTAATCATGTCTAAAACCTATTGTCTAAGTGGTTTTATACCCATAACCACCTTAACCTATAAATAAATAAATTTTCATCCATTATAAACCGAAAAGGATTTTATTATAAATTAATATTTCAGATTTTCCTAAAGTGACCCTGACCACTCTTATAAAAGGGTACTTCCCCTTCTCTAAAAATCACACCTCCAAAGCCATTTTTATCAGAAAAACACTAACCAAATATCCTCCCAAATTCCTTTAAATCATCCTTGAGTCCATACCTTGATCATAAATCCAACCAATGGAGATCTTTTGATTAACTCAAAAGGAAACACCCGAAGAAGAGGTAATAATTTCAACACCCTATTTCATGTTCTTTTCATCTTCCACTTCCTCTTTATTTGTTATTTTCATACCAAAATAATAAATCCATTACCTCCTACATATTGTGATATTCTTATTAATATGGTACAACATATTATATATTCTATCTATCCTCTAAATGAAAAAGTCACTATACGTGCGTACGCATGACTTACCATCTCCACGTCGTGGTGTAGTTTGTTATTCAAAAACATCATTATTTGGATGGGTATAATAATGAGTATAACTAATATAAATAATAAATAAAAATTTAATGGTTTTTATATATGTTATAACATCAATTTACATACGATTTAACAATCAATATAATGATATTGTCGCTCGTGCATATGTAGGGATTACCGTCACCACGATGCGATGAGATTCATTCCCATGTTCACCAATCAATGATGATTATAATGATATATATTATTAATAAGTAGGTAATATATGAAATAATAATTCTAATAAATATATATTTATATGTACTTACATATTTATTATTCACTTACTTCCATTTAATACGATATGAAAACAGAAACAACGTTTAGGCATACATACAACATAAACGGTGCTTTCCATTTCATATATATATCCATTATAAATATTTATATTCTAAATTTATATGACATATAAATCTATTATTATATTCATTATGTATTTAAATCATTATCTAAATGATACGATTAAGAATAATAAGTTAAAACATGTACGATAAAGAAAGCAATTATTACCTGAAATGTTAATTTAACATGGAAATCATTATTAAATGGGTAGTATAAATTATTAAATGAATCATGTATGATATAATAAATATGAATATGGGTTTGGTATAATTTAATAACATACTATGGTCATTATAAAAGAGGGTAAATGTACCCGTGAATAAAGGAAAGTGTAAGGTTAGGTTTAATTTCACAATCTCTTTATTATCCGAGGTTGTTTTTACATAAGTATATACTGGGAAGTATTTATTATCCATCTCCATGTCTCATAAAAGAGTTTTACAAGGTATTATTTTAAAGGGAATTTTTACTAAAACACCATTTTAAATGTTTTAAATATTTATTCTTCTAATCATTTCTCATTAATGTCTATGTTTTAAAAATGGCTTTAAGGATTTATTTATATAGAAATGAATGTTTTAAAATGTTATTTCCTTTCAAAAGCATCCAAGTGGTATGGGATACATTTATTCAAAACAATATTTTAAATGAATTATTTTATATGACTTTTAAATGATTTCATGAAAAGAGATATTTTTGCCAATGATTTTACTGTTCATTTTCAACTATGTCAACATCCTTTATGAGTTTTTATTCATGATGATGTATGATTTATTTCGATACAAATCTTCCATATTTTATTGAATGGGATATATTTGACTGTTGATGTGTTATTTTTATACCATTCCTGGTTTATGGTTAATGTATAGAAATTTTGTATGCTAGTATTAATATGAATTTTTATGTTATGTTTCAACCTTTTAATACGAGAAATGTATTGGACTTAGTATATGATGCGTGGAGCCTGCTATAGCTCCTTTTTTGCATCGGTAGGTCTCATCAGACAATTAGACATGGAATTGTCCAAGGCCTTTCCCAATTTGAGATATGGTGTAGGCCGAGGACTTAATCCTTTTTAGACATCTTGGATGAGGCCTTAACAAAATGTTTCAGAATGTATGGCCTTATACATTCCCTCATAATGAAAATATTATAGATGGTTCATGTGGTTATTCGACTAATAGAATACAAATGGCTCTATTTTATTATGGCATTATTTACTCATCTCATATCCCTTACATAAATTGTTCATGTTTATTATTTGTAAAGGTGTGTGTTTTAAATCATTCATGATGCCTAATGTTTATGTTATCTTCCGTTGTATTGCTTTCCCTTAATGAGCATTTGAACTCACCAATTTTTTTGTTTTATTTTCCCTAGATTCCAAGAAGTGTATTATGATTGAAAATCAAGGTTAATATAGGATATTAATGGCCTTCTCAAAGAATCATTTATGTTGAGTTTTATTTTCTAACGTGTAATGTAACATTCAGGTATTTAATCTATTTTCCAAGAATACTAAATTGGTCATTCTTTCGGGACTTGATTACATGTAATCATGCCAATTTACTAAAATAATGCACCAACTCTGGGCTTCTTAGGCCGAGGCATTACATCATAGTAGTAAATTGAATACTTTAATGTACCAATATAATGTATAGTGAACAATTTTTGATAATAGAACAAATTTCTTTGGATTTCTTCAGCATTACATATATAGGATGGAATATTTATCATTTATTATTATATTTTCCATTTTTATCTTTATTTACTACATTATAAAAAATCCAAATTTTAACACTTTACTAATTCTAAACATCCTTATCAAAAATTCTAATTTAATTTTTTTTATAAAGCTGAATCTCTATATCTGAGAAATTCATCTTTTAAATGAAATTCTATTCTATATGGAAAAATAATATCTATTTATTTATCACTGAATTAATATATTTTATTTCTTTTCATCCCTTAGTTATTATATTGATATAAACTATTTATTTAATGATATATAAAATTCAAGTATTCCAAATTTAATTAGTATTTTCTTAATTATAAAAGTTTTAATTAAATGCATATATTAATTTAATTTTCGAAATAATAATTTAATGTTGATAACATCCTAACATCAACATACATAACACCACAAGAAAATTTAATCATTCATTATCATGATATAGGAAATAATAGTAGTCACTTGTGTTGATTAGGTATATAGGGCTCTGTTCGTGATATCCATTATCTCCAACCTCCATCTCAAATTTTTTCACTCAAATAGTAAATATTGATGTTCATATTGGGAATGCTCAACACAAAATCCTATTAATGAAACCACATTCCTAATAATAGATAAATGGTCCTCATATAGATTTATTCTAAAAACTGAATTTACAGTTTCAACATTTCTATATAAATATAAATTTTTTGTCAGATTGTGTTTAGTATTACATATCAACAACAAAATTATAATGATCACATCTAATAATTAATTTTTTGAGCATATAATACTCTTGAAACCAAATTTATAATGAAATAATGTGTCTTTTTAATCACTTCTACAAAATGTTAATCCATACTCTCACAAATTATGGTATTGCAAGACCTATATATTTGGGAAATAAATTCTTTATATTTATGTATTTAATTGACATTGGTGTTAATATTTTGATAAGCTCATTTTATTTTGATGATCCCTAATGTAGTAATCGATAATGTCCAAAAAATAAATATTTAAAGGAATATATTTCAAAGATGAACTTCATAGAATTATTTTTACCTAATAAAAGTCATGAATCTTCAAATTTAAGGATTATCTCAAAAATATAAATATTAATTCGTAATATACGAAAGAAAACTAATTTGATAAAAGTTAAATGAAACATATCCATTCCAATACCATATTTCTTGTAGAGAAGGAGTACCCCCAATATGTTACCAATAGATAATTACATCTTTATCAATGTGGTTTATATTGCTTCACATTGTCATTTTCATTTTAATCAAATGAATGACACACAGAACCATTTTTTCCTAGATGGAAATTGGAATTTAATATATAAATTTTCCTTGAAATTGTGTTAAATATATCAGTAATTTTCATCTTATTTCTGTTATTTATTAACTCAGGGCATAAAAGGGTTGGTTCTTATTAGAAATATAGATATAATTATATTATTATTGTTTTATACTTTTCATGGACATGTGGGTGTGTCATGAAATATAATATAATTTTTAATGAATAATAGTTTTTAATGTTTTGTAACAAAACAATTTTTCAATTATCACAAACATGGATAAGATTTTTAAGTAGAAAATGTGTTATATACTATATAGGTTCGTCATGATTATCGCATCATTCGTTAAAATATTTTAAGAAAATGGGGACATTGAAATTTGGTTCACTGGAATATTTATTGTTTGGGTTACATCGTCAATATCAATAGATAATTTTCCTTCAGAATCATGTTTCGTGGGTGTCATTAACAATGGATAGGGTTTGGTCACTCTTTCCTTAATTACATATTATATTAGGGATTTACACTATGGAAACAAAATAGGGTATTGAACACTAGAATTTGTATTTTCCAATGGAGATACACCTCCTATTTTATGATTAAGTTTGATTCAAAACTAATTATTTGGTTGATTCATGAACGTTTTATGAAAAAAAAAGATTATCATTTATATGAACCATGAATATAGATGTTTGGAAAACCAAGAATCCATGTATATACATACTTTGCGATGAGGGAATATAAATATAAATTTTATATTTTATATATTTGATTAATACATTAACCATATCAATTTATCATATCTCAGATTTGTTCCCCAAAATTTTATGATAATAATTCTTTAAGATGACCTTCAGATCCATTATTTCAATTCCAATTAATATTTTCATCAGAATATAATGTTATTGTTTTAATACAAATAAATTTTCTAGTCAAAAACCATCCATATATTCTAATTTAATATATATTCCCAACAACCCTATAATGTCCACATTTCCCTTTCTAATGAATATATAAATAAATAAATAAATATCTACAGTTAACTCATTCAATTATTTCATTCATATCTCATGATCTTAACTTGAATATTAATATTATATATTATTTTCATATTTGTATAGACCCAAATATTGATGTACATAGACAATACATTACTTTTTCATAACAATTAATACATAAAAAACAGATGCCCAAAGACCATATTAGTTTACTGTATTTGGAAACTCAAAACATTATCTTCTAATCATCGCGAAAGATTTTCGACATCTCCCCTAAAGATCTTCCCCATTTATTTTCATACCTAAAACCATTATTTATATCCTGGGGAAAATAAAACATATAAAGGGTGAGATCAAATTCTCATTAAGGATAAGCAAGGAGAAAATAAAACAAACCACATACATTTGAACTTAAAAACATGAACATAAAGTTTAAACATCAAAATGTTTAGTTGTGAAATAAATCATGGTTGTATGTAAGGAGTTGATCATAAAGGAACATTAATCATGATAAAATAGCATGGGAAATAAAACATTTAATTGTGGAAAACCATTAAGCACATGTTATTATTTCAATAATAGCCCATACATTGCTGTCAAGACCATCATAGTGGACAAAATCCATTACTGAACCCGGTTTACTTTCCATTCCAGCCCTGTATTACTGAGAATGATTTTACTTTCCATTACATCCATGTTTATCTCATGAGATATAAATCATGACCCAATTCATTACCGAGATATATATGTCCCACCCATCTCATAATGAAACCATTCTTATGTGTTCCAAAAAATAAACATGAATCAATCATCATAACCCAAACAATAATATGGGTTTCATAAACATCATCCCATCATAAATTAATCCATATTAAAAAAATGTATATCATTTCATAATAAGATATATCATACCATGAAAATAGTATATATATTATACTTGAAACATACAGATACTATATAATTTCATCATAGATGGAAAATAGTATTGATAAAATACTTAAAATGAATTCTTGAGGAAAATATCCTTTCTTCTTCAAAATCATTTTATTTTCACAAAATTCTAGGAAATTTAAAAAGAAAATGATTTTATTGAAAATAATCATGAAATATTATAGATGATTCTTCATGAAAATAAGGCGTTATAAAACCATAAATATCCTTTCACGTTGTAGAAGTTAAAAAAATCTCGTACTTTTGTGAGAAAAGTCAAAAAGTACCTCGTATGGTAAACAAAAGAAATATGCCTTCCAAATAACATAGTAAACGTAAAAAAAGCAGTAAACATGACTTTAAATATATATTAAAGAATATTAAGCACTTTATGAAAACATTTTTATAAAACACGACATGGATGATAAATATAACCCCAGTAAATACCTACGTATAAACAATCTCAGATAAAAAGGAGATTTCAAAATTATCACTTACCTTACGTCCAATTTCATCCATATGTGTGTGGGACTCATTTATAGTGATTTTAAACTTATTATTAACTTGTAACAAAACCATAATAATATTTATGATATCATATATGATTCACTTACGACTTTATATTACCTGTTTATTTGTCAATTCCATGTTAGAGCAGCATTTTGGGTAAAACAGTTTCATTTATCGTCCATGTTTTGACTTTTAATTTTTCATGTGACTACATTGATCATGATTACTTACTTCCAGAATGTAGAACATAATTTATATATAATATATATTCAGAATATATATAAAATAGATCGATAAATGGAATGAAATACACAGTTTATAGAGATGGTAGGAAGTACATACGCAAGAACAATGTTTTCCTTTCCTTATTGACTTGAATATAATTATGTAGATTACATATATATATATACATAAATTCAATAGATTTTTTATGTCATATATTTCATTATTATTCAATATATACATTGTAATTATTCTTGAATAGTAATCATAAAGAATGAATCTCATCGCGTCGTGGAGATGGTAATCTGTACGTACCCACAAGCGATGGTATTGTAGTAGATGATAGCATATCTCATAATTAGTACCATGTTATAATAACCATATATAGTTATTCTTTAAACTATTATACCCATCCTTGTAAGGTGGTGTTGGATAACAGTTTACGCCACGGTGTAGAAACGGTATTCCGTACGTACGCACACGTGGTGATTTCATTTTCCGTAGGATGGATAGAATGTGAAATGGGGTTGATTCATATTTATAATTACATATCAGTATATGAGTGATATTAATTTTATTACCTTATAATGAAAAAAATAAATAAGAGAAAGTAGAAGAATAAATAAATTTGAATGAATCAGTAAAGGATATCACCTGTTCTTTGACGGGCCTCTTATAAACCATCTCTTAGGAAACTAAAGTTGGTCTTTGAAGAAGATCAGGACATCAAGTATTTTGCTAGGGAAGTGGAAAAATGAAATATACATGGCTTGGTCAATCATAAAGGCTCAAAATTTTGTGAATAGAAGAGGGAGGGGGTGCCCTTTTATAAGAGAGTAGAGGGGTACTTTTGGAAACCTCTAAAATATTAATTTATAATAAAGCGAAACACCACATAATAACTTCCAAAATGATTTAAATTAGTATATGAGATGATATAGGGTTGTAATCTCATCATCTAATTAAATTTAGACATGTTTGGGATTTAATTTAAAGCTTATTAACTTGATTTATCTTTTATTTAATCTCTTTAATTATATTTGTGGTAATAATATTATAAATTTTAAATTGTTATAAATATTTACTTATGTGTTGTGAATTGTCCGTAATTGGATACTATATGAATTTTTAGACCATATAAATTTCAATTTATAATTTAAAATATTTTTATGATATTTAAACAATTTAATAATATGTTATTCTTATAGAATAACAGTACTGTCAATTTTGACACTATTCATTTATTTGAATTAAATAAAATCCACACAGAGGATATATTAGAACAATAATATTTTATAGATTAATAAAATATCATATTTATCTATAAAATTCGTGGAGCATATTAAATAGTTCATATAATATTTATTTTAATATTTTTAAAACCATTTATTTTATATTTCAATCAATAAAATAATTTCTGCATCACTATTGTTTCACCATTAATGATAATTATTTAATCCATAAAAATTATAAATAAAATCATATGATTTATATAATTTTATTAGTTTTCTGTTGACTACTTATGTTCGATGTTTTATGCAGTTTATCACTAAATTAAAATTATTACACATATAAGATACAATAGAGTGACATGTTGTCACTTTCTTTGGTTTTAATAATAATTACATTATTTTCATGGTCAAAAGTCCTTGAAATGAATCTTTTATGACCCTTAGGTTATTTGGGTTGATTGTTATTCAAACAATATAATTTTGGTAGGTTTTATGGTAATTTTATGATCTTATTTTCACCCGAAATTACCTGATCTACCTTTAACTATAGTAAATAAAAATTACCATAGATATTATTCATAATATCAAAAAAAGTAACATATTTACATATTTTGGACCCACTGAATTCAATTATTAAATCCATTTTTCAAAATTCAATACATATAATTTGTAGTAATTAATTTAAAATTAATCTCATTGTTAAGAAATTGGGTTTTAAAATTTAAAACATTGCAATGATTGAAATGTTTTTACCAATGAATTCAATGTAAAAGTATTGATAATGAAATAAATTATATTAAAGGGTAAAAATATATTTTTTTTAAACTTTAAAACCATTAAATTTTATAATTTAACCATATAAATTATCTTTATTAAAATTTCTTTTTTTAAGAACAATTTAGAGTATTTTTATTATTCATCAAAATATGAAATTTACCAGAAAAATTTAAAAAAAATTATCCAAAGTAAATTTGTATATACTTATTGCAATTAATAATTTTATTTTGTCTAATTGAACTTATAAACATTTCAAAAACTAGATTCAATGTGGGTGCTCCATTAAAAGGTGGGAAAACTGCATTTTTTGAAAAATACTTTTTTTACAAGAAAAATTTATTTTGTTCTAATAACATGATCTAGTATATATGTGATATTAAATATTATGTAATAAAATTCTAACTTTAGTTAATACTATTCATAATGGATAGTTCCTAATTATATATCGTTGTTTAGTGAAACTTCGTATTGCTTACAACACACGCTATCGAGGAATTCGCTCTTGCATGCAACATAAGCCAAGATTACTGTTTGTGTATACAACAAGATAATATAGTGTTTCCTATTTCACAAGCTAATATTGGTGTAGAATACAACACAATACATCAATGAAATTAAAAAGAATATTTCTTATAAAATCTCGAGGTGTTACATTCTACCCCCTTAAAATTAATTTCACCCTCGAAATTCGTCGGGGTTATAAATCGTTTACTACTTGTAAGTTTCTTTCGTAGAAACCCAGATCGTAAAAAGGAATACTTAAAAATAATGTTAAAAAGAAAAGTAAGAAATGTAATAGTTACCCAAATTAACTCATCACTGGGTTTCCATATAGATGAAAATACGTGAAAACATGGATATGGGGGAGAAATCTAACCGTCAAGTTCTTATAGAGAGTGGTAGAGAACATGGATATGAAAAATACATCAATAAAAATTCCATAAATTTGTGATGAATTAATGTACCATATGATTCATCAGATATGAGGGTATTAGGAAAATTTTTGGTTTTCTAAGATCATTTCCCTAAAGTTGATGAATTTTTTGATAAGGACAGATACTTGATTTTAGTGTAATATCATCGTTGGTCATTCTATGAACAATTTCCACTTTATCTCTTATTTAATGAAATTAAGTTGAATTTTTACTTCATGAAGTGTGAGAAGATCATGTGATAGAATGATAGGTCATCCCATGTTTCTCAAACATAATGTTAGAAAAAGTTATTAAATATACATAAGTCCATCTATGGTGAGATTAATTGTAAATGGCTCCAAAAAAGACTTATACTTCATATACAATAAAACTTAATAAAATGAAACTAATTTCTTCAAACCAGGGACATCTTGTAGGCCAGTGGTAGGCGATAAAGGCCTATCTCACTTCAGTTGTGGGTTTGATTCCCGCATCCTTTTCTGACATAACGTGTTGTCACCTGTCCTACATGTTTTCCTTTTTCTAAAACTATAATATTATAACATTTCAGAAATAATATCAAACATTTCTAGCCTTAAACAATACTTAATTATGTACAACACAATCCATTACATTCATTAGGTATATCCAAAATGCTCCTATCCAATCTCATAGTATAAAGAAAATGATTACCAAAAAGGTCATCTACCAAGCATGTGGTTACCATCATTTATCCCCCATATATCATAAGATATATCTTTTTGGTCATATTCAAAACATGTGAATACCTTAATCATGTTTTCTTTTGAAACATGAATTACCATAGAACCTTAGTAAAAAAATGAATGCTGTAAAAAGTTAACTCTTTACACATACCAAAATCCCAAAATTTCTATATATTCAAACCATGATGTCACTTTGTCCTTATATCAGTCCTGAGGTCATTAATACTATCAAACATATTATTTCTCCTTATCCATTCATTATACGCATATCATATTCTTTCCAAAAATATTTCTATCACTATTCATGGTTACCAATACCATAAAGTTATTGAGAACCACAATAAACCAATACATATATATTCCAATATTCCATGATACTATAAATGAGATTACACAACATTATTTTGGAATCCCTTTACATAAACACTGAATCATTTCATGAAATCATTGTCATACTCAACATCGTCGATAGTGATCGCATGTGACTTCCCTTTGTCCTTTTCTGTAAGATGTTGTTGATTTCGATCAACATTAACCATTGGATTAGGGAATTGGATAGCATAACGCCCCATTTCATTTCACATGTAGAATTTAAGTGTTGGTCTTGCATTTTCTATAGTCTTTTCTCTATTCACATCATTAGCTAACTTTTTCCCATTACTTCAACACTTGGCAGTTCGATGACCTTCTCTCCCAAACTTAAAACATTTTCTAGTCCCTTTAAGACAATCCCCACCATGCTTCTTTCCAAACATTGAGCATAGAGAAACATTTGTCTTCATTTCACCATTGTTTTGAGATTTTTCCTTGAACTCCTTGTTTCGTTTCTTATCAAAACCATGAGATGGATATGTAAAACCAACTTCTGGTACTACCTTGATATCACAACGCACACTTTCTTCATATCTATTGAAGTATCTTTTCACTAATTCCCTTTGAAGACTTCGTTTAAAGCCACTGAAGAATCGATAAACTGTACTTCTAGGTTAGATGATAAAGCCAAATTTATACCTTGAAATCCTTGTAAAATTCACCTCGAATATACCAACAGATTCATCATCCTTTTGCTTACGATTAAAGAACTCCTTTTCCATCCTTGTTCAATGAATAGTAGGGAAGTACATATTTAAAAAAAAGTTCTTGAACTCATCCCATTCCATGGATACAATTTCATCTTGGGGCCTTGTATTCTTAATTAGTGTCCACCACTGCTATGCTACACCTTCTAAATGGTAAATAGCTAAAATGACTTTTTCATTCTCTGAATAGTGAATTATGGAAAATATATTTTCAACGGTACTGGTCTATTGTTAAACAACAAGTGTATCAGAAGACCCACTAAATGAAGGTGGACGTTACCTCATGAAGGACTCAATAGAATATTGTTCCATTATCTGCTCATTTGGACCCCCAGAATGATTCATATCTTGTTTAAGTACATCAATAATATTTTTCACTCCATATACCATAACATTGGTTTGTTCCGGAGGATAATCATTACATATTCCATTACATTGATCAATATGGTTCTTTCAGGTTCTAGGCATAATCTAAAACCCAAAAATAATAGAGTGAGAGGCAAAAATCATGCTCGGAAAACAACATAATAAAGGGGGAGTACATTCAATATATAACATCTTAGGTTTAATTCTAATATCATTACTGTAATTCTAGGACTATATCCTATACTTATACTTAACATGAGGTACATCACTAGACATACCTTATAAATATCTCTAGGGATCTCACTAAAGGATTCACATCCTCCTTTCCAATGGTTGTCAAAACCTTCACTCTGATACCAACAGTAGAGACCCAAAGCTTGACATACATTGAAATTACATTACTTTTGCAGACTACTTAATACATGAAAAAAATAGATTCCCAAATACCGTATTAGTTTAGTGTCTTTGGAAACATGGAACATAATCTTCTAATCATGGTGAAAGATCTTCAACATCTCCCATAAAAATCTTCCCTTTTTCATTTCTTACCTAAAACCTTTATTTATATCCCTGGGAATTTAAAACATATAAATGGTGAACTCAAATGCTTTTTAAGGGTATGAATGAAAAAAATAAGACAAACCACATACATTTGATCATAAAAACATGAAATAAAGTTTAAACATCAAAATTGTTAGTTGTGAAATAAATTTTGGCAGTATGTAAGGCTTAGATCATAAAAGACCACTGATCATGATAAAAAACTATGGGAAATAAAACATGTGATTGTGTAAAACCATTAAGAACATGTTATGATTTCTATAGTAGACAAGACATTGCTGCCAAGACCATCATAGTGGACAGTGTCCATTACTGAACCGAGTTTACATGTCGATCCATACATGTATTACTGAACTTGATTTTTCTTGTCGTTCGAGCCATGTTAATCTCATGAGATATAAATATTTAACACATGAATTTTATGGAAATATAACTCACACCGATCTCATAATGAAACCATTCTAATGTGTGACACAAACTAAACATGAATCATTCATCATAACCCAACAAATAATATGGGTTTCATGAACATCATCCCATCAAAACATAATCCATATAAAACCAACAGATATCATTTAATCATAAGAAAACTCACTCCAGGTAAAAAATAGAGACAATATACTTAAAACATAAACATACTAAATAATGTAATATTAGATATAAAATAGATTTGGTAAAACACTTGAAATTAATTCTTGAGGAAAATATCCTTTTTTCTTCAAAATCATTTTATTTTCACAAAATGACATGAAATTTTAAAAGAAAAAGATTTTATTGAAAATAATCATGAAATAATATAGAGTAAGATTAATTAAAATAAAGAGTTCTAAAACATTAAAAATACATTCACGTTGTATAAGTTAAAAAAAAATTTCTCAAAATTTGTTCGGAATAAGTCAAAAAGTACCTTGTATGATAAACAAAAGAAATATTCCTTCCATACTATATAGTAAAAGACAATAATGGGTAAGCATGACTTTAAAAATACATGGAAGTATAGTAAGCCTTTTTTGAAAACATTTTTATAAAACATGGATATGGATGATAAATATTACCCCAGTAAATACCTACGTATAAACCATCTGAGATAAAAATGAGATTCTAAAATTATCCCATACCTTATGTCCAATTTCATTTGTATGTGTCTAAGACTCCTGTATAGTGGATTTAAAAATATTATTAACTTTTAACAAAACCATAATAATATTTATGATATCATATATGATTCACTTATGACTTTATATTAACCGTTCATTTGTCAATTCCATGTTAAAGATGTGTTTTGGGTAAAATCGTTTCATTTTTCGTCCGTGTTTTGACTTATAATTATTCATATGATTACTTATATCATGATTACTTAATTCCGTAATGTAAAACATGATTTATATATAATATATAGTAAGAATATATATATAATAGAAAGATTAATGGAATGAAATACGAATATCATGGAGATTGTGGGTCGTACGTACGCATGAACGCTGTTTTCCTTTCCTTATTGACTTGAATGGAAGTAAGTAGATGACATATATATATATATATACATAAATATTGTAGAATTATTAAGTAATATATTTCATTATTATTCAATATATTCTTTATAATCATTCATGAATAGTTAACATGAATAATGAATCTCAACACGCTGTGGAGACGGTAATCCGTACGTACGCACGAGTGATTATATCATTCCCATAATTATCGAATGGTATTGGAGTGGATGATAGAATATCTCAGAATTTTTATCATTTTATAATAACCATATATAGTTATTCATTACACCATTATACCAATCCAAGTAATGTGGTGGTGGAAAACAGATTACTCCACGACGTGGAGACAATATCCTATACGTACGCACGCGCAGTGATTCTGTTTTCTGCAGGATGGATAGAAGGTGAAATGGGGTTGTTTCGTATTTATAATAACATATAAATAGATTAGTGATACTAATGTTATTACTTTATAATGAAAAAAATAAATAATAATAATTATAAGAAAAAATAAATTTGAAATAATCAATAAAGGATATTATCTCTTATTTGACACACCTCTTATAAACCATATCTTAGGGCACTAAAGTATGTCTTTGAACACGATCAGGACCTATAATATGTTTATAGGGACGTGGAGAAATGAAATGGACCAGGTTTTTCCGATATTGAAGGCTCAAAATGTCGTGAAGAAGAGAGGGAGGAGGTTCCCTTTTATAAGAGAGGAGAGGGGCACCTTTGGAAACCTCTAAAATATTAATTTATAATAAATATAAACCCCACATAAAAACAACAAAAACAATTCACATTAGAATATGATATGAGATAGGGTTGTTATATCACCATCCAATAAAAATTAGACATTTTCGGAATTTATTTGAAAACATATTAACTTGATTTATTTTTATTTAATCTATTTAATTTTATTTGTTGTAATAATATTCTAAATTTTAAATTGTTAAAAATAATTACTTATGTGTTGTTTATTTTATATAATTGTATACTTTATGACATTTTAGACCAGATAAATTTAGATTTATAATTTTAAAATATTTTTGTGATTTTTTAATTATTAATAATATGTTATTTTTATAAATTAAAAATATTGTCAATTTTGTCACTATTCATTTATTTGAATTTAAATAAAATCCACACAGAGGATATATTTGAAAAAAAAATAATAGATTCATAACATGTCATATTTATCTATAAAATTCGTGGAGCACATTAAATAGTTCATATAATACTTATTTTAGTATTTTTAATACCATTTATTTGATATTTTAATCAATAATATTATGTTTACATCACTATTGTGTTACAATTAATGATAATTATTTAATCCTTAAAAATTATAAATAAATTTACATGATGTATATAATTTTATCATATTTCTGGTGACTATTAATTTTTTATGTTTTATGAAGTTTATCACTAAGTTAAAATTATTACAGTTATAAGATATAAGAGAGTGACATGTTGTCACTTTCTTTGGTTTTAATAATAATAACATCATTTCTATGGTTAAAAGTCCATGAAATGAATCTATTCCAACCCTTAGGTGATATGGGTATACTTTTATTCATCCAATATAATTTTGGCAGGTGTTATGATAATTTTATAATCTTATTTTTACATTTAATTACCCGATTTACCTTTAACTATAGTAAATAAAAATTACCGAAGTTACAATTCACAATATAAAAAAAAGGTAAACTATTAATATAATTTAGACCCACTAAATTAAATATAAAATCAATTTTTAAAAATTAAAAACATAGAAGTTTCGGTAATTAGTTTAAAATTAATCCCATTGTTAAGAATACAGGTTTTAAAAGTTAAAAAATTCCCAAAGATTGAAATGTTTTTACAAATTAATTCAATATAAAATTAATGATAATGACCTAAATTATATTAAAGGGTAAAAACATATTCTATTTATTCATTAAATCTATTAAATTTTATAATTTAACCATATAAAATATCTTGATGAAGAATGTTGTTTTTAAGAAAAATTTAACATATTTTTACTATTCATCAAAATATGAATGGTAACAGAAAAATATATAAAATTTAACAAAAGTAATTTTTTATATCTTTATTGAAATAAATAAGTTTATTTTTGTCTAATTTAACATATAAACATCTTAGAAACTAAATTTAATGCAGGTGCACCACCAAATGACGACAAAACTACATTTTTTTAAAAAATAATTATTTTACCCGAAATATTTATTTTGTTCTCAAACCATGTTATAGTATATGTGTCAGATGAATTTTTATGTAATAAATTTCAAATTTTTTATAATAATATTCATAAAAACTAGTTCATAATAATATATCGTTTTTACTGAAACTCAATATTGTGAACGACACGCGCTATTGAGGAAGGTCAGTCTAGCATGCAACACAAGCCAAGAATACTATTTCTGTACACTATCAGATAATATAGTGTTGCGTATAGAACAAGATAATCTTGGTGTAGTGTACAACACAATTCATAAATGAAATGAAAAAGAATATTTCTCATAAAATCTAATGGTGTTACAATATTTATACATAGCGGTATGATGCAAGATCATGATGAAAAATATGTTGAGCATATGGTCCTTTTATTTTTTTTAATAATATTCCTCCAGGAATATTCATAATTATATTACATATAGTATTTTTTGAATATTTATTACTCATTTTATATTAAATGTAAATAAAATTATGTATTATTTATTTTAACGTGACATTAACCTTAAGAAAAGATACTAAAAAACTATTAATTATTAAATTAAATTTCATACTGAAAATATTATTGTTACATTATAGAATAAAAAAAATTTCCAAATTAAAAATTAATTACATAATTTAAAATAGATAAGGTTTGTGTTATCTATTTACATCGTTGAGTTTCCATATATCTTTCAGTTCCAAATGATTTTTCTATAGAATGTTGACTAGTTGTGTTTTATTTTTTCTATAATTTATATATGTATTCCAAGATCTCCAGGTTTTATTCCATTTAAGGGAGTTAAATATCCATTTATAAATCCTCTAAGTATATTACCTGCAAGGTTTTTGTAATTTACTTCCTCATTTATGTTATATGTAATGAATCATGAACATGTGAGAGATTTATTTTGAGTACTAAAATATTTTATATAATTCCAATATGATATAGAATCTAAATGTGGATGATGATTCTAGGGATCAAATATCCATTATTCTCAAATAAATTTTACTTATCCCATAGAGATATTAAAGTTAATATTATTTATAAAATATCAATCCATAAATATTATTAGAAATTATCAACAACTATCATATAACGACTCTTTCATACATTAATATTCCACTAAATTGTTTATATTTTCATAGTAATTTCATGATCAATATATACTCTAAAATATTTATGTAACTTTATCATATAATTTCAATAATATGTATATCATTAAATATATATCATCATATGGTTCAATTTTTATTCCTAAGAGGAATTTTTTTTTGGTATGAGAACTTGACCATTGGGGTATATTGATTACAAACTCCATTGAAATCCTTTGAGAAAGGTCTCAACATATCTCCCAAATTCACTATGGCTATTTTATTTTGATCATTCATTTAAGGGTGGTAAATATTTATAATGTTTAGTTTTGTGTCTAGTTATAATTTAATACTTATCCATAATGTTTAAGTGATTCTTTAGATCAGAAAAATAATATATTAATGGTGGTCCACCAAATTAATTTACTATTTACATTATGAATCTCTTGGCTAGTTAATAGAGAAATAAATACTCTTAAATATTAATGAAAAATGTGCCAAATCAATAACTCAATGAACCAAAACTAAAATAGAAATGATTCCTTTACAGTTCTTGGGATTATTAATAAAAATATACATGGAAATGTTCTTCAATATCACTATGGTTATGGGTAATGGTCTCATTACCACATTAGGATTCATGTATTCATCTATAAAATACTTATATACCAATAATAATGAGGTATACCATCCAATATTCCACTACATTTTCTTATATTTTCATAGAATATATTAAAATAACATATATATAGACTATCATAAATTTATCTGGGTGGTATATAAAAAACATCCTCAGCAAATTGATGAAGATAATATGGCAATTTTTATTTCTAGAATGAAATTATATAAATTAATATTATTCATATATTCTATAGAAGGACTCCATATATATATAATCTATTTTATCCATTAGTTAATGATCTCTTGATCAAGGATCCACTACATAGAGGTATTGATCCTGATGAATATAATTGAATACATCATTAATACAAGGTAGAAGATAGTTTTTATTTTTTATAATATTTTCAAGATATTTATAATTAACACAACGAACCATTGATATATTTTATTCTTAAAAAATAGAAATAAAGTACCATATAGAAAATCTTGATGTTATATTAAACTCAATATCCAGATTCACTTCAAATTACTTATTCAATTATTTAATTTCAATGATGTTCACTCTATAAGGGCTCAGTAAAAACAGAATAGAATAAAGAATGCTGTAAATTGAAAAATAGACTGTATGATCCTGTGGAGTAAATAAAATTCATTTGAGAATATAAAAATATATTCCAAATAATTTAGGATTTTAGTAATATTGATTTTTCCAAAAAACAATTCATTAATGGGTATCAAGATCCAGGAAAAAGAATTAATTTAAAAAGGAAGTTTATAATAATTCATGCATTTACATATTATGATGGTATTATTTTGGATGTGATATTATATATTCTATAAAAGTTATATATTTGAGTTATTTATATATAGAGCAAATCGAGTCGCAATATCATTTCGAATTCAATGAAAGGATTGATAAATAGATCTCTATTATGATAATTCCCAACAAACATTAATTGGTTAATAAATACATACATCGGTTGAAATCATCACTCTAATGTGTATTTCAATCAACAACTCAATATCTATCCTTTGAAGTTGTTAATAAATTATTTTAGTAATCTTATAAGAAATGAACGAATGTGAAAAATAAAAATAAAATTAAAATTTTAATAGTAATTGAATGGATAATATTGTTACATTTAACCCCTTCATTTTTATGATCCTCTTATAGTGACCATATCATTTTATACAATCTATTATGTGAATTTTGACTTAATATCAATGAAATTAGTCCCAAAAATCCTGACACCTATAAAAAAATTCAAGAAATGTTTAATTATACATTAAAATGAGAATAAAACAAGTTCTTTTTTCCCAATAATTTTCTCCTAAAATAATTATATCTCAAAAAAACTATATGGGGTAACCAATGTGTTAATTAAATAAAATGGGAGAACTAAAATTCATATTAAAGTATTAAAAAAAATATAAGGAAATATAATGTGTGTGTCAAAGATATAACATGATACCATAAAAGAGAATGAAAAAGGGTAATCACATGATATTATATCATAAATAACATGGTATAAAAATAGTATATCATCAAAGTAAATGTTGAAGAAACATATAAATTGAAATAAAAATATTCCAATGATGACATCCAAGAAAATATCACAAGGTGGAAAATTCTCTATAATGTGTTAGGGTTATATCATAATCCCATACATGACGCCCAATGAGATTAAGACTTTACCAAATTCATTGGAGTTATATTTGGGCACACCCATCATAACATGTTAACTATTTATGTGTTGAATATAAAGGAAACAAATCATAAGACATGAAATAATAATTATCCATGAAAAAATTGAGGTTCGTAATATTCTATCATATAGAAATCAAAAGAGATATCATAAAAATGAAATTTAAAATGAATTTAAGGAATTTATTTCCCTATAAAAGGCATGAATAATAATCAAGGTGTAAATGTGATATATATATACATAATTTATAATTAAAGCATCACATACAATGTTTTCATCATTAATAACATGGTATTAAAAAGTTATCATGGAATATTTCATTATTAAATACCCATTTAACCTTGAAAATCACTTTTCCAAAATATAATCTTAATGATTATTAATTCGACCAAAGATATAAATAATTTTGGAAATTATTAATAATAATATATCAATAATTTAGAATAACACGGAGATTAAAATTGTACTATTGAGATAAAATTCAATTAATAACTATATTAAGATAACATAAAAATATTTTATTATAAAATCATAAAAAATCACATTAATGGAAATTCAATAATTTATATTCCCGATTAGAATGACATTTTGAAATAATACCTTAATGCTTTGGTGAAATTTGAATCATAAAAAACCTGAAAGAAAAAACTTCTAATGAAATATTTAATACCATGAACTTGATAATAATCTTGATATAAAAAATCAAATTGTTTTTAAAGAAACCTCATAAAATAATACATGTGTATAATGTAACATATGTCTCAAAAATGAAAATTTTAGATGAGCAACCCTTATAATAATCAAAAAATTGAACTGATAATTAATAAATGAATCCATTATATGTATAAAATTTCAATCCAAATAAAATAAGTAGAAATAAATATTTTTTAAATAAAATATTCTCATAAAAATATTAATAGATTATTAATGAAATGTAAAATGTAATATAACACAATAAAAATAAATTGTGTTATGAAATATTATATAACATTGTAAAATTAAAGTGAAATCCCATTGGATGAATTAATTCAAAAATAAAACATAAAATACCATAAATTGTGAATAATACATCATATTTCATGTAAAATTGAATTTATATACATCATATAAAATAAATTCTGTGTATAATATCAAAATATGAATTAATGATGGAAAATTGAGATGAATTCCCTTACCTCGAGTCTAGACCGGTCATGTATGTATTTAATCTCATGTATATTAAATATATATCAATTATTTGTTTTCTTAAGATATAATTATAGTTTTAATAAATTATACATGAACCATTTACATAATTTATTTTAATGACATATTTATTTAAATAATTAGTTATGTCCACATCAATTGTTTTGAGGATAATTAGTTCATAAAATAAAAATGATATCAGGGTGTTTATTATGGTCAAAGAGGTAATTATTCAATAATATAAAAAATAATATCATAAAATAATTATCATTTTATACGTAAGTTATATGTTTAAAACCAATCATGAAATATTTTTTATGAACAATTAACTACAGAACATTCATGGTGATGGTAAATCATAAAAACACAGGATTAATGTTTCCATTTTTCATTGATTGTGATGGAAATAATTAAATGAATATATTGTATTTATATAAGAATTATTATATAATAAATATTATATAATTTCATTAAATATCCATATAAAAATCATTCACATGACATGGTAAAATGAATCACATGACTTCGTGAGTAGGTAGTTCACTATACACGCGAACGATGTGATCATTTTTCAATGGATATAAAAATATGAAGGTATATGATATATTAATTTTAGAGAATTATTATTTTTTCAATAAAATAATATATTAAAATGAAATTAATGACAATTAAAATATGTGTAAGATGAATATTAAATATCCATTTTGATAAATTTTATTGACAATGTTTTTATATTTTCTGAATACTAACAATTTTTGTATAAGCTTGTGTTTTTTATTCAGGAATCAGACCCAACCCTTTATAATGAGTTCTGTAAGAAAGTTTAAATTGTTGTATTTCTAAAACCAAAAAATAACATGTGGAATGTTTCTATTATTTTTTATACATTGGTTTTGAGACTCTTCTTTTTCAGTTTCTATGATTGGAATTCGTAATGATGTTGAATTGGTTTTTTATGAAATTGATGTAATGATTTAGAAAGTTATCAATATTTTTAAATTAAATCAGATGATGTTTTCATGATCAATATGTTCCTAGAAATCATTAAAAATATCTTGATTAAATCCGATGAATAAATAGAGGAATCATAAATATTTCATCAATTCAAGAAGTTAAGGAAACATCTCCATCACATCCCGAAGTACTATCCGTAAATATTTTCAGAAGTACGAATATGGGAAGCTGATGAAGTTTGAAGAAGTTAAAAGTGTCTATGGGGGTTAATCATTGAATACATGACACTGTTATTAATAAATCATAATCGTGAAAATTTCATAAAATTTTGAATTCTATAATAATGATATAAGAATGAAATCAAAATCCTAATGATCTCAGAATTAAACAAAATTCATATTAAGCTGATAAAGAAACATAATTCATAATAACTTAAGCAATAAAAAATCATAATTATTTTATATGGAAAAAAATTCATAATGATATGAGAAGGAAACCTATTCGTAAGTAGATAAGAATGAAATTGATTTTTAATGAGATTGGAATGAATAATATTCGTATTGAGATGATTATGAAGATTATTCAAAAAGAAAAATCGAAGAGTTTTATAAAGAGTTGTAGAGGGAAAAACATGAAATTTAATTTTTTATAAACATATATATATAATGATTATAGAAGAAGTAAAAGTTAATTATTAAATGTGAGTTGTATTCAATGATTTTTAAATTTGAGGAATAGAGGAATTCTTTCAAGTTTCTCTATTTTTTTAAGATATTCCAATAAATAATTTCTTAGATAATTCGATCATTATAACCTTCACAAAATCAGAAAAGGTAGAGAGTTGATGAATTATAGTGAATGTTCTTTTCAGAATAAAATATCTAATAAGGATCAAACACATGAATGATTTTTTTACCACATAAGAGAATCATAATGAGAAAATCATGCAGTGGAAGATCATGTTTGGAATTTGAGTAGAGTTTGAGAAATGAAGATTTATAATAAATTCATCAAACTAAGTTTATCAGATCCCGCACCATGGTTTTGAGTGAATCAGATTCATCATCATCATATTGAAAAAATTATATCCGAAAAAATTAGTTGGATCATTCAGACTGATAAAATGTGTAGATGTTTCAATAATGTTTGAATTATTTTATTTAGCTATATTGTTTTACAAGAAAAAAAAGTTGAAACTGATTGGAGATAATATGATCTTTCTAATCTAGATATAGAATTTTTCTAATGGAATTAGGAACAAGTTGTATTCAATTCTTTATAATGTTGATTCAATATGGTTTCCTTTTGAATTTTCCATTCCATTATATTCTAAAAATCAGAAACACTCTATGTCGAGGCAAATTTCTCTCTATAAGTCTTTTCATAATAATGTAAATTTTCCTTCACCAAGGAAATTTATCCTTACTATGTTTTTCATTGTTCATAGTTCAGTCTCTCTAAATCTAACTCTTTTTTTATTAAATAAAAAATTTGGTTTCACATCTAAAACATAGGAATTCTATAAATACATAGATATGTATTATTATGTTTCCAGGATCCAAATTCATTGAAATTCAGACACCGAATTCTCTAAAATTCATACTCTTAATTCTCTGAAATTCAGACTGTCAGTTCCTTGAATTTCAGGTTCTAGATTCCTTAGAATTCAGGTTTTGAATTCCTTTGATTTCAGACTCATAATTCCTTCAAATTAAGACTCTAAATTTATTAGAATTAAGACTCATAATTCTTTAGAATTTAGACACTAAATTCCTTATAATTCTAACATCAAATTCGTTAGAATTTAGACTCTGAATTCCACAAAATTTAGACTCAAAATTCATTATAATTTAGACTTTGAATTCCTAAGAATTTGAATATGAATTCTTCAAAATTCAGGTACTGATTTCATGAGAATTTTGAATTTTAATTCTCTATAATTTAGACTCCAAAGTCTACATAATTCTTATTCTGAATTCCTTGAAAAATAAAATCTAAATATCTATGAAAAATTGAATCCAATCATTCATTCACTTTGACACCGAACATTATTTTCCTTACACTCCAGAGAATAATATTTGTGTGAGAAACCATATTTTTCATACCTTTGTTATAGTAATGAAACAATGTCATGTATTCTATTTATAACCAAACATTTTTTGAGTGAGACGTGTATTGGTCCCTCTGAAATTCAAGTAAAAATATGCCCGTTTGAGGAGGGATTCAACCATTGAAGATGTTATTTTAAATAAGATCTCATTTGAACGTTCTCACCATAACTAAAACACATTTATCAATCTAGAGATTACATGATGCTGAAGTGATTTCTAGAGAGAGTTACTTTAATGATTTTTTAATAATGAACATCTTGCTCATAATTTCTTTGTGTGACTCCAAATGTTGTTGAGAACATTCGAGGACTTCCAATGAAAGGAAGACAAAGGTGTCAACTACCTTAAAGTTTGAGGGCTTGCGGGGATAACAAGATAGACTCTAATATCCATATCAAGGGATTACTCTAGTGTGGGTATGATAGAATTTCATAAAAGTATAAATCAAGTGACCTTTATCCTAGGTTGTTGGATACCCTACTCTTTGGGAAAAAAGTATTTCATACATGTTACTTGTATTGTTTCAAGTTTGTTTTCCACTACATTTTGATTAATAAGGAAAGAATAACTATCCTATAAATTCATATACTTGTACTCTAATTAATAATATTCTATACGGTTTGAGTTAGAATCTTTTTCCTTATAAATGTTTCTTAAGATTCATTTTTGTAACCATATTTCCATAATTACCAAATTTTGTAGAACTAAGAGGTCTTGTTAATTTACCTTGTTTAACTTTATTAAACGTTACCATATTTAAAATTTCCAAAGAAATTTTTTGAAGTATACAATTCACCCCCCATCTTGTATGTTGAGCATCTATATCATTATTTTGATCCTATAATTGGAATCAGACGAGGTATCTGAAATACATATATTCACATATAGGTTTTCTGGCTCATTTTTTTCGTTGTTCTATATTTTCCTTGATTATGATATTTTTATCTATGTTTACAAACATTTATTACTAACAAGTTTGTGTGGAAGGATTTTTTCTTTTAGATGGTAGGAATGAATGTTGGTTCAATTGAGAATATTAATCCTACAAAACCACCTATATTTCATGAGAATGATTATGAATATTGGAGAGATTGTATGAAGACTTTTGTTATTAATATTAGAGTGGAAACATTATTTTGCTTACGGGAGATTACAAGATTCCTGATAAGGAAGTAAGAACATTTACTAATCCTAAAAAGTCATAATATCAACAAAACTATAATGTACACAATACAATACTCTGTTCCATGACCAAAAATATATATAGACATATTTATCCTTGTGAGGATACATATTTTATTTGGAAGAATATTGTAGTTACTCATTTTTGTACTTCCAAAGTTATTGAAACTAGAAGAGATATGCTTAAAGTTAAGCATCATGGTTTCTTATTATTTTTTAGAGAACCTATATGTAAGGTACAATATGGATTCATGACTATTCTCAATATCTTACAATCCATGGATGAAAAAGTTTTAGATGATGAGTCACTTGTGGACAAGATTATAGACATCATGCCTAATGAGTGGGAATCAAAGAGAACAAAAATTGATGAGAATAGGAAAGTCTCACAGATTAATCATGATGAGATTTTTGGAACTCTTCTTCAACATGAGACTAGAATGAAAATGATATGCTAAAAATGTTAAGAAGAAGCATGGTAATGTATGTTTTTCTTTTACAACTACCTCTAATCATATGAAATCCAAGACTCCTGAGAGAGTTACAAGATCTAAATCGAACAAAGTCTCTGTTTACTTCTAAATAGATGAAAGTGAACATTCTGAAAATTAACTAGCAAATCATGCTCAAAGGATGAAAAAGATTGTTGGGAAAAATAATTTCAGTATAGATATAAGAAGAATGAAATAAAGAATGAGAAAGACTCAGTAGTTACTTGTTATTAATGTAAATGATAAGTGCTTAAAAGGACATATTGTTTTAGGATTAAGATAGATGACATAAAGGAAAATAATTATGAGAGGAATAGAAAGAAGTACTACAAGGCAAAATTTGAGAATATTTTGAAAGATAAGGACACATGGAGTACCAGTTGTGGAGACTCTCCTAAAGAATAATCATAATATGAATCTTCTGGTCATAATAATCTTGGTTTACTTGCTAAGCTACCTATTGAAAATCATTATCTAATGTCCAAGGTACATAATGATGAATATGTAAACAATTTATAAATGAATGATAATAAGAGTGATACTAAATATTATGAATCCTGGGATGAAGAATATTTTTCTAATGAAGATAATACTTTACCTACCTATGAATAAATTTCTTGGTTTTCTAAACTTCTTGAGAATGAAAATTCTAATGTCAAGAAAAATCTTAATAAGGAAAATTCTAGGATTTTTATTCTTACTAAGGAAATATCATATCATCCAAAATTTCTTGATAAGAAAACCCTTGATTTAGAAAGTATATCAAAAAACCATGAGGAAGTAAATTCAGAGAAGGATAAACTTTAAAAGGATCTAGAAAATGTAATTTCTATGAAAAATTTATTCGAGACTAACTCTAGTGCTAAAATTAATATTTTTTATGATAAAAACATAGCTTCTAAAATAAAGTCAGAAATAATATCCTTGAGGAAGTTTTTTTCAAACATTACCATTGGTAAGGAAAATTTTGATAAGATGTATTCTCAAATTCGACCTCTAAAGAATAATTCTGGTTTTGGTTATACTCATTCAAAACCGTTTTTAGTAAAAATTATTTTGTTCCTCAATGTGATCTATTCTGCACTAAGTGTTAGTTTGGAGGGAATTAGGAAAAAAATTGTTCCTTAATAAAATATCGGTCTTTAGGTTTTCATAAATCTTATTTTACAAAGAAAATGTGGATTCCCAAAAAATTTCTTTTTGAAGTTTTTCGTTCCAAGAATGTTTTGGTTACGAAAGACTAACACTCTGGTCTTCGAGAAAGTAATGATTGTACCAAAAACAATACATGGTAAATGGATAGTGGATTTTTCCATCACCTGACTGGTAGTAAAAACTTCTTTGAAAATATTATCAAGACGAATGGAGGAAAAGTAACATTCAGTGATAATTATCTGTGAAAAATTATTTGTATAGGTCGCATTGTTCTCCATGGAAAAATTTTGATTTCAAATGTTTAATTTGTTAAGAGACTTAAGAACAACCTTATCAGCATAAGTCATTTATGTGATGAAGGTTACATTGGGAATTTTATTAATGATAATTGTTTAGTACACAATTCCTAGGAAGACCCTATAAGGAGAAGCCTCTAAATGAGGATTTAGAGTAGGCACATTCACCAGAGCAGAAGCTAAGAGGATTGTCAGAAAGAGAGTGTATGAGATTAACATCGGGACCATCCTCTTCTTGCATGAGATACCTAGTCGAATAGCCATGTGAATGTGGAGAGAAAATATCACCATGAAGAAGCTAGGAGGAGGAGTTCCAAGTATAGTCTGTATATTTCATAAGACATATGGTTCCAGTAATCTTTGACCCTAAGGCCTTCTAAGGGTTCTCCATAATCCCTTGAATGGGGGGTTATCAAAATTCAATAAAAAATAAGGCCTTTGAGAAATTTAGTGAAAGGAAGAGTTCCTTCTTTCTGCCCATAGGCAAGAGAATGTTCATACACTCACAAACTATGGTATGATTTTCTGCAAAACCCAAATATTGTGTGATAAAACTAGTTCTATTTCCTTAATTAGAAACCCTACACATCACCCTCCTGCAAAACACATAGATATTAGTTATCACATTATTAGGTATCACACACAAAGAAGATATCTTTATTCAATTTATCAAAATGCAAGATCAACTAGCTGATATTTTTAGAAAATTTACCATCCGATAGATTTGAAAACATAAAACAAAATTTAGAAATAATAACCATAAGGTAATCAACCTTATTAACTTCTTTTTGAAAAATATCTCCTTATAGTAAGAAACTTACTTTCATCTAGGGAGTACATTTTCTTTTTAGTAAAAATTTTTCATGGTCTAAAATATTTCATAGTTCAAAATTTTTCATTGTTTAAAATTTTTCATTGTTTAAAATTTTTCATTCTTTAAAATTTTTCCTAGTTTAAATTTTTTCATATTTTAAAATTTTCTTTTTTTTAAAATATTCCTAGTAAAAATTTTTGTAGTCATAATTTTTAGTCATAATTTTCATACTCAAAATTTTTAGTCAAAAGTTTCGTAGACAAAATTTTCATAGTCAATATTTTCATACTCTGTAGTTTTTTAGTAATCAAAATTTTGGAATCTAAAGATATTCAAAAAGAATTTTCCTCATTATGAATAATCTTCCTAGAAGTATTAAAGGTATGTTTCCTTTCCTATGTTTTCATAAACATTTTGTTCCCTTACTGGTATTTTCAATTTGTTTTAAATTTTTGGGGATTCACCATTCCTTAAATTTGAATGTTTTATATTAAAAACCTAAAAAGATCGAAATCTATCGAAATCATTCTCCAGATAACATCTCAACAGCAAGAAAATCTCAATATTCCTTCATCCATTGGATCAATATGGGAAGTTGAATTGTCGCCTCTATTTCCTATATAATGGACTCCAATGGTTGTCCCACTACAAATTCCAAGCCTTCGCGTGCTGAAGCTCTATATATGAACAACATATTCTACACCCTTTTAAATTGTTATTTGATTATTTTGAACTTCAATTAGTATTAGTAGAAGGTTCCCCTTTATAATCATTATCATGGATAATATCAATTCTATGAATAATAATGTAATTCATACATTTCATAGTAATATTATTATGGGTGAAAAAATAGGATGAATTATTATCTCATATCTCTTAGGATAGAAGTTGTTGATGTTGATAATATTTGTTTTCCACCTATTGAGAAATATTCTCAAATGATATTTACGGATAATAGAAATATTGAAGTTTAGGGAAAGGCTAGAAATTCAATCCTCATGTATATATCATATTATATTTTTAAGAATGTTATGGGTCTCAATACATCAAAATGAATGTAACACACACTGGAAGGTACTTTCAAAGGTAACACTAAAGTGAAGGAAGAAAACCTCCAAATCTAGCATAGTATGTATGAAGAAATCAAAATGAGGGATGAAAAAACTATTGATTAATACTTTAAAATAATAAATAATAAAATTTTCCACATTATTGTATTCAGATATGTCCGATAAGATTCTTAAATAGTGAATGAACATGTGTGAAACATCAAATATATGATTTATACTAAAATTTAATCTTCTGAATATAAGGAATATTTTTATCTTGATTAATTTTATGAATATCTTAATGCTTATAAATTTTGGAATGCTCTAATGTTTAAAATAAACATGTAGGATGAAATTATTTTTTAAGCTATGCGAACTATGAAAATCCAAGATATTAAATAATATTGTCCTTGTGATTCCAATGATAAGGAAAATTGTGAGTTTAATGATAATATTATGTCATTTATCATTTAAAACTATCATATAGGAAGAGGAAAATAAAGATGTAAAATTAATATGAACTGTTTTTAGATTCATGGAATTGGAAACATTGTTATTAATTTCCCGGAATATTTTTTTTGAATATCAAGACTATTCTGATGAAACACCTTATTGGAAGAAGACGAAGAAAAAAAAGGAAAAAAACAAATTCCAGCCTGATGATACATGTAGATATTTATTGGAATCAAAATAACTATGATGAGAATGAAATATTAATCATAATAAATTGAAAACAATTCTTCTGAATATTAATGTTAAAAAAATTGAACCTTTATGAAAAATGTTTAGAAAAAAAAGATTCTTCAAATAGTGAGAAAATTAGTGAAGAATATTATAGAGAGTATAGTCTTAGTACATGCCCTTTTTCATGTATTGAGAAAGAAAACAATCAATAAAGAAATAATAGTCATAAATAATAATTTTGAATAAGTTTCGGATTGAGGTAAACATGTTATAAAGACGGAAAAAGAAGTCATCTGTGAGATATTATGTTAAAAAATTATAATTACTGAACAAGGAATGATGGTTGAAGATCATATTAAAAATCTAGAAGCTTGAGGATAAGAATTTAACAAGATTTAATCAAAAAATATTGAGTCTGAATGTACCTTAAGAAATATGAATAAATATTTCAAAAAATATCGCGATGTAAAAGCTGATAGTACTAAAGTTTCAAAGAAGGATCATTATGAGATTCAGATGAAATAATAACTAAAAAAGTAATATTTCATCTGCTTCTTATAACATTTCATGTTTGAGAAATGGTGTTGAGAAACCATGGGTGGAGAACAGATTTGAGAAAAATATCATATCTAATAAATTAGAAAACTCACTCAAATGAAAATATATCCCATGTCTTTAGTATTTTATAGATGAAAGAATATTCCAACCTCAACTAAGATTCTCTAAAAATATATTTCTTGAATATAAAATAAATATTTGATTTCTATTTCTATTGTTTTGGAATCTCTAGGAACATAACTTATAATTTTTGGAACATCTTTTCTCTACATGGAAGATGTTTTGTGAAAAGTGTAAGAAATAGTTAAAGTATAATGATTAACTTTCCAAAATTATATAAATTTGAAAATAATAATTCTCAATATGTGAGAAACAGGACTATAATAAAATAATTTGATGGTTTTGATGAAATTTGTGGAATATGTTATTAGTCTTCTCATCATTCTGAATGATGTGTGATACTTCTCTTGGAATAAGTTTCTAGTTATAGAATAGAAAAAGAAGATGAAAATATAAATGTTGAGGATTGATATTTTATTTTTGAGATATCTTTTGAAGTAAGAAAAATGAACAAATCATCGATATATGATAGTGTTTTTTCTTTATATATGATAAGCGATATAAAAATATCAATACATTTTGAAGGTAATTATGGATGAGAACATACCTTTTTAATGATACTTTTTTAAAAATCATAGGAATAAGAATAAGTTATATTGATGAGGAAAAGATAAAATCTTAAGATGTTTCATTTTTGGATGGGAAAAAACAAAACATACTTATTGTAAGTCATATTTGTGGTGATGGAAAAAACACGAATTTTTTTTGTATCATCAAAAGTGTCAAAAAAATGGAAAACTTATTAAAAATGGGAAAGTATCGATGAGAATATCTTCAAAATAGAATAATTCAGCAACTCCTTTTACATAAGTATGGTAGTTGAAAAAAGATTGTGGAACCAAGAACTTTTCATCTTGGATAAAAAATTATGAAATAATTTTCTAATGTTTATGTCATTCAAAAAATTACACAATTGAAAATGAGAGAACAAGATATTTTAATAACTTTTAAAAAATGAACAATGACTACCAAAATTCATAAAAGTATTGATATTCAATCTACCATCCCACTAGATAATATTTATTTTCATTTATGTGAGTCGACGAGACATCAACCAAAATAATTAAATTTATAAATTATCAATTATAATTTTGGTTTCACTTTGATGAAAAACATCGTGACTATGAATATAGAGACTCTATTTTCTTACATTACACAGATGTAATTTTAATGTTAAAAAATATAAAAAATTAAATATTGAGGATTGAATGTTTTATTTTTTTTGTAGAAAACTACGTCCGTAGATAAATTTTATAATATAAAACATAAATATTTATTTTTCTTCTTCTTCTCTATATTCTTATTTTCTCTTGTCTTCTCCTTAATTCAAGTACTCTCATGAAGATATACAACAAAATGGGTGAGTTAAAATCCTTGTAAGAGTATAGATAAGAACAAGAAACCATGTAATATGGGTGACTATAATCATAACTTCATCATCATCATGAGAAGACACATTAGATAATAACATGTAATGTGGCAGTGCACAAAATTGAAACATCATGTATTAGAGGTCATCTACCTCACATAGTTGTGAAAAAATATATCACCATGTTCACTCATACTACACTTTACTCATGAGATTCTACACATTACCCAATGAAGTATAGTTTTATATAATTCAGGGTGCAGCTATCACATCAAAATATTTTCATTGAGCTATTTAAATCCAGGCGCACCTGTCACATCAAAACATTTAGATTATCATGCATGCTACATAGATAATATAAAAATGTTGAACGTAACACAACCCATGGAAAAGAATGGGGTTCACTACATAAATAAATCATTCTAAAAATTTGGGTTACCAAATTAAGGATTGCATAACATTCTTCATACAAGGACCATCCACCTTAAGTTAGAAGTAAAAGGTGTGTCCTTTGAAAGAACAGTTCTTTTGGATAACATTATGTCTGAGATAAACTATAGTTGAAAACATGTATATCCAAGAAAATTTATGATAATTTTGAAGATATTATTTTTAATTAATAACAATACAGAAAAATAGAGTGAAAAAGATAAAACTCAAAGAAAGATAGTTGGGTTTGATAACTCCATTAATCTTTTATTTGAACAAATTATTCACTTTAATATTGTGTATAATGACATTATATTCATATATTAATAATTAAATAACCATTTATACATGAATATGGTTCGTTATAGTTTTATTAATTTGTTTTAGTGTCATTTTTACAAGTTATAGAGTACAATTTCATCATTCGGGAGTGTTCATTTTCTTCGTTTTCGTGATTTTTTCATTTGTATACATGAATGAGAGCTTGTTTAAAAAGAGGACAAGTATATAGAATTTTTAGTACATTTTATTATTGATCCTTCAGTATCTTAAATGATCTTATATTGTGTTTTATTGTATTCCATGAGGATGGATCATTAGGGAAATGTTAATAATGATCATTTTAGGTCAACTTGAGCGGTTTTTCAATCGCAACGAACTTGTTTTATTTTATTATTTATTATCATGTATATAATTTCAGTATATAATAAAAAAGGGTTACAAAATAAATATTAAAATCTATTTCCAACCATTTAATGTATTTATTGACAACCTTTATGGAGTTTTCTGAAAATGGAAGTGCATCACCCATGATGTAGTTAAATGGGAACATTATGGTCGACAATTTAATTAATATAAAAATTAAGATGGTGGGAGAATATTAATGAAAAATATTACATTAACATGACAGAATGACATTATATAAAACATACTGCAGTTATAATAACTTTGGGATTTTAGAAGTTTCGGATAAGAGAAAAAAAGAAATAGAATTTTAATGGAAACTAAATGAAGAGAGAGAGATGAATTACCTCTTGAATTCTCATCTGGAGATCCTATTTAAGGAACCCCGGATTGGGATTTGGATGAGACCAAAATCTCCTAGACGTGAGGAAGGGGCTAAGTTAAAGGTTTTTGCAAAATTTGGATATGTCTGAAATATTGAGAGTTGGGAGGAAATGGGACTGTGAGAGGTGGTATTTATATTATAGGGGAGGGGTGTTTCTCAATATTTGATTCATTAGTTTATTAATCTCCCCCATAATGAAAAATAATCATAATTTAGTGACAATATATTATAAATAGGGCATGTCAGTTTTAACCAATGTCCTTTTACATCATCCATGACTCAAGAACGATGCAGAAATTCATTCATTTAGCTTATTTTTGTAAATTATCAAATTTCATAATTAACAAAAATTCATGTATTTCCAAAAAATCTCTAAAATTCATCATAACCATTTTTCAACACGTTCAATTGAAAAATTAATTCCATTTTATGAAAATGATTTTATAAATATGTGTAATTTAATTTTTAAATAAAATCATAATTTACATGAAAGAAGATTAAAATTAATAATGATTTTCTAACACTTTGTAAAAATTAATTATTATCTCATAAAATAATTATAAAATCATAAAACAAGAAAATAATGTTTTATGAATAAATTTTATGAAAATAATTTTTTTTTAAATTATTAAATTAATCATTAAATTTTCATGACTTACATAAATACCTAAACTATAACATAATTATTTCCACTTATAGGATGGATAAATGTTATTTATACTATCATTGGTACGTTTCCTATTCACCAGGGTGATTAACTATTCATAAGGGTTGAATTACTATTCTTAAAGGTAAAATTTCTATTCATAATGGTATTTTACTATTAACAAAAAACTTTTTTTGTCTTATTGGTCTCCAAATATCTTACTTATCATAACATTATATGTCATATTTTCAAAATTTTAATCATAGATGTGGAAAATTATATTTAATGGAACATAAAATTTTAGTATTTAATTGATTAAAGATGTTCCATTGTGCTTCCTAATTATATTTTACATGATTATACTATTTGAAATTAATACAATAATGAAGAAATTTCATTGATAAAAGTTTTGGTCTTTACATTATTCCCCCTTTTGAAATCTCTCCCTCGAAATTTCATTTTACATAATCATGTAAAGGTACATCTCCTTCTTCGCATCCTCTAGTTCCCATGTTACTACTTCAAACTTATATTTATTCCACAATTATTTTACAAGGTGTGTTATATTGTTGCATAGTTTATTATATCTTCGGTATAAAGTCTTTATTTGATACTCATCGTAAGGGAGATCATATTCTAAATGTACCACCTCCGAGTTCAGTACATGTGAGTGATCTGGTATATAATTCTTCAAGATTAATACCTAAAACACATCATCAACTTGATCCATATTAAGTGGAAGAGAAATATGATAGCCCATGACTCCTACATTGTCAAGGTTCTCAATGGGGAAAATATACCTTAGTATTACCTTACATTTCTTTAGAAACTGCATGGCTCTATTCCATGGAGATATTCCAAGGAAGAATTTATCTGCCACATAGATATCCAAGTCCCTTTGATGGTTGTCAACATATCTCTCTTTGTAACATTGATTAGATTTGATATGTTTTGAGATTTCTTGAAATATCTCTTTCATCTCTTCCACACGATCATGTCCATTTACCTTTTTGATCTAACTTCATCCCAGCATGTTGGATTTATTTATTTGTTTCCAAACAAAGCTTCATATAGAGCCATCTAAATAATTGGTTGGAATCTATTTTTTTATGAGAACCCAACCAATCAGAGATGCTTATCCCATCCACCCTTGAATTCGAATTAATAGGATACTAAAATATCTTTTAGAAACTAAATATTCTTTTCATATTGTCACTTAGTTTGGGGGTGATGGGCAGTGTTGAATTTCAATTCAGCAATCAAGGCATGTTGAAGACAACTGGAATATAGATGTGAACCTTGGATAACGATCAGAGACAATTGGTAGTGGAACCCCATGTATTCTAACCAATTCCTTTACAAATTTCATTTCTATTTGTTCAAGTGTGAGATCTTTCCGAATAGCGATAAAGTGGGTAGTCTTGGTGAGTTAGTCCACCACAACCCATATCGCATTAGTTCCTTTAGATTTCTTCAAGAGACCCATGAAAAATAAAATAGTGAAATTGTACCTTTTCAACATGGGAATAAGAAAAGTAATCATCATCTATTTGGACTTTTTTCACTCTTCATTAACTTGCCGACGTATGATCCACCTTGACATATGCTCAACAATATCCTTCTTTTTTTTCTCCCACCAGAAGTGTTCTCAGAGATCAAAATACATCTTGGAGATACCAAGATGGATAAAGAATGTTCCTTTTTGTTAATTGTAAAATTTCTCCTTCGTAATCATAAGTGATTTCGACAAAATAATCTATGTTCCAAACTGAATCACAACATCATCATCCACAATGAAATCTTACAGCATCCCTTCCTTTACTACATTCACCATCTTTTTCACCTCTGAATCATCTCTTTGTGCCTCCTTAATCATATATTAGATTGATGGAAGTGAAATCATTTTATCAAGGTATGATTTATTTCCTTCCATTATGATTATCATATCTATCCTCTCCATATCTATGAAGATATGGTCTTTCTAAATCCACAACATGGATGGAGTAGCAACTTCTTTTCTACATGGATCATCTGTAACCTTATTTTCCATGCCAGGGATATAGTGAATAAATAAATTGTAGTATTTGATTAGATATAAGTATATACTTTATCGCATATTGATATCCTTTTTTTGTGAATATATACTTTATGCTCTTGTAATCGTAATATATGACACACTTCTCAGCATAGAGGTAGTGCCACCATATTTTGAAGGAAAGAATCAAAGGTTATAGCTCCATATCATGAATTGGGTAGTTCATCACTAGGATTATCAACTGATGTGAAGCATAGGCTATCACATTTTCATTTTGCATTAGTACACAATCAAATCCATTATTGGAAGCATCACAGTATATCACAAACCTTTCCCCACTTTTTTTTAATGTGAGTACAGATGCAATGATCTGCCTTCTATTTCGCACCATGAATCTTTCCTCACATTCTTCCATCCAGACATATAATACACCTTTCTTTGGTAACATAGTTAGGAGGCTTTACAATAGTGATAAATCGATCACAAAACATCAGTACTACCCTACTAATCCATGAAAACTATGGGTTTTTGTGGCACTATAGTGTATAGGTCTTTCCTCAATCACCATTTCCATTAAAGGGTCTATAAAAATACCCTCAATTGTGATCATATGTCACAAGATCATGACATGCTTCATCCAAAAGTCACAGTTGCTAAACCTAGCATACAAATTCTCCTTCCTCAATGTTTCCAACACATGACTTAGATGTTTATCATGTCCATCCTTTACCATATAGTATACCAGAATAGCATTGAAAAACACTACAGTAAATTTTTTTAGGTAATATATAATGACTATATTCATAAAATCCATGATGATTTCTGGGGCATTAGTAATTATAAAGGGCATCACTATAAACTCGTAGTGTGGTTACCTTGTACCGAAGGCTGTCTTTTAAATATCTTCCTTCTCAAACATTGGATGATTATATCCATAATGAAGATCCACATTTTAGAAGAACTAAACTCCACTTATCTAATCAAAAAATTCATCAATACTTGGGAGATGATACTTGTTCTTTTTGATGATATTGGTGAGTTCCCGATAATCGATACATATTATCACTGATCCATCTTTCTTCTTCACAAAGAGCACTGGTGAACCCCATGATGATGCACTAGGGTGTAAGGACCCATTTTCCAAATAATCTTATAGCAACTTCTTTAAATCCTCTAGTTTGAATAGATCCATCCAATAAGGAAACTTTGAGATAGTAGTAGCTTCAGGTTTGAGTTCTATTGGGTACTCTACCTCATGATGTTGGGGAATTCAGAGTAACAGTTAAAGAAAAATATCACTATATTCTCTCACGATGGCCATTTCCTCTAGGCTAAAACTTTCCATTGAATCAACCATTTGAGAGAGGTCTTCTTATTCACAGAAAACCAACACCAACATCATTTATGGAATTTCTAAAAGTGATTCATTATCTTCCTTACATTTGTAGAGGATCATGGGATGGTTTAGAATATGAAAATACACTACCTTTTCAATACATTTCATATGAAATCTATATAACAGGAGCCAATCCATTCCCATTATAGTGTCAAATTCAACTAAGGTAAGTACCATGATAATTTCTATGAGAATCTTACCACATATTCCAATAGGATAAAATTCCCAAATATGTGTTGCAATGATTTTACCACATACTTATTTTACATAAATATATTATTCATGGACTTGGGGATTCAATTATATAATTCTAGAGAACATGAAGGATATAATGTAATGTGTATTACCATATTAAATTAAGACATTTCCCTGATTATGTTAATAGTATGCATACCTCTTACAACTTCATTTCCATGATCAACATTGGCAGTTGTGATGGTATAAGACTTCCCTTGATCCATTGTTTTTATGGGTGATGATGATGATTACCCTCAAGAGCTCGAGGTTTAGTGCACTATAATATATAGTACCCTTTCTCCCAAAAGTTTTAGCATTGGTCCATGGGTGTTTCTCTCCTTTCCTCCACCACATTCTCCTGCCATCTCTTGTCCTTTCGACAACCTTGAGCTTGATGGCCTTATCTACCACACATGAATTATCTTTGCATCCCTTTTATCCAATTATTATATTGAATCTTCACACATTTTTTTATAGGTGAGTGGTTGAGTTTTCTTTCCACCTTTCTCATTAGATTGTCTGGAATGATACTTCATCTTTCATTTCCTATTAGCTTCTCCATGAGACAATTCTCTAAAGTCTATATCCACTTTGAGAGTGCATTAAATGACTTCTTCATAACTCTTAAAGTCTCAAATTACATGATCCTTTAAATGGTGTGGTTTTAATCATGTAATGAATCTATCTATTTTTCTATCATTGTTGATAAAAACTCCAAACCATACCTTAAAAAGCCTTATGAAATAATCTTCATAGGTCGTGAATGATTCTCCCTCGTTTTTCATTAACTCTATTAATTCTATCTTTATATTTTTGGGAAGAATTCATTGTAAATACTTGTTAAGAAACATTATCTTAAAGTCATCACACTCAATCTCTTTGATTTTTTTCTCGAATTTTTGTTCTTAATAAAATACCACTATTGGCCAACCTCTCTATCGATATGATAAATTTCTAGAGTCACCTTCTCCATCTCAAAAAAATGAAGCATGAAAAAGATCTTCTATATCAAGTTCAGCCACTATTCCACAACTAGTGGATCATAAGATCCAATGAACGTCGATGTTCATTGCCATATAATGAAATCTATAGGTAGATTCTCACTCATAGGTGAAGGAGGAAATTTCACATTATTCGTGTTATTATTCATAATCTGATACAACTAGGAAAGCATCTTCATGACGTTTTTAACTCGACCTCCCAAAGCATTGGGGATGTTATTCATCCAATCGCTGCATTGTCCCTCGTACGAGTTGTTATCATGGTTTCTCATGGTTCCCAACGTTTTCTAAAATATATATGGATAGGAGAAAAAATAGTCAACAAGTTATGATTAAATAATATATTACTCTATGAAATTGACTCTAAAATCATATCTTTTGGGATCCCTATGTTTAGCCAATATTCTAGTGTTCTTACATATACGTAGTATCACGCTTGGTTTTTTATTGAAGTTCTCTAATCGTTGTAGAGACCCGAAGCCTGACATACATGGACATTACATTACATTTGCGGAATACTTAGTATATAACAAAAACACACACACAAGGATCGTAATAGTTTAGTGTCTTTGGAAACTCGGAACGTAATCTTCTAATCGTGGTGAAAGATCTTCAATATCTCCTATAAAGATCTTCCCTTTTTTTACCTAAAACCTTTCTTTATATCCTGGGGAAAAGAAAACATAAAAGGGTGAGCTCAAATGCTCAGTAAGGGTAAACAAAAGAAAAATCAATCACATCGTATTCATAAGAACATAACATTTTGGAAATCTTAACCTGCAAAAGAGAGTATAATTTCATAACATGGGATAAATCATAGTAGTGAAATGAAATCCCAATAATCATAACATAAAACATTAATCTTTGTGGCATATACACATAATCATAGAGAATCATTTCTTGTTAGTCAAGACTCATTGCCAATACTATCTTAGTAGACAAAGTCCCTTTCTGAATCGAGTAACCCTCGTTTCAGTCCTGTTTCACTGAACCGGAATAACCTACCGTCCAGCCCTGTCTATCTCATGAGATATGAAATCATTACCCAATGCATTGGAGGGAGATATAGGTCCCATCCATCTTATAATGAATCCTTTCTTATGTGTGCCACATAATCATAAACCATACATCATAGCGTAACCCATGTAATAAAAATGGGATTCTTGAAACATCATGACATCATAAAACAATTCATATAAGATAAAGGAATTCATAAACATAATTCCATCACAACATGATCAAATCAATTTAATAATAGGGATAAAAACAGAACCCTTTATTATCTTAGATGGAAAATAACACTTGAACTCCATTCTTGAGGAAAATATCCTTTCTTCTTCAAAAACATTTTTCCTTTCATAACATGTCATACAACTTTAAAATAAAATAAGTTGATTAAAAATAAACTTGAAAACTTGTAAAGGAAGCTTCTTGGAAATACTGTTTTAAAAATCCATTCTTTCCGTATAAGTTAAAAAAAACATTCTTCGTACTTTTGTCGGAAAAGTCAAAAAAGTACCTCGTACAAAAAAAACGACAAAAGATTCCTTTCATATTCTTTACTAAAAACTCACCGAAGGGTAAAATTGGATTTAAAATATTGTATGTGGATGGAAACAATATTACATATTTAGGGAACATGGATGTGGATGATAAAATACACCCCAGTAATTACCAAAGTAAAAACAATCTCGGATAAAAGTGAGATTGTGATATTTCCCTTACCTTAGGTCCGATTTGCTTTGTATGTGTCCGAAGCTCCTGTATAATGGTTTAAATAATGTCATTGACTTATTACAGAATCATATTCATTGTTATGATATCATATATGGTTCACTTATGACATTATATTACCCGTTCTTTTGTAAATTCCATGTTAAAGAAGCGTTTTGGGTAAAATCGTTTCTTTTATCGTAGGTGTTTTGACTTGTTGTTCTTGACATTATTATTACTTATATCATGATTTACATACTTCCAGAATATAAAATATGATTTATATATCATATATATTCAGTATATATATATATAATAGATAGATAAATGAAATGAAAACACCGTTCATGGAGACGGTAGTCCGTACGTACGCATGAACGCTGTTTTCCTTTCCTTATTGTCTTGAATGGAAGTAAGTAGATGACATACATATATATACATAAATCCAGTAGTTTTATAATGTCATATATTTCATTATTATTTCTTATATATACTTTATAATCATTCTTTAATGGTTAACATGGAGAATGAATCTCATCGCGTCGTGGAGACGGTAGTCCGTACGTACGCACGAGCGATGATATCATTTCCATAAATATTGAATTGAATTGGAGTGGATTATACAATATATCAGAATAAATATGATGTTTTAATAACTATTTATAGTTATTATTTACACCATTATACCCATCCATGTAAGGTGGTGGTGGAAAATAGATTACACCACGACGTGGAGACGGTATTCCGTACGTACGCACGCGCGGTGATTTCTTTTTCCGTAGGATGGATAGATGGTGAAATAGGGTTGTTTCATACTTATAATAACATATCAGTATATGAGTGATACTGATATTATTACTTCATAATGAAACAACCTAAGAATAAGAAGTGGAAGAAGAAATAAAGATGAAAGAATTGGTAACGGTAATTACCTCTTCTTTGAAGCGCCTTTTGGAGACCTCCTCTTAGGGAACTAAAATTGGTCTTTGAGGAAGACCAGAACCTCTAGGATGTTTCTAGGGAAGTGAAGAAGATATTTTGGCAGAGGTTGGCCGAGATTGAGTGATAAAATTGGTGTGAGGAGGAGGGGGAGGAGGTGTCCTTTTATAAGGGAGGAGAGGGGCACCTTAGGAATATCTCAAAATATTGTTTTATATTAAAGTAAAAATCGGTTTATAATGGTTCCAAAGGGTCGTATTTCGAAGCTAAAGTGGGGATGGGTCGAAATCCTATCAACAAATAGGATTTAGACAAGTTTAGGTTCTTATTTTAACCTTATCAATTAGATTTAACTCTAAGTTATATAATTTAACTTTTACCGTGTCTTTTTGTTTTCTTTCACTATATGGTTAATAAACATACTATAACATGCCAAAATAACCCCAAATTGTTTATTATTAATATATATATCCTTATATAAGTCATTTGGCCGAACCTTAGATTTTTAGGAATAAAATAACAATTAATAATATAATATTTGATTTAAAAACTATTTTGTGTCAATTTTGACACTATTTGATATATGATTTTTGTGAAAGTCATAACAGAATTATATGTTCAAACCAAGTTGATTCAATCAACACTAATATATCATAGTAACCTAGAAAATTAGTTGAATTCATAAAAAGTCTCAAATTACATTCATTTGAGTATTTATAACATCAATTATGTTAATATTTCCTTAAAAGGGTAATTACTGCATCATCGTTGTGTCATAAATAAATTAATTTATTTAAAGTCTAAAAATTATAAATAAAATATCATTATATAGGAAATCTTTTTATCTTTCTAATGAATATTTATAGTCGAATTTATCTTATGTATAACCCCATATTAAAAATGTTTTAGTGAATAAACTTTGATTTTAACTCTTTTAACTCTTCTTTGAATTAAATAATAATAAATGTCCTAATCTAATCCAAGTGGGCCTAAATGATAATATTTTACACTTAAGGTTGTTTTTGGTCGAGATACACTTGTCCAATAGAATTAGGACATGTGTTAGGGTAATATTAATATCATTCTTACCCTTAATTACCCTATTTACTTTTAACCGTGGTAAATAAAAGTAAAGTTACTATTCACCAAAAATTATTTTCTTCTCATTGAACCACATTTTACTTACTGACATCAACCGTGTCTCTCGGATTTTTGAAATTCCATTCACAGAAGCGGTAAAATTAAGTTTTATGAAAAATTTAGTTTTTTTAACTACCACTTAGTAGTTTCACTATTCATCAAAAATTGATGTTTTTCAGAACAATGACAAAATTTCATCCTAAGCTATATTTCATATTCCGAACTCAAAAATTAAGTCTATTTTTCCAAATTCATAACATAGAAGTTGCATTAATTAATTTTATAATTAAATCCCGCTGTTAAAACAAATAGCGTGTTTTTAAGAAACAATATCTATCAAAAGATTGACACTAGTTTATAACTGGTTTAAATGTGAAATTACATCCAATGACCAACATTGTATTAAATTGTAAAAATATATTCTAAATACACTTTAAAACCACTCAAATTAATAATTTATCAATATTAATTATTTCGATTAAAAAAATTGTTTTTAATTAAAATTTAGTAATTTTCACTATTCATCAGAATATGAAAGTTATCCGAAATGTACCAAAATTTCACCTTAGGCTAAATTCGATATTCCGAATCCAAAAATGAAATCCATTTTGAAAAATAAAATTTACAAAATTTCAAAAAGTGGTTATTACTATTCATAACAGCTAGTTTTAATAACATTTTAATAGCATATCGCTGTTTAGTGAAACTCGTTATTGCGTACTACACACGCTATCAAGGAAGGTCGCGATTGCGTGTAATGCAAGGCAAGTCATGGATGTGTGTTGTGCAAGATCCTTTTCGTGTAGCGTACAACACAAGACATTAGTGAAATAAAAAGAATATTTTTCATAAAATCTCGGGCTGTTACATTCTACCCCCCTTAAAATGAATTTCGCCCTCGAAATTCGTCGGGGTTATAAATGGTTTACTATTCGAAAGTTTCTTTAATAGAATACCACATCGTAAAAAGGAATACCAAAACCAATCTTTAAAAACAAAAGTATGGAACCTAACGGTTACCCAAATAAACTAATCACTGGGTTTCCACATAGGTGAAAATATGGATATGGAAGAAAAATCTAACCATCATGTTCTGATGGAGAGTGGTAGAGAACATGGCTATGGAAAAGCCAGTAATCACAAAGCCATAAATTTGTGACGATCTAAGGTACCATCTGATTCATCAGATATAAGATCACTAGGACAACATTTTTGGTTTTCAAGATCGTTTCCCTAAAGTTAAAGAATTTGAATTAGAATAAATACTTACTTTATGTTGGTACAACCTCATTGTTGTTCGTTCCTTTAACAATTTCAACTTCATCTCTTAAATAAATGAAGTTGAATGTGTTATTTGTGAAGTGTTAGCAGATCATGTGATAGAATGACGGGTCATTCCATCTGTCTCAAACAAAAGGTTAGCAAAAATTATATACATAAGTCGATCTATAGTGAGATTAATCATATATTGTTCCTAAAATGGACTTATACTTCATATATCATACGGCTTAATATTATAAAACTAGTTTCTACTAAACAGGGACTTCCTGTAGGCCAGTGGTAGGCGATAAAGGCCAGTCGCACTTCGGTTGTGGGTTTGATTCCTACGACCTTGTCCGACGCGATGGGATGTCGCCCGTCCTGCAGGTTGTCCCTTTTTCTAAAACTATATTACTATAACATCCCATCAATAATATCGAAAAAACTTCTATCCTTAAACAATACTAACTTATGTCCAACATAATCCATTCTAATCTTTAGGCTTATCCATAATACTGCAGTCCATTCTCATAACATAGTGAAAACGATTACCAGAGATTTAATACCATCGTTGATCCCCATATATCATAAGATATATCTTGTTGGACACATTCCAAACATTCAAAGGCCTTAATCATGTATTCTCTTGAATACCTTAGTGAAAACATGAATGCAGTTTAAAGTTAACACTTTCCACATACCAAAATCCTCAAAATTCTATATACTCAAACCATGATATCACTTAGTCCTTATATTAATCATGAGCTCATGAATACTATCAAACATATTAGATTCTCTTTATCCCTTCATTATGCGCATATCATCCACTTTCCAAAAAAAATATCTGAATAACCTTTCATTGTTACTCATACCATTTATCATAAACTTTCAAAACTTAAGGAAAGACAACAGTGTAACAATCCTTAGATGTCTTTTTATTCTATAGTACAACATTACACTTGATAATCATGTAATCATTCCACTACCTTCTTAAACCATTTACCGAGCTTCAATAATTCTTTCATCTCACATATCATTTGTAGTCTCTTCATCATCATCAACATAAATACATCCCATACGACCATACTGATTATCTTCATGAGACTTTCCCTTAGGGCATTGGTTTGCATAATGCCCGTACATTCCACATTTAAAACATTTAACCATTGTTGATGTCGTAGCAATACCATTATCCTCATCCATGGTGTTAACTGAACCTTTTCCTTTGCACTTACTTGCTTTGTGTCCTTCTTTTCCACACCCAAAGCATCTTCCAGTTCCTTTGAAACATTATCCTTGATGCCTCTTCCCACATGATTTACATAGGGGAAATTGAACTTTCTTTCCTCTATGATCATCATAAAACTCCATCTTTCTCTTATTAGCCGAGTCAGGAAACTTACCAAATTTTACTTTATTGATCATATTATGAGATTGCTGATTCGGCATAATAATGATGTTTGGACTTCCAAATCCCATTTCACTATGAAGAATATCATTCCATTGTCCATCATATCCTCCATTATCGTGAATCATCTTGTTTCCAGCCATTTTCTAAAACCCAAAAATGAATAGTGTGAGAGGCAAAAATCATGCTAGGGAAAACAACATAATAAAGGGGGAGTACCTTCAATATCTAACATCTTAGGTTTAATTCTATGATCGTTAGAGTAGTTCTAGTACTATAACCTATACGTATACTTAACCTTAGGGACATCCCTAGACAGACCGTAGAAATATCTCTAGGGATCTCACTAACGTTTTCACATCCTAGTTTCCAAAGGTTGACTAAACCTTTCCTCTGATACCAACTGTAGAGACCCGAAGCCTGACATACATGGACATTACATTACATTTGCGGAATACTTAGTACATAACAAAAACACACACACAAGGATCGTAATAGTTTAGTGTCTTTGGAAACTCGGAACGTAATCTTCTAATCGTGGTGAAAGATCTTCAATATCTCCCATAAAGATCTTCCCTTTTTTTACCTAAAACCTTTCTTTATATCCTGGGGAAAAGAAAACATAAAAGGCTGAGCTCAAATGCTCAGTAAGGGTAAACAAAAGAAAAATCAATCACATCGTATTCATAAGAACATAACATTTTGGAAATCTTAACCTGCAAAAGAGAGTATAATTTCATAACATGGGATAAATCATAGTAGTGAAATGAAATCCCAATAATCATAACATAAAACATTAATCTTTGTGGCATACACATATAATCATAGAGAATCATTTCTTGTTAGTCAAGACTCATTGCCAAGACTATCTTAGTGGACAAAGTCCCTTTCTGAATCGAGTAACCCTCGTTTCAGTCCTGTTTCACTGAACCGGTATAACCTACCGTTCCAGCCCTGTCTATCTAATGAGATATGAAATCGTTACCCAATGCATTGGAGGGAGATATAGGTCCCACCCATCTTATAATGAATCCTTTCTTATGTGTGCCACATAATCATAAACCATACATCATAGCGTAACCCATGTAATAAAAATGGGATTCTTGAAACATCATGACATCATAAAACAATTCATATAAGATAAAGGAATTCATAAACATAATTCCATCACAACATGATCAAATAAATTTAATAATAGGGATAAAAACAGAACCCTTTATTATCTTAGATGGAAAATAACACTTGAACTCCATTCTTGAGGAAAATATCCTTTCTTCTTCAAAAACATTTTTCCATTCATAACATGTCATACAACTTTAAAATAAATGATGTTGATTAAAAATAAACTTGAAAACTTGTAAAGGAAGCTTCTTGGAAATACAATTTTAAAAATACATTCTTTCCGTATAAGTTAAAAAAAACATTTTCGTACTTTTGTCGAAAAAGTCAAAAAAGTACCTCGTACAAAAAAAAACGACAAAAGATTCCTTTCATATTCTTTACTAAAAACTCACTGAAGGGTAAAATTGGATTTAAACTATTGTAAGTGGATGGAAACAATATTACATATTTAGGGAACATGGATGTGGATGATAAAATACACCCCAGTAATTACCAAAGTAAAAACAATCTCGGATAAAAGTGAGATTGTGATATTTCCCTTACCTTAGGTCCGATTTGCTTTGTACGTGTCCGAAGCTCCTGTATAATGGTTTAAATAATTTCATTGACTTATTACAGAATCATATTCATTGTTATGATATCATATATGGTTCACTTATGACATTATATTACCCGTTCTTTTGTAAATTCCATGTTAAAGAAGCGTTTTGGGTAAAATCGTTTCTTTTATCGTAGGTGTTTTGACTTGTTGTTCTTGACATTATTATTACTTATATCATGATTTACTTACTTCCAGAATATAAAATATGATTTATATATCATATATATTCAGTATATATATATATATATAATAGATAGATAAATGAAATGAAAAACACCGTTCATGGAGACGGTAGTCCGTACGTACGCATGAACGCTGTTTTCCTTTCCTTATTGTCTTGAATGGAAGTAGATGACATACATATATATACATAAATCCAGTAGCTTTATAATGTCATATATTTCATTATTATTTCTTATATATACTTTATAATCATTCTTTAATGGTTAACATGGAGAATGAATCTCATCGCGTCGTGGAGACGGTAGTCCGTACGTACGCACGAGTGATGATATCATTTACATAAATATTGAATTGAATTGGAGTGGATTATACAATATATCAGAATAAATATGATGTTGTAATAACTATTTATAGTTATTATTTACACCATTATACCCATCCATGTAAGGTGGTGGTGGAAGATAGATTACACCACGGCGTGGAGACGGTATTCCGTACGTACGCACGCGCGGTGATTTATTTTTCCGTAGGATGGATAGATGGTGAAATAGGGTTGTTTCATACATATAATAACATATCAGTATATGATTGATACTGATGTTATTACTTCATAATGAAACAACCTAAGAAGAAGAAGTGGAAGAAGAAATAAAGATGAAAGAATTGGTAACGGTAATTACCTCTTCTTTGAAGCGCCTTTTGGAGACCTCCTCTTAGGGAACTAAAATTGGTATTTGAGGAAGACCAGAACCTCTAGGATGTTTCTAGGGAAGTGAAGAAGAGATTTTGGCAGATGTTGGCCGAGCTTGAGTGCTCAAATTGGTGTGAGGAGGAGGGGGAGGAGGTGTCCTTTTATAAGGGAGGAGAGGGGCACCTTAGGAATATCTCAAAATATTATTTTATATTAAAGTAAAAATCGGTTTATAATGGTTCCAAAGGGTCTTATTTCGAAGCTAAAGTGGGGATGGGTCGAAATCCTATCAACCAATAGGATTTAGACAAGTTTAGGTTCTTATTTTAACCTTATCAATTAGATTTAACTCTAAGTTAAATAATTTAACTTTTACCGTGTCTTTTTGTTTTCTTTCACTATATGGTTAATACACTTACTATAACATGCCAAAAGAACCCCAAATTGTTTATTATTAATATATATATCCTTATCTAAGTCATTTGGCCGAACCTTAGATTTTTAGGAATAAAATAACAATTAATAATATAATATTTCATTTAAAAACTATTTTGTGTCAATTTTGACACTATTTGATATATGATTTTTGTGAAAGTCATAACAGATTTATATGTTCAAACCAAGTTGATTAAATCAACACTAATATATCATAGTAACCTAGAAAATTAGTTTAATTCATAAAAAGTCTCAAATTACATTCATTTGAGTATTTATAACATCAATTATGTTAATATTTCCTTAAAAGGGTAATTACTGCATCATTGTTGTGTCATAAATAAATTAATTCATTTAAAGTATATGAATTATAAATAAAATATCATTATATAGGAAATCTTTTTATCTTTCTAATTAATATTTATAGTCGAATTTATCTTATGTATAACCCCATATTAAAATTTTTTTATTGAATAAACTTTGATTTTAACTCTTTTAACTCTTCTTTGAATTAAATAATAATAAATGTCCTAATCTAATCCAATTGGGCCTAAATGATAATATTTTACACTTAAGGTTGTTTTTGGTCGAGATACACTTGTCCAATAGAATTAGGACATGTTTTAGGGTAATATTAATATCATTCTTACCCTTAATTACCCTATTTACTTTTAACCGTGGTAAATAAAAGTAAAGTTACTATTCACCAAAAATTATTTTTTTCTCATTGAACCACATTTTACTTACTGACATCAACCATGTCTCTCGGATTTTTGAAATTCCATTCACAGAAGCGGTAAAATTAAGTTTTATGAAAAATTCAGTTTTTTTAACTACCACTTAGTAGTTTCACTATTCATCAAAAATTGATGTTTTTCAGAATAATGCCAAAATTTCATCCTAAGCTATATTTCATATTCCGAACTCAAAAATGAAGTCTATTTTTCCAAATTCATAACATAGAAGTTCCATTAATTAATTTGATAATTAAATCCCGCTGTTAAAACAAATAGCGTGTTTTTAAGAAACAATATCTATCAAAAGATTGACACTAGTTTATAACTGGTTTAAATGTGAAATTACATCCAATGACCAACATTGTATTAAATTGTAAAAATATATTCTAAATACACTTTAAAACCACTCAAATTAATAATTTATCAATATTAATTATTTCGATTAAAAAAATTGTTTTTAATTAAAATTTAGTAATTTTCACTATTCATCAGAATATGAAAGTTATCCGAAATGTACCAAAATTTCACCTTAGGCTAAATTCGATATTCCGAATCCAAAAATGAAATCCATTTTGAAAAATAAAATTTACAAAATTTCAAAAAGTGGTTATTATTATTCATAACGGCTAGTTTTAATAACATTTTAATAGCATATCGCTGTTTAGTGAAACTCGTTATTGCGTACTACACACGCTATCGAGGAAGGTCGCGATTGCGTGTAATGCAAGGAAAGTCAAGGATGTGTGTTGTGCAAGATCCTTTTCGTGTAGCGTACAACACAAGACATTAGTGAAATAAAAAGAATATTTTTCATTAAATCTCGGGCTGTTACAATCGTACTTTCCAAATTAACTAAATTGTGCCTCTAATTAGAATTTTAGCGACATGGTATTTCTTATATTACTTTTATATAATTTTAATGATATAGAATATAATAAAATTACATATTTAGGATCCAAGGGACTAGTGTCTTATACAAACTTGGACCATACATAACTTTTACAACATAAATCAAAAACAATATCTAATTCATTATTCTGTATATATTTATTATATCTTAACTTATCCTTAGATAAAGTAGTCACATGAAGATATACATCAAAAGGGGTGATCTAAAATCCTAGTAATATGGCAGATAAAAACATGAAACAATGTTACATAGGGTGATCATAATCATAACATCATCATTATAATCATAATATGAAGCATGAGGTAATAACATGGAATGTGGAAATGCATAAAAATAAAATATCATGTCATAGTGTTCATCTACCAAACAAGGTTATGAAAAAAGATAAAATCATGTTCATAAATACATCACCTTACCAGTGAGGTTCTTCAAATTAATCAATTCATTGGATTTCTATATAATTATGGGCACACCTGTCACATCATAACATCTTCATTGCTCTATATAATTCTAGGAGTACCTATTACATCATAACATTTAAATTATCATGAATGTCACATAGAACATAAATCAATATTGAACATAAAACAACCCTTGAAAAGGAATGGTTTTCACATAAAAAATCATACATTCAATAATTTTTGGTTCCCAAATGAAATAGGGAATAATTTACTTTATACCAGGGCTATCAACCTTGAGTGAGAAGTAAAATGTGTACTTCCTAATAGAAGAATACTTTTGGAAAACATTTTGTCTCAAATAAACTCTAGTAAAAAAAATGTATATCCCAAAAATGGTAATATAATTATGAAGAAATTATTTTAAAGGAATTACCAATTCTAAAAATGGAGTGAAATGGGGAAAACCCAAAGAATGAATGTTGGCTTCAAGATTTATCCTTACCTTGTATCTAAACACATTCTTCACATTAATGTCCTGTAAATGATAATAGATTCATTGATTCACAATTATGAAATCTTTTTTACAGGAATATGAATCATTATGGTTTCATTAAATTAATTTTTGGGCTTTTGGTTCAGTTATAGAGTTTAATTTCGTCATTCAAGAGTCTTCATTTTCCATGTTTTCATGATTAGTTCATCTGTATTCATGAATTTATGTTTGTTTAAAAAGATGATAAATATCCATCATTGTAATAATATGTTATTAGTGATCATAAATAAACATAAATTATCTTATAATATTTTTATATACCATGAGGATGATTCATTAGATAAATTTTATTGATGATCATTTTAGGTTAATTTGACTTTTTTTATCACAATGAACATTTTTTATTTTATCATTTAATATCATGAATATAATTTTCTTTTATAATTAAAAATGTTTAAAAAATAAATATTAAAATCTATTTTCAACCATTTAATGGTTTTATTGATATCCTTGATGGAGTTCATTAAAATGGAAGTACATCACCCATGATGTTGGTAAATTGGCACATTATGAACTGTGATTCCATTAATAAAACACAAGAGAGGGAGGGAGGAGTTTAATTAAAAATATTCCATTAACATGATTGAATACCAGTATATAAAACATATTGTAGTTATCATTATATTTAAATACAATAAGTTGAGTATAAGAGAATAAAAGAAATAAAATTTGAAGGTAAATTGAATGAATGGAGATAGAGGAATTACCACTTGAATTATTCTATTGAGATACTCTTTAAAGAAACTACAATTGGACTTTGAATAAGACCAAGAGCTCCTAGATATGGGTGAAAAGTAAGGAATTGGTTTGGGAAAGATTTGTACATGTCTTGAAGATGGATAATTGTGGGGAAATGAGGTTGTGAGGGGTGATATTTATAGTAGAGGGGAGGGGTGTTTTCTCAGTATTTAATTAATTAGTTTATTAATTTTACTCAAGATAATAAATATTGATGACTATAGGACTAAATAAAATAAATATGGAATTTGAGAATGAAAAAATGGCCATTTACATCATCCACGACTCAAGAAAGATTTAGTAATTCGTTTATATTGTATATTTTGTAATTTATTGAGTTTCACTATTCACCAAAAATTCAATAAATTTAGAAAAATATCAAAAATTAACCCTAACCATTTTTCAAAATTTAAAATTTAAAATTGAAATCAATTTTATGAAAATAATTCTCTAAATGTGGGTAATTTAATTTTTAATTGAACCCATAATTTCTTGAAAAAATATCAAATTTTAAAATTAAAACAGATTTTATAACACTTTGAAAACATTATTTAGGTCTCTTAAATTTATCATATAATCATTAGAAATAAAAATAATATTTTTATGCATTTATTTTATGAGAATAAATTTTAATTTAATTTATTAAATTAGTAATTAAATATTCATGACTTATAAAAACAACCACACTATAATACAATTATATCATATTGTCACCTATAGGACGGGTAAATTTTTTTATCATATCATTGGTAAGGTTCCTATTCACTTGGATAATTTAATATTCACAAGGGTAATATTACTATTCTTAAGGGTAGCATCGCTATTCCTAAGGGTATGTTACTATTCAAAAAAAATTGCTTCTCCCAATCAGACTCCAAACATCTTACTAATCACAACCATGTATACTAGATTTTTGAATTTTAAATCATATAAGAAGAAAATTTATGTTTCACGGACTCATATAATTTAGTATCTCATTCCAAAATGATTTTCAATTAGTTTTCCTAATATGATTTTATGTTATTATACTATATAAAATTACTAACATAAGGGAGAAATTTACTTGATAAAAGTATAGGTAATTAAAATGAAGCTCATGTTAGAGGCTATTGAAATGTTCAAATTCATTAGAAAATATTGTGAGAAATAAATGGGGTTTCCATAATAAAAGATGAGATAAGATATTGGTACCAATGTTATAAAAAATTATATTAAAACATATCTACATAATAATGGTGTCAAATATTTTTATAGTACTCAAAGTACTCCACAATATTAAAAATATGATAAAGATAGAAAATATGTTTGGTCGAAATGGGAAGAGCTGTTTTAGTAGAATACAATCATTTAAAATTCTATTAGAGGTATGTTGTTCATATGGATCTAAATGTACAAAATAAATGAATTTTGAGACCAAAAAACCAAATAAATTCTTATGAAATGTCATATAAAAAAAACCTTCATTGAAATGATTCAATGTTTTAAGAGAACTATGTTTTCTTAAAATCAATAATTTGGATATTGGAAACATTGATGAGAAAGATAATGAATGAACATTTATGAGTTATTCATCAAATGGAAGTATTTACAAATGTATGACCAGTCATTTAAAAAATTTGGTGGAATCATATGATGTGAATGTAATTGAAAATCAAAAGTCCCTTATTAATGTTTTTTGGAAATGAGAAGGTTAATCTGGTGATTTCCTATAATAGTGAAACTAAGTCAAAACATTCTTTTCATGGTTCAGAAAATTCATGTGATATGGAATGTTCAGTTGGGAAAGAATAATGGAAATCTCATACTTTAGAAAAACATGTTGAGTATAAATACATTATTATAAATTATAATCCTCTAGTTCAGATAGGCATAATGTTGGGATTAGAAAATCAAACTTCACATATCACAAAAGTGAAATGGGTATCCTTTTCAGAACTGATTCAACATAAGGAATGGGTGGATTCAAGGAATGATTAGTTCGATCAGATTGACAAAATGGTACATGGAAAAATTTTCCCCTTAAAAAAATATAAATGTTATCAGAAAAAGTTTGGATTATAGAATAAATTTTAATGAAAATTGAGAAGATTCAATAAAAATATCTAGGATATTTTATAAAGCATATACATCAGTGAAAGGCATATATTTTGAAAAAAAATCATAAATTTATATATTAGAAACTATTATGAACATTCTTTGAGTGTCCATACATCATAATTACAATGTTTATTAGATGGATTCAATGTAAGGTTTTATAAATGGTGAGATTAAGGAAGTTGGTTGCATTAAATAGCCCTATGGTTTAAAATTTAATAGTGCTGAAAACAAGTTCTATAGATTGATGAATACCTTGATTGGATTGAAATAATCCACACATTACTGGTATTCTAAATATGAAATAATTTCAGAATGTTTATATTTTATAAATTAAAAGATAATAGATACTTATATATAAAATATGTTGACTTATTAACTCTAATTGTAATTGTTTAAATAGATGATATAATTTTTTGTGGGTATATAGAATATCTTTTTAATTCATTTTATGAAAAAATGAATAATTGTTTCGAAATTTATATGTTAGGAATATTAACATTCATCCTTAGATTACATGTAAATCATAAAGAGAAATATGTTTTCTTATCTCAAGAAATGTATTCTAGGGAATTTTTAATGATGCCTGGTAAGAAATAATCCAAATATGATTTTACTATTATATATATGAGAAAGAAGTTATGTAAAAATGTTTATAAAAAAATATTTATTTGGAAATATTTTCGGAATCGGATAGGAAGTATGTGTTACCTTACAACCTCAGGAACTAATATTGATTATGTAGTGACTTTGCATGCTAGGTATCATTGTAAAAAAATATTCACATATTTTGGAAAAAAAATATTTTCATATATATAAAGGGAAGAAAAATCTCATGGGTTATTATATAAAAGAAATAATGAGATAATGTTTCGTGGTTATACTGTTGTCAATTGGGCTGGAGATTTTAATGATAGAAAATCAAACTCAAGAGGAAAATGTTTCTTGGGTAAATTTCATGAGCCTTGGCATAGTATGAATCAACATTCAGAAACTTTGAGCACAATTGAATTTAAATATATTGCAGCTACTCGGACTTCTACTTAAATGTTATGGATGATAGTTTAGCTGGATGATTTAAAAGTAATGGTTTTTAACCCATTGAAGATACATTATGATAATTAGAGTGAATTTGATATTTCAAAAAACATATCTAACATTTAAGATAGAAACACATTCATATAAAGTTTGACTTTAAAAAATATAAGGTTGATACATAAGATATTATGTTTGAATACATCTCAAAAAAATATTAAATTTATTATATTTTTTAAATATCCGTTCAAAAATACGGATTTTTTTCAAATTGAGGTAAAAACATCATGTTCAACCTCCTATCATGACTTCTTAATCCAAATAAGTACCCCCAGGATACTTTGTATTACGTTAAAAAATGGGGAGAGAAATAGATAACTTTATACTTTCTCAAATTTTTTAATTATCTTTCTTAATTGGATCTAAATATGTGGTTATCAAAAAATATGGAATAGAAAAAAATTAATATATGAATAATATTGAGGGATTGTTTCTCTTATCATGGACAAGAGATATTTAATCTTTACATGGCCATAATATTTTCATACCCTCGAAGAATGGAATTCCATAAAAAATTTAATTTTTCTGGTTGTCTTATATAAGAAAACACTTTTTTAGAAACAATATATTTTGATAAAAGTCAAAAAAATTGAGTGGTTTATAAAAGTTGATTTGTGAAAAAATTTCTAAGAGTAGGAAAATACATTAATGAATATTGAAAAAAATCCAAAGGGGAAGATTGAATAACCTTTGTGAAAATTGTTTTAATAATTGTTTTATATTTTTTTAAAATTAACCATTTCCATTAATATTGTTAACATTATTTAGGAATCAGACAGAGCCATCGTAATGTGTTTTTTAGGAATGTTAAATGTTGTAAATTGTTCGAACCCAAACATAAAGGGGGATAAATGTTTTTTATGGACATAGATTTCTTGAAAAAAGTTTTTTAGTATCTATGAATAGAATTCATAATGATTCCGAGGAGGTTTGTAAAATAAAAAGATTCCATGACTTAGAATGTTACTAAATGTTATAAATTAAATCAGACTATGTTTTATTTATTAATAAGATATCAAAATCCATGAAAATGATCATGAATGATAAATTTGAATGAATGAACGAACAATAAATATTGCATCGAATCTAGAAGAAAAGAAAATGTGTCAATTGTATCTATAAGTACTAGACACAAAATTTATCAAAATAAAGAATTCCTGAAGATGATGAACATCGAAGAAGTTCTGATTTTCTATTTGGATTCATCGTTGAATACTTTCCATCATTATAGAAAAATAATCATAAGGAAATTTTCATCACAATTTTAATTCCATTATGATTATATGATAATGAAATCGAATAAATAGTTACCTGAGAAAGAAATAAATATCATAGAGATGTGAAAGAACTAAAAATTGGAATGAGCTAAGAAAGAAATATAAATCGCAATGAGATAAGAAGGAAAAAAATTAAAAATGACTTTAGAAGGAAACAAATTCGTAATGATATGATAAGGAAATAAATTTCTAATTTTCTAATCATCAAATAGATTCGTAATTAGCTTATTTAGATGAAAACTCAAAAATAAGATGCCAGATGTTTTATGATTTTTTAAAGAGGTCAAAACATGAAATTCAATTTTTAATAAATGTCTTAGAAGAAAGAGGTGCATTCATGGATTCAAAAATTATGATTAAATGTGATTTATCATTAGTGTTTTTGAAATTTAAATAAATAAGGAATGTTTTTTTGTATCCCACTCATGTTTTTCAAGGATGCAAACAAAAACATTCTCAAATAATTAGATCCATATAACTTTCACAACAGACGAAAAGGAAAAGAACTGAATCATTCACATGAGTGTTATTTTCAGACTGAGTTCTCTGAAAAATATTTGACTCCTGAAATTTTGGTGTGCTATATAGGATAATCATATTGAGTAAATTGTATTGAAGAATATATTATTGATAATTTGATCACAAATTGAGAAATTTATATTTTAAATGAATTCATTAGAATGAGTTTATCAGATACGACATATTTGTATTGAGTGAATCAGATGCAGAATCATCATATTGATGAAATAAGAACCATTATAATCAGACTAGGGATTCAAACTGAGAAATTGTGGAGCATTTTAAATAAAGTTCTCATTATTTTTTTTGGCTCAATTGTTTTATAAAAAAACGTTGTAAACTAGAGGGAGTAAGTATAATAATTCATATTAGAATATCTAAATTTTCTATCAGGAGTTGGAACAATTTTTATTCACTAATTATTAATAGTTAATTTCTATAGTCCCATATAATTTTATATAGAATGAATATAGATTCTCATTCTGAGACCGAACTCTATAAATCTTTTACTCCTTACAAGATTCCATAATTTTTTAGGGATAAGTATTTAATAATAGTTAATAACTAAGTAAATCACAAAGATGTTTTTGGGGTTACGTTTCTAAATAATTTGCGACTCATAATAATTGGACAAGTTATTAACCCCCCCCCCCCCACATGTTTTTTCCATCCTCTAGAATGTCAATTATAGAAATTAAATTATATTTGTTCACAATGTGTTAGTATGCTGTACAGATGAATGATGGTTTCATTTCGATTTTTATGGACGGGAAGATAGATATGGGTTATGATATCAACATAATACAATCACAATATATGTTATATAATGAATTTATTATATTATTAGGGATAAATAATATTTAAAGGAGTAGTAATAAGAAACCAAAAAAATATCCTGCTTAAGAAAAATACCTATTCTTTAGATAACCTTAGTAGGTTCACACCCAAATCCATTGTTAGAGGGTTTTATAATAAATAAATTCAAATTGTATTTTTAATTGGATGTGAGTAACAAATTTGGATAGGTATTTTCTGATCAAAATGGTCTTGGTTGTGTATACAATAGAGTACATGGGGTGGCATTTTTTAATGTAGGAGGAGTTACATTTTTTTGTAAATAATAAAATATATAACATAATGGGAAGTCACCCTAAATAAAAATTCCTCAAAAAGATAAAAATAAAATATTTCATGATATATAATTAGGATACACACCTCCACCACAAAAATTAAATATTTTCTTACCATGTTTAATCCATTACGACATGGTTACGTCTTTTACCAGATTAATTCTGTTACCACGGTAACTAGTTTTTAAAGTTTTCCTATTCATTATGAATTAATATTATGTTGAACTTATTATATAATTTATATTTTGAAAATTGAAAATATTTAATCCATTTTATCACAATTTATTCAAAAAAGTATACTAATTTAATTTAAAATAAATCATTCAGGTATAACAAGAATCAATTTTCTAAAAATAAATATTTTTAGTAAAAAATAATTAACCATTAAAACTACATATAGGAATATTCATCTTGTAAATGAAACATAATAATATCTATATATATAATCTATAAATTTCATTTATATAATTTCTAATTAGGGTTTATTTTAATTTACTAAAATGGATAAGCATAATCACTATAAAACAATTTCATGAAAAAGAGCTTTAATCCTAAAAATCAACTTATACCAATATCCAATACAAAGATGATTCAAATGAAATTAATTACATTAAATATAACTTAAGAATAAATATGTAACATTAAATTCAACATGTTTAATAATGAAACTTTTAAACTACATAATTTAATGAAAATAAATGATACTTTTACTAAATGCATATTTAATTACTATTCACTAACAAATCTATATTTTTCACCAATAACCAAAAACATTCCATTTAATAATTTTTTATATTTATTTAAAAAATTATGTTAATTTTATAGAATAAATTTTCTAAAGTTATATAAATTATTTGCATCATTTTCTCATAAATCCAGTAAAATTTATTTTTCAAGGAATCATATTTTTGATGAATAAATTTACTTGACTAAAAATTAATTGGTTATTTTTTTAATAATTTATATGCACATTAATATTTAGTATGATGTTTTTATATATATTTGATAAATTATTTAATCATATTAATACCAACTAGTTTAATGGTATGTTTATAAAGGTCGTATTTAAATAATAATTATATTATAGTAATACTATGTGATTTGTTACAGCTCATTGTTTAAAGTGACATAATAAATATGAGAAATAATATTATATTTTAGATAAATATATTATTAATTCATACAATGTTAAATTATCCCACATTTAAATAAATTATTCCCTCAAATTTTTATTTTTAAAATGATAACCAATTGGTTGAAATCTAGAAATTCATTTATTTCATTCTCACCATTATAAAAAGGGTTAACAAAATTTCATTTTGATAATAGATAAAGGGAAATGTGAACATAATCACATAAATAGGATTCCATGTATGATATAAGTAATGGTAATTGAAAATATTTACATCTATGAAATGTTTAAGTAATTTTTTGACTCAGAGTGATCATTGAAAAAAAATTAATGATCGATTGAAACAAAATGAACACATTACATAAATTGAGGAGGTGTTAAAAATTGCCATATATTCACTTTAAATTAAGGTAATATGATATTTTTTCAAGATCTTTTTCCTTGTTTTGAGAAATTTCTTTACCATATACGATAATAAAAATAATAATTATACTAACATGATAGCTAAAATTTCATCCTTCAATAAATTTCCATAACAATCCCAAATTTTCCCTAAATGATGATCATTCATGGTGAATTTATTCATTCCAAAATAACTACAATAAACTTCTAAAGGATTTTATAATAAAAAAATTTATAACAATATATTCCACCTATATTTACTAAAATTAAAATGGTTAGCACAAGGTAAGATAATTTACAAAGTTTATAAATCAGCATACAGTGAAATAGAACATTTAATTTCATAAGCCTCAATAATAATACCTAAAGAGTCACATATATCATTTGTTAATTATATAACCATAAAATTATTCAAAATATACTTCCTTATAGTGAAAACCAAAATATTTAACTAATTTTATCACATAATAATTTAATTTAACATTTAACATTTATTTCCAATCAATATCAATCATTATTAATGTCTCATACCAAAATGTATATCTAATATTTGACTATCATTTTTATAAATAACCAGAATAAAAAATATTTAGATGTTTTTTGAATCATATATATTTATATTTAATTGATATAAATACGTCTAAAACATAATTCTCAAATCCTTATATGTAAATACTTTCATGTCGATGATCGGTATATCATATATTCTTCTATGTTATATTGGATTAAACTTAGTTTATATTGTTTTGTTGGATAACTCTCATGTTTGGAACATTTATTAAATTAAATTCCATGGAAATTCATATCACTATTCATATTTTTTATCCGTAAAAAGCATCAAGCAATAAATTCAAAAAAATTCTATGTTATTATTCCGACATTCTTGATATATAGGCAGAAAAATCATCTTTTCGTATACAGTAATATTAATTGAAATATTAGGAGATGACATTCTTATCATCTTATATGTATTTAAAAACTAAAATTTGATTTAGTTATTAATCATAATTATAAATAACAATTTTTCCATAATCATAAGATACCCTATATTGGTTCCCATCTAGTCAGGAATCTCGATATGTTAATCATCAAATTTACCATCACATTTATTGTTGGAATGGTTCCTCCAATTTCGCACCATTTAATAAAAAAGGATGAAAATTATTTAATACACAAAAGGTAAAATTTTAAACACATATGTAATAACTAATCAATGACATATTTATATTGACGTATTAGTGTCCAGGATCTAATCTATGTTATCCATGGTAATGTTTTTTATTATGTGGTCTAACATAATAATATTTAAGTAATTATTAATTGTTTTTATTGAGTTTTGTAATCTCTAAAACAAATTCCATGTACATGCCAAACTGGCTATACGATGAGAACAGTTATCATGACCAAGGTGTCTATCGATTCATTTCTATCAAAATCATATTCATGTTATTACAGCTAGGTATGATTTTTCTAGATCCACATCCACTATTAGATTGTAGATTGGAATGTATGTACTAAAAAACTGCTGACTATATATGTTGCCATAGTTTTAGTGTATTTTCCTATTCGTAGTCTTTACATTTTCCCTAGGGTTCTCAATAAATTATTTTATTTATAATACTAAAAAATTACTAAACCTTTCTCTGGTAAAAAATACAGTGATCCATGACTTTTACATATATTAGTACACGATTTACAACATAAACATCCACTAGTAAAACAAAAATATTTTTAGGACCTTGTATATTTGGTAGACTAGGATCATAATATATCAAAGAGAGACAAAAATAGTTTCCCCCATAACTATCTTTTAAAACATTACAATCTCATAAAATTTTCATTTGATAACTTGCATAACACAAGGACATTATGTCAGAGATAAAAATTCTTGTATGGGAATAAACATGATAAGGTATCTTAATTTGTGATTCAAATTTATAAAATGATATCATAAATGATATGAGTAATCATAGAAAGTTATAATATAAAGGACTTGGTATCACAATATCATGGAATCCTATAAAATTTTGAAGAAAAATATTGTATGACATAAATATGAGTCAAGGATAGCTTCCATGAAAATATCACATGGTGTATGTACTCCAATAAGGGATTGGTTTTGTTCGAAAATCTAATACATTTTCCTCATGATTTTAAATCATCATCTACTATATTTTACTTATATCTTATTGAACCCATAATAATATATTCATTATTTATGTTCCCTAGGAAATATTAATCAATAATAGGGCATAACAAAAAAATTACCATTCGAATGAAATGAGTTTTATAATCTTGTCTCATATAATAATAAAAATATACTTCATAAATAAGGAACCTAATAAATGAAGTTGAGGCTTGTATTACAAAATAAATAGATGATATAATAACATATGTGTATATGTGAGAGACATAAAAAAATAATTGAGAATAAATACATATCATAAATGATTTTAATCATTGATAAAAATAACTTCAAATTCCAATATGGAATATTTCATGAGAACAAATACCATTATTCACACTAAAAATATGTTTTACAAATTAAAGTTTTCTATAAAATTAAGAAATATTTTTCATTGAAAATATGGATATAATATATTCTTTAGTTCAAATAGATTGCGTATAACACTAACATCAATTTTTTTCAGGTTAATTTATGATCAAAATATTTTTTAATTATTGACATGAGGGGTGATTTTATTTTATAAAATAAAAAAATTACATTACATATTCTAAAGAAAATAGTGATTAGGTGAACATTCTATCTCATTACAAAAATATATTAGAAAATATTCGAACCCCTACCTTATGTATTATTAGTTATGAAAAGTTTTTCGAATAAGTAAATTTTTATTATGTAATGCATAGTGGAATAAAGAAACACATAAAAACATGTTATAAAGAATATTATAAATAATGTAAGAATAACATAAAAATAGTTAACAATTATTTCCACACATTAACCATAATTATAAAGGAATTAAAAAACCATGACTTTTGGTATCCATTGTTCTCACCAATATATAAGATGCGACTTTCATAAAATAAGAAATATCTCTATAATAAGACCCAAAAACACTATATCTTTGGATCCCCATAATCCCATGATCAATAACATCATACACAACTCCATCCACTAATCCCTAGAATCCCATGATTAGCATGATCATATAGAAATTTGAATCACATAAATTATTAATGGTTTGAAAAATATTATCTCTTTGATTTATTAAGAAAATGTCTCCCAAAAATATTATAGTGAAGATATATTAAAGTAAAGAATGATGTTATAACTGTTCATAGAATCTTTTTATTGTATTGTATGCAAATACATATTCCTCCTTGAACATTACTTTTATTCATAGTAAATTCACCTATCAAAATATCTACAAATATTTGAGTTGGTTGAAACAACAGTAGAGAAATTCCCTATTTTATTGAATGAATTATAATCAGTATGTTTTTCTGATTCATGTATTCTTCTAATACATTATATTTTATCTAAATTACATCTAGTAAGAATATAAAACTTTCATCTAGTAAAACGATATTTCATTATTTCATTATTTTTAAAATATTCACATAAAAATAATCACTACCTCTCGTGGAAGAAATTTATATAATGGTATTAATATAACAACATTTTATGGAATTAATAATTATTTTACACATAGTATTTTTTTAAATCTTCTTTTGATGAAATATGTAATAATTCATCTGAGGTTTCAAAAAAAATGTACATCTGATTATGAAAAAAAATACCATCCAATATACAATATTTCTCTATCTAGAAAAACAGTTATTATATAACACTATTCTAAGAAAAATGGAATTATAAAAGTTAGTAATATATAACCACTAAATTAAATATAATAATTTATTTAAAATAAAAAAAGGAAATTGTATATTTATTTAATTTTAACTCCAAAAACTCCCCTATTTTAAAAATAATGAAAATATATTTTAAAAAATAAAATCGAAGAAAGCAAATCATAGTCCCACTATTTTATATAAAATCACTTTTACATATTTCATTGGTTTCTTTATTCCTTTATATTTAAGATTTTAGGAACATTACATACATACCATTAATGATTATTATTAAAAATTTCTATCTTATTCTATTAACAACATTAGAATTGTTCACTTAGAAAGATATATTACACTTTTTCCCATTTTGAGTTTCCCAAAGAATGATTGAAATTTTAGAAAGGTAATTTTTTAATAAATATTTGAATTATATATGAGGTATAATTTACCTTATATTACCCAAATTATTTATTCTTAGTTTTACAATTTTTTCCAAAATTACCAATTCTTTACATTATATAATTTCAAACTAATTAATCAAAAAAAATAAATTTTCTTAAATTCAAAATCTAAAATTTTAATATATATCATGTAAAAGGAATCATAAAATATATAAAGAAATCAATAAAAAATAAAACAATGTTATGTTTTTGGTTTCTAATGATTATTTACTGAATCGTTATATTTTATAATGACTCTAATTTTCTCAATTGTCTACATAAAAAATATGAATAAATCATTAATTAGATTTTAATTAATATTATATTTTATTAATTTTTATAATCTAATGACTTTAAAGAATTACCACAATAATAATTAGAAACTAATATCTTGCTATCTCTTACATTCCAAAACCATAAAGTCCACCACATGAGCATTGACCATGAGATAAAAATACTTGAAATCGTAGATACTGATTCAACGTTAATGTATATAATAGTGATATCTATAAGCATAATAATTTCCCAAAAATTAATTTTCTATAACCATTCTTATAGATGTTAAACATGGTCTTTGAAATAAAAAAATCCCAATAAACATACCTCATTGCAATGCACCAAAAAATATCTCTTACATGAAATAATTCTACAAATTGATGCCATAAGTTCTACCTTTAAATATAAATTTCACAAGGATATTACATTAATTTATACTAAATACCTCAAACATTTATTATAAGAGTAGAATCTCATATTTATTTTATTTGAGTATCCCACAATATTTTAAAATCAATTATAATAAAATTAATAATTCAATTAAACACTTTTACAAATACTTGTCACAATACTAATTTATTATATATTCATCAAAGGTATATATGACAAATCAATGTATATTATCTATGGTAACATTACCCATATCAATTATGATATATAACATCACAAAATTTTCCAAGAATAATACATCTCAAGACTTCATTTTCTTATCATGTTTACTATATTATTTAGAAATTTTTCCATTCATAACATAGTTATACCTAATGTTGATATCTTATAGGGAGATATTGATAAATAATACTTTAGGATATCAATATTTTAATTTATTAGAGATTATATTTCTATATTTATTTTTCATTATTAAATTCTTGAGTTATATTTTATAATATTTTTATCCCTATATATATTGTAATATTACACCTTTATAAAAAAATTGACTAAAAGTTTTAGCATGTTATTATGTATATGAAATTTCACTCAATACATGAGAATAATTAAAATAAAATTCATATTAATAATATATGTTTTTTCAGCTATTATAAACCTATATAGATCAATAGAGTTAACTGTTGGAATATAATGGAATAGAGTTATGTTTGTATCCAATTTTCTATAATGGATAACCAATATTATTGATTAAGTATGAAATAAATTTAGATGTTTTTTAGGAAGGTATTATTGGATTTTGTGAATAATTATAAAATCATGATATAGTATTTATCAAACTTTTATCATTACTATCAAGAGTTTAGAATAACTCTAATGGTCAATAAATAAAAAACCTATAAATTGATTATTAAAATAGTCTAATATATTTTTGAGGATTGATGTTAATTTTAATGGTCAAAAAGTGAAATATAATTATTCCAAAATGGGAATCTGTAGTGTGACTATATTTTGGATTTTTAAAACACTTTATATATTACATGAAACTGACATTAAATAATTTATATTGAATAATTTTTTTAGGTGAGTTGAAATTTTCATAGAAATGTGTTATATGAAATTATTTCATTACGAGAAGATTTATATTTTTTAGGAGTATATGAATATGAAATGAATTTAATATTTATATCATAGTTGATTTATCAGTTGGTTTTCCTAAATTTCATAAGTCTAATTTTTTTATATTTTTAAATTCATATAATATGGTTTCTAGTGGATTTATTATTCAAGGAAAAACAGACCATATAAAATTATTTATATAGTTATTTTTGGATAATTGATAATTTCATATATTTTGAGTATTTCTAACACTACGGGAAAAAGGGCTTTTTGCGACGTGTTATTTGCGACGAGAATAAATCCCGTCGCGAATAGTCCTATTAAAAACTTATTTGCAACGGGAGTATTTTCCCGTCGCAAAAAGGTTGGCGCGCATTGCACGCCAAAACGGGGGAAAATTATTTGCGACGGGTGGTTACCACCCGTCGCAAATAACCGGCGGTGGAAAAAAGTATTTGCGACGGGAATATACCCCCGTCGCAAATAACCGGCGGCGGTAGAAACTATTTGCGGCGGGAATATACCCCTGTCACAAATAGTATGTCGGCAGGTTATTATTTGCGACGGGTCCCATCGCAAATAACTATTTAACCATTGACCGTAATAAATGCGGGCTAAAGTATTTGCGACGGGAAACCCGTCGCAAATAATCTAACTTATAAATACACCCAGCCGTTTTTTTCCATTCACTCTCAACTTCTCTAATTTTAGAGTTCACAGTTTCTTCAGTTTAATTTTTTTTGCATATTTGATATTGAAGTCTTCAACAATTATCGGAGAGCAACCTCAGATAAATTTTGAAGGTGTTTATGTTATTTTTAATTTAATATTTATTTTTAATTTTTTATTAGTTTTAATTTTTTTTAATTAGTTGTAAATTAATTATGTTTAGATTGTTTTGTTATTTAATAAATTTAAATTATTAGTATTCATTGTTCATAGTTAATGGTAATTAGGAGTAATTAATAATAATTAGAAATAATTAATAATAAATAGGAATAATTAATAATAATTAGTCATAATTAGGAATAATTATAGTTATATATATATAGTTATATTTTGCCATATATTAATATAGATTTATATTAATATAAATATATTTGGTTATATGAATGAATATATATATATATATATATATATTTATTCATATATTAATATATATATTTATTCGTATATTAATATATATTTATTCGTATATTAATATATATTTATTCATATATTAATATATATTTATTCGTATATTAATATATATTTATTCTATTTGTATATATATATACATATAGATATATATATATATGTAGTTATAAGTTTTTATTCGTATATTTATTTGTATATTAATAAATATATTTTTATAAGCTTAGTTTTAAATAAATTTATAAAATATGTGTTTTTATGTGTATTTATAAATAAATAAATAAATACATATATACAATACACACACACACATACACACACACACACACATATATATATATATGTATAGTTATGAATGAATACATAGAAATGAGGGGGTGAAAATCCTCTGAGAATGTTAAAATGACGATAACTTTTAATCCGTACGTCCGTTTCAACTCCACAACCAGTCAAATCGAAGAACATGAAACGATCTTCGATATGATATGCGGTACAGGCCAAACGGACATCCGGATCGGAAGTTATAGCCATTTTAATGTTAAAAGGACCATAACATCTAATCCAGGAGTCCGTTTCAGCTCCACAATCAGTCAAATCGAAGAACATTAAAAGATCTTCGACATGATATATGGTAGAGGTTTATCGGACATCAGGATCAGAAGTTATAGCTGTTTGAACGGTGAAAAACCGGGGTGCCCCGACTAAAAACTCAGTTTTGGAGGCCTTCTGGGCCTTTTTGGGCCTCGAAAAAACCTTGGACGGGTTCCATTGATCCATAGGACTGTAGATCTTGTCGCAAGCTTCGATTTCATATGCTGTAGAGCTCAAATGGAGTCTCGGATCAAAAGTTATGGCCGTTTGAAGTTTGGGTTTCATTTTCCTCTTATTTTCCATCTTTCATTAATTTTTATATTTTTTTTATATTCAAAGAGTTATTAAATGACTATTAATTGATAAAAATTATGTAATTATTAATTAAAAATATTTTGTAAAATATTTTATAACCCACATTTACTGAACATCTTATACATTCATATTTCATTTTTATTCATCCATTCTAAAACATATTTTAAAAATAAATATTATATTTATATCAATATAAATAGGTTTATTGATTTATATATTAATAAATATTTTTTAATTTTTTTTAAATTTTTTATTATTATTTGCGACGGGCCCGTCGCAAATTGTTGTTTCGAAGGAACTATTTGCGACGGGAAAAGGCCCATCGCAAAAACTTATTTGCGACGGGCCCATCGCAAATAAGTTTTTTAAAAAACCACAAATCTATTTGCGACGGGTCCTTTTCCCGTCGCAAATAAGTGTTTTTGCGAAGGGCCCGTCACAAAAAAAATTTGTTGCGACGGCGTTTTCCGCAACGGGCGATTTGCGACGGGATCCCGTCGCAAATGACCCGTCGCAAATGCCTATATTTCCTGTAGTGTAAAAATAGAAAGATATGTTTTTTAATTAGATATTTAAGTCAACCATTTTTTATAGTTTTTATGACATATAATATGGTGAAACAATTATGAAATGAAATAATTATTTTTAAAGGATATTAAATTAAGGATTTAATGGATTAATAAGATATAAATTGTGATCAAGAAGAAATAGAATGATAGAACCCAATAAGGATGAAGAGAAGTACTATTCACATTTAATGTTTTTTTTATTTCATATGATAAGTCTAGAGAATAATCTAGTAATTTAATATTTGTAACTACTCATAGATAATTTAATAAATATTCATTCAACATCATATTTGGATTCTAATCACTGTTAATTTTCCAGTCATAATGAATTTTAATCAATTTCAAAAGGGAATTATAATAATGTCGATGTTGGATATTTAAAAAAAATTCTCATTAAATAAAATTTTGAAATGATCATAAAAATTTAATTCACTTAAAATTAATTTTGTGAATTATTAGTATATGAACACATCACAATTATATTCTCTTTAGAAATAGCCATTCTTTTGGAAGAATTGAGTAAAACCTCGTGTCCATTGATTTTATTTTCTTCATGTTGGATGATATAATTGGTATGTGGTAGTTGAATGATTCATGAGTCTATGATAAGTATAAAATAATACTCTTCCAGAAATATGGTTTCCAAAATATTGTTCTCCCCACACTTCTAGAGTGATTGTGACTATCGTGTCTTAAATAAGTGGTATGATTGAGAAAACACTATTGTTAGAAGAAATTCCATAATGATGATTTTCATTGAGAAACAAAGTCAATATAAATGGTGTTATAAAATTTTACAAGTTAACCTACAATATATGGATTACCAAGTAAAAGATTATATTTTATCCATTGGATTTCATGTATTATTTATTTCAATACATGCCATTCCCGAAAGTGATCCCAAAGATATTTTATTGAATGAATTGAATAATAAGCTATATAATACTCATAAAAAGGCTTCTTAAATATTATATAATGAAAACCAAATTACTATATACATTAATATTAATAGTTTAACAAATAAATATGTTAGATGGGATACATTTTCAAATAACTATGAATGGTATCACAACTCATGAAGGAAAAAACTTAATTTTTTTATACCATTTTTTATCATGTAAATCTGTTTTATGAAGACACTGATAGTTTCATCAACCAAATAATTGAGAATTTTGGATATATAAATTTAATTTTTGATGATTCAAAAATATATAAAAAATAAATAAGTTATTAAAAGGCCATTAAATTATAAAATGTAATGTTCTCGGCACCTGAATAATGGAATTGTGAAAAAATTAATTATGATAAAATATAAAAAAATAATCTCATAGAAGATGGTTTGAATTATAAAAGAATTATAATTCAATAATTGAATAAGGATACTTTCAATAAAATAGATAATAATAACACAATCCATGATAAAGGATAAAAATATGAGAGTAGTGATTTTCTGTAACTAATTTCTTGACAATTCAAATGAGTTAAATGTAGATTTGAAGGTAAATTACCATTGGTGAGATTGAATTCCAAAAACATTGGTCAACAATGAATCCACAAATAAGGGTTTTAAATCTAAAAATTAATATAGTATGAAGTTTAAACGTAAGTTTTCTTTATGGAAAATGGTGTAAAATAGTTATTTTTTCTTGAATAATGAGAAAATATATTGAAATACAATTTATAAAATTTCATTACTTCAATGGTGGAAAAGTTAGAAATTAATAACATATTGGATGAATTTCAACCAAAATAAGTATTGGATATTGATGATTTATTTAGGGGAAAACATGATTATCCATATATTAAAAATAATATGGATCTTAATGTTAGATGTCTATTTAAATAATCCATTCATTATTTTGATAAACTCATATGGAAATCACTCGGTTATGAAATATAATAAAAGAAAAATCTAATGGATAATGTAATTATAATTATTTAGTTTATTTAATGATTTAGATTTATAAAATTGATAATGTTATTAATTTCCTTAATAGTTTTATTGAATAATAGGTAAATTTGGTTTAATAAAAAAATAATGGATATCTTAAAAGAAAAATTTATAAGAATAGTATAAAATTGAAAAATATATTTGATAGATTCTTTTTTTCTATGTTGGGAAATTTTCACCTTGGAAGGATGACACTAATGACCCTGTATTTTTCATTTTAGGTGTTAAAGACTTTCCGTTCGACTAAGCCCCTAAACTATTTTTTTAAACTTCTTTATCATTGTTCGTTGATTGGTTACACTATTTCTTGTGGATTTCATTCCTATTCATTGAGTCTCGTAGTGGGATTCCATATATACCATTCATAGTATTCATACAATAATGATATATTATGTTTTTATTATATTCATTTGAATTTATATTATATAAATTATAACCTTAAATATCATTCATTCCTCGATTAATGATATTTGAGGTAATAAAATTTGGTTTCAATTACTAATCAAACCTTTCCTAGAAGATGCCTCCGTATTTATAAATTCATGAAATTATTGATTATAATTTCTTAAGAATAATTCCATGTTATATTAATTCCTAATGGATTACACCATAGGTAATGGATCTTAGGTTTTTTGGCTTTGTGATAATATGTAGAATATGAACTATAATATTTTCGGAAGAGGAAGAAAATTCAAGAAGATTATGAAAAATTTAAAACAATATTTTATGCTTCTAATTTCTAGTATATGTATTAGATTAAGATGAATATAGATAATAATATAAAATAATATATAGGTATATCCTAACTAGACCCAATTAAAAACCGTAAATAAGAACCATGATAGAATAAAACGTTCAATTTATATATTCCATCAACACCCCCCACACACACACACCGAGAGGAGTTTCCTTGACATGAGGTTTCTGATGTAGAGAAATAAATTTTGTGTGTTGAACTAATTTAGATATAATGTATACCTTTTATTAATAATATAAAATATTACTCACTATAACAATACTTTAGTGAATAGACTCAATAATAAAATGTATAATATTCTCCAACGACATAGTATGATCATAAAGAATAATATTATAAATTTGTAAAACCAAAATAAAACTAAAACTATTTAACAGAGTATTCCCTTTTGATTGATGAATATAGGTCTCCACCATAAAGTAATCAACAATGTGAGTTTAATAACCTAAACCGTGAAATCTCTATATGAATATTCAATATATGATTGAGAAAAAAATTCCATGATTATTGAAAACCAATGAAAAATATTAAACCCATAAAAAAATACACACATAGGTCTCTGGGTATTTGGAAAGGAGTCCCATTCTATATTTTATTATTATATTAATCATGTAATTTTAGAATATAAATATAAAATCCATGATGTATAATACCTCTCAATTTTTGGAAATTTCATTTTACAATTTACCAATAGTCAGTATTAATATTTCAATAAACTATAAATTTTTATTAAATAAAAATAAAATAAAAATGTGAGAGATAGTAAAATATTTAATATCTCAAAATATATTTTTTTACACCATAGGTTTTGAAAAAAAATTAAGAACTAGTAATTCATAATTGACCACCACTGACAATTGGTGTAACACATGGCTTATACTGATCCATTTTTATTTGATTAATTATATCAATAAGGTTGTTTACCTTTGAAAAAATCACCTCACTATTATGCATGGTAGATATCTCAATTCCCAAAAAATAAAACAAAAAAATTTCTTTTCATAGAAATATATAATATTTCTTTAGAATCAAACCCTACACTTCATGATAACCTTTTTAATTAATAAAAATCCTTCAATATATACCACTGATGAAAATTCCAGTGATCCATAATTATTATTGATGATAGAATTACCATTGTATATTTTTTTAAATACAAAATATGAAATATATATATATATATATATATATACTCAATCTAAGATAATATTTCTTGTTTCTGTCTAAATAGGCCATCATTAAACTTATAAAATATTTATATCTGAAATCAATCTAGGGTGTTGCTTCGTATAGGTAGAATCTGAGGGAAATCTATTGAGGCATGCACTATTGATGTCAACGTAGAGAATAGTACAAACATATTATAGTAAATAATTAAATAAAACCAAATTTACGAAATTACTAACAAAAAGATAAAAAAATATCAAAAAAATTGAAACATAGTTGATATTTAAAACCGTTAGAAACCAGTCCTTCCTTATATCTTTCAACAAACCCATCAACAATTTTTTTATTTGAAAACCAAGATAATTTAATTTATAATAATTATCTCATGTAAGGGTACTGTAAACATGTTATTATATTGAATATGATGTATATATTTTAATCCATCACTTATCACCATTTTTAATGAAGAATTGTGTATTCATTATTTTATTTTCTAATGGATGCTTCATAAAGTTTTAGTTTATAATTGAAAATGTTTATCTTGTAAACTTAGGGTTCTAGTTAATATTTATAGATGTGGAATATTTTAAAAGAAATAATTTATAGATGTATAAGTTACATTTCAATAAGGGGAAGAAAATTTTGAAATAGATTTCTGATTAGGAATACTATGATTATGTTATGAATTATATAAATCTAGCGATGTGTTTGATGGGGTAAAAGTAAGAATATGAAGGATATAAAAAATTAAAGGAAAAGATTTTCTTTTTTGTGTCACAAAACTTAGCAAAATAAAATGATCCACATTTTTATCATTATTATTTTTTTCTAGATGAAATATTATAAGTTATTAAAGGCCCTTATGGAAATGGATACCTATTTTCACAAAAAAGTACATTGTCTAGAAATATATATATATATATATATATATATATATATTAGAATCAAATAATTTACATCACTTATGATTTGTTTAATTATAAATATTCCTAATATATAAATAAATAATCAATGAAAAGAGGAGTCCATGTATATAATACAAATGGAAATAAATTTACTAGGTAAAATGATGTAGATAATTTTGAATCTAAAATATTAAGAGGCATAGAAGATGAATTCTTAATATTGAGAGACATCTTGAAATCATTCTGATGTTTTTTATTCAGAAAAATCAATTTATTCAAGAATATGCAAAGAATTCATATGATGAATAAAATGATATTCATAAAAAACATTACTAAAATTGTAAATTCACCTCCACTATAGCATTGAGATTATTTAATATTTACCTCTAATCTACTTTTTTATAATTAACTTACAATATTTTAAATAATTAGCTACATTTAATATATTAATAAATTAATTATATAGTTAAAATGATTAGAACCATCATCAAAGGGACCATAATTGTGAAAAACACTTATATAAATAAATGTCGGAGACCCTTAAAAATCAAAATGATCATGTTCCAAATCAATACAATAATCATAAATAAATCTATAAAAATGCATCTAACAGGATTTATTATCTAATAATTCATAGAAACAAAGGGAAATAAAAAAATATCCCTATATGTTCTCTATGTAAATGGACAGCTCACACATAAAAATAGTTTTTTATATATCGAAATATACCAAAACTATGAATATATTTTCCATTAAATTGATTTTGTTGAGTAAATATCCATCCAAGATATTTGAAAGATTTTATGTTATGTCAACATCTATTAACTTCATCAATCATATCTAAATGTACTCTTTACAATCACGGTATATTTACACAATTTAAATAATGATATAATCATATAGACATGATCTCCCAAAAATAATAACATTTGTGTATTCATTATATAGACCCACCAAAATAACTTTAATATAGCCTTTCAATGATATTGTATAGGTGATATAATTATGAGAATCTACAATATTCATTAATTAAAGAAGATAAGTGTTATCCTCATTAGTTCTTTTCTCTAAATTCTTTATCACAGTTTTAAATTTCATTGAATGATCATGGTTGTAGGAAAACAAATTATCAGGAATGATCCATAAATGATAATCTATATCACATCCCACCATTCTATTCAATATTCTATCTCCAATTATTCATAGAATATTAGATATAATTAATGTTTCTATGATTTTATATGAAAAATATTCTTGGATAACATACCCTTTCCATTTTTCCTTATTTGATGAGATAAATTTTGTGATTTATAAAAATTAAATGACTCATTAATGAAAAACAAACTATGGTGTCTAGAATATTTTCTATCAATATAATATAATTTCCATCATTGAGTTCAATAGAAACAGGGGCATGAAAGGAAACCATGTCTAAGTTAGGAGATGAAGACAATAATGATTCACCCACTATTTTCATTTTATCATCTCAACAAACATTTGTGTTTTCTTATATAGTTATTAAATAATTTTATGAATATGAAATATTATATCTTTCAACAACAATAAAATTGAAAATAAAGATAAAAACATAAAATGGTATAACATAATCTTATTTTTAGAATATATCTACATATTTTAGATCAGTTTACATAATAGTGTAAAATAATGTATTTATATAATAAATTATCTTAACGAAAAAAATATAAAGAAGGCATACGATCGAATTCAAGTACCTATGTACTTATTCAATAAGAATATAAACACATATATTTTTTGTGGAGATAATATGAGTTGATAAATTTTTACGTTATTGATCAGAATCATTAATTTCTATATATAACCCTCTAAGGTTCTTGATCTAACATAAATAATTCATAGAAATTGTATTATGGATACTTTTCTCTTATTATTTTAAAATTTTTAATTGTGTTACACCGATCTAATACCTTATTTCAAATACTATCCTTTTCTACATTATTTATTTTTTCAATAGGTATATTCATTTTCATGACAAGATTTTTATGCTATAGACTGTTTAGCCAAGACCTGCAGGGGAATTACTTTGGATGTATTGCACTACTATGCTTATTTGACTTACACAGGGCCAGGGGAATTTATTGAAGAATACTATAATGGGTATTAACCATGAGTGATTCCTCATAGAGTCTTTGATTACTTTATACTATAGGGGGAATTGAACATGTGAGCTTCCTCAGAGAGTATTTAAACCACTTTTGGTTAAAAGGGGAATTGATTTGTTGAGCTTCCTCAGAGAGTCATCGACCACCCTTGGCTATAAGGGGAATTGACTGTGTGACCTTCCTCATAGAGTCATTTATCCCTTTAAACTATAATGGGAATTGACTGTGAGTGCTTCCTTAGAGAGTCTTTGTATATTCATATGGATTAACTAGAGGATATAGGATTTGTGTACTTCCCAGAGTGTTACCTACTTGATTAGTTGTTTATTTGGTATGCGAAATTGAATGCTTGAAACTGTGAAATTGTTACTACTTCGTTACTTATTTCTTGCCATATTTATTCACTGATTATAAGGTAAAGATATTTGGGTGGTTTCCTACTAAGATATAGTCTCATGACCTGTTTAGTTCATAATTTTGGGCCAAAACAGATTATACTGATGCAATTATATATAATGGTACGCTCCCTTCTACTTCAGGTTCTTCATTGAATGTGGAGTTGGAGATCATGGGACCAAGCTATGGCTTGTGATGCTGAGGATTTGTTTACTTTATTTCATTCATATTTGGTTTTGTACTGTTGTATTCCATCATTGTGATTTGTTTTGATGCTTTTATTGACATATGTATCATGCATCATTCATATATATATATATATATATGCGTGTTCTCCAGTTTATTATTTTTTAGTCTTCCATTGTTTACTTTTGATTGGATTATTACAAATTACTCTATTACTAATGTTTTTCATCCATTGTGTTACTCTGCCAATGAGGGAATAGTTCCCCCACTATCACACCCAAAGCCCTCACTACAAGTCGACAACATCTGGCGTTCAAGGAAATCCCTTGAGGCCTTGTGACCAACCGTGTACGAGGAGCCTCTGGGTGGCTTTCGGAACCGGGACATTACAAATATGTAATATGAACTAATTAAAATAAATTGAGTAATGAAATTATTTACCACATGTTAACTCTTAAATAAAATTCAAATTGAAAAAATAATAAAAATTGAAACAAAAAATACCATGAATTATTAATGAAACGTGATATTTCATGTCAAATGAGTATAACATTACAATAATCCTTAATGAAGAGATATTAAGATGAATTCCCTTACCTTGTGCATCTTTTTTATTGAATGTTTTTAACCCCATGTATATTATTTTTAAAAGTATTATTAAAATATTAAATTACATTATTATTATTTAAAATATCATATATTATCATTAAATAAAATATTCCCACATATTTATTAATAATCAAACATTATTTTCTTGTTTTAAGTGTCAATTTATTTGTTTTCCCATTTTATCATTGTCATGAATATTTTAGTTCGTATGAGTATTATAATGTCCAATCAAATTCATATTAATATTATTGGGATAATTATAATATTATACATCATTTATATTATTAATGTCATTTTTGGAATATTATTTTGATAAATGAAGTATGTTGTTATCATGTAGATGGTAGGCAGTACGTACACATGATAAATATTTCCATATTACAATGATCATAATCGAATGGAGGTAAGTAATGTTTTATATTTCATGAATGATCATATCAATATAAATACTATATTTTTCATTAAATAAATATATATATATATATATAAATATATATTTATATATCATCCATGTGTTAAACTTATTAAATGAGAGTTAATTCTATTCACAGTGTCATGGTCCACATGTACATAAATGATGTTATCATTACGGTGTGAGTGAAAAGGTAAGAAATAAAATTATATTTTATTCATTAATGAGGATAAATATGTCATTAATATCCTAATTTTGAAATTTATATAACATGTATTCCTTAAAATATACTTATTCACTACCCTTTAAATCATTAGTTATAAATTAATCACATTTCTTTGTAAGGAGGTAGTCTGACGAACATAAGAGTGATATTATTACATCCCCTATAAAATTTTAATTAAAAAAAGGTAACTATTATATAATGAATCCAAATTTTTTGTTTGTTTTGAATTGAATAAATATATATATATTATTTCTATCATCATAACCAACTTTTATAGTAGGTAATGGAAAAATGAATGACACTGGTTCATGAGGCAGTAGTCTTCCGTACACATGAAAGATGAGTTCATAACACATTGGATGGAAGGGGAGACGGTTGTGGGTAAAAAACATTTAAAAAGTAAATCATCACGTATTTAAGATAACTAGGTGAATATATCAGCATGGTTTAATAATAATTGGAGGATATGGAGGATTAAATAAAACAAAATCACATAGTTAGGAATTTTTTCTCTTCTCAGACCACCAATTTAAGATTATACCCAAATTTTATCAACAATAGAATTATGACCCAAAAAATGTAAGATTAGGGTATGGATGTTGGGGTGTTATTTTGGAAGGTTTAATTCAATAAAAAAGTGTTTCATGGTGTGAAATATAGAGGATATTTTGTGTCCTTTTATATGTGTAGTAGATTTAAAACTTATAATTGTTTAAAATAAAATGTTTCCCTATGTTTTGTACATGAAAAAGGTGAAAATGGATTTATATTGAGTCTTAGATAGTATAAAGCCAATATATAACCCAAAAATATATTTTAATAATTTTTTAGGTAATCTAAAATATATTTTTTAGTTTAACCCCAGGACCAATCAATTTTCCCTTTACTGTACAAAATAATTTTTACTGTTTTTAATAATTATTATGGTAAAAAATAATTTTACACTATTAGATATTATATATTATTCTTATTCATAATATTAAATCCATTTATTTAAATTCACTTTGTATAATTGAAAAAATTAATTTTTAAAATAATCCCATAGAAGTTGAAAGAATGTTGGTTTTTAAAGAGAAAATATTCTTAAGATGATAAAGTTTTTATATCAAAATTCATTATTAAAATGATTATAAGGACCTAAATTTTATTAATAGATATGTAATTATACAAGTTTTAATATATAATGAATTTACAATATAATTTAACATTACAAGTAATTTTAATTAAAAGTAATTTTTTAATTGTTATTCATTACTTTTATTCTTCATCGAAAAATAACATATATAAGACAAATATGGAAAAATTCACCCCATGATAATCTTGATATTATAATTTAAAAAGTTGAGTTAATTTTATAAAACTAATATACTAAAATGAGAAAAAAAATAATTTTAATATATGTTTGAAGGGGATATTAAAAAGTCATTTTTAAAAATACACATTTCTAAAAAAATCATATTATTTTAAATGATTTTTCAATTTATAATCAATATATAAATATATTTTGGATAATTGATTTATTACTCTTCATATCTTACAATTTATTTATTAGGTTATAATAGTATTCTATATTATATTGGCCCCAAATTGCTTTTAAATAATCTATCAAATATATTAAAATTTAAAAATAGATTTTGTAGTTTGTTTAAGCTCTGTTTTTCATATCACATATGCTATAACAAACAATATTACACCTTTTAAAATCATGGATTGTAAAATAATACCCGTATTAAATAATTTTTTTCTCTCAATTTAAAGTTAATCTTGGTAATAGTGGGTTTGGAATTTTGAAATACCATTATTGAAAAACCTATATCATAAAAGGGATAATAAAAATTAATATTAATAAGAGAAATTTAGAAATAAAAATTTCATGTTGAATAAAAAAATAAATAGTCTTCTTTATAGTCTAAAATTAGTAGAAAGTGATGATATGGACATGGAAGAAAGAAAGAAATAATTTTAGTGGGTGATAATATAAGGCCCAAGTCTTTAACATTAATTAATCTTGTGATAAGTCAACAATTTGACATTAATTCACATCTATTATCTTGGAAAGTTTAGATCTTTATAGAGTAATGTCATAAATCATACATATAAATATATATTACAAGTATACAAATCTACCCAATATCCAAAAAACTCATTAAAAATAAACTTGGTTTTCGTTTCATGTTTTAATAACAAAACTTTTCATTTATCCCATCCATGACACTATTATAATTCATGTCCTATTAAAAAAATTAAAATCATGGGATGATTATAAAAATATCATTAATGGAAACACAAGAAGAAAAACATTTGCCTTGGTAAAACATGAAAACAAACATCAATAACTATAATCTCATTGCTTACCCTTTTTGTAACAAAAATATTACCATAAACCCATATAAAGCTATATATAAAATTTAAATGAATGTTGGGACATAAACATAAAAAAAATTGAATTACCAAAAGGTCGACTTCCACATATATCACTAAATTTAATAGCTATACAGCTAACATCTATACCCAATGCATTGGAGGTTATAACATAACCACATATCCTTGGTTTAACCTGGAACCACATGACTCTAGTTTATCACATAACCACAAATATTTGGTTTATCACGTTGTCACCACTTTTGGTCCAAGTACTATTTAATAGTCATAAGACAAAAAACAAGAGTAATGGAAAAGCAACATTTTCAAAATTCAACCACAAGAGACCATTTTAATATATAGAAATATTTAACTTCTTTCCATAACCATTTACAACATTTAACAAAGATAATTTTCAATCAAAGTGTCCCATACCATTTTGAAAATTCTGAAATAAATTATCATTTAATAACACTCATGTCCATATAAATAAATTCGTAAATTAATTTTTTAAAACATAAAAATTAAATAAAAGGATTTAAATAAATATTTAAAACATTTAAAATGATGTTTTAGTTAAAGAGTCCTTTACCACTTGGGAAAACTTTGAATAAAAATAACCAATGAATAATATTGTACAAAATTTTAAATAACATTATAATTTATTAAATCATTATATAAAGAGTTAAAAGGGTTTTATATATACATTATAGGATAATAATGGTGCATAACTTCCAGATTTTCCTCAATAAAAGGGGATTGAGAGGATATCCCTTACAATGATTGTATCATTAAATTAAGGCTAAATCAATGACATAATTATTAGAGAAAATTATAGATAAACCAAATATAGATGTAAATTCATTATAGAACAATCATAGGTTATTCATAGAGATTCTAGGAAAAAAATCCAATGACATGAATATTTAACTAAATGAATGGATATTCAGTTAAAATTTACCGTAAAAAGTTCATATAAATTAACTAAGAATTTAAAAATGGGGTGATTATGTGTAGAAATAGTTTATCCGCAAAAAGATAATTGTAAATTATAACAAAAATAAACCAATTGTGATTCCATACATAATCTTGGAATAATATAATCAATGAATTATGTGTAAACCCCAATGAGTGGAAATTGTGTATAGAAATTCCCTTATAAAGATAAGTTTGTTCATAAAATACATGGATAATGTTTATTCACTATAAATACACATAAATAATGTCAAATACATGATATGATTTCAAAAATAATTTCTCACATAATCATATCATGACATTATCGAGAAATATAAGATCTACCCAAAGAAGGGAAATTGGGTTAAGAAGTTCATTTGCCTCAAATCCGACTTGCCTCGTTCATTCTTTATAATCCTTTATGATAAATAATGAAAATTTATACGTTCATGGGATCCTTTTTCATGTTTATTAATCATTTTATATAACTTATTACCATGTTATTAAAATTATATAAATATTTAAATTTGTATCATTCATTTTGTCGATATTTGGTACTTGAGTCAAAAATGAAATTGTTTTCATGTAAATTTTCAATGTGCTAAAAATTCAATAATCTCAAAAATATTATTCAAGATTTAAACATAATATATATCCAGTATATATATATTTATAATAGTCATTAACATTTGGAGATAATAAATGAAATGCACCGCTCATGGAGATGTTATTTTGTACGTACACATGAACACTACATTCATTTCATTGTAATATTAAAATAATAATAATAAAATTATATAAAATTATATTATAACACCAATATTATAATAATTTAATTTATATCTCATGGGTTTAATAAATCTATGCTTTATATTTTCTCTGTATGGCATGAACGAGTCCTATCACATTGATTGGTCGGTAGTCCGCACTTCCTCTAATGAAATTATCATATTTACACATTATAGAAAGCATAATGGTTTTTTCTAAATAAAAATTAAAGAAGAAAATAGAAAATATAAATATATCATATATCGTATATAAATATAGTTCCATCATAATGTCCTCCATGTGATATTTTAGGAGAAAATTGAATAATTATAGTATCGAGAGGCTGTAGTTCACCTTTCACAAAAACTATATGTTCGTATCCATTAGATGGATGTATGTATAAGTGTAGTCAAAATAATTATCATAAAAACATAATAAATTATTGAGGATACTAGTATTGTAATGTAATTATAGAATAATAAGAGCCCAGTGAGTGATGAAGGAAATTAAAAGTAAAGATCTTGAGAAAAGATGTTACCTCTAAATTGGGTAACTTCTTAATGTTTGAGCCAAAAGGATATCTTCAATTTTTTTATTCCCATGGTAAATATTTTAGGTGGAATTGAAGAATTGTTTGATCCTATTTGAGTAGATTTGGGATGATCCAAGAGGTATGAGAGGTGTTATTGAGTGGGTAGGGGTGGTGGTCTTTGATAAGAGGGAGGAGGGGAACTTTAAGAATGTCTTGAAATATTATCTTACTATAAATTTATTTTCAAATTATAATAATTAAAAAGTGATATGTTATTTGGTTAATATGATAATGGTTCTAAATACTCTCAAACAATATCTTTTTGACATGTTTTTTCACAAAAGTAACCTTATCTTTTAGCTTTAACCCTACGTTAAAAACATTAACTCCTATAATGTCGTCTTCTATTTTCATAATATATGGTTACAAATATTATTATAAAATCCCAACCAAACCACAAGTGAATCATTAATGACATTAGTAACATTATATAAATCATTTTTCCAAATATTATATTTTGAAGAATATTATATCATTTAATAAATTGTATTGGTTTTAAAAACTACTTTATGCCAATTTTGACATTATTTAGTATTTGATTTTTTAATGTCATAACATCTCTATTGATTTTAAAAAAGGAATAAAATTAAATAAAATGTTTCTTTATTATCCAAACAAATCATGGTTGGAATCCAAATTTTCAAATTACATTTATTTTTTATTTAAAATATTATTTATATAAATCTTTCATTAAGAAGGTAATCAATGCATCATCATTATGTCATAAATATATTCATTTATATAATTTCCAGAAATAATAATTAAAATACCCTGATTTATGAAATATTATTTTATTTTTAAGAACCATTTATAGTTAAATATATCATTTATATAAACTAAAGTGAATGTTTTTTAGTTAAGATATACATGTTTGTGTTATACTTCCCTTTTCTTTAAATTTATAATTATAAAAGGTCACTATCACACCCTAGTGGATCTATGGAGTCCTAAAATTGACCCATGGATGACTATGGTCAAAGATATCTCATAACCTAGGATTAAAACATATTTTATGCTAGTTTTCATCTATTATAATACTAAATTTTTACCATTATTTACCTACTTTACCCTTTAACCATGGTAATGAAAAATAATTTCTAAAGTTACTATTCATAATGTCAAAAAATAAAATGTAATTTTTTCAAAAGATGGAAATTTTTATTCCAAATATATAATCCATTTTTATAAATTCAAAGAATTTAATTTTCAGAAATTAATTTAAAATTAATTTCTGTTGTCAAAACCAAAAAGCATGTTTTTAAAGAGTAAAAAACTATCAAAAGGTTGACATATGTTTATATCTAATTTAAAAGTGAAATTACATAAAATAACAAAAATTTAATTAAAATATAAAAACATAATCCAATTAAATTTTAAGACTAATTAAAATGAAAAGATAATTGTATAATTAAATTTAATGAAAATGATGTTCTGAATTAAAATGCAGTATTTTTTCAATGTTCATTTAAAATCGAATTTATTAGAAAATTACAAAAAAATTAACTAAATTAAATTTTTACGTCCAAATTAAATATAAAAATATTATTTTGTTATAAAAAACATATAAATGTGAATGAAAAATTAAATTAAAAAAGCGTTCTCCATCAAAAGGTGGTGAAAATGTATTTTCTTTTTGAAAATTTCTTCTTTTATCTGAAAAAATTAGATTTGTTCGTATATAATGCCAAGAAAGGATATAAGATAAATTTAAAACACATAATTTAATATATATAATATATTTTTCATTAAATAAAAATCTATAAAGAGTGATATGATTTTTTTTACTCAATCATTCTCCTTTACATTGTTTTTCATAAAAACACATCCAATATATTCAATTGGTTTTCATTACCATTTATAATTACTAGGAAATGAAAAGAATCAATATATAAACATGTGTATACCATATTTCTATAATGCAGTTGATATTATTCATTCCCACTATTCCAATAGCTGTGTTATAACTGAAACATTTAAATAATAATTTTTATTTGTTAATTTAATCTAGTTGTAGAGTAACATGTTCGCCATTGAACATATTGTTTCTTTTTAAAACTCGGGATATTACATCCTACCCCATTTAATAAAGTTCATCATTTCAATTAAAATTTGGGGTTCTTAACATGGGTATGAATTTTCAAAATACTTTTCATTTTATACCAAATAGGAAATTGGGTTAATAAGGCATCCACTTAAAAAGATAGAAAATGAAGTAAAAAGGTCACCCGAGATAACGCATACTAGGGTTCCATCTAAAATACATGGATATGGAAGAAAAAATAATTGTCAAACTATGAGGGAGAGTGATAGGAAACATGATAAAGAGAAAGAAAACAATCTGAAACCACAGACATGTGATGGGTCAAATGATAATTGATTTACAAATAGTTAATGTAAAAAAATGTTTTAAGGCCCTTTTCATTATGTGGGTGAATTTTTTATAAATTTGATTAAGAATAAAAGGAATCACAATTACATGTCTAGTATAGTTTCATTATTTAATATATATCTACCACAAACTCATATTTTTCCCAATGATGATTATTCAACATGAAGTGCTTACACCTGAAGCTCTAGAATCAACATCTAGAGAATCGCATTATCTAAAAAAGTTGAACAATACATTTCACATATCATTAGACATTAAAAAAACCAAAATTTTTAGTACAAGATTTTAAAACCTCCAAAAAAATAATCATTTATAAAAATAAATACCAATCTTAATCTCTTAAATTCAACAAACAATACCCAAAGTTCTACAAAGACCATTAAACATATAACTGTCAATAAAATTCATCAAAATAATCCAAAGTAGGATTGGAAAAAAAATTAAGAATAATTTGATCACATAGTCTTCCACATTAAATCATAACATTTATCTCTAAATAACATCAACTACTCTTAAAGTCTAATACTGAAAAGTTATTAACCTATTAACATATTCCCGAGAATAGGTTAATTATTTCCATAAATAACCCAACTCGTCGTATCTCCATAATAAAAAGATATATTTTTCCAATATAAAATTCCATTATTACTCCTCAAAATATACCCATTGTATTCTATTTTCCTTAATCATGTAGTGTTCCCAAAAGAGAAAACATCTTCCTAAATAAAATTCCTCACTTAATCACCTAATCATCTTATAATATTGAACATATCCATTTAATAAAACATTAGTTCAAAAAATTAACTTATTTATAATCCATAAAATCATTTAACTAAATATAATAAATCATACTTCAATTCCTACAGCCTTTCCGAACGTGACGGTTTTTCACCCATCCTGCGGGTTTTCCCTTTTATAAAACTCATAAATAACCCAATCATTTTTTAACCTCAGTTATTGTCTAATACCTCATATTTTCATCCTAAATCAAATTAACATTGTTGGGAAAAAATCTCTCAAGGTGTGTTATCTGAATGTTTCAGGAATTTTTCATGGAAACGTAATGATTACATTATATTATTGAATGGTGTCAAGAGCGGAAAAAAATAATAAAAAGATGAGAAATGTTGTTCCCAAGACATGGATCGTACACCATGTCTGGGAAGAGTATGTGGCCGCGTACAAGGACGTGGGAATGGTTTGTTGGACTGGTTCACGAAATAGAAAACACTTCGCAATGGAAGGTGATATAGTATGCAGATGTCATATCGATTAGAAGAGGTGATCCACCACATAGGAAGAAAGACAATATGCATCCCATGTATGGAAAATGGTTCGTTGCATGGCTCCAGTTCCCAGTGGCAAGAGGATCGGTATTCGGTAGAGGATTTACTAGATTGAATATTTTATATAACATGGATTATTGGATATTGTATACATTTTTTCATATAAAAGAAATTTTAATCCCACTAATTAGTTGAGAGAACAAATATCATTATATAACAAACTTTTTCATTGGGAATTCGGAAAAGATTGATGGAGGTTCGCAATGGAGAATTCAGTGAAAGTTGAAGTTATCAGCATGGATGAAATTTCTCTAAAGGGTTTTTTTGTAGAACTGTAACTCACAAAGGGTGCGGTATGTGGAGGAATAAGGAGAGATATTCAGGCAGTTTGTGAAGACATCCTACGAACTGAGAAAAGTTAACAGAAAAAGGGTGATTCACAGAAGATGTTCACTGAGTTGGTATATAGAGGTGATACATGATAGTGAAGGCAGAGGCAGTCATGAGATGAATGGAGGTTCGCAGAAGCAGAAGCAATATGCAGAGGATGTGATTCATGTACCATACCTGATACATTATACACATGATGAACATGGGGTTTTGAAATTTGAAAAAGGAAGATTATAAAAGCTTTGAATTTGTTCAAAAAAATATTTTCCAAATAACTAGTAGTATTCCAGAAGGTGGAATTATTCTACAGTGAAAAAGAAACTTCAACAAAGCATCTACCTAATTTTTAAGATGCCAGAATTCATGAAAATGAAGGGACCTACATGCCCATAAACTGTGTTTTATCTACAAGTCTATAAACAGTCTGTCAATTTTATTCCAAGTACAGTGAGAAAAAGAAGAGGAAGATGGTGACCCCTCCAACAGGAATTGAGCCATTGAATGTGGAATAGGTTGTGACCTTTGGAAATGCAGTGATCATACCTTAAAACTTATAAAGGACTTGTCCCTATCCAATGAAAATCTAGCCCAAACTTTTTTCTTGTTATTGGTAGTGATCCTTGGTAAATTTGGATCATCGGCACATCACCATTTTGTACTCTTGGAAATTGCCTGGTGAGGGTAATCCATGTAAAAATTGATCTACCATGTTCATGATCTCAAATCTATTCATATATTACTATGGGAGGAAGAGATAATTTAGTTTCTATTTAACAGGGAAACAAGATCTATAGAGGCAGAAGTTTTAATCAATCATACCCTAATTCACCCCCTCTTAGGGTATTCGACCATGTGGACCTAGCAAACATCAATATCCAAATTTATGAATTCTTATATATATTGAAATTTCTTCTCCTTAATATGTTAAAATAAAACTATTTACAAATAATTAACATCATTCCTTCATCATGGTGTCCACTATGTTTCATCATCATTGTGTTCACCTGGATATACGCTCCATGCATTGAAAAAATCATATAGAGATCTGTCAAAATAATTATCACCTTTATCGAAATACACTTGTAAAAAATAGGTCATATGGATCTTTATAGAATAATAGTTTCCGAAAATAATCAAGTATGACATATAATTTCAAAACATCTGATAAAACATGATCTTTAGGAAACAGTCGGACTGAGTTTTTATAGAACCTTTCAATAAATTCTCTGTTTATAATATTATAGGTATATGTTGAAAGAATATTGTTTAAATGAAAATATAAATAGGATTCACAAGGTTTACTTCCTTAGAAAATTTTCAAAACTCATAATATAATTCAAAATCAAATTATAAGTTGAAATATTTGAAAATTTCTTTATAATATTTACCTTTCTAGAAAATATGAGAATATTGAGAAAATAATATTTGATAAAATACAACCCATGAACCATGATGGGATCGATTATATTGGAGGCTATTTATATCTCAATAAACTTCTTGTAAGTGATTTTTATTCTACAGAAAACTTTCAAAATCATCCGAACATGAAATTATAATAGTTATTCAATGTTTTTCATGATTAAGAGATATGAATGTTGTTTTAGATCTTCCTCCCTCAATTTGAAGCCGAATTTCCATGATCTGAAAAAGTTATAAAATAAGGATTTAACTCAATAAATATCCATAAAAACTATCCAGCTGGTTATCCCTAATTATTAACCCCAAAATTTGCACAAATATGCCTCTGATACAAACAATAAGACTCGAGCCTTAAATATTACATAATCTTAAGATAGGTTAACAATTTGACTTTCATTCAATTAGAGTATCTTTTTATCTTTAGAGAATCATATAGTTAGGTCATAACTCATACATATCAACATAAATAAAACATGTAGACACATATACCCAATATACGGAAACAAAAACTCATTAAAAAGAAACATGGTATCATTTCATGTTTTAACTACATAAATTATCTGTGATACCATCATTGACCCTACTCTTCTTTATGTCCGATGAATTTTTTTTCAAAACATGAGATGAGCATAAAATGATTATTACGAGATACACAAGGTGGAAAAATGATAGTATTGGGATAACATGAAAACATACATCACTTAATATAAGTTCATTGGTTACACTTTTGTAATAAAAAGATTACAATAATCCCATATAATGAAACATATAACATATAAAGGTTAGATAGTATATAAACATACGTATACGGAATAACTATACAGTAAACTTAAACACATATCACTAAATGGAATTACTATATGGCCAACATCCATAGCCAGTGCATTGGAGGTTATAATATAACCACCCATCATTGGTTTATCATGGAACCACCCATCTTTGGTTTTCATGTAACAACCCGTATTTGATTTATCATTTAATAACATGTCTTTGAAAACGTACCATTTAATAATAATAACACATAAAACTAATCATAAAGGAGAAATAAATTTCCACACTATAAACACAATTGATCATTTTAAGATATAGAAATATACAACCCATTTCCAAAACAATTTATTACATTTAATAAAGAAAATTTTGAATCAAAGCATCTCATACCACTATCAGACTTTTGGAATAAATTATAATATAAAAAAATTTATTCCCACATAAATAAATTCTTAAAAATCATTTTCCAAACATGGACATGAAATATAAGGTTTTAAATAAATCATTAAAACATTTAAATCCATGTTTTACTTAAAACTACTAGACCAATTGAGAAACACATCAATAAAAATAATTAGGGAATAAAATTAGGCAGAACATTAAATATCATGAGAATATTCTAATACATGGTATAAAGAGTCAAAAGGGTTGTATATATACATTATTGGATAATAATGGTGCATAATAACATTTTATTCCTCAATGAATGGAGATTGAGACGAAATCCCTTACAAAGATTATATCATATGATTAAGGATAAATCAACGACATAAATATGATTCAAAAATATAGATACTCCAAATAAAAGTGGATATGTAGTGTTCAACGATCATAGGTCATTCAAATATATTTTTGAAAAAACAAAACCAATTACATGGTTATTTAACTCAATGAATGGATATTGTGTTATGATTTCTCATACAAAGTTCATATAAATAGTGTAAGAATTTAACAATGGGGTTATTATGTATTGAAACTATATATCCACACAATAGGAAGTGGAAACAACAACATAAATAAACAAACAATTATTCAACACATAATCTTGGCATAATATAGTCAACGATGTATGTGTAAACCCCAATGAGTGGAAATTCAGTTTAGCAATTCCATTACAATGATCATTTTGTTAATAAAATAGATGGATTATGTGTATTCCCATTAAATAAACATATATAAATAATAAATAAAATATAAGTTATCAAAAATAATTTCTCTCATAATCATATCATAACATAATCAAAAAGATTAATATTTACCCAATGAATAAAAACTGGGTTAAGAAGATCCCTTACCTCGAATAGGACTTGTCTCATTTGTTATTTATATTCTTCAACAATAAAATTTAGTTAATTTAAAATTTCTTGACAAAAATATTAATGTTTATTATTTTTATTATATACCTTATTAATATGTTATAAAAATTACATACCGATTTATTTTCATATCGGTCATTTTGTCGATATTCGGTACTTAAGTAGAAAATGAACTTGTTCTGAGGTAAATTGTCCATGTGGTCAAAATCCCATCATCTACATAATATTATTAATTATTTATATATGATATATAACCGGTATATATGTATGTAGAATAATTTTTAACAATTAGATATAAGAAATGAAATGAATCGTTCATGTAGATGTTAGGTCGTATGTATACCTGAACACTAATTTCATTTCTTTGTCATATTAAAAGAATAATTGTCAAATGATATAAAATTATATTATAATACCAGTATTGTGTTAATTTCATATATATCTTATAGGTTTAATAATACAATCCTTTATACGTTCCATGTGTGTAATGAAATAGTCATATAACTTTAGGGGGCGGTAGTATGTACTTCCTCAAATGAAATTATTGCATTTACACATTATGGAAAGTATAAAGGTATGTTTTAAATAAAACATATATAAGCATAGACTAAATATAAATATATTATATATCATATATAAATATTGTTCCATAGTATTGTCCACCATGAGAGGTGGTAGGAGAAAATTGAACAATTATCACTTCTTGAGGCAGTAGTTTGTTGTACACACAAATAGTATGTTCATATCCAATAGATGAAGGTGTGTGTAATTGTAGTTAAAACACTTCTCATAAAAAATTATTGTATTATTCAAACTGGTTTTTTATGTAATCAAAGAATAATAAGTGCATAGGGAGTGGTGAAATAAAATAATTGAAAGGAACTTGATAGAAGATGTTTCCTCTAAACTGGGTAACTTCTTTTCATTAGATCCAAAAAGATTTCATGAATTTCCTTATGCCCAATGTAAATATTCTTAGAGGAAAAGAGAGATTTTTAGAGCTTATTTGATTATAATTTGTACTATTCAAAGGGCTTCAGAGGTGTCAGTTTGTTAGTAGATGTGGTGGCCATTTATAAGAGGGAGGAGGGGCACTTTAGCAATGTCTTGAAATATTCTTTAATTATAAATTTATTTTCAAATAATAATTGTTACTATTTGAAATATTTAGGGTATTATATGGTAATGGTTATAAATCCTCTAAAATAATAGGTTTTTGAAATGTTTAGGTCACAAAATCAACCTTATCTTTTCGTTTTAACCTTTGGTTGAAAACATTAACTCTAGCAATGTCCTCTTGTATTTTTATAATATATGGTAACTATAGTTACTATAAAATTACAAGAGAATATCAAGTGGATAATTAATGAAAAATTTAGCATTATATAATTTATTTTTCCTATTATTATATTTTTTGGACTATTATATCATCAAAAAAATAGTATTTGTCTTAAAAACTCTTTTATGACAATTTTGAGACTATGAAGCAATTGATTTTTGTTAAAATAATAGCTACTTGGATATTTTGAACCAATGGAATGAAATAAAATATAATATACCATAAGATTCCACCAAATTTGTTTAGGTAATTAAAATTTTCAGCTTAAATTAATTTTAATATTTATAATATCATTTATTTGAATGTAGCATTAATAATGTAATCAATGCATCATCATTGTGTCACAAATAAATTTATTTAATTAATGTCTACAAATTATAAATAAAATACCATGATCTAGTGATTATTTTTAAATTTATAATTAATATTTATAGTTTAATATATCATTTATATAATCCAAATTAAAATTGTTTAAATTAAGATATACAATTTTATGTTATACTCCCCTTTTCATCAGAATAAAAATTATAAAAGGTCACTATCACACCAAAGAGAATCCATAGGGCCCTAAAATCGACTGAAGGATGCCTTCAATCATAAATATCTTATAAAATAGGACATGGAAACATTTTATTGTAGTTTTTTGTTATTATAATATTAATTTTTAGCATTATTTACTTGATTTACCCTTTAACCATGGTAAATAAAAATAATTACGGGTGTTACTATTCATTACGTAAAAAAATAAAAGTTACTTATTTACAAAATATGGACCTATTTAATACAAATATATATTATATTTTCCAAATTAAAAACACATAATTTTTAGAAATTAATTTTAAATTATTTTCTGTTAAAACCAAAAGGTAGGTTTGTCTGAAATAAAAACGATCTATAGATTTACATGTGTTCGTGTCCAATTTTAAATTAAAATTAATTACAATAACCGAAATTGGATTAAATGATAAAAATATCATTCAATTAAAGTTTAAAACCAATTAATATGACAATATAACTATATAAATAAATTTGATGAATAAGCAGTTTTGAATTAAAGTGCATTATTTTTCACTATTCATGAAAAATTACATTATCTGAAAATTTCCAACAATTTAGCTAAAGTAAATTTTGATTTCTTGATTCTATATGTGAATTTTATGTGGTCATATATAATATATAAAGGTAAAATAACTTGATTTCAAATGGGTTCACCGTCAAAGGCGGTAACACTATATTTTTTCTTTGAAAAATTCTTCTTTTATATGAAACAATTAAATTTGTTCTTATATCATATATAGAAAACATATAAAATGAATTTAAAATATTAAATTGAATATATATAATATACTTTTCATTAAATAAAAATTCAAAAAGGGTGATATGATTTATTATACACAATTATTCTCTTTTAAATAGGTTTTCATAAAAACAAATCCTTTATATTCAATTGTTCTTCATTTACATTTATTATAAATTTGGTAACCAAGAGATTCATTATTTAAACATGTGTAAATCATATTTTAATAATTCATTTGATACTATTCATTCTCTATATTTCAATGACTAGGTTATAATAGTAATATTTAAATAATAATATCTAGTTGTTCGTTTAAGCTCGATGTAGAGTATCATGTAAGCAATTGAACATAGTATTTCTTTCTTAAAACACAGGATGTTGTAGATAAGGGTCATATATCAGCATAAATTTAATGATAAATAGAATCACAATGACCACAAAAACAAAAAATATATATGATTTAATAGACCATCTAATTCATCGCACGTGAATGTAATAGGATAAGTTTTTTTCCAATATAATTTTCCTAATGTTTCAGAATTATTTTACTATCTATGAATATTGTGATTTAAACTAACTTGATACATTTCTATTTCATAACAAAAATTTTATCCTTTTTATATAACATGATAAATATCCAATTCATCTTTTACTTCATCATATAATTATGCAAATGTGAATTTTTTATACCAAAGGCACTAAAATTCACAAATAATGGACCTTAATATACAAAAAATAGTGAAATGTATTCCCATATAACTCTAAATAATTTACAAAAGAAATATGATTAGTGAATGTTATCCAATATTATACAGTAATCTATAAATCTCAATAGTAACCCCACTGGTTCCTCATTAATATTTATTTTTCAATTTTTTTAGATGATTTCAAATTAACAAGGTTATCTCATATTATAGTGGTAGGAATTAAAATATTATCATAGAATTATTGTGTGTTTAAGAAATGTATCCTTATCATGTATCAAAGGATGTCACCCGGCAAGCAGGTTTCTATATTTCAAAAAATATATTAATCTAGCTATTATAGTTTTATTAAAAAAATGCTGAGAACCATTGAAATAAAATTAATCATTAAATTTCTTTTTTACTATGGTTTTCAATAATAATTATTTTCCAACAAAAAGATAAATATTCTTATTTGAAATTATGTCAATGTCATTAACATCTATAATAGGCCCAAATGTTATCAATAATTAAGAGATATTTCTAAAACATGTAATAGAATTATTCCTCAAATAAAATTACATAAAAACATATAATAAACCAATAGATTATATTTCAATATGTGTCTCCAAATATATCCTTAATCAAGGTAGGCTAAAATAACATAAAACATAAAAATAGGGTTTAAGATAATGAGAATTTTATCAATCTTAAATTGATAAACCCATGGTGGAATATATAGATCCTAGGTTAATTAAAACATATCTATTTATTTGAGATTATGTAACACATTGATGTTTCATGATTCTTATAACCAAAACTCCATTTGAAAAAATAAATTTACAATTTAATTATTGAATTCCAACACATAAATAGTTCATCTATTTTATTTTTATAAAGGTCCCTCTGATGTCTATGGTTTAACTTTTAAAAAATGGAATTGAATTATATAATTCCTAGTTTCCCTTTATTTAATAAAAAAATCTATAAATGGATCCCTATTATGAAATTTATTCCATTACATCGTACTTTTTATATTTCCTTAGCAATTAACTACTTTATTCCAATCATTTCCACAGATAATTTTTTTCAATTCTTTTCAGAAACATTTTCTTCAATCTAAGTCACCTTTGGTTAGTCCTAAGTCAATAATTTTCGACATATATTAAAACTTTTCAAAAACTTTTGAATTAAAATTGTGAATAATCCTAATCTTATCCCGTGGAGGTGTCATAGTATTTTTTCATTAGAGCCCATTTTCATAAACCTTGTAATAATTCGGTTAGGCATAATCTACACATTTGGGATTTATTTTCCCATTGTAAATCTCTTCCAAAATAACATCCACTTTTTTGTATGCTGATAAGGCTATATTTCAAAGAATAACCCCAAAATATATACCTTGAAAAATTATTATGATGTTATTTTATAGTTATCATCAATGTATATCATAGGATTATGATCCCTAATATATGTGTTATCAAAAATAGATCCCAAGGAATATTTGAATATTCCTCTGATAGTAACATTACATACCTCTACCAAAAAATCAATATTCAGTTTATAATTCCTGACATTACAAAAAGGTACAAGGAATCCAATCATGATTGACTTAATAGTTTAGTAGTCTTGGTAAACTATATATATACATGAGTCCGAAAATTCATTTGAAAACACATATTACAATATTTTTAAAAATAAATATTATTCCCACTATAATATACTTTCTCGTCAGTCATATAAAACTTCAAAGAAGCCAAGGGGAAGGGGAAAAAATAAGAATGTGCTTTAATTTTCTATATCGGTTATGTAAAATGGGTGATATCAAGAGGCAACAATGAATAATAATATGAAAAGTTGAATAGATGAACAAAAATGTCATTTAATCAATAACATTGATATCCTCATTAGATAAGATATAATAAATACAACAAGGTAAATAACTGAAACTATATTCTATTTAATCAATAAAATGAGTATAAAATTCACCAAGAGATAATATAATTTTGAAACTCCTAGGTATAATAAGATAATTCATAATCAATATGAAAAGGTAATTAAGTGAAAACACATTTTATTTTATCAATATGATGATAATGAAATTGATCCATATATAATATCATTTTGAAAATCATAAAGATAAAAATTAAAAAATTAATAAAGAAAATGATTATTTATTGGATGTTATGGTCTAATAAGTCAATAAAAATTTTAATATAAAGATTTATCATCAATATTGTTTAAAATTGATGTGTAGGGACCCATTTTACTTTATTCATCAAACTGATTCATCTCATCAAATCTATCGATGTATCTTGGGTATATATATTACTGAACCACATCCATTATTTCATTTTAAATGATGTCTTTATATATTGGAAAATTTATTTACTTAATGAACAATGTTCCATGTCATAAAATATCTATATTGAGTATATAATATAGATTAATCAATGTTTACCTAGATAAAAATAAAACCTTCAATTTAGAACAACATATGTATAAGTGATACATGGTTTAAGAAATAAATATATCCATGATAAATAATAAGTATATTTTATAGAAATTTAATGTCCATTAAAAATTGAATAATTCAAGGAAATGTTAAAGACAATAAAATGAATCGAAGAAGTGAATTTCAAAACATAAATTGGTAAAAATGATCAAAAAACAATACAGTGGAAGGATAACGATGGTATGAGTATAAAATATACACATTTGAATAAGAATAAAGGGTTTCTTCCATTGAAGAATAAAGTAAGAAAAATTTATTTAATAACATTCTAAAGGAAAAAATAATTTTTATTTGGAAAATAACTTTTTAAAACTAAAATTTTTAAAAATATTTTGGAAATAATTTTCATTGAATATAATATTTAAAACATAGAAAAAAATCTTAAAAAATTGAGTGGTCATGATGCCTAAAAATTATGATCATGTTGTACACATTAAATCAATGATTCCTTTACATTATTGGAAAAATCCAAATGAACATTATTTTAATAAATAAATGAATATTTATTTTTAAAAAATTAATAAAAAAACTTGTAAAAATTATTTAAAATTTCATTTGAAAATTTGTCAAAACCTTTTTTAAAACACTTTTAGGAAGTTGTGTTTTTTTGTATAAAGAATATCTTCAATAGAAGAGGAAAATAAAAGCCATATTTTAAAAAAGAAATTTTTTAAAAAAATTAAATAAAAAAAATATGAAAATGGTACTATTTTTAGAAATTATAATTAATTACACTATGAGAGGAATACAAAATTTTTTAATTAATAAATTTTCAAATAATTTCCTTCAATAGATATTGAGGAATATTCAATCTCGATTAGAATGAGATTGTGAGAAACTCGTACGTTGATCATAATGTTGAAGTGGGAATTAATAAATTAATTTCTAATGTTTATAAACTTAAAATACATATAATAAACTAGAGATAAAATTCAATATAATAAAAACTATTTCTATATATTATTTTAGAATATTAATGATAAAGAAAAAGTAGTATATCACAATTTAAATAAATTGAGATGTAAAATTATTTTCCTCTTAGTAACTCTTCAATAAAATCCCGTTGGATAAAATAATAAAATTGAAAAATTATCATAAATTATTAATAAATCATTATATACCATGTAAAAGTGGTATTATATAAACCATAAAATATAAATTTGGATCATTACCGTGTAATATTCCTCTATAAAGGGAAATTGAGATGAATTCACATTCCCCACGCCTATTTTGGGTTGATCATTATTTAACCACCTATATAGTGATTTTAAACATGTTACTAACAATTAAGATAAACATATTTATATATATAATATCATATATTGTCTTTTAATAATATATTATAACTCTTTCATTAATAATATTTCATTGTTTTCATTGTTTTATATTTAAATTTTCTTGTTTTTTCACTCGTTATTTTTCATGATTGATCAATTTATCTTTTATATTATAAATTTACATTATATGAATAATAATAATAATTAAATATTTATAATATTTATACATCAATTGATTTTTTTTTACCAATCATGAAATATGTATTTGAGAAATTATGTATTTGAGAAATTATGTACATTGTGATCAAAGAGACGGAAGGTCGTACGTACGTATGGGTAATGTTTTTACATTTTCCAAAAACAATAATATAAAAAAGGTAAGTATTATTTTTTCATAAAATTATTATAATAATATCCAAAATACCCTATCTTCATTTTATATAGAGTTACATATATGTCCATGTGGTCTGGTGATGAAAAGAGAGTCACATCACATCATGAAAACGGTAGTCCACACATACACATATGTTTTTAAATCATTATGTGAGTGAAATGTAGGAAATAAATTAATAAATTATTTTTTCATAATGATAAATATGTTACTAATATCATGATTTATTTATTTATTAAACATATATTCATTAAAATTTTCATTATCACCTTCCATGTAAAGCGGTAGTCATAAAATGAATCACATCGCTTCATGATACAATGGTCTACCATAAACACGAGCGATGTTATCATCTAAAATATAGAAGGGAAAGTAAAAAAGGTAAATTTTATATAATTAATACATAAGTAATTTTTTTATAACTATAAAATATAAATCCTAGTTCCATCACCATAAAAAACTGTGAGAGGTGGTTATGGAAAAAACAATAATGTTTGTTCCTGAGATAGAAGTCTATTATATAGACGAATATAGATTTCATTTCCAATTTGATGGAAGTAGGATAGGTTTAGGTCATGAAAATATAATAAATAAACAATTATATTTAATATATTTATTTTATTATATAATCATGGTTAAAAAACAATTGATGGGTTTTGTGGAAAAATAAAATAAAAATGCATAGATATAAATTTTACAACTTATCATACCACCTCATTAGTATTATACCTTATGTATTCATATAATGGATATATGAACAAAAAAAGTATTCTTGGATGCTTTTATTTAATTTTTAATGATATTTTGGTTGTTTTTTAATGAAATAAATTGGATTTAAGGTTTTAATAAGATAATAGTGGGGGTTATCTTATATAGGTGAGATGAGGGGGAAACATTTAATTGTTGAAAATAGAAATGTGTACCCATTTTTTTCATAGAAATAAATAGTTCAAAAAGTATCTTTATTGAGACTTACACATGGAAAGGTCAATATATGTCTATAAAATAAATTTAAGATAATATTTTGGGTAATTTTAACCATTATATTTTTAGTTTAACACCTCAGAAAATCCATTTTTACATAAACGACAGTAAATAATTTTTTCTTCTTTTTCTATTAATTTTGGTAACAACAGAAGTTTTCATTATTAAATAATATAACATATTTTGATTTAAAATATTTAATCCAACTTTTCCCAATTCCATTCAAATATATGTATAATTTTAATTTTATATTGACCCCACATGTGTGTTGAGAAAGACAACATTTTCAAGAAAATGTCCAAAAATTTACATAATTTTTATATCAAAATTAAATATAAAAATGGCTAAAATATAATCAATTGAATTAATAATATATAATATAACTAATGTTAATTTAAAACGAATTAAAAATATAATATAAATTTATAATTAATTTAAACAAAAATTTAGTTTTAAATTAATATTCAGTATTTTTCACTCATCGTCAAAAAATAAAATCATCTTGAAAAATCACTAAAATTAAGCCTAAAGTAAAACATAAATTATTATTTTAAAATTTATGTTACTTTTTCCAAATAAATTTTCTAATATTGGGGAAATAATTGAAATTATATACATAAAGGTCGACTAAAACATTTTTGAGAAAAATATTGTTTTCTAGAAAATATTTGTTTCATAAAATGATTCTATTTTATTTATAAAAAATAGATTAAAAATAATAATAATGTAGTTAGTAATATTCATACCACCCCCTTGCCCAAAATTTAATTCTTATGTAATAATGTTATACTATATTATAGTTATTTCAACTCAGGTTTCATGTCATTCAATCTATCAATGAGATTAAATTTAATCAAGTAATTTTTTTGGGTTTTTAAGCTCATTATTCCAAGTCAGAGACTCTATAAAAAATATATTATTATTTTAATATCTCATGGTGTTAAATATGAAGTATATTATTCTTCTCAAATACAATATATTGTTTAATATGTGTAGTAAGTTTCCTCTAAATCCTATTCAACAACTTTGAAATGTTTTATGAATAATAATCCATACATTTTCTATATAAAATTAACTTCATTTTAGTGATGTTTGGACACTAAAATATATATTTAAGTGAATAATTTGATTTATTTAGGTATAATCCAATGATATTTTTATATTTTTATGTCTTTTTTTGTTCATTTTATAAAAATTATGAGTCCATTTATATTATTTTAATACTATTTTGAATGTATTTTGAAGTATATAGAGTAAAAGAAAATTATGAGGAAATTTTCTATCCTTTTTTCAATTTTTATTGATTCCTAATGTCTCTTTATTATTATAATGATTCATATTATAATATAAAAATATTAGTGGGAGGAACCATTAGTCTTTTGGAATTTTAGGTCTTTAAAAATTGTTTACAAGATTCTGGTGCTTTAGATAGTTTATGTAATCATAATAATATATTATTTAAGAAAAATGAAATAAAATTATTTTAGAAATCACTTTCTCCTAGTGATCATGGTCGATCATTATTTGTAAGAGGTTTTAAGAAATAATAGAAAAGCATCATTTAATGGGAGGTAATTAATTTTCTAATAAATTAATGGCGTATATTTTTCTTTTTATTAAGGATAATTTACTGTAATATTTTAAGCATCCTCACATTGTCACTCTTGGATATATAGAACTAGTTCTGGACCCCTTTATGTTATTATCATTTCAATTTATAGGTCACCCATATGTTGGGACTGAAAATTTTAATATTTGGTGTTAGGAGGAGGCTACTGGCTAGCCCGCATGGCAAACTAGCTAGATAGTGTAGGATTGAAAAAAGCATAAAAAATATCTGGTGCCAAAGACTCATCGATCGATTAATCTACCTACATGATCTTTTTTTATTTCAACCAGCTCTCTAGTTGCATTATTTGGGTGAATATTAGTAACTTCACAATTGTAAATTCGGCCTAAAATGTTTTGATTATCCCCCTTAATCTTACTCTTCAACAATAATTCGAATTATATCAATTATGAAGACTAATGGGTGATGTTTTTTATCTTTTCCCATATCTTTTATTAAATAATTTTTCGTACTGAAGGCCTAAATTACTATTATTCATCATCCAGTAAGAGAAATCCTAATTTTCATTATCCTCTCTTTATCAATTATTTGGATATCCCTTTACACTAATTCATAAAATCTATCGTATATAGAATGAATTTACATTGTTTTCATAATATATAGTATCTTTACAATCCAATTTTCTAATTCCCATCACTGATCATGAAGATGAAACATTTTTTCACCATTTATGTGGTTTGTGTCTCTATACTAAAGTCTAAGCACTGGAATGAATTATTATCATTGATATTTTCTATTGGTTTTGAATATGAAATTGATTTTTTATTATTGTATTTTTTTATCCTTTTAATCCAGGGTGAATATCACTATGGTGGTCTTTACTTGTTTCCCCAAATAACCACTTTCCATAGGTGGGTGGCCTCAAACACCATGGATGGTGATGTTGAATCTTTAATCGAAACCCGATGATGGGACACCATTTCATGAAACCATGGATTCCTCCTTTGAGTACGTTTACTAATTAGAGTCTCCCACGTAGATTTGAGTCATGTTCATGAATCTCATTCTTGGATCTATATCTATGTTGAAACCAATTAGTCATGTTACTTTTATCTAACCAGGAAGAAACCATTAATCAGAGTAGATGATGACATCACACATGTCTTGGAATCTTTGTTTACTAGGTGTATTGGGAACCTGATGATTATTCTTTTAGGTGATCTTCTCTTGAAGGAATATTCGGAATCTAACACAAGGAATCACATATCGATAATGAGGTTTCAATTGTTAATAGAGTATATATTTCAAGGATTTCATGTCAGGCATACCATGTTTTTCATGAGGAATGTTTTTTGGTCACAGTATTATCATCTTGAGTAGACAGAGTTGATTGATCATAATAACCCATGGAGGAGGATAATGGAGGTGAGTCTCAATGATGGAATATGTCACTCCTTGAGGACTACTAATGGATGGATCAGAACAAACCATGGAGGCAGATCTGGGAGGGAGTCCAAAAAGGGAAAGAGGTCGCACTATAAAGGTAGATAGAAAAAAAATTCCACATCGTATCAGATCTACGTATTGTGTCCCATAAACTGAAGATGTCACATAGAGAATATTGATCTGCACCCCTCTAAGGTGTATTAGAGAGGTGACCCCCAAAGAGATTGACACCAATTCTAACCATTGTTTGGGATTGAATCTCAAAGAGGCTTCCAAAGTACCCTTCTTAGATGATAAGGGTCAAAATCCAAGTTGTCTAATGACATATTTTAAGATCGTTTGACAAGACCTTCCCCTGTAGTGTAACATCATTCAACAAGGACACTAAAATAATAATAGGAAAATAAATGATGGATGGTATGTGGCATAATCATGGAATCCTCCCTTGTAAGAGGATTTATCTTGGTGGGGGCTTCTGTGGGGATAGATCATTGAGTTTCTTGGGGGGCTCTTAAGGATGTGATTATACGGATGGAGAATAAATGTTGAAGTGTATCAAGGAACCCATAGAGTATGTGGTATCTAGGTAGGGGAATGATATTACTGGGTGTATTGCCCAATGTAATAATAATTACTATAGAATTTGGATTTTGACCTTAGAGGGTATTCATTCTTATCCCATTCAGTTGGGAATTAAAGGCCACATAGTTCATAATTTGATGGGGATTATACCAAAGAAGGAGGCTCATGGGAGCATGCGGTTAGGAATTACTTTTAAAATAGTCCCATTGGAGTATAAGTTAGGGGATATATCTATATAGAATCCCAATTTGAATAGTGTTTGGTTCTTATATCTATATATAAGGCCGATATAAAGAGGATATAATTATGGATTATGTGTAGATGCTACCCAGGTATTGCTATAGAACATAAATGATTTGGATGGTTCCAACGTGTCGAAGAATCCTATGTTTTATCCCATGTGAGGTTATGAGAGATCCTCATGATCATTACATGAGGTATGATTATATTTTTAATTCATGTTAAATGATGTATTGTGTTGGGATTATGCAATGAGAGGCCCATTGTCTCTTCCTCATGTGAGGCCTCAAGGCCATCCTATGTGCATTTCATTAGGTAATATTAAAGTTCAATATCATGTGAAAGGAAGTGGTGTGTGGGGATTATGCTATTAGAATACCATTTTTCTTTATCATGTCATGTTTGGAGGGAATCTCAACATTATGATTTGAATATGAATACTTTTGGCCTGGACAACTAAGATTAAGGCCCATGGGGATGCTTGGGAGTAGTATGTATACATTAGTGTAAAACACTCAAGGGATTCTCATTCAACTCCCTCATGTAAATTCATGAGGTAATCACAAATCATTCATGGGTTGAGGTATATGATCTGGTATTTTACCTGATGAGGAGGCCCATGGTTGTTTCTCGGTGGTCATCTCATGTTCTTGGCCTAAGGCATATTATACATAACTCATATGGTTTCTGATGTGTTTCATGGGAGGAATCATATTATTTTCCTATAGGGTATGCTATATTTTTAAATTCATGTAGTGATCATTTTAATTCCATCTCATGTTAATTTTAGGAGGAATCTTATGCTTCAAGGAAAGGGAATCATCTTCCTAAATTAAAGGGTATTCTACATTTTAATATCATGTTGTGAGGACTATATAATCTATTCTCATGATCATGGCGTGAGGCATCATATGGTTGGTTAAAAAGAAATAATATTCATGAATGATAGGGTATCAGGCTGTTTGGAGCCTTGTAGAGAGGAATAATAGGTGGAAGACACCTATCAATTGTTGGTGTGGGAATTACATGAAGATGGAATTTTCCAGTTCAACTTATCATATGAGTCTGGTGAAGGTGGATTTATGAGTTTCTTAAAGAAGGGATTGACTCAAGGTACCCCACGAAATCTAGGATCTAACATCAACTGATTAAATGGTAAATGGACTAAAATTAGTAGAAAGAATCAAATTATTTTAGGGAGAGTAGATAAGTAAAGTAAATTATAGTAATTAGTGATAGATGTTGGGGTCTTACAAGGTCACAATCCAAAATGACTAAAACTTGGACTGAAAAGTTAACTTTGAAACTATCCATTTTTCATGGGGATTAGTGACAACAATGAAGGGGATGAGACAAAAACCTCAGAATGGTCTACTACATGGGTGAGAGTGCACATCCCACACAGTATGGACTATTAGGTGTGTTCCTGAACACCATTGTATGAAGGATTGAGTATCACAGTACTTTTTTGTGGAAAAATATGAAACTCTTCCCTACTATAATGAAGAATGGGAAAATCTACCCTACTACATGTATTAACAGAGAGCTTAGACCTATTGCATTAAACATGTATTTTTTCTACATATGAATGACGGTCACATATGGCATGGTATACCAATATGATTTTTTGATGCCCTGTGTCACACAACATTCGTGGTGTACACAAAATGAGGGTTCATAAGAGATTAGACTTTATGAAAATGTATGTTATAAATGTAAACTATTGTGTGTCAAAATTATAGTGAAATACACCTACTTAAGTGGTTTCTCTTAGGTAATTGCATTAAATATTAGGACATGGGTAGTATGAACATAGCTCATGACTCTGTCCTGCACACACTAGATCCCCTCCCAAAGGTCCTCTGGATATTTGCGGCTTGTATGGCATATTTATATGAATCTATATAGTGTTGGACATATTTTATTTTCGAATTAATGTTATTATTCAACGTTAATGTTAACTCACTAAAGAGAAACTTTCTTAGAGTTTCTTGTAAATCACTTTTTCTCTAGAGTCCAATTCATACAAGAATGTAAATTCTCCATTTTGTGGTACCTTTTTCATGAAACATCATGGGTGTGTGACATAAACATCATGTATGTTTCCATTCTTGTGAACATAGAATCAATCATTCATATAATGCATATGGCCATGCATACATACTATGGGTAATTTTAAGAAATTATCATCTCATTTTGTATGAATCTTACATTCCTAATCATGATGGAATTTCATGCACATTTATGAATTTTGTTCAAAAGTCAATAATTTTTCGTAAAATCGCCCTGGCTATCAATTTTCAATATCTTGAATTCAAATGACCATGACATCTAATATGTAACTCCATTTGGGTTCTATAAAATTTCAAATGATATCTTGTTGAACAAGATATTATTTTTGATCATGTTCCATCTTGTTTGTATTATTCTTCTACTCAGTATTCTGGGTTCAAAAAAATTATTCTGAGGGAATTTTTGTGATTTCAAAAAATAGAGTTTTTTATAGAAATCATTAAAGAATTATGTTTTGTTATGTAAATTTCCTAAACAATATCTAAAATTTTAAATTATTCCCAAATAATAGAAAACATTGGGGATCCCGAAAGAAATGGTTTTTTTTAAAATATTCCATAGATTTGAAATAGATTATCCCTTGGATAATATTTATGAAATGTTTTTTACTGTTTTATGTTGAAAGGATTATGGAAAATTTTGTAGTCTCCTCAAACATAATGATTTTGTAATAGTACACCAAAGAGACTTTAGGGAATGGGAAAAAACTAAATGTAGAATAGACAATATGGAAAAATATATCACTATGGGTGGTTTCATTGATATCATAGTGACTAGGGTATATCCTTCCTACAGGACCGAGGATCTTGGAATATAAGAGTCATATATGACAGAATGTTCTCAATTGAAAGTCTTAGTGGTTTTTGTTGTAAAAACCCATGTTTCTTGTATACCCCACTTAATTTCTTTGATATTATGTTACATGCAAGATATTTTTATTTTCTTGACATCCCACTTGTATATGTTATATTAAATTATTCCTGAAAAAAATATATATATCATTGTATGCCATTAAAAATGTGATATGTCATATTTCACTTCATTATTAAATATGTCACAATTTTGAAATGGAAGATAATGGAAGTTTTAAAAATGAAAAATAATTTATGATGATTTATTTTATATATTTTTTTTATTTTGAACTAACATATTCTTTTCGTTAGTCATTATATCTATTTTTGTGATATCCTACTTGGGATTTCTTTCTCACAACCTAATATTTCCTTTACGTGTTCATAGACCTAATTTTTATGGTAAAATTAAAAGATAAAAAATCATATAAATTATTACTCTCCTTGGTCTTGTTTCATAATATTGGGACTATATTGAAGTGATTTTTGGTATCCTGGAGAAGGACCCATTGGTTATTTTGAGACCCATATTATTTATCACATTCTTATTCTATTTTGATTCATTATTATCCAAATGTTGGATTTAGATTTTGTGATGTTGTTTAAACATATGATGTATTCCATTATTTATGCATGGTACTCTTTTATATATCATGTGCCTCTCAAGGGGTGAAATCCTTCCCATAATATTTTTTATAATACCTACGTGCTTCTTACCAGCTCAAAGTGATCGCAAATGTGCTCTGGGGCTTATTGTGGACCAATTTACATAAATTTATGGGTTTACCAAGGTTGGTACGGTACAAATTATTATAAAAACATAAGGTTATGTTCAATAATATAATATTTTATGTGATTCTCTATATTATCTATGGTGTTTTTATTTAGATAATATATATGAATGTTGAAACAAAAGAGTTCATGTGGGAGTATTACTGGACATCTTAAATTCATGGAAATCCTTGACTAACCATGAGAAGTATGGGTTTTTTAGAGCCCTTGTATAAGGTTATAAACATTTTAATTTATTCCTTTACATTTTTAATATTTTTATATAATTTAATTATATTATAATTTTCCCACTATCATGTTTTCATATTTTTCATCTTCTAATATAAACATACAATAATACTAGAGTTGTGGTTTTGGAGAAAGAAAAAAAGGTTAAACCATCAATTTTATTAGTAATAATAGAAACCCTTCTCATTATAATACATTCAATGGTGAATTTCACCAATGATGAAAAGGAACTAGAGGTTTATCTTAAAGGATTACTTTGAGGATTACCCTAATTCTTCATGATGAAAAAGATTCTTAAGATGTAGGGGAATACATCAAAATGAATCAGATAATTTGCTACATCAATAAAATTCATATAGATTAGAAAATTGTATTTTTTCCAATTATATTAATCAATGGTTAAGGTTTAAGTGGAAGTAATAAATCATGAAATACACATTGGATAACAATCAAAAATATATTACATTAATTAATGAGTTTATCCAATAGATGTATCATGTGACACTAAGGGAGGTCAAGGAATATTAGTTTATTAATTTTGAGGATGGAGATCATTTTACCATATAGTATGATACATAGTTTTCCAAGGGAGTGAAATTATCTCTATATAATGTTTCTAATGATTATCTTATTTCATGGAGGTTTTAAATGAAAATAATTGATGTTATATGATACAAATTTATTCTTAAGTTCATACCCACCTATAAAGATATCATGGATACAGAAACTATGGATGAGACTAACATACCTAGAGATACATGACTCTTTCAACCATCAATAATAGTGGATGGAATCAGTAGATCACATTATTGTCATAAAGGGAAACAGGATAACCAGTGTCATAGTTGAAGAATGGGTGTCCAATGGATAGTAGTGATATGTCCAATAGTCTATTTCTATTTCATAAAAAAACACATCCAAACTGATTTTTTGGATAACCTGAGGGTGAATTAGAATTAAGAAAATCTTTTCATTATTTGTTTTTATATGATACAAAATTCATGGTAGTATATTTGGATCCACCTTCAACCATGGATCGCAGTGCTAACTTCACATAACTAACGGTGGGATCTCAACCTCACGAAAACAGTAGTTCCAAGATAGAAAATAAGGGGTATAATAAGGCAGGATATCATTATGTATCAGAGTTTACTCCATAACATACAAGGGATGGACCAGTTACCACAAGAGGTATATTGTTAACATAATATTCTATGGTTATATTTTTGTTTGAAAAAAGTGAAACTCATTTATTTATAACATCCAAAATTATCAATATATTAGACTCACATTTAGATCTCATTATTTACTTGATAACACATTCCACTCCTTTTTAATGATGATAGAGTAAGGATATAAATTTCATGGGATTCATGTGAATACTTACCACTAAGAAATATGTTTTACTTAATATTCCTTAACCATAACACATTTAAGCATACATTTTCTATAGATTGGGTAATAAGTTATAAATATTAGATTGATTTATCTCATCTTCAGGTATATTTTCACTCTATAAATAGAGTCACTCAGGTCTTAATGGGTGATTGGGATCCATGACCAGGAATACCAGTTCTTGTTTCTCCTAGTCAAAAATATGATCTCCCACTAGATTTTATATTTGTTTCATGAATCCATTGATGCACATATAATTTTCTATATTCTAATAGTAGTGTGTGAGTAAAAATCATATTTTCTATATAAGATATTTGAATTCAACCACATAGTAATATTGATTTTTCAATAGAATTTCATCTATGGATGATGGGTATTTATATACCATCATATTATATGAAACATGATGAATTGGAATAATAAAATACCAATCTTGAGATACATGAGACCAAGGGATTTATTTAATCTAGTGATTCACATTGGGCTTATCCATTATACATTTTAAAGAAGTCAAAATGGTGTATTAATATTTTCATTCATTACTCGGAACTCTCCCAGATTATGGTAAAGAATTGTTATCCCTTTTTTTGGTGTTAGTGGATTTTTTTATCAACTTAAGGGGGTGGTGGTTTTTCAAGATTAGACTAAGATCATGGTACAATTAAATGAGGTTATTTCAGGATGATATTACATAGATTTCATTCACGATATGGTATGATCATTATGAGAATTTGGTTATACCATTTGGACTTGTTAACACTCTGATAGTGTTTATTTCATTAATCAATTTAATATTTGATCAATCCCAAGATTATATATTAGTTAGATTTTCATATGGTATTATGGTTTATTATATATTATATCAATATCATGATGAACATTGAATATTATCCATCAAATCCTGAGAGGACACCATATATATAGTAAGATAATAAAATACCAATTATTGATTGAATAAGTAAACATTATTATCAATACAATTTCAAAAAAGTAGGTATTAGAGGATCCTAAAAATATTTAGTTGTCGGTGTATTTGGAGTGGCCAAAAAATGTTTTTTAGGAATAGAGTTTAATGGGATTACACATGTTTTTTTCAGTACACTTATATGTTTACATTTCTTATGATATATTTAACCCATTAGGATGAAATGTTTTCATTGAATTATCAGTTCAACAGATCATTGGATAAGTTAAAAGTGAGTTTAATTTCAACTCCAATATTGATTCATTGGGTTTTTATTAGGAAGCCTTTTTTGATGTCTCATGTATATATTTCGTTTGTCTTATGGGGATGGTATGAAAAGAGGTATCTTTTTTCATTAGTTAATCCCTCATAAGATGAACATAGACACTCAAGATTTTCTATAATAAGCACTTATTCAAGCTCTATGTTGTAGTTCCACCACCATATTGTGGGTCATAATAATTTTTATTCAGACTATAAGATTTTGAAGAATATTTTCGCTCTAATGGATCTCAACCTGAGACAAATGTGTCATTTTTTGTATTTTTAAATCATTTAATATGATAGTTATTATACCCTAAGAGATTTTATTGTGTTTTTAGATTCATTGAGATGTAAATTTTTAAATCAATTAGTGAATGAAAAAGTGGAAGAGTGGAACTAGTGATCTTGTTTGATGAGATACATTTGTATTAATGGAGAGATCAAATGCAAGTATTCCAAGCATTCACTAAGGGTGAATATCTCATGTATGGTCAGATTCCACATGGATAGGATGATCATGTGGAGTGTTAGTGTTTTAGTAAAAATACTTATGAAGGGGATACCTCGAGGGGTGGTCCATATATTTATATGGAGGATATATATTTTTCGGTAGACTGGTTTGTAAAATATACTTTTGAAAAAATGTAATGTATAGTGTGCACCGATCGAGTAGTTCCATGCACCCTAGTGCTAAAAATCGTACATGAATTGAGATGTAACTACCATTGTCAATGAATTTGGTATTTAATTTTATTTTTTTATCTTCATGTCACACATGTTAGAAAATTAAATGAAAAACATGAGAGATATAGTAGATTTTTAAAACCATTTCCTATCCAAGTGTGGAAATGGTGTTATATGGCCATGGAAATTGTGATTAGGATACCACATAATTGTAGTGCTATAGAAAAAACATTGGTGATTATGGATTGAACAACAAAATAAATGCACTTATTACCTATTATGGAGTCGATAGAGGTAGAATAATTTGATCACATATATTTGTGGTATTTTTTCTATCCTTCATGGAATTCAACTGACTATCAATTCTAGTAGGGACCCTCTCTATACATCATGTTTCTGGAGAAGTTTCCTAAAAATGATGTTTACTCATTTTAATTTGAGAATATGTTTTCTTCCACATACAAATAGATAATCTAATAAACCCATCAAGTTTCATGTTGAAAATATTCTGGTTTGTGTTATTTACTTTAGTAGATCATATAATATTTTTATTCCCATTGAAGAGTTTTATAATAAATATATTCATCATGATTTATCCAAATTGTCTAACATGAGATGTTATATGGGTGGTCTTACAGGTCTCTTATTTATTGGGAAGAGGTTGGAGAATGGTACTTATTTGGACCATGTATTGATTAGAAGATAAAAAATATAACATATTTTATTAGTAAAATATTAATGAAAGCATAGAGTTACCAGACACCTTATGTTGATCTTCCTCCAATTTGTTGATAGATTTGAAATTATCATGTATACCACTTCACGAGAATTTAGAACTCATGAATCAAAGTTAATAGAATTGATAAAATATCTCTAATCACTTATGTACAATCTAAAACCTCAGTTCAATGATGCTTGATAAATTATAATTTCTATTGATAAATTCTTAAATCAATAAAATATTTTCTACTTATGTACAAGAATTATTTTATACTCTATTATTCCAAATTAATCATTAAAAGACATGTTATGATTTATCTTCAAATTGTAAGCATACTAATAACTCATGATTGAATTCATTCTGATAAACTTCCTATAATTCATCTCAATACACTTCCCACTATTCATGAAAATAATATTGCATGTTCAATTCTCATAAATATTTTTTTAATGAAACAATTATGGGTGTTATCCTTTCACATTTCAATATACATTTTGAAAAAATACAAACTAAGTCATTACACTATTTATCAATGTACTAACTTCATATTTAATATTTAATTTTTTGGTTTCATAGTGCCTCACTTCTTATTTATGAAATTTTCAAAAAAAATGTGAATCCATTAATCACACTGTTCCATTTTTCTTAATCTATAGGTTTACATATTATAATATTAATGTAACTCAAAATTCTATGTCATCATAAGTATTTGACATGTATGTTCATATTAATTATACATGAAAGTGTAAATAATTTATACGATAAATAGTGATACCACACATATTCACCGCCATAAATATTTTCTCCCTATTCCCCTGGAAATAACATTGGGTTTTATTTTCACAATCAATAGTTCTTAGAAATAACATATTCTTAATGTCATTGTGAAGGAAACTGAACAAAATAATGATATCAATCCCTATCAGGGATACGTATATTTTTTAGAAAAAAAATTATTTTTTCTCTTTGTTCACTCAGATATTTGTTAATCTCATACACAATTGTTTTCCTCATGAGTTCATATGATCATTTCATTCCTCTCGCATTCGTAAATCATGGCCAGTATAAAACATAACTTGAATAATTAGGAAAGTTTAAATTATATCTTTCTTTAGTAATTGATGTAAGTAATCTCATTAATTAATAGGTATCATATTACCAATCTCATGAGTGATTCTTTAATGACCAAAACCTCAGTAGCACAGAGAATATGCCTTATATTAATAAATTGGAACAGATACAAGACTCAAATACCAAATACATTCTTGTTTAGTATTTTTGGAATGAATATTACATACATGAAAATTACATTACAAAATTAAATTAAAACCACATTGAAACTCCATTTTAATCACCCACAATCTCATAGGTTATCCTTTCAAGTCATTCATAATATAAATATTTTCATCCTCGAGAAAAATAGAACATAAACAAGGTGTAATATCAAATTATATATAAGTGAATGGAATGAAATAGAATATATCATTAATAAAAAAAGTAATAGTGGATTTTGAATAACTAAAAACATAATCTGTTAAAACATTATCTTGAGATTAATATATGAGGAATAAATGTTGATTAAATAATTCCATAAATAATCATATGACAGAGAAACATACACATGTATATTCAAATAATAGAACAATAAAATGGTTTATCAATTACTAATGTCATAATGGGGAATGAATAATTCTAAACATCATAAACATCCCTCAAGTCTTGGTCTAGGATAACACCCATAAATGGGTAAAACCCTAGTCTAGTTTGTCTAATGAGTCCTACCGATGTATCAATGCGATATAGTGGGCCCCACCCATCAAATACAAAGAAATATTCATTCCTCTTATAAATTGGTTGAAACAAAAAATAAAAATTCAAATAAAAAATATTATTAAATACAGGGTGTTTAAATACATTTAAATACTATAATATTATTATCTAGTAACTCTTGAGATAAATACCCTTTTTACTTCAGAAATAGGAGTTATTTTGGAAAAACTTTTGTATTTGTATTAAAATAATATTATAAAATTTATTTCCAAATAATCAAAGGTTATATACAAATAAATTATATCATAGTCATAATGTACATCAAAATTAAGTGAAAACATGAAAACAGATCATTTAAGAAGATTTGGAAATTAGATGCTTAGGTGTGGTCTAAGTGAGAATAGTAAAGTGTTTTTAAAATTGAATAAGGCCTAATTTATATCTTAAACTGGAAGTGAAGAAATATATTTTTATGGATTAAATTAGTTATTTTATAAATCTAATGGTAGATTATAAAATATAATGGAGTGAACATGAAAATGTGTAAGATACTGGGATTTTCCCTTGAATCAGTCTTGGTTATCAGAAAACACTGAGAAAGGACCCTTATAAAACATCTAACTCCCCATAAAAGAAATAATTATTATACTATGAACATATCTATGGAAATTTAATACGCAGTTTTGTGGCATTACATAAGAATAATTACGAATTAATTTCAGCTAAAGATTGAGAAAACGTAACCCAAATGAAAAATTAATGTTCATGGAGAATCATTTATATTATTTATGAAAGTGTTATTCATGTGCACATAATGTACCTTAATATGAAATTAGATTCATTAGTAAATAAATTCATAAACTATTAAAAATATATTTTATTTATTTAAATTTTATAATGTTTAATTATGACCTTTTTAATGTGTTATAATTTTCATTTCTATCGTTCGAAAGTGTTTATTTCATCAGTTTTCATGATCGATTCACTTTTATACATGTATGAAAGAACATATCAAATGGGAATAATTATCTAGAATAAAAATTATGTGTTATTAAAAAACATAAATAATATAATGTGGTTATATAATTCATTCGTTTATATAGGCTGAGGATGAATCATCAGATATGACGTTAGTGATAATCGTTTAGATTATTTTTACAGTTGTTTTATCATTAAAAAGTATTTTTTATTATGGATTAAAATCATGTATATATACTATTTATTGAACATTAAATATTTTTTATTCCAAACATAGTAGTCTAATTAACCTGAAAATTGTTTTATAACTAGTATTCAAGGTGGAATTAGAAAAACCAATCCCATCATCCATGAAGGTCGTAAATCAGCACCTCGCATTTGATGTGTTCTAATTTTGAATAAAAATTGGAATAAAACAAATTAATGATTGATATTACCTTATCCTAATAAAATTATACTATATATATGATAATATATTTTTCATGAATTTGATTACATTGGTGATAAGGACAGGATAAGAAAATAAAATAAATTGAATGAAAATTAGAAGAATGTAATGGAATTTACCTCTTGAATTATTATCCTTGAGAAACTAATTAAGTGGATTTTAAATGTTATTTTGGTGAGACTATAATGTCAAGAATGGGGGAAAATTATTGTGAGATAAAATAGGAATAATATATGAAATATTCAAGTCTTTGATTGTGTGATGAAAAAGGTTGGAAGGGGTGGTATTTATAGTGGAAGAGAGTAGTTTTTTTTAATATTTTATTCCTTGGTTTAATATTTTCATTAAATTAATTAAATATTTTTTTCATTATCACATAATATATATCAAAATAATTTATGGGAATCTTATATTATGTTCTTACATTATCTTTGAAATAATTATTCATGTATTTATTAAATACAAAAAATTATTGTATTCCACTATCCACAAAAAAACAACCAATTCATAAAAATCCCAAAAATTAATCCTATCTATTATTCAATTTTTCAAATTCAAAACTTAACTCCATTTTATGAAAATAATTTTATAAATATGATAACTTTAATTATTTTTATAAAATAATTATTTATTTGAAAAATATGAATATTAAAATTATAACTGATTTTATAACACATTAAAAATTTAGGTAAGGTGTCATAAGATTATCCAATAATAATAAGAAATCAAAATATTAATTTATAAATCTATTTTAGGAAAGTATATTCTCATTTAAATCATTATATTAATTTCCAACGAAAAATTAAATCGATATAACTTACAAAAAATACCAATTCTGAATTTATCATTTTTGAAACATTTATTTGTTTATAAAAAATTTAGATTTATAATTTATTTTTTCATAAGATTCTAAGACGTTATTTACTCATTAATAGTTGAGGTTACTATTCTATTGGACGATTAACTATATTAAGGGTCACATTTCTATTCCAAAGGACATGTAACTGTTCCATTTGTATAGGTTTCTTAACTTCTAGAAATACCACTTCTTTTAGTCGTTATTAATTTATATTATTTTTATTCTATTCTCTATGTGACATTAAGTGATTTATAGTATATAAAGTACTTATAAAATTGTGAAATCTACTGATAAAATTTTGGGTCATTAAATTCTCCCATCCTTTAAAAAATTCATCCTTGAAATATTTAGAATGTCACCTCATAAAAAGTTTTGGGTAGTTATTCATCACAACATCTTCTGATTCACAAGGCGCCTCTTCAATTTTATGATTATTCCAAAGAAATTTTATCATTTGAATCATTCTATTCATCTACACCTATTATTTAGTATCCACAATATGGATATTCTCTTCCAGGTAAGACAATTCTTGTAATGAATATATTCCCTTCGATGCAACAGAATGTGATGGTTCTAGAATATACATTCTTAAAGAAGATATTTAGAACACATTGGGTACTTTATAATGTCTAGTTGACATTGCCAAATTATAATCCCCATCCCCAACTCTCTCTAGGATTTACAAAGGAAAAATGTACATGGGTATTAGTTTACCTTTCTTCAAAAATCATATAACACCCTACCATGGAGATACTTTAATGAAAACCTGATCTCCCATATGAAATTCAATATACTTACTTCAATTATCGTCATAATGCTTATTTCTACATTGAGATTCTTTTATATGAGTTTGAATAGTTTTTAACATTTTTTCCCTCCAAAAGTGTGGTTCCTACAAGCTTCCTTTCATGAGATTAATCCCAAAAGTTTTTGTATGAATTCTCTTTCCATACAATTCTTTATATTGTTCCATTTAAATACTTGAATGGAAACTAATATTTTTTTGGAAAACTCTGCCAATGTTAAATAAAAATACAACATACCTTAAATGTCAAGTGAGTATCAAATCAACTTGTCATCAATTGTTTGAATTCTCCATTCATTCATCCCTTCATTTTGAGGGTGATAATTATTACTTAAAAGAATCTTAGTATTAAAATATTTCCTAAAAATTTAGATAATTACAATTTAAATCATTGATTAAATATTATAAAATTGAATGTGGTGCTCTATGAAGTCTCTCAAATTCATTAATATAGAGTTATGCAAGCAGATCTTGTGAAAAATCATCCCATATAGCATGTAAATGTGAATATTTTTTGAGTGTACCAACAATTTCCATGCTACATAATTATTTTTTAGTGTTTATGGAGATCAATTTACGAAATCTGTAGTGATGTCATCCCATTTCTATGTATGAATTGGATCGATTGAATAAATCCTATAGGATGTTGTATTTTAGCATTCACCTATTGACATATTAAAAATCATGACACATTGTAATCAATTTTAAACAATATATTATCTCACAATATTTGTCACTCAACCTTATGCATCATTGTGCAACAATGCTCTATTGAAAAGTCTAACCTATGGGAATCATATAATAACTCCCTTTTTTATCTTGGGTATTTAGGGGACACAATGCCTCTTCCAAAATTTAAAAATTAAATCTTCATACATGAAGTCTACTAACTTCTCACCATTCATAGCATTAATATTTCATTGAATATTCTCATCATCGGACTTAGAACTTTTTATCCTTTCAAATAAAGATAGATGGGAAAAAAATTAAAAAATTAAATGTGTTTCCACTTCCTTGATAATTCACATAGAAATCTTTGAGAGATACATATACACTAGATCCGTATTAATCCTAATTTTGTTTACAACTCCATGATCCTCCCTATTCATTGATTCTACTACATTATTTTCCTTCGTTGGATGGTAGTGTATAGAAAAAGCATAATCATTGAGTATCATGAGCAACTGACATTGAATCATTTTGAGTTCTTTCTATGAGAATATATATGTCATGCTCTTTTGATCTGTATATATCTCACATACTTTACCATATAGGTATGATCTCTATATATTAATAGAAAATATTACAAATTCTAATTCAGTTTATTGCACTAGATAGTTTTTTTCATGAGTGTTTAACTACCTTGATGCATAGGAAAAATATATCATTCTTCATAAGGACACAACCAAATTTATTCATTGATACATAACTTTAAATACAAAATCCACCATTTCCCAGTGGTAATGTAAAGATTATAGCATTCACTAATCTCTTCTTCTATTCTACAAATCATTTGTCCCAATAATTTTTCCATATAAATTAAAGCCCTTTATAGGTTATTTTGGTGTACATGATAGCTAATCAATAATATTTCTGAATGAAACACCAATAATAAGCCAATAAACTAATAAAATAACATAACATGATTATGTTCTTTAGTCTAGGCCATTCCTTAATCACCTTTTTATTTGTTGGATCAACTGAGATTCCATCTTTAGAGAAAATATTGAAAAGAAAAAAAATTCTTGATTCCATAATTCACACATTCTAAACATTACATATATCTATTTTATAATAAGATTCTCATGAAAAATACACATTTGGTAATCATGGTCCTCATAGATTATTGATTATATCAATATATCATTAAAAAATAACTCAAATAATTCTTCAAGAAAATACATAAACACTTTTTTACTTTATCAATAAAAATATAGGGTGCATTTTCAGCCTAAATTGAATAATTGTAAACACAAAATTTCAATAACTAATTCAAACTATTTTCTTAGTAATTTCTTCCTTCCTCAAATCCAATTGATGTTATCCTGATTGATGTTCAAACAGAAGAATATATTGAGCACTGTGAATTTGATAAAATAAATCATCAATGTGAGGAATATAATAATTTTTCTTTATTACAATAGCATTAATTTCTCTATAGTCAATAGATAGAATCATGGGTCCATATTTTTTACTAACAAATAGAATAGGGGGGCATAGAGAAATAGTATCCTAAAAATCGATCATAACTCGATTCCTCTAGTTGTTTCTTCAGCTCTACTAAATCCACCATAGCCATTCTATAAGGTGTATTTGATATAGGTATTTAACCCAGAATTAAACCAATAGAAAAATGAACTTTATGGTCTGAAGGATGTCCATGTTAGTCCTATGGAATATATCAATTTATTCTTACACAATGGGTACATATTGAATATGATGATTTCATTTCTTATACATAGATTATGTTTTCTCTTCCACTCCCAGAATTTTATTCAGTAGAGCTACTATTGGGGGATCTAGATAAGAATTGGATGATATGGATCATGATATAAAGATAATGGATTCTATATCTTCCTCACAAATAGTAATTTCCTTCTATCATTAGATTTTTGCATCATATTTTGAAATTCATTCCTTATAAAATACTATATAAAAGTAATTCATATGTATAGTAATGAGGTCAAAATCTAATGAATTTTTATGTGTAATAATGGGACTAACTGACACATATTTGTTACAATAAGACTTCCCTTGCAAGTTTTTACAAATAACATCGTCATAAAATCAAAATTGAAATGTCTAGTTTTATTGTAAAGATAGAAAGATATAGAAGAATGAGGGGATCCAGAATCTAATAAAGCACTATCTATGTATACGGAAATGATTAATCTACATGCCACCACATTATTATGAATTTCCTCTTCAGTAGTTGTGATGAAATAATGTTGGCCTTGAACCATTAGGCTTCTCTGGGGAATGTTTCCCTGATTATTATAATAATAATTCATGTAATGTATCATTTATTTACAATTTTACTATTTAACATTAGTGGATCCATTATTTCCCTTGAAATCACATGATTTATGGCCTTTTTATCCACTCCGATAAAAAATTATCAATCCATTTAGGAAAGTATTATGGTGTTTCTTCCCACAATTATCTCATTGTGGAAATTTTACTCATCCCTTATTCCCATTTTCTTTATTTCAATTTATAGATATGTCATATTCCCTTTTCTTCTCTTAATTTATATTAATTCAATAAGACTTATAGAATTAATTTGGTTTCTAAATAGAACATGAGTCAATATCTTAATGTGATGGAAAATGTTTGTAAGACTAGTGTCGTTCAGAGTAAAGGTTTTGGAAGATAAAATAATCGATCTACATTTCACTTTGGATTGCATATAAAATTATTAAGATGCCTTGATAACCTTGTAATGTTGTATTCATATGTTATAACATTCTCATTTTCAATTTTTCTCTAATTCACAAAATCCCTTTCTGTGTCCACTCTCTACTTGTAAGAGAAATATTTTTCTATGAAAAGTACATTATAATCCATCAATTCAATATTTACATTTTCCTCCTACACAATAATTTTATGAATCAATTACCACCATTCACCTGAATATCTAAGGAACTTATCTATTACTCAGTTTTAAATGGGTTTTTAGTTCGATTGAATGATGGAGGATATTATCACAAAAATTAGTGTAACATTGTTACATAATGATGTGTATCTGGCTTCTCCATGTATGTTATTTTATTACTATTAACCTGAGTTAATTTTCCCAAAATAGTTATATGATTCTCAACTCCAAATCAAACATCATTGTCTTGAACATGAGCTAAATCCATATATGGAACACATTTATTGATATGGTTTTTGTTACTTTTACTTGGTTATAATTTTAAACGATGTAATTCACTATATTATGTTATGAATTGTAATCCCAAATTTACAACTAGGAAAACAAATAATATAAATAGGAAATTTATTCATAGATAATCTCATAATCATAAAAATGGTTTCTTTGGTGAAATATTAATTTTTAAATACATAGTAATTATTTTTAAAGAAAAAGTGATTTATCATAATCTTAACTTTAGAGAGTGTTCAACCATGTGTGCATCAAACACATGTTGCATGTACCATGTTTTGATGAGTCAGGACCGATGCACCTTATCATAGTTATTTCCCAGAGGTACATTTGTCTCAGAACCAAATTCAATTTTAGTATCCATATAGGGTTGTATTGATAGGAAGACTCACATAACCTCTACCTTGCAAAAAAATCTCATTTGTTATTATATTCTTATCATCAAATTCTCTATCAGGTTAATGGTCCCAAATATATGTTTTTCTATATCTAGTTTCCAATGATTCGACTATACTCCTCAGGTACCAACATTACAGACCCCTTCTGGAGTAGCCTAGAGCTGTTTCATTACATTAATACATTGGCATAAATACAAGAATTGAATCTCAATGTACTGATCAGTTTATTATTTTTTGAATTTTGATTACTTACTTTAACTTGTCATTACAACAAGAAATGAAAAAACAAGGAAAACTCATTGGAAATAAGCATAAACTCTAATGTTATCCCTACAAGTAATTCGTAATATATATAATTACATCCTGAGGAAAAATAAATCATAAGAAAGGGGTGCTAGTAGATGATTATTAAGGGTATGAAATAAAACCTAATCTATAATAAATAAACATAAATACTAAGGAATATTTAGTCATCTAAAAAAATTCAAGTAAAACATAATCTTGAGCTTAATATGGATGAAATAAACAATGATTAAATAATCCCATTAATAATCAAATGAGAAGAAAACCTTCCCTTACATATTTTATTTGTTGAATAAAAAAATTAATTAGTAATTAGTAATATCATAATTATGTAATGCATAATTTTGGACTTCATAAACATATCATTAAGGCTTCATTGAAGATACCACACATAAATGGGTAAAACCATAGTCTATTTTTTCTCATGAGACCAAAAAATGGGTTGAGTTGATATAAAAGGCCCCAACTCTCACTAATTATATCCAATTACTTCCTTATATGAATGGGTTGAAATATAGAAAACATATTAATATGAAATTTAAATAACATTCCCCAATCAGTAAACACTATCACGGACCATTCTAGGTAATATGGTGAATATAATTAGGATAACACGTCCATAGTGAAAATTATAATAATACCTTTAATAAATTATGGTAAATGATATCATAAAAGATAAAACCAAATAAAAACTAATTTTAAATATATATTTTTGAAATATATGAAAATATAGTAATAAATCATTTAGGAATTCTTGAGAGAAATCACTTTTTTAATTCAAAAAATCGTGTTCTTTTAGAAAATCATTAAAATTTATCTCAAAATAATATTCTAACTTGTATTTATAAGAAAAAAAATTAGGGAAATTGAAATTATATTTTAGGCATAAATTATTTCTAATTGAAGTTAAAACATGTAAAAATATCATTTAATAAGCTTTATAAATGAGCCACTTAAGTTTGGGGTAAGGGAAAATACTAAAGAGTCTTTTAAAATACTGTGGCATAATTTTTATGTGAACCCAGAAATGAAAATAAAAATATTTTTTAGAAAAATATGATTGATTTCTGAAATGTAATGGTGGCTTCAATCATATTTTTTATTTCACTTGAAAGTCGGAAGGAAACTCAGAAATCTCATTTAATCGGGCTTTCTAATCAAGAAGAATTGAGAATGTATACTTATAAAACACATATCTAACCATTAAAGATAGAATTATTGTAATATATAAATATATATATATAATTAACATATAATTTAATTATATTACATAATAATAATTAATAATTACTTTGGGGTGATGAAAGTGAAACTGTAACCCAAATGAAAAATGTTTTCACGAGGAGAATACCTATCCTTCTGTCCAAAATGTTTCTACACATGCACTTATTCAGATATAATATGAAATTAAAATAAATAATAAAATAATTATGAAACAAGAAAATATTCATTTGATTTATCATTATTTTATTATGTTCATTTATGACCTTTTCGTTTACTTATAAGATTGAATTCAGCCTTTTGGGAGAGTTCGCTCCCCCGGAATTCATGATCAGTTCATTTGTATAAGTGTATCAATGAACATATAAAATTTGAATATTTATCTAGAATTAAAATAATATTTTATTAATGAAAATATAAAATATAATGTGGTTATAAAAATAATTTGGTTATATGCGGTGAGGATGAATCAATAGGCACGAATTTAGTTGTAATCATTTAGATTATTTTCATGGTTTTTTTATCAACAAAAACTATATTTTTGTAATGGATAAAAATATTTTATATATAATAATTATAGAACATTAAATAATATTTAATAAATATATTAATGTATTTTTTAACTGAAAATGTTTTTATTTCAATCCTTGAATGTTTAATTAGAAATAAGAAACTCATCACCCATTAAGGTGGTAAAATGGAACATCACATGCGATGTTTTCATTTTTAGATAAAAAATGGGAATATAATAAGTTGTATAGTTTACATTACACTATAATAATAACATTTCCATTAATATAAGATATTTTATTTATCATTATTTTTTTAAAAATGTGGTAAGGAATGTATAATAAAAATAATAATTTGAAATAAAATTAAAAGAACAAAAGGTAATTTAACTCTTGAATTCATATCATTGTGAACCTCTTTAAGGGAATTTGAAATGGTGTTTTGGTAAAACCAGAAAAACAATAATGTGGGGGGAGAGGTTTTAAAGAGGAAATTTGAAGAATATAATAAATATTCAGTGCTTCGTGTGTGATAGAAGAAGGGGTTGTGAGTGCTATTATTTATAGTGGAGGAGAGGGGTATTTTTTAAATATTCAATTCATTTGTTTTTTATTTTGGATAAAGAATATGGGTGTTTTGGGAATTATCACTAAATATATTAACATAATGAAAGAGAGTTCAATATTATAGGATTAAATCATTCAAACATCATCAATGAACCAGTAATTCATTTATTTGTAAAATGTCATAAAATACTTTTTTCACTATTCACCAAAAACGTAACTATTCTAGGAAAATATGGAAAAATAACAGTAACTATTTCTCGATGTATAGAATTAAAAAATGAAATATATTTTATGAAAATTATATTATAAATATGAGATATTTAATATCAAAAAAATCATCATTTATTATAAAATACCAATTTTAAAATTATACCTATTTTTATAACACATCGATATATAATTTAAGGCCCCATAAAATTAGGCTATAATCATACGAAAATGAAATATTAATTTATGAATATATTTAGTGAAAAAAATATTAATCCTTATTTAATTTATAAAATTGTAATAAATATTTATAACTTAAAAAAAACTGGTACTTAATATATCATTTTTTAAACATTTATATACTTATTCCAATATATAGATATATCATATTTTTATTTATTAGATAACATAATTTTATTAATTATTTAATAGGTGAGGTTACTATTCTATTGGATTGATTAAAATTCTAATAGGGCACATTATTATTCCAAAGATCTAGTTTATATTCCATTGGTATAGATTTCATAACTTCTATAAATAAAACTTATTTCATTGATTCTTCACTTATAAGGTTTTGTATTGTGATTTCTGTGTGGTTTTATGTGATTTATAATACATTACCTATTTATAAGAAGGTAAAATCAATTGATAAATTTTTGGTTTCTAATGTTTTGTGGTAAAAATAACTTTGTTCGTTCCTCAAAGGATAAACCAAGATATACAATGCATATGTATCCCTTTGGAAAGAGATGAGTTTAAAGATGACATAGATGGTTTAATCGAACAGCCCAGATACAATGGATCACATGATCAACATTTTTTCTATATGATTTAAATAGATGAATAATTATTTATATGTTATGATCCCACATCATATATATTTTTATTTTCTCCATTTTTTTATAATATATCATGTTCCTATTTCTATTTAAGACTTCACTTTTTTTGGTGCTCAAATACACTTACACACACATACATGGGATATAAATCTCACGCCTCCCTATACAAACCCACTATCTCAACCCTATAGGTTCTCACCTATAATAAACATGATGGTAATTATGCATCCATCATTCCTTCTATGTCTCAGGTACACTCTGTGGGTTCTATGTATTCCCACAATCAAACATGCCATCATACAGGTTGTTCGGGTTGGCTCCTACTTATGGAAAACCTATATCCCATAATGAAGTTTATTAAGATGGACCTTCTTGCTTGTATATGTGACTAATTGTTTATATAATGAAATCAAAAATACATTGGATATTTCAACGAATAGAATTTTTAATGCAATTGCATTCTCACATTTATTTTTTGATATACTTTATAAAAAATATAAATATATTTTACTTTACATGTTCTTCCATAAAACCATCCACTCATCCAATCAACGGGAAAATTATTAAATATTTTTTCATTAATATTACATATTCATTGAAAACAATTTGTGATATATTCTTCCCCATTTACATATATCTTTGAGCTTTAAGATAGGTTCAACAGTAATTATAATTATTAAGGATAATTTCCCAAGCATGAAATCCAATTTCAATTGATGGATCTAAAAAAATCCACCAGAAATAATAAATTTATTATTTCTCAATAAAACACATATTGAATCAATGGAAATAAAATGGAATACTTATTTTCAATCAATAATCTCTCTCAAAATACATTTCTCTAATATATCCTCACATTATAAAAGTTGTTTTTTATTATTTAACATATTTTCCCCCCTTGTTTACAACAATATAAAAGAATATATCGTGTGTGTTCTTATATCGTATATTTTTCAAAAACATTATCTCCTCCATTATATGATTTTTTCAGTAATATCTATGAAAAAAGGATGATATCACATGGTTATTTTAGAAAAGATAATTTACATAATAAATTATATATCTCCATGGGAGAACATGTTGTATAAAATAAAGTGGGATATACTAAAGGTTGTCGATGCAATCCATAAATTACCATACATGGGAAATAATATTCAAAAATTCTCAATTCTCTTTATAGTGGTTAAATATGTTAATATTTATCAAGGAAAACTAAAATAATTTACACACTTTATTAATCACTTGAAAAAATTATTATTGAAATATATATCATCCCTTTCTTAGATCAATATTAATTCTCTATTGATAGTACAAATTAATTGATTCATATTATCTATTTTGGGAGTGATTTTCTTAACTCCTCGTCAAATTTTACGAAAATAGTATGATGTCCAAAATTCATAGTGTAGGGAATATATAACTATATTAAATCATCAGGTCTTCCCCATACTATATTCTACATCAACTTCAATTCCATGCATGCTTGTACCAAATTATTTATATATATATGTGTGTATAAGAATGTAAAAAAATTGATTAGGATTATAATTCATGTTGAAAAATTATTCTAAACTTATTCCATTCAATTCTCCTAATATTAGTATAATAAAATTTCTTCAGACTTCTCATTACGTTTTTAGACTCATCTATTTTAATATATTATTTCATCAAATAAACTTATTACTTTCATATAATAACATTTTTCAGCTTAGTCTTCTAGATTATCATGTTTCTAATTATGTAAAATATATCTTGAATTTTCACCAAAACATATTAATCCATTTTAATTCTATTAAATTTAGAAAATTTTCATCCTCCTTTAGTTTTTATCTAATTTTAATCGATTGGTATAAATATAAAATAATTAATACATGATATTATACACCATTTAAAAATATTCCCATAGATTACCACTATTTTCTCATGGATTCCACTTCCCATTCAATACATAGGTAATATATCATGGATGTCTTCCCATGAGTTTCTCAATAATGTAACCCTCATTTTACTACTTTCTAAAATAATTTTCTATGAATTCAAATATATTCTGAATTTGAATCTTGGATAGAATTATAGTTACAATAACCATTCTTTTATAATATATTCTCAAATATTTTTTACGAACCCCTGTTGATTCATTCCTACTTCTCTAAAATTTCATATATAACACCAATTTTAATAATTCATTCATACCTTTCACAAAACATGAAAAAACCTATGATATCAGAACATTTATATTGATATATATTTTGTCAAGATAGTCATTATAGTTCTAATAATTCAATATAATCCTTCATTTACATTAGGGTAGCTGATTTTTTAAACAAATTTATTTATCCCAATGATGTTTGAAAATTTCTCTCATTTTTTATCTTGATCATAACAAGTTTAGATTTACTTATTTCACCTACAATTAATTCCTTGTATTTTGTATTCAACATTTGGTAAAAATGTTTTCTTTTTTATTAATATTCATCTCTATTTTATTGTTTCCATCTACTATATTCACGAATTTTCCTATTATTCCAAAATTATAATGACCTGTTCCCATAATTCCAGAAATACAAAAATCAGCCAATAAAAATTCTTACAAATTTTTCTACTATTGTTTGTGAATATTTTACAGTAGTGTACCTTTCCCTTTTTGAGTGGAGACACAAAATTTTTTGAAACCTCATTGGTAAAAACTATTCATACTTAATACCTCATTTACCCTTGTTGTTGTGGTTTTTATAGGGTTTTTCAGCATCTATAATTTCATAGAATAATATTTAAAACATATACTGGAAATTGAAACAACATTAGTATATAAGTGGGTTTTTGGGTTATGGGATAACTTATTATTATAAGATATTCCCAATTGATTAGAGTGTGATATATTTATCTTAATTAGTTTATTAATATCAATTAATGAATAGGTGGGAATATATATATTTTCATAAATATTTGATTTTATGGATTGTGGCGATTCTTGATTCATCAATATAACATGTAGCTAAAAATCCATCAGAGTGCGGTGTTATTATCATCCTTAAATTATCTCATATTATTTTACCAATCCACATCCTTATTATTTATTTATTATTCCTTAATTTTTCATGGCTCTTGTATTGAATTAACAAAATCATTTACCTTGTTTTCATTATCATTTAATTGTGTATCTTTGAGAAACATATAATCACTATGAAAATTTTCCATATAATGTAATTTTTTTATAATTACAATCTCAATAAAACATTCCTCGCAAACATTACTTTCAATTAATTTAATAGCATCACCATATCATCATTTTTAATAGAACGTTTTCAAACTTTTCTTTCATATGTTTTTAAGAGTGTTGGTTATGCTATCATTTCTTTCAAATGCCTCTCGAATAACATTTTCCAATTTTTTCTAGCTATATTATTTCACCCAGAACACCCCTTCTTGTTCTAACAATAAAAATTACCACATATTTGGAATGTTTTATTAGAAGTTTGTTGAATTCAAAATTAATATCATTAAGTGTTATATCATTTTCATATCTTGAACGAGCTTCCATAGATTTATTATATTAAAAATTATTTTTTAAAATTTAAACCATTCATAGTACATAATGATTGAGGTGTATCTCTAAATATAATAAAATTCTTCTACAACATTCATTATTTCCGTTGAATCTTTTCCATTTGAGTCTTAGAACAAATATCTTTATTCTTATCCTCGGGAGTAACTTTTTTTCTTCAGTTGATTTATCTCACATATTTCTTTATATTTTACATAACAATTGTGTCTTTGATATTTGGAAGGAACCTTCAATTAATGAAACTTCTAGAAACTCATTCTAGATTGACCGCTGAGTGGGTGAGGGTGAATCCATTATTTAAATTACAAAATTTACTTTTCCTTGAATTCAACCTATTGAAATTTTTATGGTTTATGGTCGACTAAGTTAAATATATCTCTTTTATATCATATGAACACATAATCAGAGAGCGCGAATCACACTATATTTAAAAGGTTTATTAAAAATATCTAATCACTTATATTTTGGTTACACCTCATTACATGATTTCACCATAATAATTATATTATCTATTAAAATAGCTGACACAGAGTTCCACTATATTTATAATCTTATGTTAGCACATAAGGATCTTTATAACGATTCACATAGTGTAATGAAAGTCCACAATGTCCTTCACACTATTTATTCACACAAAATTATCATAATATTCTATCGAATAATGTTACCAGATTCGCACTGGCTTCCACACTATTGAGTCACACAATAAGATTTTTATACTTAATTATATAGTCTTATCCTTCATCCAAGATTCATCAATTATATGTTGATATCTTCCATATTATCATTTCTTCTATACTAAATAATTGAAGATATTCTTCCATATGATTTTTAAATCTGAATTTATTGTTTAAACCTTTTCAAGGGACATTGCACCTAATGAATTAGAGTTTTTATTCTTGCTCAAATACTTCTGACATCCTGTGTAAAATATTCCCCCTCATTGTAATAATGCATGGATACTTATTCCTACAAATTATAATAACCTAACCATAAAAAATATTTTCATTTCTCAAAAAAAAATTCTTTAATAATATCTTCTGAATGATTAAACACCAGCATAATCAGTATGATCTTTTTTAAAATTCATATCACACTTATTAATATAGGTTGAATTCCTTATAAAATATTTCCTTAAATCAAACTCAAAACACCACATAATATTAAGGTAATGTACAATTCATTTCCAATTCTAAAAATGATTTAATGTGCGGAATAATTAATGGTATTATTATTAATTTATTAATCTTACTTGGTTTAATAAATACTTTCACTAACCTTAATCCATCCCTCAATGAAATACATTTAAAATTAACATCATTACTTTTGGATTCATAATTATTTATTTATTATTCATTAATGTTTTATGAATTTTTAAGAATCAATCAAGAACATTTTAATATTTCACATAACCTAAATATATGTATACAATCATATTCATGTAACTCAATCTCAAATGACATAAAAATTTGACAACCCATATTTTCATCCATCATCTCCAGGAAAGAGTAAATACTACATATGATAACAAATAATGATCATGTAGTCTCAAGTGTGTTTATAATCTCACTATTACTTATGGAAATTACTTTGAATGTGAGTTTCACAATCAATTTTTTTTGGAAGAAAAATCATCTTCATATGATCACAAAAGAAAAATTCACAACAAAGTGCCATGAAACCCTGTCTGGAATATAGAGAACATTCGACCCTCTAGTTTCCACCAATGCTGTAATCATATAGTTTTTTAAGACCATACTTTCAGATGGAGAGGTAAAGTCATATTTATATAAACCCCCACCACCCACTCCTACCCCAACCACTTACTTAGTCCTCCACCTAAATAAAATATGTGTGTCTTCTCAATTTTTTATTTTTACACCACCTCATTTATTTCATTGCAAATTTAGAAATCCCCATCACCACAGAAGTAACTCCAATGGTCACCACACCATTTGTTATATATTTCTTAAAAACATTATGTATGTAATCTCAATATTCATAAATTATCATATGTTCAATATCATGAGTTTTTTATATTCAATATAGCTTGGTTTGATCATCAGAGGCTTTTTTTTTGAAATATGCCACAAACCCTCTTGTGGGAGTTGTGGTAGAATATGATTTCACTAACATGAATGAATATTCCAAATACAACAAATAACATGACTAGTTTTCCATTTTTTTATTTTAATAAATATTAACTATTTTACATAGCTTGTGATCTCACATAATATATTTGTTCATTTCCATCCTAAATTATATTACATTCTATTCTAGTTTCTTCATGAGTCCACACCATGATCGACACCATGATACACTTACACACACACAGGATTGATGGCTCATGCCTCCTTCTATAGGACCACTATCCACCATTAATTAATTGTTAACCATGTTAATAATTTGATAAATAATGCATCCATTTTTCTTTCTAGGTCTCAGGCATTCCTTGGGGGTGCTATGAACACACATATTCACCCCTTCCTCTATATAGACTACATGGTTTTTCTCTGACATATTATGGATCTAGCTAACATAATGTGGTTTATTGATCTATTCTAACTCACTCATATTGTTGGATATAATTTATATATAATTCCATTTAAAATAACATAAAGTAATTATTTATAGATAATTCAAAAGAAAATTCCATTCTAAAATTTCTTATTTTAATACACTTCATGGAAAATATATATTTATTTTATTTTCAATGGCCCTATATAAAACAATCTTCTCAAAAAAACAAAAGGAAATTTATTATTTTTTATGGACTTCATATTATTTTCTAATTATTGAAAGAAATGTGTCAGTTATTCACCACCATAGACGTCTGTTTTTGAACATTAAGACCAATTCAACTGTTATCAAAATTATCAAAGAGGATTGCTCAACAATGACATCCAATATCATCTACTGAATCTATAAAAATCATCAAAGAGTAGTTACATTATATTTATTAAATTAACATGTATTGAATCATTCAGAAAATAATAAAATATTTACTTGGTTTCAATAGGATGAAGGGTATTTTAGCACCTAGTTATGTTGTCCCATTAAATATTCAACAGAAACATAGTAATGTATCTTATAACTTGGAATTATAGGCTAATATGAAATATATATATGATTTTTCTAATTTTTATTAACTTAATAAGTATAATATTTACATATATTAAATTCTTGGGAGGGTGGATATATAGTTTGAACCCAATCCTTTGTTGTTTAAAATCATGTTCAGGTTATGGACAATCAGGACAAGGTGTGACATGGAAACATGAAACCAATGGTTCAAGTGATATGGAAATGTGGTAGGGATATATAAGAGGTAAGTGATATTGAGGAATTAATATTACATAAATTACCTTATCATCTCTTAGTTTCATGATGTAAATCCTTTCTGGGGATATAAATTGTTTATGATAGGGAGAGTTATGGTATTCAGGTACATGGAACAAGTTGTAAAGATAATTATGTTTATATCATTTTGTTATTTTTGTATCACATAGGTTAGATGATGAATTTTATAATTTTTTTTGTAGAAAGAGGTCATTAGTAGGCTTGTTATGGATGGAAGAAAAACAATAGGTCTCGAGGTTCCACCAAACAGAATGTGGAGTCTTGATTTTATAGGATATCTACATATTTTATTTTATAGTAGGTGGATTCTAGTATGTATCCAATAGATTTTCATGGGAAAAAATATAATATGTTCATAGTTATCATTTTTTCTTGAAATATTTTATTAATATCCCTCAACACAACATATCTACCATAATTCGATTTATCTTCATTTTAGACCCTCATTTGTTACATTATGTCTCCCACCACCTCTATTTAGGGAAATCATTATGTGTATTGAAATAGTCGGTCTCCATTAATGATAATATTGTATAAGCTCTCATAATAATCTAGTATATCCTCTATTTAACAATTATCTTAATATCTCATGAGATTATATCCTCGGATCGAGCATAGAATTAGGGAATTGACCATGTTTCATCTAAACAATCCTCTAATGGTCTAAATTTTCCTATATCCCATCAATAGTCTTAAGGTGGAAATATTATTTAATCCTATTCAAGATATGTATCAATTATTTATAGTCTAAGAATTTCATACATTATATTCATTGATTTTTCCCTTTTAGAATATTAATGAAATTGATTTTTAATAATTTAATTAATATGTGAGTGATATTTTGTGTTTTCAAAAAGTGGGTTTTATAGGAATAATTGGATAGTTGTGATTTTTTTCATGAATTTTCTCATAGAAGATTAAAATTTGAAAAAAATAAATAATTGACATCAATTGGGATCTCTCTAGAATTTTTATTTATAAAAATAAGGTCTTGGGTTTGAAATTTATTTTTCCTCAGAAAATGTTTATTAAACACGGACTTGGATATTTCCTTAGAAAATTTTTATGGTATATTATATTGGATTAATTTTTTGAAATAATAATATAATATCTAACTTTATATACTTCTTTTTATAGTGAAAAACTAAAAAATAGCTTCCCTAGTAGTGCTAGAAACCATATAGATATGTTCCTTTAATTCTTTAATGACTAGGGGTTGGATTTTCAATGGATTGTGGTTACAGGAAATCAGGATTAACGCAAATCAGTCAGTCTTCCTTTGAGAGTCATAATTGTCTAGTTATGTACACTCTCATGTAAACTATACCTAACATAGTTTTATTAATATTAAATTTCATGCAGGATATTTTGACATTTTTACATTCCTAATCAATAATATTTTATATATTGATTCATCAAAAGTATTTATTTCTCTATTTATGTAATTAAAAATGTGATATATAATATTTTATTATTATTTATTGGATTATGATTTTGGAAAGAAAAAAATATTGTTTTATAAATGGTTCATGATTTATTTTGATTTGTTTTAGAATTTTTTTTAATATGAACTAGTGGATGTACATGAATAGAAATTTTATATATTCATTGGTTTTCTCCGACTAAGAATTAATGCTCATACACTGATTTTTCCTTTGGGTTTTCATATCCTTGGTTATTCTGGATATTTTTAAAGTGAATAATATCTTGTAGTGGATAATTATGGAATTCCACCTTTTTAATACATAACGTTTCATTACATTTTACATACAAAGGATCTTTAAAGTCTATTGTCTTGGAAATTAGGAACATAAAACATGAGAACAACCAAAAACATTCTTCTAAACACATGAAAAGAGTATTCATTGTTCTTCCTAAGTTCATTACAACATCTCATAACCTGGGATCATACATCAAAGGAAAAGAGTGAGCATATTTCCCAATAAGGGAAACAAGAGATACATTTTACATGTGAACGTGAGATACATAAATAAAGTCATGATAAATAACGTTAAGGTGTGAGAAAGATATCATGAGAAATATCATAATAAAAAAAATTTGTTTCATAAATTGAAGATGTGGCTATAGAATTTAACATATACAATCATGAAAATATCACCAAGTTCAATCCCTAAGGTGTCATTTAAGAAACATCACCAAGGTTATTCACCAAGGTATCGTTAAAATTATAATCCCCGGAGATTACATCATTACCCAATGCATAAGAGAAATATCAGGGCGCACCCATAATTTGTATTTATTATCATGTTAGACACATTTATCATCATAAAACATATCATAAAAAACCCATATAGAATAAAATAAATAGGTTTCATTTCATAATTATAACGTTTTAATAACTTCTTAAAGGACACGATCGTTATGTCATTTTAAACCCACGGAAAAGGAAATCGGGTTTCATGTAAGTAAATATCCGAATTAAAATAAAAAATTTTGATATATATGTGAATAAACATATAGAGGAAAGATGATTGAGTATCCACTTAATAACATAAAATAATTTGAGAAAAAGAGAGAGACAATTATAGACAAAAAGTCTGCAGCATAACGGCTATGTTACAGGGTTCTAGAAAACATTGAAAAGAGAGGAAACATGGGTCACCCACTCATAAATGATACATAAAATAGTAGAGGTACAGAATATAAAGGATATAAGAACATGTTAATGAAATTTGAAAGACATACCATATGAAATGAAATACATGGAAGGAAGACAAAATTAAGATTTCTCTTATTAAAATTCGGCATCCTAACGACGTCACTTAAAACATCAAAAAATGAATTGATGAGATCAAATAGGGTCTCTCATCATATGAAAATAAAAGAGAAGTATGATGGATATAGAGATCATACCCCAACATAATAAAAAGGAACTTTAAAGACTAGACATGAAAATAGAAGTTTAAAATTAGAAGGGTGATAGAATCCCTTACAAAAATTCGGCATCCTAGCCACTTAAACATTCTTAAAATGAATAGATGAGAGAAAGAGGGGGTATATCATCATATGAACATGAAAAGGGTAGTATGATGAATATCAAAGAACATCCCAAACATAAGAACATGGAGATTAAAATAAATGACATAAAGGAGAATATATGAAATGAAAGAGACAGGTAGGATCCTTTACAAAAAATCCGCAGCCTAATGGCGCAAGTTAAACATTCATAAAATAAAATGATGAGAGAAAGAGGGGGTCTCTCCTCATATGAACATAAAAAAGAACAGTAATATGAATAAGAAATAACACCCCCAACATATAAACATGGGTCTTATATTAAATTACATAAAATATAGTACTTGAAATGAAGGAGAGAGGTAGGATCTCTTACAAGCATTCAGCTGTCTAACGGCGCCACTTAAACATTCATAAAATAAAATGATGAGTGTAAGAGGGGGTATCTCATCAAATTAACATAGAATGTTCAGTAATATTAATATAAAATAACACCCCCAACATAATAACATGGGGATCAAGATAAATGATATAAAAGAGAGTACTTGAAATGAAGGAGAGAGGTAGGATACCTTACAAAAATTTGGCAGCCTAACGGCGCCACCTAAACATTCATAAAATGAAATGATGAGAGTAGGAGTGGGAAACTCATCATATGAACATTAAAATTAAAGTAATATTAATATAAAATAACACCCCTAACATAATAACATGGGGCTTAAAAGATATGAATTAAAAGAGAGTACTTGAAATGAAGGAGTGAGGTAGGATCCCCTACCTTAAAATGTAACTCTTAAAACTCGAAGGTCGGGACCTTGAGGGATTGTGGTAACCATGGGAGGACTCCTTGAGAGGAAATGTGACCAGATATTCGTTGAGGGATAGTTGGGAGTAAAAACCAAATGAGGATATGGTGGGTATTTATAGGGAAAGTTTGGTGACATGTTAATAATTTCAAGGGACCCCTCACATGTGGTTTTCTCAAAACCATGGGCTTGCCCATGTTATTTTCCATGGTTTTAGGTCACATGGGACTCCTAATACAATAATTCATCCCTTTTGTTCGACCAAACCTCAAAAAAAATCATGATATCATCATTATGTAGTCAGGGTATTATTAAACATACCGAAACCCTAATCTGTTTTTTACTATTCACTGAAAAATTAATTATTTCATAAAAATCCCAAAAATTCACCATAACCCTTTTTCGACGTGTAGAATCCAAAAATGAACACCATTTTTGGAAAATATTTTCCTAGATATTATTAATTTAATTATTAATTAAAATAATAATTTAATTAATAATTATAATTCAAAGTCTATAACTCATTTTTTAACTCCCTGAAAGCTAGTCAACATTCCAACAACTTATAACCTAATGAAAATAAAATAATAATACGTTATACTAATTATAATATTCATATTGAAATTCATATTACTATTCATATTACAATTCATAGGGGTAAAAATTACTATTCAACAAAAATTATTTGGATTTCATTGAACCACATTTTTCACCTTAATTACAACCATGTCTGTCAGGTTTTTGAAAATCAATTCACAAAAAAAGTTATTTAACAATTATACATCAATTTATTATTCATAAAAACACTATTTGTCAAGAACTGTTCAATGAAATTTCAACTTTCTCAGAAAAATCCCAAAATTTAACCATAACCAAATATCTATGCAATGATTTAAAAAATGAACTCCATTTTACGAAAATAATTTTCTAAATATTTTTAAAATATTATTTTTCTAAAATTCTACAATAAATTGCATACTATACATAACCAGGCATTTGAAAAATTCACAAATATCACCATAAGAAGAAATCACAATTTTTATTTAAATCAACGGATTACGCAAGGCAATTATGGTCTCATTACATAACCCCTTATATGTCACGACCCGACCCTACCCGGGCTCAAGCTGTAACTACCCCAAACCCGCCTCCATAGGCCAGGGGCTGGCGACAAGTGCCGAAGGATAAACAACTCAGGGAGGCCTTCACCTGAGTACCTTTACACACACATGCAACACACTCAATGAAAAAGTGAATAGTAAACGAAAAGGCAAGCGGAGTAAAGTGAAACTGTTATATATAAACCACCAAAAGTGCATCGTCCTCTAATAGTAAAAATCAAGATGAAGGTAAATAGAAAAGGAAAAAGAGAAAAACACACGCCCAACCAGAGATGTGCCACAACTCAGCAATGGGTAAAAAAAAGAAAAAATAGCTGGAAGAGTGCCCCACCTGGAACCGGACTACGACCACAGCATGCTGTCCAAGCTCCTGATCTCTTAAGCTCCACTGAATTCACGACCAACCTGTCCGTCATATGCAAGGGCACACCAAGTGTGGGAAAATCCCAAGCAGTGGTGAGTATAAAAATACACTGTAGGATACCCCGAAATCTTGAGGGAGAAACAAAAGGTTGTACCGAAGGGTGAGGAGTAGAGTGAACAAGAAAAGTAGAGGAGTACAGCTGAAAGTGCTGGGGGAGTAAAAGTAGAGAGTCCAACTCAACCCAACAAGAGGAAAGAAGGTAGACTCGTCCAGAAACAAGGAGCTAGAAACGGTGAGAAGATAAACTTCCCATCGAGTCTTCTCTACCTATAGCAGGAGAGTAGAATCTTCCAACCATGAGAAGCTAGACACGGAAAGAACCTAGCATACCCCACGTGTATTCGCCTCTCCTGGAAGGAGAGTAACCAAACCCAAGAACTTGGTACTAGAAAAAGGTATATACAAGTCCATATGCTCAACAAGAAGCCCTAACAAGGTCATAAGGTGATCTCCATCCCGTAGATTTGCCCAAGAAATGAGTTGCCAATAGTCCCAGAAGTAATACTATCGATGCACAGCATCCCGCACGTCTGCCCTGAACTACAAGTCAAAGGGTCAATCACCAAACCTCGATACTATCCTCTTTAGGCGGCACAGACTCGCCCATGCGGTTTTAGGTCACGTCACAAGGATGCGTCTCGGTGGGGAAAGTGCTCCATGTACTAGAGAGTTCTGGGGGAATGTCAAACCACAACTCATCATTGCCCCGCAGTCGAGAGGTCTGCTCAAAGTCGACAGGAGACCCCCTACACGTCCCCACTGGAGGATCCCTGGAAGTCGATGGGATCCCACTACAGGGAGACCTAGAAAGTCGACGGGTGCCACACTACCCAGTCCCGTAATAAGGTAATCCACTGGAGGGAGACCCGGCTAAAGTCGGCGACGAGACCACTGCCCATCCCAGCTAGAGGGAACCCGGCATCGGAGACCACTGCCCAGCCCAACTGGAGGTAAACCCGGCATTGGGGACCACTGCACAGCCCATCTGTAGGTAAGCCCGGCATCGGGGACCACTGCCCAGCCCCACTGGTGGTCAGCCCGACATCAGGGACCACTGCTCAGCCCAGTTGGAGGTAAGCATGGAACTGCTCTGGCCATCCCTCCTGGATGGTACTTCTCAGTGAACACCGCTGTACTGGTAATACCTACAGGATGGTAACCCACTGGCGAGCTCTGCTGGAAACAACCTCATCCATGCTGGAAACAACCTCATCCCTTTTGGAAACAACCGTAACCCTGCTGGAAACCACCACAGCCCTTCTGGAAACAACCTCAGCCCTGCTGAAAACAACCCCAACCCTGCTGGAAACAACGTCAGACCTGCTGGAAACAACTTCCTGGGTATAGAATCAGTGCCCACATAAAGTGTTGGTCCCATAGAATCCACAAGAACTCTATCAGGGAACACGGAGTTACATGAGGAAACTTCATAGGCCTTACAAGGTGATCCCGTTCCAATCTGCTGAGTTGCTGTCGAAGCGGACCGAGACAACTCATTGAAGAAAGTGGTGAAAACACCCACACCATACGAACACCCATTGTCGCAAACAGTGCCATAGTCCAGTGAAAGGGACATGGTACTGAAACCCCTCACAGTTGAAGAAACAGAGGAACAACCATCTCTGCTGGCCAAACCATCGAGAAGAGTACTAGGGGAAGACTCAACCTTGCTGGTCAAAAAAACAAGAACAGAGGAACCCTCTACGTCGCAAGAGGTAAAAAGTACATAAATCAGTGCACAACATGCACATGGGGCCCACATGACATGTGGCCCCAAGTCATCCCCAACCAAGCGCTCAAACATTCTCATGTACCAATAACCACAACAGGTACCTCAAAGAAACCTCATATACTTTCAGAGTATACCACAATCCCAGCCCAAAGGCTAGCGTGCACCCGTCTCCCAACGTCAACGTGAAGGTGTGACGTAACAAATCCAACTAGCCACTTCAATGGCTCAAGGACGACCATCCATATTTCTTCATGCATTTACATCACTCACACGGGAGTGCACGCGATCACACGCCAATGGTCTGCTGCAAAGACGGTAGAAGAACCGCCACCAGGGCACCTTCACACTTCCACATTTAACAAGATCATACAAGAGGCTTCACACAACCAAACAGATCACACCGTTGTAATCCTTGTGAAAGAACACGCGAGATTGACTACTTACTCACCTCAAACGGATATCAGAAGAAAAAGTCACCACCACCGCCTCACGCCCGAAGGACGTCCTGTGATCCCGAGCCTCGGCCCCAAAAACAGTCAGGCACATCGCACCATTGTGATCCCCTTGGGAAAACATGTCAAAAGAACTAGTCACTTGAGTGCAATAGATATCCAAAAAAAATGGTTCATTTCGGCACACCGCACACTAGCGGTGCTATGTGGGACCCGCATCCTGGTCCCGAAACACAACGAAAGGATCACACCGTTGTGATCCTCTCAAATAAGTACACAAGGTCGACTAATCACTTGTACAAAATTGACACCCCGGTGATAAAGCTTGGAAATCCCCGTCAATGCCCAAACGGCCCTCGCGAGGCCTGCACCATCATGCGGAATTACAGTAGGCAGAATGTACCAACGCGATCCCCTCAGAACAACACCCAACATCATCTGCCTGCACGCCCCGAACGGAAATTCGTTGATAAAGTCGCAAAAAGCTGCACACAGCTCAAAAGACGGGCCATGGGGCCCATGCCTAAACTCTGGCGTTGATGCCCGGAACCACCCTGGAAAGCTTCTCCAAGGCGCCAGGGTCCCAACTCCACTGACGGTGCTTAAAACAGACATCAGGCATGTCTGCACTGTCCAAAACAGGAATTCCCGGGAAAACGTCAAACCACTTAACATCGAGTCACGCCCCGAGCCCCTTGTCTCGGGAATTAAAAATTCCCGAGACCATCTCAGAAAGTTCTTCTCGAGCCGAGGTTCGCACTACCATAGACGGCTTGTAAATCTGATACATGGTTTGGATTTTAGGTCATCTTAGGCATTACTAGACCAAAACGGACCAAAACGGGGTGGGTCAGACCAATTCGGCCAACCCATCCACCCCCTGAACCGGCGGTCTGCGGTTCACCACGCGGACCACCCGTCCACGCCCGGATTTTCCAGGTTGAACCGCGAGTCATGGGTCCTTGCCGCCTCCAGGGTTACGATGACCCCGGTTTTGTCTCGACGGCCGGCCGAGCGGCCGGTCCTGTGTCTCCTGGAGGAGCACCGCCCTGCCCCGCATTCGCCCGCCGTCACGCCCACATCCAACACCACCGAAAGAAGCTTGTTTCGCCACAAGGAAGGGCTAGATCACCTACTGAGGAGAACCTTGCTACTGTCGAAGCCCATGCCTCTGCCCCTGGCCCGCTGGAACCGAGCCGCCGGCGCGCCAAACCTCGCTAGATTGCCGGAACCCGCTGGGAAAACCCCAAAAGCCGCAGACTTCGGCGGACATTTGCGATCGACACCGAACTCGGATTTAAAATACAAAAGATGCAATATAAAGATCATGAATTATACTACATGATTATGTTCTTTGATTTTAAAATCGATGGCAATTAGACATTGTTAATGAATCAAAAATAATGGTTCAGAAATAAAAAAACACAACAAAGACATCCTACCTCTTGGGTGTTGCCTGGAGCTTCACGGGGGATCCACCGGCCGCACCGCTTCCTTGCCGGAGTTGCCTCACCGTAGTGGAGGAGGAGAGGGGAGAGGGTTTTTCCAGGGGGTTCAATGGGGGGGAAGGGGAGTAGGGGAGAGTTTAAATAAATAAACACTTTAATTAAATGTCTCGACCCCTAAAACATCGGCATCCAAAACCTCTAGAACGGTCAAGATTAAGCTCCCGCTAGGGTAAACACCTCCATCTGAGCACAAAGGTGGTCTCAGAATTTGATTCAGAGCTTCTGTTTGAATGTAATAAAGTAGAATGCCCAAAGCCGCCAAATTACGAAAACGCCCCCGGAGTCATTTTTCACAGACGGCCCACACCCGAAAAACTTATACCTCCCCTAAGGTAAACGGCACATTCCCAACTCAAAGGTGCCCTCGGTTTTTCAATCTGACCCAATGTTTAAGAGATGCTTGAGTTTCACCCTTAAACAAATAAATTAATTTATTAATTTTTCCGTTTAACATACTGAAAGCGAGCGAGGGGTCCAAACGTCCCGTGCCGGCATACTTTATGTCGTTCCTAGGGTAAACACCCCATTCCGGACCCATCCGTACACTCATATCTCTGATCTAGATCACTGTTTCGGAGTTATCGCTTTTATTTGGTGTTTTTAGAGTTAATGCACTGAAAATTTAATTCCGGCCACTCCGAGGCTCGGAATCGCACGCCGTCTAAGGGCGTTTCTCTGGAATATCATCAAGAATATTCCAGAGTCTTCCACAGAAAAATCTGGGTTCTTACATCATTCCCTCCTTCATGATTTTTGTCCCCGAATTGAAAAACCAGGGAACAACTCAGGGCACTAAGCCCACACTTGGCTCTCCCGTACCCAGAAGAACTCATGCACACCTTTGCGTCACCACACACAGACCAAAGTATTTGATCTGTTCAAGCAAGGTCGGCCCTTTCCGATGTCGTGCATAGGAGCACACACACTTCTCCTCAGGTAAGCCATGCGGGATACGTTGTGAACCCACTTCCAACCTTGGGGTTAGGGCAAGGCGGTAGGGAACCTCGCCATCCCTTTGCATGGTCTCAAACGGCCTGAAGGATCTCGGGGGTAGCTCACTTCCACGAACAAACCTATACGTTGCATGCCGCGATAGGAATCACCACCCGCACCTGGATCAAGGCCTGGTTATTCCCTCATACAGAATATCCATATGGTGAAACACCTAAGGATATCTGGTCACGCAAGGTTTCACAGTCGATTTCCCACAACTAAGGCTCCATTACATGCTCGAAAGGTGAAGGAGTAGACACCATCGACTAGATAAAAAGGTCCCCATGCCTTTTACCTTACCAACACAGGGTTACACCGATGCCCCGCATCACCCCGGTAACACCTCATGCAAAGAGCAGGGAGAAAACCATTTCACACGCAGAGTCTTACAATTCTACTACCAGAAGTAGAAGAGTCGTAAGGGGTACCTCTCATCATCCCTTGCTCCGCACGATCGTAGACATCCAAGGATCGCGGCTATCCGTGGTCCCATCTATCAGCTCCCGGAGCCAGAAGTGGACCACCTGATGGTGATGGGAAGACCTTGTAATGTCGTCCCCCACTACCAGCTCCTCCCGCTCCTCTACTAGCACCACCTCCCTGGGTACTACTCTGATTAAGACGCTTCCTCTGTCGTGATGGTGCACCTACTTCCTGCCTGAGGCTCTCTGAAACTCAGGTCGGGCAGTCATGTTCCAAGTGACCTCACCCTTCACAAGTATAGCACCGACTCTCTCTAGGCTGTACCGGTGCCCTCTGGTGCCACTATGGTGAACGACCACGCCCCTGCGTCCGGTTTTCAAGCAGCCACCTGCGTCGAGGTTCTGCTTGCCGACGCCCACTAGCTGCAGCAGACGTCTCAGTTCTAACATGTATGCTGCCCCCACTAACTCTAGAATTTGATAGGAAGCTCTCTGCCACCAGCGCCTGCACTAGCACCCCATCATATGTGGAAATTCCCAAGGGTACTATGACAGCACGAATCTCTCGGTGGAGACCCTGCTGAAGCATCTGCACTCGGATATTGTCTTCATGGACCAAGTTTGGGTAAAATTGTGCACGACCTGCAAAACTAGCCGTGTACTCGACCACCGTCATCCCTGACTGCTGAAATTGATGGAGCTCCTGAATCCAAACGGAGCACAAGCCGGAGGGGAAAAACTCCTCACGAAACAACAACTGAAATTCGTCCTACAAAAGTGAGAACTTGTCAAGAAACTAAGTCACCAGACTCCACCAACGCCAAGCTGCTCCACGAAACAAGTTGGCTACCAAAGCCACTCTCTGATCTACCGGCGTTTGCACAATCCTGAAAAGGCGAACTATTGTCTCTAAAAAGCCTCTGCTACCTGAGGGTCTGGCTCACCACTGAACATCAGCGGTCTCGGCCGCTGGAACTCATGGAGCGTGCTCAACATATGCTCAAGCTCAGCCTGCTCTACTGAAACTGCCTGCTGCTCAACAGGTGGGGGTGCTGCTACCGGCCCACCCAGAGAAAGGGTCTCGCATGATGGGTCCTACACTGTAGCCTCATAGCTCATAGGGTCGTCATCACGAACCAAAGATGGTATCTGAGCTGGCGGTCTTCGTGGAGAATCCTGAAAATTATCAAGGAGTGCCTCGGTCAGATGAGCATATATGTATATACCAATAACAACAACAATGGGGATCTAACTCAAGAAGGAAAGTCAACGACTCAATCCTATGTGATGCACAAACAAATTTTCCCTGCAACATGTGTCTCAACATGCCGAGTCGACAAGAGGGTTATCAAGGTCCTGGTGAATGGATATGTCGGCCGCCGCACAATCACTGGACTCCCTGTCCTAAGAGCCGCTCTCGAGACACATTAACATTGTTTCCCTATATCCCAACCAATTCCATTTATTTTAGGGACATCTGAACAACGTCCCAAGGAACGAACCACCTCTGATACCACTTTGTCATGACCCGACCCTACCCGAGCTCGAGCCGCAACTACCCCAAGCCCGCCTCCATAGGCCAGGGGATGGCGAAAGCGCCGAAGGCTAAACAACTTGGGGAGGCCTTTTCCTGAATACATGTACACACACAAGCAACACACTCAATGAATAAGTGAAGAGTAAATGGAAAGGAAATCAGAGTAAAGTGAAACTGCTATATATAAACCACCAAAAGTGCATCGACCTCTAAATATTACAAAGAAAGCAGAATGTAAAAAGAAAAGGAAAATGGTAAAAACACGCGCCCAACCTGAAAAGTTCCACAACTCAAAAATAGGTAAACAAAAAAACAGCTAGAAGAGTCCCCCACCTGGAACCTGACTATGACCACTGCACGCTGTCCAAGCTCCTGAATTCCTAAGATCCACTGAAGTCACGACCAACCTGTCTGTCATCTGCAAGGGCACACCAATTGTGGGAAAATCCCAAGCAGGGGTGAGTATAAAAATACTCATTAGGATACCCCAAATGCTCAAGGGAGTAACAAAAGGTGGTACCGAAGGGTGAGGAATAGAACGAACAAGAAAGGTAGAGTAGTACAACTGAATGTGCAGTAAGAGTAATAGTAGAGTGTCCAGCTCAACCCAACAAGAGGAAAGAAGGTAGACTCATCCAGACACAAGGAGCTGGAAACGGTGACTAGATGAACTTCTCATAGAGTCTTCGCTACCTATAGCAGGAGAGTAGACTCGTCCAACCATGAGATGCTATACACGGAAAGCACATGGCATACCCCGCGCGTCTTCGCCTCTCCTGGAAGGAGAGTAACCAAACCCAAGAAGTGGGTACTAGAACAAGGTATATACAAGTCCATATGCTAAAAAAGAATCCCGAAAATGGTCGTAAAGGGATATCCATCCCATAGCTCTGCCCAAGAAAAGAGTATCCAATAGTCCCAGAAGTAACACCTTTAATGCCTAGCATCTCGCACGTCTGCCGCGAACTACAAGTCAAGGGCCCAATCACTCCACCTCGACACGATCTTCTTTGGGTAGCACTGACTTTCTTGCACGGTTTTAGGTCGCATCACAAGGATGCGTCTCGGTGGAGAAATCGCTCCTCATACATGAGAGTTCTGGGGGAACGTGAAACCACAACTCGTCGCTGCCCCACAATCAAGAGGTCTTCTCAAAGTCGATAGGCAACCCCCTGCCCAGCCCCACTGGAGGATCCCTCGTGGATGATGGGTTCCCACTACAGGGAGACCCAGAAAGTCGACGGTTGCCACACCGCTCAGTCCCGTAATAGGGTAATCCACTGGAGGGAGACCCGGCTAATGTCGGCGATAGGACCACTTCCCACCCCAGTTAGAGGTAACCCGACATCGTGAACCACTGCCCATCCCACCGAGAGGTAATCCCGGCATCAGGGACCACTACCCAGCCCAGCTGGAGGTAAGCCTAGCATCGCAGACCACTTCCCAGCCCTACTGGAGGTAAGCCCGGCAGCGCGGACCACTGCCCAGCCCAGCTGGAGGTAAGCCCGGAACTGCTCTAGCCATCCCTGCTGGATGGTACTGCTCGGTGAACACCGTTGTACTAGCCATCCCTATAGGATGGTAACCCACTAACGAGCTCTGCATGAAACAACCTCACCCCTGCTGGTAACAACCTCAGCCCTCCTAGAAACAACTGCAACCCTACTGGAAACAACCCTAGCCCTGCTGGAAACAACCTCGGCTAGCTGAAAACAACCCCAGCCCTACTGGAAACAACCTTAGCCCTGCAGGAAACAACCTCTTGGGTAGAGGATCGGTGCCCATGTAAAGTTTTGGTCACCCCAAATCCACAAGAACTTACCAGGGAACACGGAGTGGCGGGAGGAAACTCATGAGGCCTCACAAGGTGATCCCGCTCCAATCCGCTGAGTCACTGTCAAAGCAGACCGAGAAAACAGATTCCATAAAGTGGGGAAAACACCCACACCGTACGAACAACCATAGTCGCAAACGGTGCCACAGTCCAGTGAAAGGGGCACGGTACTAAAACCCAGAATAGCTAATGAAACAGAGGAACAAACCATCTCCGCTTGCCAAACCATCGAGAATAGGACTAGGGGAAAACTCAACCCCACCGGTCAATCACACAAGAATAGAGGAACCCTCTATGTCACGAGAGGAAAAAAGTACATAATGAAATGAACGACGCGCACATGGGGCCCACACGACGTGTGGACCCCAGTCAACACCAACCAAGCGCACAAACATTCTCAAGTACCATCAACAACAACATGTACCTCCAAGAAACCTCGTATACTCCCAGAGTATACCACAATCCCAGCCCAAAGGCTCGCGTGCACCCGGCTCCCAATGTCAACGGGAAGGCGTGACGTAACAAATCCAACTAGCCACTTCAATGGCTCAGGGAATTCCATCCATATTTCTTCAATCATTTACATCACTCACACGAGAGTGCACGCGATCACACACCAAGAGTTTGCAGTAAACACGGTAGAAGAATCGCCACTAGGGCACCACCACACTTCCACTTTTAACAATATCGCTCAAGAGGCTCCGAACATCCAAACAGATCGCACCGTTGTAATCCTCGTGGAAAAAAATGTGATATTGACTACTTACTTGCCTCCAACGGATATCCGACGAAAAATTCACCAAAAACCGCCTCACACTCGAACGACATCCCGTGATCCCAAGCCTCGGCCCTGAAAATAGTTGCAAGAATCGCACCATTGCGATCCCCTTGGGAAAACACATCAAAATCACTACTCGCTTTGGTGCAACGGATATCTGACGAAAAAGGTGAATTTCTGTGCACCGCACATGAGCGGTGCTACGTGGGACCCACATCCCGGTCCTAAAACAAAACGAAAGGATCACACCGTTGTGATCCTCTAGAAAAAGTACACAAGTTCGACTAATCACTTGTCCAAAACGGACACCCGGTGATAAAGCTGTAATATCACCGTCAATGCCCAAACGGCCCCCGCAGGGCCCACACCGTCGTGCGGAATTATAGTGGGCAGACATCACTAACGCGATGACCTTGGAAAGACACCGATCATCGACTGCTCACATTCCCCAAACAGATGTCCGATGAAAAAGTCGCTAAAAGCTACACATAGCCCAAAAGACGGCCCGTGGGGCCCACGCCTCAACTCCTTCTTCGATGTCCGGAACCACTATAGAAGGCATCACCCCGGCGCCAAGGTCCCAACACAACTGACAGCGCTTAACACGGACGTCAGACGCGTCCGCACCATCAGAAACAATAATTCTCAGCAAAAATGTCAAACAACTTAACATCGAGTCGTTCCCCGAGCCCCTTGTCTCAGGAATTAAAAATTCCTAAGACCATCTCAAAAAGTCCGTCTCGAGCCGAGGTTCGCACTGCCGCAGACAGCTTGTAAATCCGATACACAGTTTGCATTTTAGGGCGTCTTAAGCATTACTAGACCAAAACGGGGTGGGCCAGGCCTATTCAGCCGGCCCATCCACCCCCTGAACAGGCGGTCCGCGGTTCACTGTGCGGACCGCCCGTCCACGTTCGGACTTGCTCGGCCAGTCCGCCCTTTCCAGGTGGACCCGCGAGTCGCTGGTCCTTTACACCTCCAGGGTCGCGACGACCTTAATTTTGTCGCGACGACCGGCCGAGCGGTCGGTCCTGTGTCGCCCGAAGGAGCACCCCCCTGCCCCGCGTTCGCCCGCCTTCGCGCCCACAGCCGCCTCCACCAGAAGAAGCTCGCGCCACTGCTAGGGAGGGACGGACTACCTACTGAGGAAAATACCACCTCCGCTGAAGCCCGCGCCTCCGCCCCTGGCCCGCTGGAACCGAGCCGCTGTCTCGCCAAACCTAGCTGGACCGCCAAAACCTGCTAGGAAAAGCCCAAAACCTGCAGACTTCGGAGGAAATTTGCGATCGAATCCGAACTCAGATTTAAAATCTGAAAGATGTGATGGAAGTCTCATGAATTATACTAAAATATTATGGTATTTTATTTCAAAATATTCGGCAATTCTATGTTTTAAATGAATCAAAAAGAAAGGTTCAGAAATAAAAAAACGCAACAAAAACCTCCTACCTCTTGGGCGTTGCCCGGAGCTTCACAGAGGATCTGCCGGCCACACCACTTCCTTTCCAGAGTTTCCTCGCCAGAGTGGAGGAGGAGAGGGGAGAGGGTTTCGTCAGGGGGTTCAATGGGGAGGAAGGGGAGGAGGGGAGAGTTTAAATAAATAAACTCTGTAATTAAAAGTCCCGACCCCTAAAACACACACCTCCAAAACCTCTGGAGTGGTCAATATTAAGCTCCCCCTAGGGTAGACACCACCACCCGAGCACAATGGTGGTCTCATAATTTGATTCTAAGCTTCCTTTGGAATGTTATAAAGCAGAACTCCCAAAGCTTTGAAATTATGAAAATGCCCCTGGGGACATTTTTTAGATACGGCCCACGCCCGCAAAACTTATACCTCTCCTAGGGTAAACCGCACATTCCAAACTCAACGGTGCCTTCGTTTTTTCAATCCGATCCACCGTTTAAGAGATTCTTGAATTTCACCCTTAAACGAATAAATTAATTTATTAATTTATCCGTTTAACTTACCGAAAGTGAGCGAGGGGTCCAAACGTCCTGCGCTGACATACTTTATGTCGTTCCTAGGGTAAACACCTCATTCCGGACCCATCCATACACTTGGATATCTAATATGGATCACAGTTTAGGATTAATCTCTTTTATTTGGACTTTCCAGTGTGAACGCACTAAAAATTTAATTCCAGCAACTCCAGGGCCCAGAATCGCACGCCGTCTGAGGGCGTTGCTCCGGAATATTATCAAGAATATTCCAGAGTATTCCACAGCAAAAACCGGGTTCTTATATTATAACATCAGCATAGGACCTAAGAGTTAGGTGTGCTAGGGTGATAGAGTCTTGGGTCAGCTCGACCAACATTGCCCGAAAAGTGATTTCTATCAACTTGATCTTATCGTGAAGGTGATTCCGTTCCAGCTTCACATGATGAAGTTCGGCTTGGGTTTGGCCTAGGGCAAAGCCCAAAGGTGCTACCACCTTCCTGAGTTCTGTCAGATGGGATTCGATCGGCACAAGACTACTGGCTGGGGCCATCGAATCTTCTTTCAATATTAATTAATCAAGATAACTTGTATTTAAACACAATAATTGTAACATTTTTTGTCCAACGGTCTTATTGACCAATGGCCATATAATAGTCAAAACAAAACGGTCTCATTTTAATTATACTCATTTTATTAAATGTAAAAAAATAAAATAACCCACAGAAATTAGGGAAAAAAATTTTACTCAAAAAAATCGGGTCGTTACAATCTTTCCCCCTTAAGAAATTGCATCCTAGAAATTTTCAAATTGGGGTTGGAAATTTCATTGAATGTCCCACGTCAGAAAAAGAGTTAGTAAAACTATTACTTTAATAGAAATAAAGGGAAGTACAAAGGTCCCCCGAGTTAACCCATACTAGGATTCCATGTAGGGAAACATGGATATGGAAGAGAAAACAAAGGGTCATGTTCTGATGGAGAGTGATAGAAAACATTATTAATAGATATTTTACCACAAGAAAATCCCAAACTTATAATGTGTGTAAATGGTCTTTGATTACCCAATATGAAACATAAACTAACAAAATTTTTGTTTTACGTTCCTTTTCATAATTTTGAGGAGTTCAATTACTACATAGAATAAAACCATAAAGAAGTATACTTACCTTCAATTAGAGTTTCATCTGTTAATAAGTTTCTACCAAAACTAATCTTTTCTACAAATAATGAGCATTAAAAAATTCTTGGTCACATCAAAACCACATGAATAATTTTCTAGAGAATCACATAATCCACAAAAGGAGAACTATATATTTTCGTTATATTTAGACATCAACTAAAACCAAAATGGATAGTACAAGATCATGGAATCCCCAAAAAGGATAATACATTATAAAAAAATACTAATTTTAATCTCCAAAATTCAACAAATAGTACCCAAAGTTAATGGAAGACCATTAAATATACAATAATCCTTAAAATTCATCAAAATGACCCAAACTAAGACTGAAACCCAAATCTCATAAGGATTTAATCACATAGTCTTCCACAATAAATCATATCATTTATATCCAAATAATATCGACTGCTCTTAATGTCTCATACTAAAGTGTAATAAACATAATCACATATTCTATATGATAGGTTAATCATTTTATATAAATAACCCAAATCACCATATGTCGACATTAAATACATAGATTCTTACTAAATAAAAAAAATTCAACCATTACTCCATAAATAAAATCATGTAGTATTTTATTTTCCTTAGGCATATAGTACTTCAATAAAGAAAAAATCTTCCAAAATCACATTTATCATTTAATCACCAAATCATTTTCCTATACAATGGATATAAATTTGATAAAACACAAGTTTCCAAAAACATCTTATTCTTTATCCATAAAAATAGAAGGTGCATTGGTCTGTCCGAAGGGCATAACAACAAACTCATATTGCCCATTTCTTTATTGGAAGGTCGTTTTTATAATATCATCATTCTTCACCCAGAATTGACGATAACCAAAATGAAGATAAATCTTAGAGAATAATTGAGTCCCACAAAGTTGGTTAAATAAGTCATCAATTCTTAGAAGAGAGTATTTGTTCTCAAATGTGATAACATTCATTTCCCTATAATCAATGCATATCTGCATCGATCCATCATTCTTCTTGACAAAGAGAACTGGTGATCCCTAAGGAGACACAATTATTCAGATAAAACCATTCTCTAAAACATCTCATAGTTGTTTCTTTAATTCCACTAGCTCCACATTTTCCATCTTATAGGGGGTCTTTGACATCAGATGAAATCTAGGTATGAGTTCTGTGGATAACTCGACCTCTCTTTCTTGGGGAGGTCCGGGTAACTCCCTAAGAAATACGTCAATGTATTCCATGATTGTGGGGACATTTTCTAAAAGAATAAATCCTTAGTGAGAAACTTATTTCATTTGCGAATCTTTTAAATAAAAAGGATTTTATATCTTAAAACATCATGCTGAGAAAATTACATTTTTCTATAATTCCTTCATAATGATCCATAAAAAGCTTGTGATTGACCAAACATATCCCATGGGAGTGTCGTAACCAAGAGTGCAGCAAGGCCCGTTGTCGTGTACCAGTTCCCGTTTGTGTCTAGCTCAAAGCAGTGTTTTCGGGTTTTACCCCTATGTACATCTGTTCCAGAGCCACCCCTACTTGCTTGTATCTAGACACAGATATATTTTCTTGATAAACCACTTACTCAATACTCACCAAAATACTAGGAATATTTCCTATATTTAAACTTTTATATAGGGTTTCTTCCTAAAGTTTTCATATCCTAATTTCTATAAATAACTAAACCATTCTTTGATTCCAACTATGGAATCCCGCCTTTTTAATAAAAATATTTTCATTACATTTTACATAAAGAGGATCTTTAAAGTCTAGTGTCTTGGAATCAGGAACAGAAAACATGAGAACAACATAAAAAATTATTCTAAACACTTGAAAGGATTCTTAATTATTCATCCTAAGTTCATTATAGCATCTCACAACATTGGAGAATACATAAAATGAAAGGGTGAGTAGAAGGATCAGTAAGGAATACAGGAGAAACATTTTACAAATGCACTTGAGATACATAAATAATGTCATGACAAATAAATTTAAGGCATGAGAAAGAGATCATGAGACATATCATAATAAAAATAATGTTTTTCATAAAATGAAGATGTGGCTACAACATTTATCTTAATAAATCATGAACATATCACCATGGTCCATCCCCAATGTGTCATTTAAAAAAAATACCAAGGTTATTCACCAAGGTATCGTTAAAATTGTAATGCCTAGAGATTACATCATTACGCAATGCATTGGAGCACTATCGGGGCGCACTCTTAATTTGAATTTATTATCATGTGAGCCACATATATCATCATCAAAAATTTCATAAATAAACCATATAGCATTAAAAAATTGGTTTTATTTCATAATCATAATGTTTTAATAACTGCTTTAAAGACATGATATTTATGTCACATTAAACCAATGGAAAAGGAAAGAGGGTTTCATGTATGAAAATACCATAATTAAAATAGAACATTTTGATATATATGTGAATAAACATGTAGAGGAAATATGTTTTAGTATCCAATTAATGACATAAAATAATTTTAGAAAAAGAGATAGACATTTTGAGACCAAAATTCTTCAGCATAATGGTTATGTTACAGGGTTTTAGAAAACCTTGAAATGAGAGGGGACATGGGTGACCCACTCATAAATGATCCATAAAATAGTATAGGTACAGAATATAAAGGATATAAAAACATGGTAATGAAATTTTGAAGACATACCATATGAAATGAAAAACATAGAAGAAAGAAAAAAATAAGATTTCTCTTATGAAAATTCGGTAGCCGAAAGGCGTCACTTAAAACATCAAAAAATGAATTGATGAGATCAGATAAGTTCTCTAATAATATGATCATAAAAGAACAGTATGATGGATATATAAATAATACCCCAACATAATAAAAAGGAACATGAAAGACTTGACATGAATATATAACTTGAAAACTAGAAGGGTTAAAGAATCCCTTACAAAAATTCGGCAACCTAATGGCGCTACTTAAATATTCTTAAAATGAATTGATGAGAGAAACTGGGGGTCTCTCATCCTTTGAAAATGAAAAGGATGGTAGGATTAATATAAAATAACATCCCCAACATTACAACATAGAGATTAAAATATATGACATAAAGGATAATATATGAAAAGAAAGAGGATGTAGGATCCCTTACAAAAATTTGGCAGCCTAACAGCGCCACTTAAACATTGATAAAATTAAATGATGAGGGAAAGAGGGGGGTATTTCATCATATGAAAATAAAAAGGATATTAATATGAATATAAAATAACACCCAAAACATAAGAACTTGGGGGCTTAAAATAAATTACATAAAAGAGAGTACTTGAAATGAAGGAGAGAGGTAGGATCCCTTACAATAATTCAGCAGCCTAACGGCGCCACTTAAAATTTCATAATATAAAATAATAAGAGAAAGTGGGGGTATCTCATCATAAGAACATAAAAAGTAAAGTAATATGAATTTAAAATAACACCCCCAACATATGAACATGGGGAATAAAATAAATGACATAAAAGATAGTACTTGAAATGAAGGAGATAGGTAGGATCCCTTACAAAAATTCAGCAACCTAACGGCGCCACTAAGACATTCAAAAAATAAAATGATGAGAGAAAGAGGGGGTCTCACATCATATGAACATAAAAAGTACAGTAATATGAATATAAAAAAACACCCCCAACATGAGAACATGGGGCTTAAAATAAATGGCATTAAAGAGAGTACATGAAATGAAGGAGAGAGGTACGATCCCTTACCTTGAAACGTAACTTTTAAAACTCGAAGGTCGGGACCTTGAGGGCTTGGGGGAACCTTGGGAGGACTCCTTGGGAGGTAACGAGACACGGGAATCGTTGGGGGAGAGTTGGGAGTAAAATATAAAGGAGTAAAGGGTGGGTATTTATTGGGAAAGGGAGGTGACACTTTAATAATTTCAAGGGACACCTCACAAGTGGATTTCTCAAAACCATGGACATTCCCATGGTATTTCCCTTTGTGTTTGGCCACATGGGACCCCTAAAAAAATAATTAATTCCCTTTGGTCGACCAACCCTCAAAAAAACTCATGACATCATCATGATGTAGTCAGGATATCATTAAACATACCGAAACCCTAATTTGTATTTTTACTATTCAGTGGAAAATTAATTGTTTCCGAAAAATACCAAAAATAAACCAAAACCCTTTTTAGATGTGTAGAATCAAAAAATTAACTCTATTTTTTTAAAAGAATTTTCTACATATTTTTAATTAAATTATTAATGAAAATCATAATTTATTTAATAATTATAATTCAAAGTCTTTAACTCATTTTTTAACACCTTGAAAATTAGTCTACATTCCAATACCTTATAACCTTATGAAAATAAAATAATAATATGTTTTACTAATTAAAATGGTCACATTAAAATTCATATTACTGTTCACATTACTATTCATAATGGTGAAAATTACTATTCACCAAAAATTATTTTGATTTCAATGAACCACATTTTTCACCTTAATTACAACCATGTCTGTTATATTTGTGAAAATGAATTAAAAAAAAAGTTATTTTACAATTAAACATATTTTTATTAATCATAAAAACACTATTCATCATGCACTATTCCCTAAAAATTCACCTTTCTCAAAAAAATCCCAAAATTTTACCTTAACCAAATATCGATGCTCTGATTTCAAAAATGAACTGCATTTTATGATAATAATTTTCTAAATATTTTTATAATATTATTTTCTAAAATTCACCAATAATATGCATACTATACTTATCCAGACATTTGAAAAATTCAAAAACTTCACCCGAAGAAGAAATCGCAATTTTTATTAAAATCAACGGAATATACAAGGCAGTTACAGTCTCGTAACATAACCCCTTATAACACCAGCAGAGGACATAAGAGTGAGGTGTGCTTGGGTGATAGAATCCTGGGGCAGCTCAGCCAACATTTCCTGAGTAGTGATTTCTATCAGCTTGAACTTCTCGCGAAGGTGATTTTGATCTAGCTTCACATGGTAAAGTTCAGCTTGGGTTTGGTCCAGAGAAAATCCCAAACGGGCTACCTCCTTCCTTAGTTTCATCATATGGGCTTCGATCGGCCCGAGACAACTGGATGGGGCCGTCGAATCTTCTTTTTATATTAATTAATCATGATCACTTGTATTTAAAGACAATTATTGTAACATTTATTATCCAATGGTCTTATTGACCAATGTTCATATAATAGTCAAAACCAAATGTTCTCATTTTAATTATACTCATTTTATTAAATGAAAAAAAATAAAATAACCCAAAAAATTTGGGAAAAAATTTACGTAAAAATTTCGGGTCGTTACAATCTTCCCCCTTTAATAAATTGTATCCTCAAAATTTTAAAATTGGGCTTGGGAATTTTTTTTAAAGTCCAACATCGGAAAAAGAGTCAATAAAACTATAACTTTAAATTAATGAAAGGGAAGTAGAAAGGTCACCCGAGTAAACCCATACTAGGATTCCATGTCGGGAAACATGGATATGGAGGAGAAAATAAAGGGTCATATTTGGATGGATAGTGATAGAAAACATGATTTGGAGAAAGTTAACCACAAGAAAATCGAAAACATATGATGTGTGAAAATGGTCATTAATTACCCAATAGGAGAGGTAAACCAACAACATTTTTATGTTACATTTCTTTTTGTAATTTTGATTAATTCAATTACTACATAGAATAAAAACATAAGGAAATATACATACCTTCAAATATAGTTTCATCCTTTAATATGTTTCTACCAAAACTAATCTTTTCTCCCAACGATGAGAAATTAAAAAAGACTTGGTCACATCAAAAGCACAAGAATCATCTTCTAGAGAATCACATAATCCACAAAAGGAGAACTATATATTTCTCTTGTATTTAGACATCAACTAAAACCAAAATGGTTAGTACGAGATCATATAATCTCAAAAAAGGATAATCCATTATAAAAAAATACTACTATTAATCTTCAAAATTCAAAAATTAGTAACCAAAGTTCATGAAAGGAGATTCAATATAAAATCATCCTTAAAATTCAAAAAAATGATCCAAACTAAGATTGAAACCCAAAACTCAGAAGGATTTAATCACATAGTTTCCACAATTAATCTTAACATTTATCACTAAATTAAATCGACTACTCTTTAAGTCTCACAGTATAGTTTCATTAACCTAATCCCATATTCTATATTCTAGGATAATCATTTTCTATAAAAACCCAAATCACCATATGTCCACAATAAATATATATATTTTTAGAATATAAAAAAAATCATCCATTCCTCCACAAATAAAATCATGTAGTATTTTATTTTCCTTAAGCATATAGTACTCCAAAAGAGTAAACATCACACAAAATAACCATTATCATTTAATCACCGAATCATTTTACTATACAAAGGATATCAATTTGATAATTCGTAAGTTTCCAAAATCATCTTATTCTTGATCCATAAAAATAACAGGCGGATTAGTCAGTACGAAGGGTATAAAAACAATCTCATAATGCCCATATCTTGATTTGAAGGAAGTTTTGGGAATATCATCCTTATTCACCATTAATTGTTGATAATCAGAATGAAGATCAATATTAGAGAAGAATTGAGTACCACAAAGTTAGTCAAATAATACATCAATTCTTGGAAGAGAGTATTTTTTCATCACTGTGATTCCATTCAGTTCCCTATAATCAATGCATAGCTGCATCGATCCATCTTTCTTCTTCACAAAGAGAACTGGTGCACCTCATGGAGACGCACTTGGTCAGATAAACCCATTCTCCAAAATATCTCGGAGTTTTTTATTTAATTCCTCTAGCACCACATTTTCCATCTTATAGGGGGTCTTTGACATCGGATGAGATCTAGGTATGAGTTCAATGAAGAACTCTTCCTCTCTTTCTAGGGGAGGTCTGGGTAACTCCTTAGGAAATACATCAATGTATTCCTAGACGATGGGGAAATTTTCTAAAATAATAAATCCTTTGTGGGAAACTTATTTCATTTATGAATATTTTAACTAAAAAAGATTTTATTTCTTAAAACATCATTCTTAGACAATTATATTTTTCTATAATTCCTTCATAATGATTCATAAAAAGCTTTCAATTAACCAAACATATCCCCCAGGAGTGTCGTAACCAACAGTGCAGTAAGGCCCGTTGATGTGTACCAGTTCCCATTCGAGTCTTGCTCAAAGTGGTGTTTTCAGGTTTTACCCCTATGTACATCTGCTCTAGGGCCACCCCAACCTGCTTGTATCCATACAGGGATGTATTTGCTTGATAAACCACTTACTCATTACTCACAAAAATACTAGGAAGATTTACTATATTTAAAAAAAATTATAGGTTTCTTCCTAAATTTTTCATATCCTAATTTCCATAAATAACTAAACCATACTTTGATACCAACTTTTTCTTCCCGTCTTTTTAATACAAAACTTTTCATTGTATTTTACATACAGAGGATCTTTAAAGTCCAGTGTCTTGGAAATGAGGAACATAAAACATGAGAACAATATAAACCATTGTTCTAAACACTTGAAAGGATTCTACATTGTTCATCCTAAGTTCATTACAGCATCTCATAACCTGGGAGAATACATCAAAGAAAGGGTGAGCAGAAGGCCCAATAAGGGAAACAAGAGAAACATTTTACATTTGAACTTGAGATACATATATAAAGTTAGGATAAATAACTTTAAGGAATGAGAAAGAGATCGTGAGGCATATCAGAACAAAAACAACGGATTTCATAACATTACTATGTGGCTACATCTTTTAACTTAGACAATCATGAAAATATCACCAAGGTCCTTCCCCAAGGTGTCATTTAAAAAAAATTATCACGGTTATTCACCAAGGTATCGTTAAAAATGTAATCCTTAGAGATTACATCATTACCAAATGCATTGGAGAGCTATCAGGGAACACCCTTAATTAGTCTTGATTATCATGGGAGCCACATATATCATCATCATCAAACATTTCATAAATAACCCATATAGAATAAAAGAAATGGGTTTAATTTCATAATCACAACGTTTTATTAACTACTTTAAAGACATGATCTTTATGTAACTTTAAATCCACAGAAAAGGAATGCGGGTTTCATGTATGTGAATACTAGAATTAAAATAGAACATTATGATATATATGTGAATAAACATGTAGAGGAAGGATGTTTGAGTATCCACATAATAACATAAAATAATTTTAGAAAAACAGAGAGACATTTTGAGATGAAAATTCTGCAGCATAACGGCTATGTTACAGGGTTTTGGAAAACATTGAAAAGAGAGGCGACATGGGTCACCCACTCATAAATGATCCATAAAATAGTAGTTGTACAAAATATAAAGTATACAAGAATATTTAAATTAAATTTTAAATACATACCATATGAAATGAAAAACATGGAAAAAAGACAAAAATAAGATTTCTCTTAAGAAAATTCTGCATCCCAACGACGTCACATAAAACTTCCAAAAATGAATTGATGAGATCAAATACAGTATCTCATCATATGAACATAAAAGAACAGTATTATGGATATAGTGATCATACCCCAACATAATAAAAAGTAACATGAAATACTTGAGATGAAAATATATCTTGAAAATGAGAATGGTGAAATAATCCCTTACAAAAATTCTGCTATCTAACGGCACCACTTAAACATTGTTAAAATGAATTAATGAGAGAAAGAGGGGGTATCTCATCATATGAACATGAGAAGGAAAGTAGGATGAATATAAAAGAACATCCCTAACATTATAACATGGAGCTTGAAATATATGACATAAAGGAGAATATATGAAAAGAAAGAGAGAGGTAATATTCCTTACAAAAATTTGGCAGCCTAACGGTGCCACTTAAATATTCATAAAATGAAATGATGAGAGCAAGAGGGGTTCTCTCATCATATGAACATAAAATTTAAAGTAATATTAATATAAAATAACAGCCCGAACATAACAACATGGGGCTTAAAATAAATTACATAAAAGAGAGTACTTGAAATGAAGGAGAGTGGTAGGATCCCTTACAAAAATTTGACACCCTAACGGCACCACTTAAACATTTATAAAATGAAATGATGAAAAAATAGGGGGTATCTCATCATATAAAAATAAAAATAAAAATAATATGAATATAAATTAACACCCCCAATATATGAACATGGGTATTAATGAAATGACATAATAGAGGGTTATTGAAATGAAGGAGAGAGGTAGGATCCCTTACAAAAATTCGGCAGCCTAACGACACCACTTAAACAATAATAAAATGAAATGATGAGAGAAAGAAGGGGAATATAATCATATATAATAAAAATAAAATTAATAAGAATATTAAATAACATCCCCAACATAATAACATGGCTCTTAAAATAAATGACATAAAAGAGAGTACTTGAAATGAAGGAGAGAGGTAGGATCCCTTACCTTAAAACGAAACTCTTAAAACATGATGATCGGGACCTTGAGGGCTTTGGGGCACCTTGGGAGGACTCCTTGGGAGGTAATGAGACCACAGCTGAGTTGGGGGAGAGTTGGGAGTAAAAAATAAAGGAGGAAAGGGTGAGTATTTATAGGGAAAGGGTGGTGACACTTTAATAATTTTTAGGGTCACCTCACAAGTGGTTTTCACAAAACCATGGGTTTTACCATGGTTTTTTCACGGTTTTTGGCTACATGGGACCCTTCATACAATAATTAATCACCTTTGATCAACCAAACCTCAAAAAAACTCATGCAATCATCATGATGCAGTCAGGATATCATTAAACATACTAAAACCCTAATCTGTCTTTTTACTATTCACTCAACAATTAATTGTTTCAGAAAAATCCCAAAAATTCACCATAACCCTTTTTCGATGTGTAGAATCAAACAATGAACTCAATTTTTTTGAAAAAAAATTTCTGAATATTTTTATTTAATTATTAATTAAAATCATTATTTATTTAATAATTATAATTCAAAGCCTAAAACTCATTTTTTAACACCTTGAAATTTAGTCAACATTCTAATTTCTTATAACCATATGAAAATAAAATAATAATATATTTTACATATATAATGTTCATATTAAAATTTTTATTTCTATTCATATTACAATTCATTGGGGTAAAAATTACTATTCACCAAAAATTATTTTGATTTCAATGAACCCCATTTTTCACCTTAATTACAACCGTGTTTGTCATATTTTTGAAAATCAAATCACAAAAAAGTTATTTAAAAATTAAACAACTTTTTACTAATCATAAAAACACATTTCATCAAGCACTATACACTGAAAATTCAAATTTCTTAGAGAAATCCCAAAATTTCATGTAACGCCCCGACCCCAGTTACCCAGAGTCGATACATTATTTTAATAAATTCACATGATTACAAGGAATCAAGTCCTGAAGGGCAGATCAGTTTAGCAGTCTTGGAAAATAGATTACATACATGAATGTTACATTACACTTTATAACATACAAAACAACATAAATAATCCTTTATGAACACCATTATTCCCCTGGCATAGCCCTGTATATCAATCACAATACACTTCTTGGAATCCTGTGAAAATAAAACATAGAAAGGGTTGAGATCAAATGCTAAGTAAGGGTAAGAAATACAACATAAACTTTCAAAAATAAGCATTATCATTTAAAGAAATGTATAAAACTAAAATAAAATCCTTTTAAACATGAACTTTATCATAATATGGCATAAATAAAATGAAATAATACCATTTACTTATTCACATGGATATTCTACTAATCAAATAATCACATGAAATATCAATAACCACTTTCATAACGATGGAATGTATAATGCCAGACTATTACAACCACGTAGCTAAGGACTCGTGCCAAGACTACAAATAATATTTTTTCAAGGCCTCATGCCAAGACACTAGTTTGCCTCATGAGACCTACCAATGCATCGAGGAGCTATAGCGGGCTTCACCCATCACTTACTAAGTCCAATGCATTCCTCAAATGAAAATTTCTAAACATAACATAAACATTCGTATTAAAACTAGCATACAAAATGTCAATACTTTACCAATAAACCATGAATGATATAAAAATAACACATCCACATTCAAACATATCGCAAAAACTTCAACACAATATTAAAGATTTGTATCATGATAAATCAACTTCAAAACAAGTTCAAAATCCATTAAAGGATTTTGACGTTGATTAATATGATTTGTAAAACTCTTCAAGAGAAATACCCCTTTTTCATGAAAACATTTAAAAGTCACACAATTTGGAAAAGAAGTCATTTAATGAAATTTTTGAATCAAAGTGTCCCATACCACTTTGAAACATTTTAAAGGAATTAACATTTTAAAAACATTCATGTCTATATAAATAAATCTTTAAAACCCATTTTGAAGACATGGACATTAATGATGAAGATTTATAAGAATAAATATTTTAAGCATTTGAAATGATGTTTTAGTAATAAGTCCATTAAAATAATCACTTTGAAAACTCTTTCCTAAATCATGAACATGGATAATAAATATGTCCCAGAAGATACTTACTCAAAACAACCTTGGATAATAATGAGATTGTGAAATTAACCCTTACCAATTTGGTAACATACGAAACGAACACCCCATAAAAGAAGTATCATAAAATGAATATGAAAATACACATATATTAAAGTCTATTACACAATGAATACAATTATGGGCAGTACATACACCACACAAAAGGTAATAGTGGAAATATGGGATGAATCTCATAGGAATAAGGAGTGAGATGAAAAACCCTTACCTTGCACTTTCCATTAGTCAAGGGTACGTTTAGCCTCCTGTACGAATTATATAGTATGTTATTAAATTATACCAGAACCATATTAATATTTATAATATCATAAATTATTAATTTATGACTTTATACTACCCATTTAATAATAATTTCCTCGTTATATTAATATTTCGGGTAATAATCACTTTCTTTATCGTACGTGTTTTAACTTGTTAACATTGAATGTATCACTTAGATCATGATTTAAATACTTCCAGAATATAAAACATGATTTATTTATCATATATATTTACAATATAAAAATTTATAATAGACGTATATATGAAATGGTAAACACTGTTTATGGAGATGGTAGTCCGTACGTATGCATAAACATTGTTTCTGTTTTCATATAGTATTAAATGGAAGTAAGTGAATAAGATATATGTAAGTACATAAATAATTGAATATATAAATATATATATCTATATTATCACTATTACGTAATTTATTACATACTTATTAGTAATATATATTTTTATAATCGTCGATGAATGGTGAAATTGGAAATGAATCTCATCGCGTCGTGGTGACGGTAATCCGTACGTACGCACGAGCGAAAATATAATTCTTTTGATATTAATATAATATATAATTGGATGATATATAGTATATACAGAATACATATATTTTTATATTTATTATTTACATCAAATAAATGTCATTATTATACCCATCCAAATATTAATGTATTGAATAACAATTACACCACGACATGGAGACGGTAAGTTGTACGTACACACGTATGGTGACATGTCATTCAAAGGGTGGATAGAATAATGAATTTGGTTGAAACATAATTATAAAAACATCACACTATATAGAATATACTGGAGTTATTATTTTATAATGGAAACAATAAAGAAAAATGAAGTGGAAGAAGAAAGGAACTTGAAAGAGGGTGGTGAAATCATTACCTCTTCTTCGGGTTCTTCCTTTTGATTTGATCAAAAGGGATTCTTAGGTAGGATTTCTGATAATACTAAGGAATCTAGGATGAAGGGAGGATATTTGAGGGGTATTTGGGTAGGGTATGGCTAAGCCAAATGGCATAGAAGGTGTGATTTAGAGAGAAGGGGAAGTTCCCTTTTATAAGAGGGGTGAGGGGCACCTTAGGAAAAACATAAAATATTATTTTATAATAAATTCCAATTCAGTTTCTAATGGCCCCAAGGTTGATTATTTAAATTCTAAGGTGGGTATAGGTCTAAAACAACTCAACCAATAGGTTTTAGACTAGTTAAGTTGTCATTTTTACCTTATCATTTAGATTTAACCCAAAGTAAAATATTTTATCTTTTACCGTGTCTTCTTGTATTCTTACATTATATGGTTATTAAACTTACTATATACTGCGAATATAATCCCAATTGGTTCATTAATGTCATATATATTATTATATAATTCTTTTTTCCAATCCTTATATTTTTAGGACCATTATATTAATTAATAATATAATATTTTATTTAAAAACTACTTTATGCCAATTTTGACACTATTTGGTGTTTGTTTTTGTTAAAATAATAACAACTTGACTACTTCCAAAAAATACATTCAATCAATCCTAACATGTCATATTCACCTAGAAAATTTTTTTATGTGATAAAAACTTTGAAATTATATTTATTTTAATATTTATAATACAATTTATTTGATTCTTTCATGAATAAGGTAATTACTGCATCATCATTGTGTCATAAATAAATTTATTTAAATAATGTTTTAAAATAATAAATAAAATACCATGATGTAGGAATTTTTTTTGATTTCTAATGAATATTTATAATCGAATTTTTCTTATTCAAAACCCTATATTAAAAATGTTTTAGTTATTAAACATTGATTTTAACTCTTTTAACTCTTCATTGAATTAAATAATAATAAATGTCCTAATCTAATCCAAGTGGACCTAAATGATAATATTTTATTCCTAACGTTGTGTTTGGTCGAGATAAATTTTTCCAATATAATTGGGACATGTGTGAAGGTAATATTAATATCATTTTTACCCTTAATTACCCTATTTACTTTTAACCGTGGTAAATAAAAGTAAAAAGTTACTATTTATCAAATTTTATTTTCATCTCATTGAACAAAATTTTACTCCTTGATATTAACCGTGTCTCTCAGATTTTCTAAATTCAGCTCACAAAATCAGTAAAATTATGTTTTATGTGAATTTCCAAAAACTCCTAGGAGGTGGGTAAATAATGGTGAAAGGTTCAATAAAATTTTTATATATCTAAAAAAATTTTAAACTGACACCAATGAATTAAATAGAACTTATATAGGTATTATGTATCTATTTTGACATTAAATAATTTAAATAAAATAAATAATTGTTTAAATAAAAATCAGTTTTAATCTATTAATTAGTGTTTTTCACTATTCATCAAAAATTAAAAGTGTTCAGAAAAACAACACAAATTTACCCTAAGATAATTTTGATATTCCGTATTAAATAATGAAGTCTATTTTACCAAATTAAAAATATAGAAGTTGAATTTATTAATTTAAAATTAATTCCCGCTGTCAAAACAAAAAGCTTGTTTTTAAGATTAATAACTATCAAAATATTGACACTTTTTTCTGTCTGGTTTAAATGTGAAATTATGTCTAATGACCAAAATTGGTTTAAATTGTAAAAATATATTCTAAATATAATTTAAAACCACTCAAATTTAAAATTTATCAATATTAATTATTTCGATTAAAAAAGTTGTTTTTAATTAAAATTTAGTAATTTTCACTATTCATCAAAATATGAATGTTCATAGAAAAGTACCAAAAATTCACCCTAAACTAATTTCGATATTCAGAATCCAGAAATTAGGTCCATTTTGAATGATAAAATGTTTAAAATTTCAAAAAGTGGGTATTACTATTCATAACAGTTAGTTTGATTGGATGTGGTGTTTCGTAGAACTCGAAGTTGCGTACAACACACGCTACTGTATTATTCAAAGAGAATCATACTGTGGATTCTTGGGGTGTTACATTCTCCCCTCCTTCAATAAATTGTGTCCTCGTAATTTATGCTTGGTATTGGAAACATGGGGTTGACATTTCAAAATATCATAGTTGAAATCCCACATCGAAAAATGGATTAATGGGGCCTCTATTTAAAATAAAGAGTGGTATGTATGAAGGTTACTGAAAATAAGACATACTAGGACTCCATGTAGGAAAATATGGATATTGAATAGAAATCTAACCATCAGTATCTGATGGAGAGTGGTAGAGAACATGGCTATTAAAAGGCCAATAATCCCAAATCCATAAATTTGTGATGATCTAAGGTACCATCTAGGAAAACATTTTTGTTCTAAGTTCATTTCCTAAATGTTGGGGAATTTATTTATGAGATTGGATAAGATCATAAGGAGATATACTTACTTTATAATTAGATTTTTATCTATTAATTAATTTCTAACAAAATCTCATCTTTCACTACAAAACATAATACAACTCAAAAATACTCTATTTATACTAATCGTATAGGGTTCCAAGTATAATGAATGTATAATTCACATATCATACCCATTAAAAAAAGAAACAACATTATACAATCCAGGGACATCACGTAATCCAGTGGTAGGAGATAAATCCCAATCGCACTATGGTTGTGGGTTCGATTCCTGCAGCTTTGTCTGACGCGACGGGTTGTCACACGGTCTGCGTGTTGTCCTTTTATGAAAATCCAAAAATAACCTTTCGAAAATAATCCATTCCAACCGTTAGACTTATCTCAAATACTACTATCCAAACTCACAGTCCAAAATTTATAAGGAAGCTAAGCACAATGAAGATCATTTTTTCCATGTAATAACATTTGAACACCTTCACCATGTATTATTTTAAAACATGGTAACATCTGCAATTACCATAAAGCCTTATTGATTACATTCATGATCCATTATTATTTATAGAATACTAGATATACTAATCTGATCAAAAAAATTTTAAACTCCAATGATTAAAAAACATTAATCAGTTTCAAGATACTCAAGAATATTATTCAAAACCCTAAATTAAAAATGTTTTATTATTAAACATTGATTTTAACTCTTTTAACTCTTCTTTGAAATAAAAAATAAAAAATGTCATAATCTAATCCATGTGGACCTAAATGACAATATTGTATTCCTATGGTTTTTTTTGGTTGAGATAAATTTGTCCAATAGAATTAGGAAATGTGTGAGGGTAATATTAATATCATTTTTACCCTTAATTACCCTATTTACTTTTAACCGTGGTAAATAAAAGTAAAAAAGTAACTATTCACAAAAAATTATTTTCATCACATTGAACCACATTTTACTCCTTGATATTAATGGTGTCTCTTGTATTTTCAGAATTCAGCTCACAGAAGTGGTAAAATTATGTTTTATGTGAATTTGCAAAAGCTCTTAAAAGGTGGGTAAAAGACGGTCAAAAGTTCAATAAAATTTTTATATATCTAAAATTATTATAAAATGACTCCAATGAATTAAATTGAACTTATATAGGTATTATGTATATATTTTGATATTAAATAATTTAAATAAAATATATAATTATTTAAATAAAAATTTGGTTTTAAACTATAACTTAGTGTTTTCACTATTCATTAATAATTAAAAGCTTTCAGAAAAATATCAAAAATTTACCCTAAGCTAATTTTGATATTCCAAATTCAATAATGAATTCTATTTTACCTAATTCAAAACATAGAAGTTTCATTTATTAATTTAAAATTAATTCCCGCTGTCAAAACAAAAAGCGTGTTTTTAAGAAATAATAACTATCAAAAGATTGACACTTGTTTATGTCCGGTTTAAATGTCAAATTATGTCCAATGAACAAATTTGGATTAAATTTTAAAAAAATATTCTAAATATATTTTAAAAACACTCAAATTCATAATTTACCACTATTAATTATTTCAATTAAAAAATTTGTTTTTAATTAAAATTTAGTAATTTTAACTATTCATCAAAATATGAAAGTCATCAGAAAAGTTCAAAAAATTCACCCTAAACTAATTTCGATATTCCAAATCCAAAAATGAAGTCCATTTTGAAAGATAAATTGTAGAAAATTTCCAAAATTGTGTATTACTATTCATAACGTCTAGTTTGATTGGTTGTGGTGTGTGTTAGAACTCGAAGTTGCATACAACACACTCTACTATATTATTCAAAGAGAAGTATATCGTGGAAGCTTGGGGTGTTACATTTCACCTTAACCAAATATTTATGCTTTGATTTAAAAAATGTACTCCATTTTATGAAAATAATTTTCTAAATATTTTTAAAATATTCTCTTTCTAAAATTCACCAATAATATGAATACTATACTTATCCGGATAATTGAAGAATTCAGAAACTTCACCATAAGAAGAAATCGGAATTTTTATTTAAATCAACGGATTACACAAGGATGTTACAGTCTCGTTACATAACCCCTTATAACACCAGCATAGGACATAAGAGTTAGGTGTGCTAGGGTGAATGAATCTTGGGGCGGCTCAGCCAACATTGCCCAAGTAGTGATTTCTATCAGCTTGAACTTCTCGCGAAGGTGATTCCGTTCCAGAATCACATGATGATGTTCAGATTGGGTTTGGTCTAGAGAAAAGACCAAAGGTGATACCTCCTTCCCTAGATTCATCAGATGGGTTTCAATCGGCCTGAGATGACTGGATGGGGCCATCTAATCTTGTTTCTATATTAATTAATCAAGATCACATGTATTTAAAGACAATAATTGTATCATTTAGTTTCCAACCGTCTTATTGACCAATGGTCATATAATAGTCGAATTCCAATGGTCATATTTAAATTATAATTATTTTATTAAATAAAAATAAAATGCAATAACACCCAAAAATTAAGGAAAAACTTTTACTCAAAAAATTCGGGTCATTACACTCTTCCCCCCTTAAGAAATTTCATCCTCGCAATTTTAAAATTGGGCATGGAAATTTCGTTGAAAGTACCACATTGGAAAAAGAGTCAGTAAAACTATAACATTACATGAAAGAAAGAGAAGTACAAAGCTCACCCATGTTTACCCATACTAGGATTCCACGTAGGGAAACATGGATATGGAGGAGAAAACAAAGTGTTATGTTCTGATAAAGAGTTATAGAAAACATGATAATGAGAAAGTTAACCACAAGAAAATAACAAACTTATGATGTGTGTAAATGGTCTTTGATTACCCAATAAGAAACGTAAAAGAACACAATTTTTTATACGTACCTTTTCATAATTTTGAGGAATTAAATTACTACATATAATATAAACATAAGTAAATATACATACCTTCAATTAGAGTTTCATCCTTTAATTACTATTTACCAAAAATAATCTTTTCTCCAAACGATGATCATTCAAAAAGACTTGGTCACATCAAAAGCACATGAATCATCTTCTACAGAATTACATAATCCATAAAAGTATAACTACATATTTCCCTTGTATTTAGACATAAAATAAAAACAAAATGGTTAGTACGAGATTATATAATCCCCAAAAAGGATAATCCTTTATAACAAAATACTACTATTAATCTCCAAAATAAAATAAATACTACCCAAAGTTCATGAAAGACCATTCAACACAAAATCGTCCTTAAAATTCATCAAAATGATCCAAACTAATATTTAAACCCAAATCTCAGAAGGATTTTATCACCTGGTCTACCACAATAAATCATAAAATTTATCTCCAAATAACATCAACAACTTTTAAAGTCGCATACTAAAGTGTAATTAACTTAATACTATATTCTATATTCAAGGTTAATAATTTTCTAGAAATAACCCAAAATCACTGTATGTCCACAATAAATACATATATTCTTACGAAATAAAAAAAATTAATCCATTCCTCCACTAATAAAATCCTATAGTATTTTATTTTCCTCAGGCATATAGTACTCCAAAAGAGAAATCATCATCCAAAATAACCTTTATTATTTAATCACCAAATCATATTCTTATATAAAGGATATCAATTTGATAAATAACCAGTTTCAAAAATCAACTTCTTCTTGATCTATAGAAATATAAGGTGCATTAGTCAGTCCGAAGGACATAACAACAAACTCATAATTCCTATATCTTGATTGGAAGGCAGTTTTTGGACTATCATCATTATTCACCCTCAATTGATGATAACCAGAATGAAGATCAATCTTAGAGAATAATTGAGTCCCATAAAGTTGGTCAAATAATCATCAATTCTTGGAGAGAGTATTTGTTCTTCACAGTGATCACATTCATTTCTCTATAATCAATGCATAGTTGCATCGATCCATCCTTCTTCTTCAAAAAGAGAACTGGTGCACCCCAATGAGTCACACATGGTAAGATAAACCAATTCTCCAAAAGATATCGGAGTTTTTTCTTCAATTCCTATAGCTCCACATTTTCTATCCTATAGGGGGTCTTTGACATCAGATGAGATCTTGGTATGAGTTTAGTGGAGAACTCTTCCTCTCTTTCTAGGGGAGGTCTGGATAACTCCTCTAGAAATACTCCAATGTATTCCTAGATGATAGGGACATTTTATAAAAGAATAAATATTTTGTGATAAGCATATTTCATTTATGAATATATTATCTAAAAATGATTTTATGTCTTAACACTTCATGCTTAGAAAATTTCAATTTTCTATAATTCCTTCATAACGATTCATAAAAATCTTGCGATTAACCAAACATATCCACCGGGAGTGTCATAACCAAGAGTGCAGCAAGGCCCGTTGTCATATACTAGTTAACATTTGAGTCTATCTCAAAGCGGTGTTTTCACGTTTTACCCCTATGTACATCTGTGCTAGAGCCACCCCTACCTTCTTGTATCCAGATTGGGATTTATTTTTTTGATAAACCACTTACTCAATACTCACCAAAATACCTGGAAGATTTCCTATATTTAAACATTTCTATAGGGTTCTTCCTAAAGTATTCATTTCCCAATTTCAATAAATAACTAAACCATCCTTTGATACCACCTATGGCATCCTGCCTTTTTAATAAAAAACATTTCATTACATTTTACATACAGAGGATCTTTAAAGATTAGTGTCTTGGAAATGAGGAACATAAAACAAGAGAACAACATAAAACATTCTTCTAAACACTTTAAATGATTATTCATTATTCATACTAAGTTCATTATAGAATCTCATAACCTAGGGGCATACATCAAAGGAAAGGGTGAGCAGAAGGCCCAGTAAGGGAAACAAGAGAAACATTTTACATGTGAACGTGAGATACATAAATAAAGTCATGATAAATAACATTAAGTCATGAGAAAGAGATCATGAACCATATAATAATAAAAACAACATGTTTCATAACATGAATATGTGGATAAAACATTTAACTTAGACAATCAGGGGCATATCACCAAGGGCCATCCCCAAGGTGTCATTAAAAAAATTACCAAGGTTATTCACCTAGGTATCGTTAAAATTGTAATCCCTAGAGATTACATCGTTACCCAATGCATTGGAGTGATATCAGGGAGCACCCTTAATTAGTATTTATTATCATGTGAGCCACATATATCATCATCAAAAATTTCTTAAATATCCCCTATAGCATAAAAGAAATGGGTTTCATTTCATAATCATAATTTTTTATTAACTTCTTTAAAGACATGATCTTTATGTCACTTTAAATCCAAAGAAAAGGAAAGCGGGTTTCATGTATGTAAATACCAGAATTAAAATAGAACAATTTTATATATATTTGAATAAAAATGTAGAGGAAATATGTTTGAGTATCCACTCAATAACCGAAAATAATTTGAGAAATAGAAAGAGACATTTTGAGATGAAAATTTTGCAGCATAACAGCTATGTTACAGGGTTTTAGAAAACATTGAAAAGAGAGAGGACATGGGTAACCCACTAATAAATGTTCTGTAAAATAGTATAGGTAAAAAATAAAAAGGATATAAGAACATGGTAATGAATTTTGGAAGACATACTATATGAAATAAAAAACATGGAAGAAAGACAAAAATTTGATTTCTATTATGAAAATTTGGCAGCCTAACGACGTCACTTAAAACATCAAAAAATGAATTGATAAGATCAAATAGGGTCTCTCAGAATATTAACATAAATGAACAGTATAATGGATATAGATATCATAACCCATCATAAAAAAAAGGATCTTGAATGACTTGAGATGAAAATAGAAGTTTAAAATGAGAAGGGTGAAAAAATCCCTTACAAAAATTTGACAGCCTAATGACGCCACTTAAACATTCTTAAAATGAATTGATGAGAGCAAGAGGGGGTCTCTCATCATATGAAAATGAAAAGGACAGTACGATGAATATAAAATAACATCACAAACATTAGAACATTGAGCATAAATTAAATTAAATAAAGGAGAATATATGGAAAGAAAAAGAGAGGTAGGATCCCTTACAAAAATTCGGTAGCCTAACGACACCACTTAAACATTCATTAAATGAAATGTTGAGAGAAAGAGGGGGTCTATAATCATATGAACATAAAAAGGACATTAATATGAATATAAAATAACACCCCCAACATAAGAACATTGGGATTAAAATAAATGACATAAAATAGAGTACTTGAAATGAAAGAGATAGGTAGGTTCCCTTACAAAAATTCTACAGCCAAACGGCGCCACTTAAACATTCATAAAATGAAATGATGAGAGAAATAGGGGGTATCTCAAAATATGAACATAAAAATAATATTAATATGAATATAAATTAACACCCCCAACATAAGAACATGGGGCCTAAAAGAAATGACATAAAAGAGAGCATCTGAAATGAAGGAGAGAGGTAAGATCCCTTACAAAAATTCGGCATCCTAATGGAACCACTTAAACATTCATAAAATGAAATGATGAGAGAAAGTGGTGGTCTCTCATCATAAGAACATAAAAATTACAGTAATATTTATATAAAAGAACACCCCAAACATAAGAACAAGGGGATTAAGAAAATGAGATAAAATAGAGTACTTGAAAAGAACGAGAGAGGTAGGATCCCCTACATTAAAACGTAACTCTTAAAACATGATGGTCGGGACCTTGAGGGCTTGGGGGCACATTTGGAGGACTCCTTGGGAGGTAATGAGACCATAGATTCGTTGGGGGAGAGTTGGGAGTATTAACAAATGGAGTAAAGGGTGAGTATTTATAGGGAAAGCGTGGTGACACTTTAATAATTTCAAGGGACACCTCACAAGTGGTTTTCTCAAAACCATGGGATTTCCCACGGTATTTCCCATGGTGTTAGGCTACATGGGGACCCTCATACAATAATTCATCCCCTTTGATCGACCAACCCTAAAAACAACTCATGACATCATGATGATGCAGTCGGGATATCATTAAACATACAGAAACCCTAATCTGTATTTTTAATATTCACTGAAAAATTAATTGTTTCGGAAAAATCCCAAAAATTCAACATAACAATTTTTCTAAGTGTAGAATCAATAAATGAACTAAAATTTTTTGAAAACAATTTTCTATATATTATTAATTTAATTATTAATTGAAATCATAATTTATTTAATAATTATAATTCGAATTCTATAACTCATTTTTTAACACCATGAAATTTAGTCAACATTCCAATACGTTATAACCTTATGAAAATAAAATAATAATACATTTTACTAATTATAATGGTCATAATATAGTTTATATTACAATTCATATTACTATTCATAGGTGAAAAAATACTATTCACCAAAAATTATTTTGATTTCAATGAACCCCATTTTTTACCTTAATTACAACCATGTCTGTCATATTTTTCAAAATAAATTCACAAAAAAAGTTATTTAACAATTGAAAATCTTTTTACTAATCATAAAAACAATATTCATCAAGCTCTATTTACTGAAAATTCAACTTTCTCAGAAACATCCCCAAATTTCACCTTAACAAAATATCGATGCTCTGATTTCAAAAATGAAATCCATTTTATGAAAATAATTTTCTAAATATTTTTAAAATATTCTTTTTCTAAAATTTGCCAATAATATGAATACTATACTTATCCATACGTTTGAAAAATTCAGAAACTTCACCATAAGAAGAAATCAGAATTTTTATTTAAATCAATGGATTACACAAGACAGTTATGGTCTTGTAACATAACCCCTTATAACACCAGCATAGGACCTAAGAGTTAGGTGTGCTTGGGTGATATAATCTTGGGGAGGCTTGTCCAATATTGCCCGAGTAGTGATTTCTATCCACTTGAACTTCTCGCGAATTCGATTCCGTTCCAGCTTCAGACGATGAAGTTCAGCTTGGGTTTGGTTCAGAGAAAAGCCCAAAGGTGCTACCTCCTTCCTGATTTTTGTCAGATGGGCTTCGATCGGCCTGAGACTACTGGATGGGGCAATAAAATATTCATTCTATATAAATTAATCAAGATCACTTGTATTTAAAGACAATAATTGTAACATTTAGTTTCCAATGGTCTTATTGACCAATGGTAATATAGTAATCAAAACCCAATGGTCTCATTTATATTATAATTATTTGATTAAATGAAAAAAAATAACACACAAAAATTAGGCAATCAATTTTACTCAAAAACATCAGGTCGTTACAATCATTCCCATTTAGAAATTGCGTCCTCGCAATTTTAAAATTGGGCATGGAAATTTCGTTGAAATCCCCACATCGGAAAAAGAGTCTGTAAAACTATTACTTTAAAAGAAAGAAAGGGAAGTACAAAGCTCACCCAAGTTAACTCATACTTGGATTCCATGTAGGGGAACATGGATATGTAGGAGAAAACAAAGGGTCTTGTACAGATGGAGAGTGATAAAAAACATGATTAGGAGAATGTTAGCCACAAGAAAATCACAAACTTATGATGTGTTTCAACGATATTTGATTACCCAGTAGGAAACGTAAACGAAAAAATTTTTTGTTTTACGTTCCTCTTCATAATTTTTAGGAATTCAATTACTGCATACAATAAAAACATAAGGAAATATACATACATTCAATTAGAGTTTCATCCTTCAATAAGTTTCTATCAAAACTAATCTTTTCTTCAATCAATGAGCATTAAAAAAGACATGGTCACATCAAAAGTACAAGAATCATCTTCTAGGGAATCACATAATCCACAAAAATAGAACTACATATTTCCCTTGTATTTAGACATCAACTAAAACCAAAATGGTTAGTACAAGATCATATAATCCCCAAAAAGGATATTCCATTATAAAAAATACTACTATGAATCTCCAAAAAACAACAAATAGTACCCAAAGTTCATGAAAGACCATTGAATACACAATCTCCCTTAAAATTCATCAAAATGATCCAAACTAAGTTTAAAACCCAAAACTCAGAAGGATTTAATCACATAGTCTTCCCCAAAAAATCTTAACATCTATCTCTAAATAACATCGACTACTCTTAAAGTCTCATACTAAAGTGTAAGTAACGTAATCACATATTCAATATTATATGTTAATCATTTTCAAGAAATAACCCCATTTACTATATGTCCACAATAAATACATATATTTTTACAAAATAAATAAAAATTCTACCATTCCTCCACAAATAAAATCCTGTAGTATTTTATTTTCCTTGGGAATATATTACTCTAAAAGAGAAAACAATGTCCAATATAACCTTTATCATTTAATCACCCAATCATTTTCTTATACAAAGGATATCAATTTAGTAAAACACAAGTTTCCAAAATAAACTTATTATTGATCTATAAAAATAGCAGGTGAATTAGACAGTCTGAAGGTCATAACAACAAACTCATAATGCCCATATTTTGATTGGAAGGAAGTTTTTGGAAAATCATCATTCTTCACCTTTAATTGATGATAACAAGAATGAAGATCAATCATAATGAGGAATGGAGTCCCACGAAGTTGGTCAAATACATCATAAATTCTTGGAAGAGAGTATTTGTTCTTCATTGTGATCCCATTCAGTTCTCTATAATCAATGCATAGCTGTATCGATCCATCCTTCTTCTTCACAAAGAGAACTGGTGCTCCCCAAGGAGACACACTTGGTCGGATAAACCCATTCTCCAAAATATCTCGGAGTTGTTTCTTTAATTCCTCTAGCTCCACATTTTCCATCCTATTGGAGGTATTTGGCATCGGGTGAGATCTAGGTATGAGTTCAATAGAGAAATCTACCTCTCTTTCTAGGGGAGTTCTAGGTAACTCCTTAGAAAATAAGTCAAAGTATTCATAGACGATGGGGAAATTTTCTAAAAGAATAAATCCTTCGTGAGAAACTTATTTCATTTACGAATATTTTAACTAAAAAGGATTTTATGTATTAAGACTTCATGAATAGAAAATTACATTTTTCTATAATTCCATCATAATGATTCACAAAAATCTGGAAGTTAACCAAACATATCTTCTGGGAGTGTCATAACCAAGAGTGCAACAAGGCCCATTGTCATGTACCAGTTCCCATTCGAGTCAAGCTCAAAGTGATGTTTTCAGGTTTTACCCCTATGTACATCTATACCATAGCCACCCCTACCTGCTCGTATCCAGACAGGGATGTATTTTCTTGATCAACCACATACTCAATACTCACAATAATACCAGGAAGATTTACTATATTTAAACTTTTCTATAGGGTTCTTCCTAAAGTTTTCATATCCTAATTTCCATAAATAACTATACCATCCTTTGATACCAACTATGTAATCCCTCATTTTTAATACATAACTTTTCATTACATTTTATACACATAGGATCTTTAAAGTCTAGTGTCTTTGAAATCAGGAACATAAAACATGAGAACAACATAAAACATTCTTATAAACACTTGAAAGGCTTATTCATTGTTCATCATAAGTTCATTACATCATCTCATAACCTGGGAGCATATATCAAAGGAATGGGTGAGCAGAATGCCTAGTAAGGGAAACAAGAGAAACATTTTCCATGTGAACTTGAGATACATAAATAAAGTCATTATAAATAACTTTAAGGCATCAAAAAGAGATCATGAGGAATTTCAATAATAAAAACAACATGGTTCATAATGTGAATATGTGGCTACAACATTAAACATAGAAAATCATGAACATATCACCGTGTTCCATCCCCAACGTGTCATTTAAAAACAATTACCTAGGTTATTCATGAAGGTATCATTAAAATTGTAATCCCTATAGATTACATCATTACCCAATGCATTATAGCGCTATCAGGGTGCACCCTTAATTTTTCTTTATTATCATGTGAGCCACATATATCATCATAAAAAATTTCTTAAATAACCCATATAGCATAAAAGAAATGGGTTTCATTTCATAATCATAATATTTTAATAACTGCTTCAAAGACATGATCTTTATGTCACTTTAAACCCACGGAAAAGGAAAGAGTGTTTCATGTATGTAAATACTAGAATAAAAATAGAACATTTTGATATATATGTGAATAAACATGTAGAGGAAAGATGTTTTAGTATCCCTTTAATAACATAAATGAATTTGAGAAAAGGAGAGAGACATTTTGAGACGAAAATTCCATAGCATAACGGCTATGTTACAGGGATTTAGAAAACAGTGAAAAGAAAGAGGACATGGGTCACCCACTCATTAATGATCCATAAAACAGTATAGTTATAGAATATAAAGGATATAAGAACATGGTAATGAAATTTTAAATACATACCATATGAAATGAAAAACATGGAAGGGCGAGAAAAATAAGATTTCTCTTATGGAAATTCGGCAGCCTAACGACGTCACCTAAAACATCAAAAAACGAATTGATGAGATCAAATAGGGTCTATCATCATATGAACATAAAATAAAATTATAATGGTTGTAGATATTATACCTCTACATAATTAAAAGTATCTTTAAAGAATTTACATGAAAATAGAACTTGAAAATGAGGAAGGTGAAAGAATCCCATACAAATATTTGGTCACCTAACGCCGCCACTTAAACATTCTTGAAATTAATTATTGAGAGAAAGAGGGGGTATCTCCTCATATGATCATGAAAATGAATGTAGAATGAATATAAATGAACATCCCCAACATAAGAACATATAGCTTAAAATAAATGACATAAATGATAATATATGAAAAGAAAGAGTGAGGTAGGATCCCTTACAAAAATTAGGCAGCCTAACGACGCCACTTAAACGTTCATAAAATGAAATGATTAGAGCAAGAGGGGGTATCTCATCATATGAAAATAATAAAGGAAAATAATAAGAATATAAAATATCACCCCCAAACATAATAATAGGGGATTAAAATAAATTAAATAAAAGAGAGTACTTGAAATGAAGGATGGAGGTAAGATCCCTTGCAAAAATTTGGCAGCCAAACAGTGCAACTTAAACATTCATAAAATGAAATGATGAGAGAAAGAGGTTGTCTCTCATCATATGAAAATAATAAGGACATTAATATGAATATAAATAAACACTCCCATCATAAGAACATGGGTCTTATAAGAAATTACATAAAAGAGAGTACTTGAGAGGAAGAAGATAGGTAGGATACCACACAAATATTCGGCAGCCTAAGGGCGAAACTTAAAAATTCGTAAAATGAAATGATGAGACCACGAGGGGGTATCTCATCATATGAAAATAAAATGGATAGTAATATGAATATAAAAGAACACCCCCAACATATGAACATAGGGCTAAAATGAAATGACATAAAAGAGAGTACTTGAAATGAAGGAGAGTGGTAGGATCCCTTACTTTAAAACATAACAATTAAAACATGAAGGTCGGGACCTTGAAGGCTTGTGGGAACCTTGGGAGGACTCTTTGAAAGGTAATGATACCATAGATTCTTTGGTGCGTAGTTGGGGTTAAAAACTAAATGAGGAAAGGTTGGGTATTTATAGGGAAAGGGAGGTGAAACATTAATAATTTCAAGGGACACCTCACAAGTGGTTTTCTCAAAACCATGGGCTTGCCCATAGTATTTCCCATTGTGTTAGGCTACATGGGACCCCACATACAGTAATTCATCCCCTTTGGTCGAACAACCCTAAACAACACATGAAATCATCATGATGTTGTTAGGATATCATTAAACATACCGAAACCCTAATCCTAATTTTTACTATTCACTAAAAAATTAATTGTTTTAGAAAAATCCCAAAAATTCACCATAACCCTTTTTCGATGTGTAGAATCAAAAAATGAACTCCATTTTTTAAAAACAATTTTCTATATATTTTAAATTTAATTATTAATTAAAATCTTAATTTATTTAATAATTATAATTCAAAGTCTATGAATCATTTTTTAACACCTTGAAATCTAGTCAACATTCCAATACCTTATAACCTTATGAAAATAAAATAATCATACGTTTTACTAATTATAATGGTCACATTGAAATTCATATTACTACTCATATTACTATTCATAGGGGAAAAAATTATTATTCACCAAAAATTATTTTGATTTCATTGAACCAAATTTTTCACCTTAATTACAATCATGTCTGTCATATTTTTGAAAATAAATTAACAAAAAAAGTTATTTAACAATTTTACATCTTTTTACAGATCATAAAAAACACTATTCAACAAGCACTATTCACTGAAAATTCAACTTTCTCAGAAAATTCCAAAATTTCACCATAACCAAATATCGATGCTCTGATTTCAAAAATGAACTCCATTTTATCAAAATAATTATCTAAATATATTTCAAATATTATTTTTCTAAAAAACACCAAAAATATGCATACTATACTTATCCAAACATTTGAAAAATTCACAAACTTCACCATAAGAAGAAATCACAATTTTTATTTAAATCAACGGATTACACATGGCAGTTACAGTCTCGTTACATAACCCCTTATAACATCAGCATATGACTTAAGAGTTAGGTGTGCTGGGGTGATAGAATCATGGGGTGGCTCAGACAACATTTCTCGAGTAGTGATTTATATTATCTTGAACTTCTCATGAAGGTGATTCGGTTCTAGATTTAGACGATGAAGTTCGTCTTGGGTTTGGTCCAGAGCAAAGCCCAAAGGTGCTACCTCCTTCCCGAGTTCCATCAGATGGGCTTCGATCGGCCCGAGACTACTGGATGAGGCCATCAAATCTTTTTTCTATAATAATTAATCAAGATCACTTGTATTTAAAGACAATAATTGTATCATTTATTTTCCAACAGTCTTATTGACCAATGGTCATGTAATATTCAAAACCCAACAGTCTCATTTTAATTAAACTCATTTTATTAAATGAAAAAAACTTACCCACAAATATTAGGGAATATAATTTACTCAAAATATTTGGATTGATACAATAAATTCCCATGCTAGTGTTTCCTACTATTTGGTTGGGTTGGAGGTGACTTCGGGTCATGTGAAGATGGACCGATTTGTTTTTTAAGGATCCATAGTATTTATGGTGTTCTTATAATGTTTTGAGGATATGTTAACATGATGTTGGATGTGACATTTTTTTGTTGATTTGTTGACATATTATGAATTTTAGTTTTTTTCTTGAAACAATATTTTTTCCCATATATTATATGTTCCTTAATGTTGAAATTATTCTTATATTATTTCATATGATACACAGGTGCTTTTTATCATCTGGTGATGATCAAGAATGAACATTATGGATTATGCTGGTCCCATTTAGGTGATGTTATGGGTTCACCTATGTTTTTCACTTATATACAATATTGTTTATACCACTACTACAATTACTATTCAACTGGTGTCTTAGAATAACATTCACATACCCTCTCATGTTATAAAAAATCATTATTGTTAATTTCATATGGTTAAATGAATTATTTTATTTCAAATCATATACTTTAATAAGATACCATGTGGTGATTTTTTTGATTTGCATCGCAATGATTATTTGGTTGAGCATAATAACAGAACACCTATTATTATTAGATTTTTTTATTATATTTTTCATTGTGCCTAAAAATTTAGTTGTTAAATCTAAAAAAATCCCCCCTAATATTGAAAATAAGTTGAAAAATGTTTAAAGTTGAATTAATTTCCATTCATTTTTAAAAACAAATCATCGATAGGGGGACGGATTTTAAAAAAATTTAACTAAAAATGTAGGCTGAATATAGGATATAATTTTATGTTTTTTATTTTACTAATCGATTTTATTGAAAATTATTTTGATAAGGAATTTTAATATTTTTTTGAACCCCAAAGAATTATTATTTTCCCTAAGAGTTATAAAAATCATTTAAACAATTTATTTTTTTAAAATTAAATTCAATTTTGAAATTTATTAAAAGTTTTGATTCAATCTAAATTAACAAAAAAATTATATTGGTAGCTGATTCTATTTAACATCTCAGTATACTAATTTTGTAGAATGGTATCCTTTTTCTCCTACATCATATAAAATATTTTTGAAAATAATCTTTTTGAATACATTCAATTATAAAAATCATGATTCCATTCATACCATTGTTATTAAGTAGTTGTAAAAAAACTTTTTCATTTCATGAGTTAATTTATGACATGTTTTTATGAAAATATATTTTTATAATCTTATTGTGAGACCATAATATTCTTTTGAACATAAGATTTGGAATATATTTTTGAAAAAAAACTATTTGTAATAGTTTCCTCACCCATGATGTTTAACACAAGGGAAAACATTTTGTCTGAATTTTGGGGGAGGGGTCTTCCCCTATTGAAAAATGTATTTCATTAAGTACATATAAGAAATACTCTTTTTTTTAAAATCTGTTCCCTTTAAATAATTAATTTGGAAATTAAATGATTGATTGTTTTTTATTTTTTTAACAGTTATTTCTATAAATTTAAGTGTTTAACCTATTATATTTAATAATAGAATCAATCCACTATCATTTTAACATTTATCTCAGGAAAAAATATATCTTTTCTGAATATTATTATGTTTTATAATCATAATTAAATTTTAACTTCTTAATTTTATTTAAAAATTAGAATATTATCATTCAAATGTATTGAAAAATGATTTCCTAATCCATGTAGAGGATTTTATTTATATGTTATAATTGTTAGATGATTTAGTTATGTTATTTAATAAATTATTAAACCGAATCATCAATATATTGTTTTATATTTATGATGGGTGATAAATTCTGTGTTTTTTATAGAGGAAAAAAATTTATGTTTGTAAGGATAATTTATTGAAAAATGATTTTAGCTTAAATACTCACAATATTCTCAATTTTATTTTAAAAAATACAAATTTTTTTAATAAAATATTTTTTCATTGGTAGAAAAGAAAACATACAAACATGAGAAAGCCTACAAATCAAAAAACATTTGAAAATTTCATATTTTTAGGCATTTAAATTCACTCAATTTAATGATTAATTAGCTTGCAATTAATAATTTTATATAATTTCATGAGGACAATAAATCAATTATTTGTTAGGGAACTTTATGTGGATTTATTTTATGATATTTTTTTGAACCTTTCTCGTTTAACTCTATCTATTTTTGTGTAAAAACGTACTTCTAATGGGAAATAATTGATTCTAGTCCATTTTGTTTGAAAAAAGATTTCTCATAATCTTCCAATGAAAATAATTATTTTGGTGGTAAGTTCATCTATTTATTCTATAGTTCAATTTATTTACTTATTTAGGATAAAATATCAATAGTAATTTTGTGGAAGTTTGAACTAAAATACAGTTTTTAAAAATAAATTGCAAATTATATGTTTTTTATATTAATATTTCAAAATTCTAGTATTTATATCAATTATTTTAAAATGTGTTTATTTGTTTTGGAATATGGAATTATGTTGTTTAATTTTGAATGAAATTTAATGTTTTTTTTAATTCATCTATTTACCTTTTTTCACATTTTCCACAATGTGTTTCACTGCGTTTTTTTAATTTTAGTTGTGTAAATGTTATTTCTTAGAGAATTAAGAAAATAACTTTTGGATGAGTTATATTTTCATATAGATACATTCCATATTTTTTAGGATAATATTGAATGTCTATAAGGCTCACTTAGTATAGGATAATAGAAAAAATTAAGAATTTCAAAACCACAGAAGGATCATTTTACCCCCAAGTGTAGGAATGTTTCCATCAATATAAGAATAATTTTATAGTATATTTATGAATCGTACCACTATTATATGCATTTAGTCCCATGAATGAAATGATATGGTTATTTCTATGGTTATTATTTTACCCGTTTGATAGGGATATTACACATTTCCAATGATTCCCATTGTTAAAATGGATATAAATATTGAATAAGATCGATTATCATTATATGGAAGATTAAAAAATATGGATGAGTTGTTATGATAAATAAGTGAAGTTATTTATGTGATAAAAATATAACATAATTGAATTACTGTATAGTGGACCTCTGAAAATTAACATTTCATGAGATCACAGACATTGGTTAAAACAAACCACCTTTTTCATATATTATTATTAAATGATGTTAAATATAAAAAATTGTAATATTACAATCCAAAATTGAATATTTGTAGTGTATTTGTAATATTAGATTCAAACATAACTTTTAAAAAATAAATATTATACATTATTTAAATTATTTTCATTGTACTCTTAAATCTCTCAAGTTCACCTTAGTAAATGTAATAACCTAAGGATATATATCTATGAAATGGTGATCTAAAATCCCATTAATGACAGGAATAATTATAGTAGTAAATGATTCCTCAATTAATATAAAACATGAGTTGGAATAATAATCTTCATTATAACATAAAAATGTTTCAACATCATATGCATTATAGAATTATTTTGAATAGGAATTAATTGTGTAATATACATAATAAAAAAATATAAAAACATTTTGGTCAAATGCCATACTAATGTAATGAAAAAATCCATCATCACATCCATGAATTAAATATTAACACATTATTATTAATGATTAGTGATGAATTCATGGTGACATATAATACCAATAACATCATAAGATATATTAAATTATTCAATGCATTTGAGGTAAATATAATTATGGGCCCAATCATCACATTATAAAATGCTCATAATTATTCTTATTATCGAGGAAGGAAACATATAACAATCGTAGACATGAGATAAACCCATGAACAATAGTAAATTTATAATGGTATTTTAAATAACATTTTAGTGAAACCCCTAATAAAAGAGAAAAACAAGAATGTAAAAACATATAGTTTTATATTAAATGTTTGTATAATGTAACATAGTTCATATTGAAAAGTGAAATAATTTAGGAGGAACATAGGGATATTATTAGCAAAATTCCCTTTTGAAGAATCATTAAGATGAACTTAAAGTCATCTATATGAGGTAGAATAATTGATATACCCTTGAAATAGTGGGGAATGAAAATGTAAAGGATATATTTAGAATAATTTGAGGATTATACACAATAAAAGAATTTATAGAGGTAATACACTCAAAAGGAAGTAATTGGGTTCGAGAATATCCCATTACCTTAAGCCTCAAGTTACTTGATCACTTTTCAACCACATATATAGTGAATGTTTTTTAAATGTGAATAAATATGTGAATTCTGTTCATGTTTTTCACACTATATAATATATAATCAGTTTACTTTATTTGTTAATCTTATTTTTATTAAGGTCAGAAATTTTTATTTTATGTTTTCTTTCAAATAACTCATCTTGTTTCGGTTTCATGCTTTTTTGTATTTATTTTTATAAGTTTACATAATTAATTAAATAACGTAAAAATAAATAAATTTATATATTATAAATTATTTATTATAATGAATCATAAATGATGTGATATGTTGAGAAATAGTAACATCGTGATAGGTTATTAACTGACAGTTAATAGGACATTGTTAAATAAAATGAAGATATATATATATATATAATGATTATATTATAATAAAATAGTTTACTAGAAATTAAAATTTTCAAGATCTTATTAACATACTATGTAGTCATCTTAAGAAGTTTGGGATTATATGGAATATATGGATGACAAAATAGTAAAGTAAAAAATGAAATATTAATAAAACAATATTTTGTATTTTTAATTTTTATTCTTTTTTTCAAACCTCAAATTATTAAAACCTTATAGTATTGTGACTTTATAACACACTAAAGGATTCTAAGTAGCGAAAAATTTTAAATTTGGGTATTGGGTTGTCATTGAGAACTGTAAGAGAAGTAATTTTCAAAATGGAGTGAGACATGGTATTTATACTTAATGAGTGGTGGTATTTTTTTGATAAAAAAATGAATACAATTTAATTTCCAATTTAAACATTGTAATAGTGAAATTTATGAAATTATGAATCACATATTAATAAAATAAAATGGTTTTATTACTTTTAATCCCTGATTCCTTCAAATTAATAATTTTATTCATTAGGAAGTAATAAAAATAAAAAGTTATTATTAATGAAATAATTTATCCATTAGTGTTTGTAAATTACAATATATGTATATAAAATAATTTTACTATTTTTAAATGAATAATTAATCATAATAAAAAAAATATTTATGTAATCCGAAATTATATATTTGTTTATGTCATTATATAATTATTAATGATGCAATTAAAACATATTGGTTTTGTAAAAACTGGATTTTCTCTTTTTACTAAAAAGTATGTGCTTCAAAAAAATTACCGGAAATCCCCCTTATAAAATTTCAACATTTGGATTCAAAAAATTAAGTTCATTTTATAATATTAAATTTATAACATTGTAAATATTTTTTTAGGAAAAATTATTTATTTTTATAAAATATAATTCGTTAAAATTGTACTTTTTCCTTTATTGACTTTTTAATATTGATATTCATTTTATACAATTATTATATTTATATTTTTTTAAATTATTATTTTAAATTTTAATTATATTAAAATTTTCAATTTAGTACAATTTACTATTCAAATGGTCAGGTTACTATTTCTAATGGCCAATTTACTATTCCAACACTTACATTACTATTCAAATAGTCGTACAACCTCTAAAAAATACCTCGTAATTCCTTCATTAATAAATCACATAAATCAATCTAATAGTTAATTATTTTTAATTGATAATATTTTTTGGATTAATAATTTTATATTTCTTTTTTACTATGTTTCTCAAGAGCATCATAATTATATAAGATAAATTTGATCTACATTTTATAGTACTAGTTGTTTTTCTTTTTTTTATTGTCCAATTGTCGAATTTTCCATTTTCATGTATATATTTATACTATAAATTTAATGTTCTCGATTAATTAATAAAGAATTATGGGTTTCATGTGTACTATATAGTAAGATATTTCTATTTATGATCTGTATGTTAATTTATAAGAAATTTTAAAATTAAAAAATCCCACGTCATTACAATCTTCTGCCCACTAGAAATTTTATCCCCAAAATTTCAATGCATATACTGAGATGATAATAGGATATTTAAAATTTTCCATATCCTCCTCTGGTTTGAACATTTCGTTATCATGCATATGGTTTCTCAAGAGTAATTTAAAACATAATTTATCTGATTATATATAAATTTTTCTACATTGTTTGAAATCATCCCTCACAACTTCTCATAAGAGAGTTCAAGGTCAAATTATATAACTTATAGATTTAGTACAGGTAATTGTTTTAGTATTTACATCATTGTTATGGATACATGGAACATATCCTGAATATTATGTATGTTTGATGGATATGTTAATCGATAAGATACAACTCCTTTATGATCATGCATATCTAAGGGTCCAGTATACATAGTGATGAGAATTCATTTATTGAGAGACCATGTGACTATATTATAAGGTTATGTACATTGAAAATATTTATATCTAACATAAAACTAAAATTCACATTGTTTATTATCATTGTAGATCACTTGGTGACTCTGAGCTACTTTAATTCATTGTTGAATGGACTAAACATTCTCTTCCATCTCTTATACAAGATTTTGTTTGATAATCCTTCATTAACAAACATTGTCCGGTGAATTAATTTTTATAAATCGAATGCTAGATAGAAAATGTTATGACTATATAGGTATAATAATTTGGAACATATTGTGGTATTAGATCATAGCTAATAGGATATTTTGACACCATCCTCATATAAATTCCTAATAGAAATCTCTCAATATTCCCATGACTTTTAGAATGTTCCTTAAAAATTTTCTATCAGTTGTAGGAAGATAGTTTGTAAAAAATTTAATTTAAATACTCTCGTATTGTTGAATTCAATTTCTTAATTTCAATGTGAAACTATGATTACAATGATATATTTTTCAATTTGGACCCTCGTTTAGCCTCACCTCAACCTTCACCTATATCATGTAGATTAGTCAAATAATAAGATTTTCTGAATAACGATGATCTGGGTAGTCTTGGGGAGTTGACCCACTATATCCTATATCATATTGTTTCTTTTGGATGTCTTTTTTGGTAGTTTCAAAATATTCATATTGATTTTCCCCCATTTCATTTTTCATATGAGATATATTCATATCAATCCTTTAGACTCTTCTTTATATGTTTTATCTTGATAATATACCATGCATTAGGCAATGCATCATAATATTCTCCCACCATAAGGGAACTTTAATATAATAGTACATCTTCATACTTCAAGGATGGATGTATAAAGATAAAATTTTAAGTATTAAAAATAATTTATTTATTTCATGTGATAATGAAACATCCAATCTACTTCAAAACTAAATCCCCCTATGTACATTGATATCATGTTTATAAAAAACCCATTATATTTTGTTATCAAACTCTTTTGAAGATATTAATCACCCCATTAGGTATCCTTGATATATACATAGATAGATGGCTGGGAAAACATTTGGCTAAGGTATGCTTTCTTCAAAATAATTATAATTTTCTAATCCACCCTCTACATATCCATAAATATAAGGCCGGACTTAGTTTTCATCTGGGATAAATTAGTATGGTTTTTTTCAATTACAATCATATACCTTATTCACCATTATAATATCTTGGTGAATTGTCGAATCATGGTCCTTGATTAACTCTTACCATCTTTTTTGATTCATATATAGTACATTCTCTCCAAATATACTCTATAAAATCTTTTGATCTGAATATTTTTCACACATCTCTACATTGGTGAAGTGTCTCAAAATATTTAATGCGAATAATAAAACAATTAAGTCTATATAAAATTTTATAAAGTTAATTTCTTGGATATTTTATTTTTATATTTCATTAGCGATCCCAATAACATTTTTCTTGTGTACAAAACCCCAGAATTTCTATGGAACATCTCTATATATCACAAAATCATACATACTAATGAGTAGTGTGACTACCAGTGATGTTATGAGACACATCATTAGATCCTTAAATCAATCCTCACATTCCTCAATCCATACATAACTTACCCTTTCAATTTTAACTTAAATAGAGAGTTAAAAATTCTATCAAGATTCCCACAAACTATCTATAATACCTAGCTAAAAAGTAAATAATGAATCATTATGATGCTTAAGGGTATAGTTAATTCCTTAATTTCCCTGGATTTCAAGGGTTTTATAAAAAATATATCACTAAATATCAAATCCATCATAAATGAGACTTTCTACATTTAAAAGTCACACTTTTTAAAAGAGGCATACATCTTATCCTTTCTCAATGTTGCAAATATAATCCTTATGTACTCTTTAAATTCCTATTTTTTTGTGGATTTTATGATTATTTAATCAATATTGAAAACCAAAAATCTATGGAGATAGTCTCTAAAGACTCTATTCATCATGTTTATAAAGACATTCATAACATTAAAATGTCCAAATGGTATCAATATTAACAAGTTATGTTTGTATAAGGTATTAAATGTTTTCTTCTAAATGTATTATCTCTTTAAGTATTATATTGATAAAAAACACTAATGATCTATCATTGAGAAGTTCTGACCTCCATAATGTTGATCAAATATATACTAATCTATATAATCGGATACCTTCTCAAAATTGTGATCTCTGAGCTTATGGTAATAGATAAAAATAGCATTGATCTATCATTCTTCTTGATAAAATGAACTATAACACCCAAAGGTGATTCATCTAGGTATACGAACTCTTTATCTATATTCTCCCAAAGATAATTAATTGACACCCCAGGGTCTATCAGTGACATCCTAAAGGGAAATTTATAGATATAATTGTATTTGGGAATGAGTAATATTGATAACACTACATCATGATCTGGGAATGGTCTATGGAACAATATAGGAAATAGTTCATAAAAAACCTTTATAATATGAATGTACTTAAGTTTGAAATATTCCATCGATTCAACCATTTTTTCAAGATATTCTTCATTTATAATTAGCACCAACTCCATTAGGGGATAATGTAATATAGACTCAGGAACATCAATGAATTTATACAAAATCATATGATTGTGCGGAAAATTAATGATATTTACCTTTCCTAATAGTTGATGTGAGAATTACATAATGAAATTCAATCCATTCAATGTATAGAAGAAAATTATTCTAAAGTAACTATTACAAGATTTTATAGAAGTATATTTGCATAATGATAGATGGGGAAGACTCTAATTCATGGGATATAATGGTTTCTATAAAATATTTTTTTTTGTATATCTCTAAATCAATGTATCATATAGGTGACTCACTAGTTCTATAAAAAATTTAGGATATAATAGAATTTCGAGAACCATATTTAAATAAATCATTTTATATTTTTGAGTGAATATAAAAAGTACCTTGTACGACATCATTTTATTTCTCCACCTTAGTGGTTGTGGTGGAATAAGCATTACCTTACTCCCACATTTTAGTTACTTCTTGGTGTTTATTACCATCAATGATTCATGATTTGGTGCATTGGCCTTCATAGTTTCCTTTATCCCTACAATTGAAACATTTTACCATGGGTGGTATATTGGGCGGTGCCTTATTTTTCATTATCATGCTGTCTAGATTCATTGTTTATCTTCAAAAATAATGAAAATTATTCCATTATCTAAAAACTAATATAATTTTTTCATTTTAATAAAAAACTAGGATGCATCATTTCAAAATTAAACATGGTGGTGGTTTGATCTTCTTTCCTTCTTTATCATTTAATCATTCGACTTGAAACACCATCCTTTATTTCATATCTCTATGTATATGGTTCCATTCTAACAACTCCACCAAAAATTTGTTAGCACACTAAACTACATAATTATACCTCTTAATATATCATAATTCTATATCCTTTGGGTGATTTCATTTTGAACCACTAAATAATAATAAATTTTAATATCAGTATTGATAAAAAAACATAGGCATACAATGAAATCAATGTGAAAAAACTTCTTATAAGAAATGATAGACTCACTTTTATATTTCATAATCACTAAAAAATCAACTCTATATATTTATTTTTTGTGTTTCAGGGAAACAATTATAATGAAATATCTTATTAATGTCTTCCCACTCCATTTCTTTCACTTCAATTTTCATCATCAAATTTTTAACCAATAACCAACATTGTTCAAAATATCAATCTCTATGAAAAATCAACCGATAAAAATTCTCCTTCTCAGAATAGTGGAGAAAAAAAATATTCTAAAACATTTTACCCCACTTTTCTATGAAAATTTGATCATAGGATCCATTAAATGTTGGTCGAAATTGGCTAATGAATTACTATATGGAATTTTTTTTCTTTTATATTGATGTCGTAAATTCCATATGGTACATAAAATTTTCATATCCTATGATAGTTGTGCAAGTATATTCTAGAGTGTTTTAACTACACCTATCATTTCATTTGAAAATTCCTTCGAACAATCATTTCATTATCTATCACATGTTTTATTTGGATGATTTCTATGGTATTAGGCTGTTTTATAAAAAAATGTTAGAACCCATGATAAATAGGTAAAACATTAATAAATACCTTTTTTATCATGTGAATGTCTATACTAAATTTATATCTTATAGAATTGCTAAGTTTAATCTACATTACAATAATCTATTTTAGAACTGTGTACTTAAAAATTTCCTAAAATCAAATGAAATAAATAAATAATTTTTCTATATATCCTTTCTAGTGGTCTATCAATAACATGTGATCAGCCAAATAAAAACCCCAAAAGTATCAAACCATGTGTGATGTTTGTCCCATGGGTTTTTCACAAATTCTAGATATCATTAATACCCAACCATACCCTTTCAAGGTTATTACACAAAGGTTGATCTATTTTCAATCCCATATCAACTTGTTTACTTCGATATAAGGATATCATTACGAGGAAATGATACAATCTATTCTTTACTATGATTTACATTTTATTACTATATTTGGAGTTATCCCTATAGTTTTAACTCATTTATCTAGGTCATAATTCCCAAATTAGCTAATACATACTCTGATACCAAATATATTGACCGGTATTTTTAAAACATTGTTATTACATCTTTATTAACATAAACAAAAAATTTCAATCTGGAATCAATAGGTTTATTGTATATTGAAAATTGTATTCATAAATTTCAAGTAAATAATTAAACATTAAAATTATTTAAATCCTTCATCATTATAATCCAAAAAACAATCATTTTCTCCATGGTATATAGTGTCTATTGAGGATAAATATCCAATAATGTTTAAGGGATAATCCCAGAAAGGGTAGAAAACAAAGGAATGTAAGATGAGACTTCACAGAGTATAAAACATGTGTGGGAATTCTCATCATCCTCGTGACATAAAAAAATATACATCATTATAAAAATGATTATACCATTTTAAAGAGGGTTGAAATGTTTCTTAGGGGTAATAATTAAACATCATTATAAAGTTGTCAACAGTCATTGAATATGCATCAAAAAGTCTTTAATTGTGTTCACACATAACATATCATCACTCTATAAATATTGAAAAAAACTAGCATCATTATTATAAATTATGAACATAATATCATGAGAAATATAACATTAATAAGCTTAATGGTGGGATATTTAATTTTATCCCCTCATTTTCCATTACAAAATTCACATAATTATGATTTCTATATAAGAAGAAAACATATAACAGTCATAGAAATGAGATAAACCCATGAGAAATAATGTGTTTCATAAGGGTTTTGTAGAAAAAATTTCAATGAATAAACTTTGATACTATCAAATTAAGTAGGTAACAAATATTATTAAGCCATCAATAATTTCATAAGGGGTCATTTTTTATGATGATAAGAAGAAAAAATTAAAAAGGAATCCATGAGATATTTTTAAAAAAATTAATTTTAATGAAACATTAACCTGGGGATGATATCATTTATACTATATATAAGAATCCATATCTCAAAGAATATAATATGAATTAATGTATTAAAATAATTTGAGGATAATCAACAATTAAAATAAAGTGATAGAGGTAATAAACCAAAAAAGAAAAGTGTTAGGGTCGAGAATTCCCTTACATTAGTTATTAAGTTTTTCTATAACTTCTATTCATACTATTAAAATATATTATCTTAATTAAATCAATAAAAATTTAAAGTATATTTATTTTAACACTCTATCAATTATAATCATTATTTTTTTATTAACCTTGTTTGTAAAATGTGATCGGTTTTTATGTTATGTTTTCCATAGAATATTTTATCTAGATTAGATATAAAAATGTTGTTTTATTGATATTTATAAATTAGTAAAAAAAAATTAAGTCCCTAAAATTCAGTATATATTTTTTAATTATATGAAATTATATTGAGACCTCCAAATCTGACAGCGCGTGATTCTAAGGCCCGGAGTACCTGGAATGATCTATCAAAGTTTTTTTAAACATTATATAGCGCTCGTATGAAATTTTCTTAAAAATTTAAATAAATATTAAATAGTTTCCCAGATCAGAAATATGATGGCATCGTTTCACTCTGGATGGTGGGTTTATCCTAGGCGCGACTTAAGATTTGTCGGCACAAGCCTCCTATGAGAAAACCTAAAAATGGCATAATCGTAAATAAAATAAATAAATAAAATTACTTTATTTTTCAAATGCTTTTAACTCATGAATGGTAACTCATATTAAAAATCCATGACCACCTCTAAACTCTTGAGGGTATTCTCTCTTTAGGTAGATACAAAAAATTGCCGGTGTGGGCCACCAGTGACTGTTAGTTTTTGGCTATAAATAAAATAATCAAGTGAAAATTATTTTATTGTAAAATCTATAACTTTTAAAAAGTTACTCAGATTGGAAATACGAGAGTACCGTTGGGTTCATTGGGGCGTGTTTAACATAGGTGGAGCCTAACCTCGACCAGCGTGGGTCGATGAGGGATGCTTATAATTTTCCAAACTTTTTTCGTGTACGTTTAGTAAACGTGTGAGCGGCATTTTTTATCTTTTTAAATAGTGCACGAAATTGAAATCTGAGGACACTATTGATATTACAATGCCAATATTCGCTTTAAGAGACTTTTACCTTGACCGCAGAAGGTCAAGGGTGGAAATTAGTTTTTGTTCTATTCATGGCAGAAAATAAAATAAGCATGCTTTATTTTATTTTTGAAATTGAAACATCCATATTGAATTTTGGAGGTGGGGACCACATTAGGATGGTCATACATTTATAGTTGGGCATTAAATGCATGGTTTCACAAATTATGTAACCACCCAAGACCCACTTGTAATGGGAGGAAACTCTTGGATTTCTTCAAATTAAATGTTCCAACATAATTTAATTAATGTAAAAAATATAATTAAATTATTACATAAACATATTTATTTTGCCACCTCTCCTCTCATGGGAAAAGCTATTGGCCAAATAGGGGAGCGATTTGGAGAGTTGGAAAGATCGTTCTTCAACAAAGGAGATCCTCCAACAAAGAACGACTTCTGGTATCATAGAATGAGGAAACGACTTTAGAGCATCTTGCGGGAGTGATGAACGCCGATGTCAATCTTCAACAACATCATATTTGTCCTCACACCACCACCAATGGAAAATTGAAGTAGGGGTTTTAATATGATTGAATTTATTTATTGATTCTTCATATTCTAGATTCACAATGATGATGGCCAAACTAAAATGGCCATTATCCCATACATATACCTTGCTTCTTCCCTCTTGATTCTTCACGCGTACTTCATGTGTTCATCAACACAAAAAATTTAATAATGCTGGAAACAGAATGCTTTTCTGAGTGAAACATATGGGCGCAGATCCCTCAAAACGAAAATCGTGAATATCTGATTGACCCAATTCTTGGACATGGAGTGAAGTCGCGATGGCTTGTGGAATAAGCCGATGGCCGGCATCAGGCCATCCGTGAAGAATTTGGGGACGCATGCCTCCGCACCACTGATTTAGCAGGTGGTCGCGGCCAGTCGGCCGTGGCGAAGCATGGGGTGGCGGTCAACATTCCAGTCAACAATGAGGCAGAGCAACGGTGTGCATCTATTCCACCGGAGTAGGATGTCGTGCTAGCTTGGCTATGGGAGAGGCTGAAGAGTGGTCATCACATGTCCAACTGAGGTGGAGCAGCGACACACGACCACATCGTTTGGAGCATTACTGGTCGGTGCACCGACCAACCATGGAGGATTAGCGGGACCTACTTGGGTCCCATGGGGCATGTGGTCGCGCCGTAAGGCACTTCCCTTTAGTGATCTGAATGGAATGGGGTGTCCCCCTTCAGCAGAATCTCGGGCGAATCGCGCCAGCGGTCCACCCCAGCATGTTGCCCCCCCAGGCCATGCCGCCGGGCCATGCCATAGGGCCACACCGCCGAGCCACGCCCGACGGCCAACACCCCATGGCTGCACCCCCAAGCCACACCCCTGGGCCACGCTTCGCCACCTGGCCGCACCCCCTAGCCGCGCCACCGCGCCGTTCCATCGGGCCGCACCAGAAGGCCACGCCCAGAGTGACGGTCTAGGACACCCCCTACGGAGGTCGGGCCAGACCATAGCCTTGCAGGTCAGGCCCTCTAAGGCCTTGGCCATCTGGGATGGACCCGGGTCCGGCGGGGTGAACCCAAAGGGGGTCGTGTCGGGCCAGGTCATTTCGACTAGTTCAGACTAGCCCCGGGCCCATCCAGACCCAGTTTCGCCTTTTTGGTCATAACGTGAAAACCGAGCATCCATTTGATAAAGCTTCTACGACATCCAAATCCTTGTATCAAGAAAGTTATTTTTGTATACTTCAGTTCAGAGTTTTGGAGAAACTTGGATTACGGCCAGGTTGGAGCGCACCCAAATCCAACCGGACCCTCATCACTAAAATGCCAATAATGCACAAACTGTGCATCAAGTTGACACGTCTTCTATTGTGTTGGAACCCTTATGACATGACAGATAATCAGGTTACATTATTGTGAGACATCGTACTCATTGAGGTATGACTAATGGATTGGGGATCGGTTCTCCAAAGAGTGCCACGTACGGAACCATGTGACTGGCTTAGACTTGATGACTGCTGACTGTTTCGACTCAGAGTGACTCAACAGGCCCAGTGGGGAGCTCAGCTGTATGACATGGCAGACCCATGGTGAGGAGCGCCTCTATGTGAGGTTATGGACCCACAGTACTAGACAGGAGGAGAACCTTAGTAGGTCATGAGAGGGATAACCTTTGTGTGAAGCGGTAGACCCTCGGTTGGGAGTGCCTTTTTGAGACATGGAAGACCCACGGTACTTGAACGGAATAGTACCTCAGCCGTCTATGGTTAGTTGTAAGTGCCTATCTACGACGTGGCATGCCCACTGTACTGATTAGTGGGGGATTTATCCAGTAGCCAAGGTGTTCGATGATGTGACTGGGAATGATACTTGTTCATAGACCTAGAGGAATCAATGGCTGGCTATCAGCAATCATAGTGATCTTGTGTGGGTCATCATCATAATCCTATTTCTTATAGTTTTATTCTTGGTTTGAGCTAAGACTCTATTTGAACTAAGACTTTTACCTTCGTGGTACTATCTTCGTGGTGATACATGTGTGGTACTTTTACCTTCATTGTACTGGAATTGTGGTCATACCTGTGTGGTACTTTTACCTTCGTGGTACTATCTTCATGGTGATACATGTGTGGTAACTTAACCATCATTGTACTATCTTCGTGGTGATACTTGTGTGGTACTTTTACCTTTGAGGTACTATCTTCGTGGGGGTACTTGTGTGGTACTTTTTTCTTTCGTGGTACTATCATCGTGGTGTTACCATTGTGGTATTCTTCCCTCATGTAAGATACGTGTTTATCCTGATAACATGGGTGTATATATGGGAATATACCTAAGTAGAGTTGAGGTCTTTCCTAGTGATTTTCCCTTGTGGAACTTTAGGAGACCTATGGGGTCTCGGGGTCCCTACTAAGTATTGTTATACTCACCCCTGTATGGGCTTCCCCTGCACCTTGTTGTGTTTGGTGCATATGACGTACAACATTGATCGAGGTTGAGGGAGCTAGGACTGGGTGGTGTTCAGAGGTGGACAATTCGGCAAAACATGATGCAGAGGAGACGGATGGACGTGGAGTGATGAAGAGGTGATATGTACCTACCCATCTGGTAGGATCCGTGGTGGAAAATCCAGGAGTTGTTTTTCACTTTTCAGTTGCATTTGTACTTTTGAGTTGTAGCTGTACTTTATGTTTGTATTTTATTCCTTCCCCTTTACTTTCATTAATATATTTTCTACAATATTTTTCTTAGTGGTTTCTTCTTGATGTGTTCCTGTGTATGTGATTGTACTTGTTTAAAGGCAATGCCATCCCGTTTTAAGATGTATGACTTTTGATGCTAGTTGCCAGCCCATGGCCTATAGAAGGTGATCTCGGGTAGTCATGAAACGGGCCCTAGGGGATGGTCGTGACAATGTGGTATCAAAGGAGTTCAGTTCTACCAAATAACTAAGACTCTGGTCTTTTCTATGAAAAAATAGTGTTATGTATTATGAGTGAGGTTTTCAATTCATGGAGTTCGGTGTTGTTGTGGCAGCTGACGTATCCATGCAGCAGGACCTTGAATTTTTCTTTCTGACTCAGTGCACGAAAACACTGATTGCGTGTGTTTTTGAAACAAAAATATTTTGATTTCATTGGAGTCATCACACCAGGTATATATTAATGATCATGGAACATCTGTTCCTTATTATTATGTCGCTTATTAGTCAGCCATCAAGGATTCCTGATAGAGTATTTGACGATGGCCCGCCGAGTGATGAGGCCTCGATTCAGGTCCCTCTTACGGAGATAACACCTTTGAGAAGTGTACCAGCAGCACAACTACCCATTGGATGAGTGTTTACACTATCCCCACCCATAGTGGATTCACGCTGACTCAGCGTGTTGCATGATTTCCAGAGACAGAGGCCTTCGAGGATTCGAGGTGAGTCAGATTCCTAGGTAGCTGAGGGTTGGCTGGAGGCAGTGGCTAGAGTTTTTTGCCTACTAAAGATTTCCCTAGAGCATCTACAACTTCGGCATGACGACATGTCGATAGTTTATTATTCATCCAGTCATACCGACCATTATTGGTACTCGATGAAAATGATTCAATCAGTGCATCGGGGCTCGGACTTCTGAGTGTGGTGTGTTTAAAGACGTCTAAGCCAAAACTATTCCTCTATGCATTCCTACCTATGTTAGGGTTCTAGATAGAAAATTTTTGGTTGAATGTTCTTTGAATGAGAAGATACATCCAGTGAATATTAATAGTGGGAATGTAGGAAATGAAACTCAGTCTCAGAGACTGGGGCATGTAAAAATGTTTCTGGAAGAAGTGTTAGGGAGAGATGAATCAGTAGGGTTGTAGATGGGGAAGGAGATCTAGGAGAGCAGCATGATGTGATGTACATTTTGACAAGTTACAACCACCATCAATTGTGGTCACCACTAGGCTCAGGGATCTGTACGACAGGGGAATATAGTAGCTGTATATGGTCAAAGAGTGTGTCCCAAGGTCTCTTGGAATGATTCGATAAATGGTCTGTGTCAACTACATTCTTCTATATTAATAGACATAGGTACCAATCATTCATTCATTCCTTGAATCTTTTCCAAGACCTAGAGTTTCTGGTAATCTGTTGACTTGACCCTCACGTCTAGAGATACCATTGGGATGAGATTGGATAATCACACATACCCGGATAGTGTGATCTGACCCTTGAGGTAAGAGTTTCAATTTGAGCATCTTGGTGGTAGTGTCAATGCCTTACAACATTAGTTTGGGTATGGACTAGACATCCATAGTTCATACTCATATTGAATGTATTAGAAAAAAAGGATGTGGTTTACCTACAACATTAGAATGAGATTTTCCATGGCCAGAAAAAAAAAAGGAAACCCAGGTAGCACCAGATAAACTTATGCATATAAGGGTGAAAATCATCACTCCCGATTCAGCCAGACATACCCTCAAGGTATTAGGAGTTTTGAGTGTTCAGTTCCCAAAAAGAGTGGCTAGAGTTCCTCTAGGACTACGAATTCAAGATATTCTATACTCTTCGGAAGGGGAACGTAGTACCAGATGCACTCAGTAAAAGATCTGGTATACAATAGTTCAGTGAGGTGAAAAAGAAGCTAGATGCTTTACGGATATCCTATATGGATCAAGATGGAGTAGCTTATCTTCAATCTCTATCAGTCACTCCCCCACTCTTTCAGCGAGTTAGGGAGGAGCTTCTTGGGGACACTGACTGCGAGGCTCAACGTGCTCAGATATCCACAAGACAAACACCAGATATATTTTCTGAAGGTGGGAAGCACTTCATCCTCTTCAGAGGGCATACTATGGTACTGATAGCACTATGAGATAAAGTTTTGAGAGATTTCCATACATCCCATCTAGCAGTACATCATGGAGTGGTGAAGATGTACTAGGACCTTCTTCATCAGCACTGGTGGTCGGGAATGAAGAATGTTGTAGTAGTGTTTGTATTATGATGTCTCACTTGAAATCAAGAAAATACTGCACAGAGTTTTAATATGACTTATGCCAAAAGGATATGAAGACCCTAGGAGATCCATCAGTGGGACCACTATTCTTGCATGTCTTTCCTCGATGGGGACCTTGGAGTATTGGCCGAGGTGGGAAGTTATCACCACGGTTTATCAAACCATTTCTGATACTTCGGAGGATTGGCTAGGTAGACGTAGATGATGGGATGAAGTTTACTGAGGACCCAGTAGATATTTAGGATCGACCAGATCAGATCCTTCATGGGTGGTCGATAACTCTAGTTCACATTCACCGGCAGCACGGGAACCTACGGAAAAGAATGTGGGAGTGGGAAGCTCAGATCCATGCTCTATATCCCCATTTGTTTCCTTAGCCCATGTTTTAGCTTTCAGGGACATAAACCCTATGGTGGGGAGAATTTAATGTCCCAAAAATTCCATTTTTTAATTATATGAAATTATTTCAAGATCGTGAAATATGACGGCACATGATTCGGAGGCCCGGACTGTCTAAAATGATCCGTCGAAGTTAGGTTAATCTGTAAATAGTGTGGGTAAGAATTTTTCTTGAAAAATAGAAATAACTAATAAATGGATGCCCACATCAGAAATCTAAGGGAACTGTTGCGCTAAGGATGGTGATTTTACCATAGGTACGAATTATGTTTAGTCAGCGCATGCTTCATGTGAGAAAACCTGAAAATGGAATAACTATAAATAAAACTATTAAATAAAATTATTTTATTTTTCAAAATGGTTATAACTCACGAACGGTAACTCGGATTAAAAATTTCAGACCACCACTGAACTCGTGAAGGTATTCTCTTTTTAGGAAGATACTAACAATGGCTGGTGTGGGCCACCAGTGATAGTAAGATTTTGGTCATAAATAAAATAATTAGGTGAAAATTATTTTATTTTAAAATCCATAAAATTTAAATGATGAATTATATTGGAAATATGGTAGTACCATTGGGTTAATTAGGCGTGTTTCACTTAGGTAGAGCCTAACCTCGACCGTCTCGGTTGAAGGATGACTGTTAATAATTTTCCGAACTTTTTTTGGGTACGTTTAGTAAAGGAGTGAGCAGTGTTTTGTAACTTTTGAACCGATGCTCATAATTAAAATCTAGGGACATCGTTGAACTCATAGTGATAATATCCACATATGAAGACCCTCACCGTGACTACAGTAGGGAAAGGGTGGAAATTAGTTTTCAGACTTTTCGTGGGAGAAAATAAAATAAGCATGCTTTATTTTATTTCTTGATCGAAATATCCTTTTTGAATTGTGGAGGTGTGGACCACACAAGGATGGTTGGGAATTTATGGCTAGACATTAAATGCCCAGTTACACAAATTATGTAACCACTCGATCCCCTTTTTTAATGGTAGGAAAAACATGGATTTCATCAAATTAAATGTGCCAACTTAATTCAATTAATGTACAAACATTAACTATATTTTTGCTTAAGATTATTTATTTTGGCACCTCACCTCTCATGGGAAAGGGATTGGAAAATAAGGGGAGTCTTTGAAGAGTCGGAATGATATTTATATAACGAATAATATCCTCCAATGAAGAATGACTTCTAGAATCGAAGAATGAGGAACCGACCGTGGAGCGTCTTATAGGAGGGATGGACGTCGACGTCAATCTTCAACAACATTGTCTTCTTCCTCATGCCTCCTCCAATTGAAAATCGAGGTAGGGTTATTAATATGAATGAAATTATTTATTGATTTTTCATATTTTGGATTCCCAAAGACAATGTCCAAACTAACATGGTCATTGTCTCACACATATACCGTACCCTTTCCCTCTTGATTCTCCATGCGTTCTTCATGTGTTCATCAACACCAAATATTTAATGACGCTGGTAACGCCATGTTTTGATGAGAGAGACATATAGATGTAGAGCCCTAGACACAAGGATCATGAATTTGCAATTGATATAATTTTCAGTCTGGGAATGAAGCCACAATGGATAATGGAAGTAGGTGGTGTCTGGCACCTGGCCGACCGCAAGGAAGGTGGGGCGACGTGCGTCTGCACTGCCGGTTGAGCAGGAAGCTGTGGCCCGTCCACTGCAGCAGAGCATGGGGAGTCAGCTGACACGCCAACCGGCCGTGAGACGGAGCGGCGGTGCACGTCCGCACCACCGGAGTAGGAGGCAGCAGTCGCATGGCCGTAACGGAGGATGAGGAGTGGCCGACACCTGCCTGGCCACAGTAGAGTAGCGGCACAGGACCGTGCCACTGGGAGGATGACCGGCCGGAGCACCGGTCAGCTGGGTAAAATCGGTGGGACCTACATGGTTTATGGGGGAGATGTCGCATCACCCTAAGGCGCGGCCCTTTGGCGGTCCGAACGTAATGGGGGTGATACCCCTTTAGTGGCTACTCAGGCGGACCGCACCACGAGGCCACGCTGGTGGGCCATGCCACTGGGCTGCACCTTTCGGCCATGCTGGCGAGCCGGGCCGGGCAGCCGCCTACGCGGGCTGGGCCCACCATGGCTCATGCCATTTGGACCATACCCCTGTCATGACAGGTCGACCTGAAATGGGTCCGGTCGGCCCAGGCGAGGTCACTCCGACAGGATCTGGTCGGCCCAGGTTGGGTCTGTCTGACCGGGTTGGACCAGACCGGAGCCCATCTGGACATATTTGTCGTGTTTTTGGCTGTAAATTGAGAACCAAGTGTCTATTTGAAGAACCGTCTGCAGAACTGAAATCCATGGATTGAGATGGTCGTTTTGGTGTACTCCACCTGAGAGTTTTGTGGAATCATGGTTTACGGATAGGTTGGAAGACACCAGAATCCAACTGGGCCCTCAGCACTAAAATGCCAATAACGCACAGACCGAGCGTCAAGTTGACATGCCGTCTATTGAGTTGGAACCCTTATGACATGATGGATCATCCGGTTACTTTTTTGCGAGACTTCATGCTAGTTGAGGAATGACTGATGGATTGGGGATCAGTTCTCTCAAGCGCGCCACGTACAAAACCCTACGACTGGCTATGACTTGACGACCGCTGACAGTTTTGACTCGGAGTTACTCGATAGGCCCAATGGGGATATCCTCTGTGTGACGCAGCAGAACCATGGTGGGGAGCACCTTTATGTGAGGTGACAGACCTATGGTACTCGACATGAGGAGTAAATTAGCAGGTCACGAGGGGGAGTACCTTTGTATGATGGGACATACCCAATGTGGGGAGTGCCTCTCTGTGATGCGCCAGACCCACAATACTCGAAAGGAGGAGTACCTTAATAGTCTAAGGGTAGTTGGAAGTGCCTATCTGTGATGCGGCAGGCCCACTGTACTCATTATAGGGGGAGTTCTCCAGCAGCTGAGGTGTTTGATGTTGTGACAGAGAATGTTACTTGTTCCTCAGCCTAGAGGAATCTGTGGCTTGCTATCAGCAATCATAGTGATCCTGTGTGGGTCAGCATCATAATCCAATTTATTAGAGTGGTATAACTGGTTTGAGGTAAGACTTTGTTTGAACTAAGACTTTTACATTCTTCGCACTATCATCATGGGGATACTAGTGTGGTACCTTTACCTTCGTGGTATTATCATCGTGGTGATACATGTGTGGTATTTTTACATTTGTGGTACTATATTCATCGTGATACCTGTGGGGTACCTTTACCTTCGTGGTACTATCTAAATTTTGATACCTATGGGGTAATTTTACCTTCGTGGTACTATCTTCATGGTGATACCTCTGTGGTACTTTTACCATCGAGGTATTGTCTTCGTGGTGAAACTTGTTTGGTACTATTACCTTCATGGTACTATCTTCATGGTGTTACCTTTGTGTTATTCTTCCCTCATGTACAAGATGTGTTTCTCTTGATATCTTGGGTGTATGTATGGGAACATACCTATGTAAAGTTTTTTATTTATTTTTGGTTTGCCATTGTGGAACTTTCAGAGACCATCAGGGTCTCGGGGTCCCAACTGAGTATTTTTATACTCAACCCTACATGGGCTTTTCCCGCACCATGTTGTGTCTGGTGCAGATGATGTACAACATTGTTCAAGGCTGAGGGATCTAAGGCTAGATAGTGTACGGAGGTGGGCCATCCGGCAAGACGTGATTGAGAGGAGACGGACAAACATGGAGTGCAGAGGAGGTGATCTGTACCTACCCTTAAGGTAGGATCTGTGGTGGATGATCGAGGAGCATCTTTTCATGTTTTAGTTGTATTTATACTTTTGAGTCATACTATTACTTTCAGATGGGCTTGTGTTCCAAACCATTAACATTTAACACTATTTTTACAATAGTAGTCTACTTAGTTGTTGATTCTTGTTATTTTCTTCTCTGTGTATATATACAGGTTTAAAGGCAATGTCTTCCTGTTTCAGGGAGTATACCTTTCAGTGCTAGTAACCAGCCCCTGGCCTATTGAAGGTGGGCTTGGGTTATTCACAGAATGGGACCTGGGGGATGGTTCGTGACCTTAATTATATTACCTTAGAAATTATAATATTTATACATTTATATATTATAAATAATTTATTATTACCATGTATAAATGCGTTGATATGTACAGAATTAGAATAACCCTTCATGGTTGTCAACTAGTTGTTAATGAGACATTTTCACAAGAGAATTAACTAATATATATATATATATATATATATAATGTTAAAAATATCATCATTACATGCCATTAGAATATAAAATATTATTTTATCAAACTATTTAAATTTATTATGAATATTTGGACTAGAAAAAAAATTATATTATAGGGAATTATAAATGAAAAATGTTTTTAAAATATTAATGTACCTTATCTATTTTTATATGTATTTCCATTTATAAAACTGTTTTCTTCTTTTAATCACGGAGTTTAATGAATTTATATATTCCATTATGATTCTAATAGTATTAAGAGTGTAAATTTAGTTAGTGTTGTTTCATTAATAATTGGATGGGGAGTAGTTTTTCCTTGGGAGGGAGATGGGGTATTAATATTTGATAAAAGGGGTATTTATATAATAAAATACTGAATAAAATATAATTGATATTGTCAACATTATAATAGTGATTTATTTAAAATGGTATCTCAAATATTATAAATATAACAAAATTTTGGGACATCTAATCGATGCCACCATAGAAATTAGTAAATTAATCATGTGAGTAGGGAAAATGATTTATTTTTTAATATACTATATTATACATTAACATTGGGAAAAAAATTTAGGATTGAAAAATAATTATATTATTTCTAAATGAACCATTTTTCTCTTTAAATGAGATTTTTTATGTCAAAAATTCAAAATTTTATTTTTTCATTATATCATCATGAATGTTTTAATTAAAACAGACAAATGAAATAAGAACTACATTTTTCTATTCATATAAAATTGATTTTTTTTAAAAAATTGTAAATAAAAAACATTTTAAAATGTTTACATTATAATTCAAATAATAAAATTCATTTTATCAAAAAAAATATTATATAAGAAATTTTAATTATTAACAAAAATATTATGATTTTTAAAAAATTAGCTGTTAAGATTAGCCATATCCATTCAATTTTTTTAATATTTATATTGATTTTATTGATTTATAATATTTATATATTCATAAATTATTCATTGTATATATATTTTATAAATAATTTTACTAATTTTTTGTGAAGTTACAATTCCAACTGGTAGGTCCCTCTTCGTATTGTTCATATTACAATTCTAACAGTTAAATTAATATTCAAATGGTCATTTTTCTTCTAATAAATACATCTACATTCCATTATTCATTATTTTAATATAATACCCTCAAGGATCAATATTATTCATTTTTAGAATTATTATTTGAGTACTATCATTTTTTTCTTTTTTTATAGTGGTGTTTTCAAAAGTGAAAATTTTATCAGATCAATGTGTTCCACAATTTCGTATTCTACTTGTTTCTATTTTGTGCATATTGTGATATACTATTGTTCTTTATGTCTATATTTATATTTATTAAATAAATTTAATCATTTAACTCAAAAAAAATACTTTATGTGTTGCATGTGTTTCATAATAAACTGTATATAAAATTATGAAGAAATATTTTATGGAAAATAAATTTAATATAAAAAATTTTCAGGTGATACATTGGTTAACAAAGATGTCTCCAACTTCACGTTCTGAATCATATTATTGTTTTAAAAAGAAAACCATGAAGTTGAAATTGATCTACATTCAGGGAGATTTAGTTTCAGTTTACAGAAACATCTTGGTGAATCATAAACTCAGATGAAGCTAAGAACAGAGTGAAAAGAAATTAAAATTGATGTTATAGACTATTGGATTTGGTGAAACATGTGAATAACTCTTAATGATGAGTAATTTTGTGGAGATATATTTAATATATTCTAATATAGTGGTGGATGATATATGATAATGCTAATTAGATTCGATCTGAATAAATTTGATTACATATTTTTGATTGTTTTGATGCCCAATAATAGATGATGGAGGGGCCTCGATGTTCCTGAATGTTATGGTTTCTACATTTTTTATGAATTTACATCTGGTGATTCGGGTAAGGCCTTTGTGTACATTGTTTATTTTCCACTTGGTGAACATCTCAATATACTAAGAGACTAGTTCAAGTCATGGAGCTACAACTAGAATATTTATCACTTGAATTAGAAGGATATTCTATATCTAACGTTGTGACTGTTGAGAAAGTAGATGTTGAAGAATCCAATATAAATTTGGGAAGATGTTATTACCATTTTCTATGATAAGGAAAAGTTTATTACAGGTTAGTCCATGGATCATGGATACATTGAAGAAGATGTTATATGAGTTTAATGGTGGGAGAAATTACTAACATATATTGATTTATAGGATATACAAGATAGGATTATGTTTAAAAGTTAGAGATGTGGATAAATAAATTCTGATACAGAAAATAAAAAATTGTATCATGATTAATACTTTTGAAAATAAATAAATTCTCAGTGGAGGTAATATGAATTCTACTAAATATGTTCAATGAAACTAAGGATGTTGTGTAAGTCGGTGAATTAAGATGAAATTAAAATGGAATATTGACACATTTGAATGGAGGTTCAGTTTCATTCATAGTATGATGGAAATGAAATATAATGCAGTAGAATCATGTGGGGAGATTAAAATTTAGGGAGAAGAAGAAGTTTCAATGACCATGGATATCTATCGATAGAGAATATTTATTTAAAATTTATCATTTTCTATTCATCATTAAAATAGATTCTATGATTTTTTATCATGTGTTATGAAACACGGTTGAATACACCCGAAGGTGATTACATATTAAAATGGACTAAAATATTTTTAATATTCCCTCTTTGAATTTTATTTTAGGGTTTTTTCTCCCCTTTACATAAACTTTTTATAATTTTTCTTTCAATTTTTTATTTTCCATGAACCTATGGGTGAATACTGTTCACTGTAATTTTTTTTATTAATATAAATAGATCAATTAATTTGTAAAATCATTTTGCGATTAGTGGGGGGAATATTTCTCACCCATTTATTGAAATTTTATTTTCTCCTGAGTATTCCTTTTATGCCACTTTAGAAATTTACATGATATAAATAGTGAAAACCAAAATTATATAGTGTTAACCTACGTAAAAAATTGAAAAATCACAATACACCATATTCTCCATGAAAGAAAAATCCATTCACCTATTGGGTAATTTTGGTTATCTATCCATTTTAAAAAAACACTAACTACTTTTCTCCATATCTTTTTATAGTCACATTGACTAATTACAAGAAATGTATTAATTCATAAAAGAATTATCAAGACTATCAATTTTTAGGTTACCACATTATTTATTATTGTTTGATATTTTAATTTATTATCAATTAATCCTCAATTTGATCTTTAATTTTTCTATATACATCTATTAGTCACCACTCCCTTTTTTCTATCATTTATGTTTCATTTTTCTACATTTTCTTTGATATAAAAAATTTTCTACCCCTATGTTTGAAATTTTTTACGACTAGGTGGTTCTAAGATAGTTTATAAAATAATTTATGAGTCCCAATGTCACCCTGATCAATAATTAGATTTATAACCAACAAAGATATATCTTGTGAAAACATATTCATATGGAGAGTGTCTTTGGTTGAGATCATGAAAAACACATTTGTAGCTTAAGTAGTAGACACATTTTTTCTAAATTCACCATTTTCTTATAATTATGTATTATGGAATTGGTAATTTCTTAATACACAAAAAATCCTCTTAAGGTCACACATAAGGTCCTAGAATTAGGAATTGTTTTTGAAAAAATGGATATCCTAAAATTTAGATATATAATATGATAATCATTTCCAAGAATGATTGAATCGACCAAAAAGTAGTTTTGGTATTTTTTATCAATTCAACCATGACTTATTAAAACTGATATATTGATTAATATTATGCACTAAATCTCATTCCATGATGTGGTGAAGGTAATAATGTCGTGGTCATTTTATTTATATGCTTTTTTATACCACATATTGGTGATCTTGTCAAATGATATTTGATATCATTAGGTGATTTATCACATGTTTATTATAAAGTTTATTTCATCTTAATAGTAAATAATGTGATGATGTGTAGATAGAATATGGATTGTTAAAGGAATTTTAAAATAGTATTTTAAAATGAGTTGAATATGAAAAGGTTTTTAAATTTCATAATATAATTTTTTTACACTTATGGGATGCTACAACTAAAAAATAATCCCTATAAAAATAGGAATTCGTAATTGATATTTTATATATTAGAGTTTATTTTTTGTCGTATAATACTATATAAATCTCCACTCTATCTATTTTCATATTAGGTACTATTACACCACTATAGATGAGAGATCATACCTAATAGTTCATTAACCCTAATGGATGGTCGATACCATCATAGGTTGGAAACATTTTTTGTTGAGGGAACTTGATAAAACTCTCATCAAATAATAATAAATAGAGATTATTGCGAGGTACAATTGTTTCATTGTTTTTGTATTCATATTTTTCATTCTACTTTTAATCGATCTATGCATGGTTATTTTGTTTACTTCTACTATATTAGTAAATACTGATATCACTTTAATTCCATCATGAACTCCGTATTTATGGATTTCAACATTATCTACTGAGTTCCAATCAACGTTTTCATTTAGGTTTCAAAGATAGATTCAATAAAAATGTATTGTATATCAAATTATATATTTTTGATCCATTAATGAAAGGAAGAAGCACAGTTGGAAATAAATACAATGTGGGAATGAAGTAAATATAATATATCATCATTGATGGATATTAACATAAAAAATATCATGGAAAAATAGTGTACGTAAATAAAAAAATAATAGAAAATTTTCAAATATTAATGTAGAAATTGATATTCAAAATTTAAAAATTAATGGGGTAAATAATGGGATGAATGTATAAATTGTTAAAGGGCCGAAATTACTAATAATAAAAAGATAATGAGTGTTTCACATATGCATGAAATTATCCAATCTATTATACGTGGTCCTATAACACATATTAAACTAATAATATAAATTTATTTTTGACTAGTTTGTGGAGAAATATAGCATGATAATGTTCATTATGACCTCATTTAGTTCAAGTAATACATGGATCGATAAGTGTAAAGTGAAATAGAATTGAGTTTATTACATGTTTATTAATCCATAATACCATTACAATGAAATTATAAATTATATAGTATGATAAAACTGGGATTTCACCCAAAATCAAGTATAATGATGGGTATTTCAAAGGAATAAATGTTTTTGGAAGTTATTCCCACTCTCTTAATCGGTGTGCCTCCTTCTATAATCCAATTGGAGAACACGAATAATGTATTCATTAAGTCAATATTTAACTATAATTACAACTCTACACCAAATAATGAAAGTGAACATTTTGGGAAAACAAAATCCCATAGATAGCACCTCATTATACCTCATTATTAAACACACAATATCCTCTCATCTTTGACATCCTTTTATTTATAGGTAATCCATTTCCTCCAAATAATGAGTAATAAAATGGTCATTTTTTTATGAAGGAGAAAGGTTTTTGTGAGGAATTCTATATTTTGTGATATGGCTCTATGATGATGGGATTTTTGAAATATCCACCAGTGAATAAATCTATACATGGTCATAATTACCACATATTGTTTTATATTGAGAATTACTAATTTATTCCATATTGTAGTTTGTATATTGAATGATAGTGGGTATCATTAGATTGACTATTTTATATTGTTATCATGTTTAATTTATCATATTAACACATTGTTCCGTCATTTTTATATACAAATTTGATTCTAAATGGATACTAATAATCACATTCACAAATGTGGAATACTTTTAAGAGTTACAACAAAGGTGAAAATATTTTCACATTTTCTAATACAAGATACATATGAACACAAATATTATCTTTTATTCAATGAAAGGTCTCAATAAATATAGTTACATGATATTAATTATAGTAGCATGATATACTGAATTACATTTTATATAAGTCTAATGTTTGTTTAATATATTCCTTTCATTCACCATTATATATTATATTCTAATAAAACCATAATATAGAAGGATAAAAACTAATGAATATTCTGATTCTATTAGCTACTAGATACATTTGGGGGAAGGATTCAATTTTTTATTGAGGGAATGTAATCATACTCATTGTTAGTGAATATTCATCAGTAATTGTTTGGTACGTTATGTTTTTTAGATTTTAATTTATTTTATTAATTATTATTTCAACAGGTAATATCTAAGGATTGTAAGGTCCTCTTTAAATACAAATTGTAATAAATACATCCTAAAATTTTATTCATTGGAATTAAATCCTATACCAATAAAGAATCAATAAATTTAGAAATTGGTTAAATTTGAATATTTTTTCCAAAATCATGAATAAGTATATAAAACCACGAAATGGTTCCCAATGATTTTTACAAAAATAAATTTGTTTTTAAAATCAAATTCTGGATTGTGGAAAAAAAATTGTATTTTTTGAGAAATTTCATGGTTTTATTTTTATAAAATAGATAAAAACATTAAATATTTTTACATACTAGATTTTGTACAAAAATGATTCTATATTATTGAAATTATATTCTCAGATGGAAATAACATAATGTGGAAAATGTCAGTTATACATGTATTATAGTATAACCAAGGATAAAAACTTAAATTGTATATAAAAGGAATTCCATAGTCTAAGGTGTAACCAATGATAATTTTATTCTCCAAATTAATTTTAGAGAAACTAAATCATTGAAATTATATATGGTTTTCAATATATTAGTATAAAAATATTTTCCCATAAATAGCATTTTATTAATATAATTATCAAAAAATATATCTGTTCTATTAATTAAAATTTTCATTTATCTATGTAATCCTAATTAATATACACAAAATTTTTATATAAATCATAATTTAATATTTAATTTAATTTTTTACCTCTTATTATAATTTACATATCATGCATATAAGTATGTTACATGAATTATGATTTAAAATAATTTTTTTCATTTGACCAACCAAAAAATTATTTATTTTGGATATCAATTAATTTATAATTGATTGTTATGACTTATGCATATTAGGTTTTAAAGTTTTATTGGAAGTGATGTCTCTCCACAATACTGATCTATCTATAGGGGCTATTAGATGAGACTTCTCACTAGACTTGGGTCTTAGGATTTGTCATCAAATGTGTGGGGTGGTTACCTAATTCACCACGATTACTCTATAACATAATTTTTCAAATTACATTAGGAAATTATAAGAAAGGGTTTCCTGTTCATTAATAATCAGATATATTTTTATATGTGTAGATATAATTTTTTTAATTCTAAAAAATTTAATATAAATCATAAATATATAAGGTGTTATAAGTTTAATTTATTTTAAAGATACTAATTTTGTTAAAGTTATATGATTCAAGAACTTATCCAAGATAAGAAATATAATATATAAATATTACATAAAATGTTTAATATTTATGAGATTAAATATTTCTTTATAATTCATATAATATTAATAAATAAAGGGTGAGAAAAATAATTTCATGTAAATAATTAATATGATATTCGTTTGAAAATAAAAAAAACATCAAGATCTATATCTTCTAAACCAGTAGATTCATGAAAAATCTGGGTGTATGTGGATGGTCTTTTATAAGGCATAACATATGTATCTAACCCAATGAGGTCTATTCCCGCAACCCATTATATTCTTTAGGTGAAATTATTAAAGAAACACTACTCAAATGAATATAGTTGATTTTTTATATGATGAAATTTTTTAATGTGTTTTCCACATAATAATGCAGGAATCATATATGATATAAAAGGATGGATGGCCAACCTCAATAAATATATTCATAAATAACCATTAAGGTGGACCCAAAAGTTAGTAAAATTTATAATATGTATATCTTAATTGATATGTTGTACGGAGTCATTATTTTTGTGAGATTATATTTTAAATTTTTTATTTAAATGATATAAAACATGATACTCAACGAAAAGTATACATTTATATAGATAGTGGAATGAATCATAAATGACATTCTTAGGTCTATCATAGGTTTAATCTATAGTTTAACAGATTTTTATATAAGGTTATGAAATGTTATAATGGATATAAATTCTGAGTATATTGAATATAATGTCATAAAAATAGAAATATATAATTCTCATTCATCTGTATTGGATATCGAGTATGTATCACACATTTTTTTAATATACATAGGATTATAAATATTTTATAATTGATAAATGAAAATTTCTCTATATGTTATAAGTGGGAAAATAATTTTTTCGTTTTAAGTCTATTATTATATCCAAAATATACCTAGTGGATTAGTTCTTGAATTGGATAACCATTACTATATTCCAACTAGAAATAAAAAAAATTATATAACTTTTTTGGATATTTTTTTTTTTATTTTATGATTATAATCTTGATTCATTCTATGAAAAGATTAAAAATTATAAAATAATGATTATGGAGAGTATTTTGTATATCATATATATTTATTATCCTTTTTATAATATTCGCGATTAGAAGGTCATTCTTGTTTTTAATTAATAAATTTATCATGTAATTTTTTTATTGTTCTTATAAATTGGAAATTAATTCAAAGACTCTACAGGGGATGGTTTTTTAAAATAATTTTATTATGAACCACATAAAGACTAAATATTAAATTTCAAATATTAAAAAATTTGAATTTTTAGTGGAAAGTGTGACATGTTTAGTAGACTGTGTGGTCTTTTATATAATTTTGAATGAACAATAATGATTACTCATGAGTGTGGTTGGTATAGAAATAGTGTAACCAATGTTGGGGATTTTAGTTGGTATAGATTTATGTTTCTCATAAGTAATAATATTAATGCCTTTTAAATTTTTTTGGTGATCTAAATATAATTATATAATAAACAATGAAAAATTAATAAGATTCGAAATTCATATGTTTTTGGTGAACTCTAGATCTAATTAATTATCTATCATCATAGACAATATAGAATCATTTCATAAATCACACTTATAATAATACCACATTGAAATTGTGTGTCAGAGAGGATGAATTATACCTTTTAGAAATAATTTGATATTGGATGAATCAGAATTTCCTTCATATTACTCTCTATTGACACATTTTGGAAACTACGTGATTACTATATAAATTGACTCCATCTATAGTGGTAAAAATATACAAAATTATATATAAAAATTGAGGTACTATAATTTTATTCCCATAAGACATTGGTATTATGAAGAATATATATTTTGTTTCGATATTTAAAAACATGACCCTAAATAAGAAATTTGTTAGTTTGATTTTTATTCAAGAAAAACATTTGGATATTATTTCTCTAAATATAATAAATACAAATTTTTTAGGACATGATATACTATTTCCATTAACAAGAATTACACAAATCATGTTATTATTTGAAGAAAAGATGAACATGGAGAAGTTAAAAATCTAAAAAATATAGAGATACATTGTGTGTTGGATTTGTAAAAGTCTTGAGGAAAATATCTGACTCAGGTAACATAAAAAAATTAAATTTCTTGTGATAGTCAATCTAAATTTATTGGATATAGATTTATTATACAAAATTGGGAATAAACAGTTTTCATGGATGATAAATAAATACCAAAAAAGAGTCCATTAATAGTTTTGATTTTGATTAATATTAAAAATCCTTAATAAATGAGATATAATTAATGTACATTACCCATGTTTAATAAAAAATCTATATATTTGAAGGGGTGAAAACAATAGTTTACAAGTGATTTTTTATATTATTACTGATTTTTAATTTAGAATATCTACCTATAAATATTTCATTATGTAATAGGGATGAAAATAAATTCATGGTATTGGTAATTGAGGGTTTATTCAACATATATTGGTGATAATTTATATTCACAAATTTTATTCCCATAGTATCCCCTATGCTTATTTGATATACCAAATCTATCTTAAAATTACATTTCATAATGTAAATTTAGTGATAAATTTAGATATGATACATCTTTAAGGATTTAAATTGCATAATTATTTTACTATGGTTTGATAGAAATAATTGTACAATTATGAATTGATTCATTCATCTTGAATTTTGATGTTTTGGATTGAGGTTACAATCAATGAATTCAATTTTTTCAAAACCCGGATTAATATTTTTTTATAAGAGTAATTAGAAAAAAAAATATTTATAATACTCTATGACGATGACATAATTCTTGTAAAAAGGATATTCCAAAATTATATTCTATAAATTTATAATTGGGAAATGTTTTCTATATATATGAAATCTGTTAAGTAGTACGAATACTATGTACATATATTAAAAGAAATTGATTGAATATATTTCATAGTCAAATAACAAATTAGAATATTGGTAATGTGATATAGTGGTATATTATGGTGATCTATATGAAGAATACATTACGTTTGTTTTGACAAATGAGTTTTATAATTATTTTATTACCATATAAGACATTAGAATAAAGATACATTTACAAGATTACTTAGGATTATTGTAAAACATAAATCATGTATTCCATGTTTTATATTAATCCATATGAATTTTATCTACAGATTATAACAAGTAAATAAAAATCCAAAATTTTTAATATCCCTTTAATTATAGTAAATAAGAACCTATATTTTTTTATAAACGATGGGTATTTTATCAGGCATTAGATTTGAGTAAACTCTCAATTTTTATAGTTACATTGATGAAAGTTTCCAATCATAATAATCTTTGGAAACAAGGCCATTATATGCATGAAATAGAGTAGGGTTTGTGTTTATTTTCAACCTTCATTGGATGTTCAGTATTCATTCTAAGAAAGATATCATATAGTTCAACCGGAAAACAATATTGAAGGTGCATAAAATATTGGAGTGGTTCATTGAAAGCATGGAATATGAACTAAATTGGTTTTGAATTTTTTAGGAAAAAGGTGTTTTGGGGTCAAAAACTGAAATATTTCAAAATTATGAGTTGTTTGAAAAATATGGAGTTGTGCACAGAAAATGATTCCTGTGCAAAAAGGTGTGTCTTGAAAAACGGGAGTTTTGTGCGACACGGTAGGTTCTATAAAAAGGGGTCGGTTGTGCCTATAAATAAGATGTGACTCCCCTCATTTTGTAGAGCCGAATACTTATAGAATATTTAGGTTTTAATGTGCATAAATAGTGCTTGAAAAGGGACCCACATTGAAAAGATAGAGTTGTGCGGATAATCATTGGCTGTGCGGAAAAGATAGAGTTTTTGGAAAATTTATGGCTGCACAGAAAATAAAGTGTTGCGCGGAAACATTACTGCTACGTAGAAAATATTGGAGTTGTGTGAAAAAACATAAAGTTGTGAGTAATGTTTTATGTTACACAAATTTTTTCCCCATGAAAAGAAATTCATCCACGTAAAATCATGATCTTGCACAAACAAGGTATGTGTTGTGAGAATTTGTCAGTATAAGTTGATTACATGCCTTGAGTATCATGCTTGTGTGTTTAGTTCTTTCAAGTTCATCAATTTTTGACCATGATGCAAGCAGTTCCTTATACTGAATAGAGACAATGACTTTAATGCAAATATATTGAAGCAACATTTATGTTGATAAAATTAGTTTCACTTCTCTCATGGTAATGAGCTAGGGGAGTCAAGAGAAGTTATCCGAGGGATGTAGAGAACCATCCCTGAACCTTTGTAAAGGAAGTGTGCCTAGAATAGAGTTACTATGAATGAATCTTGTAGTCATAAAATTATTATAGATTAGTGTATTTAGGTACGACCGACATACTTTTGGCATATGCTCCCCAGACATAGCCCTTAGCAGTGAACCAAGTAAAAGTGTTGTGTGGTCTCTATGCGTGTGATTATTTGATTTCTATTCTCATTAGTCTTGCAGGTTTAACAAGTTCCTAACAACATGGGAATAAGATCCTTGTATTAAAAGAAAATTTGACACTATGATTCACCCCTCCCCTCTCAGAGTGTCTTAGGGTCCTACACTAAGATCAAATGAGATCAGAATATGGTATCATGATTTTCATCAATGATAGAGATATCAATCAGATGTTTACTAAAACCCCCTATATAAATTTTATATGAGTGATTGGGTACATCAATGTAATATATTTACTAATGAGATATATTTGGATCAATAATATTATTATGGATCATGGGGTGGTTCTAAAATTTTAGGTAGAAATTATGCTTTACTATGAAAAACATAGAGTCAATGATTATGCCATGAAACCCCAATCTTAAAATAGAAACAAACATATACTTCATAAAAACTATCACATTTGGTAATTCCTTGAGGGGTGTGATGAAAATATCTGTTCAGTGGATATATAAGAGAACTTAATAGATCTAATTACAAAAATTCAATAACACAAAATCACGAGAGTGTTATATGGAAATTAGGAGGTAAGGTTGTAAGAGATATGATCTGATTGTAGTTTCCAATAAAATTGTATCATCATTTCATCAAAATTGAATTTCATTCTTATTTTAATCATACAATTTATTCAAATATGGTAAATATAATTCATTAATTGTGTAATAATAAAATCTCATAAAATTATGACATTCAGTAATACATATTTGATGATCATCTTATAGTATCATTGACTTGAAAAAAACCTACCATGGACCCATCTCAGTGGATAGAGAAATGATTGTTCCACCAAATGCTCATCCTCAATAGTCTAGATGATGATTAATGACACCATGAAGTAATATCACATCCATTGTATGCCTTAAACAACCACAACATGTAATAGATAGATATAGAAAATGAAAAAATACCATCAATATCAAGATGATATATCTGAATTATCAACTGAATAAAATGTAACAAATGCATTATACATTTATTGAAACCGAAAAGATAACCAGAATGATGAAAAATTTAAAAAATTAATAATACATTTTGATCTTCCCAAAATTATGAACTACTAACAGGACTAGAAGTGGAGGCCCTCATAGCAAGATGGATCTAATAGTGAACATCACCTACGACTACACACTTTCTGTACAATCGATTATCAACCAATAACATATATCTTAATTTCATCAAGAATGAAATTTGAATATGTTGTATCAAACAATCCTTCACAAAACCATCTCAGACCTATATGTTATATGCACTAACACTACATGTGTTGTCCCAAGGTCCATGAAGGGGTGGGTATAAATATATATTATATGACTGACCAAAACCATAAATGGAGCATAATGTAGTAGTCTACTAGACTCCTAGAACTATAGGCGTAAAAGATGTGTATAATATGGAATGTAATAAAATTAATTCAACTACAGGCTTTCGATAATGAAGGGGATATCAAAGGAAGAAAAAACAAATAATATAGATATTCCCAACACTATAAGAATCAAGGATGATGATAAGTCACCTTCATAATAACCCTAATACTACTAAAAAACTGGCCTTTAATAGCCTTATTAATTTCCTATATTAGAACCAAAAAACGATGATAATGTGAGAAACATTAAAAGACCATGACCTTTATTAGTGCTTTTAGAAGCATCAATAAATGTGTTTTTCATTAGGTTTTTCAAAAGAGTTGATAAAGGGACATACTCCAGTTTGTTGTTATAGCATACTGAAGCACCCGAAACGTAAAGACATCAACAAAAACATGTCATATTAGATATCAATAACAATCAGTCCCAGTACATAATTTGAATGAAATTAAATATACAACAAAAATACCAAAAAACACTATATTATAGACATTTATAACATTGGATAATTAAATTACATAAATAAAAATTATTAAATACATTAAAAAATATTTCTAACAATCAATGTTACCATGATTTTCATTGAATTTCATTGTTTTACTTCCATCATTGTGTGAATAGTTTCTAACAAACAACCTCAACTCAAAAACAATACACCTATGTAGGAAAAAATAATTATGAGTAATAATAGAAATAAATAAATTAAACATAAATATGAAATAATACATTAATTATATAGACAAATATTTTAGTTTGAAAATATTTGTATTTCCTCTGTGATTGATTAGTGGAGGGAACTTGAATGAAAGTGATAAATGACAACACAATAGATGTGAAAGGTTTTGTGATAGAAGAAGCATGTGGAATTTTTTTTTGAAAAAAAGGATGAAAGATGGAAAGAAAAACGAACCTTGAAAAAAAAATACACCTGTATATGAAATCAATTATTATGTTAGTAATACTAAGAATGAATAAATTGAACATTCTTATGAAATAATACATTAATTATATGGATAATGATTTTATTATGAAAACATCAATATTAACTCTACAATTCTGTAGATGATGCGTCTTTCTCTTCCTAAAAAGTCATTGGAGTTATCATGAATGAAATTGATAAATATACCATTGTCTAAGAGAAAAGGATTTATTGTTGAAGGAGAAATAAAATTGGATAGAGCACCCAAAGTCAAACAAAATAATCTTCATATTTATGAAATAAATTATTATGTAAAGCTAAAAATAAAAAAAATAAACCTACATATAAAACAATACATTAATTACGTGAAAAAAATTTTACTATGAAAAAAACAAGATTACAACTGTAATTGAGAAGAGGATGGATCGTTTCTTTTCCTGTAAAGGTTGTGGAGGTAACTTGATAGAAATTTATAAATGAACCACTGGAGGGGTGAAATTATTTTAATGGAGGAGGAGAATGAACATTGGGAAGGGAACCCCCCAACCTGAACATAATAATCAACCTGTATAAGAAAAAAATTAATAGAGTAATATAAAAAATAAATAAATTAAACAAAAATAAGATACAATAAATTAATTTGATGGAAAATGATTCTACTATAAAACAACAATATTACCTTTGTAATTGATTATAGACAACATTGTTTCTCTTTAAAAGAAGGCAATGAAGGAAACTTGAATGAAGGTGACAAATTCACCACTGTAAGGTTGAAAATGTTTTAAGAGAGGAGCATGAAAGTTTAACAGAGAAACAAAAAAATTGATCAAATTAACCCCCTATATAAGAAAACAATTATTTTTTAGTAATACGTAAAAGTAATTAATTAAACCTAAATATGAAATAACAAATTAATTCTGTAGAAATTGATTTTACTATAAAAACATCAATATTTTCTCTATGATTGAGGTGAGACAACATCGATGAAATTATTCAAAAATCATCGAAAATCAACAGAAATCTTATAAAATAAACAAACTCTACAATAATAATGATAAGTAGATCAAAATTCCATTATATTACTTTTCATTAAAATAGATAAATTATATCCTAACATTTCTTTTTCATCTATCCAATAGGTTTCAATAATTATATTTTGTTTTTCAAATGGTTTAGTAACATCATCATGTTCAGAAGACATTGTATCCATTAATGGAAAAAATTTAATTTTTATATTGTTAATATTGTAGAGAACATATAATATTTTGAGGAAACCATAATATATTAAAAAATACTTTTACCTTCTCATTAAAATCTCTTTTTTTAGGCTTTCGAGGATTTGGTCCATCTTTCGAGAATCCATAAGCAATATTTGTTGTCACATCTAGCATAAAAGATATTGAGTACATTTTTTTTGACATGAAATGATTTTTATGACCAAATGAAATGGGAATCCTCAATTAAATTTTCATATAAAAAACATTTTTTGTGGTCACCAGTAGAAGAATAAACCAATCCGTTTTTGTTGGATCAGTGACATAAAATACTTTCACTTCTTGTGATTCCATTATTAACAATGTGTATTTTTCTTCTTATAAATTTAAATTCACCTTCACAAACACCATTTAATCAACTTTCACTCCATTGATATTGTAAAACTAATTAAATTGGAAATTTGGCACTTGACATGTTTTATAATACAGCTCATAAATCTATTCGATAATATCAAAAATATGACATATTTTTATAAATTAGATTTCTATCCTTGGAACCAGATATGAGAATTACTTCATCTACTTGCGTCACACCACTATTTTTCATCGTAACAATGTCTTCATGTTATTTTGTATATAATGTATAGAAATTTATTATAAACCCATTGCAAGATATAAAAATTTCATTTGGTCCTTTGCATAGAATTAAATTTCATTCGACAATTGATTTTTTTAGATACCTCTTCAAAAACTTGATCTCTAAACCATCTAATAAACTGTTGATTATCTGTATCTAATATCCATCTATCCACCCTTGATGGATTATAATCTTTAAGGATTTATTTGTGGGATTATATTTATGGATTGATAATTTAACTACTATTTTATATTTAATGATGTTCTTTCTACTTCTCTTTCTAGGTAATTCTAACGACATGTCATCCAGAAATACCTTCTACCATAACATGCCAGCTTTGATGAGACTTTGGGAGAATGACTCTTTCAGAATCTAATAGGTAATATTTAGATAATTCAATAACTTATTGAATAATATTCTTCCTACAATAAAACATGCTATATGACTTTGATTATTGATGTTCCATTTCAAAATATTAATATATCGTTCAATGGGTTACATCCATCAATAATGGACAAGACTACATAGTTGATCCTCTCTAGCCGTGTGACCCATCATGTGGACCGTTATATCAAAGTATTATTATGGGAATAACATTACTAATTTAAATAATTTGATTTAAATATCCATATTCATGATGGGAAACTTTTCTGCGTCTACAAATTTACTACATATGGAACTGAAAAGGAAGTAGATTCTAGTTAATGTATGTCATACATTTTGAGGTGGAATGTAATGGAAGGACAGTTGAATTAAATCATGTATCAAAACATGAAAATAGTTGTATTTTAGTCCTTATAACATCAAATGATTCATTGAAACGAAATTCATGATATTTTATGAATACCCTAGTTGAACTTTTAAACTCATAAAGAGAAAGAAAATTTTATATTTTTCCTATTTGGATAGAGTGTAATTTTCTGTAGTAGAAAATTATTATATTTACCATTAAAAGGTGCTAACTAGCCCCTTATCCCCAATTAAATCAAATCCTACCTGGCATTGATTCAATCGTTTATTTTTTGATGAACATTTAGTAGTGTTCCAAAAACCCTATAAAATAATTTTTTTCTACATGTATGCCATCAATAAAATGTCTGAAATACAATTAATTCCAATATGGTAATTCAAATAAAATTGATCTATTATTTTAACCTGATTTTGTATGGTTTTTCAAACACAGTTTATTGAAAACAATTTCAATATGTTTTACTATTTTGTAAAGTTGATCACCCATTGCTGGAGGTGGTGTTATAACTTGTTTGATATTGCCATTGAATTTTATTTTCTAGGATTAGTATTCATGATGTCAAGGTGAAAACATTTTTTGTCGTAATAGCCCATTCATAGAGGAATATTTCAACTGAACTGAGTATGTGTGCTTTTCATAAAGAGGACACCACAAAAATCCTTTAATGAAATTACCTTATAAATTTACATAAGCAGTGAAGTCATTCATCGTTCCATACAACATTTCCCTTAATATGAAATCTTCACTTCGTTATATATCATATACTGTAACAATTGTATCCAACGTCAATTTTAGATCTTCGATCTATGGATCTAAATAGACATCAATATCATTACAGGGTTTCTTTGGTCGATATATAAATAGAGACAACATAATTTATTTTCACTTCGTGCATAACCATTGAGGCATGTTATAATTTCCCAACATGATTCTCCATGTACTCTAAGTACTGCTATGTTATTCCGTCTATAGATAATGAAATAAAAAAGTTTCTTGAATCACCTCGAAATTCAAGAAACTCGTAATTAATTCTCACCAACTAAGGAGAATCTGCGGGATGACATATGTTACCATCATTAATACTTGTATCTATATTCCATGTTCATTGTCTAGTGATTTCCTAACATCTATATAGTCTTCTAGACCCTAGAATAATGGGAATGTAGCATACTTATTTTGATGGACTTGATTATTTTTTCTTTTATCGCTCTGCACCACACTTTGGGAATTTGATGACTGATTCATGGTCCTTGAAAAACAATATGCAATAATTTGGACAAGCATTTATTTTTTCAAAGATAATTCACATTGAAGATAACATTTTTATAGAATCATATATTCTCTTTGTTAGTTCATTTTTTTCAAGTAGAATATCTTTCATAAGACCATGTAGTTCTGTAAAGATGGTGTCACTCCATCAGTTCGAACTTTCATATTATATAACTTAAATACAACTTATAATGTTGCGTATTCAGTAAAACATATATAGAATGGTTTCATGTAGTGATAATATAACTCCTCAAAAAACATTATACAAAGAATAATTTCATCTTCAATTTCCATTTTCATTTATTCCAGGTGATCTACAACATCTTTTACAAAGGTATTCATATCAAATGATACATAAACTGTTGTATGTTCCCAATTGATGTCCACATTCAGTTTTTCGCCCTGTTTTTATCTTTGATATATTCCATTAGAAATAAAATGTCATTCCAACTGTTCAACACTAATTATTCTGGAATAAGAATAATGTAATCACGGACAAAGGATTTTTGAAGGTCCATCTGTATGCTCTCTTGCAAACGTCATGATATATTTAACTCTGTATTCACATTAATTTTTTCTAATAATTAGTGTGCCTCCATTTTCATTCCATATACATCCTATTTGGTCTATAAATGATTGAATTTATAAAATATATAAATAAATGCACTTAATATATTCAATATCAAATGTTAAAGTTACACAAAATTCAATAATATAAATATACAAATTTTTACAAGAAAATTTGAGCACCTATATATTATAAATCCAATAAAAAGGGATATTGGATTTTGAAAAAATAGACAGATAAGAAATAAAAATAATAAATTACATTACTACTGCACTTTATATGTGTAAACTAGAAGATAAATAGTGTCATGACCCTTTCCTGAATTACCCAAGAAACACCAGGTCAAATCATATAATGACCTCTAACACACCTCAAATTCACTGAAGGATGGTTTATAACATTGGGGTTAAAAAAACATATATGGGAGGTAGTCCCCCCTCCCATATATAAATAATTAGTACAAGAGGTCGAACATAATTCTTACATGACCCTTGGGGTAAATGGATATTCAGACCCAAAATCATTATTACCTGATATAGACATACCTATTAGACAAACAACTATGGAAATAAATGATGTAATAGCAATATATACACACATACATGTCACCCCAGAATAAAAAACTTCAAACTTGTAGTCTCTAAGTAATTTGAAATAGATAAAAATATGATATTCAAAAATAACGTGAATTAAGGCACTATAATGATTCAAAAAGTGAATGCGTGATGCAAAAAAACACATCTTTTGATTAACTATTGATGTCCCCTTTGAATCCTCTCCACAAAAAACTAAATACCATAGTAAATTCTAAGAGAAACTGGATCCTATGATACATATAACCAACAGAGGAACATACATCACTACAATAACATGGTTCTTGAAAAATATCACATGACATTGCATGTCCACTAAGGTGTCCATGAATGGATTCAAAATTTATTTAACCGTTTGGGAACCCACAATGGGAAAAATATTAGTAGCCAATAAACAAGAATATATAAGAAAGATTCTAAATATTTATATACAATTCTGAAATAATTATTTAGTATGTATATATAAAACATAGCAGCAAAATTAAAATGAATAAATCCAATGATTAGTGTTAGATTTAAAAAATATATCATACATTGGTTTACAATACCATCAACATTCCCCAAATCATTCCCGAAATAATGGATCAAAAACAAATGTGAACAATATATAATAACCAAAATATCATAAACAAAAGATCATAAAAAATCGTAAAAGAAGAAATCAAAAACAAAACCAAAAATAAAAAAAGATAATTAGAATACCTAACTCGCTAGGTTGAATAAAATCCTTTACCGTCTTCATATGATAGAAGATATAAATAGAGGTAGTTGAGAGGTGTGATTAGAACTTCTATTTTCTAAGGACGAGCGCTGTCAGTGTCTGACTTTCATAGAATGCTTTTATATCACAATGGGTTCACAAATGGTTAGGGATTTTAAAATAGATCGGTACACATTTATCAGTGTTTATTTACAACTGTTAGGGATATTTTTTTATGAGTGCTAAACTTATAGTGCTGATAAATATTCATTTATCATCACATTGTTTTGAGCTGATAAATATCCCTCTTTTCCCGACGAAAAAATGATAATAAAGATTCTTTTAACAGCCCCTATTTATGAAGTGATATTATAGGATTTATAATTATAACTATAAATAAAAAATTATAAATATTTATAAATACTTAATATATATATATAATAAATATATTCCTTATTGAAAATATTTTTTTAATGTTTTAGTTATTTACATATAATTATAGAAATATTTTAAAAAATTAATTGTTTATATTTTTATATATATTTATATAATTATACAAATATTTATAATAAATATATATAAATATAAATATAGAAAATTTATAATTTTTTTAAGTGATTTAATTATCAATTTAATAAATATATAAATAAAAATATTTATTTATTTATAATTATATAAATAATTATAAAAAACATTTTTTATAATTATAAATATATAACTGTATAAATATAGTAAAAGTACATTTGTAAATAAATTTATTTTTAAATATAAAATTATAAATATTGGTATATAAATATATTTTTAATATTATTAATGAATATCTAATTTTGAGTACATTCAAATATTTACAAAATGAGTGTAATTGTATAAATTTAGAATATATGTACACTTTAACAATATTGAAAAAATAGATATGTTGTGTGTGCATGCATATTGTATATAAAAATGAAGAAAGTATACATATATGTGAAATCAATATAACACACATTTGATCTATATTATATTCAAAAATGAAACGATATTCAATTATATATCGAGTACTATGAAATTAGTTAATATTTTTAATTCATATTAATTTTAAATTATATACCATTATTCAGTAATTATATTAAAATTTAATTTCTGGAAAAAAATTATTTTTTAATCTATAATCATGTTTATAAACAATCTATATATTTAATATATATAATTTAATAGCATTAATTATCAAAATTATCTATTTAAAAATAGTTTGATATTTTATAATGTATAATCAATAAATTCAATTTTATCAATAATTATTTCATTAAAAAAATTCTAAATATTTTTTGTAATATATACATTTTTTTATTTTTTATTTATTAAACTATATCATTTTATAAATGCTAAAAATAATGTGCTGATAAAGGATACTCTTTATCCATCCTAAAATAATGTTCTAATAAAGGTTTTATTTTTCAGCACTAATGAAAGGATAAATTTATCGTCTCTTTCTATAGTGTTGATAAATATTACATTTATCATCATTTTTTTTGCATTGTCAAATAACAGCATAGTAAACAACCAATTTTGTAGAAGTATAATCACCAAAATCAAACATGCATTGGTAGCATGAATTTATAATTATCACAAGACTTGTAGAATTAAACACTACAAAGGATTAAACACTACCTATAAAAGCCAAAAAGGGGAGTCTGATCAACCTTGATGAACACAGATCACTCAGGTAGAAAGTTCTCCCTGAGGGTAAGTATAAACTTTTATACACTTAGAAGTATTATAATGTCAATGATTACAGCTTCATATAACATTTGTGTTCATTCCCACAGATTATGTTGGAAGATCACAACCCCATGATTCTTGTACAAATAATAACTCCAATGGAGGATCCTTATCCCATCAGACCACAACAGACTGGTGAAATAACGACTCCACAGATAGATGCTACATTCCTGATTATGTCGGTAAATTATCAATTATATCAAATTACAAAGGTAAAACATCCCATCCCTATGATTATGCGGGTGAATATTGACTCCCCAAATAGATCTGTATCCCAACTGGTGAAATACTAATTACATATGGAAATAATCTTGTGGTAAATCTGCATCTAACCAAACTATTACTAGATAAGGAAAATTAAATGGTATGTCCACAATATAAATTATGTCCTATCCTAAGTAATCCATAAATCCATTTTCTATTATCCATATTTAATTCCATGTTTATGAAGGTAATCAACTACAATATTAGTTTGTTGATTCATATACCTTGGAGGATACAAAGGGTGTCACCTAACACAAATGGACTATAGGTCCACACTGGTCCCTGAGTGTGTACATACAATACACGCTAAAATAGTTTGGTATGGGTCACCTAATGGGTGGATCTACCACATGGTTCTGTGGTATTTTACTCTAGACTTAATCCTTATCATCACAATAAACTATCTATTCCGCATCAGTTCATCCAAACAACTTGCCATGTAGTTTCATAGTTTATAGGTTCAATTATATATGATGTGTCTTGTGATCTTGGCACCTCCATCAAAAAATATATTAAGAATCACAACATAAATAATTGAAATTTTTTATCCATCATCATATATCAGCTAAAATTCAGAATTTGGTCATAAATAATTAAATTAATAGATTATTTTCTTGATCCCACCTTCTCATGTAGTACTGAATAAAAAATAGCCAAAATCATCTATCTATAATTAATCATCATATATGATCCATTTAGGGGTAATAATCATCTATGTCAAATAGAAATCAATGGTCATGGACCTTATATTCAATCTGTAATGGTATTAAATCATGCGTATTGACAAAACACCTTCCAAGACTGAATCTCAATGATGAACACACAACTAGCGATGAGGGAAATACAAGGAAACAAAAAAAGGTAATGAAATACAAAACAAATAATTATAATTCATATAAAATAGAGAAATAAAAAGGAATAATGATGTAACCATGAGTCTCAATGTCACCATTTAGAAATAACATTTCTAAATAAAAGTAGTTCTTGATTGGTTCATGTGATTTTTAAATTCATATTTAATTTAAAGAAGAATTAATTATGAATTTAAAATCAATATAGGCATCATGTAAATTCTAACATTAAAAATTCCTTAGCTCAATGATGTATTTAATTTTGTTTTAGAAATATTTGACAATTAATACTATTAAAAATTATATTGCATTCATCATCAGCTCCACAAATCTCCAGGATCAATTTTTGTAGATCATAAATCCCAAGTTCATCTACAAATATCCATTCTAGTGGGATATCTCAATCCCTCTCAAAAAATATTTACAGTTGTGTGACCAACACTATTGAATCACATTTGGGAGTCCTGAAGATAAAATCACTTTTTAAAATACTAAATTAAAACAATTTTTAATTTTATTAATTAACCATCAAAATATGTTACAAACTACACATCATCATTTAACCCAATTCGAACAAGACTTCTGTGATCCCTGATGCCAGACTCACACTTCAGGATCAACCAAAACCACAGTTTCCTGATTTGAGATGACATTTAATATTTAAAAAATATCGCAAAGACATTTTTATAGAAATAATAATAATTTTATATTTTCATTATATTATTTCTGATGCCACACAACACACACCTTTCATGGTCGGCTTAACCGGAGGGTAAACTGAACAATCGATAAATAAAAAAAACAGTCATAAAAAATCATTATATATGGTTAGTTGGGGTAAATTACCTTTTTACACCAGTGATTATACTAGGACTACAAAAAAAAATCTAGTTGACTCCAACTTAGGCAAAAATTATGGGTTTTAGAAACTATAACTCCATTAACCCGAAGCCAATATTTACATAATAATTTTGTTTTAATATAAATGTCGTATCACCATATAATATTTATCAGTTTATAAATCTTGGAAAAGTGTACACATACATTATTCGATTAATTAATTAGAATTATTAAAAAAACAAAAATGAGAACATTCTTATAACCTTGATATCATTCATATTATCCTTTTTTAATACTTGGTAATGGAATACAAAAAAAGGTGTACACATATTCTAGCAAAGAGATTCATATATTAGAATCTTCCATGAGTAAATAATGCATTTTCGACATCATAGAGAAGATAATAAAAACACATTTCCATCAATAAAGACATTAGTTCAATGAGTATCGAAGGGTAATATCAACATATCTAACACATTGGTAATGAATATTTAATTCACTATTCAGAATATGCATTAATATGGATATTCATGTTCTAGGACTATTAAAAATGATATCATAAATCATACTATCATGGACTCCCAACCATAAAATCATACTTAATAAAGGGGAATGTGTAAACCAAATACCCATAATAATATTTCATAATGTAATCATATCCCCATTAAAATCAATATTTTTTTCATAGTTGAAAATACCTCTAAAATATCATTAGAAAATTTCTTATGTAAACTACCCTTTTCAATTAGAAATCACTTATTAAAATATAAAAAAAATTAATAAAAAATGAAAACTTTTATTTTTAAAAAACATTAAATATATTAATGGACGATCCAAATCATTGAGAGGTCATGATAGTGAAAAAGTTTCTCAGGTTTTATATGTCAAAACTAGTATTCCTTTTACGTTTCAGGTAAAACATAAAAACATAATTTATTTAAAACATTACATAAATAGTCCTATTAATTTTTTAAATAATAAATAATGGATATAAATAACTAAAAATCATTAAGGGATATTAAAAAAACATTTTTCAAACAATTGTTTTAAAACATGGACTTAAAAGAACAGTATTTCTAACTAAAGATGAAATAAAGTCAATTTTTTATGAAAATATTTTTTGAAACATTTTAAGTTCCAACGAGAGGAAAATGATACTATTACATTAAAATTATTGCCGAGACCCAAACCTAGAAATCCTAGAGTTTGTGGTGTGCTTTCATTACATTAGAATAAGTTATAAGTAAAGCATTTCCCAAAAGAACGAATAGGTTAGTAGTCTAGTAAACCATATACACATAATAGTCTTTTTTAACATTTGAGTTGGATAATTACAACATAATTATTCTTCTTAGAGGATAATGAAAATATTTATTATATAATATCCTTTAATTTCCTTCTTTCCATACATCATTGAACCTGTGGGAAAGAAATATTATATGGGTGAGCTCAAATGCTCAATATGGGTGAAGTATAGAAGAATCAATAATGAATTAATGTGAATAATCATTATGGAATGGTAAAAAAGATTAATACACATTCCATGTAGCCAATAAATTGAAAATAATGTAAATACATATAATTTTTCATTTCCAAAATCTCATGGATAACAAATACTTAATTAAAAAAGCAATAATTCTTAATATTTGGAAGTTATATATGATGCACTTAAAAACCTATACCATAAAGATCTTTCACCAAGCAGTTTAAAACTAAATGTAGAATGATACTTAATTTTCATAGATAATTTTTATTATGAGAACCTATATATGCATTGAGGGTCTATATAATTTTTGGACCTACCCATTATTGTATATCAAAAGCATTCATCATATCAAGTAATAAATTTAATTAATAGGAAATATTCCTTATGAAATATTCAAAATGAATAAAGCATATGAATTTTTATTTGTTTTCCGAGATAATTTGATAACATTAATAGTGAACACCATTTGTAAAAATGATTTACAGATTAGTAAATAAACATATCCATGATAATTGATACAAATAATTAAAGGTAAATTATATTTTCAATGATCATAAGAAAATTAATATTTCAAGGGGACTAACAAAGGATTCCGGAAAGTGAATTTATATATTACACTTAGATAAATCAATTTTAATCCATCTTGATAAATAATATGGATGGTTCCAATACAACAAATCCTAAGTGATCTAAAAATAAATTTTTGTTGTCTGTGATGAATAGAAATACAATAAAAATATATTTTAAAAACATTTTTGAGGAAAATATCCTTCTTTTATTAAAAGTCATTTTGAAATTACATAAAAAAAATAAATTTCTAAAAAAATATTTAATAATGAAAAATTTTTCCTTTAAAATTAATATTCTAAGAAGTGATTTTAAAAAAATATGTACATTTTATACAAGGTAAAAATAACATTTCTTTATCATAGTACAAATTTTTTAAAAATGACTCGTTTGGAAAAAAAGAAGAATATTATTTTGAAAATGTCTGTAAATGAAAAAATGGATAGACATTAATTTAAAAATTCATTTCTGAAATGTTAAAAAAATTATAAAATTTTTAATAAAAAATTTTTTAGAAGAATTTTTTTTGACTAAATAGAGAATTGAAGTCTGGTTTTCATAAAAACATTTAATAAATCATTTTCAGTACCAAAGAGTGGAAAATTCAAACTATTACATGAAAAATTTCTCTAATAACCGTACGATATTTTGTTTAATGGGTTTATATTAAAATTATCTAATAATTTACTCTAATGGAAATTCATGTGTAAACACTATAGAAAAAATGAGATTGATAATTAAACAGTTGAAAAGACAATAATGATTATGTGATAATCAATGGATAAATATATTAAAGGTTTCAAAGGTAAATCCATATAAAAAAGTATAAAAACAAAAATATATATTAAAAATTTATTAAAGACATATTCTAAGAAGATTAATAATAATTAGGACGTAATATAACCCATGGAAAATAAATTGGGTTATGAAATTAATTTCCACTAGGTGATGCTAAATTTCATCCCCATTTGATAAAACAAATCAATTAGGATCTAAAATTATCACGAATAATGAATTAATAAATATATTATATCTCAAATTGGTATTATGTACACCATATATAATAAATTATGTGCTTAACAATAAAATATTTCTGAATGAATGGAAATTGAGGCAAAGTAACTTACTACTTGGTAACTATTGAATTATAATCCCCATGAGAGATATAATTTCAAATGAAACTATCAATAAAATGAATAATTTTTTTTCCACATATAAAAAACAATATAGAAATTATAAACACTATAGAAATAAAATACATAGTGAAATGGTGTATTCTTTATAGGAAGAAAAGTGAGATAATAATTCCTTAATATGTATTTTGTTTCGGGTGAGAATCATTTTACTTCAAGTTTAATGATTTAAAATTTATTTATAATTTATTAAATAACCACATTAATATTTATGATATCATATATGATGTTTTTATAATATCTTACTACATTTTTTTAATAATCATTCATTATTTTTAATATTTTTTGTGTTTATTTTTTATTTTATTGAGTAAGTTTTGACTTGTTGTTTTTGTTCTTCTTGCATCTATCATGATTTCATAATATCTATATTATAAAACAATATTTAATTATTATAAATTTCTAATATATATATTTTATATACTAATAAATTATATTTGGATATTTGAAATGAAATGCACTTTTCTTGGAAAAGGATGACCTACATACACATGAACACTACATCCATCTATTTATTGTATTAAAAGGTTAAAAATTTAAAAATATATATGTGTATATAATAATTAATGTATCAAATTTATTTCATATATTTGATATATATTTATTTAAAATCACCCCTAATACATTCTTTGTATAGTGTAAACAAATACCACTACTTTTCGGAGGCGGTAGTCCACACATCCACATACAATGTTATCGTGTTCTATCAAAATGGATACCATGATGGTTTGTTTTATATAAGTATTATAGAAGCATAAGAAAAAAATAAATATCATCTATATCATATATAAATAATTCTTCTACCATATTCATATCTATAATAGGAGGTAAAGGAAAGACTAAAGATGTTGTTTTGTGATGTGTTAGTTCATCATACACATAAAATATATATTAATTAACTATTAGATGTATGTGTTTGTAACTATAAATAAAAGCCATATAATAAAATCATATAATTATATTAAGAATAATATAATTACTATATAATAATTTAACAATAATATTTTAGGAGGTTTATAAGGGAATAAAATGAAATTGATTGTTGAAGAATGTTACCTTATTTTTGGGATACTCCTACTTGATTATATAAAAAGACTTCCTTGGTAGGATTTATCCCCATAGTAATGATTCTATGTTTATGGGAGGGATTTTTGGAGATTATTCAATAAGATATTTTTCATGAAAATGGATTAAAATGTGATAATAAGTTGTATGGGTGAGTTTTATTTTATAGTGGGGGAGGAGTGGCCCACTTGTTAATTTTTTAAAATGGAACTCCAACAAGGTTCATCCTATCGCAATTGAAACCAATAATGATACCAATTATATTAAATATTATATATGGTATATATATGAATATAAAATTGTTTTTTCAAAAATTTATAGGTCATTTTGGCCTAGAAGTTTAATGTTTAGTCTATTGTTAAGTTAGTATTTTATTAATTACTATAATTAATTTTAATTATATTCGCTAATATTTTTTTTCAAAAACTATGTTGAAATTGTTAGTCATGATTAATTTTTTTTTCTAAAAATCTTGAATATGTTTTATCAAATTCCAACCACATAAGCTGTAGAAATTAATTTAAATTTTATCTCATAGATGGGATGACAAAGCGGGTTTTAAACGTAAGAAGCTCAAAAAATTCCTATGTTTTTATATTAAATTTAAAAGTGAAATTTATTAAAAATTATTGAATCAGTTTTATTGATATAAAATTTAACTTATTAAATTTTAAAAACAATAAAAAATATAATTTGACCTCAAAAATAAATTATACAAAAAAACAGTTTTGAAATAAAATTAAGAATTTCTCACTATTCATCATAAAATGAAACATAACCGAAAAATAAAAATATTATCCCAGACCTAATTTTGGTTTTTATATTTAAAAATTAAATATTATTTGGAAATATATAATTTATAAACCTTCCAAAAAATTTATTTAGAATCGATTCTTCATTAAAAGGTGGAAACACTATCTATAGAAATATATAGAGTTTTATTAATAAAAGTTGTCTTATTATTTTCTTAACCTTATAAAATCTATTGGATGAATGTAATTTTTTTAATATATAATATATATTCTCATGAGTTAGTTAATACTCTTCCCAATCAATAATTTTAATAGCTAGTTTCAGTCTTATTATATTAAATAATAATATTTTAATAAAATATTGGCGTTCGGTAAAACTCAGTCTCACAAGTCATTGAGGAAATATACTTTTGGGTGAGATTAATGCTAAATAAATATTTCATGAATTTAAAGAAATTTAATAGATTTAATGTTTTAATATATTAAATATGTCATAAATTTTCAAGATATTATATTCCCTTACACTCTTGGTGTAGTGTGTCCTCCACGCTATCCAATACAATGTTCTCACTTTAGACTTTTCGGGCATCACATTCTCCCCACATTAGATAAATTTAATCCTCACAATTTGAACCTGAAATTGGTAATATAATATTATATATTTATTTTTTAATAATCTAATATCATGAAAAAGTTTTATAAAATGTCCTTTATAAAAGGGAGAACATGAATTACAAAGCATACATTCATTGAAATGTAACATGGTCCATAAGAAGGAAACAATTACTGTAACATGGAGATATATATATAGAATAAAACCATAAATATTTATAAAGATTTATTGAGGTCATAAATCTAAGAAAATTGAATGATAAATGGAAAATTGAGAGTCTTAATTTCATAAATCTTTGAAGAAATAGAAGACCATTGTTTCAAAAAATAATAATGTATTTTGAAAACACATTTGTTTCATTCACCTAATGTTGGGTAACTATTTTAATAAATAAAAATATCCAGAAATATATTTACATGACATATTTCAATTTTATAAACATAATTTTCATGCTTTTTTATTTGTATGATCATGTTCCATTTTATCCATTACATTAAAAAATCTATATCCAAAATGAACTTCACTACATGAAGTGCTAAAATTTATGAATTGTAATAACCCTAAAAAATTCCATAAATTATTATCTAACTATTTTACATAACAAATATGTTTAATACATTAATCTATAATCAAAAAAAGTTATACTAGTAGTTCGTATTTAATATTTATTCATGAAAATTTTTAAATAAAACAATGACACAGTAACCTGGACGTCAAATAGGATAGTGGTGGGCAAGAAACAATAGTCATACTTAGTTCATTCGTTCTGGTCTAGAGACCTTTCTTAACATGATGGTTTGTCACCCGACATACAGTTTTTCATTTTCTAAAACCATATTAATATAATTTCACAAATAAATATGATTTACATCCTTGAAATTTAGTCACTAAATAGAATTTTAACAATGGTTTTCAATTCAACCCATATATATAAATAAACATTCCATTTATATATAGATAATTATTTCTTCAGTCTAAGTATTAACATTTAGCATAGGAAATTTTCTAAAACCAAAATCCATAGTGTGAGCATCATTTATTATATTAGAAAACCATATAATCCTTTTTAGGATGTCTAAATCTTGAAAAATTATTTCCAATATATATAACATTATGTTTCACCAAGGAAATCAATTATAATTCTCAATTCAAATTCTCCATAATTTTTTTTAAAGGAATTCTGAATTATTTTAATCATATCCCTTAGGATTTTTAATGTAGGCGTCGAGTGATGTCTATTATTACATACCGGTTTTTTCCCAAGTGGAGCCTCGCCGACCTTTTCAAAATTTTTACCCCTAGGTACATGTACACTAGAACCGCATACACTTGTATTATATAAATAGTAAATGATTATTGAGAAATATTATATAATATTTATCTAATTGAACATGTTATTATTTTATTTTACAATTATTCATAAAATCAATCTTAAGATTATTTTTCTTAATCAATGTTTTCCAAAATCTAGTTCTCAAAGTATCAACTAAACATTCCCACATGCCAACTATTGTGACCCAACCCCCAAAATCCTAGAGACGATGTTGTTCTGCCATTATGTTTCCATAATATACAATTAAATCACTTCACATAGGAAAGAAGAATTTTTTTTGTCTTAGTAAATTCAAAACATAAAAGAGTATTATTTTACAAATTTATACTGTAATTGCAAAATATTTTTTTATTCATGAAAAATAACATGATTCCTTGATGGTTATCTCAGTACATCTTTTTCAAAAAACTTTTGGGAATCGTGGGAAACATAATCCTAATAAGTGTGATATCAAATTCTCCGTAAAGATTACATAAAATAGATATAATAATGAATCAATGATAATAATAATTCTTCCATGTTGAATAACTGAGTAAACATTCAATGTAATCCATTAATTAAAAATGAAATTGGTGCATAGAAATTTTCATAGATAAAATATCATGGATAATAAATACTAAATAAAAAATAACGGAAATTCATAATTATTGGATGTCATGTCTAAGGAACATGAAAACATATACTATCAAGACCTTTTATAATATTCTTTAAACCTACATATAGAATCATATTAAAATTCTAAAAATAATTTTTCTCATGAGAACATGTCAATGTATCTAGGTTATATATAATTTGTGGCCCCACCCATCACTAAATGTCCAATGAATTTTTTCTACCGTGTAATCTATTTAATTAATAGAAAATATACCTTATCAAATATCTATATTGAATAAATAATATGAATTTATAAATACTTCCCTAGAAAATTAAATAATTGTCAATGTAAAATCAATATGTAAAAATGATATATAGTTAATTAATAAAAATACCCATGATAAATGATATGGATAATTATGGTAAATTCAATGTTCAATGATCACGAAAAATTTAAATTTTCATGGGGACTAAAAAAGGAGTCACGGAATAGAATTTCAACATTATCTATGAAAAAATAAATCATAATCCATATAGTGGAAGAATAAGTATTTTATTAGAACACCATATCCCATGTGGAGTAAAAATAAATGGTATTTTTCATTTATTAATAGAAATATTATTAAAATATCTTTTAAAATATTTCTTGAGTGAAATAATATTTTTATTCTGAAAAACATTTTGAAAATCCTATTCATTAAAAATTTATTTTAAAAAATCATTAAAAAGTATAATTTTAATCATTCAATGGAATCTACAAGGATATTATGGGGGTAAAATATTTACGCAACACACAAGGTAAAATGAATATTCTATTTTCACGATATAATGGTTGGAAGATTTCCTTGTTTGGAAAGAGACATGAAAATTCATTAAAAAAATTTATGAAATCAAGAAGGTTAATAAATGTCGTAAATAAATCTTTTTAAAATGAAAATTAATTTTTAAACCATTTTAGAAAATAGGTTTTCAAAATAAAACATGTTCTTTGACTATTTAGATACATGATGTTGGGTTTTCTTAAAGACATTTTCTAAATCATTTTGAGTAAAAAGGATTGGTAAATGGTACTATTGCCTAAAAATACATTAATAACATGAGAAGAATAAAATGAATGGTATTATTGAATAATGATCCAAATATTTTTACAAATGGAAATTCAAGTGTAAATAATCCAAAAGAAAATTAAATTGTTATGTAAACCCTTTAAAAGACCATAATGGTGATGTGGGAATAAATCGATATATACATTATTTGTGTCAAATTTAAATACATGTAAAATTTATTAATAAAAAAATATGTAGTAAAAATTGATCACACACATAATCTTAAAATATTAACGACAATGAGGATGTAATGTAACCTAAGAAAAGGAATTGGATTATTATGTTTATTTTTAAATAGTAACACTTATTTAAAATCCCATATGATGAAATTATTCAATTTAAAGTAAAAATATCCTTAAAAATTAATTAATCAATATATTATATTTAAATGTGGAAGTATTTACACCATAACTAAGAAATTAGGTGCACCACAGCAAAATATGTCTCCCAGAATTTAAATCAAGAAGAAGTCCCTTACTACTTGGTTACTTTTGAATTATAAACCCTATGAATGAAATAAATTACGTGAAATTATAAATATGATGAAGATAAATTTATCCATGATATTAAATATAATAGGGGAGGTATATAAACCACAAAAAAGAAATAAGTGGTTAAAATTGTGTATAACTCATGAAATGAAAAGTGAGACATAAACCTATTACATTAAATTTCCATTTAGGTGAACATCCATTAAAATCATGTATAGTGGGTTTAAACATTATAATAAATTATTTAATATCCATATTTATATTAATTACATCATATATCTATCACATGGGTAATGAAAATTGAATTCCCTATCCAAAAAATGCATAAATATGGATATTCAGGTTCCAGGACTATAAATAAATATATCATAAATCCTACTATCATGGATTCCAAACAATCAAATCATACTTAATAATTGGGAAAGTGTAAAACAAATACCCAAAATAATATTTCATATTTTAATCATATCCCCATTAAAATAAATAGTTGTTTTCGGAGTCGAAAATACCTTTAAAATATCATTGGAAAATTTCTTATGTAAAATAACATTTTCACTTTGAAATATATTATTAAAATATAAAAACATCCCAATAAAAAGTGAAAAAATTTAATTTTATTGTACTTCAAAAATATTAATGGATGATCTAAATCATTGAGGGATAATTATGGTTAAAAAATTTATAAGGTTTTTTATGTCAAAACTAGTATTCCTATTATGTTTCTGGTAAAAAGTAAAAACACAATTCATTTAGAACATTATATAAACACTTCGTTTAATTGTTTAAAAAAATAATGGTTTAAAAACAAAAAAAAATCATTAGGGGAAATTAAAAACACATTCTTGAAAAAATATTGTTTAAAACATGGGCATGAAATAACATTAATTCCAACTAAAAATGAAATAAAGTCAATTTTTTTTGAAAATATTCTCTAAAATGATTTATATACCCACGAGAGGAAAATGATAATATTACATGAAAATTATTGAAGAGTACCATCCCTAGAAATACTATACCTGGTGGTGTGATTTCATTACATTGGCATAAGTTATTAGTAAAGTGTGTTCCTACATAATGAATAGTTTAGTAGTATAGTACACCATATACACATAATAGACTTTTTTTGCATCTAATTTGGCTAATTATAACATAAATTCTTTTGTAGAGAATAGTGACATTATTCAACATAAAATATACTTGCATATTCTTCATTCCATACATTAGTGAATCTTGTGAAAAAGAAAAATTATATGGGTGAGAACAAAGTCTTAGTAAGGGTAATGTAAAGAAGAATAAATAATGTATTAATGAGAATAATCATTATGAAAATTTAAAGAATATTAACACACATTACATGCAACCAATAAAGTAAAAATAAATTAAATCCATATAATTTTTCATTTTGAAAATCTCATGGATAATAAATACTAAATCAAAATGAGGATAATTCTTAATTTTTTGATGCCATATATGAGGTATATAAAAACCTATACCATTAATATATTTCCAAAAGAGTTTTAAAACTAAATGTAGAATGCTATTTAATTTTCACAAATATTTTTTCTCATGAGAACGTATCGATGCATTGAGGGTCTATATAATTTTTGGCCTCACCCATATTTGTGTGTCAAAAGAATTCATTATATCAAGTAATAAAAATAATTGATAGGAAATATTCCTTATTAAAAATTTATAATGAATGAAGAATATTAATTTTTGAATATTTCTCAGGATTATTATTTGTAATTAAAATTGAACACCATATGTAAAAATGATTTATCATTTAGTAAATAAACATATCCATGATAATTGAGACAAATAATTAAAGGTAAATTCATTGTTTAATGATAACGGGAAATTTAATATTTCAAAAGGACTAATGTAGGATTTAAGGAAGTGAATTTCAATATTACACATAGATAACCCAATTGTAATCAATCTAGATAAATAATACAGATGGTACCAATACAACATATCCTAGGTGAACTATAAATAAATAAATTTTGTCCTTGACGAATATAAATACTATAATAAAATATTTTAAAGACATTCTTGATAAAGTTAAACTTTTTATATTGAAAAGAATTTTAAAATTACATCAAAAATTTATTTTTCTAAAAATCATATTTAATAATAATAATTTTATCCTTTAAAATGAATCTTCTTAGAAGTGATTTTAGGAAAATCATTAAATTTCATACAAGGTAAAAATAACATTGCTTTTTTATGGTACAATGTTTTTAAAAATACCATGTTTGAAAATAAAGAGGAATATTCTTTTAAAAAAATTTAAATGAAAAAATGGGTTAATATTTATTTAAAAATTGATTTTTAAAAGATAAAAAATTTTAAATTTTTAATAATTTTTTTGAAGAAAAAATGTTGTCCGATTAAATAGATAATTGAGGTCTGGTTTTCATAAAAACATTTAATAAATTATTTTTAGTACCAAAGAGTGGAAAAATAAAACTATTACAAGAAAAATTTCATTAATAACTGAAGGAGATTGTTTTTAATGTGTTTATATAGAAATTATCTAATAATTTACTCTAATGGAAATTCAAGGGTAAACACTACCGAACAAAATGAGATTGAAATTTAGACCCATGAAAATATAATAATGATTATGCGAGAGTTAATCGATAAATATATTATGTGTTTCAGATGTAAATAAATATACGAAATAATAAATACAAAATTATATATTAAAAATTTATTACTCACATAATTATAGAATATTTACAATAATGGTGAAGTAATATAACTAGAAGAAAGCAATTTAGGTTATAAAATTATTTTCCACTTGGTGATGCTAAATTTGATTACCATTTGATAAAACAAATAATTTAGAAACTAAAATTCCCATGAATAATGAATTAATAATGATATTATATCTCAAATTGGTAGTATGTACAACATGTATAACAAATTAGGTGCATAATAATAAAATATGTCTGAATGAATGGAAATTTAGGGGAAGTACCTTACTACTTGGTAACTATTGAATTATAATACGCATGAAAGATATAATTTTAAATGAGTATCTGTGTACAATGAATATAATTTTATCTGTATATAAAAAACAATATGGGAAGTATAAACAACAAACAAATTAAATACAAAGTAAAATGGTGTAAGCCTCACAGAAATAAAAGTTAGATAATAATTACTTACTATGTATTTCCTTTCGGTTGAGAATCATTTTACTTCATGTATAATGATTTAAAATGTGTCAATATCTTATTAAAGAAATGTATTAATATTTATGATATCATATATGATATTTTTATAATATCTTATTAAATTTTTTTTGAAATTTTTCATTATTTTTAATATTTCATGTGTCAATTTCTTATCTTATTGAGTGTGTTTTGAGTTTTTATTTTTGTTATTCTTATGTCTATCATGATTTCAACATATCCAGAATGTAAAACATGATTTAATTATCATATATGTCGAATATATATATTTCTTATAGTAATTCATTATATTTGGATATTTGAAATGAAATGCAAATTTGCTGGAGAAGGTAGGCCTACGTACACATGAACACTACTTCCATCTCATTATTTTATTAAAAGGTTCAACATTAAGAAATATATATATATCTGTATATAATTATTAATTTATCATATTTATTTCATATATTTCATATATTTTAATTTAAAAGCACCTCTAATACATTCCTTGTATAGTGTAAACAAATCCCACTACTTTTAGGAGGCGGGAGTCCACACTTCCACAAATAATGTTATCATGTTCCCACAAAATGGATACCATGAAGGTATGTTTTATATAAATATTATAGAAGAATAATAAATTAGAAAATATAATATATATCATTTATAAATATTTTTTCTACCATAATTCCCAACTATGATAGCTGGTAAACTAAATAAAGATGTTGTTTTATGAGGCGTTAGTTCACCATACACATAATCTATAAGTTCATTACTAGTTGGATGTATGCGTGTATATCTATTGGTAAAAACCATAGAATAAAAACATATATTTATATTAAGGATACTATAGTTATTCTACAATCATTTAATAATTATATTTTATGTGGTTTATATGGGAATAAAATTAAATTTATTGATGACGAATGTTACCTTATTTTTGGGATACTCTATTTGATTATACAAAATTACTTCCTTGGTTGGTTTTATGACCAAAGTGATGATTCTAAATTTATGGGAGGGATTTTTTGAGATTAGTAAAAAATATATATGGCTTGAAAATTGATTTATATTTGTTAATATGTGGTATGGGTGAGTTCCATTTTATAGTGGGGGAGGAGTGTCCTTCTTGTTATTTTTTGAAAATAGAACTCCGAAAAAGTTCATATTATGAAAATTGGAACTAATAATGGTCTTAATTTGATTAAATAGAGTATATGATATATATATGAATATAAAATGGATTTAAGAAAATTTTATAGGTCATTTTGTCCTAGAAGTTTAATATTTAATCCCTTGTTAAGGTAATTTTTTTATTAAATTCTATTATTAATTTTAATTTCATTCGCTGATATTTTTTAAAAAAAATATGTTGAAATTATTAGTCATTATAAATTTTTTTCAATAAAAATATGGAATATATTTTATCACATTCCAACCACATAAGTTGTTGAAGTTAATTTAAATTTAATCTCATGGATGGGATGATAAAGCGGGGTTTTAAAGCAAGAAGCTCAAAAGATTCATATGTTGTTAAATTAAATTTTAAAGTGAAATTTATTAAGATTTATTAAATTGGATTAATTCATATAAAATACAAAATATTAAATTTTATAACCCGTCAAAAATATAATTTAAAATCAAAAATAAATTATAAAAAAACAATTTTGAATTTAAATTAAGTATTTTCATTTTCCAAAATAAAATGAAAATTAACTAAAAAATAATGAAATTAACCCAAACTCCATTTTGTTTTTTAACAAATAAATTTATTTTTGAAATATATAATTTATAAAACCTATAAAATTTTTATTTAGAATAGATTCTCCATTAAAAGTCTGTAACACTATCTTTAGAAAAATATAATGTTATATTAATAAAATTTGTCTTGTTCCCATTTTATCCTTATCATATCTATTGGATGAATGAAAAAAAATATTTTTTTTGAATATATTATATATATTGTCATGGTTTAGTTAATATTATTCCTAATCACTAATTTTAGCAGCTAGGTTATGTCTAATTTTATTTAATAATATAATTTTAATAAAATATTGGCTTTTGGTAAAACTCGGTCTCACAAGTCATTGAGGAAAGCCACTTTTGTGTGAGATTAATACTAAATCAATATTTTATGAATTTTGAGAAATATAATAGATTGAAAATTTTAAAATATTAAATATATTTTAAATTCTCAAGATATGATTTTCCCTTACACTCATGGTGTAGAGTGTCATACATGCTATCGAATACAATATTCTCACTTTAGAAATATTGGGAGTCACATTCTCCCCACCTTAAATAAATTGAATCCTCACAATTTAAACATGAAATTTGTAATATATTATTATATATTCATTATTTATGAGTCTCATATCATGCGAAATTTTTATAAAACATCTTTTAGGAAATGGAGAATGATAATTACAAAGGGCACATTGACTAGAATGTAAAATGGTTTCTATGTTGAAAATAATCAGTGGAACATCGAGATAAATATTGAGAGGAGAACCATAAAAATTTATAGGGAGTGCTTGAGGTCATAAATCTTAGAAAATTGATTGATAAATAGAAAATTGAGGGTTTTCGTGTAATAAATCAATGATAAAATAGAATACCATTGTTTCAAAAAATAATAATGCATTATGAAAACACCTTTTTATCATTTTCTTAATGCCGAGTAATTATTTTACTAACTAATAATAAAAAGAAATATATTTACTTGACATATTTCTATTTTATAAACATATTTTTCATGATTTTTTAATTCCATGATCAATATCCATTTTATCCATCAAATCATGAAATCGATATCCAAATGAAATTTGCTGCATCAAGCACTGAAAATTGTGAATAGTAATATCCATAAAAAAGTCCATTAGTTAGTATCTGACTAATTTCCATTACCAATATGTTTAATAAATTAATCTATAAACATCAAAAGTAAAACAATTGGTTCATATTTAATATTCATTCAATAAAATTTTGAAATAAAACAATGACATGATAACTAGGACATATCATAGGATAGTAGTATGTACGAAATAATCATAATCCTTAGGTCATAAATTCTAGTCTAGAAACCTTACTGAACTTGATGGTTTTTCACCTGACACACTATTTTTCTTTTTAAAAACCCATATTAATAAAATTTAAAAAATAACTATGATATACATACTTTAAATTTAGTCACTAAATAGAATTTTAATAATGGTTTTCAATAATACCCATATATATAAATAAACTATCCATTTATATAAAGATAAGTCCTTCCTTTGTCTAATTATTTACATTTAAGAGTTTGGATTTTCTAAAACCGTAAACCATATTGTGAGAATCATTTATTATATTAGAAAAACCATATAATCCTTTTTAGGATGTCAATATCATGCTAAAATTATTTTCAATCTACGCCACCTTATGTTTCACCAGGGAAATCCATTATCATTATCTATTAAAATTATACATAATGGTTTGTAAATGAAATTAGAATTATTCTTATAATATCCCCTATGGTTGTCAAACTATGTGCCGAGTAATGTCAAGTGTCACATACCCTTTTTTCTCAAGTGAGGCCTGAGACACCTTTTAAGAATTCTTACCCCTAGTTATATGTGTACTAGAACCACATCCGATTGTATTATCAAGATAGTGATGAATTATTATGAAATACTACATAATCTATATCTATCATAAAATTTAATAATTTTATTCTACAATTATTTATAAATTATATCTTATAGTTATTTTTCTTAATTTATGTTTTCCAAAATCCGGTTCCCACAGTATCTACTAAACATTCTCAGATGCCAACTATTGTGACCTGACCCCCAAAATCCTGGAGACAATTTTGTTCTACCATATTATTTCCATAAGAAACATGAAAATCTCATCACATAGGATTGAACCATTTTTTTAGTTTTGGTAAACCCAAAACATAAAATAGTCTTCTTTTATAAATAAATACACTATTTATAAAATATTTTTTTATTCAAGAAAAATAACATGGTTACTTGTATTTTATCTCAGTATATCATTTTTAGCACACTTTTGGGAAACATTGGAAAGGTAAACTTAATAAGGGTGAGCTCAAATTCTCAGTAAAGGTAACATACATGAAATGTAATAATTAATCAAGGGGAATAATATTTCTTTCATGTTAAATAACTGAACACACATTCCATTTAATCAATAAAAAAACAAAATCATACATTGAAATTTTCATAGTTAAAATCACATGGATAATAAATATTAAATCAAAAATAAAGGGAATTCTTAATTATTGGTTGTCATGTATTGGGAACTTGAAAACCTATACCATCCAGACCTTTCATAAGACTTTTTAAGTCTACAGATAGAATCCTATTTAATTTTTGCCTCTAATTTATCTCATGAGAACTTGTCAATGTATCAAGGTTATATAAAATTTATTGCTCTACCCATCACTACATGTCCAAATAATTCTTCATATTTTTAAATCTATTTAATTAAAATAATATATAACTTATTCGATATCTATTTTAAATAAATAATATGAATTTATATATATTTTCCCTACTAATCAATTAATTCTCAATGTAAAGACCATAATTAAAAATTGTATATTGTTTAGGAAACAAAAATATCCATGATAAATGATATAGATAATTAGATTAAATTTAATGTTCAATGATTATGAGAAACTTAATATTTCACGAGGATTAAAAAAGAGTCACAGAATAGAATTTCAACACTATCCATGGAAATATAAATCATAATCCATATAGAGAAAAAATAATAAGGATATTAATACATTATATCCTAAGAGGTGTAAAAATAAATGGGTTTTTTCATTGATTAAAAAAATATTATTAAAAAATATTTTAAAAACATTCTTGAGGGAAATGATATTTTTATTTCGAATTTATTTTGGAAATCATCTTGATTGAAAATTAATTTTAAATTTCATTCAAAATTAACATTTTAATACTTCAAACGAATCTTCAAATATATTATGGTGGTAAAATATTTACATGACATACATAGTAAAATGAATATTTTATTTTCACGATAGAATGGTTTGAAGAATTCCTTCTTTGGAAATTGACATGAAAATTACATTAAAAATTTTACAAAATAAAAAAGGGTTATAAAATCCATTAATAGATATTTTTATAACAAAAAATCATTATTTAATACAATTCAAAAAAATTAGTTTCTCAGTAGAAAACATGTTCTCTGACTATTGAGATATATGATATCGGGTTTTCATAAAGATTTTTTCTAAAAAAAAGTTAGTAAAAAGAGTAGTAAATGGTACTATTACCTAAAAAGGCCATTTATAACATGATAAGAATAAAATTATTGTATTTTTGAACAACGATCCAACATTTTTCACGAATGTAAATTCTAGTGTAAATAATCGTAAAAAATTTAAATTTTGATTTAACCCTTTAAAAGACCATAATGATGATGGGAGAATAAATTGATAAATATATTATGTTTGTCAAATTTAAATACACATAATAAGTGTAAATAAAAAATATATTTTAAAAGTTTATCACACACATAATATTATAATATTAATGACAATGAGGATGTAATATAACCCCATGAAAAGAAATTGTGTTATTAAATACTTTTCTAATTGGTAACACTTATATAAAATCATATGTGATGAAATAATTGAATTTCAAAGTAAAATTATAATTAAAAATTAATTAATTAATTTATTATATTTCAATGTTGTAGTATTTACACCATATCTATGATATTATGTTCACAACATCAAAATATTTCTCAGATATTGGAAATTGAGATAAAGTACATTACTATTTGGTACCTATTGAATTATTAACCCAATGATAGAAATAATTTAAGTGAAACTATTAATAACATGAAGATAAATATATAAATGATATAAAATACAATAGGGTAGGTATATTCACCACAAAAAATAAATATGTGGTGAAAATTGTGTATACCACACGAAAAGAAAAGCAAGACATGAATCTATTACCCAGTATTTCAATTCAGGTGAATATACATTAAAATCATGTATAAATTGTTTAAAAATGAAAATAAATAATTATATATCCATATTAATATTAATAACATCATATATGATCTTATTATAATATTATATTACCCTTATGTTCGTAATCATTCTTTATTTTAACTATTTTTGGTGTTAATTTCATTGTTTCTCGAGTAAGTTTTGACTTGTTATCTTTATTATTCTTGTGTAGATCATGATTTTATCATATTTAGAACATTACCCCTGAAATAATGATCACATAAATCCATTATATATGTATTTATAATAAACCATAATATTTTTAGATATGAAATGAAATACGCAATTAGTGGAGACAATAGGTCCTACATATGAATGAACGATACTTACATCTCTTTATCGTATTATATGCTAGAAAATTAAATTTTATATACATTTATATAATAAATTTAATGTATCATATTTATTTAATATATGTCATTTCTATTTATTAAAAACCACGACTAATATATTCAATGAATAGCATGAATGAATAAAATCACTTTGAGGAGGCTATAGTACACACTTCCACAGACGATGTCATCATATTCTCACAAAATGGAAAGAATGATGGTATGTTTAATATTTATATTATTGAATAAAAATAACATAATTAATATCATAAATATATATAATATACATAATGTTTCCATTATAATTACTAACCATGTGGGTATTTAATGAAAAAAACAAATGACACGGTTTTGTGATGTGATAGTTCATCATACACTTAAAGAGTACGTTCGTTACCCACTAGATAAAATTGTATTTAACTGTATGAAGAACCCTTAGAATAAAAAATTCTCAGTATTTTTGTTATATTGGGTTTATTATATATGAATATAATTATAAGAGTTTAGGGGTTGTAGAAGGAAATAAAATGAATGTGATAATTGAATAATGATACCACATTTTTAGGTAACTCCATCTATTTTATACCAAAAGTCATTCTTTGAAAGATTTGTACCAAAGGTGAGGTTTATAGGTTCACTGTCAGAATATTGGGATCTAATTAAAATTTATTTTAGGTCGGAATAGGGGATTTATATATGAGAATAAGTTGGACGGTTAAGTTTCTTTTATATGTGGATGAAGGGTGGAATTATTTTAAATAGTTGAAAAGGGAATTACATCCATGTTTTTATAATTGAAGGTGGATATTATAATGGTCCTAATTATTTAAAATTGATTATGGGGTCTCAATATGAACATAAAATTTATTTTCTAATGTTTCTTGGTCATTTTGGAGCTTTTGTCTAAGAATTATCCATTGTTAAGATAATATTTTCCTTAATCATTGTAATTAATTTTAATTATATTCACAAATATTTTATGGCAGAAGCATAAGTTTACTTATTATTAATTATAAGTTATTATGATTCAAAATATGTAATATATTTTCCTAAATTCCAAAAAGATATGCTGATGAAATTAATTTAAATTTTATATCATAGACAGGATGACAAAGATGGGTTTTTAATAGAAGACGTTCAAAAGTTTCCAGTGAGTTTATATTGAATTTGAATGAAAAAAAAGATCCAAATGACCTAAAATTTGTTAATTAAGATAAAAGTAATATAATTAAACTTCAATACCACTAATAAATATAATTTTACCTTATATATTTATTAGAAAAAAATCTATTTTGAATTAAAATTTATTTTTTTAAAAAAAATCCTAATATAAGAAACTTCATGGAAAACTAAAAAAACTCACCATCAAATTATTTTTATTTTTTAATTTAAAAATTTCAGTTTATTTTGACATAAAAGTTTTATTCAAGTTCCAAAAATTGGATTTTAAATAGGCTCTGTTGTAAAAATATGTTGAAAATATCATTGGAATAATATATATTTTTATTAGTGAAATTTGGTGATTGTTATAATATGCTTATAAAATATATTAGATGAATGATAAAATATTTGATTGAATATATAATTTTTATATTTTCATATGTTAGTTAGTAAAAATCATAATATTAAATTCTAAAAGGATTTTTATAAATTATTATTATAAATAATAATGTTTTTATTGTATATTATTGTTTGATAAAACTTGGTCTCACCAAACATCAAATAAAGTCATTATTTCATGTGACACATGAAAAAAGAGTATCTAATTCCTGTCAAGATATATCATAGATTAAAATTATTTTAATAGTTAACATATTGTAATGTCCTGGGACATTTTCCCCTTATGTTCTTGTTGTTTCATTACATGCACTCTATTGAATGAAATGCTCTTATATTTGAAATTAAGGGAGTCATAATTGTATTAATAACTATAGTAGAGTAAATTTATTTTTTTATTTTTAAATATAAAATAGTTTTACATAATTTAAATTCAAATATAAAAAATCTAGAAATAGAATGAGATTGTAGAACAAATCCCTTACCTCAATTTCAACATACACCGTATGTTATTTGAACATACATTATAATAAATTTATATTATATAAAATATAAAAATATATTCATTTGTATTATTTTAATTTCACATATAATCCACTTTGAAAATTCCAATCACTAATCTATTAATAATTTATTATTAAAATTTTTGTTTTCATGTGTTAACCGTGCCATTTTTTATACGAACTAGGGTTTAATAGTTTTTATCCTCGTACTTTTATTGGTTCCATAATATCTTGAATTTATTTATTGAAATAAATAAAATATATAAACTTTAGATACATATATATATATATATATATTTATACAAAGAATATATATATATATATATATTTATACAAAGAATATATATATAAATGAATAACACTATTCATAGAGAATTTAGGTCATACATATACATGTGCGTTGTTTTAACTATTTTATGGATGGAATGAATAAAAGGTATATAATAATTCGAAAATTATATAGTAATTATTATATCACATAATTGTCACATAAATTTATTAAATATGCCCTATTTTCCATCCATATAATGTGGAAGGGAAAAATGAATCACATTGCCTTGTAGAGGTAGTAGTTTGCATTTATGGACAAGTGAAGTTATATGTTTTCCATTGAATGAGAAGGTATAAAAGTTTATAAAATATTATAATTTCCTAAGATTTATTATTTCATAAATATCAGATAATTACATTAAACCCATCATAATATCCATTTATGCAAATGGTGATAAAAAATGAACTGTCTCACTACGTGATAGTGACAGTCCACTGGTATGCATGAGAAATACTTCTAATTCCAATTTTATGGAAATATGGTTAATAATCATAATCATATAATCATACTAACATTTAATTACATTTATTACACTAAATGTTTTATTTTATAATGATTTAGAAAAATTTAAGTGTGTTTTAAGTAGAAATTAATTAAATGTGGTCGGGTAGGATGATTGCATATTCTTTAGTATATGTACATTATGTCAATTGTTAAGGGCCCTTGGAATGTATGTCTAAGATGAAAAAAACTCTAATTCATGAATATAGAAGTTGATAAAATAATTGGGTAGTGTTTTTAAAATATGTGGCACATGGTGTTGATATGAAAAGATAGAAGGGGTGTCCATTTTATAAGTGGGTGGAGGGGAAACCCTGGAATTAATTAAATTATTAAAATTATATAAATTAATCTTGAGGTTAATTCTACTCCAAATTGATATATTTTGAGTATTTTATTAATATGGGTCAAAATAATATGATATAATATAATATATACGTGTTTTTATGATGATTTTACATTATGTTATTTGTCTTAACTCCCTATTAACCCAATTGAAAATTACTCCCACATCAACATCTTAAACTATTTAAGGATCAATAATATAAAATTAAAAGGAAAAGTGACCCATAAATAGAATATTTTTTTATTTTCAATATTATATCATTCAATTATCTGAATATAGTATTTTTTTTTAAATTTTAAATAATTTAATAAAATATAATTTACTAAAAATACCATTACCATCATTTGGACACAATTTAGGTAATTTTACTTAAAAATCATTAATAAAAATCCTGAGTTTGAATATAACATTTTAAAAAATATATATAATGTTATATTTATCTTAAAAAAACTAACACTTTATGTAACCAAAACTATATTAATTTTAATATTTTTTAAATTGATTATTTTTTTCAAATAACTTAATAAATATTTAGTTGACCTTGCAAAAATATTTATTATAATTTTTCAGTCACTAAAATTTTCAAATATATTATCATAATGAATAAGTAATATATAATTAAAATAAATATTCAGAAAAAAATATAACTTCTTTTTATTCATATGAAAAAAATTAGAGGAAATACAATAAAGAGAGTGACATTTTGTTTGTATTCATTATTTAAAATTTGACTGTTGTACATTATCAGAAAAAAGTGGAAATTAATTTCCAAATTCTTGATAAATTTTTGGCCATGGAGAAACTCACGAATCTAACAAAATTAATACAATTATTAGGGATACTCTTTATCCTTCTCAAATTATTTATAACCATAACTAACTAATTAAAACTTACCTAGGTGACACATATTTACTACGATAACAATTTATAATGACCAAAAATAAAAGTGACCGTCTTTCAAAATTTTGAAAATCGAATAAAAAATAATAAATCAATTTTTATTTATTCAATTACTATAATTGATAGAAGTAATTTATTATATGAATTCCAAAAATGAAATAATTTTTTTTTATAAAAATGCATTTGGTGAACAAAAATTAACATATATCAATAACTATAATATTTTAGATTAAAATTGTGATTAATTATATTATTATAAATCAAATTAATGATATTAAACATTAAGATAAATTTCAAAATAGAATGGAGCTTTTAAAATACATTATTTCATTCAATGAAATGATAGTATTTGAAAAAAAATGTATTTTTAAATATTCCTTGAAATCCATAAGATTGAACACAACCAAATTTTTATGTGTTAATTTCAAAAAATAAATAAATTAAATTCTTAAAAGTAATTATAATGTAAACAATAAAAAAATTAATAGTAAAAAATATTAATGAGGAAAACATATTCTCAAAGCATAAAATAGATTTTCTGGAAATTGAGTACTTATTTCCTTAGGATTAACAATTAATTTCATATTTAATAAATTATATATACTTATTTTTCATAACATAGTTAATAATATTAATAATCACCCATATACAGGATATGTGATGTCTATAATATTATTACAATAGTATGTTTCAGTTTTTTTAAACTCAATGCTGCATATAATGAAACCTATAAATGTAATAAAAATTATCTTAGGATACAAATAGCTTAAAATTTTGATGTGTGATAATCTTTCCCATTATATTAAATATTCCCCAAAAATAGAAATACATTTATACAACTAATTTTAGAAGTATATTCCTTATCACATATTTGGGTTCCCATGTATCTTCATTATTTTTATGATTTCACCACAAAACATTAACCAGGTGAGTGGACTTTTTTCATAGAACTTTCTCTCTATGATGAAGTGTATCCACTTTTTATTCCTCCAAATATATATCATTCTCTATTGGTATGACTTTTATGTTAATTATATTTTAATTATCATGTATATTATTCCTCCTGAGGGATTTATGGAATACATCGTGAACCTGAGATCGATTTGGTGAAAGCACCACCCAACAATCTATCATCTAAATTGAATACTATTTTGAAAGGGACGGTTATATATAGGTCTTATATTTCCTTGCATTACAAATATCATAACCTTATTATAAGGATATCTTTGAAGGAATGTCTTATCAGAAACATCAAACTCTATATCTCACTGTTGACGCTCCTTTCGTCACAGAATCTAAAGATCGGAAAAGGGAATATCTGAGCTCAAAGTGATTTCAACCTTTAAAGAAAAAATCAAAAATCGAAAAAGGCATGAACACAGGATCAAAAGCAAAAGCATCGCGCAAGTTTTATCACTGTCGCGCAAGTACACTTGCGCGACACCCTTGGTCGTGCAGGTGACTTGCGCGACCTAATTGGTAACCGCTTGGTAACCGCCCGGGGTCTTCTTTTGCCTATAAATAGACCCTGTGGGCCCCCCATTCGAGAGGATCTTTTTCCAGAAACTCGGATTGAAGCTCCCGATGCCCAAGTCTCTTCTCAAAGCTTCCAGAACACTTCTAACGTAATTTTTTACCTAGAACGGAAGATCTAAAGAGAAGAAGGAAGGCCTAAGTGTTGAAACTTATCAAACACTTGCGCGCCGACTTATTTCCTTCAATGTAACTTGCGCGTCCCTTTTCTGGAAGAACCTCAAGAGGATTCTAAAGTGATTAAAAAGAAGTCGCTCAAGTATTTCAATTCCGATTGAGAATCGCGCAAGTACCCCTCATGTCGCGCAATTATACTTGCGCGACCAATACTTGCGCGCCGACGCAATACTTGCGCGCCTTTCAAGACTTGCGCGCCCCAACTTTTTAAGGTGCCCATCTTGCCCATGTCACCCCTCTTAAGACATCACACCTTTCCTCTTCAAGATTCAATCTTCAAGACACTCTTCAAATCCATTTATGGCATGATTTCTTGATTTGACTTTATTATCTGAAAGTAATTCTGTGGAATCTCTCTCAAAGTCTAGTGATTTAAATATCCTTATGTCACTGAAATACGAAGAGTTCATTCATTCAACCTCATCCTTTAAGATGAGAGAATCTTAACCTGGGTCTCCTTTTCAGGAATAATCCCCGGTGATAAAACTTTTAATCTGGGCATCCTCCTCAGGAGTAAGCCCCAAATTCTTAAAGTTCCCAATCTTGGGCATCCTCCTCAGGAGTAAGCCCCAATCAAGTCCTTTAATATTGGGCATATTTCATAAGAATAAGCCCCAACCTCAAATATGGGCATCTTTCTTAAGAATAAGCCCCAACCTCAAATATGGGCATCCTCCTCAGGAGTAAGCCCCAAACCTTAATCCCTAACCTGGGTCTCCTTTTCAGGAATAAGACTCAGTCATAATCTTGGGCTTCCTTTTCAGGAATAAGCCCCAAGTCCCCTTAAATTTCTCTTAACCAGTCATAATTTACCTTTGATTTGGGTTTCCTTTTCAGGAGTAAAACCCAATCATAAGTCCCCTCCTAACTTGGGCATCCTCCTTAGGAGTAAGCCCCAAGATTAGAGTATTCAAATCTCCATGAAGCACATATAACTTTATGGACCCTGTTCATGGATTTTCTCCCTAAAAGTAGATCCTAAACCTTCATCTATCTGGGCAGTCATCCATACATAAGCCCCAAACAAATTCTTATGATTGCATCTTTCATGGCACAATTGTCTAAATTTTACTAATACCTCTTGTTTCTCACACCGAGCATGACTCACATGAGCTTAGAGTGTAAAAGTAATTATGACATTCATCGTTGAGCCATCAATCATAAACATCATACTCCATTTCTCGAACTACGTGGGTTCTGATTCCTTTTCCAAAACAAAGGATACGTAGGTATCCCATTTATGGGTTCGATCCCAACTTGGAAATAATCTCTGTCCTTCTGAATGACGATAAACTTCAAGTGCCCCACTGAGTGGATTTAAAACCAGCCTGGTCATCATAATGACCAAGAGACTTTTATATAAATGTTTTGAAGGATACCATTGACCAAGAATCTCTAAATAGATGTAGATGATTCTTTATTGATGAAGAACCTCGAATACATATAAAAGATTCTCTAAATTTCTTGTATATTTAATCATTGATTGTTAAAACTAAAGGAAAGCACATTTTTGGTAATGTAATAAGGATTCACGAACATAACTTAAATCTATAAAGAGAGTCCCGGAGTAGACAATAATTCCCCTCAAAAAGGTGTGATGAGTCCGACCTCCCATCCTCTCGACCAATGCAAATTCCTAAGCCTCATTAGTCCACAAGCTAATGAGCGCCTGCCTTTGGAAAGTAGGTCCAAACTGATGTGGAATCATTGGATGTTTCCGGTTCTACGAACAAACCCGTTATAAACCGATCGGAACGTTTGAATCTCCCGTCCAGGAGGTCATCCCCGGATTCCGTGCAAAACAAAAACGGTGAACCCGACGTGAATCCTTAACCAAGTTAAAGTGATGTTCATATTATTTGTTAGGCCCCTTGGGACAACAAAGCAATCATTGACATGTGCTCATCCAAAAGATGCAGTGGCCGGATTCATCTTGATTATGTCTGTTACATGGAACAGGCACTCTTTTCTCAAGATCTTCTGCAAAATGGCTTTCCATAAATTCACCTTTGTGAATACTGCTGCTGTGAACACCTCTACTGTGAGGTCTGCTGCTGTGAAAACCAATGCTACTACTCCTGCTGGAACGTCATCCGCTCTGAGGATGACATCACCAACTCAGCGTCTTCAACGATGTGTTTCTAATGCACTGGTTAAGGAGTACCGTCGCAACGGTACTATCCCAACTCTGGAGGCCGCTCGTCAAGCCCTCCAAGTTAACAACTCTACCTGGTCGTCCGGACAACGGCGGCCAGCAATCAAGAAGCAGGCGGTGCTGACTACCGTCTCCAACCGTTTCGGGTCGTTATCCCCGGAACGCAATTTCCATTCACTCCCTTACTCTGAGGAAGTGAATGAGCAGGTCCCGCAGGACCTTAATTCAAAAAGACAGGAGTCCATCTCAAGGGATCCCATCAACAATCGCCGCCAGACACGTGCGGTAGTGCGCCCTCAACATGATGAGGGTACCGACTCCAGGCATTCAGCTCAGGTTCCTCGAACCCGAGCAGGCAAGATGAACCGCCAGAGACGGAATACGGTTAATAATAAGCAGGTTGTCATCCTTGCCATCTCCGGAGAAGTCCACCAACCTATCTTGGTGGCAAACAATGAGCAGGCATACACACCTGTTCGTTTTAATTCCGCTGTCTAGCAGACTCGTCTGACAGCATCAAGCCGATCCCGCCAGGCAATTCCGGCGGAGTACCATAGGTAGGAACATACACCTGCTTATACATCACCAGTTAGTCAGCAGGCTCGTCTGACTACATATGGTGGATCTCGTCAACCGCATTTGGCGAAGTGTAATCAGCAGGCACATACACCTGCTAATACTAATCAGGCCTACCAACAGTCTCGCTTGGTAGCGCCCGGAGAAGTCAGTCGGAAAGTCCCGACGACAAACAGGAGGCAGACTCAACTCTCTACCTCCACACTTGAGTACTGTCAGGATTCACTGACATGAAAAGGAGGACATGAGCAGGCACATACACCTACTCCAAACCCGGAATGGACGTATATCCCCGTTCCGGCAGCTGAAGTCACCAAACATATTTTGTCAATGGTGAAAGAGCAGAAGCAAATTCCTGCTCATATTCTGGATGCTTTCCAGGATATCATAACAGCTTCAGCATCATCTCAGGGACAGACACATAAATCTATCCCGAGAAATGGAGTGACACATCAACGATTCACTCCGGAACAGACACACACATCTGTTCTAGTCCAAGAGGGTTATGGGGCATACTCCCCCATATCATACGGACAACCAAGTCAGGCACATACCCTTGATTTGAGTGTAGATCGTCAGCCTAACCTGACCATATTTCCTGATCAGGCACATAAACCTACTCAGAGCAATCACTTTCGTCATCAAGTGGTTTCTAAAGAGAGTAAGAAGGCATCTAAGAAAAAGATCCACCCAGCACAGTCAGGAGATCAAAGGCCAATCTGCAACAAGGCCTTGCTCGATGCTGGAGTTCTTGAATCCCTCAGACATTTATCTGTCGGAATTCAAGATTCTACTCCCTCAGTTCCCAATAACGGGAACATTAATTCTGAAGGTCTTCAACAGACACTTCTTCATGAAGACTTGCTTCATGAAAATTCGGTCAATCTTGAAGTTTCTTCTTTAGATGAGATCCACAGGAACCCTCTGTGTGGTCAGAAGACCAAGGAGCAAGAGATTTCATCTTTTACTGTAACCCATCATGACGGTCCTCCTCATGGTGATGAACTTCGCTGCGAAAGTCCTCTCCGCAGTAGTGATTCACGTTGTCTCGAAAATTCTTCAGAAGGCAATGTAGTGACGAGAAAGCCCTCCTATCTCAAGGCACATGCAAACGTAAAACCATTCATGTCTGATGCTTTACTATCGGCAGGTGAAACTCTTTCTCCATCAGAAGATAGCCTGGGGTTCCGGTTATTCTTCGAACCATCCCTGGGTCATTCATCTTCCAGCATGAATAGTGATTTCTCTACCAATCTTGTTGAATCCGATGAAGCAACAAGGAAACACCAACTCTGGTCCAAACAGGTAGAAGAATCATCATTTAATGATAAAGAGGAAATGCTGAACATGAGGAAAAAACTGGTAAAAGGTGAAGTACCAGTCATGTTTTGGCCTTTGGCTGACTCCTAGTACGACATTCCAAAGATGTTGACGGATGATAGAACCCATGATATTCGTCTCAACATATGGAAAACTCTTTGTCAATTAAAGAAGAAGGTATTATCTTACGATGAATATGAAAATCATCTTAAGATAATAGAAGGGTTACAACACCAGATTGATTTGGCATCTCTATCAGTCTCTTGGTATCCAAAGGCTGAAAAGCAACAGAGAACCCTTCAACGTTCATGCCTTGGCGCACTAAGAAGATTGCGTCAGTTAATTTCCAATGCTCCATATGATGTTCATATCAGAGGATGGGGTGTTCACGGAGCACTACATTTCACAGTGCTTTCCGGTCAGCAAAGCCCGCCGAAAATCGTCTCATGCAATGTTATTGACCATGGCCAGCCACAGTCAATGGGCTTTGTTCATAATCAAAAGCTTGCTCAAGAACATGCTTCAACTAGTTCCTCTCAAAATCAAGTATATAGAGAACAGGTTGTTGAATTTCTCCTACATCAAGCAGGCGAGAATATTGCACAAGCCTCTCGTCTGGAGCAAACACGTCATCAAATGACAGAAGTTTCGTAAATCATCCAACGGTCTGTTGAACCAGGTGATAAAAGTGGATACGGGTTAATGCATCCAGCTAATTTCCGAACCAAGATTCGCAAGATCAAGAGAGATTTTAAGAAGATATCATACATAGCATGTCAAGAGACACCCCATCTTGCAAGACTGGCGACTTCTCTAACCCAACCCTCAGAGTCAACGAATGGGATTCGAGGAGTTGAGCGGAAGCAGCAGGAAAATCCCCAGTCCACCGGACTGGGGACTTTTTCAAATCCTCAATCCCTCCCTCAGAGAAAATCAGTATTCTCTCGATTAGGGAATAAGCCTCAAGAGGAACGAAGAGCCAAGCTGTCAGGAGATTCTCTCCAAGTGACGGTTCTCCAAGAAATTCCTGAGGGATCAAGTCAACGGAATGCCATGTCTCATCATGGACATAGAAGGAGACAATATCACAGAAATTCTGATAGAAAGGATTCCATGCAATATGCATCCATTAATGTCATCAATGTCGTTGCTGCTGATTCACCAGATGAGGCTCAATCAGAGGGATCAGACGAAGAGGTTCCTGCTCAAGAAGTTGCGCACACAGACCTAAATGAAGAAGGTGTGCGCACACGTAATCAAAGGCTTACCCAAAATATGGGTATTCCTTCAAGTATCCCACTTCCCCCTCTCCGAAAAGGATCCAATAAGGGGAAAGGAAAGAATCAGGTTACTCCTCACCCTTCCTCTGAAGGAGGTCAATCGCTCTCATTAGAGAAAAGATTTGCACAACAGGAGGAAGAAATGAAAGAGTTAAGAAGGTTGAACGCAGAACTACTTCAGAGTAGTCTTCTTCTTAAGAATGCTGAAGTCCGACAGCCGAAGGAATTTGTTGTAACTACTGAGATGGATCAAGAATATCCTCCTTTATCAGTACACCCACAGAGGTCTAATCCTACGGGTCAAACGCAACAACGGTTGGCAGCCCTACCATTAGTTGCAGCACCAACCACCACGTCTGTCCAAGCTCCATTCATTGCACCTACCCAAAACCAAGTTCAACCTGACGTTTCTCAAAAGTTAATAACTACTATTGAGTCATTAACAGCTCGTTTAGAAACTATGGAAGGGAAACGGGCGCAAGTTCAACCTGAAAAGAAAGTTTACCCTGAATTGGTAGATTCAATTTCTCCTCCATCCAGTTTTGGAAACCCTATTTTCCCTACTTTCAATGGATCAGGCGACCATGAACAACATTTGATGCATTACGTGTCTTGTTGGGATCCTATGATGGGAACTCCAGAGCAGCAAGAAGCAGTGAAACTCAGATGCTTCGTGCGAACCTTGCAAGGACCAGCTTTTGTCTGGTATACAAGCTTACAATCCCGGTCAGTCATCGGATGGGAGGATCTTCGTCAAAAATTCCTTCTTCAGTTTAGCTCAACTTTGCCAAAAACGAAAGTTTTTGATCTTACAAACTGCAAGTAATGGGAAAATGAAAGAGTCTCTGATTTCATTTCTCGTTGGAAGGGATTAACGTATTCCTTGAGTTTATCACTCCCTTAGGAGGAATTATTGCCAATCTGTGTGGAAAATTTGCGTGACGTATTACGCACACCATTGATCCCTGTGAAATACACAGGAGGGTTTCGAGACCTTACTTAAATCGCTCAACAGATTGAAGATTCCCTTATACAGGCTAAGGTTAAATCTCGTGTAATTCCATCAGCTCCAGGAAGAAGAATGGGTAAAGCAGAAACTGCTACAGTTATGCTTAAACAGGCACCTGTAACTATTTCTACTTCAAAACCTTCATCTTCTCGAAGGGCTCCACCTCCTGAACGCCAACAACAAAGGCTGTTTCATCCAAATTATCAAAAAGATCAACGACGAAAACAATTTGAGGATATGAAGAGTAAAACATACTCCTTCCGAAGTGAGAAAGTTCCTCGTTACTTCATTTCAGCCCTGGAAAATAATTTGGTTCAATTACCAGTGCCGAAGAGGCCAAACAAGGAAGGAGATGAAGACCGTCCCAATTATTGTCCCTTTCATCAAATGTTGGGGCATCCCATCCAGGAGTGTTTTGTCTTTAAAGACCTCCTGCAAAAGATGGTCGACTTGGGACAAGTCAAATTGAAGGGTTCTTCAGCTCATGTAGCGTGTATTACCGCTACAGATCCAGAGGAAGGAGGCGAGTGGCAGGAAGTCAAAAGAAAAACTGCGAAAAAATATGATGATTGGATGGTCAGAAAGACAATCAATCAGACCCATTCCATTTTGCGAACACAATTGAAGAAGCCAATTGTGTCTCCTACAACAGATGCAGTAAAGCCTCCATCAAAAGACAAATCCTCAAAAGGGCAGCTCAATTCAAAGAAGAAAGAGGAATCAGGAGAAGATGAGTATGTATCAAAGCCTAAATTGTCTTTGACTCTGGCAGATTTCATGCCATCTACTTCAAAGCCACGGGCACCGTCCCACCAAACGGCACAGCCTAAACAGGCTAACCAGGCAGAGTCTTTATCAGACGAAGAATTAATCTTTGGTTCTGTTAATATGATTAAATTAACAGATTCATATTCCAGTCTTGATGAACCTGAATTCCCTGTGTCAAATAAGGGAACCCGAGGAAGTTCTAGAGGTTCAGGATATAGAGTAAGACGTGGATCTTTCCGAAGCCACTACTCTAATTCTACCCCTGCTAGCACTGTATATGCAGCAGAAACTCGTGGTAGAGCCCTTCAGCGAGCTCAAAAAGAACAAGAAAGTTCTTCTTCCAATGGCCAACTCAGTTTCGGCACAGTTATTTTGGAAGACCGATTAAAAGTTCCATCTTCTTTATCTCAGCATGTAAATGGATCTAATCAGTCTAATTTTCCAAAACCAAGGATGTTGCCAACTTCAATACAAGATGCATCGGCTTCCAAAGCATCTACTTCCAAGGTACCTGCTAAACCACATATTCCTATTGGGAAACACAGACCTCTAGATCAAAAATATGATATATTGAAACACTTGGCCCAAGTACCAGCCACATTATCAATTTTGGATGCTTTAAATCTGTCAAGAGATCTTCGGGAAGCACTCATCGAAGCTTTGTCAAGTACTCAGGAGTTTGAAGCTGAAATTGATGCAGCTGAAATCTATCACATAGAGAATAATCCTGCGGAATTCCATGCAGTAATATCTTTTACTGATAAAGATGAAGGTGATGTTGTGCATGGGAACATAAAACCTTTGTACTTATCTGGAAAATTCAATGGTATAGATGTTCGAAGAGCTTTCATTGACAATGGTTCAGGAGTCAACCTCATGCCCATTCGCACACTTCGTCGCTTGGCCCTCACAGAATCTGATTTATCTCCTTCTACCATTATGTTGCAAGGATATGATAAAAATGAACAAGAAACACTGGGAGAAGTTACGCTCAGAACTCGGTTAGGAGATCTTGTTTCAAATTCGGATTTCATGATTGTTGATCAAGACTCAGCTTTCAATATCTTGCTTGGAAGACCCTGGCTACATCAGCATGCAGCTATTCCGTCATCATATCATCAATGTCTCAAATACTGTTTCGATGGTCAAGTTGGAACATTGTATGGTGATAAGGCCCCGTTCAAGACATGTGAGTCTCAATACATTGAGGCAGAATTTTATCACATGAAGGGAAGAGAAAAATCTACAATGAAGTAAATTACCAAAGTTAATGCTCCATATGGTTTGGAAAAAATTCCAATAAATCCATTTTCACATGTGAGTACAGATTATGTGTTACCTATCAGTCAAATTGACAAAACAGGCCCAAATCAAAATACTCTTATGGAAAGATCCATAATGTCAATTACGGCAATCGAGCCAAACAACATGGGAGAAATTGGTAACTTACCAAGCAGTGATGAAAGCATAAGTGGTGACGTTTTCATTTCGTCTGCTGAAATCCAACAAGTCTATACTTCGCTAATCAGGCCAGAAGAAGTTATAGCAACACCAGAGGTGAATATTGATGTCGATTCTCAATCCATCATCTCCTCTTTATTTCCCAAAGAAGACCCATTATCATCAATAGGGTCGGAAATGGAAGCTTCTTCTTCAAAATGTGAAAATTTTGACATTTCTTATGATCATGAGAATTTCGTTTTTTTCATCTACTTTGCAAGTAGAAACGGAAGAAATAACACATGATGAAGAGGAAGAGGAAGATCTTAGAGATGCTCCTCCAGCATTTGAAGAGGGTATCTCTACCACTGTGGATGAACTCAGAGAAGTAAATATGGGTATAGAGAAAGATCCACGCCCCACTTTAATTAGTGCGGCCATGACCCTTGAATAACAAGAGATGTATATTTCTTTTCTAAAGAAAAATAAAGATATTTTTGCTTGGAATTATACAGAGATGCCTGGCCATGATCCTTATGTTGCCACCCATCATTTGGGTTTGCCAAAAGAACATCGAGGATTCAAGCAAGCCGCGAGAAGAACACACCCAACCTATACTTCCAAAATCGAGGCTGAAGTGGATAAGATTATCAAAGCTAACTTCGTCAGAGAAGTTCAATATCCCAAGTGGTTGGCTAATATTTTCCCTGTAAAGAAGAAGAACGGACAAATTAGGGTTTGCATTGATTTTAGAGATCTTAATCGGTATTGTCCTAAAGATGATTTCCCAGTTCCGATTACAGAACTCTTAATTGATGCGACGGCTGGCTATGAAGTACTTTCTTTCATGGATGGATATTCTGGATATAATCAGATCCGAATGGCCCCAGAAGATGAGGAATATACAGCCTTCAGAGCTCCTCAAGGTGTGTTTTGTTACCGGGAGATGCCATTTGGTTTAAAGAATGCAGGTGCAACATATCAACACGCCACGCATCGTATCTTCAAACCTTTTCTAGGGAAATTTGTTGAATGATATGTAGATGATTTGGTGGTTAAATCCAAACAACGTTTTGATCACTTGACTGATTTGGAAGTCGTATTCCACAAGCTTCGACAACATAATTTGAAGATGAACCCCTTAAAATGTGCTTTTGGGGTAACCTCAGGAAAATTCCTCGGCTTTGTTGTACGCCATCGTGGTATTGAAGTCGATCCTGAGAAGACAAAATCAATCCTTGGTATGTCACCTCCTCAGAATTTGAAATAATTAAGAGGACTTCAAGGACACTTAGCCTATATTCGCCATTTCATCGCCAATTTGGCAGGCAAAAGTTTACCCTTTACCAAATTATTGAAGAAAGGAGTCACTTACCAGTGGACTGAAGAATGTCAAGAAGCATTTGATGTTCTCAAGAAATACCTCTTGAGTCCACTAGTAATCATGCCACCTGTTGAGGGTAGGCCTCTTATCCTCTATGTGACAGCTTTAGAGCGATCATTGGGTGCCTTTCTCGCTCAAAAGAATGATGCTGGGAATGAAAATAGTCTCTAATATCTTAGTAGAACTATGCTTGAAGCAGAAACCCGGTATTCAAGTATTGAAAAATGCTGCCTAGCATTAATCTTTGCAGTTCAGAAACTGAGACACTACCTGCAACATCACAAGGTCCAATTGGTATCTCGTAATAATCCACTCAAATTCATCCTTAGTCGTCCAATGCTTACAGGACGTCTGGCAAGATGGGAGGTTATTCTACAGCAGTTCGACATTCAGTATGTGTCTCAAAAGGCAATTAAGGGCCATGCTCTGGCTGATTTCCTGGATGAACATCCTTCAGTGGAAGACACGTATTCAGATATAGAACTCCCTGATGAGGAAGTTTTCTCTATTCAAGAGAGTCCTCAAACATGGGAAATGTATTTTGATGGTGCTTCTAGAAGTCCAACAGGGAAGAAAATGGAAAATCCTAAATTCAACAAAGTTGGTTTAGGAATTGTGATCATTTCTCCAAATAAGGCAGTGTTACCTTATTCCTTTTTGTTATGGGAAGGTGGTACCAATAATGAAGCTGAATACCAAGCTCTCATTATAGGCTTGGAGTTAGCGCTTCAAGAACAAGTGAATCACTTAAAGGTGAAAGGTGATTCAAACCTGGTAATCAAACAAGTCAATGGGGATTATGCCATCAGAAAAGAAGAATTAATCCCTTTATATGATTACATCAGAGAGTTAATGTCGGAATTCCCTTCAGAACCGACATTTTCTTATGTCCCAAGATCACAAAATGCTCAAGCTGATGCACTGGTTAATATAGCCACAGCTTTAGCAGATCCAAATCTGGACGAAACAACCATCTGTATTGCCCACCGTCATGCAATTTCACCTTATGTTCAAGTCAGAACAGAGGAAATTAATGAAATTAGTCCCATTCCTGAACTGTATGGTCATACTACAAGATGGATGTCACCTATCAAGGAATACCTTCAAAATGGAACACTTCCACCTTATAGAGCCGAGAAAGAACAAATTCGGCGACGTGTGGTCAATTTTACTCTTTATGATGGTCCAAACCACCTCGAGAAAATTCTCTACAAACGTGGTTTTGATGGAGTTCTCTTCAGATGTATTGATGGTGAAGAGACAATGGCTGTCATAAAAGAAGTGCATGCAGGGGTCTGTGGTGCCCACCAGTCTGGACACAGACTGTCTGATCAAATTCGAAGGCTTGGATACTTCTGGCCTTCAATGATACAAGATTGTGTTAATTTCACAAAGAAGTGTCATTCATGCCAAGTATATGCCAACTTTATTCATCAACCTCCAGAGTTGCTTCATACAGCTAAATACTCATGGCCATTTTCCACATGGGGAATGGATGTGGTGGGACCTTACCCTTCAGCTACGGCCAAGCAGTTTAAGTACATTCTTACTGCTACTGATTTCTTTTCCAAATGGGCAGAGGCAGTACCTCTCAAAGAAGTTAGTTCTAAATGCATTGTTAGCTTCATCAAGTCTAACATCATTACTAGATTTGGTTTCCCTCATACCATATTGACGGACAACGGCACCAACTTCTGTTCTTCTGAGGTAAAGAAATTGTATCAAGAATACAACATTAAGTCCAACCATTCATCTCGATATCATGCAGCGGCTAATGGCCAGATAGAGGCCTTCAACAAGACTCTTTCAAATATACTGCAAAAGATGGTGGATAAAGATAAGAGGTCATGGCCTGATAAACTCTTTCATGCTTTATGGGCTTATCGGACTACCACTCGCAATGCAACGCGGTCTACTCTATATTCATTGGTATATGGAACAGAAGCAGTCTTGCCAATTGAAGTTCAATTTCCCTCACTCAGAATAGCCATTTGTGATCAGTTATCAACAGATGAGCAATCCCAAAAGCGGTTGAATGAATTGGAACAGTTAGATGAGAAAAGATTGTGCACTTTTCACCACTTGGAAATCTATCAGAATCGGATAGCACGAGCTTTTAAAAAAAAAGTTCGTCTTCGTTCATTCATTCAGGGAGAATTGGAATTGGTTCTCAGAGCACCAATGATACCAGGAAAGAAGCCTCCCAAGCTTGAACCAAAATGGGAAGGACCTTATTCAATACATAAGGTCTACTCCAATGGAGCGTATTCTATGATCTCAATGGATGGAGAACACATCACGACTCCAACTAATGCCAGATTTTTGAAGAAGTATTTTGTATAAACACAAAATATTGTTCCCAGATCCAAAACAATCACATTGGTTCATATTATGTCCGAGATGACATTAAAATATATTTTGTCCTGGCAACATGACATTAAACTGTGTGGCACTTTCATCGTCCAGCATGACGTTAAACTGTGTTAGTTCCCTTATCGTTCAACATGACGTTAAACTGTCACATTGGTTACTATTATGTCTGAGATGACATTAAACTATATTTTATACTGGCAACATGACATTAAACTGTGTGGCACTTCCAACGTCTAACATGACGATAAACTGTAAAAAGTCCCCAAAACTGATATCCTCATATTGGTTCAACTTAGTCCTAGCTACATGACTTTAAACTGTACAACACCAGTTCGTCCTTTCTATATGACGTTAAACTATACAACAATGGTCCAGTATGACTTTAAACTGCAACTTCGTCCCACACGACATTAAACTGTGAAAAAGTTCCTTAAACCGTCCAACATGACCTTAAACTGCATCATCCCTAGTCCATGTATATGAACATAAACTATTTTCAAATCCTTTATGTCCAGCAAGACGTTAAAACTGTGACGTCCTAACTACATGACGCTAAACTGTATAAAAGTCCCTCACGTCCGGAAAGACGTTAAACTATATAATCTCAAAAGTCCAGTATGACATTAAACTGCACCATTCACGGTCCATGCATATGACCTTAAAATATTCGCACTTTCGTCCGACATGATGTTAAAATGGTACACTCTTTTTTCCTTACTGCATGACATTAAACTGCACAGTCCCCCTTTCGTCCAATATGACGTTAAACTGTATTGTCCCCATCGTCCTAACTACATGACGCTAAACTGTACAGAAAGTCCTTGATATGTCCTACATGACATAAAACTGTTATTTTATCCCTGCTACATGACACTAAACTGTGCATCACCAATAGTCCTAACTGCAAGACTTTAAACTGCATAGTCCCTTTTTTTTAATGTCCTACATGACATTAAACTGTGCATCGTTAAGGTTGTTATTACCTCTTGTTTCTCACACCGAGTATGACTCACGTGAGCTTAGAGCGAACATCAACCATAACATTCCCTTTGGGCCACTAACCATGTGTAAGTCCCAACATTATTTTTTATTTAGATCATTGTCCACAAGAACAACTTGATCATTAATTCATTCTTTAATTGAACTACATGGACTTTGATCCTCGCCCTCCAGGCTGGGTATGTAGGCAACCTCCCAGGGTTCAAGCCCAAAAACAATCTCTTCACATCGGTTCACCACAACCTCATATGATGTTGATTTGTGAAACCGCCCCTGGAATCAATATCTTTACATTGATTCACTTTCGTCCTTGTTATATGACATTAAACTATACAACACTTTTTTCCGGTACGACAATAAACTACAATATTCTTTGATTTCCTCATTTGAGAAGGAACCATTATTGACATTGATTTTTTTAAAATCATGTTTCATTTTCAAAAGACTACGTGCATACATGGTAATGCCTAAACTTTTTATCTCAGGTTAAACCATCAGTGCACTAAAGTCCCCTTTCACCCTTCACATGTACGAACCAAATTTGTACAAAGGGTAGTTCTAGAACTACGTGGACTTGATTCCCATCCTTATGGGATACGTAGGAACATTCGAGTGTCCCTCGAATCCAGTCCCAAGTCTTTTGGGCCTAACCCAAAATTTCACTTTCAATCCCTTGGCTGAAAAGTCATCATGAAAACACACACTGTGTATTCATTATTATGGTCCGAATTCTATGACCCTAAACTAAGATCACTCATACTTTAGTCCTGCACGACGTTAAACTGCATTTCAAGAACTACGTATGGCTTGATTCTCATTCTTATGAGATACGTAGTGAAGTCCAAGTTTCAATTCAGGACCCAGACACAACATGATTATGGTTTTTCATTGACCTATGTATCTCAATATACATTGGACAATACCCATCTTTATGTGTTATAATCCTAACCTTAAATATTTTCAGATCTTCATAACCCTTTTCATGACTTCTAGTCACAAAAATGTCAAACTTCTAAGAATTCCTTTGCCTGACTATGCAGCACGTGCCCATAGGTGGCCTTGCATAAACAGTCCACATAACAGACTTGTCAGCCAAAAGATGCTATTCATTTGACCATGCAGCCAATGCCCATAGGTGGCCCTGCATATTTCAACCCCCTAACGGGTTTTGTTAAATAATATTAACTTCATTCTTGGGAAGAATGCCTCTTTTGTCCTTATTTGTCTTAAACGACAATATGAAGGGATCCGCAAAAAATAGCCATCCTTAACATATTTGTCCCATATCCTTTTTCATGATCTGAAAGTATTCAAGTCTATGGTTTATTCTTCTTCCCTATGTTTGGGTCAGACCTTCATAGGAGTGATGTTCATCCAGTTCTTCGATATTCTTGTTCGGAAATATCTTCTCCATATTCAAGTACCTCTTTCCATACAACAAACTCTATACTTTAGAAAATTTGAATCTCCATAAACTTTCACTGGCTTTTAGCACTAGGAAAGTAAATTTCTGGGAGTTATTTTGCCTGACTATACAGCACGTGCCCATAGGTGGCCTTGCATAAACAGTCCACATAACAGACTTGTCAGCCGAAAGATACTATTTATTTGACCATGCAGCCAATGCCCATAGGTGGCCCTGCATATTTCAACCCCCTAACGGGTTTTTGTTAAATAATAGTAACTTCATTCTTGGAAACTACTTCTTCTAATGCCTTTTAGATCTTTTTCATATCATTCCTCATATTCAAATATTCTTAAGCCATAGTTTACATATTTTCCCTCATACTTGAGTATGGTAGTATGTTTTTCAGATGAACTTTCAAGGAATTGTGTCAATTCTAAATCCATTTCGGTCAAAGCTATTTCGACCTTAAACATTAGCCCCTTTATGTCCGGCATGCATGACTTTAAACTGCCCACAAAAGACAAAGGAACTCTGAATAAAAGTCAAGTTCCAGCACACTTGCGCGCTTCCTTCTGCGCACTGAAGACTTGAAAACCACCTTTTCTTTTGGATGTCTTGGATTTCCTTAGAGTCAAATCTTCATTTCTCTCCGGATCCAACTCTGAGGGGGGACTTTTGTTGACGCTCCTTTCATCACAGAATCTAAAGATCGGAAAAGGGAATATCTGAGCTCAAAGTGATTTCAACCTTTGAAGAAAACATCAAAAATCGACAAAGGCATGAACACAGGATCAAAAGAAAAAGCACCGCGCAAGTTTTATCACTGTCGCGCAAGTACACTTGCGCGACACCCTTGGTCGCGCAGGTCACCTGCGCGACCTAATTGGTAACCGCCCGGTAACCGCCCGGGGTCTTCTTTTGCCTATAAATAGACCCTGTGGGCCCCCCATTCGAGAGGATCTTTTTCCAGAAACTCGGATTGAAGCTCCTGACGCCCAAGTCTCTTCTCAAAGCTTCCGGAAAACTTCTAAGGTAATTTTTTACCTAGAACGGAAGATCTAAAGAGAAGAAGGAAGGCCTAAGTGTTGAAACTTATCAAACACTTGCGCGCCGACTTATTTCCTTCAATGTAACTTGCGCGTCACTTTTCTGGAAGAACCTCAAGAGGATTCTAAAGTGATTAAAAAGAAGTCGCTCAAGTATTTCAATTCTGATTGAGAATCGCGCAAGTACCCCTCATGTCGCGCAAGTATACTTGCGCGCCACCACAATACTTGCGCGCCTTTCAAGACTTGTGCACCCCTACTTTTTTGGGTGCCCATCTTGCCCATGTCACCCCTCTTAAGCCATCACACCTTTCCTCTTCAAGATTCAGTCTTCAAGACACTCTTCAAAGCCATTTATGGAATGATTTATTGATTTGACTTTATTATCTGAAAGGAATTCTGTGGAATCTCTCTCAAAGTCTAGTGATTTAAATATCCTTATGTCACTAAAATACGGAGAGTTCATTCATTCAACCTCATCCTTTAAGAGGAGAGAATCTTAACCTGGGTCTCCTTTTCAGGAATAATCCCCAGTGATAAAACTTTTAATCTGGACATCCTCCTCAGGAGTAAGCCCCAAATTCTTAATGTTCCCAATCTTGGGCATCCTCCTCAGGAGTAAGCCCCAATCAAGTCCTTTAATCTTGGGCATATTTCTTAAGAATAAGCCCCAACCTCAAATATGGGCATCTTTCTTAAGAATAATCCCAAACCTCAAATATGGGCATCCTCCTCAGGAGTAAGCCCCAAACCTTAATCCCTAACCTGGGTCTCCTTTTCAGGAATAAGACTCAGTCATAATCTTGGGCTTCCTTTTCAGGAATAAGCCCCAAGTCCCCTTAAATTTCTCTTAACCAGTCATAATTTACCTTTGATTTGGGTTTCCTTTTCAGGAGTAAAACCCAATCATAAGTCCCCTCCTAACATGGGCATCCTCCTTAGGAGTAAGCCCCAAGATTAGAGTATTCAAATCTCCATGAAGCACATATAACTTTATGGACCCTGTTCATGGATTTTCTCCCTAAAAGTAGATCCTAAACCTTCATCTATCTGGGCAGTCATCCATACATAAGCCCCAAACAAATTCTTATGATTGCATCTTTCATGGCACAATTGTCTAAATTTTACTAATACCTCTTGTTTCTCACACCGAGCATGACTCACATGAGCTTAGAGTGTAAAAGTAATTATGAAATTCATCTTTGAGCCATCAATCATAAACATCATACTCCATTTCTCGAACTACGTGGGTTCTGATTCCTTTTCCAAAACAAAGGATACGTAGGTAGCCCATTTATGGGTTCGATCCCAACTTTGAAATAATCTCTGTCCTTCTGAATGACGATAAACTTCAAGTGCCCCACTGAGTGGCTTTGAAACCAGCCTGGTCATCATAATGACCAAGAGACTTTTATATAAATGTTTTGAAGGATACCATTGACCAAGAATCTCTAAATAGATGTATATGATTCTCTATTGATGAAGAACCTCGAATACATATAAAAGATTCTCTAAATTTCTTGCATATTTAATCATTGATTGTTAAAACTAAAGGAAAGAACATTTTTTGTAATGTAATAAGGATTCACGAACATAACATAAATCTATAAAGAGAGTCCCGGAGTAGACAATAATTCCCCTCAAAAAGGTGTGATGAGTCCAACCTCCCATCCTCTCGACCAATGCAAATTCCTAAGCCTCGTTAGTCCACAAGCTAATGAGCGCCTGCCTTTGGAAAGTAGGTCCAAACGGATGTGGAATCATTGGATGTTTCCGATTCTACGAACAAACCTGTTAGAAACCGATTGGAACGTTTGAATCTCCCGTCCAGGAGGTCGTCCCCGGATTCCGTGCGAAACACTCACTAATAATTTTCCATGTAACTTTTTTCTGACATGGACCTTCTCATAGGTGTTATTGAATCGATCAAAACATATCATAAATTTTAACATCTATATCAGGCCCCAATAGCTTTATTGAATCGTTTTCTTCCTACGTTATTTGATTTTTTCACATCCTACCATATATGGATACATTAGGATACATTTTAATGCTCAATTGAAAGCTATTATTAAAAGAAAATTACACCAACATACGAATTTTAACCCAACAACATTTGAATTCCTTATAGAAACTTATCAACATGACATATAGAGAATGAAATGTACTCTTAGTCTGAATATATTCCTTAGTGTGATAAGTATTATTGAAATTGAACTTTGAATCAAGATCCTTCTAAAGATATATATTTTTTTTTTGTAATCCTCAAATCATTATCAGATTTGATTGAGAGTGGTAATAATGGAAATCATAAAAAAAATTATTTTTTATCCAGGTATACTAATCAAGAGATAAATATTATCTCATGGAAATAAAATGTTCTAATTTTTTATGGGGGTGGACAATAATCCAAGAAGCATAATGGACTTTGTATTTTTTTGGGTGTTTGGTGATGAAATCCATGGTAATTTTTCCCATTTCCATTCAGATATATGTAATGGTTATAACATCCCCTTAGAATTCTTCCTATTAAACATAACATTATCAGACACAATTCATCAGTATTTATAGTCATTAATATAACAATTCATGTTATCCCAGCTTAAATACTCTTTATCATATAAATATATCTTCATACATAGAGGATGAATAGAAAGTGATGAACTATGTGCCTCATCCAATAGCTTCTTCTTCAAGTATGATATTGGAAAAACACATAAATATTTCCTAAACCATATCCCTCTAGAATGACCTTGGTTGAAATTAGTATCATTCCCAACCTTCTTCTATAATTCAACATCTTCTTTCTACACGTTATTAATCCAATCATGGAAAAAAGGCATGGTATTTCTAACCCATAGCATTAGCCGCATTTTTCTCCTTCCTAGAGAGGAAATAAATGAGAAGTCATAAGCCTAAATCAACTAAAACCAATATATATGGATAATATTCCACTATTTCTATGAAAATTTTATACATTAATATTTTATTATTATTATATATATCTTCTTTATCTAGACATATAATGCATATATATCTTCAATGTAAAAAATAGTACTTCTAATTCCAATTCATGATCCAGGTTAATATTTATCATGATTTTTTAATTCAAGAGGGGTATAATCCATCACCATATATGTATGTATGACAATACATTTATGTACCCTATATTAAGAATCTTTATATATCAAACACATTTATCAAAAACAATATAGTATAATAATATGTTCACTGACTAAACTTCATGATGAGAAAAAATCACTGTGTTTTATCAAATTTAATTCATAAAACTGAAAGATCATAGTGACGAGGGTATCATGTCCATAGGGAAGTCATTGGTGAGTGAAGATAAAAAAATGAATGAATAGATGAAGAAGTTTAAAGATTCCATCACATTTTAGTAAAATTATGATAATAGAAATTGAGAAGAAGAGGAATAGGTATGAAGTACAGTGGGGATTTAAATTTTATATTTAAAATATTCCAAATTATTGACTTTTTAATTTAATAATCCTTTTAAAAAATGAATTCCATATCCTAGTGTAGTATTTTTAATAGTAATTTAATGATTCTATAAATTTTCAATATAAAACTAATCCAATTGAGAATAAAATATAAATACAATTAGTAAATGATCACACAAATATGTGTAGAAAAGTAAGACTCTTCCAATGTATTTTCCCCACATAAAGAGTATTAGGATAAAATAATTGGAATATTCATCAATGAAATATTACATAACGTGATAAACATAATGAAGAAGAAGAGTCTTTGTGTTATTTCTAGCCCCCCACTATATTTTTCATTGTTTGAAACTAATCTAGGTTCTCATGAAAATGATATAATTGATGAATTGATGTATTGGGATGGTATGATCATCATCTTATGGATGGATTCCCATCTCTTATGCACATCTTTTCATATTCAATAAAAAATGTTTCCCATCTGAATTGCACACTCACTGTCATAACTTATAAACAATATTAACTATATTCCATGTGGTATCACATCATTATACATCATAATAACAATATTAATTAAGAATAACCTCCTAATAGATTCCAATCCTCATATTTTATAATTCTACCCCCAGAAGAAATAATACCTCCCCAAACATTCTTCCTTGAAACAATTTCTTGGACACTAGAAAACCTCTATAATAATCCTAAATTCCCACTCTCACTCGAGATAAACATCTTTTATTTCAATATATTATTTGAATAATTTATACTTTTTAGTTTAAATTATCATGTTTTATGCATGTGATTACATAATTTAGGTAACACTAAATATTTATCATCTTGAAGTCTAATTCTAGATCCCCCTTGGTAGGATCTCATTCATGGAACCAACTTAAAAAAATGGGGCACTGTAACCAAGATCATCTTTTCTGGCCTTATAAAACAAAAATTAAGTTTATACAAATACAATATTCACACGCAACACAATAAATTTTAAGAAATGGTATGATATCATCATGGGGTTTTTTTCAATAAAAATTACAAGGGGATATCCAATTAATGGATTCCTCTAAATAAATTGTGCATCACCAGCCATATTCGTTCTTATATTCTTCTTCCCATATTTCCTTCCATGGTATACCTAATTTTCTACCCAACATAGAGATATCTTTAAACCTATGGAAAATATAACATGTAATAATTTTTTTATTTCACTTTAAGTAACAAAGGTGGTAGCTTAATATTCTCAGGTGAGAGGTGGAAAGGGTTATTCCTCCCCTCATTGGTGAGTTATCATATGGGATAATCCTCACACTGGTATTATTCAGTTGTTATATTGAAAAACTGTTCATCTTTGTTAGTGGATGAGCATTGTTTCGGGGTTTTGCTAAGGTTCATTAGAATAGTGTGTCTTTATTTGAGCTTAGTGAGCACCATATAGTTACATAGTTCTTAAATAGATGGAAGGTGTTGGATGTTGATGTCTCATTTCAAAGTATGTTCAAATGGGAGTGAAATTTGACTGGATTTATGGTCATGTGGAGGTAGGATATGTTGATATAAAATCTTACAGTCACTATAGTGACTGTGGATGATAGGTTGATAAACATGATCTGGCTCATTTGATAAACAAGCTGAATATCACTTTACTAATCTTTAAGGAATGCTTTTGGAATCACCACATGTTTAGTAGACAACATCACTATATTTATTATATAAAACAATTAAAAGAAATAAATTAATCTTTTAAAAAATAAATTAAATTAAAAGTGTAAAAATTATTAGCTAGAAATACATATGAATAAGTCATTAATTAAACAAGAAAAATGACAATAATTAATGAAAATGAATATGATAGAATACAATAGAAATAATATTTATAAAAAATCATAAATTATGCAAAAAAATAAATACGAAAGTAAATGAAATTCAATGATTTAATAATTTGACAACAATATATCAACAATAATAAATTAATCAATTAAAAACATTATTTTGACAATCAAAATACCATTAATTAAAAACATATGTGGAAAGTAGATAGAAATTAATGTCCCATAAAATTATAATATACATAATCAATTACCCTCATTGGTAATTATATGAATTATATGTTTTACAAGTAATCTTGATGAGAAATTATTTTCGTGAATGGGTTTAAATTTCACCAAAATCAAACAAAAATAATGAATCATCCCATACTTAAACGATACTTGACCATAATGTTAAATACATTGTCTTCGTCATTTTAATTACTTATTTGAATTTCTGTTCTAGGGGTGACATAGATTTTATAAAAGTGGAATTAAAAATTTGACATGTCACACTTGAAATCATCACTCCTCCATAGGTTCAAAAAATATTGATTTAATTTTTAACACATGGATTAAACTTCACATAGTTGATAAATAAGACAATTTTCTCTTTATACATTTGGGTTCTATATTCCTCTAACAATTATTAATTAATTTCTTATTAGTATGAGCATTATTGTTTTTCTCAATTTTCTAACACATTTTCGGGAAAATCAATTTGTAAAGATTCCTATTATAAGTGAGTGGATGTCTTAAAAATACAATGTACATAATGTCTCGTATATAAAACATAAGAGACCAAATACCCATTTTACACCAATTAACATTTTATTTGGATTCATGAAGTTTTTGTTCAAAAAGGGCTTTTCACCTAGGCTCATGGTCAAATTTTTTTTATTTTCATAATTTATAATAATAATTCCATAAATATTTCAGCCATTACACTCCAGTTTCTATTTCCCATTCTATATTTCCACAAAAATAGTAAGGCACATTCACTCAAAAAATCAATCACTTCAAGAAATTTCAGACTCACTGAAACCACTTAGTTAAGAAATCTATTGAAACTTATGTAGGCGGAAATTATTTTTTATAATCTCATTTTATTTACAAAAAAAGATTGTACTAATATCCTGACATGGTAAAAATTTAAAAAAATAATTTTTAAGTAAAATAAATTGAGTAATAGTTAAAGAATATTTAAAAGACCCCCCTCCCCAATATTAGTATCAAACAATGTCCCCATTGATAAATATAATATTGGGATACATAGTTAATATTTTTGATTCAATCATATTCCTAAATGTGTCATATAATGGATTAATTATTGAGGGGTGATATTAAAGTTCAAAAATAAATTTCCACACAATACAGAAAACATATTATGCATAAAGGATCCAAACAATCCACTACCACACATTCAATTATAGAAGATGAATGTGAAAACATTTCATGTGATATACGAGATAAATAAATATATTCTAATTAATAAAAAATATACCATGTAGTGAAATTATCATTTCACATAAATTCATATCCAAACAAATATAGTGACTTTCAATGAATTTAAAAAATTAATCTTGAAAATAATTTAAAAAAACAACCAACAACTAAAATAAAATAATGGGAATTAATAAAACTGTGATATTGAAATGGTTACTCCCATGAGAATTTGGACGCATTTCCCACTATTTTACAGCATCTGTATCACCCATCAAAGAAATTAAAACAAAACATTGTTTAAAAATATTATGATCATATAAGAAAAACATATCTTAATGACTTTTAAAATTTTATATTAATTGGAGTTTATGTAGATGGAACGTTTTTCTACTTTTCCCCACTAGAAGATCCTTCTGGAATTGAAGTAAAAAATATTCTACTTCTATTAAATTTCTTCACAACCAACTGTTTCCACTTCTCACAGACACATGGAATACCATAGACCATCTTAACCTCATTATTAGTAGAACCAACAACGTATATTAAAAAGAAATAGACAAAATGTGATAGTGTCAATAGGAACCTATTGCAATTTTGGGTTAGTAACTTATTAGGAATTACTACATAGTGAGATGCATTTATATAAAAACCTTAAATAAAATAATGGAATTTTTGGGTTTCATCCTATGTAGTTCTTAGTTTAATGTCCCCAGTAAAACTCAATGATTTCTCAGTTTTAAATGAGATATATGGTATTCATTCCCCATAGATTCTCTACAAATTTATGTTTGTTTTTTTTCCATTCATTAAGAATTACCAACATTAAAATAACTATTTTTAATGAACTAATCATCAAATTATTTTGTACACTCTATTTAAATCTTATAATTACCATTAGAATCTCTCATAATATCATTCTCCTAAGTCAAATCAAGAATCCTTCTTTCAAATTCCATTTTAAAATTAATGTTTTAGGATTTTACACACCCAAAAGAAAAGTGTAAATACACATTATAAAAATGACATGCCTTCCAAAAAATAAGTGTATATGGAGAAATCAATATGGTAGTTTTTAAATAACATATGTATGGTCATATTTCCACATCATGTCTTAATTACATTTCATCCCTATAATATTATATATTTTCACCATTGATTTGTTTTAATTTCTTTTTCTAGATTTATACTTGTCTTCTCAATTGTGGATGGTGAGTATTTATTGTTCATTGGTCACAAAAATAATTCTCCGTCAATTATTTGAATTTCAAAATTTTATAATGTCTTTCATTAGCTGTTATGAATATCATTAGAACATTAAACCGTCAATAGATTTTGTTTTTAATTAATTTAATCACATGTATGTCTTAATGAGTGGAATTTTAACTGGCTCAACCCATTTTGTAACATAGTATATAAGAACTATGATTTACTCATTCTAATGAGAGTACATGAATAGTATCATGAAATTTAATCCCCAAATATCAAAAATACTAACCTTGAAAAATACCAGTATGAGGAAAGTATTACTTAATTCTAACATTTCATATCCTTGGACATCTATCAAATTTAAACAATACACTCCAGAATCCTTATACAATGTAGTCTAATAAAATCCAGCAAGAAGGAATTTTTTATTGTTCTCTAACCTATATAGGGACCTCCCCAATGTGATGAGCAGAAAATCTTTATAATGTGAAACATTTATTCTTACAAAACGCAACATCATAAGATACCATCGAAAAATCCTAAATATCAATGTTTCTTCACAAAAATAGTACTTAAGATTTGATATAAATCTCATCATTTTATTTTATGAAAAAAAATTCTGGATAAAACATTATTCCAATAAATTAACAAGGTATAAATACAATATAAACTATTTGACTAAAAAATCTAGAAAATTATCAGTATGAAATAAATAATTAGTCTCTCTAGGCTCTCTATAGTGAGTACAACATATCCTAGAAGCATGTTCCAAAACAATATAATTCGAACCATATAAAAATCTAATTTCATTGTCAGAAATCCAAAAAAAATGAAAATATTAAACATAGGTTTTTTATATTTTAGAAACATATAGTATTTCAATGTAGTACGGTATGTGTACACTATGACCATATAACCTAGTAAGTACTAGAAAAAAAATTCAAGAGGGAAGAAAATAACCAGCATCTCTTTTTTAGTAGAGGTGATCTTATTTTGAGCATCATTTATTCATCTCATAACACAATACACCATATGAAATTTATATCATTACATTATCCTAAAACCACTCTAACATCCAAATCAGTAGTCACGTTCAGTAATATAAATATATGTTCCCAATCACATGTAGTGGTGATAGGAGATGAACTAAGTTTTCATTTAATATCACTAAAACATTGAAGAGAGATTTCATAAAAAGTCTATATATATGGAAATCAGTGTCAAAATATAATTTTATTTTTTAAAAGTCTGCGATGAACCTCATTTAAAATCCAGTATACCCTAAGAATTCTTATAACAACATTGATATTAATAATAGGTAGGCATTGTATAGGATGTTAGTCTTATCATTTTCAAACTCTAACCCCTCTTAGAAACTTCTTATCCCATCAATATTCATTCTATGACCCTAAAATATAATTTATTTTAGATATAGACTAAGTTACTCTCTTTAATCCTCTACAAAACAATTTCTAGATTATAAAGATAGTACTCAAAAGTTCTTTCCACAATAATAAAATTATCCATAAAAACTCAATGGTTCTCTCAATCATGTCTAAAAGTTTTTCCATTATAGATATCTAAAAATTAGTCAGTGAACCACACAATCTAATAGTCATTCAGTAAAAATTAAATGTCCCATTGGTGAATGTGAATGTGGTTTTTTTCCATGATCATATTGGGATAATAGAATCTTGTGGTAACTAGAAGATCCATCAATATAATAGAAAATTAGTTTCCATTTATCCCCAAAAGAAGTTGATCAAAAAACAAAAAATATAATAATATTTTTTGGTGGATTAATTCAAATTTATATAATATATATATATATAGACTAACAATTTAGTTTCCTTTATAAATTGTATTTATTATTTTTTTTATTGGTTAAAATAGTGAACCCATTTCATTTTGGACAACATGAACATGGATAACCCAAGAATTGATAGAAATGAGGTATATAATTTGGATATCCCATAGAGTTTTTACCTCTTCTCTCAAAACCTCTTTAAATTTTTGGATAAATATAAATTGAAATTTAACTATTGTTTTCTTGTCAGGAACCATAGGAATGTTATTCGTGTAAAATGATTAGCTAATCCATTAGATATCATCCATGAAATGACCCATTACAATTTCTTATTTCATTAAGATAGATATTAATTTTTCCTCTTTACTTTTATTCTATTCATAATAATTTATTACAAAATATTATTAGTTATTAAAATGATTAAATATTTTAGAATTTTATGGTAGTGGATTAAGATTCCAAGTTGGTGACTTCTTACATTGAAGGATACAATTGGTAATGTGGTGTCCATGATCCTAAAGATGTTTCATAAATTGGGTTATAAAAAAGGACATTTTTTTAATTTCATATCCATTTGTCAATTATTATTACTATTTTCCATGGTGGAATGATGACTATTTGGAATTTCTATATCATACTTTTAAAAATTAGTCAAATTAAAACCATCAATTTGTCTTAAAAATCATCCTCAACATTGCATCATTGACCAACTTTTTTATGAAGGGAAATTAGTCTCATGTTATCTGATTAATTTTCTGACCACTAAAATAGAAAATTTCACTTCATGAAGGTTTTATATACATAAAATAGAGGTGTTATCCAGTTCGTTTAAATTATAAATATTTTCATATTTACCACTTATCGATTTTTTGGAATAATTATTTTCAGTATCTATAAGTTTGTCTTCATCTATTTTTTTATAAATTATTCTTGTTATTTTACTTAGTTTTAAATATCTTATTGAGTTTACCTCAACTGAAGTCTATTTCTTAAACTGCATTGAATGATCAAATATATTTCTATCTTCTAAAAACTCCCATATCAAATAGTTTTCACCAAATTAAAGATTATTTCAATTTTAGTTGACGTTGACTTACATGTTTTGTTTTCTAAAATTAAAAATCAATTAAACCTTCAACACATAAATAACATGTAATGACCCAAAATATAATAAATAAAATTATCCATTTTATTTACATAAATTTATCATTATATAATATGGATATAGAAAACAAATCCACTTATATAGTCTTATTTTATCCTATTTTAAAGACAATTATGACTCACTACTACTGATAATATTACTTTTGAACAGTGATGACAATATAATTAAAAATATAGGGTTTAAAAAAATCCAATTGACTCAGATAGAGGTAGTGATGGCCTCAACTTGTATAATAATACCCAATAAAGTCCATTAATAAATTTTTTTTAGAGGGATATAATCATTGGTATTTTTCCTTATACAATACTAATACGAAATCCAAAAACATAATCATGAGGGAAAACATTTACGAGAGAACATCAAGCTCATCATGATCACAACCCAAACAATTTTCGTCAAAAAACCCCATGAATGTCTCACAGTCGCGCACCTTCCCCTTAGGGAATTTGTTATTATACTAAATAGAAATTTATTAAGAACCACAAAATATTAGAATTTAGATTAATATATATTGAATAATGAATATATTTTCATCCTACTAAATTTATATTATAAATGATTTTTATTTTGATACAATAAAACACAAATTGTATTTTTGGGTAATATTCAAGTTTTATTAAGGAATTTATTTTGAAATATTAATGTATTTTTAAAATAAATAATATTAAAAAATTATTATTATTAAATATTTTTTGTTAAATATTAATGATCCTATATCTTTTTTGAAGTCAATGTTAGTTTTTTTAATTGTTCGAAAATAACTATTGTTTGAAACCCCATACTTCACAATAAAATTTGGGTATTATTTTAAAATTAAAAATCTAAATATTTTGATAATTATATGTAAAATTGTAATATTATTATTTTATTCAGAGCATCAAAATTATCCAATGGTGAGCTTTTTATAATTTAATGAGACAATTGAATTTTTGGGTAAAAACTTAATATTATTTATATTTATATAAATGGTGTGTATAAGGACATAAAAATGATGTAATGTATACTATAAATGGCATCAAAGACCAAAATTATTTTTTCATTATAAAATAATGTGATCTTATTTTTATTTCATTTATTTTATAAAGCCATTATGGATCCTCTGAAACCATTAATATATTATAACACTTTAAAATCATTTCTTTAATAGTATGACACAAATCCACATAATCATGGGTATTATATTATTAATTTCGTACCTATGACTTATAAAATAATGATATACACTCCCATTTTGAAGAAACCATGGAAAAAATATGTAAGGGTTTGTTTTCTTGGTTTTTTTATTATATAGTGTCCGAAATATAAATTTGAGAAAAATTAAAGAAATCCACACTCTTTTTGTATATTAACCCACACAAGATCTCATTTATCATCACTAAAATTCCTTAAAAATTTTACTTACGCTTCCCTCTATTCTTTATATTCCACCCATGCCTTTCCAAGATCGCAATAATTCCCTCACAAAATTTTAGAGTCACACACTCAAGTAAGGGATCCTCTCATTATCATCTTTATTAACGTTTCATTATTATATTATGCCTTACATTTCCAATTTATGATGTAGGGATATGTGTTCTAATATACCTATTAATTTAAATTTTATGTTATGAAGATGGGTGACCCATTTTTCTCTCATAAATATATTTTATGATTTTTTTTTGTGATGTAGTTATGCTACCGAAATGTCACCATGAATGTCATGACAAGACAATTATGTAATGTATACGATACCCATTTCATATCAAGTGTTTTCACCTCTATAAAATTATACATATTGATGTTGTAAATAAATTTTATTATTTCATAATAGTTGATCATGGTATAAAATACGATGATGAATAAATCCATGTTGTCTGATATATGATGCACACTTAATCATGAGAATTACATGAAAGTGATGGGTGAGTCCAAACTTATATATCACCCCAATGAATTTTAGATTGACAAGTATCATGAGAATTCATAAGTGGATACGAGGTGAAACTCATTATTTTATGGAAACTATTAAATCATTAGTTTTTGGAAATTATCCTCCAACTATGTTTATGAGGTAGTTTTGTTAGGTGTTTCCACATTTCCAATGTTATCATGCTATATAATGTCTTATTGTTCATATTTTTGATTTTTACCCTAATAATGATATTATTACATTCCTTTAGTCTAATATTTAGTTTCTCTTTATTTTATTCCACATTTATTTTCATTATTCGGATTTATATCTCAACCATTGTTATGTATGTCCCCTGGTTATCCCATGTAGATTTATGTGTGAGAATATTAATGATAGTTTAAATAAAGATGTTGTTTTTTCTATTTTAAATTTTTATGTAAGGTAAAAAAATTCTCAAGAGACGCCATAATATTCTATCATAAAATTTTTATTATGTTTACTTTTATGTAATAAAATATTAATTAATATGTATCAAAGAGTTGGGTTGTTATAGTTGGTATCAGAGCAAAGGTTTAGTTATTTCTGGAATTAGGATTTGAAAACTCTAGACAATGACTTAGGAATGAGACTAATTATAATAAAACATCCCAGTTTTTTATATTCGAGTAAGTGGATCATAAATAAATTATATATATATATATATATTTCTAGATTCTATACGTAGATGCGGCACTGTAACAAAATTACATAGAGGGAAAAACCTGAAAACCACATATTGAACAAGCCTTGATTGGGAACTTGTGCATGAAAATGGCCCTTCGTACACACCTGGTTTGAAAATCCCAGAGGATAAGCTATTTTAAATTCATAACTTTATTTTGAACCATTATTTGGGGAATAAAAAAATTCCTAAAATAATATATGATTGTAAATAGATTATGGATAACATTGATTGAAGCTTATAAATTTATTAAGGTAAGAAATACAATTCATTTATAAGTCATACCTTTAGTTTCATCATATTACCACTTTATTTTAAAATTAATTTTAAAATAATCATCCTTAATTTTTATTTCATGATCAAAAATCCTTTAAAATATGAAGAATCTAAAAAACAACCAATGAAAATGGAAATGTGATGACTGCCAAAAGGAGATACCCATCCTGACGGGAGAATGAATCACAATATTTGTGAGGATAAACTCTCAGCTAACTCAAGATACGAATATAAACCTAGATTAGAAGGCTCATCAAAATCCCCCTAAGTGATAAAAAGTTCTAATTCAGACCCTTATTTGATAAAGGCTTTTGACTATAAATAGATCAAATGATCCCTTAATCACGAACAATGGATCAACTCAATTAATAAGCTCTTCTTCATTATTCAATATACTGAAAAAGAGAAGGTTCAACTGGTGTTTTATCAATTGGAGGGAGGGGAAGACCAGTGGTGGAAATTTATAAAAATACTAATCCTGATGAAATGTTCAATGAAATAGGTTGAAAGGAATTTTGGAATATGTTTTTCAAAAATACTTTCCTCGAACTCTGTGACATAAAGTGGAAATTGATTTACTTTCCCTCAAGAAAAAAATTTATGAATCTTTCTGATGTATTAGGTAAAATTCACAATACATTCAAGATATGCCTCTAGAATTTTTATTACCCACAAATAAATGGTTGACCACTACTTTAGTGGGATAAACACTTATCTACAAACATCCAAATTGATCCATGATTTTGATATCTATGAGGAAATAGTCCAATGTTCCCTAAAAGTCGATATGAATTTCAACGAATATCAAGGGTATCATAGGGATTATAATGGTATGTGAAGTTTAATTGTACTGACTCGATGGAGAAATATAATAATTCAATGAAATTTCAAAATTCTACTTGTAAAAGGTGTAGAAATCAGAAGACCCGAAATTTTGTATGGGGGAAGAGCAAATAATTTAGGTTCATTAAAGAAGGGAACCTAACTAGTGATTTATGAATAAAGAAACCAACTAATTTCGCAAAGGAATGGAATGTTATAGACAACCCTCGGTGCATTTTTCATTACATGAACTACATTGAACCAGAGAACTTTTAAAACCAATTCACTAATCCAAGGGTTTTTGGAGACAACCAACAACCCCTAAGGTAGAAAGAGATATATTATTCCATCACAACCTCTAAGGTGGATCTCAATATTGAATTGGTGATAGGTACGGTAGTTATTCATTCAATAACAGTAAATATAATTTTTTTTATTCAACATCTATGCATTATTTCATATCAAATATGATTAAGAGAACTATCCAAACACCAACATAATGAATGGAAGAAGATCTATCTGTAAAAATAGAAAATGGTGAAATTATTTCATCCTAAGTACGTAACTTATCTACTTTAAAAGTTTTTGATTGAACATCTAAGAAAAAACTGTGAAATTCTTCGTGGTCTAATTTTAAAAAATTCTATGAATAGAATGTATTTTCCAACATAGATCCAACATTAATTTACATGAGAATTAAATTAGTCTCTATATTCTGAATCATTATCTAATTCAGTAAAAGTACAAGTAGGTGGATTAATCTACTTTATAAATAACATCTCAATCATGGATATTATTTAAATACAAGAATTAATATCCAAATCAAATAACTAAGTATATGGAAATAATCATCCTTTAAGACTTTATCAATGTGAGGGAATATGTTGATTTGATTCTCAAGGAATTTTTGGGTCTTCCACCTAGCCAAGATGTTGAATTTTTAAACAATTTTATACCTAGAGAGTTCCCAATATCCATGATTTCGTATACCTTAGATGTCGTGGAGCTCACGGAAATATAGAATGAACTATAACTGAATCTGGATGAAGGGTTCATACTGGAAAATACATCCCAATGGTGTGCACCAGTCCTCTTCCCAAAAATTAAGGATGGTAAATGTTCCTTTTCCTAGAATATTGTAATCTACATAAGATCATTGGAAATAAAAAATATCCTATGATGTAGATTTATGATATTTTTAATATGATATGTGCATCACAATACTTCTACAAGGAGGATCTTTGTTTAGGATACTACCAAGTTAGGGTAAAGAAGGACAATATCACTAAGAAATTGATTTTTACATGGTATGAAAACTATGAGTTCATATGAATTCAATTATAAATCACTAATTCTCTATAAATAATCATTGAATTGATTAATAGAGTCTTTAGAGATTACCTCAAAAATGTTTTGGTAGTCTTTATAGATGATATTATTATATATGCCAAAATCAAGGAGGATTATGAAGAGAATTCGATCATCATGATAAAGACCTTGAAAAATGTGAATCGTCCTACCATGTATAGAAAATATTAATTCGGTTGAAGGAATTATCATTTTTGTGGTAGATCATGACCATTAATGGTTTATCTATGAATCGTTATAATATAAGAGTAATTAAAGGATGGTTGAGGCCAACATATGTTATATATATTAATAGTTTCATTTGATAGTCATGGTATTATCATTATTTTTTGATAAATTTCTCATGAATATCAAATGCTCTAACCTATATAACTCATATGAGAGTGATGTTTTCCTAGAATGATTAATGTGAAGATAGCTTCAAGGAGTTGAAAACAAGGCTTATAACTATTCTTATACTCGTACTACCCCCAAGTTGATCAATTTTCATACTATCCAAAAATGATTTAAATAAGGTCTTAGGATGTGTTTTATTGAAAAAAAATATAAATTCATAGCCAATGCTTCAGGGGAAAAGAGATTTTTTGAATTGAACTGCCTGATACAAGATCGAGGGTTTGTAGTAGTGATCGTTTCATAGAGAATATGGTGGGAATATCTCTTTGGGGAGAAGATTGAAATATATATAAATTATAAAATCCAAAAATATATATTCACACAAAAAGAGCTTAAAATTCACCAATGTGGATGGTCAAATGTGATCAAGGACTTTGAATGCTCAATTAAAATCCATCCTAGGAAATCAAATAAATTGGACAACACTCTAAGTGGAAAGGATCCAAAAACTGTATCATTTATGAGAATTGAGAGGGTTGTTATATTATTAGATTAGGTAAATGATAAATATATGAATTATAAATGAATGAAGATCACCAATCCTTTCAAAAATGATATCCCATTCATCCCTTCTAAAGAGGATATATTAGGTTTAGAAATACGATGTGGGAATTCAAAATACAATTTAAACTATAACAAAATAGAAATACTCATATTTTAATGTTAATAAAGGATATGTAAGATTTGGGTCCTAACTATTTGTACCATTCAATCTTGAAATAAAGAGTGAGATTATGAATGAATCACATAGCTCAAACATCCCTATTCACCCATTGATAACATAGATATATCAAGAACCATAAAAGAATTATTGGTGAAAAAATATGAATAAGGAGATTGATGAATATACATAAAAGTGTATGGTATGTTATTAAGAAAATGATAAAAGGTAATAGTGTAAGGGGATGATGAAACCACTACCTATACCAAAATGTAAATGGGAAAATATCACCATGTACTTTGTCACTGGACATCCAAACACATTCATTTGAAACAATTCAATATGGGTTATTATAGATCTTATTAGAAATATATCTCAATTTATTTCAATTTGAGATGTCATATCACATGATCACCTTCCATGGATATACACAAAATAAGTAGTGAGGATGACTGGAGTTCCACTGGTGATAGTATCTGGTTGAGATCTGACTTTTACCTCTCTATTTTGGAAAAGTATCCAAATTTCTCTAAACATTAAGTTGAACTTCAGTATGGCCTATCATCATCAAACGGATGACCAATCTGAGTCGAAAATTTAGATATGAGAAGACATGTTGAGCGTATGCTCAGTTTAATTAAAAAGAATATGGGACCAACATCTACCTCTAGTTGATTTCTCTTACAATTATTTTTTCCACTCGATCATCCAAATGGATCCATATAAATCCCTTTATCAAAAGAGAAGATGAAAAAAAACATGTAGGGATGCAGTTGTGGAGTGAAATCTAACAGGTCTTGAAATGGTCGATGAAATGTTGGAAATGTTTAAAACCATTTAGCATCACCTCAAGGATGCTCAAAGTCAAAAAATGAGCTATGATGACAATTTTTGACGAGAACTAGAGTTTGATGTCGGAGACATGGTATTCTTCAAAATATATCCATGAATTAAAGTGATGTGGTTTGGGAAGAAGGTAAATCATAGTCTAAGATACATCAGCCCCTTTGAGATTTTTTGATCGTGTTAAAGTGGGGGCCTATCAACAAGAACTCCCACCCAACTTATCTCATGTTCATGATGTATTACATGTATCTCTCTTGATGAAGTACACAGTAAATCCCTCACGTGTACTCAATCAAGATATTGTTTGTTTTTTGACAATGATCATTCCTATGATGATAATATGGTGGACATATTAGATAATAGAGACAATGGTCTACAAAATAAGACAATTCACTTTATCAAAGAGTTCTAGATAAACCAATAGTTTGATGAAGCGACGTGTGTACCAGAGTTACCCTCATCTATTATATTATGAGAAAGGATAATTTCATGGTTGAAAATTATTAAGGGTGGATATTATAACGACCCTAAAAGTTATAAATAAAATTCCACTTTTGATATAATTAAATGAATTATTATATAATATGGTTATAGAAAACACATTCAATTCATTAGACATATTATATCCAATTTTATATACAATTAATCATCGTTATTGTTGATAATATAGTCATTGAATAGTGATTACATTATTATTATAAATATAGGATTTTTACTGATTTAATTGACTCGGAAAATGAATGTTATGGGAACAACTAGTAGGATTATACCCTATGACGTCCATTTATAAAAGAATTCAAGGAAAGTAAAATCACTATAATTTTCCCTCAACCAATCTCAGAATGAGATGCAATTACTTTAGAATAAGATACACAATTAATGGGAAAACATCAATCTCATTGAGATCACAGCTCAATCCATGATTGTTGAACCACCCCATGAAACTCTCACAGTCATGCACATTACCCTTGGGGAAGATTCTAACATATTAATGGGATATATATCAAGATAGTATCAATATGAGTTCGTACAATGTTTTTCATATAATAAAGGATATATTTTCATAATATTGTTTGATACTTTATTAAATATTTTTGTTTTGATATAATCGAACACAAATTCAATTTTTGTGTAATATTAAAATTTAATTGACTAATTTATTTTGATGAAATAATGGATTTTCTATAGAAATAATTTTTAACACAATATTATTTTATTAATATTATATATATATAAATTATTATATTATTTATATTAAGTCAAATGTAATTCTTATAAGGATGTGAAAAATCTAATTATAAAAAACCAGGAATTTCTCAATGAAAGAATATTTTTTATTTTAAAATTAAACATTCACATATTTAGAAAATTATTTAGACAAATTCAATATTATTTTTAAAATTATAACATCAGAATTTTCTAATGCTTCACTGTTTATAATTATTTGATACACTCGAATTTTTAGGAAAATATTTAATACCATATAAATATACATTGTGTATAATGACATCATTATGAACCCAAAGTTATATAATAAATAATAAAATAGAAATAAAACACCAAATATTAGACTTCAATATAATTTTATGTGATTTTATCTTTATTTTATTAATTTTATAAATCCTTTATGAATCCTCCAAAACCGTTAATATATTTAAAAGTTCCAGAATAATTTCTTTAGGAGTATGAATCACCTCCAAACAAGAAAGTGTATTATTTTTTTATGTTCAGTCCATGGACATAAAATATAATGAAAACCACTATCAATTAGGGAAAGCCACGGGAAAACTATTGGATGTTTTTTGGTTTTGGTTATTTTATTAGACAGAGTCAAAAACATATGTTTGAGAAATATTAAATTAATGTCCAAACTTTTCCTATATAAATCCACCCTATAATATAGTTCATATTTACTAAAAAACATTTTATAATAGAGTTACTCTTCCCTCCCCTCCCTAGAGTCCCCTTAAGGAACCCAAAATCTCTCAATATTCCACGATCAATCATTTGGAGTCACACAATATAGTAAGTGATCCTCCCACTCTCCTCTTTATTATTGTCTCTTTATTGTCATATGTTGTCCATTTCCAACACCTAATGTTGGTATTTGTCTCTATATTTTACTATTACTTCCTATTTTATTTCTAACTGATGAAATGTTCATATCTTGATTATCAAATTATTTTAATAATTATTAATTTCGGTTTTAATGCCTCCCAAATTTTACCATGATTATCCATATAAAGATACTTTTTTAGTGAATACTATCCAAATTTCATATCAATGATGTTCAGATTTATTCATTAAAAAATCATTTACTTTAGATATAAATTTATTTCTTATACACTCTTTAATTAGGGAATAAATTATCTGGATGAATCAATCGATGTTTTTTTATCTATGTAGCATAGTTTTGCATGATAATGAAATGAAATTGATGGGTGCACTCAGAATTATATTGCACTCCAACGAATTTGGTAATGATTAATCACATGAGTCATCATGTTGTAATAAAGAGTGTTCCTTTTTCCGGAATGGTAATCCTTCAATCAAAATTTCTTGGCAGTTATCCTTGACCTATTTTTATGATTCATGTCTTCAAGATGTTTCCATACTACCCATGGTATCATGTTATATCATGTCTTATTGTTCATTTTACTGATCCTAGCCCCTTTATGATCAACCAAAATTATTATTCTCTAAAATTTATATTTATCTTCATGTTATTATAGGTTTATTTCACATGCATGGATTTACATATCACCAATTTCTTATTCATATCCCCAGATTATCCAATTCCTTTTAAAGTGCGGCCAGGTTAAGGATGTTTTCAATAAAGCTGTCATTTTTCTTGTTTTAAATTGTTATTTAATGTACCGAATTCCCAAATACACTAGAATTATTAATTTTTAAAATTTTATTATTTGTAACATTATTTAATAAATAAATAATCGATTTTTAATAAAGAGTATGGTTGTTATATAAAATCTACCCCTATATCTATGAAACCCATTGCCAGTTTGATATCCCTTTCATTGTCAAATTTTGTTCGTAAGATGAGAAAATTATTAGGTAAAAAACACTCTAAATACAATTAACTGGCCTTTAACTCTTCATGTGAAATGTGTAAATGATTGATCGTCCAATAATTAGAACATAGTGGTGGGTTTTATTATCTTAATCCAAACTATTAGAATATTGTTAAAGGGAGTAGGATAATGATTTCCCTAAATCAGCAAGACTAATAAATTTATACCATTTACATAAGGTTAAGTGTATAAAAATACTCCATTGATCTCTAATTATTGATAAAATATTCTTTTTAAGGATATAACTACACTATTATGTGATATTGTGAGTCACATTATCCTCTAAAAATTCGTTATTTGAAACAATTTTATTCCTGGATTTAATATATGAGCAATCTGAATTAAATATTTGATAAAATGAATTTTTTTCTGGACCTTTATTAATATTTCATTGAATAAAATAAATTGACGTTTTTTATTTTTGGGTATAACTCTATCTCGGAAAGGAACTAATGGGGAAAAATAACTATGAATATAAGGTGTTTCCCAAGATTCCTTAACAATATTTTGACTCCCTTTATTATTTTTCTATATTAGAGTATTTTTCATCATTATTTAGAGGTGGAGCATGTTGATTCTCTTATGTTATATATATTTTTTCCATGATTCTAGATTGATTGTTCTTGAGATTTTCATGTCTAGATCATTTCATATTTTAAATGTTAACATTCCTTGATTCAACTCTAACATAATCTTGGGTTATTTATCCCCAACATGTAACCATATTCATAGAACTACCCTTAGGATTACTCTCAGGGGTACTAGGCATATTACCTTTTTCTCATAAATAAAGTCTCTATAAAATTAAAGAGTATGTAAACCTAAATTACGTATTATTACATTATTAATGGCCTTATTATAGTCATGTTGGTCTTTTTTATTCATGTTTCCCCCATCTACTATTGAAAAATCCATTTACCATCATATCGAGAATGTAAAGTCATTTCCATAGCTTGATTCTAGAACTGTTTTCTATGGATATTTTGAATTTTAGGGGTTGGATATTGATGTCTAATAATTATTTGTTTTCTCTACATAATATGGGGCTGTTTCGTATTAGTAGAGCTATAATTCATAGAAAATGTTTCATCTCTAACTAGTTTTCTTTGACCATAATCAAAAAATGAAATCTTATTGATTTTGGTTAGGATTTTTAAAATTTTGACAATATAATATTGTGTGTCTAAACCTTCTGAACTATTGACATTGTTCTTGAATAAATTATTCCCACTTGTGAAAGCTAACATTATTTGAATATTTATTGAAATTTTGATAAATTATAGACCAGTGATGGTATTCTGTTAAAAAGTATTTGAATTTTTTTTCATCTATGAAACAGTGTAATTTTATCAACTATCAACTCTTTTTCTATTCGAATATTTCTGTTTTTCATTATAATCCATCATATTGAAAATGTTCTTATTTTTTCACATAAATTATTTTATAATTTCATCTATTAGATTTTTCAACAATGTTAAGACCAGCATGTGGAAATCCATCGTTGAAGGAATCTATGAGTAGTTTGGAAAGAATTATGTGACTATCAAACTACCTCACCAGTTATGTTTTTCTAAATCATGATTAATAATATTACTAACCATCTGTTTGATGAAATTTAGTGGTTTTTTCATAGTTCACTCTAATGTATTTTGAGATAAAATTTCATTATGAAAGAGTAGTTAATTTTTTCTAGAGATTCAAATATATTGTTATCAAGGTACAAAAACCAATACCTTTTGTTTCCCATTAATATGAAAATAAATATCTCATTTTAGCTCATTTTGATATTAACCTAGAAGTTAAATTTTCTAAAATCTATTGTAGAAGTCTGTAGTGAAGGATAATTAGTCCAGGTTTATAATGAAATTGAATATATAAATAACTAAAAGTATTGACTATTTTAGTTTTTAATTATTTTTCTTTATCTCTATGTCTGATTGGGGAATGACTGTATGATAACAAATTACACTGATACTCCATCGTCATAAGTTGTTCATAATTTTATTATACTTTTTTAGTAGGTTATATCCAGTACCTCTTTCACAAAAAAATTTCAATTTTTTATTTTCATTTTCTCTAATCTCATAAATATTATTAATTTTATCAATTTAGGGTACCTGGATTGTAAGACATAAATATTGTACACATGCATTTAATAAATTTTCAATAAGAAACATTAAATTCATATTTTTAATTACATTCACATGTTTTAATATATATTTGTTTCATTTTACTTTTTTTAATTTTTTAAACATGTGATGTCTTCCTATGATGTGGCTCTAAATTCTGATGCACTGTCACCATTGATTTTGTTAAAATTAATTTTTGAAAAACTACTATATTTAAATGAGTAGGGTATTATATCCAAAAAGAAGTAATTCTATGTTTCATATCCAAAAAATGAATAAATAATAATAATAACAATAATACATGAATTAAATATTATGATGAATAGAAGACTGAGTTTAAATATTATTTAATAGATGAAAAAAACATTTAAGCAAAAATGGATAAGAGGTTAAATAAGTATGAATCTAGAGGAAAATTTTGATTGTCTGGGTAAACTATTCATCAGTTGTGAAGCTTCTATTGAATAATTATTCTAAAAAATATGTCAAGATCTTAATCAAGAATATTGACCAATAATTAAATATTTGATCAATTCTTTACTACAAAACTCATTGAATTTCAATAAAGAATATATTAATTACAATTATGAAATGATCACACATAAAATGTCAAAAAAATTAAATTTCATGATTCTGGTATTGATATAAGAAAATTTTGATCTCAAAATAATTTTGGGATTCATCAATGGAAATAATTGAAAATGAGATAAATAATTAAGAAGAAGACATATCTACCTTTGAATTATAGCTCCTCTCCCTGATCCTCATTATATTCCTCTACTCTTCATTCTCCCTTGAATGATGGAATTATATGATCAGTGGATTGGGATCGTATTATCATAATTTTATGGATAAAACCACTTCTCAGGTGTATGTTTTATAATTTTCATTAGATTATTAATTTTCCATATGAATTGTGCACTCACTATCACATCATGGAAACATCATTCACTCAATTCCATGTTTCATAAATTAACTATACATATTCATCCTATTGTGAATGTGGAATCACCGCCTAACATATTCCACTCTTCAAAGGTGGGATTTCTAGGCCCACAAGAAACAATACCTCATCAAATGTCCTTCCAAAATTCTCTTGAACTCTAGAAACCTCTAGAATATTATAGAATTTCAACTTGTTATTCATATTGAATTTCATTTTTTCAAAATAAACATTAATTAATTTATCTTTATTGTAATTTAATGAAATAATTGATCATGTAATCTTTCAAGAACTATATTTTTTCTCAACTTGAACTCAAATTACTAGCCCCCTTTGTGAGATCGAATTCATTGAAGCGTCTCAATCAAATGGGGCTTTTTGAAAATAGTTAGACCTTCCACCACCATATTTAGAAAATATCGTAATAAACATAAACTATCATGACAGTCACTAAATTAAACATTAATAATATGTATGATTACTAATTGGGGTTTTGACCGAGAGAGGTGACTCATTTTCCATAGTGGAAAGGGGATCTCCAATCGGTTGGCTCAGCTCAGTCCGACATTAAACACAAACAATATTCATCCGTATATTTGGCTTCCTATATTTGTATCCTAAGTATCACATATTTTCAACCGTACTTGAAGGGAACATCATACCTCGGGCTTTGGTTTCTAGTTGTATTTGGGTCTTCTCGCACCGGCTCGTAGAGGTGGTGTCCGGTCAATATCAAGTTATCAGCATCAAGGGTTCTTCCTCCACATATCAGTGAGTGATATTTGGTGAGAATCCTTGTGGTAGTATTCTTAAGTAGGTCAATAAAAATATCTTACATGCATGGAATAATTTTATCATTTTCCATGGGGTGTGCAAATAGTTTGTGGTAGCATGAGTCTTTAATATAGCTCAGCGAGGGCTAAACACGCTTCGTAACACAAATCGGTTTCATTGGAAACTGATATCATCATTAAGGTTAAATTCATATTCAATATTCCAACTACAAATCTATCATCTCAAATATAGGGTACACATTTCCTTTTAAAATTCACTTCATCCATATGAGATGTTGGGTTTTCGTCTTCTTCAATGCTTTGAAGATCATTAATAATCATTATCCTTATCTCCGGTTCTCTGTTATGTTGATCAAAACGTAGTTTTGTTATTCCTAGTACATATTTGATAACTTCAATGAATTTTGGGGTTCTAAAATGGAGGTAAGAATGGTAATTTGATTTACAAGCTCCCAGTAAGATCAAATTGTAGTCATTGTCTGGTGGAGGCATGGTTTGGTGGATGCATAGTATGTTGAAAATTTGGGTCATGGTAACATTAGTGACCCTTAATGGAAGGTTGATAAAAGGTATCACGATCAGTTGATAAATTGGATCTGGGCCACTATAGTGATTGAGCACTACAGGGTGGGGGAATTAACTAAAACTCATTTAGCATTACCACTATAGTGATTGTGACACGTCTTTTCCTAAAAAAATAGATAATAAATTAAATTATATTTATAAAATAAAAATAAAGAATTAAATAAAGATACACTATTTTAACTATTTAAATAAAAAAGATGAAGAAATATTATACTAATAAATTATGTATAGAAATTTAATAATAATAATTAAAACAATTGTATGTTAATTAATTACACAAAACAATTAAAATACTAGAAAGATACTGTTCATCAAATTCTATTAAATAAAATACTAGAAATTATTAGTTTTAAATATAAGAGAATAAATAATTAATAAAATAAATGAATAAAAATAAATAATATTAAAAATGAATATGATGTAATTCAATGAAAATATATATTATCAAAATTATTTTAATATTCAACAAAATAAATACATTAATTAATGAAAATCGATGTTTTAATTAATTAATAACAAATTAAAAATATGATTAAATTAGATAATTAAAAACATTATTTTTAAATTAAAATTCATTTACATTAAAAATTGATTTCAACAAAAGATTTAAATTAAATTTTCATCAGTTCCCTTCATTTCAATCAAATTATTCTCACATTCATCTTCCCATAAGAACCTATCCCCCTTCGAGGTTTACTTGATGATGGATTAGATAGTCATTATAAATAATCTATAATGAATTGAGAGTATCTGTCTATCCTAAGAAAACAATAGATATCAATTCTAATTTACTCTATTATACATTACTCAACAATTTCTGTCTTTTAAGGCTCTACGTATATACACCCATTTTAAATTTTATATCCTAAGAGGGGGAATTTGTTTAACAATAATTAAAAAATATGAAAATTTACTTATAAATTATCCTTATTCCGGGTCATTAGAACAATACAATGATGTTTTTCATGCACTTAAATTCTTATCAAATATAAAACAATATCATCAATAAATACCACCAAAAACCAATCTCGATAATCTATAAGGACACTATTAATTAACTTCATAAATATAATAAGAGAATTGGTAAGTACACATGGAATTATTATAAATTCATAATTAACAAACATCATAAAAAATGAATTCTTGGGTTTATCCACATTATTTTCCCATAGATGATCGTATCTAGGTCTAATATTAATCAATGAAAAATATTGGAACTCTTATATTTTGTCAAACATATCATTAATATGAGGTATATAAAAGACCCTAATATTTTAAAACATGAACATCAAATTCAATATAGTTTATTAAATGAAAAAAGAGAGAAAAAATATAAATATAATATCTTAAACTTTATTATAATTTTTTTAAAAAATAAACATTATTTATGGATTATAAGGTACACAACACCGGGGTTGAATGAATCATAACACTCTAATTAAATATTATTATTTAAACATTACAATTATAAAATAGTCATTAAATTGGTTAGTATAAAGAGAAAAACAAATTTATTAAAATTATATGGGCTAAACATGTATAAAAAATTAAATGTATATATATTTATTATAGATCTTATTAGAACTATTTTTAATAAAATAGGAATAGTTTTTGAAGAAAATTATTTTTCTAGAAGGTAAAATAGTCGTGCAATGTGAATGTATATAAAAATTTATTTTTTAACATTATAAGATTTATCTGTTAAAATAAAATAAGTTTTTGAAATTATCATATAATAATTATCTTATAGTTATTTTTTTGTATTTTTCAGAAAATTTAAATGTTTTCATTAGTAGTCCAAAATAAGGAATTTAAATTGAAAATTTAATTTTCTCTTTAAATTAATTTTAATGATAAATTTTACTTTTAATCAGTAATAATGTATAATTAGTTAAGTTAAATATCCATTAATCCAATTTTTTTATGTTTAATCTTTTTCATATTTAATTTTAATATAAAAATTGTATAAACATTGGATCATTTCTCTTTGAAAATTCAACTTTTTGTCACACTTACATGATTAATATTTAATTATATTTTTTCAATATATGAATTTAATTTATTAAAATGGAACCCATATTTGTAATATTTGTAATTTATGTTTTATAATAATTTAAACATAATTTTTTACCTTAATGAATGGTAAAAATAGTAAAAATTAATTACCATAGTTAAGGTAAAAATAGTTTTACCAAGGGTTAAGGTAGAATATAATCGTTAAAATGGCTCTAAAACATGTATAAGTTCAATTATATGGAGATATTTACACACCATAATGTATAATTCTCTAAAATTAACCATTTTGGACCAATTTTGCATCTGAAAGGTGTGGTTAAACATATTTTATTACAAATTTTACAAGTGTTCCACTCTCCACACCTATAAAAGGCAACCCCATATCTTATATTAATCAAACCTTAAAACAATATTGGTTCATCCAATACCTATAAAATTAAATTACAAAATAAAATCCAATAATTATATATACTTCAGTTATTTACATAAATAAAACCTTGGAAATATTTTAATGCAAATATAAAGAGGATTCCCGATGATGTTTTCATATTCATCAATAAGGATTTCTATTTTATTTATTCTTCAACCACCTTAAAGTATAACTAAAAAGTGATTTTATATTAACCTCGTTATCATAAATGAAATTATATGTTTTTAGGTTAGGTTTATTACCAAATATCATCCTCAATTTAATCTTGTCACGACCCCCTCCCACCAAAGATGCCCTTCTTAAGCTGGCGATGGTGAAAGGGAGATAATGACCCTTGAGTCCCGCCTCCCATAGGCCCCGGGGTGGCGACTAGAACCAAGGGTATGAGTTTTCACAAATATGGGAGGCATTACCCTTTTTATTATTTAAGATCGGGAAATAGGACAAGTCAACCACCAAAAAGGAAAAGACCAAGTGTATAGAAATAAACCCAAACCAATCCCACATGCATGTTTAAATAGTTCTGAAACAAGGTAAAAGTAAAAGGAAGCTCAAAAGTACAATACCAAAAGAAACAAGTGTACAGAAACTGCAACAACTCCAAATGTACTGACAAGTAGGGTCCCACAAGGCCCTGGTTGTACTCCTAGAAACCCGAATGTAAACTTAGGGTGAGCATACAAGTATACTTAGTAGTGAAACCTAAAGCTCTCATGCACAGATGGGGAGACATCCTAATGTCCCGTGAGAACAACAGAAGAAACCTAGCAGGGAAGTCTATCCACCCAACCTCACCAGCCACACTCACCAAAAACACAATCACAAAAGGTAGTAACAGTATATAAGAACAAGAGTATTGGGTATACTACACCATTTCCCATTAGATAGCTACTCTCCCTAATGACGAACGTCCTAACGCTGCCACACTCTCCCCGCCCGCACACACCTGGGCCTCACAACCATGTATACCGCCCGCACACACCTGGGCGTCACAACCACGTATCCCGCCGCCACACACCTCGGCCTCACAACCATGTATCCTACCCGCACACACATGGGCCTCACAACCACGTATACCCCCCCGCACACACCTGGGCCTCACTACCACGTATCTCGACCGCACACACCTGGGCCTCATATCGAAGATTCATGGGAAATAGTAAAACCAGCCTAAAGAGTCTTGGCTAAAGCCACCCCAATCTAAACCTACCTGAAGGGTCTTTGGTGTAAAGTCACCTTAAGATATCATAGCCAAGGGAAGAAGGATAAGTATGGAGCTAGTAACTAAGGGTAAAACACCCTCTCAAATGAAATGGGAGTGTTCGGCACTAAGTGCTCAACATGGGTGGTTGCGATAAAACACAAAAGATACAAATACATATATGTATACCAAACACACAGCCCAACCTATGGATTCTAAATAGAGAAACTGAGCATGTGCCTCGGCACTTCCACTACGAAGAAAGCATACAACAAACAACCCCAACCCCATTAATGTTTTAATGCTTCAACAGAATTAGTTTATTAGTTCCTTAACTACTGGGAAACTATTCACAATCAACCACATCGATCGTTCGTAAAACATATCCCGGCCATCCAAAAATCAAGTTATGAAAACCCAAGAAAACACAACCAAGTCCCTTATTATTAACCAACCAACCCATTGATTATTAATCATGTTCCATTACCATGACCCACTATTCATTAACTCTTCAACTTTCATTTATTATTCACAACCCATAGTTCGTTCACATTCAAACCCAACCCTGCAGCGCCGCTGCCAACCACCGCAACCACAAACACACCGAAACCCGTACATCATTATCCCATTAATACCATTTATCGCAGCCCTACTTCCCATCACCAACCTAGTATTCACACCAACCCAAAACCAAGCCAACTGTTGCCTCGCTGCTCACCTGATCCACAACAACCTATAAAACACCCCCATCAAATGCTACGTATCCAAGCCAAAACCCACATGTTCATTATTCCATTTTGTTCAACCGGGGAGATCACACAAGGGTTGCATATTTTAAATCAGCCAACTTTACGTGATTAACCAAATTCCACTTTCCACAAAGTTCAATTCACAAAAATTGTCTAGAAAGATAGGGAAACATTTAATTGCACAAGTAAAGGCCCCCAACGACCGTGATTTCCAATAGGCATAAGACTATTCAATTCAAAACATAACATCATTGGATATAAATAAAGTAACTGCATTCCCAAACTTCACATCCCTGTTATATAAGCCATTTATTATCTTTATTAAACTGGTTCAAATGTGTTTCACGTTAAAAAGAGGACACCCACCCTGCATGATTCACAATTTATAGAGACGAAGGTAAGATCCCTACCTTAACAGGTTCTGATCACAACGTTCCCCTAGATCAACTTTAGAAGATGTCCGTCGGCATCTGTCACTTCTGTCGAGTCCTGGAAAAACCTCCTTGGGTGGAAGTTAGAAAGTAAAGGCCGAAGGAAAGACAACGGATCCAAGCTCAGAAGATCCTCCTCGTCCTTTCGATCTCATGTCCGCTGACGGATCGTAAATCAGAGCTCGAACGAAAAAGTTATGGAAGAAATGAATCCTTCGAGTCTCATGGGAGATCTCTGCTCAGAGGAATGGGGAGGAGAGGGGTGAGTTGAAAAGGTGGAGGGGACCGCTCCTTTTATAGGTGAGAAAAAAAAAGTACACGGCGTGTACTTTATGGTACACGGAGTGTACTCGGCCATTTCACACGGTCACCACGCAGCTTCCAACATGACCTTCAACGTGGTACACAGCCATCACATGGTTTGAGGGTAACACATACGCGAGGAGGGACTACTCGGCATGTTGTATTGGCTACACAGCATGTACACATTTTTCCCCACGGTAAGGACATGACTCCAACATGGCATATCGAAGATGACTGGTCAACACAGGGTTTGTGGTTAACGCTTACGCGGGGAGGGACTACATGGCGTGTAGTTTTGGGTACACGGCGTGTACCCATTTTTTTCACATGGCAAGGACATGGCCTTGAACATGGGGTATACCCAGCAAGGGGGTACACGGCGTGTACTCACACTACACAGAGTGTACTTACAAAATTCTTGAAAGTGTGGGAAAAGTCCATTTTACCCTCCAGACCACTTTGTGACCTTCTTTTTGACAAAGGAATTGGCCGAAGAGGTCCGGGCCATTACATCAGATACATCTTAAAACATTCCCGTCCCCATGAATTCAAAAACCAACCCAGAGGAACCCAAAAAAGATACCAATTAGGGTTCTCATTATAATTGGAACCCAACCAAGAACCCTAATCATAGGTGTTAGGAATTCCCTCTCCTATGTCAAGATATTATCCGCTTTAGGCGGCACTGACTCTCCTGCACAGGTTTAATCGCATCCTTGTTAATGTGTCTCGATTAAGTATTGGTCCTTCCCACTTCCATATATTAGGATTTTTCCAACTTACACTGCCCCCAAAACTGTACAACCCACACATTTACCGAACACGTGGTTTGGTGAAAACATCCTTCTCTTATGTCGAGATATTATCTGCTTTAGGCGGCACTGACCCACCTGCAAGGGTTCAATCGAATTCGTATTAGTGCGTCTCGATGAAGGATCAGGTTTTTAAATTTCCCCACACATCCGGACATGCTACACACTTCCAGAGAACAAGGAAACAAAAGGTCTTATAACCGACAAGCCAAGCATTCCAAATATCAAAGGTACAGAGTATAAAATCAAAATAGATCTCAGAAGAACAAGGGAAAACACAATTCAAAACAACTCCAGGTACTGAGCGTGTATCTGGGCCTCCCACTCCCAAGTGCTCTCCTCGAGGCCGCCATGTCTCCACAACACACTATCCAAGGGAATGGTTTGTCCACGGAGAAACTTCTATTTACGATCCTCGATTCTGACTGGTCACTCATCAAAGGTATCTTCATCTCCCATATCTAACTCTCCCCAGTTGATAACATGAGATTCGTCGTGTAAGTACCGATGAAGCTGGGAGACATGGAATAGGTCATGAACCTTCTCCAACTGAGGTGGCAGAGCTAGCGGATATGCCACCTCACCGACTCGCCTCAGCACCTCAAAAGGTCCGATGAACCTAGGTGAGAGCATGCTCCCATTCCCAAACCTCCTTTTCCCCCGTCGAGGGGAAACCTTCAAGAACACATGATCTCCCACCTCGAACTCCAAGGGCTGCCTTCGACGATCGGCATAAGACTTCTGTTGGTCCTGATCTGCTTTCATCCTCTCACACACAAGCTGAACATTCTCTGTGGTGCTCTGCACTACCTTTGGCCCAAGATCACATGTCTCACCAACATCTTCCCAACAAATGGGTGAAAAACATGGTATTCCATACAAAGCCTCAAATTGTACCATGCTAATAGTAGAGTGGAAGATGTTGTTGTAGGAAAACTCTACTAAAGGCAACTGTCATTCCAATGATCCTCTGAAATCCAGAACACATGCTCGCAGCATGTCCTCCAACCTCTAGATAGTCCGCTCTGTCTTCCCATCTATCTAGGGGTGGAAAGCAGTGCTAAGGCGTAGCTGGGTGCCAAAAGCATGTTGTAACCCTCTCTAGACTCATGAGGTAAACCGAGTATCCCGATCTGAGATGATATTCTTTGGAACTTCATGAAACCGCACAACCTCGTCTATGTACCTCTGTGCTAAGGTACTCACTAGGCCTGACTCCTTAATTGTTAAGAAGTGAGCTAATTTCGTCAGTCGATCGACCACTACCCAGATAGCATCATAACCACCCTACATTCTGGGTAGTCCTGTGATGAATTCCATTGATATGTCATCCCACTTTCACTCAGGGATGTCTAGAGGATGCAAAAACCCACTGGGATCATGGTGTTCAGCCTTCACTTGCTGACACACTAGGCATTTAGCCACAAACTCCGCCACTGCCCATTTCACCTCGGGCCACCAAAACTGTTCCCTTAGGCCTTGGTACATTTTTGAAACTCCTGGATGTACCACCAAAGATGAGCAATGGAACTCATGGAGAACTCCCTCATGCATCGTCTCTAGGACCAAAAACCATCCCTGAAAAAGCATCTTATGTCGGCTGTCCTCTGACCATCCTTCTGGATCATTCCCCTAATCGATACGATCCCGCATCACTTCTTCTTCAAAGTACCCCCACTGAGACTCGTCCACTTGCTGCAACAAGGAGGACTACACCATCATCTGAAACAAACAGCCTCTAACACCTTCTACCCTGGCATCCAAGTGTAAGGCAGCCAACTCTCCCATTGATTTCCAAGAATCAGTGGATTCCCGAACCACTTCCTTATGTGACTTCCTTCTTAGGGAATCAGCCACAACGTTGCCCTTACCTTTAGTGTAAGAGATCTCAAAGTCATTGTTTTGGAGGAACATGACCCATCCCTACTTCCGTAAGTTCAGGTCATGCTGAGAGAAGATATAACGTATGCTCTTGTGATCTAAGAAGACCACAAAGCGCTCCCCAAAGAGGGAATATGGCCACAACTTCAGTGCGAACACTACTTCTACAAGCTCTATGTCATGGGTGGAATAGTTACGCTCGTGAGGGAGCAATGACCTAGACCCATAATAGATCACTCCCTTATTCTACATCAGCACACACCATAGACCAAGGCCAGAAGCATCACAAAACACCTCATACAACAACCCTTCCTATGGAAACCTAAGTACTGGATCACTAACTGACTTCTCCTTCAAGTAGTCAAAAGATTTCTGGCACTGCTCGCTCCATATGAAGACCTGGTTCTTCCTAGTCAAAGCTATCACTGGATCAGAAACTTGAGAGAAGTCTGAAACGAACCTCCGATTGTAACCTGCTAACCCTAGTAAACTATGAACTTCTACCATTCTCTTGGGTGCTTCCCAAGAAAAAACTGCCTCCACCATCGACGGGTCCACTGATACTCCATGCTGAGACACCACGTACCCAAGGAAGTGTACTACTTGCATCAATAACTTACACTTTGACAATTTCCCATAAAGCTGGTGGTGTTGAAGGAATTCCAAGACTGCCCTGAGATACTCAACGAGCTCCTCCTCTGATCTTGAGTAGATCGGGATGTCATCGATAAACACAACGACGAACCTGTCCAAAAACTCTCAGAATACAAAGTTCAAAAGTCCCATGAACACAGCCGGTGCATTTGTAACACTAAACAACATCACTACAAACTCGATGTGCCCATACCTACACCTGAAAGCCGTCTTCGAGATGTCATTTTCCTTTACACTCAACTGATGATATCCAGATCATAGATCAATATTAGAAATCCAACATGCTCTCATCAGTTTGTTGAAGAGATCATCTATCCTTGGAAGGGGGTAACGGTTCTTTATCGTTACATGGTTCAACCTTCGGTAGTCTATGCATATCCTGAGACCACCAGCTGCCTTCTCCTAGAACAAAACTAGATAACCCCATGGCGATACGTTGGGTCGAACAAAACCCTTCTCCATCAGATCGTCAATTTGAATCCGCAACTCCCGCAACTCCAAAGGTTCCATTTGATAAGGGGCCATCAAAATCGGACGGGAACCAGGCTGTAAGTCTATCCCGAACTCAATGTCACATCAGGGGGGTAGAGTCACAACCTCCTTGGTAAAAACATCATGGAACACCCCAACAACCTATGGGACATCCATCATCTCTATATCATCTGGAACCACTGATAACCTGCATAACAAGGAAATGAGAGGCTCCACAAGCTGACTTCCCACTTGACAGCTCCTCTCACCAACAAAAGCTACACGCTGCCCATCCACATCGTAGAACTCGACCCTTTTTGGAAGCAATCGATAAAAACACTAATGGAAAACAACCAATAGATTTCTAGGATGACATCGTAAGGTTGCATCTGTAATAGAAGAAGGTCCCCACTAGATTGATGTGGTCCCAATGTCAGCCCACATCCCCGGAAACACACAAGATAAGCTGGTCTGGCCTCCAACTGGTGTACTCAGAACCAGTGGTACAGAAAGTCTCTTTATGTCTAGTCCTAAAGAATGGGCTAGACCAGGTGCAATAAAAGAGTGTGAAGCTCCCGAATCGAACAAAGCAGAAATGAGAGTGTTGAACAAACAAATCGTACCTCGCACCACCTCTGGTCCTACCGGAGTTGCCAACTCTACTGCATGCAACTGTCCACGCCCAGCTCCTCTGCCACTCTGATGTTGACTAGGTTCCATAGCGGTACTATAATCAATGAACGCCTAATCCCAAGTAGTAAGGAAATTTCTCAAGGTTTTATTTTATCATTTTATATCAATTTCTTTCCCAGAACACCCAAATCAATAAAATCACAATCATGATGATGAATGTACCTTCCCTAGGGTCTCTACCGTGCAATCAATGTAGTCTCACTTGGTGGTTCGGTAGGCTCAGAGTCCTTACATCGGATCACAGGGGGCCCTAAAATCTCGTGTCTTAGCCAGTCTTCCCTGGCCTTTGTCATGCATCAAGATTAACAAACATTGTTTGTCTACCATCCCATGCAATCATCACTGTTCCTAACTCTAAACTCCATCCTATCTCTCAACCATCACCTCTGATACCATTCTTTCATGACCACCTCCCAAAAAAGATGCCCCTCCTGAGCTGGAGATGGTTAAAGGGAGACAATGACCCCTGAGTCCCGCCTCCAGTAGGCCCCGGGGTGGAAACTAGCACCAAGGGTATGAGTTTTCACAAATATGGGAGGTATTACCCTTTTATTATTTACGATCGGGAAATAGGACAAGTCAACCATCGAAAAGTAAAAGAAAAAGTGCATAGAAATAAACCCAAACCAATTTCACATGCATGTTTAAATAGTATTGAAATAAGGTACAAGTAGAAGAAAGCTCAAAAGCACAATACCAAATGAAAAAAGTGTACAAAAACTGCAACAACTCCAACTGTCCCGACTAGTAGGGTCCCACACGGCCCTAGTAGTCCTCCTGGAAACCTGAATGCAAACGTAGGGTGACCATACATATATATTTAGTAGGGAAAACTAAATATCTCATGCACAGGTGGGGAGACCTCCTAATGTCCTGTGAGAACAAAAAAAGAAACCTAACAGGGAAATCTATCCACCCAACCCCACTAGCCACACTCACCAAAAACAAAATCTCAACAGGTAGTATTAGAATATAAGAACCAGAGTATTGGGTGCCCCGCACCATTTCCCTATTAGTTAGCTGCTCTTCCTAACGGAGAACGTCCTGACGATGCCACAATCTCCCTACCCGCACACACATGGGCCTCACAACCATGTATCCCTCCTGCACACACCTGGGACTCACAACCATGTATCCGGCCCTAACACACTCGGGCCTCACAACCACGTATCCCGCCCGCACACACCTGGGCCTCACAACCATGTATCCCGCACCCACACACCTGGGCCTCGTCCTGAAGATTCATGGGAAATAGTAAAACCTTCCTGAAGAGTCTTAGGCTAAAGACACCCCAATCGAAACCTACCTAAAGGGTCTTAGGATTAAGGTCGCCTCAAGCCATCACAGCCAAGGGAAGAAGGAGAAGGAAGGAGCTAGTAACTAAAGGGAAAACACCCTCTCCCATGAAATGGGAGTGCTTGGAACTATGTGATCAACTTGGGTGGGTTGCGATAAAACACAAAAGATACAAATATATATATGTATACCAAACACACACCCCAACCTATGGCTTCTAAACAGAGAAATTGAGCACCTGCTTCAGCACTGCCACTACGAAGCATGCATAAAAAAAACAACCCCAACCCCATTTAGGTTTTCATGTTACAACAAAATTAGTTTATTAGTTTCTCAACTACTAGGAAACTATTCACAACCAACCACATCGATCGTTTGTAAAACATATCCCAGCCATCCATAAATCTAGTTAAGAAAAAACAAGCAACATAACCAAGTACCTTCTTATTATCCAACCAACCCATTGATTATTAATCTTGTTCCATTACCATGACCCACCATTCATTAACCCTTCCACTTTCATTTATTATTCACAACCCATAGTTTGTTCTCATTCATACCCAACCCTGTAGCCCCACTGCCAACCACTACAACCACAAACACACCGAAACCCATACATCATTATCCCTTTAATACCATATGTCGCAGCCCTGCTGCCCATCACCAACATAGTATTCACACAAACCCACAACCAAGCCAACCGCATCCCCTCTGCTCACCTGATCCACAACAACCCATAAAACACCCCCATCACATGCCACATATCATGTCCAACACCCACATGTTCATTATTACATTTTTTCAACCGAGGGGATCACACAAGGGTTCCAGATTTTAAATCATCCAACTTTACGTGATTAACCAAATTCCACTTTCCACAAAGTTAAATTCATGAAAACGGTCTAGAAAGATAGGGAAACATTTAATTTCACAAGAAAATGCCCCCAACGACCATGATTTTTAGTAGGTATAAGCCTATTCAATTCACAACATAATTTCACAGGATATAAATAAAGTAACCGCATTCACAAACTTCCCATCCCTGTTATATAAGCCATTTATTATCTTTATTAAACCGGTTCAAATGTGTTTCACGTAAACAAGAGGACACCCACCCCGCATGATGCACAATTGAGAGAGAAGAAGGTAAGATCCCTTTCCCAACAGGTTCTGATCACAACGTTCCCCCGGATCAACTTTTGAAGGCGTCCGTCACTTCTGTCGAGTCCCATAAAAACCTCCTCAGGTGGAAGTTGGAAAGGAAAGGTTAAATTAAAGACAACAGATCCAAGCTCAGAAGTTTCTCCTTGTCGTTACGATACGATGGCCGCTAACGGATCGTAAATCGGAGCTCGGATGAAAAAGTTATGGAATAAAAGGTGCCTTCAAGTCTCTTGGGAGAGCTCTACTCAGAGGAATTGGGAGGAGAGGGGTGAGTTGAAAAGGAGGAGGGGACCGCTCCTTTTATAGGTGAGAAAAAAAGGTACACGCTGTGTACTTAATTGTATACAACGTGTAATCGGCCATTTCACACAGTAACCACGCGGCTTCCAACATGGCCTTCAACGCGACATGCGGCCGTCACACGGTTTGAGCGTAACGCATACGCGGGGAGGGACTACACGAATTGTAGTATTGGATACATGGCGTGTACGCATTTATTTCACATGGTGAGGACACGGCTCCAACACGGCACATGACTATTGACTGGTCAACACATGGTTTGAGGTTAACGCTTACGCAAGGAGGGACTACACGGCTGTAGTTTGGGGTACACGGGATGTACCCATTTATTTCACATGGTAAGGACACGGCCTTGAACACGGGGTATACCCAGCAAGGGGGTACACGGCGTGTACTCACACAACACGACGTGTACTTACAAAATTTTGGAAAGTGTGGGAAAAGTCCATTTTACCCTCCATCACACTTCGTGACCTTCTTTTTGACAAAGGAATGGGTAGGAGAGGTCCGGGCCATGGAAAATCAAATGGGTTACGAAATAATCATTTCTATGTATGCCAAACTACCACCTCACGAACAGATGTCAATAATTTTTTCATTACCACCTAACATGATTGTTTTTGATGACATATAAAAATTATATATATCATATTTATAACATATTTATTCATATTGAATAATTATATTATATATCTATTTTTAATTACCTTTCCATAGTGAATATGATAATGTCTCTCATGTTTACGGTGGACTACCACATTGCGAACTGATGTGATTCTTCTTTCACTAACACATTACATCAAAGGTAATAAGTATAATTTCAATGAATATATGTTATATAAATGACACAATTCTGATAATAATAACATCTATTTCATTACTAATTTATGATATATCAATTTCTTTGTTATTATTAATAATGTTAATGTTATTCCAATGTGTGTAGAATACTACCATAATATCACAATATGAATCTTTTTTAGAACCACAACACATTGATACAGTAAATATATTTGTATTTTTAAAGAAATAATATTTTATATATAATATAATGATAATTATAGGAAGGTAAAATATTACTCAACATATTTCCATAAAAAATTTTGTAAAATTGAAATGTTATTCATTGGTATGTACGGCCTACCGTCTCTATAAGTATAACATACTTGTTCTTTAATAACCATTTTTTTATTTTTTATTTTTTTATAAAAATAATATTATAATTTTATTATTATTATTCAATATATGTTTAAATAATGACCACTTTGACAATATTCAAACTACTTTTTTCATTTTTTACTCATAATCCAAATATCATCGAAATATATGATGTAAACTTAATTAAATAAGTAAAAATATATAACATTTTAAAAAGTGAATTAAAGGTAATAGAAATATTTTAAAAGTTTATTAATAAGTAATTTAATTTAAGTAAGATAATTATTCGTGATGATAAAATGTTTACATGATGAGTCAGAGTCAAGTTAAGTGTTTCTCATCTCACTTTTACTTCTGTGAGACATACACATCATTTCCAAGTTATTTCATTTTTGTGTTGTATCTACATCCCTTTTTTATTTAATATCCTTATTTAAATATTAATCATACAAATTAATGTTTCATTTAAAATGATTTCTTTATTGGGGCATATGATTCAATAGTTAAAAAAGTTTTTAGGATTCATTTCACAATCACATCATTATTCAGGATTATTTTTGTGTACGTCTCCCTTGGGGTAATTATTTGACAGTAGTATCCTGAAATAAATAAATTTTATTATAATATAGTTATTCATGAATAGTTGATGAAATATTGTAATTTACTCACTCTTTGGTACTTAAAAGTATTTATAAAACGTTTTTAATAAAATATGACATTATTTATCTTTTCGGTCAGAAATACTTTTTCATCAAAACAAGGGTTTTCAGAAATATAATCTTAAAATTGATTTTAATATTTTTAAAATTATTTATTAAATACATTTTTATGAAATTTAAATTATTAATTTTTTAAATGGAATCATACTGGTTTTTTTAAATAATTCTTGTTTTCATTTTACTAAAAATGTAAAAATAATTTTAATTTAGCGTTAATGGCATGAACAATATTTTCTAATGTTATCACAAATTAATATCTAAAATAAGATTTCACTAATTTCAAGAAATATTAAAAAAAATGTTTTAAAAAAATTAGTGAACTTTTAGTTTTAAATATAATTTCAAAGTGGAAAGGTTATGTTACTCAAAAAAAATTAAATACCTCTTTATGGTATTTATACTCATCAAAAATGTTAACCCATTATTTGAATTATATTCCATTGGGGATATGTTGTATTGATATCATACTTCTTGTTTAATTGGATTGTTTATGACTAGATTCATTGAGGAAGTATAATTTTATTATTATTCAACATATTAATTTGGATGCTTTATGATTTTGTTTATTTATTAGAGAGAGTATTAACATTTTATATGATTGTTTCTCTATAAAAATGTTTATTTTTATTTTTTTCAAATCCTTTCATATGAGGAAATAATTGGACATTTTAAGGGATGGAAAGGTCCCACTATATCCCATTGTTTATTTGGTAGGTGTCATGAGACAAAGAGGAAGGGTTATGGGAAAGGCCATACCCATTATAAAGATGTCTTCACACAAGTTTGGCAAGGTATTGGATGTCTTGGCCGAAGTCCTTGATAGTTTCTTTCAGCTGTCTAGAAATATGAATTCCATCATTATGAATTTAGTTGTTTATATTCCATGTGATTACTTAGTTAGAATATCCTTATTTAATTTTCCAATATCATGTGATTATTTATATTTAATTGTTTGATTATCATTTATTCCCTCCATATTATTTTCAAATTATTGATTAAATAGTATGTGTTCCATTTATTTACTGTTATATAGCGATTATTAATTATTAATTCATAACATATTCTATACTCGTTCCCACACAGAGCTTCTAATCTCCCCCAATTATTATGTTTTATTTTCCTTTGAATGTGAGGATGTTTTTTGTGATTAATGTACAATAATACACAAAGGGGAATAATTGAATTCATAAATAAAATTAATTGTGTATTTTCTGATTACCATAATAATAATAATTTCAATTTTGTTTTTAGTTTTTTAAGACTACTATACTATCTCTTCCATTGATATATGATTCTTTATATATTATGTTAATAAAACAATGTAGAATCTGGCTATAGGATATTGGGGTCGGGGTTTGGATTGTGATAGTAGAGGATACTTTTTCTTAATCATGATATTTTTAAGTTCCCCATAAAATATAAAAATATGAATTTACCCATATTTCTTCTCTGAAAATACAAGAGGTTCACCCCTGGAGAACCCCTAGACTTAATGAATCCCCAATTCAGATTCTCAAATACTGGCTTCTTCAATTCATACAACTAAATTGGGGCCCATTTATATAGATTTTTACAAATATATGTTACACTGGTAATGAGTTATATTAAAAACATAAAATTTTTATTAAATATATGACTAAGTGACTCTTCTAGAAATAATTCAAAAACTCCAACAGAAAAGTAATATGATAAATGTTGAGTGTCTTTCAAAAAAACTAACATAAAAATCTAACAAGAAAACGTAGTAAAACCCCGGTGATGAAAGTAATTTTCATTGAATATTATATAGGATCCCAAAATAACTGGAGAATGGATGGGTGAATCAGGATGTCAACATTTTGTTTTAAAGTGACATATCATATTCCCTTATTGTTATGAACCTATAAAAACTATTAGATATAATCAAATTGTAATTACACATTTACATACCAAGAGACAACATTGTAGTTTTACATGGTTCACCACTGAGGCATAAACCAATGATAATATTCCGATTGTTTGTTAGCAATACCTAAATATACTAATCATAACTTGTTATTGTGGAATACAAAAGATCATACACAGTAAATCTATTTTAAGAAAACTAATTATATAATAATTTAAGGAAAATATACTACCTCTATCTGAACCCTTATTTTTAAATCTCCTGTGATCACTAAATTTAGTAAATTTTTAATCAGTTTAATGACTTGAAGGTAGTGTCCAAAAATTGAAATTTCTTTCTTCTTCCGTGAATAACATGAAGATCTGCTTTCAATTTCCACCTTAACTAATGTAATTGAATGCACTATACACTTAAAATAGATATTCAACAATGTTTCATGTGAAGCTTCTATCCATCATGAAACCCCCTTTATGTTTCAAATAAATTTCATCATTTATAAACACACACACTTTTATAAAGCTCCTTCACAGATTTTCCAATCTTCATGAAGAATAATCCCATAGTAGAACAATATGTCATCAAGGAATACCCAATCATTAGGAATCACGTTTTTTAAATATATCTAAAATTCATAAAGACTAAAAAAGTATTTTCATAATTCTCAAGCTAACATTTAATTCATGATTCATGGATTTCTATGGATTTTAAAATTTTGAATGATTCTTCCTCTTTGTTAATTATTGTTTTCATCTCTAAATTAGTTGGGGTATCCTCTTATTTATTAGACCAACCATTCCTGAAAATCCCATGCCACCAGTTGCACTTTCCCCAACATCCAAAAACATTTTCTTGAAGATCCTTTATTCATGAAGTACTATATAAATTTAACCCATTCACGGTGCTTGGTGTAGTCGTATAGAATCCCTATCATGAAATTGTGAATTCATGGATATTTTCGTAGTCATGTAGAATCTTCGTCACTCCATCTAGAATTTGTGAATTTTTTTTGTGATGCTCTGAAACTTAATAACGCTCTACCATTATGAAAACCCATTTTTTATGAATTCATTAATTAACCATAATTGAGATTAGACAATCTTAGAAAATAACCATTCCTAAAACATTCTCCTTCCACCTAATTTTGATATCTAAATTTTAGTAAACACTTCAAAATTATGATACCTTAAACAACATAGACGTCTTGTTCTCTATGATCAGGATCCCATATAACTACATCATCATCCCAGTGTTGATTAAAAAAATTCCATCTAGACTATATTTACATCTATATGTTGTGGTAGGAATTGGTTCCAATATTTTCAGGTTCATCCTCGCACAGATATACTATTGTTGGATTATTCATAATATCGAATGTGACTTCTCTTCTCAATAAATTTTACGGACTCCATACTAAGAGAACCAATCCATACCCAAAATAATATCATATTTAACTATAGAAATAATTACAATTTTTGAATAATGAATATTTCTTCAAACGTCTATTAAAGAGTATTTATAAGAATTATATATGAACAACTTAACATTTGTAGTTTTCATTGAAAACTAAATATCTAATAATTTAGGTGGTGATGAAATACACTTATAAAATTATTTAGAAATAAAATAGAGGGTAGAATAGGAATCAAATATAACAGTTTCACTTTCATAGTGGATAATAATTATACCATTCACCATATTGTTAGTATGTTCCACTTCATTTGTAGTAATTTAACAATATATTCCTTCCCCACTTTAATTATATTATCGTAAGTTCCCTTGATTCTGGGGAAGTGTTTGGGAATAGTACCCCATTTATTTATAGATAAATAAAAAATAGTAATATTTTTATTATGTAGTGTTAATTTAAGAGCCTTATAAACCCTTTCAGTGAACAAAAAATGAAACCATATTCTCAATAGAAAATTACACATGTGTTTCCTTATAATGTTATCACATGCTAGAAATACAACTATCCCTTCATTCTCTTTTATCACAATTCTCCTTTTCTATGGTTCTTAAAAAACCATATCGTTTATTGAATTCCTATGAAGATATAAAATATTGAAATTTTTTCTCTATCTTGATGGAACATATATCAATAAATTCATATGATTAAACTATTTGAGAAGTTTCTTCCATTTAAAAAATCTTTTCCAAATCATTAATGAAATGATTAATCGTTATTTTTATATTCCATATGTTATTTAGAAAATCCATGATAATCATGTAATGCTATCCATATACTATTCCACACATTCATTGTTATTTTTATTTAATGAGAGAAACTTCCTCCCCATTTTAGTTCATTCTTCTTTTTAGAAGTATTTCATGAATAAAATAAAATTAAATTATCTAAATTTTTTGATTTTTATTTCTTCAATGGCTGCATCATTCTATATCAATTACAACTATTGACCAGTATCCCATTTAAAAAAATTAACTTCAAGAATAACATTTTCACTTTAATTACATCATAAATACAAGAATATATTTTTGACCGACATAATCCAATGATTACCTATAAATGGATTAATTTTAAATTAAAATATATTTTATTATATTACATGATTTTAACATAAAAATGAGAATAATGTTGTGTAATAATAGGTTGATCTATATGGTCAAGGTTACTCATCATAACCCAAGTTAGATATATTTATGTGGAAATTATGTCCTAAATTCCAACACCATCAAACATTTATAGCCAAAAATTTCATACCCAAACCAAGTTATAAAAATTAAACTTTTTCCTCCCACCAAATAGCTAAATATTTTTGATTAATCTCATCTACCAAGAATGAGCTCTTTAAAAAATGGAAAAAAATAATTTATGCTCAATGAAAATGCACTTTCCATTATACATTAGAACATTGTTTTAACACAATAATATGAAATATTTTATATGTTTTAACATCATATTTTTTATTCAATATGAATAAATATACCTTCTTTATTTTTTCACTATTTTTGATTTTATATTCAATTAACAAAATGCATTTTACATCGTAACTGTCTCATTTTGGGAGATATTTACAAAAAAATAATTCTATTTACTATTTGAATTTAGTTTTTTGAAAAAATTTAAACAACACTATTAATATAAATAAAAATAACAGAGGCCTTAGGTTGATATAAATTCTTAACATATCATTACAATATAATCATTTTTCATTGAAAACGATACACCCAACATAGATATACAGATCATCGAAGCTATATTTTCCACACCAAATACACCATTAAATTAATTATTATATATAAAATATGGAGGAAAATATATTTCATGTTGATATAGTCTATAAATTGTATTATTCATATTAAATTTCAATGAATTCAGATCAATCAATTTTTAAAAATTATAATTCAAAATATAAAACACCTTAATGATAGTCATTTTGACATGGATGGGAAATATTTCACGCATTGAAACCAGTGGTACTTGTTTTATCTTGATGTGACATTAATGAGACATCATGATTTACCACCTCAAATATATTAGTGACACAAAAACTTTTACATTTGAATATAACCTTGAAGAATACTGATATAATGGATATACTATTATTAACCAATTGTCTCCCATTTAGATAATGATTAAAAAACTACAGGTAGGTATGTTCATATAATTTTATTGAGTTTATGAACAAATATCACATTCAACCAGTTTTTATAATTTAATTTAATATATAACAATGATAAAATGAATATGTCACATATATTCTTCTCCAAGTGAATAAAATCTATGTTATGTATGCTATCGTGGTATCTCTAATATGGGATCCCAATAATATATTGATTATTAAATCAAAATAATTCAATAATTAATAGGTTTTTAGGTCCTCCCAAAAAGCACAATAATGTCTTTCACTCCCTCAAAATGCTAATCGATATAAAATGTTTTTGATAAATATAAAATTGCTTTTACTCGTTGAAATCATTTTTTAATATTAACTAAGTGTGACCCATAGTCAAAAACCATTGATGAACCTTATATATTTAATTATCCCATTTTTTATTTGATAAAAAAATTTATTCTTTATAAATAAGAAAAGACTTATTCCCTTTAACAAAATATAATGATAAATTTCCCTATGATAGGAATTCATTTGTTGTGAAAAAAATCTATTCATGTATTCGAAAGGGCTCCATTTTATAGGAATTAATATCACTAATACCACTCAATAATTAAATTTTAAAATCATCAATTAATGGTGTTAATATCATTTCCAAGATGTTTTGGTCAGGAAATCCTGACACAAAACTTAATATATTTCTCATTTATAGAAAATCTATGAGATAAGATGTAAATTACCAATAAAATTGACCATTAAAAAATTTTCAACTAAGGATTTGATATAGATTCCTTAAATCTATGTAATGTACAATATGTATATTTAGGACATAATTTTTTAATTTATAAAAACATTGAAGAATTTTCATTCACTGTTTCCAATCTACTAGAAGATGTAATTTTACAACAAACAAAATATCCTCAGCGTGATATCATTATCTATTTTCATATTTTAAATTTCAAAAATAAATTTCCAATTAAGGAATATTATGAAGTAACAAATTTCATTAACATGGTTCTTATAGCTATAAAATAAGACCATGATTTTATGTTCATCTTATACCATGATTTCTCATATTTAGGACACCTTTACAGAATTTCTCATTCCTTCCAATATAGAACAAAATCATTCAAAAAGGAAATTATGTTCTTATAACTCAAATCCATATGGTGTAATACCTAATTTTATATATAATGTGAATCTAGAATACTTTTTTCATAAGAAATTATGTATTTCAATAGATGTAGTAACTCTAAAAAACTCTTTTCACTTCATCCATTTTTAACCATTAAGTTAATAAATCTAAAAAACATTGATAAAACCGGGAATTTTGAACAACCTAGTTATAATGGTTTTTTAAAATCACCGTATTGATTCTCAATAATTAATTATTTCAAAATTTATTCTACTTAAATACCATGAATCATTTCATTAACTTTTTCAGAATTATCATCTTTGAAATCATCATTGTTAATAGATCTTAAATTCATCACAGTTTAACCATAAAAAATCCAAATACTATAACACAAATTAATGACATGACAAATGGAATGATCTATTATTTCTTGACAATTATATATTTTCATATTTGATCCTTTAAATCAGGGATAAAAATAAATTTCATTGTTTATAAAAATTCAGTTTTAAAAATATAAAAAAGAATCAACCCATTCCTTATATTAATCACTTGTATATAATTTAGTCATTCATCATTGTCTAACTACTAGTTATATAAATATCAATAATTAGAAATAATTTATTATATTTTGAAATTTATTAAAGAATATAATTTTATAAATAACAGTAAAAAACAAAAAAAAATTATTTTAAAATTAAAATAAATACAAAATATTTTTAAATCAACCGTATAATTTTAATTATATTTATTTATGATATATTAAAAAAATCACGAAAATAATTATATAAAAACAAAAAAATAGATTTTATTAGGTTGACAAAAAATAAAACACTATTAGTCCAAAGTTTTATTATTTTATTACATAATAAAATATTAATATTTTACAATGAAATGAAATAAAAATAAAAATATAATTGGAAAAATATAATATAGTGATAAAAATGATTACAAACAAATTATAAAGAAAGTAAATATAAGCCTAAAATTATACCAAAATTGACATGGAAGTGTGGCTAACAAAACATACTCATTAGGATCACCAAAAATAAATTCAAAAAAATAAAATTTAAAAGGAAATTTTATATCTTTATTATGATGAATTCCACATGATCATGTAAATATATATTATTAATACTCACTACTAAAACAACACAATACAATATGACTTTGAAAAAAAATTTCAAAAAAAATTCCTTATTCTCCCAATAATTTAAAAATTAAAATTATTTATAACCCAAATTAATAAAAAAATATTAAATCATACATAATCTCAAAAAATTTGATTCACTAATTAAAAATTCCAAAAATGTATGAAAAAACATAACAACAAATAAAAATCATGAGGATATATAAAATTAAAGATGAATGAGAGGTCATTATATGAAATAATACCAAAATAAAATTCTTATCATTATGATACCGTAGATTCCGAAAAAATAATAATAATAAATATAAAGAAATAGATAATGGAAGGGAAATTAATGATAATGAAATGGTGGAAACAATGGTAGACATATTTGTTTTTAAATGTTTCACATTCAGGAATATATTGATATACCTAAAAAATGGGTATAATTCATCATTCAATTGATAATAAAGTAATATATAATAGAAATTCATAAAAATTCTAAATTTCTAAATGAAGATACCTCAAATGGTAGAGGATGATGAAAATAAAAAATTAAAGATGATTATTGGAGACAAAAGGTTTTACATAATGATGGATGAGGGTGGATAATGAACATTAAGGATATATATAAGATATTTATGGCCAGAAGATTGAAGAATGAAGGGTTATGGGTCACAGCATTAGAAACAACTCATATGCTTTTATGAGAGGAGTGAACCTAAAATTCCTTTCCCAAATATTTCATTTAAATATTAATTGTTTTTCATATATTATATTTAATAACTGAAATTTAAAACTAGTAGTCAACATCATTTATTTCATTACTGTTGTGATACCACATCTTTCAATATTTAATATGAAGTTAATAATTCCAAAAAAGACACATCATATATTTTTTAAATTAAGTTATTTTATCAATGACTTCAAAAATTATTTATAATGTACGTTATAAATAACTATTGAGAAAAAATAATTGTTTTAAATTTATTTTAATTTATTTAATTAACTCTTATCTTAATTTTTTTTTTTTAATTTTTTATACTAACTATAGGGATGGATAAAATAAAAAAATGATACTATTTTTTTGGAGGGAGGGTATGGTGATGGGGCTCTTATGGTAAGAGATAAAACAAAATGGTTTTTTTATTTTTAAATAATTATATTTATACTTATTTATAAAATTATTTCAAAACATATTGATTTTATACCTCAATTTTATTTTATTTATAATTTTTTTCTCATTATGAATCAATTATAATATACACCACCAGACCAAATGAGGTCTATATTGAAGAATAAATTTATTAAGGTAAACAAATGCATTAAGTAATAGTATAGGTGAACTTGAAGTGGAATTAATGAATTGTGTGATATACACATCTCTAGGGTCTCTTGCCTTTTATAAGTCAATGAATTTATATTTTTCATCAAGGAAAATCAGTTCATCAGTAAGGGGATTAAATAATATTATAGAAGAGTATTAAAAGTGGAGTGGGAAAATAATTAATTTATAGAATATCCATGTTTTCTTTTATCCTAGATTCTCGATCAAGATAAGGCATGCCATTGATTCAACCTTGAGAAACTGAGGTAAGATATTTCCCATAGATTACATAGGATCTCCAATTTATCCTGGAAGAATCTAGGTCTGGAGCTTTCATGAAATAGTCCTAAAAATTTTAAACCACATCACATATTGGAAGTGTCAATTTCTCTCATTTTAGGGTAGAATCACACTGGTTAACAATGTGTTATATTCAATCCCTATATGTATTCTATTAGTGCTCAATGTAACCAATTAAAACCTCAAATAAATTGATAACATCTCAAACTACATCATATGTGATGCAATAGAGAGGGTAGATTTCAGTGGACCACCGTGTCCAGACATTCCATGGTTGTGGAACAAGGGGAATTAGTGCATAGAATGTGAGGGTAGTTATATACTCTCTTGAGGGGAAGACGACATAATAATTCATTGAGGTAAGGACCCTTGGGAGTAGTTTTTTAGAGGAAAGTATCTCTAATGTTTTAGGTAGAAAAGGGGGATGGAGTCACACCTATATATTTCCATGAGGTATCGCATACCCAGTCTACAACACAAATCTCTTTGGATATTGGAAATTGAGATGCGATCTTCTGGGACTGTAACAGGGTGGGAAATATTTTGGGTTACCCTGGGTGTCTCAAACCTAATATGTCATTCAAGAAGGTTAATAATCATCCTAAATTCATTTATATGATCCTTGATACCACTGAAAAAACTATATTTGATAATATAATTATATAGGAAAATCCTTAATAGTTCATCTTTAAGGACACCTCATCAGTCCCTTTATTGGTTATGGCATATTGTATGATGGTGTTTGCAGTGTCATTAAGTGATCCTTATGGGAAAAAATTTTGTGTAAGTACTACCCTCTAATTCATAACCTCTTAGTCTAGCATATTTTTAATTTTCCAATTCATACAGACAAAGTGGTGAATGGAAATGGAGTCCATCTTGCTTCAAAGTACTTGTGTTTTTTGAATCCCAAAGAGGAATCATTTCTTCATCTTTTCATTCAAGGTAAATAGGTGTCCATGTTGTGGGTGGAGATTTGTGGATTCACAGCTCCTTGTATTGAGGCATAGTCTATGGGGGGGGGGTTCCTTCATGGCATGTTTCAAAAATTTGTAAACAACATTCTGGAGGAGAGGTCACGGGTTATACACTTAATGGTTGGGTGTAAGACCATTTGGAAAGCTTGCAACCATGATCGGAATAATTGTATACCTTGGTCTTCCACTTCTATGATTGTTAATATATAATTCAGGATTTTATTATTTGTGGGAATCATAAATATCTAAGAGGATTATAATTCTCTTATATTTTTTATCACTAGAGTCCAACACCCTAACACACCCAATGGGAAGATGGGAAATTGGGTGTAGTTGTATCCTTCTACACAAGGCCTTAAATTAAACACGGAGGGTTGCTGTAGTAAGGGAATCATGAATGTGTAGCAGTGGAATTAAACACCCTATGATTGGTGTTGTTTACCTTTATCAAATTCTATAGGTTGGGAAACTCATTACATGATGATGTTAAGGCTGTGTTTAATTTCCTTGATTAGTTCCATTCACGTCGAATATAAATAACAATGGTTAATACTAAATAAAAAATAATTTATAACTATGTGATATATATTCCATCCACCCCTAAAAGATCATCTATCTAGTTAAAAAAATTGAGGGTCTTATCTATAATGAAACAGAACTCCTCCAAACATGGCATGAAGTTAATCACATTGAGGACGTCATGGCCATGATGGAATCCTTGAATAATCCCTTCATGTAATTTTTCACTATTGGGTCCCTCCCTTTGGGTAGTGGTAAACCTATTTTGGTTTATGCTCTTTGGATAAATTTTTTAGACCCTGAAGGATTGGCCTTTCTCATTCTCATTATTCTCTTGATTTTTTGTACATTGTTTTCTATTTTCAATAAATAAATATAAAATTTATTTTTAAGGACTTATATAATACATAACACATTATAAACTGTTGTATTGGATAAAACCAATAGGAATAAATTTTTAAATTATTATATGTATGCGTTTCTTTAAAAAAATGTTACAAATGGAAATATAGTGGTGTAGTAGATTTGGAAATATTTATCGTGTATTCAATAAAATTTAAATCCTAAAAGTTATATAATAAGAGAGTCTAAAAAATTACAATAATTGATGTGAAATTCATTGTGACAAATCTAAAAATTGATTGAATTTCAAAATAAAAAATAAAAAAATAGGATACTCATGTACTAATTTCAGTTTATTATTGTTGAACATTATAAGTGTGTGATTTTGAGATAGAATTAGAAGAGAAATAATTATTTTTATTGAACCAGTCACAAATTTGAATTTTAATATATGTAATCTTAAATTGATAAAATATGAATCATTGGAAGCAACCTACTCTAATATAATGTTATTGAATAAGGATTGTCAAGAAAAATATTTTTTCCATATATAGATAAAATATCCTCTAATGAATAAACATTGGATGAACCAAGAACTAAATTCATCAATGAAGAACTTGATTAGAATACAAATTATAATGATTTGGGTATTTTTAATTGGATTCATGATTACAAAGTCATTGAAATTTAATGGGTGATCAAAAAAATCATGATCATGATAATGTGATCATAAACAATGAAATACTATTTTGAATCAGTTATTCCCAAATTGGGGTTAATGATTTTGTGAATATTAATTCATAAATGTTGATACATAAGTCAATCTCATTATTTATAATGGTGGAAATTCAAAGGGGATTCAAGAATTATCATATTTGGTTGGAGACATCATTCTTAATTATAGTGTTTAAATATAGGATTTTTTTGAATAAAAATAGGTTTTTTGAATTACAAATGATTAAATAATGGTTTATTTCCAAATAAAGAATAATTCTGGTTTATATCATGCATCAAAATCATTGTAATATTTATTGGACATATAGTAATAAAAATTGATGTTCAAGAGGGGGATTTTTTATCAAAAAAAATATTTTAAAATATAAAAGGAGGAATATTATTTGTCTTAGAATGATTTGAGGGAGTATTTTAATCACCACTGTTAAATTAGTGTATTTTTAATTAACAAAGGTGTGTAAAAACCAATTTGGAAGAATTCATTATTGTAATATATTAGTGACGATGTAAATATTCACCTGAGGGTATCTTGAGACATTTCATGTGTCATAAATCTTGTTAATAATATGGAACAACAATCATAAAGTATGAATATTGAAATTAGTTACTACATTACAAAATTAAAATGTAAACTAAAACATTTTAATTATTTGTACATTGGAAAGAATTAGTAGGTGGGGGTTTAATTTAAAAAATAGTTTTCCATAGTGGCATTTGAGAATCGTCAGTTAATTGTATTCATCCCACCAACTTCTATAGCTTTAGAGGGTTGGAATCCACTATACACAAGTGTTTTTATTGTTATGAATGGTTTTTTATCAATGAAAGTGTTTCATTTCAAGTACCCATTTGGATTATCATCATATGGTTTATAGAGTGCTAGAATGTCAATATCATGTAAAAGGGGGGTTATAATTTTGAAAGGGGATATTTTATGAAAAATGCCTAATGAAAAGGAGAGATATAATCCATGGGGGTTACCACACTACGTATAGGCTGACTAACTGCAAAAAACATGAATTAAGACCTAGCTATTGAGTGGTTAGCATATAACTATTTCTAGAACTCTTGCTTTCTATATAGATCATATCATATTAAATTTTAGTGATGGATATGAATTTCAATTATTAGTTGAAGTAACATGAGATTATATAATTTTTAGTAACATAATTAGAGACATGATAAAGTAAATAATTTCAAAAATAAATTAGTCGGAAATATGTTTGGAACAAAGGCTGATCATGAAAAGATAATTTTGGAATACGTTAAAAGTGGGTTTTATTTATGGTTAACTAGTTACAGTGGAAAAAATGTGTCTTTGATGATCAATATAAAAATTTTAAATATTTTTATGGGAATTGGTTTCTAATATAATGAATGTTGAAATAATTATTGTGTAATACCTATTAATATTTCATTATAATTTTTTATATTTTATGTTTATTCTATTGGATAAAAATGAAATCAAAATGAAATTTTGTGTATCAAAAAATTAAATGATCCATAATTTTTTGATCAATATTAATTCATCTTTTCAATATGTCAAGTTCATTCATAACATAAATATAATATATAGTCTAAATGGAGTTTGTTTTTTTCTATACTCCTTGTGGTTTATATTATTAAAATGTTTTGATTTATAAGGAATATTTTCATTAGCATTAGGGATCTATAATGAGAAAAGAATTATGATAAATTATTTCATTATTAAAATATATATTATTTTAAGGATCAAGTGATAATTGTATATTTTTTTACATAGAATCATATAGGATATTTTTGAGAAGATATAGTATTCAAAGTGAAACACACTATAGAAAACATCATCAATGTGTTTTCTCGATGGATGCCAATATATTTTCTACTCTCCATTTTATTTCAAATATGGGAAGAGATATTTTTAATGGTAGTTTAATATTATCCATTATTAATAGATTCATCAACATATTATGAGGTGAAACTTGGCATAAATTATTGTACAATTTTTGAGGATATAATTTTTCATAGAACAATGAATAATATAAAAAATGTCTGATTCACATAGAATTAAGATAGAACACATTGTTAGGATGAATAAATGTAATTTTTCATTTCTATAATTTTGGGTGATTTTTTCTTCAAAAGTTAGAGACATGATATTAAATTGAAAATCTATGCCATTTCATGGAGAAATAGTTGAAGGAAAATATTGACATTGCATTCAGGTATTAATTATATTTGGTTATATAATTATAACTACTTTAGGAGTCTATTTATTAATCTACTTATACTAAATAGAGTTTACCAAGATAATTAGAGGTGGTGATCATTAAAATTTTTATAAACCAATCTACATAGATTTATTTACAATATAATGTGTTCTCCAATTCAAGGTATGCCCATGCGTTATTGTTATATACTCCGTGGACATAGCCCTTTATGAATAATATTTTTAACATATTCATATAAATGAACTTTTTTTTTATTTTGAATAATATTCATAGTCTAATATAGTTTAATGATTCTTATATTCTTCATAACATGAAAAAAGGTCCATTAAATGAGATATTTAATTCAACCCAATTCACCCCCACTCATTGGGGGATTTTCATATGGGATGAAATAGGGTTGTTTGATAAATTAATGTGCTATTGGATTTAAATAATTCCCTAACTTATCATAGCTTAATTAATGATGTTTCACCATATGTACGGTTGTAAGAATAACTCTTCTCGGCCTAGTTTATAATCTATATCATTGATAAGACTCATGAACACCCTTATATATTTTCAAAGAAGTAATATTTGTATTTGGATGATCTAGTACATATAGTTTAGAATCATAGCCTTGGTCCAACCTAGTGTACGTTCAATTTCTTAGGCCAAGTTACACATAGAAGGATTTCCTATAGGCATCGGTTAATTGGTCTTGTATGTTTCCAAAATATTTTTTTTATATAAATATATCTTTTATTTTATAAGAGGAAAAAATTATGTTTTAAATATTTCTAAAAACATTTCGAATTATATAATTTTATTTATAAACTCTCAATTTAATTGTAATTAATGACAAATTTTGTACCTACTCTTCCTCCTACCATGAGGTTGGCTTCCCACCACTGTAAGATGTTTTGTGGCTATTATTGTTTTGAAAAAATTAGAACTGATTAATATTATAGAAAAAATTTAGGTAACACATTCATATGAAATAGTAAACATAGATTTTTGTGCTAACTAAAGCCCAAATATGGTCCCCCAGTACCTCCCGAGTCAAATCCCTTGTCGATTAGTGACATGATATTTTTCATGTCAGAATTAATCAGTCATCTGGATATCTTGAGTTAGATTTTGTTTTTTTGGTTCAAAATTAAACCTATTGTTATGTTTATCTTATTTCTAATGAAACTAGTTGAATATGATGAGTCTTATAATATTATACTATTGATGCATAGATTACCTAAATAGAAGATGATGATTTTCGTATTTTTCCCTCAGTTGATAGAATACCATTTAATAAAATTCCTTAATGATGTATTGAACATGATTAAACTTTTTTAGTTAATTACCCTGATATGTATAATCATAAATTTTTGGAATCACAACATAATTCCATGGGGTTGAATATAGATTTTAAATTAATTATGGAAAGAAATCATAAATCACCCTTAAACCCCAATTTTTAATAGCCTCTGTTGTAATACAGTTGTACCCAGATTTTTGGTAATGACATTTTTTAATGGGAAACCGAAAAGTTGAATCTTTTTTCAACTAATATAGAATACTGTAATGGTGGTATGAAATGCAGTGAATATTTTTTTATAGTTAGGTGGAGAATAATTAATGAAACAATAAAAGTGATTGATCATTATTCATTAAAAATTAATTTCAATATGGAATGTTTGTATTCTTTAATATTTCCAAGCTGAGATTTTGGTTTGTTGGAGAACTATACCTACTTTATTACCATGTTATAATCATTAGATTTATTATAATTCTATAATAAATATCTTATATTAATTACATTGTATTTCAATTGAGATATATTATTAGGTTAGTATGAAATTTATAAGTGGTTCTATAGAGATATATAAATACAATAATTATCCATTTTAGTTATATTCAATAATTTCACATATCATATAATTTACCAATAAAGAATAATAAATTCGTGTACCTTACTAAGTATGTTAGTCAATAATTCTAAATATTTAATTTTGTGTAATTTTGTTTTTTAGATTTTTCATATAATATTTCAAATGTATAAAATAGTGATTTTATGTATTATTCCATTAATAGTTTTGTTAGATTACAATATATGGTTTACTTATTGGTTATGTTATTAGGTTTAGCTGGATTTTGGATCCATAAAACATGATTGTTTTTTACCACACAATTATAGTAAATAAGAGAGGGAAAACCATTATAGAATGTGTGGAGATCCTGAGTCTATGATTTTTTAATGATTTTATGGTAACATTATCAACCCTTGGAAAGGCTTTGATATAATAACATTTATCCAAAAAAAATTAAAAAATTATTTGAAATAATTTTAGGCATATCTAGTATGAATACATTGTGTTGGATTATTTTTTGTGATTTAGCTACACTAAGTCCATACATATTATGAAGTGGAGGTATAAAAAATAAGAGTTCATATATAAATAAAAATGATAATATAAATCCAATAACAAATATGAAATAAGTCCTCTAAAATTTCAAGGGTAGGATCATGTCATTTGTTATTTCACCCAATGTAGAAACTACAGGGAGATTTCATATAAATTTATGTTTTTGTTTGGGTTTGTGGGAACCTTTGAAATATTATATCAGGTTAGAGGTGTGGCATGTCACATGACGCCAATTTATTATCTAGGTCATGTGAATTAAGTTTCCCATATGTTAGATGTAGAGGAAAATAATTGATTTATCTCATGGGGTGGCTTGTAAATAATGGGATTTGTAAATAGATGTTAAATTCAAATTCCAATTTATAGGGATTTGGGATCACTAATATTAGTTCCAATATGGGTGTATTATTCCTTTGGAAAAATTTGATAAAGGTATCGAGATATACTCAAGACAATGTCGGAGTGGGAGTTAATCATAAGGGTGAAATACCCTAATCTATTTTATATTATATACCTTTTCATAATAATATAGAATGTGGTTCAAATAATGTTATATAACAAAAGTAGGATTTAGTTTCACACATTTTATGTTTGGTTTCAAAAATTCATTGAATTATAACTTGATATATTTAAATGTGTATCATTAATAGAAATTCATAAAATTTTATTAGTTTGAGATTATAGACATGATTTATTTAGGTTATAAGGATGATATTTGGGATTTTTAGGATAATAATTTCTTGTGGATCTTTTGTTACAAATTTATAAAAATTCCTAGTCATGTATTTGTAAATTTTGGTAGGGAATTTTTCTCATTTCATACACAAGAAGTAGAGTAATCATTCAATTCATTTAAATGAACCCACATTTACATTTTGAAATTTCTAATGGATTGGTGATATATTGTTTACAAAAGGGTGAGATTTTTTTAATAATTTTTAGAAACTATTTTTCGAATTATTTATTTAAATTTATTTATTTTATTATTTAAAATTTCCTGGCTATTTGTTAAATATCAATATAAAATGATGATATCACCTAAAATAGATTTTAAATTAATATTTTATTATCAAATCAGTTCTCAGGGTATAGTTTTTTATTTATTGTCCAAAAATATAATAGTGGTTTTTGGAACATCATGGTCTCATTAAGCTATATATATATATTCAATAATGTCATTGATCAATACTTTCATCTGAATCAAGTCCTGGAATTCATTGAATTATTGAGAAGGACTTTATTATTTAGATAATGTACGCTCAGTGAATCACTTATCAGTTCAATAATTTATATTAATCATCAATTTGGAACATTTATATATAGATTTATTTTATTCATCTTGAATTAGAATAAAATAAATTGGGTTTCATTAAAATTCATCTATGGTGGTTGGTGATCATATGACCTCATTTCGTAACTTACATCAAGGTTATGTTTTGAGTTCCATCATCGTGGTCATGTAGTGTTCTCCACATTGTGGTAGATCAAACAAAATATGGTTGTCAAAGATTATATTCCATCCTGGTATCTTCAACCTATATCACTAATGAGGAGTTTTCAGTTTTATTTATATTTCCCTTAGTGGGTATTTGTGAGGTGAAGGTGAGATTAGGTGAAATGTTCATATCAGTTGTTGTTTCTAGCCTTAGTGAGGATAATTTTGAAGTATTGATGAATTTTCTATGATGGTTTTCAAATAGATATAAGTTTTTTATGAATTTAGCGGTAGGAAACATGTCCAAGGTGAAATACACAACTAGAGTAATGTGTCGTGTTTCAAAGAATTCCAAAATGAATTTAGTTGAGGGGAGAGAATGAAGAAGTTATTAAAGGACCAATTAGAATTATTCTAAAGTGAAAATATATTCTATTATTTCGGAAGAATACGAATTATCCCCATAAGAGAATATCCTTGATAAATATATTTTTGTGCGTTTGTGTTAATATTTTGAATTTGGTTTTTCTGTGTTCTTTTAATACGTCAAACGTAGCCCCAAATTAAAATTGTACAAATAGTTATGTAAGTATATATATATTTATATAAACAAATAAATTAATAATATATAGTTTTTGATTAATATAGAGGTATATATTTTTATTTTTGTGTCTATTTAAGAAAAAATTCTATTTTACACTTTTTTATATAGATCATGATTGTATGGTTTTCTAAAATATTGCAAATAAATTAATGGAGATTCATCAAAATTTAAATTATTAGACACTAAAATTAATAGAAACACACCCAATAAAAAATAAAAGGGTTTCATTTTGTTATTTTTCTAAATTAAATTAGGATGGAGTCACACTTTATGTGGTTTCGAGCACTTAACATAAATTTCTTTTAAAAATGATGTTTTTGAGATCAATTTGTTTTTTTGAAATTTAGAGATATTTATGTTAACGGAGGTTTATAATGAGATTCATGTGTTGTCGAGAACTATGAATCAGACTACAATTATACATTAATGAATGAAAATTTTATGGAATTTCAGATTTAATCTTTCATTTTCTTTTATATTTTCTCTTTGATGATTGTTTCGTATGGTTTTGTATTTTAAAATGATTCGGGGATTTGTTTTGAGGAGTCGGTTAGGTATTGTCTTGAACCTATAACTAATAAAGTTCATGGTGGTCGATTGGCTGGTAGATGAGTTCCACCGTCCATGTGGGGGCATGAAAGTGTCTATAATACATTGTTGTTACCACCATATAGCCAGTTGGCCTGACATTACATACTGATTTTCTATAGAAACTATTGGCTAGCTGATGTACCAAAAATTCCTAGCTTCATCTACTGATCATTCCTAGTTTAGAAATGGTAGTACCCTATTTTTAGGACACTATACCACCATTTTATTTCTAAATTCTTCTCCTGTGACCCAATCTCAATCCATAACAACTTTTGGAATCTCTTTGGACACCGTTGCCTCTCCCAACATGACTCCTTGATAGATAAAAATGGATATCAAAACTGTAAACCATTTATGGTATAACCAAATTTTATTTGGTCTTGGGTTTCATTATTCTTTGTATCCCTTCTATTTTCTCTAGGAATACTTTATGACAATGATGGGAAAATGTTATAAAATGAATTTTAGTCTTATTCCTTTTAGCTCCATCCTGAAATTTTGGGTTCTTGTTCAGATCTACAATATTATTTGGGTTTTAGTCAGAAATTAATTTCGTAAGTTATTATTTTTGTTTCCATAAATATATAAATTTTAATTTTTTAGATTAAATTAAGAATTCAGGGTTTATGATCCTTAATCGAATCCTAGGATGTTGGTTTATCTTAACTTGGGTATTCCTTGTGATGTTTAATATTCCAATTTATTTAATTTAAGTGGTTTCATGAATTGGATTTATTTAACAATCCATTATTTCTTGCTCCTTGAATTTTTTTTAAAATAGATGGAAAATATGGTTTATGTAATTACCATTAATTTATATTTTGAATAGACATTCAACATATTGATTGCGAAATAGGAGGGTTTTGTTATCATTTATGAAAATGTATTTTTCCCCTTTGATGTTGTTAACAAAAATTGTTATTAATGATATATTATATGGTTTAAAATATGTTACACCTTTTTAATGACTGAAATATGTAAATGACATTGGAGATCAATGATGGGGTAGGGATCTATTCTCTAGACTGAACTCTTACCCCTTGGTATATTTTACTAGGTTAATTTATGATAACCAATATCCTTGAAAAAATATATTTCGGGATTTATTACAAACTAGTACACAAAATAAAATCAAAATAGGTTAAGATTCGAAGTGTATTTTGTTAAAAAGATACATATCTTCATAAAATGACTCTTGAAATAGAAACATTATTTCAAGATCCATAATATTCAATTAAATATCTATTGATCTTCTAAAATTGTATTAGATAAACTCAGGATGTATAAATGAAATAGGTGAGTTTTAAAACTCTTTATGGGAATAATAAAAGATAACATGATGAAAGAAATACATGTGATTCCACTGGTAAAAAAAGATGACATAAAAGGGTGATAATCATAAAAATTAACATTTTGTCATGATATAAGATGATAAAATCTTGTAAACATTGAAATGTAGAAAAAATATTAGAGATGACATGATAAGGACAAGTCAAGGGTAACTGTTAAGGAAACATAACACATTTTTATAATTGTAGTACCCCGAATTTGAGGTATATAACCTTTCTTTATGAATTTTTTATGTGTTCAAACTGCATGGGATGCATTGGGAATAAGTTGGGAATGTTTGGAATGGTTTTGGATGAGTTTGGTGGCTTTTAAATGGATGCACGGTTTGAGCACAGTTAAGGGAAACCGTGTGGATGTTCCAGGAAACAGTGTAGGGGGAGATAGTAGGTTTCACATAGCCTATTCATGGTTTTCCAAACCGTGCGAGGAAACCGTGAGGACCCTTACTCTTGGGGCAGTAGCGTGTGCATGGTTAGCGCAGGGTTTTCCAAACCATGTGGGATAACCATGCGATCACATAATGTTGCTGTTTTTCTGTCTGGGCTCCCTCGGGATTGACCTAAAATACTCCAATATTCCTCCCACTTGATCCTCACTTATGATTTCTGGTTCTTTGAGGTTGGAGGGGCTATCCCACTCGGTTTGGAAGGATTTTGAATGAGTTTCGTGGTGGTTTGAAGGTGGTTACTCCCAGGTAAGTCTCTCATCTTGGTTTCTTTGGGTTTTCCTCTAGATCTACGTCCATCTCATTCTTGTTTATCTAGATATACACTTGTTTTGTGTATATATATGGATTTGGTTTCCTTGTATGTTAATGTTAATGTTGTGGATGTTAGACAAAGGGATCTAGAGAGGTTTCGTTAATGCATTTTCCAGATTTGAGGTGCTGTTGTTCATGGGTAAATTTCTCGGGAACCCTAAAGGTAGGTGGATTCCCTCTCGACTCCACCTGGTTCGAACTAGTGGTTATTTGTTTAAAATTAATTTGTTGTGATGAAAAGTTAATTGTTATTTTCTGTGCGAAATTGGTTGAAAATCCCATGGGTGATGTTTTGGGGATTTTTGGGAAAAATGGGGTTTTGTGGTGAAATGATTTTATTGTGGATTTTGAAATGGATATCTTAAAATGGGATGCGATGGTTGATTTGTGAAAATGATTTAAGGAAATGGTTATCAATAAAGTGGTTTTTTTATTGAAATACTGTTTGGCATGGAAAATGATTTCAAATAAATGTGTGATTTATTGAAGTGGATTGACATACAAAAGAATTTGGTTGATTGCATGATGTTGTGACATTGATGGGTTATATACTTGGTTGTGATTGATTGGAATGTTGTGTGGAAGTGGAGAGAAGGACCACTATAAAATGGAGATTGGTAGTGGATGGAAGGGCCACCATCAAAGGATATGTGGACAGGAAGAGCCACTAGGTGTGAATAGATGAACAGGTTGGATGGAAGCTCCACCATTTGGTTGTTTTGGTTGTTTGTTATGCATTTCATTTCAAGTTGGAAATTGTTGTGCTAATGTGTGAATGATGAAATGGCTTGTGGCATGTTTGGTTGGCTTTCCCTTGGTTGCTTGGTTTGGGTGTAGTGGCTATATTAGGGCATGTTTGGCTTATGGAAATGGTTTCACTTGTGAATATTTTATATAAATTGTTTTATATAAATGTGCTAATGGTTTTATCCTAGTAGTGTGTGTAGGGAAGTCATTTGGAGAAATCCTACTGTGTTTTAGTACTCACCCCATTCTTTGGCACGTTGGTGTCTTTGCAGATGTTGTGTATCATGATGCGGGTCAAGGTAAGGCATATCCCTCCTTTAGTGGTTCATTGTGATGTCTTGGTGGATCTTGGAGCATGGAGATTGGTGTCCAGCTGTGGTGGTGTCATGGCTTGTAGTGTATGTTTCATGGTTTCTTCTTTTACTCTGATGTGGGGTAGACATGTCTGGTTGAATTGGTTTTGGGTTGTATTGTGGAGAAACTTGGTTTTCTTTTGTGAATACATGTTTGGCTATTTTTTTGACATCCATCATATAGGGTTGGTTAGTGGATTGTTTGGTTGGTTTTGTCTTAAAGGGAAAATCATTCCCCAAATTGTTCCCAGAGCCCTCATCATTTATTGTTAGCCTTTGGCGCCTTGGGAACATTCCTTAAGTCTAAGTAACCCTCACAATCTCATCAAGCCAATGAGGTGGGGGCGGAGTGTTACAAGTGGTATTGGTTTTTTCGGTCCTTAGCTTTCATGTGAGAGCATTTATTCAGTCGCTTTGGTTCCTTGGATTTGGATTTGACATTCATTACGGTATATTACTTGAGTTGGGATGGTAGTAAGATGTAGGAATGTCAGAACGTGGAATTTATAGAATAAAAGTACATAGCTAATCATTTTATACTAAAATTCAAGTTACCAGGGAGTTGGGTACATAAGTGGTTTGAAGACACTTATAGGCATTGGAAATCTCATTGTTGTCGGTGTAGCCAATGAGATGAGCATCTCATGCATGGTAGAAATGGATTCCCTCTAGGATACATATTCTATTGTGGTATAATGATTTATGATGTGATACGAATGTGTGAAATTGTAAAGTGAATTAATTGGTATTTTGAAAATGGTTGTTTTTCAAAAGGATGAAACATGGAAAATTTTAACTTGTGGAAAGCCATGTGCAATAGTGTTGTGTAATATGATTTGAAATGGGATTTATCAATGTCTATGGATGTGAGACACATGGTTGGTTATTTTCTGTTAATAGAAATGGCACCGGTTAGGCGTCGTAGAGACCAACCAGAGGAGGCTACTGAGAATGTGGTAGCACCTGAGCCTCAGGTGAACCAGCAGCAAGTGGAAATCATTGTGGAATCCTTCCAAGCTATGGAGAGTGGAAATAAAAGGGATGAACCAAGGAATGTGGATCATGAGGATCAGTTTCAAAATCATAATCCACCCATCATTGGGGGTGATTCAGAGCCAAAGAGGGCAGAATCACGGTTGAATAGAGTGAAAAAGATCTTCGAGTTCTTGGAAACACCGGTAAAGTTAAAAGTGAAGTTGGCCACATATATGTTGGAAAATATTTCACTTCAGTGGTGGGAGTTGGTAGTCCAAGAAGGGATGGACCAGAGTATGATGTGGGAAGGATTTGAAGAATTTTTTACTAATCAATTCAACGCACATACATTCAAAATTCAGCATATGACTGATTTCTTCAATTTGAAGTAAGATCTTATGTCTGTGATGGAGTATTCAACTATTTTTATGAGCATAGTGAGGTTTGCACCCAAGGTGGAAGGTATCACGTCCTTGAAGGCATGGATATTAGAAGTGGGGTTAAGGTACGAAATCCATTCAAAGATAGCAGTACAATGTATAGATGATTATACAGAGATGGTCAATAGAGCCTTGGTGGCTAATCGGGATCTGTTGGGAGCTCCAGGCGGAGGAAATTTGGTGTTACCCACGGGGAATAGTGGGAACTCTAACGCTGAGTTCAAGAGAAGGATGGACAGTTATTCCTAGGGAGGGAGTATGACATATAATCTGACAGAAGGATCAGTGAATCTTCCTACGAATCCCCAGAGAAAGCCAAGATGTTTTTAGTGTGGTTCGACCAGCAACATCAAGTGAGATTGTACGACACAACCTTTATAATGTCATAATTTTATGAAGCTGGGGAATCTGTAGAGTTGTTGAGAGAAAGATCTGAGTTCGGGTGCGTGTGATACTTTTCAAGGATCGCCGGCTTCATATGATTCGATGGGAAGGGGGCAGTAGCATACCCCTCATCAGCAGTGTATAGTGGGTCATGGTGATTCCCGGAATACCACAACGACTCAACAATGCAATAAACAAAAGAGTGGGGCAACAAAGCAATTGTTTGGAACTGAATAGGTTGTGGTTGATTATCAGTCGGGACCATCCACGGTGCGAGGTACTATTCTTTTAAATTATACCTTGATGAAAGTTTTTTTTTTGATACAGGTGTATCACACTCTTTTATTGTTCCACATGTGGTTGATTTTCTGGGTTTAAGGGTAGAAATGATGCCCTCAGTTTTGGAACTTCAAACTCTTATGGGTCGAAGTGAGTGTCAAGCCATCCTGTGTAGAGCATGTTGTATCGTTGTGGGTGAGGTGGAGATATTTTGTAATTTCTCAATTCTTGAGTTGGATGGGTATGATGTAATCCTAGTAATGGGTTAGTTAGTGGAATTTAAGGCCCACATTTATTTTGATGTGAAAACAGTGGCTTCTACGACACACGATGGTGTTAGACATCTCTTTGGATGAGAGAGGCATGAAAGGAAGGGTGAAACAGGTTTGTTTGCACTAGTAGTGGGTGCATTATTGTATCAGTTGGCAGTATTGTTGTTGGAATCGGTAGAGGGTGTTGAGCAGAGTGTTTTTCCTGCAATGGTAGATAAGTTCATGGATTTTTTTCCTAAATAATTCTCTAGGTTACCTCCCATAAGAGAAGTGGAGTTTACAATTGATCTCTTTCGGGAGACCAGTCCTATCTCACATCTGTCTTATCGGATGGCACCAGTTGAATTGTGGGAATTGAAAGTCTTGTTGGAAGAGTTAGAAAAAAAGGGTTTTATCTGGCCTATCACATCTCTATGGGCAGCGCAGGTGTTGTTTGTGAAAAAGGTGAAAGGAAATTTGAGACTCTGTGTTGATTATCATATACTTAACCAAGTTATGAAAAAGAACAGATATTCACTTCCAAAAATTGATGATTTGTTCGGATATTTGAGGGGAGCCTAGTGGTTCTCCAAGATCGACCTGTGGTCGGGATATCGTCAATTGCGGGTGAGGAAGGACGATATTCCTAAAGTAGCTTTCAGAAGTATGTATGGACACTATGAATATGTGGTTATGCCCTTTGGTCTAACGAATGCTCCCGTGGTGTTGATGGAATTGATGAATTTTTTATTTCATATATATTTGGATTTATTTTTGGTGGTGTTTGTAGATGATATTCTAGTGTATTCGAAGACAAGTGTGGAACATGAGCAGCACTTGGAGACAGTGCTAGGGATCTTGAGGGATCATCGGTTGTATGCCAAATTGTCAAAGTGTGGCTTTTGGATACCAGAAGTTTGTTTTTTTTCCATATAATTTCTAAAAGGGGTTTTTTAGTGGATCTAGAAAAGATAGAGGTTGTTATCTCAGGGAAACCGCCAAAGAACATGTTTGAGATACAGAGTTTCCTTGGTCTAGCTTTGTATTATTGGAGTTTTTTTCGTGATTTTTACATTTGGCGTCACCGATGATAGCTTTGACCAGAAAAATTGTTCCATTTCAGAAGAATGAACAGTTTCGGTAGTATGTAAAATAGCAAAAGGGTCTCCTTACATCAGCACCAATCTAGGGTTTTCTAGAACCAGGAAAAGGGTACGTGGTGTATTGGGATGCTTCGGGATCAGGTTTGGCGTACGTTCCCATGAAAGGTAATCATGTGGTTGCATATAGCTCATGGTAGTTGAGGGTTCATGAGAAGAACTACCCACTAATGATTTGGAATTGGCAGTAGTGGTCCATGCTTTGAAGGTGTGGCATTATTATCTCTTTGGTGAGAAATTCCCGGTATATACAAATCATAAGAGCTTGGAGCATATTTTTTCAAAAAGGGATTTGAACATGAGGAAAATTATATGGATGGAATATCTCCAAATGTTTGATTTTTTCTTAATTTACACACCATGTAAGGGAAATTTGGTGATAGATACATTCAGTAGAAATTCATATGCTTATATGGTGAAACAGGCATCAGACCAGTGGCCGTTGATGTTGGTTATAGTCGATATACGGTTGAAATGTGAGGACCAGGGAGATAGAGTAGTCCTCATTCAGGTTTTGTTGATTCCTGACTTGGTTGGCCTGGTTAAAAAGGCATAGATATCCAATTCCGAGTGTGTGACCATGGGGTCGAGACTCAATGTTGGGGAGACCATTGAGGTTTGGCAACTGAATGAAGATTCAGTTTTGTGTTTTCAGAATCATATAGTTGGGCCAGTTTCTTATCAAGAATATCTTCTCAGGGAATATCATCATTCTAGGTGGGATTTTCATCTTGGAATTTAGAAAATGTTTAAAGTGTTGAAGGTACAGTTTTGATGGGCTGGTTTGAAAAGTAGAGAGGTTGAGTTTGTTCTGAGATGACTGACTTGTCAGCAGGACATGGCAGATCATCAGAGGCCAGTAGGAATGTTGCAGTCTTTACCAATCCCTATTTAGAAGTGGGAGCAGATAGAGATGTATTTTGTCACAGGTCTCCCAAAAATGTTCAAGAAGCATGATGCGATTTGGGTGATAGTGGATCAGCTAACGAAGTCGGACCATTTCATCCTGATTCTTTAATCTCATGTGGTAGAGGATCTATCCAAAAACTATATCCAGGAGGTGGGAAAGAGGCATGGTGTTCCAGTTTCGATCATATCCGATAGAGATCTGAGGTTTACATCTCATTTCAGGAAATCCTTACAGTATTCCCTTGGAACTAAGTTGACCATGAGTACACCGTATCACCCTCAGACAGATGGTCAATCCGAGAGGATGATACAATATCTCGAGGATATGTTGCGGGATTTCTTCAGGGATTTTTGTGGCTCGTGGGAGGAGAAATTGTCGTTGGTTTAGTTTTCGTACCATAACAGTTATCAAGAATCCATACATATGGCTCTGTTTGAAGAATTGCATGGGCGGCCTTGTCGTTCTCCACTATGTTGGGTGGAAACATGTGATTCATCGATGGTTGGACCGAGCCTTATTCAGGAGACTACGAAGAAGATCAAGTTGATTAGGAAGATAATGGAGATGCCTCAAAGTTTTCATAAATTGTATGCAGATCATCGTCAAAGCATATTGTCTTTCGAGGTGAGTGATCATGTTTTCTTGAGGATCTCTCCTAGGATGGGACATCGTCGGTTTGGGAAGCAGGGAAAGTTATCACCTAGGTATATTGGACCTTTTGAGATTCATGAATGGGTTAGTGAGGTTGCTTATTGATTGTATTTTCCACCTAGGTTCGGATTAGTGCACAATGTGTTTCATGTGTCACAGTTGAAAAAGTATCAACCGGATTGGGACCATGTGATTTGATGGGATCATGTTGAGTTAGAACCGGATGCTTCGTTGGTGCATGCGCCAGTGTGGGTTGTAGAGAGTCAAGAGAAAGTACTTCATGGTAAATGAATCATTTTAGTTCATGTTTTGTGGCAACATGGACAGATTCAAGAGGAGACTTGGGAGTGGGAGAGAGAGATGATCGAGCTGTGGCCCGAGCTCTTTCGGTAAAGGGTAGGTTCACTACATTCTGAGAACGGAAAGTCCAATGGTGGGGAGAATTTAGTACCCCAGTTTGAGGTATGTGGCCTTTTTTATGCATTTTATGTGGTTAACATGTTTGGGATGAGTTGGGAAGATGTTGGGAGATTTTGTAATGGTATTGGATGATTTTGGATGCTTTTAAATGGGTGAACGGTTTGAGCACGGTTATGGGAAACTGTGCAGATGATCCAGGAAACTGTTCAAGGGGAGAAAATAGTATTTTGATGGTCTGTGCAAGGTTTTCCAAACCTTGTGAGGCAACCATGCGGGACCTTGATCTTGGGGAAGTAGCGTGAGCGTGGTTAGTGCACGGTTTGCCAAACCTTGTAGGCTAACTGTGCGGCCACCAAAAGGTGGTATTTTTTAGTCTGGGCTCCCTCAAGCATGACCTATAACACTCCAGTCTTCCTCCCACTCGATCCACAATTGGGATTTGAGGTTCTCAGGGGTTGGAGGGGATCTCCCACTCGGTTTGAAGGATTTTGAATGGGTTTCATGGTGGTTTGAAGGTGGTTTCTCCCGAGTAAGTCTCTCTTCTTGGTTTCCTTGAGTTTTTATCTAGATATACATCACTATCTTTCTTTTTTTTCTAGATCTATACTTTTTTTGGTGTAGATCTCGGGTTTTAGTTGCCTTGGATGTTAATATTATGGCTTCTGGATGTTAGTGAAAGGGATCTATAGAGGCTTCTATGGTGCGTTCTCCGGATTTGTGGTACGGTTGTTCGTGAGTCGATTTCTTGGGAACCCTCAAGGTAGGTGGCTTCTCTCTCAACTCCACATAGTTAAAACTAGTGGTACATTGTTTAGAATTAATTTTTTGTGTGGAAAAATTAGTTGTGATTTTTTTGTGCGAAATTGGTTGAAAGTCCCTTAGATGATGTTTTTGGGATTTTTGGGAAAAGGGGGTTTTGTTGTGAAATTATTTCATTGTGGATTTAAAAATAGATATTTTAAAATAGGATGTTATGGTTGATTTGTGAAAATGGTTGATGGAAATGGTTTCAATAAAGTGGTTGTTTTATTTAAATATTGTTTATCATGGAAAATTATTTTCAATAGATGGGTGATTTTTTTATGTGGATTGACATGCAATAGATTTGGTTGATTGCATGATGTTGTGAGCTTGATGGGTTATATACTTGGTTGTGATTGATTGAAATGTTTTTGTCGAAGTGGAGAGATGTACAACTATAAAAAGGGGATGGGTAGTGGATGGAAGCACCACCATAAAAGGATAAGTGGATGGGAAGAGCCACTAGGTGTGAATGGATGAACAAGTTGGAAGGACGCTCCACCGTTTGGTTGTTTTTTGTTCACTAATTTGAATGTATGAAATTTTTGTTCTAATGTGTGAATGATGAAATGGAATGTGGAATGTTTGGTTGGCTTTCCCTTGGATGCTTGGTTTTGGTGTGATGGCTGGGTAAGGGCATGTTTGGCTTATGTAAATGGTTGTACTTGTGAATATTATATATAAATTGTTTAATGTAAATGTGATAACAATTTTATCCTATAGGCATTTGTAGATAAGTCATTTAGGGAAATCCTATTAAGTTTTAGTAATCACCCTCTACTTTGGCACGTTGGTGACTTTGTAGATGTTGTGTATCATGACATGGGAAAAGGTAAGGAATCACCCTCCTTTAGTGGTGAATTGTGATGTCTTGGTGGATCTTAGAGCTTTGAGATTGGTGTAGAGTAATGGTGGTGTCATGTCTTGTATTGTTTATTTCTTGGTTTCCGCTTGTACTCAGATGTGGTGTAGACATGTCTGGTTGAATTGGTTTTGGGTTGTATTGTGGTGAAACTTGGTTGTCTCTTGGGAATGCATGTTCGGCTGTTTTATTGACATGCATCATATAGGGGTGGTTAGTGGATTGTTTGGTTGGTTTTGTCTTAAAGGGAAAATCATTCCCCAATTTGTTCTCAGAGTCCTCGACATTTATTGCCAGTATTTGGCTCTTTGGGAACGTTTCTTAAGTCCAAGTAACCATTACCACCTCCTCAAGCCAATGAGGTAGGGGATGGGTGTTACAATTATGAAAACCTATTGTGCACTATATAGGGTATATTTCACATTCATATTATGTACCCACATTTTTGTGCCATATAGATCATACTACATCTGAATTTATTTCATAATATTTAATCTCATGATTAATGTGTATGGGTTATATACATGTATCTACCCAATCAATGAATAATATTTACATCAATGTGAAATTCCTTTAGTGGAAATGGGGAAGATTTTTCACAATACAATATTTTGGCATTGAAAACAGTTAGATATTTTCAACAGTAATACAGGTGTGAATAAAAATTGAAGAAAGTTTTAATGAGGGTATCAGGTTCCCAATAATTACATAAGACTAATAAATATATAAATTAGATATAAAAACATCAATAAATAAGAAATTTTAAATCATAAGTTTTACCAAAATATGGTGCCTGATGGAAAAGGAATAGTAGAGAATCCATTACCTTGATAGGGTTCTTCTAAAATCTTGGGCGTAGCTTCTTAAGAACGTGGGATCACATTGGTGGGATTTATAGAGGGATATAGAAAGTAACTTCATGTAAAATATTGTATTAGTTAATGGGCGATGTAGGTTGAGTTTTTATTTATGGTAAAAGAGATAGTAAATCTTTATGAATTTCTAAATAATGGTTTTGGATACTATATAATAAATTAATAATAATAATAATAAACTACCCATTGATTCTCCCATGGTTACTACCCAATATGACTGATTTAAAATATTTTATATGTCTAAGAACCTGGCATATTAAAAAAATACAATTGGTGATGTGAATCTGAATCATGTTCATAAGTACATGATTTTAAACCATAAAATGAAAAATAGTTTTTGGATGATTCATTAATGGTAATTGAAATTAATCAAATAATTTTCCAAATGCATCATTTCAAATGGGAAATCTATTTTTTTCTTGAATTCCATTTATATTATTTACTTAATTACTTTTTTCCGTTAGGATACGATAATAAATACCATATATTTTAATCTTAAATAATATTTTCCCCAAAATTTGACTCCCTCATGATGTAATGAAATATTCATCACAAGATAAGTTTTCAATGTTGATTTAAAAATTAATAATAAATTTACAAAAATTTCAATATATGAGAATATATTTATTTAAAAAAATCTCATTTATATAAAAACAGATTCTTTAAAAAAAAATATTTTTCTAACTCTTATAATGATTAAATCATGCATCATTAATTTTATATCATTCTTATTTAAAGAAATATTATTAAGAACATTATAATTTGGAAATTAATTTTTTCACATTTCATTCACTTATCAAAATAATTTTTTTAATTAAACCCATTCATTATCCAAAATTACAATTTCTATTTTTCATATAAAAATCTAATTTTCATCAACTCATATATAAATGCATATATAAATTAATAATTAACCTATATAAATATTATCATTATATAATTATAAATAAAATATACAAATTCATACTTTTGGGGTATAGATACAAAACCTGTCATTACACTTTCTTATTCATTAAGGGTATGGTGTGCAGTTTTGGTAGCTTCATAGGGTTGTTTTTTAAACATGGTTTTGGTCATGATCTTATTGATCATAAAAATATTTAATAAATGGTTTTTATCATGTTTAAGTAGTTAATGTTTATCATTCTCATTTTCAAGTGAAAATCCAGAAGAATCTAACTCTCTTGGACGCTCCAGTAAATGAGCTTTATAGAGTAAAATAAATCGTTTTCAAAGTCATTTCATCTTACATTGTTTTTAAATTTGGCTTTATTAGAACCCATATTATAAACTAATCATTACAGTTACTATATATTGACTATATTTTTATAGGTTGTGATTATTAGTATTCATTTAAATAAGAAATGATATATTTTATTATAGTAAAAAATAACTAAAGAAATATATGGATTTTCAATTACTACATTAGTTCATTTATAATTCATTCAATAAAAAGAAAATTTTATTTATAAATGTTCTTGATGATACAAAATAGTTGCACCAGGTATTCAAATTATTTTCAAGGTACCACTTTCAAGAGTAAAATCTTACCCCTTTTCCATCTCAAAGAGTGTATTTTATGGACCAATTATCTTAACTATAACATAACTTTTTTGAGGATCCTCACTAACTTGGAATTGAAGGTATCTCAAGTCCATCATTACCTGTTGATAATCTTTGAAATTTATTTATGGAATTCTGTGAACATGCATTGAAATTCAAGCTTATTGTTTTTATTTACAAACTATGAGTATGTGTGTTGTTTAATATTGTATATTAAACTATGTAAATTGTCTCTATTGAATTATTTTTTACTTACTTTTCCATATTTATTTTATTTTATAAATGTTTCTTATAAAAAAATGGTAGGATCCTACTAGGGATGTTTTTTTATTAACCTGCATACTCCTTTGGGTGTATGTTTATATTTTTTGGTTGGAAATTGGTATAATCTGGTGGGAATATGGTTTGTTTATTATTATTTCATAGGGGGGGTCTGGTGGTGACTATACATCACATAGAGATGTGTTTTCACTATATATGTACCTTTGTTTTGATTTTTTGGAATTTAAACCCATTTCTATTTTCCATTTTCCACATTCCATTATAGTCATTTATTATTATACCAAATTTCATCTTATTCATGACGTATTTTTTATGTTCTTTTTTGTAAATTTCATTCACAAAGGTATTCATTGATTCAAAAAAGATTATATGTATCACATGGGTTTTAGGAACACCATTCGGGATATGTTAGGACTGGTTTGAGTTCTGTCTAGCTAGATAATTCAGGTTTATTCATGAAAAATGGTATCAAATAGAGGTTCATATATTTTCATTTTCATTATGTATTTATGGAAATATATATACACTAGATATAGATATGTGGGTAATTAAGGGGTATTTTACAAGAACATTCCAAGATGTATATCATCAAGAAAAACCTTAAGTGACCATGGGTGGTAGGGAAATGTGAATTTTGGGACACAAATTATTTTTATCCAATATTTTATATTTCTATGTATCATTATAATTCTATTTGGATTATTATTTTTATATAAAAATTGACTCATGGATATAATTTTGTTTTAACTCATTATTAGATGATGTGTAGTTCATTTCCCCTTGAATAATTCCAATGAATCCATGAAAAGGTGATACCAATCATCCTAATCATGGAAATCCATTAGTTGATAAAAATATAAATAATGTAGTAGTGAAAAATGCTTCTTCTACGGAATAAGGGGTTGAAACTTCCACTTTTCATAATAGGGCGTATAAAACTAGAAGGTAATATGGTAAAATTCAATCTTGTTATTTTGTTCCTCAGTAACAACAATATATCCAAGTGATAAATGATCCTTAATATTTGGATGATTGGCTCGAAAAGACAAACAGACTCTTTGAATCGAAAGATATTTAGAATATGATCAAGGTGTGGTGATTTCATCAATCTAGTAGGACTGGGTAGAGTTTGTTGGAATATGTAGTTTTGGAAGATAATCATGAGAGATTTGAGTGGAAAGAGTTCAAGGTCATCTTTATCGATAGATTCATCCATAGTACCCTATCTTTAGAGAAATCTTTCATGTTTATCACCGATGAAAAGGTAAATTTTTGAATAATAGATTATGATAAATATTTCTTTAGGCATGCTATTTTTTTCAACTATTGTGATGTTTATGGTAAGATATAGGGTTGAAAATTTCATATGGTTCTTTTACATGATATCCAATAATAGGTCCCCATGATAAAGCTTCACAGCTATGTTCACTATTAGAAAATGGTTCTATACCCGTAGTTTTCCTTAAAACTGTGGGTATATTCCTACCTATACCATTGGTTTTCATTAACCATGTGTATAAGTGACATTTTATAACCTATACCCACAGTTCTTGAAAAATTGTGGGTATTGGGTACTCGCATAAGCACGAGAAGCAAAAACAATTTACGGAAAAACCTATACCCACTTTTCACAATGAATTGTTGGTGTAGGGGAAATCTAAACCCATAATTTTAATGAATTGTGGTTGTTGTATTCGGTATATAATACTATACCCATGGTTGTACAAAAACGTGGCTATAGGTGGACTGTATACCTATTTTTTGATGAACTGTGGGTATAACATCACTTATGATTTCTGTATGAAAAAATACATATAATATAATTTATATATATGTAAACATAGTCAAAGTTGGTATAGTGGTAAGGGGACTTCTACAGTGTAGAATCATTCTAGGTTCAAAACACATTGAATTTGATTTCATACAGGCTTTTTATATTAATATAGTAACATATATATATAATAATTAATTTCCTCCAGCTTGAGTGGTGTGGCACTGTCTCTTTGAACTTTAGATCCCAAGAAAAAATCATTACTCCACATATTTTTTATGAGATATTTTGATTAATATATCTCAATAAATATAGATATATAATATCGTAATAAAATTTGCCTGAGTGGTGATTTATGGAGTTCCTGAAGAATAATGATGTATGATAGAAACCCGCGGCACAATGTTTTTCTAAAAGGACAATTTAGATCCATATATTTATGGTAATATTAATTTATAAGAAACTAAGATGTCTATCTTGGATGGTAATAGGCTCCATGTATGGAGACAAGGTTGTAGGTTCCAAAACGCTTTGTAATTTTTTTCTCATACAAATGGAAAATATTAATATTTTTAAAAAAATGATTATATATATATGTTAAGGGTATTTGTTCGTATCATGGATCATGAAATAAGTGTGATTCATGGGATCAATACTCACCCATGATTTTTTCAATATATTTAGACCCACCGTTTTTATATTGTGTGTAAAATGTAGTAACACGGTGGAAAAAAGGATGTGACATGGTGGAAACATTTTAAAATAATTTTTAGGAAAACCATGAGTATAGGTTGTGGAGATAAACTGATGCCTCAATTTCCCATAGTTCCTAAAAATAGACATATAATCTATACACATTGTTATGGGGGTAATGCCCACAGTTTTGAACTATGGGTATAGGTAATTTTTTCAGTACTGGTTGTGAGGGTGGATCATGCAATGATGGTGGAGATTGACCTCAAGGGTATGTTGAAGCTTTATTGATTCTCACCTACCCTTGGTGATAGATTTACTGTTTCATGTAAGTTAAAGAGGAAGATGATAAAGTTTTCATGACGGAAACATTGATGGTTCTTATAAAAATAATTTTATTACAATAAAATCAATGGTTAGTGGATTGGATTGTTACCACTCTATCAATACTTGACACACAATGTTCTTTATTAATATTCCTCCAAAGGAAAGAAACACATTTAAACATCATAGTAACTATTAATATTTCATCCAAGATTCTAATTATCCCTAATTTGGAAATATATATTTAGTATATAGAGGATTCATGGTGACTCCAAATTCTTTACGGACAATAGGGTTCAATATATAGGCCTCTTAAATTAAGAAGTTACATGTATTTTAGAAGTTTTCAATGGAAGTTGATACATATCCTACAACATTGAGAGGTTTCAATTATGTTTCTAGAACATTAGAAACTACTATATATGATACGTGTTCCTCTTTCTTCATCATATCAACTGCAACGTTGGATATTTTAAGACACCAAATGTAACTCATTCAATTTTTTATAGAATTGGATACGAATATATAAAAAATATAGAGAATGGTTACTGATGTCCCTCATGATTGTTATTTATGTGTAATGATGAGCTGGATTGGTATTTTTTTAGTTCTCAACTTGGAAAACATTGATGTAATTATCAAGATAGATCGGATGGTTTCTTACAAATCTTGAATATATTATTATCATTGTTGGGTGTCTTTCATTACACCTTATGTGAGATCATGTGTGTTTATATTATATTGAGACATGATGTATTTTTGGGTGGGATAACCCATTCTAGATCAAGATATGTTGATTCCTTTTACTATCATCCATCTAGGATAAGAATCTTTCAGTGTGAGATTCCTATAGAATTAAAATCATTTAATAATGTTTATTAAAATTAATTTTCTTATTTAACTCTAAAGAGTGCAATGGATTTTTTTAATTGACTTAGTGTCATAAAGTTAACTAATATCAATTCTATTTATCCACTGGGATCTATTTGAGTTAAAATAAATAAAATTCAACTTCAATGAATTGAGAGACAAATTATTTACACACTTTTGTTTTTTACATTGGTATCATTTATGATATTTTCCAAGATAATAGGTAGTACTCTATTATATTCACTGATTTAAAAAATATATAACTTATAATATGTATAAATGAATATTAATTTTCATTTATTAATTATATTTTATCATTTGAATTGGGAATGTGGTTCTCTTAGATTGTTCTTCTATTTTTCTAAAAACAAATCAGAATTAAAGAGTTGGATATTCTGAAGTCCTCCTTCAAGATAAAGAATCACCATTTTGAGTATGTCATGTTATTGTTTAGTTTAAATAATGATATGGATGTTTTCATCGAACTGATGAACGATATTTTCCACAGGTATCTTGACACATTTTCATAGTTCTTGTATAGAATATTTGTTTGTACGCATATATTGAAGAAGATCATGTGGTTAATGTGAGATGTGAGTTTAGAATCGTAAGGGATCACTGTATTTATGTTTGTTTGTCAAAATTTAATTTCCTATTTTGAAAATTTATACTCTTATAATATAACATCTCAAAATAATGTGTCTCCATTGATTAGGAAATTGTAATTGCTTTAATGTCTTAGGAAGGACCATAAAAGAACGTTGATTTTCTAGGATTCATAGGTTTGGAAATATATTACTGATGGTCGATAAAATACTTCTCAAAGATTTATTCATTGTTCAATGCTCTCACCTGAAAGGTGAGTTATTTTTTGGGATTCGATGAACTATTTATCATTGGATGACCAAAAGTGTAATTTTTCCTCGGTAACAATTTTGACTCTTCCTGACACCCTAAAAATCTATGTTGTTTATTGTGATACATTGAGGATAGGTTTGGGTTGTGTTGATGTGCAGCAAGATCATGTGGTGTATTATGTTTCATACCCACTTTGACAACATGAGAATAATTATCACGCCCATTATATTTAAAATTAACCTATTGTGTATTCCATATAAATTTGGAGTATCTTTCCTTTAAAGTGTAATTTTATCATTTAATCTAATGATAAGTATTTGGGTACATCATTTCTCAAAAAATATTTGATGTTCCTATAAAGATAATGGGAGGAAAACCATATGTCATTCAATATTGAAAATTCCTGTACTCCTGGAATAGGTAATATATTTTTTGGTGATATTATATGGAAGGTTCCTTTCCTATCTTTGATGGTGGTAAAGGATTCAAGTTACATGGTGGGGCTCTTTACTTATATTAACAAGGGAGTCAATGGGGAAGGATTTGGTAATGTAATTCTAGGTTTTCAATTTAATGATTCTCTATTTGAGATGATTCATTGGAAGTAAGAATAAGATAATAGTATTTTATATAATATTTATATATTGGAGATACCATAAGTGGTTGGTCTGTCTTTGTCGAATGTAATTTTTTCTTCATAAACTATTATATTGGTCCATTATATACAAAGCTGATTTTGTTTGTAGAATTTCATTATTCTTTATTTGTTTTCCACATCATAAATTCATATGTGTTTTTCCAATGAAGTGTAACCCTCAAAATTTTATTTACATCATCCTTTTTGGGTGTTTTTAATTTATATAATTCTTTGTTTAATATTCAGGTGGTTTTAAATAGATTTATGTTCATTCGGTATTCTATTCAAAATATCATGGATGTGGTACACGTAATGTAATACTTGAACCCTCTCCTAGAAACCATGAAATGTGATACTTAGATTCACCAGGTAACTTAACTATTGGGAAAAAATAACTCAAGTGTCATCTTGGTGTTCTAGGGTGACTAGGTTTGTCGAAAAAGATAGATGACCATCTTTGGGAATGGTTAGTGTTTCCAAGGAAGAGTCATTTAAAGCTTTATAGTTTACCTATTTTATCCAAAATATTAATCCTTAAAATCAAGAGTTTTATTATGGAAAATAAAGGATTCTAGAATTGTAGTTGTGCTATATTAATTGTAAAGGATTTTAGAGACTAAAAAGGAGGTATTTTTATAGGAAATGAGCTAAAGATTTAGTGGATCTTAGTGGTTAATTAATCCTTCAAAAATGACTCTGTGCTATGTAAAATGAGAAGTGAAGTATGTAAACCACATTGAAAAATAAGTTCACGGGAGGCTCATCATTCATTGGAGACTCATCGATTTTATGAAGAGGTGATTATTAAAGGCTATCAAAAAGTTCATTATTTTGTGTAAGTTACTTGTCACCAAAAATGAAGAAAATTCTATATGGACCACATATCAAACTCACATTGAATGTAACACTACATTAGAGTATTCAATAATTATGATTATAAGGAGTTGGAGATCTATCGGTCTATATAGACCCCTAATCAAATCATTATAGGTAGAATACTTCATTAGGGAATATCCTCACTGGAACATTTCTTTAATGTCTTATGTAGTTCATGAGGGATCATTTTTCAAATGATAAAGAGTCTTTGGAGGAAGAGTTTCTATGAAGGAGTTAGTATGTGAGGACAATTCATAGGAGGAGTATGTTAGGCTCTGCAAATAACAAATGAAAAATGGACTATCATGCAATGGTGTTCTGTGAAGCATTAGTGGTTTGTAGGGTTTAAAACATACTTGAAGCGGATGAAATCCATGAATAATGTTGCTTCTATGATTCACTTACAGCACACAGTGCTACGTAGTTCACATAGTATTCCAGGAAGTTTGTGTAGGATGCAATATAGTTCGCATATGGTGCAAGGAAGTTTATGAAGGGACTAAAAATATTTGGAAAAATTAATTTACAAAAATAATTGTATGTGGAATGGAGGATTTAATATACTATGATAAAACTATAAATCATTGAACACTCATATATATTTGAATCACATCTGATGTGATTTATAACAATAGCATTTTATTTTGAACGAGTAGTTAGCATACATTAGTTGAGGGAGCAGTGATCTTACAAATTATGATTAGTTGTAAACCATGTTGAAAAGTGATTCTACTCCAAAAAAAATAAAAGGTATTCGTCTTGGGTATTAAAGTGATCTACACCAAAAACATTGTTGTAAACCTTAGTGGATTTGGTACATCAACATATTTTTTTTTGTACTCCTTAGATGTATCCTAGTGATGGTTAACCAAGTAAAATTAATGTGTCTAATACAATCTTTGGTATTTTTTTCAAAAATTTCTATGAGAAAAAGAAAGGATTGTATTTTTAATAGAGAAACTTGTTTTGAAGAGGTATTTTTTCTAATATAAAGTGCCTTGATTCACTCTCACCTCCCCACTTAGGGTATTTTACCAAGATGGGTTAACAACTGATATCATAGAAAAAGGTCAATATCAGTCTTTATTTCTAAATGGAATTAATGGAGGTTTTAAATACCAAAGGGATTCCAATATTCAATTGAAAAATATTTAAATTATGCACAAATAAGATGAGACTCTACTTTTGGTCATTATAAATAGATATATTTATACTAGCGATGCATGGAATTTCAATTTATATTGATTGTGGTTCTTTTTTAGAAGTTGACCGAAGTGAATAAGATATCGATTCCAAAGGAATCAATTATTTATGGGGAGACCTATATAATGAAATATATTTGATTTTTTTCATTTATTTAATCACATTATACATGGGAAAAGAAAGAAAATATTTATGTGGGGGACCTGAAATTTAAATAATAAAATTTTTAGGTTCTATGGAATAAGAATGAGGATCTCAAAATGCATTCTAATGATTTTGTTGATGCATTCTTCGATCGAGTGAATGTTTTTGTGAAAAATATGATTTTTCTTGGAGAAATTGTTTATGATGAAAAGATTATTATATATATCTTTAGAATACATCTACCTCAACAAAATAAATATGTTTCTGTATTTGGAGATCTCTATTTAAGGGGGTTGACATTTGATGCATTTCACAATACACTTATTTTCAAATGATATGAGAAATGTTGAAAATGATTCTATTGAAAAAGGAATGTATAAATATATTTTTCAAGGACATGAATAATTTCACTAATGAATATTGGTAGGAATAAGAATATTTTTTTGAATTTAGGTCATTCATTTTGTCAAATTTATAAGGATTAAAAGGAAAGTTCAAAGGGGAATTTCGACTCACATGCTATCATTATGGAATGGTTGGGTATCATGATACAAGTTTCCCAAATAAATTTCAATATTATGATGAGGATAATTTAAAATTATCAATGAAAATGTATTCTACCTATGTGAAAGGAATGAAAATATTAAATATAAATTTATTTAAAAATAAGAATATTTTATCACATGAAAATGACAGTTTAAAAGAATCTATGGTTGAAGAGATGGAAAAATTATATCATGGAGAAAATAATATGGTGGAAATTGTATGTTCTTATTAGAAAAGAGTATAACGAAATAATTATTGACAAGAAGGCAAAGAAATAATTTATATTAATTATGAATTTAAATCCTCTCATGAAGAGGCAAACATTTGGATATCCAATATGAAGAAATCCGGTAAAGTGATTTGTGATGATAATCTCTTTATGTAGCTATAAGAATTAGGATAATTCCATGATAAATAAAGAAATTGAAAATATTATGTCTTAAATTCAAGAGTATTATGAAATGATTGGTGATTACAGGCTCAATGTTGATGAGAAAAAAATGGCGATCGATGGTTTTAATAACCCAATGAATGATCAAGAAAAACTCATCAAAAAGATTGATAAGGTAGTTTTAAATATAAAAAAGAAGGTGAAGGATCATGAGAAACTCATTAATCCTCCAAATATAGTAGAAAAGGTAGCATAAAATGATAATATATATTTCCAATACCAAGTGAAATAGATATTGTAATTTTGGTAAATGAAAACAAAAAATCTGAACAGTATAGCTGGTAATGGGATGGATTGAAAATTCGAAGAAGTAATGGTTGAATTCAAATCACAATAACCCAATTTGAGTTTTAAAATGGCTTTGTTTATGAATTGTAACATGAATCTCTAGGGATGCCAATGTATTACAGCAGTGCATTAGTGAAAAAGAGAAATTCACCTCGCATTAGACTTTATTGTGGTTAAAATATGGGACACTCAAAAAACATTTATTCCAAAGAAAAGAGGTGTCAAGGGTAAAAATATAGACATATACATCCATATATACTTTAATATTCCATAATATCATTTTATAGTCACTATTTTGGGTATATATGTTTTGGACACATGGAAATATATTTCTCATAAATAATGAAGTGTAATGTGCTGAAGTATACTGAATGTAGTCATAAGAAGAATCTAAATGTATCATCAAATGGTATGTAAATTCGAAATAAATTTATAGCATTAAATGATAAACTAGGTCCATAATAATCAATATAATATCAATATTATCAATCCATACCATGTATGATGAAAAATACAATGATAAAAATATTTAGTTGAGTGGGCAGTGGTTACAGAGATTTCCCTTAAATCATTAGATTTTTCAGGTGTATGTATCCTTGATAGTGGATTCACATACCATATAAATTGTAATGAAGATATTATTACATGAATAAATAATAATAAGTAAAGTGTTGGAAATTTTGGAAATGATGAAGGCCTAAATCTCATTGGATTGTGAAAATACAAATTTGGACATAGAGAAATGATACATGTTGATGTCTTGGTGATTCAAGGACTTAGTCACAAATTAATTTGGGTCAGTTAAATTTGTGGCCCATACTATGTTATAATATTTACGAATAAAATGTGAATTTTCTATGGAATAGATGGTGTTGTTTTTTTATAGCAAGAAATAAAAAAGGATAACCATTTCCTTATGAGTGGAGTAGAAGATTTTAATTTTCAATGAAGAGAATAGAAAACCATGTTATGTAATAAACATATTGAATATATATGTAAACTATCCCTAGAAGATATAATAAAATATTATATAAATAAAGATCTCCATAAGATATCACATTATGGAACTCACATGATATATCATATTCAACAGAGAAATATTATCATAAATAAATTCATGGAAGAAGGAAAAAAATTAACCAGAGTTCAAGAATTGATGTATAAAATTGTGTGTAGAACATTCTAACGAAGTTCATTTATAGGAATAGGTATTAAGTTCATTTAATTGACAATTTCAGTTGGATCACAAGGGTATTTTTCCTTTCATAAAATTTTACGAACACAATTATTTCAAAAAGTATTGAATGGAATCAGAAAGGATGTTTGGTTATATGATTCTGAAGTTTCGTACAGGTAATGGTAAATAACTCTCAAATAGAAATGTGGAATATTATATTTAGAAACAGATTTTAAGACATCATGTTTTAGTAGTATGAACTCCTAAAAAGTGTACTAGTTTATAGGGGAAATAGTATCATCAACAACATGGACGAAATAATTCTTATGGAAAAGGAACAACTGAAGAAATTTGGGAATGAAATACTTTTGAAATCAGTATACATGTCAAATTGGCATCTCCTTCCTATAAAGAAAGATGAGAATTTGTAAAAGATGTTGCATGAGAAAAAGAAAGTGTTGATAGAATCATGGGAAGTGATTGTTGTATTCTCAATAAATTGAAACACATGAAATTGCAGCCACGCAGAGGTGAGGGGATATTTCATGGATATTCAAAAAAAATAAATCCATATAAATGTTCAAAAAAATTTCTTGGAATGGTAGTTTAAAGAAATTGTTTCATTACATTATATAATAAAAATGTTGTTCAATAGTAAAGTGAATGGTTCCAAGATTAATGGGATGAATATGCAATCACCTCATGGGGAGTGGAGGAGGAATATGTTCTTTTTGAAGAAGATAATGATGACAAGAAAGATGAATTCAACTCAACATCTGCATGATAACCGAATAGTCAAGATGAAATTTAATGGTATAGCATCATTTTATGGAAAGGTAGAAAATGATTAAACATGAATAATGATATCATTATAGTTTGAATCATTCCTATCTCAGTTTGAGCCTAAATGTATTGGTGAATTACAAAGAGATAATAACTAGGTCTAGGATATTGATAAAGTTCCTGATTAAGTTGAGAAAAAATATTCTTGGGAGACTATCTCAAGGTTAATAAAAAAGAATTACATTTGGATGAAATGGGTCATTCTCAATAATATGGTAATGAGAAATTAATAAATGTCACCAAATATAGTAATATCATTGGTATTTTATTATACTTGACAATGATAACAGTTAATTTTTTTCCCACATGTCACAAAGCAAACAATCAAAGAAATCTCAAATAAATCCACATACATTTAGTTGAAATAATTCTTTTGGTATGTCAATGTAATGTTGGATATAAAATTTAAAAAAAATGAAAAATATAAACAAGAGTTATGGTACAATAGAGATGTATATTGGGATAGTTCAGTTGATGATATAAAATCAATATAAGTTAGCAGATTCTATCTTGATGGTTTATGTATTTATTTTCTAAGAATGTAACAAGATTTCATTTCTTCAAGAACCCCAAAATATAATATATTATAGACACTCAAGCTTATATTCAACTATTTTTGATTAATTATTAGCTTGATGATATAGGAGTTCAAGTGAAGCCTTTGATCAGATTCCACTGCGACAATTCATGTAACGTGAACATGATTATAATATAGTTTCCCAAACTATGTGGTAAAACCATGGGTCTCCATATGTGATGTAAAATAGAATGTTAACAATTTTTGTATGTTTTTCTAATCCATTTATAACTAGCATGTGGATCCCTCGATGATTTCCATAACTTTCATGGTTAGCACATGGTTTGTTAAATTCTGCATCCTAGTTGTGTGGAATACATTAAAATCTCAAAAAAAAATTGAATTTTACTCATATTTTTACCCTAAAAAATATTTCCTAATTATTCCCCATCTATGATGAAATATTATCCTCTCTTTAACATAATTGGTTATTCCCTTTGATCTGAAAAGTTGTTTTCATGGTTCATTGTGTGTTTGATCTTTTGAATGAATAGTGAGTCTCTATTTTATAACATTATTCTTAGATATTTTCATATTATCTCATTAAAAACATTTAATTTAATATTTTATGGATATATCTATGATAAAAGATGTTATTTCATTATATATTTATTGGATTTAATAAAAGGAAGTGGTTTCATGTATTGGTATAGAGGTTTAATGTGTCATTCTAATTTTTCTCTAACAATTCAAAGGGAGGTGGAGTATCCCTCACTATAAAAGTTCTCGAATGTGAAGGATGGATGTCTAAATAAATCACTATTGTATAGTTGGAAAAACAAAATTAGTTTTGTGATAAAATATTGTCTTTCAAAAGTTTTATAGAGGTTTTATGATAAATTTCATAAAATATAATGTCTTTCTGAAGAAACACATTTTTATTAAGAACATGGATTTTGTGGTCGGTGTGACTTCATGAAATATTATTATGGTACATTTTTTGTTTGGAAATGGGGTTTATATCCATGTATTGGGTAAATAACCAAACTACTCATACAAACATATCATATATTTTAATATAAATATTAATTATATCAAGAAATTATATAATTTAGGATCATAACAGTTTAGTATCTTTGAAAACATGGAAGAATAAATCAATGGCTCATAAATAATCTATGTCATTTACCACTATGTTTTTCATAACCATCACCCATCATATAAATTTCACATATAATACATTTATTCATCACCTGGGGAAATAAAACATAAAAATGGGTGTTCTCATATGCTTATTAAGGGTAAACAATGTATAAATAAATATAACATGAGAGTATAAGGGTATGATAAGAGGATAATAACATTCGAAAACCCATACACTACATATCTTGGATTATAAACAAGACTCCTGAAAGAAACATGGAAGCTAATAAGACATCAATCATAATGGAGTCATGGAACATTTTCTATGATAATATATCATTTTCCAAAGAAATAGAGTGTGACACACATATAATAATATAAAATAATTTACATAGTAGTCAAGGATCGTTTCCAAAACTATAATAGTGGAATGGTATCACTCTGAAAACCATAATAGTAATGAAGGTACACTCCCCAGAATATCATTGTAGATAAAGTCTCTTTCTGAACTATATTTACTCCCCATTCCAACCCTATCTATATCACGAGATATCAATGTTAACCCAATGAATTGGTGGGATATAAAGGTCCAAACCATCTTTAGTTATAACATGGACACCATTCAAGGTTATACTGTAATGATCAACCTCATCTATAATGTAATCATAATAACATAATGAAAATTATACACATGTGTTACACAATATCGTACATGATTCATCATATCTGAATGAATGAAAATAAATTCGTTTAATAATTATTTCATCATAGCATAAATAAATTAAAAGAAATGGGTTTCATAATAATTTCATCATTTAATGATAAAAAAACCTGTTGAAATGGAATGGGTTTCAAGGATATATTATCATTATAGTCATAAACCATTCTAAGAAAGAATAATCCTGGAATCCACGGATCATATCCCTATTAAATCACATGTAACATAAAATAATATAATTTTAGATGGAATGTTACTTTAAAATATCACATGGAACATTTCTTAAGGAAAATAGCCTTTCAATGATGAAAATAACCATTTAAAAAATAAGACATTTTCAAAATCGTTTTCATGGAAAATATAATTTGAAACATATAAATTACACTTTTAATTAGCAGAAAAACATTTATTGGGTCTAAACCTTTCATCTTTTAAAATCACATTTAAAAAAAATTAATCCTTTTTATCAATAAAATGAAATTTTATAAAGGAATTGATATAGGTAATTTAAAATATTTCTTGAGTAAAATATCCTTTCAATATTGAAAATCACTTTTTAAAAATAAAATAAATTGGAAATCCATTTATTTAAAATTTACTTTTGATACTTATAATGGAATATTTAGAGATAATTTATATCATTTCCAGTAGAAAAAGACATAAATTTTCATAACCACATTTTAGAACATAAAATTTTTTAAAAATATTTTTATTTTCAATTAACCTTAGAAATATATAAAGAATTATTTAAGACAATTTGAAACACCCCGAACCTTGAAACACAAAGCCAATGCACTATTTTATTTCATTATAATGATTATAATGAAATAAAATCATGAAGGAACAATCATTTTAGTAGTTTTGGAAGAACATATTATATACATGATGCCCATTGTACATTAGTAATGATAGAAACCACAACATGATATATAATAAATTTAAATTAACTACATTTCTGAGAGCATATAATATATTTTATTCTTCATATACTAGGGAATGGAAACAGAAAAAGGACAAGATAAAATGATTAATAAGGGTTATATAAAACCATAATAATAGAATTAAATTCAATAATTCATATGCATTGTGGAAAGGAAAATATATGAAACACACATGTCATCAATAAACGTAGAATAAAAATAAATCCATAGATATTTTCATAGTGAAAAGAATCTAGATAATAAAAATACATTACTAAATGAAGGAAACTATCTATTATTGGATGTCATGTTTCTGTAACATGAACCACTAAACTATCAATAAATTTTATTTCTCTGTGTAGAAACCCATATGATTCAGTTTTAAAAGAAAACATGAAGGGTTTATCACCACTGTTTTGTCTAATAAAAACTATCTATGCATCTAGAGGCTATAGTAGGAATCACCTATCATGGAAAGTCTAAATAATTCTTCATATATAGATTTAATTCAAGAAATTACACCTTATCAATATTCTAATTGAGTAGAGGATACAGATTCATTAATATTTCCTCAGTTTAAACAATATTTAAAATGAAAACCTTAAGTAAAATAGTACACATATAAGACAATAATCATATCTATGAACCAATAATAATGATAATTAAAATAAATATAATTTCAACCGAAAAATGTTATAAATGGGAAGTAGATACACCACATATAATATAAATTTTGGTTAAGACCCTTACCAAATTATAATCAATCAAATCATATGACAAAAAATTTATAATAATTAAATTAATCATTTAATAAATTGAATATAAATATATTAATGATATTAAATATAAAATGTTAGTATATTACACCACATATAATAAATAATTCAAAAATAATGTAAATATCATGAAAATAGAATTGAGATGAGAGACCCCTTACCTTGTGTCTGAATGTGTTCTGCACTTGATCTTAATGTCCTTGATAATAAGATAAAATCCACTAATTAATTAATTCAAGAACCCTTAATACAAGTAATTTATTTATTATAATTTTTTTAATTTCATTTATATCATTTTTGGATGAGTTAAAAGATACAATTTCATCATTTTGGAGCTTGCACTTTCTTGGTTTTCATGGTCTGTTGTCTTATTGATATGTAATAATGTTCTAGTAAAATGGGTATAATTCATCGTAATTGGAATTATATGTTATAAATGGACATCAAGATGTATAATTAGTTTAATATTTTTTTATTTCCATATTCTATGATGAATCATTATAAAAATAGTCATTTACATTAATTTTAGAATTTTTCGATCACAATGAACGTTTTTTTGTTTTATCATATAGTATTATGTAAATAAATTCCTTGATGAACACAAAAAAAGTTAATAAAATATTTTAAAATATTTTTCAACCATTAAAATGGTTTAATGTATAGTATTTATGATAGTGAATTAAAATTAAAACTTATCACCCTTGAATGAAATGAAAAAACCCCTCAGTGATGACGTTTCAATTTTTTAGAATAAAAGTCGGGGGAGAAGGGGGATGATGATGCACTATAAAATTTGAATTACAAAATTATTTTATATTTATGGTAATAGAGTAATCAATATATTAGATGAGGTTAGGTGATATGAGAATAATAAAACAAAATAACATGATAAGAAAATAGAAGGAAAAGGAAGCATATTCTCACATCTTTAATTCTCCTCCTTGAGAACCTCTTTAAGAGGGTTGGTTTTACTATTTCGATGAGACAAATATCACATGGATGTATGTGAGGGGAATTAGAAGACAATTTTTTTTAAATTTGAGTATTCTCAATCCTTAAATTGTGTGAGGATAAAGGGTGTTAAGGTTTGTATTTATTGTAGAGGAGAGGGCTTCTTTCTAGATATTTTATACATTTGTTTGTTGTTTTGGCTCACAACTATGATTATATTGAAAATTATCACCAAATATATTAAAATAATAAATTATTGTTCTATATTATGAGATCATATTGTTCATACATCACCTGTGAATTAATAATTAGAGTATTTAACATTTATTTTAAATTATCAAATTTTATTAGTCACAAAAAATTCATGTATTTTAGAAAAATCCCAAAAATTTACCCTAACCATTTTTCAATGTTTAAAATCCAAAAAAACTCTATTTTATGATAATAATTTTCTAAATATTAGAAATTTAATATTTATTTAAAATCATCATTTACCTGGAAAATAAATAATTTAAATTTATAACTCATTTTATAAGACATTAAAAAATTAAATCAGGTCTCATAAAATTACACTAAAATCATAAGACACTAATGTATTAATTCATGACTACATTTTGTGAAAATGATTTTTCATTTAAACAGTTTAATTAATTATTATATTGTAATTAACTATTTATGACTTACAAATATACCAACACATGAACAAGAAATTTTAAAATATTTATTTACTTATACTTTGATATAATTATATCATAATTTAATTTATAATATGACTAAATTTGATTTATACATTCATGGGTTTGATTACTATTCATTTATACAGTTTAATATTCATAAGGTTGACATTACTATTCCAAAGTTGAAGTTACTATTTCATCTGTATTGGTTTCCTAACATCTAGAAATTCCGCTCACTCAATTAATTCCTTATTCATAAGTTTTTTTATATCTATGTTATTTAATATGATATATAATATATGAAATAATTTTTATTAAAATTTAAGATATCTAATGAATTTAAATTATTTAATAGGAAACATATCATAAAATATTGGGGTTTTTTACATTGTCCAATCATTATGGTGGGAAATTCTATTCATGTCATACGTGTTGAAACAAATATTCATTTCAAAACTCAGTTTAATCCAAATGTAAAATTATTGAAAAGTGAAATGAATGTTACTTTTAATTTTTTTTAGAAAGTATAAAATTATAATAATGTATTTAATATTTCATTAAGATTAGTAAAATAATTTTTTGAAAAAAATTGAAAACATAGATATAGAAGAAAACGGCTTTTCGACCAAAGAGAGAAATAAAGTCTACACTTCTTAAAACATTCTTCTGGACTATTGAGTGAAACAAGATAGGAAAATGACAAGATCATATATATTATAACATAAATTGGGCAGATTAAAATTAACAAGTTTCTAGAGAGATATATTAGATTACTTCATCATTAGAAACATAAACATAAACAATCGTAATAAATAATGTGATTGTATAATAAAACCCTAACCACATTGTTAACAATTAATCAAAATATATATGAATAAAAAAATAAAATGAATGATAAAATAATGGAAAAATTATGATATTACATTCTATGGTACTATATTTACACTTGGAAAAACATGATATGTGCATTATTTAATATATGTCCAAAATGAGTAAAACTAAGATAAAAATATCACGCCTCAAGTCGTGAATTCATTCATACATATTATGACCTCAGATATAATAAATATATGATTATTTAAATTATATTAAATAACAATTTTGATTTGTATCATTCCACATTTGATATTATTATTATATTTTATAACACATTTAATAATAATTTTTTTGGTAAAATCATTTTTTGGGTAACAAATACTTTTTCCTTTTCATGTATATTTTTGTTTCATATAATCAGCCCATCATTTTTTAGTATGGGTCCATAATATCTTGATTTTTAACCCTGGTTTAATTAAAATATATATTAATTATACAATTATTGAGAGTAATACATTGATGTTATATGTAGAAAATGAATTACAGAATTCATGAATATTGTCGGTTGTACATACACATGATTGATGATTCTATTTATTGAATAAAGAAATGAAATAAAGGTAAATAATATATCACCATTAATTTTTTTTCATATATATAACATATATTAATTAAATTTTCCCTTATTACATTTTATTAATAGAGTTTGTGATAAACAAATTTCATAGCTTTGTGAGACAGTAGTCCACTGTAAACATGAATGCCAATATCGTATCCAACATGGAATGAAAAGTAATAAGGAATATAAAATTTCAAATTTTATAAGAATAATTATTTTATAATAATAATATATATTCATTTAATCATTCATTATTATAATATAAGTGAAACATTAATTTTTAACACATCACACCAGTTTGTGAGGTTGCAGTTTCCATACACATGAGCAACATTAAATTTTTCCAATGTGTATGGAGGAGAAAATACATATGTGTTATTATAATTCCAGATGTATAATAATATTATCAATATGACATATAAACATTAAATCCATCATTATATTGAATATTTATATTTTTTTATGGAAAACGAATAACATCGGTTGTCAGGGAAGTAGCCTAACATACACATGATCGACGACTTCATTTCCCATTATATTAAATGGATATATATATATGTTATTCCATTAACATAATAAAAACTATATAAATGGGTGGTATTTTTCATATTATATCATCATAATTAAATATGATTGGAAATTACTGTATGAAAAAATAAAACTAAACTAAACGATTAGAATTTTTCCTATTCATTCGGAGAGCATCTTTAGGATTTTACCTGAATAATTTTTTGAGTGAAGAAAAATCAAAATAAATCCTATAAGAAGTAGAGAGGGAATTAAGGAAACGTTTTTGTTAGTCATTGGATGAACCAAAATGTTTTCGTACTGTTAATTGGGGAGAAGAGGGGTAGTATGTTTTAAGTGGGGGAGAGGACACTTATGAAATTTTTGAAAAGAATAAAGGTGCACCCTTGTATTTTACATTTATAAAGGATTAAAAATAGTCATTATAAAACAATTTACATGATAACATAAAAATAAGGAATTAATCTTGGTTTTTTACATGTTTTTATTTCAAATACCCTTTATCTTTTTAGTTTAACAATCGTGATAAACCAATTTTAACCTTAACTAGGGAAATTATTTGTAAATGTTTTTATTATTCAATTTGACCAAAAAATATATACATATTATAAATTATAAATTATTATTATTTAAAATAAGGAATCAATTATTTAACATTCCACCACATATTTGGAAAAAATAGTTTAAATTTAAACCCATCAAAGGGTGGAAAAGATGGTCTTCTAACTAGAAAAGTTTCTTAAGAAGAAATTGTTTTAATATTAAACTTCATTAGTGACCTGATTACAAGGAAAAAAATGGATTAATATATATCTATATATATATAAATATATTATAACTAATTTTTCTTTTAAAATTATTTTAAAAGAAACAGGTTCCATATAAATTCTTCAAAAAAATAGTTATCAATAAAAACCAGTATTTTTCACTATTTCATGAAAATTAATAATTTCCGAAAAATCCCATAAATTCCCCATAACATAAATTTGAAAAAATTTATTCCAAAAATTATTTCATTACTAAAAATAAATTTTTATAAATTTTAAAAATTTTATTGTATTCATTGAAAACAAATATTATTTTTTTGAGAAAATAAATTTTTGAAGCATATGAAAACATTACAAAAAATTAAGTAGTTATTTTAAAAAATATTTAACATATATAAAACCATAATACATAATTTTGAAAATTAGTTATTCATATTAATTTCACTATGTTTTAGTTCTGTGTAATATTATTGTTATTAGTATATAATGGTTCATTAGGACTCGGTGTTGTGGGTATTGAAAGTAATTGAATAAATTAAAATAATTAGAAAAATATATTCCTTTAAATTTCGGGGTGTTAAACTCTACCCGCCATAAAATAAATTTCTTCATTAAAATTAATAACTCAGATACACACCAATATGATACTTCTAACTAATCATATCCCCAGGTTCCTACATAGAATCCTCAAGATGGTGGATTTTCATGAAATCATTTCCCTAGTCAGTGGTCCTGTTTCACAATACATTATCTATATGATCAATAATATCCACTAGTTGTTCCTCAAAGTAAATATAGTTCTAAATTTTCATGAACTATTAGTTCAGTACTTGTGATATATTAGATATTTACTTCTCATAGATAGATACATGGAACACATCGTGGTCCCCAAAAGAATTTTTGGAAGTGAAAAATGATAAGCTGTAGTCCAGATCCAGTCAATAATTTCGAGGGATAAATATAACTAGGTCTCAGATTTCCCAAGTTTCAAAATCACATTAAAATTTTTAGTAGATAAATTCTTACAAACATATTATCACTATCATTAAATTACATTTCATGGTGGTGACTGCCTGTATAAATATTCCTCCCACTTTTTTCTGCCCTTATGTGTTGATGAACATCTCAAATCATTTATGAAATTTCATTGTTCAAATTTTTTATTAATTAATTTATATTTACAAATTTACCCCATTATTTTAGATTTAGAATCTTATTTTTAAAAAAGGGTTTCCTATGGATCCATTTTATGAATCAATTATAACTAATTGTTGTGTGAAAACTCATGTAGAGGAAGGTGTTCATTCCAACCACCTTTGGTATCCATAGAATAAGTTCTTAACATATCCTATAGGGCTTGAGTTATTATATCAAACTTAAAATCAGTCTAAGGATTATATGTAGTTCTAAAACTCAATTCTACATCGCAGTCTTAGAAAATCCATTGATTGAACATAAAGGTTAACCTCATGTCCTGATCAAAAATAATAGAAATTAATAATCTATGCATCATTAACACTTCATTACTGTATATCTTGTAGATATCATCCAAATATAAATAATATTTGATAGAAATTAATTCATCTATTTTCAATATTATTTTGACTAATCCCATATATCATTATTCTCTTTAGACATTTCAGGGACTCTGATGACAAAATCTATAGTGATATTTCTCATCAATTCTATAGTATGGATAATGCTTGTATCATCCCATAAAAATTGTCTCTCCCTGATAACATGTTAGCATAAAAAGAACTATGATAAATACTCTATAATATCTCTATTTGTGTTGTTTCTAGATAAATACTCATTCTTATAGGACATTGGTAAGATCTATTCCTTTGTCACGCGTTGGTGGTGGGTTTAATTCTTACGACCATAAAAAATGGAACAATTTTTCTCCCAATATACGGTTTGTCCTTTTCCTAAAAAAATATTAATTATTTCATTAAAAATTCCGAATTACAATAACACATAATTACCTCAATATTAAAAACATTTATAGCCATAAAGGTTACAAATACCATTAATATTGTGTCCATAAAAGATAAATTCATTCCCCCTTAATTCAAATTTCAAATAAAAACATATAACAAATAAATGGGCTGTGTTTCCATAAATTTCCCCCAAAATATACATATTATTGATAAAATTACATCTCATAATACCTCAATAGGTGTGTCCACAAAATTAAACTTATGATCAACCTTGAACTCGTAAACTAATGAAAGTGTTCATAAATCATGTATTAATATTAGATGGTTACATATGTGCTTTAAAAGGTAATTCACCCTTAATTATATAAAAACACATTTCTTTGAAAAAAAAATCATTTATTTGAATGCTATGATTAACCTGTGCACTGATATAATTTCCAATCTAATTTCATTATTTCATAATCCATGTTTAGGCATCTTATCAATGCATAGAATCACATCAAGTTTCAATAAAATATTAACAATAAGATTTTCATAGTGCTCATTAATAAAAAACTAAATAAGAAAATTTCCACCTATTGAGAGGATAATATCTATTCCATATCTATCATGATTTACACCATCTATTCTTATTTCCTAAGCTTTCCATTTTTTACTTTGAATTCCAAGGTTGTTATGTATTTTCATCCACTTTATCCCTTGTTATGGGATATTTATTGGTGTCATTCCCCATCCCCTTTCACATTAAGGGCAATAATATCTATTGAACATTCTATAGATATTAATCCCAAATAATCTTTTTATCTGTATTTTTTTCCATCACATTACAATTTAGTCACTTGATGAAAATATTTTCTACATTTAAAAAAATTATTGCTCCCCTTAAAAAATTTACTCCCTAATTCCAGCAACACTAATATTATAAAGGAAATATCATCTTATTTTCTATGAGGTTTTATAGTTTCCCTTTAATCCCATATTTTTTTCTAAAAAAATCCATCGAATTTATGGGAAACTCCAATCTCCATTTCTATATTAAAAACAAAGTGGATGATTTGTTCATATATACTAAATAATCTTATGGAACACCCCATTTATTGACTTGGTATTCAGACACTGAAGAATCATCCAGTCTTACGTTCAGTTTGGATGATAATACCAGAATCAAACCATGTAATCTTAGTAAAATTCACTTTATATATAATAACATATTAATATTCCTTCTTCTGTAACATGATGAATTACTTAACCATTTTCATTTAAAGAATAAAAGTAATATATATATTGAAAAATAAGTTCCTTAACACAACCCATTCCATGGAGTCAATTTAATCTTTTCACTCAAATTCTTAATAAAATTCCATCATTAATTTGCTTCATCTTCCAATCAATAAATATCTAAAATTATGTTTTCTTGCTCTGAACACAATGAATAGAAAATACATTTTCACTGTAACTCATCCATTTCGTTGAGACTTTTGGATTTGTAGACTGATTAAAAGATGGTAGATGATTACTTAGGAAGGAATCTACATGACATTATTCCCACATTTCCTCATGTAGATTTTCTATATAATTCATATCATGAGAAATTTTATAGATCTTATCAAATTTATTTTATTCCAACTCCCATAACAATTGTATTTTCAAGAGGTTAGTAATTTCACTTAACATCCCAATTCTCATTAAAAATATCCCTTTAGGATCCATCCGTTAACTAAAACAAAAAAACATAGTGTATAAAACAATTATCATAATCCTGGAAAAATCATTTTTAGGCATTCAAAATATTTACAACATATTTTCAATCTGTGACACCTTAGATTTAAACTAGGTAATTCATGGTCATCATTAAGTCAAATCCAAAATGTCTATTTTGTTAGAGTTTTTTAATTTCCAAATAATATCCCCCATGTCTTTGATTCGGATATGTAGTATATTCAATTTTCATGTACCAAAGAACAATTGAGTGAAGACCAATGTGCCTTTGTTGGAGTTAGTACCCATATATATATTTGTTCTAAATCAATGTCCATGTGTAGTATCTATACATGGATGTAACTTCATTAAATCCACTTTCCCAATCCATTACCAATATTCCAATATATTATCCAAAACATAAATTATCTATAAAGTTGACCTTATACATATCCATAAAGATCTCAATAAAGGTTTCACATCATAGTTCTTAAGGATAACTAAATGAATTATTTGATACCAACTATAATTTCCAAATATTATCAGAATTATATATCACATATTTTATATTAACATTTATTACATTGAAAAAATACTTTCTAGGGTATTATAATGTTATAGTGTATTCAAATACTTTGAAAAATAAACAACTAGTTCATAAGTGTGTTATGTAATTTCCCATTATGTTCTTCATACCTAGAACCCCTCATAGAAATATCATACATTATAAATTTCACCATAACATGGGGAAATGAGACATAAGATTTTGGGATCTCATATTCTTAGTAAGGGTAAAAATGGTATATATCAACATATAATGGGTATAAGTATATGAGAACATGAGATTAAAATTTGAAAAACCATACCCTACCTATCATAGTTAATAATTATGATCCATTTAATTAATCATGGAAATTAATAAGAAATGAATAACAATGTAATAAGATATAATTATCCATGAGAAAAAAATATTTTCATAATATATAAATTTTTGACATACACTAAAAAAATCAATTCATTAGTAGTGATGTCTAATTTCCAAAACATTCATAGTAGAAGCAATTCAGATTGTTAACCATTATAGAATTCTATGATTTCTCTTAGGGATATAATTGTAGAAAAACTCCCATAGTAAACTAGGTTCACTCCCCATTTTATTCATATTTATCTAAAGAGATATAAATATTTACCCAATGAATATGAGGGAGATATAGGTTTCACATGTCCTTGTTAATAATGTGACCAAAATCCTTGGTCATAATGTAACCATATCCCATGGTTATAATTATACGTCATTCCTTAGTTATTACATAAAAACCATAAACATAATGAAACTCATAAACATGTGTTCCATGAGATCAGAAAACATCCATCATATCATAACCCATTAAAAAAGGATTTCATTAACATTTCATTGTAGCATAACCCATAGAAAATAAAAAAGTTTCCTAACCATGGCATCATTTCATTATAGAACCCTCCCACATAAAAAGAGAAGGAGTTTCATGGAAATATTATCATCATAAGAATAAATCATTTGGAGAAATAATAATAATTGTATCCTTGGATGATATCCCCAAAAAATCATATGTAACATCAAAGGATTTCATCAAATATGAGAGATTATTTGGAAAGATCGCATAGAGAAATTCATGAAGACAATTTCCTTTTAAATTTTAAAACTACCATTCAATGAATAAAAAAATCCAAAATCATTTTATTTCAAAATATGTTTGGATACTTTTAAAACAATTATTAAAAAAAATTAATGTATTTCACATGTAAAACAACCTTTCAACAGTGAAATTAGTTTTTTTAAACATTTTCAGCATTATTTTCATTATATATAACCTTGGAATCATATAAAGGACTGTTTATAGATCATTTAAAAAAGTTATTGAAGAAAATAGCCATTAATCCATTAAAGTATCCTTTAAAAAATATAGGTTTGTAAAAATCATTTTCATTGAATTTAAACATGGAAACTATGAAATGTAGATTTAAAACATTATGTCATTAGGATTAGGGTAAATATCATTAATCACATACCTATTTAAAATAATTCCTTTAACATTTTATGAATTGAAAAAAATGATTTTTTGGAAATATGCATGAAGTTTAATTTTAAATCATATTTAAAAAATTCAAACATTTTTGAAAATTTCATTATTTAATAATTTTATATTTGTAAAATACTTCATTAAAAAAAATTCGAAAAAAAATATTTGAAAGAAATGGATTTTTGACAAAAGAGATATATAAAGTGTGTTTTTGATAAAATAATTATTTTAAAGTGTTGAGTACATAAAGAGATAAAAATTAAAGGAACACATTCATCTCATGAAAAATGAATATAATAATAAAATTCAAATTGTTATTTAGAAATATATCCAATTATTTCTTCATCGTAAGCATAAATATAGTCAATCCTGATAAATGATAATATTGTATTATAAAACCCTTTCTACATTGAAAAACATTTATAGTACCCCCCATGAAAGAGAAATCGAAAAATGATACATAAAATATCATGATAATAAAAAAAACGTCATGATATTATATGTGAAGTGGTTTTTATATCTACCACAATGAATAATATATATTCATAATATAATTCATTATCCACAAGAAGACTAACTATGAAAAAAATACCATACCTTAATTCTTAGAATTCATCATATGCATGTAATTATATAGTGTAACAAATATTAGTTTATTATTAATCAATTACGGATCCATAATAATTTGTATAATACCATATATGATCTAATTAAAACATTTTATCACCCTTTTATTCCAAATTCCTTATTAAAATCACAGTTTGGGGAATAACATCTTCACGTTTTAGAAATATTTTTGTTTGGAATATTTGGAACATTTATTTTGATCATGGTTCTATAATATCTATAATTTGGATAATGATTTAAGAAACATATATGTTTTATTTATTTTTATTTATATGAATTCATTAATGTTATATATATAAGATTAATTACATCATTCATGCAACCAGTATTCCACATGTATCCATGAACATTGATTTAATTTTCAGGATGGATGATAAAAAATAATGTAATGTGTTATATAAACATTATATATAAAAAATATTTCATATATATAAATTATATTTATTAAATATACACTTATTACCTTCTATGAAAATCATTAGTGAAAAATGAATAACATCGCTTTGCAAAGTGGAAGATCTTTTTACGCACAAACGACGTTGTCATATCCCCAAAAGAATGAAAATTTAAAAGGTACATGTCATATAATACATAAAAATTATTATTGTGTCAAAAATATAACATATATTCATCTAATAAATCCTTATAGATTTAAAATTAAATCATAACTGAAAATAGCATTGCATCTGTTTGTGATGTAGTAGTCTGACATACACTTGAGCGATGATATAGTTTTATAGTGCTTTGGGAGGTAAGAAGTAATGTATTTTATTTTTATTATAAAGTTATAAGAATACCCAAAATATCATATATAAAAATTATATCCATGATTATATTTACTAATGAGAGGTGGTGATGGAAACAAATAAAATTGTTTTGTGAGGCGGTTGTTCGTCAAACATAAGATCAAAGGTTAAAATTCTCATTTCACGGAAGAGTAGATAGATATAGGTTAATAGATTAACATAATAACATCAGAGATTATAGAATATTATGATGTTAATATATCATCATTATTTAATAGTATTTATAGTATGTGGGAAGAAATAAAATAGAACACAAGATTAATAATTGTACCTCTTTTTTAGAGAGACTCTTTATGTTTATACCAAAAGTCTTCGTAGGAGTGCCTCCTAATAAAAATAATGCCTATAGGATATTCTAATGGAGTTGAGGAATATATATTATTTTAGTTATTGACCCCACCAAATTGTTTTATAATTGTTAAGATGAGAGAAGTGGGTGTGGCCTTTTATAAGTGGGGGAGAGGACACACACAGAATGATTGAAAAGAATAAATTTATACCACATTTTTTATATTCCACACATAAAAAAATGTTTCATTAGAGAAAATATAGGTTTATAAGGTCAAAATGTGGCCATAAATGGGTTTTAGCTACGTTTTTTGGTTGTTTGAAAACATATCATTTTAGATTAACCCCAGATGATCGGGTTTTATCCTTAACCATGGTAATGAAGTGTTTTTATTTTACATTTTCATTTTGACCAAAAATTATTTTTAAATTGTTATATAATATAAAATTTTGTGATTAAATATTTTGAATCCATTTTTCTAAATTCCATTAATAGAATTGACAAAATATAATTTGAAATTTAAAATTTAATGTGATGAAAAACTAGTTTGTGGAAGAGAAACTTTTCATAAGTAGATTAATATTTTATATCAAAATTAAAAAATATATTTATTGAAATTCAGTATATTTTATTAATAAATATATAATTAAATTAAATTTAATTATAATTTTTTAAAAAAAAAATTTAATAAAATAAATTCTTTAAATAAAAACCCAGTTTTTAATGAAAATAATTTTTTTTCTATTCATAAAAGATTTAGTCATTTCATAAAGATATAAAAGATCAACCCTCAGATAATTTTTACATATTGATATCAAAAATGAATATTATTTGTATGGATACATTTTCAAAAAACTATCAAATATTAGTTTTATTATTTGTTCAAAAAAATCCATCAAACCATTTTTCAAAGAAAGACTTGTTTTCAAAGAAAATTTTGACTTTAATAAAAATGTACTTTTTTATCAGTATATTTTTTTACCTAAAAATTCTATATTTATTTAAGAAAAATATTCCTATTAATACACAAAAACTTAATAGTAAGGTTATAATAACATTAATATTATACCATGGTTCATTAATAATCATTATTCCATGTAATGAAATATATCATAGAAATTAAATTTGTTTAGGAAAAAATATATCTTAAAATATTTAGTTGTTATTTGATAAATCATATAAAAAATTATATAAAGACTTGGTGAAGGTATATGGAACCAGTCATGAATATTTGGACTGTAATTGGCTATGCATGGGAGTCTAAGTTGTGGAATAATGATGTTAAGTGGTTATGGTATTGGAAACTGTTTAATTATTTTATTATTTGACTATAGAAATGTTTTTAGAATACCTCAACATGTATTTTAAAATTAATATAAATATCGGTCATGTTTTCCTTTAATATGGTTCATGTGTTGGGTATTCTTTGGGGGTTTCCAACTAAATTTTATACTCACACCCTTCATGGGAGGTTTAGAACATTTAGAGATCATTTATATCGATAAACATGTAAAGGTATAGTTTCATACTTATTTAGTAATTTTTCATGATGAAATGGTCTTGGGACATTTATTCAGATCATGAAGACTATTTGGGATGATTTTTTGGTTAATTTTACATTGGTATCATTGATTCTATTTTAATCTGTAGTGTCTATGTTTAACCTTTTCATTACCTATATGAAACTGATGATACATTCTCAATTGAGTTGTTCTGTGGAAATTTATATGTATCATATAGTTTCATTTCACATTTCATATATTAAAAATGTTTCTTACATTTCACGGTAAATTAACCAAAAATAATCTATAATTCACATGGAACTTATTCTATGTATTTAGTGTCCTATTGAAATAACATACGTTTATTAGAACCACTACCTCTATACATGGTAATGTATAAGGGTAAGGATGTAATAAATCGTATTAATATTGGTTAGATAGAAATATTGGGTGGATTTCATGGTTATATTAATTTAGGATCTTGAAATTCAAAACATAAAAAGATATATATAACATTTTAGAATGGATTTCAAGTTATATTGAAATTACTAGTTTAAAATGTTCTACGACACATCAAGGAATCATGTCAACTTGTCATCATGGTTTAGAAAATTAAAGTAGCATATCATTCAAAATTAGAAATAATTTCTATTATGAAATCATTTTTCATAATGGTTCAGATTAATTCTAAAAATTATTTATAATTTATATTAATTTAGATGATTTGGATTGTTCACATACTTCAGTTTAAAATGGATTATTAACTGGTGTTTCATTATATCTATAGATGAAATTGAACCAATTCAGTGGTCAGGGAACCCTCAAGAGGAATCTTGAAAAAAAATCAACCTAAACAACAATTATATTTGTAGTCCATCCAGATAGTTGATATGTAATTTCATGAGATGGACAAGGGGAATCAAATTCCATAACCACTATATAAAAATTCATCCTTGGACATTTGAAAACAGAATACACCGATCATTAATAGAGATTTAGGACAAGCTAAAGTGGATGTATGGCTAGGTAAAATAGACAAAAAAAATTATTTCTTGTGAGCCATAGAGGAACCTAAATTTAATCTAGTGGTTGTTTTGGATTATATTAGTAATAATTGGTGGAAAATTATTGTTCAGAATAAATACAACTATAACCTCTCTTAAATAACCTTTGATTATTTTTTAATAAATAATTTTACCATTATACCTTCATGATTTAAATTAAAAAATAATTATTTTCTATCTTGTAGGAAAATCAATTCGTTAGCGGTGTTCAACTCAACTCATGTGGTTGGTGTAATTCTCATTTAAATATTCTTATAGTGAGAACTTGATGGTGAGTATCATTGAATAAGGGTTGAGACCTAAAATATGATCCTAGATTATTGTTCTCTATATTGATTACTATACTGATATTGTTAATAGGGAGGAAACAATGGAAAAAATATAACATAGGAACCATTATTGGGGAAAAACTTTTACTTACATGGGTATGAGTTAGAACTCCAACATGGAAAACAAGAAAAATAGGTATAATTATTCCCTATCAGGTATGGTGTTAGGGAAACATTTGGTTGGGTCAGTATCCCTTCCTCCTCACCATAGTAATTAGTTTAGATATTATCAGTGTGGATATTATCATCATATTAAGTGGGGATACAAAAACCGTCTTTGAATGTGACAAAATAATGGAATTTTGGGACACGCCAAATGTTATTGTATGTAATTTTTGAGGGAAATAGATGGAAATGGATCCAAGATGTAGTTGGATTTATATAGTTTGATTAAAATGAAATGGTAATTAAAACTAGAATGGTGTCAACCATGGTCACTTTTATGTCAGACAATAACCTTAGAAGTAACCATATTCATAGAAGAGTAATAAAGAATTGTCATCAAAATTTAGTAAGGATCATTATGGTTCCATGAAAATGATCTAGGAGGATCATTCTGGTCAGTTAGTGGTGTGAGGTACTATTCTCTTGAACAATACCATTGTACAGGATATTTTCTATACTACCACATCTCTTTATTTGATTACTACTTCTATTTCTAATCATATTTTATATCATGTTGAAATCATTCCTCATATATTGAAACATAAAACACCTCTTGGCCAATGAGAATGTCATTACCTTTGGAAGAATATTTATATATATATATATATATATCAATGAGTCTTAGTTTTTAATATATTTATCTACTCTTGAGATGGTCATCTTTGACCTGATTTTTGTAATGGATTGGTTGACATAATTTATGGACCATATATATTGTTATTTCTAGAAGGTTAGTTTAAAATGTTTGAATGGTGTTGATAGTATCTTTAATAGAGATTGAGAAGTAAATCTAATAAGATCAAAACCTTTTATACAAGTGGTTGGGAATATTTTGTATTATATGGCCACCGCTATGTTGGAAATAGTTTATTAAATCAATAATATATCTCTTCCAAACATTACATAAAAATTTTCCAATATTTTTTCTGATGACTTTTCTAGCTACCCACACAAAAAGAGAACTGAAATTTTTTATTGATCTCTTAACATGGACCTATATAATTTCACTTCTATCGTATATCATGATACCAATATAATTAAGGGAATTAATGGTTTAGGTGGAATAATTTATAATAAATTTATTCAGTCAACCTCATACACCAACATGGGTAGTGCATGTTCTATTTGTTAAGAAGACAAAGTAATCGATTTGTATTTGTGAAGATTATAATAATATAAACCTGGTTATGAAAAATAATCAGTATCCCAATCCAATAATTTGATTATTTATGTGGATAAATTTAAGGGATCCATGTTACACCCCGCCCCTACCACATTGCCTTGAGTAGGAGGTGAGAGTTACATGGCCTGAAGCAATGTTCCCACGATGCCAATGGATGACAATAAATGTCGAGGGCTTCAAGATGAAATTGGGGAACGATCTTCCCTTAAAACAAAACCAACAAAACCATCCATTAACCACCACTATATGATGTGTGCCAATAAATCATTCCATCATGAATTCCCAAAAGACAACCAAATGTTCCACAATAAATCCCAAAACCAAAACAAACAACACAATATCATTGTACTATGCGGAAGACCAAACAAAAAAGCTCCATTTTCCTGGATACCACCACAACTCTACACCAAGCTCCAAGCTCCAGCCAGACGTCATGATGCCCCACTAAAGGACGGTGATGCCTTACCTTTGCACATGTCACAGTACACAATATCTACAAAGACACCATTGTTCCAAAGCAGGGGTGAGTACTAAAACTCATTAGTTTTTCAAAAAATGAATTCCCTACAAACACCACTAAGATAAAACCATTAGCACATTTATATAAAACAATTTATATAAAATAATCACAAGTACAACCATTTCTATAAGCCAAACATGCCCTAACCAAGAAATCACACCCAAACCAACCAACCAGGGGAAAGCCAACAAAACATGCCACATGCCATTTCATGATATACACACTAGCACAAGAATTTCCATCATGCAAATAAATGCACAAAAAACAACCAAAATAACATGACGGTGGAGCTACCATCCAACCTCTTCACCCATTCACACCTAGTGGTACTTCCCAACCACAACCAAATGGTGGAGCTTCCATCCAACCCATTCTCTCATTCACAACTACTGGATCTTCACGTCCACTTATCCATTGATGGTGGCCCTTCCATCCACTGTCCATGCCCTTTTTATAGTGGTAATTTTCCCCACTTCCACACAACATTCCCATCTTTCCATAATCAAGAAAATGACCCGCCAAGGTCACAACAACATGCAATCATCCAATTTTATCACATACCAATCCACTTCAATATATCATCCATTAATTGACAACCATTTTCCATGCCAAACCCAATTTCAATAAAAACAAATTCCTTATTGAAAACCATTTTCCATCAACCATTTTCCCAAATCAATCTCAACAACCCATTTTAAAATCTCTATTTTAAAATCCACAAAAATAGAATTTCACCAAAAAGACCCATTTTCCCCCAAAAATCCTCAAAACATCAACAAAGAGATTTCTGACTAATTCGGCACAACAATCACAATTAATTTCAAGTACAACAAGTTAATTTTAGTCAAATACCACTAGTTTTGATTATGTGGAGTCGAGAGAGAAGCCATCAACCTTTAGGGTTCCCTAAAAATCGACCCAAAAGCACCTGCACGTCAAATCCGATGAACAAACCACTGACACATCTCTAGATCCCTTTACCTAACAATCACAAGCCTTAAAATAATCATCCAAGGCAAGAAAAACACTAGATCTACATAGAAAAAGTGTAGATCAAGAAAACCACGAAAGAGATAGATGTAGATCTAGAGGAAAACACAAGGAATCCAAGAGGAGAGACTTACCCTAGGAGAAACTACCTTCAAAACACTAAGAAACAGCTTCAAAATTCTTCCAAACTGATTGAGAGAGCCCCTCCAACCCTTGATAACCACATAAACCAAGTGAGGCTTGAGTAGGAGGAAGTTTGGAGAGGAATGTGGCAATCTTGAGTGATCTCGGGTATTAAAACCCTATATTACGTGGCCACACGGTTAATTTGCACGGTTTTGAAAACTTTGCGCTTACCATGCTCACACTACTCCATAAAGAGAAAGGTTCTACACAGTTGCCTCGCACAGTTTGGAAAACCATGTGCAGGACATGCAAATCCTACTATCCCCCCCTACACGGTTTCCTAGAGAACCCGCACAGTTTCCACTAACTGTGCTCTCAGTGCAAAGCCTCTAAACTCATCCAAAACTATTCCAAACTCTCCCAACCTCTTCCCAACTCATCCCATGAACTTCATAAACCTAAAAAGTCATAAAAAAGGCTACATACCTCAAACCGGGGGGTGCAACATTCTCTCCACCATTGGACTTCCGTCCTCAGAAAGTAGTGAACCCACCCTTTGCTGAAAGAGCTCGTGCCACTGCTCGACAATCTATTTCTATTACTCCCAACTCTCCTCTTAAATATGACCATGCTTCCACAAAACACGAAATAAACCGATTATTTTACCATGCACGACTTTCTCTTGCCTATCCACAACTCGCACTGGCACGTGCACCAATGAAGCATCTGGTTCTAGTTCAACATGATCCCATCGAATCACATGGTCATGATCCGGATGATTCATTTTCAACTGGGACAAATGAAACACATTGTGCACCACACTGAACCTAGGGGGCAAATCCAAATAATAATCCACATCACCAACCCATTCAAGACTCTAAAAAGTCCTAATATATACCCCATATATAAATTTTCCTACTTCTTAAACTGACGATGTTCCAACCTAGGAGAGATCCTCAAGAAAACTTGATCACTCACCTCGAATGACAACGGCCGTCGACGATGATCTGCATAAAATTTCTGAAAACTCAGAGCCATTTCCATTATCTTCCTAATTAACATGTTCTTCTCCGTAGTTTTCAGGACATGGCTCGGCCCAACAGTCGAGGATGCACCTGTTTCCACCCAACATAGTGGAGAACAACATGACCGCCCATACAACGCTTCAAACAGAGCCATATGTATGGATGCCTAACAACAATTATTGTACAAAAACTCAACCAATGACATGTTCCCCTCCCATGAGCCACAAAAATCCAGGAAAAAAGCCCGAATAATATCCTCCAGAGTTTGTATCGTCCTCTCGGATTGATCATCCATCTGGGGTGATACGCCATGCTCATAGTCAACTATGTCCCAAGGGCTTGCTGTAAGGATTTACAGAAATGAGATGTAAACCTCAGATCTCTATAGGATATGATCTAAACTAAAACCCCATGCCTCTTTACCACCTCAAGAAAAATGATTTTGGATAGATCCTCCACCATATGAGAATCAAAAATCAGGAATAAATGGGCCGACGTCGTTAGTCGATCCAATATCACCCAAATGACATCATGCTTTCTTACCGTTCTTGGGAGACATATGAAAATATCCATCGCTATTTTCTCCTACTTCCAAATAGGGATTGGTAAAACCTTCAACATTCCTCATGGCCTCTAATGCTCCGACTTGACCTGCTAACAAATCAAGCATCTCGAATCAAACTCAACCACTCTTCTTTTCAAACCAACCCACCAGAACTGTGCATTCACCTCTTTATACATTTTCTGAATTTCACGATGAATAGACCACCTAAAAAGATGATATGACCTGAGAAGAGCCTCATGATAAGCAACTGGTACAACAATCTGATTCAGAAAACACAAAACTGAATCTCTATTCAGTTACAAACCCTCAATGGTCTCCCCCCCACCATTGAGTCTCGACCCCATGGTCACACACTCAGAATCAAATATCTATTCCTCATTAGCCAAGCCAACCAAGTCAAGAATCTAAAAAACAAGAAAGAAGACCCCTCTATCACCCTAGTCCTCACATTCTAACTATATATCGGTTATACCTAACATCAACTGCCACTAGTCTGATGTACTTTTCACCATCTGAGCATATGATTTTCTACATAATTCATCTGCCACAAAATTTCCCTTACTTAGTGTGTACATTAAGTAAAAATCAAACATCTAGATATATTACATCCATATCATTTGCCTCAAGTTCAAATACCTTTGTGATTAAATGTCATTCAAGCTCTTATGATCTGTATATACCATGAATTTCTCACTGAAGAGATAATGATAGCACACTTTCATAGAATGCACAACCAAAGCCAATTCTAAATCATGAGTTGGGTAGTTCATCTCATGCACTCTCAACTGCTGTGAGCCATATGAAACCACATGATTCCCTTGCATGAGAACAAAGCCCAAACCTAATCCTGATACATCACAATACACCACGAACCCTTTTACTGGTTCCAGAAAAATAATGATTGGTGCTGATGTAAGGCGACCCTTTAGCACTTCGAAACACTGCCAACACTGTTCATTCCACTAGAATTTAACATTATTTCTTGTCAAATCTATCATCGTTGAATCCAAACTTCAAAAATCACGAAAAAAAGCCGATACTACCCAGCCAGACAAAGGAAATTTCATATCTCAAGAACATTCTTTGGAAGTTGCCACGAGATAACAACCTCTATCATTTTTGGATCCACTGAAACACCCCTTTCAGAAATCACATGTCAATGAAAATGAACTTCCTATATCCAAAAGTCACACTTGGACAATTTGGAATACAATCGATGATCCCTCAATATCCCTAGCACTGTCTCCATGTGATGCTCATGCTCCACCCTTTCCTTTGAATATACCAGAATATCATCTACAAACACCACCACAAATGAATCCATATATCTATGAAATATACAATTCATCAATACCATAAACACCACTGGCACATTCGTTTGACCAAAGGGAATAACCACATTTTCATAATGGCCATATCTATATCTGAAAGCTGTTTTAGGAATATCATCCTTCCTCACCTGCAATTGATGGTATCCGAACCTCAGGTCGATCATGGAGAACCACTGGGCTCCCCTCAACTAGTCGAACAAATCATCAATTCATGGAAGTGGATATCTATTCTTTATCGTAACTTGGTTAAGTCAATGATAATCAACACAGAGCCTCAAAGTTCTATCCACCTTTTTCACAAACAACACTGGCGCTGCCCACAGGGACATTCTAGGAAGGATAAACCCATTGTTTTCTAACTCTTCCACTAGACTTTCAATTCTTGCAATTCAGTAGGGGCCATCCGATAAGATAAAAGTTATATAAGACTGGTCCCTGGAAAGATATCAATCATAAACTCCACATACCTTATGGGAGTTAACCCAGAGAATTATTCAGGTAAAATATCCATGAACTGATTCACCACTCTCGGAAGAACACTCTGCTCAACACCCATTACTGATTACAACAAAAATACTGCAAACAAATACGATAACGTGATTATTGCTGATGTCAACAAACCTTTTGCACCATGCCTTTCATGCCTCTCTCCTCTAAAGAGATTCTTAATTCCATGGTGTGTCGTAAAAGCCAATGTTCGTCCATCGCAGTCGATGTGGGCCTTAAAATCCCCCAGCCAATCCATTCCTAGGATTACATCATACCCATCCATCTCAAGCACTAAGAAATTCCACATTAGCTCAACCTCGCCAACAATGATACATCATGATCTACATATGAAGACTCAACACTCTCTTTGACCTAGAAAAGTTTGATGTTTTAAAACTGAGGGCATCATGTCTACCCTTAATCCCAGCAAATCAGCCACACATGCAGCAATAAAAGAGTGATAAGAACCCATATCAAACAAATATTTCATGAAGGTAGAATATAAAAGAATAGTACCTCGCACCATGGATGGTCCCGGCTGATCATCCACCACAACCTTCTCAGCTCCAAACACATGTTTTCTTACCACTAACTACCCTTTATTTCCATGCTGAGGCGTCGTGGTATTCTGACAATCCCAATGACCCACTTTAATCTACTAATGAGGGGTGTGTTGTTGTCCCTGTCCCATCAAATCATACGACATCTATGATCCCTGAGAAGTATCACGTGCACCTGACCTCAAATCATTCCAATAATAATGCTGCAGATGCCCCACATTCTTACAATTATGATATGCTCGATGTTGTGTTGTACAATCTCGATAGATGTGGCTCATCGAACCACACTGAAAACATCCTGGTTTGCTATGGGGATTCAGAGGCAGATTCATCGATCCTGTCATTGGATTTTTTGCTATACTCCCGCCCTAGGAATAAATTCCCCTCCTCCTCTTAAACCCTACGTCAGATTTCCCACTATTCCCCATTGTTACCACCATGGTTCCTCTGCCCGGATCACCCCACAGATCCCGCTCAGCCACAAAGACTCTATTCACCGTCTCTGTGTAATAATTTATACAGAGTACTGTTATCTTTGAACATATTTCTTGCCTTACCCCCCCCCCCTTCAATGATCCTTTCCTTAAACGACGTGCTACCCACCAACTCGGGTGAAAACCTCACTATGTTCATAAACTTAGCTGCATACCCCGTCATAGACCTATGCTCTTGCTTCATACTGAAGAAATCAGTCATACGCTGAATTATGAATGTATGTGGGTAGAATTATCTATTATTCAATTTCTCAATGCCTTCCCACATCCCACCCTGGTCCTTCCCCACATGGACTACCAACTCCCACTATTGAAGGGAAATATATTCCAACATATGCATGGCCAACATCACTTTTAACTCTACCGATGTTCCCAAGAACTCGAAAATCCTGTTCATTCTATTCAACCACGCTTCTTCCCTCTCTAGATCTGATTCACCCCTGAAGATGGGTGGATTATGATTTTGAAACTGAACTAGATGATTTACATGCCTTGGTTCATCCATTTTGTTTCCACATTCCACAGCTTGGAAAGCCTACACTATGCTTTGCACTAGCTACTGGTTCACCTGAGGCTCTAGTGCTACCACATTCTCAGCAGCCCCATCTGGTTGGTCTCTATGACGCATACCCGATGCCATTTATATCAACAAAAAACAAACAACCATGAGTCTCACTTCTATAGACATCAATAAATCCCATTTCTAATCGCATTACACAACACTATAGCACAAGGCTTTCCAGAAGTTCACATTTTCCATGTTTCACCATTTTGAAAACCATACCATTTTCAAAATACCAAATTTATTCACATTACAATTTCACACATTCATATCACACCATAAGTCATTATACCTCAATGAAATATGAAACCTAGTGGGATGTCATTTCTACCTTGCATGTCACGCTCTTCTCATTGGCTACACCCACGACAATGAGATATCCCATGCCTATAAGTGTCTCCTAAAACCTTGTGTACCAAACTGCCTGATAACATCAATTTTAGCCTAAAATGGGTATCTACGTCCTTTTTTAATATACATTCCACTTTCCAACAAGCCTGAGCCTTGCTACCATCCTGACTCAAGAAATATACCACAACGAATGTTAACTCCCAATATGAGAATCAACTCCAAAGGACCGAACAAGATGATACCACTTGTAACACCCGGCCCCTACCTCATTAACTTCAGGAGGCAGTGAAGGATACTTGGCTTTAGGTGACATTTCCAAGACACCAAAAGCTGACAATAAATGTCGAGGGCCTCATGGTCAATTTGGGGAACAATTTTCCCTTATGAAAAAACCAACAAAACCATCCATTAACCACCACTATATGATGAGTGTCAATAAAACATTCAAACATGAATTCGCAAAAGACAACCAAATGTTCCACAATACATCCCAAAACCAAAACAAACAACTCAATATCATAGTACTACGCGGATGACCAAACAACAAAGCACCACATTCCACGATACCACCACAACACTAAACGTGGCTCCAATCTCCAAGCTCGACCTAGACATCATGATGCACCACTAAAAGAGGGTGATGCCTTAACATTTCCCATGTCATGGTACACAACATTTTAAAAGACACCAACGTGCCAAAGTAGGGGGTGAGTACAAAAAATCAGTAGGATTTCCCCAAATGACTTCCCAACACACGCCACTAGGATAAAACTGTTAACACATTTATATAAAACTGTTTATATTAAATAATCACATGTACAACCATTTCCATAATAAAAACATGCCCTTACAAGCCATCACACCCAAACCAAGAAACCAAGGGAAATCAAAACAAAAATTCCACAAGCTATTTCGTCATTCACACACTAGCACAACAATTTCCAACTTGCCAATAAATGCACAACAAACAACCAAAATAACCAAATGGTGGAGCTTCCGTCCAACCCATTTAACCATTCACATCTAGTGGCTCTTCCCATCCACTTATCCTTTGATGGTGGCCCTTTCGTCCACTATCCATCCCCTTTTTATTGTGTTACTTCTCACCACATCCACAAAACATTCCCATGAAACCATAAACAGTCATACGACCCACCAAGGTCACAACAACATGCAATCAACCAATTCCATCACATACCAATCTACTTCAATAAATCATCCATTTATTGAAAACCATTTTCCATGCCAAACCACATTTCAATAAAAAAACATCTCTATTGAAAATCATTTTCCTTCAACCATTTTCCCAAATCAATCTTAATAACCCTTTTTAGAATCTCTGTTTTAAATTCCACAACAATAGAATTTCACAAAAAAACCCATTTTCCACCAAAATCACCAAAACATCACCAAAGGGATTTCCAACCAATTTGTCACAACAATTACAATTAATTTCAAGCACAAAAAATTAATTGAAATCAAACACCACTAGTTCTAACCAGGTGGAGTAGAGAGAGAAGCCACCTACCTTTAGGGTTCTGGAGAAATCAACCCACAAGAACCCGCACCTCAAATCCATCGAACGCACCATTGAAACCTCTCTAGATCCCCTTCCATAACCATCATAAGCATTAAAATAATCATCCAAGTCAACCACAACCCTAGATCTACATACAACAAGTGAAGATCTAGAAAACCACGAAAGAGAGAGATGTAAATCTAGAGGAAAACACAAGGAAACCAAGATTAGAGACCTAACCAGGAGAAACCACCTTCAAAACACCAAGAAACCTCATCAAAACACTTTCAAACCGAGTTGGAGAGCCCCTCAAACCCTTCAAAACCAAATAACTCGAGTGAGGCTCGAGTGGGAGGATTTTAGGAGAGGAATGAGGAAATATCGTGTGATCCTGGTTTTTAGAACACAATTTTATGTGGTCACACGCTTAGTCTAAATGGTTTGGAAAACCGTGCACTAACCGGGCGCGTGATAGTGCCTCGAGAGAAAGGGTCTACATGGTTGCCTCACATGGTTTGGAAAACTGTGTGTAGGCTATGAAAAGCCTTCTATCTCTCCCTGCACGGTTTCCTGTAGAACCCACATGGTTTCCACTAACCGTGCTCAAACCGTGCTCCCTATGCAAAGCCTCCAAACTCATCCAAAACCATTCCAAAATCTCCCATCCTCTTACCAATTAATGCCATGCAGATCAAACACATAAAAAGGCATGAACAATGGCTTCATACCTCAAACCGGGGGTGCTAAAATCCAAATGGTTCTTTATGATGTATTTGTATTCAGGTTGTCACTGACATTGCGGTCGAAAGGATGATATTCTAAAGAGTTCTTTACTAACTAATTATGGTCATTAAGAATATATGGTAATACCAATTGGTCTTATATATTCACAATAATTTCTTATTGAAATGATTAATTGGATCTTTCAATGGTATCATGAATCATTTTTGGTGGTATTGGTGATTGATATTTTCTTGTATTCTTGGATTATGGTTGATCATAAACATGACTTTGCCATTATGTATGGTATCTAGTGGGAACATAGCCATTATCCTAAGTTTTATATGTGTTATTCATTGGATATAAGAGGAATATTTATAAGGACACATCATATTATAAAAATATGTCTTGGTAAACAATGAAATGTAAGATGTTTTTAACTCTTGGAAAACACTAAAGTGTTCCATTGAGATACATAGTTCCCTCTAGATAACAGAGTATCACTAATGCTTTATTCATGAATGTTGATAAAATTATTCACTAATTAAATATTTGAAAAGGGAAAAAGTTATATTATAATACAGTGGTTAGGGATAGAAATATTTTAATTACCTTAAGGTTCGTCTTACAACAACAAAGATCATTATGTTAAAGAAGTTAACATGGGTCTATGTGGACAATTGGGATGCATCCAAATTTAGTCTCTGATGAATTCACATATAGAGAGATAATATTGTTGCTTATGGGTCACATATTTTACAAGATCATGAAAAGAAATAACCAAAACTTTAGTTATAATTGGTTATTGTATTGAAGTCCTTGAGAACATTGTGCCATCATCTCATTGTGGAGAAGTTCGCAATGTTCAATGATTTTAAAATATTGAAACACATATTCTCATAGAGATATTTGAATCTAAGGCTATGAATATAAATGAAAAACATTTATATTTTTTACTATGACTTGATCGTATATTAGTTAAATTGAATTTTATTACAAATTCATTTAGTTTAGTTTCATTTTGTTAGTTCACTAAAGGGGATTTGGATAATTGGTAGTTAATTACATCATAGTTGATATAAATATGACTTTTATAGGATATGGTTATTTTTCTAATTTCATTCATGTTTATCTTGTTATTGATTTTATTGATCATGAAAAATTTTCAAAGACATCTAATGTTGAATGTTAAATCATGTGGTTGAAAATCAATGGTGGGGATACCATTAAGGGATGGGTTCTAAAGGGGAAATTTTTGTTTCTTGTTAGTGGTTGGATTTCTCTTCCACCAACATGATAGGAATATATAAATTTTTTATGCCAACACCAAAGATTGGATATTCAACATAGCATTCAGAATATGAATAAGGATATTAGTGAATAGTTTTTGGTGGATGAAACCCAAAGGTGATGGTAGAGTATGTATCGAGATGTCACTCTTTTTAGCATGTCAATGTAGATCACCCATCAGCAGTTTTATTATTTCAATCAATAATTATAACAATATAGAAATGGTAGAATATATATATATATATATATAATTTTTCTCAAGGATCATCACATTTTTTGGAAACACGATGTCATAAGGGTGATTGTGGATCGACGCATGAGTTCATCTCACTTCATCCCTATTCATGAATCCAATATAGTGTGGGACTTGTTTAAAATATATATTTGAGATGTTTAACCAATGTATGGAATAATATTATCAATTTTTTGGACCAAGACACAAGGTTTACATCCTGATTTTGAAAATCATTACATAAATCCCTCGAAACCTAGTTGACCATGAGCACAAATTATCATTATAAAATGGAAAAACAACCATAATGAATGATCTTAAAATTGTAATAAATGATTAGAGCCTATTTTATAGAATTTATATTCCCATGGAAGTATCATATACCATTATTGGAGTTATCATACAAAACTTATTCTCAAGAATCAATATATATTCCACCTTTCGAAGTATTATAAGACCATCATTATCTTTCTACACTATATTAGGTGTTAAAAGGTAATAGATACCTAATCAAACCTAGACATGTGCATGAGATGTTGAAGAATATTTAGATGATCATAGAAATGATGAGAAAATATTATATCTATCATAAATCATATGTTAATCATCTTTATCGACTCATACCATTTTTTGGGGTGATCATGTTTTATTGAGATTCTCTTTAAGTATAAATCATCATCATTTGATTAATAAAAGAAAGTTTTCTACTTTTTAAGTTAGACTTGTTGAGATACTTCAATTAAATTTCCAAGTGGAATATTTATTAGATTTACCATCATGATTTGGTTTGGTGGATAATTAATTTCATGTATCTACATTATTGATTTCACCCGATCCTAATAATGTCACTCTATGAGACATTGTTTATGTTGAGATAGAAGATAAATGGATTCCTATAAAGATAAGGATTGCAGAATGGGATTTGAATCTATTTTATAGGGAAATAAATTTTTCAAAACTAGTCTTATGTATGAATGGGAAGATTCAAGAAGATACATGGGAATTAAACAATTAAATGAAGTAATAGTAGATTGAGCACATTCAAAGAAATGATAGTCTCTAACTTTATGAGGATGAAAATAAGAATAGTGAGGAAAATGTAACAAATTAAATTTAAGGAAAAATATACCTTCATTATTTATTTTAACGTTACATTATATTTTGGTTGAGTTTTAGGTTTTTTTAGATGATTTTAGAATGTTTTGGAATCATTTTTAAAAGTGTATGGTTTTAGAATGAAAAAGGTAATCTATTCTCCCTCACTTGGAAACTATTCAAGGAGATTATAGGAGCCAATGGTCATATAGTGGGTTGGCGCATGGTTTTACATGACGTTATGGGTTTCCAAGGGATACAATTTGAAATGGAATAATATATACATTCGCATGTGTATAGTTAACATATAAATTCCAAACTGTTTGGAACAACCACATGAATCACTAGGTAATGTCTAATAGAATGAACTTGGTAAGTGAATAGTTTTCTAATCAATTCAGAATAACCATGTGATTTACTAGGTGAATTTTAGTATCAAGTTTTTGGTTTATATATTATTTATTAATCCATTTTTCCAAACCTTGCAATGTGCCTTAAATGATAGGAAAATTTAAGTTTATCTGAAATTTTCACCTCGAAACACTAATATTTTTCATATTCTCTCAGTATCTCTAATTAATATCTTTTCTAAATCATTATTTAGTGATTCCCATTGACCTGTGAGGTGATTTTCATTATTCATGTTTTGTTGGATCTGTATAATCACTGTTAGGCTCCATTTTTCATTCTTCATAGTTATTTTCCTCTTCTCTCACATGTAATAGTAGAAATATTTCCTCCATGAATTGATGTCATGATGTTTAACTAAATCCCAAATCATTATATAAATTGATGTCATGATGTTTAAATAAATCCCTCTATTTAGTTAATAATATTTATTTTTAGTACATAATTATTGGTTTTTTTATATTTAACATAAAATGTATGAAAATATTCTTACTAGAAAATTTTTTTTTCAAAATAAATAGTTTTTTTCAGAACATGGAATGTGTGGTCAATGTTAGTTCATAAAATTAAATGGTATTTCCTTGTTGTTTCATAATTGGGGATGATTTCAAAGATGAAATGGTATATTAAATTATGATATGACTATTTGAATGTATTATTCCCCAGTCACGATTATTAGGAAAATAATTGGGTATGAATGGGTGTGTGTGTTTTAGAATAGTGATTCAAACTGTTAATAATTTTGGAAACTATTTAATATTTTATTATAGGAATTTTTTAGACTGACTCTATATGAATTTTTTATAAATAAAAATTTCTACTAACTTGATATTGTTCTTAGTAGAACGCATGGGAATGTCTTTTGGTGGTTAATCGGAATGTTTTACAGTCAAACCCTACATGGTTAATTTTTTTATTTTAAATATGTTCCAAAATTATATACACATATGGGAATGTTATTGTACGTCTATAGTGAGGTTTCATGACATTTTGAGATTGGGACCTAGAGTTGGAACATAGATATTTTTTGGACGATGCTTCCCTTGATATCACTTTAGTGACTTCAATTGTTTCATATTGTGGTGTTGGTGTTGGTCTATTTTATTCCATATTATTTTCCTATGTCACCTTTCTTCTTGAGTAGTTCTATGACAATTTAAATGATTAATATAGTATTGTTTGTCTATGTTTTTTTATTTACTCATTTTATGTATTTGGTAAAATCATTCCCCGATGATTTGGAATTCCCATGGAACTTTTTTACCGCATTCAGGGTCTAAGGGAAAACACCTATTTTTAGTAGCACCACCAATACTTACAAGATAGTGGATGAGGTGGGTTTTTCACATAAAACATTGATTCAGATAGCATGATATAAAATAGTACAGATCTGAAATTGTTTCTTGATGATATAAAGTCGAACATATTATGGATGAGTATCAAAATCCATTTGGTATAATTCAAAATATTATCATTACAATGTAGAAATTAATGAATGAAAAATATGGCTCACCCAACCCAACTTATCATAGAACACACGCATCCCCCTCAAACTATATCATTAACATAATACATCTTTCAACTCACAATCGCCACAACATCATACGTCTTCTTAAACATACCTACATGACAAATATATTAACAAATCAATTTGGACAATCATACATATAATCATAATTATATATATTTCATTATGAATACACAGTACTGGAAGGTGTCCTACATCATGTTGATTATGGTTCATTTTTAATATCTGTTAAAATTAATCATCTATATCTCTAATATTAAAAATATAGTTTAAACAGAAGTTATTTAAAAATAATGTCAAAAAGGATTATAATGTTAGATGTTATACATATTGGATTTATAATATCAACTAAATATGTATATGGTGAAATTTTTGATGTTGGTTCCCAAAAAATCAACGTTTAAACAAATCTAATACCTCAATTAATATAAATTTATAAATCTAAATTTAATTTTGTTATTAGTTTTTAAAAAACTATTCTTAAAACCTAATTATTATTTTTAAATACATTAAAATAAAAACATCATTCCCGTTAAAAATAAATCAAATATTATTTTCATTAAAAAAGAGGAAATAGAAAATCAATGAATATATGTTTAAATGGATTTTTCCAAGATAATACAATTATATGAAACTTTTATAAGTAAATATAAAAATTAATGAATTCTATATAATATTATATAATTAGTCACCAAAGGGTGTTGAAGTAATATTATAAATAAAATGACACTAATATTATAGAAAACCACATTGATAATAAGAAACATTGTATTTATACGTACCTACACTAGAATATAATAATTTTTTTGGATTGTTTATCAATAAGACATCAAATTTAAACACCATACATGACCTGTTTTATTTTTAATATATCATGTACCAATACATACATGACATGAAAATTTTAAGATTAATTAACTTATATAATGGAATAAAACTTTTGGGTTAAATGAATTAAAAATTAAATTAACAACACCCAATAAAGAGAATATCTAATATATTGTGCATTTATATGTGAAAAATATGCATCATATCCAATGAAAAATAAAATATAGAAACTATAATTTGAATATTATAATTAATCCCTAGGATTATGTGTTCTTCCATATACTATCTAAAAAAAGTATCCCAAGTTTACAAACCAGATTATATAGTTTATTATGAATGTGGATGTACAGGATGTGGATCAAAAGGCTACATAGGCTATGTCTATCTCTCTATTTATAAAAAAATAAAATATATAGATGATTTAATTTTTTCATATACAAAATAGATCATTTATTGAATCATTTCCTTCAAAAAGTCTATTTCTACATTGTATTATGCCTCTATCAATGTCATACATGGATGCAAAAAAACATTTATGATAATAACAGCTACCACATATACTATTGTGTGTCCTTAGTGTTTCTCTCACAAGAATGTTCAACTGACCATCATGGATAATAGTCCCCTACACCTCTTTTTCATAATGGGTGTCTTGAAATGATTTTTGAATAATGTTCTATTATTTTGATGAACATAAAAAATACTAATATTCAAAAAAAATTATATTCTTACAATATTATCAACTTCTTGTTTTGATGGATCAATAAGAATCAGAATACTTTTTATCACTCTCTCCATTTTCAATGTTTTTCAATGTATGGGATATAGAAAAATTAATTAAACCCATAAATATAAAAAAATATTTATCACTTTATTCAATAATCATTCCATCAGTAATTTTCTCCTCAAGTAATGGATACCATACACATGAAAAAGATTGATAAAAAATATTATTCAGTTAGATTATTTGGTGATATCTCTTTGATGCTTGTTATATAAGAATTAGTAAACATGTCATCACAAAATTAAATAATATTTTTTCAAATTAATTTTATAAACAATAATAATCATTTCATAAAATCTTTCTCCAATCATCGGGTGACTAAATTATTCCATGTCATTGTATCTAAAAACATTTATTTTAAGCCTCAATTTTCATTTTATCTTATACATATAATATAAAATAGAAGTATCATTGAATCAAAATATATAGAAACAAAATCTTTTTTTCACATATTATAAAATTATTTATTTAAAAATATCTACTAATAGAAAATAATGATTGAAAAATACCTAGTGTATTTGGAGGACTATCTTCCTGAAAAGGAAACATATAAAAATAGAATATAGATTTTAATATACAAAATGATTTTATGAATCACTCTATGTTTATTAAAATAAAGGGATATACTAGGGAATACATAGGAAAAAGGAGTAAGATAAATATAAAAATTAAAGAATAAACATGATTAGGAAACATAACATCTGAGTCAAAGGTGTACCATGATACCATAAAAGTGATGGTTCATGAGTAATCACATGGGATCATAATATAAAGAACATGGTATCATAAGATAATTGAAACATAGTTAATATGGTATAAATAGAAAAAATTAATAATAATAAGTCAAGTCATACACCCATCCTAATATGACATGTCGGATAGAGTCTCATAGATGATTAGGCTTTCTATCTAATCCCATGCATTACATATAATGAGGATGATGATTTACCCAATGAATTGAATCTCATTCATGGAACACCAAAAGAAAATTTTTCATGATTATGTGTTCCAAAATTATAAAATATATCATAATGCGTAATCTTAATAATTTCCCTTGAAATGAAAATGGGAAGTATAAACACTCTTAATATCATATTCAAAATAGATTTCTTTAATATTGTGTCTGGTAAATAATCATATGGAAAATATTAACCCATCAAATAAAACAACAATAATAATTTTCTATATTTATTTGATGTATATAAATAATTTATTTTCATTACATAAGATTAAAGAGAGATAACATTAGGTAGAGAATGGTTACAAACCCAAGATAATGGGTGGTTCACAGAGATCCCTTAACACGGGCCTCACACACAATGTTTGTACCATTATTTTACTAAAAAATAAAATTTTTAGTTATTTTATTTCCTAATTACAATTTTCATGTTTATTATTTAATTAAATTTATTTAATTCCTTTTCATATTTTTACTTAATAGATTATTTCCAGGTTGAATGTTTTGATTTCATTCACCTCAATGTCCGAAATTACCGTTGTAGGTTAAATCTGGTCAAAGTGATAATTATTTTGTCATATAAAGAATAATAATCATAAAATACTGATCTTTTTTATAAATGATTTATAAATTTATAACCAATTATGAAATATATTTTTGAAATATGTATTATGTTATGACCACATCGATGATCAGTTTTACATACGGATTAGTGAAATTTCCATTTTTCAACGATCATGATGGAAAGAAGGTAAATATTAATAATATTTCAGTAATGATCATTAAATCATAATTATAAATTTATTTTCTTTAAATAAACATGTATATACCATCCATGTGGTCTAGTAATGAGAAAGTGACATCTCTATGTGCATCTGGTAATCCACACGTACACAAGAATGACGTTATCATATTTCTATGAATGGAAATGTAAGAAAATATTTGATTTATTTCATCCCTATAATGAAAATTTTGTCAAGAATATTATATATATACATTAAATTCATCATCATAAATATTATTTAGTGGTTATGGTGGAAAATGAATTACATCATGTCGTGAGGTGTAGTCCATCGTACACACAAATGGTATTTTTGTTTTTATTTGACGGAAGAGGGTATTGATGTAGGTTATTTCATTAATATAATGACATAAAAGTATATAGATTATTATAATGATATTAAATCATCCTGGGTTAATTATTTTTGAATTTTTTTTAAGAACAAATAACACAAAAATATATGGATAAAATTATACCTCTTATTTAGATAACCTCTTTCAGTTGATACCAAAATCTATCTTGTGATGGTTTTCTAAATATTTAGTGGGATCTATGTGGTGGGTATGGATGTAAGTAATGGAATGAATATGTTATTCATTTAACCATTATTATTTTGATGTAAAGAAACACAGAACTATCATATATAAATATTACATGTAACTAGATGTATATTTATTGCATTACATAATAACCCATGCCAGAATCAATTAGTTGTAGTGGCTTTAGAAACGTGCATATAATAAAAACTTGATCATTAGTTAAATAACTCATCTATCACTATGTTATTCATTACTAACACCCTTTTTAGACTTATCATACTAAATACATTTTGTCATAACCATGGGAAAGGAAACATAAGAAAAGGGTGAGATCGTATGATCGGTAACGCTAAAAAAAGATATATCAGTATAACATTAGTATAATGGTATGAGAACAAGATAATAATATATTACTACTATAACCTGAATTTCATAGATCATAAACCAAATTAATGGAATAAATATTAGTTTTTCATAAGAAATGAATCATAAATAAACCAAATAAATGTATTCAGGAGAGAATTACACTCTAAAAAACATATAATTATGTCTTATACATAAGATCACAGCACTGTGAACATGTTTAAATAGAGATAGGTTCACTCATTAAGTTAGTGAAAATAAATCAAACCCTTCCACGAACTTATGGAAATGGAATTATATACAAGAATGACATTTTGTAAAATAAATCCGGTCTATGCATAACCATATGGTCGGAATATTAATCACATGCCTAAACATATAGACATGAAATCATATTCATGCATAATATTATGAACCTGAAAACAAGTTCACTGACTACAAAACTAACTCATCGGTTTTACATTATTACCCAATGTATTGGATAGAGTTATAGATCTAACCCATTACATAGTCAATACATTTGTATTCCATAATACATTGAAAATTTTATAATAACATATCTTTTGAAAAGGAAATATGTTTTGTAAACATTTCAACATAGTGTATCCCATGGAAAAGGGACAATATTTATAAACCTATTCTTTTCATAAACATACACCATCCAGATTAGAATAATGATATTATAATAGGATCATATCTCTATTAAATATTGAGTAACATTAATGCATTTCAATTAATATATAAAATTATATTAAAATATCACTTGGAATATTTCTCGAGGAAACTAATCATTTCAATTTGAACATCACATTTTACAACTAAAATAAAAGAAAACATCAAGAAAATGTTTTTATTTGAAAATATACTATGATTCATATAATGTAGTGTTTAAAAAAATTTAATGTTGTGATGGTGGTAAATTTCATTCATATCACACACATTAAAATAAAGATTTCATTAACATTTTTTGTCAAAATTCAAAGGTGCCTCATTCAGAAAATGATTGGTGGATTCATTTTAAAACCATTTTAAAAAAACTCATACATGGATAAAAGTTACCTTTATAAAAAAATATATAATATTTGAAAAATATAAAACATGTACATGGAATCAAAATTGATTTTGACCGAATAGATAAATAAGTTCAATTCAAAAAAATTGTTTTAGAGTATTGAGTATGAAGATTGAGGGAATTGAATATTGAATATAAATTCTCAAAAATATGTACATAAGAGAATAAAGATAATATTTTATTGATTATTATGTTATAATATCTAATTATTTTAAGCATAATCATAAACAACCCTAATAAACAAAGAGATTGTAACATCAAACTCTTATAATTTCGGTAACATTTTAATCGAAATACCAAGTAAATAATATCCTAATATGAACATTTAAATATCATGAGAATAATAAAATAAATTATATAACATTTCAAATGGGATTAATATGCTCTTCCTTATTGAAGATAGGTTCTTAACATAATATATGTCCCATATAAGGCAAATTGAGCTGAAATCCCCTTACATTAAATGTCAAAATCATTCATTCAAATTAAAACCTCATGTATAATAAATATTTTTTTTAATAATAAATATTTAATAAAATATTAATTATATGTAATACCATATATAATTTACTTCGACAATTTTATTATCCATCTATTAACAAATCATTTTAAAAACCATGTTTCATGTAATTACTTCTTTTTTTGTGTATGTTGTTATTTTAAATTTTTAGTAATATTAATTTGATCATGGTAAAATAATCTAAAAAATTTTAAAAATTATATAAATATATTAATTATTCATTATTTATTTCATCAAATTAATCCATAAAATTTTGATAAATAAAATGAAATAAACCATTCTTGGAGACGTCAGGTCGTACAAACACATGTATGTTGCTTCCAATTTCACAGAAGATGAAATGAAAGGAAGGTAACAGATACATAAAATATTTCCTGTAATTATGATTTCATATATATATAATATATTAATCAAATTAATCATTATTACTTTCCATGTAAAGTATAACTGAAAAATGAATGACATCAATTTGTGAGGTGGCAGTCTGATGTTCACATGAGTAACGTTTTTGTATTCCAATGAAATGGAAAGAACGAATTTATATAAAATATTATAATGGAAAAATTATAATTATTTCACAAATAAAATACAAGTAGGTTAAATTTTTCATTATTTTCATTCTTGATAGGTTTTGTTGTAAAACTACATAAATCAGTTCATGAGGTGGTTGTTAGTCGTACAAATGATAGGTGGTTTCATTTTCAATTTGAAGGAATTGGGGGTGGAAATAGGATATTAACTCAACATTATAAATTCTATATATATTTAATATACTATTTTAATTATAACTTCATATATATAGAATATTTGTAGGAGGTGGAAGAAGAAATGAAATAAAACCCAAGTTTATGATTTTTGTCTCTTATAGAAGGAACATTTTTTGGTTAATTCCCACATACTTATTAGGAGGATGTACTAGTAAAAGTAATACCATTGGGATTTGTTTAGGGAGTTATGGAATTTTATTTAGTTGGTCTTGGATAAATGAAAGAGTTTTCTATGTGTGAATAGAAGAGAAGAGGGGTGGCCTTTTATATGTGGGGGAGAGGAAACACATGAAATTTGAGAAAATAATAAAATGTATCAATGTTTATCACATTAAAAAGGCTCCAAAATGATAAATATAAAAATTGGAATTAAAAAATATTCTTGAACTAATCTTTTCATTTATAACCATATTAAAAAATAATTTAACTTTTAAATTATTTATAAATAAATTTCAGTTTTTAATTAAAATTAGTATTATTTCAGTCATCCAAAAATCTATCTTTTCAAAAATTAATTAAATAATCGATAAAAGATAAGTTTAAATTAAATATTTAATAAATTAAGTTTATTTTTTCAAATATTTTTTCAGAAATTGGAAATAATTTGATTTAAAATAATTGTGAAGAACGCGACAAAACCGCATTTTAGAAAAATTAAAGTTTCTAAATATATTAATAGATTTCATTTTTCAAATGATCCAAAGAAATAATATATAAGAATTATAAATAATTTAATTGAGTAATATATATATATATAAATCAATAATAGTGAATAATTTAATTTATTAAGATCAAAACACTTTATGCGCATAAATATAGTTCTTTAGATGAAAATTTCAATAATTTTCAAATGACCTATTATTTTTATTTCTAATCAATTGATAAAAATGAATAATGTTTATTCTTATATTACCCATATACGTTTCATAATTTTGCTAGTTCCACTCACCTCATCTAAGTTAATGTTTGGGATATTATAGTCTGTTTTAAATAATAATATTTATATTATATTAAGGTTCACTAAAACTCAGTGTTGTGTGTAATGTAACCATTAAAGAAATTGAATTAATTTGATAAATATATAAATAATCTTGGTGTTTTACATAAATCTTAATGATTATATGAGTGGGGGTGTCCTTTTATAAGCGGGAGAGAGGACACACATGGAATGTTTGAAAAAAAAATTATTTATTATTCACATCGAATGGATCCAAAAATGGTCCATTATAGAATATTTAATGATATATGATCAAAATATGTATTGAAAATTATATTTCAAAACACTTTTAGGTCATTTTAAAAATCATCTTGTTAGTTTAACCCATAGTAAAAATGTATTATCCTTAATAATTGTAATAAATTTGTATTACTTCTACTGTCCATTATTTCTAAAAATAAAGATGAACTTATTAATAAATATTAATTATTATTATTTTTAATATATAATAAATTTTAGAAAATGAAATAAAAATTATGGAATAATTTAATTTATATTTAAATCAACTAAATTAGAGGAAAATTGTTTAAGAAGAAAATGTGTTTTCAAACTAGAAAATGTACTTATTACAAAATCAGACATAATTTTTATTCAAAATTACCTAATTAGATTATATAATACTAAATAATTATTATTTTAAACAAAAATAAAAAACAAATCATTATGGGAAATTTATATTAATTTTTTTAATGAAAAGAAACGAAAATTTTACAAAAAAACTGGTATTTTCTAAAATTCAAAAAAAAATATATCTTATTAAAATATATTCAAAAAATTTCGACCAAAGATAATTTTGATATTCTAATTACAAAAATTATTTCCATTTTATGAAATTATATTTATAAATGTTCTATATATAAAATATGTTATTTTATCCAAAAAACCAATGTCAATATTTTTTAAAAACAATAATTTTTGAATTATAGATTGTGTTTATTAAAAATTGGGTGATTATTTGATAATAATTTATAAAAAAAATTCATTTTGTTTAAAAATTACATATATTTTTCACTGTGGTTAACAAAATTCATACCATCTAATTTAAATGTGATATAATATTTATAATATATAGATAATAATAATTAATTATTTTATTAGCATTAGTTTTGTGTGTCATATTCTCTATCAAACATAGTTTTATTTTTAAAACATTAGGGTATTACATTATTACCACTCTAAGAAATTTTACATGCAAAATTCTATGTTGCAGACAAAGGTGAAAAATGGTGAGGGTACCTCTAATCCATGGTTTCCTATGGTCCCCATGATACCTTTTGTAATTATTGTTCCATCATAGTACATTCACTATTTGTGTTATCTTCTTTGCATAGATTATTACCTCATGGGTCCAAAATCATTATCAAATATTTAACTTAAGAGAGACCATTTTCTAGTTGTACCACCTCTAAATTCAGTACATATATATGATGGATCTATTACGTTATTGCTCAATAATTATAAGTGGAATAGATATTGTACTTTCAAAATGGTTTGTGGGAGTGTAAGTTGATTAGACACAACTTTGATGCATTCAAGAATGTCAAATGGACCCATGACCCCAGGTATTATCTTTTATTTAATCCTATATAACATTAATCACTTCCCTAGAGATATGAAAGGAAACACTATATCCCTGACCTCAAACTCTAGGTCTTATCAACCATTTTCATTATAAATCATATGTAGACTCTAAGAAGTTTTGATGTACTTTTAAATGGTCTATAAATTTTATTCCATTTCCTCAAAAATTTATCGTCCCATAATCTTGTGACCACCAAATTAATCCCAACATATGGGTGATCTAAATATATTCCCATAAATGAATTCATAATGATCTATTTGGATGCATGGGTCAAGGGTAGAATTGTAAATGAACACACCTAATAAAAGTTTGTGATCTCATACTCCTTTTATGTTCATAAAGAATTATCTCAACATATCCCCTAGTTATTGAATATTCTACTTATATTTTTAGTCAATTTGGGGGTGATAATACAACAATTGTTCCACTCAGTATTTAGATAATTTTTTTGATCCTTCCAAAACATATAAGTATATCTATGTTCTCATCCTGATACAATTGATAGTTCTATCCATACAGCCTAACCACCTCTATAATGTATATCTTTTAATGATTACTGAGAGAAAAGTCCATTCAAATTTCCATGAAGTTAGCAATCATTGTTAGGTGACCACCCACAACCCATATGTAATTACATCTTCTTAATGTATATGAAATTATATGAAAACATTTCATGGTGACATTTCCCCATTTTCATGTAGGTTTAGGTTATGGTTGCATCATCCCCTTATGTGTTTCCCATTCTTACATTACTTGTTAAAATAGTATACACATTAATATAAATTCATCAATTAACTTATATATATATATATATATTCTCCAATAGAGATCTCGATACAACCACATGATCCCTTGGTGATTTGAGAAGGTTGATCCATGTGCATCTTTCAATAAATGATTTTTTATCTTAGGATTTGATTGTACACATAGTCTGAAACCAAATATTAGAAACACTTCTTCATCAATTTTTAATTCTTTGCATCAAAATTTTCTTATCGATTTCACCTTTTTATGAATTTGTATATCTTCTCTTTAAGATTCCATTATCTTATCTATATGGAATGGTTGAGAAATCATTTGAAAAATTCATTATGAGGTTCATTCCCTTACAATTACTATGTCCATCCTTTGCAGGTATAGTCAAATTTGATCTTTCTCAAACCCCATCATTGATAATGTCCCTAGATCATTTCTAATTAAAGCATATAACAATATTTTTTCTTTCCCAATATGGTGTTATATTGACTAGTCATAGTCCATCATCATCTCTAACCACCTCCACTGATTCATATTAATCACATTCCATGTGAGTATATATCCTAGGATCTTATGATCTATATTTGTGTCACCGCATTTTCAATTAAGATAATGATTCAATATTATCAATGAAATGATCACAAAAAACAACTCTTGATCATGTGATCGATAATTCAACTCGATGAATTTTTTTCCTTATTTCGTGGGCTATATCCTTGTCAATTTTAGTTAGTACACATCCCAAAAACTTCCTAGAAATATATATATATATATAATGACATGTTTAGAACATATGAGAAGCATGAGGACCGATGTAGTGAAAACAGTGTTCTCAACTCTTTAATGTGCTCTTCGCATTTTATTGTCTAGTAAAACTTTACTCCATTATGAGTTAGCGATATTAGTGGGATTGAAAATCACAATTTTTTTAAAAAATCACAATTAATACCCAACATTTTTTGGGAAACTAGGTATATCTATAATAGATACTATTATGGTTGACTCCTCAATATCAATTATATTGTAAAAGTCCAAAAATACCCTATTATTAATGATAACATTCCTCGACAATCATACATACCTCATCTATAACAAAAATTTACATTATTTTTCACATAGATACTCTTTTCACGTTATTTTCAGCACAATATTAGAATTTTCATTATGGTCCTCTATGATTTTGGAGTATATTAGAATATCATCTATAAATATTATAAAAAATTTGTCTAGGTAAGAAATTAAGACTCTAATAATTATGCCCATAAATATTTCTCGAGAATTAGTGATTATGAAAGGATTCATTATGAACTCATAATGTCCCTAAGTTGTTCTAAAGGTATCTGTCATGAACCCGACACCTGACCCGGCCCGCGGCAAGGACCGAAGGGTGTTACCAATCCCCACTGGCTGGAACAAGTTCCAGTGTATTAAAATAAACCTTGGGAATGATTTACCTGAGTCAAAAAATATAAATCACCCAACAAAATAACCCAACAAAAGTCCAAGTTTCAGCCAAACAAGTCTTTAACCAAAAAACAATTTTTGACACACAAGTAAAACAAAAACCCAAACAATACTAAAATTATGGTCACTAAAAACAAACCCAATAATTTCCTCCTGATGAGAGGACACCACCCTCATGCTGCCACCACAACTACATATCAAGAGGCCAGTTAACAACCTGAACCACCACTTCCAAACACTAGAACCTTACCTGTATCAGAATGAATGAAATCTACGTACACCCAAGGGTGTATGTAGGGTGTGAGAAATATCGCAGCAGAGTTCCACCAAGAAAAGATTCCATGCACAAATATTAAAAGACAATTAAAATTGTAATGATAAATTAAAGAAAGTAAGAAATTCTTAACAATGTTAGTGAAAACATTTTTCATAAAACAACATTAGAGAAAAGCATCTTAATGCAACACATTTTTGGGTTGTAACTCAAGTTAAATATCATGTATCATTGGTGTGTGCAAAGTAACATGTAGCACCAAAGGATGGGAGATGCGCTATAGATACTAGAAACTTGTGGGACCCTAAAACGTCGTGTCTCAGTGAAACGTGGAAAATAAGGCCATGAACATCTGAAAATGTGGCTTAGAATGACAAGACCCTCAAAAAATGTGGATTAGAAGACCATGACCCTTAGTCAACATATATTTAGTTAGTGTTGCAATCGTCAATCCTACCAGTGAGACCGAGCCAAGCCATCTCTGTAACACTAGCTCACTAGACCTAGTCCCCCTACCTAATACCACTGGCTTCCCTATTTGTGCTCACCTAAATTCATGGTTCACATAACATGTCACATTAACACTTAGATCCAAAGGAGGTGTTTATACACAAGAACATGTCACTCTCACACTGATATCCACTTTTTAAAACCATATGCACACCAAAACTTTTTAAAGTGTAAACTGCACTGCTTATACATTAAATTAAAATAGATACATAACTTAACAAAATCATTTTGATAATTAACAAACCCACAAAGATAAATTATTAAATAGTTGTCAAATAAGTCTCAAAAATTTGTAAAGGTAAATAAGTCAATCAAAACCCATTTTCAAAATTAAATATATTATGACACTTTCCAAAACATAACCCGTTTCATCCACACTTCCTTACAGACGCACAACATAGTTTAAAAAACAATAATAAATAGTCCAAAGTGATTTTTCACAATAAAAAATGGACTAGAATCACATTAATATACTTTTAACAAATTAGATTCACATTTAAAATGTAATCAAAACTATTTCTTTAGATTGGAAAATAGTTAGAAATGTTCTGAAAAATTAAACCAACATGAAAATGATCACTAGATAATAATTGTGTGTGGAATCACCTACGAACGTGTTGCATGCTTCGCAAAAATTGGTGCGCAAAAGCCACTGTACCTAAAGCACCTCAATCAAGATCAAATACAACCTAAAAATAAATCACGACATAATAACGTAAAAATTAAATAAAATGCAAACTGGAACTTATTTTCCACATCACCAACAATAAGAGTATGAATAAAGAGGTAATCTCTACCTAAGGCGAGGAGTCTAGGAGGTCACCCGAAGGTCGAAAGGGCTGTCTGGGCATGCACGATGCCAAGAAAACAAGGAGAACCGCCAGAAAAAAAGAAGCGCAGCCAATGGAGGGGGTTGTGTGGTAGGGTGCAGCTGGGCAAGGCGGGAGGGTAGATGCTTCAGCTGGGTTTTGGACATGCCGAGCATGATCCGGCCGAGGGTGTGGTAGGTAGATGGAGGTGTGTCTGGTGGCCTGCTAGAGGTAGCAGGGAGGGTGGCATAGGCTGGGAAAGTAGGAGGACAACATGGGGGATGCGCAGAAGGATGAGAAAGTGTGGCTTACTAGGAAAGACATACAGTAGCAGGGGGGGAAGGGATGCATGTGGGGTCACGGATGGGTGCAATAGGGAGGTCGATGCGAGGTAGTCTCGGGCATGACAGTTCGGAAGAAGGAGGATAATGGTTCGATGAGGAGGGAAGAAAGGCAGTGCGGCTAGGTTTTTTTCGTTTGAATATTACCCACAACGGGGGAAGGGGCAATAATAAAGGATGGTAGAAAAAAATTAAAGAAAATAATGAAAAAGAAAAGAAAATAATAGGGAATAAAACGAAAATAAAATAAGGTACAAATAAAAAAAATAAAACTATAAAGACATGGGAAAATTGAAATAAAATAAACTCTATAATGAAATTCTAACCAAAACTAATATTAATAATAATAATGACACCAATAACCTTTATAATGAAAATAAAAATAATTATAATAAATTTTATTTTTATTTCCTAATTTAATCATCCGCTCAACGGGAAGGACGCGTGTTAAACTGGCGAAGCCACACGGCTTCGCCCGTGCCCTGCCTGTGCGTCAAGCAACATCAAGACAAAACTCACTTATCAGCACCAAAAGTGAAATACTCACATCGGGTTCGGCCTTCCATTCAACCAAACAATTTAAATAAAGTTAAAAAAATTATGGGATAAAAATTAAAAATTAATAACATACCTCAAATGAATCTTGGGTGTGACAATTCTCCCCACCAAGAATACTTTCTGCCCTCGGAAAGTCAACTCGAAGCTTGATCAAAGAATAGAAATGGGTACTCCTACTCAACCAAAGACTTCCACTCCCATGTCTCAATCTCATCATTCCCATGCTTCCGGTGAATACGAACCAAGGGAATGGACTTTCCATGATGCACCTTCTCCGGAGAATCCTCTATCCACACTGGTCACTCAAACACTGAAAAGTCTGGCTCAATCTCCAACTCTTCCCAATTCAACACATGTAATGGGTGGGGATTATACTTTTTTAGTTGGGATACATGAAATACATCGTGAATATATGACAATTGTAAAGGAAAATCTAACCTGTATTCCATGTTTCCAATCCGCTCAATAATCTCGAAAGTCCCAACATACCTCGGTGTCAGCTTTCCCTACTTTCCCAAGTGGCGGTGACCCATGTGAGGGGCCAACCTCAAGAAAACTCTGTCCCCCACTGAAAACTCAAGATATGGATGCCTCTGATCTGTATATGATTTCTGGTGACTCTGAGCTGTCAACAAATGATTTCTAATCAACTTGACCTTCTCAGACGTCTCCTGAACAAGACTCTGTCCCAAGAGTGAGGTCTCGCCTACCTTATCCCAACACAGAGGAGATCGAAAAGGCCGAACATAGATATCCTCAAAGGGTTATATTATAATAAAGCATTGTTAACTATTATTGTAAGCAACCTTGACCAATTCCAAATGTATATCCCATGGACCTTTGAAATAAAACACACATGCGCGAATCGTGTCATCTAGAATCTAGATTGCCTGCTCTGTCTGGCCATCTATCTGAGGGTGGTATGACATGCTCATCTTAATTTATGACCCCAAAGCCTCCTGGAGACCTCCCCAAAATATAGATGTAAAGCAGGGGTACCTATCAGAAACAACTCCTGACATCACACCATGAAGTCTGACCACTTCCTGGACATACAAATGGCCCAGATCCTCCACCTTCTTTTGTATCTCTGATTGGGATAAAGTGAGATGACTTAGATAAACAATCAATAACTACCCAAATATCATTCCTCCCCCGAGGTGTACAATGTAATCCAACAATAAAGTCCACAGCTACCTCATCCCACTTCTAGATAGGAATGGGTAATGGATGGAGCATGCCAAATGGTCTTTGATGCTCTCTTTTCACCTGCTAACAAGTGTATCGTCTCTATACAAGGTCGGCTATGTCCTGTATCATACCTGGACACCAGAAATGGAAACGAACATCGTAATACATCTTGGTATTACCAGGCTGGACAGCCCACTGAGATTGATGGCTATCCTGCATTACCACCTTCTATAGAGACAACAGCACCACTGCCTGACCCTTGAAGAACAATATCCTCTCGAGAGACAAAGACCAATCCGAAGGAGGCTCCCCACCATGAAAAAAATGCATAGATCACTATCACATCTCATCATCAGGCTGATCCTGCTGAATAAAATCTAGAAGAGAATGAGTCAAGTAAATACTAGCCAAGGAATTACCTCTGCTATGCTCCCTTCTCTCCATGTGAGACTGGGCGAGAGCCCCATCAAATTCCACTCATCTTTGGACTTCCTCAACACCTACACTAGTACCTACATGCTCAAAGAATCAGCCACCACATTACCCTTTCCCGGGTTATAGACTATTTCAAAATAAAATCCTTGTAGATACTTGATCCAGTGGCGCTGCCTCAGATTGAGATCTTTCTGAGAAAAAATGTTTGCTAAACTCTTATGGTCAGAATAGACCACAAATTTCTCCCCAAAGAGGTAGGTATGCCAAGCCTTCTGGGCATGCATCCCTGCAGCCAACTCTAAGTAATGAGTCTGATAAATCTTCTCATGCAGCTGATGTTAGTGAGAACCAAATGCCACCACACGGTTATCCTACATGAGTACACACCTGAGGCCCGTACCTGATGCATCACAATAAACCACATAGCCTTTCCCAGAATCTGGAAAGATCAACACAGGTGTGGTGGTCAACCACCACTTGAACTCATCAAAGGATGTCTAGCACTGTGGGCTCCATTAAAACGTCACCCCTTTTGGAGTGAGTGCGTCATGGAGGAGTCAATCCGCGAGATGTCCCGAACAAAATTCCAATAAGAAACTACCATGCCACGAAAATCCTGATCTCGAACACATTCCTCAGTTGTTCCCACGACATAACTGCACTGATGTTCTTAGTATCCACTGAAACCCCTTGTTCTGAGATAAAATGCCCCCGAAACATCACTTCCCTGATCCAGAAAGTGCACTTAGAGAATTTGGAATATAGATGGTGATCCCGTAAAGTGCCCAAAACAATGCACAGGTGATGATCAAGTTCCTCCTCGGATCCTGAATAAACCAGGTGGTCATTCACAAATACCACAAAAGGGAGTATAGATATTGGTGGAACACCCTAATCATGAGTTCCATGAAAACTACCATAGAATTCGTCAATCCAAAAGGCATGACTAGATACTCGAATTGACCATACCTACTTCAGAAATCCGTCATAGGAATGTCTGCTTCTCTCAACCTAAGCTGGTGGTATCCCGAACGCAAGTCGATTTTGGAGAACCACTTTTCCACCTTCGGTTGGTCGAAAAAATCATCAATCCGGGGAAAATGGTATTTATTCTTGATGGTAACCATATTCAATTTCAGGTAATCGATGCACAACCGGAGGGTTCCATTGGCCTTCGTTGCGAATAGAACTGGGGCGGCCCAAGGAGATATGCTCAGGAAAAGGAATCCATTGGATTCCAAATCGTCCATCTGTATCTTTAATTCCCTCAATTCATTGGGGGCCATGCAATATGAGGAAAGAGATATAGGTTGTGTTACCGGCGCCAATTCAATCGAGAACTCCACATACCGCTCTAGTGGTAAGCCTGAAAAATTATCTGGGAAGACCTTTGGGAAATCATCCACTACACGAGGTAACCCTCCCTAAAAAACACCACCATCATCCTCCAGTTTGAGCGATGACAACTGATAAGAATGATTCCCCAACTCAGGGAGTGGATATCCCGCATGACCTGATCGAGGATCCCATTATCCATGAAATAACTAAGGACTCCCATGTGGTGCCATAAAGTTGACTCAGTGCCGATAGCAGTTAATATGGGCTTGAAAGCACACCAGCCAATCTATGCCAAGGATCACATCAAACAGGTACATATCAAGGACCAAGAAATCCCACTCCATCTTGGCCTAGGACAGAAAGTGTGTGCACGAATGGCACCTAATACCCTTCTCCTTTTTCATACTTAGTGGTGTTTCTAACTCCATTGCAACAGATAAAAGCTCGGTTGGAAGGCTCGACAAGTTTACAAGACGAGCAGATATAAAGTAAACTGAAGCACGAGTATCAAATAAAATTACAGCTATAGAAGATGCAATCATTTGGTACCTCAAACAGTGGAAGGCCCTATATCAGATCCCACTGGTGCCTGATCCACAACATGAAAATGTATGGTCCCTACCTGAGAATGACTACTCACCTTAGGCTCTACCCAGATCTGGCTCTGCCCTGAAGACGATCTGGTCCAACCAACATAGCCACCAAACCGAGATCATGTCGTCCTGGTCGGCTCCAACTGAACTGATACCCCTCTAGAAGCCAAAGATCCAGTCCCACTCTGGTAAGGGCTAGCAGTCCTGTAAAATCATTGTAGATATCCCACAACACCACACAAATGGCACGGTCTGGGAGGGTATGTACATGTAGTTCGGATGTGCACAACCCTTCCGCACTAATGGCACACCACATACCCTTCCCCAGGTGCCCCAGATGAAGTCTTCCTGGGAGGATGACCTGAGCTGCCACCACTCTTCATCCATTGCTCATCACGCTTAATCTTCTTCTCGGATGAACTGCCACTGCCAAACCCTGACACTAATCCAGAAAACCCCGACATTCTTTGCTGGTCAATCTTGAACATACATGAACAATCCATAACATCAGAATAATTCCCCATCTTGAATAAGAAAACATGAGAGTGGATTTCTAGTCGAAGACCCTTCTCAAACTTCCAAGATTTTAAATATCCACTTCAAACAATTTCAGGCGCGTACCACACTAGCTCAGAAAAGGTTTTTTCATAATCCATCACTGTCTGATCAACTTTTAAGGGATATATGAACTCCCAGGATCTGGAATAGGCTAGGATCTCAGGATAGTATTGCTCGTTGAAGATAGCTTTGAAATCCTTCCAACTCATCTTTTAATTCTTCCTAGCCTGAATCACTGATTCCCACAAGTTGCGACTGGAACCCTCTAGCTGGAATGATGCAAACATTTCCCTGAATTCCTCTAGTGTGTCAAGGAACTCAAACACATGCTCTATCTTTTCAATCCATTCCTATACCTCTTGAGGTTCTGGGCCACCGCAAAATGAAAGCGGTTTATTCTTCAAAACTCCGGATCTTTATCCTTCTTTGGGCCAGACCCATCTCCCCATGCGGGAATAGGGGTGGGGGAAAGGGTCACCCCCTATACTAATGTTTGAACAGCTCAGACCACAGCTTCTACCAATCTCATATCAAGCGGTGAGAGAGAACTCTCCACGGATTCCTCCCATGGGTACATATATGCTCTCCTGGGAGGAATCTTGTTAAAAAGAGAAACAGTCATAAAATAACATCATCAATACATCATATCCAATGAAAAGTCAAATTTTCAGCAAAATAAATAATCCTCAGTAAACCAAATATGAAAATGTAACATCATGTCCAATCTCTTCTTCCCCGCCTGATGTCTAAGAACAGTCAGCAGCCTGCACATCCCACCTAGAAGAGAACTTAAACAAGCATCTTGACATCCCATATCGACTCAGGGTCTATCATTAGGTGTGGTATCCATTAACCCTACTCACAACTAGAATTCCGATCCCCAACAATCCTAACTCCTATCTAACCAGACTCGTACCAAATAGAATAACTCTGATAGCAAAACCTAAACCTCAACTGATACTATCTTGTCATGAAGCAATTTGGGTATCCATCCGAACCGACGCCCGAACCAGCCCGTGACAAGGCCCGATGGGATTTCCCAATCCCCATGGGATGGAACAAGTGCCTGAGTATTAAAATAAAACATTGTAATGACATACCCGAGTCAACAAATATGAAGCATCCAACAAAATAAACCAAACAAAAGTTATAGTTGCAGCCAAACAAGTTTTTAACCAAACCCATATTTCTGAGTCAAAAGTAAAACCAAAACCCAAACAATACTAAAAGTATGGTGACAAAAAGAAAAACCAAAAAATGGTTTCCTGATGAGAGGACACCACCCTCTAGCCACCACTACAACGCCACGTCAAGAGGCCTCTTAACAACCTGAACCACCACTTCCAAACACTGGACCCTTACCTATATCAGACGTAAAAAAATCTACATACACCCAAGGGTGTAAGTAGTGTGTGAGAAATCACCCAGAAAGATTCCACCAAGAATAGATTCCATGCACAAATATTACAAGACAATTACATTTTCAATGATAAATAAAAGAAAGTAATAAATTCTTAACAACGTTAGTGAAAACAGTTTTCATAAAACAACATTAAAGAAAAAAAGCGTAAAGTAACAGATGATTGGGTAGTAACTCAAGTGAAATATCATGTATCATTGGTGTGTCCAAAGTAACTTGTAGCACCAAAGGATGGGAGTGGCTCTATGGGTACTAGAAACAGGTGGGACCATAGAACGACATGTCTCAGTGAAACGTGGCTTCGAAGGCCATGACCCTCAGAAAATGTGTCTTAGAAGGCCAAAACCCTCAGAAAACATGGATTAGAAGACCACGACCCTTAGTCATTATATATTTTGTTAGTGTTGAAATTTTCAATCGTTCCAGTGAGACCAGGCCAAGCCATATTCAGAACACAAACTCACTAGTCCTAGTCCCCCCACCTAATACCACAGGCTTCCCTCTTTGTGCTCACCTAAATTCAAACTTCACATAACATGTCACATTAACACTTAGAGCCAAATGAGGTGTTTATACACAAGACCATGTCACTCGCACACTGATATCCCATTTTTATAACCTCACACACACCAAAACTTTTTAAATCCTAAAACGCACTGTTTATAATTTAAATTAAACTAGATACATAACTTAAAAAAATCACTTTGATAATTAAGAAAACAACAAAGAGGAATTATTAAACAGTATCAAAACATGTCGCAAAAATTATTAAAGGAAAAAAAGTCATTCAAAACCCATTTTCAAAATAAAATATATTCTGACACATGCCAAAACATAACCTGCATCATCTTTACTTCCTAACTCACACACTGTATAGATTACAAAATAATAATAAATAGTACAAAGTGAGTCTTCACAATAAAAATGTACAGGAATCACATAAATATAATTCTAAAAAAAATTATGCACATTTAAAATTTAATCAAAATTATTTTTTCAGCCTAAAAACTAATTAGTAAGGTAATTAAAAATTAAACCAACTTGAAAATGATTTCCAGATAATAATTATGTGTGCAATCACCTACCAACATGTAGCAAGCTTCGCAAAAATTGGTGCGCAAAATCCACCACACCTAAAGTTCCTCAAAAAAGATCAAATATACACTAAAAATAATGCCCAACATAAACACGTAAAAATTAAATCAAATTCAAACTGAAACTTATTAGCAACATCAAAAAAATAAGAGTATGAACAAAGAGGGAATCTACACCTATGGTGAGCAGTCCGGGAGGTCGGATGAAGGTTGACGGGGCTATCTCGGCTAGCGCGATGCTTGGAAAACTAGGAGAACCGCCAGGAAAAAAAGTGAAGCCAATGGAGGGGGATGTGTGGCATGGTGTGGCTGGGAAAGGTGGGAGGGTAGAGGCTTCATATGGGTAGTAGATAGGCCAAGTGGGATTTGGCCGAGGGTGCGGGACGTCGAGGGAGGTGTGGCTCGCTGCCTGCTGGAGGTACCAGTGAGGGTGGCGTAGGCTGGGAAAGCAGGAGGAAAGCTGGGGGATGTGAAGGAGGTTGAGCGGGTGTGGCTGGATGGGCAAGATCGACGGTGGCAGGGGTGGGTAGGGATGTGTGCGGGGTCACAGATGGGTGCAAGAGGGAGGCCAATGCGAGGCAGGCCAGTGCGCGGCAGGCCAGGAGAAAGAGGATAATGGTACGATGAGGAGGGAAGAAAGGCAGCACAACTAGTGGCTTTTCAGTTGAACAGTAATCGCGATGGAGGAATGGGCAAGAAGAAAAGAAGGAATAAAAAAATTAAAGAAAATAAAGAAAAAGAAAAGAAAATAAGAGCTAATTTAAAGAAAATAAAATAAGGGATAAATAAAAATATAAACATAAATCTATGAAGAGATGGGAAAATAAAAATAAAATAAAATCTAGGAAGAAATTATTACCCAAACCAATAATAATAATAATGAAAACAATAACCTTAATAATGAAAATAATTATCATTATAATAAATTTTATTTTTATTCAGTTATGTAATCATCCCCAAACTGGGAAGGTAACACATTAAAATAGAGAAGCCACACGGATTCTTCCATGCCCTACTCGCTCATCGAGTGATGTCAAGGAAACACTCACTTAACAACGCCAAAAGTGAAAAATCACAAAAAGTTGAGACCGACCTTCAACCAAAAAAATTAAATAAAGGAAATTAAAATTACAGGATAAAAATTAAAAATTAAAAACATTCCTCAAACAAAGTCCGGGTGTGACAGAAGTTTTTGGGAATGTATTCCTTCTTCTCCATTAGTTGGTAAATTTTTATCAATCAACATTCAGCCATAGAAAAATAATATGGTACATTTTGTTTATCAAACATGTAGTATATTTGAGGAAGGGTACACATTATCTTTATTGTGGTTTTATGAGTTAATGATAATTGATACAGAGGTACGTTGACCAATCCTTTTTCCTAATAAAGAAGACCATCACACCCCATAATGAAGGACTCTATCATATAAAACCCTTTTCATGACAGTCTTACAAAAAAAAATTTGATTCTCCAACTCAATGGTGACTATTATTTATGTATTCATCTATATAAGAAGATATCCTAAAATAAGTTTGATCGATAACTCAAAAACTCATTCATAATGAAGACATGACAACTCACTAGAGAATCCACCAATATAATGCCTCAAAATGGTAATTTCATCAATTTCTCATAAGTAAATAATATCTACTCTTTTATAGGAGATTAATAGGGATATACATCCATTTCCTTACACTTGTACAAAATCGAATGATGATTTCGAATGTAAAGATTGATCTCCTTATTTTGATAGTTAATGTTTGATATATATAATGATAGTAAATCCATTCCCAATATGAAATCAAGATCCACTAATATAATTAAGATGATATTTTTGAAGATTATGTCCACAAACATTGAATAGGAAGGATTTATATACTTAGAATGAAACAATTACATTGTTTTTTGATCTCATATATAGCTTAACCCTCATGTTTTTATGTGGTTATGGAATAGTTCTACTAAACATTAAATATATTAAATAATTCATAGAAATAGAACAAAAAATAAAATATTATTGAATGAATAAATAGTGTATATCCCACCATATCATTATTATGATCCACCTCAGTAGTAGTGATACCATATTCCCTTCCTTTATCTCAAATACATGGATGTTATTATCATTTATTCTCTCTAAAAACCCTAGGTATAGGTCATTGGCTTGCATAATTTCCATGTTTCTTCAGGTTTAAACACAATACATTAGGCTTAATATTGATATGATCATTATTTTCTTCCATATATTTCATAGTATTCTTCATGAAAATTAAATATTTATTACCCTAATGCCCATTTTCCCACACATGATGCATCTCTTAGTTCAATTAAAAAAATTGGGACTCTAATTTCTACACATTTTACGTATGGAATGATTGTTTTTATTTCTTATATGATATTTATATATTAGTCCTACTCAACAAAACTACATATTACTATTTTTATCGTCCCTCTCATGAGACCATTGAGAGTCAACATTCGCCTTCTTAAATATTGTGGCACAACTGATAATCTCTATAAAGGTATCAATTTCCCAGAATACAAAATATTTTTACAGAATCATCATTAACCCCCTAAATAAATGGTCTGCATTAATTTTTTGTTTATGGAAATGTGCAATGTGTACCATGTTGGCCTGGTGATGTTTTCCTAATTTTCCCCAATTACCTCATCATTTTTTTACTTTAATATGAGGAAATCGCCATTTATTTAAAATGGATAACTCAAGGAAAATATTTAATGGAAAATATGTTCAGGATTTTTTCCTATTCCATGGATTTAATATCATCTTTGTTTTTCATTTTATTCATCTATATCAAACACTAATCAATTTTCCCCTAAAAGAGAAAAACATCCATCCCCAAAATTACCCCCCTTTAAGTATTCATGTAAAAACAATATCTTCTCAATAGAGTCATTACATAGATCAATGATGATGAAATCATGAGACCTATTAGTTTTAAGACACCTTTTGGATATAAAATACTGAAATGCTACTTTATCATTATTATGAGAAGTAAGGTATTCATATTGATTCATGTTATTATTAATAACTTGGTATAGTTGATCCATTAATTCCATGATGTTATCAAATCCTTCTCCAATACGAATAGTCATATCGATAAATAAAAAATCACATTGCCTATCATGTTTTTTATTGGAGTTGTGTCTCATATTACCTACCATTAACTAAAATATGAATAATAGAAGAGTGTACGCTAAATAATAAACATAAAATATGGAAACATATAATCTTAAGGGAATTAATTTTCAAATGATAAGTATTTATTAACATATTATTCTATAGGTACCATACTAGGAAATATCCATGTTATGTTTTCCATCTAAACAATTTTTACATTCCCTCTATAATGGTGCATAAAGAGTTTATGAATTTCTGAAGAATATCACCAACGAGTGTCAAACTAGGTGTTCAGAAAGTAATTCTTATCATGGAAAATGTGACGATCATGTCAAATTTTAATGCACCCTTTATATGGTTATTACCCACAAGTTAAAACATTTCCTGATCCATATCCACATGTTGTATCTTGTCAATAATTTAATTACATGGAAACCACTCAATCTATATATTAATAAAATACCAAGATATTCTCATATACATAGAAGCATTTTTAGGGTCATTACCGAAATATTCTTGTCTTCATCCACAAAAATAACTAGAACATATTCTGATCTGAAATATAGTGAACAAATAAATTTTAAACATATTATTATATGATTTTTTTAAATAAAATCCATTATCATAAAACAAGGATAAAAAATCCTAGTGTATTTGTTTGACAAGGTTCATAAAACATCAATGTAAAAATATATTAACATTATTTTATTCTCTATAATCTGCTCAGAAGTCTGTTATAACTCCTAAAATTGTAATCCTGGGGAATACATAGGCAAAAGGGTTCATCTAGAAACCCACATAAGGTAAAAATATATAAGAAAACATAAATAGAGAGTCAAAGTTATAAAATGATATCATAAAATAGAAGGATCCTGAGTAATCAAATAGGAGCATAATTTATTGAAAATTGCATTAAAATATCATGGAAACATTTGAAATTGATCAGAAACACAAAATATTACATAAGTATAAGTCAAGGATAACTATTTAGATAAAATGAAATTGTCAACAATATCCCATAGGGGATTAGGTTTACAACCTATACATGTACAAAATATCTTATGATACAATATCAGTACAAAATTCATGGGAGTGTTATTGTAGAAAAACCATCATATCATGTTCATGATTTTGTATTCCATAATAATTAAATCAATCATCAGATGTAACACAATAGTTACCCATGGAAAGAAAATGGGTTACATAATCTTGACACAAATAATAATCAAAAAACATTTATTAACATGGAATTAGAGAAATGATACTATGGTATATTTTACCTTGCAATTTGAATTAAGAATAATAAATTTATATATGGGAGTTACATATATATATTATTTATAATCATTACATAGATTTAGAGAGATATGGATAGAAAATAATTTGGACATGGAATTTTCATAACCTAGAGAAAAAAGGAAGTTTAGATACATCCCTTACCTCTGGCATGAATCATAATGTACATTCCAATATTTTCTTTCATAATAAATTTATGTAAATTATTTACTTTATTTGGAACTCTTTTAATTTTTATTGGTCAGAGTAAGAAACTCAGGGTGAATTGAGTGCCTATAAAAATTTCTATCTAAAACATTTATTTTAATGTTCATAATATAAAAAAACAACCAATTTTACCAAAGAAGTAGAATTGTAAAAGTGTTGATCATCTAAAAAATTTCTTAATGAGTGATTAATTCTCAGTTGAAACAATAATAAATAATGTTTTATATATTAAAATTAATGTATAATATAAAAAATAGCATAAATTAAGTATCAATGTGTAAGAAATTTTTTATTTTCTAAATAGATAAATCATTGAAAAAGGTTATTGAAATCAACAACATTATTAACTAAAACTAGTTCAGTCTCATGCTGAGACTTATTACTCTCCACATGGTGATCACCTATAACCATGCTGTAAATATAAATAAACATTTTTTCGCGCTATGGATCGGGGTAAAAAAATAGCATACACACTATCCAGGTCATTAAGACATCTTCCATAGTTTTTGTGGGAGTGGAAAAACAAAAGGGCCACACATGGACCTCTTTCACTATTTTTTGTGGGAGTGTAGGATGTAAATTATGGTTTCTAAAAATATATATGTATCTTCCTATTTTTCATAGGATTTAGTTTGTGTTTATAAATTATAGAGAGACATAATACTTTTAATGTAAAAATAGTACATAATTAGATAAAATAGAGATAATATAGTTAAAAGGCTCTGTGTGATTGGTAATATAACTTTCAAGTCTTTGAAGATATCATTAAATGAATCTTGAGATGAAATCCAGAAATATAGAGTGAAATAGCGTATTGTGAGAGGCAGTGAGGTACTCATATTCTCATTGATATCTTATCCTCACTTTCATTTGATGCTACCAATATTTCTTCGATTTGAGTTCACATTAGTATCATTTCATATCAACAGCTAGTAGTTTTTGTGTTTTTCTTAGGAACACGAATAACACAACATCTAAAATGTTATTTTTTTATTTGGGTATTTTCATTTATACACTTCATCTGAGAAGAAGCATGATCTTGATAATATCTAGGTACCTTGTACCTCATACTGTAGTCTGACATCGATATTAGTTTTACTTAAGGAAGATGGTCTAATTCATTAAATTAATTAGTTGTACAATGTTTTACAAATATTACTGTTAGATTTAAATTTGAATTTAAGTAGAAAATGATTGATGATGTTTTTGAATGGTGACTCTGGAACAACGTCACATGAAAAATGTCATAGAGTTTATGCTTTCTAAAATCAAGAATGGTGAGTCAAGTAGCGGTGATTCCAGAATTGTAAGTTGATCTGGATGTAGGTTGACTTGATGGAGACTCTATTATCAGTATATCATACTTTGAAAAAATTCTAGATATTAGTAAGTCACTATATCAGTATCTTGAAATGATGGTGTCTCATCCTTTTTGAAAAATGTGATTTTCTATTTCAGTAGGTTGAATAACAGTCTCTTTTCTATTTTCAAAACTCAGCATCTAATCGAACTGTGAGATAACTGAGAGTGAGACATCTTAATTGTAAATCCAAATCAACGGTAGCTCAAACTTAGACAATTTTTTCCAACATTGGGATGACCAATAGGTTGTCTGCCTTAATAGTATCTCCACCTTAATTGTGTCTTAAAGTTAGTAATATTTTTTCAAACTGTATTATGATGTAAAATTTGAAAAAATAAATTATGATTATATTTAAATAGGAATAAACATAATTAAACATGATGAAATAATAATACATCTTGATAAAACATGACTTGTGAGCATTAAAACTAGAGGAGGCCAATAATCTCCACATTTTAATAATCACAAATCATTGAATTAATAGACCATTCATAATTATCAAACTATAAACGAAAAATGTTCTACTAAAACACCATACTTTGTCTCATTCATAGTTTAAATACAGATCATAAGATAAACATAATCATGTAAAATTAATTACCATACATAATCTCATTATTAGTTTAAATTCCATAATTATTCACCCCCTTTTGTTATTATAAAAAAGGCATAAAATAACAAGAGATAATGAATAAGTAATACAGTAAAATAAATAATTTATTTCATGATAAAAAGATAGTAAATTGAATGAGAAAAAGTTGAAAATTCATCACAATAAAAGAACAATCCAAAATCAATTCTTCTTTGAGGAAGAATCCATGAATGATTCTCCACTATCAATAGATTTAGATGTAGATATAGGAGGTATAGAATGAGATGATGTATAATTATTTTGAATTATAACACTAGAAGGCATATAAAAGGTATGACTTTGAGTAGAAAAAGGAAAGGCTATAATATCTCGATAAATAATAGGACTCAGATGACAAAGATCCTATGCTGGATACATGGGAAATGGATGAAATGTTGTTGGAAGAGGAGAAAAAAGGTTCTTGAGAATGAAACTCTGAAATGAGGATTAACTAATTGATATATTGAACTTGATGGTAAATTCTCAATCCCAGGTCGAACAGGGAATCCCTATATAGCTACAAAAGTTTTACTCAATACATTACTGTTGGGATTTAAAAGGTTAATGAAAAACATAATTATGTTACCAAATTTCTCCATAGAATTATTGAAATCATCCTTATTTTCCTTGAACATATAAGGGTATGGAGTGAGCTCCTTGAGCTATTTAACTTGTTCCATGATGGCTTATATGATTGAAGGGAGCCTCAAATTCTAAACTAAGTATTTTAAATGACTGTAAAATTGATTTTTGGTATAAATACTTTTAAAGTGGAAATCTATTTTCTTGGTGATCTATTCTTGAGAATAAGTGTCCCTTTTTTGTAAACCTTACTATGTCATGCACATGATTATTGCTCCGTCGTATCTTTCTTATTCTCTCCAGATATGAAATTCCTATCATAGTCTACTATTCCCACCTAATCACTAGTGTGATAATATAAACATTCACGGAGTCAACAAGAATTGGAGTAGAGGTGGATGAACATTTGGATTCCTCTATAATAATTGATCTTAAAATATCTAGGTCATGATATGGAGGTTGAGGTCTATCATCCCCATAATATGAATCTCCCAGTATTTTTACAACACTGTACCAGGTCTCTCTATATGTAGAATACATCCCTTTAACAATAGTAATTAAAGAAACCAATTTATAACTGAATATTTTATTCTCTATGCATAATTCCTGAAGCACAGAAACTATTTGAGGTGGAATTTGGGAGACAAAATTTCCTAAGAGAATGGAATCACCAGTTTCACTGAGACATGAAACTGGTGCTCGATGAGGTTTAAGGATATATCTAATAGGTGAGCACAATTCTTCCATAAAAACATTGAAGCCATTATGACTCACATATTTAGCCAGAAAAAGTCAAACCAATGGACAAAGATCTGGGTCAGGAGTAGAAACCACTACTGGATCGCTTCCGATTGGTACTATATAAGAATTATCCACTTCTTTTATCAGAGATCCCATAGGATCAGATTCTCATCATCTCAATCTGAATAGTATAATCCCAATGTGATGTATCCAAGAGAATTTTTCAATTCGGTTTCAATAGTACAATAAAAAATATTATGAGAAAAAACATTAACACTATGAGAATGTCTCTCCCCATCAATAGGGGATTCCTTCTCAACATGAACTTCATCTCATATGTGATCCATTTGAACATATTCCTCAACTAAAACTGACTCAGGATCCTTTTGAGTTCCAAAAAACTGTTTTCTTTTCCACTAAAATCATTTGAGAATCATTTCTAGGCTTTATATTAAGACCTTGATCACTAATATGATAAACAACTTCACCACCAGTTTCCCTACCATCTTTGTCACTTTCTTCTTTTCCATCTTCTTCATTTACACCACTTTCTTCTTCAATTTTCTTTTCTTCCTAATCTTCTTCATCTTCATGATTTTAATTTTGTTCATCTTTTTCATCATCTTCTTCTTATTCACATCCAATTACACTAGAATATTCCAAATACTCATATTCTTATACCTAAACATCATCATAATCCCTTAAGAAAGTTTTATTTATAGGAAGAGAATTTGGAGAGATAGGTGATTCATATATGTTTCCTTCAGGACTTCCTACAATGTTAGGATCACTTCTATCATCAATAAGAGATTATTTTTCTTTATATTCCTCATCTTAATTTTCCTCCTTATCTATATAATATACTAATTAATCTATTCATAACCCATGGTCAGATATATATTTGGACTTTTGTGGTGTTGTACTGCATTAAACTTCTCATACAATATTATCAATGTCTTTTACTAACTGCCTCTTCAAGGGAATATAACTTATCTGTGTTCTTTTTTATATAGATTTATTAATTAAAACCCACCACAATCTATGATAGTTTCTTCATCATTATTCTCCACTCCTTTATATTTTAGCATGGAAGAGATATGCTTTGAAGAAATTGGGAGTTTGACATAGAGTGGGGATTGTCCTATCAATCATATGAACCATAAGATATCTATAGAGTTTATTTTTGTGTCATTGCTTCATCTAATATATTATATAAACATATTGGTATATCAAGGAGTCAAATTACCCTTTCCATGGGAAACCTTTTTTCTGAATAAACATAAATAGAAATCAACATTCTCCATTATGATCTGTTGTTATTGGTCTTATTTTGATCCCATCATTGGTCAGCCCCGTTATGCCTAATTAAAAACTAAATACATCACTTGTGTGAGGAAAAATTCCTTGATGATATACAAAAATTATCTTAATGATGGGAATTTAGACACTTTTCCCACAACCTATAAGAAAAAACCGGCCATTTTCTATTTATTATAGACTTCATCCAATACTCATATAAGCCTTCAAGAATATACTCTATATATAGATTAAACTCATGAACATACTTCAGATAGAGAGGTCACTTAATGTTATAAAACCATTCTAACTATCTGTTTTCTTTTAACACTATAAAAATAAGATACATACTTGAAAATAACCAATCTATAAACCATCATTTTCTATCTTGACTATTCTATTAGTAATATCATGGTTAAAAGGATTGGGTTTTGGATCACTCAATTTTCCCTTTTGCATCTTTGAAGGAAGAAACTCATCATTAGACATCCCAGACATTCTCTTAACATGAGGCAGTGTGAAGGGTTAGTTTCGAATGAAGAATTCGATAGAGGTTTGGGAAAGAAACGTTCGGTTTTGGGAGAGAGAGTATGTGAGATATTTTATGGATTAATTCTAATTTAATCATATAATAATTTCAAAATAATAAATCACAAATGCAGTATCAAATATAAAAAATAACAAAATAGTTATTTTAATTTCGAGTGAAAAAAATGAAAAAGTAAGGAATGGAAAGAGACAATGGGGTCCTTCCGGTGAGTTTTCATTGATGAGTAATCATTGATGTGTCATCAATGAAAAGTAATAAACGTAGAGTCCCTCAAAATTGATCATCCCTAGCTCATTTTTGTTGTAACTCATTCAATCATAATTGAATATACTAGTAAAAATATTAGAAAAATAATGTCATATGCTAATGAACTCAAGATTTATATCACCTTTTTAATAATGATCTATCAAAAAGTGATTTCTTTCATCAATATGATTTGTTTATGAATTATATACAGGATACTTAAAAATGTTAATAGTACTTCTATTGTCACAGTCTATAGGTACATGACTAAATTGATATCCATGGTCCCATAATGTGTGTTTCATCCCAAAAAATTGAGCATGAATACTACCAGAAGCTATGTATTCATCTTTGGAAGTATATAATGCAATAAAATTTTGTTTCATATTATATGTTGAAACTAGATACTTTCCCAAAATGTAACATCTTCTAGAAGTTATTTTTCTATCTAACTTTCATCCAAAAAATCAGCATCATAATAACTAAGTCAAATAGATGTCCTCTGTGACAATCGGGTCCTGATGATAGCACAACCACCCCGCAGCAACATGACCGTCAGGTCCTGACCCACTAGGTGCCACCAGTTTCCCTACAGACACATGGTGCCCACCCTGGGGTCCACCCTATTCATCTTCAGAATTATATAATGCAATATAATTTTGTTTCATACTATATGATGAAACTAGATACCTGCCTAAAAAGTGACATGATATTGAGATGATTTATATATCTATCTTGCCACCACAAAAATCAGCATCATAAGAACTATGTCAAATATATGTCCTCTATGACAACTGGATCCCGGTGACAACACAACCACCCCGCCTTAACAAGGTCATCAGGTCATGTCCCTCTAGGTACTAATAGTTGTCCCGCAGACATGTAGTACCCACCCTGGGGTGCACCCTATTCATCTTCATATGTATTTGATGTAATCGAATTTTGTTTCATACTATATGATGAAAATAGATACTTTCCCAAAAAGTGACATGTTCTAGAGATGATTTATCTATCTAACTTGCATCCAAAAAAATCATCATCAGAATAACTAAGTCAAATAGATGTCCTCTGTGACAACCGAGTCCCGATTATAGCACAACCACCCCGCATTAACATGGTCATCGGGTACTGGCCCACCAGGTACCACCAGTTTCCCCACAAACACATGGTCCTAGCAGCTGTGTATTCATATTCGGAAGTATATAATGCAGTCGAATTTTGCTTCATACTATATGATGAAACTATATAATTTCCCAAAAAGTGACATGTTCTAGAGATGATTTATCTATCTAACTTGCATCCACAAAAATCAGCATCAGAATAACTTAGTCAAATAGATTTCCTCTGTGACAACTGTGTCATGGTGACTGCACAACCACCCCACCCTAACATGGACTTTGGGTCCGAGACCTCTAGGTACCACCAGTTTCCCCACAGACACATTTTCCCTACCCTGGGGTCCACCCTATTCATCTTCGAAAGTATATAATGCAATCATATTTTGTTTCATACTATATGATGAAACTAGATTCTTTCACAAAAAGTGACATGTTCTATAGATGATATATCAATCTAATTTGCATCCACAAAAATCATTATCAGAATAACTGAGTAAAATAGACATCCTCTGTGACAGCTGGATCCCGGTGACAGAACAACCACCCCACCTTAATATGGTTGTTGGGTCATGTCCTGCTAGGTACCACCAGTTGCCCCGCAGAAACATAGTCCCCCCTTGGGTTACACCCTATTCATCTTCGGAAGTATATAATGAAATCATATTTTGTTTCATACTATATGATGAAACTACATACTTTCCTAAAAAAGTGAAATGTTCTGGAGATGATTTATCTATCTAACTTTCATCCAAAAAAATCATCATCAGAATAACTAAGTCAAATTGATGTCCTTTGTGACAACCGGGTCCCAGTGATAGCACAACCACCCTACCTCATCATGGTTGTCAGGTCCTGGCCCTCCAAGTACCATCAGTTGCCCCACAGACACGTGGTCCCCACCCTAGGGTCCACCCACATGCCTTAATGGGTCATCTACCTAATGATATTCCCCATATGCCAACACATGTCCTTTAGACTGTGATTTTTCCTCACTCACACACACCCTGGAAAACATCCCAGAAGGTCACCCATCCTAGACACTAATCCAGGCCAAGCACGCATAACTGTGGAGTTCAAATCCGACAGGCTCCCAAAAAGGAAGGTGCACCTTCTTAACATGATTCATATCATTTAGTCATTTAACCCTTTATCATTCTGGGGTGTTACAATCTTTCCCCTTTAGAGCACAACATCCTCGTTGTGGGCCCTACATCTCAACCCTGTCAGTGAACTACACTTAAGGCTGGGCACCACCTCTGATACAAAATGTGACTACTGGGTCCCGATGACAGCACAACCACCATGCCTTAACATGGTCGTTGGGTACTGGCACGCCAGTTACCACCAGTTTCCCCACAGACACATGGTCCCTACCATGGGGTCCACCCACATGCATGAACGGGTCATCCGACTAATGACAGTCCCCACAGGCCAACACATGTCCTTTCCAATGTTCTTTTTCCTCACTCACACAAACCCTGGGAAACTTCCTAGAAGGTTACCCATCTTGATCACTAATCCCAGACAAGAACACTTAACTGTGGACTTCTAATCAGACAGGCTCTCGAAAAGGAAGGTGCAAATTATTGACATGAGTCATATAATTTAGTCATTTAACCCTTTATCATTCTACGGTGTTATATCCTCTAGGGTAGAACAATAATTTTTGGTAGTACATTTGAGGTATTTTGAAAATTATTTTGATAGTAAGAAGGTGTGAATCATAAATATTTTCTTGAAAATGAGCATAGATACACACAATAAATATAATATTAGGTCGTCTATCAGTTAATTAGAGAAGACATCCAATAATTCATCTATAATTGGCTTAATCAATTGGTTTTCTAGACTCATCAAATAATTATAACTTGTGGTACTCATGGAAGTATCAATAATTTTACTGTTATCCAAGCCAAAATGTTCAAAAATATCATTAGTATATTTACTAAAATTGAAAATAATACCATCCTTCTAGTTGTGGTTTGAATTATAGGAAACAACCCTCTAATCCTACATTAAAAATGGGGGTTCAAACCCCATTGGGTGTAGGTCCTATATCAGTACTATAGAGGTAATATATAAGGAGAGACCCTGTAGCATTTGCGACCCTACGACAGCAGTGGGCACTATAACTGTAGTAGCGTCGTTAATGTTGTAGTGATAGGTACTATAACATTGGGTACAAATGTAGTACGATTCACTAAATGGGCCTTGGGCCAAAATAATCGGTCCTACGGGATATGTATTGGGATACATTCTCACTAGGCCTTTAGGCCTAATATATATGATATAATAAAATTTGTAGTTGGTTGGGTTAACCCTTGGGGGCTATGGACTTCCAATGAGGCATGTGTGTGTGTTGTGTGTGTGTGATTGATGTAATTATACCCCCATGCACATAATATAAAAATAAAATAACACCATCCTTATTTTAAAATTTTCAAATCCATGAAAAATTTGAGTTCACTCATTAAACTCATTTAAAACTCCTTTTGCAACATTTTGAAAAGTCAATAATGAAAGAATCATTTAATGATCTAAAAATAATATCATCGATATATATTTGAACTACTAAAATATCATTAAATATTATTTTTATGAAAATAATGGGGTTAGCTATTCCTTAATAAATACCTTTACAAATAAGAAAAGCATTGAGCATATCAAACCAAGCACTTGGAGCTTATTTTAAACCATACAATTCTTTTGTTTACTTGAAAAACTGATTTGGAAAATGATTATTTGTAAAATCAGGGGGTGTTCAACAATTAAATCCTCAAATATATTACATTTTATGAATGCACTTTTGAAAACCAATTGATAATGTTGGAAATTCAGATCTTCTGCATAAGCTAGAAATATTATAATGGCTTCAAGCTAGACCAAAGGTGAAAATGTTTATTTATAGTATATCCCATCTCGTTTTCTATAACATTTTGCAACTAGTATGGATTTATTTATAACTATGGTTCCATCTTCATCCACTTTGTTTCTAAAAACCCACTTTGTTCCTATGGTTGTTTTGTCTTTGGGTACATCTACAATTTTCTATACATTATTTCTTTCAAATTGATTTCATTATTATTTAATAACCATTATCCAAAATCATCATTGATTGCATCATTGAAATTCATAGGTTGAATCTATGACCAAAGAACTTTTTGTTCAACCTAGTTTCTTAGAGAAGCTCTAGTATGTGTTAATCTGTCAATGTTTCCTAATAAATCATCAAAAGGATGATTCATAAGAGTTATAACAGGTTTTTTAAAAGAATTAATAACTACATTAAGTTCTCCTAAATGTTTAGAATCCTTTTTTTCAGAATCTTGAGATTTTACTGAACTAGATTTTTATACTTCTTCTTTATTAGTGGAATCATTAGATTTCAGTTTTCATTGAATATTAAACAAATTATCATTAATATTTTCTAAGGAGGATTTGAATTCATGTGGATATGTTTCATCAAATTTTACATTCACAGCTTTTCCCACACATTTATTTCTATTATTAAAGACTCTATAGGCTTTACCTAAGATTGAATAACCTGGGAGAATTCCATTATCACTCTTGGATGACAATTTTTTAACATTATCTAACGAATTTCAGATAAACACTTTTCAACCAAAATATTTGAAATAATTAACCGTAGGTTTCCGATTTATCCAAATATCATAGGGGGTTTCTTGATGATTGATATAATTAAGGCATTGTAGATTATATATCATGTTTAATTCATAGATTCTCCCCAAAAGTAAATATTTATATCAAATTCATTAATCATAGTTTGGGTGATCACTTGTTAGGTTATATTTATCCATTATACAAATACATTCTCATGGGGTGTCCTATGAACATAAAAGTTGTGACTATAGACATTTTTTGAGAAAACAATATTCAAATTATTGATTTTAAAACTCACATACATGGTCACTGATAAAGGTTTTGACTATAGGTCCATATAAAGTTTCTACTAATATAGCATAGATGGTAAAATAAGAACAACCCTAACTATTGTGAGATAAAAAGAAGGTTTTTGTATACCATGAAAAGTCATCTATAATAACATAGACATAGTACTTCCCATTTAAACTTGAAACTCTATATGGTCCAAACAAATCCATGTGAACCAACTCAAGTGGTTGAGAAGTTGAAACATCTCACTTTGGTGTGAATGATACTTTATGTTTTTCTTTTTGACTATGATTAGAGACATTATCATTTAGAAACTATAGTTTAAGTATATCCATGAAAAATCATTTTCTAGTATGTTTTCTCATGTAGTGAATATTATAATGTCTAAGTATCCTATTCCATAGAAAAGACACATTTTGAATGGTAGTTAAGTAGTAAAAAATTATGAGACTAAGGAATCCAGATAAACAGCATAACCATTTTCATTTCTAGACGTAGTAAAGACTACATCATTAATTGAATTGATAGCATTACAAGCACAATTTTAAAGCATAACATGAAGACCATCATCTCTTAACTATGAAATTCTAAGAATATTATACGTCATACCATCAATAAAAAAACATTAGAAATTATAAATCAATTCATGTTAACAATTTAGAAGAGGCCAATAATTTTACCTTTTTCATTGCCACCAAATGTGACATGGCCACAATCAAACATTATGAGGTTCATGAAGATAGATTAGTCACCAATAATGTTTCTTGAGAACCCATTTTCCATGTACCACAATTTCTAACAGGAACTCTTCAAACTTTTTTCCAACAAAAAAAATAGTTTAAACATGAAATGGGTTTGGTACCCATGTTTTCTTGGGTCCATTAGTATTAGTAATTGAGTATTTAGGAACCCATAGTCGTTCATGGGTTTCTTATAAGCAATTTTTAATTTTTTAGAAGTATAAACATTATTTAGTCTAAATAAGTATGAAGCAGTAAAAGATTTTCTACTGGTATAACTTTTATGAAATTTTTCATATCCTGGCATATAACCGAATTTTCAAATTTTGGAGAGAAAATTGTTTTAGTAAAATTTTATTTCCCAGGTTGAAAACCAATTCCAGTAATATATTTAGGAGAAATTTTTTTCCCATGAATATTATTTAACCTATTATTACAATTTGTAAATTTTTTCCATACCCTTATTTAATTTCTCATTAAAAAAAATTAGTTTAGTATTCTCATTGAGCATTTGAACATTCTTCCATTTTTCTATTGAGAGTGAAAACTTAATAGTAGTAGAAAGAAAATGTTGTTTCTTTGAAGATATATATTTATCTTTTAGATCATTGTATATATCTTCATGCATTTTACATCAATCAAACATTTCCCTATTTTTCAAATATTTAGAAGCATCATATTCAAATTTATCTTTCGAGAGTAAAAATTATATGCATGAGATACTAGGGTTACCCCATATGAACTTTTCAAAAAAACATGTTGGATAAGTAGTTATTTTCTTTATGAGTTGATTCAGATTCACTATAGTTTTCCTCAAAAGCACTCCTGGTAGCTTTCATTGCCTTCTTGTATTTTCTATCATTTCCCCCATATTTCTAATTGTACATCAGTTTTGGAATATCAACCTTCACATAACCTTTTATTTTCCATTCATAGTTGATTATCTAATTTCAATTCTCCTTTAAATTCCAATCCTTTTTATAATTATCTTTTTTTCATATTTCCCTCCACATCTAGGATTTATAATGTACTTATTCTTTCTATAGAATTTCTTTAATCTCATGGCCAGTTGAGAGATTTACTAATCACTATTATTTGATGAATCTTAATAGTTATAAATTTTTTCATGAAATTTAATTTTTACTTTTTTTTGGATGTAGTGGTTTTGAAATCCACAAACTCTTATTTTGGTTCATCTTCTTTTTTTTAATCATCCTTCAAGTCTTCCTCATATATAATCTATTTCCCTATCTGTTCCATTATCGAAATACTATGGATACCATTGGATTCTTTTATTGATATTCTGGTTCCTCTCAAACATTTTGGTAAACATCTGAGTAGCCACATAATTTATTCCCTGGCATCAAATTGATTTCCCAGAGAAATAATTGTATTTAAAATCACATTGAACCTGTGGTACATTATAGAAATAGTTTTTTAGGGATTTATTCGTAAGTAATAATATTTAATAGTATTTTTTAATCCACATTTCACAAAAAATGATAGTTCTCTCATATAAAATAGCTAAATTATCCCAAATATCAATGGTTTTTTTACATGATGAAATACTAATGAAGTGTTCATCACCTAGGAAAAAATATGGGGAATTCATAGCATTAAAATTATTTTTATTTTAGGCATCCATAGTTAGGTAATCTCATTTTTTCTTGGTGTATTATGGATATTATATTCTGCTACAAACGAAGACCGTATTTCAAAACCCATGCTTTCGAAACACATTTTCATTTTACTTTTTTACTAATAATAATTTGTGCCATTGAAATAGGGAGGTATACTTGTAGTAGAAACATAATTTCTATTATCTATGATAAAAAATAAAAACATGTTTTACTAAACTAAAAATTCTCAACTGGTTGAAATTTTTAGATCATTAAAAATCAACAACAATCATTGTTGAAAATATTTTAAAATTCTAAAATACAATGACACCTGAAAAGAATTTACCTTTGACACTAAATGTTGGTTAGAGTATGAAAATCAAGATGAGGGTGAACTGAGAGCATAAAAAAATTATTTTCTAAATCATTTATTTAAAAGTCCCCAATTTAAAACAAAAATTACACAGTTTTCCGAAGTAGAAGACTTATAAAAATTTTTTTATTTCAAAATTTTTCTCAAAGAGTGGTTAGTTATCAGTTGAAATCATTAGAAATACTATTTTGACTTTTGAAATCAATTTACTAAATCATTTTCTAATATTAACACTATATAATATTATGAATCAATTTGAAATAAATTTTTTCTTTTATAAATAAATAATTTTGGGGAAATGGAAAAAAGAAAAGAACAACAGAATTAACAATAAGAGGTTCTATTTTAAGGTGAGAATTAATACTCCACACTTGTTGATGACCTTCCAAAAGGATGTTTATATGAATAAATACTTTCCCACACCCTGGATCAGGGTAAACAAAAGCATAAACACTGTTTAGGTAAAAAAGTCATCTTCCGTAGTTTTTGTGGTTGTCTAAAAAACAAGCCACATAGGGACCTCTTTTACAGTTATCTATGGTATTATATGATATAAAATATGGTTTATGAAGATATTTATGTATATTATAGTTTCTCATATGATTTACTGTGTGTTGATAGAATAGGGAGACACACACTACTCATAATATAAAAACAATACCAAATTAGAAAAAAAATAGAGAGAATAATGTTAGAAGGATGTGACTGGTTGGAAATACATCTTGCGACTCGTGGAAGATATCATGAAATACAACTTCAGTTGTATTATATAAATACATAGTAAAATAGAGTATCATTACAGATTCTCTCCTATGTTTATAGTGAGGATATGATATTCTTGATGAGTTATTTTATTCTATTTTTTTTCAAAAAAGTGTTCTTCGGTTTGAGTTTATAGAAGTATTATTTCTTATAAACAACTAGTAGTTCTTGTGTTTTTCTTAGGAACACTAGCATAACTACTTCCAACACTCTATTTCTTTTGATTTGTTATTTTCATTATACATTATAGCAAACAAGATGAATGATCTCAATCATATATAGGTTTCTTTTACCTCGTACTTTAGAATAAAATTGATATTAATGTGTCCCAAAAAAGAAAGAAAAATTCATTAAATTAATTAGTATTACTATGATTCAAAAATATGACTGTGAGAAGTAAATTTGAATTCAAATTAAAAAGAAATGATTGACGATGAATCTGAATAGAGTCCTTGGAATAGTGTCTCACGAACATTGTAAAGGAATTAATGAATTATGCAATCAGGAACAGTGAGTCATGTAGTGGCGACTTAGAAATAGTGAGTTAATCTATTTTTATCTTGAATAATGGTGTCTTGTTCTTTCAAAGAAATCAGCATCTATGCTGATGGTGAGACAACTCGGATATCTTAATGTTAATTCCATATCAATAGTATCCCATATTTAAATGATTTTTCACCAACAGTAGGATGTCCAACAGTGAGTGTTACTTAATGGTAACTCAACCAAAATTGTGACTTATACATAGACATATTTTTTCAACCTGTATTAAGATGTATAATGCTGACAGAATAGATCATGATTTTATGAAAACAAGAGTAAACATAATTAAACATGATGTAAATGTAATTTAACTTAATGAAACATGATTTGATATTATTAAAACTAGAGGTGGAAAAAAATTATTATTATTATTATTATTTCCATGAAATATTCAATTACATATTCTATTAATTTCTCACCTTACATTTTGATGATATTAGGCCCATATGTCTAAAAAAATCGGTAGGTTGAATCTGGTCAAAGAGTTTATTTTTTAATAATCTCATGAATAATAATCATGATATAATAATAATTTTTAAACATTAATTCTATTTTTAAAACCAATAAATATTGATGGTGAGGAAAAATGATCATTGTAATGACCATGGATATGATATGTCATATGTATGAACGACTAACGTTTCTATTTTTCAATGATCATGATGGAAATATGGTCAGTTTTAATTTCCCATTCCAAAATTAAAATTATATCATAAATGTAATATTATTGGTTTAAATAATATTTTGTATACAGTCAATGTGATGTGGAAAAGAAAAATTAATCACATTGATATGTGGACATGGTAATCGACACATACAGACGAACGACATTATCATTATTATTTCAATGAAAATATAAGAAAATATATGAAATATTATTTTAAAAACTATTAAATAATTTATCAACATAATATATATATCCATTAAATCCATAATCAAAAATAATAATGAGAGGTGGTGATGTAAAATTAATTACATCACTTTGTGTGGTGATAGTCCCATGTACACATGAACGATGCTTCTGTTTCCCATTTAATGGAGGAGAAGATGGATGTATATTAATACATTAATTGAAAAAAAAAATATTATATTAGATATAATGATTTTATAATTTCATAATCATTGAATAATTATTGAAATCTATGGATCAAAAAAATAAAATGAAAACACATGGTTAATAATTATATATCTTCTTCAGACAACATGTTTATTATTATACCTAAAGCCTTCATATGATAGTTTTGTGATCAATAAAGGGACACTATGACATGGGAAAGTGTTTATTGAAGGTTAATTGGTATTTATTCAATAAATAAAAAGTATCCTGATTTGGGGGGTGGGGAGTAAGTCTATTTATAAGTGGGAGAGAGGATATACTACGAATTGTTTAAAAAATAAATTATAGAAAAGGTTTTATTCACTAAAAATGGAAAAAAATGTACAAATTAAAAAAATTAGATGATATAAGGTAGAAATATTTCTTAAAAATATAAATTATAATATTTTCTAGTTCATGTATACCCTTATCTATTTGGTTTTACCCCCATTAAACCAATTTTATCCATAAACATGGTAATAAATTTTTATTGTTATTACATTTCATTATGACGTAGTATTATGTAGATTGTATTACCGAATTTTAATTTCTATAATTAAGAATATGGAATCCATTTTAAAAAATTAAATTCACATATTTTTAATAATATAATTCAAAATTAAACATATAGAACATGATGAAAAACAATTTTTTGAGAAAATTCATTTTTAAAACGAAAAAATGTACTTATACCAAAATAAAATATAAAGATGATTCAAATGTAATTATTTAGAAAATATATAATATTATATTAATTTTTTTACTATAATGTAACATTATAATAATATTAATTCTTTTAAATTTTTAATTTTATTAAAAGAAATGATTTTTTTACAAAAATTAGAATTTTTAATTATTTATTGAAAATTCATTCTTTGAATAAATGTTTAACATTTTCACTATAATATAAATTTGATATGATAATTTAAAAAATTATTTCATTCTCTAGACTATTTTTTATAAAATTTTTATAAATTAAGTACATTATTTTATCTCAAAAATAAAAAAAAATCATTTTTGAAGAAAATGTATATGGACACATTAAATGATTTTAATGAGAGTTGAGTGATTATTTAATAAGAATTTATCAATAAATTTGTACATTATAGAAACTCTATCTATGTATATTAATTTTTTATTCATATTTAAACCTAAATGTTATATTTATAATATTTAAATAATAACATTTCATGTCTCATTTTGGATTAATGTTTCATATTGTATGAACTATTGAATATATTTTTGTTTTCAAAATATAGGGGTGTTATAAAATCCATAAATAAATATTTTATAAATTAAATATAACACATTAAAACTTCATTTATATTAATAAATTCTAATTTCAACTATAATTTTATATATTAAATGTTATCGATATGTAAAATATTTTATTTGAAAAAATTGAAAAAATTGGTCATTTAATATATTTTCCCATTATGAATTATCACTAATAATATTTAATATTCTCATAAATGCTCATACAATCATGATATAACATTTTAATAATTCATAAACTTAGAATATATAAAAATCTATTAAACTACTTCACTTTTGGATCCACAAGGTAATTATTATCATCGAATTAAATTTGAAACCTCCAATAATTCCTATAAGTTAGTAAATGTTTTGGAAAATGTGAAACTTCATATCTTAAAACATTATTTATCTTCTTACCTGGATAAGAATTACAATCTACAATATTGGAATCACTTGTTTCATTGAAAATATTCTTCGAAACCAATAGTTCATTGTCAATAAAAAACTAATTATTATAGATATATTTATATGATGAGATGTATACATCTTCCTCTTACAATATCTTTGTAACTTCAATAAAAGTACGATACATTATTGAAATTATATATACCAATAGTTCATTAGAATTACATTATTTTTATAAATAAATAAATTCATTTTTTATAATATAAATAAAATTATATTCATTTTATTAACTAATATGTCGAAGAAACGTACATTACTGAAAATGATAAATGAAATGAAATCATCCCAAAAAATTGTGATGAACATATTATTTAACAAAAATATGTGTAATTGAAATTGATGAATTTAAAAATCAATATAAATATAAAAAATTATCAATGCCTATATATATAAATATTCATGTCAAAAAAATAGAGTAGTTTCGTCCTTAAATTTTTAAAAAAATATAGATATTTATGTCAATAATATAGAGACTAATGTATTGTTTTTTTATATCCCTCTTACTTGATCATTTCTTATAGCATCAAACATGTATACATCACAATTGAAATTACCTTATGTAATCATATAATAGATTAATAAATATCACATATTCAACAACAATATAAACATTATCATAGAAATAATTAACTTTTTTCCCTTGGAAAATGATAGACCAATAATCATTTTAATGTTCTATAACATAAAATATCAACTTTTTATGCATCTCTAATACAAATGGTTCCCCAATGGAACTAAATATTTTCAAATTATAAAGTCTAAATCCACAATCATTATAATTCACAATACTATTACAATTAATGTGGGTATACTTTGATTTCGGTACATAAAATATAGTGTAATCAATTTCTAATTTTACCTCAACAACTCTAAATTATATTTTTTATACTAAAATTGTTTTTTTATAATTTTTTAATTTACAAATGCATTCAATTCATGATCATATTAATCAACTTTTGTTAATGATACTATAAATTCCTGGAATTTACATGTAATTTTTATTAAATAAATCAAAATTTTACGAGTCCGTGAAAATTAACAGTGTGTGATTCCAAGGCCCGGACTGCCCAGAATGAATTTTTGAAATTTTGTTTGGGTACATTCAGTAAATGCTCGAATGGGTTTTTCTAAATTTTGAACTGGTGCCCGAAATTGAAATTTGAGGGCACAATTGAACTCAAGGCACCAGTATTGGATTACAAATACTTTCACCTAAACAACTATTGGTTGAGGGAGAAAGATAATTTTTGGGTTTTTTGTGGAAATAATAAAATAAAATAAAGGCACATTTTATTTTATTTTGTTGTAACCACCCTCCATGTGGAAGTTGAGAAATGGGAACAACCAAAACATTACCTCTCATGAGAGGATATGGTGGTGGGGGCCATCCAAGGTGTAAACCTCTTCAACACTCTCATTGATGTGGAGGATCCTCTTCAGCATCTTCCACATTAATAGTTCTAACCCTCATTAATTCATTGTGCCAACCCTTGGTATCCTCTATTTAGAATTTTATGCCAACACAACCCATTTATTGTTTCCAATTAATTAATCCAACATTGATTTCCAACTAATTAAATAGAAAATTATTTAATTGGGTTGGCTATTCATTTGTTGGAAAAGTATTGGCAAAGGAGGACTGGAAGAACTTGAGAGAAAGCTCTCCAATGAAGAACACCCCGCCAATGAAGAATGCATACCTCTTTCGACCTTCTTATTCCGGACTTCTTCTGACGTGGGACGTCTTCATCTACAGAGAATCGACGACTATACTACCTTATTTCACCACCGTCTTCAAGTGAACATTATAGGGGGTTTATTTGCATGACAATTATTTCCCAATATTCTTACCTTGGTTTCTTTTGCGGTTTTGGAATGAAACTTAGTAGGAAGTTGTAACTCGATGTTCTTCTATCTTGATGAGCCATATGCTACCACTCTAACACGGAGGGTATGGACCAAACCAAAATGGACAAGCCTTCCTCAAATCTTGTGGTGTTCTTCGAGAAAGTGGAGGATGGAGACCAACCACGATGGGGCCTGAGAACGGTGGTTGACACCACCGCCGGCCACGAAGAAGGCGACGACGTAGTGATGCCACCCCGCTGCATCGGTTACCGCACCGCTTCCTTCACACTGACCATGGCCCCTTCCATTGTCCTCGGCTCCGCACCTCCCCACAGACAAGGTGCCACCTCGTGGCTGAGGCGTCGCCCTACGGCCGGGGCACCACCCTGCGGCCGGACCGCCGGCCCGCGGTCGGACCGCCGACCTACGGTCGGACTGCCGCACCTCGCGCGGCCGGACCCCCCCCCCCCCCCAAACGGCCGGTCGACCACCCGATGGCCTGACCACTTCCCCATAGTCGAACTTCCACCCTATGGGTAGACTGCCGCCCTACGGTCTCATGTAGTACACGGTCGAGCTACCTGGGGCCGAGCCTCACCACTCTGCGCCCTCATGGTATCCCTCGGCCAAGCCACCCTCACAGCACTCTCTGAGGGCCCTCGCTACCTTCCAGGCAGGATGCTGCAATCCGAGCTGAACCTAATGGGCTGGGTCAACCCGAACCGGGTCGGCCCCGACCGGGTCGGGCAGGGTCGGACCGGACCCGGGCCCTCTACGACCCATTTACATTCTTTTGGACATAACTTTGGCATAGAACATCCATTTGATAAAACCTCAACATTTTATTAAATCTTAGAGCAAGACATTCCCTTTGAATGATACCGCACTGAGACTTGGATTAATATGGGGAACGGTCAGGTTGGATAGAGCACGAATCCAACCGGGCCCCCGAGACAAAAAGGCTAATAAATCACAGACCGTGCATCTGATTGATGTGACGTAAGTTACCTTGAGACCCATTTTACATGAAAGTCCTTTGAGATAATTCTTTGTCCGAAATTGTGGTGGTTGGAGTATCGACCAGTTGCTTGTGGAGAAGATCCTCCTGGAGACGAGCGAGCATAGTTTGGGAACCCATTGGCTGGCTGAGACTTGACAATTGCTGACCATTTCGACTCAAAGTGACTCGACTGGACTTGGGGGGAACGTCTTGGTGACACAGAAGACCAACAGTGGGGCGCACCTTGGTGACACGGCAGACCCAAGGTACTCGATAGTAGGAGTACCTTAGTAGGCCATGAGGGGGAGAACCTCTATGTGACAAGGCAGACCCATGGTGGGAAGAACCTCTGTGTGACCCGACAGACCCACGGTACTCGACAGGAAGAGTACCTCAGCAGTCCAAGGTTAGTGGGAAGCACCTCTGTGTGACACGACAAGACCATTGTACTCGATAGTGGAGTAGTTTTCTAACAGCCGAGGTGTTTTACGTTGTGTTCAGAATGTTACTTGATACTACCCCTTGAATAAATCCTGGTTTGAGTTGAGTCAGTTCCACTGTGTCTTCCTTATGGTTAAGTTGGATTACATGATAACATAGGTATATGTATGGGAATATACTTATTTAAGGTTATCTATTGATTTCATACTTTTTGGTTTATCCTTAGTAGATTTTGTGAGACCTAGAGGGTATCCGGGTCCCTACTGGGTATCATTATAGTCACCCCTGCACGGGCTACGCCTGCACCTTGTTTTGTTGGATGTAGATGGAAAACAGTGCTGACTGAGGCTTAGAGTACCAGGACTGCACAGTAACCAGAGGTGGACCATATGGCGTGTCCGTACACAGAGGATAGGGGTGGACGTGGAGTGCTAAGGAGGGGATCTATACCTACCATTCCGGTAAGAACCTCAGAGGATGATCAAGTAGCTCTTCTATTCTCTTATTTAGATGTATTGTATTTCATTTGTACTTGTACCTTTATTGTTGGTCTCGTATTCTGGCCCCTTTTTTACTTTCAACACTCTTTTAGTTATACAGTTTTCTTGTGTTCGTATCTTGCTGTATATTTGGATTCGTATGTTTTAGGTTATAGAGGAAATGCCTTCCGAGTTTTACGGAATATTCCTTTGGTGATAGTCTCCTTCCCCTAGCCTATGTAATGCAGGCTTGGGGTAGTCACCACACGGGCCCAGGGGAACAGGTCATGAAAAATTGGTATCTAAGGAGTCTGTTTTACCGCAGAACATTTGACTCTGATCATTATTTTTAATAGTAATAGTGTTGAGTGTACTAAGTGTGGTTATTAGTTTAGGGAATACTGTATTTGTGCGGCGGCCGATGTATCCATACACCAGGACACTAACTTCTGATTTCCGACTTAGTGCATGAAAAAACTTATTTCGTGTGTGTTTTGAAAATTTTTCTTTGTGACCTTTTAAGTCAGCTCATTAGGTATAACTTTCATCTCCCCAGGTATAACATTAAACCATGGCGCACCTATTTCTTTTCAGGATGCCAGCATGAAGACAACCAGTTAGAGTTTGTAGATTTGTACACATTGATATCCTACTAAGTGATGAGGCCTTGGTGTAGGGCCCTTTTGAAGTTGAGCCACCAGTAGAGGCATTCGTGGTACCATTACCCGTTGGGCCACTGATGCTACCAGCCCCAGCAGCAGATGGTTCACGCTTCTTGAATGTGTTGCACAATTTCCAGCACTAGAGGCCACCTAGGTTCAGGGGAGAGACAGACCCATAGGCGGCTGAGGATTGGCTGGAGGCCATGGTGCGAGTTTTCTGATTACTAGCGCCACCACTTGATCTCATGGTGATCCTTGCTGCCAGCCTTCTATAAGAAGCAGTAGGTAGACAGTGGAGCTTGATGCTCCATGTTCCCAACGAGGTGACGCTTCTCTAGGCATACTTAGACAACATGTTTTAAGCAGAGTTTGTCCTAGTGACTCTTCGTGTAGTATATATACAGGAGCTACTTCATCTGTAGTTGGGCAGTATGATTGTGGCTCAGTACTCAGCAAGTTTCACGAACCTATCACGTTACTCCAACGAAATAGTGAGAGTCCCTTTTTTCATGGTCCTGGACCTTTAGGCATGGGCACAGGTAGGAGATCGGGGCTTCGATGATCTCACTCTGCATCCCAATGCAGGTAGGGGTTTTAGAGAGAGCCCTCTTAGTGGAGAGTTTCCTTGCCGAGCAGTCTCCAGCAATGAGACCCACTAGCAGTCATCATGTAGTAAAGTCTTCTACTGCTGGCAGGAGAAACATGTCACAGAGGTCCAAGAGGACAAGACCTACAGGTGGACGACCACATGATTCAATATCGGTTGTTCAGGGCACCCTAGGGGGAGACATTTATGCCAGGAGTGGGCAGTGTTATGCATGTGGCATGTAGGTTCATGTGGCTCATGATTTTCGGACCCACCATACATATCATTTGTAGACGGTCGAAGGATCGCCCAGCCAGAGACAAAGGTTCGATTGAGGTGTTCTTCTGGGATTAGGCGGACGTGGCATAGGAGATGGTTGTGCAGCTGGTAGTGGGTGATGATTCATGATATTAAATCCACCATCACTAGGAGGTCCACCCTGAATGCAGGGAGCAGGTGGACATGGGAGAGCTCAGCTCCAGGCAGTTGAGGCTTACAATAATGGCGCTCCAGAGATGATACGATGTATGATTTGTGTCTACTCGACCATAGAGGTAGTATTTATAGACACATGTGCTAGTCATTCTTTCATTACCATTGCCCTCGTTTGAATCTCATTGATTCGGATTGAGTCGTTGGATCAATCCTTATGTATAGAGACTCCTATGGGAAAAAATTCCATGATTACGAACTGGTGCTGGCAGTGCGAGCTTACTTTAGGAGGTGAGAGATTCGGCGGGAATCTCCTAGTAGCGGCGTCAAGGCCTTACGACGTCATCATGGGTATGGACTGGTTACCTATAGTCCATGCTCAGAATGACTGTACTAGGCGCAATGTGTGGTGTGTCCACACGGATGGGATCAGGTTTACATTCACCATAAAGAAGGGGACCTTTGTAGTGTAGGATGGAGTTACCAAGAGGAGGGTGTAGCTGATTACACATGAGTTGGCTAGCCTTACCCTCAGAGTAGTTGAAGTGGAGAGCACGAGTTATCCAGTAGTGGTGGACTAGTTGGCAGATGTCTTCACTGATGATGTTCTAGGTCGACCTCCTCGCAGAGAGGTGGACTTTTACATTTACTTGTACCCCCCGAATGTCACTGATATCTACACCAGTGTATCGGATGGCTCCCGTGGAGTTTGACGGGCTGGGAGTACACCTAGAGGACATGTAGGGAAATGGGTTCATCCAGCCAAGTGTTTCACCTTGGGCAGCCCTGATTCTATTTTCCAATAATGAGGATGGAAGATTGATGCTTTATGTTGACTACAGGCAACTGAACCAGGTAAACATGATGAACAGGTACCCACTCTTGAGGATTGATGACCTCTTTTATTAGCTGAAGGGAGCACGGTGGTTCTCGAAGATATACCTCAAATTAGGCTATCACCAGCTCAGAGTGCAAGAAGAGGATGTGCAGAAGACGACCTTCAGATGTCGATACGACCATTTTGAGTTCTTGGTTATGTCATTCGGTTTGACCAATGTTCCAGTAGTGTTTATGGGACTCATGAGTAGGATCTTTCATCCATACCTTTATCACTTTGAAGTAGTCTTCAGAAATGATATTCTGATCAACTCGGCTACTGAGGTGGAGCATTCCTATCATTTGTAGGTAGTACTGGACTCACTCTGAGAGCACCAGATTTATGGTAAGCTCTCGAAGTGCCAGTTATTGATCTGAGAGGTTTACTTTCTAGGATATTTCATATCAGTGACTAGAGTTGCAGTAGATTTAGTGTAGATTGAGGCGGTACTTTCTTGAGATCCACCCAGGAGTGTGACAAAGGTACGAAGTTTCTTCGGTTTGGCTTGATATTACCAGATATTTGTGCCAGACATCTCCATATTTGCAACACCTCTATTAGAATTGATGAAGAAAGGGCAACCCTTCGTGTGGTCGGAGAGATTCTAGTAGAGTTTTCAGGAGTTAGGGTAGAGGCTGACTAATGCCCCCATTTTGAGGTTTCCAAAGGAGGGTGTTGGGTACATAGTTTACTGTGATGCATTAGGGAACAGGATCAGATGTGTCCAAATTATAGAGTTAGAATTGATTGCATATGGTTCTCGAAAGCTGAGATAAAATGTGAAAAACTATGCTAACCATGACTGGGAGTTAGTAGTAGTGGTCTTCACCTTGAAGATGTGGCAACCCTATCTGATAGGTGAAAGTTTTACATTTTTCATTGTTCACAAGATTTTCAGGTATATCATATCTCGTAAGGACCTGAACCTAACACAACTACGCTGGTTTGAGTAATTACATGACTATGACTTCGATATAGTCTATACTCATTGGAAGGAGAACGTTGTAGCAGATGCGCTCAGCAAGAGGTCTGGTATATAGCTGCAAGGCGAGGCGACAGATCAGTTGGCTGCTTTGCAGATATCCTATATGGATAGAGACAGAGCTTATTTTCTACAGTCTCTTACAGTCACTCCCCGACTTCCTCAGCGAGTCAGGGAGGCATAGCATGGTGATGCTGACTACGAGTCTCGACGTGTACAAATATCCATAGGGCAGGCACTTGATGGATTTTCTGAAGGCGGGAACATGATATTCTCTTCAGAGGATGTACCATTGTATCAGTGAGACTTCAAGAGGATGTTTTGAGGGAGATCCACAATTCCCCTATAAGGGTACATCCAGGAGTGGCTAAGATGTATCAGGATCTCAGACGATAGAATTGGTGGCTGGGAATAAAGAAAGAAATAGAAGAGTTTGTTCCTTGGTGTGTCACTTTTTAGAAAGTGAAGGTGGAGCATCAGGTACCAGCTGGCTTGGTTCAGCCTTTAGAGGTCCCATAATGGAAGTGGGATGGGATATATAAGGACTTCGTCATAGGACGTCCATGTACATCTAGGGGACATGACTCTATTAGGGTGATCGTTGACCGACTCACCAATTCGGCCGAGTTCCTACTGATCAGAGAGAGGGGTTCATTAGAGAGTTTGGGACGCCTCTATGTGAAAGAGATTGTGCAGCTACTTGGATTACCCTAGAAGATTTTCTTCGATCATGATTCACATTTTAATTTTTGGCAATGGAAGGGGTTGTAGGAGGCTTTTGGTACATAGCTTCATTTGAGCACCACCTTCCTTCCTCAGACAGATGTCCAGACTTAGTAAACCATTTAGACCCTCAAGGACATGCTACGTGCTTGTGTCCTCTACTTCAGTCATAGATGGGAGCATCACTTTCCTTTGATGGACTTTTCTTACAACCACATCTATCACTCCACCATTGGGATGTAACCTTCTGAGGAATAATACGTGAGACCTTGTAGATCATATTTGTGCTGGACTAACCCAGGGGAGTCAGCACTCGTGGGACCAGATATGGTTCGGGATACCACAGAGAAGGTGTAGATCGTCTAGGAGGTGATGGAGACTGCACAGAGAATGAAGAAGTATTATGATGATAAGAGATGGAGACCTCTGGAGTTCGAGGATGGCGACCACATCTTTCTACAGGTCTTGCCTCAATGATGTTTCTGGAAATTTGGCCGATGTGATAATTTATCTCAGATATTCATTGGACCTTTTCAGGTCCTCAGCAGGGTTGGTGAGGTGGAATACCACTTAGCTCTTCCACCTCAGTTTCACAGGGTGCATTACGTCTTCTATGTATCCCAGCTAAGGAGATATGTGCACCACCCTTCCAGCATCATCGACCACAGAGTGCTGGATGTCGAAGATTGGGCGACTCTTACAGAAGATCCAGTGGAGATTTAAGATCGATAAGAGGGGTCCTTCGTGGAAGTTTGATACCTATAGCACGCATTCACTAGTAGTACGAGAACATCCAGGAGAGCACATAGGACCGGGACGCTTAGATGCGTGCCCAGTACCCCCCCATGTTTACCTAGTTATGAGTTGTGGATTACGAGGATATAAAGCCCTGAGGTGGGTAGAATGTAATGACATAGAATTTACATGTAATTTTTTTTTAAATAAATGATAAATTTACATGTCCGTGAAAATTGACGGCCCGTGATTCCGAGACCGGAGTGCCCTGAATGAATTTCTGGACTTTTGTTCAGGTACGTTCAGTGAATGAGAGACAGGGTTTTTCTATCATTTGAATCAGTGCTCAGAATTTAAATACGAGGGCACCGTTGAACTCACAATTCTGGTATTCACTTAATAAGACATTCACCTCGACGACAATAGGTTGAGGGAGAAATATAATTTTTGGGTTTTTCATGGAAATAATAATATAAAATAAGCACACGTTTTATTTTATTTTTTTGTAACCACCCTACATGTGGAAGTTAAAAATTGGGGACCACCAGACATTAACCTCCCATGAGAGGTTATGGTGGTGGGGTCCACCCGAGGTCTATACCACTTGAACTCCCTCATTAATGTGGTGGAGCCTCTTGAGTGTCCTCCACATTAATTGTGCCAGTGCTCCTTAATTAATTGTACCAACCCCTGGTATCCTCCAATTTGATTTTTATGCCAATGCAACCCATTAATTGTTTCCAATTAATTAAGCTGATTTTGATTGAAAAGAAACTAAAAAGATAAACATATTTTATTTGGTTTGTTATTCATTTTTTGAAAAAGTATTGGAAAAGGAGGATCAGGTGAACTTGGGAGAAAGCTCTACAATGAAGAATGCTCCACCAAAAAAAAACATTGACCTCCTTCAACCTTCATACTCAGGACTTCATATGACGTGTGGAGTCTTCATCTATGAAAAATCAATGACTGTACTACCTTCTAGAACCAACGTCATCGAGAAAACGAGGTAGTGGGTTTATTTGTGTGATAATACTTTTCCCATTTCGTACCTTGTTTCTTTTTCTATTTGGGAATAAAACATAGTGGGATGTCATAACTTGACTTTCTTATTTCTTGATGATCCATATGTCACGACTCCCTCCCCACAAAGTGTACCCCTCCTGGGCCAGCAATGTGAGAAGAGAGATAATGACCCCCGAGTCCCGCCTCCAGTAGGCCCTGGGTTGGCAACTAGCACCGAGGGTATAATACAAACACAAATGGGAGGCATTACCCTCTAAGAGAAAACATGCAGAAGAGAGAGATATAATAGAATCCAATCAACTCCAAATCAGAACTGAAATATAAAAGAAATCCAAGTACATATATGAAATGTCATGCAAAAGTACTACAACTTAAAGGGAAAACTAAAAGTACCAAAAAGAATGTAAAATAGCAGCGACCACAAGCCCGAACTGCTCCTCCTCCAACCACAAGCTAGTAGTAACTAGATTGATCTCCAACCTGCTCTAGGTGACCTAAAAAACAGTTTATATATACATAGGGTGAGTATAACAGTATACTCAGTAGGATCCACCCCAAGCCTCTCGTGAAAAAGTAAAGAAAGCATGCTAAAGCCTAGTGAACAACAAGTCAAACTAACTCGTCACCTAAATAGGTATACTCAGTTCCCAACCTCACCATGGCTACTCTCACCAAGTAATGCATACAAGAATATAGCATATAATAAAGAATATCATGGGTACCCTGCTACTACTTCCCCACTGGTTTTCTGCTTTTCCCCAATGACATACATCCTGTGCTTCTCTCTCCAAAGGCTTGCCTGCAGACACCTGGGATAACCTCCACAGTATACACCTCGTGCACCACATAGGCTTGCCCGCAGACACCTGGGCGAAGCCCCACACTGTCCTCACAACCAAAAGTAACCAGGTAGTTTTCAAGAGCCACCACAGCTCGCATAATGTGAATCATATGTCGGGTAAAATACCTCAAGACATTATAGCCCACACTCTGAGTAAGGATCCTCAAGCCATCATAGCATATACACGTTACACCTATAGTAGTCCATAGGATACTATATCCATAATATATGTGTGTGAATAACCACAAGCCATTATAGCCCTCTACACACATATATGGGGTAACTAACCGTTGTGCCTCATGGCACAAGTATCAACCAAGAGAAGAGAGAGGGGCCAAACGGGGTAGTCAGCTAATCGACCTCCCATCAGAATGTTGGGGAAAACACCCCCCAAGGCTCAGAATCCCCGGGGTGTCAGTTTCCCTTACCGACAGGGTGGAGTAGCGTATAGAAACACAAAAAGTACATAATATATATATAACTCACATCCACACTATGGGCATTACCTAGTCTTAGATACAACTGCAGCTAACGTCTCTCAGACTCCAGGCTTCTACTTCTAAGACTAGGTGTCCTATCAGCACAAAACCATTTGATGAGCTTTATTAGATTACTCTGTTCTAATTTTATCAGTTCCACTGTACATTAATTAATTCTTTAAACATTAGTTATCCATGAAAAATTCCACATTAAACTGAATTGGCATCACATTAAAAATAAACTGCTCCTTTTAAGATTCACATCACCTTTAAATTCTAGTATCTCCATCCCCATGGATTTTCACCATTTAATCAAACATTCATTAAAGAATTACTTTTCCATATTCCCAGACATTCTAGAAAAGAATCATATGCTACTAAACACAAAGGAGGCTCAACACGGTGAGTAGATATACTATCCGTCGAGTCTTTTCCGCCTGTAGAAAGAGCATAGACCCATTCTCCTTTGAGAGGATAAACACGGAAAGCATGTGGTATACCCCGTGCATCTTCTCCTCCTTTGGATGAAGGGTGATCAAGACCAACTACCTTGAGCAGTGGGGAAAGGCAAGGAAGATTAACATTCAATGTAAACCACAAGCATCCAGCAACCACATCCATCCCATTACATCACCCCTGGTGTCCTCCCTAACACCCACATGCATAAACTGATGCATCATGCCACTCTAGGCGTCATCCACTACCACAACCACAAGGCCTCCATGCCTCCACACATCACAACATCCCTCCAGGGTCACATCACAGCACAAGAAGCAGGAAAACAATAGTCACAACCATGGGCTCTTGACCCTTTAACATACAAGAGGGTAACTCAGAACCCTTTTAGAAATTCCCACATTATCTGTTCATTATTCCATATTGAATTAGCAGATTTGTTAAGCGTAGGTTCCAATTACGGGATACCTAATCAGTAAGCTATCATAATTAAATAACCATGCTTTCTTCCCTAATTTGATTATCCTCAAATTAGAACAACTACAACAATGACAACAACCAGATTAATTTACATGCCTCTTTATCTTTAGCCAATTAATTAACAATTAATTCCAGCTTTACATTCATTATCAATTTCTATCATTAACTAACAACAAATCAAAGAAAACATAGATATCAACCTATCTAGGAAAACATGAGGCAAACCGTTATCACGTTATAAAGTAACAACATGTGATCAACAAATTCATTTAATCCGGTTCAAGTATTTAATTAGGTCAATTTCATTGTGATCCAAAGGACTAAATCATGCTAATTATATGATTGCACATATACAATTAGACAATCCATGAATCCCCTACCGGGAAGAGTTCTTGACGTCCTTTTATCCACACAACGGGTCAAAATCCTCCTCTCGTGAAAACTGCATCCACCAGAGGATGCCACGGTACGACAGTACCAACCAACCCCAAGAAAAAACCATTAGAATCTTGGAAATTACATGGTATAATATTGAAGGGAGAATCAAGAGAAGATTATCCCCAAAAGAACGACGATAAAACATACCTTATTGGGAAGATTGACCGACAGAGTTCGATTGCATCCAAAACAGAGCAGAACCAATCCTAGGAGTAAAGATTGATTGTGCAACTCCTACAGGAATGATTGAAAGGTTCTAGGATCTCTTAGCTGATAACAAATGGAAAGGACAAGGGGGAATTATATCTCATCACTTTTTAAGATTTAATGGGGAGACGGTTTAAGATCCGGTTAATTCTCCATTAAAAACGGATCGCATTAACCCACGCGGTTTGACCATGTAAAACATTACAAGCCTTAGGAATAATTAATATAAGATTTATGGCCTTTGAAACGACCTTAAGAGCCCTTAAAAAATAAGGATTTAAATGTATTTTACGTCAAAGGAAACGTCAAAAGGGGAAAAACTGTAGGAATCTGGAAACACTGTTCACCCACTGTTACTGTACATGAAACTGATCTGTGAGACTGGTCTGTGAGACCGATCTGTGAGACTGGTCTGTGAAACTGATCTGTCAGACCGATCTGTGAGACAGATCTGTGAGACTGATCTGTGAGACCGATCTGTGAGACTGATCTCTAAGACCGATCTGTGAGACTGGTTGATGAAACTGATCTGTCAGAACGATCTGTGAGACGGGTCTGTGAGACCGATCTGTGAGACTGGTCTGTGAGACAGATCTCTGAGACCGGTCTATGAAACTGATCTGTCAGACTGATCTGTGAGACTGGTCTGTGAGACCGATATGTGAGACTGGTCTGTGAGACCGATCTGTGAGACTGGTCTGTGACACTGATCTGTCAGACCGATCTATGAGACTGGTCTGTGAGACCGATCTCTGAGACTGGTCTGTGAAACCGAACTGCAAAACCGATCTGTCAAACCGATCTGTTAGACTGATCTGTTAGTGTTCATAAAACTGGAAACACTATTCACAGAACTGGAAAATTGGCAATGTGTTGGGGATAAGTCCCCTTGACCTCTCGGAACACCTCCAACACCACAATTTCACAATGTAATGGACCAGAGAGGTCCGGGATATTACATCAGATACCTCTCAAAACCTTCTCGTCCTCAAGAATTTAAAACCATCCTGAGGAAAAGAGGGGTCCAAAAAACCACCCCGTATGATACCTCTCAGCGAAAAACCACCCTGAGTCGTTCGAAAGTTGGAACAAAACTACAAAATCCGAGAGTAAGGGAACAAACAATCCATATCCATACCATTCGAACATAACATCACATGAAAAGTACATAAAAAACATGAATGGTCCGACCACAAAGAAAACATCATTACATTAAAGGATTTAAACATTAAACAACTCTGGGTACTGAGCACGTATTTGTGACTCACGCTCCCAGGTACTCTCCTCTATGCCACTATGTCGCCACAAGACCCAAACTAAGGGGATAGAATGCCCACGCAACACCTTCTCCTTGTGGTCTTGTAACTCCATATGTCGCTCCTCGAAGGTTGCATCATCATCAATATCGATATCTCCCCAATCTATAACATGAGATTCACCATGAAGATAACGACGGAGCTGTGATACATGGAAAACATCATGTATCCGACTCATATGAGGAGGAAGTGTGACTCGATACGCCACAGCTCCAACACGAGCTAACAACTCGAAGGGCCCAACAAACCGGGGAGAAAGCTTACTTCCATGACCAAGACTTCGCTGCCCACGAAGGGGAGTCACCTTCAGAAACACATGATCCCCAACATTAAACTCTAAGGGTCTCCTTCTTTGATCAGCATATGGTTTCTGATGATCATGTGTTGTCTTCATCCTCTCACGAATCCCCTGAACCATCTCTGTTGTATTCTGTACTAGTTCTGGTTCAAGAATTGCTGACTCTCCGACCCCAGTCCAGCACAACGGAGAACGGCATGGCCGACCATACAAGGCTTCAAACGGCGCCATACCGATGGTAGAGTGAAAGCTACTATTGTAAGTGAACTCTACCAAGGTTAAGTGCTTCATCCATGAACCTCCAAAATCAAGAACACAAGAGCGCAACATTTCTTCAAGAGTCTGGATGGTTCGCTCTGTCTGACCGTCCGTTTGAGGATGAAAAGCAGTGTTAAGGCACAGTTGAGAGCCAAAAGCATGCTGGAGACCTCTCCAAACCCTGGAGGTAAAACGATGATCTCGATCAGAAATGATCTTCCTAGGTACTCCATGAAGTCTCACCACCTATTTTAGATACTGTCTCGACAAAACCTCCACTGACCTCGACTCCTTGATTGCTATGAAGTGGGCCGACTTTGTTAAACGATCCAATATCATCCATATAGCATCATGTCCTCCCAGAGCTCTTGGTAAACCTGTAACAAAGTCCATTGAGATGTCCTCCCACTTCCACTAAGGAATCTCTAATTGCTGGAGAAGACCACCAGGAACACGGTGTTCGGCCTTCACCTTCTGGAAAACAAAACATCGAAACACACACTCTGCAACCGTACGTTTCAGCCCAGGCCACCAAAACTGACTCCTCAAGGATCGGTACATCTTCGTCACACCGGGATGTACTGCCAAGGGTGAAATATGGAACTCTCAGAGAATCGTCTCGCGCATTACCAAGGGAACAAAAATCCTACCATGATACAACTCTCGGTGTTGTTCATCCTCCGACCAACCATCAGGGGCCGCACCGCAAACAACTCTATCTCTCCAGACTTCCACCTCAAGATCACCCAACTGAGACTCTTCCACCTTCTACATTAGGGACGACTGCACCATCATCTGGAAAAGACAACCTCTACCCCCAACTTCTCTCATATCAAGATGCAAAGCTGATAGCTCTTCCATCACTCTCCAAGAATCACCAGATTCAAGGACAACATCATTACGTGACTTTCGGCTCAGTGCATCAGCTACAACCTTCCCTTTTCCTGGTGTATACGATATTTCAAAGTCGTATTCCTGCAAGAACTCCATCCACCGACGTTTTCGCAAGTTCAAGTCACGTTGGGAGAAAACATACATCAAACTCTTATGATCGGTGAAAACCACAAAGTGCTCACCAATGAGGTAATGTCTCCACAACATCAGAGCAAACACCACATATTCCAACACAATATCATGGGTGGTGTAGTTGCATTCATGGGGACGCAACTACCGAGACCCATAAGAAACAACTGACCTATGCTTCATGAGAACACAACCTAGCCCTAGATGTGAAGCATCACAGAAAACATTAAACTGGACTCCCTCCACTAGAAGACAAAGGACTGGAGCACTTACCAACTTCTCCTTTAGATATTCGATAGCTGCCTGACACTGATCAGTCCATATGAATACTTGATCCTTACTTGTCAAAGCGGTCAGAGGAGTCACAACTCGGGAGAAATTGGCTACAAACCTCCTATAATAGCCTGCGAGACAAAGGATACTTCACACCTATGACACAGTCTTGGGGGCTGCCCAAGACACCACTGCTTCTATCTTCGAAGGATCCACAGCAACTCCCTATTGGGACACAACATGTTCCAAGAAATGAACTTCTCGAGACCAAAACTCACACTTCAACAACTTCCCAACCAACTGATGTTGGAAAAGAACTCCCAAAACAGCTCGTAGATGCTCTACATGCTTTTCTTCAGATGTGGAGTACACAAGGATGTCGTCGATGAAAACCACAACAAACTTTTCCAGGAATTCACGGAACACAGCATTCATCAACCCCATGAAAACATCTGTAACATTCGTCACGCCGAATGGCATTACAACAAACTCATAATGCCCATGACGACAACAGAAAGCAGTTTTCGGGATATCCTCATCCTTTAATCGCATCTGATGATATCCTTACCACAAGTAGATCATTGAGAACCAACTTTCACCCTTCAGTTGATCGAATAGATCATTAATCCGCGGAAGAGGATAGTGGTTCTTTATTGTCACTTTGATTAATCGATGATAATCGATGCACAACCGCAAACTGCCGTCAGCCTTTTTCACAAACAAAACTAGTGCTCCCCAGGGTGACACACTTGGCCGAACAAAACCACACCGCAATAGACCATCAAGCTGAATACGTAGCTCTCGTAACTCAGAAGGGTCCATCCTATACGGAAACATAGAGATATGAAATGCTTCTGGCTGTAGCTCGATCCCAAACTCGATCTCCCGTCAAGGGGGTAAGGATACAAACTCTTCTGGAAAGACGTCAGGGTACTCTTCTACAACCCTAGGAAACGCCAACTATTGAACCTCTGAAGAACTCAGCATCATCCCAGCCATCATGGATGATAAGGATGGAACTCGTCTATGACTCATCTGAGGATCTCTCTCACCAACAAACACCACTTTCTCTCCTTCAGCATCAAAGAAAATGACCTTCTTCCTGTATCAATCCACAATAGCCTGCACCGAATACAACCAATCCATGCCAAGTATGACATCATATAGTTGTATTCGTAAACATAGGAAATCTCCCCAAGAGCGGTGTTGCCCCAACACTAGCTCACATTCTCTACATACTTCAAACAAGTCTGATCAACCTCCAACTGTCGTAGTCAACGCCAAGGGCACTGGAAGCCTCTCTACCTCAAGTCCCAAAGCATGGACAAGGGTAGATGATATGATGGAGTGTGTTTCTCCTGAATCAAACAAGGAATACACCAATGTAGAAAACAAGAAAAGGGTACATCAAACGACATCTGGCTCGCCTGGGGCTAGCAATGCTAGAGCATAAAGCTGACCATGACCTCCTCCACGGCCTCTCTGACCATGATGCTGACCACCACCATGGCCACGCTCTTCTCTGTGAGGACAGGGAGCGTCATGGGGCTGTCCTCTGCCTGCTCCATCTACCCTAGGGTGATCTAAAGCTGGTGCAACCTGCTGCTGCTGCCTCGGCTGGAACTGCCTCAGCGGAGGAACCTGGAGCGGAGCACCCGATGCACGATGACTGCTCTGAAAAGTAGTGAACTCCCGCTGTTGATGACCACGACCACCACAAGAAAAACAAGCGCCTGATCCCTTGGCATAGGCCTGAGAGTTGTTGCCTCCGGAGAAACGAGATGGGAAGGGCTGGGGCCTACCCCCAGGTGAACAGAAACTCTTCTGCCCTGAAAACCGGGAACCCCGGACCACAGCTCTGCTTCGTGAGGAATCATGACGATTCCCCTCTCTTGAAGACCTGGTCCTAGACAAAGTCCTCTCAACAACCTCTGCCCTCTCCATCCCCTCAAGATATGTCATTATCATAAATGGGGTGACCTAGTGCTGGATCTCTGGACGCAAAGCCTCCTCGAAATGCCTCTCCCTGGCCTCCTCATCTGGTAACAGGTCTGAAGCATATCATAGAAGGTTCCTGAAATGGATTCCAAACTCCCGAACACTGGAGCTCCCCTGTTGAAGGGTACGAAGCTCTTGGCGACTGGATGCATTCGTAGTCGAAGAAACAAACTCGACTCTAAACCTATCTTGGAACTCCTCCCATGAGATCGCTAACTCCTCACGATCCCCGAGGAACAAGAAACACAACTATCTCATTGCTCCACGCAGCATCGTCACAACAAAGGACACCCAGTGTTCCTTCCGAGCACGAATCGTACTGAAGCCTATCTCGACCTCCTCCAACCAGTCTTTTGTGACTGCATCTGAAACAGAGCCCTCGTACTTCTGTAGACTCTGGCACTGAAACTCTCGAAGTGTCTTCCTCCAATTGTCATCGTCGTCAACCTCTACCCAGCGGCGATCTATTGGAAGAGCCTGCTGGGAATCTTCTGCACAAACCTGACGAGGACGTCAACCTAGAGCCATACCTGTAAAATAAAAACTGTTAGAGCTCCTAATCCTGTAATATGGAAGACTCAACATTAATTAATTAATTATTTTGTTTTATTAATTTTAGATTACCTATCCCAAGGTCTACCCATTCAAGCACAGGTACAAAGAATAATGATGCATGATCCTTTCATAGGACTTTACCCTGCAACCAGTATCAATTTGTTTATTAGCCATCGTAAACATAATGGTCTGTGCAACAGATCATAGGGGGCCCTACATGCCTATGTCTATGTCGGTCTCCAGTGTTTTCCTGACTTTCTAAACATGAATGACACTATTTCCATACCATCCCATGAATCCTCACCTGTGCCTAACTCCAAACTCCATCATATCCCTCAACCAGACCTCTGATACCACTTTGTCACAACCCCCCCCCACAAAGTGTACCCCTCCTGGGCTAGAAATGTGAGAAGAGAGATAATGACCCCCGAGTCCCGCCTCCAATAGGCCCCAGGTTGGTGACTAGCACCGAGGGTATAATACAAACACAAATGGGAGGCAATACCCTCTAAGAGAACACATGCAGAAGAGAGAGATATAATAGACTCCAATCAACTCCAACTCTGAACTGAAATATAAAATAAATCCAAGTACATATATGAAATGTCATGTAAAAGTCCTACAATTGAAAGGGAAAACTAAAAGTACCCAAAAGAATGTAAAACGGCAGCAACCACAAGCCCGAACAGCTCCTCCTCCAACCACAAGATAGTAGTAACCAGATTGATCTCCAACCTACTCCAAGTGACCTGAAAAATAGTTTATATATACATAGGGTGAGTATAATAGTATACTAAGTAGGATCCTCCCCAAGCCTCTCATGAAAAAGTAAAGAAAGCATGCTAAAGCCTAGTGAACAACAAGTGAAACTAACTCATCACCTAAACAGGTATACTAAGTTCCCAACCTCACCATGGCTACTCTCACCAAGTAATTCATACAAGAATATAGAATATAACAAAGAATATCAAGGGTACCCCGATAATACTTCCCAACTGGTCTGCCGCTTTTCCCCAACGACATACGTCCTATGCTTCTCTCTCCAAAGGCTTGCCCGCAGACACCTGGGCTAAGCTCCACAATCTACACCTCGTGCACCACATAGGCTTGCCCGCAGACACCTGGGCAAAGCACCACACTGTCCTCACAACCAAAAGTAACCAGGTAGTTTTCAGGAGCCATCACAGCTCGAATAACGTGTATCATACGTCGGTTATAATACCTCAAGCCATTACAGCCCATACTCCGAGAAAGGATCCTCAAGCCATCATAGCCTATACACGTTACTCCTATAGTTGTCCATAGGATACTATATCTAGAATATATGTGTGTGAACAACCACAAGCCATTATATCCCTCTACACACATATATGGGGTAACTAACCACTGTGCCTCATGGCACAAGTATCTACCAAGAGAAGGGAGCGGGGTTAAAGGGGGTAGTCAGCCATTCGACTTCCAATCAGAATGTTGGGGAAAACACCCCCCAGGGATCAGAATCCCCGGGGTGTCAGTTGCCCTTACCGACGGGGTGTAGTAGCGTATAGAAACAAAAAAAGTACATAATATATATATAACTCACATCCACACTATGGGCATTACTTAGTCTTAGATACAACTACAGCTAACGTCTCTCAAATTCCAGGCTTCTACTTCTAAGACTAGGTGTCCTATCAGCACAAAACCAATTTAGGAGATTTATTAGATTACTCCATTCTCATTTTATCAGTTCCACTCTACATTAATTAATTATTTAAACATTAGTTAACCATGAAAAATTCCACATTAAACTGAATTGGCATCACATTCAAAATCAACTGCTCTGTTTAAGATTCACATCACCTTTAAATTCTAGTATCTCCATCCCCGTGGATTTTCACCATTTAATCAAACATTCATTACATAATTACTTTTCCATATTCCCAGGTATTCTAGAAAAGCATCCTATGCTACTAAACACAAAGGAGGCTCAACACGGTGAGTAGATATACTACCCGTCGAGTATTTTCCTCCTATAAAAAGAGCATATACCCATTCTCCCTCAAGAGGCTAAACATGGAAAGCACGTGGCATACCCCGCGTGTCATCACCTCCTTTGGAAGAAGGGTGAGCAAGACCAGCTGCCTTGAGCAGTGGGGAAAAGCAAAGCAGAGTAACATTCAATGAAAACCACAAGCATCCAGAAACCACATCCATCCCATTCCATCACCCCTAGTGTCCTCCCTGACACCCACATGCATAAATGGATGCATCTCGCCACTCTAGGCATCATCCACTGCCACAACCACAAGGCCTCCACGCCTCCACACATCACAACACCCCTCCAGGGTCACATCACAACACAAGCAGCATGAAAATAGCAGTCCCAACCATGGTCTCTTGAACCTTTGACATACAAGAGGGTAACTCAGAACCCTTTTAGAAATTCCCACATAATCTATTCTTTAATCCATATTGAATTAGAAGATTTTTTAAGTGTAGGTTTCAATTACGGGATACCTAATCAGTAAGCTATCACAATTAAATAACCATGCTTGCTTCCCTAATATGATTATCCTCAAATTAGAACAAATACATCAACGACAATAACCAGATTAATTTACATGCCTCTTTATCTTTATCTAATTAATTAACAATTAATTTCGGCTTTACTTTCATTATCAATTTCTATCATTAACGAACAACAAGTTAAAGAAAACATAGATATCACTCTATCTAGAAAAACATGAGGCAAACCATTATCACGGTATAAATCAACAACATGCGATCAACCAATTCTTTTAATCTGGTTCAAGTATTTAATTAGGTCAATTTCATTATGATCCAAAGGACTAAATCATGCTAATTATACGATTGCACATGTACAATTAGAGAAGCCCTGAGTCCCCTACCTGGAAAAGTTTTTGACGTCCTTTTATCCACACAATGGGTCAAAATCCTCCTCTCGTGAAAACTGCATCCACCAGAGGATGCCATGGTATGACAGTACCAACCAACCCCAAGAAAAACCCATTAGAATCTTGGAAATTACAAGGTATAATTTTGAAGGGAGAAATAAGAGAAGATGATCCCCAAAGTAACAGTGATAAAACATACCTTATTGGGAAGATTGACCAACAAAGTTCGGTTGCATCCAAAACAGAGCAGAACCAATACTAGGAGTAAAGATTGATTGTGCAACTCCTACGGGAATGATTGAAAGTTTATAGCGTCTCTTAGCTGAGAACAAAGGGAAAGGGCAAGGGAGAATTATATCTCATCCCTTTTTAAGATTTAATGGGGCGACGGTTTATGATCCGGTTAATTCTCCATTAAAAACGGATCGCATTAACCCATGCGGTTTGACCAAGTAAAACATTCCAAGCCATAGGAATAATTAATATAAGATTTATGGCCATTGAAACCACCTTAAGAGCCCTTAAAAAAATATGTCTTTAAACATATTTTACGTCAAAGGAAACGTAAAAAGGGGAAAAACTATAGGAATCTGGAAACACAGTTCACCTACTGTTACTGTACATGAAACAGATCTGTGAGACTGGTGTGTGAGACCAATCTGTGAGACTGGTCTATGAAACTGATCTATCAGACCGATCTGTGAGACTGATCTGTGAGACCAATCTGTGAGACTGGTCTGTGAGACCGATTTGTGAGACTGGTCTGTGAAACAGATCTGTCAGACCGATCTGTGAGACTGGTCTGTGAGACTGATATGTGAGACTGGTCTGTGAGACTGATATGTGAGATTGGTCTGTGAGACCGATCTGTGAGACCGATCTGTGAGACTGGTCTGTGAAACTGATCTGTCAGACCGATCTGTGAGACTGGTCGGTGAGACCGATATGTGAGACTGGTCTGTGAGACCGATCTGTGAGACTGGTCTATGAAACTAATCTGTCAGACCGATCTGTGAGACTGGTCTGTGAGACCGATCTGTGAGACTGGTCTGTGAAATCGATCTGTGACACCAATCTGTGAAACCGATCTGTCAAACCGATCTGTTAGACCGATCTGTTACTATTCATAAAACTGGAAACACTGTTCACAGAACTGGAAAATTGGCAAAGTGTTGGGGATAAGTCCCCTTGACCTCCCGAGACACCTCCAACACCACAATTTCACAAGGAAATGGACCAGAGTGGTCCGGTACATTACACATATGCTACCACCCTAACATGGAGGGTATAGGCCAAACCAACATGTCCGCTCCTTTCACAAATCTTGTGGTGTGCTTCACGAAGATGGAGGATGGTGACCAACCCTGAAGGGGTACGCGAACGGCGGCAAACACCACCGCTAGCCATTAAAAATGCGATGATGCAATGACGCCACCCCGTGGCGGCCGCCGCCGTCCCATGACATCTGTACCGACTGTGTCCACCACCGCTATCCACAGCTCCGCACCGCCTCGACACTGAGGTGTTGCCCCATGGCCGAGTCGCCGCCCCATTACCAGACCGCCCGCCCGCAGTCGGACCGCAACATACTGCCAGAACGCTTCCCCATAGTCGAACTGATGCCCCATGGTTGGACCGTCGCCCCATGACCGGACCACCACCCCCGGGTCGGATCTCCGCCCCACAGCCGGACCGTCGGCCCTCGCGCGGTAGGACTTCTTCCCTGCATCTGGTCATCCTCCCTACGGTCAAAACACCGCCTCGTGGCCAAAATTCCACCCCGAGATCGGAACGCTGCCCCACGGTATCACTCTGTCCTTAGTCGAGCCTCACGAGGCCGAGCCGAGCCGCCCCGTGCCCTCTCGGCACCCCTCGACCGAACCACCCTCGTGACACTCTCTAAGGGCCCTCGCGGCCTGCCAGACCGGACCCAATAGGTTGGGCCGAACCTAATGGGTCGGGCCGCACTCCAGGCCAGGAAACCCGAACCTATTCGGACCAGGCCGGGTCAAGTCAGCTCAGTCCAACCGTATCGGATCAGACCTGGGCCCACCACAGTCCATTTACTTGTTTTGGCCATAACTTTGGCACCATATGTCTGTTTGACGAACCATCAGTGGTGCTGGAAATATTGGAGAGAGAAGGTACCTTTGAGTAATACTTCATTGAGATTTTTATTAATATGGGGAACAGTTATGTTGGATTGACCACAAATCCAATCGGGCCCCAAGGATTGAAAGGCTAATAACTCACAGACCGGGCATCCGATTAACACGTTGTCTATTACATTGAGACCACATTGACATGGAAAAACTTCAATATACATCTTCGTGGGACTTCATGGACGTTGAAGTATCAACCAGTATCCCATTGAGCGGATCCCCTTGGAGACAAGCGAGCATATTGCGGGAACCTAGTAGATAGGTGAGACATGACAACTACTGACCATTTCGACTCGGAGTGACTTGATTGGCCCAGTGGGGAGCACCTTGGTGATGCGGTAGACCCACGGTGGATATCGCCTTGGTGACATAGAAAAACCACGATACTCGACAAGAGGATTACCTTAGCAGGTTAGGAGGGGGAGTGCCTCAGTTTATCACGGAAAACCTATGGTGGGGAGCGCCTCTGTTTGATGCGGAAGACCCACGGTCCTCGATAGGAGGAGTACCTCAGTAGTCCAAGGTTAGTGGACTGGGCCTCTGTGTGACGTGGTAGGCCCACTGTACTCAATAGAAGAGGAGTTATCCAATATCCAAGGTTTTCGACATTGTGTTCATAATTTTACTTGATACTACCCCTAGAATAAATCCTGGTGTGAGCTGAGTCAGTACCTCTGTGTTTTCCTCATGATTGAGATGGATTACTTGATAACTTAGGTATATGTATGTGCATATACCTAAGTAATGTTATGAGTTGATTATATACTTTATGTTTTATCCTTGGTGGATTTTGTAATACCTAGAGGGTCTTGGGGTCCCTATTGGGTATCATTATACTCACTCATGAACGGGATATGCCTACCCCTTGTTGTGTTTGATGCAGACGACGGACAACACTGACTAAGGCTGAGAGTACCAAGACTGGACGGTACCTAGAGGTGGACCATACGGCATGTCGGTATGCAGAGGAGACAGGCGAGCATGGAGTGCTGAGGAAGCAATTTGTACCTACCCTTTAGGTAGGAACCTCAAAGGGTGATCTAGTTATTGTTCTTTTCAATTCATCAGTTGTATTGTATTTCAATTGTACTTGTACCTTTACTGTTGGTCTTGTATTCTGGACCCCTTTTTACTTTCATCACTCTTTTGTTTATACAGTTTCATTGTGTTCATATCTTGTGGTGTGTTTGGATGCGTATGTTTATAGGTTATAAATTCAATGCCTTCCCAGCTTTAGGGAATACGCCCTTGGTGCTAGTAGTCAACCCCAAGCCTTTGGAAGGCGAGCTTGGGGTTGTTATAGAACGAGACCCGGTGAATGGGTCGTGATAGATACTATTATTTTCTGGGTTTTTTTTGTCAAAAAGTAGTTATATTTAATAAATAAAACCAAACTATGTGATCACATTAAGACATATTATCTCAAGAAACTATTTCAGGGTTACAGATTCATTGGATGTAGTGTTGTTTTTATCCTTCAAATAAGAATAAAATTTATTTTTATTCCCATTCATCAACTTCATTTATTTTCATTTTGGATATTATAGCAATATTCCAGTAATAATTTATGATATATATACAAGACGAATACCTATATTTTAAATAATGAATAATTGTGACTACATAACACAAAAATTAATTCACATTTACTCAGTGAATCCCATTACCTTCACAATTGAGTTACATACTTCAAGATATAGAGTTTCCACCAAGATCCAATCTATATAAGTTTTCAATACATAACTCATTCGCCTCCAGTGATATATATTTCTAAATAATATAGGCCTCTAATTGATGAAATATTTTACCAAAATCCTTTATTTCTTTCAAATATTAGTTAGAATGATAATTCCAACATAATCATATAGGCCCATATAAAAATATCAATCATATCAAGTGATTCACCAGATAATCTATTGAAGTAAAAAAAATTAGAAAATGTATTTGTATATTAAAAAAATATAGGGAAAATTTCATTACCCAATGAAATTAAAGATTTGTAACCAATATTTTTTAAAAAATATAATTGAGAAATTATCACAAAATGGTGATATAATTTTGTAAAACATTGTAAATGTCCGACACTTTTAAAACAGTAGTAGATATTTCTCCAATATGTGAATCTAATGAGATTTCACACCTATTAAAATAATATAATTCCATGATAAAATCACTATTACATTCGAATAATACACACTATGTTCTATAAATATATAGATCCCTGGTATATGTTAGGTAACATGTAGAGGGTGGGTGTATCAGTGGTTTAATCTGTATAGGAAATATTATTTTCAATTCAACCTTTGATTTCATTTAATTTTTATATCCTCTTCCCAATATTAAACTTATCCTCACTCAATTATTGTGTAAAATATGTATTATATGAAATCTAGTATTTAGACAATTCTCTTAAAGGCTTATACATTTCCATTTTGGTTTGACACCAAAATATGCATTCTACACTATCTTTCAGAGGTTAAACCACAGCTATTAGTTGTAGTACCTAACCACAACATCTCCCATGTATGTGAATTTACACCAAAATTAAAATTCTGATTAGCATTAATTGGTTATATATCCCAATTAACCAACTTCATCTATAACAGGTTACAAACCATAGTAAAAAATTATATCTATTTTGATCCTCAAATATAATTACCTCTATTCTTTTGTAACATTCACTACATACAGAAAATTGATCTTCCTCCTTGAGTAGATGGATAAATATACCATCATGTGTAATATTTTCATGAACACTAGTATAATTTGTGGTCTTTAAACTCCCCACTAAATCATGAATTATGTGGGTTCTCCTCTTTTATCTCTCTTCTTAACACAAATTTTGTATCAAATCTCAAAATTCTGGTAGGGTACATTGAAAATTCACTCAAATAGTTCAATGTAGACTTATTTCTCCTTCACCTTCATTATATTTTTATGTTTACAAAAAATAATATCATGAATCTCGTTTCTCAATTATTACTCAATATTATATCATGTTTAATATTGTAGAAATTTGGATATGTTATCCATATTATTTGGCCAATAAATATCAAGGTTATTCTATTTTAAATCACCTAAAGAATCAAACATTTATTCTTAATGTCATTGGAATAATTACATCTCATCTTCTTCATAAATTATGTTAAAATCATCTTTATTTTAATCTACATTGATTTTATGACTTATAACTACACTGATTATTTTCAAATATATTCTTTTATATATTCCTTCATGTATACATGAATCATAAATCATTTAGAACCCAAAGTAGTTTTATATAAGTAATTTTTTATATTAAAATGGGTGGATCTATAATGTTGAACCTCCTCTTACAATGTAGAACACATCTCATCATAAAAAACATTATAATTTTATGTTACTCATTAATTAATGGTTGGATCAAAATCAAAAGATTTATCATGATGTTTAATCCATGAAAAAGAAGGAATCACATTATTTAATTAAATATATTTCAGAAAAGAATATTAAATATTCTAAAAAATAAAGAATTTATTTCCTATTTTCTGATTTTATTAAATTCATTATAGCCCAATAAATTCGTCATAAATTTTGGTTTACCCTTAAACATCTCACTTTAGAGGATCAACTTTATGTGATCCAATGTGATGTAACTGTAAGGTATCCACTATATAGATAAGTCACATGATTAGAAGATCAACCACAAGGCAATTCACTATGTCTCATATTACCTTTATATAACCACTTTATTTTTCATTATAAACAAGACACAACACCTGATATCAATATTTGATACCTAGATATATCACCTTATTACGTTCGTACAGCTTTACAATTTTCTTCATAACCTGAACACAAGTCATAGTTTCCCTTTCTGTAAAACATTTCAGTCTAATTTTTCCTATAAAAATACAATATACCACTGAGTATAACTATCTATAACTAGTGAATGTCATAGGTATTTTTTTCCCTCTAGTGGATTTCCATCTAACACTTACATAACATTAATAATCTAATATTACCTTAAATGAACTCATGAAGTTCAAGGATTACATTTACGTAAAGATTGTAATGTTTTAATTATTTTTACGCATTGTACTGAACCACAATTGTATAAATAGTTTAAAATCTAGATATATTATTCTGTAGCCTATATAAATGTAGAGTTAACATTATACATAAATTGAAATTAATAATTTACCATAATAAAAGTGAAAATTACAACCCCAAATCATCTAACCCTTTTCAAACACATCATTAATTTCCTATTCAATATTAATGGCTTTTAACTTCCATCGCATTGCGTGGACAAAAATCTCACCATCATTAGAAAAATTATCTTGAATATATTTATATTTATCATCACATTTATTTTTTTTCCATTGAATCATTCTAGAATATATCTTTATGATGCAACCTTATATATCTCTTTCCATTTTATCAAGGAAGTATCTCACTCAATGAAAAACAAATTGATGGTTTAACAATAATATAATTCAATTAAAACTCATGAATCTATAAACATACCCCAATAATCATCTAATTCAACTCAAAAAACATATTAAAATATTAATAATAACTAATACTATGATATTTTCCCCACGAAAAATACGATGCACAAATTGGCGGGAAATGATATTCTCACTCATGGTTAACGTGTGACAGGACATAGCTAAATATGCACTACTTTCCTTACATGGTGGGATCTAACTCAAAATATATTCCCATATATATTAATTATAATATTCCAATAAATGAATATTTTTTACTTACTCATATGTATATAAAAGATTCAATCAAACTGTTGTATATTTTTTTGGTGAAGAATAATAAAAACAATGTTTTCTTTTACCACTAAAAATAATTCATAATGTATATCAAATACGATGAAACAATCATTCCTTGAGTGTTTCTGAAAACCAATAATTTTTATATTCCAAAATGGGAAATTGATTTTTTGACCATTGTAATGTTATTTGGATTAAAAAACGTATGGGGGAATCAAAATTCTTGAAAAAAATAATTTACTTTTTATAATAATAGATAACATATTTCTACTGACCAAAATCATTTATGACCCATATAAAAATTCATTCTATAATTCATTAATTGAAGATATTATATCTCTTCTTTAAACATTTGACACTCTTTTTCCCTTAACACTATTTTCATATAAGCTTATATTTACAAGAAAGTCATTTAGATTTAACGTTACCATAATATGTATGTGAAAATATTATTTCTTATATAAATAAATCATTTTAACATCTTCTTCACATATAATTTACTTATCATCAATCATTGTACATAGAAATCTATCAATATTGTTTTAGGGTTATTTTGATTCAAAAAACATCATGCTCATCATAACATAAGTTGTATTTATACCTATATATGTGGGTAGGTATAATATTTCCAAACTAATAAGGTATAAACAATGTTGGCTACTAGGAATTCAACACTGATTCATTCCCTCAATGCACTATTCCATTTTTTTAATATTTTTATATTAATATCCAAGAATGGAAATATCTAATAACATCTCTCCCAATACAGTAATATGGTAGGGTGGCATAGATTTTTATAATTGTTTCCATCACTCATATTCCATATCATCCTCTTTTTGTTATTTTAATTTTAAAATAAATTCTTTAAATAAGGGATTATTAGAAGATATCAGATTTTCTTAGTATGAGGTTTGTTACTTATCCTTGGGAATCAATAAGAGTTGGATATCCCATCCATTTTATATCATGATGTCCCACATTTTAGAAATTTTGATATACCATCAAATTCCTCCTATATATAAAATATTCATTTGGGAAACCGTGTATTTCTTTCTACCCTCGTCCTATTTAAAATAATATTTTTTGAATCATAATTGAAATCCAAAATTATAATTAATTTTTTATTTAACTCCTTAAAAAATAAACCAATTTATTAGAAAAAAAGAACTCTAATCATTTATTTATTTCAATATAACCACTTTCAACACCACTGATAACATCATAAATGTTGTACATATTGGGAATAATAGTTTTTTAGTATATCCATAAAAATTTTCAACACATATAGTATTTTTAATGGTTTCAATTTCAACATCAGGATTTAATTTATCACAATGATCCCATGTCACATTTGTAATTTTTTATTCAATGATAGACCTTAAATTATTTTATAATTCAACATTCTAAATAAAAAAAGTCAAACAAAGATTAAAACTATATCAAATAATATCGTGTTTGATTTCAACAGACCCTAAATTTATCATTGTCCACCACTTCATGAAAGTAGTGAAAAAAACCCTCTGTTTTTTAGATTCCATTTAGATAAATCCATCACGTCATAAACGTTTTCCCATATTCATCACCTTTTCTATTTTTAATCATCTAATTAGGATCAATTAATTACAAAAAACAGTAATTTAAATTTAAAAAATACTAAAATATTTAAATATATAAAATATTAATAAATATATATTTTAAACTTGCATATATACTTATATAGACATATAGGGAAATATATATATATGAATAACATATAATCATAAAAACAAAAAATTATATATCTAAAATATATGACATGAAAACATATATAAATATATTAAATTTAAAAAAAAAATTATATATAAAACATTTAAACACATAAATTAGAAATATATTAATATATAAACATATAAAAAACATAGACACTTAAAATATACATATAGATTAATTAAAACATATAGAAATATAACCCTTAAATTTTAAAATATATAAATGTATAAGTATAATAATTTACCCAATATAAATATATAAATCTAAATATAAATAAATAAAATTAATTTTAAAACAAATATAAACAAATAAAATTTCATTATATGAAAATTTATAAAATTAAATCTAACAAATATAATATATGTATATGTATATTTATTTATTTGAAATTTATAAACATTTAACAAAATATATATAAAGACAAAAAAATTAATCCCATATAGAAAGAGTTTAATTTTTATTCAAAATATAAACCATAAAAAAGTCAAAATAAATAAATTAATATTTAGATTATTTAAAATATAAAATTTAATAATTTGTTAATTAATATTAATAAAATTTCATTTGTCAATAAAACTATAAATTCCACCGCCTTAACTATTAATTTTAAAACCATATCTTACTAATACTCCACAAAACATCATCAAAATAACTAAAATGCAACATTTCACTATAATAAAATCAATATCAGATGCCACAATAAATAATATAAATGGTATAACAATAGCTCAATATTCGTAAACATATCATTCAACAAAATTAAACAGTAATGAAAATAAAAGAAATAATCTTGAACTCGAAGAAAATAGATATATCTAGAATGTAAGATGATAAAGATGATGACTACTGGTTGTGGACGGTGAATAAGGGTGATCAAAGGGGGTTAATAGAGGAGGAATTATGTGAAATCTGGATGGAAAGTAAAATGTTGACCCAAAAAAATTAGGGTTTCATGTTTTTTTGATGAGGTATGATAATGAGAAAGATTATTCTCATGCCTATTTTGATCTTTTCTAAATATATTTTTGAATTGATGTTATAAAAAAAACTTCAAAATAATCCTTTTAATAATTATTTTTATGAATAATGATATTAAAATGTATGGTATTTTTACTTAAATGAGGTATAAACCCTTCATTTTCGTCTAAACCCCATTATTATTTAGAAGTCACTAAGGGGATATTAGTGGTCACTAGGGTCTTTCAGAACACTTGGATGAGGTTGACGCATTTACTCCAAGGACTATACTAACACCAAATAGCTGGTAATATTCCACTATGTAACTAGTTTGATTTCAATATGAATAGTGGTCCACTAGATTCACTAATATCTATCTGGGTGAACTAGATCACTTTTAAAAAAAGAGAATGAATATTTGACCTTTTTAACCCTTCTCCACAATAACTTTAAATTTTCTTTTTTTGGTGTTGTAGTTATATGGATGGAGATCTCATATTCTTCCAATGGTTTTTGATTGTATTTTCTTCAATTAGACTTTTTGTCACAATATATCACTATGAAAGGATTTTCAAATGGATATCAATCCTTCACCATATTGTTTTGTCATTTTTTCCATCTAGATCCTTCTCACTATGTTTAATATAAGATATCATACTTTTAGTAATTTTTTTGGATCTTTATTTTCTCTAATTTCAACCCAGATATGAGGTTGAAGACATATAATGAGCATTCCATGATCCCTAGGTAATTGTTCTATATGATTTTCTTGGAAATTATCTTTTTTTATCGAATGTTTCATTATGCCACATGATTTTATTTTTGAGCATTGAACCTATAATTTATATTCCATTAAATTGAGGATTAATACCTAGGTTAAACATACTATATACCTTTGAAACATCATTGATGTTTGATTAAATCAACCTAAACTGTGTTTTATCGTTTTTTTGATCATACTCCATGACATCGATACTTTAAATAAAACTAAAACACCACTTTTGGTGTGTATATCTGGGAATTTAGGAGGTACCCATATTTCACTATATAACCAAACCACAACATTTATGGTGTGTTTGGTGTGTCACATAAAAGAGGTAATTTATAAGATGGACCTTATGTTATTGGTTGGGTAACATATAACGAATTTAATTTAATTTTATTTCATGGATAAGTTATATAGATTGAACACCAAAATTTACTTATAGTTCATAGAAAAATGGTCTTATTATGTTGTGATAAAATGTGGGTATCACAAGAAAAATCTTATTCGAACCCAATCATTATATGTTTTTATTATGATAAAGGCCTTTAAATGAATATTTTAAATGGAATATATGACTTATTACCATATAAACTTGGTTACTAGTTATGGAATATAATGTCCGAGGATTTTTCTCTCGAGAAACTGTTAGTATAAATTTGATGTTTTTCTATCAACTATTTATAAGCTGTAAAATGGTCTTTTACCCTATAAAATGATCTCATATATTTTTTATGACCACTCGGTTTGTCCTGTAATAAGGGTTTTACCCATTACTTTAATTCATTAGATATCTGATCAAATTGAATTTTAGATTCATAATTAGTAATTAATAATTAATTAGTTAAATTTTAATATATTAACTATGGTTTTTAGGAATATAACAAAAATACGATGTTGGATTGAGTTTTTGTCTCCACTCTTATGTCAGTAAAGGGTATTTTTCTTATGTAGGGCATAAACTTGAGTTGGGCATCGAGAACCATCCTTTTTTCATTTCTTTTCATCTAATTCTATATTGTATTTATTATTTTTTGTTTCTTTTTTTCCATTCCTGTGGATGGATTCTCGTGAAATACCCCCTATGAGATCCTCATTCACATGAGATAGAAAAAATATGGAGAGTGAGATAGAGAGAGTGTGTGTATCTGTGTGTGTGTGTGTGTCTGTGTGAAAATAGAATAAGGGTACCACAATAAAGCTCATGATGTGCCAGATCGTCATCTGTTAAATGTAAATCATGGAAATGGATGATGATTTGGTAGATTCCACCCAAAGGTATTATATTATTATGTTTTTTCCATATAACCGAGTATAATTTTTATTTTATTTTTTAAATACACTTTTTTCGTTTCAGGACCCCTTGATGGTTTTCTACAACATTTGGTTTAAAACCATATGTTTTAGGGTGATTAATGTGTTTTCCATTTAGGAAAACCAATGTACATGGTGTGTTGTTTAGGGAACACACACCATGAGTTCTTCCATTTTGTGAAGATGGCTTTTCAAAAGTACACATCGTGTGAGGGTTAAACACACAACATATAGTTACTCGATCAATTAGGTGAATACCCATTCAGGATGCTTGTTTGTGGGGGAAGTTATGTTGTAATGTACACAGCCAGACCCAATGTGGGATGCACGCAGTATTGATGTACACGAATAGAATATATACATGGCCAAGCCAAGTGAGGTACAAGGGTAGGTACCCCTTACAAGGTAAACACCATGTACATGACCAACATGCCCATTTACAAAGGTATTTTATATTCCAATTCTAGCTAGAGTACATGCCTAGGTGGGGCATTGAGGGTACAGGTTATGCCCTATGATAAACATGTCTTGTACTCCACCCTTGCTACCCTTTGATGGTTTTTGTGTCTTTTCACCCATGAGTCATAATTTGACCCATGAGTAATACATTATGAGTACCTTTCATGAATTTTATGATGGTGAAATATATGGTTTTATTTGATGACTCCTATTGTTTTTTGTGGATTCTACTTAAATGGAAAGGTTTTACTTCTATAATTGAATCTTTTTTTACCAAAGAGTGTGACCTTTGATCTGAGATGAGTCATGATTTATCTCCCAAGAAATAAGCTTTGTATATTTTCTTTTGAGGACATATACCTTGTTAGATATTCTCTTTGGGGATAAGGATTCAAAGGAATAGTTTCTTCTGAGGATCCCCTCTAGGATTATTCCTTTTATGTTTTAACCCTGAAGATCATGTGTAGGAAGTATCAATTTAATACTTCTTAAAAATTAACCATTATGCGATGAATTAACTTACATGTGGACCTAGGGAATCCATAGTAGGATCTCATTGCCTATGTATTGTTATGAGGATCCCCTATAGGTTGACTCTATTTATTTACTACTGGAGGATCCCAAGTAAGAATCCACATTAACATTTATATTTACATTAAAAAATGTGATGTTTTCTCTTATGTTTTTACTTTGAGAATTAGTTGTAGGATTCCTCCCTTACCTTCCTAGATGAGGATCCAAAGTAGAATTCCCTTACATTTGTATATTGCATGATGATACCAAGTAGGATAACTCTTAGTGTTTGGACTTAAGGAACCCAATGAGTTCCCTATTTCCTGACCAACCATGTGTTACTATTTCCGGATTGTGTATAGCTATTTTTAGGGTTAATATTAGAAACTATTCTGAACACATAATCCAAGGGGGATATGAATATAGTGTTGAATTTAGGCATTGGTAACCCTCACTCTTTTTTAGGATCTCAAATATATATTTTTGATGCAAAATTTATTACCATATGTGATTCGTGGTCTTTAGTTGTTGATCCCAATGTGAGGCATCATTTTCTCTTTGGAATGCCCATAAATTCTTCCTAGGATATTTCATGTTCATTGGGATGACCATCTATTCTTTTTTGGTATTCGGCTTTTGGACCATGTTATTTATAGTATATAATTGTATACATTGTGGTACTAACTAGGATCTTACTGTTGAGCATATATATTTGATTATTATATTATTGGGCCTTCCATAGGTGCTTCCTAGGATCTACTAATTCTTCCTATTACAGTTATATATGGGCATGGTGCTCACAGTAATGATACAGGTGGATGATTCCATTGTCAGGACTTATGATTATGAATCCACTCTCTTCCAGATAATATATGGTTTGGATGATTACAATCTCCTCAATCTATTTATACACATGGAATATTACATTCTTTTGAGGGACAAGGATAATGATACTCCCCCCATACGGTTCCATGACCACAGTGCGACATGTCCAATCATTGGATACATGGAATGATTAAACACTATCTGATGGTAGGTATGATTATGCTCTCCCTTATTAGAGACCTCCAGGGGTGGTCACGGAATATCGCTGGTGACTTAACCGTATAGTTCGTCTAAGGTTTATCCCATATTGTTAATCAAAGTTCCAAATGTCATGACCGATAATGGACTAGGAGCTAGGGCTATGAAATTGGTCAGGATTTACAGGTCCTGAGCAGTACAGAAACCAGTTTAGTAACCATTATACACGTTCCCTAGATATAATTCATATGAATCATAACTTAGATGGATTGGAGTTGAGTATGGGTGATCCCAGGTCTAGGATGGGTATCCCAATATGATGACATAGTTTGATAAGTGACATATCTAGTGCTAGATTTACATGTCCTAATGATCATTGTGTTTCGCTCTGTGACCACTTTAGAGGATCTCTAGATGGACTTCCTCTATCATCCCATGTATGATGACTCTTAGTGTTTTACTTATGATCTCTAGTGGGTTCCCTATTTCATGACCAACCATGAGTTAGTATGTCACACTTTAGTAGAGCTGGTTTTAGGGATAACCCTAGACCCGATTCTGAACATGTAATTAAATAGGTATATGATATTAGTGTTGGGATTAGGCATTTGGAAAACATCAATATTTTTTATTCTCTCAAATGTTTATTATGATATAACAATGTTTACCATAAGTGATTCATGGTCAATGGCTGCTGAGCCCAATTTAATGCATCCTACTTCTCTTTTGAAAGCCCAAACATTCTTCATGGGTTCTATCATGTTCATTGGGATCCCTAGACATTCATTCCTAATATCTAAATTTTTAGCCTTGTTATTTATGATATTTATTTTTATACATATAGGTACTACATGGTAGTAGACTTTTGAGAATGTATATTTGATTATTATATTATTGGGGTTTCAAAGGTGTTTCTCAAAATCTAGTTATTGAACCATCTACAATGATGTATGGGCATGGTGTCCATAAAAATGTTACTTGTGGATGAATATTATGTCTTGAGTGATGAGGATCATTCCTCTCTATTCTGGTCGATATATTATGGACAGAATTAAACTATCCTCAGTCTTTTTATAATCATACAAGTATTATTCTTTTGAGGGATATGGATGATTACGCTCTCTATTACTATTACATGACAATAGTGTGATATTTCACATCATTGGATACATGGAATGATTACACTCATTTTGATGTTAGGTATAATTATTCTATCCATTATTATATACCTATAGGGGTAGTCATGGAATCTTACCTATGATTTCTCTTTAATGATCGACTAAGGTTTAGACACTTATGGTTTATCAGAGTTCCAAAATTCATGAATGCTAATGGAAAGAAAACTATGAATGAGAAATAGGACAATATTTGAATGTCTTTATAATCATTGCATCTAGATCAGTGGCCATTTTATAGGATGTCTTTTTGTACTTCACTATAATCCTTCTTTATAGGGAATGGAGGTGACTACGGGCGAACACAAAGTTAGGATGAGTATCCCCCAATGGTTGCATAACATGATAAGTAACATTTGTAGTGTTGGTTAAAGAAGGTACATATCGATTGGGATTATTGACCCATAGATCTACTTCATTATACACAACATTAGTGGCATGATAAACAGATCAATTATCTTCTATTGGGCAACCATGTGATCAGGATTAAAGAAACACAGATCATTTAGTGGTTTCTTTTATGATATTTCATTCACCTAACACATAAATAATAATATCTACATCTCTCATTAATAGGTATGGGATTAAACATGTTCAAACATATAAATATTGACATCAATGGTAACACTTGTATAGTTGACTGGGATTGTGGACATGAGGTTTCACAATGGTTTCATGTGAATTGGATTTTCATATCTTTTCAGTTGTTTCTTGAGTTGGATGAGCATGTTTCATTTTCATGAACATATGGCAGTGTGTTTATAGTTTCATCATTAGGGTGGAAAACTTTGATTAATTCTTACAACAAAAAGTTCTCATGAATTTACTAATAGTACTTATGTATTTTTATTATGTTGTCATAGTTGTATGGGGGTAGCACTGAGGCCCTGAGTTTCATGATCATGAGAGTATCCTTCTGTGTTTTCTTCTAATCGTGCTTCTAGAATTCAACAGTGTCTTGAAAAAATATATGTATTCTGGATAAAATTTAGTTGTTGAGCCTAATAATTTTATTTAAATTAATTTGGTACTCTTTTATCTGTATTTTCTACCAAGTGGGTGACCAGTGTTGTATGTAAGACATAGACACATGAGATTTTAGAGAATTTTCCTATAATATTACAAAATGATATATTTTATATTAATTATTTATTCCACAAATTTTTATTTATTATTGTGTATGATACATACTTGTCCAAAATGTTTTATTACTCTAATATGATGGTATAGTCTCCCCATTGTACAACCTGAGACCCTTGCTTCATGTCATCAGCCTCTGTTTTATAGGTAAGGAAAACTTGAGGCCTCATAAAAACTACCACGGAGAAATAGTTTAGTGGAATCGAGGTAGTGAAGTTACATGGAATATGCTCACACCTTAAACTATATATCTTGTCTCAGGTAATCCTTGGATTCCCATTTTAGAATTCCATGAGAAAACTCATAGGATTCCACTTGATTCATTGATAGGAATAACACGTGGAAAACCCATCATTAATCCAATCAGTGAATTACTCACAATAATTCCATCACATTTCAACTCCAATTCATATAGATCACCATAAAAAATACAATTATTGGCCTAATCTCCAACCATTGGCATAATGTTCTCAATCATGGAACACCTTAAGTCAATCCCTGGGATTTTGATTAATACATAAACCAAAATGCAATGTTTTTTACATGGTTTAGTTAGAATATACTCTAAGTATAATAAAAAGGGTTCAACCCTTGGATTAATCAAATAAAACTAGGTGGTAAAATTAATCGATTAATCAATGAAGATTACTCAATTAAATAAAAATTAATAATTATATGTGTTTTTATGGAAGAAAATGGGTGAATAGTGTGAAAATTATGGGATATGTAATGTGGGGTTTTTATTGTTATTCATTCTTGTATTCCGTGGATAAATTCATTGGGTCCACTAACCAATTAAAATTAAAATTGATCAAAGACACATAGCTTAGGATAAAGAAGTTAGGATTAGTTAGGTTTTTCATGAGGATCATGCGCATGACAAAGTCTCATTTGTTTTATTTCATAAAGATAATATATCATCCCACCATTAAATTTTTTATTCACATATTGGATTTCAATTAAAAATTATTTATTATGGAATATTGATATGTACACACATCCTATTTGGCCCACTACCTAGTACCCAGACAGATTTCAAGGATGTATGAAATGATAAAGTGAAGAACCCAACTATGAAATCTTGATTTCATTCTTAGGATAAGAGGATGGGAGAAGAGAATTTATCTGGGACTCGGGAAACTCATGGTGATTAATATATTTTATCCTTATATATTTATTTTACTAATATGATTGTATGAATACCACCATTTCATGCTTCACTTATATTGTACACCACCATGATATCATAAATATATAGTGTTGTTTCTATAATTTATGTCCTTTATATTTATTATCTGGTTGGGTTGTATTTTCTTTATTTCCAATTTTTTCACTCTGGAAAAGATTTTATGGTCTTTACTCCAGACCATTATATACAATCACTACTAGTCAGAATCCCCTGGCATACAGGGAGGTGCACTTAAGGACATGTGTCCAACTAAAGGTGATAATTATTTGTGAAATGGGTCACTAATTTTTTGAAGTGTTATAAAAGATATTTTCTATTTGTATTACTTTTATTTGTTGGTAGATAAGGGAATAAAAATTGTTGGAACATGGTAATAATAATTTTCCAATAGGTAGATAACCCAATTTTTGGGAAAATTTAACACCTCAAGCTTCTACGGTAAGCTTCTCTTTGAATAATACAGTAGCGTGTGTTGTACGCAACTTCGAGTTCTAACACACACACCACATCTAATCAAAGTAGCCATTATGAATAGTAATACCCACATTTTGAAATTTTATACATTTTACCTTTCAAAATGGACTTCATTTTTGGATTCAGGATATTGAAATTATCCTAGGGTGAAATTTTGGTACTTTTCGGATAAATTTCATATTTTGATGAATAGGGAAAATTACTAACTTTTTATTAAAAACAACATTTTTAATCAAAATAATTAATAGTGATAAATTATGAATATGAGTGGTTTTAAAGTATATTTAGAATATATTTTTACCATTTAATACAATTTTGGTCATTGGACATAATTTTACATTTAAACCAGACATAAACAAGTGTCAATCTTTTGATAGTTATTATCTCTCAAAAACACGCTTTTTGTTTTGACAGTGGGAATTAATGTTAAATTAATTTCTGACACTTATGTGATTTGAATTTGGAAAAATGGACTCCATATTTGGAATCATGATGTCCATATTTTGTAAATAGGTAACTTTTATTTTTAGACATTTTGAATAATTACTTCGGTAAATATTTTATTTACCATGGATAAAGGGTAAATCTCGTAAATAAGGGTTAAGAAAATAATATTATAATAATAATATATTAGCCTAAAACGTGTCTTAACCTTATTGGTTGATACATGTACGACCATGGGAATCTTTGGGATGATTTTGGAACCCCATGGAGCCACTTGTAAATATTAATGACACTTTATATTAATTTTGTTAAAATAGATACAAAAATGACATAAGCATATATCTTTTAGTAAAAAAAATTTACGTAGAGTTATATACGTTATATTTTCAACTATAAATATTCATTAGAAAGATAAAACGATTTCCTACATAATGGTATTTTATTTATAATTTTTAGACATTAAACAATTTAATTTATTTATGACACAATTATGAAGCAGTAATTACCGTATAAGTAAAATATTAAAATAATAGATATTATAAATACCCAAATAAATATAATTTGAGACTTTTAATGAATTAAATGTATTTTATAGGTTAATATTCCGTGTTAGGAGTTATTTAATGTACTGTTTCTGAAGTAATAACTCTGTTATGATTTTCACAAAAATCAAATACCAAATACTGTCAAATTTGACAAAAAAGAGATTTTAAAAAGTATTTTATTATTAGTTGATATTAAATTCCTAAAAATCTAAGGATTGAAAATAGTACTTGTATCATGATTTTTGTATCATTAATGAACCACTTGGTGGACTCATGGAGGTATATAGTAAGTTTATTAACTATATAAAATAATCATTCCAAGTGACATGGTAAATGTCAAACTAATTAACAAAGAGTTAAAACTAAAAGATAAGGTTAATATAGTGACCCAAACCTGTCTAAAACCAATTGGTTGAGTGATTTTCGACCTATCCCCACCTTAAACATTAAATAATCGACTCTGGAGATACAATAAACCGAATATGAATTTATTATAAAATAATATTTCTAGCTTTTCCTAAGGTACCTCTCTTCCCACTTATAAAAGGACACCACTTCTAACCGATTCTTCACACCATCAAAGCCTTTTGGTTCTACCAACCCCTGCCCAAATACTATCTAAACTTCTCTAAAATCAATTTATAGGCCTTATTTTGATCATAAATCCTCCCTATGGAGCCCTTTTGAACAAATCAAAACAAAGAACCCAAAGAAGATGTAATGTTTTCACCACCCTCTTTCAAGTTCCTTTCTTCTTCAACTTCTTCATTATTTGTTATTTATATTCAAAAATAATAACTCCAGTATATTCTATATACTGTGATGTTATTATAATTATGGAACAAACAAATTCATTATTCTATCCATCCATTGAATGACATGTCACCATACATGCGTACGTACGACCTACCATCTCCATGTTGTGGTGTAATTGTTATTCAATATATTATTATTTAGATGGGTATAATAATTATGTATACTTCTTGTAAATAATAAATATAACATTATAATGATCCTATATATATGATATACCATCCAAATATATATTATTTTAATATCAAAAGAATGATATTGTCACTCATGCATACGTACGGATTACCGTCTCCACGAACGCGATGAGATTCATTCCCCATCGTATCCATTCAAGACTAAATTTTGTTGGATGATTAAAAATAATATTTAAGGACTTGATATCATTCTATATATGAATAAGACACAACATATCCATAACAAATGTGTCTTATGTAACAAAACATATAAAAGAAAATGAGTAAGTTAACACCCAAAACAATGATATTACTAAGATATTATCAACAAAGCCATATTGAATGATCATATATGATATCATATTAATGTATATGATTCTTGTATAATTTAATAACAATTATTTCACCATTATACAGGATGTTAACCAACCCTCAACCAAGGAAAAGTACATGCTAAGGTTTATTTCACAATCTCTTCATTATCCGAGGATGTTTATACTTAATTATCTACTCGGACCTCTTTATCATTCACATCCATGTTTCTTAAAAATGTATTTCAAATAATTATTAATATTTTTTAGAACATGGGTTAAAGTCATTTATACCCTTGTTTTACTTTTTATAAGATGTTCATAAAGGAATCGTTATGTCATATTGAAAACAAGGACCTTTTTAACCTTTTTGACAGAATTAAGGTAAGGATGTCTTTTTTACTTATACAGAGGAAGTGGTTATTCTCTGTATTTTTACACCTTTGAATCTTCCATTACAAGATTATAAGAATATTTTCAACGTAAAAGTTTTATTTTATAATTATGTGACTTTTAAAAGATTTCAAAAAATAGATATTTCTATCAAATAGTTTTGATTTCATCTATGTCAATATCCTTTAACTGATTTTAAGCTTATTTGAAGTTTATTTATTATGACACAAAACTTCCATATTGTATTGAAGGTTTTGTGATATGTTTGGATGTGGATGTTTTATTTTTATACCATTCATGGTTTATGGAGAAAGTATTGACATTTAGTATGCTAGTTTTAATACGAATGTTTATATTATATTTAAACCTGTTCATATGAGGAATGCATTGGACTTAATAAGTGATGGGTGGAGCTTGCTATAGCTCCTAAATGCATCGGTAGGTCTCATGAGACAAACTAGTGTCTTGGAATGAGGCCTTGACAAAATCTTATTTTTAGTCTTGGCACGAGGCCTTGGCTACGTGGTTATGATAGTCTGGCATTATGCATTCTGTCATTATGAAAGAGGTTATTGATATTGCATGTGATTATTAGACTAGTAGAATATCCATGTGAATAAGTAAATGGAGTTATCTCATTTTATCTTTTCCATATTATACTGATGTTATAGTTTAAAAGGATTTTGTTTTAGTTATACATTTCCTTAAATGTTTGTGTTTATTTATGAATGTTTCCGCTATATTTTTATCCTTACTAAGCATCTGAGCTCACCCCTTTCGATGTTTTATTTTTCCCAGGATGTGTAGAAGTAAATTATGAATGACCTGCAAGGATAGTATGTGGTGATATGAGTGTGGACTATGGAGACTATGTTGTTGTAGTTTTTATTTTTATGATGTAATGTAAGACTTCTGAATATATATTGTGTTTCCAAGGCTACTAAACTAATCGATTTTTCGAGATTTGATATTTCTTGTGATCATGCCAATGTTATGTAATAATGCACTGAATCTGGGTAACTGGGGTCGGGGTGTTATAGTTGGTATCAGAGGAAGTTTAGTACAAACCTTGGAAACTAGATTTAGATATACTCTGATTAGAGCACATAGACCTAAGGTGGACTTTGAGTATTAGTATAGAAGAACTTCCTAAAATTTTAGTATTGTAGAGATTTTTTAAGGTTTCCAAGAAATGCATCCCTATCTAGATACGAGCAGGTAGAGGTGGCTTTGGCGCAGATGTACCTAGGTGTAAAATATGTAAACACCGCTTTGATCTAGACTCGAACGAGAACCGTTTCACGACAATGGGCCTTGCTGCACTCTTGGTTACGACACTCTCAGGGGATATGCTTAGGATAACTCTCATTTTCATTAAAAATCATTATGAAGGGTTTATGAGTATATACTTCTTCAAAGAAAACATTTTTATGATTATGGATTATATCCATAAATAGTTCAATTAATATTAAGTGGTTTATAAGTATGGAATTACGTATTTTGATTCATAAACTGATCTAGTTTATGCTATTGTTTAGAAATATTGCCTAGTTGAAGAAATGGAAACTGTATCAATACACTCACTCGATGTAGGGATTTACCTCCTGCTGAAGATAATTATAGTGGAGTTAGTGATGCAACTGGTGCTGATCAGTTAATCACCATACTGGGACAACTCACTTAGGTTATGAATAATAACCTTACCCGTATGAAACACCCTGATCCGCAGCATGGATGATCAATTTTAGATCTCTTCATGATGAAAAAAACCACCGACTTTCAATGGGAATAAAATTACCTTAGTTGCTGAGCAATGGATAAATTCCCTAGAGAAAATATTTCAGGCTTTGGGGAGTATTGAAAGGGAAAAAGTTATCATGGAAGTTTACCGCCTCACTGGAGATGCTGATCAATGGTGGTCTTTGATTCAAAACACGAAAGAAGATGATGAAGTATTAAATATTGAATGGAGGGAGTTCAAAGATCTATTTTTAGAAAACTACATTCCTCTTGACCATCGAGCAGATATGGAAAGGCAGTTTCTGAGTCTGAGACAAAAGGAGGATGAGAATATCGCAAAGTATGTGGCTAACTTTACAAGGTTAGCATGGTTTGCTGAAGATTATATACGCAACCCACGAAGTATGATTTATCATTTCATTATTGGGTTAAACCCATTTCTCCATCGAGCATTAGTATCACAATCCTTCTCGCCGTACGAAGACATTGTCTCATGTGTTATCAAGACATAAAAAGAATTCTCTAAGTCTTATGACTTTAAAGAAAATCAAGAGGTGAAGAGATCTGCTGATCAATATGGGAATGGAAATAAGGGGTAGAAGGGAAATGTTGAATATCCATCCTACAGTAAATGTTGGAATAAACACCCTGGTACTTTCTTAAAAGGAATGGGAGTCTGTTACAAATGTGGTGAAAAAGGCCACCAAGCTCGTGATTTCAGGGGGAAGAAAGAAGCTACTGATGTCCAATGCTACAATTTCGGGGAGATGGGACATTATGAAAATGAATTTCCTAAGCGTTAGGGGAACTTACCTTAGAAAAGTCCAAGGGATCAAGGCCAAGCTTATGCTATCACTACTGCTGAGGTAGAAGCTCCGAAAGACGTGGTGGAAGGTAATTTAATGGTTGCCTCAAGATTAGAAAATGCATTATTTGATTCTGGATCATTGCATTGTTTCATATCTTCCCAGTTTTCTATGAAAATTAGATATTTCCAATTTTATTTAACAAGGTATTTGTCAGTTAAAAATCCTAAGGGAAGTATCATTGTAACAAAGTTTTGTGAATCAGCCCCCATTAGAGCACATAAATGTTCTTTATCTGCTGATCTCATTGTCATACCTATGATTGAGTTTCATATAATCCTCAGTATGGATTGGATTTCATAGCATGATGAGAAGATTTATTATAAGAAGAAGGAGGCTACAATTTTTGATGATTATGATAAGAAGCACCTTATCTTTAGAGCAGAATCGTCACCACCTAATTCTTATCTAGATCCACCCCCAGTAGCTCAACTATATTCAATTATCGGGGAGGAAGAGAATGAAATAACTATGGGTGAGGAAAGGAATGTTCAAATAGAGGATGAACCTATTGTGAAATAATATGTAGATGTGTTTCCAGAAGATTTACCAGACATCCTCTAGAATGAGAAGTTGAGTTTTCCATTAATTTAATTCCTAGATCAAGGCCTATATCGAAGACCCCTTATAGAATGACCACTATGGAATTAGTTTAACAAATTAAAAAACTAGAGTGATTGAGTAATAAGGGATTTATTCGCCCTAGTGTTTCTCCATGGGGAGCCCCTGTCCTTCTTGTTATGAAGAAAGATGGATCTATGAGGTTGTTCATTGACTACAGGGAGATCAATGCTATAACAATAAAGAACAAGTATCCCTTACCTCGTATTGATGATTTATTTGACCAACTGCATAGAGCTCAATAATTTTCAAATATTGACCTTCAATTTGGATACCATCAGTTATGTGTGAAGAAGGAAGACATTACTAAGACAACATTTTAAATGAGGTACGGGCATTACGAGTTTATAGTAATTCCTTTTGGATTGACTAATGCACCCTCTGTATTCATGGATCTAATGAATAGAGTTTTCAAGGAATGTCCCGATGATTTTGTGGTGGTATTTAATGATGATATCTTGGTATACTCCAAAAGCTACAAAGATCATGAAAATAACTTGCGCATTATCCTGAAGACTCTTAGAAGATATGAATTATATGGGAAGTTTAGAAAGTGTGAATTCTGGGTTCAGGAGATTTCTTTTCATGGCTATATTGTCTCTAAGGATGGAATTTTCGTTGATCCTTCTAAGACCAAGGAAATCCAAGAATGGCCTGCACCAACGAGTATAACTGAGGTATGCAGTTTTATTGGTTTAGCAGGTTATTAACGACGTTTCGTCCAGAATTTTTCCTGGTTGGCTAACCCATAACAAAGATCACACGAAAAGGGGTTAAATTTGTTTGGACAAAAGAGTTTGAAGAATGTTTTGAATAATTGAAGAGAATATTAGTCAATGATCCTATATTGACTCTTCCGTTAAGGAATGATGGGTTCGTTATTTATAGTGATGCATCGAAGAAAGTACTTGGTTGTGTCCTTATGCAGAATGATAGGGTTATTGCTTATGCATCAAGAGAGTTGAAAATTCATGAGAAAAACTATCATACTCATGATCTCGATTTATCAGCTGTGATCTTTTCTTTGAAGATATGGAGACACTACCTCTATGGTGAAAAATGTTAGATTTATACTGATCACAAGAGTTTGAAGTATATTTTATCTCAAAAATAACTCAACATGAGGCAAAGGAGGTGGCTTTAATTACACAAGAATTATGATTGTATGATACACTACCACCCGGGGAAGGAAAATAAGGTGGCAGATGCTTTGAGTAAAAATGATCTTGGTGTTTTGAACAATATGAGAATTGAAATGGATCCAATTTTCATGGATCTAGTGATGATGGACATGGGAATAACCATGGAATATGAAACATCAGTTCTTTTTCAAATGGTTTGCAAACCATTTTACTAGAAAGGATATAGAGTTCTCAGACCGATGTTGAATAATTTTAAAAGAATATTAAAGCTGTCAATGATGGGATATTGAGTGACTTTGTGTATGAAGATGGAATTTTGAAATTTGGGAGGAGACTTTGTGTTCCTGATATAACTGATTTAAAAATGGAATTATTAGATGATTCTCATAGTTCCAATTCCTCTATACACCCTGGGAGCACCAAAATGTATAGATATTTGAAGGAACTTTTTTGGTGGGACAACATGAAGAGGGAGATTGCTGATTTTGTGTCAAGATGTATGGTTTGTTAACAAGTAAAATCTGGAAGGCAACAGCCTGGTGGAGTATTTCAACCTCTTCCCATACCTGAGTTGTAATGGGATAATATCACGGTGGACTTTTTCCTTGGACTACCAAAGACTCTTATAAGGAACGATGCAATATGGTTCATTGTTGATCGTCTTACAAAGTAAGTACATTTTCTTGCTACAAGAGAGGATTTACCACTTGAACGTCTAGAAAAACTATATGTTAATAAAGTTGTGAGACTTCATGGAGTACCCCTATCAATTGTCTCGGATTGTGATCCCCGTTTTACATCAAGAATCTGGAAAAATCTTCAGAATGCCTGGGATACTGAACTTCGTTTGAGCACTGCCTACTACCCCCAAACTGATGGACAATCAGAACGAACTATTCAAACATTAGAATACATGTTGAGATCTTGCTCACATGACTTTTAGGGTATGTGGGATCAATATTTACCTCTGGTAGAATTTTCCTATAACAATAGCTTCCTTTAAAATATTCGGATGGCACCATATCTAGTGTTATATGGAAAGAGATGTCGCACACCAACCTGTTGGGATGACGTTGGTGAAAGAAAACTTGTAGTCCCAGAACTGGTGGAGGAAACGATGGAAAAGGTGAAGGTAATCCAAAACCACATCAAAGAAACTCAAATTAGGCAGAAGATCTATGCTGACAACTGAAGAAAGGATTTGGAATTTCAGGTGGGAGATCATGTTTTCTTGAAGGTATCTCTATAGAAGGGAGTTATACATTTTGGTAAGAAAGGTAAATTGAGTCCCATGTACATCAGTCATTTCAAAATTCTAGAATGAATTGGGGCTGTAGCTTACCATTTGGCAATGCTGCCAAGTCTTTCCAAAGTTCACGATGTGTTCCACGTATCACGGTTGAGGAAATACATGACTGACCCAACGCATGTACTCACCTATCAGGAATTTGAAGTAGAACCCAATATGTCTTATTGCAAAGAGCATTTTAGGATTCTTGATACAATAGAACAAGGGCTGAGAAACCAGATAACTTGTCTCATGAAAGTTCTATGGAGAAACCATAAGATGGAAGAGGCAACGTGGGAACCCGAGGAACATATGATGAAGAATTACCCGAGTCTTTTTATACAGTAATATTATAAGAAATTTCGAGGATGAAATTATTTGATGGAGGGGAGAATATAACAACCCAAGATTCTACAGTACACTTCTCCTTGAATAATACAGTAGCATTTTTTGTACGCAACTTCGAGTTCTAACATACACACCACAACTAATCAAAGTAGCCATTATGAATAGTAATACACACTTTTTGATATTTTATACATTTTATCTTTCAAAATGGACTTCATTTATGGATTTGGAATATCAAAATTATACTTGGGTGAAATTTTGGTACTTTTTGGATAACTTTCATATTTTGATGAATAGTGAAAATTACTAAATTTTTTTTAAAAGAAAATTTTTTAATCGAAATATTTAATAGTGATTATTATGAATTTTAGTGGTTTTAAAGTATATTTAGAATATATTTTTACCATTTAATACAATTTTGGTCATTGTAAATAATTTCACGTTTAAACCGCAAATAAACAACTGTCAATATTTTGATAGTTATTATCTCTCAAAAACACGCTTTTTGTTTTGACAACGAGAATTAATTTTAAATTAATTTCTTCCAAATCTGTGTTTTGAATTTGGAAAAATGGACTCCATATTTTGAATCAGTATGTCCAAATTGTGTAAGTATTTAACATTTATTTTTAGACATTTTGAACAATTACTTCGGTAAATATTTTATTTACATTGGTTAAAGGGTAAATCTGGTAAATAATGGATAAAAAAATAATATTATAATAACAATAAATTACCCTAAAACGTGCCTTAACTCTATTTGTTGATACATGTCCGACCATGGGCATCTTTGGATCGATTTTAGGACCCCATGGAGCCACTTGTAAGTAATAATGACACTTTATATTAATTAAGTTAAAATAAATACAAAAATGACATAAGCATATATCTTTTTGTAAAACAATTTTTACATAGAGTTATATATGTTATATTTTCAACTATAAATATTCATTATAAATATAAAAATATTTCCTACATAATAGTATTTTATTTATAATTTTTAGACATTAAATAATTTAATTTATTTACGACACAATGATGATGCAGTAATTACCATATTAGTGAAATATTAAAATAATGGATATTATAAATACCAAAATAAATATAATTTGAGACTTTTGATGAATTACAAGAATTATATAGGTTAATTTTTCATGTTAGTATTTACTTAATTAATTTTTTTTGAAGTAATAATGCTTTTATGATTTTCACAAAAATCAAATACCAAATAGTGTCAAAATTGACATAAAAGAGTTTTTAAAACAAATATTATATTATTAATTGATATTAAATTCCTAAAAATCTAAGGATTGGCCAAAATACTTTTATCATTATAGGTGTATCATTAATAGACCACTTGGGGTCTCTTGGAGGTATATAGTAAGTTTATTAACTATATAATATAAAAATACAAAGTGACATGGTAATGTCAAACTAATTAACTAAGAGTTAATACTAAAAGATAAGGTTATTATAGTGACCCAAACCTATCTAAAACCTATTTGTTGAGTGGTTTTAGACCTATCCCCAACATAAATTTTAAATAATCCACTTTTGAGATTTTATAAACCGAATATGAGTTTATTAGAAAATAATATTTCTATCTTTTCTTAAGGTGCCCCTCCTCCCCCTTATAAAACGACACCACTTGTAACCAATTCTTCACACCTTCAAAGCCTTTTGGTTCGGCCAAACCCTGACCAAATACTCTCTAAACATCCCTAACTTCAACCTAGAGGCCTTATTTTGATCATATATACATCCTAATGAGCCCCTTTGATCAAATAAAAATAAAGAACCCAAAGAAGAGGTAATGTTTTCACCACCCTCTTTCAAATACCTTTCTTCTTCAACTTCTTATTTCTTTGTTATTTCTATTCTAAAATAATAACTCATGTATCTTCTATATACTGTGATGTTATTGTAATTATGGAACAAACAAATTCATTATTATATCCATCCCTTGAATGACACCTCACCATATGTGCATACGTACGGCCTAACGTCTCCACGTTGTGGTGTATTTTTTATTCAATATAATATTATTTAGATGGGTATAATAATGATGTATACTTCAGGTAAATAATAAATATAAAATTATAATTATTTTTTCTATTTGATATACCATCCAATTTTATATTATTTTAATATCAAAAGAGTGATATTGTCAGTCGTCGGTACGTACAGATTACCGCCTCCACGAACATGATGAGATTCCTTCCCCCATCGTATCCATTCAAGACTAAATTTTATTAGATGGTTAAAAATAATATTTATGGACTTGATATCATTCTTCATATGAATATGATACAACTTATCCATAACAAACGTGGCTTATTTAACAAAACATATAAAATAAAACGAGTAAGTTAACACCCGAAACGACGATAATACAAAGATATTGTCAACAAAGCAATATTAAAATATCATATATGATATCATATTAATGTATATGATAGTTTTATAATTTAATAACAATTATTTTACCATTACACAGGAGTTTAACCAACCCTCGACCAAGGAAAATTTCAAGGTAAGGGTTATTTCACAATCTCTTCATTATATGAGGTTGTTTATACGTGATTATCTACTGGGACCTTTTTATCATCCACATCCATGTTTCTTAAAAATGTTTTTCACATAATTCATACTATTTTATAGAATATGGATTAAAGTAATTTATACCCCTGTTTGACTTTTTATAAGAAGGTTATAAAATAATCTTTACGTCATTTTCAAAACAAGGACCTTTTTAACCTTTTCAACAGAATTAAGGTAAGAATGTCTTTTTAACTTATACAGAGGATGCGATTAGTCTCCATCGTTTTACACCTTTGAATCTTCCCTTACAAGATTATACGAATATTTTCAACGTAAAAGTTTTATTTTATAATTATTTTACTTTTAAATGATTTCAAAAAAAAGATATTTCTATCAAATAGTTTTTATTTCATCTTTGTCAAAATCCTTTAATGAATTTTAAGCTTCTTTGAAGTTTATTTATTATGATAAAAAACGTCCATATTATATTTAAGGTTTTGTGATATTTTTTACTATGGATGGGTTATTTTTATACCATTCATGGTTTGTGGAGAAAGTATTTACATTTTGTATGCTAGTTTTAATATGAATGTTTATATTATTTTTAAACCTATTCATATGAGGAATGCGTTGGACATAATAAGTGACGGGTGGAGCCCAATATAGCTCCTCTATGCATCAGTAGGTCTCGTGAGGCAAACTAGTGTCTTGGCATTAGGCCTTGACAAAATCTTATTTGTTGTTTTGGCATGAGGCCTTGGCTACGTGGTTATGATAGTCTGGCATTATGCATTCCATCATTATGAAAGTGGTTATTGATATTTCATGTGATTATTCGACTAGTATAATATCCATGTGAATAAGTAAATGGAATATTTAATTTTATATTTTCTATATTATGCGGAAGTTAAAGTTTAAAAGGCTTTTTTTAAGTTATACATTGCCTTAAATGTTTATGTTTATTTATGAAAGTTTCCTCTATATTGTTATCCTTACTGAGCATCTGAGCTCACCCCTTTCAATGTTTTATTTTTCCCAGGATGTGAAAAATAATTTATGAATGACCTATGGGGATAGTATGTGGGGATATGAGTGTGGACTATGGAGAAAATGGTGTTGTAGTTTTCATTTTTATGATGTAATGTAAGACTTATGAATATATGTAGTGTTTCCAAGGCTACTAAACTAATCGATCATTTGATATTTGATCTTTCTTGTGGTCATGACAATGTTATGTAATAATGAACCGAATCTGGGTAACTGGGGTCAGGGAATTACAGAAAAGGCCATGATAACAAGTATTGATGTTTTTTCCCATAATTCAATTTTTATAGTTCTACAATTTTTTCATTTTGGTGACACACTTGTTATGTGATGTAACCTTTTATGGTATTTACAACCTTTTGAGGATACAAAAAGTTTGCATTATCCCTTTCATCACTGTATAAATGTAGGAATTTTCATGTCATTAATTCTATAATTTATAAATATTTCATTGATTTTACTATTTGTTACCGACTTTATATGCATTGGTTATTGTAATTTTAATTTCTAACATTACTTGGAAAAAGAGTTTTTTTACTTAGAGTGCCTTCATTAACTTAAATGGTGATTTTATACAAATCATAATGATATAATTTTATTTAGTGAATAATAATATTATTGAATCATTAAAATATTAATGAAAAGATATGATAACATCAACTAGTTTGAGATAAATAGTGTTATAATTGAAACTTATACGATGTATTCCATTATAACATGGGAATGGAAACCCATATAACTAAAATACTATATGCGTACATTTTAAATTCTAACAGCTAATATGAATATATAATTTTTTGATAGTTAAATTTTATCCCATATGCAATTTAAATATTTTTTACCTCTATAAATTTGAATTGAAACCCCTTATAAATGTACCATTGTGAGAAATATTTTAATCACTTATATCTATCTGAAACCAATGAGTGGGTTATTGGGTCAGTATAATTTTATAAATAATTTTTTTTTGTAAATTTATGGGTTTTTAGGTAGTGAGTCCTTATTAATCGTGTTTTATTTCAAAATATATAGTGAAATACAGTTTGTTATTTTTTATAAGTCGTGTTATTGGCACTGTAGAGACATTCCATTGTGATAGAATTTAGTCAAGAGATTAGAAGGTAGTGATAATCATGCTTCTGTGGTGGTGGAAACCAAACCACTGAGGGTGCAACAAATATTTCCACATGTGACACCTAAAATTTTACCACCATTCATTATAGGACTAAGAACTAATGATCATCATTGATAGGTTTTTATAAGTCTTGTATAGTTCATGGATGGAGTTCCCTTAAATGCATCAATCACGTGTGGGTTTTCTAGAGAGTTCCATCAATAGAACCCACATTGTTTTATTAGGGAAGGTAGACCCCAAGATGAAGAGTCCTTATTAGAGGCTTTATATACCATATTTTAGCATTTAGAGACTCCTCGTATTAGGTGGGTGAATCTTATAGCCTTTATACTTATTGAATTTACCAAGATATGACATGACATTAATTCTCAATAAGATTAGAATCAAGGCATGGTATGAATGGACTTCTAGATAAGATTATTCGATTTCTTATTCATAAATATTTTAAGGGATGATTTAGATATGAAATTTATGTATCTAGAGCAGGTTGTTGTGCCTTTAATGGATTATTAATATCGATTCATCGGGATCTAGAGACATGCACATATTCTTACAGGTGATGAGATATCTAGGATGAGTTGTTTTCTTGACAGAATCATGTATTTTATTCGATCCTATGTGAAGTAATTTCAATTTATTATTTTTTACAAGGTGTTGAACCATTCAATTGTCTTTCAGGAAAATAATATAGAATCTTAAGGTATATGTCAGATTTGTTTAGAATCTAGGACTAGAAGTGGATGATCTAGTGATAGGATACATCACCATTAGAATTCATTCAAATTTAATGGAACATAAGGTGTGCGCATTGGATATTCTATTTAATGTCATAAATGAAGTAGATATGATCACATGAAGACCTAGTGTGAATGTAAGCTGATAGAGTATCGAGAATGTGGAAATTTGGTCCATCTCTAGAGAAGTTTTATTTACTTTCCCTTGACGCCTGATGAGTGCGGATCTACTCAAATTTAAATATCCTATATGGGATATTGGTGATAGTTGTTGGTTTTCTGAACCACTATTCAATTAAATTATTTTTTTCCAATAATTTCACCATAGTGGTATAGCCTTGGGCCGATAACAAGTATACCACTCCCATGGACATATTATTCTATTATCTCTGTTATAAATCTTACTAATCAAAAAATAACTAACTAAAATTTATATGGGGTATATATTGAATATAAAATATATAAAATATATAAATATACTAATAAAATGTTAATACAAAACACATTGATAATTATGAAAACTCACAAATAGGTTAGTAGAAGAAAATTATTTCTCTCAAGGGTTTGTATTAGAATTATAATTGTTATTCAAAATAAATCCCTCTTTATTTTATTCAATGTGTATATCTAAGACATTAACTATACATCATATCATTTAAATCTTATTACCCTACACCTAGAACTCTTCTAATAGAAGTAACCTCTTCCACATCAAAACCTAATCAATACTCTTTAGTATAAATTACTAAAATATCAATAGGAATAAAAATGGATAAATTAAGAGGAAGAAATCATAGGAAATTAAGTGGGGACAATACTCACCACAATCAATATTACTACGCATAAATCACTAGTATAAAACCTGATTATTAATTAAAGTAAAATAAACTCAAATTCTATAACTTAAACCTTCGAACAATTGTAAGGGTTAGATCTACACAATCGTAGAGACAAAGGAAGCACAGTGGTAGAAACATAAAATTGTAAACGAAACAAAAATGGAATGAATAATAAACAGATATATAATATTATAAATTGAAAATATTAATAACTAAAAATTAAATAATACTCCACCTTTCCCCAAGAACATGGACATATTTTTGGTATGGGAGGTTAGACAAATATATATATATATATTAGAAAATATGAGATATTTTCAATCTATAATTTGACATTCAGAATGAATGAGAACAGATGCCACATTAAATGGATGAATCATGTAATTATTACTTTATTCGAGTTTTCCATTTTATCTCCCACTTTCACCCACCACAATTCAGCTTTATTTTCAATCAAACAATATATTTATGGCTATTTTACTTCATCTTAATTAATCTGCCTATGTGACAATTTTAATTCCAATGCTCCCACATCCCATGCATCAATTTCCTTGAATCTTAAAAAATCATTACTTTCCATAGATATAAATGTTTTTCCAAAATTCAATATATATCTATATTCCAAATTTCATCTTTTTTTTTCATCCAACTTCAAGATATAAGGTCATCTTTAAAAGAGTCTATATATGAGTACAGTTTCTGAGGCCTTGGTATTGATATGATTTTGTTCCTCCAAATAATTAATTTATATATGGATACATAGAGATTAAATCAATCCCAACATTTCTGAAATCCAAAAGAAGAATTTAACGATTTCGTTTAGTGTAAAAAATGTTGAGGCCAATATTTAGAAATAAATTAAAATAGGTAAATTCCAAATTTAGGCCATTTTTTCATTTTAGCTCAAAAAACATAAAAAACCCAAAAAATATTAAATATTACATAAAAATAACATTTTGTGGGATTTTAAAATTTAATTACAGAATAAAATATTTCAAAAAGTTATCTTCATCACTCCCCCACACTTCGGCATTGAACTCGTGAGAAATCATCATATATTCAAACCAAAATCGACAATACAATCAAAAGTGAGAAAACATCTATGATCCTATCACAAATAAAAATATAAAATTTCATCTATATGAAATAAAAATTCCTATCATTTTCATTCAACAAATATAAATTTGTTAAACCTCATAAATTCATCCATGGAACCATCACAACATACCTCATATAGAATTTAATGTCACACTTCACTCAAGATAATTTGAATCTAGACTTATACTCATATATGGAAATAGAATCTTTCATGATATCACCGTGATAATTCCCATTTCTCCAAAATTTGAGACATGAAAATATTTTTAGTCATGAGGTCTTTCATAAGTAAATTCTATGACATACGATTCTTGAGTAAAATGAAATGAACTTAAGGTTGGGAAGAGGTTGATTGATGCATAATTATAATGTGTGAATAATGAAGTAAAATATATATGATAAACCTCACTAAATATCTATGAAAAGGAGGATGAAATCACCATCCCATTTTTTTGTAATTGGAAATGAGCTCATCAGAATTTACAATTAATGATTTCATCCTTGTTCTCCTCTTTTTTCTTTTATTTCTTTATTATGATGCGCAAGAAAGTAAAAACATTGATTTTTTTTCTTTTTCATGAATAATAAGATAAAATTTTAATACAATTCATTAAAGAACATCAGGACATTGATTTTTGAGAGTTAAATGAGTCATGAAACTAATTAAAATTATAAAATATATCCCATCTCCATTTTCTCCATTTTATATTCTATTTATTTTTCTTAAATTATTTTAAGAAGATCTAAATTAAAGAAATAATACAAAATGAAAAGATAAATCGATCCCGATTATATATTTATCTACATCCAAAAATGATTACACATGCCTCATATCACTAAATTACATGCATGAAAGGTTTTTTCCCCAAAACTCAAACTTGAAATATCCATGAAAAAATACTATGTGTGTAGTAATTTAAGGGAAAATTAGCATGAAATATGTCTTACACAAATAAGGTAACTCATGGAATCTAAGGGCTAGAAAATGATAAATGTTTAGGTGGGTTTCAAGATAATAAATTTTTTGTTCCAAAATAAGCTACTCAACCATGTTGAAACTATTACATGACTTCCAAATATTTGAAAGAGGAAAATCAAAAGTTCTGGTTCTCACACAAAATTGACATTTCAATCAATAGAGTGTCTGTATTAAAACTATGGGTCAATGCTATTCATAATACCATGTATTATGGGAAAAATAATTTTGGACAGTGTTTCATGAGAATATATCTAAAAAAATGTAACAAACCCATAAAAATACTTGAAATACAATTCTAGAAAAAATTAGCCCACATCAACAATAATTTGAAATCCATTGTTTCAAAAATCAATTAAATTTACTAAAAATTAATTGAAGTGTAATAAATGATAAAAATATTCATTAAATATTTTAGGTTCATAAAAATTAGAAACAAAGAGAAAAAAATCACACACAAAAAAAACTAAGCATTTTGACACCCCCCACCCCAACTTAAATTTAACTACCCCTCATTTCTTGTCAATAAAATAGAAATAAGCACACAAAAATTAACGATATGGAAAGATACAACCATAATTTATTTTCTATTAGAATCATTGATTAAAGATCCTAGATTAATCCAATAAATCTAGAAATCTTTAAATAGAGAAATTTGTAAAAAATAAATATAAATAATGAGGAAGTGAAAATATTATAGATGATTTTTTGGACCCCCATGCAGGTGTGAGTATTTTTGTTCCCCTATTCAGCTAGTTGTAGTGGTTTTACAGAAATTCAAATCTGTATGGGGTTTCATTCCACAAAACCATAAGAACTTATTTCTTCTGATGATATTCAACTTATACAGGTCTTGGAGGAAACCATGGATAGATTACTTCAGCTTCTTCCCCTTTTCTATGTGGTATAACATATATGATGGGGGAAATAGAAGTAATGATTCATCTTTCTTTACTACCACTACTTCTGTGGACTCTTAAACTGAAACTTTCTGGGCTCTCTCATGTGATGTCGTTTCAGAAAATTCAAAAAAGGTGATGTCATAGAATAATTCAATCTGAATATTATTAAAACATCACTAATCAATAATTAATTATACCACTTAAAGTAGGTCATCATGTAACATGATCTCTTTAAAAAAATCCACTAAGAGTTCTACTTCATTAGGGTAATAGTTATCTTCTTCCAAATAAATAGAGTTTTAAATATAAGCTGATTATGATTTGTAAAATATGCGTGCATCAATTACCTATGGTTTTTTACAAATATCTAAATAATGTTTTTCCAAATCATGTTGTTCTACTATAGTTGTATCATTAAGCATGACATCTTTTAGAACATCTTCAAGTAATGGACAAGCAGATATAATTGGATATTAATGTTACATATTCAATCCCTCCTTTCACTACAACACAAATAGGGTTTAGGGGCTATTTTGTGGCGTAAGTTCACAAAATCGCCGCTAAATGTTTTCTGAAAAAGGTTTCGTGGTGGTTTTTAATAAACTGCCGCTAAACCCATATGTTTTTTAAAAATTCTCGACCCTTCCCTACCCCGATCCCCATTTTCCCCACCCCTCCTGACCCCGTGCTCCCCTCTTCCCGCAACGCCCCCCCCCCCACCCTAGACCACCCCGCGACGACTCTGGCGAACACACGACCTCCGTCTCCGGCGACCCCGTGACCAACGCCTATGGAGGAGCCCATGACCGGCGACTGTTGACCCCGGCAACCCACGACCCCCCTTCTCCCGGTGACCCTTATCACTGCGACTGTGACCCCAAAGTGAATTTTTCAACATTTTCATCTTTTTTACACGATTTTGTGCAATATATGTTTATTATTTGATTATAATGTTTGTTACATTAAGTTTTAGCATGTTAATTTGACGAAAATTGTTAATTTGATACCTAATTCATATTTAATTGAAATTTTTATTCCATGTGTTAAAGGAATTGGATAAAGAAGATAAATCTAGAAATACTTATATATTATTTTTTTATGGTATTTAAAGACATTTCTCCTCTATGATTTATTTTATGAGTAAAGGAATTCTATAAAATTTGAATGATTAATTACATAATACTTGTAAAGAGTTGTCGGTTCATCTTATAACAATACCCCTCCTTACAATGACAATGTCAAAACTATCATATATCGTCTATTGAGATTCATTAGGATTTGGGTTGGGATATATTATTATATAAGGAGACTATGTCATTTCTTATGGATCATGTCGATAATGACGAACAGATAAAATTTATCTGATTCAAGACTTCGAATTTGATATTGAGGATCATTCTTTGAATTCATGTCATCATTATATTTTCTGTGAGAAATTAACAGCGTTCAAAAATCATAAGTATATGAAACACATTTTATCATAAATGGATTTTAATCAAAGGTAATGAATATTAATGTATTATATATAGATGTTTGAATTTGAATTGATTTATATACATTGGGTATAGGTAATTTTTAATAGATTAATTGATTTTGAATTTATATAATCAGTTGGATAAATAAGCTTTAGGGTAATGAAATATGATATTTAATATAGTTGATATTTATTTATATTGAGTTTGAAAATGAAATTACACTATTTTATATCATTTTTATCTCGATACTGATTTGAATGATATGTTTTTTGATTCTCAGACCACTAAACCTAAAATGATTGAATAGTTGAATAAAATTAAATCACGAGGGGAACATTGAGGGATGGTGGTTATATAAGAAATATTAATTGTAGTTCATATATCAAATATTTTTTCTTATAGATTATTAGGAATAGATTTTTCATAGCTACAATTATTTTAGAGGGTTTGTTCATCTGGGATACCAGAAGGTGTATAAAGGGTTTAAAACAAAATATTGGTGGGATGGTGAAATGTGGAATTTTCAAGGCTTTGTATCATGATTCCAACCATGTTAATATTTCTTGGAAACAAGCCAACTCACAGTGGGTACATTCATCTCCTTAATATTTCTCAGTTGGACATGGGATCATATAACTATGGATGGTATCATTAGTCTACAAAGAATAAAATTAAAACAAAATTACATATGGGTGACTATAGATTGTCTCTAAATGGTGTCCCACCACAACCCTATTTTTATATATATTACATTGGTAGATTTTTACAAATTAAAAATTTTAGAATTAATTTCCCCCCGTCAATTATGTTTAACCAGGTCCCTAGGATTATATATCAGTTTTGGTATACATTAATGTAATCTCTATCTGCATAGTATTCAGTGTAATATATTAATCATCATAAATTGTATGTACAATAAAAATGGTATATCCAACCATTATAGGAAATGATAAAATATTTTGTGATTAATTTTAGAGGCGCATGTAAAGATATTTTACTACTACTTGTGTCTTTATACAATAATTTCTTTTGATACAATGATGAATATGAATATAATAAAACAATTTTATGGATTTAATTCATGTTCAAGTCATTTTTGTGAGAAATGTTTTGATAAATTTATTATTATAACTATTACTGTTTTAGAGACAATGACAAATATTCATATTATCAAAATGAGTTTGTTGATGGATCAATGTCATCTAAAATCATATATAGATCATCTATGATTATCATTATCATTTGAGTTGGATAATAACATTATATTAATAATATCTCCATTATTTGGAAAACAACATTTTGATTACAATTAAATGTTTCTCCCTAATATATTATCAATTTTTAGATAATTGAACTATTGACTATTGTGAATTATTAGTTTTCTTCACCTCCAAAAATCAATTTTATACACAATTTGTTTCATGGATCTCAATTGATGATATTAACTCCTGATTTATATAATGAAATTAAAAGGGAAATCATCTAAGAATACAATATTATATCATACTTTCTACTCAATTTGTCTTCAAATTTTACTATGAAACAATACATTGATGAATAATATAATGGAGGTGTTTTTTTCAGATACTCGACAATGTTTCTTAGTATACTTCATGATCTCTAATCATCCAATTTATTATGGAACCTATGGTAACATTCTTACATCAATGTTTTTCATGTCGAGTTCTAAATGTTGTAATGAATGTATGGAGTTCAGTTAAATCATTGAACCATGGGCTATATTTAAGGTTTCGGGTCATCTATGGAGTTGAGGGACCTATGAATTAAATAATCAACTATGTCTCAAAGCATTGAAGGACTTAAAAAATAATAAGGTGTTTTGGCATGCTAGTCGGTTTGGTTTTGGCCCTCTTTATGATTGTTATGACGTAATGAGTGTGCTTGATGGGAGAATCAAACGTATGTTTGATGTGAATATGATACAGATAACTTATTAGTGGCTGATATATCACTAATTTTGATAACTAAAACACTCTATAATTATGGATAATCTTGTCATTTTTGTTAAACATGTGTCATTCCTGGTAAAATGAACACAACCTAAGATGTCAATTGAAAAATGGGAAAAAATTTCTTGAATTTTTTTTGAGCTCTCATGTCTTAAAAATCTTGAGTTATTGATTGGAAATATGACTTTGATATGGTTTGTTTTGTGTGAAACCATTGAGAAACGTCATTCCTTTTGGAGGACATGTAAGGTCAAGCCTAAACAATCACATAATGTCTCAGGTTTAAAATGAATTACGATCTGTTTTGATCACACGTAAATGGGGTGTTGTTTGAGGCAACATACATGTGTGATAGACCGTGTTATGATAAGTTTGTAAACTGATATTCTTACTAATACTCAATGAGGTGCTGACATTGTATCCTATAGACCAGACTTGTTCGGTTGGTCTGAAGTGGTAAATGTGATAAATGAATCATCTTTATTATATTATGCATACTTTATGATCAATGGGTCATCTTTATTATATTATGATTCTGTAATCTTACACTATCGTATATTTTGTGTAGGGACATTGTGATATACATGGATAAAAGCTGGATCACATTACCGAGTAACACACCTCAGTATGTTAAGGGTTTGAATGAGTTTTTAGATTTTTCAATTTCTAATCGATCCGTTGAAGGGATAATAAAATGTACATGTCATAAATGTAAATTTAGAACATGTTTGAAGAGACATGAGGAATATGAACATTTAATACTGAAGCAATTCCCTCCTCAGTATTTGTGTTGGATTTGGCATGGAGAATTAAACGTTACAGAAAGATTGAGCACTAATGTTAATTCACAGAATGAGGTCCCAAGTTCGTCGATAATGTAAAATGAAATGAAAAAAGCTAATAAATGATGCATTCGTCACTAGAAGACACCACTATCAGCATCAAAACATATCAGAACAAGCAGAAGAGGGTGCTACAAATTGCAACATGACAAGTGATGTTTTTGAGACTGTAACACAGGCCGATCAAGAGTGTCACATATCATTGGATCCTCCTCTTGATTCTGTGGAGCCTAATGTAAGAGAAAACTTCACTAAGGAAAATGTGTTTCATGATTTAGTTGATGATGGAAATCAAGAGTTGTATAGTGGGTGTTTGAAATATTCAAAGCTTTCATTTCTACTGAACTTGTACCATATCAAATGTCTATGTGGAATTACAAATAAGGCAATGTCCATGATATTAGAATTGATTCATGATTCATTTCCTAAAGAAGAAATCTCAGATTCTTTTTATGATATGAAAAAAGTTGTTAACAAGTTGGTCTAAATTATACAAAAATACATGTGTGTCCTAATGATTGTATGCTTTATTGGGGAGAGGATTCAAGTAGAAAGAATTTCAAGAAATGTTCTTCTTCTATATGGAAGGAAAAGGGTGATGTTATAAGTCTGAATGAACATAATTTCATGGAGAAGAAGAAAAGGACCACACATGTAAAGGTTTTGCGTTTCTTTCCTTTGAAGCCTCGATTTCAAAGATCATTCATGTCATCGAAAACCGCCGAACAAATGAAGTGGCATTTTGTAGATAATAACAATGATGGATTAATGATACATCCATGAGATTCCAAATCATGGAAGACATTTGATTCATTACATCTCGATTTGTTAGCTGATCCTAGGAATTTTCGATTGGGATTGGCTGCCGATGGATTCAACCCATTTTGGACTTTGAGTACCAATTATATCTTTTGGCTAGTTGTTTTCATCCCTTATAATATGCCTCCGTGGATGTGCATGCAAGAAACATCTTTTATCCTTTCGATTTTTATTCCTAGAAAACAAATACCTGGAAATGATATGGATGTATACTTCCAGCCTTCGATTGACGAATTGTAGGAGTTATGGAGAAACAGTGTTGAGATATTTGATGCTTCTTCTAAAACAATTTTCAAAATGAATGCTGCTTTAATGTGGACCATTAGTGACTTCCATGGGCTGGGGAATTTTTCTGGTTGGAACACATAAATGGGTTTGGATTGTCCCATTTTTAACATTGATTTTGAGCCCAAACGGCTACCTCACAGTTGAAAATGGTGCTTCTTGTGTCATTGGTGATTTCTCGATGCATCTCATATATTTCGGCTGAACAGATAAAAATTTAATGGTTCCATTGATCATAGACCAGCTACAAAGTTGTTAAATGGTTTTAAAATATTTACACAGCTTGAAAATGTTGAAAAAGAATTTGGGAAGGTTCATCATTTGAATGATAGCGGAAAATGGGTCCGAAGTGCATCGTCAAGCGAAACCGGAACGCAACAATTGAAGAAAAGAAGTATATTCTTTAAACTTCCATATTGGGAATTTAATTTATGGCGTCATAATCATGATGTGATGTGTATTGAGAAAAATTTCTGTGAAAATTTGATTTTCACATTGCTTAATGAGAATGGAAAGTCGAAGGATCATCTCAATGCTTGTAAAGACTTACAAGTAATGAACATAAAACGCGATCTCTGTCCAGATGAGAATGAAAAGTATCCTCCGACAATTTTTGCAATGAAAAATAGGGATAAAGATAAATTCCTTTTAATGTTAAATAATGTTAAGGTATCTGATGGGTATTCAAGTAACATCTCAAGGTGTTTTGTCTTGAATAATCGTAAGTTACATGGATTGAAAATCCACGATTCACATATTTGGTTACAACAGTTACTACCATTGGCTTTGCGTACATTATTACTATAAAATATTACTACTGTTGTACTCCAGTTCTGCACATTTTTCAGAAAAATATGTGAGAAATCTCTACATCCATTTCATCTTGACAACCTCCAGAAGAGGTTTGTATTAACCCTTTGTGCAATGGAGATGATATTTCCTCCGTCCTTTTTTACTGTAATGATGCATTTAACTGTGCATTTGGTTGAGGAAGCTAAATTAGGATCCCCATTCATTATCGATGGATGTATCCAATTGAGAGGTACTTTATTTATATGTTTTCTAGTTAAGTTAACACTTTTTGGTACTTAATTAAATTCATAATTATGTTTATTTTATTTCACAGATATCTTGGGAATTTGAAATCATACGTGAGAAATAAAGCTAAAACAGAAGGCTCAATTTCTGAAGGCTATGCGGCTGATGAGTGTCTTACCTTTTTTTCTCGATACTTGGATGATATTGAGACAAAATTCAATCGAGTTTTACGTGTTGACGACACATCGACTCAATCTCAAATACATCATAAATCCAAAATATTTCCTGATATTGGCAGATTAGTTGGGAGGACCTCAAACGTGACACTAGCTGTATTGTAATTATTACAGGCACATAGATATGTGCTGCTAAATCGTGAAATTGTAGATCCATTTATTGAAGAGTTGAGGATACAAACAAAGAGACAAATGAGAGTACGAACATGAAATGAGAAGGATATAACGAAAGATATTAATAAAGATCTTGTAGAATGGTTTGAATGACTTGTAAGTTCATAAATATTGAAATAAATACGAATATTAGTTATACACATTTATTTTGTAAATCTAATAATGTATATTTCTTTTTTCAGATCATGAGTACTGATACTTGAGTAGAGGTATCAGAAGATTTGAATTTTCTTGCAAGAGGTCCTCTAAAAGAAGTTAGAAAGTTCGACGCTTATAATGTAAATGGCTTTAGATTTCATAGAGTTGATTGAGAAGTGGGTTTGAGAACACAGAATAGTGATATATTTACATTTTCTGAAGTGGAATACTATGGGAAGCTACATGATATTATTTAATTAAACTACCATGGACATTTCTTGGTTGTTTTATTCAAATTCAAATGGGTGGATATTATCAGAGGTGTTAAAAGAGATTCCTTGCAATTTACTTCTGTGAACTTCTCTCGCATGATGGATGTTGGTGATCATGCACGGCATGATCCATATATCTTAGAATCGTAATAAAAAATAGTATATTATGTGAATGATGTTGCTCATGAAGTGTGGAGTGTAGTTTCTCACGTAATACAAAGATATTTGTATGATATCGGTGATGAAGTGGAAAATTTGACTTCTAAAATTTAATTTATTCAGCAAAAGGAAGCAGAATTATTTTCCATCATGATATTGAATATATTAGTGTAGAAAAGATGAATAAAGTGGGTGAAGGAATGCAGAAGGAAACCGACATGATTGAAGGGGAAAATGACTGTCTGTAAAATTACTTATTTATTCAGCAACCACTTGTTTCATTTCTGCAGTCATTCATTATCATTGTTATATATATTTTGTATGTTAGTACTCAATCTATTATCATTTACAATTTTTTTCCTGCATAATTTTTTTAAAATATATATTCTGAACATAATTTTATTTGATTAAATGACAGGAATTCCAATGAAGAAGCGGTGCATTATTTCATCCAGTTCTGCGACAAGTGACTATCCATATGGCTCCCTCCCCACAACATCTGAGGCACTAGCTGCCGACACCCCTGCACTATCTCCCCCTGCACCATCTCTCACACCGTCTGTGGATGTCCCAGTAGAGGTTGAGTCATTGACTCTCCCTTCAGGAGCCTCAGCAGTGGGGCAGCGACACGCCCCTTCCAGTTCATCCCGGACATACTAGAGTATCATATCATAGGTACAAATTTTAATTAAATCAATTTATTGCATTTTGTTTATACTAATTGTTTTCTCATTAAAGATGAAAAAAATGCAACCGTGGAGAAAAACATAAAAAATTTAGATGTTTGGAATCTGAATGGAGAGAACATTGTTGTGCCATTTGATTCTTACGGGGTCCCTACAGATGATGTCTCGGGGTTACTTGGCTAGATTCTAGGCCATCTGGCAGCGGAGCCCATTTCCCTTCCCAATTCATATGACAATTGGAGACATATGCCTCCAAGCTGGAAAAATGAAGTGTTTGATTCTTAAATCTAGGTAAATTTATTACATTATGGTTTAATTGAATGTCATGTTACGAATATGTCCAAAATGAATTTCTGTATATAGATGTTCTTCCACTTTACTGTTTCTGATGTAATAGCACAGAATTGGGCGTTGAAAAATCTAGGTAAGAAGTGGAAAGATTTTAAATGGAGATTGTGGTGTGATGTCAATGTTGCTTCATTGACCGCACTGCAAATATATGAGAAGCTACCCAATGCGGTACCGAAAGAGCAGTGGAATGTGTTTGTTGACAGGCATCGGGATCAGAAGCGGATGGTATTGAAATATATATATTATTATATTATCCTCATTTTACATTTATACATGTATATGAAAAGGAAATTACATTCAATACATTAGTATTAAATTTAATTTTATTTATTTCAGGATCTCTCAAGACAGAATGCGTCAAACCGAGCAAAACAAGTCATCCCGCACACTACGGGCTCAAAAAGTGTTTCTAGAAGTCTAACGACATTGGTAATCCTTGAATTAGTATAAAGATTTATAAGAAAATATTACCTGTTTAATATATTTAATTGTTGATTTATCTTTGATTAATGAAGTCATAGAGTTTAGGCCATGAAGCATCCAAAACTAAACTGTGTTTGGATGTTCACAAGAAATCAGATAGATGTTTTGTTAATGAGCCTGCAAAATTTGTTGGGGTATGAAGTCAATTTTTTATCATAATAACTTATTATCTGTTTTTACTGTGTTAATATATATTGATATTTTATTTATAGGTCAAAATTTAAGAACAACGGGATGCCAATTCTGTGCATTCCTACTCTGTCTCCCAGGATGACCCGGTTGCTAATTTCCTTGGTAAGGAGCATCCTGGGAGAGTGCGCGGGATGGGTTTGGGACCTGTGCCATCTGAGGTTTTTAGCAGGCCACCGGGGATAGCTGCTGCATCTACTCCTGACTTTAGTCTTCCCATACCCGGAGATGCTAAGAAAGAGATTGTTTCTTTACGAAACACAGTTCACCAGAAGGGGGATCAGATATCTGCATTGCAGAAAGAGTTGACTGAAATACATCTACAGATGAGCAGATATGCCCCCGGTGGGAGTGCATCGATTGGTGGTATGCAGGTAAATCATAGAAAATCAAAATCATTTAGTTTGATAACTTTAATTGGTTTTAAGTTTTAATATAAATATGCAACCGTATTTAATTTTCAATATAATGTTCTTACAGGTGACAGTACAAAGTGGAAATGAAGGTGGAGAGGGTGACAATGCATCATCAGACCCTGAGTAATTGTATTGTTGATGTGTTGATCAAAAATGGAAATAGTTGGTTTGTATATGTAACATTTGTGGCACATAGTTGCCACCACAAATTTTCATGTCCTAAACTTTCCTTGATTTCTCATGTTTCTTTTTATACATTTTATGGATTTCTGATGTATCTTTTTTATGTCTTCATCTCTCGAGTGTGGTATACATAATTCCATTTAGGTATATGTTTGAATTGGTAGTCAAGATTTTGGATGACTAGGAGTTAAACCCATTGTTGACATGTTGAAAAATTGGTTCATTTCATAGTGATCAAGTGGATAGTGTTGTGGACACTTTGGTGATGCCCATTGTTGAAAATGTCTGATTTAAGCATCAAAAGTATCTAAACATGCACTAGATCTTCTAAAATGTCATGAGAATGTTTCTTAAGACATTTGTGACATGTAAGGTCAAACACTAAATTAAATTTATTTGGGTAGCTTCCTAGGTTATAACACTCTTAAATACACTGAATATCCAAATAAGAAACTATGAAGAATGGGAACCTAATGGGATACTTGTTTAATAGGTCAAGACTCATCCATATGTATGACATGGTCAATGGAATGAGTGATTAATTAATTAACCATTTCGAGTGAGAACATTTAAATGAGGGTCATAAATTCATCAAACTAATTCCTAGGATTAAGGATATGGAATTTATCTTCCATTGAATATTCGAAATCAAGGGTGGTTCACTAAGATATAGGTGTGACTGAGGGGTGATAAATTAGCATAAGTCCCTGAATTTAGGCAAAAAAACATTATAAATTAAAATATAATCTCGAAGATGGATGTCGACTTGACCCACAATTGGAATGTCTTATAATAACATGAATTTTAAGAAAAGAACTTCTACCAAATACTTCAATATTAGGATGGTTAACTCATATATTTATGTCTCTCAATTCAATAAACAAATATGAAACTGGATAACCTGAAAAAAGAACTAAAAATTGGGCATATTAGATTTCACAATGATAACACTTTAAGAAATGAAGAAAACAAAGGAGGTAAAAGGAGTTGAATCCAAACCCATATCCTTCCTCTTCTTTAAATGGATCAATAAATGGAGGAGTATTGAGTTTTTTTCCTAATAATAGAGTAAGAGGATTGGGGAACCTCCCACTACTACAATAGGGTGAAATAAACCCCTACAATTGAGTGGAGGGGGTAAGAAGTGCTGGGTGGGGGTCCAATGTCCAATTTAACCCCTTAAAAAACCTACCTAGTGGCCTTTAACTAGGAACTGGGTTTCCACCATCTATCTGGTGGCTCCATTAGCCTTACCTGACTACTGGATCCACCACAAACTTGCCAAAAATTACCTTCCGGCTAGCTGGTGGGACTATAATAGCATATTGGTGTCCTATCCCAATCTATGAACCCTTCAGTTTACACATTAGATATCCCAAACCATTGAGACACCTCCTACAAGTCCAAGTACCCAATTTTATTGGAATTGTTTGAAAATACATACCTCCACTCACTAAACTATGACCGATTTATGAAAAATTCAAAATAGTCACAAAAGTGGATTTTTACATACTCCCCACTATAGGACAACTCATCCCCAAACTATACTTTAAGAAAAAATGAAACATTTAAAATATTCCCATAACAATAAAGGATGGTCTAACAAAGTCTAGAATTACATCATGAGGATTAGTTATAAACCCAACCTTCTCTCTAGATTTAGAATATGAAATTTCAAAATTCACATTCAAACCAAACACCCTGGGATTATAAGTTCTAAAAATAATATAACAAAAAATACCTCAATTTTTAATTTATGATTATCCCATGAAATTCCATTTAAATTGTTGAGCATAACTTATAAACACAAAATAAAACTGAACAGTTACAATGGACCATTTCCAACCATAACTATTTTGATCACTGAAATGTTACTGCGTGACTTAAACTGCATTCCCAACACAATTTCCACTTAATCATGGACTGTCTGGTAATTATTAACTATCATTATATCCCTGAATTAATTATACTATGATTCTTAATTCCATTTTCTGATTCATTACAAGCTATACGGTCATGAAACTTTAATTACTGGAATTCCATAACTTTCTTCTGTACCAACACTAGGCCTTGTAGGGAGATGTAATAGGTCGGTTACAAAACACTTCTATCCATATAAACTCATAAGAAACCATAGTTATACTCCCACGACTCCGGGTAATGATCATATTGAATTTGACCAACACCTACATCTAGAGGATGTCGAATTTAATAAACCCCTCAAACCACCTATCATCACTTGTACCTAGGTTTCTTTGCCATCTGAATTTAATCCAGAAACATTAAGCCAAGTGACACCACTCAGACGCATTAACAATGAAAACTACTTAAGGCGAGCACAACATGATTTATAGGTCCATTATGTCTTCCCACCATTGTAATTCTTAAACCTCTAAACTATGAGCATTATACTACTATACATCACCTATAGTTTCACATTGACATGTTCGATCTTTTCATGATTTATTTAAGACAGATCTCACTTAAGATCACTTGAAAAATCTTTATGAAGCGGTGCCACATGAAAACCGCTACCTCCATTTACAAATCAACCATCAATGTTAATCTAGTCCGAAAAATATAAACTATAGGTTCATAACAAAAACACACTCTTCATTATTAATACATTCTACACAAAGAAATATTAGCTCAAAACATGGACTTGTTTACTGAAATTCTAGTCAGAATGCTTTAGGTTGACCTGCATAGAGGACATCCAAATTGATGGCCAATGCCTTTATTTGAAAACTAAATCATATTAACATAAATTGAAAAGTTATATCGTGATAATTGAGATGAATCCACTGAATTCCAAAATTGAACCTTGGTGTGATTTAATGGGTGCATACTGAACCAACCATTTCAACATCATGCTACATTATAAAAAAATATGTGATATCAATCTATCACATTTCCTAGATTTCACTTGTAGCCCGAGTCTAAATATAATTTCCACACTTGATTCAGAATCATACCTAAGTCTTAAATTCAACACCTCCTCTATGTCTGGAAAACATGAATTTTATAGCTCATAGACTTCTGAATGTCATTTTGACCATTCATGACTATTCTTTCTACAAAAACTCTCTCAAATGTTACATTTTCCATGACCTGTGTGATTCTTCCCACCATAGGATTTTAATATTCATCATTTTAATAAAAATAGGAATCTAATTCCCATGAAAAACACTCTGTACACCACTAAACATGGTTTATGGATGTGATTCAACATAAGTATACCATGTTCCATCACGAAAATCCATCCTTGGCATACGCTGAAGCCTCATCTGGAACTAATATTCCATCCTTGAACAACCTTTGGTTCACTTCCTATCACATAGATTTACATCATCCACTTAATAATAAATAGAAATGGTCTATTCATAATCACATGCATTATGAAATCCTCATTCCATGCGCACACATTCAATCAACATCAATAACTACATCTTGAACTTTTACCCAGATTGATGATGTTATAAAACTCGATCATCATACATAGTCATCCATAGAACTAGGATAACGTAGATTTTCTACTAAAAACTCTGTTCTACATAACTCACCACAACATATTTAATACCTAGGTAACCTCACTCAGGGAGTGATCGGTTAACACAACCTTTTTAGATCCCACAACCCTAAACCAAGTAGGTATGTGATAATACACCTCAATGTGTTACCTGTGATTTCATCACTCAAACTCTCAGAGACTAGAAATTTTTTCACAAAACACGACACAACTCTCTCCACCAAACCTTAGTTAAATTGGATATTTATATGATAATGAATACTAAATTGATGTTACATCAATGAAATGGGAACAACCAATTCATATAATTCATAGGACCAATGACAATATGCATTCTTGGTATTTTCTAGCCTACTCAAACAATCAAACCCAAGGGTCACATTATCCTACCTAACCATTTAACATGGATGATGAGTTCTTGAGTCATACACCTTTGAAATTAAACTCACACAACTAACTAAACTAAATAAAATTAGATTGGCATGTCAGTCCCACTAATGTCAAGAATTAAAGATGCTCATAACACCTAGAGGTTTTACTTATCTCATGATCACTTACCAACTTGGGGAATCATTCCACAACTAGAGTCCTACTCAATCCCAAAATACATAAAAACACATTCTATGACCAAAAACTAAAAATATGCATCCAATGATGCTTAATATCTCTAAGGATGCTAGAAAAACTAGGTTAACCCCTCACATAACACGAGGAATCAACTAGAATTCTAGGTTTATTCCTAAAAGGACACTAGAATCTCCCACCTAACCTATATTCCAAAATAAAAATATGTCAACTAAGACTCAATGGAAATATCTACATTCCTATAAAATCTATATCACAATGTTACTTTAAAACTATTCCCAAACTAAGATTTTTTATAACAATATATTTCTATTGTGTTATTTATGATATTTCATCAGTTCATATTTATTATAAGTATTAAGGATGGTTTCTAGGCCACAAAACCAAAAAAAACATTCTATAAATGGGTTGGTACTAATATGACTACTAATTCATCAATTATAATTTTTTATAAGTAGAGTGGAATCACAATGGATGATCTATCCTAAGAAAGTGAAGTTATACGATTTACTTGAATCCAGTTTGGGATGTTACAAAGTTGTATGAATGGAGTTTTATCTTCCTAGTATTTACTATTTAGGATATTGTATACATGAGTATGAGGAATGTGTTGGAACCTTTCATGGATATCTGATTGATGTGTTAATAATACTTTCTCTAATAGGAAGTCTTATTTTCTAGGGTTTCATATTTTTTTCTATTTTTAAATATTAAAGTTGTATATTTTTTCTCATTGAGAGAAAAACATGTTTTTGGGATGTTGTGATTTATTCTGGATATTCTTATCTTGGTCATTGGTGGGAGGACAGGGGCGGTTTTTTACTCTTCTGTGGGGAATAAAGAGGACTCTCATGCATCATATTTGGCATGTAATATTCACATCATATATATTTTCTAGTGTGTGATTTTACTAACAAAGGAATCCTTTGAGCCTTCATAAAAGGATAATTAACTTTCATGGAAGATTATGTTGGTTTATGTGGAAACAATTTTTTTGTGAGGCTGATGATTTTTTCCTCCTACATAGGAGGTGTAGTGACCTGCTTGGTCGATATGATATGTGATTCCTTCTTATTCATCCCCATGTTGGGTGTTTTTTCTCAGGTTGTTCTCAGTTGGTTTATATTTTTGGTTTTACTTGTTTTTCAGGGCAGTGGTGCAACAGAAGCAAAGAATTATTTTTCTTATTCTGGGAAGGTTTTCATGGCGGTTTTAACCGCCGCGAAATGTATATTGGAGGCGGTTTACACCACCACTAAATGGTGAAAACCGCCACTAAATAGGAGCCTCGTGGCTGCCTCATTACTTGGCGATTCCTATGACTTTAGCGGTGGTTTTATGGCCACTGGAATTTGATTTTATTAGCGGCAGTTATAACTGCAGTGAATAAAGTGATATCTAGGTCTCATAAAACTGCAGCTAAATTCAAGAAAAGCGCCACAAAATGTGGAAGCTACGACGCTTTCCTGAAACTTCCGCTAAACGCAAATAAACTCCGCTAATTGATTGGTGACTCCCTATTAGGTGGTGGTTTCTGTAAACTGCCGCAAAACAATGTCGGGGCGGTTTAAACCGTCGCTAAATGCAAAAAAACCCACCGCTAAACGGCTATTCTATTTCAGTGTTGGTTTAATTAACTTCAAATTTATGTGGAACAACATTGAACTCTTCTTGTTCAACTTGGTTCTATGGTTTTTGTCTTTTTAACCATACAACACTTACTTCTTCACATTCAATATACAGCAATGCTACCATCTTACTTTATTTTATAAGGATTATGAAATAATTTTGAATTATAATAGCATATTGTTCTATAGGTTATATAAATCTCAGTTACCCACTACAAAAATCTATAAATTGAAAGGCATATAAAAAATCACTAAAGTAATCAATAACCTAAAGAAACAATGATATTCAATGAATTTTTTTCTGAACAAACTTGAAATATTTAACTGTATTTTGGTTTTTTTTGAAACATTATTTCTGATAGAAATATTCCTCCCTTGAAAGGAATAATAATTTATAAAAGTGGTTTTTTGATGAACCAATGTTCAAAAATTTCTTATTTACCTATGAATTTACTATTGTGGAACCCCCTACGGTCTATCATGGGAAGTCCACTTCCACAAAAATATTTTTCTATTGTCACTTTTATAAATCAACCTATTATAAAAAAAACTAACTAATATATATGCAGGAGGTAGATTATAAAAATAATAAAATATAAAATATAAATATATGTTTAAAAATAGAAAAATATAATTAAAATTGTGAAAAGACACAACGATGTCAGTCGAATAAAATAGTTGTTCTCCAGGGTTGTAGAGGTGTTATCATAATTATTCAAAATTAATTCATCATTATATAATTCAATTTCGTGATCCAAAACATCCACTCTACACCCTTTAATATAAATCTTATTACCCTAAAATGATACCTTTTCATGTAGGATTATCATATTCTACAGAAATACCTATGTCAACCTCCACCATTTTAATGAATTAGATATCTGTGAGAATGAAAATGATTAAATGAGGAGAAAGAGAACAGTAGTAGAGAATGTGGCATGAAGACTCACCATAATCATTTTAACCACAACGTAATCTATATAATTAAACATGAGTAATAATTGACATGAAATAAACTCAAATACCACCACTTTACCCCTCAAATAATTGTGAGAATTAGCTCACATAATCATGATGATAATAGAATCTTGGTGGGAGAAAAAAGAAATTTAAAACAAAAGAAAAGTGTAAAAAAGAAGAAGAATATATAGAGTAATAAAAATGAAAAGTATTTATGAAAAATATAAAAAACTCCATATTTCCCCCCTAATAATATATATCCTTTGGTATGGGAGGTGAGAAACATATTTATTGGAAATATATGACAATGTTTCTCTCTTCAATTCAACCTACAAAATAATAAACATGGATGGCCAATTAAATTAACAAATATTAGAAATTATCCCAAAGAAATATGTTCCATTATATATTCAACATACACAAAAACAATTCAGATTTGTTATCCATTTAATAATATTATTGTAACTATTTTACATTATGACATTTAATGTATTCAAGTGACAGTTCGTATTCCAATTCACCAACTTCACACACATTAATGACCCTAATCCTAGCTGAATCATACTTGTATATAGTTATAAAACTTGTTTCTCATATGATTATTTCTTTATTTTATGAATTTTTTCTTCATTGGTTTCTACCCCTTTGAGATATAATCTCATCCTTAAAAGATTCAAATTCCATTCACAGTTTTCGACGCCTAGGTTGTAAGCTTATTTCGGCATCCAAATGACTGATTTAGCATTATATCTAAATAGATTAAAAGAAGAAATATATTTATGGAATCCTAAAAAATGAATTTAGAAATTTTATTTAGTTTAGAATGATATGGGGATGACATATAAAAATAAATTAAAATGGTTAAATCCCAAAATTTGTCAATTTTTTTTATTTAAACTAAAAACTAATAAAACCAAAAAATGAGACAATTTATCACAAAATAAAATTATGGTGGGATTATAAAGATTAAATTAAAGAATAAAATATTTTAAAATATTATCTTCATCATTTTGGAAATACATCATTAAGGTAACTATAGTACTACTAGTAATTCATGCTGAGTAGGTGGTTCTAGTGGAGGATGTCATATATAGCATATATAGCGCTAGAAGAGTGGAATTACTAAAGGGTGTTAGGTACAATCCATAGCTCACAAGTCAATCCAATTCCCTGTAATGCATCCAAAACCTATTTATTAGATCATCATACCATGTATAGAGCAAGGTATGACCATGTAAGCATCAACATTAGTTTTTTCCTTACTTAACAATGGCACATCACACTAATTTTTGTCATCTAAATTCATGGGAATCCTACATTTAGAGATTTCATACATATATGGGGAGATTTTCCTCAATACTACGCTAAGAATCTAGTCAAATATAATTCATTTTCCTATGGATTTTCTCGTTAATATTGGAAGATATTGATTTATGTGGGAACTTTTCATTCTTGAGATAAAAAGCATTGATTTAATTCATAGGATGGAGTAGCATGTTCTCTTTGAAGCTCAAATTGAATTTTTCACTAATTGTTGTCCTCATGACACATCATAAGTATCTATGATCAAAATGTAGAATGTAATATTTAGGAATGTCACATTGGACCAGAGCATCATCGACTAAGAAAAATGTAGGGATAGATTGTCGTCCTCTTACTAGATGATTCAGAACTGTGTAAGACTATATTTACTCCATTTGAGGTCCACTTCAAAGAATAATCTTGTGATTAATTTTATAGGATAAATTTTAAGAGAGAGGTATAATAAACTATTGATAATATACGAGGATAAGAACTATTATCCAAACCTATATATATTATTTTCCCTACATTGATGAAGGAAATCAATAGGTAGTTAGAGTACTTGTAATCCAATATAGTTTTTTATCCTAGTACATCCACATGGGGATCACCGATACATTTCAACAAGATGGTGGATAGAACATTGTAATTATGAGTGGATTATCAATGGTTAAATATTTTTATTATCAAAAATGGCTACCCACTTTTTTGTATAGAAGACTACATCAACTATCTTTGGTGATCTAGGGTCATCAAGAAGAAAAAATTTATATTGGTTTATCATCATGTGAGATTTATTCCACTTCATAGACCACATACATCCTTCTGAATGATGTATGGATTATATGAATATTTTGCACTGTTGTTCCATCTGAAAAAAAATCCTACAATATTTATGGAGTTAATTAATTTTCTTTTCTTCCCATCTCTTGATTTTGTAATGTATGTATTTGTTGATGATGTTTTGGTATACTATCAGTCATGGGTGGGGTGAATGTGGAATGTAACGATCATTTTTCACAACTTTTTAAAGGCATTGACTTCAGGCTAAACTCTTTAATTCTATCTTATGTATCAATAGAATTTACCACCTAGGGTATTTAATAAATTAATAATGAGTATTAGTGGATCTAGAGAAGGTGAGAAAATATTCTTCTTTGGATATCTCTTTAATTATTTTGATATTCATAACATTTTGGGATTTACCAGTTATTTTTTCAGTTTCAATAAAAATATTTCACACCATGCATCACCACATACAAGATTAATAAGAAGGGTTTGTGGTTTTTATGGTCTGAATTTTATGATATGTTTTCTGGGAATTAAAACGATGATTTAAATCAACACCAATATAGAATTTTACCATCCATGGATATGATTAAAACATTATTTATGATGAATCAGTTGTTAAGTTAGGATATATATCAATGTATGGGGAGTAATTCCTATAACATTGGTGTTTACAGTTGAGGACATATGAATACAACTACTTGAGAAACAATATTCAGCGCATTGTTTTTTTACGCTCTACATCATTGGATATGTTACCTCCTTCGATAATTTTTCATGATATATATGGATCATAAGAGCCTTAATGATATATTTTTATTGGTAAATAAACTTATATAATCATCAGATAGTTGAATATCTTCATTTTTAGATATTAATCTCACATATATTCTAGTGAAGTGTAATTTTGTTTTTGATTATATGAGCTAAAATACCCATGATCAAGTGGTCTAGGAAGCTAGTTGTTATTGTAATTTTATGGATATATTTATTGAAATGGATTAATTAATTCATGAGTGTTTTTTATGTGCTATTTTACTAAATTTATCAATGGTTCAATCACTTGTGGATTGAATAAATTTTAGGAAATTGTTTATCCAAATGGATTTTTCAGGAGGGACAATATTTATAGTGAGGATTTGTTTCCATGTCGGGTTAATGAAGAGGGTGAAATTTTTCATTTCCATGATCATGTATCCATTTATAATATAATTCAATAGTAGCTAATTTAATAATGTCTTACTAATGAGTATAAATTTCATCCTACAGTCACAAATATGTATCACAATTTTCACTCCCAGTAATAGAGGTAAGGGTTGAAGAAGTAAAAAGTGTGTTTCTTCATGTGGAAATCCACGTTCAAGAAGGTTAATGAAAAACCTCAGTATATTTATAGCCTTTTACAGCCAATATTCATCCCAAAATGGAAATGGGAAAAACTTATAATGGATTTATTGATTGTGTTGTTATTGTCACCTCAATGTTTTGACTCGGTACGTGTGATTATGGATAGGTTGAGAAAGTTCTCCAATTTCATTCCCATCTTAGATACCTTATTTTTTGATAAGTTTGGGATATTCTATGTTGGATAAGTCATATATCATCATGGTATTCCATGAAATATTTTAACAAATAGGGATTCATAGTTTACATCATAGTATTGGAAAGGGAAGCAAAATACACATAGTTTAGAGTTACTATTGATTATCTCATTTCATCAACAAATAAAGGGCCAATCAAGGTGAACTATACAGGTACTAGATGACATGTTTCATACATGTGTACTATATTTTATAATATCTTTTTTAAAACACTCACCACATTCCAAGTTCACTTATTCTAATTGATTCTAAGAGACAATTTATATGGATCCTTACAATGATCTATATAGTAGTTCATTGAATTATCCTCTCTTATGGTTATAGGTATTAGAGGAAGTGCTTCTTGGATAGAGTCTCATTCATGAGACATAAGAAAAACTGAAATAGACTACATAGAATATTGAGATGACTAGGTTTAGTAATAATTCATATACCAATTAGTGTACCAAAATTGTTGAGTTTGAGGTGTGGTGCTATATATTCTAACATGTTTCCCTTATATTATGTAACCAATGATTTCATATCTAGGTAAATATATTTCTTATAATTGTCAAGAAATTTTAGATTTTTGAGAGGGTTGGGCTGGTTTCTTGTTAAAAAGTTCTTTCTCAGTGGTATAGTGTTATGTATGGTGTATTACTAGTATTTTCCTGCACAATTATTATATCATATTGTATCATGTTTTTTTCATAGGAATGATGAATTGGAATTTTATGCTTTATTTGAGGAATGTCTATTTTGTATCATCAATAAATGAAATGATACTATATTAAGAAGGATGGTTCCTTCGTTTTGGGTGTCAAAAAAAATATGGATATATTTTTGAGGATAAATGGGACTTGGAGTCTAATATATGTGATTAGTAGCCAAATTTATTTACAGATAAATCCCAACACACCTTGGATGTAAAACATGGGGACAAGTTATCATAAGGAGGGGAGTTTGTAAGATCTTGTTTCTTCAATTGGGTATGGAACCATTATATTTTTCTAAAACCCCTTGTTTATTTATTGAGATGTGAACTAGGGGGATTGGGTTTTAATGGAGGTGTCTCAAATGAGTGGGGGAGGTTGGGGTGTGATATCTAAGGACTATAAATACAACTTCAATCCAGTAGTATCCCACTGGCTTGTCGGAGTTTTCATGTTGTCATGTTGAGCCATTGGAAGGATGGCCAGCTTGATAGTAAGACCCACTAGCCATCCAGTTTGATATTCCTACCATAAAAATTTGAGAAAAAGTTACATTCACACTTTCAATCCTTCTACTCTTTGACATTAATTTTTCCTTTATTTTTGTCTCTTTTTGTATACATGGTTCCGTACTACTCCTCCTGTGGGAATTTAGTGCATATTCTTCATCATGTATCATCATTAATCATCACCTATCAAATTATAGGACTTTTGGTAAGTTATAAATAATTTAACTACATTTCTAAACATTATTTCCTTCTACATCTCTCTATAAATGTTTACCATAAATACCCTACATTTCGGGATTTTTCCTTTTTCTTCATTTAAACTCATTTTAGAAAAAATAAGAGTTTAATAGCATATAAGGTTTCTTCAAAAATCCCTTGGTTTTTCTTGTGAATAATTTTAACTAAAAGTGTCTCCATTTATAAAAATTTTCAATGTAGCACATGATGGTATTTCAAACTAATGACCCTGGAATTTATATTCCATTAAATTTCTACATAAATACCAATATAGACATACTATGTTACACCCAAACACCATTTATGTTTGATGAAATAAATAAAAACCTCACCTAGAGTATTTTCGGTGGAACAATATGAGTACCATAATATAAATTGAACTTATACACATCAAAGGGTGTGTATGGATTGGTATTTCGGAAAACAATTTTTCCATTAATGTAACCCAACAAGCACCCATATGGTTTGATTAGTGTGTCATATAAATTAAGGAATTTATATGATGGGACAATATGAATGTATTGAGAATTTGAAAATATAGTTAATATAATATGGTTTTATAAATAAATTCTAGATACCAAAAACAATAATTTACATATAATAAACTAATGAATAGACTAATTATGTTGTAAAATTGTGTGGGTATCTCCTAGATAATAATCTGTGAATCTTATATATTTTTTATTTAATAATGAAAAAATCATGGAAAGTAATATTTTCCTCAGAATATTTGACATATTACCATTCATTATTAAGATATTTGATAAAGAACTCGGTCACACCATCAATGATGTGCAATGTCTCGAGCAATAATTGGATTCCCTATTTGGAATGACTTGAGGGAACTCATGGTATGCCGCCCAATTCATTGATAAAATTCCACGTGATAGACCCACCATAACATTAATCAGTGTCTTAATAACATTAATTCAAAGACTAGTATTCACTGATTCAAGTGGATTTCCAAGAAACTAAAATGCATGGGATAGGTTCCCTTGTTCTTCTTGATGTCCTCGTACAAGGAACAACATAGCTCATAGATTTCTATTCTGATCGATACCTACCCTGAAATTAAAGGATTACATTAGATTGTTTTTTAGAATTATAATTCAAAGGGTCTATCCCAGGTATTCAACTCACAAAACTAGGAGATCAACATCACGAATTGATCACTTCAAGTTGGGTCGAAAAACTAAAAATTAATAAATTGATTATTTTTTAATGGATCCAAAACTGGTTTATTATGTGGGAATTTATTGACATGTTTTATGGATTAATCACATCTATTCATCCTTTTATTACTTTGATACATTCCATAGTTCCACTAATTAATTACAAGGTCACGTGATTAGTGACATCTGACTCATGCCAATGCAGGCAAGGTCTATATCACCATGATATTTTGAGAATTTATTTTCAAATAAATTTAATATTCTTGATATTTTTCATTATAAATAACACTGAGTATAACTTCTTTTGTAGAAATCACAATGTTTAGGTTGACTTATATTTAGTAATTACATTGTTCTATAGCGGGCATGACTCGCGACATCGAGCTTCCGTAAGCCATAAAAATGTATTTTTTTTATATGAACGTTATAAACTAGAATTTAAAAGGTTGGTGTGAATAGTATTAACTATTTTTTTGATATATATATATATATAATTGTCCTATTCAATATATATTTATAAATTCACAGTAAATAATCAATTAATTTTTAGTAAAGTAATTATATTCATCAAAAAAAGTTTTACTTAAAATATATTTTTTATTAATTTTTATGATAAAATAATATAATTAATTTATAGAGATTTTAGAAAATTTATTTGATAAACTGGGATTAAATTTTTGAAACATTATACCAAAAATAACTTTTGGTAAAATTTTGGTATCTTTTGAAAATTATTGATTTCTGAGTTAATAGTGAAAAATTCTGATTTTTTGTACAACTAAAAATTCCTCTTAATAAATTAAATAATTCAAATTCCCCGTTATATTTTAAAGTAACATAAGTATTATTTAGTTATATTAAATCTACTTAATTACTTTTGAATCAACATGATATTGGATTTTAGTATATATTTTTTTAGATTAAAAAATGGTTTTTTATGAAAACTTTTCCAAAGTTCATAACATTTCCCCATTTCAATTATTTAAAATATTCTATAATCTATAATGTTTAAAATGATACTTTTAGAATATATATACATAAATTTTAATTAATATTAATATAATAATTATTAATTAGAATTTTTATTTTCTTTAAATATTTTATATTGATAAATAATATTTTAAATTGGTTTTCATGAAAAATTAGTTTATTTTTATTTATATTAATCCAATTTATTCCATTTTAGTAAATTAAATATTTAAAATTGGATTAATTATTTTTAATATTTTTAACAATTTATCATTGAAAACAAACTTTTGTCCTCGTGTCTATGGGAATAATTTTTAGTTAAAATTTTCCACTTCAATAAATTGAATTTTAAAAAATGGATTAAATATTTTGAATTGGAATTAAACATTTTCATTATTGTGGTCAATTTATTTTTTGACAAAAATTAATCGTAAAAATAGATAAAATTATATTTACCACATTAAGGGTAAAATAGGTTTAACTGGTGGTTAAACTAAAAAGATAAAAGTTAAAATGACATAAAAGTGTCTAAAATATATTTTATTTCTATATTTAGACCCTATAATGTCTATATACTAAGAATTCTAAATTTTTTATCCTTTTGATTTTAAAAATGTTGATTTAACATTTTATTTTAAAAAAATTACATGGGAGCCACTCACTACACTTACAAAATGCCACCCCTCCTCTATTCTTCACTGATTAAGTCCATTATAGTTCTACCAATTCATGAAAATATCGCTTTCCAAAATCTATACCCTCATCCTAGATGCCATATTTTGGGTAAAAATTTAATCTAGGAAGGGTTTTTGTGAAAATCAAAGGAGGTCACATGATTAATATTTAACGTTCCTCAATGAAAATTTTTTTTATATCTTTCTCCACCTCCTCTAATTATTTTTAATCCACGTAGATATAATAAAATTAATATATTAAATATACTTATATGTTGTTATATTAAGTTAATTACATATAACCTTCTCAACTTCAATCAAATGGCCTACAAAATTTTTATTCATGTGTATGACTGATTTCAGCCTCAGGAACTGATATCATTCATTTTTGAATTACCACCTCTCATGGTTTTGTATGATAATAGATATAAATTATATATATATATATATAATTTATATTTCTAAATTTATTACACATATGGAGTCAATATATCATATATCACTTTTTACATTCCATTTCATATGGGAAACGATAACATCCTTTGTGTGTATGATGGGCTACCACATCGTGACGCTGTATAACTCATTTTTCACTAACCTATTATATGGAAGATAATAAGGAAAATTATAGGTGATATAAATTAAATAATTATTTTATTAATGAATTATTTTTCATTATGAAAATAAAATTTATCATTTTCATTCTTACCATATCACTCACTATAATATGATAATGTTTTTCATGTATGTGTGGACTACCCCCTTCACAAAAAATGTGATTCTAATTTCATCACCACACCAAAATATTATATGTATAAATAAATGATAAAATATTTTTTATATTTGTTTAATTATGGAAATATAACATATTAATTACCTCATTTCTTCAATAATCATTTGAAAAATGGTAATGTTACTCTAGAGTACGTACGACTTGCCATCTACGTGATCAAAACATACTTCATTTCTCAAAACCATATTTCATGATTGGTATTAAATCTATAATTTATGTATAGATATAATAAAATTTCCATGATTATTATAATAGATTTAATATAACCTTGATCAATGTAAGAGGTTGAGAAATTACAAATGATAAAAAATACGAAAAGCAGAGCTGTTATTACACAAAATGTGGTATAGCACAAACTTATCAACAAACATCTAATAAAAGGTCATAAGTAAATAATATGTTGTATTATAAATATTATTATTATTCTATATAAGAGTAATTATAAAGGATTTATGAGGTATGTATACTGAACCTTTAATGTTAATAATCATGAATTTTTTATCCTCATTATATTCTCTGTTCCATTTATTAATATTCTTTCAGGGATATTGTGTTTCAAAGTAACCAAAGTGGTAATGATTTTATTTTCCAATCTCATCATTTATCAAGTTTTTTTTATTATGTGTGCAATTATAAACAATTATGATCCATATCTCATGAAACATGTAAAATTTATTATACAATTTTTATTTTATTAGTATATATGTTTTCCCCCTATTTTCTTCTCTATATAAACCAAATAGTTCAAATTAATGTTTCTAAGAAAACTTTTTGTATCTTTTTTTTTCAGTCGAAAACCCTATTTTTACAAAACGAATTTTTCTGAAGAAATAAATAATATTTTTAATATTTTTGATTTAAATAATTTAACTTGGAAATTTGGACACATTTTTTACTTTTTTCTAAAAGAAATTAAATGAATATTAAATTTTTTTAATCAATTTTCATTCTTCCTCTATTGAAATTTTGAAATGAATAACTTGTTTAACAACAAAGGTAGAAATATATTTACCACTATCTTGAGCAAACAATGATTTAAATATTCCATTATATGTTTTCGATGTAATTTTCATTGACATGTTTTCCCTAAGATTTCTGTATTTTTAAGATTTCAAATAAATGATTTCAAATAAAAATTATTTTAAAAATATTTTTAATTTTTGAAATGTATTTTTCAATATGTAAAGAATATTTTTTCTAAATAAACAGATAATTAAATTTTAAATATCCTTTAATATATTTTTAAAAAAAATCTCAATAAAATTATATCAAAAAAATTTTATAAAATTTTTCATTAAAAAGATATCTTCATAGAATTATTTCCATCAAGAAATGTTCATAGTGATTATTCTTCCAAAATAATTGTCCTTATATGATGAGATCCTTTGAAGTTACTTCTACATTATTTTATATATAATCCAATTAAACCATTCTTATTCATTCTTTCAATAGTTCATTTTAATGGTGAAAAGATGTTTATTAGACAGGTTTATATTTACCATGAGTAATATCATGATATAATTCTTATGAAATATGATTCTTTTTCTATGGGTATTACACGTTCCTATCATAGTGTGTGGAAAAAACAATTATTTTTTATGTTAAAATATATTGAAGTGGTTAATCTGTGTTTTCTTCTGATGAGGAGTACACACAAAATAGTTTTTCACTTTTTAATTAGAGAAAAAGTTATGTGTTTTTGAAATTGTATGGTTTTGAAATCAAAGAGAGAAACAAAACAAAAGAATGAATTAAGGAAGAGATTCAAGAAAAATATGCAATGAAAGTGATTTTAAAATTATTTTATGATATGGGTGATCGGGTCGGGGTCGGGTTTAAAATTTCAATACTATCCTTGTTATATTTTATTTAATCCTCTTCCACTAAGTTGATTTAAGTGAGATTCCATAATTACATCAACTCACTTCTTCGGTTAAATGGTTATGATAAAAATATACCTTAACAAAATTCTATTTTGGCATACACTTCTTATATTTTTTGATAGAGTTTTAGTGAATACCCCCAATTATCTTATGAATTTCCCAATAGGGTATTGTTTATCCAAATAATCATGCATATTCACCAACCCCTCCCACTTGTACTAGCGATCGCCAAGTACTTCACCACTAAGCCCAGACCATATTCTAAAATATATAGACCATAACCTAATAGAGGGAGAAAAATTAATATTTATCAAATCAATAATAACCACAGAATATAAAATTAGATACGATCGCATAAGATAATAAATACTTTTGTTAGAATTTGAAAACAACTTCACAGAAGAGATAGAGTTTTTATTCAACCAAATGCAAGAACTCAAAACATTACAAATATAAAACATTCCCTCCACAATAAACTCATATTTTTACCACACCATGGTAAGTGTAATTGATATGAATTGGGAAGATGAAGGCATTACAAAAATAAGAATAGCTTTCACTCCAGTATTCAGATGGCTCCTTATGAAGCTCTCTATGGAAAGAAATGCAGGACTCCAACTTGCTGGGATGAAGTTGGGGAAAGAAATCTATTAGGACCTGATCTCGTTGATGAAATGGCAGAAAAGGTCAGATCTATTCAACAAAACATAAGAGCAGCTTAGAGTAGACAGAAAAGTTATGCCAACAACCGAAGAAAAGACCTAGAGTATGAAGTGGGTGATAAATTGTTCTTACGAATATCTCCCTGGAAGAGGGTTATGAGATTTGGAAAGAAGGGGAAGTTGAGCCCTAGATATATCGGTCTTTTCGAAATACTGGATCGTGTTGGGAAGGTAGCTTACTGATTGGTGCTTCCACCGAATCTCTCTCAAGTTCACGATGTGTTCCATGTATCTCTCCTGAGAAATTACATACTTGATCCTTCACATGTACTCAGCTCAGAAGTTGTACCGATGGAGCAAGATCTTTCTTACGAAGAACAATCGATAGAGATTCTGGATCGTAGCGAAAAAGTTCTACGAAACAAGACCACTCGATTGGTGAAAGTTTTATGGAGGAACCACCAACATGAAGAAGCTACATGGGAGCTTTAGGATATGATGAGGGAGAAGTATCCTCATCTGTTTGTTACAAAGTGATGAATTTCGTGGGCGAAATTCTTTTTAAGTGGGGTAGAATGTAACACCGGAGATTTTTATGAGTAATATTTTGTTTTTATGTTATATATATATCATCAAAGGAATCTTTCACTACACACTAGCTTGGCCTACTTTACACGCAATCGCGACCTTCCTCGATAGCTTGCGTTATACGCAATACCGAGTTTCACTAAACGATGATATGCTATTAAAATATTATTTAAAATAGTCGTTATGAATAGTAATAACCACTTTTTGAAATTTTATCTTTCAAAATGGACCTCATTTTTGGATTCGGAATACCGAAATTAGCCTAGGGTGAAATTTTTGTATTTTTCTGAAAACTTTCAATTTTTGATGAATAGTGAAACCACTAAGTGTTAGGTTAAAAACTGAATTTTTCATAAAACTTAATTTTACCGCTTCGGTGAATTGAATTTCAAAAATCCGACAGACACGGTTGATATCAGTACGTAAAATGTGGTTCAATGAGATAAAAATAATTTTTTGGTGAATAGTTACTTTTTACTTTTTTTACCGCGGTTAATAGTAAATAGGGTAACTAAGGGTAAATATGATATTACTATTGCCCTAACACATGTACTAATTCTATTGGATAAGTGTAATTCGACCAAAAACATCCTTAAGAATATAATATGACCATTTAGGTCCACTTGGATTAGATTATGACATTTAATATTATTTTATTTAATGAATAGTTAAAATTGTTAAAATCAAAGTTTAATAATTAAAACATTTTTAATATGGGGTTATACATAAGATAAATTCGACTATAAATATTCATTAGAAATATAAAAATATTTCCTACATAATGATATTTTATTTATAATTTTTAGACTTTAAATAAATTAATTTATTTATGACACAACAATGATGCAGTAATTCCACTTTTAAGGAAATGTTAACATAATTGATGTTATAAATGCTCAAATAAATTTAATTTGAGACTTTTTATAAATTCCATTAATTTTCTAGGTTACTATGATATGTTAGTGTTGATTTAATAAACTTGTATTGAACATATAATTCTGTTATGACTTTCACAAAAATCATATATCAAATAGTGTCAAAATTGACACAAAATTGTTTTTAAATCAAATATTATATTATTAATTGTTATTTTATTCCTAAAAATCTAATGTTCGGAAAAATGACTTAGATAAGGATATATATATTAATAATAAACAACTTGGGGTTCGTTTGGCATGTTATAGTAAGTTTATTAACCATATAGTGTAAGAAAACAAAAAGTCACGGTAAAAGTTAAATTATTTAACTTAGAGTTAAATCTAATTGATAAGGTTAAAATAATAACCTAAACTTGAATAAATCCTATTGGTTGATAGAATTTCGACCCATCCCCACTTTACCTTCGAAATAAGACCCTTTGGAACCATTATAAACCGATTTTGACATTAATATAAAATAATATTTTGAGATATTCCTAAGGTGCCCCTCTCCTCCCTTATAAAAGGGCACCTCCTCCCCCTCCTCCTTACACCAATTTGAGCACTCAAGCTCGGAAAACCCCTGCCAAAATCTCTTCTCCACTTCCCTAGAATAATCCGAGAGGTCCTGGTATTCTTAAAAGACCAATCTTGGTTCCCTAAGTGGAAGATTCAAAGAGGCGTTTCAAAGAAGGGGTAATATCCATTACCGATCTTTTCAATTTCTTTCTTCTTAAACATCTTCTTCGTTAGTTGTTTCATGATAAAGTAATAACATCAGTATTAATTACATACTGATGTGTTATTATAAATATTAAACAACCCTAATTCATCTTCTATCCATCCTACGGAAAAATGAAATCACCGTGCGTGCGTACGTACGGAATACCGTCTCCACGCCGTGGTGTAATCTATTTTCCACCATCACCTTACAAGGATGGGTATAATGGTGTAATGAGTAACTATATATGATTATTATAAAGTGATATTGATACTGAAATAGTATAAATACACTTAAATACCATTCCACAATCATGGGAACAATATCATCGCTCGTGCGTACGTACGGAATACCGTCTCCACGATGTGATGCGACTCGTTCTACATGATCATCATTACATAGTAATTATATAAATTAATTGAATGAATAAATATGATATATGTTACACTAATACCATTCTGTATATAAGGTATCTATAACCTTAAAATAAGAATAAGAATTTATTCGGCAAAACACTCATAAGAAAAAAAGGCAATAAAGACCCGAGTAACAAGTAACAATGAAATATTACTAATAAGAAGCTAAGAATATGACCATATATGATATCATATCAATATGTATGATTCTGGAATAATTCAATAACATTATTTAAACCATTATACAGGAGATTCGGACACGTACAAAGCAAATCGGACCTAAGGTAAGGGAAATATCACAATCTCATTTTTATCCGAGATTGTTTATACTTTGGCATTTACTAGGGTGTATTTTATCATCAAAATACATGTTTCATCAATATGTAATATTATTTACATCCACCTACAATTGTTTAAATCCAATTTTTTACTTCGGTGAGTTTTTAGTAAAAGATATGAAAGGAATCTTTTGTTGTTTTCGTACGAAGTACTTTTTTGACTTTTCCGACAAAAGTAGGAGAAGAATGTTTTTTTTAAACTTATACGGCATGAATGGATTTTTAAAAAATTATTTTCAAGAAGATTCCTTTACAAGTTTTCAAGTTTATTTTTAATAAACTTCTTTTCGTTTATAATTGTACGACATGTTAAGAATGGAAAAGTATTTTTGAAGCAGAAATGATATTTTCCTCAAGAATGGAGTTCAAGTGTTTTATCAAAATTATTTTCCACATAAGATAATAAAGGGTTTTGTTTTTATCCCTATTATTACATTGATTTTATTATGTTGTGATGGAATTATTCTTATGAATTCCTTTATCTTACATGACTTGTTTTATGATGTCACGATGTTTAAGAATCCCATTTTTATTACATGGGTTATGGTATGATGTATGGTTTATGATTTTGTGGCACACATAAGAATGGTATCATTATGAGATGGGTGGGACCTATATCTCCCTCCAATGCATTGGGTAAAGATTTTATATCTCATGAGATAGACATGGTTGGAACGGTAGGTTATACCGGTTCAGTGAAACAGGACTGGAACGAGGGTGACTCGGTTCAGAAAGGGACTCTATCCACTATGATAGTCTTGGCAATGAGTCATGACTAACAAGAAATGATTTTCTATGATTATGTGTGCATGCCACAAAGTTTCAAGTTTCATTTTATGATTATGGGTATCTCATTTTCACTTCTATGATTTGTTCCATGTTAAAATATTATGATCTCTTTTGCAGGTTATGATTTTCAAAAAGATATGATATGATTTTTATTTCCTTTATTTTCCCTTGCTGAGCATTTGAGCTCACCCTTTTATGTTTTCTTTTCCCAGGTCAGGAAGATAGATATTAAGTAGAATATGCTAAAAGTTACCCTAGATATGATGAAATAAATGGGAGACACTGTAGAAGATTTATGAACCAGTTGTTTATGTTTCCCAGTTTCTAAAGACATTATACCTATACGGTCCTTTGTGTTTTTGTCATATCTTGTAATAAGTGTGCTTCAATTTTGAAGTATTAACAATGTATGTAATGTATGGGTCGTTATAAGATCCACCTCCAAGAAATCCATTCCCCTTTCTAGAACCTAGAAACTTAAGATCTATAAACACCTAAAGGAAAGAGTAGTGTGTGAGCTAAAAATATTATTCTCACCATGGATTACATAAAAAATTCCTATAATATATTAACAATTGTAATTTAATCAAATTTTAAAACAAACTAGTTTGGAATTTTATAGCTTATTTTAAAAAATTATGCTATATAGTTTAACAGATAGAAAATTCTTTTATCAAAGTCCATATCATGATAGAATATTTATAAAACAATTGATTAAATTAAATAGTTTATATAAAATAGTTTTTGTAAATTCATAAGTCATGTAAAGTTGTTCAACAACATTGTAATATATTTGTATATCAAATATAAAATAGGTGAGAAATATTTTCATCTTCAAAATATGTATAAATGTTCCATGATATAAGACTCTTCCCTACCTAAGTGACCATATAAATATGAGTATAAACACATCCCTCTAACACTGGATAAATGAAACTCGTCACCAACCCATCAATGATGTGAAGTGATCCTTGATGTTTTAGAATGTTATATAATTATAGAGTGTTTGAAAATAACTCACAAACTACCTAAGGCTATCATGTCTTATTGGAAAATCAATGATGGGTTATTTTTTTAAGACTACTTAAAATAAAATTCAAACCCATTTTTCCCATTTCAAATTAAAATTTTCATTTAAATCTAAAATAGTTTTTAATGAAAAATATACATTTTTATCAAAATAAAACTGTTCTGTTTCTATCAAAAAAATTTATGCCACCTTCACAACTTTGATATAAATTCAAAACCAATTCCATAAATTTGGAAATCCATTTCTATAATTAAATTTAAAATTTTAATTGGAAAAACTTCTATTAAATTTTCAATTTAAATCAACCAATTTCGAAAAAACACTCTCCAATTCAGTGGAATTTGGGGTCTTTCTAATTCTCAAGCCAAAATTATTTTAAATCACCTAATTCAATATAATTACATATTATCAAATAAATTTAAATAATGATTGAACAATTAATTTTAAATAAAAAATTGAAATAAATCATGAAATTCTAGGTAAATATTTTTGGCCAAATAGGATGGTAACATAGACCATTATTCTTGAAACTCACACTCATAGTGAAACCCGAAAACAAGAACAAAGGTGCAGAAGATCTTGAAACTCAACAAAGAATATAGATCCAAAATAATTGAGCATTGATCCTTTTATATCAAGATGATATATTTAAATAACAACATATGATAAAGAGATAATGTCAAAGAACGAAGAGAACTATTTCCAAGGAATCTAAATTCCAAGAGCAATGATGATCGAACACAGAGAGATTAAGCCTAGAAGGGTTTAAGGCTCCAAGATTTCATTTGGAAGGATTTGAGACAAGAGAAATGAAAATGGATGGGAGATTAATAGAGGATATCAACCATGATTCATATATAAAAACATTAGTTGTGTTATTACGTGACTTCTTATCCCAATACAAGTTGTGAAATAGTTAAATTCCATAACCACTGAAAAATGTGTCATTTAAAAATGAAAAATTGTTCATTAAATGACTCATGACATGTAAAGGCTTATCATGTCATGTAAAAATTCAAGATTTTAATCATATAAATACATGAATCCTCTCACGGTATGAACCTAGTGACCATTACACATTGTGCAACCTAGTTACATGATGTGTAACTCTTTGGTTGCCTACCGAAAGTGTTGGTTGAAGCTAAGAGTCCAAAAAATATATGACTTAACTATTATAGGTATACTATCAATTTTTTATCAACCCTAACATGTAAAAAAATAAAAACTCATGATAAGGTTAAATACATACCTGTCAGATCTGTAATGGGATATTACGACATCCTTAATACATTCCATGTAATGTGTGAATGTATTGATTTTCCTCGAGGAGGAAGAGTCCATACATCCAAAAATGATGATATCTTATTAAAACAATATGAATCATATAATGTTGTGTTCAAAATAAAATTAACATAAGTATTAATATAGAATAAATTTCATTTATATCTTATAAAAGTAGTGTTTCCACCATAATTCTTAAACATGATAGGTAATAAATGAGAAATGAACGATGTCATTTTTCAAGGAAGTTGTTCATCATATATGATTGTTACGTTCATTACCCATTGTATTATAGTGTGTGTAGGTTTAGTTAGAACCCTTAAAATAAAATCATTTTAGAATACTTAGGATACATATGTTGCTATATGAGGATGAAATAATTTGAATTGAAGTGGTACAGAAACCAAAAATATATAAATGCACATTGAATAATGTTACCTAATTTCTGGTAACTTCTTTTTGTTTTCACCAAGAGGATTACTTGGTTCAGTTTATTCCCAAGGTGAGGGTTATATGATGAGTGTGGGGATGTTGGGATAATATATTGGTAGATTTTTAATATAAGGACCTGGCCTTAAACCTTACTTAATCTTGAGTTATTTCAAGATTTCACATTGAGGATCTTTTTAGGTTTAGAGTTTTAGAGAATTAGATCATAAAACTTGGATTACATTCCATATTTAAACAAAGTGGTTACATAAAAGATAGTATTCATTTTTCCCATCCACAGAAACATATTTAAAATTAAACATGGATTCTTTCTTGACACTTCCTTGACACTATCATCATATCATGTACCATTCCCTTGACTTGTGAAAAAAATTTCAAAAACATGGGATGAGCATAAAAATCTCAGTAACGGTTATAAAAAGTATGGAATGGAAACATGAGTACATATATACATAAGAATGAAATCATACGTTACCCATAAAACATATTCACTATAACATACCTCATAAAATCATGAATAAATCATAGAAATCATAAGACATAAAGGTATCTTGAGGAATTCATAACATTCTTACATAGGGAGTAACACTCTTGGTTATGTTTGGAATTCCCATCACAGTATATTCCCTAAATATCTTCATAGAAGCCTTAACATTTAACCCCTTCGCGTTACCCAATGCATTGGAGAGCTATATCGGGCTCACCCGCCCTTAGTTTATCACGGAACCACCCGTCTTCATAACAATGCCCAAGAACCATAACATAATCATAGAACATAACTTAAGCATAAAGGAAATATAACATTCCCACATTGAAATAAAAATATAACATTTTAAGATATTGAAATAATGAATCCATTCTAAAAACCATTTCCAAACCCATTTAAAATATTTAATAAAGAGATTTTGGAATCAAAGTGTCCCATACCACTTTGAAACTTTTAACATTTTAAACCATTAATATCCATAAAAATAAATCCTTAAAACCATTTTGAAAACGTGGAAATTAATGAGAAATATTTATAAGATTAAATCATTAAAACATTTAAAACGATATTTTAGTTAAAAGGGTTTTTAACAAAATGAGAGACACTTGAAAACAATAATTCAGGAATAAAATTTAATAAAAACTTTATAATATCATGAGAATAAATGGATTCATGATATAATATTCCAAATGATAGTATATACACCATATAAGAGTGAATTGGTGCATAACAACAACTATGTCTCAATGGAAATGTAAATTGAGATGAAATCCATTATAAAGATGGTATCCTTAAATTAAGGATAAATCAATCTCATAATTATGTGAGACAAATATAAATACACCCAATATAAGTGGATATTAAGTGTAAAATAATCAAAGGTCATTCACACATATTCAAAGGATGACATATTCAATGACTACATGTTGAACCCAAAGAAATCGAAATTGGGTTAATAAGTTCCCTTGACAGCCTAACGACGTCACATCAAAATGAGTTGATGAGAGATAAAAAGGGTATCTCATCACATGGAAATAAAATTTACATCAATAAGTATATAGAATAAAATATCCCAACATAACAATATGAAAATTAAAAGACCCAACAAAAGAAGTCCTTTAAAAAGAGGAGGGTGAAAGGTTCCCTTACCGACTTGGGTATCTTTCGAAACACACACCCCTTGAAAGAAGGACAATACATCATTGATGTAAATACTCATAAACGAAATTATATTACACAAAGAGTAGAATAATGGTAAGTATATATACCACTAAATAAAAATGGTGGAAAATTTAGCATAAATCTCATGGGAATAAAAGTGAGATGAAAAATCCCTTACAAAAACTCGGCAGCCTAACAGCGCCACTTAAAACATCAAAAAATGGATTGATGGGAACAAATAGGGTCTCTCATCATATTAATATAAAATTTAAAGAAATAGTAATATAAAAGAACATCCCACATCATAACAAAGAGGAGCTTAAAATAAGTGACATAAAGAAGAGAACATAAAAAGAAAGAGAGAGGTTAGATCTCATACGAAAATTCGGCAGCCTAACGGCGCCACTCAAAATTTCCAAAATGGATTGATGAGAGAAAATAGGGTCTCTCATCATATGAACATAAAAAGTAAAGTAGGACTAATATAAAATAACATCCCAATCATAAGAAATATGAGCTTAAAAGGAATGACATAAAAGATTGTACTTAAAAGAAAGAGAGGAGTAGGATCCCTTACCTCGGGTCTGACTTGACTCGATCGTTCTTTAACGTCCTGAATAATAAACATGAGATAATTTATACGTTCTTAATAACCTTTTTCAAGTTCAATATTCCTTTTATAAAACTTATTTCTATTTTATAAACATTATGTAATCATTTAAGTTAATAATGTTTGTTTTGTCGATATTTGGTTCTTAAGTCGAAAGTGGGATTTTTGCAATTACATATTGTTCGTGTGGTCAAAGGTTCAATATATCCAGAATTATATTCATGATTTTGATATCATATATATCATATATATCCAGAATATACATGTATTTATAATATTACATAATCATTTAGAGGTAAGAAATGAAATGCACCGTTCATGGAGATGGTAAGCCGTACATACGCATGAACGCTACTTTCATTTCTATGTCATATTAATGGAATTGAAACTAAATGAGAGGTATGTATATTTTAATTCCAGAACTATATTCATAATTTATATGTAACATAAATCATATATAATAACTTTAAATCCACCCTTTATACATCCCACAAATGGCATTAATGAATCAAATCACTTTGAGGGGGTGGCAGTCCGCACTTCCTAAAATGAAATTATCGTGTTTACCCACAATGGAAACCATAAAGGTATGCCAAAAAAGAAAAATACAGAAGCTTAAGTAAAACATAAACATATTATATATCATATATAAATATAGTGACATATTAATGTCCACCTTTGAAGGTGTTGTATGAGTGTTGAACAATCATCATTTTGTGAGGTAGAAATTCGCCAACCACAAAAACAGTATGTTCTTTAACCATTAGATGTAGGTGTTTGTATGTGTAGATCGAATTATTCTTATAAAAACATCCTAGTATATTTAAGATACTAGAGTTGTTACAAAATAAATGAATAAAAATATTTTAGGGGGTTGGAGAAGAAAAATAAAACAAAAGAGCCAAGTGAAGACATTACCTTAAAATTAGGAAACTCTCATTGATTTGAGCTCAAAGGCTTCCTTGGGAAGACTTCTTCCAAAAGCGAGGCATATAGGAGTAATAGAGGGACGTGGAGAGGAAAAATTAGTAGGGTTTGTCTGAGCCAAAGTCTTGAGAGGTGTGGGTAAGGTGGTAGAGGTGGGGGCCTTTTATAAAAGGAGAGGAGGGACACTCTTGTAATGTTACAAAATGTTACATTATTTTCAAATTAGTTTTGGATTTTAAAGGCCTCACATTAATTTATTTCGAAGATAATGTGGTAAGGGTTCTAAATATACTCATACAATTGGTTTTTGACAAGTTCAAGTTATATTTTTTACATTATCTTTTCATTTTATTTAAACCCTTTATTAATGAGGTAATCGTTGCATCATCATGATGTCATAAATAATTTAATTTATTTAATGTCTAAAAATTATATTAAAAATTTTATGATGTAGGATATCTATTTAGATTTCTAATTAATATTTATAGTCAAAAATATTACATGTATTACCCCATTTAAAAATTGTTTTAGTGAAACATCTCATGCTTGTGACATTTTTATTTTAACTTTCAATAAAAAGTTATTTATGTCATTTTCCAACCAAAGTGACTCCATGGGGTCCCCAAGTTTACCCATGGATTTTCTTTGTCTGCCATGACACATCCAATGAGGGTAGGACATGTTTCTAGGTCATTTCACATTATTAAAACATTATTTTTACCTTAAATTACACTAATTACCTCTAATCGCGATTAAGAAAATAAAAGTTACTATTCACCAAAAAAATTATTTTCATCCCATTGAACCACATTTTAATTCCTAATTATAACCATGTATGTCAGATTTTTGAATTTTAGAACATAGAGGTGGAAGAGTTTTATTTAAATGAAAAATCAGTTTCTTTAACTACCACTTAGTGGTTTCACTATTCATCAAAAATTGAAGTTTTTGAGAAAAATACCAAAAATTCACCCTAAGCTATATTTGATATTCCGAACTCAAAAATGATGTCTATTTTAAAAAATTCAAAACATATAAGTTTTATTAATTAATTTAATAATTAATTCCCACTGTCGAAACAAATAGCTTGTTTTTAAGAAACAATTTCTATTAAAAGATTGACACTAATTTAAGTCCAATTTCAAAGTGAAATTCATTCCAATGACCACTATTGGATTAAATGGTGAAAATATATTCTATTTTTACTTTTAAAACAATTCAAAATATAATCTAATCATATAAATAAATTAGATTAAAAGGATGTTTTTAATTAAAATACAACATTTTTCACTATTCATTAAAAAATGAACTTTATCGGAAAGATATCAAAAATTTACACAAAGTAAATTTTTATGTCTCTACTCTAAAGAATAATTTTATTTTCTCAAATATAACACATCAAATTGTCAAAAAGTGGATTTAAAAAGGTTATCCATCAAAAGGTGGTTAATCGACCTTCTAAAGAACATTAGAATGTTTACGCTTAAAATTGAATTCATTCACATTTTTAATCCTCTAACATTTATTGTAAAAAGTCATAATATTTGACAAACATATATAATCATTTTGTAGTTAGTTCTTTTCATTCCCTCTATTACAACGACTAGGCGTTAACTACCATATAAAATAATATTATTTTATTATTATAGTGCAACGTATGATTTCAAAGGAACTCAGTGTTGCGTATTGGGTAAGCCATCAAGAATATTGTTCCCTTTAAATTAATATTAACATTTTATTCACAAAAAGGGATAAATATAAAGATTTCATATTCTTTATTTACCTGGGGTGTTACATCCTTCCCCCCTTATGGGAATTGCGTCCTCACAATTTTAAAATTGGGCACAGAAACATCATTGAAAGTCCCACATCAGAACAAGAGTTGGTAAAAAAATCTCTTTAAAATAAAGAAAGAGAAGTATAGAGGTCACCCGATTTAACCCATACTAGGATTCCATGTAGGAAAACATGGACATGGAGGAGAAAACATAGGGTCATGTTTTGATGGAAGTGATAGAAAACATGTTTAGGAGAAAGTTAGCCACAAGAAAATCACAAAATTGTGATGGGTTAAACGGTATTCGATACCCCAGTAGGAAAAGTTATTAGACAACATTTTTGTTTTAAGTTACTTTTTATTGAGGAATTTATTCATAATGAAACATAATTACTTATCATGTTGACTTTAAACTTTTATTAGATTTCTTACACAAACATATATTTTCTCCAGAAGACGAGTATTTAGGAAGACTTTTTCACATTAAGAGTACTATAATCAACTTCTTGAGAATAACCTAATCCAAAAAAGTGAACTACATACTTTCCATGTCTTTAGACTTTAACCAAAACCGAAACTAAAAAGGTTAGTACAAGATCAGATAATCCAGAAAAGGATAACCCTTTATAAAAAGAAAATCTATTCTTAATCTCCAAAATTTTTCAAACAAAACCCAAAGTTTAATGAAGACTATTCGATAAACAATTTGTCCATAGAATTCTTCAAAGTAAAAAAATAAGATTGAAACCCAAATATTTGAAGTTTTTAATCACATAGTCTTCCAACATACAAATTAACTTTTATCTCCAAATATCATCAGTTTCTCTTAAATTCTCATATCGAAAAGTAATTAACCTAATCACATATCCTCCATGATAGGTTAATCATTTCCATAGATAACCCAAAATAAACATACTCTTGATTCCTAAATTCATGTAACTAAAAATAATTATTCAAACTAACCAGGGACTTCACATAGTCTAGTGGTAGGTGATAAATACCAGTAGCACTTTGGTTGTGGGTTCGATTCCCACAGCTTTGTCCGACGCGATGGGTTGTCACACGGTATGCGTGTTGTCCTTTTCCCAAAACTATATACTTCTTAAAACATTCCCCAAAACGAGACAAAATCTTCAAAAATGATCATAACATATTTTAACCTCAAGATTTTCTCATGCCTTTCATTTTCCATCATAACATATAATAACCCATAATTACCTCAAAAGTTAGGATCATATAAAATCTAATGGTTACCTTTATAATTATTACCTGAACTTCCACATCAGTTGGTCATCTAGTACATTATGCATTATAGATCATACCAAGGTTCAAGTGGTTCATCATTACTCCTTGATAGTTGGTTTGGAACAACCACAATTTTTCTCATTAAATCCCCTATTTTATCTAGTATCTTAATCAGAGAACCACCACAGTTCCCTTCAAACCTGTTGTCTCTTTGGTGCCTGCTAGATCCATCCATTCACTAAAAACAGAAATGTCAGTGTGAGTATATCAAAAAAACCATCGTGTACTAATGAGGATGATAAAAACTAAGATATACTTACTCATTCACTTTGTCCAAAACTAGGACTCCTTCTGAAATCCTAACCATTATGGTACTGTCACTTATGCTTAGAGAATACCCTAAATTCTAAAGTTATCTAAACCGACCTTTGATACCAACTATAAGGCCCCAGCCTTAAACCTTACTTAATCTTGAGTTATTACAAGATTACACATTGAGGAACTTTTCAGGTTTATATTTTTAGAGAATTAGATCATAAAACATGCATTACATTCCACATTTAAACAATGTGGTTACATAAAAGATAGTTTTCATTTTTCCCATCAATAGAATCATATTTAAAATAAGACATGGATTCTTTCTTGACACTACCTTGACACTATCATCATATCATGTACCATTCCCTTGACCTGTGAAAAACATTTCAAAAACTTGGGATAAGCATAGAAAGCTCAGTAATGGTTATAAAAAGTATGGAAAGGAAACATGAGTACATATATACATAAGAATGAAATCATACGTTACCCATAATACATATTCACGTTAACATACCTCATAAAATCATTAATAAATCATAGAAATCATAAGACATAAAGGTAACTTGAGGCATTCATAACATTATTACGTATGGAGTAACCCTCTTGGTTACATTTGGAATACCCATCACAGTATATTCCCTAAATCTCTTTGGAGAAACCTTAACATTTAACCCCTTCGCGTTACCCAATGCATTGGAGAGCTATATCGGGCTCACCCGCCCTTAGTTTATCACGGAACCACCCGTCTTCATAACAATGCCCAATAACCATAACATAATCATAGCACATAACTTAAGCATAAATGAAAGATAACATTACCACATTGTAGTAACAATATAACATTTCAAGATATTGAAATAATGAATCCATTTTAAAAACCATTTTCAAAACCATTTAAAACATTTAATAAAGAGATTTTTTAATCAAAGTGTCCCATACCACTTTGAAGCTAATATCATTTTAAACCATTAATATCCATATAAATAAATCCTTAAAACCATTTTTAAAACATTCATATTAATGAGAAATATTTATATGATTAAATCATTAAAACATTTAAAACAATATTTTAGTTAAAGGGGTTTTAACAAAATGAGAGACACTTGAATACAATAATTGAGGAATAACATTTAATAAAAACTTTATAATATCATGAAAATAACGGGATTCATGATATAATACTCCAAATGATAGTATATACACCATATAAGAGTGAATTTGTGCATAACAACAATGAAGTCTCAATGGAAATGTAAATTGAGATGAAATCCATTATAAAGATGGTATCCTTAAATTAAGGATAAATCAATCTCATAATTATGTGAGAAAAATATAAATACACCCAATATAAGTGGATATTAAGTGTTAAATAATCAAAGGTCATTCACACATATTCAAAGGATGACATATTCAATGACTACATGTTGAACCCAAAGAAATTGAAATTGGGTTAAGAAGTTCCCGTAACAACCTAACGACGTCACATCAAAATGCGTTGATGAGAGATAAAAAGAGTATCTCATAACATGTACATAAAATTTAAATCAATAAGGATATAGAATAACATATCCCAATATAAAAATATTTAAATTAAAAGACCCAACAAAATAAGTCTTTTAAAAAGAGGAGGGTGAAAGGTTCCCTTACCGACTTGTGTATCTTTCGAAACATACACCCCATGAAAGAAGGACAATACATCATTGATGTAAATACTCATAAACGGAAGTATATTACACAAAGAGTTGAATAATGGGAAGTATATATACCACTCAACAGAAATGGTGGCAAATGTAGCATAAATCTCACGGGAATAAAAGGGAGATGAAATATCCCTTACAAAAACTCGGCAGCCTAATGGCGCCACTTAAAACTTCAAAAAATGTATTGATGAGATCAAATGGGGTCTCTCATCATATTACAATAAAATTAAAAGTAATATGAATATAAAAGAACATCCCCCATCATAACAAATAGGATCTTAAAAGAAGTGACATAATGGAGAGTACTTAAAAAGAAAGAGAGAGGTTAGATCTCTTACGAAAATTCGGCAGCCTAACGACGCCACTCAAAACTTCCAAAATGGATTGATGAGAGAAAATATGGTCTCTAATCATACAAACATAAAACATACAGTAGGAGTAATATAAAATAAAATCCCAATCATAAAAAATATTATCTTAAATGGAATGACATAAAAGAGTGTACTTAAAAAGAAAGAGAGGAGTAGGATCCCTTACCTTGGGTCCGACTTGACACGATCGTTCTTTAACATCCTGAATAATAAACTTGAGTTAATTTCAACTCACTTAAGAACATTTATCAAGTTAATTATTCCTTTTATATCACTTATTTCCATGTTCTGAACATTATGTAATCATTTATGTTAATAATTTTTGTTTTGTCGATATTTGGTTCTTAAGTCGAAAGTGGACTTCTTACAATTACATGTTGTTCGTGTGGTCAAAGGTTCATTATATCCAGAATGATATTCATGATTTTGAAATCATATATATAATATATATCCACAATATACATGTATTTATAATATTACATAATCATTTATCGGTAAGAAATGAATTGCACCGTTCATGGAGACGGTAAGCCGTACGTACGCCTGAACGCTACTTTCATTTCTATGTCATATTAATGGAATTAAAACTAAATGATAGGTATGTATATTTTAATTCCAGAATTATATTCATCATTTATATATAACATACATCATATATAATAACTTTAAATCCATCCTTTATACATCTCACATGTGGCATTAACGAATCAAATCTCTTTGATGTGGTGGTAGTCCGCACTTCCTAAAATGAAATTATCGTGTTTACCCACAACGGAAACCATAAAGGTATACCACAAAATAAAAATAAATAATCTTAAGTAAAACATATACATATTATATATCATATATAAATATAGTGACATCTTAATGGCCACCTTTGAAGGTGTTATATGAGTGTTGAACAATCATCGTTTCGTGAGGCAAAAATTTACCATCCACAGAAACAGTATGTTCTTTAACCATTATATGTAGGTGTGTGTAAGTTTAGATCGAATTATTCTTATAAAAACATCCTAGTATATTTAAAATACTGTAGTTGTTACAAAAGAAATGAATAAAAAGAGTTTAGTGGGATGGAGAAGCAAAATAAAACAAAAGAACACAAGTGAAGACATTACCTTAAAATCGGGTAACTCTCTTTGATTTGGGCTCAAAGGCTTACATGGGAAAAATTATTCCCAAAGTGAGACTTCTAGGAGTAATAGAGGGATGTGGAGAGGAAAAATGATTAGGGTTTTGCCGAGCCAAAGGCTTGAGAGGTGTGGGTAAGGTGGTAGAGGTGGGGGCCTTTTATAAGAGGAGAGGAGGGTCACTATTGTAATGTTACAAAATGTTACTTTATTTTCAAATGAGTTTCGGATTTTAAAGGTCCCACATTTATGTATTTCTAGGATAATGTGGTAAGGGTTCGAAATATACTCATACAATAGGTTTTTGACAAGTGTATGTTATAGTTTAAACATTATCTTTTCATTTAATTTAAATCCAATATTAATGAGGTAATCGCGTCATCATCATGATGTCATATATAATTTAATTTATTTAATGTTTAAAAATTATAAAATAAATATCATGATGTAGTATATCTTTATATATTTCTAATGAATATTTATAGTCAAAATTATGACTTGTATAACCTCATTTAAAATTTTTTTTAGTGAAACATCTCATGCTTCAAACATTTTTATTTTAACTTTAAATAAAAAATTATTTATGTCATTTTCCAACCAAAGAGGCTCCATGGGGTCCCCAAGCTGACCCATGGATTGTATCAGTCGTCCATGACACATCCAATGAGGGTAGGACAAGTGTCTAGGTCATTTCACATTATTAAAACATTATTTTTACCTCAAATTACACTAATTATCTCTAATCGCGATTAAGAACATAAAAGTTACTATTCGCCAAAAATTATTTTAACCCCATTGAAACACATTTTAATTTCTAATGACAACCATGTATGTCGGATTTTTGAAATTCAGAACACAGAGGTGGAAAAGTTTCATTTAAACGAAAAATCAGTTTCTTTAAATACCACTTAGTGGTTTTACTATTTATCAAAAATTGAAGTTTTTCAGAAAAATACCAAAAATTCACCCTAAGCTATATTTGATATTCCAAACTCAAAAATGATGTCATTTTACAAAATTCAAAACATATAAGTTGTATTAATTAATTTAATAATTAATTCCCGCTGTAAAAACAAATAACGTGTTTTTAAAAAACAATATCTATTAAAAGATTGACACTAGTTTAAGTGCAATTTCAAAGTGAAATTAATTAAAATGACCACTATTGGATTAAATGGTAAAAATATATTCTAATTTTACTTTTAAATCAATTAAAAAGATAATATAATCATATAAATAAATTAGATTAAAAAGAGGTTTTGAATTAAAATACAAAAATTTTCACTATTCATTAAAAAATGAACTTTATCAGAAAGATACCAAAAATTTACACAAAGTGAATTTTAATGTCACTATTCTAAAGAAGAATTTTATTTTGTCAAATATAACACATAAAATTGTAAAAAAGTGGATTTAAAAGAGGTTTTCCATCAAAAGGTGGTTAATCGACCTTCTAAAGAACATTAGAATGTTTACGCTTAAAATTGAATTCATTCACATTTTTAATCCTCTAACATTTATCTTAAAACGTAAAAATATTTTACAAACATATATAATCATTTTGTAGTTAGTTCTGTTCATTCCCTCCATTACAACAGCTAGGCATTAACAACCGTTTAAAATAATATTATTTTATTATTATAGTGCAACGTAAGATTTCAAAAGAACTCATTGTTGCGTATTGGGTAAGACATCAAGAATAGCGTTGCCTTTAAATTAATAATAACATTTCATTCACAAAAATGGATAAATATAAAGATGTCATATTCTTTATTTACCTGGGGTGTTACATTTAATGATCTATAGTATCTTGAGAGGTGTGAGGATGGAGACAAGTAAATGAATTTTCATAATGGAGGAGTAGCATTCTTGTAAATAGCAATACCTATACACTATTGGGTGGTCTCACTTAACTCATGTGTCCGGAAAATAAAAAAAATAATGAAATATTGAGGAATTATGGTCGATAAAAACCTCCAACACACAAAAATAAGTTTATTTTTATAATTGTTTTTCTTAACATCTATGTTTCCACAATTTTATCGTTTTGGATTTAATTAAAGAAACTAGTTTTATAACCTATGTAATTTAACCATTATGACTCAATTAAATTGATATTTATTATAAAATATATACCCAATTAATTATATATATTATTTCTCACTTAAAAAATAGAAATATTATTTGTGTTGTAATTAATTTTAAATCAAATGTATTTCATGCTCAAAAAAATGCTTTCACGCAGACCTTGATAACAATGCTTTTACTATATATGGGTAAAAATGTTAATTATTAAAGATCAATTGGTCCATGAATAGAAAATATTTTTAAATTTTTTAAATGTTAAATGAACTTTTCAGAATATAGTATTTTTATTAATTTCAAATCATTTAATAAAATATCCTTTGTTGTAAAAAACATTAATATGAATTTTAACATTATTTAATTAATTCAAATTTGAAAATACCAATAAAATATTGGAATTAATATCTGTTAATTTAATATATAAATAGAAAATTATATATTTATCTACAAAAAATAATCTAAAATAATTATTCATTTAATTTACATTACATTTAATGTTTTTATAATCATTTATTTTATTTAATTATTAACTAAAAAATCCATGTGTTTCCATTTTTTAATAATTTAATCCAATTATATAACATATAAAAATTATAGATTATTTACCATAATAAAAAAAGCATTCAACATTTAAAATTATTTTTATAACCAAAACTGTGAACCTTCTTCCATATAATAAATTTTATAAATGCTAACAGTAAAGAAGGTTCCTTCTTATGTTTTTCTTTAATTAACTTATCATATGGGTCAATTTCATAAAATTGTGTCCTAAAAACCAATAATATTATATAAAAAAATTTATATGGTATAACTATTAGCATAAAATTGATTTCAGAAAAGTATCCAGGTCATTTATACCCTTAATTTTACGGTTTAGTTCATTGTTAAGATTTATTTTAAATTAATCACTGTGATAAATTTTAATCACTATTAATAATATTTTTGGCCAAAAACTAAGTAAATAATACTATACTTTTAAAATTATAATTACTATAATAATTTTGTAAAATTTAATTCACATAATTGGATAATCTAAATTTAAATCTAATCTCATAGATGTGGAAATAAAAATTACTTTTAAAGTGGAAATGTTTAAAAGATAATTAAATAATTATATTTAAATTAAATATAAAGATGATTATGGTCACAAAAAATTAAATTATTATATATATTATTGATCCATTATGACTTTTAAAAAATAAAAATATAATTTAACATTAATAATTATTTACCAAAAAATGCAGTTTTCAACTAAATGCAGAATTTTTAACTATTCATCCAAAAAAATAAAACTTCTCAAAAATGGAAAAAAATTCCCTCAATACTAGTTTTGAAATTAAAAATTAAATAATTTTTTTTTATTTTGAATAATTTATATTATAAGTGTCATATTTTAGTTTTAAAATATGTGTGTCATTAAAAAGTGGTAAAAGAAAGTCTTACATGTAATAAAAGAAAACTTATTATTGTGTGTATCATAAGCTCAACAAGGTGTTTCGTATAAATAAATATAAAAAATAAAATTTATTCTATAATAAAAACATTTTAATTTAAATGGGTGTTATAACTTGGATAGCATAGTATGCACCAAATAATCGAGAACCCCTATTGGTTAAACATACCACAAAATTGAACATATGCATGGCATCGTTTGAGTAGTAGGGAAATGGGACAAATAAATCAACCATGATATGTGAGGGTGCATAAAAACAACATGGAATAACAAAATACAAATACATGGGCCTTCCATTGTAGAAAATTAATGGCCATGAATAAGATACAAAAGCTTGGTGATCAAGGAACGAGTAGCAACCCAATCAAACATTGATGACTAAATATCATAAAATTGATAGTAGGAATCCAAATAGAATATTCATCAATACAAGTATTAAGAGGTATTTTAATGAACCAATAATTCCCAAATATAAATTCATGTATAAAAAATTCTATATTTATAAAATAATACATTTTTTCATGTAAAATTAAAATAAACTCTTAATTTCAATGCTAACTTAAAAAATTATCTATGTTTTAAAAATAAAATAAAAACCAATATATGGTGTTCTATGAAGTCCTATCTATTGTATTTTGTTCTCTATAACCAACTTTAAAGTATATAATGGTTACATATATTCTTTTTTTTATTAAAAAATCTTTTTATCACATAATTATTCTCTATTTCCATGACATAGTTTGTGATAATATCCTAAGAATATATGTTGCACAGGAATTTCATAGAATATTTCCACAATTATGAGAACCCATAGATACCACCACATTTTTAGGAAAAAATTATCTATTCTAGATGATTTATTCTAATGGGAGACACATGATACCATCTATCTAGGCTAATAGTATCATTTAACATTGTGGAACCTCTTCATCGTGTTCTCCCTTTGTAATCTCTAAGAGGGGTGGTTATAAGAGTTATCCCACTAATAAGAAATAAAAATTCTATGTTTCGTTGGATTTTACTATATCTGGATGTGTTTATTTATCCTTATACATTAATATTATCATTAATGACTTCCATAAGCCCTAAAATTTGATGTATTGACAAAAACCATGATGGAATATGTTATATATGAGGTAGGATATGTTGGGTGTGTCATGAGTGATATTTTAATAATAGATAATTTTAAAAAGTATTTACCCATTCTACCTGTTAAAATTTTTTGACATCTTATTACCTTTTATTGAAATAGAACTACCAAAATAAATCTTTTTTCATTGGGTTCTTTCAGCATGTTCATTTTAGGAAATTTAAAGAAACATAAATCAAGAACATTGGTTGATCCCAACAGTGTAGAACCTTAATGATTAGTGACATTATAGTAAATGGATTATTTTGTATGGTAATAAGTTGAAGGATATTGTATATTTCTATGTAATTAACCTCTTCCTATATGGGTGAATTTCATTGTTGTTATATTTTATCCATGGAATTCGGTTAGTTCTAGTTGATTCCATAGAGAAAGAGGGTTAGAGGGTCACAAACTAAGTGTAGAAAAAATCTCGATTAAATTAATTGTTCAATTTAATAAGTTATTATAAAATTATTCCATATTTTTTGTTTAATATTTATTTAATTTTAGATGAACTCCAATATATAATCACATGTTATTAAAAATAATCACTATTTTAAATAATAAATATAAATATTTACTGTATTTATCAATAAATAATGTAATTATATTTATTTGATAAATAAAAATGCAATATCCGATATTTGATAAATAACAAGGAGGGTAAGCGAACTAGAAATAATGTTCTATTCATAAATGATATAGATTATATTTATCTATTTTTAGATGATTCAAATTTCCACAAAAAAATAATTATATTATTTTAACATGGTATTGGTTAAGAACTATGTAATTAGAGAGGGTCTTGTGTGCCACATTCCAACCTTGAACTTTCCATAACAAATATCTAATTACATTACTTCTTAAATACATTTTTTCACAGTGGATGGAGATAAGATATCTCAGTACCGAGGGAGATTTAAATAGATCTAAAGTGTTCTCTATTCTAATATTATCTTAATCTATAGAGATAAAATCAATATTTCACCATCATTATAGAATAATTATTCAGTGATTATCTATGAATGAAACTAGAGATCTATATTAGTTGTACTAGAACCTAAGGATTCTATGGAGATTCCAAAGAATCTCTCTGGGTAAAACAGGTGTAAAAGGAATGCACCCTAAATATACATTTTTTATACCCATGTATCTCTCTTATATATCTCCATAATATCACATCAGGATGATGAAATCCGATTAGTGATCCTATAAAATGGATCTTTATGCAGATATAGGTAGGTTGGAACACTTTATTATGAAACAATAATCCTATAACATATATATATATATATAGCTTGTCATCATTGTATCATCATAATAGAGAACATGAGGGTTTTAAGCATGTTGTGTATTTGTTGCATGACACAAAGACTAGAAAATGATGAAAATTCCTGGCCACATGTCATGTAATGTAATTCAACATTTTATACCACATACATATCCATAGTAGAGAACAATATAAGTACATAGGTGTGTGTCGTGGACCCATGTAGAAGATAACACACGACAAGTATCCAATACACAAGTTGTATTTTTTTATTTGGTGTGTTCATTTTAAAATGAATATAATAATAAATTATAAAATTAAACATATTCACATGTGTTCCATGTATCATTTATTTTAAATTACACACCATGTCATAGTATTTCTAATTACATATTGAATTAATTTTTATGTTGAATTTTAAAAGTACATGTTGTGTATGTTTTTTTATAAAGTTTAAAATATGATCATTAGTAACATCATGTGAAATGTGATTCATATGTTTTTCTTGTATTGTTTGATTTAAATTAATGAAAAATAATTACCTATCTTGAAATTTGTCCTGGTTGTCAAGGTAATTTAAATGAATAAGGATCATTCTTTGTAGTTTGAAAAACATTATGTAATTTTCACCAAGTACACTTGTATACTTTATTAATTTTTAACTAAATTTATTTTTCAAAATTATGAATTATGGAACATTATGGATTCTCATATGATATTAATAAAAATTAAAATTATTGGATTAATTAATTATTATTTTTCTTTATTAAAATGATTTATTTAATTAATTAATAGTTAGATAAAAAAAATGCTAATTGCTTGTTGCAGTGACGATCGTGAGATTATACTAGGCCAATGTATATGATTGGGTTTCTTTTAATTTATTATTGATAAATTAAAATGATGTTATATGTGTCATCACATCCATATTATTATTTAATGGAATGTGTTCATGAATTTCCTTTTAGGTATTACCCCTTATCCAATCCTTTAGATACCCTCACTACTATGTGAGTAAAATCTTATGCAAAAACAAACACATATGAGATAAGAGGTGTTTTGAGTTATATATCTAATGAGAAACCAATTGAAGGGATTCATAAGAGATGAGGAATAATTACATAACAATAACCAACATATGGTTCAATTCCTTCGGTCTAGTAAGGCTTTCGGGCAACCTCAAGGCCTTTGATCCACCTCAAGGCCTTCGGGCCACCAAAAAATATTACTTAAATGATCTGACTTACTAAACATGGAGAAAACTCATGATGGGGATTCAAAGTAGGTATATTCACTAGAGGATAATCTAAGAAAATTTATTATAAAGAGAGGGTATGACATTGCCATCAGGGCCAGCTTGTGCTTGTACGGGAAGTCTAGTCGTACTAGCCATGCGAGGGAGGGGGAGCTGATATCATGATGGATAAGCTGGGGGGAGCACCAAGTGTAGTAAGTATATTTCTTAAGACCTAAGGGTCATTTAAAATCTCTAAGCCTCGGGTCCTTATAAGGGTTCCCCCTCATCCCTTGAAAGGGGGATTCTCAAATATCAATAAAAAATAAGGCCTTCGGTCCATTCAGAGGGGGGGTCGAGGAGTTTTCCCATATTATCATGGTTTAGTACATCATCCTGTAGATAAAATAGAAACTAGCTAATCTAAGGGTCATTCCACTTATATTTTACATATGTTAGTTTTGTATATGATTAATTATGCTTGTCGATCCCATATGACCACATAATAAAAAAATTAATATGACTGAGATATAAAATATAATAAAACATTATTATGCATAACTTTTATTATACATAGTTAATCACTTAAGTAAAATACACATAAAATAGTAATAAGGAAAGTGTTAAGATAAAATGGATTTTTTGTATAAGGTTAAATATCCCTCAAAAAATATTAAGTCAGAATAGCCTTCCATTACAGGACGTATAGGAAAAATCATAGTTTGAACAGATTTCCCAGCCAAATTCAGGGTGTATTCAATTATCAGGGAAACTTTAGTGTGATGATTTCGGTCTACATAACTTATTTTACATCAAGGGATGAATTTATAAGCAAGAAATCGTCTAACGAATAGGAAATTTTTGAAGAAATATTTGTGGATTTCAGGATAAGGGGTCCAAATAGTAAATCAAGAAACTATAATTTAATGTAGTTGTCATTTTACCCTAACCTAAAACCCTTGAATTAACATTTCAGGCCCAATTCATAGTTATGATATGAGGAATTTATGTTCTAACCACTATAATACCAATTCAACATAATATTTAGAAACTAATGTGATGGAATTTTTGTTTATAAAAAATATTGTTATATTATAATTATTTAAAATTTATTAATCTAATTTAGAAATATAATATGAACTAATAATTTAATTTAAAATAATCTTAGAAATGGAAATCCTAATAAAATTATACAATTTCAATGTGATCCATACTAGAGAAGAAAAACCATATCAAAAGATCAAATTTCTAATAACAGTATAATGTATTACAATGAATATTATTCCCTGGATGAAAATAATACTTACTAGAAACCCCAATTTCTAAGTCACTTGAAAAAAGTCTGGTGAGGAAGTAGTTTCACTTAACCAGAAAAATGTATACTATTCAATGGATTCCCAATATTACCTTTTATCTTCTACGTAAAGTTAGATTCTATATAAATATAAAGATATAGAAGCCTATATAATTCTGTCTAGACTTCATGATCTTTATCATGAAAAGGTTATATAATAGAGATATGAGATCTCTAATGCACTATTCAAATGAAGTCTTAGATATTGAGTTCATTCTATGCCTAATGCAATCCAGTTGATCAGTTATATATAACACTTTATCATCATTGAGTTTAATATCAATGTTGAGTTACTCATATTTATCAATCCATATTCACTTACTAAAACTGTCTCCAATTTTATTATGACTTATAATATAAAAAAGAGAGAGAAGGATTCTTCATATAATCTTACTCTAATTCACCAAATTGATAAAGACAGGGGGAATAAAAAACTCATGCTCTTTATGATGAATAATAAATTGAAAAACAAAGAAAAGTCTATGAAGACTCATTCCATGTTTAATACTCAAGAGCACCATCCTTCCAAGAAGAACAAAATCTAGTATGAATAAAATGAAAAAATGTTTTCTGTTTTGTATATGAAAAAACACCACTAGATTAGGAAATTTACTTGCCCGATGAAAAAATGGTGATCATCAAGTGAATTCATTATTATGTGTAATATTCTTTTAGGATAATTTGTGTATTGGATACATCATGTGGTACTAAAATTTATATCCATACATATAAAACAAGTATATTTCAAAAGGTTTATATATGGGAGTTTGATCTATATTCTTCCAATGGAGTGATTTTGAGCACTCTGTCCATTTGAGACTATTTCCTCACATTTTCAGTTGGATTGATTCTGGCATTAAAGAACTATTATTACATGACATGTTTTACCAACAACATAATATATGATTATGTAATTGATAGTGATTCATTTATTTTAATTGTTGGAAATAAGAGTGGATACTTTTATAAAGATATCATATGTTATAGTATAACATATCTAATAAATAGTATTTATGAATTAAATTATAAAAACTAATAATTTTCAATGGATGAAAAATCAAATTCATGTGAAACACTTCACAACCATTTATGGTATCACTTCCTTGGTCAGGAATATGAGATGTTTTTTCAAACATCTATTAACATGGTTATTTATTCTCTTTTGAGGTAAAAGTGCATGAATGATGTCATTGTTGATTTCATGGATTTATGATCAAACCACCATATGGTGTTCAAGGTAAAATGATTATAGAGATTATAGATTCTTTACACGATGATGTTTGGGGACTTTTACCTGTATAATCTAGAGGTATATTATCATAATTTATTAATTTTACTGATGACTCGAGTTAGTGAAGTTGTATCTACATGATGAGGTATAAATATGAATCCTATAGAAATTCAAGTAGTTTAAGAATGAATTCGGAAAACATCATGGTAAAAATATAAAGATAAATTAATCAGATCAAGATGGTGAATATCTTATCATAGAGATTAAAAAATATTAATGGGATTATGGTTTATTATCTCAACTCACAACACCTTATACACTACATTGGAATGGTGTTAGAAATATGAGATACCATAACATGTTGGACATGGTAAGATAGATGATGAGTCATATAATTCTTTCATTATCCTTGTGAGGATATTCATTAAACATGAAATCATATTCACTTAACTAAGTACCAACTATATTGTAAATTAGAATTCCCTTTGAATTATTTAATTGAAAGAAATTCATTTTTTCAAATGTCCATGCATAGGGGTTTGAGGTTTTTGATAATTACCACAAGAAAAAAAAACAAACTCTAGGATTTAATTGTATCTTTATAAGACTCCCCAAGTTAATTAAGAGATATTACCAATATGATTATTCATAAAAGCAGTTCAGACTTTCTAGGAATGGTTTATTCCTTGAGAGGGAACACATCCTCAAAAATGATAGGAGGGCCAAGATTAACCTAAATTATGTTATTGTTCAAGATACACAACATTTTTATAGTAACATATTCCATAGGTCTCCATGAAAAAATTTGTTCTTGAAACACATGTATAGGGTTGGATCATCGGAGAGGATATAGAAAAATAAAGATATGTATTTCTAATAATAGAATATGGGGACTCATTAGTGGATAACAATAATTACTGTCTCTCCTATAAGGATTAAATAGATATATCAAAATCATCAACATGGAATGAAACCAATATTTTTGAAAGGATTCAAAATATCATAACAATGTTTGGGTTCTTTCGATCCCCAAGTTGATGTAAGGCTTTTTTGGTGTAAATCAGAATTCAAGAGACACCTATAAATGGATGTTCATATTTGTATCTATAAATAATGGATAGTAGATATAGGGTTTATCAAATTACACAGAATTTAAAAATATAAAAAAATTACCCCAATTAACATGTGTAAACCCATCATAATTCTACTTTCTATAGCAGCACACTATTACTATGATATTTTTTGATGGATGTAAAAAAAATTAATTATTGGGAACATTACGGAATATGCATATATAACACAACCAAAAGGTTTTATGACTAAAATAAATTCTTTAAGTTTATGAAATTTTTAGATTCCCCTTTATGGATTAAACAAATTGTTAATATTAGAGAACACTAAGTTTAATGAATCTATAAAATTAGTTGGATTCATTAAGAATGAGTGTGATTATTATTTTTAAATGAACTTTTATGGGGTATGATCAATTTCATAGTAGTATATGTTGATTGCATATTACTAATTGGATATGAGATACCATTTTTATAAGAGGCAATGGAATGGTTCGGAAAGTACTCTATATGATGGAATATGGTGAAGAGGCCTATGTTATAGGGTTCGAGATCATGAATTGTAGATCAAAGAGACTAAATGGACTAAGTTTATTATATAAATAGAACACATAAAAAATTTATCATGAATGGAACAAGCCAATATGGGATTAGTTTCAGTGTCACGTGGTATATATATTTCTAACAAATGGTTTTCTCAGAACATAGAAGGAAAATGAGAGAATGAGTAAGATATAATATTATTCTATGATATGATCTATCATTTCTACCAAAATATGTATGAGGTTTTATATTTCCAATGTTTGATAATTTTATGGAGATATAAAGATGAGCTAGACGATCAAAATTGGGAAGCAGGTAATTCTATCTTAAATTATCTGAGGAAAACTAAGGTTATATTCCTAGTACATGGAGTATATGAAGGTATTTTCATTAGGTGTTATATACCTTATATAATTTAGACATATCATAATGATTTAATGTTAATGTTAGTATGTTTCATTAGTCTCAATAGAGGATCATTGAGCTGGAAGATATTAAGGAAAACAATTTTTTATGATTATACAATAAATTTTGAGTGATTTTTGGCTTATTAGGTTTAGCTGAAATTATTTTGGATTTCAATCAATGTTTCTTAACATCATGTGGTGCTTAGAAATCATGAACACCAAACAGTTTATTTAAATAACACTATAGTGGTGGATGTTTCCCAAAATACAAGACCACATAAAAGGATAATGTATATAATTATGATGTTTCATCACATCTTGTATTTCTCTCAATGATGTGAAGTTGAGTTGAGAACATTATCCATAGAATAAAATTGGATGTACCCCTTGATGATGTCTCTATCATAACAAAGGCATGAATATTATGTGAGAGTTAGTTGACTGAAGTTCGTTAGCAGTTGTCTCTTGTAATAGTGGGAGTCATTTGGAGTTTGTTCCCTAGACAAAACATCCATTAAAATAATTATTACACGTATTAATTGTTTTGAACATTAGTAAAAATATTATCAGATCATGATTATTCCTTTTATGACATAATATGTGATATTTTCATGAGAATATATGTCATTGTAAACTTCATACACAAGGGTAAAAACACTTTTAATACCTATTTCATTACATTTAAACATTTTTTTATAACTAATGTTAATATACAAAATGTTTAATGTGGACTTTTCTAAATTGGTTTTCATAAAAAAATGTTGAAAAACCTTCCACAAGGTAGCAAATAGATGGAGTTTAACATTGGTTTTTAATAAAACTAACTTCAAAATACATGACAAAAATATTTTGATGATAGTTTTTTGAAAAACTCAATATTGAAATCATTACATCCGAGTTTTGATGTTTGTTTTATAGAAAATAAATTTTTAAAATCTATCTATGTTTTTAGGCCTTTTTGAAGTTTGTTTTTTTTTAAATAATGTGGAATGCCCTCTTAGAAGGATTTAGAAATCTGTTTTTAGTAAAATCGATTGTTACTATATAAAAAATTTATAAATATATCAAAATTAAATAATCACACACCTAAAACCACAAACTGTAGAAAAAAATTAAAAAAACCCTTTAGAAATAAAATATGAGCAACAAAACTTATTGAGAACATCTATAAGATAAATAAAATACAAACCAAAATCAAAATAAATATCCAATCTCTTAAAAATTATAAAGTATTGTAAAAATAAATCATTAATGTGTAACAATACATCATATTCCTATGATAAAAAATCAATAAAAACAATAAAATAAATTGTGTTGAATTTAAAACATGTCATATTTTTTAAAATTATAAGTTTCATAATGAAACTGACCATTTCAAACACTATTGTAGTTTTGGTTCAAATTATCTCATAAATAAATCATAAAACACAATATCCACATTCTAAAATCTCTTATTGAATATGAAACAATGTTTATTAAAGACTGTATTAACAATAAAAAAAGAAGATATGTAATAAAGAAGTAGAGATCCTGACTCCAGTAACCCGGGGTCGATGTATTACTTTAATAAATTAGAATAAAATACATGTAATCACATCTTTAAGGACTCATTAGATTTTAGTCATGGTAAAATATAAATATAGAAAAAAATTATATTAAATTTTAACGAAAATAAAAAATAATGAGAATAAAAATAACCCTTCTAGCATATATTTTCATACCAATCATAGTACACTTCATGGATTCCTAGTAAAGGAATCAAAATAATGGTGTGCTCAACTTCTTATTAATGTTTAAGTTCATAAGAATCAATCATGAATAATTAAGAATAACAATGGAAATTTTAATAACATAAAACATATTCTATCTAATCTATAAACTAATTCTATAATGAATCCATATATAATATAACTGAGAAAATATGATGCCTAATAAGATAATTGACAATCCATATGACAAGGTAAATAACTAAAAAGAAACTAATTTTAATTAGTAAACAGACAATGAAAAGCATTCAGAAATAATATCATTGAGAAAATATCATGTATAATAATATCTGAATTCCAAATGAAGTAAATGATTAATCATTGGACATCATGTTCTCAGGTACATAATAACTATACTTTTTAGACTGTTCATAAGAACGATAAAAACTATAGATAGAATCCCATTTAATTAAAGAAAACTAATTGTCCTCATCAGAATACTGATGCATTGAGTGGATATCTAAAACTTCTTCCCACTCATATCAACATTTTCATATCATTCCACATTTATAGAATAATTTATATAATTCATGAATAATATGCCTAACCTTAAAATATTTTTTTGGAGTAAATAATATGGATTATCAAATACTATTCAAGATGAAAAAACAAATTTAAATTAAACAACATATTTATGAATGTTATATTATTAAGTAAATAACCATATCTATGATATAACATGATGGATATTAATGTGAGATGTAATTTCTAATGAAAAAATGATAATAAGAAAGTGATTGTATTAAGAGAATGACAAAATCAAAAAAATTAAACAGGAAATGATATGTGACCGTAAATTCATCAGTAATATATATTTTTACTATAAATTCATTAATAAATAGTTATTTATGTAAGATAAATTAATTTTTTAGTATATACACCACTTAAAATTGAATAGGTGCTTATTAACCAAATTGTCTCAGGGAAATGGAAATTGAGACGAAATCCATTATAGTGATCATAATCTTGAAGTTAGAATTTATCAATCAATATATTATGTGTATTAAATGTAAAGAAACATATATCATGTGAAAATATAGTATAATATTTTCAAATTTCATTATACATAGAATATTATAATATCAAAGGAAAACAAGGATGTAATAAAACCCAATGAAAATAAAATGAGTTATACAATTCTTTACCACTGGGTAACATTCATTTCAAGTCACATTTGATTAAATAATTAAAATTAAAAAATAAATACAATGGATTATTGAGGTATAATTATATTAATTTTAAAAGGGGAAATATATAAACCATATAAATGAAATTAGATTCATAACATTACAATATTCCCCAATAAAGATGAATTGAGACAATCATCCTTACAAATTTTAAAATTTTGAAGTGTTAATTGATTAGTGAATCCATTATGTGTATAAATTCTAAGAACACAAAGAAAATTTGAAACGTATAATAATATATTTTAAATAATTTACAAACATAATCTTATAATTTCAAATAAAATGAAGAATTAATATTACTCAATGAAAATAAATTGAGTTATGAAATTTTTTACCACTTTGTAACTTTTACTTAAAATACCATGGGATGAAATAATTAATTTTGAAACAAAAAAATACAAGGAATTATTAAAGATTTATTATATTAAATGTTAAAGGGGTGGTATATACACTATATAAATAAAATTAGGTTCCTAGTATTATAATATGCCTCAAGGAATAGAAATTTAGACGAGGTTTATTACCTTGAGTCTGACTCATCATGATCATTCATTATCTTCATAAATAGAAAACATGAGTTAATTATTTAATTGATTAATAAAATTTTTCAAGTTTATTATTAAATTTTTCACATAATTCCAAATTCTATATTATTACATATGAAATTATGATTATGTCTTATATTTCTATAATATATGGCTTATAATTTTTAAACTATTCTTGAATGATGGTTATGAAGAATGAACTATGTTACAATCATAGAGACCATAGGTTTTACTTATGCATGAGTAATATTTCCATTTTAAAATTATCACCATGGAATGATGGTAGGTAATATTTTTATTTTGACATAATGATCATAATATCATATATACTATATTATTTATTAAAATATACTTGTATAAATCATCGATGAGGTGTGGTGATTTAATAATAATTACATCGCATTGTAAAGGCGCTAGTCTACACATACACAAATTATTATTTTTGATATAATAAATACATAGATATAATAATATTATAAATATCATATATAAAATTTATATCCATAATCATAATCAATAAAAAGAGGTGTTGATGGAAAACATGTCATATCGATTCGGAGGCTGTAGTTCATTATATACCTGAGTTATGTTATCATTTTCAATTTGATGGAATAAGAGATTTATATATTTAATTCCCTTAATATAATAAAATATCACTATATCTAAAATGTGTGTGTTATTATATAAGAATAAATGGATAATATTTAAAGTGTTTTGGGAAGAAATAAAACCAAAATGAATACTAAAGAGTTTTAGTTCTTCTCGAACAACCGATTTAGGATTATACCTAATGAATCCTAGGATTTATTTGTGACAAAAAAGGGATTCTAGGATGAGGTTATTGATGTTTTTATGTGATTTGGAGAATCAAAAAGGTTTTATGGTGTGAAAAAAATTATATGGGGTGTCCATTTATTGGTGATTTGAGTGGAACACTTTTGATTTTTTAAAAAGAAAATGTGAAACCATGTTTTTTCACCTGAAAAATGAGTAAAAATTATATTATTATCGATAATTATACATTACACAGTTTAAATATATTTTTAAAATTATCTTTGGAAATGTTATTGGGTTATTATAACCCTTTTATTATTAGTTTAACCTGTGGTAAAATAGTATTCACCTTAACCACGGTAATTAATTATTATTATTTTTTAATATTAATAAAGTCCAAAAATTAAGTTTAAAATATCATATAATATAAAATTATTATGATTTTAAATATTTAAATACTTTTTCCCAAATTCCATTTTTATATGTGTAAGAATATAATTTAAAATTATACTCACAAACATGGAAAAAATCTATTTTTCAAAGGGAAATTTCACATAAGTATAAGAGGTTTTATTATAAAAAATCAATATGAAATAAACTTCAATAACCAAAAATAGTTGAATTTTAATATAACTAAGTAATTATAAATCAAAACCAATATAAAAAATAATTTAATGATGATATTTATTTAAATGAAAAATATTTTTTCAATAAAAATCAATATCTTTCATTGTTCATCGAAAATTGAAACATTTTTGATAAATCCCAAAAATTTACCCTACTATAATTTTGATAACATGATTTTTAAAATTAAGACAATTTTAACAAAAAAACCTTCTAAAAGTGGTAAAATTAAATTCAAAATTTTTTTCTAATGAGAGACTAAACAGTATTTTATAAAAATAAAATTTTTTGTAAAATAGTTATTATTTTTTAAATAATTATTTTTTTTATTTATATTCAATAGATGGCCATAATTCTCATAATTTACTAATTTATATTATTACATTCCAATTTCCTAACTAAATTATTATGATTTAATAAATTATAGTTCATTTATACTTAGGTTAGTGTGTTATACAAGCTATCAATGGGATTAAATTTAAATAAATATACTACATAGGTTTCTTAAGATTTGTGTTTCATATATCATATGCTATTAAATATAATGTTATTTTTTATAATTTTATGGTGTTATTTTCTCAAAATATTAAATTAGTTTCTTCCACCCAATTTTATCTTACGCTTAGAAAATAGGGGTTTGATATTTGAACATTCCTTTCATGAAAATCCAAATCGTAAGGAATTTTAATAGAACATCCTCTTAAAAAAGATAAATGGAAGTATAGAGTTTATATGTTCTAACACATAACTAGGATTCTAATAAGAATAATGATGGTGTAAGGTAAATATATATACATAGAATAAAACAGTAAATCATTATAGTGAATAACAGAGTTCATTGATCACAAGAAAGTGAATGAATAATGGAAAGTTAAGGGCCTCGAAATGATAAATAAGTGATGATTTAAAAGTCCAATTGATTCATCAAATATGAAGATTATATGAAAAAAATTTATTATCATTATTCTCTACCAAATGGTGAGGAATTATTTTCATATCTATAAAAGTAATGATATATTTTTACTTGACGTATTTTTATTTCATAACCACGGTTTCACGATATTATTGTTCTACAAACAATTTCCATTTCATCTCCTACACCCTGAAATAAATATCCAAAATTTATTTTTTTAGAGTCACTAAAATTCACATTTAATGGATTGTAAAATCCATAAAAGACTTAAAATTCATTCCTTATGACTCAAAATATTTTTCAAAACCAATATGGATAGCACAAGTTATCCAATACAATAAATTAATAAATAAACCTCAATAGTAACACCGTCGAATCATCAATAAAATTTATTTTTCAAATCATTTATAAAAAGTGACATATTAACATGGAAATTACATTGGATATTGGTATGTTCTAAAATCGTATCATCCTTTGGTAGTGTGTTCAATACCATTGACCTTTGTTGAATGCAATGGGATATCACCCATCATGTAGGTTGTTTTTTTTCCTGAAAATATTAATATAATTCCAATAAAATTCAAAAATTGTGAGGACCCATAGTGACTAAAACATCAAGAGATGATATACCCTAAATGTTAGAAATACCTTTAATCTTATTCCTATAAAATTTATGGGAATTATTACTTAAATAAAATATTCACTAATACGTATACTAAAAATTTCGGTTTAATTTACATAAATGTCTATAAAAATACCCTTACTCATGTTATATTCCTACAAAAACAATTCAAAAGGGTTTTTATGACATTGAATATTTGAGAAACCATAAAATCAAAAATCCATGATAGTATCCATAAATTTTAAATTAATGAAGTCAAAAATTCTTAAAAAATTTAAAACAATCCTAAAATGTTTCCTAATACTTATAACTAAAATAATTGGTAAAATAATTATGAAATTTAATTCTTGAATCATAATACATAAATACTCCATCAGTTTTATTTCAAAATAGTTCCTTCCTCTCTCTAGGGGTTAATTTTTAGAAGCGGGGTTTCACTTGAATAATTCTTTCACACCCCAACATGAAATAAACATTACTATAAATGGATCCTTATGGTGTAATATATCTCCCTCCATTAGACTCTCCATTTTTTCATGAAAATTATATTCTTTATTCCCTTATTATCTACATTTAATGAGTTTTAACATTCCATGGAGACACATTAATGGGTTCATCTTTCCACATTTCCCACATGATGGAACTCGGCCATTCATTCCTCCATGGTCTCTAATACCCGAGATCTCAGAAAGATCCATCCTTATCATATTTGGGAGTTCCTATAGTTGCATAAGGTTTAGGTTCATAATCATATTTTCGGATAACTCATTAGGAATAATCAATATACATTTCACTCAAATCATCATCCCATTTTTCTCACAATCATTAAATTTACCTTTATGTTCAATTTATCATGATTCCTTCAGGTTCCATCCAATTCTGAAAACAAAAAATATAGTGTGAGAGAAAATAATCATAGTGGTAAATTCATATTATAATTTAAAGGATGTTTAAATCATTACACCTTTTTTTAATATATTACATTATAGGTTTACCCTATGTCATTAATTCTCATCTTCTATCCAAATCCTTTATAATGGTTTGCATAGAAAATGTGAATTATACTATGTATTTCCACATGGAGTATCAAACTAGGTGTGCATTAAGACCCATTTTTGTGCACTCGATGATGATCTAGTCAAACCCGGTGCGCCATTTTCATATTTATTACTCCTAAGTACAACTGTTCTTGAACCACTTCAACTTTTACTATCTAGAAAGGGTTTTATTTTTTAGAAATCCTCTATAATCTATTAACTACAAAAACATTAAGATGTTATTTTGTATTTATCATAAAATTATATTATAAGGATATGTTCCCCAATATTTGTTTTCAAAATATTTTCATCAAGGTTTCTACTAAACATCATATTTTAGAAACTATAAATACTCATACACTAATAGCATAGATCTGGTGTGTTACATCAATTCATTAGTATAAGATGTAAGGAATCACATCCTAAAGGGCCAAATAGTATAATAGTCTTAGAAATAGATACATAAAAATGATTCCCATATTATAATTTCAGAAAAAATGTATAATTTTTTTATATAATATCTTTATTCACTCAAGAATATCTTTGATTATCAATCAAAGTATAGTTCCTGAAATCCTAGGAAATGAAACAAAATCAAGGGTAGCTCAAATTCTCAGTACGGTTTAATTATAGAGGACTCTATCATCATTCAATAAAAGAATCATCGAATGGTAAATAATTGACTAAAAATTAAATTTATTCTATAAATTGATTATAGAATTCATACATATACTATATCATTGAAAAAATGATAGGGGTAAAGATAATGAATAATAAATATATACCAATAAATAACTGAAAACACAATTCATTTAATCAATAAACTGAGAATGAAATGAATCAAGAGATAATATCATTGAAAAATGTCACATATAATAATAACATATAATTAACGATATTATTAATTATGGGACATCATTTTCACATGCACATGATACCTTTATCATCGATACCTTTCACAACACGGTTCAAAACTACATGTACAAACACTTTTAATGATATCTTATTGATTCTACTCATAATATTATTAATGAATTGAGGAGCTATCTATAACTGGGCCCCCATATATTCACATATAAGGTATTCCACATATTTATAATAATATATTTAATTCATGAGTAATGTGCCTTATAATCAATTATCTAGTAGAAGTAAAGAATATAGGTTTATAAATATTTCCTAATATAATCAAAGAAAATTCAAAGTAAACATCATATATATCAATGGTATCTATTTTAGGAAATAATAATTTCATTTATATAAATAATAAATATATTAAAGGGAAATTTAATTTCCGATGAAGAATGTCTACAAGAAAGTGATTGTCTTAAGAGAAATATAACAATCAAAAAATTAAATTGTCAATGATAGGTGACCATAAATTCATTTTGAATATAAGTTTTTTACAAAGAAATTATATATAAATATATATTCTTTATAAATAAATCAATTTCGTAGTGTATACATCACATTAAAGTAAATATATTCTTATTAATAAAAATTATCATTGAAAATAAAATTGAGACGACGTCCATTTAAATAATTATAATATCGGACTGAGAATTAATCAATGAATGGATTTTGAGTTTCAAAAATAAATCTAAATTATACAAGTTTAAATAAAACACAATAGAATAAATAATAATTTTAAATATTATAATATCAAAGGAAAATGAAGAAGTAATATAACCCAATAAAATGAAAGTGACTTATGAAATTATTTCCACTCGATAAGATTCATATAGAATACAATGGGATAATATATTTCAAATTGAAACATAAAATAAAATTATTTATTAATGAGTCATGATATTACATTTAAAATTGTAATTATATACACTATATAAAATAAAATAGGTTTATAACATAATAATATGCCACAATGAAGATAAATTGAGACAGAGTACCTTATAAATATTCTAACATTGATTTTAGAATTAGATAATTAATTTATAATGCGTATCAAATATAAATCCACATATAACTATAAGAAATAAAAAATAAAATATTAAAAAAACATTACATGCTTAATGTTATAATTTCAATTATAATGAAGAAGTAATATATCCTAATGGAACAAATTGATTTATGAAATTATTTACTACTTGGTAAATATTAATTCAAGTCCCCTTGGATGAAATAATTCAAATTGAAGCATAAAAATACCATAAATTAATAAATAAACATTATATTACATGTCAAAATCATAGTATATACACTATATAAAACAAATTATGTTCATAACATTACAATACGCCTCAATGTAGATAAATTGAGATAATGTCCCTCACCTTGAGTCTGAATCATCACTTATGTTACTTATCATCCATAATAATAAACTTATGAAAATTACTTAATTTCTTAATAACCTTCTTTACGTTTCTTTTTTGTTTTATTTCACTAATTTCTATTTTATATATGATTACTAAATCGATATGCTTTATGTCGAATGCTTTGATGATATCTCATTTTTGTGTCAAGAATAACTTCATTAAGTTAACTATGGTTAAAGGGTTCATTAGTTAAACATCCAAATAAAATTGATAATGAAATTTTTATCATTTTTATAAATAAATTATACTTTTAAAATCAATCATAAACAATTTTTTGACCTCACCTGTTTTGATAATCCCAATTATGCCTTCACATATTTTTATAATCACAATTAATGTTTATCTATATTCAAATTCTCTCAATATATGATATTTTGTTATATTGATGATAATATTGTTAAAATAATCCTTGAGATATGTACATCGGTGGTTATCTATGTTTATATAAATTATAAATTAATTCTAACCCAATCGGATATGTTTTGCATAAAACAGATAAGTGTTTTTCACTGATCTTCATATAGCTACTAATAATAGAGCTACCGGTATATAGTCTACCGATAGACAGAGTCACCAATAAGCTAAGGATACCTATATTTACATAGTTACCGAGAGAAACTGAGCTACCGATAGAACAAATCTATCGGTATTCTTAAATATTCTAGTATGAACTTGATCACTGATATGTACAGAGCTACCGATTTGAAGAAATCTACCGATAGAACCACTTCACAAACAGTTACCGATAGAAGTCACTGATACATCGAGCTACCGATAGCTTTGAGCTGTTGTTTGTTTTCCCATGTATGAACTGTGGTAGTGGTCTTTGTACCTGAACAGTGTGTTCACTTTTGTTTACCCCGATCCAGGGAGTGGATCATTTTATGTAAATTGTTGAGAAGACTAAGTCTCGACTTGAGACTAAACCTCTTGGTTACATCTTCTGTTCATCTTAGTTTAAATCCTAAGTATACTATATATATATTTCATATTATCCTGCTAACTACTTTGAAATACAAAACTATTTTAAAGCTACTTTGATAGTAAAATTAGCAAGTGTTTATACTTATTGTAAACCAGTAAGTTAGTTTCAAAAGTTAATTTCATCTTCATTTTAAGACAACTAAGACCTAATCAATCATTGAGATACTAATTAAGCATTTATATTCTGTATAAATTCACTACATTTTAACTTTTATTTAAATATGGGGATTTTAAGAGAAATATTTTTAACAGAACTTTTAATTGGAACACAATTCACCCCCTCTTGAGTATCCACTTTGACCAACATTTGGTATCAGAGGATGTTGTTTTAATACAAATTTTCAAAACATTCTGTTTTCAACTGTGATATTAGTTGCATCTTTAAAGATCTTAAATTTCTGTTAGTTATAAATTTTATCTCTTTAAAACTGTTTTCTAAAATATTATTATGGACAATAAACTAGAGGGTGATGCTTCTAACCAGACACCTTTCTTCAATGGTACCAATTATGCACAGTGGAAACTGAAAATGAAAATACATTTAGATAGTATGTGTTTTGATATCTAGACTGCTATAAAATCTCAATAAAAAATTCCAGAAACAGAAAGAACAGCTTGGGATGAACCTACAAAGACTTCTTACAATAATAATTGTAATGATATGAATTCCATGTATTGTGATCTAGGAGATGAATAGTTTAATAGAATATCTGCTTGAAAAACTGCTTATGAAATATGGGATACTTTGGGTGTTTCTCATAAAGGAACAACCAATGTTAAAGAGATGATATTAAATACTTAAACTATTAAATATGATAATTTTTAAATGAAGAATGATGAACCTATTTTGAACATGTATCTCAGGTTCAATGATATTTTCATTACTATGAGCTCACTTGGAAAGGTTATTCCAGCAAAGGAACAAATCATGAGAATCTTGAGATGTCTACCAGATCGATGGAAGGGCACTTCTGTTTCAATCAGAGAATCATGTGACATTGGTGCTATCCCTGTAAAATAACTTATTAGTAAATTAATGATGCATTAGGAAGAACTTAAGGTAAATAAAGAAGATGATGATGAACCCAATAGAAAATCTGGGTCATTCAAGTCTATTACTTCAAAGAGCAAAGACAAGGAAAAAATGCATGCACCTAATGGAAATTCAACCAGTGAAGATTCAGATTCTGACAGTGATGCTGAAATGGCTCAAATAGCCATGAGATTAAAGAAGTTATATAGGAAGAAGATGTTCTTTAGAAAATATAAATACAATGGAATTTATAAAAACAAGGGTCATTGGAAGAAGGATTGGAAGAAATCTGATAAGGAAGATGATATAGTCTGCAATGAGTGAAATAGGAAAAGACACATCAAGGATGTCTGTCCAAAATTAAAATTCAAAAAGAAACATGATTATGAGGACTAGAAGTACAAGAAGTCCATTAAATCTACTTGGAGTGCTTCAGAGGACAGCACGAGTGAATCTGAAGTTTCTGATTATGAAAAGAATCGTGCCAACATGTGCTTCATGACTAATACCTCTGAGGTAACTGTTTCCCCTATATTGAATGATTTTTATACTAGAAAAAACAGTGATTCAGAAAATGATGAGAATATGTATAAGGCTGAATTTTTTGAATATTGTAACATGATGGAAGAAACATGTAATGAAATTAAGAACAAATATAAGTCACTAAAGAAACATCATGCTCTCACTGTCAATGTTAAATCTACCTTTGATATAGAAAAAGAAAAGAATGCTCAACGATTAAAGGAAAATATTGAACTGAGAATGTCTAATGAGCAACTTACAAAGGACTTAGAATAGTTCACAAATTGAAAAGATACACTTACTCCAATGTTAGGAAAACAAGTTGCACCAAAGTACACTACTGGTTTAGGATACCAACTTGGATAGAGACAGTTCACTAAAACTCGATTTATTCCTATGTCTGGATAAAATTCTGCTTATTCTAGTTCTGTAAATTCCTATGATTCAACTAGTTATTCATATGTTTATAGATCAAATAATGTTTATCTTTAAAAATATATTGATTCTGTAAATTATATGAGACCCATAAGACAAATATGGGTACCTAAATCTTTTATTGCTAACCATTATGGACCCAAGAAGATCTGGGTACCAAAATCATTTTTTGTTTAAATCTGTTTTGTAGGAGACCTGTTTGAAGAGTTCTCACAATAAGGTATAGTACTTGGACAGTGGATGTTCAAGGCACATGTCTGGAGATTATTCATGCTTCAAAATATTAATAAAATTTAATGGAGGCTATGTCACCTTTTGTGATAATTCTAAAGGAAAAATAATCAGCCTAGGCCCGATTGGTAACACTGATACAGTTTTGATTTCTAAAGTTTTATTTGTTGATGAACATAAATACAATATTTTTAAGTATTTCTCAATTATGTGATGATGGATTTAATGTTATGTTTGAAAATAATTCTTTTAATGTTTTTAACTCTAAAAATGTTTTAGTATTTTCTGCATTAAGAAATTTAAATGTTTATTCAGCGGATCTGAATTCTTTAGCTAAGAAAAAAGTTACTTTCTTAAATGCATTTCATAAATAGTATTGGCTCTGGAACAGAAGATTAGGACATTGAAACATCCACTCACTTAGAAAATTGACTAGGAGGAACTTCGTTAGAGACCTACCTAAACTTAAATTCCCATCAGACAAAGTTTTTAATCCCTATCAAAAGGGAAAGCAACATAAAGTTTATTTTAAATCAAAGAAAGAAGTTTCAACTTCTCTACCTCTGGAGTTGGCTCAAATGGATTTGTTTGGACCTTCTAGAGTTTCTAGTTTAAATGGGAAGCACTATGTATATTTCCTAGTAGATGACTTTTCTAGACATATATGGGTATACTTCTTAGCTCACAAAAGTAAAGCATGTTCTTACTTTATAAAATACTCCAAATCTTTAGAAAACCATAGTGGACTTAAGATTAAAACTCTAAAAAGTGATCATGGCCGTGAGTTTGAAAATCATGAGTTTGAATATTATTTCTCAAAAAATGGCTACAGTCACAACTTTTCTGCTCCTAGGACACCTCAGCATAATGGTGTAGTAGAAAGAAGGAATAGAACCCTTCAAGAAATTGCAAGAACCATGCTTAACGAGTATGACCTGCCTGTTTATTTTTGGGCTGAAGCTTTAAATACAGCCTGTTATATTATTAATAGATTCCTGATTAGACCTGTTCTAAAGAATAATCTATATGAATTATAGAATAATAGAGAACCTAAAGTTAGTTACTTCAGAGTCTTTAGCTGCAATGTTTTTATCCTTAATACAAAGGATAATCTGGACAAGTTTGCTTCTAAAAGTGATGAATGAATTTTTCATGGTTATTAATTAACTAGAAAATCCTATAGAGTCTTTAATAAAAGAACCATATGTGTGTAAGAATCTATTCACATCAATTTTGATGAAGCTGATCCACATGTGCCTAAAGCCTCTCCTGAAAATATTGAAGAAGATTTGATTGTTCAGGACCTTAATGATAAAACTAAAGAACCTGTTATAAAAACATCTATTTCTAGACATATTCAAGAATATGCTTCTATAGAACCTGAACCTATATATGAACCTGAAATTTCTAGTCCTACCTTTACTAGATCAACAAGGATTCTAAAGAATCATCCTTGGGATGCTGTTGTTGGTAATCTTGATAGAGGGACACAAACTAGAGCTTCTCTAAGAAAACAGGTTGAACATCAAGCATTCCTTTCACAACTAGAACCTAAAAATGTCAATGATGCAATCAATGATTAATTTTGGTTAATGGCTATGAAAGAAGAGTCAAATCAATTTGAAAGAAACAAAGTCTGGGAATTAGTCGACAGACCTAAGGACACTCTGACAATATGCACTAAATGGGTTTTTAGAAACAAAGTTGATGAGTCAGGAAACATAGTTAGAAACAAAGCTAGGATAGTTGCACAAGGATATAGTCCTGAGAAAGGTATAGACTATGAGGAAAACCTTTCACCTGTAGCTAGATTAGAATCTATTAGAATTCTACTTGCCTACACTGATCATCTGAATTTCAAGTTATATCAAATGGATTTTAAAAGTGCTTTTATAAATGGTTTTATAATTAAAGATGTTTTTGATGAACAACTACCTGGATTTAATAATCGTCATTTTCCAAGTCAAGTTTTCAAACATTCTAAAGCTCTATATGGTTTAAAACAAGCTCCATGAGCTTGGTATGATAGACTTAGTAATTTTCTTATTTCAAAAATTTTTACTAAAGGGATTGTTGATCCAACTCTTTTTATTAAAATATTTTCTATAGAAGTTTTAATAGTTCAAATATATGTTGATGATATAATTTTTGGATCGTCTAAACATTCTTTATGTAATGATTTGTCAAAAAGTATGCAAAATGAATTTGAAATGAGTTTAATGGGAGAACTCAAATATTTTCATGGATATCATGTTTTTCAAAATGAAAATGTTATTATTTTGAATCAAAGTAAATATAAAAAAGATCTTTTAAAACGTTTTGTTCTGGATAGTATTAAGGAAAGTGAAACTCCTATGAGTATAGTCTGTAAATTGGATGCAGATGAAACTAGGAAACCAGCGGATCAATCCAGTTATAGAGGTATGATTGGAATCTTACTTTACCTTACTGCTAGTCGACTAGATATTATGTTTAGTGTATGTATGTGTGCAAGATTTCAAGCTAATCAAAAAGAATCTCATTTTATTACTATTAAAATAATTTTTATGTATCTTAAACACACTTTAAACATAGGTTTGTTTTACCCAAAAGGACAATACTCTGAGTTAAAGAGTTATTCAGATGCTGACTTTGCTGGTTGCAAGTTGGATAGAAAAATCACATTAGGAACATGTCATTTGTTTGGAAAATAGTTAGTATCTTGGTGTAGTAAGAAGCAGAATTCTGTAGCTGTGTCCACTACCGAAGTAGAGTACATAGCTGCTATTAATTGTTGTGCACAAATTATGTGGATGAAACACACTCTTTTGGACTATGGATATGATTTCAATCATGTCTCTATCAAATTTGACAACACTATAGAAATAAACATTTCAAAGAACCCTATGTCTCACTCTAGGTCCAAACACATTGATGTAAGGAACCATTTCTTGAGAGATCATTACAAAAAGAGTAATATTATTCATGATTTTATTGGTACTAAACATCATTTAGCTGACATTTTCACCAAACCTTGGAGTTCGGATAGGTTAAGTTACATTAGACATGAGTTGGGAATGATTAACCTTGATCGGTAGCTACCTCACCGATGTAAATCCTCACTGCTGTAAATTCTCACCGATGCAAATTCTCAATGATGTAAACTCTCACTGATGTAAATCCTCAACGATGTAAATTATCACTGATGTAAATTCACACTAATGTAAATTCTCACCGATGTAAATTCTCACCGATAGACCTTACCTATGAGTACGTTGTTTTAAACTTCTGTCTGCCACCAGAATATGAATCATTTTTACTTTATATTATTTTATTTATTTATTTTATGATTCCTAAATGATAAAAACAAAGTCCTAGATACTTCTCAATCCATCGATCCTTTAACCCTTTATCATCAAACCTTAACTCCTGAATCATTCGAGAACCCTAAATCCATCGAACCTGAGATGGAAAAAACCAAACTCCCTTCTGTTAGAGATGTTGCTGATGAGCCTAAGGCAAAGAAGCAGAAGGCCGAGCCAGAAGCAAGTGGCAGTGCTAGAAGAACAAGATCAGGAAGACGACCAGTAAATCCTCATTTGTAGAATAGAGTTATTGTGATCGAAAAAGAGATGTGCGTGGAATGGATACTAGAAATTAAATCGTTAGTGCTCGAAGTGTGGAAAGATAAAAATTGGGTAGATTTTTTTTCGAACAACAATGGTCCCTACTATCCAAAGCTAGTGAAATAGTTTTATTACTATGTAAGTTTTCAGAAATCTGAAGATGAGAACCGAGTAACATCGTTTGTGAATGGAAAGGAGTTTTCCTTTTCATCAACTGAATGGGATGAATGCCTGAAAGTTCCACATGAAGGTGTATCAAGATATGTCTCAAGATCTATACCACCTACTAGTGAAATATTTTATTATGAGACTGCCTTGGAGGAACTCACCGGTGATGGAAATCAAAGACAAGTAGTAGCTACTAAATGGATAGAGATAACATATTGTTGTTCAAGTTTGTTCAGCATGTCTTAATACCAAGGAGAGGAGACTTTACAAATTTAAGATGACATGATATCTATCTCCTGCATCTTTTGAGACATGGAGTCAAGGGGAATCTGTGCAGATTTCTGATGACTCAAATGGAGGATATGATTAGACCCAATTCAAAAACTAATTCATTGTACTTTTCCAAGTTGATCTTAGTAATGATCAAAGTGAAAGGAAAAGATGATCCTCAAGATGAGACGGTGTTAGTATGGAACAATTTCTGTGTCACTAGTACAGTTTTCAAATACATTATAATAAATTGGAACCAATGGAGAGGAGAATGGTTCACTGATTACAAGAACGTTTATGATAAGTTCAATCCTGTGGATCATCTTTCATGACCGAAGGATGTGAGGGATCCAGGTCTAGGACCTAATGAAGAGGATCCAGAATACAGTGATAATTCAGAAGAGGAAGAGTCCTTTGTGGATGAAAGAGGATATCCTAACTTACCTCCTAGCCCAACTCCTGAAAATCTAGATCAACATAAATCAGAAAAGGAAGAAGCTGCTTTAGAGGATGTTGAAGAAGCTTTTTTAGAGGATGTAGAAGTTGCTGCTGTAGAGAATGAAGAAGATGATAATGAAAGTGAAGCATCTCTGTCAGGTGATTTGAGCCTTATTACAGTGATTGGAAAATCTTTAGTGCCTCCTAGGGATGTGAATGAAGTTTTCATACCCTTGCCTATTTTGGAAAACTGTCCAGCTATTGCAGAGAAAGAATTGATAGTAGAGGATTCTCTTGAAAAATGAAGACCTGCTGAGAATGCAGTTGTTATACTTGAGGATGCACCAGTTAAGGGGGAGCATCAAATCAAGTATGTACGTGTTATAGTGGCTATTGATATTTAAGACAGGGCAGAAGACCCAGGTTTGGTGGTCTGTGGTTTAGACTATCCTGATTCTGAGAATGAAGAATCTCTTAATATACCAAAAATCATTTAGTATGTTGATTCTGAGTTTCTACCTGAAGATGTTGTCAGAATACATGACCTGGATACTTTGAAGAAAATTCATAAGGATAGTTTTGTTGAAGATTTAATGAACATGGAGGTTTCTCTGGTATCATCAATTCAATCGATCATGACTGACTCAGTGGTTGGTTTAGCATCTGAAAGAGTACCTATTTCAGTTGCTCCTGCTGATATGATCACCAGGGCTGACCTTGAATCCTTAAAGGATGAGCTGAAAGAATCGTTTAGTGCCTTAGTTGCTGAGATGAAGCACTGTTTTGTTGAAGATATGAGTATGTTGGAAAGATTTTTTGAACTCTCTCTCAGTTGTAATTTGTCAAACTTTATGACAGAAATTGTTTAAGAAGTTAAAGATTTCCAAACTCAAATATCTAGACTGGAAGAAGATCATGAAGCTCTAAAGAAATATGTTGTCTCTTTGGACACTTACATGAGTTCAAAATATCAAATAGACAAGGACACAGCCTATGTCAAGAGTGTTGTAAGTCAGATGGTTTCAATGTTCAAAGGTTTTAAAACCTCCATGAAAGATCATGTTAAAACCCAGGATTCTCAAGTCCAAAATCGTATCAGTGGGTTGACCAAAAACATCAAGGAAACAATAACCTTCTCTATTGGTTTTGTTGCTTCTAAAACCTTACTGGATTTGAATCAGATTCGAGCTGTGATGGAGGAGGAGTTTGGATCAGTTTCGACCAGTGGCTCTATGGACTCATCCGAACTGAGCAATGTCGTGATTTTAAGTTAAAATTCAGCTAGAGAAATAATGAAGATAGTCCAGGACTATATGAGAGAAGCTTCTTCCTATCAGAAAGAAGTGAAAGAAAAAGTGGACAACTATTTCCAAAATATTTACATGAAGCATCAACTCAAAAATCACTTCAAACTTCGGTTGGAAAATCTGAAGTTACCTCCTATCAATCAAGCCTTCAGAGAGAAAGTCAGAAAACTAAGGAAATTGACTCCAATGTTGGAAAAAATTTTGGAGAACAAGGAGGACTTCATATCAGCTATGGAGAGAGAAGAAGGAATAATTATGGATTTCAGAAATTTGTTGCTTCCTTTCCTGCATGTTGATGCTAGTCCAGTGATTATACCTCTAGCCTTACCAGCCTCTTCCTCTACTGCTTCTCCTGTTCAGATGCCTCTTTCCCAAGAAATTTGAAGCCTCAAACCTATTATCACTCAAAGAACTCCTCAGTACAAGCCGGGAATAGTTTCAGTGGCTCAGCCTCCTGTGATCATCTGTAGAATTCTTAAGACTTCACCTAAATCCACACCCCCTGATTCCCCTTCTGATTCAAAGGGAAAATCTCACATTGAGGATGTGGATTGAAAACGTGGCCAGGACATTTGATAGGAATCCCTTGTATTTTGTTTTCTTTCTATGTATTTTTTTACAACATGTAATACAAGTGGCTTTCCTTTTTTTCATTGTGTATCTTTATCTACTTCTTGTTTCTCACTTTTTTCTTATCACAAGGGGGGATAAATATTCTACAAAGATTCTACAAAGGGGGAGAAATATTATTAAGCATCAAAGAGGGAGAAATATTACTAAGTATCAAAGTGGGAGAAATATTCACCCAGGGGGACACATATTATCTAAGGAAAAGCTAACATGCTTTTCCCCTCTAATATCATTGAATTTAATTTTACCTCTAATAGAATTAATCCTTATTTTAAACCTATAATATCATAAGTTGTGATTATCAAAAAGGGGGAGATTGTTGACCGCACCTATTTTGTTAATCCCAATTATGGCTTTACATAATTTGATAATCCCAATTAATGTTTATCTATATTCAAATTCTCTCAATATATGATTTTATGTTATCAAGATGACAATAATGTTAAAATAATCCTTCAAGATATGTTAATCAATGGTTATCTATGTTCAAATAAGTTATAAATTAATTCTAACCCAATCGGATATGTTTTTCACAAAACAGATAAGTGTTTGTCACTGATCTACATATAGCTACTGATAACAGAGCAACCCGTACTAAGTCTACCAATAGACAGAGTCATCGATATAATAAGGCTACCGATATGTACAGAGCTGTCGACAGAAACCGAGCTACCGATAGTACAAGTCTACTGGTATGCTTAGATCTTCTAGTATACACTTGATTGCTGATATGTGCAGAGCTACCGATATGAAGAAATCTACCGATAGAACCAGCTCTCAAACAGTTACCTATATAAGTCCGCCGATAGAAGTCACTTATACATCGAGCAACCGATATCCCAAGAGCTAATAATGGATTAAGTGCTATCGATAACAAGAGCTACCGATAGAATGAAGTCACCGATATATATAGCTACCGATACATGTTCAAAAGAGCTACCGATGAAAGGTCCTACACAAAGTCCACCGCAAACGTCTACCAACAGAAGGATACTAATGATTGACCAACCAGTCAAACTCTATTATCTCAAATCTATTTATTTATTAAGCTAACAGTTAAATTTTATGTCTTTAATGAAGTTAATGTTATTTAATGATATTTGTTGGAATGTTAGGGAACCATACCTTGTACCCATGCAAAAAGTAATCATTCCTTTTTTCCTGAGCTGAAAGCTACAAAAGGGAAGATAAAGACCTAGCTAAGAACCACATGAAGATAGAAAGTGATGTGGTTGCATACAGAGATCACAATAAACTAAGAAAGCTCAACAACATTCAAACGTGGTGCATTAACACAAGGCTTCATCCATACTGACGCACGCCTGTCGTAGGGCGTGGAAAAAGCAATTTAATTTTCCTTGTGTAGCATAGAAGCTAACCAGGGTCATCTCACTTAAAGAGCTTTCTCAATCGTTTACTTACTTAATCTAATTTAACTAAAATAATTCTTTTTGGTTGTTTTTATTTATGAATGTAATGAAATTTAATAAAAGATAAAACTAACATGCAATGACAAAATGAAATTAATTGAGAAAGAACTTGGTCTTTATGGGTTGGTATGTGGGTTTCATCACTCTCCTTGTTGATATTTAAATTAATTTTGATAATTCAATTATGAGATCTAATTCTTGAATTACTATTCTTTTATTTATTGGTGTGAAATCTTGAATGCATTTTTCAATCTTAACTTCACCTCCTCCTATAATCAAGGTTGATAGCACACCTCGATCGAGAGTGTGTCATCTTCCAAGACCTGGCTCCATCGTATGCCATTTCAACCACTGAATGGCTCAAATCCATCGTATGAAGAGCTTGTATCCATTAGAAGGGAGGGAAAATATTTAATAAAATAATAGAAATGAGTTTGAGATCAGTGTCGTGGTGGACGATCACCACACCCGTGCACATCACTCTTACTCATCACAAACTTAATAAAACATAGGAATTTAAGCACCGAATTAATGAAATTTCCACATACCTCCCCCGGGCCAAGTCTAGGGTTAATCCCTCATTTTTTAGGGTAATAGGTCATGGTGGATAATATGAGAATAATAAAAGAATAAAAGAAGGAGAAAAGATGAAGAAGAAAACAGGGAGGAAGGGCGGACACAAAAATAAAAACTATGCATGAATTTTATTAGAAATATGAATTACAAACTAAAACTAAAATAAAGAAAATAAATGAAATGGGGAAGATTTCTGGTCGGCCTCCCTCGGTGGAGATCTCCTCCATGGTGCCTTGAAGGAATGGATGGAAAAATGAGATGCTTTGAGGAGGAGGTGATGGCCTCCTTTTATAGGCAGAATTCGACCCCCAAATTGTATAGCGTTTTAGACCCCATTAATGACCTCTTCACGCGTTCCACCCTTCATGAATGATGTTCAAAAATATCGTTTCCATCTCCTCTCCAAATTTCAGAGAATTTGGAAACCGTATGTATGAGTTATGAATTTTTCATTCTCGGTTGCTGTTTCTGGACAAAGCATCCAGGTTGGTTCCTCCAACATAATGTCATTCAATAGCCTCCTTAATGACCTCCAAAATCCTCCAACATTATTTTAGAGACGGCCCTATCTGTCTGGAAGGTATCCCAGGTAGAAACACATCATTTGGCTATGTGTAGGCCGCGTTTTATGTCTGTTACCTTGGGTGGGTCCATGCTGTCCTCCCGGAAAAATTCCAATCTTTAATGATTTTTTAGCCCCTATAGATGACCGACTCAGCTCCTGGTCCAGAAGACAAAAATGAAGGAAATAAAATAAGTATTATAAAAAAAATTAATCAGAAAATTTGGAATTTTATTTTTCCTGAAATGACCAAAATACCCCTGACGTAAAATTCTGTAAAAAATCCAGAATTAGTCGTTTTTCACATTTGGGTTCAAAATAGCACTAAAACCTAAAAACATGATAATTACCCATTAAATAACACTTTCGTGGGATTATAAACAATGTTTTACAGTATAAAATATATGAAAATTGAGCTTCATCACTCCCCCACACTTAAACATTGCACTCCTGGGCAATTATCTTACATCCAAATCAAAATCCACACAACAATCAAAAATGAGAAAATATCAATGATTTTATCCAAAATAGAATTCCATCATGTCTCATTTATGAATAATAATTCTCTCATTTTAATTTCAATCATTAAAATTTTTTCAACCTCATAAATCAATCCACGGCCCAATCACAACCTACCTCACATTGAATTTTATGTCACTCTTCACTCAATAGAAATTGATTCTGGAGTTATGCTCATACTTGAAAATCACATGTATCACCATAGATTTGTGAAAATTATCATTTCTCCACAGTGTGAAACATGAAAATGAATTTAACCATGAGGGATTTAATTAAAGGTTCAAATGATTCTGTGTCTTGGGGTCGGTGGTAGAATGATTGAAAAATGTTCCAAGCTAGAAAGAGGAGGTTGAACTTTTAAGTACAATGCATGATTAAATCAAGTGAAAACACAGGAAATTCCTCACTCAATACTGCTTGTAAATGTAAAAAACAACCCCACCCCTCTTTATGACATGGTACATGACCCAATAATCGATGATATCATCTATGTTCTCCTCTCTTTTTTTCAAAGCTCCAGAAAGGCACAACATTTTTTTCTTTTTTTATGGAGGATGAGCTGAAAAGTGAATACAATGAATGAATGACAATTCATGCCCTTGATTTTTTTGGGAGGTACATGTGTCATGAAAGAATGTACAATGAGGAATTCAAGCTCATCTCCATTTTTTTGCTTTCTTTTTTTTAGGAGAAATGGATGAAACAAATAAAGCACAATGAAATGACAACACATGCCCAATTCTCTTGTTATCCACTGCCCAAAGTATTGAAACACACATCGCACCACCCATAAATGATACACATCCTAATGAAAGCACACAAAAGTCCCTTCCCCCACACTCAAACTTGAAATATCCATGCAAAAATACTAAAAGTGCGGGTAGGTAAGGAAAAAGTGGCTTGTAAAGTGGCTTAAACCTATAAGGCAATTCATGGCATCTAAGGGCTTACGAAGGATAAATGTAAAGGTTGGTCTCAAGATAAAATGTGGCTAGCCAAAGAGATTCCTCAATCATTTCAAATATATTCCATGAAATTCAATGCTTCGAAAGAGAATATTCACAAATTCTGGTTCTTACACAATATTCATGTTTCCCTCAAGAAAGTGTGGGTATTAAGAAGAATATGTAAAAGTGGTTTAGAATACCTCACAGGATTGGGAAAAAAATATTTTGAGTCAGTTGTTTCATGGTCATGGATTTCAAAAATCAGTCAAACTCATACAAATGATTGATAATCCAATTCAAGAAAATGTTTTCACATCAACAATCATTTAAAATCCATTATTTCAAAAATCATTTCAACTCTTTCAAAATAAATTGTTGTGTGAAAAGTGATAAGAATATTCATTAAATCTCATAATATGTTTTGGACCAAAAAAATAAAGGAGTTTAAAGGATAATCGTAAAAAGTTAACTCCCTTTTGAAATAATGATTCGGTCCTCTTCCTCTAATTCTCAGGGCTTCCTTCTGCCTTCATGATCCTACAAAAGAAAAATTACTAAATTAATCACAAGGATAATTTTATTTAAGCTCAAAATGAAAAGAGGGAGGGGGCCACATGGTAGAATACTTCCTAACGCTAAATTTGAAATCTAAATTCCTAATATTGAAAATTAAATTACTATAAAGAAAGTAAAGGATAAATCTTGGTATGATCCCCCAAGTGGTCCCTGGAATCATTTACTGCCTCCAGAGGGCAGTACCAACTTTTATCCATAATCTGTTGGTGGATGAAGCTTCTTTGATTTGAACCACCACATGTGGTTCTTCCCAGATTGAAGATCTTTGTTCTTGTTGAGGAGGACTCCATAGACAGAGTATACAAGATCCTCCCCCTTCGCAATTTGGTACAGCTTGCATGGCGGTGGTTGGAAGAAGTAGGGAACCTCCTCTTCATTTGTTGATACTTGTGAAACATTCCCTTTCCCTTCTTGTGCTCCGCCTAGTAAATATTCAGTGTGTTCAGGGAGCTTTAAATGTCCCCCAACATGTGAAATTTCTATTCCTTCATCATCCTCCAAGGCATTATGTGAGATGGCCGAATCTGAAAATTCAAAACTATTAGGGGTGATACTCAAATTATTTTCAATAAAATTAAAAGAGTTTGAGTTTAATATTGTATCATCTCCCTGAGTCGGTTCGACTTTAATATCATCTTTAATTGAATGTGCCTCTTGGAGTTGATCTTCACCGGATTGAGGTAGGTAGTCGGGCCTATCCCCCTCCAGATTGGATTCAACTTCATGGATGTCTTCATTGAAATCAGGGAAGACTAGTGGCACTTCCTTCTTAGCCTTGAATCTTTTTAAGTCAGCTTGGAGTTCATCGACCATGGCCATCAAATCTTCCAATGAGATCCATGTTGATATGCCTATTTCCACTTGCCTGACCGTTATCATCAGTGCATCGGCTCTTCGTTGGAGGGCCTCCTCGGAATAGTCTGTTTCTTCCTCCTGCACCTGTGTGTAATTGTTCCATGCATAATAATTTGAATTTGAATCGATCATGGAAAAAAGTTTTTTTTCAAATTTTTTTTAAAATGAAAAAAATCTAAAATTAGAAATTAGAAAATGTAAAGTAAACAAGCGATTAGCTCCCCGGAAACGGCGCCAGTTTGACGCACGCCTGTCGTAGGGCGTGGCAAAAACAATTTAATTTTCCTAATGTAGCATAGAAGCTGACCAGGGTCGTCTCACTTAAGGAGCTTTCTCAATCGTTTACTTACTTAATCTAATTTAACTAAACTAATTCTTTTTGGTTGTTTTTATTTATGAATGTAATGCAATTTAATAAAAGATAAAACTAACATGAAATGACAAAATGCAATTAATTGAGAAAGAACTTGGCCTTTATGGGTTGGTATGTGGGTTTCATCACTCTCCTTGTTGATATTTAAATTAAGTTTTATAATTCAATTAAGAGATCTCATTCATGAATTACTATTCTTTTATTTATTGGTGTGAAATCTTGAATGCATTTTGCAATCTTAACTTCACCTCCTCCTATAATCAAGGTTGATGGCTCACCTCGATCGAGAGTGTGTCATCTTCCAAGACCTGGCTCCATCGTATGCCATTTCAACCACTGAATGGCTCAACTCCATCGTATGAAGATCTTGTATCCAGTAGAAGGGAGGGAAAATATTTAATAAAATAATAGAAATGAGTTTGAGATCAGTGTCGTGGTGGACGATCGCCACACCCGTGCACATCACTCTCACTCATCACAAACTTAATAAAACATTGGAATTTAAGCACCGAATTAATGAAATTTCCACATACCTCCCCCGGGCCAAGTCTCGGGTTAACCCCTCATATTTTATGGTAAGAGGTCACGGTGGATAATATGAGAATAATAAAAGAAGAAAAGAAGGAGAAAATGTGAAGAAGAAAACAGGGAGGAAGGGCGGACACAAAAATAAAAACAATGCATGGATTTTATTAGAAATATGAATTACAAACTAAAACTAAAATAAAGAAAGTAAATGAAATGGGGAAGATTTTTGGTCGGCCTCCCTCAGTGGAGATCTCCTCCTTGGTTCCTTGAAGTAATGGATGGAAAAATGCGATGCTTTGAGGAGGGGGTGATGGCCTCCTTTTATAGGCAGAATTCGACCCCCGAATTGTTGAGCGTTTTAGACCCCCTTAATGACCTCTTAACGCGTTCCACCCTTCATTAATGATGTTCATAAATATCTTGTACGTCTCCTCTCCAAATTTCAGAAAATTAGGAAACCGTATGTAAGAGTTATGAATTTTTCATTCTCGGTTGTTGTTTCTGTACGAAGCATCCAGGTTGGTTCCTCCAAAATAATGTCATTCAATAGCCTCCTTAATGACCTCCAAAATCCTCCAAATTTATTTTAGAGACGTCTCTATCTGTCTTCAAGGTATCCCAGGTGGAAACACATCATTTGGATATGTGTAGGCCGCGTTTGATGTCCGTTACCTTGGGTGGGTCCATGCTGTCCTCCCTGAAAAATTCCAATTTCAATGATTTTTTAGACCCTATAGATGACCGAATCAGCTCCTGGTTCAGAAGACAAAAATTAAGGAAATAAAATAATGATTCTAAAAAAAATTTAATCCGAAAATTTGGAATTTTATTTTTCCTGAAATGACCAAAATACCCCTGACGTAAAATTCTGTCAAAAATCCAGAATTAGTCGTTTTTCACATTTGGGTTCAAAATAGCACTAAAACCAAAAAACATGATAATTACCCATTCAATAACACTTTTGTGGGATTATAAGCAATGTTTTACAGTATAAAATATATGAAAATGTGATCTTCATCACTCCCACACACTTAAACATTGCACTCCTGGGCAAATATCTTACATCCAAATCAAAATCCAAACAACAATTAAAAATGAGAAAATATCAATGATTTTTTCCAAAATTGAATTCCATCATGTCTCATTTATGAATAATAATTCTCTCATTTTAATTTCAATCATTAAAATTTTTTCAACCTCATAAATCAATCCACGGCCCAATCACAACCCACCTCACATTGAATTTTATGTCACTCTTCACTCAATAGAAATTGATTCTGGAGTTATGCTCATACTTGAAAATCACATGTATCACCATAGATTTGTGAAAATTATCATTTCTCCACAGCGTGAAACATGAAAATTAATTTAATCATGAGGGATTTAATTAATGGTTCAAATGATTCTGTGTCTTAGGGTTGGTGGTAGAATGATTGAAAAATGTTCCAATCTAGAAAGAGGAGGTTGAACTTTTAAGTACAATGCATGAGTAAATCAAGTGAAAACACAGGAAATTACTCACTCAATACTGCTTGTAAATATGAAAAACAACCCCACCCCTCTTTATGACATGGTAAATGAGCCAATAAGTGATGATATCATCTATGTTCTCCTCTTTTGTTTTCAAATCTCCAGAAAGGCACGTCTTTTTTTTCATTTTTTATGGAGGATGAGCTGAAAATTGAATACAATGAATGAATGAAAATTCAGGCCGTTGATTTTTTTGGGAGGGACATGTGTCATAAAAGAATGTACAATGAGGAATTCAAGCTCATATCCATTTTTTTGCTTTCTTTTTTTAGTAGAAATGGATGAAACAAATAAAGCACAATGAAATGACGACACATGACCAATTCTCTTGTTATCCACTGCCCAAAGTATTGACACACACATCGCATCACCCATAAATTATACACATCCCAATGAACGCACACGAAAGTCCCTTCCCCCACACTCAAACTTGAAATATCCATGCAAAAATACTAAAAGTGTGGGTAGGTAAGGAAAAAGTGGCTTGTAATGTGGTTTAAACCTATAAGGCAATTCATGGCATCTAAGGGCTTACGAAGGATAAATGTAAAGGGTGGTCTCAAGATAAAATGTGGCTTTCCAAAGAGATGCCTCAATCATTTCAGATACATTCCATGAAATCCAAATCTTCGAAAGAGAATATTCACAAATTCTGGTTCTCACACAATATTCATGTTTCCCTCAAGAAAGTGTGGGTATTATGAAGAATATGTAAAAGTGGTTTAGAATACCTCACTGGATTGGAAAAAAATATTTTGAGTCAGTTGTTTCATGGTCATGGATTTCAAAAATCAGTCAAACTCATACAAATGATTGATAATCCAATTCAAGAAAATGTTTTCACATCAACAATCATTTAAGATCCATTATTTCAAAAATAATTTCAACTCTTTAAAAATAAATTGTTGTGTGAAAAGTGATAAGAATATTCATTAAATCTCAAAATATGTTTTGGACCAAAAAAAATAAAGGAGTTTAAAGGATAATCATAAAAAGTTAACTCCCTTTGGAAATAATGATTCGGTCCTCTTCCTCTAATTCTCAGGGCTTCCTTCTGCCTTCATGATCCTACAAAAGAAAAATTACTAAATTAATCACAAGGATGATTTTATTTAAGCTCAAAAAGAAAAGATGGAGGGGGCCACATGGTAGAATATTTCCTAATGCTAAATTTGAAATCTAAATTCCTAATATTGAAAATTAAATTACTATAAATAAAGTAAAGGATAAATCTTGGTATGATCCCCCAAGTGGGCCCTGGAATCATTTACTGCCTCCAGAGGGCAGTACCAGCTTTTATCCATAATATGTTGGTGGATGAAGCTTCTTTGATTTGAACCACCACATGTGGTTCTTCCCAGCTTGAAGATCTTTGTTCTTGTTGAGGAGGACTCCATAGACAGAGTATACAAGATCCTCCCCCTTCGCAATTTGGTACATCTTGCATGGCGGTGGTTGGAAGAAGTAGGGAACCTCCTCTTTATTTGTTGCTACTTGTGAAACATTCCCTTTCCCTTCTTGTGCTCCGCCTAGTAAATATTCAGTGTGTTCAGGGAGCTTTAAATGTTCCCCAACATGTGAAATTTCTTTTCCTTCATCATCCTCCAAGGCATAATGTGAGATGGAAGAATCTGAAAATTCAAAACTATTAGGGGTGATACTCAAATTATTTTCAATAAAATCAAAAGAGTTTGAGTTTAAGATTGTATCATCTCCCTGAGTCAGTTCGACTTTAATATCATCTTCAATTGAATGTGCCTCTTGGAGTTGATCTTCACCGGATTGAGGTAGGTAGTCGGGCCTATCCCCCTCCAGATTGGATTCAACTTCATGGATGTCTTCATTGAAATCAGGGAAGACTAGTGGCACTTCCTTCTTAGCCTTGAATCTTTTTAAGTCAGCATGGAGTTCATAGACCATGGCCATCAAATATTCCAATGAGATCCATGTTGCTATGCCTCTTTCCACTTGCCTGACCATTATCATCAGTGCATCAGCTCTTCGTTGGAGGGCCTCCTCGGAATAGTCTGTTTCTTCCTCCTGCACCTGTGAGTAATTGTTCCATGCAGAATAATTTGAATTTGAATCGATCATGAAAAAAAAATTCAATTTTTTTATAAAAGGGAAAAAATCTAAAATTTGAAATTAGAAAATGTAAAGTATACAACCGATTAGCTCCCCAGCAACGGCTCTAGTTTGACGCACGCCTGTCGTAGGGCGTGGAAAAAGCAATTTAATTTTCCTAATGTAGCATAGAAGCTGACCAGGGTCGTCTCACTTAAGGAGCTTTCTCAATCGTTTACTTACTTAATCTAATTTAACTAAACTAATTATTTTTTGTTGTTTTTATTTATGAATGTAATGCAATTTAATAAAAGATAAAACTAACATGCAATGACAAAATGCAATTAATTGAGAAAGAACTTGGCCTTTATGGGTTGGTATGTGGGTTTCATCACTCTCCCTGTTGATATTTAAATTAAGTTTTATAATTCAATTATGAGATCACATTCATGAATTACTATTCTTTTATTTATTTTTGTGAAATAATGAATGCATTTTGCAATCTTAACTTCACCTCCTCCTATAATCAAGGTTGATGGCACACCTCGATCGAGAGTGTGTCATCTTCCAAGACCTGGCTCCATCGTATGCCATTTCAACCACTAAATGGATCAACTCCATCGTATGAAGATCTTGTATCCAGTAGAAGGGAGGGAAAATATTTAATAAAAGAATAGAAATGAGTTTGAGATCAGTGTCGTGGTGGATGATCGCCACACCCGTGCACATCACTCTTACTCATCACAAACTAAATAAAACATAGGAATTTAAGCACCGAATTAATGAAATTTACACATACCTCCCCGGGCCAAGTCTCGGGTTAACCCCTCATATTTGAGGGTAAGAGGTCACGGTGGATAATATGAGAATAATAAAAGAAGAAAAGAATGAGAAAAGATGAAGAAGAAAATAGGGAGGAAGGGCGGACACAAAAATAAAAACAATGCATGAATTTTATTAGAAATCTGAATTACAAACTAAAACTAAAATAAAGAAAATAAATGAAATGGGGAATATTTTTGGTCGGCCTCCCTCGGTGGAGATCTCCTCCTTGGTGCCTTGAAGGAATGGATGGAAAAATGCGATTCTTTGAGGAGGAGGTGATGACCTCCTTTTATAGGCAGAATTCGACCCCCGAATTGTTGAGCGTTTTAGACCCCCTTAATGACCTCTTAATGCATTCCACCCTTCATGAATGATGTTCATAAATATCTTGTCAGTCTCTTATCCAAATTTCAGATAATTTGGAAGCTGTATGTACGAGTTAAGAATTTTTCATTCTCAGTTGCTGTTTCTGGACGAAGCATCCAGGTTGGTTCCTCCAAAATAATGTCATTCAATATCCTCCTTAATGACCTCCAAAATCCTCCAAATTTATTTTATAGATGTACCAATATGTCTTAAAGGTATACCATGTGGAAACACATCATTTGGATATGTGTAGGCCTCTTTTGATGTCTGTTACCTTGGGTGGGTCCATGCTGTCCTCCCAGAAAAATTCCAATATTCAATGATTTTTTAGACCCTATAGATGACCGAATCAGCTCCTAGTCCAGAAGACAAAAATGAAGGAAATAAAATAAGGATTATAAAAAAATTTAATCAGAAAATTTGGAATTTTATTTTTCCTGAAATGACCAAAATACCCCTGACGTAAAATTCTGTCAAAAATCCAGAATTAGTCGTTTTTCACATTTGGGTTCAAAATAGCACTAAAACCTAAAAACATGATAATTACCCATTCAATAACACTTTTGTGGGATTATAAACAATGTTTTACAGTATAAAATATATGAAAATGTGAGCTTCATCACTCCCCCACACTTAAACATTGCACTCTTGGGCAATTATCTTACATCCAAATCAAAATCCACACAACAATCAAAAATTAGAAAATATCAATGATTTTATCCAAAATAGAATTCCATCATGTCTCATTTATGAATAATAATTCTCTCATTTTCTTTTCAATCATTAAAATTTTTTCAACCTCATAAATCAATCCACAGCCCAATCACAACCTACCTCACATTGAATTTTATGTCACTCTTAACTCTATAGAAATTGATTCTGGAGTTATGCTCATACTTGAAAATCACATGTATCACCATAGCTTTGTGAAAATTATCATTTCTCCACAGCGTGAAACATGAATATGAATTTAATCATGAGGGATTTAATTAATGGTTCAAATGATTCTGTGTCTTAGGGTCGGTGGTAGAATGATTGAAAAATGTTCTAAGCTAGAAAGAGGAGGTTGAACTTTTAAGTACAATGCATGATTAAATCAAGTGAAAACACAGGAAATTCCTCACTCAATACTGCTTGTAAATGTGAAAAACAACCCCACCCCTCTTTATGACATGGTACATGAGCCAATAAGTGATGATATCATCTATGTTCTCCTCTTTTTTTTCAAAGCTCCAGAAAGGCACAACTTTTTTTTCTTTTTTTATGGAGGATGAGCTGAAAATTGAATACAATGATTGAATGACAATTCATGCCCTTGAATTTTTTGGGAGGGACATGTGTCATAAAATAATGTACAATGAGGAATTCAAGCTCATCTCCATTTTTTGCTTTCTTTTTTTAGGAGAAATGGATGAAACAAATAAAGCACAATGAAATGACGACACATGCCCAATTCTCTTGTTATCCACTGCCCAAAGTATTGACACACACATCGCATCACCCATAAATGATACACATCCCAATGAACGCACACGGAAGTCCCTTCCCCCACACTCAAACTTTAAATATCTATGCAAAAATACTAAAAGTGCGGGTAGGTAAGGAAAAAGTGGCTTGTAATGTGGCTTAAACCTATAAGGCAATTCATGGCATCTAAGGGCTTACGAAGGATAAATGTAAAGGGTGGTCTCAAGATAAAATGTGGCTAGCCAAAGAGATGCCTCAATCATTTCAAATATATTCCATGAAATCCAAAGCTTCGAAAGAGAATATTCACAAATTCTGGTTCTCACACAATATTCATGTTTCCCTCAAGAAAGTGTGGGTATTAAGAAGAATATGTAAAAGTGGTTTAGAATACCTCACAGGATTGGAAGAAAATATTTTGAGTCAGTTGTTTCATGGTCATGGATTTCAAAAATCAATCAAACTCATACAAATGATTGATAATCCAATTCAAGAAAATGTTTTCACATCAACAATCATTTAAAATCCATTATTTCAAAAATCATTTCAACTCTTTCAAAATAAATTGTTGTGTGAAAAGTGATAAGAATATTCATTAAATCTCAAAATATGTTTTGGACCAAAAAAATAAAGGAGTTTAAAGGATAATCGTAAAAAGTTAACTCCCTTTTGAAATAATGATTCGGTCCTCTTCCTCTAATTCTCAGGTCTTCCTTCTGCCTTCATGATCCTACAAAAGAAAAATTACTAAATTAATCACAAGGATCATTTTATTTAAGCTCAAAATGAAAAGAGGGAGGGGACACATGGTAGAATATTTCCTAATGCTAAATTTGAAATCTAAATTCCTAATATTGAAAATTAAATTACTATAAAGAAAGTAAAGGATAAATCTTGGTATGATCCCCCAAGTGGGCCCTGGAATCTTTTACTGCCTCCAGAGGGCAGTACCAGCTTTTATCCATAATCTGTTGGTGGATGAAGCTTCTTTGATTTGAACCACCACATGTGGTTCTTCCCACCTTGAAGATCGTTGTTCTTGTTGAGGAGGACTCCATAGACAGAGTATACAAGATCCTCCCCCTTCGCAAATTGGTATAGCTTGCATGGTGGTGGTTGGAAGAAGTAGGGAACCTCCTCTTCATTTGTTGCTACTTGTGCAACATTACCATTCCCTTCTTGTGCTCCACCTAGTAAATATTCAGTGTGTTCAGGGAGCTTTAAATGTTCCCCAACAGGTGAAATTTCTTTTCCTTCATCATCCTCCAAGGAATAATGTGAGATGGCCAAATCTGAAAATTCAAAACTATTCGGGGTGATACTCAAATTATTTTCAATAAAATTAAAAGAGTTTGAGTTTAAGATTGTATCATCTCCCTGAGTCGGTTCGACTTTAATATCATCTTCAATTGAATGTGCCTCTTGGAGTTGATCTTCACCGGATTGAGGTAGGTAGTCGGGCTTATTCCTTCCGGATTGGATTCAACTTCATGGATGTCTTCATTGAAATCAGGGAAGACTAGTGGCACTTCCTTCTTAGCCTTGAATCTTTTTAAGTTAGCTTGGAGTACATCGACCATGGCCATTAAATATTCCAATGAGATCCATGTTTCTATGCCTCTTTCCACTTGCCTGACCATTATCATCAGTGCATCGACTCTTCGTTGGAGGGCCTCCTCGGAATAGTCTGTTTTTTCCTCCTGCACCTGTGAGTAATTGTTCCATGCAGAATAATTCGAATTTGAATCGATCATGGAAAAAAGTTTTTTTTTCAAATTTTTTTTAAAATGAAAAAAAATCTCAAATTTGAAATTAGAAAATGTAAAGTAAACAACCGATTAGCTCCCCGGCAACGGCGCCAGTTTGATGCACGCCTGTCGTCGGGCGTGGCAAAAGCAATTTAATTTTCCTAGTATAGCATAGAAGCTGACCAGGGTCGTCTCACTTAAGGAGCTTTCTCAATCGTTTACTTACTTAATCTAATTTAACTAAACTAATTCTTTTTGGTTGTTTTTATTTATGAATGTAATGCAATTTAATAATAGATAAAACTAACATGTAATGACAAAATGCAATTAATTGAGAAAGAACTTGGCCTTTATGGGTTGGTATGTGGGTTTCATCACTCTCCTTGTTGATATTTAAATTAAGTTTTATAATTCAATTATGAGATCTCATTCATGAATTACTATTCTTTTATTTATTGTTGTGAAATCTTGAATGCATTTTGCAATCTTAACTTCACCTCCTCCTATAATCAAGGTTGATGGCTCACCTCGATCGAGAGTGTGTCATCTTCCAAGACCTGGCTCCATCGTATGCCATTTCAACCACTGAATAGCTCAACTCCATCGTATGAAGAGCTTGTATCCAGTAGAAGGGATGGAAAATATTTAATAAAAGAATAGAAATGAGTTTGAGATCATTGTCGTGGTGGACGATCACCACACCTGTGCACATCACTCTCACTCATCACAAACTTAATAAAACATAGGAATTTAAGCACTGAATTAATGAAATTTCCACATACCTCCCCCGGGCCAAGTCTCGGATTAAACCCTCATATTTTAGGGTAAGAGGTCACGGTGGATAATATGAGAATAATAAAAGAAGAAAAGAAGGGGAAAAGATGAAGAAGAAAACAGGGAGGAAGGGAGGACACAAAAATAAAAACAATGCATGAATTTTATTTGAAATCTGAATTACAAACTAAAACTAAAATAAAGAAAATAAATGAAATGGGGAATATTTTTGGTCGGCCTCCCTCGGTGGAGATCTCCTCCTTGGTGCCTTGAAGGAATGTATGGAAAAATTCGATGCTTTGAGGAGGAGGTGATGGCCTCCTTTTATAGGCAGAATTCGACCACCGAATTTTTGTGCGTTTTAGACCCCCTTAATGACCTCTTAACGCGTTCCACCCTTCATGAATGATGTTCATAAATATCTTTTCCATCTCCTCTCCAAATGTTAGATAATTCGGAAACCGTATGTAAGAGTTATGAATTTTTCAATCTCGGTTGTTGTTTCTGGACGAAGCATCCAGGTTGGTTCCTCCAAAATAATGTCATTCAATAGCCTCCTTAAGGACCTCAAAAATCCTCCAAATTTATTTTAGAGACGTCCCTATCTGTCTTCAAGGTATCCCAGGTGGAAAAACATCATTTGGATATGTGTAGGCCGCGTTTTATGTCTGTTACCTTGGGTGGGTCCATGCTGTCCTTCCGGAAAAATTCCAATATTCAATGGTTTTTTAGACCCTATAGATTACTGAATCAGCTCCTCGTCCAGAAGGAAAAAATGAAGGAAATAAAATAAAGATTTAAAAAAAAATTAATCAGAAAATTTGGAATTTTATTGTTCTTGAAATGACCAAAATACCCCTGACGTAAAATTCTGTCAAAAATCCAGAATTAGTCGTTTTTCACATTTGGGTTCAAAATAGCACTAAAACCTAAAAACATGATAATTACACATTCAATAACACTTTTGTGGGATTATAAACAATGTTTTACAGTATAAAATATATGAAAATGTGATATTCATCACTCCCCCACACTTAAACATTGCACTCCTAGGCAATTATCTTACATTCAAATCAAAATCCACACAACAATCAAAAATGAGAAAATATCAATGATTTTATCCAAAATAGAATTCCATCATGTCTCATTTATGAGTAAAAATTCTCTCATTTTAATTTAAATCATTAAAATTTGTTCAACCTCATAAATCAATCCAAGGCCCAATCACAACCTACCTCACATTGAATTTTATGTCACTCTTCACTCAATAGAAATTGATTCTGGAGTTATGCTCATACTTGAAAATCACATGTATCACCATAGCTTTGTGAAAATTATAATTTCTCCACAGCGTTAAACATGAAAATGAATTTAATCATGAGGGCTTTAATTAAAGGTTCAAATGATTCTGTGTCTTAGGGTCGGTGGTAGAATGATTGAAAAATGTTCCAAGATAGAAAGAGGAGGTTGAGCTTTTAAGTACAATGCATGATTAAATCAAGTGAAAACATAGGAAATTCCTCACTCAATACTTCTTGTAAATGTGAAAAACAACCCCATACCTCTTTATGACATGGTACATGAGCCAATAAGTGATGATATCATCTATGTTCTCCTCTTTTTATTTCAAAGATCCAGAAAGGCACAGCTTTTTTTTCTTTTTTTATGGAGGATGAGCTGAAAATTGAATACAATGAATGAATGACAATTCATGCCCTTGATTGTTTTGGGAGGGACATGTGTCATAAAAGAATGTACATTGAGTAATTCAAGCTCATCTCCATTTTTTTGCTTTCTTTTTTTAGGAGAAATGGATGAAACAAATAAAGCACAATGAAATGACGACACATGCCCAATTCTCTTGTTATCCACTACCCAAAGTATTGACACACACATCGCATCACCCATAAATGATACACATCCCAACGAACGCACACGAAAGTCCCTTCCCCCACACTCAAACTTGAAATATCCATGCAAAAATACTAAAAGTGCGGGTAGGTAAGGAAAAAGTGGCTTGTAATGTGGCTTAATCCTATAAGGAAATTCATGGAATCTAAGGGATTACGAAGGATAAATGTAAAGGGTGGTCTCAAGATAAAATGTGGCTAGCCAAAGAGATGCCTCAATCATTTCAAATACATTCCATGAAATCCAAAGCTTCGAAAGAGAATATTCACAAATTCTGGTTCTCACACAATATTCATGTTTCCCTCAAGAAAGTGTGGGTATTAAGAAGAATATGTAAAAGTGGTTTAGAATACCTCACAGGATTGGAAAAAAAATATTTTGAGTCAGTTGTTTCATGGTCATGGATTTCAAAAATCAGTCAAACTCATACAAATGATTGATAATCCAATTCAAGAAAATGTTTTCACATCAACAATCATTTAATATCCATTATTTCAAAAATCATTTCCACTCTTTCAAAATAAATTGTTGTGTGAAAAGTGATAAGAATATTCATTAAATCTCAAAATATGTTTTGGACCAAAAAAATAAAGTAGTTTAAAGGATAATCGTAAAAAGTTAACTCCCTTTTGAAATAATGATTCGGTCATCTTCCTCTAATTCTCAGGGCTTCCTTCTGCCTTGATGATCCTACAAAAGAAAAATTACTAAATTAATCACAAGGATCATTTTATTTATTCTCAAAATGAAAAGAGGGAGGGGGCCACATGGTAGAATATTTCCTAATTCTAAATTTGAAATCTAAATTCCTAATATTGAAAATTAAATTACTATAAAGAAAGTAAAGGATAAATCTTGGTATGATCCCCCAAGTGGGCCCTGGAATCTTTTACTACCTCTAGAGGGCAGTACCAGCTTTTATCCATAATCTGTTGGTGGATGAAGCTTCTTTGATTTGAACCACCACATATGGTTCTTCCCAGCTTGAAGATCTTTGTTCTTGTTGAGGAGGACTCCATAGACAGAGTATACAAGATCCTCCCCCTTCGCAATTTGGTACAGCTTTCATGGCGATGGTTGGAAGAAGTAGGGAACCTCCTCTTCATTTGTTGCTACTTGTGCAACATTCCCTTTCCCTTCTTGTGCTCCGCCTATTAAATATTCAGTGTGTTCAGGGAGCTTTAAATGTTCCCCAACAGGTGAAATTTCTTTTCCTTCATCATCCTCCAAGGCATAATGTGAGATGGCCGAATCTGAAAATTCAAAACTATTAGGGGTGATACTCAAATTATTTTCAATAAAATTAAAAGAGTTTGAGTTTAAGATTGTATCATCTCCCTGGGTCGGTTCGACTTTAAAACCATCTTCAATTGAATGTTCCTCTTGGAGTTGATCTTCACCGGATTGAGGTAGGTAGTCGGGCCTATCCCCCTTCGGATTGGATTCAACATCACGGATGTCTTCATTGAAATCAGGGAAGACTAGTGGCACTTCCTTCTTAGCCTTGAATCTTTTTATGTCAGCTTGGAGTTCATCGACCATGGCCATCAAATCTTCCAATGAGATCTATGTTGCTATGCCTCTTTCCACTTGCCTGACCGTTATCATCAGTGCATCGGCTCTTCGTTGGAGGGCCTCCTCGGAATAGTCTGTTTCTTCCTCCTGCACCTGTGAGTAATTGTTCCATGCAGAATAATTTGAATTTGAATCGATCATGGAAAAAAGTTTTTTTTTTCAAATTTTTTTTAAAATGGAAAAAAATCTAAAATTTGAAATTAGAAAATGTAAAGTAAACAACCGATTAGCTCCCTGGCAACGGCGCTAGTTTGACGCACGCCTGTCGTAGGGCGTGGCAAAAGCAATTTAATTTTACTAGTGTAGCATAGAAGCTGACCAGGGTCGTCTCACTTAAGGAGCTTTCTCAATCATTTACTTACTTAATCTAATTTAACTAAACTAATTCTTTTTGGTTGTTTTTATTTATGAATGTAATGCAATTTAATAAAAGATAAAACTAACATGCAATGACAAAATGCAATTAATTGAGAAAGAACTTGGCCTTTATGGGTTGGTATGTGGGTTTCATCACTCTACTTGTTGATATTTAAATTGTATTTTATAATTCAATTATGATATCTCATTCATGAATTACTATTCTTTTATTTATTGGTGTGAAATCTTGAATGCATTTTGAAATATTAACTTCACCTCTCCTATAATCAAGGTTGATGGCACACCTCGATCGAGAGTGTGTCATCTTCCAAGACCTGGCTCCATCGTATGCCATTTCAACTACTGAATGGCTCAACTCCATCGTATGAAGATCTTGTATCAAGGAGAAGGGAGGGAAAATATTTAATAAAAGAATAGAAATGAGTTTGAGATCAGTGTCGTGGTGGACGATCGCCACACCCGTGCACATCACTCTCACTCATCACAAACTTAATAAAACATAGGAATTTAAGCATCGAATTAATGAAATTTCCACATACCTCCCCTGGGCCAAGTCTTGGGTTAACCCCTCATATTTGAGGGTAATAGGTCACAGTGGATAATATGAGATTAATAAAAGAAGAAAAGAAGGAGAAAAGATGAAGAAGAAAACAGGGAGGAAGGGCGGACACAAAAATAAAAACAATGCATGAATTTTATTAGAAATATGAATTACAAACTAAAACTAAAATAAAGAAAATAAATTAAATGGGGAAGATTTTTGGTCGGCCTCCCACGGTGGAGATCTCCTCCTTGGTGCCTTGAAGGAATGGATGGAAAAATGTGATTCTTTGAGGAGGAGGTGATGGCCTCCTTTTATAGGTAGAATTCGACCCCCGAATGGTTAAGCGTTTTAGACCCCCTTAATGACCTCTTAACGCGTTTCACGCTTCATGAATGATGTTCATAAATATCTTATCCGTCTCCTCTCCAAATTTCAGATAATTGGGAAACCATATGTAAGAGTTATGAATTTTTCATTCTCGGTTGCTGTTTCTGGACGAAGCATCCAGGTTGGTTCCTCCAAAATAATGTCATTCAAAAGCCTTATTAATGACCTCCAGAATCTTCCAAATTTATTTTAGAGACGTCCATATCTGTCTTCAAGGTATCCCAGGTGTAAACACATCATTTGGATATGTGTAGTCCGCGTTTGATGTCCGTTACCTTGGGTGGGTCCATGCTGTCCTCTTGGAAAAATTCCAATCTTCAATGATTTTTTAGACCCTATAGATGACTGAATCAGCTCCTGGTCCAGAAGAAAAAAATGAAGGAACTAAAATAAGGATTCTAAAAAAAGTTTAATCAGAAAATTTTGAATTTTAGTTTTCCTGAAATGTCCAAAATACCCCTGAAGTAAAATTCTGTCAAAAATCCAGAATTAGTCGTTTTTCACATTTGGGTTCAAAATAGCACTAAAACCTAAAAACATGATAATTACCCATTCAATAACACTTTTGTGGGATTATAAACAATTTTTTACTGCATAAAATAAATGAAAATGTGAGCTTCATCACTCCCCCACACTTAAACATTGCACTCCTGGGCAATTATCTTACATCCAATTCAAAATCCACACAACAATCAAAAATGAGAAAATATCAATGATTTTATCCAAAATAGAATTCCATCATGTCTCATTTATGAATAATAATTCTCTCATATTCATTTAAATCATTAAAATTTGTTCAACCTCATAAATCAATCCACGGCCCAATCACAACCTACCTCACATTGAATTTTATGTCACTCTTCACTCAATAGAAATTGATTCTGGAGTTATGCTCATACTTGAAAATCACATGTATCACCATAGCTTTGTGAAAATTATCATTTCTTCACTGCGTGAAACATGAAAATGAATTTAATCATGAGTGCTTTAATTAAAGGTTCAAATGATTCTGTGTCTTAAGGTCGGTGGTAGAATTATTGAAAAATGTTCCAAGCTAGAAAGAGGAGGTTGAACTTTTAAGTACAATGCATGATTAAATCAAGTGAGAACACAAGAAATTCCTCACTCAATACTTCTTGTAAATGTGAAAAACAACCCCACCCCACTTTATGACATGGTACATGAACCAATAAGTGATGATATCATCTATGTTCTCCTATTTTTTTTTCAATGCTCCAGAAAGGAACAGCTTTTTTTCCTTTTTTATGGAGGATGAGCTGAAAATTGAATACAATGAATGAATGAAAATTCATGCCCTTGATTTTTTTGGGAGGCACATGTGTCATAAAAGAATTTACAATGAGGAATTCAAGCTCATCTCCATTTTTTTACTTTCTTTTTTTAGGAGAAATGGATGAAACAAATAAAGCACAATGAAATGACGACACATGCCCAATTCTCTTGTTATCCACTGCCCAATGTATTGACACACACATCGCATCACCCATAAATGAAACACATCCCAATGAACGCACACGAAATTCCCTTCCCCCACACTCAAACTTGAAATATCCATGCAAAAATACTAAAAGTGCGGGAAGGTAAGGAAAAAGTGGCTTGTAATGTGGCTTAAACCTATAAGGCAATTCATGGCATCTAAGGGCTTACGAAGGATAAATGTAAAGGGTGGTCTCAAGATAAAATGTGGCTAGCCAAAGAGATGCCTCAATCATTTCAAATACATTCCATGAAATCCAATGCTTCGGAAGAGAATATTCACAAATTTTGGTTCTCACACAATATTCATGTTTCCCTCAAGAAAGTGTGGGTATTAAGAAGAATATGTCAAAGTGGTTTAGAATACCTCACAGGATTGGAAAAAAAATATTTTGAGTCAGTTGTTTCGTGGTTATGGATTTCAAAAATCATTCAAACTCATACAAATGATTGATAATCCAATTCAAGAAAATGTTTTCACATCAACAATCATTTAAAATACATTATTTCAAAAATCATTTCAACTCTTTCAAAATAAATTGTTGTGTTAAAAGTGATAAGAATATTCATTAAATCTCAAAATATGTTTTGGACCAAAAAAATAAATGAGTTTAAAGGATAATCGTAAAAAGTTAACACCCTTTTGAAATAATGATTCGGTCCTCTTCCTCAAATTCTCAGGGCTTCCTTCTGCCTTCATGATTCTACAAAAGAAAAATTACTAAATTAATCACAAGGATCATTTTATTTAAGCGCAAAATGAAAAGAGGGAGGGGATCACATGGTAGAATATTTCCTAATGCTAAATTTGAAATCTAAATTCCTAATATTGAAAATTAAATTACTATAAAGAATGTAAAGGATAAATCTTGGTATGATCCCCCAAGTGGGCCCTGGAATCTTTTACTTCCTCCAGAGGGCAGTACCAGCATTTATCCATAATCTGTTGGTGGATGAAGCTTCTTTGATTTGAACCACCACATGTGGTTCTTCCCATCTTGATGATCTTTGTTCTTGTTGAGGAGGACTCCATAGATAGAGTATACAATATCCTCCCCCTTCGCAATTTGGTACAGCTTGCATGGCGGTGGTTGGAAGAAGTAGGGAACCTCCTCTTCATTTGTTGCTACTTGTGCAACATTCCCTTTCCCTTCTTGTGCTCCGCCTAGTAAATATTCAGTGTGTTCAGGGAGCTTTAAATGTTCCCCAACAGGTGAAATTTCTTTTCCTTCATCATCCTCCAAGGAATAATGTGAGATGGCCGAATCTGAAAATTCAAAACTATTAGGGGTGATACTCAAATTATTTTCAATAAAATTAAAGGAGTTTGAGTTTAAGATTGTATCATCTCCCTGAGTCGGTTCGACTTTAATATCATCTTCAATTGAATGTGCCTCTTGGAGTTGATCTTCACCGGATTGAGGTAGGTAGTCGGACCTATCCCCCTCCGGATTGGATTCAACTTCATGGATGTCTTCATTGAAATCAGGGAAGACTAGTGGCACTTCCTTCTTAACCTTGAATCTTTTTATGTCAGCTTGGAGTTCATCGACCATGGCCATCAAATCTTCCAATGAGATCCATGTTGCTATGCCTCTTTCCACTTGCCTGACCGTTATCATCAGTGCATCGGCTCTTCGTTGGAGGGCCTCCTCGGAATAGTCTGTTTCTTCCTCCTGCACCTGTGAGTAATTGTTCCATGCAGAATAATTTGAATTTGAATCGATCATGGAAAAAAGTTTTTTTTCAATTTTTTTTTAAAATGGAAAAAAATATAAAATTTGAAATTAGAAAATGTAAAGTAAACAACCGATTAGCTCCCCGGCAACGGCGCCTGTTTGACGCACGCCTGTCGTAGGGCGTGGCAAAAGCAATTTAATTTTCCTAGTGTAGCGTAGAAGCTGAACATGGTCATCTCACTTAAGGATCTTTCTCAATCGTTTACTTACTTAATCTAATTTAACTAAACTAATTCTTTTTGGTTGTTTTTATTTAGGAATTTAATGCAATTTAATAAAAGACAAAACTAACATGCAATGACAAAATGCAATTAATTGAGAAAGAACTTGCCCTTTATGGGTTGGTATGTGGGTTTCATCACTCTCTTTATTGATATTTAAATTAAGTTTTATAATTCAATTATGAGATATCATTCATGAATTACTATTATTTTATTTATTGGTGTGAAATATTGAATGCATTTTGCAATCTTAACTTCACCTCCTCCTATAATCAAGGTTAATGGATCACCTCGATCGAGAGTGTGTCATCTTCCAAGACCTGGCTCCATTGTATGTCATTTCAACCACTGAATGGCTCAACTTCATCGTATGAAGAGCTTGTATCCAGTAGAAGGGAGGGAAAATATTTAATAAAAGAATAGAAATGAGTTTGAGATCAGTGTCGTGGTGGACGATCGCCACACCCGTTCACATCACTCTCACTCATCACAAACTTAATAAAACATAGGAATTTAAGCACCGAATTAATGAAATTTCCCCATACCTCCCCCGGGCCAAGTCTCGGGTTAACCCCTCATATTTGAGGGTAAGAGGTCACAGTGGATAATATGAGAATAATAAAAGAAGAAAAGAAGGAGAAAAGATGAAGAAGAAAATAGGGAGGAAGGGCGGACACAAAAATAAAAACAATGCATGAATTTTATTAGAAATCTGAATTACAAACTAAAACTAAAATAAATAAAATAAATGAAATGGGGAAGATTTTTGGTCGGCCTCCCTCGGTGGAGATCTCCTCCTTGGTGCCTTGAAGTAATGGATGGAAAAATGTGATGCTTTGAGGAGGAGGTGATGACCTCCTTTTATAGGCAGAATTCGACCCCCGAATTGTTGAGCGTTCTAGACCCCCTTAATGACCTCTTAACGCATTCCACCCTTCATGAAATATGTTCATAAATATCGTGTCCGTATCTTATCCAAATTTCAGATAATTTGGAAACCGTATGTAAGAGTTATGAATTTTTCATTCTCAGTTGCTGTTTCGGGACGAAGCATCCAGGTTGGTTCCTCCAAAATAATGTCATTCAATAGCCTCCTTAATGACCTCCAAAATTCTCCAAATTTATTTTAGAGACGGACCAATCTGTCTTAAAGGTATAACAGGTGTAAAGTCATCATTTGGATATGTGTAGGCCTCGTTTGATGTCCGTTACCTTGGGTGGGTCCATGCTGTCCTCCCAGAAATATTCTAATCTTCAATGATTTTGTAGACCCTATAGATGACCGAATCAACTCCTGGTCCAGAAGACAAAAATGAAGGAAATAAAATAAGGATTCTAAAAAAAATGTAATCAAAAAAATTGGAATTTTATTTTTTCTTGAAATGACCAAAATACCCCTGACGTAAAATTCTGTCAAAATCCAGAATTAGTCGTTTTTCACATTTGGGTTCAAAATAGCACTAAAACCTAAAAACATGATAATTACCCATTCAATAACACTTTTGTGGGATTATAAACAATGTTTTACTATATAAAATATATGAAAATGTGAGCTTCATCACTCCCCCACACTTAAACATTGCACTCCTGGGCAATTATCTTACATCCAAATCAAAATCCACACAACAATCAAAAATGAGAAAATATCAATGATTTTATCCAAAATAGAATTACATCATGTCTCATTTATGAATAATAATTCCCTCATTTTCATTTCAATCATTAAAATATGTTCAACCTCATAAATCAATCCACGACCCAATCACAACCTACCTCACATTGAATTTTCTGTCTCTCTTCACTCAATAGAAATTGATTCTGGAGTTATGCTCATACTTGAAAATCACATGTATCACCATAGCTTTGTGAAAATTATCATTTCTCCACAGCTTGAAACATGAAAATGAATTTAATGATGAGGGATTTAATTAAAGGTTCAAATTATTCTGTGTCTTAGGGTCGGTGGTAGAATGATTGAAAAATGTTCCAAGCTAGAAAGAGGAGGTTGAACTTTTAAGTACAATGCATGATTAAATCAAGTGAAAACACAGGAAATTCTTCACTCAATACTGCTTGTAAATGTGAAAACAACCCCACCCCTCTTTATGACATGGTACATGGGCCAATAAGTGATGATATCATCTATGTTCTCCTCTTTTCTTTTCAAAGCTCCAGAAAGGAACAACTTTTTTTTCCTTTTTTATGGAGGATGAGCTGAAAATTGAATACAATGAATGAATGACAATTCATGCCATTGATTTTTTTTGGAGGTACATGTGTCATAAAAGAATGTACAATGAGGAATTCAAGCTCATCTCCATTTTTTTTGCTTTCTTTTTTTAGGAGAAATGGATGAAACAAATAAAGCACAATGAAATGACGACACATGCCCAATTCTCTTGTTATCCACTACCCAAAGTATTGACACACACATCGCATCACCCATAAATGATACACATCCCAATGAACACACACGAAAGTCCCTTCCCCCACACTCAAACTTGAAATATCCATGCAAAAATACAAAAAGTGTGGGTAAGTAAGGAAAAAGTGGCTTGTAATGTGGCTTAAACCTATAAGGCAATTCGTGGCATCTATGGGCTTACGAAGGATAAATGTAAAGGGTGGTCTCAAGATAAAATGTCGCTAGCCAAAGAGATTCCTCAATCATTTCAAATACATTAAATTAAATCCAAAGCTTCGAAATAGAATATTCACAAATTCTGGTTCTCACACAATATTCATGTCTCCCTCAATAAAGTGTGGGTATTAAGAAGAATATGTAAAAGCGGTTTAGAATACCTCACAGGATTGGAAAAAAAATATTTTGAGTCAGTTGTTTCATGGTCATGGATTTCAAAAATCAGTCAAACTCATACAAATGATTGATAATCCAATTCAAGAAAATGTTTTCACATCAACAATCATTTAAAATCCATTATTTCAAAAATCATTTCAACTCTTTCAAAATAAATTGTTGTGTGAAAAGTGATAAGAATATTCAGTAAATCTCAAAATATGTTTTGGACCAAAAAAATAAAGGAGTTTAAAGGATAATCGTAAAAAGTTAACTCCCTTTTGAAATAATGATTCGGTCCTCTTCCTCTAATTCTCATGGCTTCCTTCTGCCTTCATGATCCTACAAAAGAAAAATTACTAAATTAATCACAAGGATCATTTTATTTAAGCTCAAAATGAAAAGTGGGAGGGGGCCACATGGTAGAATATTTCCTAATGCTAAATTTGAAATCTAAATTCCTAATATTGAAAATTAAATTACTATAAAGAAAGTAAAGGATAAATCTTGGTATGATCCCCCAAGTGGGCCCTGGAATCTTTTACTGCCTCCAGAGGGCAGTACCAGCTTTTATCCATAATCTGTTGGTGGATGAAGCTTCTTTGATTTGAACCACCACATGTGGTTCTTCCAAGCTTGAAGATCTTTGTTCTTGTTGAGGAGGACTCCATAGACAGATTATACAAGATCCTCCCCTTCGCAATTTGGTACAGCTTGCATGGCGGTGGTTGAAAGAAGTAGGGAACCTCCTCTTCATTTATTGCTACTTGTGCAACATTCCCTTTCCCTTATTGTGCTCCGCCTAGTAAATATTCAGTGTGTTCAGGGAGCTTTAAATGTTCCCCAACATGTGAAATTTCTTTTCCTTCATCATCCTCTAAGGCATAATGTGAGATGGCCGAATTTGAAAATTCAAAACTATTAGGGGTGATACTCAAATTATTTTCAATAAAATTAAAAGAGTTTGAGTTTAAGATTGTATCATCTCCCTGAGTCGGTTCGACTTTAATATCATCTTCAATTGAATGTGCCTCTTGGAGTTGATCTTCACCGGATTGAGGTAGGTAGTCGGGCCTATCCCCCTCCGGATTAGATTCAACTTCATGGATGTCTTCATTGAAATCCGGGAAGACTAGTGGCACTTCCTTCTTAGCCTTGAATCTTTTTAAGTCAGCTTGGAGTTCATCGACCATGGCCATCAAATCTTCCAATTAGATCCATGTTGCTATGCCTCTTTCCACTTGCCTGACCGTTATCATCAGTGCATCGGCTTTTCGTTGGAGGGCCTCCTCGGAATAGTCTGTTTCTTCCTCCTGCACCTGTGTGTAATTGTTCCATGCAGAATAATTTGAATTTTAATCGATCATGGAAAAAAGTTTTTTTTCCAACTTTTTTTTAAAATGGAAAAAAATATAAAATTTGAAATTAGAAAATGTAAAGTAAACAACCGATTAGCTCCCCAGCAACGGCGCCAGTTTGACGCACGCCTGTCGTAGGGCGAGGCAAAAGCAATTTAATTTTCCTAGTGTAGCATAGAAGGTGAACAGGGTCGTCTCACTTAAGGAGCTTTCTCAATCATTTACTTACTTAATCTAATTTAACTAAACTAATTCTTTTTTGTTGTTTTTATTTATGAATGTAATGAAATTTAATAAAAGATAAAACTAACATGCAATGACAAAATGCAATTAATTGAGAAAGAACTTGGCCTTTATGGGTTGGTATGTGGGTTTCATCACTCTCCTTGTTGATATTTAAATTAAGTTTTATAATTCAATTATGAGATCTCATTCATGAATTACTATTCTTTTATTTATTGGTGTGAAATCTTGAATGCATTTTGCAATCTTAACTTCACCTCCTCCTATAATCAAGGTTGATGGCACACTTCGATCGAGAGTGTGTCATCCTTCAAGACCCGGCTCCATCGTATGCCATTTCAACCACTGAATGGCTCAACTCCATCGTATGAAGAGCTTGTATCCAGTATAAGGGAGGGAAAATATTTAATAAAAGAATATAAATGAGTTTGAGATCAGTGTCGTGGTGGACGATCGCCACACCCGTGCACATCACTCTTACTCATCACAAACTTAATAAAACATAGGAATTTAAGCACCGAATTAATGAAATTTCCACATACCTCCCCCGGGCCAAGTCTCGGGTTAACCCCTCATATTTGAGGGTAAGAGGTCACAGTGGATAATATGAGAATAATAAAAGAAGAAAAGAAGGAGAAAAGATGAAGAAGAAAACAGGGAGGAAGGGCGGACACAAAAATAAAAACAATGCATGAATTTTATTAGAAATCTGAATTACAAACTAAAACTAAAATAAAGAAAATAAATGAAATGGGGAAGATTTTTGGTCGGCCTCCCTCAGTGTAGATCTCCTCCTTGGTGCGTTGAAGGAATGGATGGAAAAATGCGATGCTTTGAGGAGGAGGTGATGCCTCCTTTTATAGGCAGAATTCGACCCCCGAATTGTTTAGCGTTTTAGAGCCCTTTAATGACCTCTTAACGCGTTCCACCCTTCATTAATGATGTTTATAAATAACTTGTCCGTCCCCTATCCAAATTTCAGATAATTTGGAAACTGTATGTAAGAGTTATGAATTTTTCATTCTGGGTTGTTGTTTCTGGACGAAGCATCCAGGTTGGTTCCTCCAAAATAATGTCATTCAATAGCCTCCTTAATGACCTCCAAAATCCTCCAAATTTATTTTAAAGACGGACCTATCTGTCTTCATGGTATCCCAGGTGTAAACACATCATTTGGATATGTGTACGCCGCGTTTGATGTCCGTTACCTTGGGTGGGTCCATGCTGTCCTCCCGGAAATATTCCAATATTAAATGATTTTTTAGACCCTATAGATGACCGAATCAGCTCCTGGTCCAGAAGACAAAAATGAAGACAACAAAATAAGTATTCGAAAAAAAAATTAATCAGAAAATTTAGAATTTTTTTTCCTGAAATGACCAAAATACCCCTGACGTAATATTCTGTCAAAAATCCAGAATTAGTCATTTTTCACATTTGGGTTCAAAATAGCACTAAAACCTAAAAACAAGATAATTACCCATTCAATAACACTTTTGTGGGATTATAAACAATGTTTTACAGTATAAAATATATGAAAATGTGAGCTTCATCACTCCCCGACACTTAAACATTGCACTCCTGGGCAATTATCTTACATCCAGATCAAAATCCACACAACAATCAAAAATGAGAAAATATCAATGATTTTATCCAAAATAGAATTCCATCATGTCTCATTTATGAATAATAATTCTATCATTTTCATTTCAATCATTAAAATTTGTTCATCCTCATAAATCAATCCACGGCCCAATCACAACCTACCTCACATTGAATTTTATATCACTCTTCACTCAATAAAAATTGATTCTGGAGTTATGCTCATACTTGAAAATCACATGTATCACCATAGCTTTGTGAAAATTATCATTTCTCCACAGCGTGAAACATGAAAATGAATTTAATCATGAGGGATTTAATTAAAGGTTCAAATGATTCTGTGTCTTAGGGTCGGTGGTAGAATGATTGAAAAATGTTCCAATCTAGAAAGAGGAGGTTGAACTTTTAAGTACAATACATTATTAAATCAAGTGAAAACACATGAAATTCCTCACTCAATACTGCTTGTAAATGTGAAAAATAACCCCACCCCTCTTTATGACATGGTACATGAGCCAATAAGTGATGATATCATCTATGTTCTCCTCTTTTTTTTCAAAGCTCCAGAAAGCCACAACTTTTTTTATTTTTTTATGGAGGAAGAGCTGAAAATTGAATACAATGAATGAATGACAATTCATGCCCTTGATTTTTTTGGGAGTGACATGTGTCATAAAAGAATGTACAATGAGTAATTCAATCTCATCTCTATTTTTTTTCTTTCTTTTTTTAGGAAAAATGGATGAAACAAATAAAGCACAATGAAATGATGACACATGCCCAATTCTCTTGTTATCCACTGCCCAAAGTATTGACACACACATCGCATCACCCATAAATGATACACATCCCAAAGAACGCACACGAAAGTCTCTTCACCCACACTCAAACTTGAAATATCCATGCAAAAATACTAAAAGTGCGGTTAGGTAAGGAAAAAGTGGCTTGTAATGTGGCTTAAACCTATAAGGCAATTCATGGCATCTAAGGGATTACGAAGGATAAATGTAAAGGGTGGTCTCAAGATAAAATGTGGCTAGCCAAAGAGATGCCTCAATCATTTCAAATACATTCCATGAAATCCAAATCTTCGAAAGAGAATATTCACAAATTCTGGTTCTCACACAATATTCATGTTTCCCTCAAGAAAGTGTGGGTATTAAGAAGAATATGTAAAAGTGGTTTAGAATACCTCACAGGATTGAAAAAAATATATTTTGAGTCAGTTGTTTCATGGTCATGGATTTCAAAAATCAGTCAAACTCATACAAATGATTGATAATCCAATTCAAGAAAATGTTTTCACATCAACAATCATTTAAAATCCATTATTTCAAAAATCATTTCAACTCTTTCAAAATAAATTGTTGTGTGAAAAGTGATAAGAATATTCATTAAATCTCAAAATATGTTTTGGACCAAAAAAAATAAAGGAGTTTAAAGGATAATCGTAAAAAGTTAACTCCCTTTTGAAATAATGATTCGGTCCTCTTCCTCTAATTCTCAGGACTTCCTTCTGCCTTCATGATCCTACAAAAGAAAAATTACTAAATTAATCACAAGGATCATTTTATTTAAGCTCAAAATGAAAAGAGGTAGGGGGCCACATGGTTGAATATTTCCTAATGCTAAATTTGAAATATAAATTCCTAATATTGAAAATTAAATTACTATAAAGAAAGTAAAGGATAAGTCTTGGTATGATCCCCCAAGTGGGCCCTGGAATCTTTTACTGCCTCCAGAGGGCAGTACCAGCTTTTATCCGTAATCTGTTGGTGGATGAAGCTTCTTTGATTTGAACCACCACATGTGGTTCTTCCCAGCTTGAAGATCTTTGTTCTTGTTGAGGAGGACTCCATAGACAGAGTATACAAGATCCTACCCCTTCGCAATTTGGTACAGCTTGCATGGTGGTGGTTGGAAGAAGTAGGGAACCTCCTCTTCAATTGTTGCTACTTGTGAAACATTCCCTTTCCCTTATTGTGCTCCGCCTAGTAAATATTTAGTGTGTTCAGGGAGCTTTAAATGTTCCCCAACATGTGAAATTTATTTTCCTTCATCATCCTCCAAGGCATAATGTGAGATGGCCGGATCTGAAAATTCAAATCTATTAGGGGTGATACTCAAATTATTTTCAATAAAATTAAAAGAGTTTGAGTTTAAGATTGTATCATCTCCCTGAGTCGGTTCGACTTTAATATCATCTTCAATTGAATGTGCCTCTTGGAGTTGATCTTCACCGGATTGAGGTAGGTAGTCGGGCCTATCCCCCTCCGGATTGGATTCAACTTCATGGATGTCTTCATTGAAATCAGGGAATACTAGTGGCACTTCTTTCTTAGCCTTGAATCTTTTTAAGTCAGCTCGGAGTTCATCGACTCATGGCCATCAAATCTTCCAATGAGATCCATGTTGCTATGCCTCTTTCCACTTGCCTGACCGTTATCATCAGTTCATCGGCTCTTCGTAGGAGGGCCTCCTCGGAATAGTCTATTTCTTCCTCCTGCACCTGTGAGTAATTGTTCCATGCAGAATAATTTGAATTTGAATCGATCATGGAAAAAAAATTCAATTTTTTTTTTAAATGGAAAAAAATCTAAAATTAGAAATTAGAAAATGTAAAGTAAACAACCGATTAGCTCCCCGGAAACGGCGCCAGTTTGATGCATGCCTGTCGTAGGGCGTGGAAAAAGCAATTTAATTTTCCTAGTGTAGCATAGAAGCTGACCAGGGTCATCTCACTTAAGGAGCTTCCTCAATCGTTTACTTACATAATCTAATTTAACTAAACTAATTCTTTTTGGTTGTTTTTATTTTTGAATGTAATGAAATTTAATAAAAGATAAAACTAACATGCAATGACAAAATGCAATTAATTGAGAAAGATTTGGCCTTTATGGGTTGGTATGTGGGTTTCATCACTCTCCATGTTGATATTTAAATTAAGTTTTATAATTCAATTATGAGATCTCATTCATGAATTACTATTCTTTTATTTATTGGTGTGAAATCTTGAATTCATTTTTCAATCTTAACTTTACCTCCTCCTATAATCAAGGTTGATGGCACACCTCGATCGAGAGTGTGTCATCTTCCAAGACCTGGCTCCATCGTATGCCATTTCAACCACTGAATAGCTCAACGCCATCGTATGAAGAGCTTGTATCCAGTAGAAGGGAGGGAAAATATTTAATAAAAGAATAGAAATGAGTTTGAGATCAGTGTCGTGGTGGAAGATCGCCACACCCGTACACATCAGTCTTACTCATCAAAAACTTAATAAAACATAGGAATTTAAGCACTGAATTAATGAAATTTACACATACCTCCCCCGGGCCAAGTCTCGGGTTCACCCCTCATATTTTAGGGTAAGAGGTCACAGTGGATAATATGAGAATAATAAAAGAAGAAAAGAAGGAGAAAAGATGAAGAAGAAATCAGGGAGGAAGGGCGGACACAAAAATAAAAACAATGCATGAATTTTATTAGAAATCAGAATTACAAACTAAAACTAAAATAAAGAAAATAAATGAAATGGGGAATATTTTTTGTCGGCCTCCCTCGGTAGAGATCTCCTCCTTGGTTCCTTGAAGGAATGGATGGAAAAATGCGATGCTTTGAGGAGGAGGTGATGGCCTCCTTTTATAGGCAGAATTTGACCCCCGAATTGTTTAGCATTTTAGACCTCCTTAATGACCTCTTAACGCGTTCCACCCTTCAATAATGATGTTCATAAATATATTTTCCGTCTCCTATCCACATTTCAGATAATTTGGAAACCGTATGTAAGAGTTATGAATTTTTCATTCTCGGTTGCTGTTTCTGGACGAAGCATCCAGGTTGGTTCCTCCAAAATAATGTCAATAAATAGCCTCCTTAATGACCTCCAAAATCCTCCAAATTTATTTTAGAGACGGCCTTATCTGTCTTCAAGGTATGCCAGGTTCAAACACATCATTTGGATATGTGTAGGCCGCGTTTGATGTCAGTTACCTTGGGTGGGTCCATGCTGTCCTTCCAGAAAAATTCCAATATTCAATGATTTTTTAGACCATATAGATGACCGAATCAGCTCCTGGTCCAGAAGAAAAAAAATGAAGGAAATAAAATACGGATTCTAACAAAATTTTAATCAGAAAATTTGGAATTTTATTTTTCCTGAAATGACCAAACTACCCCTGACGTAAAATTCTGTCAAAAATCCAGAATTAGTCGTTTTTCACATTTGGGTTCAAAATAGCACTAAAACCTAAAAACATGATAATTACCCATTCAATAACACTTTGTGGGATTATAAAAAATGTTTTACAGTATGAAATATATGAAAATGTGAGCTTCATCACTCCCCCACACTTAAACATTGCACTCCTGGGCAATTATCTTACATCCAAATCAAAATCCACACAACAATCAAAAATGAGAAAAATATCAATGATTTTATCCAAAATAGAATTTCATCATGTCTCATTTATGAATAATAATTCTCTCATTTTCATTTCAATCATTAAAATTTGTTCAACCTCATAAATCAATCCACAGCCCAATCACAACCTACCTCACAGTGAATTTTATGTCACTCTTCACTCAATAAAAATTGATTCTGGAGTTATGCTCATACTTTAAAATCACATGTATCACCACAGCTTTGTGAAAATTATCATTTCTCCACAGCTTGAAACATGAAAATTAATTTAATCATGAGTGCTTTAATTAAAGGTTCAAATGATTCTGTGTCTTAGGGTCGGTTGTAGAATGATTGAAAAATGTTCCAAGCTAGAAAGAGGAGGTTGAACTTTTAAGTACAATGCATGATTAAATCAAGTGAAAACACAGGAAATTCCTCACTCAATACTGCTTGTAAATGTAAAAAACAACCCCACCCCTCTTTATGACATGGTACATGAGCCAATAAGTGATGATATCATCTATGTTCTCCTCTTTTTTTTCAAATCTCAAGAAAGGCACAGCTTTTTTTCTTTTTTTATGGAGGATGAGCTGAAAATTGAATACAATGAATGAATGACAATTCATGCCCTTGATTTTTTGGGAGGGACATGTGTCATAAAATAATGTACAATGAGGAATTCAAGCTCATCTCCATTTTTTTTCTTTCTTTTTTTAGGAAAAATGGATGAAACAAATAAATCACAATGAAATGACGACACATGCCCAATTCTCTTGTTATCCACTGCCCAAAGTATTGACACACACATCGCATCACCCATAAATGATACACATCCCAACGAACGCACACGAAAGTCCCTTCCACCACACTCAAACTTGAAATATCCATGAAAAAATACTAAAAGTGCGGGTAGGTAAGGAAAAAGTGGCTTGTAATGTGGCTTAAACCTATAAGGCAATTCATGGCATCTAAGGACTTACGAAGGATAAATGTAAAGGGTGGTCTCAAGATAAAATGTGGCTAGCCAAAGAGATGCCTCAATCATTTCAAATACATTCCATGAAATCCAAAGCTTCGAAAGAGAATATTCACAAATTCTGGTTCTCACACAATATTCATGTTTCCCTCAAGAAAGTGTGGGTATTAGGAAGAATATGTAAAAGTGGTTTAGAATACCTCACAAGATTGGAAAAAAAATATTTTGAGTCAGTTGTTTCATGGTCATGGATTTCAAAAATCAGTCAAACTCATACAAATGATTGATATTCCAATTCAAGAAAATGTTTTCACATCAACAATCATTTAAAATCCATTATTTCAAAAATCATTTCAACTCTTTCAAAATAAATTGTTGTGTGAAAAGTGATAAGAATATTCATTAAATCTGAAAATATGTTTTGGACCAAAAAAAATAAAGGAGTTTAAAGGATAATCGTAAAAAGTTAACTCCCTTTTGAAATAATGATTCGGTCCTCTTCCTATAATTCTCAGGGCTTCCTTCTGCCTTCATGATCCTACAAAAGAAAAATTACTAAATTAATCACAAGGATCATTTTATTTAAGCTCAAAATGAAAAGAGGGAGGGGGCCACATGGTAGAATATTTCCTAATGCTAAATTTGAAATCTAAATTCCTAATATTGAAAATTAAATTACTATAAAGAAAGTAAAGGATAAATCTTGGTATGATCCCCCAAGTGGGCCCTGGAATCTTTTACTGCCTCCAGATGGCAGTACCAGCTTTTATCCATAATCTATTGGTGGATGAAGCTTCTTTGATTTGAACCACCACATGTGGTTCTTCCCAGCTTGAAGATCTTTGTTTTTTTTTTGAGGAGGACCCCATATACAGAGTATACAAGATCCTCCCCCTTCGCAATTTGGTACAGCTTGCATGGCGGTGGTTGGAAGAAGTAGGGAACTCCTCTTCATTTGTTGCTACATGTGCAACATTCCCTTTCCCTTCTTGTGCTCCGCCTAGTAAATATTCAGTGTGTTCAAGGAGCTTTAAATTTTACCCAACATGTGAAATTTCTTTTCATTCATCATCCTCCAAGGCATAATGTGAGATGGCCGAATCTGAAAATTCAAAACTATTAGGGGTGATACTCAAATTATTTTCAATAAAATTAAAAGAGTTTGAGTTTAAGATTGTATCATCTCCCTGAGTCGGTTCGACTTTAATATCATCTTCAATTGAATGTGCCTCTTGGAGTTGATCTTCACCGGATTGAGGTAAGTAGTCGGGCCTATCCCCCTCCGGATTGGATTCAACTTCATGGATGTCTTCATTGAAATCAGGGAAGACTAGTGGCACTTCCTTCTTAGCCTTGAATCTTTTTAAGTCAGCTTGGAGTTCATCGACCATGGCCATCAAATCATCCAATGAGATCCATGTTTCTATGCCTCTTTCCACTTTCCTGACCGTTATCATCAGTGCATCGGCTCTTCGTTGGAGGGCCTCCTCGAAATAGTCTGTTTCTTCCTCCTACACCTGTGAGTAATTGTTCCATGCAGAATAATTTGAATTTGAATCGATCATGGAAAAAAGTTTTTTTTTCAAATTTTTTTAAAATGGAAAAAAATCTAAAATTTGAAATTAGAAAATGTAAAGTAAACAACTAATTAGCTCCCCGGCAACGGCACCAGTTTGACGCACGCCTGTCGTAGAGCATGGAAAAAGCAATTTAATTTTCCTAGTGTAGCATAGAAGATGACCAGGGTCGTCTCACTTAAGGAGCTTTCTCAATCATTTACTTACTTAATCTAATTTAACTAAACTAATTCTTTTTGGTTGTTTTTATTTATGAATGTAATGCAATTTAATAAAAGATAAAACTAACATGAAATGACAAAATGCAATTAATTGAGAAAGAACTTGGCCTTTATGGGTTGGTATGTGGGTTTCATCACTCTCTTTGTTGATATTTAAATTAAGTTTTATAATTCAATTATGAGATCTCATTCATGAATTAATATTATTTTATTTATTGGTGTGAAATCTTGAATGCATTTTTCAATCTTAACTTCACCTCCTCCTATAATCAAGGTTGATGGCACACCTCTATCGAGAGTGTGTCATCTTCCAAGACCTGGCTCCATCGTATGCCATTTCAACCACTGAATGGATCAACTCCATCGTATGAAGAGCTTGTATCCAGTAGAAGGGAGAGATAATATTTAATGAAAGAATAGAAATGAGTTTGAGATCAGTGACGTGGTGGACGATCGCCACACCCGTGCACATCACTCTTACTCATCACAAACTTAATAAAACATAGGAATTTAAGCACCGAATTAATGAAATTTCCACATACCTCCCCCGGGCCAAGTCTCGGGTTAACCCCTCATATTTGAGTGTAAGAGGTCACGGTGGATAATATGAGAATAATAATGAAGAAAAGAAGGAGAAAAGATGAAGAAGAAAACAGGGAGGAAGGGTGGACACAAAAATAAAAACAATGCATGAATTTTATTAGAAATCTGAATTACAAACTAAAACTAAAATAAAGAAAATAAATGAAATTGGGAAGATTTTTGGTCGGCCTCCCTCGGTGGAGATCTCCTCCTTGGTGCCTTGAAGGAATGGATGGAAAAATGCGATGCTTTGAGGAGGAGGTGATGGCCTCCTTTTATAGGCAGAATTCGACCCCCGAATTTTTGAGCGTTTTATACCCCCTTAATGACCTCTTCACGCGTTCCACCCTTCATGAATGATGTTCATAAATATATTTTCCGTCTCCTCTCCAAATTTAAGATAATTTGGAAACCGTATGTAAGAGTTATGAATTTTTCATTCTCGGTTGTTTTTTCTGGATGAAGCATCCAGGTTGGTTCCTCCAACATAATGTCATTCAATAGCCTCATTAATGACCTCCAAAATCCTCCAAATTTATTTTAGAGACGCCCCTATCTGTCCTCAAGGTATCCCAGGTGTAAACACATCATTTGGATATGTGTAGGACGCGTTTGATGTCTGTTACCTTGGGTGGGTTCATGCTGTCCTCCCGGAAAAATTCCAATATTCAATGATTATTTAGACCCTATAGATGACCGAATCAGCTCCTTGTCCAGAAGACCAAAATTAGGGAAATAAAATAAGGATTCTAAAAAAAATTTAATCAGAAAATTTGGAATTTTATTTTTCCTGAAATGACCAATATACCCCTAACGTAAAATTCTCTCAAAAATTCAGAATTAGTCGTTTTTCACATTTGGGTTCAAAATAGCACTAAAACCTAAAAACATGATAATTACCCATTCAATAACACTTTTGTGGGATTATAAACAATTTTTTACAGTATAAAATATATGAAAATGTGAGCTTTATCACATACTCCAAGAATCCTGGATATACTTGAAGCCACTCTTCTGAAGGAAACCACAAGCTGCATCTTGAATGAAGAACAACAACAAACACTTCATGAACTCAAGCGGATAAGCTGTAACTGGAACAAGGAAGAAAACAAAACTCTTTTTTTAGACAAAAACAAAATAGAGACACAGAAGGTTTTATGACCAATCAAACGAGTCCAGATATGCACTGCCGATCACTAAAGATTTTCTAAACTCATTCACTCTTGATTTAGTGATTCTTTCTTTACATTTCGAGCAGTGTGTGTACCCTGTTTATTTTAAACACACACTGTCTCCTGAGCTAAAATTGAGGATTCATAAACCCTCACTCAAACTCTATAACTCTTTTGTTTCCCACTATGGATAGTGGTAGAGGTCGAGTAAGACCTGGACAACAATGAGCTGTTGTTTGTTTTCCCACGTAGAACTGTGGTAGAGGTCTTTGTACCTAGACAGCGTGTTCACTGTTGTTTACCCCGATCCATGGTTTGGATTATTTTATGTAAATTTTTTAGATGACTAAGTCTCGACTTGAGACTGAACCTCTGGGTTACATCTGCTAGGCATCTTAGTTTTAATCATAAGTATACTATATATATATGTCATATTCCGCTGATAACTACTTTGAAATACAAAACTATTTTAAACCAACTTTGATAGTTAAATTATCAAGTGTTTATCCATATTGTAAACTAGTTAGTTAGTTTCAAAAGTTAATTTCATCTTCAGATTAAGTTAACTGAGACCTAATCAATCTTTGACAAACTAATTAAACATTTACACTCTGTATAAATTCACTACAGTTTAACTATGTTTTTAAATAGGGGGGTTTTAAGTGAAAAAATCTTAACAGAAATTTTAATTAGAACTCAATTCACCCCCCCTCTTGATTATCCACTCATACCAACAAAATGTTTATTGAAAATTAACTACATTACAATCACATAGATAGTATATCATATATAGGTATGAGTAACGTTTCCATTTATCAATGATCATTATGGAAATAGGTAAGTAATAATTTATATTTATTTAATGATAAAAATATTAGATGAACCAAATAAAATCTATAAATATACTCGCATATATCACCAATGTGGTGTGGTTATGAAATGGGAGTCACATTTTTCATTTATGCGGTGGTCCACGTGTACACGAACGATGTAGCCATTTTTTAGTGGACGAAAAAAATTATATATTTTTTTCTGAATGATAAATATGTCATGAATATATTAATTATTTCTTTTAAACCACATATATTCAAAAAAAAATTGTCCCTTTTAAAATCCATGTAATGTTTTACTAAATAATTAATCACATCGTTTCGTGAGGGTGTAGTCCATTGTACATATGAGAAACGTTTTCATATCACCAATAGGATAGAATGTAAAAAGGTTATATATGATATAGTGATTGTATAGTTATCATTATTTTTTAAATATAATATATATACTTTATATCTATCATCATATCCTACTATGAAATATTTTTATGGAAAACATTTCAAATCGGATCGTAACGCAGTAGTCTTCCATACACACAAGAAATGATATCGTATACCATTTATGGAAGATAAGATAAATATAGGTCATACCATCACATAATAACATATAAGTATATGGGATATAATTTTTTTTATTATATAATCACCAATGAATAATATTTTAAAGAGGTAGAAGAAGAAATAAAACAAAATGCATAGTTGGTAATTTAAACTCTTCTTAGAAAACCTCTTTGAGATTAAAAATAATGTATTACTTGAATGGTTATAGAACAACAAATATTAATTACATGATTATGGGATGGAATTTGTAATGATATTTGAGAAATAATTGGCTAAACCAAAAAGGTTTTAATTTGTGAAAAATAGAAGAGAGGGGTGGCCTTTTATAGGTGAGGTGTGTCATAAACATTAATGTTTGAATATAAAAAGTTGTTCCCACATTTTTCAATTGTCAAAGGGGTCGAAAATGAGTTATTTTTGATCATTATACATCCTAAAATCTAAATACACCACTAAATGGTGTCTTTACATGTTGATAGTTCATTTTAACCCATATTTTATTATTTTATGCCCTAGGTAAATCATTTTTCAACATCACCACAGAAATTATTTTTTACATACATTACAATTCATAATGATTAAAAAGTTTGTATACTTTATTAGATAATATAAATTATTCTGAATCAAAATATAAAACCATTTTTTTAATTCAACTCACAGATGTGGTAGAATACAATTTAATATTATACCTATTGATGCAACAAAAAATAGGGTTTTGAAAGGGAAAATTTTAATAACTTATTGAATGTCTTAATATAAAAATAAAATATTAAATTGATTGAAATGATTTAAAATATTAAAATGTTAATATAATTGAATTAACATTACATTATAACCAATTTTAAATCTTATTTTATTTTGTAAATTTTTTAAATGAAAAAGTAGTTGTAAAAAATCAGTATTTCTCACTGTTCACCAAAAAATGACACATTTGAAAAAAATCCCAAAGAAATCAACATAGTATAAATTTTTATAAAAATTTTAAAAATTAATTTTCATTTTTTCATAATTTTTTTTTGAAATTTGAAAAAATTAGTTTTAAAACTATGTGTGCAAAACACAACTAATCCATCTTTTAGAAGAAGAAAAAATTCAGAACACATTTATTTTAATTTTAAATGATTATTAATTTATTATTAATAAATATATGACCCTAATTTTCATACTTTTTTAATACTATTTAGACCCAAAAATTTAATAGAATAGTTATGACAGAATACTTTATTACGGTTCATTAAGTCTCAGGGTAAAGTGTTCTTCATGCTATTGGAGAGATTAAATTTTATGAAATATATTTTTAGGGTGGCATAAGCTTAGTGTTTCATGTTTTATATTATATTTAATACAATGTTAACATTTTTTTAATTTTAATGTGTTACAAAAAAACATGCATTCAATGACATATAAGTTATCTATAAGAGATTTTATATAATCATTTTTTCAATTCTTCTGTCAAATTGTCAAACCCCGACCTTGGATATCGATTATTTAAGTCATTTTATTTATTATTATTATTATTAAGTTTATTATTAATTAGGTTTTATATAGGTTCTTTCCTTTTCCTTTTTATTGATTTTTTCTTCTTCTTTCTTTCTTCTTTTCTATTCTTTTCGGGTCATGTGAGTTGCGCCGCCAACCTTGCTCCCTCCATCCTCGCACCACCTCCCCCCTACTATCTTTCTCTCTCCATTTCCTCCCACCACCGAATAGACCACCACCTCATGTCGCCACCTTTCACGACCTCCCATGCTTTCGATGCATCCCCTTCTTGGTTATTCTCATGTCTGTGCCTTCCCTCCCTCACAACCCACACATCTCCGTAGAAATCACTTGATCCCCCCTGATTTGGTGATTGGATCATCACGGTAATCCCCTTTATTATTCATACTCCATTTTTCTATATTTGGTGCACCCTAACCATCACCCCATAGGGTTTGGTGGAACCCTAGGTCTTTGGGTAATCATATTTTTCAGTTCTCTTTTGATCAAGGGTTGTGTGAATGTACTCTTGAGGCCCTTGGGTCCATGTTCTGACAACCACTGCTGAAGGCAGAGTGGTTCGTCTTGTCCCAGTTAGTCATTGTTATCCTAGGTGAGGTTTAAATCATGTCTCTTTGTCTCCCATGGTCAAAATTAGGTTTTTAAATTGTTTAGAGGTTCATATTAATTATCTGGTTGTGTGTTGGTGTTTTTGGGATTGAAGAATTTGATAAAAAGAGCTTTTAAAGTATTTTCTAGTTTATGGTTTTGTTTGTTTATAAAAATTGAGGGTGGTTAAATGTTAATTGATTTTTAATAGGTAAAATAGATGTTATATGTGGTTAAAAATATATTCTTAAAGTGTTTTTGACATTAGTATTTGATGAATGTGGATTTTCTAAAGGATATGGTTATGTTTTCATGTGTTCCCCGTTAGGGTACTTCTTAGAACTTTTTTTTATGATTATGAAAAATGTGAAAATTTGTTTTCAAAGTAAATTGAGATGAAGATAAATTAAATGGTTCATTGTTTTCTAAATAATTTTTGATGTATTTTTTTCTTCATTTTATTTTAGGGTATTATAATGTTTAGAGATTTCTTATTTCTATTTAATTAAGGTACGTTTTTCACTGATTGGTTTTTTTGAGTCACTAGATCTAAAATGACTCACCTGTGTATGCATAGGTAAGTATATATATATATATATATATATATATATAGGTTCCCCAGTTATGTGTATATTCATCCACGTAGTGAATATACATGTATGAGGCTCGGTGTGCCTATGTATATATATGGAAATCCATACGTAGGTGAGTTGAGATAGGTATATGTATATAATAATATATGTATGGATCCTCTGGAACACATTCGTGGACAAATGTGTCTGTGAATTGGGGATAGGTGTCCTTATATGTATGTGAAGATGCATATGATCCGTGGGGGAGCAGTAGCTCTTTGTTAGAAAGTGCCAAGGGCCAAATTTTCGGTTTGGTTCCACTATGAGATAGGTTTCCCTATGCATTAGCCTTTAAATTGAAGAATTATTGATTTATTTATTTTAACAATTTTAATTAATGCAAGTTAGTAATTTATGGATTTAGAATAATTGATTATTGTGAAATAGAGTAAAACCATATTTGTATTTGAATTGTATGAAACTGTTTTATTAAAGGTTATTACTAAGTGTCTTATGAAATTCCCGTTTGGCCCTTATAAGTGTTATTATGATTTAATTTGGTGAATTTGGTTTCTTAAATTAGTTTCCAGGTGCATTTTTTGTTCTCAAAGTAATGGGGTGTGTTGCTTAATTTGGAAATTATTTAGTGTTCAGTGGTTGGTTAAGGCCCGTTTTTCTCTTTAATAAAGTAAATGGTAGAGAAAACCCTCTTTCGAGGTGAATTAGGGGTGACCTTGCTATGTACATTGTATGTGTGATTTGTTGTGTGTGATGTTCAGGTATGGTGGTTGGTTTCTTGTTTGAAATTGTTCACTCACCCTTCTATTCATTTAGTACTCTGAATGTGAACCTAGAATAGTAATTAAACCTTCTAAGAATGATTACCGAACTATTTCAGATTACGCACTTGCCAGTGGCCCTTAGTACAGACTTTTCTCTACTATGGGATTGGGCCCCTCGGTTAGGCAAGGTAGGGAAACACTGAGAATTTGGGAATTATCCCATCATTGATTAGGGAATTCCTTTAAGATAAGTCACAATTGTAGTATGTTCTAGACTTTTCACGAGATCCTAGTTTTTCCAATATATATTGGCACTTAGTTATCTGCGGGGGATTATTGAGGTGCATTGTTCGGTTGGTTACTATTTCTTGTAATTTTCCTATTTCCCTTGTGTGATCATTGTTTTTTCCTTCATGGATGATGTGTCTCTTTGTTAAATGGGATAAAAATTATCATCAAAAGTTTGTTGATAATGGATTTTAAAAGGTCATACACTTTTATATCCTAATTTCATTAAAAAGGTTAATGATTAATCCATGGAAAAGAACTTATTTTAAAATAAGAAGGGAAATGGATTGTTATTTTATTTTAAAGGGAAAAGATGTGAAAAAAATTATTTTATATATTTTAGTTCAAACATAAAATTAATTTTTCTTTATTTAATAGAAATTCAAAGGGAAATAGATTGTTTAAGCACACCTACTGAGTTTTAATACTCATGCCTATATTTTTATCATTGTTTTTATATTCGGTGCTTCTTCTTTATTGGATTTGGTCTTTATTGTGTGATGCTGGTGTAAGTTCGGTGGTGGCCCATAGGGTCACATGGAGGTATGTACGAAATTGTTTTATTACCACTCATATTTTTCATTTTTATTATTTAGTTTTTTTATTTTTCTTTAATTTATGGGCCAAATCGTTCCCACATATTTAATCGGGTTTCCCAGTATTAGATTCTAGACCGTGGGGATCGGGTATTCCCCTTAGGAAATGTCACATGACAACTCAGGTGACCGGTTCAGGTTCGACATTGGTTGGTCCTGAAAAAAATGGTATCAGAGGTGAGGTTCTTACTTTTTTGGGTGTCTGATATATAGATATTAGGATTTTTGGGGCTCTAAAGGAAGAGTGTGGGTTGGGATCTTATCACCACCGCTCATGACAAGACCTGAGTTACTAGGGGTAGTCTAGGTTTTGAGTCCTTTTCCTTTGTTTTGGATTGAGGGATCACAATAGAGGTTACTTGGTGTCGCGCTTTGACTCCACATGGAGTAGTGACCCATGTGGAGCCCAGGTGAATGGTTTAATGTCCTATGGTGTTATATCTTACTTGGGGTGTGGATCACTACCATGTTGTCGAGTTGGTCATAAGACCGAGTTCCCTATTCTGGTAGTACATTATTAGTTGTGCTTTGTCATGATTTTGGTTTGTGTTACAGTGTTTCTGGGAATGATATAGGTTTTTAATTTAAAGGGATCTTTCTCTAATGGTTTTAAAAAAGATAAAAATGGGATTTCATTCAAATTGTTTTGAAATAGGTGAAGCTGTTTTTTTAAGAAAAAATCTTTCAATTTTGAAAAAATTCTCTTATGTTTGGATTTTGTAACAGAATGGAAAGTGGGGCCCTTTGTATTTTTTTGGAACATCCACATATGTGTGGGAAGGCACATGAAGTGCATGTTGACACATATGTATGGGTGATTTGAGTGTAAATGGATAAAGGCTTATATGGTGGTTTATAGGATTCCATGGGTGGGGTTTTGGAATTTAAGGTTTGGCTTGATTTTTCTAAAATGGACTACAATGAAAAAAATGATTTCAGGACTTCGTTTATCTTGAAAAGTGGGTTTTACCTGTGTTTGTATAAGTTTGACTTATGAGTCTGTCACCTTTGTCCTGGGATGTTGCTTTTTCTTGTGTTTAAGATTGTTCTGGATTCTGGGTTGGTTGTCTCAGCTGGGGGTATTTATTTTGAATGAGTTTTGTATCGATGCCAATTTAGATTTCATTTTTCACGTTTTTTCTAAAAATGAATCTTAGAAATGTCCTCATAAGTTTTTAATGAGTCGTTCCCAATTCTAGTTTCTATCGATTGTTACTTGTCATTTGAGGATTTTGTCGTCCATTGGGGGAAGTGAAGAAGTTTCAGGGGAGTAGAGAAAATGTTCGGGTGGTTAGGGACTCCCGAGTTTGTTAGAGTTCATATTGTCTTGGGTTTGGTGAAGGGTCCATCCTTGGACCAGTGGAGGTGGATTATCTTCACACTAGGAGTTGTGATGATGTGATAGTTATTGAACTCCATCATTATCCAATGGATCACATCTATGGAGCTAAAGGTGAAAATTGTTAAGTTCCCATTCATAGATAACAAATCTAGTAGTTGGTGAAGGCATGTCTTGGTCTCTTTAAGAAGTTAGCATCTAGAGCGCAAGTGCATGGAAAATTTCTCACCACTCATCATTTTTAAGGGATCCCCATTTGGAGAGTGGGGTGTATGAGAGGATCCTATCTCTGAAGAATCCCTTTTGTTGGTGTTGGCATCCAGTTCATTATACTACCTTATTTTGTGCCATAGGTATAGCTGATTCTACCATTCCAAGACACATTGTCACATAACTATGAATCTTGGGTTACATTGTGGCCATTTGGGTCACCGAGAATGTTTTGTATGAAGCGTCATTGGAGAAATTAGTTTTGATTGGGGGAATACAATGTCTGACTGTGAGGCATAATATGCTTCAGCAGTCAGAGCCCTGGGCTCAGGCCTTGGGTGGAAGCTCGCGCACAGTCAGGGTGTCAGTGGCATGTGAGACCTTTGCATGTTACATTATATCTATTCTTGGAATAGATACATTCATGTTTTCTTGTTCTTATTTCCCCACGGTTGTAAGTTCATCTTTTTCAGTAAAGAATAATTGACTTATTCTTTCATGATCATAGTAGTTGGGTTTTTATTAATGTGTCCTCTAGAATCATTTTTTTCTTACAAATTTATTTTTCCCTTGTGTGGGTTGGTCCCGGTTTATTTAGTGATTGTTTGGAAATATTATTGTCGGGGGTTTTGGACATGGGATAAGAGTTCTAGGTTTTTGTAGAGGCTTTGTCAAGTCTGTACTAAGGGATTCAGATGTCTTGGGAGTTTTAGATCGATGAGGGTAATTCTTAGTCTGATGGTGTTGTTATTGGGAGTTCCTTGTATCATTTCCCTAATATGTTGAGTGTAATTTTATTGGGTTTCTATTTAATTCATGGTGGTCATGTTCAAATCATGTGGAAAAGATGTTAATTTTGGGTCATAAGTTCCCACATTATCCCTCCTCAGGTTGGTGTGCGTGGGTATTAAGGATTCTTTGTTAGTCTTGTTATTATAGTGGGGAGAACTCTTCCATGATCTTCCCTCATTTAATTTCATGGATTCATCGTGATAAATCAGGTGTAACTTGTGGAGTGAATTGTCATCCTGAGGTTCTTGATTTTTCACTTGGTTCTATTTGGGAAAGATCTCAAGAATGGGTTATCTTTTGACTTGATGACTTTCTGGGAGAAGAAAGTGTCTGTGGTGGGTAGAATTGTCACAACCCAAACTTGGATATTGATTATTTTAATAATTTTATTTATTATAAATATTATTGTTAATTAGGTTTTATATTGGTTTTTTCATTTCCTTTTTCTTTTTTTTCTTCTTATTTCTTTCTTTTTCCCTCTTCTCTTCGTGTCACGCAGGCTATGCCTCCCACAATGCCCCCTCCATCCTCGTGATGCCTCCCCCGGCTCTCTCTCTCCCTACATTGCCACCCCACACTAGCTAGGCCACCACCTCGTGCTCATCCTTGAAATACCTCCCCTACTTGCGACGCATCCCATTCATGGTTCCTCTCGCGCGCGCGCCTCCCCTCTCTTGCGGCCCTCAATTCTCTGGAAAAATCTCTAAATCCACCCCCCCCCCCCCCCAATTGTTTATTCCTCTCATTGAGTTAATCCCTCTTCTTTTTTATCCTCCCATTTTTTGGCTTCAGTTCGGTCTACCATTCTCCCCATAGGGTTCGGCTGGACACTAGGTCTTTGGGTAGACTGATATATTGGTTTTCTTCCATTCTAGGGTTGTCAAAATGCTCTCTTGGGGACCTTGGGTTTGTGTTTCAACTACCGCTGCTAAAGGCAGAGCGGTTCGGCTTGTCTGGGTTGTTCCTCACTATCACAGGTGAGGTTTAAATCTTGTTTCTTTATTTTGCACAACCTAAATTAGGTTCCAAAATTATTTTGTGGTTCATATTTATTATCTTGTAGTGTTTTTGTGTTTTTGTGATAGAATAATTTTTTAAAAAATATATTTTGAAGTATTTTCTTATTTATGCATATGTTTTTTATGCCAATTATGTGTGGTTAAATGTTAATTAGTTATTAGCAGTGAAATTACGATGTTTTTTGTGGTGAAAAATATATTTCTAAAGTGTTTTGGACATGAGTATATGATGAAAGTAGATTTTCTAAAGGATATGGTTATGTTTTCATGTGTTCCACATTTGGGAACTTCATAAAAGCGTTTTTATGATTATGCAGAAGGTGAAAATGTGTTTTCAAAGTAACCTGAGAGGTGAATGAATTTATAGTGGTTTTTTACAAAGGGAATAAATCTTATCGGCACGTTGTATTTTGTTGTGCATCTTTAAATGTGATTTGTAAATTCAGAAAATTATATGGAATACCATTGTAAGTGAAATCTTCCATAGTATGGGTTTTAAAAGTGGGATTTCCCCATAAAAATAGGTCAATTAAATATGGGTCCTTGTGATAATTTCAAAGGGTTTCATGAGTATATTAATTAATACTAAATGAATTTGAAAAATGGATTTAGTGTTTGAGAAATTATAATTGGGTTTTTATGGAAATTTTATTTCCTTAATTTTTTTTAAATGGTGGTTTGTTTTCTAAATGATGTTGTATTATTTTTCTTTTCGATTTTATTTTAGGGTATTATGATGTTTTTGGATTTCATGTCTCTATTTAATAAAGGTGTGTTGGTCACTGCTTGGTGTTTTCAAGTCTCCATATCTAAGGTGACTCACCTACATATTCATAGGTAAGTGTGTGTGTATATATATATATATATCTGTCTGTCTGTGTGTAGGTTCCACCATTATGAGTATATTCATTCAAGGTAGTAAAAATAAATTTATGGGTCTAGGTGTGCCTAAGTATATATATGGAAATGCATACGTAGGTGAGTGGAGATGGGTATATGCATATTAGAATGTATGTAAGGATCCCCTTGCACATATTCACGTCCATGTGGGTGTGTGCATAGCAGTTAGGTGTCCTTATATTTATTTGAAGTTGAATATGCTCAGTGGGGGAGAAGAAACTCTTAGATAGAAAGAGCCAGGGGCTGAATGTTCGGTTTGGTTCCACTTTGAGGTAGGTTTATGTATGCATTAGCTTTTAAATTAAAGAATTATTTATTTCTTGATTTTCGCACTATAATTTAATTCTAGTTAATAGTTTATGGTTTTAGAATAATTTCTTGTTGTGAAAACGAGTAAGGCCTTATTTTTGTTTGAATTTCATGAAATTGTTTTTTTTAAAGGTGCTTCCTATGTGTTTGATGAAATACCCATTTGGCCCTCATCGATGTGCTTTAGATTTGAAGTGGTGAATTGAGTTTTTTTAATGGGTTTCTAAGAGCATTTTTGGTTCTCAATGAAATTGGGTGTTTTTTTTATTTTGGAAATGATTTATTGTTGAGTGGTTGGATAAGGCCTTTTGGGAAATTAATAAAGTAAATGATTGTGAAAACTCTCATTGAGATGACTCAGGGGTGATCTTTCTATGTATGTTGTCTGTTGGAGTTGTTGTGCATGATGTTCATACATAGGGATTGGTTGCTTATATGATATTGTTCACTCATCCCTCTATTCGTTTATTAATCAGCATGGGAACCAAGCATAGTAAATGAATCTTCTAAGAATGATATCTGCACTAGTATAGATTTTGGATCAGCTAGTGGCCCTTAGTATGGACTTTGTTCTACTAGGAGATTGGGCCCCTCGGTAAGGATATGTAGGGAAACACCAAGAATTTTGGTGTTATGACATCATTGATTATGGAATTCTTTCAGTATGAGTCATATGCATAGTACATTATAGACTATTCATGAGCTCCTAAATTTTCCCATATATATTGGCACGTGGCTGTGGAGGATGATTGAGGTGCATTTTTTTGTTGGTTAATCATGCTTGTTATATTCCCATTTACCTTGTGTGATAATTTCTCTTTATTTCGTGTATGATGACTCTCTTTGTTAAAGAGGGTAAAAATGATCTTCAAAAGTTTCTGGCAAAAGGTTTTAAATTATTTTTTACACTTTTCTATCCTTCGTTCTTTAAAAAGGTAAAATCTTAAACATTGGAAAGGAAAATATTTTAAAATAATAAGGGCAATGTATAGTGATTTTATTTTAAAAGGAAAATGTTTTAGATACATACTTTTATATATTGTAGATTAAACATGAAATTAATGTTTGTTTGTTTAATGGAAATTCATAGGGATATAGAATGTTTGGGCATGCCTAATGCATTTTAATACTCATGCATATAGTTTTTCATTGTTTTTAGCTTTAGTGCTTCTTCTTTCATAGATTCAGTCATCATAGTGCTACATTGGTTTGAGTTTGGTGGTGGTCTGTAGGGTCACATGGAGGAATGTAAGAATTTGTTTTATCGTCGCTCCTAGATTTCATTTTAATTATTCATTTTTCATTTTTTTATTTGTCATTAATTTATGGTCTAAATCATTCCCAGCTGTTTAATCTTGGTGCCCTACACTAGTTTCCTGCCTGTGGGGATTGGTAACGCCCCTCATTCGATGTCATGCACTAGCTCGGGTGACCGGTTCAGGGTCAACCCAGGTTGGTTTTTGACACTGATACTTATACCTATTGAACACAATCCATTACCAATTAAAATTTAAAATATTAACAATAAAAAAATTTATGAAATTAAAGAAATTATATTAAAAATTAAAATCATGAAATAATACTTACTACTTTAACAGCATGTTAAATAATCATCAAACATCATCCAATAAAGTGGATAACTATACACTATACATTTTTGGGATAAAATGATCCCAATATCCAATTGACACAAAAAATAATATATGAAGCATTAATAATAGTATAATGAATGTTTTTCATAATTGTACATATTTTCATGTCTATCATGTAATAAAAAATTCGACCAGTGCTCTCAATGTTTTTTCGTCTTTCAAACTCATATTCAATTCTAGCTTTTTGGTTCAAATATTTCTGTTATGTTGAAATGTATTATGGGTTCATAAAAGCATTAAAATTAGTGAAATCATGTTATATTTGATGATTTTGTTGGTACATGATTAATAAATTATTTAATTATCTCAATATAACATTTGATTACTTAATAAAAATAAATTAAAAATTGAAATTTACATACATGGAACACAACTGCAACATGGTTACACTGAGATAATCACCCATTACAACGTCAATTGTATTTTTTAAAAAAATATTTAAAATATAATATATTCCACATAAAAAGAAAAACATTAAAAATGATATAAATTATCAAATATATGAAAAATATGTGTTTACTTTTCTACCAAATCTGATTCCAATGGAATTTTTGAAGGTATAGGAACCCAAAATTTTCTGTTCCTTTATAGTGATTCCATTGATTATAGAAAATAAAATATCTGGAAATTGTAATAAAATAATAAAAATAATTCTAAATTTAATTATAAATTAAAAAATAAAAATAACTCATTAATTATATGCTAGTTTATGGAATGTATTATCCAGTCAATGTAAAACATTTTTGATACATTGTTTAACTGTGGACACCTCCTAAATAAGAATCAGCACTAGAGTAGTTTGATCAATTATATCATGCACCACAACTAGTACCTAACCTAATTTAATAATATTATGATTTATATAGTTTATAATATTATATATAATTCCACTTGATTCAGTATGTACATGGGTATCATCATTATTCCACTCACTATATATGATCGACTATGAATGACGAGGTTGAAGGTCTTGGTAGAAGGGTCACAGAGGTTGTGTCCATACCATCTCTTCAATAAGCATAGTCGATATAAATGATTTAATCATATCCTCTATCGGCTTATTAAAATTTCAAAACTCAACCATTAAATAATGAATTTTTCCCTATATTCTACCCCCATCAGTGTCACACTATGGGCGTGATTATTATTATTTTTTAAATCAAACACCCTCCTTATACTATTTATGTGGTTGTGGTGTTCCGGATATCCTTAATCAATGGCAAGAATGTAATCCCTCTCTATAGAGATAAATTTCCCTATATCATTTTTTCTTGGTGTCCATCTTGAAGTGATATTTTCAAATGAAAAATTATTAAAATAAATTTAGTAAATAATAATATTAATTATAATTAAAATTTAATTACATACAATATTATGAGCTACTTCCTTTGATGGATCAGAAATATACCTTCCCATTTTTTAAATTCTCACCATTTTCTATTTTTCAAGTATATTTATCGTAGATTGAGGGTTGAGTGGATCCACTTTAGTGTAACAACATGACTTGGATCAAAATCCAATATATTATTAAACAATAATTTATTCCTATTATAAAGGAAACCCTCATCATAATAATATATAAGAGTATAACTTTTGAGATAGTATCTATTTGTGATTTTTTTGAAGGATTATTACATAATAAAAAAAGTAAGTTAAAAATCAATGATGATTTATTAAACCAAAAACAATTAATAAGATACAATACATACCATAAAAGACACAACATGTAAAATAGAGAAAACTTTGTGTCACATGTATCTATCTATATATTCTTACTTAAGGCATGGGTCTTTATCCACATTACTCCCAAAAATATAAGTTGATGTCAACTATATCTTAAAAAATCTCCATATTATTACCATAAAGGAAAACAAATTTTTTAAATCCATTTATCTCTTGAATGTAAAATGTTATCTGTAATATAATCGTTGACCTCATAGTTTGAAGGATCAAAAAATCATGATTCTGTTATTGTTAATCAGTATCATTTTTCTCTATAAGTTATCTATATTCTGATTTAGGTGACAAAATTTTCAATGTATGACACACCGTTGAGATTGTAACCGCCAATTTGAGACATCATTCTCCCAAAGATACAAATTGAATAAAAATTTCACTAAAGAAGAGATACCGCCCCGATATCACAACACCTGAATAACATACCATCGCACTGGAAAATTAAAAATTCTGAGATAGCATCATATGACACACCATCAAGATTTCATGCCTATAGAGAATGAATTTGCAGACTTATCGGATACCTCTAGAAGAGAAACTACTAAAATATAATTTTCTAGGTCTAAGATACCTTTAGATCTCATACAATTATACCAGATACCGTCAGACCAGACACTACAAGTTGAGATATATCTGGCATAGTAAAAATTTGGTATTGTCTAAGACAATGTCAGTTTCATAGTACAAGTACCACAAAACATGTGTCATTCCACCAGAGTAAGATCCCATCACACCTTGACACACCTCCAGACTGAGAAATCACTACTAATATTCTTACATTACTCATTAATAATATTTACTAAGGGATATTTTTATTTATGGTAATTACATTTATTATTCTTAAAATGTATGATAAATTCTGGATAGAAGGTATTGAAGAGAGTTTCAGAATGTTAAGTAAGAGGAAGTAGTTGATTCAGATGTTCTCCCTAATCCTTCTGCTGATAAAAGTGGAACACAATCCTTCATGCAGAAGAGAGTGTAACAAAGACATGGTATTAAAAAATGAAACTATTAGGAAGAATCCATGAATACTGAACATACATAGAGATGAACCTGAATGAAAAGAAGTAGAGATATCCTACTAGAACATTCTGTTGGAAGATGAACTATATTTTCACATTTACATATTCCCTTGAGTTGAAGAACTATATCCTATGAAACTTTTTTTCTTAAATTTGTTGAATGAACTCAACACAAGATTCACCTCCGAATCATATCAATATTCATAAAATTCGTTACTATAGGCCACAAATCTATAAACTCTAAACTTTTATATTTATTTTTTCTATTTTTATTTATTAAATTTTAAGCAGCGTGTGTGCATGCTATTTTTTATCACATGAACACTATTTCCCATGCTAAATTATAAGATACTATATATCTTCTAAAACACTTTTCCTATTTTATTATCTGATAAGATTAGTATATAAACATGTTTGGCCATTGTTTTGATCCAAAGATTAATTTTGGAAGAGTTCATGCGTGACCTATATTGTTGTACACTAATGTACACTCTGGATCCATGTTCAAGATCAGGTTATTTATTTAATATAAACTACTTAGTTGTGGGTGATCACCAAGTGTGAGGACAAATTATCTACTTGATACTAAACTTCTTGTATTCATTTTTTATATTGTGTGTTTAATTTTGTTTTAATTCATTTCCTCTTTGAAACTAAATATTGATTAAACTATCAAAAAAATATATAAATTAATAGTTTACCTTAATTTTTTTTCATATAGTATTTTGATCAAGTAAACAAATTTAAAGGATCCAATTATATTTTATATTATTCATAAGATACATAATCAATCTTGAGAGAAGTATTTAGAAATTATAATATATATATCATACAAATTATTTTGATAAACTCTGATTTTTTAAATATTTATTGATTTAAAAATAATTTATTTTAGATAAAAAAATTATTGGGTACCCAATTCACCCCAACCCCCCTTCTTGAGATACTCACTCTGACCAACATTTGGTATCCCAGGAGGAAAATTAAAAAGTATTTAAATATTTGGTATTAAATCTTTTGAATTATTTTCAACTGTGATTTTAGTTTTACTTTAAATATTCCATATTTTTTCATTTCAATATTTAGTTCTTTAAATGGATAATCTTCAATGAGATTCTATTACTAACAAATCACCTTTCGTAAAAATTAAAAAGTATTCGCAATGGAAAATTACAATAAAAATGCATATATGGAGCCTGTGTTTTGATATTTGTTCTACTATAAAAATTTAATATGCAATTAAATCTACTAATAGAATTTTTTGGACAATACAACAATGATAGTTTATAATAATAATTATAAATATGTCAATTCCCTTTATATTATTTATGAAATGATAAATTCAATATAATTATTTCTTAAAAAGCTTATTTTGAAATTCCAAACACTTTTCTTGTTTCCCTTGAAGGAACATAAAATGTTAAATAGTTAAGACTTAATAATTGTTCTATTAAATATTATAATCTTAAAATGAAGGTTGATGAAAACATTTCTGACATGTATCTCATGGTTAATGAGGTTTTAAACACAATAAGAACACTTGGAAAACTAGTATCTGATAAGGATCAAATCATAATATTGCTGAGATGTCTAATAGAAATATGGATAGGCAAGTATTTTTAAATCATATAATCTTTTGATATAAGTAAGATTATTGTTAAATATTTTATTGAAAAATTATGATGTACAAAGAAGAATTTAAGATAACCCCTAAATAAGAAGACGAGACTAAAAGAACGTCAATTGCTTTTAAGTCTTCTACCTCCATACAATGAAAAGAAAAATTAAAAGTGAAATTTAAACCTGTCGATTCAAGTGACAATGAATCTTCTTTTAAAAATCAAGATGAGATGGGAGACCTATCTAGAATATTTAATAATTTATATACGATGAAGTTTTATGTAGACAATCAAACTATGAAGGAAACTATTAGAACAATAAAATTGGATGAATGATTGGATAAAAGTTTACAAACCAAAGGATGTTGTTTCCTTTGAATGTGTAATGAAAGGTCACCAAAATTCTAATTGTAAAAATCCTAGGTAAAAATATAAATATGATAAAAATAAATAGAGATTAAAAACCCCATAAAGGATATCGAGAGTGCATTTGAAGATAGCTATAGTGTCTCTAATTCATTACTTGAAGTGAAGATAGATAGACAAACCAATTGTCTCGTGACTAATTTCAGTGAGGTACTTTATTTACCTAATGTTACTAATATTCTTCTTATGCATAATTCTGAAAATTCTAACAATGAAAAACATGATGAAAATATTATTTCAAATGAGGATTTATTTGAATAACTCAACATGTTAGTGGATACCTTTAATTATTTATCGGATAAGTATTAAAGTCTAAAAAGACTGCATTATTTACCTCTAGTTATAAAATCTAAACTATCAATAGAAAAAAATAAAAATATTCAAATTCTTAAAGAAAACACTATGCTCAAAATTTTAAATTAGAATTAAACAAAGATCTTGAAAATTTTATAAATAGTGCAGATACACTAACACAAATTTTGGGAAATAAACATTCACCAAAATAGTTTCCTATAATAGGATAATATCCAAGAAATAGTAGAATAACTAAAAGTGATTTTGTTCCCAAATCTATACCTGAATTCTCTACTTATAATAATTTTTCAAAAGGTCATAACAAGGTTTTTATTTAAATTATTCAACAATATATATTTTTGAAACCCTATAAGAAATTGTGGGTTCCCAATGCTCTAATTTCTATCATTTTTGGAACCAAATAGATTTGGGTACCAAAAAAATTTCTTTTTTCTGACATTTTTGTAAGAAAATTTCATGAAGTCCTCTAGGATAATCTATTGTATCTGGATAATGGTTGGTTAAGAAATATGAGGGGTGATTATTAAGTCTTTAATATCCTGATGAATTTTGATGGAAGACATGTCACTTTTGTGGTAATGCTAAGTGAAAATAATTATAGTAGGAATTATTAGAAAAATAAATTGGTTTTATATTTTAAAGTTTTATCTGTTCATGGTTTAATGTATAATATGCTAATCATTTCTCAGTTATGTGAAGATGGTTTTTATTTTATGTATTAGAATGATGCATGAAATTTTTGTCATTCTAAAAATATATTTGTTTTTACTATATTAAAAAATTAAAATTTTCATGTGGTAGATTTATAAACATTGATTTCTAAAATTGATTCATTCTTAAGTTCCTCTCACAGGGGATCTTGGATTTGGAATAATAGACTATTTCATTGCAATATTCAGTCACTTTTAAATCCAACTAAGAAAGTGTTAGTTAGGTATCTACCTAAGCATGTGTTCTCCACTAATAAAGTCTTAAACCCATATCAAAAAGGAAAACATCACATAGATCCTCCAAAATTAAATAAATAAGCTTCAACTTCTCAACCCCTTGAGTTGGTTCACATGGATTTTTTTAAACCTTATAGATTTTAATGTTTAAATGGGAAGCACTTTGTTTATGTTATTTAAAATTATTTATCTAGATATTTTTGGGCATATTTTCTAGCTCACAAAATTGAAGCCTTCTCTTACTTTACCAAAAATATTAAGTATTTATAAAATATTGTGGACTTAGGATTAAGAATGTAATAATTGATCATGGTCTTGAGTTTAAAAATTAAGACTCTAAATATTTTTTCTCAAAAATTGGATAAACTCATAACATGAATGCACCCGGGACATCCCATAAGAATGGATATACTAAAAGAATAAATATAACCTTACAATATATATCTAGGAAAATATTGAATGAGTGTGTCTCAATTATTTATTCAATGGGAGAATCTGTCAAAATGGCCTTCTATATCATCCACAGATTTTTGATCAAACGTGTCCTTAAAAAGACCCCTTACGATCTATGGAGCAATAGGAAACCTAGGTTTAATTAAATTATTGTTATTGGTTGAAAAGCCTTCATTATTAATAGTAAGGATTATCTTAACAAATTTTCTTTAAAAATTAATCAAGAAATTTTCTTTGGTTCTTCAATATTTATAAAATCATGCTGACTTTTCAATAAGAAGACCCAAACTATAAAATAATTTGTTCATATAAGGTTTTATGAAACTGACCAACATTATCATGATAACTACTTATAAAACTGTGATTATGCTTTAGATTCTATGAATTAATAATATAATCCTTTAGACTCTACAGTAAATAATGAATAAAAATGTTCTTGTAATGATGAATTTCTACAACATCCATAACCGGAACTCGAAAATCCCAAAGTGAATAGTACCTCATTATCTAGAGTTGTTGGAACCTTTAAATGTTTTTTTATATGATATATATATATATAGGAATACAAACTACAACTTTTGTAAGAAAACAAGTTGAAAATCATGCATTCATGTCTCAGTAATCACCTACTAACATTTATGATTCTATTGATGATGTATTCTGTGTAACATCAATGCATGAAGAATTAAATTATTTTGAATGAAACAAAGTGTTTGAACGTATAGATACACCCAAGGACACCTTGACTACTAGAACTAAATGGGTGTTTAGGAATAAAGTTGATGTGTCAGGATTTATAGTTAGAAATAAGGATATACATGTTGCACAAGGTAATTGTTAGGAAGAAGGGATAGACAATGAGAAAACCATTCAACCTATAGAAATGCATTATTTCATAATAATATTGCTTTCATCTGTATGTAATGACATGGATTTTTTGTAGTTTTATTTTTATAAATTAATTTGGAAAATTCTGAAATCATACATTGAGATGGTGCGAGTTTCTGAGGCCCGCTATGCCTAAAATAACTCATTGAAAAATGTTAAGCTATTAATAAAGTGATAGAGTTTTTTCTATTTAAACTAGAATAAATTATATATGGGTTCATGGATCATTAATATGAGGGCACCATTGCATTCATAACTATGACTTTACCTTAGTTGGGTTCTAACCTGAAATGTTGCGGGTTGAGGGTTAAAGTTAGTTTTTGGGCGTAAACAACATTAAAATATATAATAAAAGTACTTTATAGCCATTCAAAAACTATTTATTTTTATGTATTGATTGTTCATGGTTCCAGGTTTATCACCATAGCCCTGAAGTCTCTCTAATATAAATAGTACGAGGCCATCTTGACGAATGCCATCATATCGGAGATTGGATCTTAGATCAAAGATCGACGAATCGATGAACAATGATGATGAATCTTTACCGTTCATCAATGACTGATCGAAACTCTTGGTAGGGAGTTGATTCTTTTTTATTCCTTCCCCTTTCGTAAATTTAAGGAAAAACTCCGACCAACAAATTAACATGTTGATTTGTGGTTTGTTCATTCTTGCAGGATGGTTAATTTCTGGGGTTTAAAAAGGGGATATATAATCTGTGTGATTTCACAAACCTTATTTCTTTGTTATTAAGGAATGGATCAAGTCTAGAAAGAACAGAAATAATTTTTTATTCCTCGGGTTGTTACTCGTGATTTTCTCTCCTTGATATTCTATTTGTCTTTCATGTTCTTCCTGGTTTATTAAAGAGTGATTTGTGCGCCATTGATTCTGTTTAAAACAATACGATATAAAAGATCTAACCTTGTGATAGCATAATAGATGTGTGACGATGACATTGTTGGACTAATGGATGAAATTTAAGAGACATCACCTTTCAAATGATATTCATAGGAATGGATCATGAAGCGAATCTGATCATAGGGATGTGATGAACGCGACTCGAGGATCACAGGCTAGCCATCATTTAGAAAAAGGGTGTACCAGAGGTAAACTGATGGATTTCAAAAGGGGCCACCTACATGCTGGAACCGATATAGGGCACGTTACATTGAAGGATTTCCAGACATAGATCTGGAAACATGACAGGAGGTGATGTGTCGAAGAGCTAGTCACATATCTAGGGTGGGCTGTGTGTAGTAAATAGGTCGGCATGCGTTCCTGTGGGATGGGTCCGGAAGGCCCTGTGGGATGAGCCCAGCGGGTAGGACCAGGTCATTTTGGGTCAATTGGATCATGTTGTTTTGGGATGGTCAGATTGGGTTGGGATGAAAAATGGGTTGGGTGAGGTCCGGTGAGTCGGGTTGGACGCAGACAAAACCCAGGTCAGACATTTTCAGTAAAATATGCGTAACATTCAAATTGTGTTATTGTTTGATGAGATTTTTGTGGCATTGGGACCCTTATGACGAGGTCTTCCTTTTATGGTACTCTAAGTGAGTTATTGTGGAATTTGGAATATAAACTAATGCAATGAGAACTATGTTCTCATAGTAGAATCGTGCTACGAGCAGAATCATGGGGCTATCTAAGAGTATGTGACTGTGAGACATGGAAACTACGTAACATTGTAACATCCCAAGTAATTAATTAATAATAGATATTTTTATCTATGTCTATTAATGAATTATATAGTGTTTTAGAGGCTTAAAATGAAAATAAATCCAATCTTAAGCATGGAATACACTAATATTTTTTAAAAGATTGTTTTACTGCCTTTTGATGGCAAACCATTTTTAAATATATATTTTGACAATTTTATAAGCTATGTTTGTCAAAATAAACTTATTCTTTTTTATTGGGAAATCAATATTTACTTTGTGTGAATTTTTGGTATTTTTCTGACAATGTTCATTTTTTAATGAATAGTGAAAAATACTGCATTTTACATCAAAACTGCTTTTTAATCTAACTTATTTTTATGATTAGATTATCTTTTGAATTGGTTTTAAAGTTAAATTAGAATATATGTTTACCATTTAATCCAATGTTGTTCATTATGATTAATTTCACTTTGGAATTGGGCATAAACTAATGCCAAACTTTTCATAAATATTGTTTCAAAAAAACCCGCTATTTGTTTCGACAATTGGAATTATTTTTAAATCAATTATTTCAATTTATGTGTTTGGAATTTGGTAAAATGGATTACATATTTGGAATCATAAGGTCCAAATTATGTAATCAAGACTCTTTTGTTTTTGGACATTATGAATTGTAATGACGGTAATTATCTTGATTAATGAGTAATCGGGTAGTTAAGGATAATAAAATAATATCATAATAATAGAAAATGACACCAACATGTGTACTAATTCTACTGGTTGTCTCATGGCCGACCATGGGATGTCTTGTGCCAAACTTGAGGACCCCATGGAATCACTTTTTTGGAAAGTGACATGTTATCTTTTTATTTTTTTTAAAGAAAGTAAATATAACAAGAATGTATCAACAGATTAAAACATTTTTAATTTTGTATACATAGATGATATTTTAGACTATAACTATTCCTTGGAAAGCTAAAAAGATTTCATACATCATTGTATTTTTTCATAATTTTTAGACTTTAAATAAATTAAATAATTTATGACATCATGATGATGCAACGATTACCTCATCAATAAAGGATTTAAATAAAATGAAATGATAATGTACAATCTATGACCTACACATGTCCAAAACCTATTTTATGGGTTTATTTAGAACCCTTATCACCTTAACCTAGAATTATATCAATATGGGACCTTTTTAATCCGAAAATCATTTTCAAATAAAGTAACATTTCTTTACATTCCAAGAGTGCCCCTCCTCTCCTCTTATAAAAGGCCCCCACCTATACCTCCTTACCCACACTCCCAAAGCCATTGGCTCAGCCAACCCATTCCCATTTTGTCTCTACACATCCCTATATTACTCCTTGAAGCCTCACTTTGGGAAGAAGTCTCCCCAAGGAAGCCTTTGAGCTCAAACCAAAGAGAGTTACCTGATTTTAATGTAATGTCTTCAATTGAGTCCTTTTTTTTATTTTGCTTCTCCAACACCCTAAACTCTTTTTATTAATTTCTTTTGTAACAACTCCAGTATCTTAAATATACTAGGATGTTTTTATAAGATTTATTTGAGCTACACTTACACACACCTACATCTAATGGTCAAAGGACATACTGTTTTCGTGGTTGGTGAATTTATGCCTCCCGAAACGATGTTTGTTCAACATTCTATTAACACCTTCAAAGGTGGCCATTAAGAAGTCACTATATTTATATATGATATATAATATGTTTATGTTTTCCTTAAGCTTCTGTATTTTTCATTTTGGGCATACCTTTATGATTTCTATTATGGGTAAACGTGATATCTTCATTTTAGGAAGTGCGGACTACCGCCCCCTCAAAGTGATTTGATTCGTTAAATACCATATGTGGGACGTATAAAGGATAGAAATATGATATTATATATGATATTATACTGGAATTATAATATACCTTTAAATAATTATGATTCCATTCTATAAAATACGAAATAGAAATGAAAGTAGCATTCATGCGTACGTACAGATTACCGTCTCCATGAATGGTGCATTTCATTTCATACCTCTAAATGATTATGTAATATTATAAATGCATGTATATACTGGATATATATGATATATAAATCATGATTATAATTCTGGATATAATGGATACATGAACAAATTTTAATTATAAAGGGTTTATTTTTGACTCATGTACCAATGATCGTTAAAACAACCGTTATTAACTTAAATAATTTCATAGTGTTCATGACATGGAAATAAGTGATATAAAAGGAATAATGAACTTGAAAAAGGTTCTTAAGCAAGTATAAATTAACTCAAGTTTATTATTCAGGACATTAAAGAACGATCGAGTCAAGTCAGACCCGAGGTATGGGACTCCGTCTCAATTTCCTTTCATTGAGGCATATTTTGTTTTATACACAACCTTCTTTTATATGGTGTATAAACCCCTTTGACTTTTAAGTTTATTCAAAAGGAATCTTTTTTATATGAAGCGTTTACTAAAAGACAAAATGGAATGTTTTTGTCATACGTGTGCAGTGACAACAACTTCTCCGTCGCCGTGACCATTATTTGAGTTTCGGCTTCCTCTACAAGCCATACCTTTTTTAAAAGAAAAATAAATACCATGTTTTACTTTTCTTTTATTTTGGTATTTAAAATGGTTTTCATAATGTTTTTATATCAATGTGTTGTATTTATATCTTGTTATTGAATGGTGGAAATGTTATGTTTCCTTTATGCATGTTTTATGTGATACGATTATGTTGAGGTTCTTGGGATTTATTATGAAGACAGGTGGTTCCGTGATAAACTAAGGGCGGATGAGCCCGATATAGCTCTCCAATGCATTGGGTAATGCGAAGGAGTGAAATGTTAAGGTTTATCCGAAGAGATTTAGGGAATATACTGTGATGGGTATTCCAAACGTAACCAAGAGGGTTACTCCCTACGTAAGAATGTTATGAATGCCTCAAGTTACCTTTATGTCTTATGATTTCTATGAATTATTCATGATTTGATGAGGTATGTTAAAGTGCCTATGTTTTATGGGTAAAGTATGATTTCATTCTTATGTATATATGCACCCATGTTTCCTTTCCATATTTTTATATCCCTTACTGAGCTTTTTATGCTCATCCCAAGTTTTTTTGAAATGTTTTCACAGGTCAAGGGAAAGGTACATGATATGATGATAGTGTCAAAGAAGTGTCAAGAAAAAGTCCATGTTTTGTTTTAAATATGTTTCCATTGATGGGAAAGAAGAATACTATCTTTATGTAACCACTTTGTTTATATGTGGAATGTAATGCATGTTTTATGATCTAATTCTCTAAAACTATAAACCCAAAAATATCCTCAATGTGTAATCTTGTAATAACTCAAGATTAAGTAAGGTTTAAGGCTGGGGCCTTATAGTTGGTATCAATGGTCGGTTTATATAACTTTAGGAGATAGAATTATATTAAATGATGATCCAAAAATATTTTTTTTGATGGTAAAATTGAAGTGATATAGTATTTGAAGATTACCATGTTTCTTTATCTAAGACATATTTGTTCAGAATGGTTTTCCGCAGAGGAAACAAGGAAGCAGTGCTAGGAAGGCATGCAGAAGGAAATAACCTTCCGAATCGGCATCCTGAGATGGTCGGAATTGGAACTGAACATTTTGTTGCAGTAATGGCGCAGTTGACTCAAGTGATAAATAGAGGTGGTATCCATACACGAGATCAGCCAGATCAACCGCAGAGGAACATGTCAGTGGTGGAACATTTCATGAGGCAACATCCCCCATCATTCAGAGGATCATCTGACCCTGTTCTATTTGAAGGGTGTATTAAAGCACTGGAGAAGATTTTTGATGTCATGGGGTGTTCAGACAATCAAAAGGTTAGTCTTTCTATTTACCGTTTGGAGGGTGAAGCAGATCAGTGGTGGTCGATGGTTAAAAATATCAAGGACGCTGATGAGATTGATGCTCTCGACTGGGATGAATTCAAAGTTATGTTTCATGAAAAGTATTTTACTGAGGTTGTTCGACTTAGGATGGAATAACAATTCTTGTAATTGAGGCAAGAGGAAGACTCAGTGGCTACCTATGAAGAAAGGTTCACTCGATTGGGAAGGTATGCTCCAAATTTTATCCGAGACCTTGATAGTAAAATCAATCATTTTTACTCAGGATTAAATCCAAAATATCGAAGGTCATTAGCTTCTCGTGAGATTAAAAGTTATGAAAAGCTTGTTCGATTTCTGAGATGGTGGAAATGGAGTTTGCCGATGATTAAGTGTTCTATAACAACCAGCAGAAGAAGAGACCAAGGTGGCAGGAGAAAGGGAAGAATTTTTCAAAAAAGCCCGATTGTACGAAATCTAAGTTTCCAATTTGTGATAAATGTGGCAAAAGGCATGCTAGGGAATGTCTTCTGAATTCTGGAAAGTTCTACCGATGTGGTAATATGGGACATAAGACTCGTGATTGCACTGAAAAAGATCAAGGTGAAGGTAAGACCAAATTTTATTTATAGTTAGTGAAATTTTTTAAGTGCAATGAGATGGGTCACTATGCAGACGAGTGTCCAAAAAAGAGCTTGAGTGATGGGAAGCAGTTATACTACAAGCAGAAAGGGGTGGTGAAATCCTTTGCAACTACTTCAGCAGATGTCGGGCCATCAAATGAAGTTGTATCAGGTACTTTTTTTGTTTTTTCAGATTATGCCAGTGTGTTTTTTGATTCGGGGTCTACCCATTCTTTCATCTCTGAAAACTTTTCTAGTAAAAATGGAATACCATCTCAAGAAATGACTCTTGAACGTTTGGCAAAAACACCTGGGGGAAATGTTGAGGCAAAAAGAATTTATAAGAATCTTCATATCCTTATATGTGGAAAGAACCTACTTGCAAACCTTATTGTTCTACCTCTAGTAGAGTTTGATGTTATCCTGGGTATGGATTGGCTCTCTATTTACCATGCTAATATTGACTTTAGATGTAAAGAAGTTTCTTTTTAGAAAGACTTTCAGTTTGTGTACAACAATGAACCCTTACTGTTGATAACTTTTAAAGAGGCCAAGAAACTTGTAAAAGACGGAAATGAATGTTACCTTGCACACATCGTTGAAAATAATGGAACTCTTCAGATCAATGATATGCCAGTGGTAAATGAGTATCCTGATGTTTTTCCTGATGAGTTGCATGGAATAATACCAGATCAGGAGGTTGAGTTTACTGTTGACTTAGTTCCTGATGCTAAGCCAATTTCAAAACCCCCTTATCGAATGGCTCAAATAGAACTTTTAGAGTTGAAGGAGCAATTGCAAGATTTATTAGAGAAAGGTTTCATTCGACCTAGCACATCACCATGGGGTGCTCCTATTTTATTTGTTTAAAAGAAAGATGGTTCAATGAGACTTTGCATTGATTATAGAGCCTAGAATAACATCACTGTTAAGAACAAATATCCTTTGCCTCATATCGATGATTTGTTTGATCAGCTCCAGGGAACTCAGTATTTTTCAAAGATTGACATGAGATCAAGGTACCATCAGCTGAAGGTAAAGGAAGAAGACGTTCCGAAGACCGCGTTCCGTACAAGATATGTCCATTACAAATTTTTAGTAATTCCTTTTGGGCTAACCAATGCACCTGCTGTATTCATGGACTTAATGAATAGAATTTTCCATGAGTTGTTTGATACGTTTGTGTTGGTTTTCATTGATGATATTTTGGTGTTTTCTAAAAGTAAATAGGAGAATTAAAGACATTTAAGGGTTATTTTTCAAACCATAAAAGAAAATAAATTGTATGGGGAATTCAGCAAGTGTGAGTTTTGGTTGCGACAAATTTCTTTCCTTGGTCACATTGTTTCTAAATATTGGATAACTGTTGATCCTGCAAAATCAAAAGTTGTGGAAGACTGGCTAAGACCCACAAATGTAACTGTGATTCATATCTTCCTTGGTTTGGCAGGCTATTAGCAAAGGTTTGTTAGAAATTTTTTATGGTTATCTATTCCAATGACTAAGCTAACTTAGAAGGGTGTTAAGTTTATCTGGACAAAATAATGTGATGATTGTATTTAGGAATTAAAAATAAGATTGGTGAATGCTCTAGTTTTGGCACTACCTTCCAGGAAAGGTGAGTTTGTTATATACAGTGATGCTTCATTGAAAGGACATGGTTGCGTCCTAATGCAGAATGATCAGGTAATTGCTTATACTTCACGACAGTTGAAAACTCATGAGGTAAATTACCCTACACATGATTTGGAATTAGCTGCTATTGTTTTTTCTTTAAAAATTTGAAGGCATCATTTGTATGGAGTAAGGTGCGAAATATATACTGATCAAAAAAGTTTAAAGTATATATTCACTCATAAAGAGTTAAAAATGAGACAGAAGAGATGGCTGGAATTAATCAAGGATTATGATTGTACAATTCATTAACATCCGGGAAAATCAAATAAAGTGGTTGATTCTTTATGTCCAAAAAGTAATGCTTCATTAGCAATGTTGCATTTGGAACGTGATCCTTTGGTTAAGTATTTGATGAAATTTGGCTTAGAAGTTGTTGGTGCAGAAAGTTCTTCTGTTTTGTTTCAGGTATCAGTGAGATCATCTCTATCAGATAGAATCAAGCAAGCACAGAAGCAAGATAGTGAGTTAGAGAAAAAGGTAGAGCTGGTTCAGAAAGGTAAGTTGCCTGAATTCAACATTGATAATGATTGATTTTTGAGATTTGGGAAGAGATTGTGTGTGCCTTCTGATTCATAGTTGAAGAGAGAGTTGTTATGTGAAGCTCATAGTTCTCCGTTTTCAGTTCATCCTGGCAGTACTAAGATGTACAGAGATCTACAGGAGTATTACTGGTGGGATGGAATGAAAAGAGATATTGTTGATTTGACTGTGATGTATTTGACATGTCAACAGGTTAAAGAAGAGCGGTAGTTACCAAAAGGGTTGCTTCAGCCTTTACCAGTGCCAGAGTGGAAATGGGAGAATATATCCATGGACTTTGTTGTGGGATTACCGAAGACATCTCGAGGTTGACTTCTAACTTTTGGAAAGGCCTTCAGAAGTCGTTGGGTATTGAATTAAATTTTAGTACAGAATTTCATCCTCAATCAGATGGGCAGTCAAAATGAATAATTCAGACCATGGAGGATATGCTACGATCTTGTTCATTGGATTATCAGGGAAGTTGGGACCAACATCTTTCTTTGGTTGAATTTTCATATAATAACAGTTTTCATTCCAGTATACAGATGGCACCATTTGAGGCGTTATATGGGAAGTAGTGTCGAACTCCAGCTTTCTGGGATGAAGTGGGTGAAAGGAAGTTGATGGGACCAGAATTGGTAGAGGAGATGGCAGAAAAAGTTCAGCTAATTCAGAAACACATGAGAACAACTCCGAGTAGGCATAAGAGTTATGCAGACAATAGGAGGAAGGATCTAACTTTTGAGGTAGGTGATCATGTTTTTCTCAAAGTCTCACCATGGAAAAGTGTGATGCGATTTGGTAAGAAAGGAAAGCTGAGTCCAAGGTTTATTGGATCATATGAAATTCTGGAGAGAGTTGGATCAGTTGCATACCGGGTGGCTTTACCTATGAGTTTATCTCAGGTACACAATGTTTTTCACGTTTCAATGTTGAGAAAGTATATGCCAGATCCATCTCATGTTTTGAGTCGAGAGGTAGTTTAGCTAGAAGAGAACCTATCTTATGAGGAACAAATGGTCCAGATTTCTGACCACAGGGATAAAGTGTTACTAAATAAGGTGATTAATCAGGTAAAGGTTTTGTGTAAAAACCACATGATGGAAGAGGAAACATGGGAATCTGAAAATGCAATGAGGGATAAGTACCCCCATTTATTCGATAAGTAAATAAATTGCGGGGACACAATTTTCTATAGGGGGGAAGGATGTAACATCCCAAGTAAGTAATTAAAAATAGATATTTTTATCTATGTCTATTAATGAATAAGATATTGTTTTAGAGGCTTAAAATGAAAATAAATCCAATCTTAAGCGTGGAATACACTAATATTTTTTAAAATATTGTTTTACTGCCTTTTGATGGAAAACCATTTTTAAATCTATCTTTTGACAATTTTATAAGCTATGTTTATCAAAATAAACTTATTCTTTATTATTGGTAAATCAAAATTTACTTTGTGTGAATTTTTTGTATTTTTCTGACAATGTTCATTTTTTAATGAATAGTTAAAAATACTGCATTTTACATCAAAAATACTTATTAATATAATTTATTTGTATGATTAGATTATCTTTTGAATTGGTTTTGATGTTAAATTAGAATATATTTTTACCATGTAATCCAATGGTGGTCATTAGGATTACTTTCACTTTGGAATTGGGCATAAACTAATGCCAAACTTTTCATAGATATTGTTTCAGAAAAACCCGCTATTTGATTCGACAACGGGAAATATTTTTAAATAAATTATTGCAATTTCTATGTTTGGAATTTGGTAAAATGGATTACATATTTGTAATCAAGACTCTTTTGTTTTTGGACATTATGAATAGTAACGACGGTAATTATCTTTAATTATCTTGATTAATGAGTAATCGGGTAGTTAAGGATAATAAAATAATATCATAATAATAAAAAATGACACCAACATGTGTCCTAATTCTACTGGTTTTCTCATGTCCGGCCATGGGATGTCTTGTGCCAAACTTGAGGACCCCATGGAATCACTTTTGTGGAAAGTGACATGTTATCTTTTTTTTTTAAAGAAAGTAAATATAACAAGAATGTATCACCTGATTAAAACATTTTTAATTTTGTCTACATAGATGATATTTTAGACTATAAATATTCATTGGAAAGATAAAACGATTTCATACATCATAGTATTTTTTCATAATTTTTAGACTTTAAAAAAATTAAATTATTTATGACATCATGATGATGCAGCGATTACATAATCAATAAAGGATTTAAATAAAATGAAATGATAATGTAAAATCTATGAGCTACACATATCCAAAACCTATTGGATGGGTGGATTTAGAACCCTTATCACCTTACCCTCTAATTATATCAATGTGGGACCTTTTGAATACGAAAATCATTTTCAAATAAAGTAACATTTCATTACTTTCCAAGAGTGCCCCTAATCTCCTCTTATAAAAGGCCCCCACCTCTACCTCCTTACCCACACTCCCAAAGCCTTTGTCTCAGCAAACCCCTGCCCATTTTGTCTCTCCACATCCCTCTATTACTCCTTGAAGCCTCACTTTGGGCAGAAGTCTTCCCAAGGAAGCCTTTGAGCTCAAACCAAAGGGAGTTACCCGATTTTAAGGTAATGTCTTCACTGGAGTCCTTTTGTTTTATTCTGCTTCTCCAACCCCTTAAAATCTTTTTATTCATTTATTTTGTAACACCTTAAGTATCTTCAATATACTAGGATGTTTTTATAAGAAGTATTCGAGCTACACTTACACACACCTACATCTAATGGTTAAAGGACATACTGTTTCCGTGGATGGTGAATTTATGCCTCCCGAAATAATGATTGTTCAACATTCATTCAACACCTTCAAAGGTGGAAATTAAGATGTCACTATATTTATATATGATATATAATATGTTTATGTTTTCCTTAAGCTTTTTTATTTTTCATTTTGGGAAAACCTTTATGGTTTCCATTATGGGTAGACGCGATATCTTCATTTAAGGAAGTGCGGACTATCGCCCCCTCAAAGTGATTTGATTTGTTAAATACCATATGTGGGACGTATAAAGGATGGAACTATGATATTATATATGATATTATACTGTAATTATAATATACCTTTATATCATTATGATTCCATTCTATAAAATTCGAAATAGAAATGAAAGTAGAGTTCATGCGTACGTACGGCTTACCGTCTCTATGAACGGTGCATTTCATTTCATACCTCTAAATGATTATGTAATATTATAAATGCATGTATATACTGGATATAAATTATATATACATCATTATTATAATTCTGGATATAATGGATACATGAAAAACTTCTAATTATAAAGGATTCATTTTTGACTCAAGTACCAATGATCGTTAAAACGACCGTTATTAACATAAATAATTTCATAGTGTTCATGACATGGAAATAAGTGATATAAAAGTAATAATGAACTTGAAAAAGGTTCTTAATCAAGTATAAATTAACTCAAGTTTATTATTCAGGACATTAAAGAACGATCAAGTCAAGTCGGACCTGAGGTATGGGACTTCGTCTCAATATCCTTTCATTAAGGCATATTTTGTTTTATAATCAACCTTCTATTATATGGTGTATAAACCCCTTTAACTTTTAAGTTTATTCAAAATGAATCTTTTTTATAAGAAGCGTTTACTAAAATACAAAAGGGAATGTTTTTGTTATACGTATGCGGCGAAAACGACTTCTCCGCCGTCGTGACCATTATTTGAGTTTCGGCTTCCTCTAAAAGCCATACCTTTTTTAAAGAAAAATAAATACCATGTTTTACTTTTCTTTTATTTCGGTATTGAAAATGGTTTTCATAATGTTTTTATATCAATCTGTGGTATTAATATATTGTTATTGAAAGGTGGAAATTTTATGTTTCCTTTATGCATGTTTTATGTGATACGATTATGTTGAGGTTCTTGGGATTTATTATGAAGACGGGTGGTTCCGTGATAAACTAAGGGCGGGTGAGCCTGATATAGCTCTCCAATGCATTGGGTAACACGAAGGAGTGAAACGCTAAGGTTTCTCCGAAAAGATTTCGGGAATATACTGTGATGGGTATTCCAAACGTAACCAAGAGGGTTACTCCCTACGTAAGAATGTTATGAATGCCTCAAGTTACCTTTATGTCTTATGATTTCTATGATTTATTCATGATTTGATGAGGTATGTTAAAGTGCCTATGTTTTATGGGTAAAGTATGATTTCATTCTTATGTATATATGCACCCATGTTTCCTTTCCATATTTTTATATCCCTTACTGAGCTTTTTATGCTCATCCCAAGTTTTTTTGAAATATTTTACACAGTTCAAGGGAAAGGTACATGATATGATGATAGTGTCAAGGAAGTGTCAAGAAATAATCCATGTTTTATTTTAAATATGTTTCCATTAATGGGAAAGAAGAATACTATCTTTATGTAACCACTTTGTTTATATGTGGAATGTAATGCATGTTTTATGATCTAATTCTCTAAAACTCTAACCCCGAAAAGATCCTCAATGTGTAATCTTGTAATAACTCAAGATTAAGTAAGGTGTAAGGCTGGGGCCTTATAAACATAGTGACTACATAACATGGGGGATTCATGAATTATCGACACAAATATTATTATCGATATTGTGTTTGATATCAACACTCCATGTGTTATCGACATAATGTGTCTTATCGGTACTCCATGTGTTGTCGACACTCCATGTGTTATCGACACTTCATGTGTTACCAAAACTCTGTGTGTTACTGAAACTAGGTGTTTTGTAACACCCCATGCTTCCATGGTACGTTTCCCTTCGCATAATGCAATAGCGTGTGTTGTACACAACCTCGAGCTCTAACACACACCACAACTAATTAAACTAGCCGTTGTGAATAGTAATACCTACTTTTTGAAATTTTATAAATTTTATTTATCAAAATGGACTTCATTTTTAGATTCAGAATATCGAAATTAGCCTATGTTGAATTTTTGGTATTTTTCTGAGAACATCTAATTTTTTATGAATAGTGAAAAATACTTAAAAACAAATTTTTGAATCAAAATAATTTATAGTGATAAATTATACTATTTAGTGGTTTTAAAGTATAATTAGAATATATTTTTACCATTTTATCCAATGGTGGTCATTAGAATTAATTTAACATTGAAATTGGACATAAACAATTGCCAATCTTTTGATATAAATTGTTTCTTAAAAACACGCTACTTTTTGTAACAGCGGGAATTAGTTATAAAATTAATTAATGAAACTTATATGTTTGGAATTTTGTAAAATAGGCATCATTTTTGAATTCAGAATATCAATTATAGCTTAGGGTGAAATTTTGGCCTTATTCTGAAAAACTTCAATTTTTGATGAATAGTGAAACCACTAAGTGGTTGTTAAAAACTAATTTTTTGTTAAAATGAAATATTACCACTTCTGTTATTTGATTTTCAAAAATCCGACATACATGGTTGTCATTAAGAAGTAAAATGTGGTTCAATGAGATTAAAATAATTTTTTAGTGTATAGTAACTTTTAAGTTCTTAATCGCGATTAGAGGTAATTAGTGTAGTTTAAGGTAAAAATAATGTTTTAATAATATGAGATGAGCTTGACACTTGTCCTACTCCTATTGGATGAGTCATGGCCGACCACGACAATCCATGGGTCAACTTGAGGACCCCTTGGAGCCACTTTAGTTGGAAAATGACATTAATGTATATTTATTTAATGTTAAAATTAAATTGACACAAACATGAGTTCTTTTACTAAAACAGTTTTTAAGTGGGGTTACATAAGTCCATATTTTGACTATAAATATTCATTAGAAAGCTAAAAATATTTCCTACATCATAGTATTTTTTTAATAATTTTTAGACATTAAATAAATTAAATTATTTATGACATGATTATGATGCAGCGATGACCTCATTATTTAACGATTTTAATAAAATGAAAAGATAATGTAAAATCCAAGGCTTACACCTGTCCAAAGACTATTGGATGGGTAGATTTCTAACCCTTATCACCTTATCCACGGATTATATAAGTGTGGGACTTTTAGAATCCTAAAATCATTGTATAATAATGTAACATTTCAATCTTTCCAAAAGAGCCCCTCCTCTCCTCTTATAAATGGCCCCCACTTCTACCACCTTATTCACACTTTCAAACCTTTTGGTTCGGTCAACCTCTACCCAAATACTCTCCCAACTTCTCTACCTTCATCCTAGAAGCTTTACGTTATTCAGAAAGCCATCCTAAGGAGTCCTTTTGATCAAATAAAAAGGAAGAACCCGAAGAAGAGGTAACATTTTCATCACCCTCTTTCATGTTTCTTTCTTCTTCCACTCCCTCTTTGTTTATTATTTCAATTCTAAAATTATAACTCCAGTATGTTCTATATACTGTGATGTTATTATAAATATGGAACAACCATATTCAGTATTATACCCATCATTTGAATGACATGTCACCATACGTGCGTACGTACGGCTTACCGTCTCCACGTCGTGGTGTAATTGTTATTCAATATATTATTATTTAGATGGGTATAATAATGATATGTAATTCATGTAAATAATAAATATAACATGATAATTATTCTTTATATATGATATACTATCCAATTATATATTATTTTAACATCAAAATAATGATATTGTTGCTCGTGCGTACGTACGGACTACCGTCTCCACGTACGCGATGAGATTCATTCTCCGTCGTATCCATTCAAGTATAATTATCATTTGATGATTTAAAAATAATTTTTAAGGACATGATATAATTCTGGATATGAATACGATACAACCTATCCATGAAAAACATGACTAACATAACAAAACATATAAAAGAAAACGAGTAAGTTAACACCCGAAACAACGATAAATCTAAGATATTGTTAACAAAGCAATGTTAAAAGATCATATATGATATCATATGAATGTATATGATACTTGTATAATTTAATAACAATTATTTCACCATAATACAGGAGGTTAACCAACCCCAACCAAGGAAAAGTACAAGGTAAGGGTTTACTTCACAACCTCTTCATTATCCAAGGTTGTTTATACATAATTATCTACTGGGACCTCTTTATCATCCACATCCATGTTTCTTAAAAATGTCTTTCAAAAAATTTTTACTATTAAATGGAAAATGGGTTAAAGTCATTTATACCCTTATACGTTTTTGAAAGGAATATTACCGTGGTTTTCTAAACAATGTACTTTTTGACCTTTTTGACAAATTTAAGGTAAGAATGTTTTTTAACTTATACGGCGGGTGCGGCTATTTTCCGCCATTATAACTTCGTCGAAGCTTCCCTTACAAGCTTATAATAATATTTTCAAAGTAAATGTATTATTTTATAATTATGGGACTTTTAAATGATTTCAAAAAAGAGAGATATTTCTCTCAAATAGCTTTGATTTCATCCATGTCAACATCCTTTGATGGGTTTTAAGTTTATTTGAAATTCATTTATGATACAAACTTCCATTGAGCATTTTGTGAAACATTTGACTGTGGATGTGTTATTTTTATACCATCCATAGTTTATGAAGAAACTGTTGACATTTCGTATTCTAGTTTTAATACGAATATTTATGTTATGTTTAAACCTATTCATATGAGGAATGTATTGGACTTAATAAGTGACGGGTGGAGCCCGCTATAGCTCCTCGATGCATCGGTAGGTCTCATGAGACAACTAGACGTGGAATTGGTTGAGGCCCTTTCCCAATTTGATTTATGGTTTTGGCCGAGGCCTTAATCATTTTAGATGTCTTGGCCGAGGCCTTGACAAAATGTTTCAGAATGTCTGGCATTATACATTCCCTCATTATGAAAGTGGTTATTGATATTTCAAGTGATTATTCGTCTAGTAGAATATCCATGTGAGTAAGTAATGGAATTATTTTATATTAATTTTTTTATATTATGCTGAAGTTCAAGTTCAATAAGGCTTTTGTTTTAGTTATACATTGCCTTAAATGCTTATGCTTTCTTATGAAAGTTTCCGCTATATTGTTATCCTTACGGAGCATTTGAGCTCACCCCTTTCAATGTTTTATTTTTCCCAGGATGTGAAGAAGTGTATTATGACTGACTTGCAAGAATAGTCAGTGAGGATATGAGTGTGGACTAGGGAGACCATGTTATTGTAGTTTTCATTTTTATGATGTAATGTAATGTTTATGAATGTATCTAGTGTTTCCAAGGCTACTAAACTAATCGGTCTTTCGAGACTTGATCTTTTGTGACCATGCCAATGTTACGAAGTAATGCACCGACTCTGGGTAGCTGGGGTCGGGGCACTACAGTTGGTATTAGAGGTAGTTTAGTACTAACCTTGGAAGCTAGATTTAGATAAACTCTGATTAGAGCACATAGCCAGAAGATAGACTTTGAGGATTAGTATAGAAGAACTTCCTAGAATTTTGGTATTGTAGAGATGTTGTGAGTTTTCCGAGCAATACATCCCTGTCTGGATAAGAGCAGGTAGAGGAGGATCTGGCACAGATGTACCTAGGGGTAAGACCCGAAAACACCGCTTTGAGCTAGACTCGAACGGGAATGGGTGCACGACAACGGGCCTTGCTGCACTCTTGGTTATGACACTCCCGGGGGATATGCTTAGGATAATTCCCATTTTCTTTACAAACCACTATGAAGGGTTATGAGTATATACTTCCTCAATGAAAACATTTTTATAATTATGGATTATATCCATAATTAGTTCAATTTATGTTAAGTTTTTTTACAAGTATGGAATTATGTATTTTGATTCATAAACTAATCTAGTTTATGCCATTATTTAGAAATGGCGCCTAGTGGAAGGAATGGAAACCATATCAATGCACGCACTCCGTGTAGGGATTTCCCTCCTGCTCAAGATAATTATGGTGGATCTAGTTATACAACTGGTGCTGATCAGCTTCTCACCGTACTGGGACAACTCACGCAGGTTATGAATAACAACCTTACTCGTATGGAGCACCCTGATCCGTAACATGGAGGATAAATTCTAGACCGCTTCATGAGGCAATAACCACCAACCTTAAATGGGAGTACAAATCCTATAGTAGCTGAGCAATGGATAAATTCCTTAGAGAAAATATTCCATGCCTTGGGGAGTAGTGATAGGGAGAAAGTTGTCATGGCAGTTTACCGCCTCACTGGAGATGCCGATCAATGGTGGTCACTAATTCAAAACACAAAGGAAGATGATGAATTAACAAAAATGGAATGGCAGGAGTTCAAAGAGATGTTTTTAGAAAAATAATTTTCTTGAGACCATCGAGCGGATATGGAAAGGCAATTTCTGAGTCTGAGGCAGAAGGAGGATGAGAATGTCTCCAAGTATGAGGCTAACTTTACAAGGTTAGCGAGGTATGCTGCAGATTACATACGTAACCCAAGAAGTAAGACTGATCGTTTCTTTGATGGGTTAAAACCATTTCTCCGTCGAGCTTTAGTATCACAAACCTTCTCTTCATACGAAGGTATTTTCTCATGCGCTATCAAGACGGAAAAGGAATTCTCTAAGTCTTATGACTTTAAATCAAAGCAAGATAAGAAGAGATCCGCTGAAAACTCTGGGAAAGGAAATAAGGAAACATGGAAGAAGGGTAGAAATGAATTTCCACCCTGTGATAATTGTGGTAGGAAGAACCCTGGTTCCTGTCTAAAAAGAAAAGGAGTATGTTACATGTGTGGTGAAAAAGGCCACCAAGCTCATGAATGCAAGGGAAAGAAAGAGGATGTCAACGTGGAATGCTATAATTGTAGAGAGAAGGGACATTATGCAAATGAATGCCCTAAGAGTCAGGGGAAATTACCTCAGAAGAGGCCAAGGGATCAGGGCCAGGCTTATGCTATCACTACTGCTGAGGTGGAAGCTCCGAAAGACGTGGTGGTAGGTAATTTAATGGTTTCCTCAAGTTTAGAAAATGCATTATTTGATTCTGGATCATCGCATTGTTTCATATCTTCCCAGTTTGCTAAGAAAATTAGATATTTCCAATTTGATTTAACAAGGGAGTTGTCGGTCAAAATCCCTAAGGGGGGTATTTTTGCAACAAAGTTTTGTCGATTAGTTCCCATTAGACCACCTAAATGTTCTTTACCTACTGATCTCATCGTCATACCCATGATTGAATTTGATATAATCATCGGTATGGATTGTCTTTCGGACCATGATGCAAAAATTTATTGTAATAGGAAAGAGGTTACGATTCTTGATGATGATGATAAGGAACACCTTATCTTTAGAGCAGAATCGTCGCCACATAATTCTTATCTAGATCCACCCCCAGTAGCTCAACTAAATTCAATTATTGGGGAGGAAGAGAAGGAAATTATTGAGGGTGAGGAAAGGAATATTCAAATAGAGGATGTACCTATTGTGAGAGAATATGTTGATGTGTTTCCGGAAGATTTACCTGGACATCCTCCAGAACGAGAAGTTGAGTTTTCCATTGATTTAATTCCTGGATCAAGGCCCATATCGAAGACCCCTTATAGAATGGCCACTGTGAAATTAGTTGAACTAAAGAAACAACTAGAGGAATTGAGTAATAAGGGATTTATTCGCCCAAGTGTTTCTCCTTGGGGAGCCCCTGTTCTTTTTGTTAAGAAGAAAGATGGATCTATGAGGTTGTGCATCGACTATAGGGAGATCAATGATATAACAATAAAGAACAAATATCCCCTACCTCGCATTGATGATTTGTTCGACCAACTGCATGGAGCTCAATACTTTTCAAAGATTGACCTTCGGTCTGGATACCATCAGTTGTGTGTGAAGGAGGAAGACATTCCAAAGACAGCATTTCGAATAAGGTACGGGCATTACGAGTTTACAGTAATGCCTTTTGGATTGACTAATGCACCCTCTATTTTCATGGATCTAATGAATAGAGTTTTCAAGGAATATCTGGATGACTTTGTAGTGGTATTTATTGATGATATCTTGGTATACTCCAAAATCCACGAAGATCATGAAAATCACTTACGCATTATCTTGAAGACTCTTAGAAGACATGAATTATATGGGAAATTTAGCAAGTGTGAATTCTGGCTTCAGGAGATTTCTTTTCATGGCCATATTTTCTCTATAGATGGAATTTTCGTTGATCCTTCTAAAACCAAGGCAATCCAAGAATGGCTAGCACCGACAAGTATAACTGAGGTACGCAGTTTTATTGGTTTAGCAGGTTATTATCGACGTTTCGTCCAGAATTTTTCCAGATTGGCTAACCCATTGACAAAGCTCACACGTAAAGGGATTAAATTTGTCTGGAAAAAAGAGTGTGAAGAATGTTTTGAAGAACTGAAGAGAAGATTAGTCAATGCCCCTGTATTGACTCTACCATCAGGGAATGATGGGTTTGTTATTTATAGTGATGCATCGAAGAAAGGACTTGGTTGTGTCCTTATGCAGAATGATAAGGTTATTGCCTATGCATCACGACAGCTAAAAATTCATGAGCAAAACTATCCTACTCATGATCTTGAGTTAGCAGCTGTGATCTTTTCTTTAAAGATATGGAGACATTACCTCTATGGTGAAAATGTGAGATTTATACTGATCACAAGAGTTTGAAGTATATTTTCTCACAAAAAGAACTCAACATGAGGCAAAGGCGGTGCCTTGAACTACTCAAGGATTATGATTGCACGATACATTACCACCCGGGGAAGGAAACAAGGAGGGAGATGCTTTGAGTAGAAAAGACCATGGAGTTTTGAATGTGATGAGAATTGAAAGGGACCCAATTTACATGGATCTAGTGAAGATGGACATGGGAATAACTGGGGAAGGTGAAACATCAATGCTTTTTCAAATGCTTTCCAAACCATCATTACTAGAAAGGATTAAGAGTTATCAGACCAATGATGAAGAATTTCAGAAGAAGATTAAAGATGTGAATGATGGAAGATTGAGGGAAATTGTGTATAAGGATGGAATTTTGAAATTCGGGAAGAGACTTCGTGTTCCCGATATACCTGATCTAAAAAGGGAATTGCTGGATGATGCTCATAGTTCCAATTTCTCTATACACCCTGGGAGCACCAAAATGTATAGAGATTTGAAGGAACATTTTTGGTGGGACAATATGAAGAGGGAGATTGCTGATTTTGTGTCGAGGTGTATGGTTTGTCAACAAGTGAAAGCTGGAAGGCAACATCCTGGTGGAGTATTGCAACCTTTTCCCATACCTGAGTGGAAATGGGATGATATTACGATGGACTTTGTCATGGGACTACCAAAGACTCCTAGAAGGAATGATGAAATATGGGTCATTGTTGATCGTCTTACTAAGTCAGCACATTTTATGGCTATACGGGAGGATCTACCACTTGAACTTCTAGCAAGATTATATATTAATGAAGTTGTAAGACTTCATGGAGTACCCCTATCGATTGTTTCTGATCGTGATCCTCATTTTACTTCAATATTTTGGAAAAGTCTTCAAAAGGCCTTGGATACTGAACTTCGTTTGAGTACTGCCTATCACCCTCAAACAGATGGACAATTAGAATAGACTATTCAAACCTTAGAAGACATGTTGAGATCATGCTCTCTTGAATTTCAGGGTATGTGGGATCAATATTTACCACTGGTAGAATTTTCCTATAACAATAGCTTCCATTCAAGCATTCAGATGGCACCTTATGAAGCGTTATACGGAAAGAGATGTCGTACACCAACCTGTTGGGATGACGTTGGTGAAAGAAAACTTGTGGGACCAGAACTGGTGGAAGAAACAATGGAAAAGGTGAAGGTAATACAAAACCACATCAAATCAGCTCAAAGTAGGCAGAAGAGCTATGCCGATAATAGAAGAAAGGTTTTGGAATTTCAGGTGGGAGATCATGTTTTCCTAAATGTATCTCCATGGTAGGGAGTTATACGTTTTGGTAAGAAGGGTAAGTTGAGTCCCAGGTACATCGGACCTTTCAAAATTCTAGATCGTATTGGGGATGTAGCTTATCGTTTGGTGATGCTGCCAAATCTCTCCAAAGTTCACGATGTTTTCCACATATCTCTATTGAGAAAATACATGCCCGACCCAACACATGTACTTACCTATGAGGAATTAGAACTGGAACCCGATCTATCTTATTGCGAAGAGCCCATCAGAATTCTTGATGTGAGGGATCAGGTGCTGAGAAACCGGACGACTCGTCTGGTAATGGTTTTGTGGAGAAATCATAAAATGGAAGAGGCAACGTGGGAACCTGAGGAACTTATGATGTAGAACCACCCGAGTCTTTTTGTGCAGTAATACCCTAGAAATTGCGAGGACGCAATTATTTAAAGGAGGGGAGAATGTAACACCCCAAGCTTCCACGTTACGTTTCCCTTCGAATAATGCAATAGCGTGTGTTGTACGCAACCTCGAGCTCTAACACACACCACAACTAATTAAAATTGCCGTTGTAAATAGTAATACCTACTTTTTGAAATTTTATAAATTTTATTTATCAAAATGGACTTCATTTTTGGATTCGGAATATCGAAATTAGCCTATGTTGAATTTATGGTATTTTTCTGAGAACTTCTAATTTTTTATGAATAGTGAGAAATACTTAAAAACAACTTTTTAAATCAAAATAATTTATAGTGATAAATTATACTATTTAGTGGTTTTAAAGTATAATTAGAATATATTTTTACCATTTTATCCAATGGTGGTCATTATAATTAATTTAACATTGAAATTGGACATAAACAATTGCCAATCTTTTGATATAAATTGTTTCTTAAAAACACGCTATTTTTTGTAACAGCGGGAATTAATTATAAAATTAATTAATGAAAATTATATGTCTGTAATTTTGTAAAATAGACATCATTTTTGAATTCGGAATATCAATTATAGCTTAGGGTGAAATTTCGGCCTTATTCTGAAAAACTTCAATTTTTGATGAATAGTGAAACCACTAAGTGGTTGTTAAAAACTGATTTTTCGTTAAAATGAAATATTACCACTTTTGTGATTTGATTTTCAAAAATACGACATAAATGGTTGTCATTAAGAAGTAAAATGTGGTTCAATGAGATTAAAATAATTTTTTGGTGAATAGTAACTTTTAAGTTCTTAATCGCGATTAGAAGTAATTAGTGTAGTTTAAGGTAAAAATAATGTTTTAATAATATGAGACGAGCTTGAAACTTGTCCTAATCCTATTGGATGAGTCATGGCCGACCAAGACAACCCATGGGTAAACTTGGGGACCCCATGGAGCCACTTTAGTTGGAAAATGACATTAATATATATTTATTTAATGTTAAAATTAAATTGACACAAACATGAGTTGTTTTACTAAAACAGTTTTTAAGTGGGGTTACACAAGTCCAAATTTTAACTATAAATATTCATTAGAAAGCTAAACAGATTTCCTACATCATAGTATTTTTTTATAATTTTTAGACATTAAATAAATTAAATTATTTATGAAATCATTATGACGCAGCGATGATCTCATTATTTAACGATTTTAATAAAATGAAAAGATAATGTAAAATCCAAGGCATAAACTTGTCCAAAGACTATTGTATGGGTATATTTCGAGACCTTATCACCTTAGCCACGAATTATATAAGTGTGGGACCATTATAATCTGAAAATCATTGTATAATAATGTAACATTTCAATCTTTCCAAAAGAGCCCCTCCTCTCCTCCTATAAAAGGCCCCCACCTATACCACCTTATTCACACATTAAAGCCTTTTGGTTCGGCCAAACTCTGCCCAAATACTCTCCCAACTTCTCTCCCTTCATCCTAGAAGATTTACTTTAGTCAGAAATCCATCCTAAGGAGTCCTTTTGATCAAATCAAAAGGAAGAACCTGAAGAAGAGGTAACATTTTCATCACCCTCTTTCATGTTTCTTTCTTCTTCCACTCCCTCTTTGTTTATTATTTCAATTCTAAAATTATAACTCCAGTGTCTTCTATATACTGTGATGTTATTATAAATATTTAAAAACCATATTCAGTATTCTACCCATCATTTGAATGACATGTCACCATACGTGCGTACGTACGGCTTACCGTCTCCACGTCGTGGTGTAATTGTTATTCAATATATTATTATTTAGATGGGTATAATAATGATATTTAATTCATGTAAATAATAAATATAACATGATAATTATTCTGTATATATGATATACTATCCAATTATATATTATTTTAATATCAAAATAATGATATTGTCGCTTGTGCGTACGTACGGACTACCGTCTCCACGAACGCGATGAGATTCATTCTCCGTCGTATACATTCAAGTATAATTATCATTTTATGATTTAAAAATAATGTTTAAGGACATGATATCATTCTGGATATGAATAAGATACAACCAATCCATGAAAAACATGACTTACGTAAAAAAACATATAAAAGAAATTGAGTAAGTTAACACCCGAAACAACGATAAATCTAAGATATTGTTAACAAAGCAATGTTAAAAGATCATATATGATATCATATGAATGTATATGATTCTTGTATAATTTAATAACAATTATTTCACCATTATATAGGAGGTTAACCTACCCCAACCAAGGAAAAGTACAAGGTAAGGGTTTACTTCACAACCTCTTCATTATCCAAGGTTGTTTATACATAATTATCTACTGGGACCTCGTTATCATCCACATCCATGTTTCTTAAAAATGTCTTTCAAAACATTTTTACTATTAAATGGAAAATGGGTTAAAGTCATTTATACCCTTATACGTTTTTGAAAGGAATCTTACCGTCATTTTCCAAACAATGTACTTTTTGACCTTTTTGACAAATTTAAGGTAAAAATGTTTTTTTAACTTATACAGCGGGTGCGGCTATTTTCCGCCATTATAACATCGTCGAAGCTTCCCTTACAAGCTTATAATAATATATTCAAAGTAAATGTATTATTTTATAATTATGGTACTTTTAAATGATTTCAAAAAAGAGAGATATTTCTCTCAAATAGCTTTGATTTCATCCATGTCAACATCCTTTGATGGGTTTTAAGTTTATTTGAAATTGATTTATGATACAAACTTCCATTGAGCATTTTGTGAAACATTTGACTGTGGATGTGTTGTTTTTATACCATCCATAGTTTTCGAAGAAACTGTTGACATTTCGTATGCTAGTTTTAATATGAATATTTATGTTATGTTTAAACCTATTCATATGAGGAATGTATTGGACTTAATAAGTGACGGGTGGAGCCCGCTATAGCTCCTCGATGCATCGGTAGGTCTCATGATACAACTAGACGTGGAATTGGCCGAGGCCCTTTCCCAATTTGATTTATGGTTTTGGCCGAGGCCTTAATCATTTTAGACGTCTTGGCCGAGGCCTTGACAAAATGTTTCAGAATGTCTGGCATTATACATTCCCTCATTATGAAAGTTGTTATTGATATTTCACGTGATTATTCGTCTAGTAGAATATCCATGTGAGTAAGTAATGGCATTATTTTATTTTACGTTTTCCATATTATGCTGAAGTTCAAGTTCAATAAGGCTTTTGTTTTAGTTATACATTTCCTTAAATGCTTATGTTTTCTTATGAAAGTTTCCTCTATATTGTTATCCTTACGGAGCATTTGAGCTCACCCCTTTCAATGTTTTATTTTTTCCAGGATGTGAAGAAGTGTATTATGACTGACTTGCAAGAATAGTCAGTGAGGATATGAGTGTGGACTAGGGAGACCATGTTATTGTAGTTTTCATTTTTGTGACGTAATGTAATGTTTATGAATGTATCTAGTGTTTCCAAGGCTACTAAACTAATCGGTCTTTCGAGACTTGATCTTTTGTGATCATGCCAATGTTACGAAGTAATGCACCGACTCTGGGTAGCTGGGGTCGGGGCTCTACATGTTTTGTGGAATACGTCTAATAACACTTATTTTCATGTCATGAACATATACCTATGTGAGAAGATTTTATGTAATATGTTTCTTTTATAGTATAATGTGTATTTATTTTTTGTATACTTAATTTATTTTATATTGGTGTACTTCATGTATTTCTTTGTGGTTTACTTCATGTTTTTCTTAGTGTTATTACTTTGTGGTTTCGGGGTGTCCTTCTGAGTATTGTTTTACCCAATGCTATTTGGGCCTTGCCTGTACATGTTGTGTCTTGGAAAAATGATCGATTCCTTGATGGATTTCTAGGTGGACCACTACCATGTGGTTCATAGAGTGATCAGACAAATGAGGAGTGATCCTACAACTTCATATATCTATCCTACAACTACCATTTATGTAGGGTTTTATGCAGATGAGTTTTAGGAAATTTAGTAATAACTACTGTGGACTCTTTCTTTTTTGGGTATATTTACAAGCCACATTTCCTTTCTAGTTTCCAAATACCATACATTGTGGTTGGTATCTTAGTGTATGCACAAATTTTTTACTCAGTTTTAAAAGATTTTAGTATTTTGGGAATGGAGACTGTGTGTATGTGTGTTTTGTTACATTAAAAATGCCTCCAATTTCAAGGATTTTCCAACTCAGCAGTAGTCACCAGCCCATGGCCTATCGGAAGAAGGCTTTGGATAGTCACGGAAAGGGATCCTCAAAGACGAGTTATTAAAATTCAGCACATCTAGACATCAAGAATTTTCATGTGGAGGTCAATAGTGCATTCTTAAATTGTTTTATTATTCATGTTATTTTTGTTTCACAAACTCTGCTTTTGAAAACCATTATTTTCCAAAGAATGTTTTCAAGTTAGAAAATTATTTTTTATGGATTAAAACAATCTCCTAGAGCATGGACTGATAGGTTTGGTAACTTTATAGTTTCATAAGGATATTCATATTGAATAACTGATCCAATCATTTTTATAAAATTAATTTAAAAATATGTATTAGTAGTAAAAAAATATATTGATGATATTATTTTTTGGATATTCAAAAAAATCTCATTGTACTACTTTTTTTAAAAATTGTTAAAATAGAATTTCAAAAGAGTTTAATGGGTGAACACATATTCTTTCTTGGATTCCAAATTTTTCAAAAGAAAATATGGAATTATTTTAAATCAACATATATATATAAATGATCTTCTAAAATGATTTAACAAGGATAGAACTATGTGTAGTTATACTAATATGAGTACCACCTAAAAAGTGGATCCTGGTGTTAATGGAAAACTAGTTGATCAAACCAGTTATAAAGGTTTGATTTAAAGACTTCCCTACCTAACTACTAGCCAACTATATATTATTTCTAGTTTTTAGAAAAACCAAAAGGTTCACCCCATTTTTTCTATTAAAAGAATTTTCATATACAACATTTATGAAAAACAATTGGTATTTTTCTACCCAATAGGACAAGAATTAGATTTAGTAAGTTATTTGATACTGACTTGGGTGGATTAATGTTAGATAGGAAAGGAACTTCAATAACATGTCAATTTTTAAGAAAGTATCTATTTTCATGGTGTAGTAAAAAAAATAAAAGACTTTTTTTCATTTTCTTCTGATAGAGATGAGTATATAGCTTCTTGAAGTTTCTATTCCAAAATATTGGGAATGAAACACACTCTACTAGACTATGGATGTCTATTCCAACATGTCCCCATAAACTATGACAACACAATAAACGTTTCCATGTGTCATTTTACTCATTATATGAACAAATATATAAAAATAAGATATCAATTTTTGATAGATCACTTTTAAAAAGCTGATATCACTCTTATGTTTGTTAGTGCAGAACATCATTTAGTTGATATATTCCCTAAGACATTGAATTCTGATAGAATGAATTATATCAAACATGAGTTAGGATTGATTATTTATTGTTAAATATAATTTTCATTTATATACTATTTTTATTGACATAATGTTTTGATTTACATACCTTCATGATCGACATGCCATTGTGAATGGCATACCATTGTTATGACATGTCATTATGGTAACACACTCTTAGACTCTCATATCATTGGATCATAAATACATTATTTTTGTTATTCCATTAGATATCACATCATTGAATTTTCAGACCATTTCTATTTCATGCCATCTTTATTCATGCCTTTGAATTTTTTTCTTTTTTCAATATTTTGAACAATCTATTTATTTCTCAGTTTATGTTATGCTTAAAAACCCAATGTGTGTTTTTCCATGGATTTTGATTTCAATTTAAAGTGATAATTCAATTTTAAAATATCTAAAATCCCAAATGATATAAAAATGGCATAATCAACTTACAACATACCTTGAGCCCCATGTGATAATCATGTATCTTTCTCTCCCAAGCCTAGTTCAAATAGAAGAGTTTATGTTCTAGTAAGTCTATGTTACTCAATATTATCTTGAACCAAGCGTTGTTATAGGGGTCGAAATCAAACCAAATACCTCTCTAACCTATGTTGGGTCATTTGTTTTATCATCACGTAAGGTTTTAATTTGTTGAAGACGGTTAATATTGGATTAGAAGTCACATGAAAGGGTATGCTTTTGTTTTTTCATCAAATAAATGGGCTAAATGTTTTAGTGTAACTCTTGATGAATGTTTTAAACACTACTAAGGTATAATTATAGAAGAAATTGATTTTTTCATATATGATGATTCTATTATTTTTCTAATAGGAGATGGCACAATCAGAAGGCATATTTCATCAGTGATTAATGGTGAATATTTTCTCCTCTTTTTGTTTGTACAACACTGGATATACCTATTGAAGGTTGATTTTGAAACCTTAAGGTAACAATATGTTTATCTCCTATCTCAGATGATATAAGGTACAATATAAATATTTTTAGATGTCTCACGATGCATATGTTTGGGATGAAAAAACCATCCATATGATCTACTTCTTTGATATACCTAAAGACAATTTATTACATGTTTGAGGTTGAGGGCATTGTATGTGGTGATGAAGAGCATGTTATAGACTGTTAGGGTATCAACATTACAAGTGATTCAGGTTCAAGGATGAATATTAGCTAGATCCCATGAAAAAAATAGTGTGATAGTGATTCTGAGAAGTTGTATGATGAGTATAATTCAGTTGATCATCCAACTAGAACAAGGGACGAAGTCAATCCATGATTGGAGTCCAATGAAGTAGATTAATACTATAATAAGGATAAAGAATATATTTTTCTAAAAATATTGAAAGTAACCATTTTTGGTTGTGGGGAGTGATCCTCAATTGATTCCCAAAGCACATCCATTTAACTTTGGAGCTCTCAATCTAACAAAGAAGTTTAAAAAATCAAAACTTGTTAAAAGTGATGATGAAAGATTATGTTCTATTGAGAGGATTAGTATAAGAGTTCAAAATCAACTAAAGCTGATGATGAGGAGGAATAAAATTCATAATAATATGAGAATAGATATGTTAATGGAAATGATATGAATGCAGATGATGTTAGTGATGATACAGATGAATCTGAACCTTAAAGTGTTTTTGGCTGAATTGTGAGGGAGAAATTGGAGATGGCTCAAGAGATTTAGGATGAAATTATTAAGGGTGATAAATCCCCATCAATTGGAATATTTCATGAAGCTCCAGTTCTTGATTATATTTTGGCCATTTCTATTTACAATAGTCAAATAGTTTCTAATTATGTTTTGTTTGAACATTTGAGTGTGATTTCTATGGTAGAACTTCATGTAGTTGAGAAAACAAAAATGGGGAATCCTTATTCTAAGAAAGGACACGATGTTCAGTTTGATATTTTAGTTACTAATAATTCACTAGATGATAGAAGTATGGATTTAAATCCTTATATTGATGAGAAGGTGTAATGTGAATCTAGTAATGTTATTCACCAAAAGTATGATGATCATCAATTAGCGGCACCTCATATTCTTTAAAATACATAAGGTGAACCGACCAGTGTCAAAAACATCTTAGTTACACATATTTGGGTTATTCATAAGAATCTTAAAAGTTTAGTTCTACCTACTAGTGTCGTACCTCCTTCCACTGAATCTATCTCAACAATTATTTTTGATCAATGGGTTGATCCAATAGAATAAGATTAGGGAATTGTTTCCAATGTGGAAAGGATTCCACCAAATCATGGAATATATGAGGTTCAAATTTCAAGTGTTCCTAAGGGATCCTTGATATCTCAAGTCGTTTTTTATGGGATATTGGAATAGTTTTCTTCTTTTAGAGCCCCTACTCCTAAAATGGTTTCACTTAATCCTCTTATTTTTCTTCTATATGTAATCTCTTGAAAAGAATTGATTTTTTTTTGTGAAATGATTTTTTATGGGTTTCATAATTATTAGAGGAATAAATCTCCTCTCCTATTTAGACATAGAGAAAAAGATGTCATGTATCTCTTGGAGTTGGTGATCCATCATATCCAACCAGATATGATGCATCACATACATAAAGATGAGATTGAATATAAAATAATTGGAAGTGAGTTGGATTCTATCAAAGCTAGGGTAGAGGAATTGAATTAAAAATTTAATTCTTATATGAAAGGTATTTTTTAGATTATTGAGGATACATGTTTATATAATTCTATTTATGTTTCATTATCTCCAAATTTCATGATGTTAATGTCATCTGATTAGTAATCAGTGAAGGTGTTTCAGCTACCTCTACTGGTCCCTCAAGTGGAGAACCTCTGATTCATTTACAAATTATGAGAAAATTTGAGCAAGGGACTGAGAAAGATCAAATAGTGAGAAGAAAGTTTTCCAAATATATGAATGATTCCAGAGAGACTATTAAGATTTATATCAAGTTCTATCTCTCTTAGATTTATACCAAGCATGAAATGGATTCCTATTTAAAATCCCTAGATGAAAATATAAGGATGCCTCTTGTGACTCAAGCTTTCATATAAAAAGTCAGACAAGTAAAGAAGATGACCTCTGTATTGAATCATTTTGTGGAAGAGAAGGGTTACATCATTAGTGCAATGTAAATGGGTGGAAAATATATAATGGATATCATAAATATCATAAATAATTTTCTTCATGTTCAAGGTCAATTGTTCTTATCTTATTTATCAATTCCAATAGGTCCTCAAGTCTCTTTCAAAAAAATTGTTACTGGTGGATCCCATGTACCTCTACCAGTCATCCTTCATCCTTTTCTAGTGGATGATGTGAGAAATGTGTGCAATCCCAGAAAATTTATTGTTATAGAAGATCATCCTTTTTGGGATCACACTGACCATTCTCTTGGTGATCCATATACTCTCCCTCAGGCTTATCTTGGTGCCTCAGATAATGGGAAAAATAAATCCAAGTCTAATGGTAAAGAACAAATAGACCCCTCTTAAAAACAATAAAAACTTTCATTTGTTGGTTGAGATAGTACATCATTGATGGGACTGAGTTTGTAAAAAAATTGTTCATTTATTTCAAGGCATATTACTCTATTCCTTCTCTTTCTTTTACTACATTTAATATTTTATTTTTTAATATTTACCTTTTTTATAATCCCCAAATGGGATGAATTATTATGTAATATTTAAAAATTCTTATGGAAAATTCTTATGGAATATCACATTTATTAAAGTTTTGTCTTTATGTCATCATTGATACTATCTGTATTAAATATTTCTATTAATTTTACATACCATTGAAACATACTCTTTTGTTATTAATATTTTATTGATACCATCTAAACATGATGTGAATGAGAATCTTTATTTTATATTTTGATCTTACCTTTTATATTCTGATTTAACTTGGATATCTTGTTAAGATTTTTAAATATCTTCGATGACTAGTTTTACCATTTAAAATATTCTTTCATTCCATGAATTGTGACAATCAAAAAGGGAATGATTATTGACCTCCTTTTTTTAATGTTCAAAAATCATGGTTACGATATTATTAATGAGTTTCATTTTTATCTAATTTATTTGTATTATATGTTAGGTGAAAAAAATTTCTAATTATGAGACACAATTGACATTGGCATCACCAATTCGAGATACCATTTTCTATGAGATACCTCTAGTATAAAATTTTTACTAAGGATTAGATAGTGCCAGGATATCATATTTCAAGAATATATTACCATTGGACTAGAAAAATGGAAAAATCTGAGATGTCGTTAGTCAACACATCGTCATGAGGACATACCTCCAGAGAGTGAATTTGAATTAGTATGATATACCACCAAAAGAGACACCACTAATACTAAATTTTGGCTAAGTCCAAGATACAATTAGATCTCATACCATGAGACCAGATACAACCAGGCCAGACACCTCTACTTGAGATGCATCCAGCATAGGAGAAACTCATATAATTCAAAGACATCATCAGTGTCACACTACCTATGTCACACCGCCAGTTTCCTGCCACCAATGTAAGACACTATCAAACCATGACACACCATCTGACTCATCCACCACTAATAATTATATTAAATTACTTATTTTTAATCTTTTATGATAGACATATTTATTGAATTTAATTCCATTTTTTATTATAATTATTTCCTCTTAAATTCTCAAAAAAAAATTAATGATTGTTTTAAGATATATAGTACTAGGAAGAAACTAATCCAGATACTCTCTCTACTACTATTGCTGATAAAATTGTGCCACACTGCCTCATGCTAATAAGAGAATTACAGAGAAAAGGGATTTCTACAACCATAGTATTAGGAAGAAATATTGACTACTGAACACACAATGATATGAACATAATTTCAAACAATAACATGTCTCATGCTCCAACATTTGACTAGAATATGAACTACATGTTCACGTTTTCCTCATTCCTCTAGTTGAAGAACAAGAGTCTGTGACACTCTATTTTCCTAACATTTTCAAAATATATTGACTCAAAATTCAATACCAAATCATATAATGAGACACTAGATACATTTAAAAAAACATAGAATCTTTAAAATACATACTTTTATGTTTCTCTATTCTATTTATATATATTAAATTTTGACCAGTGTGTGTGCATGATCTGGTTTATCACACGCACACTATCTCTTGTTCTGAACTGGAAGATACATGATATCTTCTCAAACTCTTTTCATATATTTTTCCATAGTTAAGAGTGTTATACATTCTTTTGTGACCTTTTTATTTTTTAATCCCATGAATAATTGTGGAAGAGGTTGTGGTGTAGCACCCCCAGTTTGAGGTATGTGGCCTTTGTTTATGAATTTTATGTGTTTAAAGTTCATGGGATGAGTTGGGAAGAGGTTGGGAGAGTTTGGAATGGTTTTGGATGTTTTTGGAGGCTTTTAAAGGGGTGAACGGTTTGAGCACGGTTAGTGGAAACCGTGTGGATTCTCCAGGAAACCGTTCGGATTCTCCAGTAAACCTTACAAGGGAGAAAGTAGGCTTCGTACAGCTGGTGCACTATTTTCCAAACCATGTGGACCCTTTCTCCCTAGGCAGTACCGTGCACATGGTTAGCGCATGGTTTTCCAAACCATGTGGGCTAACCGTGCGGTCACTTAAAAATAGGGTTATAAGTTCCAGGCTCCCTTAGGCTTAACATATTTTACTCCAATCATCCTCCCACTAGAGCCTCACTCATGATTTTGGGTTCTCATGTGTTAAGGGTGCTCTCCCACTTGATTTGGAAGGGTTTCATAGTGGTTTCAAGTTAGATTGAAGGTGGTTTCTCCCGGGTAAGTCTCTCCTATTGTTTATCTTGTGTTTTCCTCTAGATCTGCATCCCTATCTTTTGTGTTTTTCTAGATCTACACTTGTTTTGTGTAGATCTAGGGTTGAGGTTTCCTTGGATTTTGATTTTAAGGCCTTTGATTGTTAGGGAATGGGATCAAGAGAGGTTTTGGTGGTGCCTTTTCCGGATTTGAGGCGCGGTTGTTCGTGGGTTGATTTCTCAAGAACCCTAAAGGTAGGTGGCTTCTCTCTCTACTCCACTTGGTTAGAACTAGTGGTTCTTTTTTACAATTAATTTTTGTTCTGAAAATTAATTGTGAATTGTTATGCAAAATTGGATGAAAATCCCTTGGGTGATGTTTGGGGTATTTTTGGGAAAAAGGGGGTTCTGTGGTGAAATGATTTTGTTGTGGAGTTTGAAATGGATATTTTAAAATGGTTTATTGGGATTGGTTTGTGTAAATGAATGATGGAAATGGTTTTCAATAGAGATTTTGTTTAACTGAAAGGTTTTTTGGCATAGAAAATGGTTTTCAATAAATGGGTGATTTATTGAAGTTGATTGATATTTAATGGATTTGGTTGATTGCATGATGTTTTGACCTTGGAGGGTTATATTCTTGGTTGTGATTGATTGAAATGTTGTGTGGAAGTGGGTGGGAAGTCCCACTATAAAAGGTGATGGATAGTGGTCAGAAGAACCACCATAAGGGTAGTGGTCGGGAAGTACCGCTAGTTGTGAATGGGTGAACGGGTTGGGTGTAAGTCCCACCCTTTTGATTGCTTTGTTGTGAATGGGTGAACGGGTTGGGCAAAAGTCCCACCGTTTTGGTTTTTTGTTGTGTATTTCTTGGAAAGATGGGATTGGTGTGCTAGTGTGTACATGTTGGAATGGTTTTGTCTTGTTTTCTTGGCTTTCCATGGGTTTCTTAGGTTGGGTTTGATGGCTTGGTAAGATCATGGTTGGCTTATGAAAATGGTTTCACTTGTGATTATTTTATATAAACAGTTTTATATAAATGTGCTAATAGTTTTATCCTAGTGGCATGTGTGGGGAAGTAATTTGTGGAAATCCTACTAAGTCTTAGTACTCACCACCTACTTTGGCACGTCGGTGTCTTTGCAGATGTCGTGTACCATGACGTGGGCAAAGGTAAGGCATCACTCTCATATAGTGGAGCATTGTGATCCCTTGGTGGAGCTTGGAGCTTGGAGATTGGTGGGGAGCTATGGTGGTGTCATGGCTTATGGTGTTTGGTTTTTTAGTTTCCTTAGTGTACTCTGATGTTGTGTGGACATGTCTAGTTGTATTGGTTTTGAGTTGTGTTGTGGAACAACAGGGTTTTCTTTTGGGAATGCATGGTTGAGTAACTGAACAGACATGCATCATGTAGTGGTTGTTAGTTGATAGTTTGGTTGGTTGTGTCTTAAGGGAAATCGTTCCCCAACTTGATCATGAAGCTCTTGGAATTCATTGTCAGCCTTTGGTGTCTTTGTAATGTCACTAAAGGCCATGTATCCCTCACCACCTCCTCAAGCCAATGAGGTAGGGGAAGGGTGTTACAAGTGGTATCATTTTGTTCAGTCCTTTGGAGTTGATTCTCGGATTTGTTGTTGAAATTCATTCTGTTACATTCCTTGAGTCAGGATGGTAGCAAGGAGTAGGATTGTTGGAACTTGGAATGTATAGCCTAAAAGTATGTAGCTAACCCATTTTTTCTGAATTTCAAGTTACCAGGGATTTGGGTACATAAGTGTTTTGGATACACTTATAGGAATTGGAAATCTGATGGTCATGGGTGTAGCCAATGAGATGAGCATGGCATGCATGGTAGAAATGACTTCCCCCTAGGATGCTTATTTCATTGGGGTATAATGATCTATAGGCTGAATTGAGTAATGGTTTTTGTGTGAAACGGTAATGTGAATAAATCTGGTACTTTGGAAATGGTATGATTTTAAAAAATCATGAAACAAGGGAAATGTGAACTTGTGGAAAGCCTTGTTGTGATAGTGTTGTGTAATGAGAATTGAAATGGGATTTCGTGATGTCTACCGAAGTTAAACTCGTGGTTGTTTTTTTTTTCTTCTTATAGAAATGGCACTGGGTAGGCGTCGTAGTGACCAACTAGAGGAGGCTACTGAGAATGTAGTAGCACCTCACCCTCAGGTGAACCAGAAGCTAGTGAAAAGCATAGTGCAAGATTTTCAAGCTATGGAAAGATGAAACAAAATGGATGAACCAAGGAATGTGGATCATGCATTTCAATTTCAAAAGAAGAATCCACCCATCTTTAGGGGTGATTCAGAGCCAGAGAGGGCAGAATCATGGTTGAATAGAATGAACTAGATCTTCGAGTTCTTGGGATCACCGATAGAGTTAAAAGTGATGTTGGCCACATATATGTTGGAAGATCTTTCCCTTCAGTGGTGGGAGTTGGTAGTCCAAGCGGGAACGGACCAGGGTATGATGTGGGAAGGCTTTGAGGAATATTTTAAAAAACAATTCTACCAACATGCATTTATAATTCAGCATAAAATTTATTTATTCATTTTGAACCAAGAGCTTATATCGATGAATCTTCCTCTGGAGCCCCAAAGCAAGACGGGATATTTTCAGTGTGGTTCTTCAAGAAACATCAAGCGGGATTGTATGACACAACCTCGAGCATTTAATAATTGTAAGAAGATAGGTAATTCACAGCGTTATTTTTGGAATGCTCCAAGGTCGGGTGCGCGTGACACTCCTTAGGAATCTCAGACGCCATATGCCTTGACGGGATGGGGACAGCAGTACACCCCTCTTCAGCAGAGTAAATTGGGTCATGGTGATTCTTGGAATACCACGACTCCTCACCACGTAAATAATGAGAAGAGTGTGGTAAGAAAATATGTGTTCGCAACTGATCAAGTTGTGGTGGATGATCAGTCGGGACCATCCATGGTGTGAGGTACTATTATTTTAAATTCTACCTTGATTCAAGTGTTGTTTGATACGGGTGCTTCACACTCTTTTATTATTGCACGTGTGGTTGATTTTCTAGGTTTAACTGCAGAAATTATGCCCTCGGTTTTGAAACATCAAAATCCTCTGGGTCGAAGAGAATGTCAAGACTTCTTGTATAGACAATTTTGTATCGCTGTGGGTGAGGTTGAGATATTGAGGAATTTCTCAATGCTTGAGATGGATGGGTATGATGTAATCCTGGGAATGGATTGGCTGGTGGCATTTAAGGCCCACATCGATTGTGATGTGCAAACAGTGGCTTTTACGACACATGACGGCGTTAGACATCTCTTTAGTGGAGAGAAGCATGAAAGGCAGGGTGTAACAAGTTTGTTTGCACCAGTAGTGGGTACGATATCATATTAGTTGGTGGTGTTGTCGTTGGAATTGGTAGAGGGTGTTGAGAAGAGGGTTCTTTTGGAAGTGGTGGATCAGTTCACGGATGTCTTTTCTATAGAATTCTCTAGGTTACCTTCTGTAAGAGAAGTAATGTATACGATTGATCTCCTTCTGGGGACCAGTCCTATATAACTTCCATCTTATCGGATGGCACCAGCTCAATTGCGGGAATTGAAAATCCAGTGGGAAGAGTTAGAAAACAAAGGGTTTATCTAGCCTAGCACATATCTGTGGGTAGCGCCGGTGTTGTTTGTGTAAAAGGAGGATAAAACATTGAAGATATGTGTTGATTATTGTAGACTTAACCAAGTTACGATAATGAATAGATATCCACTTGCACGAATTGATGACTTGTTTAACCAGTTGATGGGAGATCAGTGGTTCTCCAAGATCGACCTGAGGTTGGGATATCATCAATTACGGGTGAGTAATGAGGATATTCCAAAAATAGCATTCAATAAGTAGATATTTCCATTATGAATATGTGGTTATGCCCTTTCCTCTAATGAATGAACCAGTGGTTTTCATGGAATTAATGAATCAGATATTTCAGAGATATATAGATTCATTTGTGGTGGTGTTTGTAGATTATATTCAGGTATATTCAATGAAAAGGGTGGAGCATGAACAGCACTTGGCGACAGTGCTGAGGATCTTAAGGGATCATCAGTTGTATGCCAAATTGTCAAAGTGTGACTTTTGGATACAGGAAGTTCGTTTTCATGGCCATGTGATTTCTGAAAGAGGTGTTTTAGTGGATCTGGAAAAGGTAGAGGCTATTATCTCATGGAAACCACCAAATAATTTGATTGAGATATGGATTTTCCTCGGTCTCTCTGGGTATTATCAGCATTTTGTTAGTGATTTTCCACGTTTGGCTTCTCGGATGACAGCTTTGACAAGAAAGAATGTTCCATTCCAGTGGAAAGGGCAGTGTCAGTAGTGTTTCGAAGAGCTAAAGGATCGCCTTATATCAGCCCCAATCTTGGTTTTTATAGAACTAGGAAAAGGGTATGTGGTGTATTGTGATGCATCGAGATTAGGGTTGGGGTGCGTTCTCATGCAACAGAATCATGTGGTTGGATATGGCTCACGATAGTTGAGAGTGCATGAGAAGAACTACCCAACTCATGATTTGGAGTTGGCAGTAGTGGTCCTTGATTTGATAGTGTGGTGTCATTATCCCTTTGGCGAGAAATTCCTAGTATACACTGATCATAAGAGATTGAAGAACATTTTCTCACAAAGATATTTGAACTTAAGGAAACAGAGATGGATGGAATATCTCTAGATTCTTGATTTTGAATTGATGTACACATCGATTAGGGAAAATATTGTGGCAGATACATTAAGTAGAAAATCATATGCTCAGGTGGTGAAACAGGCTTCAGACCAGGGGTAGTAATGTCAGGACCGGGGCAATAGAGTGGTATTCTTTCTAGTTTTGTTGATTCCTGACTTGGTTGGCCTGGTTAGAAAGGCACAGATATATGATTCTGAGTGTGTGACCATGGGGTTGAGACTCATTGGTGGGGAGACTATTGAGGGTTGAAAACTGAATAGAGATTCAGTTTTGTGTTTTTAGAATTGGATGGTTGTACCAGTTGTTTTTCAAGAGTATCATCTCAGGGCATATCATCATTCCAGGTGGGTTGTTCATCCTGGATTTCAGAAAATGTATAAAGCGTTGAAAGAATAGTTCTGTTGGGTTGGAATCAAAAGAAGTGTGGCTGAGTTTGTTTCAAGATTCTTGACTTGTCAGTAGGTCATGGCAGAGCATCAGAGGCTAGAAGGAATGTTGCAGTCTTTACCAATCTCTGTTTGGAATTGGGAGCAGATATCAATGAACTTTGTCACAGGTCTCCCAAGAATGGTCAGGAAGCACGATGCCATCTAGGTGATAGTTGATCGGCTAATGAAGTCAGCCCATTTCATCCCGATTCATGAATCTCATATGGTGTAGGATCTATCCAAAATCTATATCTAGGAGGTGGTAAAGAGGCATGGTGTTCCAGTTTAGATTATATCAGATAGAGATCCACGATTTACAACTCATTTCTGGAAATCCTTACATCAGGCCCTGGGGACACAATTGACTATGAGCACGGCGTATTAACCTCAGACAGATGGTCAATCCGAGAGGAGGATACAAACTCTGGAGGATATGTTCTGGGCTTCTTTCATAGATTTCAGTGGCTCAGGGTAGGATAACTTTTCCTTGGTTGATTTTTTTATATAATAACAGTTATCAAGCATCCATACAGATGGCTCTGTTTGAAGCATTGTATGGGCATCCATGTCGTTCTCCACTATGTTGGGTGGAAATGGGTGAGTACTCGATGGTTTGACTGAGCCTTGTCCAAGAGATGATGAAGAAGATCAAGTTGATTAGGAAGATAATGGAGACGGCTCAGTGTCTTCAGAAATCATATGCGGATCATCTTCAAAGGTCGTTTTCGATCAAGGTGAGAGATCATGTGTTCTTGAGGATCTCTCCTAGGTTGGGACATCATCAGTTTGGGAAGCAGGGAAAGTTATCTCCAAGGTATATTGGGCCTTTTGAGATTATTGAGCGGGTTGGTGAGGTGGCTTATCATTTGGATTTTCAACCTAGGTTCGGTGCGGTGCACATTGTGTTTCATGTGTCGCAGTTTAAAAATTATCAGCTGGAACGTGACCATGTGATTCGATGGGATCATGTTGAGCTAGAACTATAGGCTTTGTTGGTGCATGTGCCTATGCTGATTGTGGATAGGCAAGATAAAGTATTGATTGGTGAAAGCATCGGTTTAGATCGTGTTTTTTTGCAACATGTTCAGATTCAAGAGGAGACTTGGGAGCAAGATAAAGGGATGGTCGAGCAGTGGCCCGGGCTCTTTCGGCAAAGGGCAGGTTCACTACTTTCCAAGGACAGAAAGTCCAATGGTGGGGAGAATATATCACCCCCTATTTGAGGTATGTGTATTTTTTCATGAATTTTCATGTGTTTAAAGTGCATGGGATGAGTTGGGAATAGGTTGGGAGAGTTTGGAATGGTTTTGGATGTTTTTGGAAGATTTTAAAGGGGTGCACGGTTTGAGCACGGTTAGTGGAAACCATACAGATTCTCTAGGAAACCGTGCAATGGAGTCTGTAGGATTCGCACGAGTGGCACATAGTTTTCCAAACCATGCGAGGAAACTATGTGGGCCCTTGCTCCCAAGGTAGTAGTGTCTTAATGGTTAGCACACAGTTTTCCAAACCATGCGGGAAAACCGTGAGGTAACTTAAAAATAGGGTTATAAGTTTCGGGCTCCCTCGGGCTTAACCTATTTAACTCCAATCTTCCTCCCACTCGAGCCTCACTCAGTATTTTGGGTTCTCAGGGGTTAAGGGTGCTCTCCCACTCAATTTGGAAGCGTTTCAAAGGGGTTTCAAGGCGGATTAAAGGTGGTTTCTCCCAGGTAATTCTCTCCTCTTGTTTATCTTGTGTTTTCCTCTAGATCTGCATCCCTCTCTTTCGTGGATTTCTAGATCTACACTTTTTCTGTGTAGATATAGGGTTTTGGTTTCCTTGGATGTTTATTTTAAGGCTTTTGATGGTTAGGGAAGGAGATCTAGAGAGGTTTCAGTGGTGTGTTCGCCAGATTTGAGGAGCGGTTGTTCGTGGGTCGATTTCTCAGGAACCATAATGTTTGGTGGCTTCTCCCTCGACTCCACATGGTTATACCTAATAGTTATTTGTTACAATAAATTTTTGGGTTAAAAATTAATTGTGAATTGTTATGCGAAATTGGTTGAAAATCCCTTGGGTCATGTTTTGGATATTTTTGGGGAAAATGGGGTTTTGTGGTGAAATGATTTTGTTGTGGAGTTTAAAATAGAGATTTTAAAATGGGTTGTTGGGATTAGTTTGTGTAAATGAATGGTGGAAATGTTTTTCTATAGAGATTTTTTTTAATTGAATGGTTTTTGTCATAGAAAATGGTTTTCAATAAATGGGTTATTTATTGAAGTGGATTGACAAGCAATGGAATTGGTTGATTTCATGATTTTGTGACCTGGGTAGGTTATTTTTTTGGTTGTGACTGATTGAAATGTTGTGTGGAATTGGGCGGGAAGTCCCACTATAAAAGGTGATGGATAGTGATCGAAAAACCCACCATTTGGGTAGTGCTCGGGAAGTACCACTAGTTGTGAATGGGTGAACGGGTTGGGTGGAAGTCCCACCATTTTGATTGCTTCGTTGAGAATGGGTGAACGGGTTGGGTGAAAGGCCCACCATTTTGGTTTTTTGTTGTGTATTTCTTTACAAGATGGAATTGTTGTGCTAGTGTGCACATGTTGGAATGGTTGTGGCTTGTTTGGTTGGCTTTCCATGGGTTTCTTGGGTTGGGTGTGATGGTTTTGTAAGAGCGTGGTTGGCTTATGGAAATGGTTTCACTTGTGATTATTTTATATAAACGGGATTATATAAATGTACTTACAGTTTTATCCTAGTGGCGTGTGTAGGGAATTCATTTGGGGAAATCCTACTAAGTTTTAGTACTCACCCCTTTCCTTGGCACGTTGGTGTCTTTGCAGATGTCGTGTACCATGACGTGGGTAAAGGTAAGGCATCACCCTCCTTTAGTGGAACATTGTGATCCCTTGGTGGACATTGGAGCTTGGAGTACGGTGTGGAGCTGTGGTGGTTTTATAGCTTGTGGTGTTTGGTTGTTTAGTTTCTAATGTGTACTCTGAGGTTGTGTGGACATGTCTAGTTGTATTGGTTTTGATTTGTGTTGTGAAACAACTTGGTTGTATTTTGGGAATGAATGGTTGGGTAACTAATTGACATGCATCATGTAGTGGGTGTTAATAGATGCTTTTGTTGGTTTTTTCTTAAGGGAAAATCGTTCCCCAACATGATCTTGAAGCCCTCAGCATTCATTGCCAGCCTTTGGCGTCTTGAGAATGTCGCTTAAGGCCAAGTACCCACACCACCTCCTCAAGCCAATGAGGTAGGGGTGGAGTGTTACATGTGCTGTCCTAGAAAACTATAAATTTTTGTACAAACCCAATTTAGGTTTTGGATTAGCTTCATTATTCTATATAAACTTGTTGGTGGTGGGTGATCACTATGTGGGGAGGACTAAGTATCAACTTGACATTGAACATCATGTATTAATTATTTTCATTTTGTGTTTTATTTTTTTCATTATTTCCACAATAAAACAAAAAATATTTTTAACTATAAATAAAATATTTACTTTCACATTTTTTATTAATTTTTTTCATATAGTATCTTAATAAAGTAAACTAATTTCAAAAGATCCAATAATATTGTATATTATTCATCTGAGACCCAATCAATATTTTGATAAATCTTGAGAAAGGTTTAGATCTATATCATAGTACATTTTTAATAAAATGACTATTATTTAAATATTTGGGGGTCTATAATAATATATTTTATGTAGAAACATTTATTTGGTACTAACTTTTCCCCCACACTACTCTGAAGACACTCACTATGACCAACATTAATGAATACCGTATAAAAAAATTAATAATATTTAAACATTGGAAAACTAAATAAATAAGTTTGAGAAATTTATCATTAAGAAGTGTCATAAAAGTTCTTTCACATGATTGTATGTATTCCTCCAATTATGGAATAAAATAATTATACCACAATGACTATGTACAACTATGTATGTCATAAATGAGGTGGCATTTTATCCAGTTGGGAATCCCATCTCATTATTATTAATTATCTCCATTTTTTCCATGGGTTGGTTCATGTTTGGGTACAAATCTAATTCCTTAGCTACCATATTTAGGTACCACCCTCTCTAGGGAAGAATAACAGTTGTAAATAATTTTAAAAATGTTATGATTTCAATAATTAAATAATTTAATTCTTATATATATATATATATATATATGAAGAAACATGCATACCTCCATTCCCCAACATCATTTTTTCATTTCGAAAGATTTATTCTAACTAAATAAAATAATGTTTACATTTATTTGATTAAACATAAATAACTATAATAAATAAAAATTATGTTTCTTATAATATATAACAAAAAAATTTACAATTAAACAAATGAAGAAAAAAACATTTCAACCGAAAACATATTCTAAAAATAAAAAATATATAAATATAAAAAAACTATGAATATTAACAATTACAACCAAAAATAATTTATTTCCATAACCATAATTTATTCCTAAAAAATTATAACATTTGTTAAATTTGACAAAATCATTATAATTGATAATAAAGTTTATTGAAAAAAATCACTGAATGAATGAAATTTTTTAAGTAATAGAAATCTAATTTATCGTCAAAAAAATAGTTACTGAATTTAGATGTAAATAGATCTTGAGTTTTAGTGAACTCACTCAAAGGTAGTAGAAGTTGGGTGAATTTTGTAAGATTGAATATAAACAAATATCCACATATAAAAACATATAATTGAAACTTTAATTAATTTTTAACAAATAGTTTATATCATAAAAACAATTTAAAATGAAAAGGTCAAAAAATATAATTATTCAAAATTAATTAAAACACAAAAATAAATTTTAAAATAAAAAATAATTGAAGATAAAAATAACTTAAAAAGATTTCTGGTTGATGATGAAAAATATATTATATATATTTACCAGAAAAATTAAGGAGGTAATTTAGTGTTTTCTCATTCCCCTTTTTCATGATCATTTCTTACTCCTAGGACTATTTCTACATTATAGTAATTTTTATTGACCAGAAATCATGTAAGAGACATAGAAACCACAAATAAATCCAAAATAACATTATCATCCTCATCACATAAATTTATTCTTTTCCATTGGAAAATAAGGGACTACTGGCCATTCGATATCACAATAACATAAACTATTTTCTTCCCATGGGTCTCAATGATAAATTATTCTTCTTTGTAACTGAATCTTTTCAAATCAATCATTCTAAATCCACAACCATATTGTTTCACATCACTATTACTATCAGACCATTTATTCATGACCAATTCCAATCAATAATTTTTATAATAAATTTCATATATATCCTAAAGACACCAAAATATTTCATTGATGTAAAAATTGGGTTTTATCTTCCGCCCTCGAAAAATGCAGGGCTTTAGTGAAAGCCATTAACATGCTATTTTGAACAGTAATATTTTATACTAATATTTTTTAAAATATGTGAAAAAATTAATATCAAAACTAGAAAATCTATTCAAATTAATAAATAGTCCCCCTACCAACAATTTCAATGAGTTATATGTAGATACAACTATGTTTAATTTTACTTTAATCCGTGAAAAAATGTCCTTTATGATTAATCATCAACCAATTTTCCGTTCTTTTTTTATATTGTAATCTTAATCTATATATATGTGGTGATATATATGGATAACCCCTGTAACACCCTACGATTTCATAGTATGTTATATCTTCAAAGTATTTTAATAACATGCGACACATGCCACACCGAGTTCGAGAGCACAATGACTTACCAAACTAGCAATTCATAAAAGAGGTTATAAATAATATTAACCACATTTTAAATTTTTTATATCCTATATAACATTAAATTTTTTTGTTTCTTAGACATAATATTAGAATAATTGATTTTTTAGGATAAAAGCGTTGTATTTCAAAAAATGCAGTTTTATGCCATTTAATGGTGAACCCTTTTTAAATTCAATATTTGACACATTTATATATTCAATTTTTTTAAATTGAATTCTTCTTTATAAGAGTGAAATAAAAAATTAGTTTGGATAAATTTGTGGTGCTTTTCTGATAACTCTCATATTATGATGAATAGTAATAATTACTAAATTCTAATTAAAACACCTTTTTAATCGAATTAATTTATAGTGTAAAATTTTACATTTAAATGGTTTTTAAGTATCATTAGATTATATTATTATAATTTAATATAATTTAGGTCCTTGCATATAATTTAACAGTAAAATTTGACCCAAACAACTGTCAATCTTTTGATAGATATTATCTCTTAAAAATGCACTTTTTGTTTGGACAATGATAATTAATTTTAAATTAATTTCTGCCACTTCCAATTTTCTAATTTTTAAAAATTATTCCCTATTTGGAATCAGGATGTCAAAATTGTGTAAATAGTTAACCTTTATTTTTAGACATTATGAATAATTACTTTGGTACATATTTTATTTACCGTGGTTAAAGGGTAAATTCGGTAAAAGTGGTTTTGAATAGTATTAACCAAATTTTAAATTTTATATATCCTATATAACATTCACCTTTTTCCTAGACATAATATACTAAAAATTCAATTTTTAAGATAAAAGATGTATTTTTCAAAAAATGTTGTCTTATTCCTTTTAATGGAGAACCCTTTTTAAAACCAAAATTTGACACTTTTATATATTCAATTTAGAGAAATTAAATTTATCTTAGGGACATTAAAATTTAGTTTGCATAAATATTTTTTACTTTGATGATAAATTTCATATTTTGATGAATAGTGAAAATACTAAATTTTAACTAAAAACAACTTTTTTAATCGAAATAATTTATAGTTATAAATTATACATTTGAATGGTTTTTCAGTATAATTAGATTATATTTTTATCATTTAATATAATTTAGGTCCTTGTATATTGTTTCAAATTTAAATTTGACATAAACAAGTGTCAATCTTTTGATAGTTATTATTTCTTAAAAACACGCTTTTTGTTTTGACAGCGGGAATTAATATTAAATTAATTTCTTCCAATTCTATGTTTTGAATTTGGAAAAACAGATTCCATATTGGTGATCAAGAATTCCAAATTTTGTAAATTTTAGACATTATGAAAAATTACTTTGGTAAATATTTTATTTACCATTGTTAAAGGGAAAATATGGTAAAATATGGGTTAACATAAAATATAAAAATAATATTAAATTACCTTAACATGTGTCTTAACCCTATTGGATAATACATGTCCTACCATGTGAATCCTTGGGTGGATTTTGGGACCCCATGTAGCCACGTGGGAGTGATAATGATATTTTATATTAAATAATCTAAAGTAAAGATAAAAATAACAAAAGAAAATATCTTTTAGAAAATAAATATTTATATGAGGTTATATAATTGATCAATTCGACTATAAATATTCATTAGAAATCTAAAAATATTTCCTATATCAGAATATTTTTTTTATTATTTTCATATCTAAAATATATATATTTATATATGACACACTAATGATGCAGTATTTTCATAATTAATGAAACAGTAAAATAAATAATATTATAAATATTACAATAAATATAATTTGAACATTTTGATACCATACAAGAATTTTATTGGTTAATATGACATTTTAGGGTTCATTAAATGAAAACAAATTTAAGTAATCATGCAGTTATGAATTTAACAAAAACAAAATACCAAATAGTGTCAAAATTGGGATTAATTACATTGATATAATATTCCTAAAAATCTAAGGTTTGGTCAAAATACTTATATAATGATATGGGTATCATTAATGAACCACTAGGGGTTCCATTGAATGTTTACAGTATGTTTATTAACCGTATAATATAAAAATACAGAGACATGGTAAATGTCAAACTATTTAACAATGAGTTAAATCTAAATGATATGCTTAATATGGTGACCCAAACCTATATAAAACCTATTGGTTGAGTCTTTTCGACCTATAACCACCTTATCCTCGAAATAAATCATTTTGTATCCATTATAAATAGAAAATTATATTATTATAAAATAATATTTCAATCATTTCTTAAGTTGCCCCTCACCTCTCTTATAAAAGGGCACTTCCCCTTCTCTTAATTTCACACCAACAAATCCATTTGGATCAGCCACAACCTTCCCAAATATCTTCCCAACTTCCCTCAAATCAACATAGAGTAAATAATTTTATCATAAATCCAACCTAAGGAACCCTATTGATCAACTCAAACAGAAAAACCCGAAGAAGAGGTAATAATTTCACCACCCTCTTTCAAGTTCTTTTCTTCTTCCACTTCCTCTTTATTTGTTGTTTCCATACCAAAATAATAAATCCCACACCTCCTATATAATTTGATGTTATTATAAATATGTTAAAATCATATTCATTATTCTATCCATCCTATAAATGAAAAAGTCATCATACATGTGTATGTAAGGCTTACCGTCTCCACGTTGTGGTGTCGTTTGTTTTTCAAACAATTCAAAATTTGGATGGGTATAATAATGGGTATAACTGATGTAAATAATAAATATAACAAGTTTATGATTCTTTATATATGATATACCATCCAATTACTTAATATTTCACCATCAACATAATGATATTTTCACTCGTGTGTATGTATGGATTACAGTCTCCACGACGCGAAGAGATTCATTTCCACGTTCACCATTAAACGATGATTATAAAAATATATATTTTTTAAAAGTATGTAATATATGAAATAATGAAAATTTATATATATATATATATATATATATATGTAATTATGTATTTATATATGTATTTACTTACATATATCTTATTCAGTTACTTCTGTTCAATACGATATGAAAATGGAAACAACATCTATGCGTACGTACAGTCTACCGTCTCCATAAATAGTGTCTTCCATTTCATATATCTATCTATTTTAAATATTTAAATTATAAATATATAATATTTATAAATCAAGTTTTATATTCTGTATGTATTTAAATAATGATCTAAATGTTACGATAAAAAATAACTAGTTAAAACATATACGATAAAGAAAGCAATTATTACCCAAAATGTTGATTTAGCATGGAAATCATTATTAAATGCGTAGTATAAATTTATAAATGAATTATGTGTGATATAAGAAATTTTAATATGGTTATTGTATAATTTAATAACATACTCTGGTCATTATAAATGAGGTTAAATGTACCCTCGACCAAAGGAAAGTGCAAGGTAAGGGTCAATTTCACAATCTCTTTACTATTCGTGGTTGTTTTTATGTGAGTATCTAATGGGACACATTTATTATCCATGTCCCTATTTCATAAAAGTGTTTTCAAAGGGATTATTTTTAAGGTACTCTTTTTCTAAAACATCATTTTAAATTTTTTAAAGATATATTCTTCAAAAAATTTAACATTAATGTATTTATTTTCAAAATGGTTTTAAGGATTATGGAAATGAATGTTTTAAAATTTTAATTCCATTAAAAAGTTTCAAAGTTGTATGGGACACTTTGATTAAAAACTATATTTTAAATTAATTCCTTTATAAATTATGTTACTTTAAAATGATTTCATGAAAAAAGGATATCTCTCTCAGAGTTTTACAAATTATTTTCATCTCTGTCAACATCCTTTGAAGGATTTTAAACTTGTTCGATGTTAATTTATTATGATACAAATATTCCATATTATATTTATGGTTTTGTGACATGTTTGACTATGTATGTGTTATTTCTATATGATTCATAGTTTATGGATAAATTAATGAAACTTTGTAAGCTCATTCTAATACCAATGTTTCTGTTATATTTCAACCTTTTCTTGTGAGGAATGTATTGGACATAGTAAGTGATGGGTGGAGCTAGCTATAGCTCCTCGATGCATCGGTAGGTCTCATGAGACAATTAGACGTGGAATTGGCCAGGCCTTTCCCAATTTTATTTCTGGTTTTGGTCAAGGCCTTAAACATTTTTAGATGTCTAGGATGAGGCCCTGATAGAATGTTTCAGAATGTCCTACATTATACATTACCTCATTATGAAAATAATATTGATGCCTCATGTGGTTATTCGACTAGTAGAATACCCAAGACTATGTTTTATTATGGCATTATTTACTCAGCTCGTATTCCTACCATAAAGTGTTCAGGTGTATTATTTGTAAGGGAATTTATTTGTAATTATTCTTCATGCCAAATGTTTATGATATATCCTACTATATTGATTACCCTTCCGGAGTGTTTCATCTCACCCTTTTCTTGTAGTTTATTATCCCAGTATTCCAAAAAGTGTATTATGATTGATAAGAAGGGTTATGTTAGGTGATTAATGGTATTCTCAAAGGATCATTTATGTTATGTTTCATTTTTCAAATGTGTAATGTATTGTTCATGTATGAAATCTATTTTCCATGACATCAAAACTGATTAGTCATTCGGGTCATGATTCTTTGTAATCATAAAAATGTATTAATATAATGCACCAGATCTAGGTTTCTAGGGTTGGGGAATTATATTTGGTATCACAGAAATTTTAGAAACAACAATGGAAATAGATTTAGATAAACTTTGATTAGAGAACATTACCCTAAGACAGAAATTGAGGATTAGTATTAAAGAACATACTAGAATTTTGGTAATGTAGAGATTTTTTGTATTTTCAAAGCAATACATCCCTATCTGGATAAGAGCAGGTAAAGGTGACTCTGGAACAGATGTATCTAGGAGTGAAAACTCTGAAAATGAGTTTCATTAATGACCCAGGGTATCCTGGTACACAACAATGGGCCTTGCTGCACTCTTGGTTACGACACTCCTAAGATAAATACTTAGGATAATTCACATTTTCATTACAATCCATTATGAAGGATTTGGAGTAAATAATTCCTCAAAGATAGTATTTATGATTTTATATTATATGCATAATCTTTTCAATTTACGTTAGATATTTTACAAGTTTGGAATTATGAATTGCAATTAATAAAATATCCTGGTGTATGACATTGTTTAGAAATGGCTCATAGTAGAAGGAATGAGAATTCCAGCAATACACATGATTGTAAGATTATGAAGGATCGTATATTTCATGGTATTAAGCCAACATTTAAAAGGGAAATAGTCTCCCTCATATTCTCATCATATAAAGAAATAGTATAATGTGTTAATAAGACAAGTAAATAATTCTATGAGTCATGTGGCTTGTAAGAGAAGCAAGAGAAGAAAAGGATAGAAGAGAGAAAGTTGTATAATGGGAAGAGGGGAAAAAATAATTTTCCCAAATGTGATTATTGTGGAAAAAATCACCTTGGTAAATAATTGAAGGGAATAAAATTTTTTTATAAGTGTGGAGAAAAAAGACACACAGTACGTGATTTCAAGGGTATGAAAAAGGTTTCAAATGTACAATTCTTCATCTGCAAGGTGTTGGGACACTACGCAAAGAAATGTCCAAATCAACAGAGTATACCCCAAATGTTTCTGTTGGATAATAACCAAGTTATGATAGTACTAAAGATGAATAGAAATTATTAGATTTCTTATGTTTTTATTAAAGTATTGTGTCATTGGAGTATTGTATTAAGGGAGTATATGTTATAATAATTATAGATTATAAAAGGATTGTACTAAAGTACTATTTCATTAAGGACATGAGATTGTGTGGAACCGAGAAAAGTGACTCAATAACAAGATAATTTTTTTGTAAAATATATGGTTATGAGAAATATAAAACATAATATGGTTCTGATACTGAGGTAGTTATTTTGGAATAATATAATATTGGTTTGGATAAATTATATTGGATATTCTTGACTACCTAGACACTGATTAATGATTTTTATATTTTATCACTGTTGGAGTTTAAAACATTTTTTGATATAAGAATTATATCCAGTATTCAATAAGGCATAAGTAAACAATAATGTAATATATATTGTTTTATGGTAATTTATGGTGCTACCATGTTTTAAAAGAATACAAGATGAAGGTATTCACCTGTTATTACATGGAAAAAATAATTTTCATTGTGTTTACCATCCATATAAATTTTGGACTGTGAATTTGGACAAACGTATTTTGGGTAACTCTAAAGGTTGGAATGGATTATGTTTGACATTGGATATTATTATTAAGGTTAAATAATTTCTTAGGATTATTTTTCTATTGTTATAAAAAGGACAACCCGGAGGTTGGGCGATAACCCGTCGCATCTGGCAAGGTTGCGATACTTGAACCCTCAACCGAAGGGCGACAAGGGTGGATCACCTACCACTAGAAAACGTGATGTCCTGGTTTGTATAATGTAATTTTTTTTAAATATTCTAGAAAATAAATAATAAATTCATTATTTTTTTAACCCTATAAGATTAGGATAAGTATAATATTTTTAAATTCAATTATCTTTTGAAGTGAGAGATGAGTTTGTGGTAGAAATTAGTAGAGGGATGAAACTCTACGTGTCATGTATATTTTTCCCCTCTTTTTCTATGAATAAAAAAATTCATAAACTTTATGTAATGGATCATAAAACCAAAAATGTTTTATCCTAATACCTTATGTTTTTTTTGAATTTATGATATTTTAAATCGTCATAGATTGATAGCTTTGAGGCCCTCAATTTTACACTTGTTTTTGATTGATGACCTCAATCCATCCCCATAAATATTTACATTTTCCCTCCAATTATATGCCCTTAATTTTCACCGATGTTCTCCGGATAGAGATCATTATTTGGTGGTTTATTTTCCATTTCCCTTTTAGTCTTATTAAGGATAAATGTTATTAGTCTAATTTTTTATGTGGGTTTTCCACTATGGTATTTTTATATTTTAAGATTTTATTTAAAAAAAAATTCAAATTTCAAGGACACAATTTATCGATCAAAGGGAGAATGTAACACCCCAAGATTTCATAGTTTGTTATCCCTTCAAAGTATTTCAATAACATGTGCTACTCGCAACACCATGTTTGAACGGAGCATGATGTACCAAACATTCCATTCAAAAAAGAGGTTATGAATAGTAGTAACCACATTTTAAATTTTTTCTATCCTATATAACATTGATCTTTTGTGTTCTATAGACATAATATATGAAAATTTCAATTTTTAACATAAATGATGTATTTTTCAAAAAAGGCAGTCTTATTCCCATTAATGATGAACCATTTATAAAACCAATATTTGACCCTTTTGTATATTCAATTTATTAAAATAAATTTACCTTTGGAAGAGTGAAATTAAAATTTTGTTTGGATAAATTTTTTGTACTTTTCTGATAACATTCATATTGTGATGAATAGTAAAAATACTAAATTTTAATTAAAAACAACTTTTTTACTCGAAATAATTTTAGTGATAAATTATAAATTTGAATGGTTTTTAAGTATCATTAGATTATATTTTTATCATTTAATATAATTTAGGTCCTTGTATATGCTTTCACATTTAAATTTGACTTAATAAGTTCCAATCTTTTGAAAGTTAATATTTCTTAAAAACAAGCTTTTTGTTTTGACAGCAGAAATTTATATTAAATTAATTTCTACCACTTCTGTGTTTGAATTGGGAAAAACGGATTCCATATTTTCAATCAGGAAGTCCAAATGGTGTAAATAGGAAACTTTAATTTTTAGACATTATGAGTAATTACTTCGGTAAATATTTTTTTTACCATAGTTAAAGAGAAAATATGGTAAAATATGGGTAAAAAAATTATATTACAATAATATTAAATTACCTTAACATGTGTCCTAACCATGTTGGCTAATACATGTCTGACCATGGTCATCCATGGGTCGATTTTGGGACCCCATGTAGCCACTTTGGAGTGATAATTATATTTTATATTAAATAATCTAAAGTAAAGACAAAAATAACAAAAGAAAATATCTTTTGAAAAAAAAATTATATGAGGTTATATAATTGATCTAGTTGACTATATAATTTCATTATAAATATAAAAAGATTTCCTTTATCAGGATATTTTATTTATAATTTGTAGACATTAAATAAATATATTTATAAATGACAGAGTAATGATGTAGTATTTTCATTATTAATGATACAATCAAAAAATGATATTATAAATATTAAAATAAATATAATTTGAAAGTATTTAAGCCATCCAGGAATTTTATTGGTGAATATGACATGTTAGGGTTGATTAAATTAATTGTTTTCTAAGTAATAATGCTATTATGACTTTAGAAAAATCTAAATACCTAATAATGTCAAAATTGACAAAAAGAAGTTTTAAAAACAAATATTAAATTATTAATTTATATAATATTTCTAAAAGTCTAAATCCTGGAAAAAAGACTTATATAATGATAGGGGTATCATTGATAAACCAATTGGGGTTCTCCTATAAGTTTATATTATGTTTATTATCAATATAATATAAAAATACAAAGAGACATGTTTAATGTCAAACTATTTAACAAAGAGTTAAATCTAAAAGATAATGTTAATATGCTGACTCAAATCTATCTAAAACCAATTGGATGAAATTTTTTAGACCCATTCCCACATTAGCCTCATAATAAATCATTTTGGAGCCATTATAAACTGAAAATTAGTTTAATATAAAATAATATTTCAATATATTTCTAAGGTACCCCTAGCCTCTCATATAAAAGGAAACTTTTCCTTCTCTTAATTTCACACCTCCAAATACATTTTTCTCAGCCAAAACCCACCTGAATATCCTTCCATCATCCCTTAAATCAACCTATAGTCCTTAGTTTTATAAGATATCCAACCTATGGAGTCCTTTCGTTCAACTCAAAAGGAAACGCCCGAATAAGAGGTAATAATTTCACCACCCCCTTTCAAGTTCTTTTCTTCTTCCCCTTCCTCTTTCTTTGTTTCTTACATACCAAAATAATAATTCTAGTAAATCCTAAATACTGTGATGTTATTATAAATATTTTTCAACAATATTATTTATTCTATCCATCTTATAAATGAAAAAGTAACCATATGTTCGTACGTAAGGCTTACCATCTCCAGGTTGTGGTGTAGTTTGTTATTGACACAATTCATTATTTAGATGGATATAAAAATGAGTATAACTGATGTAAATAAAAATTATAACATGTTTATCATTCTGTATATATGATATAAAATCCAATTAAATATGATTTCACCATCAATATAATGATATTTTCGCTCGTGCGTACATACAAATTACAGTCTTCACAACACGATGAGATTCATTTCCTCATTCACCATTCAACGATGATTATAAAAATATATCTTATTTATATGTATTTAATATATGAAATGATAACGCTAATGGATATATATATATGTGTGTGTGTGTGAATATATGTATTTATGTATTTAAATATATCTTATTCACTTACTTCCGTTCAGTACGATATGAAAACGGAAACAGCGTTTATGTGAACATATGGCCTACCGTCTCCAAAAACAGTGCATTCCATTTCATATATCTATCTATTGTAAATATTTATATTCGAATTATAAATGATATATAAATCATGTTTTATATTCTGGAAGTATTTCAATATTTATCTAAATGATACGATCAAGAATAGCAAGTTAGAACATGTTTGATAAAGAAAGACATTATTACCCAAAATGTTGATTTAACATGAAAATCACAATTAAATGGGTAGTATAAAGTCATAAATGAATCATTGATGATATAATGAATATGAATATGGTTCTGGTATAATTTAATAACGTACAATGGTCATTATATAAGAGGTTAAATGTACCCTTTACCAAAAGAAAGTGGAAGTTAAGGGTTAATTTCACAATCTCTTTACGATCAGAGGTTGTTTCTACATAAGTATCTACTGAGACATATTTATTATCCTTGTCCATTTTTTATAAAGGTGTTTTGAAATGGATTATATTTAATGGAATCTTTTACTAAAACATCAATTTAAATGTTTTAAAGTTTTATTCTTCTAAGAATTTCTCATTAATGTCTATGTTTTCAAAATGTTTTCAAGGATTTATTTATAAGGACATGAATATTTTAAAATGTTAATTCCATTCAAAATATTCAAAGTGGAATGGTACAAATTGATTAAAAACTTAATTTTAAATGACTTCTTTTATAAATTATGTGTATTTTAAATGATTTCATGAAAAAAGGATATCTCTCCCAAATAGTTTTACAAATCATACCCATCTATGTCCACATCCTTTGGTAAATTTTAAACTTGTTTGCTATTGATTTATTTTGATACAAATCTGCCATATTGTATTGAAGGTTATTTGATATGTTTGACTATGGATGAGTTATTTTTATACCGTTCATAGTTTATTGTTAAATTATTGAAATTTTATATTCTAGTTCTATTATGAATTTTAATGTTATATTTCAACCTCTTCATATGAGGAATGTATTGGACACAGTAAGTGAGGGGTGGAGCCTGCTATAGCTCCTCGATGCGTCACTAGGTCTCATTAGAAAATTAGACATGGAATTTGTTGAGGCCTTACCCAATTTTATATATGGTTTTGGATGATACCTTAATCATTTTAAGACATCTTGGTCGAGGCCAGGACAAAACGTTTCCGAATGACTGGCATTATAAATTTCCTCATTATGAAAATAATATTGATGGTTCATGTGTTTATTTGACAAGTAGAATACCAATGAATATGTTTTCATTATGGCATTATTTACTCAGCTCATATTCATTCCATAAAGTGTTCATGTTTATTATTTGTAAGGTCTTGTGTTTTTAATTATTCACCAAGCATAATGTTTATGTTATCTTACATTGATTTTCATACCCTTAGTGAGCAGTTGTACTTCCCCTTTATTATGTTTTATTTTCCCAGGATTCCAAGAAGTGTATTATGATTGATAAGTAGGGTTAAGCTGGGGGATTAATGGCATTCTCAAAAGATCATTTATGCAGTGTTTCATTTTTCTAATGTGTAATGTAACGTTCATGTATATAATCTATTTTCCAGGACTGCTAAATAGATCGGTCTTTTGGGACTTGATTCCATGTAATTATTCCAATGTATGAAGATAATTCACCGGCACTAAGATTCTGGGGTCGGGCCATTACAACCCCCATCTTTGTTTTTTAAAACTTTTAAATATCCATGCATCATGTTGTCATGTGGAGCGAACCATATCTTTAATCCATGAGTTCTTTTACCTTCACTATAAACTATTAAATCTTGATATATAAAGAGACCAATATGTTATAATTCTTAAAAATAATCATTATATAACTCCATAAACTCTTCTAATACATATCATTCAATACTACAGGCCTCTGATTTTTGGTTATTTTTAATATATCACATCAAAAGTTTAATATATATTACATAAGAATACCTACAATTAAAATTAGTAGGCCCCCATATTCTTATCTCATGCACTGAATATATCATCATATTAACAATTATATCAAAAAACATTGGTGGGAAATACATTTCATTTTTACATAGTACAATCACATACTCAACCTACTACATATCTACAAATTTTCTATCAATGAATTTATAATTACTGGATTTGAAAAAATAACTTAAACTGATGATAATAATTTTTTAATGGATTCATCAATATATCACGTAGTATGAACAGTTTCAATTTTGAAACAATAGAATATAGTCCTGAGATTTAATAAAAATTAATTTAAAATCCTTTAATGACACAAAATATTTCACATTTGAATAATTTCCATTGGGCAATTTAGTACCATGTAGGCACTGAAAACATTTCAGTTTCTTACTCTTACCTAATTTAATATTAGACAGAGGTAAATATATTTAATTTCCTTTCATAGTTAAAAAAAATCAAAACGTAATATATTTTATAACAGGTACAATATATCTTAAAACGTATCCGTAAAATTTATTTTTATTTCTATCAATGATACAATCCAACTATTTCATATGTATTTATCAACATTCATAATGTAAATGTTATGTTTTATCCCTAAAAATATCAAAAAAGGTAGTTAATATTTTACATATTGTTTCATTTAGATACTTTCTTGATGAACATATCTTCATTTCTTTCCAATTGAAAAACCAATATTTTCCATATTCTAAAAAAATTCTTCAGCTGAAATTTTTTATGGGGAAGATTATATTATTTTAACCCATTAAATTATTTTTTCAATAAAGGATAAAGATTATCAATTCAAGAATATATTCAATATCTAATTTACATTTTCTTTCTTCTATTCTGAAATGGAGAATATGAAGTATCTTCTTAACAAATTAGATGTGCTTTGTGTCACTAAACATTCCATCTAAATAAGTTTACATTTATAGGAAATTAGATTAGGGTGAACATTATCATAACACACAATAGAAAATATAGTCTCTTATATGAATAAAAAATCATAACACATGTATCCAATAAATGTTTCCAATCCACAATAAATGGTGAAACATAAACATTGATATAGTTCCCTAGTTGTTTTTGTCCCAAAATTATCAATCATATAATAACATGTTTTCTCGACATACATATCAATAGGGGCATGTCATGGCCCTCCTTCTCCAATATTAGGGGAGGGCATAAAATTTTCATGCCCTTCCTTCATCAAAATGAAGACGACATAATGACCCCCCCCCCCAAGTCCTTCCATCAATAGGCCCCAGAGTGGAGACTAGCACCAAGGGTATAAAATCTCACACAATATTGAAGGAGTTACCCTTTTTCATAAAAAATATTGAGAGATAAGATGGAAAAATTCCATGACACCCCATGCTTTTATATAAAGGAAACCAAAATACTTACCATGCATGATTTAAACATAAACTTCTAAAAAAGTACAATAAAAAATCCATGTAATGTACCAAAAGAAAGTGACTATGTAGTAGCACAGTAAATATCCCAATTCTAGAGCTCGTTGTGCCCCGTATGTTCTTCAATGTCCTCCTGGAAACCTTAAAATAGTTTCATAATGTAGGTTGAGCATGCAAGTATTCTTAGCAGGGATACCAAAGTCACTCGTGCACAACTGTGGGAACATAATATTGCCCCTATGAGAAAAGAATAGAATCTCAATGCACCTAGAAAATAATATTATCCACCATAGCCTCCCCAAGGTAGTGTCACAAAATAATGCAAGTCAGGTAAAGTAATAGGTATGATCATGTCTATGTTTTGGTTACCCCTCATATCTTTTCCCTTTATTAACTACTCATTTCTAATGGATAACATCTTGATGCTACTTCCATTCCCAAAATTTAGTCCATGTACCACAACATACCACACAAACCTAGGCCATAAACCATGCATATCATGCCTTTAGACACCTAGATCACAACAGCCACACCTCTCACCCTAAAAAATTGTTCCTCATCCTAAAGACCCATAAGAAAAAAACAGGGCATGTGCACACCTGGGGCCCTCATATATAACAAAACTTACCCGAAGGAGCATGGGATAATAGTAAACCTCAATCCATTACAACCTTCCCCGGATATGCTCAGGCATTAGGAAACTAGAAGGGGGTGTGAGGAATGATGTTAGTAACCATCCATCCCTCTCCCCAATGGGATGTTGGTAAAGACATCGTCCCCCAGGAAATGATGGTGTTCAGAATTTAGTGCTCAACAAGGGTGGGGTTCAAATGGAAAATCCCATGGAACTACAGTTTATATGAATTGGTAAATAAGCCCTCAGCCCAACCTATGGGTATCAAAACAAACAACCATACCACACATAACCTCCTTTATTGTTACCTCTAGATGCACAACCACACAAAATACGCAACTAAGACATAAACCAATACATTTTTCATTTAATCACAAGTCATTCATTGTTAAAGAGTTTATTGTAATTAATTTTAGCACGGTCCAAGAAACCACTATCTGTAACCATTCTCAACACAACAAGCATGTCAAGTTGTAGTCCCACTATGCAAACAACACACAACCACATTTCATTTACACTACACAAAATCACTCAAGGACCACAACACAAACAAAGTTAGTCCCCCGGCCTACAAGTTTATCCATTCCAAAATTGATCAACCTCTTAACATGATATTCCATCGTAACTCATGTACCACCTCATACACAAACCTCACAGTCAAACACCACTAAACAGTAACTATGTTGAATGAACATGCCATACTCCAAGCACAACGTCATTCCCTCTATCCACCCCCATACCCATAGCAGGGATACCAGCCAAAAGATCGCCAAACCAACCACAGAGTGAAAATCCCAACCAAACACAACACACATCCACACCATTGATCAAATAATATTCATATTTACAGAGAGGATTTCTTGAATTCCACTTTAAATTACATGAGTGGTAACATAACATGTTTGATCCTAGGGAATCCATTCATTTAACCTAGTGTATGTGATTAAATGGATTGATATTTAGGATTTCTCAGAGATAATCAAAATAAAGAACTAGGACATCACTTATGTTCAAGAAAAGGCCACCCACATCGATGATTTTTATGTTTTCTTACATCCACGACAATTTTTAACTGGAAAAAATGATAATAAAATGTAATAGTACTCAATAATAATCCATCGTATTTCCCTACCTGTTATCATCATCGGTCCGATTATCTTTTTATCATCATCTTCCCCCCTCATTTATTACTCTTGGTAAAGAATGAATTCAGTTGTTCCATCCCAAGTATCATTACTAAATCCAGCCTTTATGATACACATTTAAATATATATGAAAGAGAATCCCAACTAGGAAAAATAGATGACTATAAATTCTCCTTGCACTTAATAGAGGGTTGTGCGAGTTACAAGAAAATCCACGAAAAAAATGGATAGGAAAGGTCTCTAGAATAGTTGAACGATTCTTCTAGGGAGGAAATGTTCTCGGTGCACCAATAGAAAAGAGAAGAGAGTAATTTTTCACTACAAAATCCATTTCCTATATCAACATAATGGGGAACGGTTTAAAAAGCCTTTAACGTGGGATCATGGTCGAGATTACATGGTTCGACTATTTCAAAGTCCCCATAGAATTAGGATATCAAAGATATAATTAATATAATTTGAAATGCCTTTAGAAACACCCAAACAACACTTTATACTTGACTTATGTCAAATAAAATGTAAGAGGGGATAAACTGGAAAAACTAGGAAAACTGGGAAAACTAGAATGAGTTAATGATGGGTAACCCATCGACGTTGACCCACTGACGTCCACACTGAGCCATTGATGTTGATCCACCAACACAATGACAAAACAACGCCCTAAATTGAAGATATTGATAGTACAAATGTCTCACTCTTTGATCAAACAAATCGCTGACACTGATAGTACAAAAGACTCATTGACACCACATTACAAATGACTCAATAAAACTAATTGTTTAAATGACTCACCAACACCGACAGCATAAGTAAATCACTGACACTGACAATTAAAGTGTTACACCAACACTGATTGGACGCTGTGACTTTCTGACACTGGCAGTACAAAAATAAATCACTGACATAGACTGTACAAAAGTTGACTCACTAACACTAACAGCACATAAATATTCATCGATATAAAAAATGGATTTTTTCAGAAAACAATAAAAATGAGTCACCAACACCACCTAAAACACCCCAAACATTTGATTTTAAGAAATTAATGGACTTGAGATATCCTATACATTACATCATAATCCTCTAAAACGATTCTCATCCTCAAGAATTCAAAACCAAGCCTATAATTGTGGGGTGAAAACAATAACCCTATAAGCTACCTCTCTTGAAAAACCACCCTATGTTATTCTATAACTGGAGTGAAAACCTCAACATCCAGTAACACCACACTGTTATCCACTACCCCAAACAAACACACAAATCCCAAAGGTCACACTATTTGGACACATGTGTTAGGGAGATCATTCCTCCATGTCAAGATAATATTTCCTTTGGGCAGCACTGACCCACCTACATGGGTTTAAATGCATCTGCATTAATTCTTATTGATAATAATTTTTTCCTCCCTAATCCATATGAGGGGTATTTTCATACACCTCATAGAAACACAATTAATCATATAGAAAATAGGGTTTAGTCATTACATCACAATACAAAGAAAAAACATAAATCACATAAGAAAAATTCAAAACAGCATCGGGTACTGGGAACACATATCTACCTCCCTATCCCAAGTACTCTCCTCGAGGCCACCGTGCCACCACAACAAACGAACCAAAGGAATGGTCCATCCATGAATCACCTTCTCCCAATGGTCCTGGATCTCCTACGACCGATTACCAAACATCACAACACCATTGAAATGAAACGCTCCCCAATCGATGTCATGGGAGTCATCATGTCAATACCATTGAAACTAATAGACATGAACGAAGTTGTGGATCCTCTCCAATAGGTGTGTAAAGGCAACCAATACTCCACCTTACCAACTCATCCCAACACCTAGAAAGGTCTGAAAATCTGCGAGATAGCTTTCCCCCTCTACTGAACCCATGTTTCCCATGTCTATTGCAAACCTTAAAAAAAACATAATCTGCAACCTCAAACTCCAAGGGAATCTACCTATGACATGCATAATACTTCTACTGATCATGATATGCCTTCATCCTCTCATGAATGTGATTTTCCATCTCTATCATGCTTCGCACCGTTTCTAGTCTAAGGGAAACAGATTCGCCAACCTCTATCTAGAACAAGGGTGAATGGCATGGTCTTCCATTCAAGGTTTTTAATGGTTCCATGCCAATGGTTGAGTGAAAACTTTTATTGTAAGAAAACTCCACCATAGGAAAATGTCATAACCTCGATCCCCTGAAGTCTAGAATACATTCTCGTGTTATATCTTCCAAATTCTATAATTTCAACTCCGTATTCCCATCCATCTGAGGGTGGAAGACAGTGATAATGCATAACTGGGAGACAAAATAATGTTGTAGTCCCCTCAAAAATCATTATGTAAACTCTGTATCCCAATCCGAGATGATGGATATTGGAACCCCATGCATCTGCACCACCACATGCACATACCTCCTTGCCAAGGCATCCACTACACTCAACTCCTTGGTCTTCAATAGGTGAGCTGATTTCGTTAGCCGGTTCACCACTACCAAGAAAACATCATAGACTCAGTGATCCCAGGGTATACCTATGATAAAATACAATGACATGTTATCTCACTACATATAGAGCAAATCTAAGGGTTGCAACAAACCACTAGGAATAAAATTATCATTCTTCAACTGTTGACACACTAGAAACCATTCCACAAACTCCGTTACTTCCCACTTCACCCAAGACCACCAAAACTACTCCCTCATGCCTCGGTACATCTTGGAAACATTTCATTTTACCACCAGTGGTGATTTATGTAAATCATAGAGAACTCAGTATCTCATCACCATGGGAAAAAATAGCATCCCATGGAGGAACTTATGATTTTGACTATCCTTCAACCATCCCTTTGGAGAATCACCCAGGACAACGTGCTCATGAATCACTTCAGTTTCCAAGTATCCCCACTAACTCTCATCCACCTACCATGCCAAGAATGACTATAATACCATCTAAAACATATAGACTCTACCACTATCCACCCCAGTATCTATTTGTAAGGCAACCAAATCCTCCATGACAATCAAATAATTCATAGATTCTCAAACCACATCTCTCTGTGAAATCCTACTCAAGGCGTTGGCCAACATATTTCTCTAAAATTCAGCATAATAGATCACAAAATCTTCTTCCTGGAGAATCTCCATCCACCTCCACAGTCGCAATTTCATGTCTCGCTGAGAGAACATATAACTCAAGCTCGTTTTATTCAGGAAGATCATGAAGCACTCCCTGATGTGGTAATTCCGCCACAACTTCTGCATGATCACAACCATTGGAAGCTCTAAATCTTGGGAGTAATAGTTACGTGTGTGGGGATGTAACTATCGTGACCCATAAGAGATCACTCCACACCTTTTCATCATCAACATCCTGAGAAAGAATAGATGAGTCACAAAACACTTAGAATGTCTCCCATTACTCCATCAACCTGAGAACTGGAGTAGTGACCAATATCCCCTTCAAATAGCTAAATGATGCATAAAACTAATAACTCCAAACAAAGGTCTTGTCATTCCTGGTCAAATCTATTAACGGAGATGTAATTCATTATAAATTAGGTATGAACCTCTGATTATATCCTTCTAGGACCAAGAAGTTATGAACCTTCACCACATTCTTGGGAATTTCCCATGAATAATATTCTTCAATCTTTGATGGGTCCATTGATATCCCATTCCAAGACACCTCATGTCCATGGAATTTCACCTCTCACATCGAGAATGTGCACTTGGAAAACTTCCCATAGAGCTAGTGGTGTCAGAGGACCTCCAAGATAGTCCTCAGATGATCGGTGTGCTCCTCCTCTAACCATAACTAGATCAGGATGTCTTCAATTAACATGCAGACAAACCGGTCAAGGAACACACAGGGAAAAAAAGAGTTCATGAGCCCCATGAACCTAGAAGGTTCATTCGTGACACCGAATCGAATGAACATGAAGTTGATGTTCCCAAACCTATACCTAAAATAAGCCTTCATGATGTCACCATCCTTCATGCTCAAATGGTAATATCCATACCACAGATCAATCTTGGAGAACCAACCTGCTCCCAGTAACTGATCGAAAAGATCATCGATTCTTGGGAGAGAATAACAGTTCTTAGAGATCACCTGATTTAATATCAAATAATCTATTCACAGTATTTGAACATCATCTTCATTCTTTTAGAACTAGACTGGATCAACCCACAGCGACACACTGTTCCAGATAAATCCCTTCCTCCTTAGATCGTCAATCTGAATCCATAACTCCTGCAACATAGAAGACACCATCTAATATGGAGCCATCGAAATAGAATGAGCATTGGGTTTTAAGTCTATCATGAACATGACATCATGTTTTGGTGGTAGAGTCACAACATCCTATGGGATGACATCCAAGGACTCTTTTAAAAATCATGGAACCTCTACCATCTCATCATCTATCGAACCATCTAACATCATGGATAACAAATAAGGAAGTGGATATGCATGACAGCTTCCCACCTGATAACTGTTCTTGCCAAATAAATCAAGACATTGTCCATTCATATCTGAAAACACGACTACCCTCGAGAAGCAGTTAAATATGGAATACATAGAGAAAAATAGTTCGATTCTAAGAATGAAATAATGTGGCTATATATATAACATAATAAGATCCTCACTAGACTGATGTGGCCCCAACATCATTTTACATCCCTAGAAAACATTAGGTAAACTGGTCTAACCTCTAACAGGACTCCTCAACACCAGGGTCACGTAAAGTCTCTCTACCTCTAGTCTCAAATAATTGGATAAAATTGGGGAAACAAAGGAGTGTGAAGCTTGTGAATCAAAAAAAAGGAATAATAAAGCATTCAAAGAAGATTTATCATACCATGAACAATCTCCCGCCCTACTCGAACAATTGAGTTGGCGACATGAAACTACCAACTCCAAACTCCTCTACCCATCTTCAATCGATCACATCCCTAATCATTCCCGAATAGAGGTCCCTAAGGACCACCCTAAGGTCATCCTCCCCTTTCACCATCTTCCCTCGGTGGAATGGGGTCCTCCTGCTGTTGGAAAGGCCTAACCGGTAACGGTTGCTGTTGACCTGGGTGCTGAACCGGCCCACCCCAACTAAACTGAGAACTAACTGGAATATAACTATAGATTTTCCCATATCCTCCATAAGAAACACACCATGGTCCCAGTACCATAAGGAAAGGATAGGGACCTAGAGATTGGAACAAGAACTGATGAGGCCTACTCCTTGTTGGCAGAAACCTAGATTGTCCTGATGCGGGAGAACTGTGGCTAACTACCTTCCCCTTCGACGAATTCATATGGCTATCCTCTCAGGGTACACCTCCCAACCATTCCATCATCCCCACTACTTTATCCTTATTATGAACCTCTAATTATGTTGGTAGGGTAAAGGGACAGACGACCATATGAAAAGAAGTTTGGAGTGCCTCCTCCGAGCATCTCGCCCATGAATCCTCATCTGGAAATAGCTATAGAAAAAAGTGCAAAAGATCCTTGAACTTCATCCCCATTTCCCTCACAGACATACACCCATTCAGGAGGGAGAGCACCTCCATCCTCTTCTTAGCCTTCATCATTGAGGAATAAAACTCCACTCGAAACTCCTTCTCAATGTCAACCCATGATACATCAATCTCCTTCCTCTCCCCAAGGGAAATCATCCACCACTAACGTGCCTCTCCTTGCATTTCACTACTGGAAATTTAAGTTACAGCCATGGACCTATAGCCACAATTTTTATATGTCCATGGATATAGCTTGGTTATACCCATGGTTCAATTTTCATCTGTGGCTACACATTTTCATTTTGCTTTTTTTTTCAATTCCTGTCAGGCTCCTCCTTCCCCGATTTGAAACCCTCATCATGACACCCTTCTCCCCCTGATGACCTCTACTCCTCCCGATGACCCCTCTAACCACACCCTCCTCTCTTCCCTCGCGGCTTTCATCTCTTTCACTCCAAGTAGTCCTCTCCCGCGGTCCTCGATAGCTTCGGTTCAACCATCCCTCATCACGGTTCCTTCATCCACATTGTGGATTCTCCAATTGCGGCTCAGATTCTCCATTATGGGTTTCTCCATCCATCGCGCGGTAATCCCCTCCTCCATACCCTTATTTGGGTATTCTTCATCCATTCGGTTCATCGGCCGAAAGGTTCCTCCCCTCCTCTACAACCTTTCGGTGCGTTTTCTATTTTTTGGCTCCTTTTTGTGGGTTATTTGAATATTGTTTGCAATATTTATTATGTTTAGGATGTTTTCAGTTTTTAGGAGGGGTTCAATGAGGGGTTTGTATTTATTTCCAACTGTTTTGTGGATATAATGTGTTGACTAGTATTTTGTCGACTGTTATTCACTGGTATTTCATGGTTTATATTTCATTATAATTCTCATAATTAATTTAGTATTCTGGTATTCATGGTTTAATCTATTTACTATTCTGTCATCTATTTACTATTCTAGAATTATTGTGTTTCTATTTACTATTATGTAATTATTAATCTTTTTCTAAGTGTTTTGTGTAATAGACTTTGTATTTCTGAAATTTACAGAATTCAAAAGTTGGATATTTTAGTCATAAATTCCAAAAGTTAGGATTTTCACTATGTAAAGAACCTTACCTATCCAATTTTTACCTTTTTATATCAACCATATTCATATAATACCCTTGTATATGATTATGATCATTCTATAAAGGTTATGTTTATATTTTTTCTTTTTATTATATATTGTTAAGCATGTTTGCTATCCATTTATGTACATGTAAATTAAATGGGATATGATTTTGAGTATTAATTGAGTATACCCCTTTAATAATTCCATGGGATGGGATAAGGCCTCCACTTTGTATAATCCTTCCCCATTCCATGGGATGGGCTTATGACCTGACTCCAGAAGTGCACCTAGATGGGATGGCCTAAAATATTTCCATACACCTAACATAGACTAGAAGTCTTACAGTATTTCTATATCTCTAGATTGATATTGATAATGATCTTCATTAAAGAATATAAACATAGGTATGTTCTAATATGCATTTTTCTAGTATAGAGAGTTACTTGATATAACTTGTATTTTTCTTTCAACTACCTATTTACAATTATTTTAATATTATTTTGTTTATTTTCCTAAAAATGATTTTCATTTAAACATGCTAATTAGTATACATGTTCACACTTACACTTTGTTATTCACTTTTTATTTGAATTATGTCATTTTTTCCCTATTGAGTAAATAAATTCTTATACCCAACATTAACACCTTACTGGGCATGAAGCTTTATGCATTATACTTCAAGTTCCTTTTTAACAATGGATGATTTGGAAATTGACTAGTCTTGGGTTGATTAAAAGCTACACCCTCTTAGAGATTGGATATTTGGAGGAGCATTATTTTAAGTACTAACACAAATACAAAAATAGGATTTCATATTGGCATTTAGATGATAGTTTTTTTATAATCAACATAAAAAAATTAATTACAGTTATTTCGATAATCAATATTAAATTCATTTTCCCTATTGGTTTTAATACTTCTTATATACTCATTGATCTTGCAAGAATGCCCAAGCTAAATTGTTCTATATCTACCATGTGAAGGTTCAAATCCAGTTATCCTACACTAGTAATAATTCTCAACAACTTTTATTGGTTTAATTATTCTATATTCATTATCATGAATTTACTTTGTGGTGTTTGGTTTTATCGAGTTGTAATCACTCAACTCACACATGGTTGTGCCTCCATCAAAAGGTAGTGTATTGGTTATTATAACATAGGAAAAAAATATTTCATAGGTTCTACTTTATCCCTAAAATGTGTAGGTATTTGGGTTGTACCTTCAAGTGTGAAAAATGTATGTTGGTTTGTTTTGGTTGTCGGGTATGATAAAAGAAGAATATAAAGAGTTTTTAATACCCTTCACCATGATGCGGTGTTATACTCAATGATTAAAAGTCAACAATGGAATGATGTCACATCCTTACACTATGGTATATGATATGGTTTATATTTTAATTCATCTACCACTACTCAATGGAGTGCGGGGTAAGGCCTAAAAGAAAACTGAGAAAAATCACTAAACAACTCAACTACACTAGAAATTCCCAAGGATTTTAGTAGAATGACAAAAATGTAGAGTAGGGTATGATGAATGTCAGAGTAGGGGACTATTGAAGTATATAGGTACTCATAACATTGATATCACTTCACCACCCATCCATACAATAATTGAAATGGACCACTGAGGTGATGTGGGGATCTTCATTCTTGTATTTGACCCAACAGTTCATAGATACGAGCAAGGGTGGGAAAAACCAAGTTGATGGGATATCCCTTTTCTAAGGTGACCACCATCATTAAAGTATAGATTTACACACAAGTTATTATTCTCATCTTCTTACCATTGTAATTCTCGGACAATTCTTTAATATTAATTCATGGTATATGATATGTTTTATATTTTCAAAATGTCTCTAAATGTCAATAAATCTTTGTAGATTTAATACAAAACATCGAAAATCGTTATGAATTAACCCAAACACTTTTGGGAATTGATTATTATTATCTATTAGATTTCATATAATCTATTTTTACTATAATCAATCCTCATTACTATTTTGGATGGCACCACACTCCCCGGGTTTCCTGATTCTCCTCGTGCTAGGGTTCCTTCCCAGCGTCGTCGATCCCTCTATCTCATCGTCGCTACGGTGGTGAGTGGTTTCTCTCCAGCGCACTCCTCCTTTCTCTCACTCATCCCTCTTTTCATGGTTCATCTTCTTCTTTTTTTGATTTTTGTAGATGCTTCATGGGGCTTGACTGCTGCTAATCTTCTCTTTTTGCTGGAACCATCCTGAATAAACTCCATCCTGGTTTAACTCGATGTAACTCTGGCGATTTGGGATTATTGGTGGCATCTGGCAATGTATTCCTCTGTTTTTTGGCTGGATTTTTTCCTTTACTTCATCCTTCCCTTTTGGTTGGTCTTTTGCAACCAGCCTCTTCATCTCGACTCTCGGTTTCGCATTTTTTTAGGGTTCCTTTCAGCTGGATCTCGAGTCTCCCCACCCGATATTTCTCGTCAGCGCTCCTCCTATTCCATAATTTCTTTACCCTCCATGCAAGACCCCATTTCTGGTCAAGAATGTTGGAGTTTTACTATTTTTGGGATGGTGATGGTGGTAGGACTGAAGGCAATTCCTCTTTCATTAACTCTTCCATATCCTTTTCTCCTCTATGGTTTGTGTTTACTCTTTATCGGTCGCGGTCTTTTCTTGTTGTTCGTTTCCATTTTGTGGCTTCGATTTAGTCTCATAATGACTTTGGGTTTCTGGTTGTGTGGCCAACTTGAATCGGCTGGTTGCTGGTATTGTTCGGGTCTCTTCATGAGGTTGGTGATGATTTCCTAATTTGTAGTTCTGCATTCTGTTAAGATTCATGGCGGGGGTGGTGGTTTGGTGGCTATTCACTTGGTGATGCTTCGGATATGGTGGCAATGATGGTGTATCGGCGGTGGTGACTATGGATTCCGGCGGGTGGTTCTAACCGGTGATCCGAATCTCATAGTGGGGGAGTTCTTGTGTGCTTTCATTACCATGAAATTTTATGTTTTGTGATGGTGGTTCCTGCACGTGGTCTATGGATCCTCCTTGACGGTTGATTTTTGGAGATGATCTTGGTTTTGGTTCAGGGACGGAAGTTCAATAGCGATGATGCAGGCCGCCTCTGGAAGGTGATAGTCAGGGTGTATGGCTCTAGGCATTTTACAACCCAAGGCTTTGAAAATTATTCCTACTTTTGAAATTTGAATCCTTAGCATTGTTTAAGTGGTTGGCCGGTGCATTTGTTTGAATTTTATATTGGTTGTTTTGAATTTTGTGAGGTTCTCACTTATCCATAATGTGATTCTTGGAAAATATAAAAATATGGAATTAGGGATTATAATCAATCTTTATTCTTGGGACTTATATATGACTATTCATGAATTTTTATAATTTAAAAAGTTTATTATTTCCCTAAACCATAATTTTAATATATTTGATATGATTTTTTATTAACTTGTTATTGATGATTACTTAATATCTTATGAAACAATAAATATAATGCTAATTCATTTTCTAGATTATTTATTTAATGTATGTTTATCTGCCTCAGAATGGATAGATACAAGATGTACAATATTGATCGGATCATTGATGAATTTCAGAAGGAGTTACAATATTTTTTGGACTTTGCATTCACTAATGATTCAAATGGCGGATTGATTCCATTCCCATGTTTAGATTGTGTTGTAAGACCTTGGTTAACTCATGAGGATGTGAGTAACCATATCAATAAAAGTGGTATCCAGAAAAATTATCATGTGTGGTATCACAGAGGAGAAAAATCTCAAGTGTTGAATGACATCAATTCAGTGGAAAATATTGGTATGAAAAATCTGATTTCTGATCGGTTTCCTTTTTTTTCTGAAGCTAGCTCCTCATGTAGACTAGTTCAAGAGGAAATGAATACTGGAACACAGTTCTCATCTATTAATCAGGATAATGATGTTGAGAGTGTTAGAATGATTATGGAAGATTCAAATACCCCAGTATATCAATCATGTTAAAAAATGAGCAAACTAGAGTTTTTAATGCGATTATATCATGGGAAAACAATGTATAGATTTAGTAATACTGCGGTTGACTATCTCCCTGCATTTATTAAGGTTTTACTATATGATGATGCATGTATTCCATAAAATGATTACATGGCATCAAAGTTGGTTGACAAATTTGGATTTTCATCTAGTAAGATTCATTCTTATCTCAAAGACTATTGTTTGTTCTGGAAGGAGAATGTAGACTTGAGTCAGTGAAAACAGTGTGGCACATCAAGGTGGAAGACTAATAAATACAGATCTCAATCTTTCATACCACAGAAAGTGATGTGTCACTTCCCTTTAATTCCCAGACATCAAAAAAAATTATATCAGAAAAAATGGAAAAGAATATGAGATGGCATGCAGATGAAAGAAATAAGGATAACGATGAAATAGTGCATCATGCAGATGGGTTGTCTTAGAAGAAATTTGATAGGTTACATCCTAATTTTGCAGCCAACCCACGAAATGTTAGATTGGGATTATCCTGTGATGGTTTCAACCCATTTCTCCAATTGCATACTGCACACAGTACTTGGCCTGTTTTCATTCACATTTATAACTTTCCTTCATGGATGTGTATGAAGAATCCATTCACTATCTTAGGTATATTGATATCTGGACCTAGTGATCCTAGAAATGATATTGATATATACTTGCAGCCATTAATAGAGGAGTTAAATAAGCTTTGGACTGTTGGTGCACAGCTATATGATGGATTCATAAAGGAGTACTTTATGTTTCATGCTGCTTTATTATGGATGATAAATGATTTACCTACCTACGAAATGAGGTCTGGTTGGAGTACTAAAGGGAAATTATCCTTTCCTATTTTTATGAAAAATACACATTTCCGAAGATTAATGTTTCGACGAACCTTTAACTTCATAGGGCATTGACGTTTTCTACCAATGGATCATCCATACTGGAAAAATCGGAGACAGTTCGATAATGTCATCGAGACAGATGAGACACCACAATGAATTTCAGGGACTGATATTGTTAAAGAACTTGATGATTTCAATTATGATCTTGGAAAAAGTCGATCAAATATTAGAAAGTGAAAGCATGCTAATTCGAATTCCAATAGCAATTGGAGAAAGAAAAGCATATTCTATGAGTTCCCATATTGGTCATTGAATTTATTATGTCATTGTTTAGATGCAATGCAAATCGAGAAAAACATTTGTGAGATGTTACTTGCTACTATTTTAAATGTCAAAGGCAAGACGAAAGACGATTTGTGGTGTCGTCGTGATTTGATGGATTGGGGTATAATACCAAGAATTCATCCTGAGTTAATTGGTCAAAATAAGTAGAAAGTCCCTGTTTCCTATTTTTCAATGAAAAATGTGGAGAAAAAACAATTTCTTTAGGTCTTGGAATTTTTGATGGTTCCGGATGGTTATTCAAGAAATATTTCGAAAAGTGTAAATACAAAAGATGTGAAACTCAAATCTCTTAAAACCCATGATTACCATGTCTTGTTACATGAGTTGATTCCCATTTTCATTATCAATTTACATTCACATAATGTTAGAGTTGCGGTGATTATGTTATGTCAATTTTATCAAGATCTTTGTGCCAAAAGATTGAGAAGAAATGTTGTTCAGAAATTGCAGATAGATGCACTGACTATTCTTTGCGACTTGGAGAAAATTTTCCCACAGTCTTTTTTCACATATATGTTACATTTGACTGTGCCTATTCCTGTGGAAGTTCTCTTTGGTGGTCCTGTTTCGAGTCAGTGGATGTATCCTACTGAAAGAATGATGTTTACATTGAAATCTTATGTGAGAAATAAATATCATCTTGAAGGCACTATTGTAAAATTCTATTTATAAAAGAATGCATGGATTTCTATTCATCGTACTTGGATAATGTCACTACGAGGTCTAATAGACTAATGAGAACTGAAGATGAGAAATATTATCCCATTGAGGCTCCATTTCCTTCACTACACCAAACAGGGGGGATATCTGGATCGTACTCATTGTGTGCTTTAAGCAGGGAAGAGTGGGAAATGGCACATCGCACAATATTATTCTACTTTAGAGTGCTTGATGATTATATAAAGTAAATAAACTAATAAATTTGTATTTTTTCATTGTGTTATTTTATTATATCTTATTAAATTTTAATACTTTCATATCTGTAGAGAACATTTAGAAATTATAAAAAAGAGACATCACTCTCTATCTATTAAGATGAAGGAATTGTTGATCAACAAAGAATTTGCTGCCTGGTTAAAGTCATAGGTAATTGATTTCTTTTTCTTCTTCTCATAACATAATCACATGTCTCTATTTAATATTCTATGTTGGTATCTTTTAGGTTTTAAATCTACCAATGATTGAAGTATCAGATGAAATAAAAGCATTGTCCTTTGGTCCAAATGATGTGTTATGTGATTGTACGTCAATGGTTGTCAATGGATTTAAATTTGTTATAAATAGTTGTGCAAAAAAATGGAAACACAGCATGATAGTGTCACGATAAGTGCCACAACAGATTGTTATGCGAGTACATCAGACAGGCTGCCTCGATCAGAAAATATATCAAATTACGGTGTTATTGAAAGAATCATTTTATTATATTACTATGCACATGGTCGTGTCGCAATGATGAAATGAAAGTGGTTTGATTCAATGACATGACAAGGAATGCATATTGATAACTGTGGATTTAGAGTGATTGATATGAACCGCTAGATTTGTACCGATGAACCTTATATTCTTGCGTCACAAGATAAACATGTGTTTTATGTAAGTGACCCGTTACAACCACAATTTAGTGTTATTGTTGATGTTATTTCTAGACATATTTTTTACGAAGGCATGAATGACAATGATGTTGTGGATGAAGCTATCAGTATTTATTCGAATTTTGCATTGGATGATACTGATGATGCAATTGTTAGAATATATTGTGAACCAGAAACTGTCACAGACCCCACATAGCGTAGACACATTTGTACGTATTTACCTGATATTATCACAATATTGTACGTGTTTTTTTAACATCCATACATGATATCAAAATAACTAGTATATTTTATACCATTATTGAATATAAAACTATTAATAGCCTCACCAATTTATGTTTAACCACTTCTCTAGTAAATCGTGAACCTAGAAAAGTCTTGATATTTTATCAATGTAAATATCACACATGAAAATGTATCTCATTGTTTTATGATACAATTTTATTATTTAAAATTTATCATTTTTTCTATTTATTTGAGAATATTATTCTAAATTTCCATGTCCAAATGTCTGATTATGATGATACTAGAAGGAGTATAAGAATATCGAGAAACGAACAACATAGGTATCCTCCTATAAACAATATAAGTACAAATAATGTTTGAATATTGTGGTCTTTCATATTATTTATCTTGTTATCGTTCGTTTTATTTTATCATCTATGTTATATTAGTATACATCGTCAAGGAGACGCTTGGATTATTCCACTCAGGATGATATTGTGGTGGGGGGTACTGATTCTAAGGGTCATCCTACTACTACGCCGCTTGAGACACCAGGAGGCCATACTCCCATTATGTCACCTCAATTTTATCCATACCCACCTTTTCTGTATCCCTTTTTTCCTACACCCACATCGGATGGTAGTTTTCAGACTCCCATCCCTTATTTTCCATTCCCACCATCCACTGTACAGGGTATTGTGCCCCCATATATCACACCGCCATATCCATATCCATATCCACCCTCATCTGTACAGGGTTATCCATCGGGTTTTCTACCTCTATTAGTACACTTTGAATCTACTATACATAGTACACCTTTAGATATCTCACCTACCATGGAGGTTTCCCCCCCTCCAGACGTAGCACATCAGGGGTCAGTAGATCCCCCATCTACTGGTATTTGTTTAAATATTACTGTTACTGATTAATGATAAATTCATATATATTATTTTCGTTTATTTTTGGTTTCATGATTAGCTCCAACCTCTACCAGACAACGAGGCCACACAAAAATTAATGAGTTTTGGAATCGGCACATGTAAATCATAGTTGATTACAATGAGGACACTTATATAATTAATAAAAATGGCACAGAATGTAAAAGTTTTATGGGAAGACATGCTAGACATAGAAATATCATTCCGGTTCAACCGAGATGTTGGAAGGTAGTTGGACAACAAATAAAGGACAAAGCCTGGGCAGAGATTTGGGTATGTAATGTTAATCATCTTTTATATATATATATATATTTATAATATTTTCTTAACAAATATTATTTCCATTGCAGTTTCTATATGATTTTCTTGATGGACAAAATGAAAAGGTTGTAAGGATAATGGATTTAAGTGAAATGTGGCGAGCCTACAAGTATGATTTATATCTTGGTTGGAAAAAGAGAGTTGGTGCAGAGCTTGAAGAAGTACCGGTGATTCAATATTTCTCAATATCACAATATAAAGAGATGATCAGCTATTGGAAGAGTCCAGTGTTTAAGGTGTTTGTTAAATTTATATATATATTCATTTATTTATTTAAAAACTATTTTAAATTGCTTGTTTTATTTATGTTAATGAATTTATATAATTATTTGTATATACGAGAAATCAAATATAAATAAAACAAACAAGAGTGCAATGAAAGACATTTATACTCGGGGACACACTTCATTACCAGATCATGAGCAGACGCAGTTAATTTAATATTTAAAATATTTAGCTTTGTTTTGTGTAATTTTTTTAACTTTTAATTTTGATTTATTTCATTGTTTTTTTCCAGAAAAAGGCATCGAATATTGAGGGTCATGTTCCTCACTCAACTTTTTTTTGTACAAGCTGGAAGAAGAACGATGGTACTGTGCCAAATACCGACACTGAGAAGGCAATTGTAAGTATATTTCAATTTCATTGATTTTTACTGAATTTAATTCATTATATTATTTTATCATTTTAATTTATGTTATATATCAATCAACAGAATTCTTTAGAGGCATTGGCAGAAAAAGAACATGACAATTTGGGCCCAAATGATCGTCTACATCAGGTATTAGGAGATGAACATCAGGGTAGAGTGTGTTGTTGACCTGGGAAAAAGATTGTACCATCTCGATACTATTCTACTAACGTTTCTTCGAGTACGTGTTCTAGTTTCTTCATGGTGGAGAAAATGAATGCCACAATCAAATAAGCAAGTCAAAAATCAGAACAGGTGATAACTGCAAATATGATGAAATTTATGTCTTCCCTTTCTTCTACAATTCCACCAGAATCAGCTGCAACGGTTGATGCCTTTTTGATGTCGATGCGTTATTCTAATGTAGATTATTATATCGGAGCCGGAGCCAGACCAAGTGCTGGACCCGATGCTGGTGTCGCTTCGGATGAAGATGCCTATGATGGTGTTGGTGGTGTGAGAGTTGGTGATGGTGTTTCTGTAGGAGGTGTGGATGAGGGTTATCATGACTCTGATGATACTGATATTGAGACTCACTTTTGATATATATTGTATTTTTGGATTGGTAATGTATGATGAGTTCCATGCATCTTATTACACTGCTTTTTTGATAAATATCATTAATATTTACCATATCCTATTAGCAATGAGAATGACTACTAACCTGTAGATCTACCTTAAGCTAACTATGTCTAGTATTAGATATAGCCATACTTCCATGACTTCTCAATCGACAAGTTTCTTTAACTACCTCAGTTAAAGCTATGTATTCAAATTCAGCAGCTGAAAGTGCAACAATAGATTACATATTTCAATTCTAGGAAATGAAACCTCCAAATTCAGTAAACACATTATTAGTTAAGGATTTACAATTTTCAACATTAACAGTATAGTTAGCATGAACCAAACCACAAAAAATTTATGTAGTATCCACATTTGTACGACATAGTAATGAAATGTTAGATGTAAAAGAATGATACGACAAGATCCACTTAACAGAATACCATTATAGCTTCCCAGGAGTGCCCATGAACCATCATAGAGTGTAGATAGAAACTGAAAAATCAGTTCTAGAGAAAATCATAGAATACTCTTTTCAACCAACAATGTTAGAATAAGGAATTATAGACATAAATTCAACATCAACTTCAGCAGTAGGTGATTGATTCAAGGACAATTTAAAATGTTGTCCAAGTAGGAAATTAACAGGACTGAGAGATTCCAACATTTACCTATTTTTAAATTTTAAAATATAAGAATTCTATGATAGATAAAGTAGTTTATGCATTCTATCCCTAATGATTTAAACACCTAGTATTTTCTTATCTACACCTATTTCATTCATTTAAAACTTAATTTTCAATTGGGATTTAACAATAGAGATCATATTATGACTTTTAAAATTATGAGCATGTCATTAATATACAATTGTAGGTAAATGATGTAGGTTTTAGTTGAGTCTAAATAAAAGAAGGCATTATAATGGATGCTAATTAACATGTTACCTAGAAAAAATGAATCAAAATTGAAGCACCACTTCCATCAAGATTATTTTTGGCCAGACCAATATTTATTTAAATGGCATACTTTCTTTGGTTTGAACTCAGTAGGATAATCATCAAGAGGTATCATATAAATCTTTTCATTCAAATCACCAAGCTGGAAATCAGTTTTAACAACTAACTGCTCTATATGAAAGTCATTATAAGTTGCAAAATCTATCAAAAGATGAATGAAATAATTCTTAAGAAAAAAGGGAAAATAATTCATCGTAATCAATTCCCTTTCTTTGAGGATTCCCTTAGAAACTAGCCTAGATTTTTATTAGATTTACATCTCACAGTGTTGTCCACATTTCTTTCAAAGATCCATTTATAACCAATAAATTTGGAATTAGTTGGTTTGTTATAAACACCCCATGTATGTTTCTTATTTATCTATTACATTTCTTCATTCATCGAAAATACCTTCTACTTTGATTCTTTTTCTTATATATCCTACTTATGTTATTGAGGTTCATCATTAATAAGATTTGAGGCCATATAAAAAGGAATATGAATCCACAACATATTAGAAGAATCAGGCAGGAGGTCCGGGGACTCTCATTTTCCTGTCATAGGTCAATTGATAATCGTTATGAGTAGTATAATTTTTAGAATCTAAATCTGAACTAGAGATATACATAGAATCAGTGGCATTAGTGGTCTAAGGATGTGGTGGAATAGGCTAAGCCTTAGCCTAAAAATGATATGAGGGATCATGTTCCACATCCTTATCATGAACTGGATCATTATTGTCAGGGGTGGATGTTTTGGTCTTAGGAAGAGGTTATTCATAAAAGACCACATATCTACTTATGAATCATTTCTCATATCTTGGTTTATGTACCCAAAGTTTTTATCCCTTATCTCCATCAAGATTACCAATGAATATGTATTTGAGTTCACTTGATTTAAAAATTCTATTTTGGACACGAGAATATGTTGTAGAACCAATTACACTTAATTATAAGTAAGAGGAGGGATTACTAGTCCTCATTTCATTATGTGTTTTGAATTTATTTGAAGATATGGGACACATATTGATAAGGTAAATAGACCTATTGGTCTCACTGGCCCAAAAATATTTGGAGAGTCTTGATAATTCATGAATGCTTCTAAATATTTCTAGAATAGTACTTTTAAACTTCTCTGTTAGGCTATTCTTTTGGGGAGTGGGGTTCCCTAATAGTTATGTCCCTCGTAATCCCATCAGACTCACAAAACTGAATGAACTCTATAGAAAGATATTCAATACCATTATCTATTCTTTGGTCTTAATAATCTTTAGACTGTGATTTTACCTTCAATATTTTTAGGCTTAAATGGTTTATAATGCATCATATTCTATTTATTATCTAAATACAAACATTCTTAGAGATTTTAGTTATGCAGATGATGAAATTGGATCCTCCAACACAAGAACTAGTCCTTTCTATCCCCCAAAAATCTGCGTGTATGTATTCAAGTGGGCTGGAAGCATTGAAATAAGACCTATAGAAACAAACCCTATTGTATTTTCCCATCACACAATCTCTGGAAAATGAAAGATTTATAGTTGTGATGTTACTCAATATCCCTTGGTTTTTGTGTTCCTCTAAGACTTTGGAGCTGAAATTCCCTATCTTATATGCTATAGTATATTATGTTTCATTAAAAGATGGGGACCCACCATACATTAAGTAAGCTGATGATGGATTGATTATCTAACTCTATAATAAGGGAACATATTACCTCAACCTTTCACCTATTATTTTTTCCTAAGAATACATCTACGTCTCTCTTTTTGACTAGCTATAAAAATGAATCTCTCTATTGGAAAATACAAAAATACCAAGTAGAGTCTAGGACCCACTCTTGATTGAGTGTATAAATGGACACATTCAAGATTTAAACCAATTTCATAGCCTAAATCAACTAGAAAATACATGTTAGTGGGCTGTTTGGATTCTAACTCACGCATGAGTTTCCTACGCTCGGGCGTAATGTGCCCAAGTTTACCATAGATAAAACATATTACTTTTCTATCCATAGAGATCATCCTAGATTTGGCTTATTTATTAATCTTATTTTTGTCCCTACTGAATTGTTTTTTCTTACCTTTAGTTTAAGGTCTCTCCCTTGTGAAAAACTCTTATCCTCACCTTTTATTTATGTTCTAGAATTCAATTCCTTAGAAACATGGGCTGATTTTATATCTTTTAATGTTAAACAGACTCAACCATACATCGTGGTCTTAATAAGTGTTCTATATCTATTTTCAAGAGTGATTAATATGATCATTTCTGGATCCTCATCATCTACATAAACATTAATATTACCTAAATCCAACATGAATTTATTAACCTAATCTAAATGGTTTTTTATAGATATACTAGGATTAATTTTGAATGTCAATATATAGTTTTTCTTGTAAATATTTCCTACAAATGAGGCAATCATGTATAATGTTTCATGTTTAAGCCATACTCCCTCAGTGGTAGAATCATAAGAAACTTCTATAAGGTCCTTGTCAACAACGTAAAGTAATAGGCAGTAAGGTGGAATAACAAATATACCTGGGGGAAGCTCTTGGAATTCATCAATGGTCTCGTCAGTTTAATTAATAGTCAAAATGGGTTTCATAGGCCCGTATAGGAAATCAATGAAACATTGTTGTATTTTCAAGGATCACATTTAGGGTGGTGTGTGCAGTTGGGGGGTAGGTGGGGGAAGGGGGAAGGGGGTGTGCATGTGGGGGGAAGGGGATGGGGCAGGGGGGGTGTGCAGGTTGGGGGCATGGGCAGGGAGAGGGGGCTGGGGGTGTGCAGGTGGGGGGGGGGGGGGGGCAGGGGTGTGCTGGGGAAGGGGGAGGGTTGTGTGCAGGTGTGGGAGGGGAAGGTTGGGGGGAAGGGGGAGGGCGTGTGTAGGTGGGGGCAGGGGAGGGGGCAGGGGGTGTGCAGGTGGGGGTAGGTGTCAGGGAGAGGGGCCAGGGGGGTTTGCAGGTGGGGGGCAGGGGCAGGGAGAAATTATCATTTTCTCCCTTATTGTTTTCTCCCAAATCAAATATAAACAATTGTTTTTTCTTCGATCTTAATTATCACAGTCCAGAGTGGATAAACCACTAAGGGGAAGGGTTTAGTGTATTTTCAATGATCTCATTTAGGGGGGTGTGCTGGGGCAGGGGGAGGGGGTGTGCAGGTGGGGGTGGTGGGGGGAGGGGGTGTGCAGGTGGGGGGCAGGGGAGGGGGTAGGGGGTGTGCAGGTGGGGGTAGGGTGTAGGGAGAGGGGGCAGGGGGTGTGTAGGTGGGGGGGCTTGGGGGTATTCTGGGGCAGGGGGAGGGGTGTGTGTAGGTGGGGGGGGGGGGGGGGGGTAGGTGGGGGCAGGGGGAGGGGGTGTGCATGTGGGGGCAGGGGAGGGGGTAGGGGGGTGTGCAGGCGGGGGGTCGGGGCCGGGAGAAATTCTAATTTCTCCCTTATTTTTTTCACAAATCAAATCTAAACAAATGTTTTTTTTTCTTCGATCTTAATTATCATAGTCCGGAGTGGCTAAACCACTAAGGGTAAGGGTCGAGTGTATGAGTCTTATGATCTTATTTAATTTATAAATCAGAACCATCTAACCCAAATAACTCTAATAATGTAAAATAAATTCTATGTATTAAATTATTTTATGAATTCTTTACCATATTATATTTATATGATTTAACTTGGCCTGATTAGAGTTGAGTTGGCTATGACTATTAACATTTTACACTCTCTTCCATTATAACTAGGATTAAATAATTATTGTTTTTTTCTATATTAAAACTAAAGAATATTTAAATCTTATATAGATATATTTTGGGTTTTCCATGACAAAATAGTGTTTTAAAATCCACTTTGAAGCCTAATCCCTATTATTATTCCATGTTAGGTACAATGTTATCCTATTTACCTCAATCCCAAAATAGACTGTGATCCCTATTTCTTACTAAATGTAAAAAAAACTCAATATCTTCAATCATATCCCAAAACCAAAACAAATTTTGAGGACTCGTAAAAAAATGTTTAGAGTCCAATTTTCTATTCTACCAAACACTCTCCCTGGGTTCGACCCCACACTATCAATATACTACAAAATTATAGCATGTATAGTTTGGGATAAAAGAAATCTAATTTGACTGTAGCCCATGTAAAGTAAATAATAAATATGGGATCGTCAAATTTTAATGATAATTTCAAGAAATATGTTTACTATCCTTATGCATAGGGACCCTTAGCACAGACCTAGGATAACCTCACCCTCCACATATTCTATTTTCAATCATTCCTTTTTATTTTGGAAGCCACTCTATCATTATTTTTAAAGCCTAGTTCATGTGTCATGACCCTATAACATATTCAAATGGTCATGACACCCATTAAATGCTTACCATCATTTCTAAAATTTCATGGTACCTTTCAAATTTCTTCCATTTATGTATGGAATACCACAACAAACTATCTAGTCCCAACCGACCCAACATTCGATATGTTCTAACAATACATCTAGGAGATCATCCTAATATACAGGGGGGCTGCTGTCTAGGGGGGCTACTTTCCAGCAGGGGGGCTGTCCAGGGTGGTCCAGTAGGGGTGGTTGTTGTCTAGCAGGGGGCCATCTAGGGAGCTCCAGGAGGGGGGGTCTGTTCGGGATGGGGGGTTGTCCGGGGGGTGGCTGATGTCTAGGGGGGTCCAGCAGGGGGGTGGGGGCTACTGTTAAGGGGGGTCCAACAGGGGGGGCTGCTGTCCATCAGGGGGGGGGGCTATCCAGGGGGGTCTAGCAGGGGGGCTTCTGTCCATTGGGGGGATTTTGTCCAGGGGGGCTGTCCAGGGGGGTGGGGCTGCTGTCCAGGGGGGTCCAACAGCAGGGGCCTCTGTCCAGGGGGTGAGGGCTTCTGTAAATAATTTTTCTAGAGTTCTTTCATATTTTTTTCATTTATTAAGTCCACTTTTTTCTATTCTTAATCTGTTATCTTAGAAGGTTCTTGTTCAATTGAATATTATTTTATAATGATTTGTTTCACGTACAGGGATCTCTCATTCAACTCAATGACGGGGAACTTACCTCCGAGTTTCGGGTCACTTTCAAGCCTTGGTACACTGTAAGCAATAGAGACCTTAGTTAAGATAATTATCATTTTTAATGTATTTATGGATTTATTAAGGTATTTACATATCAATAAATTCACTGGTCTAATTTATGCCCTTGATGGTGTTACCCTTTATGATTTGTAAGTTGATGGTATGTTTAAACAACACTTACATGAAATGAAAACATTATAGTTTACATAGTTTTTGTTACCATGTAATTAATTAGATTTACCTCCTTTAGTTTGTATGAATTCTATGAATCCTTAGTGAAAAGTCTTTAATCTTTTCTTTCTTTTAATGATGATATCAGGAATGATTGAAACATCCAATTTATTGGAGCTTATTTGTGTATCGTTGTGACATTTTTAGAACATTGTGGACCACCCTTGTTATATGTATATAGATTGTTACTATTTTATTTATTTTACTTTATATTCACTAACCCAATATATTATGGGATATGTTAAAGTATTTAATATTAGTGAAACACTTAATTTTATGCTTATTTCCCACACATGTATACATATTGTTACTATTTTATTTATTTTACAGTTCTTATGTTTTTTTACTTAATATTCACCTCCATTGGGGGGTATTGGTGCAGGGTGGGGGTGGTCTAGGGGGATGGGGATGTGCAATGAGGTGGGGGAAGGGGGGTGGGGTGCAAGGTGCAGGGGGTGGGATAGCGGAGGTGTGCAGGAGTAGGGATTTCAGAAATTTGGTTCATGTAAGATGTGGGATGAACGAATGGGATTTGAAACTCTGGTACAAGGATATCCCAAAAAAATTATTTTTCTTGTTTGCTGAATGAGACATCAAGCGATTCCAACGGAGGAGAATATTTAGAATTAGGGGGTGGCTCTGGCCTCTGGATGTCCCTGTTGTACAAAGGCCACACTATGAATCTTCTTGGAACTTATTTTTTCAGAGTGACTGGGTTAGGGGGATCTAGAGGTTTATGGGACAATTCCTGAATATCAACAGCAGTCGAAACTCCATGTAGGAGATTATTGAGGCCTTGTTCCAAGGGTAGAGCCAGGGGGTGGAGGTTATGATTCATTTATGTTTTTTCTTGGATGTGTGTGGGACTATTTGGGATGGTAGGAATATTGTAATAGAAGGCAAGAGGAATTCCTCAATCTATTTTCAGGTTCAAGTGAAAATGATTGGGGAAGAGTTGGGAGTGATTATCAAAGGAGTAATTTTTTCTAATACCTTGATAAGATTTCATCCATGGATTTGTATGAATAGTGATTCTTTCCAAGGTAGTCAAGAAAAGGATACTTCGATGGAATTCTCCTACTATGGGATTATAATTGAATGTGGATGGATCATGTATTTAAGGGGAGACAAGGAGAGGTGGGTTGGTTAGGAACAATAGGGGCTTAGCATTAAAATTGAATGTGGATGGACTGTGTATTGTGGGGGAGATGAGGGGAGGCAGGTTGGTTCAGAACAATAGAGGCTTGGTGATTCTGTGTTTCAATTCCTTTTACTCAATGGGTACCTCCATTGGGGAGAGGTTAGTGTAATGAATACATGCCTTATGTTGTGTAATATTTTCAATGAGGATATTGATGAAGTAGAATCCGACTCAATTGTGTTGGTTTAGCTATTTCTAAAGAAGGTGGTGGTTCCATAGGATTTGGATTACCTTGTATAGGGGGTGCTGGTGTAGGGTGGGGGCGATCTAGGGTAGGGGGTGTGCAGTGAGGAGGGGGCAGGGTGTGGGGTGCAAGGTGCAGGGGGGTGGGGTAGGGGATGTGTGTAGAAGCAGGGGGTGGGGATACTTGTGCAGTCCTCCCAACATCCATCACGGTTCACCGTGCTGCGTTTTTTTATGCAGTGGAAAGACCTATAGCCACGATTTTAAACCGTGGCTATAGGGCATTATCCATGGTAACTGTAGCCATTATTGGCATCTATATGGATAACCCTATATCCACGGTTCAAACCGTTTCTATAGGATCTGACCTATATCCACACCAATACCAGCCACGATTCATGAAACTGTGGCTAAAACCTATAGCCACAGTTTTTTGGCCCATATCCACGGTTTAAAACCATGACTATAGCCAAAATTTCCAGTAGTGTTTGGATCACTTCTAGAGGAACCCAGTACACCCTCGGAGCAAAGATCAATGTAAAGGTGATCTTTAACTCCTCAATCTAGCCCTCTATCTCTAAGTATGATATGCTTCATTTTTAATTCTCAAGGGTCTTCCACTGGAAATCACAAAGGGTATTCTTCAACAAGTTATCTTCCTCCTCTTGATCAGCCCTCCCTCAATCGGCTGAGTCAGCCTGCTGGGGAATGACTGCCTGAGCCACTCATGGGCGTCATTCGGGGGCCATTTCTAAAAACATAAACACGGAATTCCAAATACTAGATAGTAAAAAATATTTATTTAGGTTCATTTTGACTCGGTATTTATTTTAAATTCAAAAAAAAACCCAAGACACATAAGAACATGTGTCATTATGATGAATGTACCTTTTCTATGGTCTCTACCCTACAATTAGTGCAGCCTCACTTGGATGTTCGGTAGGCGTAGATTCCTTGCATCATATCACGAGTGGGGGGATCTCGTATCATAACCGGTCTACCCTAGCCTCTGTCACACACCAGGATCTCCTAACACTGTTTCCCAACCATCACATTCAATCCTCATTGTTCCTAACTTTGAACTACATCCTATCTCTCAACCTGGCCTATGATATCATTCGGTCACAATCGGCCTTCTCTAAGATGATGGGAGAGGAATCAAAGTGTTATTCCCTTCCTTTTTCAAGATGAATGAGAGAAAATGATCCCCAAGTACCTCCTTCAATAGGAACTGGAGTGGAAACTAGCACCAAATGTATAGAATCTCATAAAATATAGAAGGAATTATACTTTTTATAGAAAACAAGATCGAAATATAAGATGTATAAAATCCCAAAAAAAACCAAGATTTATAAAAAGGGAACCAAAATCCAGACCATGCTAGATTTAAACACAAAATTATACAAAGGTACAACCAAAACTCCAAGAGAAGCAATATAAAAAAGATACTAAGCATCGACACATAAAAAATATAGATTCCTAAGATACTAGAGTCCAACACTATCCTCAAAGTCCTCCTACAAACCTAAAAATAAACGTAGGGTGGGCATACAAGTATACACAGTATGGAAACCAAAGTCCCTCATGCACTAATTGAAGAACAAACTAATGCTCCACTAGGAAAATAGTAGAATATCAATGTACTTATCAAGGAATAAAAACCACCCTAGCCTCACCAAGTCACGCTCACTAAATTTCCCACATCAAGTAAATTAATGAGTTTGATCACATTGATGGTTTGTGTACCCATCACCACTTTTCACACTAGTAAACTTTTCATTCCTAATAGCCAACGTATTGATGCTACCGCCCATCCCCAAATGCAGCACCACTACCACAACTCCATGTACACACCTAGGCCAAAATCCACACATATCCTGCCTACTGACAGTTGGGTCACTTCAACGACACCTCCTGCCCGAAAACACTTTGGCCTCATCATGAAGACACTTCGGAAAGAAACATGGGTCGTAGATACCTGGTCCCCTCATCCACAACACAATATTCCTGAATGATCTTGAGCTAATAGTGAACCTCACGTTGTTACAACCTACCCAAATATAGTCGAGCGCTAATAAACTGGATGGGGGTATGAATAAAAAAGTCAGTAACAAGTCATCCATCCTTCCATTGAGATGTTGGGAAAGAAACCCTCCCCCATAAAATGGGGGTGTTCGGCATGTAGTGATCAACAAAGGAGGGGTTCATACAAAAAATCATAAGGAAAAATAATTTATACATATAAGTAAACTATAACTAAACCTAACCTACATGTCCCAAGACAAATAACCGTCCCACACAGAACCACCTTTGTTGTTACCCCTATATACATAGCCACAGAACTTCCTTAACCAAACCGTAAACCTGACCCCTATTTCATTTAATCACTATTATTTATTTATTAAGGAGTTCACTATAATTAATTCCAGCACTACCCAGGAAACCACTATCTGGAACCATTCTCAACACAATAAAAAATTCAAGCTATAGTCCCACTGTGCAAAGAGAACATAACCACATCGCAGTCCCATTGCACAATGTCGCTCAATGGTCACAACAAAAACAAAGGATGTCCCCCCTGCCTACATGTTCATCCGTTCTTAAATAAATCAATCCCTAAACCTGAGATTCTTTCACACCTCATGTACCACTCCATACACAAACCCCATAGCCAAACACAACTAAACAGCAGCTTTGTTGTACAAACAAGCCACACTCCAAACACAAATTCATTCCTTCTATCCGCACCCATACCTGCAATAAGGCTACCAAAAAAAATTTAAATAAAACCCCATGAATTGTTGAACCCAACCAAAAAAATCACACAACCACACCATTAAACCAATAATATTCATATTTATCAAGAAGGGTTCTTTAATTCGACTTTAAATAATAGGGGAGAACACAAAACTATTTTTATCCTAGGTTATCTATTTATTTAACCAAGTGTACTTGATTAAATGTATTGATATTTGCAATTACACACAAAGTATCAATAGAAAGAATAAGAACATCATTGGTCTAAAATCAAAGGCCACCAATGAACATCATTTTTAGAAGGCCTTACAACCCCAAGAATTTATAAAAGTCAAAAATAGGATAATAAAATAAAACATGACTCAACATTTATCAATCGTAAATTTTTAGACAGTTATCATAATAAGTCATGTTATCTTTTTTATCATCATCTTCCCACCACATTTATTATTCTTGTTTAAAAAATAAGTCGTTATCTCTCAAGAAACATTACTAAAAAGACCTTGCATGATACACAATTAAATAGAGATAATGAAAAATTCTTACATGGAACAATAAGTGACAAAACTCCTCCTTTTGCCAAATAGGGGGTCACACAACCAGTAGAAAAATCCATGAAAAACTCGAAAATAAAAGGCTCTATCACAGGAACATGAATCCTTTGGGGAAGAAAACATCATTGAGCACCATGAGAAAAGGGAATTTAGGATCTCAACAAAAGAAATGCCCGATCCTATTTGAAATGAATAGGAAATTGTTTCAAAATTCATTAACGTGGGATAGTGGGGATGATTACACAGTTCGACTATTACAACATCCTCAGAGCGTTAGGATATTAAATATATAATAAATATCGATTGAAACACCTTTAGAGAAAACCAAAGAAGTCTTTAAAATTCATTTACATAAATTAAAATGTATGTGGGCTGAAACTGGAAAAACTAGGAAAAAGTGGAATGAGTCACCATTGTGTGAGTCACCGATGTTGATCCCCTGACACCGACGCAGATCCAAAATAGTAAACCACCGACGTGGAGACTCACTAATTCCAGGACTCATAGATTCTCTAATCCACCGATACTGACAGAACAATTGTCTCAATGATAGATCGAATTAATCACTAACACAAACATTACAAATGACTCGTCAGCCATAAAAGTAGAAGAGACTCACCAACACCAACAGTACACACAACTCACTGACATAGACAATACAAACAACTCGCGGACACAGACAGTAAAAATAACTCACAAATACCAACAGTACAAAATGACTTTCTAATATAAAAAAATGACTAACCAACATCGATAATAAGAAAACAAACTCACTAACATCGACAATATAAAATGGTTCACAGATAGAAAAACTAGATTTTTAAGGAAAACAATATAAATGAGTCATTGAATCCTCCCAGAATTCCGCACACATTGGATTTTCACAATGAAATAGACCAGAGAAGTTCGGGCCATTACAAGACTTGTTCTAAATTGAAGAAAATAGGACATTAACTATATTGGATACTAAAGATCTGAGAATGATTTATTCTAGTTATGGATTGTCCCATTTTGATATTTCTAGATTAACTTCCAAAATTAATAAATATTTTCTCAAATGTCCTCCATTGTGGGGAATCAAAGGGGTGATAAAATTTCCCATTATAGTTTCACTCATTTTTGTTTCATCTTTGCTTTTATTCATAATTTGAATTTAAGAATAGTCACTATAAATAAATCATTGTTGAATGGTTCAAAATTTATTTATTTAGAGGTTTGATACCAGTATATAAGTATGAATGAGGGTATAATTTTTTATACAAATTATATCTTTATGTCCCAAATTTTAGACATTTTTATAAACATTCATATTTCTTCCTATACAACACACAATATTTGGGGAAAGCCGATACATTTATATTCCCCAATCCCATTAGGCGTAATATTTTTTGGAATTATAATTGGAATATATAATATTATTTCCTTCTAGAAGTAGCTCTTTTAATTATTCAGGAAATCTGATAAAATGTTATCACTCCATGCATTTGTTACTTTCAAGTAAACTCATCATTGAATTATTGACAATAATCTAAATTTATTATAACAAAAAAATAGTGATTTCCATAATCTACACAGAATCATTCAAATATTTCAATTTTTTTATGGGTTCAACGCCAACATCATGAATGAATTCATTAGCATGATCCACTAACCCATGCTGAATAATTTCATCAACATTAGATATTGATTTTTTTTATTTCACCTCGATAGTTCCATCATGTATAATTATGGATAAAACCATAAAAAATGATTTGATCTTTGATTTATATATATTTTAACTTTCTAATATTCAAAGAAATCATGTAGACATTGAAAATAAGTTTTCTTTAAAGTTTGTTTTACAAAATTACTATAAATTATCAACTCGTTTTTCCTATTTATCTTTGGTTCTTCATAAATTTTTCAAATTTCAATCTTTTAATTACCTAAAACAAAAATATAATAGGTTAATATATTAATACATATTAATATTTTACAAATTATAAAAATAGACAAAATTTTAACATAATAACATTTAATCAAAATAATAAATTTTTAACAAAAATTTTATCCAAAAATTATATTATACATAATGATAAAAAATATGAATAAATGTTAATAAACATATATATAAAAGATAATTTATACATAAATTAATTTTTGAACAAATAATTTGTCTTAAAAACAATTTAAAATCAAAAATTGGGTAAAAAATTAATCAAAATTCATTATAACGACGAAAATAATTATAAAAGAAAAAAATTGATGTAAAAATAATTTCAACAACAAAAAATTATAATGAAAAAAAATTATGAATACAAATAATTATAAATAAAAATATATCTATAAAAATCAAATTATAATTGAAAAGATTATAAAAATAATAAAATATAGTAATAATAATAACTAAAAATAATAGTTATAATTGACAATAAAATACATACAAAAAATTAATGGTTTAATAAATTTTTTAACTGATATAAAATTAATTTATATTCCAAAAAAATTAATAAAATTGAATGTTGCTAATAGAAAATAGATCATGAAATATGATCAACTCACTCAATGTTGGTGTTTAAGAGAACAAATATAAAAGACTAAAGAAAAACAAGTTCAAAATGATGTAAAGAAACACCCCAAAAAACCTCAAATATTTATTGTGGGTCACCTGATATAGTTCAAGGATTATGAAAGATAGAAAAAAGATAGAATATTAAGGAGGAAAATTTTTAAAAGATAATGAAAATCAACTGTAAAGAAAAATTGGGCACCTTCAAATGTCTTCATGTGCCATCAAGTTCTATCATCAATTTAGATGATGGGTTTTCATAGAAAAAAAAATGTTGTTTTTGGGTTCCCAGGGTTTTTTAAAAACAAATTTAATGTCAAATTTTTATAGAACTGAAAATAAAATTGATTTTAAAAACCATTACCATTGGTTTATTATAAAACCCAAATTAAAATATTTTTTAAATTTCGTTTAAAATTATTTTTATAAACAAACTGACATTGATTGTTAATAGAATCACTTTTAACATATATTTCTAAACAAATAACAATAAAACCTTGATGTTGAATCCCAAATTTGTACTAGTGCGAGTATTTCACTTTTTATGATGAGAAAATAGTGGTTCCATTATAATTTTAGGAAGTTAATTTTATATGGGATTGTGATTTTTTCTAATGGGACACAGATGATACATACAATTAGGATTAGAAGGATTATAATGCATTGAGACAACTTATCACTATGATTTTCCCTGGTATTATCATTGTGGATAGCTTATGAGAATAGATACAACAATATTAAATCAATATTTTATATGTATTTTTTTTATGGACATGTAGATTGATCCTTATACTTTTGGATTATGATTAATAAATACCATAAGTCAGGTAATTTAATTTATTCAATAAAACCGTGATGATATATTTTCCCCATGAGGTAGTATACATTGGGAGTGGATTGAGTGGTATTATATTAATGGATAATGTGTGAAATGGTTTATACCTTCTGCTTGTTAATGAAAGGTGATATCCTGGGCCCAATGATGGAATTGGAAATTCCTAGATAATTTCATGGCCATGGAATTCTGTTTGCATGTTCGTTTTACAAATTTCAATGAAATTGACATAAAAACATAGGATGATGAAATCGGTGTGTAGCCTTCTTGTTATAGACCTCACAGAAAGGGGATTATAGAACCCAATAAGGGTTCATTTGAGGTTTTAAACTATAATGATAATAAATTCCTTCTATATGGGTGCCTTGGAATTTTTTTAGATACTAACCATAGACTTTAGGAATTTATACCTAATTCCATTGAGAAATAGGCATAGAGGTTTACACACTAATTGTATACAAAATCTTACATGAATTAAATGTTAAATTTTTCATGATAAAATAAATATTATTCCCACATTGAGGTTAAGTATATATTTAGGTTTAGTTAATTTCCATGATTTATTTACAAGTTATTCAAAATAACAAGTCAGTGAAATGATAAAAATAAACATTTATGTAATTTTTCAAGGATGAATGGAGAGATATTAACTTATTAAAAACATATTACTTATTCTATGTTTTCTAGATGAGGAGGAAGATAAACAAAATGATCTAATGGTTTAGTTATAAATTATATAAATGATATTTATTTATTCATGGGTAATTAAAATGTCAAGTGAATAATTATTAAATTTTAATTAAGATGTGAGGTTTGTGAATAATTTTTAAATTGTTGATGGGGTTGTGTGAAATTTACCAACCCTAAACCTTCGTTGATAAATATAAAATTATATCACTTTCCAAAACACACTGGTTTTATATAATGGATCAAGATAAATTCTATAAGGACCAGGGGAGAATGAAAAATATATAAATTGTTTTCTATCATCATATTCATTAAATCCATTAATAGAACATCAATATTTTTTTGTTCTAATAGAACAATTCTACAATTATCATCCGAATGGAAGAAAGTCATCAGGATCAAACATGCTAGCACATGATGATTCTATAGAGACATTCAGATATTTTGGTGTATGTGTGGATCACAGCTAAAGGGATTGTGAACTTCAATCCAATAAATAAATTATGGCACACTGATATTAATTCAACCAGATCATCAACAAGTAATGAATTATAAGTTAAGGTAATTCAAGATCAATATATAAAATAATTAAAAATTATACGTGAATAATGTCCTCTTTTATTTTCAGAATTTAATCTAGTCAATTAATCTATTAATTACATTTGTCAGTATTTTATTAGTTATCTAAACCAATACTTATTCATGAATTGAGTCTACAAATATTAGTGTACCATTTCTTTTGGAAGCTTCTTCTGTGCCCAAAACATGCACTAACTCTCATTCTAGTAGATTTTAAAATTTTTGTATTAATATAAATAAGAATTTCAGTATATTGTTCACCAAGCATGAATACTCTTTCTAAGTTCCATCTTGTAAGAATATCTATTTTTACCTACCCATATACTAATATCAAGATATCTAAATATTCTAAGTAATTAATTTAAAATACAACATTTATTTAGAGATTACAAATACATAACATGTGTGTCACCATTGAGAAATGAAGATATTTACATGGATCCAAATACCTACAAATACATAACCGTATTCATAGGTAAAATATAGTGAAAATTAAAACATAGAAAACTAAAATACAAATATAATTGAACAGTAAAAGGGAGTAGAACACACTTTAGAAATGAAATAGGACTCTGATAGGAAAAAGATCCCCACCTTATCCCAAATGGATTATGCCTGATGAAAAACAACCTATATTCTAACCATGTTCCCCTTAAAACAAAAATATATCCAATACTTGGATCAAAAAAACATAATACAAAGAATCAGTGTCTATTTCAAACTGAATGTATACATGACAACGCTAAATAATGTATTTAGTGGAAAACCAAGAGCATACCATATTCGTTTTGGCCACACTATCATTATTTTGAAAATATGGATAGAATTTTTAATATTTCCAGTTTTACCATAATAAATTCATTGTAATTTCATAAAATTGGTCATATATTTATGTAATTTAATGTTATTTTTCATTTTTACCCTAAAATGGCTAAATTTAGGCATAAATTTAACCCCACTAAAACCGTCCTTAAAAAATATGTTCAAAGTTTGTAGGACAATATAGCTAATTAAAACACTTATAGGGGGGATAGATTCTCTACCATGAATCATGGATTCTTTTGAATAATTAAAAGTGTCATTAAGGGAATTCAACACATAATAACATGATTTTCATCATTTATATTAATATCCATATTATCTAATTCAAGAAACAATTTTTTAAAATCATCAGTTTGAATTTTAATAGAGGAACTAGTTTCAATATTAAAATTATAAGGCAATATTTTCTATTATAAATGAATAATATGGGTCTTTGGAATATAAAAATGTTCATGTTTATACCGTATATCCTTATCATTAGTCTAATTTATAGTTTAATATAACACCTTATCATCTAAAGATTAAAAATTATATGGAGTGTTTTCTTAATAATATAAGGTTTAACATCAATATTAGGGTTGGATTCTGGTTCATTGGAAGACATAGACACTACATATTTCTTAAGGCCATGAAAAGAACCTACTTGTCTAATGCGAGCTTATATTTTTTGTATCTTAACTAACTATAAGCTAAAAAATCACCAGCAATCTTCCCAACTTCTACCATAACAGAGGACATAATTACCACAAAATACTCCAATGGATACTAATTTTGAGGGTTTTAGGGGTCATACCAAATGTTTTTGACAAAAAACAACTTGGTAGAAGAAAATAAATTGACAAACAAGAATGTTTTTAGAAGTAAATTCAAATCAATATAAATGGACATATAAATAATGGTGCATAAATAAAATGAGACAATGGATTTATGTGATTCTAATCTTGATTGTCCTATAAGCATGACCACCAGCATCATTTTATTATTAAAAAAACAAAAACACAATATTCAATAGAGAATATGAAATAATAACGACTAGGCACATAGACCATTTAATATATCAAAACATAAGTACCTTATCACTCTCAGAGCAAGTGGTGAACTCAAGATGGAATATATTAACATACACCCTTTAACTATACTTACTAACACATGAAACACTAACATCGATCGATAAATAAAGATAAAAAATACATCGTATACCTAAAGTGATAAAAATAAACACACGAAACATATAATCGTGGTCCAACACGCAAAAAATGGGTGGATGATCATTATGAGAAGACATCACACATCTAGATATTGAAATATTAAATAATTCATGGTTAAGATAGATCACTTGGGATGAATACTTTCCACTAGAGGATATTACTAGAACAAGGGTCTTGGAAACAATTAACGGATACATGTGGTCCATCTGTCTCTCTATCCATATAAAATGATATTATAAAATTTTCAAATAGACTAGTCACCCCACCCATATTAATTCTATGAAAATGAGGTAATGAGGTGGAAACAAAATCAAATTAGTTCAAAATGAGTTAAAGGTCAGGAAGATCAGGTGAAGGAAATATGGATGCATAAGGGTGAACCAATGAATTGATAACCACATCAAGTGAAAAAATAAATAAACATCACAGAAACATTCCAACATATAGAAGTAGTTATGTAAAGGATATAAATAAAACATAATATGTGGGGTTAAAGAGACATGGTAAGATAGAAAAAAATACATGAATGGGATCCATTCAATGCTGCTGATCAATGACCCAGAATAAGATATGCAATTGTGTATAATAAGACTCAAGAAAAAACCCAAAAAGAAAAATGTGATGAAATTTAAAAACATTAAAAATATTATTTCCAATAGAATAGAACTACAAAAAATACGTAATAGGGATCTCAATGAACCAACAAAGAAAAAATATAGAAACTCACATTATAATAAAAAAATAAAAAAATGACATTTTTACTTGGAGAACATGAAAAAAAAATTAAACAAATTATCATACATGAATAATATGAAATACATAAAGTTGATTTCAATTTTTTATTCCCCAATATATTAATCTATATTTTTTGAGTTTTTATTGAATATTGTATTTTTAAATCACACAAGATGTTTAAAAAGTGAAAGAATGTTTTGTATTGTGATTGAGTAAATTCAATTAGACAAAAGTGAAATGTACAATGATGGTGGATTGACACCTGAAAAAAAGGGTCTGTAGTGAGCTCTTTAGATAACTAGTTTGAAAAAAGTAGCAGTTTAGGAAGAAATTCCAATGGAAAAGTGGTTCCAAAAATTGTATAAATGATATATTATAAAAATAAATTAAAAATAATAATAGATGTACTTGATAAATAAAACGTATTTCATGCTATAGAAATTATTCGCATATATAGTTGAATGAAGTATATTTAAGGGGTTTTATAAAATAATATGTATAGTAAAAGAGGTTAAATGTGAATTAAAAAAACAAAAAATGAGAAACCATTTGTGACATTAGGTAATTATGTAGATGGACTAAAATATATAAAAAAGTGAGATATATTCCATGGGAAAGAAATTTCATCTAGTAAATAATAGCATAGAGTGATCATAGAGAAAACAAGTGTAGAATTTGAAGCTAGAGACCTATATGAGATAAGAGATATAGAGAGAGCCTACCTCAATAAATAAGGATCCTTAATCATTTTCCTTTTCTATTATTTTTTGTTTTTTGTGACATCTGTTTCTTGAAAATATTTATTTTAATTTTATTGAACAAGAGTGGGTAAAATTTTTAGGGAGTCTTGTGATAATTGAATTGAATATTTTACTATTATTGTGAATATTTTCATTATACATATCAAATTATTTGATTACCTCATTTTAATTCTCCTGGAGCATAATTTATACAATTTTTATGTACTGATAAGTGAAAATTATAAAATTTTATCTTTATAAATATTAACTAAAGTGAATAATTAAGAAAAGGTATTTGATTTTATTTTTTGATAAGAATCATACATTTTATGAGTTCTTATTTGGCTAATTAATCATTAGTATAGTAGATTATGTGTACTTGGATAGTCAACAAGAATTGAGCTGACTCTATCTCCATTTTAATTACATCACCAAAACAATGATTTTCTGTGGCAACGTTAAATTTTTTACAATTCATAACAACTTGATATCTTAAATTTAATCAACTTTGCATCCTTTTCTTAATCATTCAATATATTTTCACTATTTTTTCCATCATAATGCACTGATTTCCTTTATTTTCAGTCAACCATACAAGTATTTATTTTTGTGTTTTGGTTGTGTGTTCATTGTTTTATATTTTTTATTTGTTTTTTTATTGGATGGTATAATACTCTTACTATGTGGCCAAACCCTATATTCAATAGTACTAGTATAATATAGATTAAAAAAATGTATTTTTTTGTAAGGTTCAATAACACTCAGTCATAAATTTGTTTCATTATTTGGGAAACTATCAAGCATCCACACAAAAAATATCATTAAAAAGAAATATTTTTTTCTAAGATCATTTTAAAATAGAGAACCTAGGGTATAAAAATTTAGAAAAAACCAAATGAAAACTCATTCCACCATAGTTTAAGAATAAAAATTTTGGAAGGCCTAAACGTAAGGAATACCAAAATATAATCATTTCATAAAAAACATTATTAATTAGGCTTTATTAAAGTGTTAAAAACTGTAAACTCAATAAAACTTATATTCTATTGATTCCATCATTTTAGGACCACCAAATAAAGATACATAGTATTTCATTATGTGTTTTTATAGTGCAGCCCATAATTTTCCTCGTCAAGGATTTATTTAAGGAAGATACTTCGTTGAGAGTCTTTCAATTTCTAATAAAAATAGTTCTTGGTATTGGTTTATTTATCTTGATGGGAATAGAATCGATAATTGGTATCAACTTTAAAAAGTGTTTGTTCTAAAATTTCATTCTAATTGGTTCACTAGAGAGTTTATAAATTAAATAACTAGATACCTTAAAATTTTGGATGAGCCATACTATAATGCAATGGATGAGTTTTAGGGATTCATTAGGTGATGTTCCCTTCATAAATTTCATTACCATATTTTTATTGAGTAATTTTATGAGGGTCTTTTACAATAATCCCAGTCATTGGTTTACCAAATGGATTATGGAAATTACACCAATAAATTTGTTGTAGACTAAAGAAAAATTTTATATACAATTTCCAAAACCTCACAACATAATATATCTAGGAGGATCAATGTGAAGAGTGTTGAGAACATCACAATATTAATTCAATAATAGAGTTTTAATATTTGAAAAATTAAGAATTACGTTTATACATTGATTAATCAATATTTGAAACATGTTACATAATAAAATAAAATGAGGTCTTTAAAGATTCAATGTATATTTTAGGCGATTTATGGGAATGTGATGAAATGATTTACCAGTAATCACATGCTACTATGACACACTAAAAATGATTTTTTTGGATATACTGATTTAAATCAAGGGAAAATATAATATTTCAAAAATAATTAAAATTTTGGATAGAATTACATCTGAAACATTACCAGGAGAAATAATGAAATTGTGAAACAACATATTTTCCTTGAATTCCCTAAATATATTGAATATCAATTTAATAACATATATAGGGTTTGTTAATAATGTTTACAAGAGAATATTTTGTGATTATTTTTCCAAATTATGGACTTCAAAGGAGAATGAATTATGGTTTTATTGACTCCCATGAAGATAGAAATTAGGATGATCTGGAATATCAAAAATTGTCCTTTGAATCACAAAATGATAATATTATATAACAAATGGGATAATTAACCAAGGAATATAAATTTAGGGATAAGAGAAAGTATCCCAGAACAACATAATTGAATTATAAAAATATATTTATAGTTTTTTACCATAAATTGTTTGATTAAAACCATAAGAACATTTCAGGATACAAGCCATATAATATGATATTGATTATATAATTTAATCTAAAAATAATATTTTGAAACAATAGGAATCTAGATAAGTTTATATAAATGTGAAAACCAAGTTAATTAGGTATTATTCACTTGGAAAAGATAATGAATAAAGAAAAATGAAGTGGAAATTATTCAATGAAGGGGAACAAAAATTTAGGTTTGGGGAGAAGGAGAAAAATCCCTATTTTTACAACAACTCCAACTCCTTTTCCCCTTAGAGTCAAACCAAAAATTAATTATGAAATATAATACCTAAAATTATTATAGTTTTTCTATTCCATAATAATAAAATTTCCCATTGGGGATACCTTAAAGAAATTACATCCTATGTCAAATTTCTATGAGTGATTTATCTTATAAATGGGAATTAAAAAAATTTACCATATATTTTACATAAGAATGCATTATTTTACTATAATAGAAATTATCACAAAAAAATAAAAATAGTGACGATTTTTAATATTATATATTATAAGAGAAAATGATGAGTGGAATTGGATTTTTGTTTTAGGTTCTAGTGTCAACCTGATTCATTACACCTTACTTCAAAATCAAGGTGTAGAGTAATTGAAACCTTGTTTTATTTCTCTTAAATAGGTTAATAAATCAAACAATATTCCCATAGGAATTGTGGATGGCCTATTAATAAATATATGGAGGATTAAATTTCACACTAATTTGTTATATATTAATATTTATTGTAAACAAAATGGTACTATCATTTTTCTAAGTTCATTTGTAGTCATATGTGAGGCTGTAAATGCAGTTTCGTGGGAAAAATGGAATTTTATACATGTGATGACCAAAAAAATGATGTGTTTAATAAATTATCACATGAGGTTATTTGTAGGCTAACAGGTTCAGATTAGGATGATTGTTAAGAATGATATTATTAATGATTCTCATGATCTTTTTGAAGAAATAATTTTATAACTCGTGTGTGAACAATTTAGGGTTAACTTTGTTGAATTTGAATAAAAAAATAACTTCAATGAATAGGTATAAATAAGTTAAGAATTATGAAACTTATTATTATTTATCAAGAGAGGTTTTATCATTTTCAAAGATGTTTTCTTTTAAATAATCCCCTGTATATTAAACAATTTTCCTAGATTTTTTTTGGTGAATGAGTCTCTTCTATTTATCCCAGTTTGGATTTTGAATTTCCAACATCCCTTCTAGATCCTATCGAGTCAATTTTAGATGGTATTATAGCTAAGAATGTCTATTTTCAAGTTTATGTAATGTCAAATATTTTGTAATCCACTTTTGATGTTGAAGAAAATTTTCCACAACATATTTAGAGTGTTAAAAATGGGAACCTAGAGAATTTACTATAAAAGTACATTAGTTATATTCTTTCTAATATGAGTTTTTTTATGATGATTAATTTCTTAAGAAGCATAAACATTCATTTGGACAGAATGATGATGCATATCGTTCGTAAAATTAGAAGGAAAGTTATAGAAGTTTTGGTTTTGATTTGGGATACCAAAATGAGGTTTCAACTTCTACAATACATATTTCTATGTTATGGGATTCATAATGTTATGGTGAATCTTAGATAATGATGTAGGTAATTATAGTGATATTTATAAGAGTATTTATTAAAACATTGATCTTGTCTTTCATATTTTATTCATATATATATTTATGGATCATTACGTAAGACCAGAGTATTTATCAGAATTCATAGAATGTTGATTTAAATTGGTTTTCTATAGTTTCAAATAATTTTTTTTAAATCTCCCTATAAAATAGAGAACTAAAACCCTTCAATAAATATAAACCACTAAGATATCATAGATAAAATTATAAGAAAAGTATAGTTGGGTATGTAAAATCTTTCATTGCTTGGGAGGGATCCCCCAATATTTAAAAGTTTTATTATTTTTGCCTATAAAATAAATATCTCTTCATCAATTTTTTTTGTAGCCCAACCAAACTTATTAATACAATCCATCCATTGTCTGTGTTTCTCCATGAACCCTCTCCCTTAATAGGATTTCATATTTTTATTATCATTTATTGAAATTAATTATCATATAATTATAAACATTTTGGTATCTAATTAGAACAATCCATGTGGAACTTGTATAGTATTGGGGGACTAATTTTGGGTCTGGAAATTTAGAGTTATCCAATTGAAAGGTGCATAAATTTTTTGATGCTCTTATTTTTAATTGTATTTTTCATCCTCTTCTATGTGCGCAATGATTCATTGAAAATTTGACCCTAATTTATTATGATGATATTAGTTCCATTTCTATTCGTGGATAGAATATTAGTGGATTGGAATATTTTCTAATCATTTTGAATGTTTTATAAGGGGTGATTTTCCTAATTTAATATTATTTTTTTCAAAATTATTATAAAACCATATTGTAATCTTACTTAGAATCTACTTTATTAGTTTGGACCCTTTGAGAATTTTTTAAATGGTTTAAAATATTATTTATTTTGATAGAGTCATTTATAAACATGCTACATTTTGAGTTGTAGAGAAAATATTTTTTTTCAATACAAAATATAAAATCACAGACAATTTGAAATAAATTTGTAATAAGTTTTTGTAAACTTTTATCAAACATATTATTTTAAACAGACCAGTTTCCCTAAAATAGGTTTTTAAAATTCTGAATTTAAAAATCTATTAGATCTTAAAATTATTTTAAATTTTTTTCCCTAATATTATTATTATTAATTTCAATACTTATAGATTATAATTTTTTATGAACTTTTATTTCTTTTTTCCCTCGTTGGGGGTAATTATATTCTATTTTTAAATGAATTTAATTCGGTACATAATTTAAATTTTTCTCATTAAAAATTTTCAATTTTCTTAAAATTTTGGAGTTATATTTAGAAACATGATTCTATTTTAAAGTTTTCCTCAGATTATAAACTCATATGAACTCCATTTAAATGGAAGATGAAATAAATTCTTGACCTATTTTAAATTTTTATTTTTTATAAGCTAAAAAAAGTAGTTGAGATAATTATTCATGAATTATAATTATTTAACTCACTCTTTAAATAGTTGTGTCTATTTATTATTTTTAAATAATGTGACTATATTAATCTGGATAAAAAAGTGTATTATATAAGTTCTATTAAATGAAATGTGATTCATGTTTAAATATATCAAAAAAACTTTATCTCGACTGTTACTATAAAACTTAAATCATCTTTTGGTAGAAACACTTATTTTATGAAGAAATAATATTTTCAATATTAGAGAGTCTATGGGTTCAAAAAAAATTGGAAAATAAACATATTATTTGATATTTAGTTTTTTATTCTTGGTATTATTCTTCTTCCACTATTCCTGTTTAATTGATTTCTTAAGGAAACAAAATTTTCAATTGAGGTGGGTTTTTTTGTGGCCTAATTTTGATACAAATTGAAAAATAAATTTTTAGATTTTATTGGTTTTTTAATCATTAAATGTGATAATAATGTAATTTTTTTTATTTCTAATTCAGCTATGATGAAATTGAAAATTCATTGAATAATTTTATGAAAATTCATATTCTTAGGATTAATTGTTTAATGTTACAATTTTTTATTTTCATATATCTTAAAAATATTTATCTATGTGTCTATTTAATTGTAGTTGAACTATAATCTGGAATACTTTTTATGTATTATATATATTATTATTAATTTAGTCAGGTTCCATGTTTTCATTTTAAATAATTTATGTGGGAACTATTTTTAATCATATTTTTTCAATCATATATTTCATGAACTAATATAATGCCAGGTTTCATTTTCATTTTGGAATTTATTTTATTACAATGATGTTACATTGTAATTTTATTTTTGGTTGTACAATATTTTTAAATCTTCTAAATGATATTTTTTTCTATTGTTTCATAAGAAAATTTGAAGTAGGTATCCCATAAGGGAAGTTCCCATAAAATATTTATACTAGCAGTCATATCATAACTATGTACTCATAAAATAATGGGTACTATGATAATTCCAAATTCCATCTTCTTATAAGATAATTTGAGTTAAAACATATAAGAAAAATTTTAATTACAAGTAATAAAATCCTATATATACCTCCCATAACATATTTTTTTGTTACATCATTGAGTGTCATTAAAGTTTAGAGAAAATATTTTATTCGATATAAAAGAGTTGTAGCCTATTCATGAATACATAAATTATATAGAAAGAACCAATCAAGGGTGTTCGAATAAAAAAAAGTTCTATATCGACCGATACTAAATTTGTGATAAATAAATTGACTATAAACTGAGGGGAAGTGTGGCCAAAGAAATCCATAACTGAAAAAGAGGAATCAATTCCAATGAGACCAAGAACATATGAGACCTACCTCAAAGAAAATTAATCAAACAGATAGATGGTGACCCAATTATATATTTCGATGTATAAAAACTTTGTAAAGGTCACAAATCTACTGATTTTTAGGAGTTTTATATTTCACATTCATGATTTTATCAAAGTTATTAGATTAAACCATTAATCCATTCTTCACCTTATGACTTTAAATATTGAAAATGTTAGAGGATGAAATTCTAACCAAGTGGGGAAATCATCTAGAAATAATTGTTCAGGAATAACATCATACAATTTATAAATGTGTAGGTTTAAAAGACAAAAGGGAAGTTATAAATAATTATTAAATGATGAATATTATCTCAAGATGTAATGATTCATTTACATACAGATTCTGGGTGTCACATAAACTTGTGATTATGATGTCATTGTTCTTGATTTAGCATGCCTTTAGATTAAGGATGAAATAATTTGACTAAGGAATTAAAGAATTTGTTTTATTGTATAAATCATGTTGGTTTTTTCAAATTGATAATGTACTAGGATACCTAAGATATATATTATTATGTTGAGAAACTATTGGTTGACATATTCCGAATCCTTTACCAATTATTTGTGATTGCAAAAAAATTGGGTAAAGTTATCTGAGAACTATATTTAACCAAATATTAGTTCAAGAAAAGTTCATTGACCCCATAATGGAGATTGGGAACATCCCAATTAAAATGATGAACTGACTTTATTTGATACTAGGAAACATGAAAAAAAATTGTGTGACTTTCGTTTTCTTACGAGGGAGCTCAAACCTATAAGAGGAACAAAATGATTGAATCTTATCCAATTTAAGTTGTTAATTCACCACTAATTAATAGAATAATTATGGGATTATTTTAAATATTATGTTTCTCAAATCAAAGGATATCATCACTAATTAAATGAATTTATAGTATCTTTTTAGATTCAGTTGAGTTGGACACGAGTTATAAATACCAATTTTCTGAATACACACATGAAGTAGGGGATTATGTGAGTGTCTAAGTGAAATTGGTTATAAATTAGTAAAATTTGATAATGGTTTATATAATATTCTTTAAATTCCATAAATAAAAGAATATAAATACAATATAAAAAACTAATTTAGGCAGCTAATAAATTAAATTATGTGTCATTTCATGTAATTATTAACCTTTTTAAGTGGAAAAATTTTACAAAAGATATTTTCTATAATTTCAGGGCTAGTATTAGAAGTTAATAGAGATTATAAAACATGCATTGGTTTCCCATGAGTGAGGTCATATAAATTATATTAGTGGAGAAAGATCTATAAATAGGGGAACTATTTGGTGGTAAAGACACGTCATTATATACAATGTAGAAGCATGTAAAATTAACGACACTACAAATGTGGAACTATTCTATGGTAAATACATGTAATTGTCCTTAAAATTAATATCTAAAGTGCTCATCTATGAAAAATTAATTTCTTTTCTTTTCTATGTGATAAGCATGCAATTTTTGAGTTCATGGTTGGTGAACTAGTCCTGAGTAGTAGTGGTTGAATGTATATGAATAGTCACCAAATATATAGTTAACCCAAACCCCATTTCCATTAATTCACTGGAAATATGATTTATTTATGAAATAATAAACCTATTTATAATTTGAAACAAATTGATCTCCCTAAATTCATAAAATTATCATCCTTACCATAACTGATCTCATCTATTCCATCTCCATTACTTTTACTCCATAAACCCTATAGTTTTCTATTTTTGGTTTTTTTTCTATTTTTTCATTTTTTTATTGTCATCTTCTTAATTTATTTTCTTATTATTCATAATATTCCTTCCCTATGGTTCAACCTTACTTACCATTGTAATAGTATTAAGTAGGTTGATAAATTTTACATTTATATAGGTTCAATGAAACTCATTCACATATCTATAATTGCCCTATGTAGGTCAGTTACACCCCACTAATAACTAATATCTTATCCCATTTCTTGAAAATCCCCAAAAACCAAAAAACTAATTGATTATACTTTATAATGTCATGAACCAGATCATTTGTCAAACTAAAATTGACCCCCACAATCCCCGACCATCCTTCATAATACCTATTTGATGGCAAATAGCACTAGGTTTTTGAGTTTATTATTGGGGAATAGTGTACCTTATTTTGAAGATAATCTATTTCAATGTTAAATTGTATCGAAAATCCACAAGGCCTTTTGGTATAATGAATGTTTCTAAGAATAAATGAATAATCTATTCACTCTAAAGTTCCTATATATATATATAATTATAAATCTATATATATAAAAACAAACCCAAACATCAATTGAAATCAAAAAATATATTTTAAAACTATACCCAAAAATAAGAAAATAAAAAAATAAATCATTTTGATATGAAACATAACACCTCTTAACGATATCAAGAATACAAGATCTAAAAAACTATAAAGAAAAATTATAATAATTTACCAAATTTATTGAGGAATAGTCTATGAAATTGATAATTTATATAATTACCTTCTTATAAATGAAATAATAATAGAGAAATTGGATTTCCCCCAAGATTCCCAGGTGAGGCATAAGTATGAAGACTTGGTAGATACCATGGAGAGACCTAAAATTCTATATAAAAAATATTATTGTATAAATTTGAATCTATATATAATAATTAAAAATAAACATATTTATGAATTTCACTAAATAAAGAAACATGAATGTGGATGATAAAAAATAATTACTCGTAGAACAATAATGAGAATGTAAAACTCTAATTCCATTAAGAGGGACCAAATTATGATGCACCATTTATGTTTTTTAAATGTAATTTATAATTTTTGTAACTTTGGAAAATTATTATGTTCTTTTTGAGTTACATGGTATGATTCTTGGACTTGGGGGGGGCTTGAATACTAACCATGAATATAGATTTTTCAATTGTAGTTTCTCTCCACATCTAAAAACACGGTATACTTAACCTATAATACTAATCATGTTTCCATCGAAGGGAATCAAAAAAAATTTCTCATTTCCCAATAACTAGAGGCACATTAAAATTTAATTAGTGATTTTTAAAATGATGATATAAATTGTTTATTTTGGTTATGTAACTCTAGAATTTTGAATAAAATATTATATTATTTGTTTTATAAAATATATATATATATTGAGGGTGAATTATGTATATTTTTTATTGACATTGTTATTAAATTAATTCTCAGTTAAAATATTCATAAAAAAATTTGATTATTTATTTATATTTTTTTTGTGGTTCTTTAACCAATGGTGAATTTATCACGATATATTGTTATCATTACATTGGCATCATATTTTCATAAGAAGTGAAACTCTACAACAAGATTCTAATAATCAAATCTATTATTTCTAATGGGTTTAAATTTTTATGGGATGAATTAGATTCAATTATTTCCATGGATAAAATGAGGAATCTACTAAAAAATATAAATTTTATACTTATTCAATATTATTTATAATTACACCAAATTGTCGACGAGAAAAACTAAAATGTGAAACATGCCTAAAGAGGGGAAAATTAAGTTGACAACATGTTATCAACAAAACTAATTTTGGTATTTAACATGATTTATTCATGTATGATCCCTAAAACCTAATCCCCAATAGTTTAATTAGATTCTAGGGGTAAAATTTTCAATTAATTTTCAAAACAATCTTTATAATTTCAAATGCTTACTTTTGTTTAATAAATTTCTAATTCTGAGTACTCTCAGTATCTGAACATTTCTGATGATATTTTTATTAATATTATTATTAAAATTTTCATGAAAAATATGTTTTAACCCAACTTTACTCTTATATATTTTTCAAGGTTTGAAAAAACATATTTCCCCATTCTAAATTTCCCTAGATTCTTCTTCTTCCTCTCAATCCACATAGATGATCTGTCCTAGAAGAGTTAATTATATTATATTCCACTTTTTCATCATCCTCTCCTACATAAAATTAATTATATCCTATTATTTTACCACATATAAGATTCATATAATTTTTGTTATTTTAAATGTCAAAGAAAAACACCATAATTTCATTGGTATTTCTTATGTTGAAAAGATATAAATGCCTTTTATCACAATATCCTATCATCAATTTATGAAAGCATTAGTGATATGTAGAGTCCAATTTGGTAATTTTATCTATTCCCTTTTATTTGACATAACCCATGGAGTTAGTGAGTTTTAATGTAATTTTGTAGATATATTATTCTTCTACTATATAAATATGATGGTATAATAAAATCCATTTCATTTATTAATTTAAAATTTGACATCATATCGAATTTTTTTTATGGAAACTGTATGTAATATAGATCTAATATATTGTTATGTGTATTTATTTTTTGACATAATGTTATGATGGATTTATCATGAAATAATATGAATTATTTTAATGGAATTCTTGATTTTAATTTTTAAAAGATGGTTGTATGGTTTTTATAAATTATTTAAAAGGTTAATGATTTCTTTGAACAATTATAATTAATGATATGAATTTATTTATTCTAAGTATAAAATAAAGAAATTATGTTTCTATTCTGGTTCTTATAAATACTATGTTTTTATTTAAATTAATTATAATGATTTATAAATAATTTTTATCATTATTTTATTAGGGTATTAAATTAACAATGACCTCATTATCATATAATAGAGTAATTGGAATATAAAATTCTTACTACCTCAACGTTATACACCACAATATAATTCATTTTTAAATGTGAACTCATATTATAAAATAATAATTGTTTCATGATTGATATTGATGTGAAATGGGATACCTATTTAAAGGATACTTATATGTCATATGTGTTCTTTTATTTTGAATTATATTGGGCATATGTTGAAATGATATTTATGTTTTAATTTTTTTTTGCATCCTATTAGAATACTTCACCGAAAGATATGGTAACTAAGTGTGAATTCATGGTACTATTAATGTTATAGTTTATGAATACTCTCTCTTTAGTGTCCCATAGGGAATTATTTCACTCTACCTTTGGTGTCTTCCATCTAAGGAGGCTGATAACAAGTAAACATGGTGTAAGTACCATTGAGATCGAATCATAGGTTATCCAAAAGATAGTTCCTCTAAATTCAAGTATTAGATTATAATTTTATATTCCTAGGTATTTTTCTAATGATAGTCTATAATTTGTGTTATTTGATGTAGTTTAATTACTTTATTACATAACATATTTATTTTTATTTTCTGGTTTTGTATTGATAACAAATTTTTTCTATGAGAAAATTATTTTATGTAATTATCATTTCCACATTATTTCATAATATAAAAAAATGATTTTCTTATGGTTGTTTTTTGAATCAGTATATCATTTTGGTTTTTCGATAAAAGTTTATTTGTTTTCTTCACATTACCTTATGTAATGAAAATTTATTTAACTACAAGTTTTCAAAATATTAATTTAATTGAATTTTATAAATGGAAATGGATAGAATCGTGGTAGTAGTATACGAGAATCTCTCTTGTAAATAACATATATAACTCAATGTGATTATAGTATTTTATTCTCTTGATTTTTATTACATATATTCTCATGGATCATATTCATGGAAATATAACCATGGACTCAGTTGTGGAATTATATGTTTTCATATTCCAAAACTTCATAGTGATGTATATCACTAGAATTATCTATATACATATGTTGGGAATGTTCTATGAAATTTAAATTTTCATTTTTCATGTTCTATGACATATGACTAATGTATATTTTTTTAGCTCATTATTATTTAGTCATAATACATTTTTTTCAAATAATATGTAAATAATTCCCATCATTTCATATGTGATACCATTGAAAGTTGTACATGTATGTGGTAACGAAGAGCACACATCCAGTTTTTTGAATTCCTATTCAAGTATGATATCCGATTATTTTGTCACAAAATGTTGTAAAACCAACTTAAATCCATTCTCAAAATATAAAATTTAACCTAATAATTGAAAAATAATTTTTCTTACAAGGTATGTAAAACTAATAAAGTACCAAAGGATCCCATGAATGAGGATAGCCATCAACCTAAATATGGGAATATTGACCTACCAATGAACCCTCGTGTAGGGATGGAGAAAAATTATCATGAGGTGGTATAAACATGAATAAACAATTGGGTAAATAAATCAATTTTCCTAAGAACCACTGTAAAATAATTTATTTGTGTCCTCAAAAAATAGATATACATCAAAAACAAATTCATTTTAGATATAAGGAACCTATTTATCACCTACTTAAAAATATATACTTAAATATAAAAAAAATTACTATAAACATTAACAAAATAAAGATTATTTTTCATCTTCAATCACCAAATATACCTTCAAATTATTCATCAAAAATATATGTATTATACTAATCAAATGGTGTTTTATCACTCTCATCATGGATAAAATATCAATAAAACAACTTTCATTTTCAGTGAGAGATAATATATAACAACATAAACTCAATAATCATATACAAGTATGACTATAAATACTAATATGAGTGTCAAGTAAGTTAAATGAGTTTTTTTTAAAGGTAAAAGTATAAAAAATTCATTATGTGGTGAAATATATCCTAGTTTTGTCTCACAATATCCCAATACATAATATATGAACTATATAAATCAGATAGAGAGAGATAAGGGTATAAAATCCTCACCTAACCTAGATTACATGCACCCCTATTAGAAAACAACATTACCCTTGTCAATTTCTCAACCTAAATTACATGAAAACATATCACATTTTCATAAATTATTCAAATCACATACACATATGGACACTCACACATATACTAAAATTTACAAATCTTACTTCGAGAATACCATCAATGAATAAACTATGTATAAGAAATACTCTATAAAGGAACACAAGGATAGGACAATAATAAATGTATCAAACAATAAAAAGAAGTTGACATAAGGGTGAACTACCATAACATGAAATGTTTTATAAAATAATTTATAATAAAAAAATGTAGAAAAATTAAAATATATAGAATATGGATCAAAATTAATATTTTTCATCCCATCTAAAACTAATCAATTATCCAAAATCTCTTAATAGGATAAAATCATTACTCCATCACCCTTACCAATGTTTCCACTTTAGTTACCCGTATTTGAAAGAATAATGTTTTACATATAGAACAATTTCAGTTTAAAACGTAATTAATTTTTTAAATTACCCTAAAGGATAAATAACATAACCATCCCTTCTGACTTTATTCAACTCAGTTATTCCCTCATCTCTAACATAGCTGATTAACCCAAGAATATGAATTTTTTGTTCAGATATAAAAATTTCAGGTTATTAATTTGAATAAATTAATTATTCCAATTTTCATAATAAATACATCATGAAATAATTCTAATAAACAATAATTTATTCAATTAATTTATTCTAAAGGAACCAATCCATTCACATGATAGAAATAACATGGAAAAATATATGTATACAATACTGTATAATCACAAACATGATTAATCATCATCCCATTTCACTTCAAATAATCAGAAAAATATTTCACTAGTAATTATTGTAAAAAATAATTTAAATGAAATATTATGAAAAAAAATATTCAACTCACAGTACTCATGTTTATAGAAGTTTTAAAATGAAACAATAAACATGTTTAATATCATTTATATAAATTAATAGAAAAATCCATATATAGAATTTATATATAGAATTTAAAATAAAAAAATCTAAAGTTTTAATAGTATTGAAAAATCAAATAAGAATATATCAATATTTAAAAATAAGGAATGTATACACTTAGATTAATTTATAAATTTATATTTAATTTACATTGAAAATTATTTAATTTTATATATCAAAATATTCATGAAATATTTTTAATTTTAATTTCAAATATAAACTTGTTTTTTCTGTTAAAGGATTTGTAATCAATTTGGAAAACACATCCAGGGAATAATATAAATAAAAAACAAATATTGTTTCTACAACCTACCATTATAAACTATGAGTGACCTTAACATACATTGAACCCCATGAAATAAATTCATAAATTAAAAAAACTATGTTACATAACCAATTAAATTATATCAATCAATAATAATATATAAATATTTAAAAAAATATAATCTCAACACACATAGATAAATAATTATAGGCTTATATCAGGTAAAAACACAAAATCTCCAATTTTCACGGCCTAAAAATCCCAAATTTCATCCAAAACGAAGAAAGGGAATAGAAAAATAAAAAAAATAAGTGATATATTTTAAAATAACCATATAAAATATATCAAATTATATTAATCTCCTTTGATATTTTTTATTTTAAATCCATTTCAACAAAACTGATTTTACTATGCTCTAGAGGGATCAAAAAACAACATATCCTGGATAACTAAAGAAAAATTAACAAAAATGGATGAAAATATATAAGAAGAGAAAGGGTAAATTGATTAATTAATTCTAAAATCATAATAATCCACCAACAACTATTATGAGTGAGGTTTCAATAGATGGAAATAGATAGGGATGGAGGAAGATCCCAACTCCATTCAAGTGGAACAAAGAATAAACCACTGAGAGGATGTTAAATTAAATTAATTGAAAAGGTAGATTTACCAACATTGTTAAAAAACATTTATTTTTTAGATACATAGGGGAGTATGACAATCCACATAGGGGTAGTCCAAGGTAATTAACCAAGTGAATAGAAAACTAAGTACTTGGTGGCCAGTTGTTGGGTTCCTAATGTACACCCACTTCCACCAACATAGAATTTAAAATCTGAAAAATTCCAAATCCATCAGCATAATTTACTTCAAATCATCATTCCCTATTTAAACACACATTATAATAATCTTATAGTACTAAAATAGATCACCCCCCTAATCTATGTACAAAAATTAAATCAAATCCTTCATTTCGCCATCTAAGTTCCAATATTTAATCGAATATATTAACATAGTTACCTAAATTAATTCATGAACTATTATAAGAAAAAGTGAAAATATTTTATGAAAATTTATAATTATATGATGTTGGTAATATTACTAAATTCATTGTATAATGATGTCATTTAAAATTCATGTATTCCAATCTTTTTAATAAAGATAGTTTTGCTACATTCAAAATCATATCAAAAAAATATGTGGATAAAATATTATCTCTTTAGACATATAACGGAATACATTTTTAATAATTCATACATCAAAAATTATTTTATAAAACTAATATAATAAAATATTATTTTTAAAATGTTTTGGAATGGTTCTCTTTTCGAATTATTTTAAATAAAAAATGAACTCATTTTCAGTATTACAAAAATATAATCAAATAATTTATCTTAATTACTAAAATAAAGTTTGAATATTTATGGAAAATTTTATTTTATTAATTTATATTACTGGGGAAAAGTAATATATTATATCCATATAGAAAATAATAAAAAATTGAATCAAAATTCCAGAGGATTTCACCAAATGTGGTAGAAAAATGAACCACCACATCCTAAAAAATTAGATAACGTTATGAATGAATATTTTTAGCATGACATAAAAGGGAATTGAATTTATATAATTTATAAACCAAAAAACATTATTTATATTTATATATCATAAATTATAGGAATGTATAAAAATGTTAAAGTTAACTTTTCTAGTA